>JAIUSX010000021.1:0-5000000 GCA_026573805.1 Hesperophylax magnus | reverse complement strand
GTGATAAGGACTCTAGCATCCATCTAGTTCCATTCGGGAAGATCTGCCTCCAGCTTCTGCTATCAGGGTAGTTCGGGTTTGGTCGGGTTTGTTCGGCAGGATAGTTCGCCTTGCGGTCGCTAGTCTGGCTAGTGGTCGGGTGGTGATTCGTTGAGTGGTGGTCAGGAAGCTGGCTACTCCGGGCAGTCGTCCCCCGAACGTGGACACCATTGGACGCTTAGTGGGGGAGATCCCAGTATCCTACTAACAAACAGACTCCAACAACAAATCCGTTCACATCGACACAGCGATTGGAGATTGGACTGCGACGAATTTTCCGACTTTTACAAATAACGGTAAGTCATTCAAAACTTTAATTTTAAGCTTCCTGAGTTATTCAGGATTTTTTTTAAATTCATCCAATCTTCAAAAACCAACCGTTAAAATACTTTTTAACTTTTCTCTGAAAGAAAAAAAAACGTTTACTTGAAACCTAAAATAATTTTTTACTGAAATTTCAAAATAAATATTTTTAATATTTCACAAAAAAAAAAAATTTTAAAAATATTTTTAAAAACAAAGTAAAGGCCACACGTTAAATACATATATTTTTTTAAATATTGAGAAAAAGTTGGCTGTAAATTATTATAATTCGTTATGATTTTCACGAAGTTTTGTAATTTCCTGGCTTTCATCGTGAAATGAAATGAATTCGATCAGGAACATTCTCATGGTGACATCGTACGTGCAAATGTCGCTTCGGGTGATCGGGTCGTGTAACAGATGTTTGACTGGGCCGTTCCGTGTAGAGAAATAATTCTGCGTACTATGTGCTCTGTGTTATCGTGGAATTATAATTGATATGCACGGAGGAACGGATCGAGCGCGTGACTGTTTTATTGGTATTATAAGGACCTGATATTAAGTTCAACGCATTTCCCACTAGCAAGGGAATTGAATTCGCCGCTTAGATTATTAATGATTCGTACTGTACGCTGTAAATTAACATTTTATGCAATTTAATTTAAACAAATTATTGTCTCTTCCATTTGAAACCGTATTTACGGTCGTATAAATAATTATACTCATTTTTTTAAAATTTATGTGAAAATGTTATTAGGTAAAGCTTTTTTTATAATCTAATATCACCATTAACTTGTTCAATAGCCAAATTAAATAAATAGTTATTTCTTATTTAAATTCATTTCCCATTAACATTACGATAAATGTCTGAATACGTGCGACTATAAAAATCTGTTTTAATAAGACAAGTCTGCAAAAATGTTAAAAAAATGCATTTAAATTTATTGATAAAATAATAATAAAATCGAAAAAGTGTTTAAAAAATGTCATAATTTTTCAACTTAATTAATTTACTTAAATCGTTGTGAAATAATAATACTACCTTAGAAATCTTAAAATATTCATTTATTCGTACATAGGAAAAATGTTTAAAAACATTGTGAATATAAATAAAAAATTATACAAAGCTCGCAGTAGTTTGTACTCGAGTGTTTCTAGTTTTATACCATGAATATTTATAAAACACGTGGCGGTACGATGTTTTTTTTAAAACACGAATTAATCGGCTAAAAATTTTAAAATACAACTTTAAAATTATAATTTTTATTATTATTATTGAATACAATTTTAATCAAATCAAAAACAAAAAACAAAGCGACCGACCCTGAAATCAAATCTTGATATTGAAATTTAAGTAATGTTATAAACATTGTTAATATTGAATTAATACTACCTTTATCTTTAAAAAAACTTGACTTATTACACAAATACATTTAACAAATGCATAATTTTATAATAACTCTCTATTTAAATTTTGCGGTCACCAAAGATCGCTAGTAATTTTGCGTAAAATGCATCTTCATTTTTAGAATAAATCTTTATTTTTTTTAGTAAATTTAAGATATTTTTAAATATATTACTTATTCGTACATTAGTGGAAATAATACGCAAACAACAAATAAATTTAACTTTAAAACATCCAAACGGTGAGCTATGGCGACTTCAAATTTTAACAAATATATCAATGTAGAATTTTGAAATCAACACAATTTTTTTTCCATCGTGAGCTACGGAGCTTTGAAAAAATAATCATCAACTGTTAAAAAAAATCTAAAAAAGTGGGAGTTAAACGCGCCACCTTGACAAGTGTTTTTGTCGAAAAACCTGCATCCACCTAGCCGAGATCACGACAATAAATGGTCGTCAAATCTTTGCACCCTCGCGGTTCTAGCTCCGTCCATTGTTCAGCTAACAGAGTCCCGAGGGGTGGTACAGACTGCCCACTCGCTTTATATATTATTATATGCCTACACTTTGGGTGGAACCGGCGACTATTTAGGGCGAAATTTGGCGAACTCGGGGAAAATTGCATCGCCAACTAATAGGGGTGCATTAATGGTAAATGAAATTATGATTCGATTTCATCCCCAGGCTGGGCGGCTGGTGCCGAAGTCCACTCATTATTCATTAATAATCGATAGTGCTTGTATTGATTTTTATTTCTGCCAGTAAACAGTATTTGTCAATATTTATTCCATATTTTTCGTATTTTATAGTGATTTAAGCCCTCCTATAAATTATAGTATAAATTTTTATTTTAGAGTGTGAATATACTAGAGTCTATCTGCAGGGACCATTGTGACAACACCATTGAAATAGGCATAGGAAAGCTATATATTTAACATATGGAATAATGTCAACTTAAGCATGGGTTTTATTAGTAATTGATATTCCTTTCTTTGTAGAAAAAAAATGCAAATTCGCTGTAAATTATTTAATTTAAATTCCATACTTCAATAATCGAGTATTTTTTCTTAAGTCTTTTTATAAGCCCAGAAAAAAATAATGTATAGGCCCAGGAAAACTGCTTTTAAGTTCAAAATCTCCTGCCTACGAACCCATTTTCGGTTATAGTTTCATTCTATAATGTGGCAAATTAAGTTATTTATAAATGATCGAAAAAAAATTAAATATTTGTGCCTGAACATCCACAAAATAAAATAAAAGGCACTTTTTGGCCATGTTTTTTTCTTGCATAAATCAAAACAGGTGGATGGTGTGAAGCGGGAATTTAAGCCTTATCGCCATCTACGTAAGGTGTGTTATTGATAGCGGCTCGATTCAAAATATTACATGACGTAGTGCATCGCCTTAAGATAACATTTGCAAGTCATAAGCTTAACTACTAATACAGATCCAAGTGCAACCAGTGCACCATAGGAAGATAAATAATAATACGGATTGCAAGATTCTATTCTTAGTGGAAGAAATGCATTTTGGTGCATTGTATAATATCTGACCTCTGGCGAAAACAGCAGAAACGCGGACTTGCTGATATATTGTACGATTGTTTCGTCCTGGCTCCACGTACCATTGTATGACGGTTCCACATAAAACGGACCAACTGCTTTAATAATAATAATAAGTGTAAGTTAACGTGTAGACCTGCCTTCGTGAATAATTATTTCCTCCTTGTCGTGTTAGTAACCTTATACAATAAAAAGTACAAATTGTATTCCTCCTAATTAATAATTTTATTCACATTCTTTTGGCTACATACATAAGCATTGTAATACACTAATAAAAGGTCTCTAACCTTTTTCAGTGGTGGGCAGCAAAACAAATAACACTAACAGAAGTATCACATACTTAATTATTACTTTAAAAAAATTACTCTATGCATTCTATCTCGTTTTTTAGGTAAAAAGAATACTTACATTAAATTTTAAATGATCCATTTAGTTCTTATAATTTTATATTGGGACCAATTACTCCTTAAGTTCTTATTAAAAGAAACGTAATAGCACAGGTAAAGCACCCATTGAGGCTAAAATTATCATATATTATTTTAAAATAAAGTAAAGTTATTATAGCGACAATTTTTTTAAAATTTTAAGTCCAACTCGACAAAAGGTTTCTGATCATTAAAAATGTATACTCAATAGTTAAGACTTATCTATAAATTCTACTAAAGTATAATAAATCAATCATAGCAAACCCAACATTAACTGCGTCTTTTACATTCATTGATAAAGTCTGAACAGTCCCAAGAGTTATTTTTAGTTTGCAAAACATATTTTTTATCTTTTTTTTAAATTCAAGATCCACTTTAAATGACATTCAGACTATGTCGGCCACGGTCAAAAGTTGAACAGAGTCATAAAATCGATAAACAGGCTTTTAAGTTTTGAGACAATTCCCAATTCAATATTCAGGTATCAAATTCACTCTCAGCATCGAAAGGATTACTTTTTTATCAAATAATGGGCTATATTTCAAAGAGTCGGTATAAATATTTATATTAATGATATTCTATTGGTAGATAATAGAATATTTCTACAATCTGTTTGGATTCTCACGAGATTCTAATCTGAAACCATCAATCCTTTTCACTAGTCAAGTTGTATCCCTTTACAAGTCTTGTATACGTCGGTTCATCACTCATATCCAATTAGATTGAAATTTTATAAAACAAGCAAAAAAATAAAGCTACATTTTTCTTCATAATTTCTTTCTATTATTTCGTAAACGAGTTGAATCTACATGAAGGAACAAACATAAATCAGTAATTTTTTCTCAAATAAGTTAATATTTCCTGAAATAAATTCTTTTTTTTTTCAAACAAAAGTTCTTACGTTTATTTCCTTTGTTAAGATTTCTCGTATGCGTGCCAACTGTTTCGTTCAAATATTATTCGTTATTATCTACCTTATTTTATGAACATATGTGACTTGAAAATATAAAGTTCCATCAAAATGTTTTTTATGGATATATCCTTCTTTATCCTAGTAACAATACGCACAATTTGAGGTGTCATGGATCCACTGGCTTTTAGCATTCGGGACTATTGTGTGGTCTCCAAAAATAACGACTCTCTTTTCGGAACGAGTATACTTATTGGAAATGTCAATTAAATTTTCGAAGCGCACATTTTTATAATTGCTTCCATTTTGGAGCGTAATTACCTATATTGATCTTTTTCGGGGGGAGTTGAGTGTACTGTCCATTTCTGAAAGCTCTATTGGCAAACCCGTCAATTCCACACCGATGGAGTTCTTTGAATAGGCAGAGCAACAAAGCTCTCCTATCGATCCATTGTACCCGGTTTCGACATCTTCAGATCTCCTGCGTCCCTGGCGCGGAGGCAGAAATAAATAAAAATAAACAAAACTCGACCGAAAGTGAAACTTGTTAGTAGATGTGGTCCGACAATGCCACTTGAGATATTCAAAATATCGTAGTTATTTCTTTTCTTTGAACCGTGTTTTGATCGACGATGAAAGAAATAAAGAAGATTTATCAATTTACTGCTTCGGACACTGGGAATCCGTTTACGCATACATCAATGTGTTTAAGAATTCAATATCAATTCCTATGCGTCTTTGGATAACACTTAAATTTTATGGGAACAATATGCTGTTTATTTAGGATTACCCCAAGGTCGCATTTCTGGACCCAAATTAAAATATATTTAACGATTATGGGTTTTTACACACAATTTGAAATTTTAATAGATTTTTTAATAGTATTTACGCCCTTCGCTCAATAGTGAAATATACTCTCAGTATTGCAACGGTTCACCATTTCGATTAGAAAAGAATAAATCTCAACCCTTTTTTACATATATATACATATATACATATTACAAAAAAATTCTACACTAAATCCTAATAGCCAGGCACTTTCAAATATCACGTCTCCTCAAAAATTTTCCATTTGAGGGTGTCATAGCCCGCTATCTCCTGGCAGCGAAAATCTTGTGTTTTTGCTTACAAATCTTACTTTTCAAATACTCTTGTTACCATGGAACTATAGTATCCATACTCTTTGCTTGTTACAAACTTGCCAAATAATGACAAAGAAGTTATTTCATGAAGTGAAATAAAATAATATCACTACTAGTTCACATAACACAGATCCAGTACAGTGCCTTTTTTGAAAGCTACACAATTTCATCATCCATTTAACTGCATCTTCTCAATTTATTTTTCATTTAGTATTGATTAACGATCACGGTCCATTCCGCTGACTGCACAGATAAGATCGACTTATAGATTTTGAAATGCATGTTTTGTAGGAACATCTAATTAGAAGTAAATGGCCGCTCTCACTTTCTTCTGCCGAATACGTACGTCTTTAAAGTACAACCTCTAACGAGTGTAAATTGAATATCTCACAAAAAATGCATTATCAAATAATAACGCTTGCTGCACTTGCTGCGTTGAGAGATTTTTTGTTAGTTCTTGATGGATGTACAATGCACATTCGTCATTGTGATGAATAATAAATTGTTAATAATACATCGCATCATTACCAGAAAACTTCCGTGAATAAAGTGTCAAGTGTTAAGATACGACAATTTAATTTAAGGTAATAAATTATCTATTCAACCAGCATTTTTTCATCGCTTTCATTATTTAGTTTCTCAATTTTATAAATAGAAGAATTCGTTCCAGAGTGAAATACAAAACGTGAAATAGTTTGCAATTGGTGCCAATACTGTACTTGTTTAATTAATTTACAATACTTTACACAACAACAAAAAATACTAAGTGATGGTTGTTGAATTCCAGCTCTAATAAAAAACCAACAAAGTAGTCACATTCTTATTGTTACACTCACGTTTTAGTACAACGGTTCTTTTCTATTTTTAATGATAAAATAAAATGTTTGTAGGTTTGTAAAAAAGAATCATAGTCACACCTTGAAGTAGACTAGTTGAAAAAAAACGTATTTTTTCATGTAGAACTGTTCGATGAAATTAAATTAAATTAAAATTCGTTACACATTTCATTCGTTTTGCTTTGTATTATTTACGATATTGGGAGCAATCAATGAAGCCGCAATCCGGCATTGAGAGCGGGTACCGATATCTAATAAATACCTTGCCAGCAGATGTCAATAAACTTACTGGCACCGTTAATTCGGACAAGATTCGGACCCACAAAAAATCCCTGCCCGTGAGCGAACGAAGTAAATTTTTTAAATCCCGTATGGTTTATGAAGGAAAATAGATTTAATTCCGTGTTCCACGAAGCGTGAACGTATTCAGTATCTCATCAGATCATTTGACTGCGGGCAAACGTAAAGTTTATATGACTATGATAATGCGTTTTTAATAATTCAAAATGACTTTTTTTCATTTTTTAATTCCTGCTTAGATCGCTGATAGAGTCGGGGAATATGAGCAATGAATTTATTTTATCAAGATCTCGCAAAATTAAAGTGTTGCTCGACAAAATCGTAATAATCTATGTACAAGAATCTACACATATAGATCCGAACTTACACGGAAAGCTTAAAATGATTTATTATCTAATAGTTGAAGTCCCGGCGTTGCCCGGGCTCTATACAAGGTTTTTAGAAATCGGACTTGGATAGAGAGTTTCTTCTTGTTTTGAGGGTCGAGGGTGAAAAATTTCATCAATCGGAATAAAACTGTAGATTTTTATAAAAATTAAACAAACGCCGCCCGCCCCATGTCCACCGCCAGCGGCCACCATAGTCAATCTTCTGTATATAAATAATAATAAAAAGAATCTTATTTGTTTTCTTGTAATTTTTTTTTATGGAACAAACAATTTGGCAACTTGTCTTTATTTTTAGCCAAATTTATTTAAATTTAAATCTAATTCGCCAATTAAAAGAGCTCTTCACACTCTAAATAATATTTGTCTAAACTCTAACATTGACATTTTTTCAGATTCACTGCCCAAATTCAAACGTGGCATCATGTCAATAATTTAAACTGTTCAATGCGCATACATGCAAACATACACACACGCACATAAACACTCTCTTATACAATACACACACACACCTATATACTACACACGTCACCTGGTAATTAAGGAATAAACATACCACCTGGCAGACATTACAGGGAAACATATCATAGGTACCCAACATGAAGTATCTTATTACTGTATATTGTTTCATTTCTGTAAATCATGTACCTACTGTTTGTTTCTATAATATAAAATAAAATAAAAATTTCGACATTGAAATGATGTTTAAAGCTAAACATATACAGTAATTGAAATACATTAAAAACAGTGAAAATTTTGTGACACCAGAGCTCACCGTATTAATTTTTATGTTTCCATATTCAAATATATCACCAAAAAAATAACTTTCTCATATTTAGGAAACATTTGAACATCTCTTAATATTCATCTAGCCGAGCTTTTAGCATGTTTAACTCAATCTTCACTTTTCATTCTCAATCTTTATGGTCAATACAATTAAAAACAGAAACCTACCCAATTTGAGCATCTCGATATTATAGGTAAGTGTTAGAATTATTATCCGGTTGCATAATCATCTCGAGTCACGCCTTGGAGGTCATTGCCACCTCGCTGCACCACAATCATCAAAGTGTCAAAATCAACTGAAAGCAAAAAGTGTATACCTTTCCAATTAGCACCTATCGCCCTAAGAAGTGACTGACTCTGATAATGACGTTTGTGAATGATGATAATAATCACCCGTGTTGTACCTGTTAACCTGTCAAGTACCCACCATCTTTGTGGCGAATATGTGCGAAGTGTATCAGTAAACAATGATGAGCTAACGTCGTTGTTGACTAACTGATCATTTATTTGTTGAGATAAGACTTGTTTGCTTGATTTATTGGGCATTGTGAGTTTGTAGGTGTTAAAGCGATTTATGACCTGCCAAATTGAGTCAATACGCTTTCAATCGTATTATATTATATTATATCCTTCGGGGATAAGCAAAAAAGGATAAATAAAAAAAAAACTAGTTTACCCCATCCCTTCTTTCAATATAAGTATTTTTTATTATATTAGTTTTGTAACCCTGAAAAAATTTCAGCGTAAAACAATATCTGAAGATATAAATATACATTTTCTGAAGTCTTCATAATTTCCTCATTTTTTGTTTTATTAAATTCTTAGTTTGGGGAGTGCCTTAGTCCTGCTGGATCTTGCAGTGGGACTTTTGTGTGGGGAGATATAAAAAATAGAGTCCATTGACCCGTGTTTTAGGATTTTTGTGTCGAAGGCATTTGCGGTTTCTTGGTATTTTTATGAGGACCAACACAGACAGCAAATATTCAATAATTACACTGGTCTTCAGAATTGACATGAAGAATGGTAGGTGCATTTTTTCTTACAGCAAATATAACTTTGAAAGAAGTAAACTCAAAAAGGTTTTCGGTTGATATATGAAATTATTTTTTATTACAAGCATTGAATAAAGAAGAACAAATTAAATGATCTTTCAATCACATTTTATACCCCGGTAAACAAGACTTCAAGTAATTCAGTGAATAGAAAATATAAGTTATTGTTTCCCATTTCAAATGATTAAATGAACACCTTTGTTGGGCTACACCCAATGAATACGCAATCAGATCGTGTAGTTCTAATTTAGCAAATCAACCGCAAAAACAACAAATATAACAATTCAACCGGACCCGCAAGGGTTAATAGTCTCCCAGTGTCTTGATATAAAATTGAATTGCAGTAAGAATTATGCAACTGCGGCGTTAACTTTTCTTAAAATTCTTTCATGTAGGTAATATGCAAATTGCAAAGTTATTGTGATATCGGCCTTATTTATATGCAATAACTCATGAGTAAAGATGGTTTCACAACAGAAAGATCGCAAAAAGTCTAAAGGGGAAGCACAAAAAATATTTATCCTTGGACAAGATTTAGTAGCAAAAGATTTAGTTTACACTTTTAAGATTAGAAAATCAGACAAAAATAGTGGATATACTACAACCAGGTTTCGAACTAATCCTCCACCGATTAGATTTGAATAGTCACACAGGTCTATACAAACCATACTTTTTCCTTTCCTCCTGTCTAAAAAAAATCCTAATCGGGGTGCCCTAGATCCGAAATAATTGGGTTGTGGGAATCTTATGTGGTATTCAAACAAGCGAAATAAATAAATATGAATTTAACCGTCCTATAGCAACATCTGCAACACCAGAAACGTCTGACTTCTTTTCGTAATGATAACCATATCCTATTCAGCACACGTTTCCTCCTCATTTTCGATAGATGCAACGCGTTTTTTCAACCTATAAAAAAAAAGTTTATCGCCTCTTTAAGATGTGCCAAAAATCATTAAGTGAATTTGACTCGCCTTCCTCGAGTATATGACACACTTGCATACAAAAACACCGAATAGAGTTGACTACATTGTAGGCGAAATGTGCAACGCGACATTCTTTGTCGCGTCTAGTCCAAGTCATTTGCATACATTGCTACTGTGCTGCCGTATTTACATACTTCGGGGAATAAAGGCAGCTCCTATAAACATGACATTTGTTTGAATATGCAGATATGCCTGCAATCTGTTGTCATTTTCGCATGATGATCTTATATAATAATTTGTAGGTCACAAGTCTATGGCACAAAGGCCCTACATTTTTACATATATCTGCTTAATTTACGACAGTTAATTTTTGGTAAGGGCTTTATGCCAAAGACTAACCGTTATGTCAAAAAAAATCTGCTAGTATCGCCTTCGTGGTTGGTCATACAACAATAGTTTTTCCGTGTAATTCATCTTACGTAGTAACACAAATAGGTTGCCCATGAAAACAAGTAACCAGTGCATGGACACGAGGGAAGAGCAGAGGGATCTGTCAGATTTCGGCTTCCCATGAGAAGAAATTTATGCGTTATATCTGAGAAATATGAAACGAACAAAATGCTTATTTGCCAGAATTACAGAGGACGTGATAATAAATTAAAGGCGGTAAGAGACCTTTCCTGATCCCCTGATTCAAAGTAGAAATGACTTCATTACTCTAAAGGCCGTCAATATACATTTGATATTTTAAAATATTTCCAGCAGATTAAAAAAAATTGGATAAATTTAACCCACAGATTATGACATAAAAAAAATCTCTAATCGTTCTTCCCACAAGCTCGTTATCAGACATTATCGCCAAAATGGCAAATCTCCCATCTCTGACACGACAAAAACTATTTTTGACAGCTCAATCATTAGTTACAAATATGGTCGTTGTCAAGTGTCAACTTTCTCTGTCGGTTTGGTGGCCTTTTGTGTGGATTTTGACGGCCTTTGACTGTCTCTGTGGCCGCGGACAATGGCCGTGATATTGCCATTGCTCTCCTGACATAAATCTTACTCGTCTGGGGTACTGTGTCATACTATTATTGCAATTCATTCAATAACTGTTCGACCCATGAGTTCAAATACTTGTAGTGTTGCATTTTTTGTTAGCTTTTTTCAGTACTTCTTCTAGCCTGTGTTTGTATTTTATATTCCAAAAAACTCCCTACCGTGCTTCCTAGTGAGCTATCATATAAAATATTTAACTTAGTTATTCTCGATAATACAATAACACGAGGTTTAATTCTACTTAACGATTTAGGAAGCTTTTAACTGGCTGTTTAAATTCAGAACGCGCCGTTAATGTGACGAAATATATTGTTTTGGCAGCTTTTTCTGCATTGTTCTCACCTGTAAAAATAATATACTTGCAAAACAAACATCTGTTTTAACATATTGGAAAGTAGAACCCACACCTTTATCTTTGCTTACTTGAATCGGATTAAAGATAGCTATGGGCACATCGCATAGGTTTGAAGGCAGAGCAGTAAACAACAATTTGATCAAAAGATGTAGGAGTATTATTATGAAGGGTGCATCCCATTCTGATTTGTGATTCATAAATAGGACACATTAAGTATAATACATTCAACCTTTTGAATTTGAAAGCACAAAAAATAAGTCGGTTATAGACTTGTATACATAGCGTGTTTCCTACAGATTCATTAGATCATCTTCAAACTATATATAAAATGGATTACCACTTTTAACAAATAATAATTTAATGTTGACGGCCTCCGTAGTCAAGGGTTAGATTCTCAACTTGCAAGCCGAAGGTCGCTGGTCCAAATTCCGGGGTGTGCAAATAAATTTATTTTTTAATTTGTGTTATTTCACGATTTACTCATTTAAAATAATATATAGTTGAAGATACTCTCAGTATCGCCCTGGTGTAAGACCATCATTCAGAAGTGAAACGTTTCTTGAAATGGCTTTGACCGTGTTTGGTGACCAAATCTGAATAGCCATTAGCTTCCACATCTCCTTCTCCTCCCCACTACCTTCAGCTTCACAACATAACCCAATGGGGATGCTATAGTCTCACTGGCTTCAGATGGTTGGGAGCAGTTAGGACTCATGTGCAGTTTCAAATAAAAAATTTAAAAAAAAATTCGTCTCATATATTTTAAAGCTGAAATTGTTGGTTGTTCGTTGTGCAATTGTAGAGGATTGAACCCACCGCTTGACGCTTTCCTTCTAGTATATACCTATAACTTCCCACAGACCATTTTTCGTATTTTGAGTAAAATATATTCTCGATTTCGCGCTTGCGAGAGATAAATCCTAATACTGTACCGAAATTATTGATACCCGGTTTTATATGTTGTTAGATCTCTTATTATATATACGTCATTTGGGGTGTCCATGGTCATTCTCGCTTCTTGCAATGACACTGTTTTGTTATGTCCACATAAAAAAACAAACAAAAAGTAGAAATATGGTCGGGTCAATGGTTTGTGTACTCGTAAAAGGAGTAAAACTGGACCTGTTCAGTTTGAATTTACGGTTGTACAGTGCCCAGGACACGACAGGACAATGATCCTTGAATAATACGAAATGGAAGACAGGGCTAATTACGAACACCGTCCCGAGAGGGTGTTAAATAATTTATTTTATTATACACTTTTATTACGGATATCAATCTTTATTCATTATATCAAGTTCGTTTGATCTAGCGAAGCCGTTGGGAAGTCTACTCCGTCGTAAAACGCCGTAATGTCTGATACTCCCTTTTATTGATTCATTACGTTATTAAAAACTATGTAAATTTCACTGTGAAAATATTCGATTATAGGAATTCCTCTATCGTTAAAAAGTACCATTTCTTCCACTGCATCTTCCTTAAAAATCAATGTTTCATCAAAAATAAATCGCTTTGTAGTAGTGTTGGGTAATCTTTACGATTAAATTATCTGTTTCCGAAACATATTAATAATCGAAAATTGTTTGTCTACGGAAACGATAATTTGGAAATGAATAAAATGAATCGATTTAAATTGCAGTCCTACATTTGGTTATGTTCATTGCACTTTGCCTAAGAAGTTCGAAAAACTATAATAAAGATTGCGACAAATTCACAAGATTAAAAAGAAACAATTATTAAGCGTATCGATAAAAGATTCCTCGATTAAGATCATCGCCAGGAATGCTTGAATTTAAAAAAAATATATATCACAAAGGTATTTCTTTGTCATTTAATAGTTCTCAAACGTTATTTGAATGCCCTGACAAATCAATTTTGTCACGCAACGCCTCAGAGATTGTTCGTAATTTAGTAAATAAATCATATCGAACATTTAATAGTGTCATCTCATCGTTCTTACCAAGCATTATTTCAGATCAACGAATCGGTGACTTCTTGATCAAATTGTATCTGACATGGCAGAAATCAACAATCATCGCGCGAATGAACTTGTTCAATCGATACAACCAATAAAAAATAAATCTTCTCTCTCTTCCCACACGTTGTATGTTATTTTTACATGCTTGTAGAATTTTAGATACGTTTAAAATTCATAATATTAACTCTATTTTCTTACAAACGTTGTTCCCGGATCTGTTTTTCAAATGATGAAATCATCTGCCCTATTATCCTATTAATACGTACGAGATAACCTTTTTTATACGAGCACAATACCCCATAGATTCACCAACAATAATTGCACATGACAAACAACACATGAAGCCAAGAAAGAAAAACAGCATTAAACAACAACAAAAAACTGTTTTGCTAAATTTAATTATTTGATCATAACGTCCATAAAATCGGCGTCTCTTTTACACGTCTAATATCTTAACAACATGCCTTAAATATATAACTATCAATCAACTCAATAAAATACCCCTCTCAACAGTGGATGTCTTAATTTACCGTGATCAGGATTCCAATCAACAAGAGAGGAGTGTATTTAACGACCCTCCACACATTCAACGAAATTCTTGTTAAAGTTTTATGAAATCTAAGATTCAATCGAAGATCTATGCTGTAGATCGAAAGAAAATCAAAAAACAGCTTTGTTACTCTTACCCTTACTTTGTTACATAATTGAATTTTTCTATCGGTTGCCAAGTATTACATATATTTATAATTTATATTCGCCGATTAAGTTAAGGTTGGGTTAAATTTAGTAAACATAAAATTAGTAATAAATGGTGGACAGAAAATATATTTATGTTAGGTTAGGTAATCTGAGAAGAGCTATATTTTGATTTTGTAAGAGTTTTAGACGCTTGTGGAGAGCTTTTTTTGTTGTATTGATGATATACCCTTTTAATAAGATATTAGAGCATGTCTCGCCTGAGGATTAACAATGCAAAGCTCCGTGAAATATTGAACCATGAAGGGGATGGAAGCACCACACTTCCCCGAAACTCAACAAATTTAAAACTTTTGGTCGCGAGAGTCCTAGATCAACTAATAAATAAAGTTATACTTCATTTTACTAACGCGTTGGAGTCATTCCCATAATACTAATTCACTATAAACTGAAAAGATTAATTATTTATGGTATTTCCTCGGTCTGAGAATTGGCCTGCACGTGAAGATGTGCTGAGAATATCCACCGAAGCATCGCCATCATTAGCGAGAGTAAAAAGTTCCACCACGTTGCGCAAGGATGGCACCAGTAATAATGATAAACCTGGCGGAGGATTGAATCACGATGGACGGAGTCATCATTAATACACTGGTGAGTGCACAGCAGTATCCCCAACGTCCACGGACAGTGATGGATCTCGTATGAAACCTTTGCAGACAATTTGCACTTTATAATGATTATCAATTAGGGTCGTCTATTCAGGAGTAATTGCCCTACGAAATCAACAATTTATTAATATTTCAATTGCCAAGACGTCTGTAAGTTCGCAACTATAAGTATAATAATATGTTGTGTATCAACGATTTTTTTTTGTTTTCGATGCATGTGCGCCTAGCGCAAGAAATTGTCTTTGTAAATGAACGCAGTGATAAATAATTGACAGCAGTAACAGATTCATCATTTTACCTGTATTCTACTATAGTAGAGTCTTCACCAAGACTACACCACAACAACCGCTATTGGGCTTAGGAGTAGCAGATCTTGTATGTCCATATTCCCCACAAGGCGATTTCATGTCACATAGCAGACTATCAATAATAATTGCAAAACACACTCTGGACAATCGGCTGTCCATCTACAGAGGGAATTTCATACAATTCTAGTTTGTAATTTTCGCTTTGAAAGGAGACCGATAGATTTTCATTAGTATACTTCTTGGAACATCTACAAACTGTCTCATGGTATATTTTCTAATTGAATTTTTTTCTCAGTATATCGGTTTTCTACGTGAGAACGTTTAGAAGACCTTGCTTAATATTTTCCGACCGTAATCAGTAGTTGATATCGATACCTCGATTTACAACATACAACACAAGTGTTTAGTAGTCACTTCGATTCTATTAAGTTATTTTTCGATTAATTTCAAGTTATTTATCATTTTACAACATTGTCTCTCACCTCATCTCTTCTTGTTGTATTCAGTTACTATATCGATTTACCAAAAACAAGTGTAAAAAAGATAAAATTATTGTATTTTCAATTTTATTCCAATTTTAATATGATTCCAATGTGTTTGGAAGTTGTCGTACCTCTATACATTTCTTACCGATTTACTAAAAGGGAGTGTTTAAAAGATGTCTCACTGCTTTGAATGGCGCATAAAATTACATATTAAACTAATTACTTTAATAATAAAAACATACATGTAGTTTTATGCTTTTATAAACTGTCGTTTCTGTTGACATATATAAAAATAACTTATTACAGCGCGAACGTACGTGTTATATTATAGTCATGACATAGGAATTCCCGCGTCTCACGTGAATCAACCGATGAACGTGAATGTAATACCAATTTGACATATTGATTTGCACTTATCGTCTGAATTGATAATGACAGGCTTGGAACTATTTTTCCTAGAAGAGATGGCTGGACTGGAGGTCAGAATTCTCTTAAATATCCGTTTACTTTTAGCTACATAACTCTGACTTCTAAGTAACTTTAGTTATTTATAAGATTTTATAGTTATGAAAAAGCCTAATGCTGTTCTCTAGTTTTTTAAAGAACGTGTGAATATTTTCAAGTTTTAAAACACCGTTCGCCCCAGTAAAAAAAAACAGTTTTTACACGTTAATATATCTTTACTGAAAATAATATTTTCACATTTAACATATATAGTTGAAAATGGGCATCTTAACTGAGTTATGATTTTTAAGGGCACTAAATGACAAATCAGGACTCTTTTAATGAGTAGTTCTATTGCGTTCCTTCTAGAATAAAACAGATAATAGCTTATTAAGTAACATTAAATTGACTCAGTAAAGGAAGCGTTTTCTGGTTTTTCAGCGTTGAAGTCACTCGCGTGAAAACACCGAGTGCATTTTAATGGCGTCTTATAAAAACTATTGTACTCACGAACGTATGACATCAGACCGTACCATCTCTAATCATGTATTTTTTATTCTTCCACAGGTAAGCACAATATACCAACCCGAGTTTACCACTTCCCAAGAGATCGGCCGAAACCTATAATGTAACTTTGCATCAATTGCGCCGCTGAAAGGTAATTAAGTAATACATTATGATTGATTAATTAAATTAAAAGATGTCGTAACAGTTGATTACGTAAATTTTGCATTAAAGACACCGATTCATACAGGGATGGCTAGCTTATATATAAGCTAGAAGCACAATATATTGCTAGTAAATACATAGTTAATTAAATAGCGAAAATATTAGAATTCAATAAACTGTTTAGTGTGGCAAAATTCTTCAAGGCGTCCGAATTAGGTTCCTCACGCAACAAAAATTACTAACAATTTGTAAGGAAATCTATTACGGCATAATTGCTTGGTGCATTTGCCGCCTTTCAGTTTGATGTGAACATTTTTCAATGCAATATAAAACCTTGTTAATTATGATTCAGTTTGTTGTTTGGTGAATAAAATCCCTTGATTACAGAATTTGATTAAATGTTCAACCTCGTCATACTTTGGCTCATTCACATCGGATCTTGAGAAACTGTTTGAAAGAAATACTAGTAGAATTAAGTTGATTGATTCATTGCTGTTAGTTGATATAAAGTGCTATTTGTTACACAGTATTTCGTTTAATATTTCTAAGCAATTGGCAATAAGTAACTTGTAACTGTTGCATTTTTTACTCTCGTTGAGATTTAGATTTTATATTCACGGGCGCTATTTTAGGGTTGTTTTTTGTAGATAGCATTTTGAAGGATCCATTAATAACGTTTAACTATCAAATATACCTTTTTCGGAGGCTGTGTAACAATAATACAGAGGACAATGCGATAAGTCTACCATCTTAAATAATTTGATTTGTAATAGCTTTAAAAGATTGAGAGAGATTGAATTAATTCAAAATAATCGTTTTACCCATAAAACCTGTTAACATGTTACATAGAAGATTTTAATCTCACGTCATAATACTTAAAATAAACTATAGATCATAAATAACAGATTTACTAAAGTTATTTAGGTTTTAAGTAAAATAAACAAGCGAAGCGTAAAGCAAAATCGCATAGAATTTATTTACAAATCTGCATCGTCCATTCACGAGCACCTATCGCTAATTCCGTAATATATTCAGCATTGAAACTCACCTCCAGTCATAAAGTAGGTTGACGGTTATACAACCGACCGGTTGGTTGAACCAAGTTCAAGAGTGAATCGTTGAATAAGAGAACGCGCCGCAGGCGAGCCCGTGTGAAAGGAATGATCGGAGTGGGTGGCGAGCGGGAGCGGGCGGGCGTTGTTATTATGAGAAAATAAACTGTTGACTCGACTGCCGGTCCATTGTTTCGATGAATTATTCACCCGATGCGACCGTGATTTAATTCGATTCATTGAAAATTTGCGTAACTAGGATTTTAAACCATAGATAGTTGTTACAGGTGAAAAGTCGTCTTAAGATGAAAACAGATTTAACGATATTTTAGGTGAACAAAAATTACATTTCTAATAATAGGGAATAAAAATAAATTATCGGCAAAATAATTTTTGGGTACTTTACCACTTGCTGCATTTAAAAACATTACTAACGTGTTTTCTATGCATTACTAACAGATAAATATATAAAAATAATGTAAAATAGTGAAATTGATCAAACATTTTCAAATAAGATTTGAGTCAAAATCTCCTCTAAATTAGAGACATCAGTTTTCTTTCAAGTCGTTACAGATCACACTTCGAAGAATTCTGTGTAAAGTTTTATATATACATACATATATTTTAAATAACTTAATAGAAGATAATATGAGCGATTTTTAAACGAAATATTGAAACTGAAAAATCATAAAAAAATTAGCTCAGTTGGTAGAGCAGCGTCCCGGCAAGACGAAGGTCCTGGGTTTGAGTCCCAGATGTGACAGTATCTTTTCCTGATTTTTCGGTTCGAATATTTCGTTTGAAAATCGCTTATATTATTTTCAATAATTAAATATTAAATTATTTATTAATTAATATTCTAAGGAATCTTACGAAAGGCTGCTTTTTGTGAATTTTGTGAATATTGCGTGCTAATTTAAACAACGAGACACGAATTCAACACAAAAACGTTCCGATTATTAAATTTATTGTTAAATAAAAAATCACGTGAAATTCTTTTAAATTGCGTGACACGTAGAAACGTTTTTAATATACTTGCATGAGAATTAGTCATATTCATTCATGGATACGCCTTCCTTTTATTTGTCTATCCGTGGGTGGGTTTCGTAAGACACAAATAAAATCTTCAAACAAATATCAACTAAAATGAGCAATGAAAGGGCGCACAGTTTCCATCTTAAAGTAATTATAGAGTTAGTTTTCCCATCCTTTAATTAACAACTGGAATGAATTAGATAAACTGAACTTTACGCTACATTTAGTACTTGGAAAAGGGTCTGCTAGCACAGGAAATAGTTGATTTGTTTCTTGTCAACCCGAGAGACGCATATAGAACGGTCGCTCTTTATTTTACGAGTATTTTAAGAATACATTTCTATTTAATGCATCGTTTAATGCGGGTTTATGTGCAATGCTTGGTGCGTTTCACTGAATACTATCTTCGTTTCATGGGTTCTAAAATATGTCAAACACAAAGTTTTTTTTTACTTCTCATACTTTAAAATATCTTCGTAAAGAGTGTCATATTATTTAGTTTAAAATTTTTGATTTGTGTTTGGTATAATTGAAACTATTAATGCAAGCACTTATATGAGCTTAATTTTGTACTTTGTATTATATAAATGCATAATAATTTGGTATGTAATAAAAGTTATTATTATTATAATTTCATGTCAAGGGAGACCATAACATCCCCAATTGGGGTATGTTGTGAGGCTAAAGGTAGTGGGAAGAGGAAGGTGGGGTAGTTCCTGGTTATTCAGATCTGGTCACCAAACACGGCTAAAGCCATTTCAAGCAACGTTTCAATTCTGAATGGTGGTCTTACACCAGGTCGATACTGAGAGTATCTTCCACTCTGAAACATGACGCAAGTACACTATATATAATATAAAATTAATAAATTGTGAAATAATACAAAATCATCAAATAAAATTTACTTGCGCACGCCGGGGTATATAACTTACAAACCTTTAAGAAATTTCTTCTTTTCAAAAATCGCTTTCTCATGTAATTTATACATTTTAAATATCAATTGCAATATGCAAATGCATAGCCTGAGAAATAAAGCTAATAATATGATATAAAATGAGTAAGCAAACAGTCACCATAGCAATATGAATGCGACTACAGCCGTACAATGACCGAAGGTCTCTCGCGTAGGACGGATTTTTATATTATTTGCTTGACCTTTTAGCAACTGCAAAAGTTAAATACTTTACGTAATGATACGAAATATGTAATAAAACAACAATAGTAATATTTGTTAACATTTTGCACTACATTATTTGTATCTGTTAATTTCGGAAATTGCTTGTAGCATGTTTTGCTCCTCATATTGATTCGGAATACAGTTTATTCGGTTAATAAATAAGGATTACTGCTAAACCTCATCTCTAAAAGTTGTGCAAAAATATCCATAAATGCTTACATTATGGCATATAGAGCCTTATAACTTCATAAAACGTCATGATTACGTCGGGAAAAAAGAAATACATATCGTAAATACTGTAAGTACATGTTAATTGACTGCACAAAACCTTATTACTAATAACATTAAAAAGATTACGAATTTACGACATACCTTCACCGTATTCATACAAGAGATTACTCCCCCTGCGTGTGAATTCGTGTACAGGTAACGGTTTCCTTTTACGGCGACGTTAAACACTTGCAGGAATTTCTTTTAAAAACAACAATTTTGTGAGCGAAGCGAAGTCCTGTTTTATGTCTACCATATTGCATTTCGTCTTTCCATATTTCTTTGTGCGTTTCGTTTTCTTTTCAAAAATGTAAAATCCTCGTGTTTATTATTTAAAATATGTTATTCGCATTTTTTAAATATTATGGTACCTACCTGCTTGAGGAAAATTTTGTAAAAATATTATTAAAAACATTGGAAAAATTGTTTAATTCCTTATTTGAAATAAAAAAAGTCACATACAATATGGGAGATAAGGATCACAGGGGTCTAACGATAAAAACTGATGTTTTGAGTTAAGTTTGGTTTCGGTAATGGAAATAGTGACACGAAGCTCTACCTCGTATATATAGCGTTTAAAAGATACAGATTCCGAGCATTCTAATCTTTATTTGCGTTTATCTCAAAACTATGTTTTTTGTAGATAAGCCCCTGTGATCTAAAACCCCCGAATACATGGTTTACAATTACCTAAGTAGGTAGATATTTAAGTACCTACTAACAAATCAAATAATTTAGAAACATGCTTTTTCTTGCAAGTATACTGTTCACAGAATGCATGCAATCGAGGGTGGTTGTAAGCTTGGGAGTGACCAGGCCCAGGTTGATAATGGACCATTGGGTCCATTGGCCGATCCCAGCTTTAGCCGCTGCTTCATGGTGATCCATCATTGCGCCATACAAAGCACCCGGAATGATCCCGTCACATTGTTCTCCGCGCATTCCCTCTTTTAGCACCTAGGTGCCATGGCGTGGCCATTCCGAAGGCATTTAATTGTTTTCTCGGCATATTGTTACTCGAGGCTTTAGCGCTCTGCTGCTACATCGACATTTATAACGTGGGCACTGTTGGCAATACATTCCCCGCTTACACATATGTCAATTCTTTGACGCATTTTTCAACTATGTTTTCTTTTATTGTTGATTCTTTTTAACACAAAAATATTCTTAAGATTTTAGCTACAAAATGTTATCGATGACTAATATTTATGAATTTCATACTTTATTTTTGCTAACCAAGTTGCATATCATTACAAGGTATCTCTACCTAGTGATAGTAGAATTATGACATACTCTTGGGTATTTTTTAATTATTTTTTTCAATGTGATTACCACACAAGAAATTAAATGAAATATTCAGAACTGGTCACTAAACACGCCAAAGCCATTTCAAGCAATGTTTCAATTATGAATGGAGGTCTTAACACCAGTACGATACACTGAGAGTACCTACCACTCGGTGCAATCAACGTGCCGCAAGTATATTGTGTATTATTTTTAATTAATAAATTGTGTAATAACATAAATTATTCAAATAAAATTTACTTGCGCACATCGGGATTTGAACCAGCGACCTTTAGCTTGCTAGTCGAGAGTCTTACCTCCGGACCACGTAGGCCTTCAAAGAGAATTTTGTGAGGCTAAATTAAGTGGGGAATTGAAATGCAATATGAATAGGATGGTTAGAAAATCTATCACCAAAATCAACTAAAATTACTTCAAGATGTGTTACTATGCTGAATGGTGATCTCTCATTGAGAGTATCTCCCCTTCCGGAAAACGTATAGATATTCACCCCTAGAATCACTTGTCCTATGAATCAAAACCTTATAATATAGAGTGCATATTATCATGAAATCAACATAATATGAAATGCCAATTGAATAACTTTAAAATATCGACGTTTCACTGGTGAAATATTCACTAATAAATAACATGAAACCCAAGTAAGTGCGTATTATGTAATAGTGGGGTTATATTTCAAGTTCAGAGACACTTGAATGCGATATAAACACGGCAATTTTATCTGGCATCTCACCTGCTTACCTGACAGAGTAATCTTTTGCACCGACGGGTTAATTGAAAGATCTCATCTCACAGTACAATTCATTTCATATAACTGCGATGGCTGGCTGTGGGATTAGCCTCCGACCCTGTACCCCCTCGGTCTCCTTTCCTCCCAGCCTCGCATGCGAATAACGTATTGCATTCTTCGTTCAATGAATTCATCTAAGGGGGAATGGTGCATGCTTTAAAAAATATAATATACGTATTGAAACAAACAAAATTTATGCATTAACCTTTATGGATCTGAATTGAGTGAAATTTTGGATTTTAACTCCGAATGATGCATTCAAAACATTTCAATAAAAAAAGTTAATTAAAGTAGTTTATCAAATGCAAAACTATGGGTAGATTAATTTTCATATCTCCTCTGGTTATATAAATCGTAATCCAGTGGAATTATAAATAAGAAAGATGGTATGAGACGATTTAGTAAAAAAACACGTAAAAGCTCAAAGCTTATTGAAAAATATCAAATTCTTATACAAGTTAGATATTTATAAAAATACGTTTTAAAACTTTTAAATTATTCGTTCAAGCAAATTGAGAGCTTGTTGGTCGTATTTTGAAATAAAACTTTATTTTTTTCTGAATTGAACACGAAGAAGTTATCCCATTTCTCCCAAAGTCACGACACACTAAGCGTAACGCTAACGGACTAGCTTTATTGTTCTTGTAATGCTGTTATGTGTGTTTTACAACGAGTATTATATGTGTACAAAGAGTATTATATATTTATACTAAAATATGTACAAAGTAGAACAATTCATGGTTTTTAAAATGATTTTTTTTTAAATGTATTAAATGTGAAAAAAAACTTTACTTTTCCGCTTTAATTAGCTCTTATTAATTAACAATAAAAATTTAAAAAAATAGTCAATACATAGAAATTTAAAGAATTATCATACCATGTCTACAAAATTAAACTAATTAATTATATGTCCGGGTTGCAGACTTTGCGGGTTTGTATTGTACGTGTTTGTCTAACACCTCGCCATAATAATTAAATTTTCCTCCCCTGGTAAATGCAGCGGTGCCCAGTTCCTACCACATACCGATCTGCCTTCGCTAGTCGTACAACGGTTCATAGTAATGTTATGGCCATGTCGGGTTTATCAAACCACCTCGCTCGTCTGTGCTCCTGGTGCATTCCTCGTACTTTCTCGTTCTGTTCCAACATATCTCACCCCTACGCCCTACTTCTAAATACAGAGTTCAGGAAATAATTCATACAATAACATATCCTATCGTCAACACGGGATGGAATAATTTTAAAGATGTCAAAATGCAGCTTGGCAAATAGGTAATCAAATAAAATTATTTATGCGTACTTGCGACTCTTTCAAAATTGAAACTGATGAAAAATATAAAAATAATATTTTTAAATCCAGACATGCGGATAAACTACCCACCTACATATATTTAATAAAACATTTTATTTATGTATTTTAAATGTGTTATATTTTGTGGCAAATCTACTCATAAGCAGCGATTTCATCACAATACTAGCGCAGACCCATGACAAATCACGGGACAGTCTGAATTCTTGACAAATCAGTTCCAATATCAAAAATTGCCAATTAATAATAATAATAATATTTTAATGATTTATAAATCGCCGTTTTTGTGCAAAATCACCTCAAGGGCGCTGTTAAAATTATTTATTGTTAAAATATGATATTATAGGGCAGATACTTTGTAGCTAGTTTAAATTCTTCAAACAAGTTCCAATTTTGAAAATGACACTTAAATTCAAAGAAATCTGAGTTCATTGAACCAGATTACACGCAGAGCACAGACGACCGAAATTAGTATTTTTGATTATACCCAAATGCACGTCATTTTGTGGATAAAAGCAAACTACACAATAATAATTTTGCTTATAAATTGGCCATGGCTTAAAAATTCTATTATAACCAAATTCCACAAGAGAATTAGCACGGTAAAAACATAAAGTGAGAATTTTAATGATAAAATGTTCATTAGATTATGCTGTATATTTTCTAGTTTGTATATTTTTAGATTGGTAGAAACTTCCTGCTTCGAAAGCGCAATGATTTAAGTTTCCTGAGAGGCGTGAAAACGCTGCAATCTTTTCGTGTGGCTATGCCATAAACCTCTCAGAAATATGTCAAACAAATAATAATAACAACAACTGTTGTATTTTATACTACCGGCCACGAACGATAACAGCTCATTGTTTCCAGCTGAGATTTTCTTTGGTCCAGCACTTGTACAGACTACAGTTATATTAGAGAATGACTGCTGAATCTGCGTACAACTCGGATAGATACGGCCATGTTTTCTTCCACCTGGACAAAAGCTCGGTAACGGTGTTGTTTTAACGACTTTTCATAGACCCCATAGAGTTCAGGGAAAAATATTTGCAATTTCGCATATCTAGTTGCGTTTCTTGGTGCTGATTCTCGTACATAGATGGCGAAGACATGTAGTTATCTATGCATCTGCAGGCAAATTTATTGTACATTAATTTCACCATTACATCCCTTTGGTATTTTCTTCATGGAGGCTGTTCACGTTTAACCATTAAAGCAAACTTGTTTCATCCTATATGATTAAAACCATTGAATAAAGATTAACACCCATTGTCATTCGGTTGACTGATCGAAAGTTTAAACGTAAGTTCCCCTTGAGGTGATTTTCTCACGAAAGCGGCGCTATATAAATAATCCAATAATTATTATTATTAAGTTCAAAATATGACAAAGTATTAACCATCATTTAACTTCAGAGTGGCAGATACTCTCAGTATCGCCCTGGTGAAAGATTGTCAGATTAGTGTACGTGATTGCCACCAGTTGATAGAATGTACAGACATCGACAACGAGTCTATCTGTCGATGTTCATCTCGATCGGATGTCGGGAAGTGTGTTGATTTCCACTTCCAAGATTTGGATTCATTCATTACCGAAAACAAAAGAGAAATTCAAACTGATGTTTTTAAAAATCATATCGTCCAAGGTTGAGAGCTCTGTTACAACTTATAATCAATATTTCTTTTATACGCATAGATTGCACAGCTTATAAGAACGCTGGAGAAGTAACGATGGATCTATCAGCGGTATGCCTTCTAAACGGAGTAGTTATCTTACGTTGATATGAAATGATTAAAATTTTATACAAGTTATTTGATGCAATAAAGAAAAAAACTCATCACTTACTTGATATTAAAACATATTTTAAATACATAATCTTCCTGCACATGCCACCATTATAATGCTTAAAATAGCTTGCATTTTTATTTATTTTACCTTGTCCTTGCTATTATTTAAACAGATATAGTTCCCTATCATAATGGGTGTAGGGTGTAGGTTTCGTATTTATTAAGAAATGTTTTAATTATATTGCTGTGTCTTGTTCATATACTCATAATATATAGTTTTTACTTATTGCACTCGGATGAAATGACTCAAAGAATGTGTACCAACAGCCTACACTGTACGCATTATGCAGTAATTGCAGGGTGGGAAAATTGCTGATTGTTAATTATTTTATTTATTACACTTGTTTACAGACCATTATCCAATAATAAAAGAGTACAAGCCATATAATACGTACTGAAAAACAGTTGAAATGAACGAAGAGAATGTTAGGTAACTATCTACAAATTAGCTACACCTGAATGAAGCAAATGACAGATTGCACAAAAACACCCATCAGTAATATTATGATTTCTGAACATGGTTTTGATGAAATAAATGTTTCATAATTCTAGTTACAGTGTAGGCCAGCCCCCATTAATGTGATGCCATGCACAGAATTAGTTTTATATTGATCTTTTTTTTTATTTCAAAGCACCAATTTAAATATCATATAAATGCGTTTTATTTTAATTTAATGAAATGCGTACAACTGTTATTATGTCTTAGTTCCCAACTAGGCAGATTGCCTCGTGAAAATACCAAATGAATATAAAATTGCCTTTTAAAAATTAATTTTCTATTTTCAACTCGCAACGACATTTACATCTTGAGCTATGGAGCTATAAAATTAACTTAAAACAATTAGACAAGCCTCTTTGTTTCACATTTTCAATTGTTCAATAATAAAAATCAATGTGTTACTTTTTGGTCGTAACGTCTTGTATTTTTCCATCATGATCAGTGGAGCTATGAAACTACGATTAAATTGTAAGGAATTATGAAATTGCGTCATATTAAAGTTTCTTATTTTCAATCGTTTAATAAGAAAAAAAACTGATGGAACTTGGGCGAAACCGGGTAGTAAAGCTAATGATCTGTCTATAAATAGGAATTCCAACATAAGACTGACCTTTTACTAGAAAATATGTTTTTGAAAATAAAACGTTGCCTATTATAAATTAACCTTTATGTACGGATAACAACTGCGTAAAAACTATTTTTAATTAATTGGTAATAAAAATTACACAGGAAGCGATTTGCGTACAAGCGTTATTATTTATTGCTTGCTTTTTCCTTTTAACTTACGAAGATCCTGCAAGATCAGTTGAATAAACTTAAGAACGAGTTAAGTACATATATATTAGAATCATTTTAAACGATCATTTTGATATGTTTTTAATAAAATTCTTGAGCAAGGGCAATTTGAATTATTTTTTTAATTGCGCGTTATCAACTTTTCTAGATAACACGCTGTAAACAAATTCGTAATAAAGGTTCCTTTTGTTAGTCATGAGATGATATTTTCTAAAATAGTAGTGAAATCAATATTTAAAAAAAAAGCGGAAATGTCGTAATCGATAAAGTTACTTAGTGAAGTCATAAAAGAGTCACGTTTATATATATTTTTTAATTTAATTTTTTTTTTAAATCTTTTAATTACATAGCACCATAAAAATATACATTTATTATAGGTTATAAGAAATATCTAACATTTACAAAACATTTCGTGGTAAACGTCACTTGCATTGGTTTTTACAATAAATCTTTCGGAACTTTTTCGAAAGCTTTAGTCGTTTCAATTTAATTAACTAAAGAATATGAAGCTAGCAGTTTACAATGGAGTTTTGAAATCAACCCTGATTTAGGACAGTTATGTATCTAACTGGAAGAGGAAGTGTAACAGTAGACTAATTGAAATAAATAATAGAATTGACATACATCAGGTTCGTATGTGATAAAAACATGAACTATCGTATTACGAATTAGAAGATCCGTTTGAAGGTAGATTTACATACGACACGTTAGCAAAATAAATGGCATGTCAAACACTTGGTTCGGAACATGTGAAAGCAATTGAGTATATATTGTGGATGAATCAACAATTGTGTTGCGTTTCAATCTCTGTCTAATCCAGGTTTAGTTGCTTAAATAATCTGAAACATTGAGCGCATGGCAACAACGGCCAAAGTGCAACATTAAAAAGTACACCTCAAAGAATCTGCCCTTAACTTTCCCCGTCACGAAGGCATGACCGGTCCTGCACTTCGTCCCGTGATAATCTCCCCACGCCCGCGCGTGCTCCAGCCGCAGGTGGTCACCGCCTGCCTCTGCCTATCCCTGCCAGGCAGTCCAGGCACCAGGTACCTGCCTGTCTCCGCCTGTGTGCCAATACCCGTGCCCGCATGCAAATACCGCCCCGCCCGGAGCTCCGAGTTGCAACACTCCACACGGGAGAATTGAAAATCTAAGCCCACTCGTCTAGGCTCAAGGCGTGGGTACTTGACACTCACTGGGCAGGCATTCCTGGATACTGGACATTCTGCAGGGAGTGAATCAATCCATCGCATGATAACTTTAACATCTCGGGACTCGAGAGCTTTTCCACGATACAAAAACTCAATATGCTACCACTTGTTTAATACGCTCATGGAAACTTACGACAGTTCCTCGTGGGACATTATTATGAAATGTCACCTCAAATAGTCTTAGTAAGGTAGAAAATAAGTCTTTACGAGTACATCTATTAACTAATTGATCCAGCGAATACAATTATCGTGCCTGAATTTTAAATAAAACATACATTTACAAATTACGAAGAAGATTTTGAAGCTAATTAGAATTAGTCCAATTACATCATTTTATTGCAGTGCTATCTTTTGTGTGTCCATTCCACGAGCTATTCATTTAAATTATTTAAGTGTTGAGTTGAATTACTGCTCATCTTCTTACTTATTCACTTTTTTATCAGGATAATAGGCTTTTTTATTCGTCCAAAAGGAATCAACCCGTGAACTGTTGTAGTTCACAAATATATATTAGTCTCAAGGTTGTAAATAAAGGTATCTGTTTAACCGAGTAAGTAACGTATTGTGTCTTAATACGTTACATATGTAACCACGAAACCAAGAGCAACAAAACACATTTTAAAACAAATATTTTTTTCTTATAATCCACCCATTGTCAAAAGAACTTCTTAGGTACATGAAATTAAATATTGAAACACCAAGAAATGGTTAAGGAATGAAGCGGATTATTCATAACCTTATTAATTCAATAAAAGCTAAAAATACCATAACATCAAATCAGCCGACTAAAAATAATTAATGGTAGAGTTTAATACGCGAAATTTATTCTAGTAAAATGAAAAATAATGCAAATAAAAGGCTAGAAGGAGCACTTATACCCAATATCATAAAGATCAAACATCGATGAGATACCAGACACATCATTTTAAATATCTTGGGTCCCGGGAAGCTGTGTGCAGACATTTGCACGCGATGTCTAGCTTCGGAAAAGCAAAAAGGATTTTAACAATTTATGAACCATTTCAACGACATCGGAAGCAAAATTCGAAAGATTTTATTGTTTCGATTCACGAACGCACATATTACATAGTTCAGCCTCGGAAAAACAGGAAAAAATTAATAAAAACTCATTAAAATTACTTGTAAGGTAATGATGTTTATTATCAAGCCCCTTTTAATGGTCGACATTGGAAAATTATAATAGCAATGCAGTTTATCTAGTTTTCTATAAATAACGTCACTGCGGTCAAACTGCTGCATGTAAAGGCTTAGTTACTAGTTGTTTATAGCTGTTTATAGGTAATACATCCTTAAATTTAATATGTATTCTTGCAAGCAAAGGATTCGCGAACTGGAACAATTATTAATAATTGGAGACACAAGCAAAATGTGAGGAATGGGGATGCTTTCGGTTAAATGTTTTATTCCTGTCGGTTTTACATAGAATTGAAGAATATTATAAGGTGCGCAATAAAGATTTATTCACGCTACATACAATTTTATTTCTTCAGGAAATCGGTCATTGTCGGGTTGCCTCTTTTTTGCGACTATAATAAAAAGTGTACACTCATCTTTAATTTGCGGTTCGTATTACGTAATTTCGGATAACAAATCATTCGTCGTCCTTGGGCACTAATTTAACAACCTGTAAGGCAATAAAATAATCATATTTCACCGAATAATTGATTGATTCGATCATTCCTTCACGTCTCGCCGAACGTTTCGAAAAAAAAATTCAAACAATTTCCTCGGTAAAGTGCTTTTTTTTCTTCAACCTTAGCTAGGATTAATTCAGTGTTCTTTGAATATAATAAATAATGACATAATCATATTATTGTTATTTTATTTATATTGTATGAGATTATATATAAATACCTAATTAAAATAATTCTTTCGAATACAAAATTTAGCAGCGAATCTTTACGAATAGCCGTTCATTGGTAAATTACACAGAAAACATACCTAAACCAATATAACGATATGCTCCCAAAACAAGCCCGATTTCTCCTTACTTTTGAAGACAAAAATTTAAAAATTTTAACGATCAAAAACCAGTCCCCAGCAATTCATCAATTTCAAAGCACGTCGGGGGCCTAAAATTAAAAATGTAATTTTCCCCTTACATTTAATTCCATAATTAACACCTCCTACTTCTACCCCTTCAGCTCCTTCATCCATTCTTCTGCCGATTTGGGTTTGCCTACCCCCCCACGCTCTCTAACAGCTCTCCCAAAATCAATTTATATTAAACGTTAGTATGGGACTCATCCGGTGAAGAGAATACAGTTATCGAAACATAATATAGTGTAAGTTCAATTCCAAGTACAGTATAAGTATAATATAATCTAATACAGTGGTGAAAAAAAACAAATTTGACATTTGTGCATTCATTATGCCATCAAAGTAAAAACCAACCATTAGAAGAACTATTCTTCGAAAAATTAATATAGAATTACATAACATCTATTTTCGTGTGGTATTCAGCCATAAGTTCTTGAACCACACGAGTGGTTAGCTACGTAGATAGGATCATGTGGTCTGCGTATCGTGCCGGAGGGGACCTTGAAGGAAGCATCTTCCATAATCCATAGGTATAAGAGCGCGCACTTTTTCAACACCAGGAACATCTTCGGGTTACCGGCTTGACACACGAGGTCAGGCGGCCGTTGGCGCCCTCGACCTCCACCAGGGTGAAATCAGAGACCCCAGACTGCTCAACAAACATACACAAGTTCTACATACATCATACATCATGCATTCTTATACAATCTTTCAGATATACAAAGCGCCCTTGGTGTGATTAAAGTTTACCATGAATACATTTATAAAAAAATATTTCACACCAATGAAAAGATAAACCGAGACAATTGGGCTTTGGGTGTGTACATGTGCCTAAACTAAGTAAAAAATCGCTGAAATTGATTAAATATGTATCGAAATTCTTTTTGGAGCAGATTAACAAATTCATCGGCCTGGTTTCGGAGCCTGGAGGTTTAAGGGGTTTATTTATTAAATTCCGTAACTTTTAACAAACTATATTCTAGGGATTACATCTGTTCAATATTTGACACCGTCTTTCAGATAGTTTTCGAGACATTTTTTCCATTTGTGTCAAAAGGAAAATGCATTAGATTGGTTTGTAGAAATATGCCTTCAAGCATGATGCACGGCTTATAATTCATCTCTATTTCCACAAATAGATTTTTTCTACGTCAATCATAAATAATAATCTTCAATTTTCTTGATTCTGTTAAATATTTTTGTAAATTTACTCTCTCCGGAAATATTATTCTAACTAATGTAATACAGTCTTTTCTGAAAATGTGTGCTAATACTTAAGATGTAAGGTTTTAATCTGGAGGCGTACTAAATAACTATATGATTCAGTCCTAGCTTAATAGCCTAGTTATAGTGGAATACCTTACTGTTAATAATTGTTAGATCCCGAAACGTAAAAAAGTTCTAGGTTCGCCGACAAATGTAGGTACTGAAATATTTCTTGTGCAAAAGTCAAGTACTAATGAGGCTCCTAGTTTTCAAGTTCGATTGCGTCATCGACCTTGTGGAGCTATGTAAAGATTTTACAGGTGTAAAAAACGCGATGATGATGAGACGTTACCGGCGGATCGGATTTTTTTCGGGAGTTCGAATGATGTCAATGGTATTTCGTCGGATGAATCTGTTGACTTTTATTTCTATTATATTTTTCAATCCGCCCAACAGCCGTTGACTCATCATCCATTTTTTATCGAGCGTTAAATTTTTATGGCGGAATCTACGTCTTTCACGGCAATCTGAAATCGTTCAGATTTTTTTTTCTCTTACAACAAATCATCTGTGATTCCTGTTCTTGAGAAAAAGAGCAAAATGCGGTCAGCATTCCTTTTGTTTCGGTCCAAAATGCGCTCCACTGGCTTTATGATATACTTACTTTATACAGTGTACGAGTACACAAAACTCTGTTAATAAAGCGGTATACACACTCAAAAACGCCCTGGAGAAAGACTAACATTCAGAAACGAAACATTAAAATGACTTTAGCCGTGTTTAGCCAGATTCTTCTTAACCTTCCTTTTTTCCATATCTATCCCTTTTCCACTCAGACCCACGGCATACCCTGTTGGAGATACCATAGTTCCATACCCTGTTGGAGATACCATAGTTCCATACCCTGTTGGAGATGCCATAGTTCCATACCGTGTTGGAGATACCATAGTTCCATACCCTGTTGGAAATACCATAGTTCCATACCCTGTTGGAGATGCCATAGTTCCATACCCTGTTGGAGATGCCATAGTTCCATACCCTGTTGGAGATGCCATAGTTCCATACCCTGTTGGAGATACCATAGTTCCATACCCTGTTGGAGATACCATAGTTCCATACCCTGTTGGAGATACCATAGTTCCATACCGTGTTGGAGATGCCATAGTTCCATACCCTGTTGGAGATACCATAGTTCCATACCCTGTTGGAGATACCATAGTTCCATACCCTGTTGGAGATGCCATAGTTCCATACCCTGTTGGAGATACCATAGTTCCATACCCTGTTGGAGATACCATAGTTCCATACCCTGTTGGAGATGCCATAGTTCCATACCCTGTTGGAGATACCATAGTTCCATACCCTGTTGGAGATACCATAGTTCCATACCCTGTTGGAGATGCCATAGTTTCATACCCTGTTGGAGATGCCATAGTTCCACTGGCTCCAAAAGTCGCAAGCAGTTGGGACGCACGTTTATTTTTTCGAAGAGAAAGAATTAAAAACCCGTTAAGATATTATAAGTTCTTCGGAAGAGATAGTCAGAAAATAATAATAGTACTTTCTCTGAATTTATTTGCTTCGTCCAGTAATAAGAAAATGGACAATGCATAAAGTCGTGCACTGAATAATGTAACCTTAATAAGGCGTAGTAGCTAGACAGGAACAAGCCAGCAATATGGTCATAAGGTGCCAAATGAACTACTGAATATTAGTACGGAATCACGTACTTAAACTTAGCACAGTTGTCATTGAAACAAATCTGAAATTAATTCAATTTGGCTCTCCCTCACCTAGAAAAACTTTTTGACCTTATTTCTGACGTGTAATCGATTGTATTTATTCTGGTTCGTATTTTACCTACACAGTTTCATTTATTTCAAGACAAATACCCTAAAATTGCTGATGAAGGTATTACTAAAATCTTAAATGTTTCTAGAGTAATCCCTCGGGAAGTTACTAATTCATCGTCTAGAAAAATATAATCTAAAATCTTATAAAATTTTCAAACCGTTTTACATAGGTAAAATATTTGAATGGTAAGGTACTGTTTTTTATTAATTTTAAATACAAATAACTTACAACGTGGGGATCGCTCTAAAAAAACATATTATTAAGGATTCGTCGGAATTAATTAAAATGTGAGCCTCGTGCAAACCCCCGTTATTAGAGTCTTGGGTCGTCTTAATGCAATATTGTATTATAATAATGGAACGTTCGTGAAGGTAAAAAAGGTAGGTTTAATCATTAATATTTTGTTATTTATTCGCAGGTAAATGTGTAAAAGGATGTTCAATTGAATACGTCTTATTCCTCTTGCACGTTGTAATAAAATCTTGTATTGAATTTACAATAATTAATCTCCGCTAAAGAAGTCTTACATGTAATTTTTCCAGTAAACAAATTAAACGGTAAATTTACTTTGACTGCGTAATTAATTTTACAACGTTTTAATTAAAGCTTTTGATGAGAATCGGATGTACGCTCCCCGTGAAGATGGTTTGGTGAAACACAGCGAAAGATTATTGCGCACCTTTTGATTACAATCTTTAATCCGATTATTATTCTGATCAGTAAATTAACCGTCTGCCCTTTGTTCTATCTTATCTTCATCAAGCTACCAAATCAGCAACGACAGTAAACATTCCGATCTATTTTTTTGCATAAATTTAGGCAGCATAGTGAATTTTAAATGCAGTGCATGTACAAGTATATATCAATAATGGCTTAAGGAATCGAATTACCATCACGGTAAAGGAATTTTGCATTCGTAGAATCTCTAAACACGCAGATATTACAGAGGCTAGCTTGCTTCGGGCTTTAGTCGTAGAAACCACCACCACATCCGAGCTGTGACTTCAGCCATACAATATGAACAGGTTTAGTTCCCTACTATGCACAATTGTCAATTTAGTCTTATTTGTGCATAAGTATTTCCGTGCGATGCACACATTGCACATTGCACATTGCACACGCTTCAAAGCAGAGGTCAGTTCTGGATTCTGGAGTCCGTATGCCGATCTGCTGCATGATACGGCGAAGCCTGCCTGCTTTTCAATGTAAGGGATCCGATTTTGAATTCAAGAATGTACCCGTTTTTAGAAGAGCATATTGTTTTGCATTGAGTTATGCCTGCATTGTATTGCACGCTACGTTCTCGGCATAAGGGCACGGTGCATTGCGCGCTCCTGCTAAGGAGTATTATTATTACGATCTCTAGTCAATAATCAATAAGTATTCTTGCAACAATGTACATCAGGTGGTTGAAATAGAACCGTGCTGACATAATCGCATACGGGTACTTCAGGAAAATTGTGACTTCGTAATACAAATGAAATACCTAATCAAATCTACATACTGCGTAAAGAAGAAAAATTTTCCTCTAAGAAGCATAGGTAGCTATTTAACTCAATATTCATTTAGTATCATATAAAGTCATACCCGACCAACCTTCTAAAGCACGCAGTCAATGGCATCTCATGTCATTGATCACGTATTTTAGAATCGCACAGAAAAGGAAAGAGTTATTTCTCGTGAGCATTAGATCTGCGCTGGGTTCAACCTGTCTCCTGCGGTTCTGTGCATGCCAAGTTGTTATTGTCTATGGTCACTGTAAAGTCGGTTTAGCGCAGTATAATTGACAACACAATGTCAACCAAGCGAGGGTTCTGTCTGCACGTCGTGTTTACTGCCGATTTTATGTTCTAGTCGCATGAATCGTAAAATAGGTGCATTCATTTTACGATAACGTATATTTACGTTTATTAATTTTATCTTACATTCACGTAGCAATACTTCGAAAGCGAAAGTAAAGTTCAGCGTTCAATGGTACCAGGGAATATTTCAAACAGTTTTATTGGTCGTAAAATGAAAAGTATTATTTAATTCCGGTAAATCATTCACATGATTGACAACATAATATTACTGACTTGGATAAACTCTTAGTTTATAATATAATATGGTTCTTAATAGATTTACATCGGTTTAATAGATTTACACAAGGTGTGAGCAGAATAGTTGTAATAAAACAACTGCCGCCAATCTTTCGTTCGTTTCGTTTTTTGCATAACGGGATCAATTAAGTTTCAACATAATATCTGTCGAAAATATATGGTAAACAGTGATCTGTGATATGATTGATTGATTGATATGATAATGTATTGTTTAAATTTGTATGACTTATGTTCATTAAATCGTTATTCATTATGTTAGTTCCCTTCCTATTGAAATGGTACCTAATTCCAATGCCAAGTAGCCCGATTTTATCGACTTCTTGATATCTCAAGAAGTCGATAAAAAGAAGTGAAAGAAATAACGACATACATAAGAAGCCTTGTTAAAAAGTTCTTCGATAAAAAAACGAAATATTATGCAAATAATAATTCTGTTAGTGCCAGTTCGGTGAACTATCATCTGCTAATAGCAATTATTACGTTAAGTACGTATTCCATTACCATAATTTCAGGGCAATATGATATTATTGAAACAATTGAAATACAATATTGTTCATAATTACATACCAAACGAAAGCCTCAGCCTTGGGTCAATGATTTTAGGCCAATTACGCGATCTTTTAATACAAGTAACGTTGTTTATTTATTGGAATCACGATAGTTCTAACCCTCGTTTGTGTTCTCAAATAATGTTAATGGAGAATATATCTATCTATTCTCTTTGCGTTTCTTCTACATTCTTGGAGTTTTTTCTACATTCTCCTATCATAGGAGTACAGGAGTACTTAGGAGTCCTATGTGTATAAAGAGTTGGAATGGTTATTACCTAATACAAATCTGATAAAGAACGTAGTCCGTTGACGAGAAAGTTCATTCGTGTTTTTAAAGTTAGAAAAAATATAAATAATTATAAGTAGTAATTAAGTAATTCAAGAAAATCTACAATCCATTAAGATAGTTTTTCAACAAACCCCAGATTTTACACATCTTCATCGAGCTATACTCGTAAATAGAGACGAAATATTCAGAATTCTTTCTTCTTCCTAATTTTTATAGAACTATAAAAATTACTTATTTCGGTGGTGTGTGTGTCTGAATCAATGAACTCTACAGCTCGGATTTTCTATGAATTTAAGTGTTTGAAGAATTTAGTCAAGCGATAAAAATACCAACATATAATATTGTATATTGTACAGAATTTTAAAAATGATTTAATTGTCAAAATAAGAACTGATTATTAGTCAATAAATTAATAAATAAAAATTAAATAATTATCTGATTACAGGTAGGCACCTTACTACTTAATCGCTTGTCGGAACAATCAGTTTCAATTTTGAAAATGACACTTAAATTCAAAGCAAATCTGAGTTATAATAATGTATTTCCTGTTAATTGTTATAAATATACTGTTTATTTGAAAAATGATGTACTATTTTTGTTATTTGTTTTTGGGGTGTTATGCCGTATTGCGCTAACTCCTTCTTTAGGTAACGTTTCGGACAACGTTACAGTGTCCATCATCAGGGCAGATGTGATGTGATGATGGACACTGTAACGTTGGTTAAATAAGGGGTTAGCGCAACACGGCATAACACCCCAAAAACAAATAACATAAATACTTTTGGCCGTGAAAATCTTAAATCATATTTGAATGGCGTACTTACTAGTATAATGAGGAAATCTATAATTGGTTTCTCAGTTAAGTGAATTGAACACGTATACATCAACCACTAGTTAACTGTTGAATTCCCTAAAATAAAAATAAATATTTAAATTTTGCTGGTAAAATGATGCAGAACAAGAATATAGCATTGAATCCGCGACCCTCGGGGGAACCCGACCCCTTGGATCACTCGGACAATAAACGGATAATTTTATTGTTAACTATCTACTGCCACTTTTTAAGAATTAAGTGTGCCCTTAGAAATTATTTCATAATATCACCGCAGCAATACCATCTAAAGTAGTTATTACATTATAGGTAATTATTTGTGATACTGAATACCTTAGTACAAGATAGCTGAGGATTATTCAAATGTTTAATTAATATTTTTAGTAAGCACCATTCATTCTGCAGATTAACATCGTATTATTGATAACGATTAATTATAATGCTTTACAATTGGTTATTGTATTAAGTAATGTCCCATTCATACTCTGAACATGATTGCACTGAGACTAAACAAAATTTGGGTGCAAATTTAAACAAATTACATTTATCAAATTTCGCACAAACGCCAACGCTTTCGCAGTCCGAAAGAGTTGTCCAATTGTTGAGTTGAATTATAATAAGCTGAACACAGTAAACTTTATCCCACGCAGTGTTTTGTTCCCTGTGACAATAATTATTCAAAAACAAGTTAACTTCTCAAAGGATGGTAGGTTGTCTCAATAAAACCTTTACCGTGTTATTCTATAATACCTAATTAACATTGGCAGGTACAGGAAAAAACGGATGCTCACACGGCTTTAAAATATACATTTCCGCTATTAGCGGCTACATAACTTGAATTTTTGCTTTTAAATTAAGCCAACTTTCCTTATAATTTTGAGTTGTATAATCTATAATCCCCTTTGGAGATTTATGTAATATCTGAAACACTAGTTTGTATCTAGTTTGAACTCGGGACATTAGAAGAAAACATACATCAAGTTTTAATAAACAATTAAAACTTGATGTATGTTTTCTTTTAAAACTTAATGTATGTTTTCTTTTAATGTCCCGAGTTCAAACTAGATACAAACTAGTGTTCTAGATATTACACCAGTTTTAAAAGAAAACATACATCAAGTTTTAATTGTTTATTAAAACTTGATGTATGTTTTCTTTTAATGTCCCGAGTTCAAACTAGATACAAACTAGTGTTCTAGATATTAAATTAGTTTTAAAAGAAAACATACATCAAGTTTTAATGTATGTTAAAAGAAAACATACATCAAGTTTTAATGTATGTTAAAAGAAAACATACATCAAGTTTTAATGTATGATAAAAGAAAACATACATTAAAACTTGATGTATGTTTTAGTAAGAAATTATTGAAATAATCCATCAAATCGGTCGCTATGCACATCAGCTGATTAAAATAAACTTTACTCCAACCCTCAAAACGAGTATTCCTTGTATATGTGTATTCGAAAAACATTTTTTTCCTAAACACCGCTCGCACTTGGACAGGAGTTCATCTTTCTAAGGTAATATAGTTGTATAGTGAATTACGTATTATCGCTTATATAATGCACAAATGGGGCTTCTAACTATAGAACACACCATAGACGAATTTCCTGCAGGCACATCTGTGCTAAATCAAGTGACTCCCGATGTCGTTGACTGACTAAATTACTCTCTATTTTATTTTCTTCCACCATATTAAGAAGAAGATATACGTATAAACGTTCATCAAAGATAATACCATTAAAAGAACAATATAGATTTTTGCTATGCGTTGTGCCTACACTGTTTTACCCAGGCGCAAAATCAACAAGATCCGAAATGTTGGTCTAAGGAATTGTAAGTAGTCAAGAAGTGTTTTACATTAAAGTTCAATGATAGGAGCTCTCTTCTTCCTTCCGTGCTTCCGCCATCAGTTTCCGGCAGTTTCTACAACAATAATGAAGTCTAATTGTTCCCCTTACCTGGATTAATTACATTACGACATGTTATATCATCTTGCTCTCCTATGTTTCGCCATATTACCGTGAACTTGGCCGGTGATGTAACAGAATGAAGAAAATTTCCCACGTATGCGCAAAATTATCCACGCTAGGTTGGCGCCATGATAATGTTATTGTTGTTATTTCTAAGATAAAATTGCGAAGGAAGATTCTATTCAACAGTGAGAATGACAGATAAAACGTGATTTAAAAAAAAAATTATTAATATATCATATTAAAAATGTCTCCTTCATAACTGTTTTCGCCGTCCAATTTTGGATTTTAGTCTCCCTCTAATGTGTTATGCTATTATTATGCTTTTTTAGTCGAAAGTTATTTTCAGATCTATCCGATCTGTAGGTGACTTTTAACTTATAGTTTAGCCATTCTACGTATCTAGCAGAGTCCCATTTGAGACTTGAGTCTAGAGATAATGCCTGAAAAGTAGTAAAATTACCGAAGAACGACTAACCTAGTAAGCACGTAAACTAGTTAAACACTTTGTAAATCGCTTGCCACCAATGATATATTAATATACTGGCAAGAAACTCATATTACAAACATTAATTCGTGAATAGTTAATTGGTATCATTAGATTGTTAGGATGTATGTTGTAACATCACTAAAATACTTTCAAAACATTATAAATTACAAAACCAATAACCGATGATACACATCGTCTAAAGTTCTTCTACAGTAAAATTACCTTCTTTTCATCGGATTTTTCCTTCTTAAAATCTCTACAAGTAAAAGTAGCAGCGGACCTAGGCAGCGGAACGAACCAAACGCCGCAAACGATATGAACTGAATGCATAATGAGGGATTAATTTTAGAGTTCAAAGGGTTCCCTGACCCTACAGGAACAGGAACAGGTTTGCTGATTTTCTAATACCGATCTTCTTGCCATGGTGGGAGATTCCATGCAACTAATAATGAGATCATTTGGATGTCTTCCGACAGGCGTTTCCCATGCTATAAACTCTTTAATAGGGTATTAACATAAACTATGGATACCGTTAAAAATGACTGGAAAATTTATAGTTCATGTTGGTTGGCCTGAAGTCAACAACGTCATAATCGCGAACAAAAATTAACATGCGTTTTGGTGACATATCTAAAATTACACATTTTAGATTTTTAAAGAAAATGTATTCGTCAATGTCGAATTTTTTTTCGACAAAACACTTTAAAAATACCACAATAGGATAAATATTCATGTTTTTAACATTATACTCCACACACTTCTAAGAGGGTAAAACGCCCAAAATACAGTGAGCAAATGTTGGCCACGAAGATTTACTGACTCCTGATTATGCAACCGATGATTAAGGGATAAACCAGTCCCAGCGAAAGCTCGTACGCACGTCATCGACGTTCGTCCTCTTCCTTCTCACGAATCTTGTTTTAATACAAATAAGATAGAAGATACTAAAATGGGGACGTCGCGTACGTTCTCTCGCTGGGACTAGTATGGCCGCGATGCGTTCTCCGGAGCATCATCCATTTAAAAAAACGGTAGAACCGACGAAGTATTCCAAGATGATATCTGTGTTCTTAAAATTGATAGGAAATTCTATGAAGCGGGCGGCCCATTTTTGCAAGAGTGTTATTCGGGTATTTATCATGGGCTCCAGACCAGATGTACTCACCGGAACTCAGGCGTATGGCAAGAACAACGATTAGTGACGGGTCATATAAGAACATTCAGGAAAATTTGATTCGTAATTGCGTCAATATCAAGGCCATTGTCACCGTCAATCGTTTATGGTACCTTCTTGGTATTTGCAACGGTAAAGTAGTTTTTAAAGCTAAACAGTTGAAAATCAGAAGATACCTAAATGTTTTTACGATAGGTAGATAGATATTACACGTAATAAAATTGAGACATTACATTTTTGTTCGTTGCTCATCATTGAATTTAATGAGCATTTTTTGCAGCTTTTTTCTACCAAAGATGATCCGATCAGGCAGCCGATTGAGAATCCAAAAAAATCAATCTCATGATTTATCATCGGTTATTTTTTATACATTGTTGGTGATAAACAGTATAATAATCCAAGATTCATCCTTGAGACATCAAATATATTGTTTAGTGCTTAATTATTGGTACTTGAATTCAACTAATCATGTTTTTCTCTGTCTTTGCAGGTAAGCACTAGAAATCTCTTCACACGTCGCATTATCCGCATTACCAATAAATTTGGCAGCTCGGTAAGACATTACTTATTTACTCATCAATAATTGAAGTACTCTTGTAAGTAAACACGTTAAATAGGCAATGATAAACACGATAAACACGTGTTGTTAAATTTATCCTTGATTGTTAGTTATTAGCATACTAGCCAGTAAAATAACAAACCTGTTCAATATTGTATGAAAATAATATTAACGACGAATAGCAGATAATGAGAACTAAGCTCTGCAATGAAAAAAATACCAACTATAGATAGCAGATAATGAGAACCAAGCTCTGAAATGAAATGAATAATAACTACAGATAGCATATAATGAGAACCAAGCTCTGCAATGAAAAGAATACTAACTACAAATAGCAGATAATGAGAACCAAGCTCTGCAATGAAAAATAAATAATTCAATCCTTGCGTAAATGCAATAGGGCTGCTATTATCTGTCTTTTCTCCTTTGTTCAACCCTCAACTCTTTAAAAAAACTGATGACAAATCAATTGTTATAGCATTTTCCTTAATCTGTTTAACAGCGACAATATGGTTCCTCCGTTTATAAACAGTTTACAGGGAGGAACCTTGTGAGGTGTCAACAAACACAAATCTATAAGAGCAAAGTATCAAGTAGAAAGGTGAGAGAGACATGTAGAAGATAAGATACACCTTGCGAGGTGTCTAACAATAAATATATTAGAGCAAAGTTGACCAAATTGGAAAGATGAGAGTGGGGAAACAGGCAAGTACTCATCGTGTACTCATCACCTTTCTCAAACACAATGAACGTTATCTGAGTAGTTTCAATATAACATCGGCAACAACTGGAGGCGTTAACACATTTTTTGCGACAGTTTTTTGGCATTGTTAGTTGCGATCAAAGAACGCTCTTAGTTCATACTTTATACTTATACAAGCGGGACCAATATTGTGACTAATGATGCGATGGTTTGGACGGTTTACGATGCTCGCGGACCTTTGAACGCAATTAACATATTTATCACTTTGAATATAAAAGAGTTATTCAACGCACAACGCTGTATCGGAGAGAAATAAATCCTTAGTTATATATATAATATATAACAATATAAAACAATATATTGCAAATTTTTAATTTCAGTTTAAGGTTTTATCATTATTAGCATTAGCTAGTCAATGCAGCGGAATTAACGTAGATTTTTGTTGATAAGAAAGTGATATGTCCATACAATGGCAATGTAAGCATTTTTGTTCTCCGATATTTATAAAATAATAGAGAATTGAAAATCATTAATGATTACATTTTTAGTTTAGTGATTGGTGCATTTTTATAGTATAATTTCAATTTGAGATGTGCCATTGTTATCCATTAGAAGAGAGTATAATAAAGAAAGGTTGTATTTTGTATTCATATAAATTAGAAAAGAGAATGCTACATAGTGTGCCTATTGTGAAAATTGGTGAGAATACTGTTGAAATAAAATTATTTTCTTCTTTCTCGTACAATTTACAAGTAATCGAATTTTGATATACTTCAATAGTCAGTTTATGAGGCTACAAATAAAGTTAATTTTTTAGAGGAATTTGCCCTATGTGTAAGTTATGTTACGACATTAAAACGGCATTTTTTTCAGGTAAACATTTGGAATACTTGAGGTCGGTTCCCTTTATGCCATTTATTTGCAAGCATGAAGGTAGTGGCTCATCACCTCTACACCGCAATTGGTTTCGATTTTTTTTATAGAAATACACGCGCAAAGGACGGGGCATCCATTGTCGCCGCAATAACGTAACGAAACTTAATTTGTCGTCCACAAAGAGCGGGAAAATTGCTTTATCGTGTATGTCATTCTTATTCGTTTTTTTGCCCCGCTGCAGATTGTGATTCTGTGGCAGAACTTGCTTTATTTTTTATCATTTTATTCAAGATAAACTCAAGAGGATGGGAAAAAAGCGAAGATCAATTGAGAAATAGTTTGGCCGGAGTCAGGGTGCTTGACCATCGCTTCTTTGTATACCTTATTGCACTCACAGTGTTATGAAGCGTCCAAGAAGAAGGTAACGGTAAAGTGGCAATCCTTTCGAAATCTCTTCGGTCTCGTCTGTATCAACACTATTTCGTGAAATCTGAAGAGATTACTTGACAACATTTTTACGTGAAAACGGGGAAATCTTTCAATCTCTTACAAAGTGCCTTAAACATTTGAAGTAGATTGGAAGATAGTAAATAAGCAGGTCGCCTAATTTTTGCTACAAAAGAGGCGAGCTGAATGCGGGTATATAGTATACTATGCATAATATATGCAGGCATGCACTCAATTACTTATTTACATAATTATAGCTCTTGCTGAGTACAATACAATTAACTCTGTTATTTCCTAAATTGCTTTGAACCATCAACGTACTTTTCAATAAATCATGAAGGCAATAGTTAATAGGTTAATATTTTATACATACCTAAAGCTCAAGTCAAGAATTTGTAAACGTTTCTTCATTTCAAAAACTATAATCATAATTTATTCTTATTTTTTTAATGATAAAGTAATGTTAATAAGACAAGGTTTTATGCATAGGATAAAGGATAACCAATAATTATAAGCAATAATTAGTCGCCTGAAATATCAAAAATATTTAATAATAATGTTGGTTGTTTACAAATGGAAAAAATGTAATATGCAGTAATTGTTGATTGAGGTACTAGTACATATTGAATTATTTGGCGGGTTGGAAATAAGCCGACATAGCTCAGTGGTTCAGAGCACCAGACCGGACATCAGAAGGTACGGGTTCAAGTCCCGTTGGCGGCATTTATTTTTACTCGGGAGATATTTTGTATTGATTTGTATTGATATTTCAGGCGACTAATTATTGCTTACAACTTATAAAAGGTAACGGTCACAACTAGGAATCGAACCCAGGTTCTCTTGTCTTACCGGGACAGTCGTCTTAACCAACTTGACCATTGGGACCTATTTATAAAACGTCATATTTAAAAATCAGAATTAAGAGATAAAATAGATTAAACAAGAGATCCTGGGTTCGATTCTGTTATCTTTTTTTAAAATTTTTCTGTGTCTTGTACTGTTTCACGTTTCGTTTAGGTTTATTAGTTGTATCTTCTTCTTCAAAAATATAATGACAGTTTAAAAAATATATCTCTAGGGCATGAAAAAGCTACCAGTCACAAAGTTAAATAGTTCCTCGTTATCTCCTAAATCGTTCCATTTATTAGTTTATTAGTGTAACCATGCCGTGTGCCAGAACTGACCGTGATTTTAAAAGACCTCAGTAATAGGTTTTATTTAACGGCCGTTTTAAATGAACGGTAACGATATTACTTATAATAAACTTATAACCGCACATTCCACGGCCAATGTCAGTTAAGTCAGTTAATCGTTACAGACCGGACTTTAGTACTAATATAAATACCACCACGAAAAAGGCAATAACAGTGTTTCTTTCGATTCTGATATTCATTAAATAAAAAATGAAATTATAAATTGGCATTTCTTTTAGCAAATAATTAAAGAGCTAATGATAGTCTTTTAATTTAAAAGTCGTCAAAAATCCTGAGACCAACCTTTTTTTTTACAAAAGTTCTAGTAATCTATTTATTGATATTGTATAAAGAAGAGTGTCCTGGCGCGGCGTGGTGTTTGTTTTTTAAACAAATCTACAGTTTTATTACGAGATTGATGATATTTTGCACATTTTACCGCCAAAACAGGAGGACAACAGAAAAACCATCCTCACCCCCTTTTCTTAATTTCCCACGTCTTCAAGCAGAATTTTGATACTTCTTTATGGAATTTTGCATATTTGACGTTCAAAATATATTAGGAAAATGTATATTACATTACTACATCGATTCCCAAAAACTCTATGTAAAGCCCGGGCCACGTCGGTGATTTCAGATAGTTAAAAATAGTCTTCTAATCCTAAAATGAAATGTTTTCTAATATTTTTCGTCCGCTTCGTACCGCAGCAAGTTCCTACCAGCCTATATAATAGTATTATCCGCAATAGGTACATATTATATTTATTACAGTACAGTATTTGATTTCGCCGTAGGGGGCTATTATTAATACAAGAACTGTGATTGGGAGAATATTCTTTTCGATTAAGACGGCATCTAAAAAACCAACATCATTATTATAGTATAGCATATCGTAAGTAGGTGCCCTATTCACTTATTAACTTGATAACTGTACACGCTGTTTATTGGAATATTCTTGCCTACGTGAGAACATTCCAAACATTTAATAAGATGGGTACCAATAAGCGTCCATTTATAACACTCGTAATTCAAAATTTGTGATGGTATTTCTCAATAATTATGCTTTTTTGCTGTGATATAAAGTATTTATATCACAGAATTTTTTTAATTATTTCCATTGATTCCTTAATAATTATCTAAATTATCTAGACCTGATCTTCTATGGGATAATTATATTGTGCGTTTCATTTTTTAATTAAATCTATATAAAAAACAACATAAAGCTTTAAAAATTAATAACTGCACACGCAACTACAAGACAGTTAATTATTAAAATTAATATGGATTTATTACGGCATGTACCAATAAATTCAAAGTATTAGCTCCTGTCAAACAAATGTCTTAAATAAATTCTCTCTGAAGAGATTTATCGATCGAAGGCCGAGTTTTGATCACGTTTATTGCTTTGTAGCACCTTTATTGGGGGTAAAATTTGAATATTTCTGTTAATGGAATATCATTCATTGATGTCCATTGATATAATAAAAAGTTATTTGAAATGATTTTTGATTTAATAATAATTAATTGTGACGCTAATCGTGGCGTTGAAATGTTGCCACTTTTGAGTCGTTGAAAAATGATTACCTATTTTAAATAGTATTATATTAAAATTAATCAAAATGTCCATAGAATAAATTATTAAGCTAATCAATCATAATAATAATATTTGGCTAATTTATATAGCGCCGTTTTCGTGAGAAATCACCTCAAGGGCGCTGGTATTAATTACTATTTTTTTTCTATCTACACTATATTTAAGTAGGTACGGAATCAAAGCATATTCTTAGCTATTTTTAGATTGATAGATACTTTCAGTATCGCCCGGTTGAAAGACCACCATTCAGAATCGAAACATTGTTTGAGACTTTGGCCATGTTTAGTGAGCAGATCTGAATATCCAGTTACCTATTTCTCTACTTTCCTTTTCCCCATTTCCTTCCCCTTCACACTACCTTCAGCCTCACAACATACCCAAATTCGTGATGCCAAAGCACCACAAAAAGGTTTAATTATTTTTAAAACAATGTTATTTTCTGTTTCCGTAGACTAAACAAAAAAATCTAGTATTAAGATAATTTATACATAACTACGGCACGGCATTATAAAAGGTTCAGATTTGATATTAATTGAAGAAAAAAAAATACAAATGCACGTATTTTCAAAGAGCATAAATATCACGATGATCCATAAGAATGTTCATAGTAGGAGTTAAAAATTTTAAAGGTCTCTTAAACTCTCCGTTTGAAGTTATAAATATACAGGCATGTCAATGCCTTTAATGATTTACCTAGTGTCCCTAATAATATTCATTACTTCCATTCATCCGTTGGGCGATACAAATGTCACCCCAATGAGATAAATCTCTAAATGTCCCACCCAAAACTCATTAGGAGGCTGCAGTGGACCATAGGAGATGATAATCTGGGACCTGTTTTAATAATTGGTTTATGGTTACATTTTTGCGACTGCTCTAATGTTTTTATTTGATACTTATATTATGTTTTTAGTGCTTCCGTTTAGGTGTTTGTTTATTATTATTAGGGTTACATATTTTTAATTACTTTTAACCAAGTTTTGCCTTCGGAAAGCGAACCAGCTGCTAGGAGGAAAACAATTTACACAGCAGAACTTGTTTATAAATAAACTGTAATTTTTTTTTAATAAATAAATACTATTATTATTATCGAAGGAAGCAAACACTTTGTGGCTTGACATTATTACACAAATGAAAGAATATCTTTGTTTTAAACCACTTTATTACATTTATATACGTCGACCGGTTTCGGTTGGACTCAACCTTCATCAGGACAGTACAAATATAAACTAAAATATAATACAGAGGAAGATAATTAAGTAAACAATAAAGAAAGAGAAAGTATATAAATGTGAGGGAGAGAGCATCAGGGCAGCGGAGTAGGTAGTGGGTTCGGGGAGGGGTGGGGATTACCCAGGGAGAAAGGAAACATCTTTAAAATAGGGCTTTTAGTTAGTTCTATCTGTTTGTTTAAAATTGGGTAATTATTTTTATTTTTATTTGCTTTTGAGATTTCCAATGATTCTAAATTATTGAGACGTATTCCTATTTTATTTTTATGTAGTATTTGAACTCCCGTCGTTCTATTAAATGATTTAATAGAACGACGGGAGTTCAAATACTACATAAAAATAAAATAGGAATACGTCTCAATAATTTAGAATCATTGGAAATCTCAAAAGCAAATAAAAATAAAAATAATTACCCAATTTTAAACAAACAGATAGAACTAACTAAAAGCCCTATTTTAAAGATGTTTCCTTTCTCCCTGGGTAATCCCCACCCCTCCCCGAACCCACTACCTACTCCGCTGCCCTGATGCTCTCTCCCTCACATTTATATACTTTCTCTTTCTTTATTGTTTACTTAATTATCTTCCTCTGTATTATATTTTAGTTTATATTTGTACTGTCCTGATGAAGGTTGAGTCCAACCGAAACCGGTCGACGTATATAAATGTAATAAAGTGGTTTAAAACAAAGATATTCTTTCATTTGTGTACTATTATTATTAGTAAATTAATTATTAAGTATGAAAAAACTTTTAACAAAAATAGAGCTGCACAAAATTTGACATGAAAAAAAAAACATTTAAAAAATTTAGCGAACACATAGTAAAGTTCCCTACAAATTTCCTATAAAGCTCCGTACAAATTGATGCTTTCTTGCATTATTCTTATTAGGCACCTATCGTCCAGCAAGATCTTTTGACTCCTAGACCCCAGGCGAGTCAATGAAATTGATTATCGGTTGCTCAATTTCAACAAAAATTAGGAAAAAAATGTGCCTTTGGACTCACGCACATGCTTACATTTCATTTCAATCGATTTATCTATTCAGTGCTATCGATTTTTTTTAATAAAATTAATTTTTTATTTGAATAAGAAATAGCTAAGACAGCAAACAGGCCCAATGGATTTGCTTATAAAAACTTGTTATTTAAACATTCTGACCACTCCACATTAAATTTTAGCATGTTTATTTAATTCGTCTTAACCACAAGATGAAATCAATTAATGCGGGGTCAAGGTCCACCTTCTGCGGCAGTTTCCAATTCAAGTCTAGACACAGAGAACAAACAAACAGTCAGTGCGTTAATAAATCAGTCAGTGCAACATGAGACGTGAGATGGAACCCTCCCCATTCCAAGCCGGGATGAAAGGTTCCGCGCCGGTACGCAAAGCCCATGTGGTGCATGGTCCAAAGCGGAACTTTGGTAACCCGAACCAGAGTCAACCGGAGCCGAATTCCCAACAACCGATTCCGCACGGATTGAACCCAAATAATGGCGCCAATCGCTAATGAACACGTGTTCGATTTGAGAAAATCTAAATTTAAAGAAATGCGGCACTTTGTTTGATCTGCATTTGACAGGTTTTTAAACGCAAATAAGAAAAATCCATCAGAAATACGTTATGGGCGTGTTCGTGTTTTCCTTATTTCTGGTTAAATTGTTTTTTTGTTTAAAAAAATTCAAAAAACATTACATTAGATGTCTAGATGTCGAAAGATATGTATATTTTAGGATATCTATCTAATTTAAAAAATTGTGAAAATTAGATTGTTAATTTTAATGTTAATTGTATGTTTCTACGTATGTAAATATATATGTCATTAAGATAGTAGTTATAGGCCTTAGTCGTAAGACAGTATGTAGAAGTCTTAGATATACGTCACTACTTTTAAGTCAGTAGTTCTGGTATTAATTATTTAATAAATATATTTTTACAGCGCCCTTGAGGTGATTTTTCACGAAAACATCTAAATTAGCCAAATATTATTATTATAATAACAAAGAAGATTTTTTGAAAAAAATTAAGAACATATGTCCATTGATAAATATTTATAATGCTAAACACGCTAACCAATTTATCGCATATATCCACGTTTTTTTGCTTTCTAATGAACCCCAATCAACGTCGCAAATGTAACACGCTTGAATCACCATTTCCGAAGCACAGCCTTACATTGAAATAAGAAGCCTTATTTGCTTTGGCAGTGCTAAACCGACTCCTGTTTTCAATTAAAGAGGCTGATTGAAAATTAGCGGGAGACTTCTAACAAAGTTTGCACAAGACAGGAGGTGAAGTGTGGGGGGGTAATTAACTTCAGACAAGTCCATAAAATCTCTTAATAACAAAACTAGTTTCGCCGCGCTCACTTAAAATGTAAACATCATTATAAACAAGCTAAATATAATATGCAAATCAATAAGTTATATCTACCTAGCTTTCTACAGCTGCTAGTACCAAAATTGTTACTCTTTGTATAAGGGTTGCTAACCTTACAAATGCGAATTGCCTTGCAGTGGGGACATGTCAAATTAATGTTTCTCAGAATCGATGTTCTTCTTTTTGAAAGCATTTTGTTTGGTTTTGCATTTAGTCCCGACACAGACTAAAGACGCTGTTTTAATTACAAAGATATCGAATTGCAAACATTTTAAGCTTTTGGGTGAATCAGACCAACTGTTTTGGACATATGAGGAACAGTTTTATTTGGATTGCTTGAATTTAAAAAAAGTGGTAAAAAATCAATTGATTATTTTAATCAATGCTAATTCTTGAAATCAATGAACGAACGAAGTATTTTAAAAATATATTTAATCGATTGCAACCTGTTATATTACCATGAAACGTATAAAGATTGTATACTTTGCTCCGTAGTAAAAATGTATAATGGTCAATGAATCGTGTATGAAAACATATTAGTAAATATTTTATCAATGAGTAGGTACTGTTCTAAAAGTTATATTCCATGTTTTTATTCATAAATATAACATATCCGATACAGCGGTATTCTATGAGTTAATTTGAGACCATAGCAAAACTGTATAAATATACCTAAACCAAACAGCGTAATTTAACAGTATGTGTCTTGTTCACAGATTGTTTGCCTTTACATGACACACATATTTTTTCTTATTTGTAATTTCAAATCAAATAACGACTATAACTGTTCATAGCAGTACCTCAAACACATAAAAGATGATCGTCTCTTCAAAGGAAGTTATTAAGTATGTATTTCGTTTCACGGATGTTCTCTGGCGACTAGATTATATTAAGAAAACATAACATAAAACAATATTTGAAAATTTAATAGTTCAAGTTCATTAGGTTTTTTTGATTTTTTAACTTGCAATATTGTAGCTGAATGACTTTTTACGATACGTTATATTTTATTTGTTCATCGTTTAACAGTGGTAAAACATGTTTGTATTTACATAATAAACTGTTATTTATTCCATGCCAAAAACTTGAATTCTTAAAAAAAAAATGGAAATTCTACGACATTTTTTAATAGTAATGGAATACAGTTTCGGAAAGGCAAAAGAAAAAAATTGCAAATCCATTTAAAAAAAATCTGGTTGGTTCGATTTTTTTCGACGTTGAAAAAGTTCTTGAAAATCACGTTCCGCTTTGCAGATGTTTTTGGCGCCACCAGTTTTCAGTCTTCACGTACTGCATCTCGTGGTAACAGACCTACATTGGATTCTTGTTTTTTACATCTCTTTAATAGCTTCTTTTTTCAAAGTTGCCAGACTGATTAAATAGTAAATGGAGAGGCGTCAACGAGGTGCTTGCGATGCGACGGGACATGCATTAATAAGTGTTACGGTCCCATCAAATCCGACCCGACTTGTCAATAATAGTTTGGCAGTGTGGTCGTAATTACCCCGTATGTTACTTGTTACTTCGCGAGACGAGAAAAAAACCTTATTAGATCTGATTGGATTCGTGTCAGCGTCCAGACGTATTGTCTGTTACAACCACCGTTGCTTCCCGTTAACATTTGGTGTTCTTTGCATGTAAAAAAGTGGAACATACGCCGGCGTCCTCTGAACTTCTTCCAACAAACATGCAACTATGTATTTGGATCAATGTAATGACTGGCGAATTTAAGATGTACATACCTCGTTATCGGGTACCTTTTGTACCTTTTAAATACGTAACGAATCTGGCTATGGCAAATGTTCGTTTGAACACCTACTGTAATGTATCCATAACAGTTAAACTAGTAAATAGCTTGCTGAAAGTGGAAAATACGTTTCGGATTTTCTTGGTAATTACAAGAAAGGCGTTTTGATTGCAAAACCATTCAACTATGGTAATTTACGATTGCTTTTCCACGGTCAATGATTATCAAAATGAGAAGAGAAGAGGGTGATGAGAGTGAGGAATCTCTATTAGGTGGGTACTTTAATATCTGTATGAAACATTATCCCAAGAAAACTACGCATTTAACAAAATAATCAAATAAGAAAAGACTTATTTGAGACCACTGATTTTTACAACGAATGAACGATATTTGAGACCACGAACTTTTTTTACAAACAAATTATAATAATTGGTGGTTACAACACGTCTTTTAAATCAACAATGTTATACAAATTACATGAAATTTTGTGAATTATCGGATGTGAAATAGTACAATAATTATAATAAGTTTTTTTCAATAGTAAATTACTCTTAAAATATAATTATAATGATTAGATTTTTAAGGAACCAATGAGGTCATTAAAAGTCTTCATTGGATTAAAACTGTAAAAAATATTCTTACAAATGGGGCTTTTGAAGTAGTGAACAAACATTGTTAATAACAAACACAATCGCGTCTTTTAAATCCTGTCTTAATTTTTTTCCATTAAAAAGTAGAACATGAAAGTGGCTTTCAGTATACTTGTACATCTCATTGAGTTCACGCCGATTTAAATGCGATTAACTTAAAAAACAAAACTCGTCAAACAAACTAAATGACATTGACACATTCACGTGATTCGCCGTATGAGCACGTAGAAGGCTGTACGGGAAACATTTATAGTAAACGCAAACCTTAACGGGGCTTAATCCACCGTGACCGTAGACCGCCGTCTAAGTGGTTTTAGATTAATCGGGCGAGCGTGGCTATAGTCGGTCACTCTTCACTCTACTCTAAACGCAAAATTAGATCAAACAGAATGTATTTCATTGAATTAAATAAATTAAGTGTGTAACAAATTAATATTAATTGTGGAAAGAAAGGGGTCTTAGGAGAACATATTATGAAGACCAGTGGCGGCTCGTGACTTTTGGGTGTACTAGAGTGCTAATATAAAAAAAATGGCATTTCTGATGTTGTTATAGCTGAAAACGATTTTTAATTTTTTAACGAAAATCAATTTTTTGTACGAAGATTTTCAGGAAATTTCAATATAGCCGTGTGCCGCACGGAATTCCTGAAAATCTTCATACAAAAAATCAATTTTTCGAAAAAAAATAAAAAATCGTTTTCAGCTACAACAACATCAATAATGCCATTTTTTGTAATATTAGCACTCTAGTAACACAAAAGTCACGTGCCGCCACTGATGAAGACCACAGGGGAACAACAAGAAACGTCAGTTAAAATCCCAAATTTAAGCAACAATGCCATCTGGTGGCATTACGATGTATCTTTCAAACTACAAAATTGTTTTTGCATCAACAATCGCTGTCAAAAACTACGGCGGTTTATTTGGCGGTTTATCTCGCAAATATAAAAAAATCAATTCACCCACCTACGATGGTGGGAAAAAGCATTATCCATGAATATCAGTAACAAAATACAGACTTTAAAAAGTTAAATTTCGATTTGTACAAAATTTTCTTGAATTGACGTTCATTATTTTTCCTCTTTGGTCTTATATTAGGAGAAACAAGCATTGTAGAAAAAGTCGGATCCGGGCTCCATAGGATTACATTGCATCAATTATTTGGATCGGGTCGTGTTCAGAATTGTCGGGAATCTGAACATAAAAAAACATTTTTAATCTTTTTTTCTTGTAAACTACAGAAAGAATGCGTGCCTAGGCATAGTTATGTGACATTAAAACTTTTCTACCTATCCCCGAGGAGAAATTGCACGTCAGATAGACGGCTAGAATAAATTTTGGTTTTTTGCGTGATATCTATTAACCAACCAAGCTTAAAAGTAGGAATATATAAATTACGTATCATTTTAAAATACATATACATCTAGAGTAAGGATCTACTTTATCTAAGCGATATCTGACATAAGAAATACTTATACATCTAGAGTAAGATCTACCTTATCGAAGTGATATCTGACGTAAGAAATACATACACATCTACAGTGAGGATCTACCTTATCGAAGTGATATCTGACATAAGAAATATAGTTTTTTCACAACCATTCAAATACTAAAAACACTAGTGAATTTCTCATCAGATTATTTTTTCATGTAATAAATCAACACCATTTCCGTGAATGCTTTCCTCGCCTCCAAATTAATAATAATATCTTGTTGCATCATCTGCCAGATCATATGTTTCGTCACATAATTAAATGCGTGATGCACCAGTGGCTCTGAAGATTCCTCTCCTCACTCCTAGTCCCAAGAAGATCATTGGCGCATGAAGGGAATCGCTGAAGCGGGAACACTGACGCCCTTGGGAGATGGTAATGAAATGTTGAAAGAACATTTTATACACAATTAACTACCACACACGTGTCGGTTAGAACAATAGAAGAAAGTCACACATGCAAATTTTGGACTCGTTTTTTTCTAACTTAGATTTATTTTTTGTTTTTTTTTTTCCCGAGGAAAATATGATATTTAACGTAGGCACTTATTTATTAGTGAAACAGAGAAAAATTCATAAGTAATAAGTCATAAATAATTCAAAAAAATAAATTCAACTTTCTTGCTAAAACAGATCATTCAACAATTTTCTCGTTTCTCAATGTTCTTATTGATTGTAGAACGTTTGTTCGGTTTTATCAAGGTCCCAAAATCATTTTTTTATGTTTAGTATTAATATTTAATTTAAAAAACAAGTTCTGCTGGATGACAGTCTCCATAGCTCACTATGAAAATGACGCAGAAATCTAAAAGTAAATGACTAGATTGATTAAATTTCCTAGGAGAAAACCTGTGCAAATTCGATAACGTTAGAGCTCATGGTTCAAGAGTTTTGACTGCTACAAACAGTCCTTTGTGCTTCGTAAAATAAGCTGATACTTCCTATTCATGTAATTTTGGGATACTATTTTAACTTGAGTATATTTTTAGATTTTTACGTTTTTAAGAATTTTATATGAATCCAGTTATCAAACGTTAAGTTCACGGAGCGTAACACATTTTTAAATATTTTTTTCAAGTCAGAATTCTGGCTTGGGAGTCATTTACCTCAAGAGACAAACTAAACTTGTGTTCAGTCGGTTTATTTTCACAGCGGCGAAACGGAACTCTTATTGTTCGGTTTTTCATCTGGACGGCGTTATCACAAAAGGTTCATTTTCGGTCACTTCTGCGACCATTCTGTCTCCCTAGCCCATTTTCTTCTACTTATAAAGAAATATGCGATTCATTTCAAATTAACTTCTAACATAACTGTTCGGCAGGTGTCAGAACCAATTACCGACGAAATAGTCGCCGGATTTGTATATCGTTTCAATATATTGAAAAAAATTGGAAGTGAGACCTAGAAACGGTACAGATAACAATAACAATATTGTTATTGAGTGGATTGTATCGAGTCGAAATGGATAGAAGAATGAAGAATTGGCAGAGGTGCAAATCAATGTAAGAATGTCTGCAAGAATAATGATAGATTGATGTCTTCAGATGCCTAATTGGTTCGCGTTTCTTAAAGAACATGGCACACACTTTTCCAATGGCATACATTCATAATAATAAAACACTCTGAGCCCCTCTGGCACACACACACACACACATTCTATTTATAAATCTTTTTGATACGTTACCAACATCATCTTATTTTCTTGTCATAGTATCAACGCCTTCGTACCAGATTTAAATACAGTGGGTAGCTTTCAATTTTGGATATCGATGTCAGCTTCGTACGGAAAACCTTTTGACGGGGAGACTATATATATACTCTTCGGCAATATAATAACTAAATGGTGCTACAAATGTTACACAATTCGTCCATATATTACTCTCTTTGACATAGGGTGCCCACTATATAACAAAATTAACATAAGCCTTCTTTCTAAGAGTACGCGGAATGGAAGCAATTCAATAAAATTGCAGTAAATCATGATAAAAGTTTACAATAAAGTCGATAATCTACTCTTAACGTTGGAAGTTGATCTGCATTTAATAAATATGTGGGCACAACTTCTGAGCCGCAGCAACCAGTTATTGATAAGCTTATTTCTTATTTAACTCAAGAGTAACGGACTCGCGCAAGAGTGTATTTAAGTGTAGTATAAATGATTCAGTTACTTAGCATAATCATTCTCTTTCAGTATCTTCTCTGATTTCCAAGTCAAACAGATATAATAATTCAAACAGTAAATTGTTAATAACGTTAAATACTAATAATCCAATAAGTAATGAACATTAAAGATGTCTTATGTTCTACGACGATTAGAGATACTTGAATTTGTCAGCCGCCGAAACTTTGTTTAAGGCTCTTAACGTGACGGCATTTATATATCAAATATTGAATGTTGTACAGTTGACGAGAAGCGGTCGATTGACGTGGCAGTCTTATTACTACTCAGTAGATTAATTAATAATAATAGTATGTATTGATTGAGACCATCGCAAAGTCTGATCAAAGTCCGGCCCACATTCTTAATCTTTGTAAATATCACACGATAATTAGCAATCCCAACAAATTATTCGATCCGAAGTATGTCATTATGTACAAAGTAAGATGTTATTAGAGAATTTCCTTCGGTTCGTATGAGCACAACTGTCTTAAGTAGAATGTTACAGTTAACATTATAATCCATGTTGGTTTCTGAGTTCATTCATTTGAATTAAGTGACAGTATTTGCATAATGGCATTACTTGCTTTGCAGTTGGAAATGATTCAAATAAAATACTAGAGATCATCGGAATTAGTTTAAAAGCTCTTAATGTTAGTTACTTTTAGTTTTTCTGATAAATCACTTATATCATTATTTTTTATTATATCTTTCTTATATCTTCAGGAATTTGAAGGAACCAAAATGCAGACAGATTCAAAGTTTGGAAAAGGTGATTTCTGTTTATAAGGCCCTAAAAATAATTCAGAACGGAACTTAAAAGTCATCATATGATTGTACAAAATATAAATAAATTAGTTATATAGCTTTGTATTAGTGATTGAAGAACCGGTGGATGCAATTTGCTAGACATAAATTGATAATAGTTTGACTAGTCTATAGTTAGTAATAATATAGATCATTGTAGAAATGTATTATATATTTGTACAGCGCCCTTGAGGTGATTTTGCAAAAAGACGGCGCTTTACAAATCATCCAAATATTACTAATACTATCTACTAAATATTAAAATAGAACATATATCTACCTACAGAGAATAACAAAAAGGGTATTATTTCACAGATTTAAGTAATTTAACCACAGCCAGGTCTTTCAGAGCTCCGCTAAATATAGCTATTTAGTTATTTTTCGTTACAACGTAAAACAATAGTTAGCTTTGAATAAATTATAAATTAAATTCGCACTCAAGTCCTTACAACTTAACGACACTATCAAAACAGAAGAAAGGAATTTAAAAATAAAATAAAAGTAGCAGTTCCGGTCACTTGCGCCCGGTGAATTCGGGTTTGAACCCGCCGGAAGTTGAGTGTACTCGCGCAGGAGCCTTATTTAACATTCGTGAATTCTTCAGACAGAGTCCCCGGAGCGTGAGAGGCTTAAGCGCTTAAGGCTTCGAAGGTGTTACCCCCGGAGCACCGTTATTAAATCTTCATTCTATTCTAATTAACCAGAAATGCTAATCGGCCGAGTCTCGTTAGCGTCCGTGATCATGTCCCCGCGAATTTCTAGTACCTACCGCAATTAAAATAAATGATTCAACGTTCTCAGAAGCGTACTACAAAATATATTCAAGCCTTAAAAAGCATATTATCACAGTTAAGACATTTACACACAGATGAGTTTGTTATAATATCGCGTGGGCAACAAGTCGGAACCCAAATCGCATTTTTATTTATTATTTTATGCCTGGATACTACCCATGCAATAAGCTCATATAGACGAGCTTATAGTTTGCCTTTTGATAGAATCTTAAACGCAGACCATTGATATCTCTATTTTAAATCTAATAATAATTGGTTAAAGGTCTTTATATACCTACCAAACACTCATGAACATATATGAAAAAATGATGAGTGTTTATACCACCAAAGGTACAAAAGTAACACTAAGACAGAACAAAAATGCCTCTCCCCAATAAATAATATTCCTGTAAGCTTTTCACTTTTCAATCTCAATATTGCCATCGGTTGGTACTATATTTAAATAAAATGGAATTTACTAATTCATAATCTACCGAATGAATAAAACCTTGGTTGAAACCGAAATGTTAAAGAATTATCCTGTTGTCTTCTGTTAGTTTATCCACTTTCGAGAAACACAAACATCGGTCCAGGACTTTAAATGTAGTATTTTTGTTGGTCCTGCCGCAAAGTATCCCCGTTAATCCCACAGGAGAATGTACTGAAAACGGGACGAAACTTGTTTGCCGACCACGCGGACAGAGTCAACAAATCAAGGAATCGGTGTTGACCGCTGAAATCAAACAAATTTCGAAATTTACTGTAAGAACTACCAGAGCATTATTCATGAATAAATTAATTTAAATTGAATTAATTGTGTTTGCTTATAAACTGCGCGTTAAATTATATTACGTATATTTTTAGTTCTTTAACATCACAGCTTTTAATAGTTACAAATATAACATGGTTTTATTAATTGTCTGTATGTAAAAAAACACGTATCTTTTTTTATACTACTAAATATTTAATTGAATACAATATCTACACTCCCCGATTTATTATGATTGAATTTGCGATTGAATCACACATAAAATCTGCATTTTAAATTTTTATTTCAATTAACTTTTAAATTTGTAGATAAAAATAGAAGTATGATGTTGATTTTTAAGTTTTGTAGTGATCCTGTATATCGTTCTGAACAAACATCAATATTTATCATCTCCTTTGTTTGTATGTGAATACCCCGTGGGAATACGTAAAGCTTTCAGGATCATAAAGCATTACTCTTTTATATTATTCCTTTTTGTAAAAAAATCTACAACTCAAATTAACTGAACCAAGAAAATAATATTTTTTTTCTTATTAATAAAATCATTCAATTTAAAGATGCTTTTATCTCAATTCGTTTCCGGACTTTCAGATAAGCAATGCTGAATGCAACATCAACTACTCTGTAAGATAATTAATTAATTTATTATGAATCAGTCATTTTGCATATTTGAGATAACTTAAATAGATAATTCGGTTACATAATCAATGGCAAACCAGTGTGTTCTTTACAAGACGATGATGATTGAATATTATGTACAAAGAAATTCACCAATCATTCTTTGACTCAAAATCTTATGTAAAATGTGTTGCATAATATTGAATTGTAATGTTATAACAATATTGCCTAGTTATTAATTCAAATGATGCGGAAAATGTGGTACTAGCAGCACAGTTTAATATATTCATAACGTTAAATTGTCGATCTGATGCAGACGTACTTCCTGTGGACCGTTAGCCTCAATCACTGTCGCTATTTGAGAGCAATCTTCAGAGATGTTGTTTTAATTATTGTTTCATATAAGGCGAGAATTAACCGTCCATACGTGTAATTAGCTATCATCTGCCGTCGATTACCTCGGACTTATGTGGGAATACAAATCAAAACGGCCGCTGGCGCCTAGAGAAAAGTTTTTGTAACGAACCACTAGATAATATGATTACAATCCGATTAAGAATGAAAACTTTTTGCATTGTCGGCCTCATATCTTTTCAACTCCATATAAAAAAGAACTAGGTAGGTATCTAAGTACTTGACCGCCTTAAAAAATCCACATTTATCATATCCAAATAAATCCCCTTTTAATATGGTTTATTAAGCCTGTCTGGCACACAAATGTACCTTTTTCCTCGGTCCCTCCATAGATGCACAAATTGAACTAAATTTGTAAATTGTCGCTTTATATTTACAGTAACATTTGGCTTTAAAAGTCATGTATAGACTGACGGTACTCATTAAACTTTAATCGCGAATTCTACAAAACCATTTAAAACAAAAACTTTAATTTATGAACTAAATAACGGTTCAATTCGAATTCCAACTTTGTTCCCGAAATCTATAAAGTCCCAAAGTTCCAGGACCGATTCTCAACTAAACTTATAACGCCCTCGGGATAAATACTCGAACCCGTAACGTCCCGGGATAAATAGATAGAGCCATAACGTCCCCGGGATAAATTGTTGAAGCCTTAGCGTTGCCAGAATAAATTGCTATAGTGTTCCCGAGATATATTTGAAATTTCGAAGTTGCCAGACGCATAAATATCCTGGAGGACGTCTTCTGTGGGTGGGGTGGGCAACCGACTTCCACAAAAGTCCTGTTTATTGCTCAGATTTATTGCAGGATGAGAACTGCACAGAAGACATGGAGGTGCACACTGCACTCTGCATGCTATACGGTAACAGAGATGCTTTTCTTTGACCGAGGTGATAAAATTAAGTGGTTGCGCCGGGTGTTCACGATATGCAATACTGTACCGAGGTTTTTTACATTCAATTGTTTGTATGCGAGCTACAAAGTCGCAGCAGTCAATATCCTAAGCATCTTCGTTGATTTATGGCTGAAAACGTTGCAATGTAACGCAAACAATATCTGCTACTAAAGCTAATACGGTTCAATGAAATATAAGCTTTTATTTGCTTAGCCATGTCAAAAAGGTCTTCAAGTTATCCCATCCCCATCCGAATTTATTTAATTTATAACACTTTTTTAGAGATTGTATAGTTTTCTATGACAATAATTAATGTAGCAAAAAAACGATACATTTTTATTAAACTGAAGAACATACTTTCAAATGTTCTGAAACATTTCAACCCCACTGAAACAAAAGTCACTCTAAACAAAAAATGTTTTAAAAATATAGTTCTCTTACGTATACAGTTATATTTATCTATTTAACTGGTTCTAAAAGTAATTCTAAGATGTTGTTTTTAAATTCGACAGTTGTAGAGAAAGCATTGAACATCTTGTTAAAATAATTTAGAAACCTTATAAATGAATACATCCGAAACAAATAAATTAATAAGATAAGTATTTGCGTAAAACTAATGATTCCTCTTATTAGTGTCCTGTTTGGAATTACTGCATAAATCAGCTTGCACATACTCAGCAGGCAATTAATATATAACCTTCTAATCTTTTCGTACTTTTTCCAACACGTCCTGTTTGCAGAAGAAACATGTTGCCAATTGCTAGCGAATATGATTACGGTATTATGGAGTTTGTTGATAAATTGCAAATATCAAAGAACGGATGTCTATGTTTTGAGTTCAGGTTTGTCTTCATTATTTAATGTTCAAATGTATTCCTTGATGTTTAGTAATCGTTCTTTCACTGAAGAAAGCCGCTACAAATGAACTGTTCGCGAGGAACAATAATAATTAGTTTAAATCCTGCCTTAAACATCCTTTATTGGCAGAAATGCAGAAATCTGTTGTGCATAACGGTATGTGTATCTACATATATTATTTATAACTATGGTGATTTTCAAGCTTAAAGTTACAGGCACATTAAAAGTTTAATTTACGATTATTTTGCTTTAATTTTATTTAAGCAAACAACTATTTCTTCGTATCTTTACTACAAGTTCGAAATATTTGATAGTTGTTGTACATTGCACGATCCTTCGTGTTGTATTTGCATAGAACGTATGCAATATTTAATTAATAATATGGTAAATAAAACCTTTAAGAATTTAAATGAACATCTTCAAGGAGATAAAGTAAAGTTTTACTTTTATTACAAAACCAAGCAAAAATACTTCTCAAGTAAATACTAGGATTCAAGGGGATTGTACATTTCTAAAGCATTAAATTAATAAATTAAAAATAACTTGGTATCACCGTAAAGGTGATCAAACTCGCTTCAAATGATCTACATTGCATAGCCAAAACTATCATATACACGTAAGTTAGTATTTACAAATTTCCCTGTTTATAAAAAGATTCAGGGCTTAATGCTAATTAAAAATCGTTAAAATGTTAATCAATAATTAATATTGAAATTTTAAGCGCGTTCCGAGTGTATGTATTAATAAATCTTCTCACGGTTTTCAAAATGTTTCTTATTAATTTCGAAATTTCTCGCTAATTATTAAATATGCTGTACTTACACCCTCAAGAGGTTAATATACTTCAGGCGTCCCTACCTCCAGACATTTTTAACACTCCAGGCAAGATTCTTAATTAAAATCGCAAAGTGAAACTAATATTCCACCATAAAATTAACTGCGTGTTCCGAGGGTGAAATATTAAGCTTAACGAACAACTAAGTATATGGAAATTATAAAATATTAGTATTTCTCGTAACGAATTAGTATAAAATTTCTCATTAATTCGATGGCCGCATCGATTAGTTCATGAATTCAATATGAACACGCATACCTTCAGGAAGGTTTTTAATAAGAATTAATCGATTATTAACGCAATATAATGATGATTCTTAAAAGGGTTCAGTTATTTTTTCTCAGAACTCTTAATGTTCTCGTATTTAATAGTATAAATAATGGTAACTGACTTCCTTTATTATGCAAAAATTCCCCGAGAATAAAAAAATTAATGTGAATTTTAGTACCTGATCCTAAATACCTAAGTGAGATATTCAGATTTAGGATTTCATAATGAGTTAATTTTTATATGAAATATTGTACAATTTCATCTCAAATTTTTAGGTGGAATGAACTAAAACTGATAACAGAATTAAAAATCAAAATACATATCTTCATGAAGCTAGTTACATTATTAATAGATGAGAATATAATAAGAAGAGAAATCTTGCATTTAGATAAAAGGATGTTAGGTATAAAAAGGCTGATAATGAACTCCCAATGTCTTAGTGACCTGTCATTAGGCCCGATATAAGATAATCGGTTCAGGTGGTTACATAGATTTCTTAACGTGAAAGAAATGGAGTATTTACTTGGAAAATAGCTGAGCGGGTTGTGATATCGTATATTGGTATCTACTGCCATGTGTCCTGTCCATATAGCACACTCTTGTGAACAAACAGAGCCCGTACGATGTGCGAGGTGTGTGTGAATGTAACATATTGCTAAACAAACAAAAGCTCGTACAGTTAGACTTTGTGACAGGAATGTCTAAGTAAACCGCTAAAATAATATAATATATATATAGTACAGGCAAAATAGCAAAAGACCGTGAAATACTTCGTTTCTAATAACTATGAGGGTATTTTTCGCAGGGTTAGGTAGATACGATGGAATATGACCTGACCCGATTCGATTACTTTCGATCGTGTCATATCTTCTACCTAACCTAACCTAAACATCACACAAGGTTAGCATATTTCCACCTAACCTAACCTAAACATCACACAAGGGTAGCATATCTTCTACCTAACCTAACCTAAACATCACACAAGGGTAGCATATCTTCTACTTAACCTTACCTAAACATCACACAAGGGTAGCGTATCTTCTACCTAACCTAACCTAAACATCACACAAGGGTAGCATATCTTCTACCTAACCTAACCTAAACATCACACAAGGGTAGCATATCTTCTACCTAACCTAACCTAAACATCACACAAGGGTAGCATATCTTCTACCTAACCTAACCTAAACATCACACAAGGGTGGCATATCTTCTACCTAACCTAATCTAAACATCACACAAGGGTAGCATATCTTCTACTTAACCTTACCTAAACATCACACAAGGTTAGCGTACCTTCTACCTAACCTAACCTAAACATCACACAAGGGTAGCATATCTTCTACCTAACCTAACCTAAACATCACACAAGGGTAGCATATCTTCTACCTAACCTAACCTAAACATCACACAAGGGTAGCATATCTTCTACCTAACCTAACCTAAACATCACACAAGGGTAGCATCGACTAATATCGATGAGGAGTAGGCATGTAGGATGGAATGCCGTACTCATCTGTCTTAGTACACAATTGTATATGATTCACTTTATTGTGTAATACATTTCTGAAGCGTCCCCTGGTTCTGCATCCATCAACTTACACATCATATATCCACCTGTCGCTCCTTTTAAAACTAATTTAATGCAGACGCTAAAAAAATACGCCAAGAAAAACCCTCAAACTCGATTTAAATTACAAACCTGTCGAAGTTTTTGGTGTTTTGAATAAGATAAACGTGAAGTGGGTACAAACCTCCCCCTACTCCACCTGTTACCAGGGAGGAAACTTTAACGAATAAATCTACCCAAGTGGTCCCGAGGGGGTTTGCTTTCGGAAAATATATCAATATCTTCTTATTTCAACGGAACATCTATTGAACTTAACTTCTTTGAGCACGTGAGCAATATATTTTTAGTTTAGAAAGAAATTCAGGTAAAATAATTTTTACACTCTCTTTATCTCCTCATATTTATAAAAATCGTAAGCTTCATAACCTAGAAACTAAGATTATATCAACTGCAGCATTCAGCCGATGCTTCAGAGAAAAAAACTGAACATGGTAGCATCCAGCTGAAGCTTCAGAGAAAAAAAAACTGCTGTAGAAATGTCAAGATGGTAGAGTTTTCCAGATTTGGATAGACCAACTAATTTTGTTGCTAAAATGTTATAGCTTTAAAAGTATGTTTGAATAAATTCATAATATATGGTTATGAATAAAACTTCATACCACTAAAAATGCGATGAAAATTATAAGTGGCACATACATTGGAATTTTGACCTGAATATTTATAACGCGAACTGAACGCTTGAGGAAATATTATTTTTCCACTTAATTCTTCCCAGGATAAAGTAGATACGACTACCTGCTACCGGAGGAAAAGTTTTATTAGACTCAAGTGTTTCCGCTCGGGAAATAAACAAGTTCTTTGAAAAAATACGGCCTGAAATGAAATTCTTGTTTGTTGCTTCTTTGCCGCAGGATTTTTTAATCTTAATAAAATCGGCAGACGTAATTTAAAGTTAAAATTGATATGTCAGAAGCCTCCTGAAGTTAGTAGGAAAAGAAACGCTTTCTTTTTAATATTATTTTTCGAAAGCGTAGCATCAGAAAATTATAATAACTTGGAATATTATTATTATTCAACATTTTATTTTGTAACATTTTCTGTTTTTTTTTTTTACTAAGATCAAAGAAGTATACTACAGTATTATCTTCGTTAAAAAAATCTGGTTAAGATGCATGTAAAAGATATCCAATTAAGTAAGAAGGATTTACATGTCGCAAGTATATTACAAAGAGATAGGTTTGATAAAACTATCAAGGTAAATTTACATAAACCTTTATGAAATGTATCCCCTTTTGATCGTTATATTTTATTAAAAACATTGTTTTGGGTGGTCTAACTATCCCTATTACAAGGCTTACAAAGATTACAACTATAATCCACGATAATGATACACCCGCCTGTGGGACTTTGCTACAAGTAATAGTTAAAATAATTTAAACGATTTGATTTATCCCCTTTGAAATAATACTCCTAATAGAACGTGGCTATTAAATTGTTTTATTCATAACATAAATCACTTCATTTATATTTTTCATCTTTATAATTAATTATTACTAGCTTTAGGTACTACCCGACTTCTCCCAAGACTATGATTTACAGTTTTTGATCGAAGAATATGGCGCTCAACCTTATATTTAAAGTAAAATGGATACTTCGAAGCTCCTCGTGGTGGAAATAATGTTGCGATACAAAAATGATAGCATTAACATCAAAACTGCATCAGGAAAATACTGCCCAAATTTCATGATGCCAGAGCTAATTTATTTCTCAGAACTCAAAAAACCTCAAAAGTCTGTACATTTATAACAATTTTAATGATTATTTATTTATATACTTTTCAAATTCCCTATTATTGCAAAAACAAGATAAGCAGAATAATTTTACTACATACTGAGAACTTTGACACACTTACGAAAAATACGCCCTTCTGATAGCGAACAGAGGACCTATAAATTTCGCAAATAAACTGAATTTTCTTATCATTTCCACTTTCTCCTAGAATAATTTGTCCACTGTTTTGTTAGTCGTAAACATTTTTTCATTTATTTTTATGGACCAGGCAATTGCTTACACCAGGAAAGCTATTTTGACACAAGGCCATTCACTAACTAAATTAATAAGATCCTCAAACGGAGGAGCTTTTAAATAAATCAATGAAAATTAACACGCAAAAGTTCTAAGGGCTTATAAAGTTTACATGTTCCTTATGTTTGAAATAATTCTAACTTAAAAAAAAACTGTATTGAAATATATTGTTCTCATCTTAAAAAAATGTTCTAATTTTAAATAGAAATATATTATCATCATCTGATAAAAGGTTTTCTAATTTTGGAGTGAAATTTATTGTTCTCATCTGATAATAATGTTCTACATTTGAATCGAAATTTATCGTTACCATCCAAGTTCAAAATTTAAAAAAAATGTATGTTATTTGTATTAATTTTGAATTCTTTGTTTCAGATTGTTCGACTACAGAAAGCATGAGTGTGGGGGATGTGCGGCGCAACGCATTTGCGTTAGCGCTGCTTTTGGCGATTATAGCGCCACTAACTACAGCCGGTAAGTTTCACAACTAATTTACTAACATAATTTTCCTTTACAAGTTTTCCATTGTGCTTCCTAAACTCGAGCCTGTTAATAAAGTTCCCCAATATCCAAGAACGTAGAAGTTCCTGACATTATGCTGGTGCTGTGGTACATTTTTTGAAGGAGAACAAAAAGTGAACATTGTTAGGTGTTCAGTAATGCTATCACTTACACCTAACGATGTTATGTTGAATACAGATATTATATCAAGAAAACGTTAACTTCCCATGCCATTAGAAAACGGTTTTAAATTTAGATGGATGATCACTACTTGCAACATGGTTAGACGCCCTTTCCGCGTGATTTTGATTGCATTCTCCAGTGTATAAATCACTTTTAAATTTCTTAACTATCTTCCATATTCGACAATATTTAAATATTCATTACGATCGTGTAGTCATTTAACATTTCCACACTTGCGTTCTGCCCAAGGCTCGGTGTACAGTTACTGATGGGCTATCTAGTACCATCTGCATGCGTAGATAGATACCAATTGGTACTTGGCTGGTATCTAGTGGGTATCTGATAGGTATTTGCTAGGTATCTGGTAGGTATCATATCTGGCAATGATGGAGCAAGCATCCAAGTTGAACCATCCCGAGATGATCTCCCTTCCGGGGGCCGATGTTGCGTAATAATTTTTAAATTACACCAGATTTGAAATTACATACTAAGCGCAGAGTAATGTATCCACAGTAGGTAAGTACAGGTGTAATCTATCTTCTATATACGCAGGCGCGTTACCTTAACCTGTAATCAGGGACTCGCAGCTCACGTCTTGGGAGAATAAATATTTATTCAATTAATGTTGTAATTCTTTAAACGTAGTTTATCTCTTTGGAATCAAGTCTCAAATCATTTAAAATTGCTATAATCACATTATTTGAGTAGGTACTTAATCTAAAGTTCTTTTTCTAAAGGAAGCTATAAACCGAAGTACAATATAGTACAAACCTTTTTAATAAGCATAACTTGTTTTTCAAATGTATTAAAATGGCACAAGATCGTAAAACATAGTTATCGAAATAAATGTACATTATAAATGTGCTTATTTAAAGTTCCTATTATGAAAATCCTCCTTAAAAGATCATTGTTTAATTTCATAAATCAAATTCATAGCAAAATATTTCATATGATAATGTGACAAATTTAGTTAATTTAAGATGAATTAATGAAGATTGAACTTCGCTGCGTTATCAATATTCTTTCCCAAGGAATTTCCGTATCGTCAATTGTGTCGAAATATCTTCTTTTTACAGCATCATAACGCGATCAAATCAGGCAGTTTCCGGCAGTTCGTCCGTACCCATCTCCGCTTCTGTTTCACACAGAGTTCAAGTTGTAGTTATTGAATTCATAGCAACAGTTCCAATGATATCTGAATTCTTGGCCTGGGATTTATTCCGCTCGCCGATCGCACGACCCGCGAGCTCAAACAATCACGGACCAATAATAAAATTGATTCCGAAACACGAATTGTGACTTGTAACCACATTCTGGTTAACCGCAACTTAACCAAAATATCTATTATTAATCTAGCTGTAATCGTAGGTAACAACTGATAACTGATCTGCGGCGTCAACGCTGAAGAAATTATTTATTTATGCCCGAATCACGGGCAGCCCGCTACAGTGTAGTATTTATTGAAGCCATTGTGCAACTTGTAATAATTGGTCTGTACAGAGTGGTATGCTCCCACGAAGGTTCATTAAACATTTTCGGTACTGAGAAGTATTCTATTCCAAGTAATTATTGTTGCCACGCAATCAAGTGATTTGCATTTTCAAATATAATATAATCTACCCATTTAAGAAATAATAAGAAAATAAAAGTTATCTGTATATTAAAAATACATTTATTGTCTAAATAATCAGTAAATTTTGTCATTCTCCCTTACACCTAAAAGACATATTTTTAAAAAATTACTAATGTTTTTTAAAAATATTTAAACAATCATATGAATTGCCTAAGGATCCCAACAAGTATTTCGAGAAATTTCAATACATTTTTTTTCGTGTAACAAAGCCAGGTCCAATATAAGGAGTGCATTTATTTATAGACCGCTTTGCTGTAACTAAAGAGCAATCCGGAATGCAGTTCCATGCAGTTAGCAGTGCAATGCAGATGCACCAGTTCCCCGTAGTTTCATCCGGCTCATCATGTATTCAGAGCGCCAATGACCAGAAGTGGATGGCCAGACCGCTCCTTGTTCGCTTAGGTTTATAGATACACGATGTCCAGTTGCGAATATCTATACAGAACAAGTGTTTACGAATGTTGCCTAAATCGGAATTAAATTAGACAGTTATGGACCTAAATGTGTCTATTGTTTATTATTTCATTACCAAATTCCTGAAAGCTCAGTTGTTTTTATCTAGAAACCCAAAGAAAAACATATTAATAAAAAAACCCAAATCGTTTGCTTAATTCTCAATCTCAAACTCATATTTCAAAAATTCAAAAATTGTAACAATTTTTTGTTGATATTACAATAAATTGCGTTGTGTACATGGAGAAAAATCAATTTAACCCGCACGGAGAAAAAATAATAATGCTATTTTACTAAGAATCTCTTCAAATTATTAGTAATCCGGTTAAAACAGGATAAATGATAATAATAAATGAATATATAGGTTTCCTGATAAACTTTTAGCAAATACAAATATATTATCAAGAAGTCGGAACATGAAAACTTATTCCGATATATTAAGAATTTACTAAAAGTTTATCGGATTTATATCGGATATATTTGATATCGTGTCGGTTTACCAAATAATTTAAAGCCATTCTTAATAAGTTAGCAATACCTACACAAAAATAAATAACAATAACAAATAACAGGTTAATAACTTTATCCATTAATACGTATTGCGAAATCTGAAAATTATAAAATAAATGTTACTCGATGAACAACCCTGTAATAAGAATAAGCTATAAATAGACACACTTTTCAGAGGCATCATTAATGCAGTTTCAAAGTTGTGCTGTAGCTCCCATATAATTGCAAGGAATGTTTAATACACTTTAGCGTGATTATAGTAAAACCCGTCGATGGTAGATGTAAGTGATACATGCTAACCGCTGAGTAATCCTGCATACTGGTATCTCCCAGAGAGTTCAGTGGTCCCCGGGATGCCTCGCTGGACCAGTGTATCCCCAGCTTATTATGCGCAAAGATGAGGCGATGGACCGGCCGTTTAAAGGAAACGAGAAAAAAGGAGTCAGGATATCATGTATTGCACAACGCTCGCCTGCAACGGAGAATGCAAAAAAAATATCACGTTTACATGAATTTGCAGAGCAGCTATATTTTAATGTGAGAAAAACCATTTAAAATAGTCTGAAAAGTAATACTTTGTAACATTGACGGCGTTCGTGATCGAGGGGTAAGGCTCTCGACTAGCAATCTAGAGGTCGCAACAAATTTAATTTGTATTATTTCACAATTTACTTTAAGATACTCTCATTACCGCCCTTGAGTAAGACCACCATTCAGAATTGAAACGTTGCTTGAAACAGCCAGGTACTTCCCCATTTACCTCTTCCCCATCTCTTGTCCCTCTCCATTACATTTAGCCTCACAACATACCCCAAATTGGGGATGAAATAGTCTCACTTGCTCCAGACGGTTAGGAGCAGTTGGGACTCTTGTACGGTTTCATATTTATTATTGATTCATATTAGGCGGCCTCAGAATAAACTTATATTCAAATCTAATTTCATATGAGATAGTACCGTTTTATCGTGTTTATTATTAGCTTTGACAAAACATTTGCGTTATTTGGTTACTTTAATTTGATTCGAAGAATTAAATACAATTTCAAATGCCAAATTGATTGACAAAATAAACACAAAATGAATACAGTCACTTTGTTTCTTAATCAGAGACAAACTTAGCAAACGTAGAAGATACGGTTCTTATTTTGACAAAATTGTCTTTTTATTTATACATTTCGAACGATATTTTTATTTACACCAGGAGTATATAATAGATAAAAAAACAGTGCAGCTTTATACAAGTTTATATTTAGTTATTTGGTTCACAGGCCCTGGCTGCAATGCACCGGAGTATCTTTTGATGGTCAAAACAAAAAGAAACAGCAAAAAACGAGGAATATAAAGTATGATGCTTCCCATACGAGCCTTAGGCAATGAAAATAAACCAGCCCAAGACTAAAATAAACCTTTACCGGTCAAAACACGTCCTGCCACTGGCAGCAGGTATTGAGTAGCACGGTCCACTTAATTAACATTGACTCCATATAGACTGTTATAAATACTAAAACTTTTCAACGTGTAAGCAAAAATTAATTGCGCATTTTTCAATACTTCAACATAATGGTGATAAGGTTTTTGACTTATCGGCCAAATTGATGGCGTGAAATTAGTAAAATTGAAAAATTACACCTGGAAAATGAGTATTCATTTAAAGCCATATATTAGGCATTTTTTTCGAAAAAATACTTGTTCAGTTATTCCTTAAGCGGTCATTGATCATTCATTGAAAATGTTTTGAATATGCATTTCAATAGTTTATTTGTCTTCAAAATAAATAAAAATCATTCATAAGACACCCACGGAATTCCGATATACTTGAACACATACATTATATACGTGATCGAGCATCGAATCAAATTAACTCAATAACTATAAATCTTCAATTTCATCAATAAATGAACTCAGCACGCCATAAGATGATCACTTACAAATTATTATTATTAATATTTATGGTCTCACGTGTTTTTTTTTTACAAATTAAATTATGGGAATTTCGTTGTTGAATGCTGTATCAAGAGGAAGCTACAAGCCAAACATGTGTATATTCTTGGTATACCTTATATCGTAGGTAATAGGCATTAAAATCGCTTGACAAACGGAGTATAGAAACGTTCGATTTCAAGCAAAAACTGGTTTTTACGTATTTTGTAAATAATTTGATAAGAAAGCAAAAAACTTAATCAAGTGAAACTGTCACAGATAATCTTAGCTTTAAAACGGTATTTTTTAAAAGTCCTTTCCTTTAAGCGTTTATACATTTCTATTGAAAAAATATTTTTTTTAGTAGTTTGCATTTATATTTTTTTTATTTTATTTGTATTCTACTCAAGCGAAGCGATGGGAAAACCTTCAATTAAACTAAAGCATATTTTTTTGTTTTCATAATGTTCACCAATTCGTTATAAAGATTAATCAAAATAGTGATTTGGCATTAGGCTTCAAATTTGACTTAAATCTACAGCAGCAGTATCCTCGAGCTTTTACAAGTCCATGATTAATTGATATAAATTGCTTCCTTTCTATTTTCATAGTTAAAAAAATAAAATTTTATTTTACAGTAAAACATAGTTGCTGAAAAAAGTTCTCCAGTGACTGAGAAATGCTTTTTTTCTCATCATTCACATTTTGGTAAAAAGTATTGCAACATGCACAGTATTTGAGTGTTTGGGACATATTATAGTACTGTGCATGTTGAAAGAGCCCACGGCCCAGACTCTATGGGCCCTGAGTGTTTATGGTCAATATTGACTTTACCCATAACGGGCAGTTATTTTAATGCAGTATCAGTTTTTTGTGGGCGGACGTCGCATACGTCTTCCAATACTCCGTGAAATAATTTATTGAACAAATCGAATTTTAAGAGCTTAGGCCGTTAACATTGTGCTTACAAATTTACTCATATTTTTAAGGTAGATATTTAAAAAATTTGTACAAATATAAAATCACACCATGAAACAGAAAACATTATAACGTATCTTACAAAATACACCCAAACCTCATAAAAACAGCAAGCTCAGGCGTCAATAAATTTGCACAGTTATTTCGCTATAATAATACGAAGCAACTATTTTAGAAAGCAAGTCATTTCCACCGGGTGTTAAAACTACTTGAAAATCTCCAATTAACTGTCAAGAAAATAAGAAAGATAACAAATTAAGTGAAAGGAAAAGGATTCAGGAAAATTCAACATTGTGCCTCTACTAAATTATTCAAAATCAACCCTAAACACTTCATTTTCAAAGAGAACAACAAAAAAAACATTCAGTCCCGGAAAAAAAATTAAAAATTTTCTAAAATTATTTTTTTACGAACGGCCTTAAAGTGTTGAAAGTATTGCGCAAGTATTGCATGCAACCTCTCGACTCGCTCGCGGTGATGTTTGCAGAGTTACATCAGAGGCGAGTGACCACTCCACCGTACTCGCTCTCATGTTCAAGTGCACGCTAAACTGGTTGCGGGCGAACACCGTACAGGTATAATAATATACATATATATAAGGTCTAGTGCGACAGCAACTTGAAATGCAGGTAACCTACAATTATTGCCATTGACCGCGGAGAGGTAGAACAGGTATCTTTTTGATTGCATAAACTGCGGTTTGCAGTCAGCGCTGTGCTTTTTAATTAAATATAAAAATAGATTTATCGGGTTCATTTGACGAAATTGGGCGTTGATGTAAGGTGTAATTACTATAGATTTTATGGTGTAAGACATTCAAATAATTTCAAGTGAAAAAATCATAATTTGATTCAAATTCCCAGTTTCTACTCTATTTTTAGCTAAGTACTCACAGAAAAAGCCTTAATAATAAAAAAAATTAAAAAATATCATTTGACACTCAGTTGCTTAAAAATAGGTTGTAATCACAGATATTTATTTTTATTTTCTGGAAAAATTTAATTAGTGAAATCTCAAATTGTAATATTTAATTATTGGAGAAAATATTAGCGAATCTCAAACGAAAATTTGAAACATAAAAATCTGAAAAAAATACTTTCACATCTGGGACTTTCGAACTCAGGACCTTCGTCTTGCCTTGTGCTCTTTCAACTGCGCTAATCATACTTCGAATAAGAACTACCAACATTATCTCCATTTTCTTAACTCATATTTTTTATTCGATGCTATCTATTGTATGATCGTAAGATTCAACTCGAACTAAATGCAATCTAGATAGTGTATTTGATAAATGAACACTATTTTTATTTTAATATGCGAATTCGATGGACTTTTCTGAAGGTCTAGGATGAATATTTTATTTTATTTTTTGCATAGAATAGAGAAAAGGATTCACATAATAGAGTTGTTGATTTTATCACTATCGCCCCGGATAAAAACAACCAATCAGAAAGGAAACCTTGCTTGACATGACTTTTATGGCCAGGTTTGAAAAACCAGGCATTTCCCAATATTCTTCTTCCCACTCCATTGAGTCTCACAACAGACCCCAATAATTGAGAATGTCGTAGTGGTATTCACATATAAAACAGAGGCTAGTCATTCTGTGAGTAGAGACTCACAGAAAGCCCCATAAAAAACTACCACTACCGATGTTATGCTCGTAGTTACTGCTCACAGAAAATTCACTGAAAAAACAAGTGATTTAAAATCATCAGAAAATAATCTCAGAAAAGAAAGCTTTGTCAAATAAACTATATGGACAAAGTTAGAAGAATTCAATTAACGTCGTACAGCTAGTTATTACGTAACTTAGACTTATTAAAACTAACCTCGGAAATGAAATAAAACTTAGGTTAAATAACTCCTGCAAGTTGCCTAAATTCCAACACTACAATATTAGCGCATTTTTTCATCGAGTGCCGATGGGCCGGGCGTTGCATAATAAACATTTTCTCGGAAACCTTCTGACCAGTGTTTAAGTTATTTGTAATAACAGTTTTGTTTAAATATGCATTTTTAACGCAAACTTTTTAACGGGAAGGAGTATCGAAATTGCATTTCCAAATTCTATTTTTACAAGTGGTTAACATTGTAGTACCCAACCCATACAATAAGCAGTATCGAATCTTGGTTATGACAGGTTATCGGGCTGATCAAATATTTATTGTATACTGATAGACATGCAATGCTTCGCTATTGCGAATGTCTCTCGGACATCTCAGATTTCTTTCACAATTCACTACTGTATATCAAAATATTACTGTTAAAAAAAACTACATTACATCGACTTTAATTTGACTCCGTATCTCATTCCAGTGCAGAGATATTGCGTTAAGTATTCCCCGCGCGTCCCCGACTTTTTCCACCATTCAAAACACTCCTGGTACTAAAAAGAACAAATAAGATTTTAAAATTTTCAGGCATATCGGATGAAACAAAAAACGTTAAAATCCGTATGTTTCCTTTATATCATTTGCAAGATTACTTTTATAGACTGAAGCTTTATTGGAACGATTTGTAAAAAAATTTAAATAGTATTATAATTTTATTATAATCAATAATAATTTAACAGTAATTGTTCACAATCCGCTACTGCTTTCACCTGTACTGCAAGATAAATATAGCCCGACTGCGGGTCAGTCTGTATAACGTCTAACGGTAGCACATGGGCGGCACGTCGCGGGGACATTAACTGGATCAGCTAATTATTCTAAAGCAATTCGATGCATTATTCTGAATGCCGAGAATTATGTCAGTAAATAAATTATTTCACTGCTGCACGATTCAAGTACACATGAATTACAATACAACTTGTTTAACAAATAATTCAAACTATCAAAAAATTGCGTTCATACTCGTTTAACATAAAACTTTTTTTAATCGAAAAGCGCGAAAAAGGCTTTGTAAAAACGCGGATTGTCAGTAACTTATCATGATTGAAAATCTTAAATTTCAGCACTACAATGAAAAAATAATTAGATACTTGAAGGTGTTGTATAATTAGATACTACAATAATGGTAATCAAATATTTTCAATCCACTGTTTAATTTATATTTCTATGGAAATATGCATGCAAAATGATCATTTTTCAAGGATGCCAATGCGGTATTGAATAATACGTATTGTTAGAATAAATTCTTTTGTTATCCAATTAGTGCATATGAGATGCTTTTTACGGTTTTAAAAGGTATACGAAAGTTAACTCATCTTTTAAAAGCTATTTTCGACACTTAATTTATTACTTCTCTACTGTATATGTTGTAATTAATGAAAAATTAGTAGATAAAACGCATCGGGCACGCCTCTAATTACGAACGCAATTGAACTTAAAAAAAAACAAAGTTGAGTTAAGAGAACTGGGCAAGCGTAATAGCTCTTGGTATCCGGAACTTGACGGTTTCACCAAAACTAAAAGCCGAAAACCATACAAATTTTAATAATTATCATGCTAAAATACCGGCCCTAAGGTATCATCACTTCTATGTACACAAAACATCCTTCATCACAATCTACACATCTGCCCTATGACGTTGTCCGAAACGTAGAACTTTGGCTATAGAAGGAGGAAGCGTAACACGACATAATATACTAAACATAAATCTCGATGATGACACTAATTGTTAAATTAAAAAATAAATTGCTGGAATTATTAGAGTAGTGGAGGGTATCTTCGTCCATAAAACCAATTTTGAAGGGCTTGTATAAAATAATATGCGTGATATTTTTGGTTTGAAAGTAGGGTAAGTTGTTTGTTTTGAACACTTCGTATTTGAGATGTGACCAAGTTTATGATTCATGGAGTAAATCCCAAAATAGGGGTGGTTTATCATCTATTAACAACAAGTCGGCGCTGTGCCCTTTGTTTGTAGTACACGCTTCATGCATTATGTATGGCAAAGCTTTATATAAGCTTTATGTAGGTACACCTAGTTGGAAGCTTTGACCCCTCCATACCTGAACTGTACTTTGTAAGTCCTTTACGCCACTTGTAATCGGCTTAGGATTCTTTTGAGGATGAATTCGCCATTTATTATGTATGGGAGAGATTCTCCGCCCTCGTCTTGTATGCTGCGAGTACATTATTACGAAAATAAAACAATCTTCTCTCTTTCTCAAATAAAACAACATGATCGAATCGAGGTGTAAATATATCATCATTTAAGAAGAAGATACTATAATAAATAAATCTAAATGAAACAGAACATGACAGAAAATAAAAAAGGAAATGGTCGCAACTAGGGATCGAACCCGGGACCTCTAACTTACCGGGACAACGCTCTAACCATTAAGCTTTTCTTTTTTGTGTCTTGTCCCGTTTCATTTGGTTTAGATTTATTAATAATAGTATCTTATTCTTCAATTATTAAATATTGTATTCATCGCTATAACCTTCAAAAGTTATTACAATAAATTTAACATATATTATAATATCATCGACATAATTATTATTTCAGTTTTTCTGGCGTTATAAAAAGGTTACTGTAAAAATGTCGAGAGGCTGGTTATGTCAAGAGTCAACAGAATAGCAGACAAGTATGTATACGATGATGTATTCATGCTAGTAAATCAAGGAGTAGTGTGCCAAAACAGAACTGTGTGGCAGTCTATCATCTCTGCCTACTGCTCCTGAGAAACGGCCTGCTGGTTATATAGTTAGCTTTTGCGTATTCTTCAATTTACTTTCGTATCATATTTATTGTTTTTTAAATCAAAGTACGTGAATGACAAGCCATTTTCATTGTGTTGTTGCTTTGAATTCGTAAGTTTCTAAAAATATCAACGCGTTCGCGTACCAACACGAAACTCTTTCTCCAACTGTTAAATATTGAATTATTTTCACAGGTTCTGCAGTTGTTAATCTCACCTTATGAATTATGCATTATTAATTCGCTCAAGGGAATAAAGGGTAACGGGAAAGGTCCTGGTTGGGCAGCTATTGATTCTAGATAGGGAAGTGGATACTGTTCTAATCTGATGCGAAACATTCTAGTAGACCATAAATAATTTGTATCATTGAAGCAATACAAAGTGGTGTTCAAAACCGCGATTATTATTATTTGTATGTTGAATAACAAAGTTCAAACCTGCATTGTTCATATTATGCAAATTCATTCACAATAATAATGTAAGAAGATTAGTGTGAGTGACAGTGGAGAGCGGTAGATGTACTCTTTTTATCGCCCTGGTAAAAGACGCCCTTTCAAAATCTAAAAGTTGCTTGAACTGACTTTAGCCATGTTTGGTAACAACCAGATTTTGAATAGCCAGGTAATTTCCCACCTTCCTGATCATCACCTCTTTCACAACAATGAATAAATTAATTGTATTGTATAAAGTAATTGTTTGTATTATACTGTCCTGATGAAGCTACGGTTGTAGCGAAACCCGGTCGACATTAAGTATTTACCTATAAGTGATGTTTACAAAGTTATTGTTTAATTTTAAATAAATTAATAGTCAGAAAATATTAATATGAATTGTTTGTTTTCACCTGTATGCAATATGAATATGAACAAATAGTTTTGTTCTCATAAAAAACTTAACTCTTTCAAGAAAGGTATATAAATACAAAATTGTATAGGTGATTCAACCCAGTATTGTATTTGCATGCCTTTCTTGAAAGGATTGAGTTTTTAAGCGGACAAAACCATTTATTCTTATCTTATCATATTGTATACATATATAAACAAAAAATCATCTTCATTTTATAAAGTATGACTTTTAAAATTAATTTACCTTTAATCAACACGGTAAAAGTTTTTTTTCTATAAGGCACATTACGTACATTACGCTATACACGCATCATGGCGTAGCCTATTTCAGCATATGATATTTGAGCATGACGTGGTATGTGGTATGTCACAGGCTTAATAAATCTATTTTTAAAATGGTTTTCAAAACTAAAAAAAATTATAATTGTTTGAATGAGGAATGAATCTTTATCTCCTGGTATTGGAGTCAAAAATGCCTACATGTCCGCGTGTGATGCTTGATTGCCACCTGTCGCCGTGCATTGTCGTCGATAACTAGTCTTTCCGCCGAATTTCAGCTGGATCGGAAGTCGGGAAGTGGGTTATTTTCCAACAATGAAATTCTAATGGATTTATTTAAAAACAGTAATGAGTAAGATTAAGAAAGGGACCCTTAGATGATTTGGGAATGTAGAGCGGATAAGTGAAGAAAGGAGTGTAAGGATAATATCTAATGCGAATGGTAGCAGAAGTCGGGGACGCCCGAGGAAGACATGACACGATCAAATGAATCAGATACTCGAGTCAGGCCATGTCAAGAGTAAGAATGATAGAGTATGTATGAGACGATGAACGAATGTGAATGTTACAAGGAGTGTGTGCCAAGACCGAGTTGCTCGGCGGTCCGCCCTCTCTGCCTAAAGAAACGGCGTGATGGTTAGTTAGTTAGTTATAAAACCATGGGGTGAACTATTGTGATAGTGGTGAACACCAAATTGTCCATTACTACAGACGGTACTGAGGTTATCGCCAGTACCGTCGACTTGTCGGTCTCGTGACCTTCATACACATTTTTCTTGCTGTAATTTGTAGGATGGCTTAAACCGCCGTAATAGACATTCATCCAGCATCGGATTTAGTATGGCTGGCTTAATAAGTCTGTCGATGGCCTCAACGTATTTAAGGATATTATAATTTAGAAGTCATATCGGATTAGCATAAAACGTGCTTTCGTATTTAAGTAGAAGCATCTTCTTATCGGGGTGTTCCGCCTTTTCGAACATGTTAGTCCGAGACATTAATTAAGGATGCAGCGTATCTCCGGCTGGCTTTTCGCAATTCCAATGCAGCTTTCCTGCATCAAGATGCATCTGCCGGCGATGGGCGAACTTATCCAGGATCTAACCTAACTCTGAACCCGCCAAGAATAACTTTGTAACTTTTGCATCTTCAGCGAGCGAAGTCTACTCATGTTGTATTCATTATTGTCTAATTTTACGCGTAATGTTTTAATCAAAATACATAAATTTGCTTCGTTGATTTTTACGAATCATGCATTCTGATGAGAGACAAATCATATTTTATACGTTGTTGATGTTTCAAGAATGATTCCCATCATACTCTTTGTTTGGTTTAAACCTACTAACTATTAACTCGGACTTCATTCTTGAACACTTGATTTTACAAGTTGTCACTTGCTTAACCTAATATTCTATCATATGTACCTCGAATATCTGTCTGTTTAACTCTGGTTCAATGAACACTGGAACTCGGGTTTGCTTTAAATTTAAGTGTCGTATTCAAAATTGGAACTGATTGTTTTAAGAATTCAGACAAGCTATTCAGTACTTTCTCACAAATTAGTATATTTGAAAGAATTTTTTTTCTTGATCATTCTGCTGGAATAAAAATGTATGATGAAATACTCGAAAGTCTCAAGAATTAATGTATTTTAAAAAAGGGCAATGCAAAGTAACCTTGTGATGAGATTTTCGCATCATCTTTTAGATTCACAGATTTACAATTTACAACTATAATATCCCGTGATTTTTAACGAGTCTGCATTATTCTATAATAATATCTATAGAACCAAGCATTTATATCTATTGTTTTATGAAAACAAAATCTTTTTATTATAAGTCTTTGTTATCTAACGTTATTTACTCCTGCGTCTTAATTAAATAATTTACCATTTCAAAGATTCGGCAACAAGAGGAATAAAGTAATTTATTTGTTTTTAATCACATTATATTCGTTTACAATTAGTTGTTCAGAAATTAAATACTTCCAAAAAGCAATACCCTCTTCAGTACTAAATAATAAACCTCGGCATAATGCAAATACTAAACAATGAATTGGGGTACTTTACCACGTTTACTTACACCAGACCGTATTGAATATTCGGTAATGAGTATTTCAATTCATTTGCAATATAACCGTGGAGCAAGAGAAATTTCTATAATCCCTCTGTTCTCCAATTTCCATTACTTTTGTATAATTCCTCCATTTCTGCAAACACCCACGCTTCCATTAGTGGAATAGTATATAAATGGATATAAAATCCAATTATTCCGTCTCACAAAGACCTCGGTTCGTGTTTCAGAGACAGGGGGGTGTATAGGAGGACGGGGTATTTAGGAGTTAAGGGTGTTTTGGGGATTCTGAGGAAATCCAGACGTCGGCTATGATTCACAAATAATAAATTGATCCCCCTCGATTCCGATTGAAGTTTATTAGCAGGGTAATAGAAGTCGCGGTTGCATCGGCAAACAAGCGTTTGCATGGTAACTTTGGAGTTAAATGTTTGCAAGAACAGGATTTTCAATCAGAAAGAGAACTGGGTTAAAGTTAAGGTAATATTAAGCCACGATAACAACAGTTGTTCATTAGAAAACCATGTTTTTATACAATGAAGAAGAGATATGTTGTGGTGTAAGAGACTAGCACATTCTATAAACACGTCGTATTGCAATGAAATGGATCAAAATATTATTCATAAATTAATTACAAGACCTAATAAATCGTAGGTACTAAATACTGAGCATATTACGTAAATTCCTTTAATAAATCATGAAATGTATTCGTTTGCTTCGAAAAAGCTTCTTTGTCATTGAACAGAGTGCGTAATTTATCAACATTAACTTAGCATTCAGCACTTAAATTTGCATTTACAAGTTATTACAGGATTTCTGAGTACGTTAGATTCTTGACGGAGGAAGATTCTCGAATCAAGGAAGTCCTAAAGCTTAAAGCTCGCGGAATCGATTCAACTAGTGGGCAAGTTCAGTGACTACGCATATAAGTTCACATTATTCTCTCCAGAAATATCAATATCCCCGTTGTGCGCCGATAAGGCCCGTAAAATATGATCTCTAGGAGAAAACAAGCGACGCATGTATTTATTGCCCCATTGTGGGATCTCTCGGCTATGTGGATATTATATTGAATGGTAACTAAACAAGTAATGAAACGGCCAACGGTTAGCTGTTCGTGTCTTAAAATGTTTCTGCGTATTCACTTTTAGTACAGGATCATAAATGATATATCTTCAAATAGCGTAACTGTTACCAACTAGCGAAATGGTACTCTCTCTTACAAGTTCACACAATGGGCTTCTCAATTCTAGTTAATTCGTAATTTACTACCAAATTATTCATATTCCAGAACCACAATAGTAAAATGTTCAAAAGACGGGGTTTGGAACAGAGATTTCCAATAAAAACAGGCCACCAACATAAAAAAGCACGCATAGCCTTAATTTAGATCTCTATAAAAAGCTGCAAGAATTAGCTATTTACGGCTGATCCATGGGTTAACTCGACAGCTTTAGACGTTTCCTCGTTCAATAACCTTTTATCGAGGTTTTTTTTTAATGCTGTTGCTATATTTAAACATCGTCATGGTGCGCTATGCATTATAAAAAACTTATACTTACGCCATAAATAATAGTATAAAAAATATAAATAAGTTAATATTTCTTAATGTTGTAAAACCGGTGAGCTTACACTGCGACCAAGGAAGCAAAGTGATAACATATTTATTATAAGTTTATAAGCATTCGTATAAACTTAAGAATAATCAATCTGAATAAATAATATTAAGATAAATACGTCATACCAAAGCAGTCGAGTACAAATTGATTATGTTTATTTAAAATATTTCCATGTCGTTGATCTCGTAGAGAAGCTGTTTTATCTTGCACCTTGAACTTGCTCAAGCTTATCTGATGCAATGTCATCTTAGCGTCACATTTATGGACCTGTGAAACAATTAGCATAAGATGTGTGCCAAGTGCCACCCACTCGTTACTCGACCCATAAGAATTGGAGGTACAAGTTTTTCATACGTTTGAATTCGACTTTTAACAGTTATTGCTAGACAGGTCTTTCTGACCACCGTGTGACGGGCTCCTTCAAGGCTTGCACAGTGGGAATAAGAGGCTTTGATACTTATAACAAATAAAAAAATAGTGACATGTTTGAGAGACTTAACGGAGCTCATATATCTGGGCTGTTTGCCTTGACCATGAGAGAATATATTGTACAACGTGGGACGCAAGAATTGGTTCATTAGATCGATTTTTTTAGCGCTATGGGAAACGTTGTGGGCGTGGTTAAAAAACAATATCTATATATTAACATACTTCTGAGCTAGAAAATTTTAACAGTGCTGAAGAAATCATGAGCAAGGAAGATAGTTAGTATAATGTATATGCCCATTTTTGGAGAATTTATTATATCCACTCTCTCTGCTCTTCGCAGTTAGTAAAAGTTGAGCATTCCTCTCATAGTTGATACGATGGCAGTACTGCTTGTATATCGATGGCTCTCATGGGATAGTGAAGAGTACCATGAAGAATCCTGCTCAGAGGCCGGGTCATAAATATACGACTCCTTATCAGGATCGGAACACAGTCAGAGACAAGTTATCGTAACGGGCTTTGATGACATCCCATAATTAAGTAAAGTGTCTGCACAGATCTTTCTTGACTTGTCGATGTTTTAATATTAAAATAACTGAAGATGAAGTTGTTAGAGGTTTTCTTTGGAGCAACAAAAAAGCATATATATACTTTAGTCGCAATTCGCAGTAAGGTCTCTGCAGTAGAATGGATGATATGTTTAAAAGATAACGACGCAGATTTCCATTGCAGAGTTCAAAGCTCCCATATTCAAGCCGGGAATGACTTTCCAATAAAATTAAATGTCCAATGAAACATTCCTTTATGCCATTTAGCCAGAAATGGTTGATGTCTCGGACGTTACGCACAAACATATGATAGCGTTATGAATATTATGCAATGCAGTAAAAGCGCAATAATGCTAAATATTTTCAACGATTTCCTTTGACCGTGGAGTTAATGATATGATATGTATTCGTTCCGCGAAGGAAGTTAGTTAAGTAACGTTTTCGTCATCAGCAAACTGGTTTCTTCCCGAGGAGAGCCTGTTGATATGCATCGTGCGGAGCCTTCCCTTTATCAAAAGCCTTCTTTCTTCTTGGTCAGATTTTAAGGACACGGAGTAAATGATACGTCCACTTCTCAGACCCTTTATCAGCTTCTGGTGTAGGGATCTGGTTTTATCCGCCACCATCTTGGAGAATCCGTTATTCATTAGCAAACTGGAATTAAAGCCTTAAGGTTTATCTGCAAATCTAGGAAACTTTACATAATAATCGAGGAATGCTATCTTCCGTTGCTCCGTGCAGTAATCACAAATGTTGACGAAGTTAAGTTTAATGATACCTCGGCTTCCATAAATAGCACGCAGGTACAAGGAAAAGGAATTTCCAAATAAGGCTTTATATCTTACTCCTTGATTACATTTGACATCAGCATTTTTTATTAACGACTCCATTTAAAACAATCAAATTTATTTCAAAGATCAACAAACCGTTTCAAAAACAACATTCGTGCAACTTGTACAGAAAAGTTACAGTTTTTTACTACATTATTTCAATCGCCTCAACAAATCTTTACGAAAATTACATCGGCTGGTCCTTCATAATGGACCTTAATTAACAAGCAAATAAATACATAGTTCTATTGATCTAAAGTGTGTTAGATTATCTCAAGTTAAGATGCTCATTCTTTACGAATAAATTTTAGATAAACTCTTTGTTAATTGGCTTCACTAACGTAGTTTATGACTTGGAGCGCCAATCAAATAGTGATTCAATCGGAAAACGGGTTTGCTAATTTGACAAGTGTTTTCATGAGATAATTATAGGCTAAACCGCTAAAGGATGTTTCCTTCAGCCGTTGTACAGATTACGTCATCATAGGCCATTGGAGCAGTGACCGTAAGAACTGGTTTCGTTTTCGGCGAGATGATTTTTGGCCATAAAATTGACCAAATATATTGTCGCATCAGGTCATCGCGTGCTTAACGGTAAAGTTTAAATTCTGCATTAACGCCCACTTTGAAATACCTTGCATTTTATGTGAGCACGAGATATAAAAGATGGACGGGAGAATATAATATATGGATTATATTACAACATAATAAAGAGGAAATCTTAAACACCGTTAACGCTTAGCCGTTAGAAGCAAGCGTTTTGTCATGGAATTTTATTAAATTTAAATAAAACAGACGTAATGTCGTACGTTTACTTAAACTAGCTTTAAAGAGTTACTCATGCTGACTAACAAAAACTGCAGTAATGTCACTGATATCAACCATTTACATGCGCTTTCTGTGCGACTCTTGAATATCAACAAACTTCCACAAAACATGCAAAACGAGGATGACTTCACTTTAGTCCAACACTGACAAAGTGAGAAAAACAAAACCCGGATCAGGTCGATAGGTTGAAATTATCGTATTGTTTTTCAAGCCCCGTTGATCTTGAACCAAAGTTCAAGTTGTTGGTGAGTTAGTCCAATTAATATACACCACACCGCGGGTCTAATTTTTCGTCTATTCTCGGTTCCTGGTTCTCATGTTCCCGATAGCGGAATTACCTATTCCTGCTGCGAGCGTCATGTCGCCTCGTACTGCGCCAAAAAATCTGGACAACGTGACCAGAAAGCCATTGTCCGAGAAAGCGATAGATCCCATACTGTGTTGTAATTCACCGCTGACATAATGACTGTCAGCCGCAATGCCTCTTGTCCACGTGACGCTTAGCATTCACATTTCATATAGAAAGCTCCCGGCCTTTAATGTTTCAATTACTTCACACGAGAGTACCTCACTCTCATACATTAATTTATAATCAGCGATAAACTTGACCTTAAAAGACTGAAACGGAATAAGTCAGAGAAATATTGTACTGTATTTTTTCTAATTGTTTATGCAGTCATCTAATTAAACCCTGTTGAGTTGAGTAATAAACTAAAATCACCCAGATTTCATCATCCTAAAATGTACACTTTTCAAATGAGCTCAGTTTGTCGTCGGCAAATTTAATATAATAAAAATTCTGATCATGTCCTAAATCTGACAATGAGCCACAAAATTCTACACATTTTCAGACGGTGTCCTCAATTGCTAAATATGTCGAAACATAATTGGTGACAAACGACGACAACAAATTGATTTTTCCTTCTGAAAAACCGCCATCAAATCCTTGAAACATTTAGGCGAAGTCAAAATGTATCCGTTTACTGTTAGCTCAGATCATTTTGGGTGTGGAATACGGCCACGATTTGCTAGAATTGAATAGTAATCGGTAATTGACATGCTGTAATTTGTAATGCAGAGGAATTCAGGCAATGCCCGAAATTGGGCACTGATTAGTTATACAAAACATGAATTTCTATCTCACGAGTCGAATAGCGAAGTATCCACTATGTAATAGCGTATTACCCGTGTATTTAATACCGTTGTATCGGAGTTTGGTCAAATGATGTGGAAATTTTTGTCAATAATTGTTATTGTTATTACTCGTGTAACAGAGGTGTTCTTTTGATGGCATTTTGATCGAGTGTGGGATATTTAAATTTATTTTATTGATGCTTCACGTCACACGCTTGATTTTTATATATTTCTTATTTTACGACCCTAGTTTAAAGATAAGACTATTAATTTTGTAGGTATAGCCAGCTACCCACACAATAGATTGTGAAATATACACTTGTATTTAGATTGAATGCTATTGAATCTATAGTGTTGTTGATCAAATCACATTTGAATTCCGTTTGCCGCCTAACTGAAGGTTCCCTGGGGGCTGGTTATCACAGTTGTCAGATTTTGTCAGACTGTCAGCCCCCGTAGGTACTATTGTCCCATGAGATGGGCGTGACAAGGCGTGACGCGGAGTGACGGAGGTGACTAGGTGACGCTAGTGACGGAAGTCACACATGTAAACGGCAAACCGCAAGGGACAGAATCGAACCCTTCAATTCTGATACATTCACAAATTGAAAAGGTTTCTGTAAATGTGCGCTTTGAGAGGATTCGAAAAATCTTGGCATTATTTAAAAAAAAGGAATGTTACATTCAAACTCAGAATGAAATCCAAATATTTGTTAAGAATTTATTTAAGTCCTTTTTAACATTTACTTAACTGAAAAATTGTTTCACAAAGTCACATATCTTTTGAAACATATGAATACTTCATTCCACCTAAATAATATATTTTATTCGATATCTTTATATTTATAATATACAAAACTGATAAAACATTGTGTTTAAAAAATATTCTCAATAGATTTATACAAACTATACTAAATTCTCAAAGTAAAGTTGTAAACTCTCTAGTAACACTTTTTTTAAATAATCGAGTATAATGAAATAAAGTTTATCAATATAAACATCACCCATCAATGGTGTTCTATGTTAACATATAAAAAGCAACTTTATGAATACATTAATAATTTAAATACATAATAAGTAATTCATTCAGTGGAGGATTTATTGGCTATCTAAATTTGGCACCGATATAGTTTTATAATTTAACAAAGTATAATTTTTGCTATCGGTTCTTTAAAATTTATTTACAGCAAAATTTTGATACATAAACAACGAAAATTTCCTGTTTTTCGACGGTTTAAAAATCATTAATCTCTATTTAATACAAAGATCATTAATTAAGCGGACAATGAAAAAACATTTTTTTTATTTATACTCGACTTTTTACTGATAGTAAAACCAGTCTATAAATGGCAATGAGTTATCGGCAAAACGGACAAGTGTGCATTTTTTTTATACGTCGTTTTGAGTAATACTGAGCGAATCCGAAAATATTCTTTTAGCGTAAGAACTCATTATAAAAAAAATATTTTCATGTTTTCAGATAGGTCACCATACTTGAACATGAATTAATACATTTCAACACTGAATGAACTTTTATAAGTTTACGACTTTTCCGCAGTCAATGAAACCTTGCTTCGGAAACGGCAACGGGCGACATCTGGTGATAATTCGCAGAAGCTCAAAACATAATGAAATGGTGCGAAGTGTTCAAAATTTAAAAAAAAGTATTAAAATATATTTATTCATTACACTCGAAGGTTAAAACGCTTTATGATTTTGTTTGCTATTAAAAAAAAAAAAACAAACGAAAAATAGTTCTAATTGAGTGTGTATGTAGGTATTTTGTTACCATGTTGTTTCAAAGTCTGTGCTATTTATAATTTGCGTTATTTCGTGTGAATTGAGAGCGGTCAACCTGTACAATATATAATTGGCTTCTGCAATCTGCAAGCCAGAACATCGTGTAAACCTGACTTACTTACACTGCAGCCAACGACAATGCGAATAACTCAGCAAATAATAAAAACATACTTTAGCACGAGACAAACAAATTAGTATTGTCAGTATTGTCACTGTATCATATATATAGCGGAACGTAATGAGCTGGGAATTAAATAATGATTCACTAACGGAGCGATTTATATTATTTTTAGTACAATACGGTATTGGTGATTACACCTTTTTGGTCTTCCCACAGTTATGTACCATTATTACAATAATAATTGTGTGACAATAATAAATTATTGTTACACTTATAAAATGACATAATTCAAACCCAAGTTTTTATAAAATAATTGTCAGATTTTTATAAAACATCTCAACTTGAAACCATTTTAACATTGGATAACAGTGGTCTCCGGTTATTGTAATCACTGGTTTAATGAACCATTTGCTCACTGTCGAAATCTTTAAGTAAGTTCCTTTAATTTGTGTCAAAAGACATTTTTTTTACCAACAAAATAAAATCTGAATTTTTTGTTATGTGAATTATTTGTGCTTTACTAATGATTATTTTCTTTTTTGTTTCAGCTCCTTTGAGTGATTCGACTGAGATCGAGTCTTATGACGAAGGTAAGTTTCTTGAAATCAGCTATTTTAATTCAATTAACCAGCTTTATTTGCGGTATAGTACATCAAAAGTTAAATTACAATTGAGAGTAGACATAGAAAGGACATACAAGATATAACTTTTCTATAGTTCCAGCTGTTAATCGATATTTACTCATCTGAAAAACAACCAATAAATAATAAAGATAAATTGTTAAACAACATTATTTTCTAATAAAATACATCATTAAGTACTCGGTGAACTTTAGGTGAGTTCAATCAACAAACTGAGGAAATAATAATAATAGTAAAAAGACAACAAACAAAACAACTAAACATTTGTTAGTGGTGTGAAGTTCGATGTTTTTTAATTAATCGATAACTCGAATCAATTTAGTCATATGAACGAATCTCCATGATTCATTTATTCATTTACCGATTTCAGTAAAAAAAACTGTTCATCGTGAGATTTTTTTATTTCTTTATTAATAACAATTATACATATTACAATTTTTTTGTTTTTATAAATATCGGAAACAGTATCGTAAAACACCTTTATTTTGGCAAACGCTTGAAAAATTAATAGAAAAAAAGGAGGAGATAAAAAAGGAAGAAAGCAGAAAAAAAGTATATCTAATATTATTTAAGTGATATTATTTGAAAAGTGTTATAAATGAAGAAATTCTACTGAATTATATTTTTAATAGAGTTTTTGAATTTAACGTATTTTTTGTAATCTTCCATTTAGAGGTAATTGGTTAAACCATATAAACATGCACTCGTTTAATATGAGTGATTGTAAAATGAAAGGAAAATATAACCAGAAATACCGCAGCGTTGATTTAAAAAAAATACGGTGGCCTAAAATAAATGGAAATTAATAATATAGTTGGGGGTAAAGGAAGAAAGCAATGGAGCAAGGCAACATAAAAAAATAACAATAGGTATTATAGTCGTATTATTACACTCGCACGATATCATAATCCTCTTGATAGTTGTCAAAAGCACTATTTATAGGATAACGTATATTTTCGATTTAAGGTTTTCCGGATTTACTATTCGGAGCTGGAACCACCACCACACTGAATAGTGGCTTTATATCGAGTTATAAGTTAGTCTAGTTTTATACCTATTGCCAGTATGTATTTATTATAATGGATCGTTGTTTTGACAGCTTATCGAGATGATGCTGAAATACCCCATAGGCCTTTTTTCACTGGAGTATTTCAAAGAAAAAATCGAACATCATTACGAAATGTCTAAAATTTAAAAAAAATACATAGAGTCCTCGTGAAAGTGTATTGATTATGTATTCGATGAAATAAAAAAAAAATAGATTGAGTATTTCACAGATTCGTTCAATTAAACCGAATTATCGATTCTCGAACATCACTACAAAACAGTTTAAACAACAACAAAATACCTCGAGCAAGTGTTTCGACAATGTGTTCAATAATATAATAATACAATATTACCATTGACCTTGATGATTTTTTGTCCGACATTTGATGACTCCTCGCGACCTTCCCGCGTCACGATTTTATTCATCGGATTGTTACGTCATCAGGCTAAGATCTGTTCACCTTATTTACCTGCTGTGAATGCCTGAAGATTCACTTCCGTAAGTCAATTAAAATACATTAAACGCCACGACGCTGCCGAACAAGACAATGTTGATGAAATGACTTTATGATTGAGGTACTTAATAAGATAAAGAACTCAATAAAAATGGGCTTAAATTTGTATATTGCGCGTACATACCTACTTTTTAGTTAAGTTTGTTTATGTTTGACAGGCACCGGAATTTTGAGAGATTTGTATTAGTTAAAAAAATGTTATTTTTAATGATAAACTAATGTTTATAAGACAAGGTTTTTATGCATAGCACAAAGGATGACAAATTATTATAAGCAATAATTATTCGCCCGAAATACCCATACAAATTGAAAAAAAAACTCGAGAGAAAGTTTAAATGCCGCTGACGGGAATTAAACCCGCAGCATTCTGATTGCCCGTCAGCTACTGTAACCATTTAGTGGGAGATTCAGCACTAACAACAAACACTAACACTTCCTACATAAATAAAGTTGGTTGGTTGCAGGTGGAAAAATATAATAAGCAATAATTGTTGAATGAGAAATACTAGCACATATTGAATTATTTGGCGGGTATGGAATAAGCCGACGTAGCTTAGTGGTTAGAGCAACTGACCGGCAATTAGAAGGCTGCGGGTTCCAATTCCGACTGCGGCATTTACTTTTTCGGGAAATTTTTTCAATTTGTTTGGCTATTTATTTCATATTTTTTATTTAATAATTGGTTAATTATTTCTTTGTACTCAATTATACTACAAATTACAATTAGAATATAAAGTGTACTTATGTTAGGGTAGTTCAACTGCATTTTGCATTTTTTGCGACAAATAATAAATCCTCGATTGAATCATAACTTGTTGCACAATACGTTTACCAGTAATTGGAGAGCGAAGCATCGCGGTACGGCTAACGCGACGTAATTCATCAAAAATCAACGGATCTTCGCTCTATATATTATTTAGTGATAACATTAATTTTAACGTGCTTACAAATAAATAAAACGTTTCCCACGCATAGCAATACTTATAGCGCATCTAGCCATAACTGTTTTCAAAATCATACTTGAAATGAAGTAATAATTTAGTTGATTACGTGTATGAATATTATAGGCAGTTCATTGTTTCATTGTTATATCGCTCGGTATGCAAATGCAGAAAAGATGCAGTCTAGCGGAAAAAACCCGCACTAATGGATTGAAAATGGAACTTATAACGTGATGGTATTTTATTACGACCTATAAAGTTAATTTTAGCGAAATAATATAACAAACAATGGGGCTGACCTTTTAGCACTAGTGGATACGGAATGAAACAAAAATTTTCGGTAAGTATATAAAAATTGTTTAACTGGAGAGTTGTTAAATAAGCCTAATAACGGGGGTTTGCTCGACGCTCACATATTAATTATTTTTGATGAACGTATTACTAAATTCTCAAACGTTTCTAGAGGGATCCCAACAGATGTAAGTTATTTATATTGAAGTTTTATATTACCTTACCATTAAAATATTTTATGTGAAAAGGTTTGAATATTTTAACTATAAAATTAGCGCTGAGCACCAGATTTCAATTTTCTAGACGATGAATTAGTAACTTCCCGAGGAATCCCACACGGAAAGATTGATTTTCTAGAAATGTTAGGGAAAAGTCGATTTTAGGTTCGTCCATTACGGCGGGCCACTCGCTGAATATTGTTTTTTCATGACTTCATTACTTATGTCGGTTAAGATTCCCACCTTATTTTAGAGATATGATAGGGCAAATTGAACCGCAGGTCTGTCCAATATACCAGAGCCGCGCGTCGCATATTTTTATGCACGGCTGCTTCACTTACGTCGTTAAGATTCTGGCTTTATTTTAGGGTGTTGTCTTAAGTAAATTTTATTTCAGCAATTTAAATTATTTCGTAAAACCTCTTAGTTTTTAAAAATTATAGAATTTCAAAAAATTATAACGTATCTCTCGGGTATTATTTGTCAATCTATATTCGTATTCATTCAGATTTCATCATGAAATATTTGCTGTCGGGATATACTGATGTTTCCGGGAAAATAACAACCTTCAATTAGAACAGTTTGCTGTCGTTGATATCACTTCATTACTTGTAATTCTTGTCGGTATAAAAAATCACGAAATCTGCTCCAAAACTAATTTGTTCTAGTTCTATTTTAGCTTTTTTGGAATTTAAATAATTCTCGCTGTGATTGAAGATTTAACAATGTTAGTAAATTTATGAGCGATCTTCGAACAGTTTATAAAATTCGGATGAAATATAATACGGAAAAGTGTAGCAGAGGTCGCCGACAGATGAGACGATCTGGAGGGGACCAGGGTTAGATTGGATGAGAGCCACATAATGGCAATCCTGTACAAATGAAGGAGGGCTAGAAGAAGAATAACAATAAATCATATTTATGAAATGTGAGGAAAATTTCTCGTGACTTAAAGATTTTGCAAATTGAAAAACAACAAAATCAGATAAAGAGACCATTTGTTTTCCTGCTCAATTACATCATTGTTGCACTTACTGTCTTCCTGAAACGCGGCAATCAATAATAAGATCACACTGCGAAGATACTAGCCATTGGTAAACACGAAAAGGCGCCCGTGAACTTGGTGTAATCACACGGATGAAACAATGGAGTCGCGATACACTCCAGCGCGCAGAAGAAGGTCCCAGAAGTCGTCTTCCATACAGAGATCGTATCTCGTCCAGGCTGTTGTGAAGAGTTGATAATAAAGTTGAGATTTAGTGAATATAGAATTTTTCTTTATCCTTTTGTCATCTAGTTTCTTTGACGAATTTATATAGTCCTCTTGTATCCCTGTTCAATTTTCTTACAATAACAATCGACATAAGACATAACACGCTGAGAGCCCAGTTGTTACTTCTCTATCCGTTACATGTGTAAGAGGAAGATGTTGCGATGAAAATATTTGCGGTATATAAAAATTTGAAAAATCACATTTTTTTTACTTTTAGAAAGCTTTCTGATACTAACAACGTTTTTACATTTTTATCTTCCAGAAGCAGGATGTTACTACAACTTCCAGCATTACGGAGAGGGAGATAGAATAATGACGAACGAACCTTGCCTTAACTGTACCTGCCACAATAGAATGCTCATGTGCTACCTAAGGGTGTGTCCATTCACGAAACCCATCGGCCAGGACTGTACCGTGGAGAAGAGGGGAGACCAGTGTTGCCCCATCATTACCTGTCCAGATGGTAAGATCATCACTAAAAATGACCAATGCCCATTATTTTTAAATGACTTTGGGTTCACTTTGCGCTACTAAATTTAAAAGACCAGGGCCTCGATTCTCGACGAATGGTTCCACCAACTCGTTGATCCCATTTAAGTATGTAAATTCGTCGAGACTCAAGAATAAGATCGTCGACCAATGTATGTACTTTCGACAGCGATTGCGAGCTGCCTGGATTGGAAAATCGACACACTGGTACTAAACCCTTTTTCAAAATTTTCCTTTGTTAATAAATTTTCTTTTTCGCAGTTCCAGTTGATCTCGTGGATTCAACAACCGTTGGCACAGTGGCTTCGACTGAAGTTGGTCACCATGATACATATGGATGCTCGATCGACGGCCGTTTCTACACAGATGGCGCCCAAGTCCCATCCAAGCCAAATAAGCCTTGCGAACTCTGCTACTGCATCAGGAATATGACTGCCTGCGTCATGCAAGAGTGCACCTTGCACGTGGAGGGATGCACACCCGTTTACCAGAGGGGAGTATGCTGTCCTGTAAGGTACTCGTGTGGTAAGTCCTACATAGTACACTACTTTTACAAATTACACATTATTATGATTTTAATAAAGATTATAGTAAGATTACCATAATGTTTAATTGCATTGCCTATTTCATGTTACATGTTCTGTTTCAGATCACCCAGAAGAAGATGGACCATTGATGATTGACGACATGACAACGACAACAGTCAGACCAACGCCTGGATTCATCTTGACCACCACGCTTACCCCCGGATACACCATGGAATGCACACATCACGATGAAGTATTTGCTGATGGAGCCATGATTGCTACCGATAAAGCTTGTGAGCATTGCTATTGCATGAAGGGAGACATCGTATGCGCTGTTCAAGAGTGTGGAACTCCAATGGAAAACGAAGGCAAAAATTGTACTGCAATCGCACCAAAAGAAGGACAATGCTGTCCAGATAACTTTGTTTGCGAAGGAGAAGAAGCTCCGACTACTGTGCTTTCCGAAAGCGAAAGAGATAGCACAACTGAGGATATTAAAATTATTGAACAAGAACTAGAGACCTCTAAACCAGCGGTAGACGCTAGTCATGCAGATTCAGATAGCGACAAACACGCAACAAGCGAGGGCGTCAAACAAAAACCGGAAATAAAAACACCTAAACCAGATTTGGATGCTACTACCGTGTTTTCGGAATCTGAAAAAGATGCAACAACGGAGAGTTTGAAGCAGGCACTGGAATTAGAAACAGATTCGGAGACAACTATTGCAGATTCCGATATTGACAAAGTCGCCACAACAGAAGGTTTCATCCACGAACAAGAATTAAGTGCAACTAAATCTGAAAAACATGTAACTACAAATCCGCATGTTGACAAAGATGGCACCACACAGGTTATCGAACATACATCTGAAGTTGAAACATCCAAACCAGAGTATGATGCCACTACTATTATTTCCGAATCTGACAAAGAAGCAACAACAGAGGGTTTGAAACATGTTCCAGAAATAGAAAAAGAAGCAGATAAAACTATCGCAGATTTCGAAACTAACAAAGCGGCCACAACCGAGGGTTTCAAACACGTACCAGAATTAGATGCAACTACTGAGCACTCTGACAAAGCTGACGCAACTCCAGAAATAGAGGACACTAAACCTGAAATTGATTTTACTACTATTCTTTCCGAATCTAAAAAAGATACCACGACAGAGGGTTTCAAGCTTGAACAGGAAATAGATACATCTAATCCAGAACAAGAGGCCATAACTGAATATCCATATGAGGATCAGGAAACAGTAACCCGGGGTATAAAACACGAATTAGAAACAATTAAACCAGGTGTCGATGTTTCCACTCTACTTTCCGATACTGAAAAAGATTCCACTACAGAGGGTTTCAAACAGCAAGAGGAATTAGATTTATCTAAACCAGAACAAGTTGCCACAACTGTACATCCTTATGCAGATCAAGATTCCACAACCCAAGGTATCAAACACAAACCAGAATTAGAAACATCTAAACCAGAATTTGATCAAACTACTATACTTTCCGAAACTGACAAAGATTCCACGACAGAGGAATCCAAACATCAAGAGGAATTAGATATATCTAAACCAGAAAAAGTTGTTACAACTGTACATCCTTATGCAGATCAAGATGCCACAACGCAGGGTATCAAGCACAAACCAGAATTAGAAACACCAGGACCAGAGTTTGATGCTACTACTATTCTTTCCGATATTGACAAAGATGCCACAACAGATGGTTTCAAACATGAACACGAATTAAAGGCAACCAAGCCTGAACAAGATGTGACCACTTTGTATCCGTATGCCATAACACAGGGTATCAAACAAGAACCAGAATTAGAAACATCTAAATCAGAGCTTGATCCTACCACCTTATTTTCAGAAACTGATAAGGATGTAACAACAGAGAGTTTTAAACATGAACATGAAATAAAGGTAACAAAGCCCGAACAAGATGTAACTACTTTGCATCCGTTTGCTGACCATGATGCCACAACGCAGGTTATCAAACATAAACCAGAATTAGAAACGTTTGAACCAGAGTTTTATGCTACTACCGTAATTTCCGAATCTGACAAAGATATAACAACCGAGGGATTTAAACATGTACCAGAAACAGAAACATCTAAAACAGTTTCAGATGCAACTAGTGTAGATTCCGAAACTGAAAAATCTGCAACAACTGAAGACTTCAAGCATATACCAGAAATAGAAACATATAAACCAGATTCAGATGCAACTACTGTAGATACCGAAACTGACAAAGCTGCAACTACAGAGGGTTTCACACACATACCCGAAGTAGAAACATCTAAATCAGAATCGGATGCCACATCAAAACCTTCCTATGTCAATAGAGATGACGCAACAGAGAGTATCAAACATGAGCTTGAAATAGAGGTGACTAAATCAGACTTGGATGTTACTACTATTCTGCCGGAAAGTGTTAAATATGCGACCACACAGGGTATTAAACATGTACCAGAAACAGAAGAAAGCGCGCCATTTGGAGGTGTAACTACTGTCATTCCTGATGGTGAAAATGACTCCACAACACAGGTTATTAAGATTGAACAAGATTTGGATGTATTTAAACCAGATAATTTCCCAATCCAATCTACCGATGAAGAAACAACTGTCACCGAAAGAATTTTGACTCAAACCACTTCGAGTTCAGTTGCAAACGAAGATATTTCTAAAACCACGGTTGTTTTTAGAGACAACAAGGGGGAAAACGAAGAACCGGAAGAAAATGTTTCCGAAAATGAGATTTCCGAACACACAGATAAGATAACTGAAAGTTCAATAGGAGAAATCGATTCTACCGAAAAACAACAGGATAACCAAACTTCCCTGAAAGATATATTATTGGTACCGTCAACAGAGGGTTATGGATCAGACCAGAAAATTAGTTATGACCAGAAAACGGATAATGCTATTCCTGAAAAAGTGGATGAATTTACAGGAAAGCCGACTACAGAACACGATAATGTTGAACCTGATTCTGCTACAGATGGGCATCTTATGACAACGTCACTTATCAAGGATAAAACAGATGCTGATTCTCACACTCCTCCGACAGAAACTGAAGACAAAACCGATGAAGAAGAGGAAGAAATTTCCCAGCAGGGAATTGCAGGACAAGAGAAAGAAAAAATACCATCAGTTAAAAAAGAAGATCACACAGTATCTGATTTGAGTGAAATAGAGACTACAACATCTTCTTTAATATCAGGTCAATCCATAACAAATGAATCAGATATTGAAACTACGAAACATCCCGATTACTTTGATCATCCGTACAAAACATCAAGTGAACCAACCGACGACTTTGATGATGTATTTGCACACACAGAAGCTTCTGAAATCAGTGGATCTACTTTATCTGATAATTTGAATACAAGATATACAAGTGAAGAAGATGCCGACAAGACTAGTGCCTCTTTGCCTGTTTCCGAAATTGTAAAAGATAAAACTGATGATTTGGAAAAACATGTTACACCCGTATTTGATGAGCATGTTGATGAGGAGAGTAGTGGAGATGGTAATTTGGTTGATGATTTTGGATCCGGTGAATCTACAACTGTTGAAAGTCTCGATTCTGATGTTCACATTGGCGACAAAAATGTGGAATTTGAAACTAAAAAACCCACTCCAGAAATAGCAATTGCACAAAATGAAACAAAAATAACTACACAGTCTGTTGAAAAGGTGACGCATATTCCAAGTGTTATTGATGAGCATTCGGCTGAAAATGATTCATCGGAACAAGATGCCAGTCAGGAGATATCTACAGATCATCATACTGATGACGAGATCACAACCATCGACGGAAATAAGGAAGCTGATATCGCATTACACTCAGACCTTGACGTAACGACGGCATCCATAACAACAGGTGTAGAACACAAAACAAATATTCCAGTCGAGATTTCATCTGAATCCGACCAAGAATTTACGACTACACATTCGGTTTCGAAATTCAAAACTGATAAACCGACATCCGAGAAAGAACCAGGTGAAGAAGTTTTTGAAAGTACAACTAATTTACATGATACTGATAGTAAAGAATCCGAGAAAGATGTCGAATCATCAGGAGAAGAACATGTAACACCTTTAACTGGCCATGGCCACGCCGCTGCAGAGGACATAACCGGCAAATATGATTCGATTGACAAGACAACTGAAAGTCATGAATTAGACCAGGAAACAAGATTACCTGAAATTTCTGAACCAGAATTAGAAAAGGAGATAAAGAAGCCCGAAGTTGAAAAAACAAGTACCGCTAAACCAGATGACAGAGATACTATTACCGAAATAAGCCAAAAAGCGCCTGAGAAAGGTCATTTGGCACCTGAAGAAGGTTATGAACATACCACCCTAGATAGCACAGATTTTTCGGATAGTGAACAACAGAAAATAGAAGACCATGATTTCCAACAAACAACCACACTCCTACCAGAACGAGAATCAGACATCAAGGACTTGCATGTGACAACACCCGGAGTAAAAGATGTAACCGATTCACAAACTATTCAACCCGAGATCACTCAAAAGCCATTACACTCCATCGACGAAGAAACAAGTGCAACAACAAAATTATCAGTTGAACATGAACTGGATCATACAGAAAAGATTGATACTGAAGATAAAATACATTTTGTTGAGCACGATATTACAACAGTTTCATCAGACGAATATGATTCTTACTCTGAAATTCCGCATGTAACAAATCCCGAGGATATTGATGAAAACAAGGATGATGACAAAGAAGTAACTATTATACCCCACGACGATCACACATATCCCCCAGAACAGAAAACATCTTTACCAGTTGAAGTAACCACTGAAGCTTCTGTAGAAAAAATTGAAGTTACCACTTTACGGTTATCTTCCGTAACAGCAGAAGAAAGTCATTCAGAGGAACACAGCATTTCGGAAGATGAAATAAAACATGGAACCACAACGGTATCTTCTCAAGAATCTGACTCTACGAAGGTCGCTGAACAAATCACAACAGAAATACCAACTACAGTTATAGATATACAAGAAAACGAAATCGACGAGGATCACCATAAGCAACCTATTGATGAGCCCCGAATTCCAGGCGAAGGAGACTGTTTAGTTGACGGAAAATCTTATAAAAACAAGGCTTTTATACCCACAGCAAATAAATGTCAGACAGCTTGCCAGTGCGTGAACAGCATTATTAAATGCGAACATGTTGTGTGTTCTCCGCCTCCTTCAAATATGGTTAACTGCCAACCAGTTTATCACGGAAAAGATACATGCTGCCCAATGTATACATGCGAGCATGAATCTGTTACGATCGAGTCAGATAACCAAATGTCTGAACACTCAACAACGTCAGTAGACCAATCAATCAAACATATCACAGAAAGTCCCGAAGAAGAAGATAAGATTCATGAGGATGGTGTGACTGAACAAATTGCTGTATCTTACAAACCAAATAAAGACTTTACAAGTGGTAATGAAAAGGGAACAACTCGGTTGCCAGTAGAGGAAAAAACAATTATTCCTTCTATTTATGTACCTGACTGCGGAACTGCAGGGTGCAAAATCACTAAAATTCCTAGTGAAATATTCACAGAAAGATATGATGAAACAACTAAAATACATGTCACTTCCGGGGAATATACTACTCTTCATGCTATTACTGATACCAAGCAACAGGACGTTGATTCTCAAACATTGAGACCAGTTTCCAGTGATTTAGAAACTGAAAGACCAAGTGTTCAGGATCAAACAACATTAGTTTCTGAACCCGAAAAAGAAACAGAATATCAACAAACAGAGAAAAGTACTAACGAATACGACATTCAAATTACAACTGTTGTGATTCCTTCTCATGTGTCTGATAACCAAGACAAATCAACAGATGATGCTGTTAAAGAAAGCACAGAAGATAGTGTCAGGGATGAAATCGCGACAGCTACTCCCGAATACATTTCTGTAACCACAGCAGCAATTGAAAAAGAATCATCTACAGAAACACTTAAAATACCTGATCATGAACAGGATCATTCCGAACAGACTCAAACAGATATAGAATTAACAACAACTACATCTGAGAAGGAGAAAATACCTGATACACATCAATTGGGGCAAAGTGAAAACAACAAAGGTGATATTGATACGGGTTCGGAAGACAAAGTACAAACAACTGAACTAGATACTTACGACAAAACTGAACAATCATTGAATGCAGTAACTACTAAGAAACCTGATACCTCTGTAGATGACAGCCACAAATCCGATGACAATGAAATCAGTTCAACACCAAATATCGTTAAAAGTGAAACATTATCACCCTCGATCGATGAAAATAAGATATTTGAAGATGATCACACAGAAAAAACTATAATTGACGAAGAAAACGTTGCGACGTATGCACCCGATCACACACAAAACATATTTGATCATGTTGAAACAACTTCAACACCAACTGATGTTAGTGATGAAGACGATAATAAATCCCAAGAATCAACTACAAAAGTATCAACAGAACAAATAACATCAGTCCCTGTAATTGATTACACAACTGTCTCATCTGACGATGTTAATAGAATTGGTGTTTCAGTTCTTCCAACAGACTCTGTAGACGAAATCTCACCCAAAAAACCAGACTCCTCTGTTGTAGGTGAATGCGGACATGCTGGGTGTCAAGCTGAAGCACAATACACAGGTCTTCCTATTGATATAACTACAGTTGCTCCAGTATCGGGAGACTGTCAATCTGGTGACTGCCTGGATAAAACTAAATCTTCAGAAAAACCCAAAGAATCTGACTGCGGAGAAAACGGTTGCGAAGATGACGAACAAAATGCTATTGACGATGATCTGGATAAACCAGTATGTGGTCCTAATGGATGTGACTATGGCACAAAACACGATAAGATCGATTCGACAGCTGAAATTCATGTAGGAGAAACACAAACAACAGTGCCATCATCTTCAAAACCGCCAGAAGAATCTTCAACAGAAGCTAAAGTAGGCTGTGAAAACGGATTGTGTACAGGAAAGGAAAAGATACCTGACCACTACAATAGTGAAGAACACAAAGAAACTACCGTAACACCAGATCAATGCAGTGGAAAGGGATGCGCTGATAAACCCATCAACGTTCCAGTTAAAACAAATGATGGTGAAGATGTACTTGATACAACTACACATGAAGATAACGATTCTCAAACAGTAGAGCCAGAACAATCTACAACATATCGCGATGGCTGCAGCTCACCATCTTGTTTGGAAAAACCAAGTGGCTCAACTGAGTCACCGATAACATCCAAGATACCAACTAGCGAAGAAAAATGCTCCGGAGAAAACTGCGAACAAGCCAAATTGCCTAGCGGAGATAACAAATGCGCTGGAGATAACTGTGAGGAAACCAAGCTGCCGATTGGAGAAGAAAAATGCTCCGGAAATAATTGTAAGGAAGCCAACTTGCCATTTGGAGAAGAAAAATGCACTGGAGATAGCTGTGATGAAGCCGAATTGCCAATTGGTGAAGAAAAATGCACTGGGGAAAGTTGTTCAACGAGTTCTGAGTTGGAAACAGGAACAAAACCGTCATTGGAAGACTCACAAATTGATGAACAGCAAAAACTCGACGGTCATGGAATTACAAGTAAACCAGACCTTTCATCTGAAAAAGAGCCCCAGGGCACTGAAGTTCCAACACGGGAAACAACAGAAGTTAGTGATTTGGGTGACGATAAAATTACACTAAGACCAACTGTAGAAGAGAAGAGTACAGATAAAACAGTTGACAAGTCGACAACTGAGAGCTCAACTGAAATCCAACAAACTACAGTAAATGTAATGGAACAACAAGAAACATCGTCTCCACAATCTCATACTGTTAAGACTGATTCTACAACCGTTAAAGCAGTCGGCGTTGACGAAAATGAATCTTCAATTACTGTGATAACCGAAATCTCTGAAGAGCATATAACACAGGCAAATGAAATTGAAAAAACCAAAAAACCCGTGGATGCCGATGTTTCAAGTGAAGATGACCAACATATTGAAGAACTGGATCACACTAGGAGCCAAACGACAAAGACAACCATTGTATCAGACACTAATGCCTTTACCACACCATCGGTGACACAATCAGTCGGTGAACACGACTTCGCTGTAACTGATTCTGAACATGTTACTGATTCACATAAGCTTGCTGATCACCATGAAGTAGACGAGAAAGATAATCAAATCACAAAGGGAGATGATTCTCCTCAAGTATCAGAACAATCATCTGAGCCAGCGATCACAGGTAGACCTGATGTGCACGTTACAACAGCCTTCGAAGATCAAAATACTACAGGATATCCTGAAAGTATTGATGCCACATCATCAATCGATAAAAATGAGGAAAAAGAAACTACTGAACATACTTTGGACAAAGAACAAACAACAGTTAGACCAGTAACAGACAATATAAAGGTTAAAGATATTAAACCTTTGACTGATGCTGATGTTGATAATGATTTTGCTACAGAGGCAGCAGTCGAACATTCTACACTCTTTGATGAAAACAAAGAAGATAAATTGGATATTGATCAAGTTAATTATGAAAAACTTATTCCAACAACAGTAAGTACACAAGAAGATGAAAAAACAACAGATAAACCCCTGGTAGATAAAATTGATAATCTTATAACTGACGAAATTTCACATACAACAGTAGCAATCGGATTAAATGAAGACAAAGATATTTCTGACGAGATATCAACCGATAAATCTGAGGAAGACTACTCAATACGAACAACAGTTACAGAAAGTGAAATTACCAAGCCTACTACACATGCTCAAGAAAACAAAACTCCTGCATTTGAAACATCTCACGAAGAAGATGTAACAGCACGAGTTGATCAGACTAAAGATGGAGGAATTGTTAAAACTGAACTCAAGGATACACATACAACATCTGCAATTGATTTTACAGCATCTGAAACAGCCAAACCAACTATTTATATTGAAGATAGTGATGTTATCCACACCACGGCACTCTATACGGATTATGACAACAATACCCCTATAGAACAAGAAATTGAACAAGAGTTGACACAATCTGAAACACCCAAACCAACTATTTATATTGAAGATAGTGATGTTGTTCACACAACGGCAGTCTATACGGATGATGATAACAGCACCCCCATAAAACAAGAAATTGAAACCGAAACAATGCACACAACTTTGAGTTCACATGATGATGATGTAAAGAAACCAGCAATCCCAATTGAAGACATGAAGCATGCTGAAACAACCTCAGTCGATGATTCGAAAAAAGCAACCGAGCCAACAATTAATACTGAAGATATTGGCCAAACTACATTAACCCCTATATCAGAGGACAAACACATCACAAAATTAGACACTGACATTGAATTTACACCAACAACTGTTTTGCCAATCGAAGTCCGGGATAAAACTACTATACCATCTAAGTATGAAGAAGATCAGAAGACAGCTGAACCAATCAAAGAAGGAGAAACTGCTCATACAACATCCCATGGTGAGCACGACGCTGAAAAAGTTACAGAATCTGTAACACAAGCTGAAATTGAACATCAAACTCAAAAATCTGAAAAGGATGAGGAGGCAGAGCCGACAGAATCAGCTGAAAAAGATAAAATTTCGCAGATCACCATATTACATGAGAGCGGGACTGAGAAATATATAAGAGTTCCCATGGCAGAAGATGAGGAAGCAGTGACACATAAGGCAGATATTGAGAAACAGTCCGAAGAAGATGCAGAAATCACAACCGTGAGTGCAGGTATACAAAAATCTACGGAGGTACCCGAAAAAGAAAATGGAGAGCAGACGCCAGAACAACATCCGACAACACGTATTCCTGTCGATGAAGAGGTTACCAAACTTGAAGAAGTTCCTCATGCAACCGATTTCACTAAGGGACAAGATATTGATCAAACAATTGACTTTGGAGAGGAAGACATGGATCACACTACCACAAGTGTAGACCAAATTAAAGTACAGGGACCATCTGACGAAGGTATTTACCCAGCAGTCAGTGGAGATGGCGAACAACCCGAGACTACTACTTCTGTTGGTGATAATGTTGATATAAGGAAGCCAACGGAAGAACAAATAACAACTATTAGTGGGGAGCATGTCACAACAGCGAAAATTCCAGTTCATCAACCTGAGGAAGCTCACGCCGTTACTATTCCAGAGAGAGATGAAAGTGAGAAATCAACCGGAAAACCCGAGGAAGATGTTGCACACACAACCATCTTAGTAGATAGTGATGAAGTGGAGAAGACAACCGAACAACTTGACCAAGAAGTAGATCAGACAACAGAGAAAAACAAAGTCAAGACACCATCCGAACAACTCGAAGAAGGTAATCTGCGTACAACAGTTATTCCAGGTGGTGATGAAACAAATGGACCAACTGATAAACCAGCATACGAAGAAGATCACACAACAGTCAGTTCAGAAAGTGATGAAAACAAGAAGCCAACAGAACAAACCGACAAGAATGTAATACAAACAACTCTCAGCTCAGAGAGTGATGAAATAAAGAGGCCAACAGAACACTCCACAGAAGATACACACACTACAGTTAGCTTAGAAAGTGATGAAACTAAGAAGCCAGAAGAACAAACCGACAAGGAAGTGGTTTCAACAACTGTAAGCTCAGAGAGTGGTGAATCAAAGAGACCAACAGAACAATTCGAAGAAGAAAAACACACTACAGTCAGTTCTGAGGATGATGAAGCAAGGAAACCAACAGAAAAACCAGAGGATTACGAATATCGTACCACAGTTAGTGCCGACCAATATGAGGTCAAGGGGGCAACGGAACACCCCGGTGATGAAGCGCACATAATAGTTCCTTCAGAGGGGGATGCAACAAAGAGCTCAACAGAAAAATCAAAGGATGATATTCCTGCCACAGTAGACTCAAACAAATACGATCATGATACGCCAACAGTACATCATAAAGATTCAGAACAGACAACAGTAAATTTAGAGACTGATAAACCAGAGGATAATGTAGATCACACAACAATCACCTCAGATAGTGATGAAGTCAAACAGCCAACAGAACAAACCGACAAAGATGTAGTTCAAACAACTGTCAGCTCAGAAAGAGATGAAATGAAGAGGCCAACAGAACATTCCGAAGATGATAAACACACAACAGTTAGTTCCAATGACGACAACAAATCAACAGAAAAACCCGGAGCAGATGACGCTCATACCACAATCAGTGCGGACAAATATGATGTCAAGAAGCCTACAGAATATGTCGAAGAAGAGGCATATACAACAGTCAGGTCAGTAATTGATGAATCAAACAGATCCACAGAACATCCTGAAGAATCAGTTCATTCAACAGTTGGCGTGGAGAGTGATGAAGGAAAGAGGCCAACAGATCAACCAGAGCATGATGTAGATCATTCTACAATCACTTCAGAGAGAGATGAAGTAAAAGAACAAACCGACAAAGATGCAGATCAAACAACTGTCAGTTCGGTTATAGAAGACACAAAGCCAACAGAACATTTCGAAGATGATAAATACGCAACGGTTAGTTCTGATGACGAAAACAAATCAACAGAAAAACCTGGAGTAGATTACGCCCATACCACAATCAAAGCAGACAAACATGATGTCAAGAAGCCACATGTTGAAGAAGAGGCACACACTACAGTCAGGTCAGAAATTGAAGAATCAAACAGGTCCACAGAACATCCAGAAAATTCAGTCCATACTACAGTCGGCGTGGAGAGTGATGAAGGAAAGAAGCCAACAGATAAACCAGCTTTCGATCAAGACCATACAACAATCATTTCTGACAGTGATGAAGTCAAAAAGCCAACAGAACAAACTGACAAAGAAATAGTGGAAGCAACTACAAGCTCAGAGAGTGATGAGACTCAGAAGCCATCAGAAGAATCCGTAGAAGATGAGAAGGACGAACATACACCACAAATATCTGAAAAGCAACCTGACACAGAAGCGACTACCGCTTCAGATGAATCAACACATTTTAATAAATCTTCAGAATATCCTTTCATGTCTACAGTTACAGTCCACGATTACATAACCTCCAAAATGCCAATTGCAGCAGAAGTTACAACCGAAATACCATATCAGTCATCTAGTAAATATCCCGATACGGCAGTTGACCCTGGACTCGACCAAGCTGAAATTTCTTCAATTCCTAACCCTGACGAAGATGAAGATCACCAAGTGCCACAGTTACCTAACTTCCCTCCTTCTTACGGATCTTCCGGAAACGAGGAACCAGATTATGAAGGAGAAGACCAAGCATTCGGACCTGGTACCTGCAGATACGGAGGAAAGGTTTACGTATCTGCCCAACAAATACCAAGAGACGACCCATGCGATTTCTGCTTCTGCTTCAGAAGTGATATCATTTGCTTGCAACAGAGTTGTCCACCACCAATTCAGCACTGCCATGAGGAGCCAATCCAAGGATTCTGTTGTCCAAGATACGAATGTCCCGTGTCGATGGCTACAGTTATGAATGTAACTACAACCACAACCACCACCACAACAACTTTGCCACCTCACTTCCTATCCCATGCATACAAGGGAGCAGCTCAGCGAAGAGGTTGCCAGATTAAGGGACAATCGTACCAGGTCGGAGAAACCATCAAACAAACATCTGGACCATGCTTACATTGCATGTAAGTATCTCTCATATCTAAAAAGAATTTCTAGATCCGGTTTGAATATAATATGTACCTACAATATAATTTTAAAATGTCTTTACCCACGTGATTGATTCTAATGGTGTAAATTGTTTCAGATGCGGAAGCGATGGTCAGATGAAATGCGACCCCAAGGTGTGTACGCCGGAGCCCATGTTGAGACAAATGATCGCAGTGGCCGCCACATCGAGGAGAAGGTGAGCTGATATGGAGAAATCCAATCAGCCCACAGCCCAACTGTGATCTTGAGTGTGTGTAAAAGACAAAAAAATGACAATGTTATAATAATGATGTGAAAAGGAGAAAAAAGATACGAAATTAAAGAAGAATAATTGTGGTGTTTTGTTAAAGTGTTGGAAGGTGCGATGAAGAAACAGCCAGACATCAGAACGAGAGCACAATTTTAGTCTGATTTTGAATAAATTCAGCGAGAAACAAGAACCGTGTGCAATAAACAAATGCTGTGAACGGAACCAAAGCCAATGCGTTTCTTCCAGCATTTGTTCATTTCACATCTTAACTTTAATCTATACATATGTATATAGGAACGAAAACAATTTATTTTTCAGATGATATATAAATTTGTGCTTTAAAGAAAAAAATGGCTTGTGTTGGCATTTATTTTAATTTGCGATAAATTGCTTTACAATGGAACTATTGCTCAAAAGGAACAGTCAGTTCATAACTCAACCCAGAACTGCCAACTGCAGTTTGCATTAGTGTTTATTTTATTTCTTTGATACATGGGTGCCAAACATTGAAAAATTCAGTTTGTTTATGTATTGTAATTTTAAATGGAGGGAAGCAAGGAGACTTTGTTTTTATATCAACTAGACGTGTAGAATCGGAGACTTTTCCTTACTTACTTGGCTTACCGCTTCGTGTATATCGCCGATAGTTCTTGTCTATAACGACCAGGTCAATTGTGCTCCTTAGTCCTTTTTATAAATTGTTTTTATCCATTAATTTACCTAAATTATAATCTAGATATGAGTGACTGTCCATAAGAAGTATACAGGAACTGATACAAAGTCCTCTCCCGAGGATTAGTATGGAGGAAGGAATGGACAATGAACCCGAGTCTAGGATGTCCTAGTGTGTGTGTGAGTGTGTGTGTGTGTGTGTGTGTGTGTGTGTGTGTGTGTGTGTGTGCGTATGTGGATGCATTCTACTCGTAACTACATCCTTATGTTTGCACCAAACAAAGCTGCACATTAGTTTTGATTAAGTGATGTACTGCCAGACTCTGAGTTGATGAGAAATATCACAGTTGTACTACACTTGTAGTACGTTTATGTGGCTTCACTATGTGAGTGGAACACTTCTATGATATGACATGACGTATGAAATACCAATGTACCCTTTGGGACATAGTCGACAGTATTGATAGCATGTCGGGACACTCCACCGCTGCGTGTGTCTCGAAATGCTGATCAAAAAGGTTATTCTCTTTGACTGAGAGTCATTACTTTTAATTTTAATTGTAATATTAAATATACAAAATTTTATAATTTTCTATTTTAGTTTATTCGGACGCATGTTATGTGAATTTGCCAATTTTTTATTTTAAACATATTGTAAGCAACTTGACGGCCGTACAACCAAATATGTCCGAATTGTTCGATTCGCAGAAATCCTCATAAAAAAATTTGCGCATATAATTATTGTTTTTATCGTGTTTCTATAAAAAATTCAGAATTTCAATAATTTAATCATTTAAAAAAAAATTAATTCTTGATTTCTGCTTCTTGAACATTTGGACGATTCAAAATAAAGGTTTTTAAAGTCATCAAATATTTGAAATCAATAACCCGGGTTGTGCGACCAAACCGAGAACGATATATAATGATTAGTTCTAAGAATCTAGTTTTACTATAAGTAAAATAATTCTAGTTAGATCTTGTAGTATTTATATTATATTAAAGAAACTACATAAATATACATACAGTAAAACATTGGTCACTTTTGTATTCAAATTATTACAAATATATCAAATGAGTAGAGAAGAATTTGAAATTATCTAAATTCACAAACCATTTTGCATTTTCGTAAATTTTATACATTCTAGATCTGTATTAAGATATTATACATAAATGCACAAATTGTGATTCAATCATTAATGATTCTTAATACTTAGTAATACACAATATGTCAATTTTTCACATATATGCCAGTCAGTTAACTGTTAGCCAGTGGAAGGCAAGACGCCATGTAAACGAGTTATTACATATTATAAATAAATATATATCTTTTAGTAAAAATAAATAATAAAATACATAGGATATCACATGAAGTGTCCTTTTTTTATACATCTGATAAATAAACATCTTTTTATGGAAAACAATAAAATAAAACATGTCATTTTATTTACTATTCACCAAAATATATCAGTTTATGTAAAGGCAATAATGAACAAATAATTCAACAACTAGTTAGTAGGTACCAATCCACCTGACTTGAACACAGCACAATTTCAACGGCTATAAAACAGAGATGTTTGTCTGAAAAAGAAAACATTCTCAATTGTCTTCGTGAAGTTTGTAAATGATTAAGTAGGTACCAATTCACCTGATTCCAAGACAGCACAATTTTAACAGCTATATCGCAGAGATGTTTGTCTGAAAAAGTAAACATTCTCGATTGACTTTGTGAAGTTTGCATCGCTTCTTCTGTGTAGAGATTTTAGTACACAATTATATACAGCTTGACACAGTATTTCAATAATTTGCTATGGATCATTGAAATGACTATAAACAAAAAATACTTGACACTGTATTAATTGTTCTCTACTTTGCAATACAAACCTCAAAGAAAGCTAGTTATATTATAAAACCAATGATTGAGAGGACTTTGCCCGCATTTGCCAAATACGCATACTATTTGGGACGAGTACCGCAGTCCCAGGAACCATTTATTGGATAACCAACACCTCTGCTATTGGTGACTTAGTCGGGGTCCCTGGGTTCATGGGGTGAGGTGTGTCCTGGCCTCTGCGGCGAATGTGCCTACCCGATGGAGACCCTTTAACTTCTCCAACTGGACTCTCTCGATCCAACGTTTCGCATCGCAGTAAGAGAGATGGATTCGTATGTCCATCACTCACTGACACACTAACCCCCAGATCCTACGAATCGTGGATTTCTTTGAAACCAAATAAAACTATGTAATATGTATACAGTTACTGAGCAAGTTTCAACCTTAAAGGGATATACCATTGATAGTATCGTTGTCACCTTTCCCTCTTTCTTATTAACGATGCATGTAACAGAAAAAACAGTAACAACTCGCAAGCATTGAAGATTTTTAAGCCACGTGAGCAACAATTAACTGTGCATAATGTTTTTTCAAATTATAAGAAAGAATTTAATGTTTAATGAATATATACTTACTCTTTATAATATAAACTTATAAATAATAAGTTTATATATTAAGCCAGGACTTCCCAACCATTCTCCTTCACCTTTCCCTCCTCGCTACCTCCAGCCTCACAACTTTCCACGCTTTCACTGAATCTAGGCAGTTGAAACTCTTGTGCGAAAGCATCAAACTTACTAATTTCAGCTGTCGATTCTTGAAATGTGAAATTATTCAGGTTCAATGAACTCAAATTTGCTTTGAATTTAAGGGTCATTTTCAAAATTAGAACTGCTTGTATGCAGAATAATTATTCAGACAAGCGATAAAGTAGGTACCTACCTATATTATAACAATTAACAGAAAATTCTTTTAATTGTCTTTTTCAAAATTAGTATTATAAATTCCTCATGGGTCTCCTCATAGAAATAAAATTGAATACGTGGAAGGATTTATCGCAGAAATAATGCAGACACATAAAAGATTGAATAATTTAATTTAACAATACCAAATAACAACAAGAAATTAATGATAGTATAATATAGTTGTAATTTTAATTACTAACAACAAATCGAATTATGTATTTGATCTATGATAAAAATATATTTTATAGGGCACATAAATCATGAATTTCTGAAACTGCAATAGTATATTCTTATACAAACTGAAAACAATTGATATAGTTTGTGTGGTTTAGTGAAACTTCATAGATCACGTATGCAAAATCCACAGATAGATCACATATGCAAAATCCGCAGATGAATCACATATGCAAAACTCGCAGATAGCCGCAGATGGATCACATATGAAAAATCTGCAGATGGATCACATTTGCAAAATCCGCAGATGGATCACATATGCAAAATCTGCAATATCTGCAGATGGATCATATATGTAAAATCCGCAGATATCTGCAGATGGATCACATATGCAAATTCCGCAGATGGATCACAGATGCAAAATCTGCAGATATCCGCAGATGGATCACATATGCCTAATCCGCCGACGGATCGCATATGCAAAATCCGCAGATGGATCACATTTACGACAGCAATGATAATCTGGATCAGATTAAAACAACAATGAATCTTTTTGCAAAGCACAAAAAGTGACGAGTCACATTGTAGCTTACCATAATTAAATTAATATTTATTCATTATGTAAATTTAGTCTAATAAAAGTATTATTATGATTGGATAACGTTCAACGGTCAATCAATTCAAGATGTAGTATATTGTACTATCAAGTGACATTAGAAAATTTTAATATCAAATGCGTCATTTAACGCGTAACATTTCGATGTTGGGTGCCCCTGTACGCGGACTCTTTTCATTGATATGTGTTTGCAAGACAGCTGTTTTGACATCTATGTACGGTGCACGTCCGCTCGCAACCCAACTGCTGTGACGTCCGCGCACAACGGGTTAACATGCCTTACTTAAAATGTACACATTGAGAAATTGAAGGCAGATAACATAATATTATGTATTCACATAAGGCCCAATTCTGTGTACGAAAGGAAGATGGAAACAAGTCTTAATTAGTTCTATAGCAATATGTATTAATACACTCAACCATTTCTTCTGGTGGTATATTTTATACTGAACCGAATAACCCAATACTAATAAATTTTACACATCTAGTTTTTCCTTTCTAGTGTGGCGACTTTGTGTAATTAACTCAAAAATGTCTTACGATCTTCATCCTACTAAAAATTCTTATCCAGCATCACATTAACGGCAAGGTACCGTTTAGTAATAAAACCAAAATATTGGCAAAAAAACAACTTATTTCAACACTAGTCTTTACAAAGCATCTACTATACACAAATCTGATCCTTTGCATAAACTGTATGGTAAATCAAACATTTACAATTTATGAATGTGCGAAACTAGAATATCAATTTGTTAGGAATATACTACTTCAATATCGCTTTTGTGATACAGATAGGGCACAAACGATAGTCACAGATAAAAATAAAAAATTCGACGCTGTGTAATGGAATTTCTGACCATTCCAACACATCTGGTAAGAATACTACAAGCATTGCCTAAAAATTCAATGGTATATTATCAAGTATTAAGGATGGGTTGTTTCGGAGAATTTGAACAATTCATCAAATTTCAACGTTCATTTTAGGGTTCTGTGAAAGTCCTATTAAGGTTCTGTTACTATATCATTATAGGCTAGTTGCTTGACAAAACTGAAATAAAAACAGAACTTGAAAAAATCTTTCACAGAACTTGAAAATCAACTTTGAAATTTGAAGAATTGTTCAGATTCTCCGAAACAACTCGTCCTAAGTGTGACCTTCTTTGCTTAGATTTCAAATTAGTATTCCAACATCATATTATAGTAAAATAAAAAATATTATCATGAAATTTTCATTTGCAAGGGCAAGCGATATAGAGTGCGTGCCGGTCTAGAACCAAAAGGTACTGAGTCAGTGGTGACGTTGGTTTCCATTTCTATACGGTGGTATTATTTCTGGTATGTTATCTATTTTGTGTATTGTCGTTTCGCTTGCAAAAATGTCTACATGCCAGATTTCAGAAAAACATTTTTTTACACCAAAAATTACTTCAAAAATCAAGCAATCTTGCCCCATCTCAGCTATGTGCATTAGTTTAACTGTTATCGTACAATACTCATTCAGACGTTGTTTGTTGACACATTTGAATAAAAAAACTGGTAAGTTTTTTGTTTCTCCTGTAAAATTTGGCAAAACTCACTTGGTCTTGCAAGCGCAATCTATATCTGTATATCTAGATATAACATTCAAAGTAAGACATAAGGGGATGAACTTCGATTTTGAGCAGCTAACTAATAGTACGTCCATGATGATGGCCACTGTAATGCTGTCTGAAACGTTGGCTAAAGAAGGAGGTAGCGCAACGCGGCAGTATCCAAAAATAAATCATTTTATTTCTTTTGGCCGTGAAAACCTCAAATCATATCTAATAGTATTTTCATCATTGAAGACACTATCAGTGACTCTCATAAAAAAATGTGAAACAGAAGAGATTCAGTTGCATCTAAGTGTTGTCACTAACATTGTCTTCAATAATTAAAATATTACAATTTGAGGTTATACTCATTAGGTTATTCCAAAAATAAACATTATATTATCATTTCACCATTAGAGAAACTAACATATAAATCTAATAGTTATTTGAAATAGTATCACCTTGGAATGGTCGAACCAAAAGTGGCCGAAAATAAAAGAACGATTAGCTAGAATTTTATTCCAACGGCAACCCCAATGTTTTCCTCACAGTATTCTGGGCTCTTCTATTGAACTGTTCCCGGTCTTCTCTCCACATCTTAGCTGCATCCACATTGGCACTGCTTTCATCATTTGGTTCAGCGAGCATACTCACTACAGACAGAAGGATTTTTTCTATACTCTGTACAGGAGACCATCTCTCTTCACTGCTTTCGTAGCCCATTGGGTCATCTCCTGGTGCGTGAAGAATGGATATACAAACTCTCCCATCAGAGTAAATGTTTGGGTGGAACATTTCACAGAGGAACTGCATCTTGGGAGGGCTTAGAGGATAATCTGGAGGTAAAACGAGTTTTGCCGGAAACACTCCTCCTTCAAAGCAGGTGTCTTCAGGTCCGGTAATCAACGCCTCCCATTCAAAGAAGTTTTCTTCGTTTGTTGGACCGGCGAGGATGCCTTCTGGAGGATTCAGGGTCAGTTGTTTGTATTCCGCCATAAGGCGACGCAATGCAGAACCTGCCATGTTGACCTATAAGGGGAAAAAAAACTAATTAACATCACAGATAATTGGAGATCAACAAGAATTCAGTTTATAAATGCTGGCAATACGAAATTAATTTCAACAGAATCTTATAAATATTAGCAGTTGTTTGCTTGATAAAGCATTGTAAACATTTTATGTGAATTTGACATTATTTACCACAAGCACGATAAATGAAAAAATAAAGCCATACTAATATTCGTACGATGAAAGGGATTGCGATAATAAGAGATTGTAAGTTTATTACCTTAGTCGATTATCAAAATAAACTGAATTTTAATGGTTTGACAGTCCAACAACGCAAGTCGCATAAATAAACCACTCTCGCAAGTCGCAAAATCACAAAATGAAAATAACCAATATAACCATAGACGATAGAAGACAGAAGACGACAAGCAAAGCGACTACACGAAACTGTCACTTCGACCCCTTACAAAATGCTTTGCGATAATAAACTCTTAAGTGTTTTTATTAAAGCATATTATCGCATAACATTACAGTGTCAGATAAAACTTTGTTACTCTGAGGGATCATTTAGGAAAGTGTCGAAATTATAGCGCCATCTATTTGCAACAAAGCGAAGCTTCATGTAGAGTTCTCCTAAACATTTAAAAATGGTTACCAACCGAAATTATTTTAGTGCGTAGAAAACGCTCTAGATGGCATTGATGCAACAAAATTAAGTAAACCTTTTTTTTTGTAAGTAATTGAGACTGAAACTTAAATTTATTACCATATTGTAATAAATTTAATAAATCTGGCTTGGAATTCCAAGAATCTTTTTCTGATATTGTCAATATTATTACTATAAGACACAAAAAAAACATACAAACGTTTAAATTTTGAATATCTTATCCCTTTCAGACCCGAGCCTAGTTGACAAACAATTTTTAGTTTTTCGTTGTAGTAATGTGATTATGGGTAACAAAAAAAGAAAAAAAGAATTTTTTAATATTTTTTATTAATCAATTTTTCTTGGAAAAGCCATACTCACAATTGTGAGTACTGGGTATCAACAATTTCCAAAAAGAGATACTGGTTTAACAAAATATTCGAAGTAAGTTATCAAAAATCAATGATTGTTTGCGATGAAACTTTAAGAAACAGTTGACATCTTTTGATAGGCATAAGTAGACATCACATTTTATACATTTGGTGCGAGATCGCTTTGAACATCCCTCCAGTCTGCAACACCTTGGAGCTTTGAGAGATTCGACAATGGGCCAGTACTCATACCCGTCGTACCTCTTGTCTTCAAATGGAATTGCAGCTGGTTGGTATCTTTTTGAAGGTGACTGTATTGTTTGGGTGCTCGTTTCAGCATCTGCATCAAACTTTCGTTTGGGTGGCAGTCCACCAAGCAAATACTCTCCAATCGTCAGCCTAAAATCCAGCAGGTCCAGTATATCTTTTTTTCTGTAATTATTTTCGTTGCAAACTCTTCTGTACTCATTCCAGCTATTTAGGATAGCTAAGTCAAACATATGAATAATTACTTTTAACGTCCATTTCTTTGTCTTGACTCAAGTCCTGTAACATTCCAGACTTTGATCACAACTATCGACTCCACCCATTTTTTCATTGCATAGTTTTACAACAGCTGGGCACTGAACTTGTATGTGTTTTTTTTTCAGTTTTATCCCATCTTTCAACTTGAGTACTGGGCTTACTACCTACAAAGGAAGATGCCATTAGAATAGATTTGTTGTCTTTCCATTTCACAATAGAAACAGCATCATCTGATCGGCATATTTCTTCAAAATCCCCTCTCTTCATTTGTTTATCTGGGGTAAACTTGAAGCCTTTAAATCTGTTAGGCATAATGGTGCCTGTGCCATAAATTTTTTTCTCCTTGAGTTTATCAAATAAAGGCATTGTTGTGAAATAACGATCGAAGAAGACAGAGCTTTCTTCTGGCAGAGTTGAAACAAGTCGCAAAATTACTGCAGGACCTAGACCTAATGTTCGATCGGGTAATGGTGTATTCGCACCTTGGTATATCTCGAAATCAAACACTGTTCCATTAGAACTAGTCATTACGAAATTTTTCAGTCCGGTTGGACGAGGTTTGTTTCTTACAAATTGGCGAACGGCACATCTTCCTAGAAATGGTATCATTTGCTCGTCAATTGAGTAAAACCCAAAGTCTTTCTCAATAGAAAGACATCTGTCTCTCACTGCTTTTTTCACTGGATCAATTTTCCAAAAAATATTATTAGCATGGCCTGCATTTTCAGCAAATGTGTCAACGAAGTGTAAATTGACGAGGAACATAAAAAATCTGTCACGACTCATTGCTGATGCAATCGGATCAAATCGAAATCGAGAATGCCAATATAGCTTGATCCTCGGAAATTTAATACAGCCAATCAGGGCATTTATACCAAAAAACTTTTTTATTTCAGAAGCAGAAGTTTTCAGTATGTTTCCAGTTTTATTTAAATAATATTGTGCAGTGTGTTTCGCTCCCAGCTCAAAAAGCTCCTGCGTAAAATACCTCTCAAAGAATGCGACTGGTGATATTACTTGAGATGGTACTTTCAATGTTAGTGTTGTTGTCTTTCTCACAAAAGATCTTTTCCTCCACTGGTAGTTTCTTTGTGCTGGTGGTTGATTATCCGGTTCTTCGTCTGGCTCAGAATCAGATGAACTGCTTACGGTTCTATTTTGTGGGGTCCATTCATCTTCGTTATCATCATCGCTAAATAACTCAATATCTGATTCATTTCCGTTCATAAGCAAGTCAGTAATGGCATCTGGATCATTTATAAGATTCTCCATGGTCTGTAAATAAAATACAAATCATAAAAACACAGTAAAAACAAAGGCATTTTATTTAATGAATACAAATATCTTATCCCATACATTACTTACATTGGCAGGGTAGAGAACCAGAGCTCACAAACGTGAGTTGTAAAATTCAAATGTATCTAATCAATACAAAATACACTTTTAACTTGTAATAGAGCTACACTATTGTTTACTACACTCTTGACCAACGATAACTTCAATAACAATTGAAAGAAGTTGAATAAAAGCAAAGTTATGAGCAAAAACAGGGAGACCGACAACATAAATCAACTATCTAACCGACAAGACTTTATCGAACTGTCATAAAAGTGCAACAAAAGAATCCTGGTGTTGCCACCGCATAGATATTTTACCCAATTACAAAATATTTTTCAAGTACCCAGCCATGCTCACAAACGATCGAGACTGGTCACACACCCATAGAAGCATTGCACATGCATTGCACCGTCAGAAATTGAATCAGTAACTTACCCTCAAAAAAGTTAGTACAGGGTCTGAAAGGGTTATAGTATTATAATATTACATACACTGATATTAATTTAACATATGCATGGTATCCGGGGAGCGTATTTCCCTTTCCGTGTTCAATCAAAACCTCCTGGAGATGAGGTTTTGACAATACTGCTTTGAAACACGCACGGGTTTGTTACGCTAATTTTCTTTCCAAACCCGTGTTCAATTCAAGGCGGGCATCCTCCAATGGTGCACGGGTTTGTAACGAAAACTGTTCTGCCTAATTATTAAAGATAATATTAGCAATTTTCGAAAGAACATTTTTCGTTGCAAACCCGTACACGATTGAATTGAACACGGGTTTGGAAAGAGAATTAGCGGAACAAACCCGTGCGTGTTTCAAGGCAGTACTGCATCCTATTGAACAAAGGGAAATACGCGTCCGGGAGTAAAGTGCGCTAACCTCAGGAGGTGATTCTACACGACGGTAGAAGTAAAATATTTTTTTACGAAATTTTTTCCCTTAAAAAATATTTTTCTACGGACGAACATTTATTTTCCCATACAAACATTTCAACTTTTTAACCTTAAAAACTACCTCAAAACTTTGGAATTGCGAAAAATTTTTTTTTATTTTTTACTTGTACTATCATATAGAATCATCTCCCAGCGCACTTTATCCCCGGACATCCTGTGTTATCAACATCTTACCTAAAATCTCATGAAATTATTGACAAGATAGATCTTGTCATATTTTTTTATTGTGTGTAGTGATTATGGAAAAAAAGCGTTCGCCGTCAACTTTAATAATTCTAATGGCTGTTCTATAATCTTTATTTAAATTTATTCACCGCAAAGGGGCATTATTCAACTCAAAAGGTGTACTAAAAACAATATTTATTAAATTATTCAACACAAAACCGATTATGAAGCAATTTCATTAGCCGAATTCTTATAAAGAGCGGCAAGTCTTATCGACAAATGGTTTCTTAATTTTATCGATTTCCTTGATCACACATGTTATTAAGTCGTTAGAAATAATAGCTCTTTCTGGATTTAGTGACTATACCTGAACAGCCGGGAACTTCGCATCTTTACTCTTACTTCCATTTTCAAATTCACATTGTTTTTATTTATCTGAATATCGCATAACAGTCCAACTGCTCCCAACTGTCCGGAATCAGTGGGACTACGGCAACTCCAATAAAGTTAGGTATGTTCCGAGGCGGAAGGGTGTGGGAAAGTGAAGGAGATGGGTAAGAGCAGAGTTGGGGTTGGGAAGTACCTGGGTTTTCAGATTTGGTCATCAAACACGGCTAAAGACAAATCAAGCAATGTCTTGATTCTGAATTATGCATGCATCTACTACATAATGTAACAAAGTCAGTGTTGTATTCGGTATTGTCAAGGTAATAATGTAACAAAGTCAGTATTGATCGGTATTTTCAAGATAATAATGTAACACAGTCAGTGTTGCTTGGTATCGTCACGGTCATAATGTAACTAAGTCAGTGTTCCTCAGTATTGTCAAGGTAATAATGTAACAAAGTCAGTATTGCTTGGTATTGTCAAGATAATAATGTAACACAGTCAGTGTTGCTTGGTATCGTCACGGTCATAATGTAACTAAGTCAGTGTTGTGTTCGGTATTGTCAAGGTGATAATGTAACAAAGTCAGTATTGCTCGGTATTGTCAAGATAATAATGTAACACAGTCAGTTTTGCTCGGTATCGTCACGGTCATAATGTAACTAAGTCAGTGTTCCTCAGTATTTTCAAGGTAATAATGTAACAAAGTCTGTGTTGTGTTAGGTATTGTCAAGGTAATAATGTAACAATGTCAGTATTGCTCGGTATTGTCAAGATAATAATGTAACACAGTCAGTGTTGCTCGGTATCGTCACGGTCATAATGTAACTAAGTCAGTGTTCCTCAGTATTGTCAAGGTAATAATGTAACAAATTCAGTGTTGTGTTCGGTATTGTCAAGGTAATAATGTAACAAACTCAGTGTTGTTCGGTATTGTCAAGGTAATTAAAAAAAGTTTAGTCCCACTTTATTAAATTTCCACATTTTATTAACAAACTGTAGATGTCACAATAATAATACACATACACGGTGTCCGGAAACTAGTGTCACAAGCGAGAAACTGGTGAAACTTCGAAACTAAGAAACGAAAACACTAAGAAACTACACTAAAGTAAACCAGGCAACCGAGCGACGGGCGCTTATCCGTTCGATACCCGTGGCACAAGTAATCGGCGCGCAACAGTGAACTCAACTGTCGGACATCAAACTTAATACTAGTAAACTGAACTATACAAAAAAAAACACTATCTTACTTATTTTAAAATTATTTAAAAAAAATTATACTCATGATATATGTTTATAATTAAATTCATATGTTACTTTGTTGTAATATTAATTTCTTATAATTAAATTATAATATGTAAATGAAATCCTCAGCACGGGAGATCCCAGTGAGAATATCATCATCTCTATATGTTACTAAGAAAAGAAGACAATAAATCATTATTATTATTCTAAATGAAAACAAACACTTAGTTTTAAACCACTTTATTTTGAGGTATATTCGTCGACCGGTTTCGATTGGACTCAATCTTCTTCAGGACAATAAAATATAATACCTACTGTCCTGAAGAAGATTGAGTCCAATCGAAACCGGTAGACGAATATACCTCAAAATAAAGTGGTTTAAAACTAAGTGTTTGTTTTCATTTTGTATAATGTCAAGCCACAAAGTGTTTGCTTTCTTCGCAATAAATATTTTCAAAATAGTCATAGCCTTTCTTTTTAAGATACCCCAGCAAACAATTAATTTAATAATCAAGCATAATTAAAATAAACTTAGTTTGTATATTTACAATTGCTGAATACCTTCCTTATATTCTTCCCCACCCCACTAATGTGAATACCGCACAAGAGTATTAACCGTCTATAGCCAATGAGACTATGGCATCCCCGATTGGGGATGTACTTTGTGAGGCAGAAGGTGGTGGGAACTGTGGAGGGGTAGGAGATAGGAAGAGGAAGGTGGGGGAGTACCTGGCTATTCAGATCTGGTCACGAAACACGGCTAAGCAACATTTCAATTCTGATTGGTGGTCTTACACCGGGGCGATACTGAGAGTATCTTAAAGTATCTTGTGAAATAATACAAATTAATCAAATAAAATTTATTGCGCACGCTGGGATTCGAACCCGCTACCTCCAGATTGCAAGTCGAGATCCTTACCCCTCGACCACGGACGCCATCAATGTTACAAAGAATTACTTTTAAGGTTATTGTAAATGGTTTTTTTCACATTAAAATATAGCTGCAATATACTATATATTATTAAATTAGTAAATTGTGATATAATACAGATTAATCAAATAAAATTTACTCCGCAACAAACGATTTTTTTTTTCAAATTTTGCATAAAAAAAATTCAATTTCGAAATCGATTTAGTCGAAAACGAAAGCTCAAATAAAAAAAGGTTATACCACAAAATCGACTCCGAATGTGATGTGTATTAGTCCTGTACCACTTCTAGTTTCCGGACACCACACCTGAAATATATTTTGTTAGTGTTCACAACATTATGAGTATTTTTTGTCTTTCCGGAAAGAAAACAATAAAACCCCTAACATCGTTAACGAAATATGATTCCGAATCAGTTTATTCCGTTTGATGGGACGGGGAGTGGAGCGAGTGAGACGGATGGCGTAGTATGGAGAAATTGCCAAGAAAAGTCGGCAGATAAAACCCCAAATAAATGACAAGAAAGATAAATAAAAAAGAGGAAATGATAAAAGTCTACTTTAAAAGATAAAAGCAAACTAAAATGGGATGAAAATGAAATGAAACGGGTGGCTTTGGGCGGAGGGAGAAACGAAACTGGCTGGAAGGGGGGCGGATATAAAGGCCGAATCACACCGCTCTCAATTAATAATTCCTTACTAAATGTATTTATAATATTATTTAAGTATGTTTGCTGCACATTCTTTAGAGAGGTATATTCTCTCAGTATCGCCCTGTTGAAAAAAAGCGAAATTCTGTACGAAAAGGACCAGAAGTAACCAATAGATACCAAATCTGAATAGCCAGGTACTCCCCATCTTCCAATTTTCAATCTCCTTCCCCTCCCCATACCTTTCAGCCTCACAATATACCCTATTGGGAAAGCCTTAGTCTCAATGGCTCCGGTTAGCTGGGTCGGTACTGATCCAAACGGCGCCTGGCGCACGTAAAAACCGCAAAAGCGCTGTGCCAGTTGTTAGGCATACCAGCGCCTTGACTCTGTAGGGTAACTTATAGGGAGTTTACATCTCCCGAAAATGAGAGTAATGTTTATCTTTAACTACATTCACGTGCGACCGGTATCATTGTAACCTCGCGTTGGCTTCACGCCGGTTTATAATGATACCAGTCGCACGTGAATGTAGGGAAAGGTAAACATTACTCTCATTTTCGGGAGATGTAAACTCCCTATAAGTTTTTATTTATTTATTTTTTATTTATTAATTTTATTTTAGTAATTTGTACATTTAAGTTTACAAATGACTATTTATTTTTTACATATTAATATTCTATGTTTTTTCTTGTTTTATGTGGCTTCTACACAACATCTTGAATTTTTCAATTGGGGCAGACTTTAGGTTTTCCGGCAGGGCGTTATAGTATTTCATCCCTTTATAGAATATACTGTTCTGTGTATTCGCCTTGTCCGTTTTTGGTAGCCTAATTTCATTGCACGTCCTAGTTTTATGTTTATGTATGTCCTTGTTGTATACAATTTTTATGAAAAATATTTGGGTAGCAGGTTTACTATTTTGTGTACAAATATCATCGTGTTCAAGGTCAACATCTGTTTCACCGCTAACCAATTTAGTTCGTTTAACATTTTATTTATTTTTGAATACCTATTTCGTCTGAGTATTGTTCTCATTGCCCTATTTTGGAGAATTTGAAATTTATTTTGCTCTCGGTCGTTACACAGAAAAAGGATAGTTGAGCAGTAATTAAAATGTGGAGTAATAATGGAGTTATAAATGGTGGTTGCAGTTTTTTCGGACAGTTTTTGGCGAATTCTTCCCAAAAAAGATATCTTTTTTCCAATTTTCTTTTGGGTATATTCAGCATGTTTGTTAAAGTTGAGTTTGGAATCTATTATAACTCCTAAGTATTTTATATCGGTAACATTTTCAATAATTTCACCATCAATTTTGATTTTGCTTTCACTGGATGTCTTCTTATAACAAATTACCATACATTTTGTTTTTTTTTTGTATTTAATTTAAGCTTATTTATTTTTAGCCATCTTGATACATTATCTAGTTCATTATTTAAAATATTTATTAGTTCTTCATAGTTTTCTCCAATTATATATACTAGTGTATCATCGGCAAATAGTCGTACTTTGCATTTTGAAAATATTTTCACCATGTCATTAATATAGAGTATGAATAGTAGAGGTCCAAGGACTTATCCCTGTGGTACTCCTAATTTATTTTCCATTGGTTTTGAAAATTGATTATTAATTTTTGTTACCTGTATTCGGTCTTTCAAATACTCTTTTATTAATTTAGTAGCTACAGTTGAGAAACCAATTTCTACATAACTTCCCTTATTTTTTTAAATTTTATTTTTTTTTAAACTTTTTTTGTAAATATATTTTTAGACTTAATTGTTACAAATTAGGTCATAAAAACAGTGTTGATAAATACTATCATATAATATATTAAGATCTAAGTTTTTTAAAATGTATATAAACTTGGTTTTTTAAAATGTATATAAATGTATATAAACTTGGCAAGTCGGCGCCCAGGGTGGACTACTCCAATTACACCTAAGCAGGGCCAGCCTTACCGATTAGTAGAAAGCAGTTAAGCCTATTTTAGAAATGTTTTTACAAAAAAAAACATCACTGCAATATTGGCAGTAAAATCGCTTTTTTAAAATGATTTCAGGCAATCCAGTAAACTCAGACAAGAATATCGGTCATCTCTAATATGGACATGTCTTGTTGTTGTTTTTTTTAAACGGGAACATAGTTACATATGTCCTAATACATTTCTTAAATGTACAATTAGAAGAAAATATTTTTTACAAAACTCATATTTTCTTAATTTAAGATAAAAATGTTCTTTATTTTTATTTCTACCAAGTTTATTTTTCTGGTAAAAGTAAAGTAATAATTTGTTTAAATGACAAGATATTTAACTGCTTCAACATGTTTTCAATATAATTCTTGCAGCAACGGTAATTAACGTTTTATAAAACTGATTCTTGAAGTTATTTACAAGAAAAAATTAGATATCCCACACCAGGGGTCACCAATTACTTTAATTAGGGGTCCGTTTTTTAGAAATACATGACCGTCGCGGTCCGAAAAGGAAAAAGCCTAACAACCCCCCCCCTCTTCAGCTTAACAATTGAAATAATAAAGTGTACTATTTAAATATGTGTAGATACAATATCAATGAACGAATAAAACAAATGGGTTCCGGAACATTATTTTATTAAATAATAAACAAATGTTATGAATAAAAATACGTTTATTGAGAAAAATGACATTTTTGCTTTGGACCATCCGTCTGAAGTTTGTGCAGGCTATTGTCATTAAATCTTGGAGATGTTCATCGGTAAGTCTGCTCGGGAATTAATTTTTAATGAAGTTCATCTTGGATTACGTTGACCCAAACAAAGTGAGAAGTTTCAAGGCTATTTCTTTTAATTCTGGGTATTTATTACCACAAACAAATTTTATCCAAAACTCTTGACAAGAAACTTCCTGTTTTTGGTGTTTTAAAACTGCACTTTCTTGGAAATCGATCATTTCCATCTGGAGAGCAACTTTATTACTCCCGAAAATATTTGCAGCTTCATTGCTCCATTCGTCACCGGGATGCAGTGAGTAAATGTTATGGAGAACTTCGACGACATTCTCAATTTTCTTAAAATCTATGAATCTATTTTGAGCGGATCTGTTAACACAAGGTCCGCACAAAATAGGTCGGCGGTCCGGATACGGACTGCGGTCTGCCATTTGGTGACCTCTGTCCTACACATTTACTTTATAAGGAATGTAATATCATGAATTAAAAACAACTATTTATCACAAAAACGCTGTGCAGATTTTTTTAACAATATTAGTTCTGCAAAAAGAACGCATCTAATTCGTACTACAAGAATTGGCTCTGGTCTGAACTTAATTCACCCTAAATCCTCATTTGGGCAAAGACATTATTTGTACCACTACTATTTAATAGCCTTCCAGATCACATTAAGTCGTCAAATTCCTTGCTTACATTTAAAAAGAACGTTAAATTATTTGTTCTATCGGAAGATTAGCAACGTATTCTTTCATCTTTGTATTTTTAAATTGTGGCATAATATTTTGTATGTGTGTATTTTTTCATCGTTTTCCTTTTTTAGAGTATTTTTTTTTCTTTCTTTCTTTTCTTCTTTTTAAAATCATAGTTTATCATATTTTTTCTTGCAATAAAATATCAATGTATATCGTGGTCACCCTACATGTTTACTACATTATACTGCAATGGATTGGCTGGAATTAGATTAATAGTTACCATGTAGGTACCCAATTCGTAGAAAAGTTAATGTAACAATATTGTTCTCTTAATATATAATCTTTGTGGTATTTTTAATTTTTATTATTTTGTATAATTATTAACCTCAACACAGGCATGTGTTGGTTAATAAATAAATAAATTGCGTTGTACACATTTTTACTCGATACAGTGCTTTTATAAAAAATTCTTAAATATGCATTAACTACGATAATCACTATTATTCGTTCAATTATTTTACCACACCTTATAAAATATTCTAAAACTTTAGTTTTCCCAAAATATTTTTAAATTTTTTTATTTTTATTTGTTTTTACTCCCAACTGGGCTTTTACGTGGATTATAAGATCAGAATTTACCTAGTAAGCTATCGAAAATTATACAAAAGTTCCTAAATAATGAAATAACGTTAAATTGATAAACCAAATATGATACAATATTAGTAAGACATGTAACAGTGACATAAAATTAAAATTAAAACAATACTACGTAAAAGACAAATAACTTAAACTAAATTACCAACGCCAATATAATTTGTAGGTTGATTACGCTTAATTCTATAAAAGGAGTCGGTAAATATATCAAGTGTTCCCCAAAACTTGTTGCATAGATCATGTTATTGGTTAGTGAGTGTGTCCTATAGTTGGTTGTGTATGTATTGCAGAAGAATTTTACATTTTGTCTTGTGTTCCAAGGTACATGGAATTAATAGTCGCGACGATGGCAGGGCTATCAATTAAGTTGTTAACGACTAGGTTTGAAATAATTTTCATGTCAGACAGCGTTATTAGATGCAATTGATTCATCAAACGGACATAATTGTATATAATTAGAGTTTTGAGCTTAAAATTTATTTACATAAGATTTTGTGCTGAACTCGTTCTATATTGTTAGAGTGAACTTTATACAAAGGGGAACAAATAGGTGAATTATATTCTACTTGACTTCTAACTAATGAAATATAGAGCGTTATAATTTATCATACAACCTAAGGACTTAAAATCAATTAAAGTTCTGCAAAGGAAGCCAAGCGCCTTTTAAGCCTTATTAGTTATATTGTTAATAGGAGACAATACCCTAAAATATGCACATGCATAAATTACATGGATGGTCGGATACCTTGTAGGGTACCCGCTTGTACAGCGCGGGTGTAAACTGTGCGCCGTAAGTTTAAGTACCATAATGTCGCTCGGAAAAAAATTCTACTATTAAATAACAATTAAAATATATAAAAGTATATAATTTATAACTTTTTTTCAAATTACCATAACCCTGATATAAAGATATTTTTCAATTGAACGTTGAAAAATTAAAAAAAAAAGTATTTATTTAACAAGGTACGTAAAATGTATGTTTGTTTTTGGATACTTAGTGTAAATTGAAATTTACAATAAAAGTACCTACCTAACAGCATAATGCAATGTTGATACGTCTTTATGACACAGCTGAATAAAATACAGCGAACGGATTGAAAATAAAATATTACCGCTTATAAACATGTTTCTAATATAACGATGATTTGAATCATTTCATGTCATAGGAATGAAGAAAAACTTTCGTGTAAATCAGCCTTAAGAATGGAACAGAAAGAGACAGCGCCAGAGGCGGAAGGGAGACAACCATGAAAATCTTCTTCACTCCCGTAAATTAAACGCTCTTATGAATAATTCGAAAAAGTTTTAAATTCAAATTGGTATCTCTCTGAGTGTTCTAGTAATAAGTCTTGAAAGAAAATTGAGTATTTAATTTTCTTTCAGAGTCTTACTGTATCGAGATGTATACATATTTTAAAAATTAATGGCGGTACAAGCTTTCACGTGAAAGATTGAATAATTATTAAGTTCTATAAACATTCTAATTAAAAAAAACCTAAAAAAAACTGAAGTTTTCTTTGAAGAAAATATTTTGTCTTTTTTGCTCATACGAGTGGTTCTTCGATTATGAATCCAGTGGTCGCGAAATCGAATCCCAGAGTGCGCAAATAAATTAAATTTATCGAAAATGTTCAATTTCATGTTTAATTAATTAAAAATAATGTGGCAGATACTCTTAGTATCTCTCTGGTAAAATACCATAATTCTGTGGCTTTAGGCGTGTTTAGTGACTAGATCTGATTAGCCAGGTACTACCCAACCTTCCTCTTTCCCATCTCCTCCCCTTCCCCAGGCCCTTCAGCTTCACAACTTACCCCAATTATTTGGTGCCATAGTTCCACTGTCTGCGGACAGTTGGGACTGTTATGTTGTATTAACATAAAGCAGAGTGGAAGAATTATGTGAATCCATAATGACGTTTATTCACCCATTAATCTTAGTAGTGAGCATTCATATATATATTTTTACGAAATCGTTAAAATATTAAATCAGGTACTTTCATGCTTCAGAATTATAATAATATTGAATAAACATTTTATGTGAATATAAAGCAGATAAGACAAAATCTCCTAAAAGGTTCCTCTGGTAAACCCTGAGTAAAGACTCTGTGGTGAGAAGGGGTGGGGAGTGGGAGTTACAGGGAGAGCAGGGGGAGGGAGAAATAAAATTTTCTATCTGATGGTAAGTAAGAATAAATTGAAATGATAATATAAAAAATGGGGTGATGTACCACTCCTACCCGTGGGGTGAAAAACCAACCCCAAATACACTGAAAAAATATATCTACAATGACTAAGGCACCAATAAAAAAATCATTCTTCCGCCATAATGATTGTTTTGATAACGGTGGAATTAAATAAGACCTTTTTACAAGAGTATTTATTTTGCTTGCCGTTTTTTTTTAAGGTTTTGCTATCTCTGGATTATGTTTACATTTCGTTCAGACGAATTTGAGTATTAAGTTAAGTTCTTTGCGCCATATTAAAAGGAATATTTTTAAGACTTATGCCCAATTTATGCGGGCCAGCAAATTGGTTACAATCTCTGCATAATTAGTCAAATTAAAAATTGTATTTTTTAAATTTTAGAAAAGCAAGTTGTTACCCGTGAAAATTTGCCAAGATGAAAATGAGAAAAATGGAATCTACAGAATTAAAAAAAAATCGATTTCCAAAATTTATTATATGTAGATATCGTCTGAATTAAAAAAGATATATTTTTCACAGCACGCAACACACAACACATAGGTACAAATGTTCCACTTTTAAAATGTCAAACACGTACGCACAATGAAAATAAATTGCTTTAGTTTTTAGATTTCAGTCGGGGTTCTAGGTTCTAGGACTTCCAGGTAGGTATTTATTGCGATTAATACCAAATACCCTTTAATATTACCTCCAAACATTTTATTTTCTCATATATTCTGATGGCACTTAGCTATCCTGGCGCCTCCTAGCGGTGTGATTTGTGCGCCTTGGTTTTCTTTCAAACAATTGAATGCATTTCATGTGAAATATTGTATTGTCTTTGATGGCTGAGAATGGTAAAAAAATACTAATATAATTACGATTTTTTTTCGGTATATTTAATAAATAAAACTACATATATTATATAGTGGTATTAAACATCAATGTATAATATATTAAATAAATAAGGATTTACCGAGCGCATATTATATAACCTGTCAACGTTTTTGGCATCCTGAAAAACGAGGAAATCAGGGCAGGCCGTGAGCTGAACGCCTAAAATTTTGGCGCCCCTTGTCAAAACGAGTGGACGCTTAGGTAGGTGATCACTGTAATCAATAATATTCGGATTATTTGTTTAGCGCCTTTTCAATGAAAAATAGTGTTATTAAGACTATGTGTTTGGTATTATCAGCGCCTGACGCCTTGGCAGTTCGGCACCCGGACCCGACTACTCCATTTGCGTCAGAATAGGGCCGCCCCTGTTTGTAACGATTCCATCTGTAAACTGTACACAGAGGATCTACTTTTTGGGACATTTAAAATACTTTTTTATCAATATTGATCAAAATACAAATTAGAAAGCGCAAAACACCGCCACTAAGAACTAAATAAATTCAATTTGCCGTCATTGAAAAGAATGTCAACTTCAACATGTTATATTAGCGCCTCTAGCGGTCAAATTTGCTGGCCAGATTTGTTGATTGCAAATATTTTACTACCAAAGAGATAATCTTTTTAACGCATTTTCGTACAAAAGTCTAGATTGTTTTCCGTTCCATTTAATATGACCTTTAGAGAGAACTTTTAATCACTTTACGATTGCAAATTAGTAAACGCCTACCTACTCAATGTTATGCTACGTATACATACGCGAGCCGAACTGCCGAATTGAACCTCAACTCATGGGAAAGAAACTAAGAAACCGCAAATGGCGCGAAACGCCGCATACAGTTGCTTCGTTCCTTTCCCGTAATTCGTGGCTCGATTCGCGTTACGGTTCGAAAATTTATACGTACCATTAAACTTATTTTTCTAAAACAAATTTCGATACGTAGGTATTGATTATTGTTCACGACTGGACTCCATCAATTTTTAAACTTTTTTTTATATATTTTAACTTTCAACCGTTACGTTATGTGCAGTGGATCTTTAAATTTTGCATTTTATTTTAAAAACTGACAAAACGCCAAAATTGAATTTAATAATAATGGTGAACCACAGTTTTGCACACGAAATTTAAGCGGAGAAATCCCAGCGAAACACGCCCACATATAATTTCTCGTGTTCTTCTTTATTCTATGGGTATTTTTTAATTAACATAAGGTTGTAATGTATAATGTAAAACCACATTAAAACAAATCTTTTTAGTGATTCAGGATTATAAGTGACACAGCTTTATATCTGTATTTCACATTATTAAGTATAATTCAACGGCTCCATTATTTTTTGATGACGCCATTTTCTAAGAATTTTTTCCTTTGATCTAATGTTCATACACATTTTCATGGGCTAAGTACACATCAAACTTCAAACGCAGCTTGTAATCAAATAGTTTACTTTCCTGTATTATGTTATTACTCATCTACCAATAAAATAATAAAATGATTTTTTTTTATTAAAACACAAATAACTTAGTTTACATCACTTTATTTCGATACAAAATCTCAACATGTTTCGTGAACCAAGTTCACATCATCAGGAGCACAAGTATACTTGTGCTCCTGATGATGTGAACTTGGTTCACGAAACATGTTGAGATTTTGTATCGAAATAAAGTGATGTAAACTAAGTTATTTGTGTTTTAATAATAAATAAATAATGCCATCACAAAGTGAAAAGCAGTTAGAAGAAGTTTTCTTCGAAAAATTATAAAATGATTTGATTAAAAATCATTAGAAATAAATTTAGTTTAAGCGCTTGAATGTACATAGATTCATGGAGAGCGGGAATTAAATGCTTGTAGATAGGGTAGTTGGGTGAGTGGGGGGAGGGAGGTTTGAGGAGGGGCGGGGGGTAATTCGATTTGATGAGAAATGAAATTTTATTCAAGTAGTTTGTTTGAGGCCTCTTTGGTTTTATATGAAACTAGCTGACGTGTCCCCGGCTTTGCTCGGGGTTATGAATGGTTCGGAGTAAAGTTTTGAGGTTGTTTATTTTAATGCACCTGAAAACTGGGGGCATTTTGAATGTAGAAATAGCATTATTGTATTCTAAAAAATATTTGTTTCACTTGAAAGTACAATGTCTTATTTAAGATTTGAAGAACTCCATTTTCATTTTTGCTATTTCTTTTATATATATTCAATAATATTATTATTAATTGTACAAAAAAACGACATTTTATTTATAAGCAAGTTCTGCTGTGTAATTATTTTCACACGCTGTTTCACCCTCTGAAAGCATTATCAAACTGTTAATTTGACTGTCCTAAAATGGGAAACCTTCGTAGTTGGACAGTCAAAAGCTTACTTGCATAAAATGTAATGAATATTATAAAAAATAAATAAATAAATGACTGTCTTAGCATGTCTTTCTTGCGCGTCCTCGACTTTTCCTGACATTCACTTCCACAACATACATTTTCCTTACACCCCTTTCTTCGTCATCGCAAACGCTCTATTTTACCACACACAAGAATTTGATTCAATTGATCTTGCCATGTCTTCTTTGGGCGTTCCCGCCTTTGTCAACCATTAGTTCCATGTCATATATGTATTCTCTTTACACTTATTCTTCGTTCATTACTAACGCCTCATTTAACTAAATATAATTTTTTGATTCATGTTTTCCTCGGGCGACACCGACTTTCTATACCATTCGCAACTCTGATAGATAGTGTTAGTATTAAAAAAATACATTATATCGAGTTTAATCCTTCTCCGTATCTCATTCTAATGCAGAGATAATGCGTAATAAATCTTCCAAGGTCCCCGATTTCTTTTTCTATTCAAACCACTCTCTAAATACTTCTGACACTAATAAGAACATTTATTGCGGACAAAAAGAAACATTCATGTTTATATATATGATGAATAAAGTGAATATTCTGCAGAAAAATTGCTTTAAGTACATTAGATTAACATATTTTTAGATATAAATAATTATCACAAACTTAATATTCCAATTAAAAATATAAACTGTACTGTTTAATGAAAAATCTAAAATTAATAAAGCTCTCCTGCAGATCGGTATCTGATATTTTTAATTTTCTTTTCAAAATCGTTGATTTCCTTATTGACATCTCTGCCTGCAACTGATTTCGTTTCATGTTCCTAATAGAGTCAGGTGAACCAAACATATCTTTCACTGCAACGCAATGTCAAAACCAATAATTCGTTTACAAACTCTCTTGTATTGTATTAATAGTACCGAAAAGCTTACAAAAAGCAATTTGGATATTATTTTATTGTTGGCCAAAGCTTGATGCGTGGGTTGAAATTCGAAAAAATGTACTTAGATTTTGTTTTTAACTTGTCAACTGTGGTTGGGACATCAGTGTCACCCATACAAAAATCGATGATTTTTTAAAAAATTGATTCCGTTATGTACAAAGGAACGGTGTGAAGATTAAGTTCAGAATCGCTTGCGCTAAATATTGCTTTAGAAAATACGTTTTATTTGATGTATGCTGCCTCTTTGACGGTTCGGGAATAAATTAAATACAATTTATCTACTTTCATGATCATAAAGTCTCCACAGTCAATTAGTTAAAAGCGTTTTTTCTCACATTAAAGTACCCATGTGATTATTATCAGTACAGATTATTGAATACTTATTTTCGGAAAAGTGAATGATAATATGATTTCTGATGGTTATTATTTCAAAAATGAGTTTGATGTTATTAGTTTTAACATATTATTGTAAATTATTTGTAACAGCACCGCCGAACGAGAAACATTGAATAATATATTAAAATATTCAAATAACCGGGGTGAAATCGAAAGACGTCGGATTTAAAATTCAGAGCAAATATGAAAGATAAATGACATGTGACAAAATCGAACGTGATGAATATCTCGTGAGAATCTAATACTCGTACATACAATTCTACATACGAATTATATATGTGTGTCTGTTTTCCCCACCCTATTGATTTAAGAAAAATACGCTTTGTTTTGAAAATGTATTTTTCCTCAACAACTACAACATGGTAACGAAGTTTCTACAGCAACATTATGTAAATCGTATTATCTTTAATTAACAAAAAAAAATATTTTACTACTATCAAACACCAAATATTTCTAGTTATCTATGCACTTTGATTTGTTTTTGATCGTGTGGGATGTCTTTATTGTTTTATCGCTGGAAAGACATGGCCGATACTGTCAAAACACAAACATGAAATTTCAAAATTTTGATTGACAAAAAATGGAAAATTAATCTATCTTTTACCATCTCCCCGACGTAAATAGTTGTCTTGTATAGTGATTAAGGTTAATCAAAGTGTCATTTCAAAAACATATTCGTATTCTAAAAGATTATTAAAATTCAAAATTTACAGCAATATTTTGTTAACAGTAAACACTTTTGAGAACTGTATCAAGCACGTGGGAAGATTTGCGGTAGATTTTTGACTATTTTGGTGAATTAATCTAAAAACGATCTATTGCATTGTGAAAAATAACCGCATATAAAATATTTCGGTAAAATTTTCGTACTTTCATAATTTGCTTACTTCTTAATACGCAAACATCATTTAAATAACTCTAGGGCCGGGAATACGTGTCCAATTTTTCCATTTGATACCGATTTGGCCTTCGTGTCATGTAGGAACAGTCCATGCGCATCCGATCGATTCCGATCCGACTATCGGATCGAAAGGCCGACTTAGAAAGGGCGTCACCGGTTTTATTACCCATCCGATTGTCTGAAGGCGCGCGGTGCCTACTTTTGCATAGAACTGAAATACACGTCTGAATTTTTCTTCCGACGAGTATTGACACCTAACTACTTATCACTGCAGTACAAAAGTATCAATGCCTATATAGGTATATACAAAGAAAAACTTACAATTAAAATGGAGCTCTACGAATTAAATTTCAAAATAATAAATAAGAAGCGATGGGTATGTAACGTTAAGTTAAAGGAGTACTATGATAGGGAAATGAAGGACTTAGCCTGAGAGGAAGCCTGTAAATAAATTGCGCCATAGATTATATTTCGCGATGTTTGTAGTGTTTGACGTTCATTTAGTTCGTCCGATCCGATAGTCTGATAAGACAATCGGAAAACAAAATCGGTCATGTATTCTCGCCCTTACACGTTTTTATTGGAATTTTATTTATTTATTTACGCCTATTTACTTCTTTTATATAACAACATTTATGAAATTATACTCATAAGTAGTGCAGGAAACGACTTTTTAAAACACTTGCACTAAAATAAATATAAAGTAAAAATATTATTATAATTTGATACATACAGTATTTCAGCCGACAAAATACTGTTAATGTGTTAGTCAATTTAAATAGCTTTATCAAAATATTCACCTACTTGATGAAAAAAACTTCAATAAGGTATGCTTATATATTGAAATTGATGTAGGTACTAAATATATCAAGAATTTTGGAGTATTTGTTTCCTAGCTGTTGAATTCATCGCATAGGAGTGTAATATTGGGATTTTTTTTTGAATTTTCGTATTTATAGCAACAATAAAAAGTATATGTAAAAATGGGGTCATTTAATAAAGCTTTTAAGACTAAAATGTTTGTTTTTTTTAAATATTTTATAAACGTCTGATTTCTCTAGCTCAATGCTGGGTATTAATGATAGCAATATTTTTAATCAAATATTTTTTGCAAACATTTTGGACGTAATATTTTTATAAGCCAACATCCATTCGCGCGCGCCATGTTGTGTATTTTTCCCGGAAATGATTTTTCAAAATTATTTCCTTTTAAATTATTATTTCTTACAACGCTTGACATTTTAGACAAAATAAAAATTTTTAATCTTAAAAACAACTGTATTTTACTGAAAAATAGCTAGTTAGTGTTTATAATTTTCTTTAGGAAATTCAACTCTTAGGTAACTGTTTCAAAGTTATTGCGACGTCTATTAGTATTTTAGTATTTAAAGGAAATTAGTATTTTTGTACCAAGTGAAGTTGATTGTGGCTCATTATTATGTGTTACCAAAGTACTTATGTTTATTTGTTCTTATATCAAGTAAACCCTTTGATTTATTCTTGTAGTCTTAGTCTTCCCTCTTTTATCGATTGAAATCAATAAGTCATCATCATAGACGTATTCACGTATTCGATATAAATCATTCGCAGATTTTAATGATACTGTCTAAATTCGGATGAAATTAGAATTTTTTTTTTTTTTTTACAGTAATACCGCACAAGAGTCCCAACTGCTCCCGCCTGGAGCCAGTGAGACTATGGCATCCCCAATTGGGGTATGTTGTGAGGCTGAGGGTATTGGGGAGGGGAGGGAGATGGGGAAGAGGAAGGTGGGGAAGTACCTGGCTATTCAGATCTGGTCACCAAACACGGCTAAAGCCATTTCAAGCAACGTTTCAATTCTGATTGGTGGTCTTACACCAGGGCGATACTGAGAGTATCTTCCACTCTGGAACGTGCCGCAAATATACTATATATTATTTTATTAATTAATTGTGAAATAACACAAATTAATCAAATAAAATTTATTTGCGCACGCCGGGTTCGAACCCGCGACCTTCGGATCTGTAGTCAAAAGCGTATACCACTAGACCACGCCGGCCGTCAGAATTAAACCGCCATGGAAAAGAGACTTATACGTAGAAAAAAATGTGGCAAGTACGTCGGCTCAAAGCTGATATTAATTCCCGGAAATATACAAATTTATGAAAATACGGCTGAAACCTTTGAAGTATTCTTACAGCTCGATAGGTATAGCCTTCCCGGGAAGCTTGTTCGTGAAAATAGGTCACATCAAACTTGCCAAAGAGATTTTAATACATCTATGAACAAATATTTGTAGAGTTTCCCGCGGTGGGGAACGAATCTACGTATAAACTGTGAAACTCATTAGGTATCTACGTAGTAATAAACTGTTGGGTAATATGGATTTCAAAATACTAAAAAATATCTACTCTATTAGAGAGTTAATTAAAAGAAAATATGCTTATATATATTTCTTTATATCTGTAATTTCGTCCATGTATAATTACGTCCTTTTGAAATTCTGGCTCTGGCAATATCGGCGGATGAAATCCACACCTGTGTAATTTAATCCCTACACCGGATAACAGATATCTCTAATTCGCCAAAAGCTTTCAAGATGCTTGGGATAATTTTCATAGAATGGATTTCATTAGAAAGATTATTATTATGGTTGTCTAAATATTATTATGTGGTCAAATAAAAACAGTGCAGATTTGTTTGGTGTCTTATTTTATTGTTTCTTTACGTTGTAACTTTTTTACGTTAGAAATAGATTTATTAAATTGATTAAATTAAATAGAAATATAATTTTAAAAAATAATAAAAATAACACAAATATTATAAATTGAGAGAACAATATTGTTTTCACAAATGGAGTAACTACATGGTACATAATAAGCTAATTCCAGCTAATTTATTACAGTATAATGTAGTAAACATGTAGCGTGACCATATGTTGATAATTTGACTGTTAAAAACATAATAAAGTATTAATTTAAAACGGACCAGAGAGAAGAAAAAAAACAATTACATTTTAAAAGAACAAGGTTGAAAAAATATTCATATAAAACATATTATGCCATTAATTTAAAAGGACACAGATGAAAAAAATGTTGGCAAATCTCGGCTAGCACAAATAATTAAAAATTATTTTTAAAAGTGCAGACGGAAATAAACGACTTGTATGTATTCTGGAAAGCTATTAAATAGAAGTTGAGCCTGACACCATGATAAATAAACATTTTCAAAATGTAAATGGATAAATAGTGCCGAGGATGTAATTTTTTAAAGAGAGTGTTACGAAATGATTCATTAAATAAAACAAAAACGATCACTCCAACGCGCGCATCTCACTAGTCTGATGGTAAATAGTTTCAACGAGTAACTAAAAAATATGTAAACAAAAAGCTTTAGGAATTTCAAAAGAGGAATGAAAATTTCTCGTCGTTCGAAAATGTTTAATTTGGTGGATCGCAAAGGATTATTGTAAAAATATCCTGGCCACGGAAAAAAATAGTTTTTTCTACACTGCGTTAGAATATTATGAGGAAAAATACAGATTATAATTATCTTTAATGTAAATATTATTGTATTATGTTTAATCTGATGTTATTAAGTAATTAAAAGTTCTGTAGCTACCTTTTATTTTTGTCTGGACCTAAATACTCTGTTTGATTATGTGTGTTGGTTGTCGGTGTATTCTGTATTTAACAGCCAGTTTAACGTGTCGATTAGAATTATTACGTAAATGATTTATGAAAATATTCAAACCCCCACATACCCGATTTCTACCGATTTAATTGAAGTTTCTCGTTAACTCTTCAAGTTTTTAAATTCTATCAAAAATATATGTTATTTTTTAATAAATTATCAAAACATTTGTTATGCCGAAACATTAATTATATGAAATTCCCTCGATAGAAAAAAATCGCATAGTCTGCTCCGAAAATTGTTAAAACCACGTTTTGTTCCGTTAATTAATATGCTGTAGACGTGAAAAAAATCACAGTGTATCTATATATGCAACTACAGCATTTGTCAACAGATTTTTGCTTTATTTCAAACGAGTCGTGTTTTATGAAATATTTTCAGCATTTTCGCATAATTATTATCCTTTTTTAAAATTATTAGCGCGCTCCCTCTAACATTCGTATTTATATATCTTCCTTTCAAACTATATTTGAACGCTTACTACGGGGCCTTAATCATTGAAGCAATTCTCAACCGAAAACTCGGAAAACGCATCTCGGAGGTCCTTGATGAGGCCGAATCATTTCTTGTTTTTTCGTATAACATTTTTCATTTAGTTATTAATATTATCTCTAGTTTCTTAATATTTAAATCTAAAACTTGAGGTTTTACTAAATAAGTTATGCCAATAATTCAAAATATTGAAGATTAAGATATTATGTATATATATATTATGTCAGGTGCGATACCAATTTGTGCTTCGCCAATTCGCTGCGGGTTCAATTCCCGTCGGCGGCATGTATTTTTTCTCTGAAGATTTTTTCAACTTTTATAGATATTTCAGGCTAATAATTATTGCTTAAAAATAATATGTCATCTTTTTTGCTATAAATATAAAAAATCTTGTCTTTTAAACATTAGTATATAATTAAAAATATGAAGATATTCATTTAGCAGAATTTACTTTTGCATCAAAGATAGACCCAATAAAAAAACACACCATACTTTAAACGTACTTTAACTTTCCCACCAAATATATTATTTACCTTGGAAAACTTCCCTTACGACAGATAAAAACCACTTAGAGCTGTATTTTACTTATATGGAATTTTAAAAGGTTTCTAAAAAATGAGAAAAGCTACCATAAGGTATTTTTGCATATTATAAATACGTTATAACCAGTGCGGGAGATTAAAATTGAATATTTTACCGACAAGCAACTTGTGTGAAAAATATAAAGGCTTAAAATATATGGCATACATTCATTTAGATCAACAAATGCTTAATCTGAATATAAAAGTTTTATTAAACATATATGCAGAATTATATCGTCATTTAAAAATAATTAAAACTGTAAGAGATATAAATGCTCTATGATTGGTCGGCGGGTTCATACAGATCTTATTTACATCGCACATAAGACGATGTGGAACAAGCCAGCCAGACAAAAGTCATACACGATATTTAAAAAAATATTATTGGAACACGTTAAGGGATAGTTGGATAGAAAGATTCTAAGTATTGTAGAATTAGTCACAACCCAGGAGGAACAGCCATTCACTTTAGTTAAGGTAATGAGAGATTCCAATTTCCGACTGTCTTTTAACGTTGATATCTAGACAGTTAACTTTGCAATACTTGCAAAGCCTATCTAGGTCACTTTGTAACGCTTCTCAGTCAGAAAGAGAAAAAATCACTTTGAATATTTTCATGTCATCGTCATAAAATTCATATTTGGAATTTTGAAAACATTATCCAATGTCATTTATATAAATGTTGAACATTAGCGGATCTAGATGGGATCCTTGGGAGAAACCAGATTTTACCTCGATAGATTTTGAGAAGACACCGTTGATAAAGATTACCTGATTACGGTTACTAATGTAAGATTTAATCCATCTAAACAGGTCACCGTGTATACCGAGTAGGAGGAGCTTCTGCAAATGAATTGAGTGTATTAAGCGATCGAAAGCCTTAGAGAAGTATGTATACACAATATCAACTTGCTCATTGACATCCATCTTGCTATGCAAGAAGTTAATAAAAAGGGCCAGGTTGCAATCCGTCATGATTCGTTGTAATTATTGTGGAAATAGCCAAATATAATTGATCAAAGACAATATTTTCTAGAACTGTGCTTAAAATAGGAAGTTGGGAAATTGGACGGTAGTTTTTAACGACAAAATTGTCACCGGTTTTATAGATAGGTGTGATAACGGCTGATTTCCACTTGAGGGGAAACGTTCTTTCTGTTAGTGATTTTTTATAGACGGCGCAAACCGGAAGACAGATATACTTACTACAGTTGCGTATAAAAACTCCGGGTCGCCTATCAATTCCTGGTCCTTTTTTGATATCTATGCTTGAAATGTATTTGAAAGTGATTATTTCACTTATTCTAATTGAGGATATTAATGTGTTGTTCAGAGGATCTTCCTTATTATTAACATTGAGTGTTGGATATTCATTTCTAAAGACCATTGAGAAGTAATCAGCAAACAAGTCTAAAAACTTTTTCTGTCGTGTGCTGTCGTCGAATGATAGGTCATATGTTCTGGTATAGTGGGAGATTTTCTTTGCGTCTTAATTCCATATGTTTTGTATATCTGATTCTAATTGAGCAATGTAGGCGTTATAAGTATGACTAGAAATTTTCTTTTGTCTTTTGCGAAGTAATGAGAAAGATTGGTAATCTAGCTGATTCTTTTACCGTGTCGAGGCACGAAAAAACTTGAATTTTTCTTTAGTTATATTAATTAAAACCGTCGAATACCATGTTGGGAATTTGGTTGATTTCGTTACTTTCTTTGGAACCAGATCATCTATCAGGGCATCAATGATACCATAAATATGGCGTAATGCAGCATCCATGTCCTGTGCATTAACGACAGAGGACCAATCACTATTTCTGAGAGCATCATTAACTATTTCATAGTTAACTTTCTTGAATATTTTGACTATACGGGGTTTTAGGATGGTAGCAGGGAGAGGAATATTTAGTCCAACTATAGTTGATTTATGATGTGCATCTTCGATTACTAGAGGCAAGTCGGCCGCGGAGACGATGACTGTAGTATTACAAATCATGAGATCTAAAATTCGTACGTGAGTACCTATTATAAATTTTTCCAACATAATTGGAAAAAATTATTCCGTTTTCTTGAGGAGTAAACCGATTCATGTCTTGTCGATTTGTATTCTGCGTTTTTTTACTTCACAAATGTCAAAACCGAATTGACATTTGGCGCCATTTGCAAAAGTTATAGCGTTTTCCAATAGGGTGATTACTTTTTCCCACCTTGTATATGTTTATATCAGTCTCACATGTCTACTGCAGTACGTACGAATATATATTATACTATAAATTATGTAGACGCACGCGCTAAAACCTTTAAGTGGTAAAAATAAATATGTGATATTTAAAGCTGTAGATTTTTATTTATACAAATAGATTAATACTTTCACTTTATAAAAAATAATTTTTTTTCTAATAATTGCGTAAGATGAAGTCATAATCATATGTATTATGGCTTGTTAAAATAAAATTGTACGTTATATTAATGGGAAACTAGCAGTTAAAAACCCGCTCCGCGGGTTTTTTTCTGCTAGGCCCTGCGGGCGGCACTTGCTTAGGATTCGCCCATTTTAAGTGATATTAACAACAGTTACATAATAGATAGATATCAGGTCATTCACAGAGAGAGGGTCAGTATATATAGTTAAAACACGGAACAGGAAGGAGTTAATTAATAATAACATGCTAAATTTACGCATAATAAGACTGAAAGTTGTTTGAATAAATAAAATTTTACGTATTTGTGATCAATTATTTCAAATGAAACACTATCATTGACTATATGTCTACAACTGATATTATTAACTGTTATCGTACCTAATATAATTAGCTCATAGGAGACTTGCAGTACTTAAATATGTGTTACAACCGTCAATGTCTATAAGTTGAATCAATATCGTTTAGTTTGTCACAATTAAAGATAGTTATAACAAAGTTGACTTAAATAATAGATTATTACATATTGATTAATTGTACCCGTGTTTATGAATAAAAGGAGGGTAATTGTGCGATGAGATTAGCAGGCGGTTTAATTAAAAGGTGTTAATTTTACTCCAACTGGTGGTAATTCTTTACCTACAACTGTTACTGTATCTAATAAAGTGTAAAGTTAGATTATATATACACCTTCATCAGGAGAGTAAAAATCTATATATATATATAAAGGTAGACTATTACAATATAGCACCCCTGAGGTAATATCTCACAAAAGCGGCGCTATGCAAATTGTCCAATTAATAAATAAATATAATGTTTACATTTTATTATGTACGTATGCATTGATATACAACGGAAATAGATAAAATAATGTTATCCGATTAAACTTTATTTTATTAAAAAACAAATAACTTTTTTAAAATCACTTTATTATATACAACCAATACATGTTTCATGAACGAAGTATACAGCGAAGTCAAAAAATATAGATTACAATTGGAAAAAATAAGTGGAAGGAGGGGGGGAGGGGTAAGAGTAGGCTGGGTTTATAAGAATTAGGAATTACAATATGAAAGACCAGTTAAGTGGGAAAATATTTAAAAGATAGTTTATAAAAAAAATTCTTGTTAATTATATCTGCTTTTATAAACATGTTCTATTATTTCTAAATTATTTATTTGCGATGCTTTATATCCTGTGTGAAGTATTTTAAGACCTGAAAAAAAAATAGCATTTAACCATAAAACAATATATTCATAAGACAAATAACATTTAATAACGGTTATTCTAATAAATTGATAGTTGAAATACTAAATAAAAAATTAAACATATTCTCTTCAAACGGTATTTTTACCCTATTTCTTAAGATATAAATAAACAATCAGGATTAAAGCATCGCAAATAAATAATTTTTAAATTTTAGAAATTCGAAAACATGTCAATATAAAATCAGATATATGTAATTAATGAGCAAAAAAAAAATAATAATGAAAAATGCCATTGCAAAGTTTAAATAAACTTCCAGAAGAAATCTTCTTATGAAACGCTTAATGGTCAAGTATTTTTGCATATTTAAATATTCGCGCAAGTTATTTGGTTAGTTCTTACACCGCCAGAGGTGCGCTCTGTCGGCCAGCTATTGCCGCGGCCATATTGAATGAACGCGTGCTTTTTTCGTCAAACGTCAAACGTAATCACGTAATTGTGAATAATTTTCACTGTAATGTAATTATTAATCCAATGGATTATGAACTTTCTAAAACATATTTTCTTCGATATTATCCAAAAATTGTATGAGCAGAAAAGATATTTTTGAAGAAATATCGTATTACATGTGGCGATTCTTTTTCAGTATGAAATCGTGTCTTAATTTTTAATGTCTTATTTTTTTTTGTATCCAGTCGCCTGCAAACCGAAATGAACCTTACGGTTGCTTAAAATTGAGGGGCAGATTGGTATTTTTTGCCTGCAGACCCCCTATGCAGAATTTATCAGAATCACACAATTTTAATTTGACAAAACAGAGGGCCTACATCGTCCGGACACAAGCGTATTAATACTATCAGATTATTTTATTCAAAAAATCTTGCCGGCTTCATCCGAGTTTCAAAACATTTTTTCTCTCATTCAGTAGAGATTTAGAAAATTATGGAACAAACAAGATGGGGTCTCATCTATTTTTTGCAAAACTGTTCTGAACATAATTGCGTTAACCTAAAAATTCTTGATAGAATAAAGCTTTATTAATTTCGTAACGCCAGACCGCACTTCGAAAGTTTTTTTATTTAGAAAAAGAATCGGCTTTTCACGATCAAACTTCATTCAAAGTATAGTTATTTAATAAATCATTGTTTTTAAACCGATTCAACGAGATTATAAAATCAAGCACGCCGTAAGAATTATTTCATAATTAAGTTAAAGCAAACATTTATTTAGTAATGTTTAAGAATATTTATCCACTTTAATTATAATTGTGCTTGCCGTAATTAAATCAAAGCGGAGATACAAAGACAAACACACACTGTTGAAAGTCTCGAATCTGGGAAATGTTATTATATAAAACAGGGTGTCCCGTTATAAACGGAAAATGATAAACCTTTTTTTGGTGTCATCCGTACGGAGAAAAATGAATATTGCTGATTTATTAAAAATCTCTTCAAATTATTGATTATCCGGTTAAAAACGGGATTGCAGGCTATTTACTGATTTTTTTAAGTAAAGTAATGTATCGAAACACGTATTCATGCGCCTGCATTTAGGATTTATTATTAGGATTTCTATGAATACGTGTTCCGACAATGAGATAATATATTTGAATTTTACTAAAAGCTTATCAGGAAACCTATCAATTCATTCGTTAAAGACTTGCAATCCCGTTTTTAACCAGATAACGAATAATTTGAAAAGATTTTTAATAAAAAATTAAAACTGTTTAGCAGTAAAACAATTGTACTACATAATATTTGGTGCTGAGCTTATTAAGGCTTCTCTAGAATACTTTTTTTTTTCAATCTTAATCCAAATTTTGTAAAAATATACAATTTTTAATGTCGTAATTGTAATAATATTAAATATTAAGCTAATTTATACGAAACCATTTTCGTGAAAAATCACGTCAAGGGCGTTGAATGTATGTCTAAATGTATGAAAGAGACCTTCGTTTATGAAAGATATCTTCTTTCGTATCAAGTCTTTTTACTAGTGAGCTTCCTTAAAGTAACTTGTACCAGTAGTGCGACAATACATAGTATTTAGTGTACCTACACTCTATTAATATTCTACCCATCCTAAATTATTCAAAGTTCATTCACTAAGGACGGTTTGAGTAATACTTCAAATTTCAACGTTCACTTCCGGGTTCTGTGAAAGTCCCAATCAAGTTCTGTTATTATATCGTTATAGGTTAGCTGCTTGACAGAACTGAAATAATATCAGAACTTGAAAGAATCTTTAACAGAACTTGCAAATTAAAACTGTTCAAATTGAATTTTGAACAATTCATAAAATTTCAATGTTCATTTCGGGTTCATTCTCCGAAACAACCCGCCCTAAATCTCTACCAGAAGTATTAACTAAACTAAAACAATTTGCGAAAATACTATATTTTGTTTACGCATTTATAACAAAATTAAATCAAGAAAAATGGGCACCAGGGAGCATCAATTCAGGCGTTAATTTAAATAGGCTTTAAATAGAGTCCTACTATAAAAATAGAAGTGCTGACAACTCAGTTAACATTTTTAGCAACTATTAAATTGCTTGATTGGATTAATCTAATATTGAAAAAGACAATATATGGTTCTAGTATTAGTAGTTTATGGAAAGAACTGATACAAAAGAGAGACAAGACTTTACTCAAGATTATAAAAAAATGTGAATCCCAAACGTGACACCCATTTAATACAAGTATCTACATCTGCACTATGTGAATCACCCAGTTAGTTCGGCAAACGAATATGGGTCTTATTGCTTCAAATTTAAGGGATACAATAGCTCAGGCTACGTGTGAAGTACTTGGGAGTATTTTGCTGTAACAAGGTTTAATTAATAAGGCAATCGCAGTGCCGTGTTTGAGTAGCAGATTAGGGCCTTGGGGAATTATGGGGGGGTAGGGGGAAGGGGGCATATTACTTGAGATTTTAACGTTGTTTGTGGGAGATTAAAGGAAAAGAGGGGTTGGTTGTTTTAAAAAGTATTAACAGAGACACTGGTAATTGCGATGGATGGCGTGTTGATTTATTCATGTAAAAAGTTATAATAATATGAATAATGTTTAATTACACCAATTTTTTTTATACTTTGGAAGTTTTTTTGCTTAAAACTATGGCATTTGAAACAAAATGGTAGAAATATGGAAAATTTACGATAAAATGTTATGGTAAACATGTGGTAAAAATATGCGATAAAATGTTATGGTAAAAATGTTGTAAAAATATACGATAAAATGTTATGGTAAAAATGTGGTAAAAATATAAGATAAAATGTTATGGTAAAAATGTGGTAAAAATATACGATAAAATGTTGTGGTAAAAATATTGTAGTTGTAAACGAAAATGAGCTGGTTTGAAGATTAACGTTGTTGTGAGAAGCCTGTTCAAAGCAAAACATTTTTTTTTCTCAATTACTTTTATTATACTTTATAACTGGAGGTCCATTTAAAATGGAATTCCACAAAAAAATATCAGTTTCAAAATAGATATTGCAGTTGTAATATTAAGTTCAAATATTAATAAACATCCAACATTTGTTTCCGAATCACTTTGAATACGTTTATTCTCTTACGTTTAAGGCGAAGATTACAAAGTAGAATTGTGTGTGTTTTGGTTTGAAAATGTGATCGCCTAGAATATTTGAGATACCACAATGCAATAATACGAGTATAACATATCTAGAAAAAATAATATATCAGGCCTGTAAAAACTGCTTTGAAGTTCAAAATCTCCTTCTAATGAACCCATTTTTGGTTATGGTTTTACTGTACAGTGCGACAAATTAAGTTTTTTGTGACATCATATTCATTATGTGTAAATGAATTACTTTGTTTACACCACTTTTAATTAATAATAATCTACTTGGTTCAAAGCCAGGATAATTAAATTTAACTAATTTAATAAGCTTAGAAAAATATGTACATATGTACAAAAATATTGTAATGAAAGGAGATTGATTAGTTATTATAACAAAAATAAATTATATTAGATTATCATTTAGACATATTAGAAGAATCAAGTAATTCTTTAATTATGAATTTACTTTACTCAGGCGGAATACTTGGAAATAAGTTAACAATATTAAATGATATTCAAAATTCATCATCAGGTATATCCAAAGATTTTAATTTATCTATTAATTCAAATGAGTTCTTAATCGTATATGTAGATTTGAAATGGTATAATTAAGAATTTTTCTATTGATCGCAGATGCTAAATTATAGCTAGGAGCGTTACAATTTATGTTTGCATTGATACCTTTATTGATAATATTTTTAATGTTGTATGTTTTTTTTTGTCATTTATACATCCTAGTTACTCCTTGATTATTTAATGTTAAATTATAAAAGTTTTCGATTTATATATAAAAGTGTTATTTTATTAAAAAAATCTACATAAATAATTATAATAATTTACTATTTTGCAATAATTTATTTTATTTTTACTTTTTTAATCAACATTAATTAAAACATTTTTATCTATACGTACTTATTTGTCTATACTTATCTATTTTTCAATTTGTTAATGTTAATTATTCTGACGAAGAAGCCATTGGCTTTGAAACATACAGATCATTATTGAATAACAGTGGTGTAAAGAAAGTAATTAATTTATATATTCTTTAAATATCTGTTCATTAACTTCGGAAAATAAAATACAACACACTTTTTGGCGATGTGTTTTTCTTGCAAAAATCAAAACAGGTGGCTGATGTTAATTCGGGAATTTAAACCTTATCGCCATGTACATAAGGAGTGTTATTATTAGCGGCCCGATTACAAATGTTACACGACATGGTGCATCGCCTTAACTTATTTTATTTTGTTTTTTTGTTTATAAGGAAAGACAAACGTTCCCGGGTTATGAATAACCTTACAATATTTGAAAATCTCTCACTACCACCACAGCAAGCGGAAAAAGTTGTTTGTGCTGTGATGGATGACTTAGCCGAGGAACTGAACACACTACGCCTGGATTGGATCTAAACGCGATGTCAACTCAGCCACCGATCGGTCTGTTGTGATAATTAACCATTTATGTGGCTATTCTATTTTTACGAAAGACTAATATTTGGGTTATGAATAACACGATAATAATTAAAATGCAAAATTATCATTAAAATCCAAAAATATTCCCTTTTCAACGATGGAGGACTTAGCTAGCAAAGAACTGAACTCGCCATGCCTGAGCGGGAACCCGACCCATTTGTCCGCTTAGCTACTAACCGGTTATTAGCAAGTAGAAATAAGTATATTTGTAGAAAAGCTCCCAGCTAAAGGAACGGGGTTAAATTTTTTATGGAGTAGGGCGGGGTAGGTAAAGCCCTCTCCTGTTCTGTAATTTAACGCTTAAATCGTTTTAATTGCTCCAATTAGGATAATCGCTTTTTCTCAGAATATACATCAATTGTTTTAATTAAGCCAAAGTTAACGTTAAAGTGGGATCTCTCGGTAGTAAATATTTCTCAAGTATGTAGTTTAGCTAATTGTTGTAATATTAATTATATTTAATTACATGTTTTATTTTATTAAAGATATAATGCTAAGACCTTTAAGTTTTTTTGTAATAAAACAAGAAACGAGTATGTTTTAAAAATGATAATGAAATATTTGGGTATTATTTCTTAACATTGCAATCTTTAGAGCACAGGTGTCAGGTGAGATTACTAACCTTGTTCTACTAGTAATATTTCAATGAAAGATGCTCCAAAGAATTAGCGTCATTGATTTCTTCGGAACCGTGGCACGGTCTGAAGATACATGGAACGCGTTTCCAACATTTGTACAATATTGTCATTTGAGTACGGGTCATTTCTACGAGTTGATTTCGTTGAGTACAACAGATCGACTGTTTACTCCTTCATCTTCCCTGGAAGACCATACACACAGTAACCACAAACTATAGTTATAGAAGGAAATCTGAACAAGCTGGAAGTTATTTAAAATAGAGCAATGAGATGTATATTCAGGAAAGGCAAATATGCAGAGGTTAATCAAATGAGAGAGTAGGTGAATAGGATTACAATAAAAAAGAGACCTCTAAATAATGTGTTGATTTTTAATCATAAATTTATGAATAACCAGAGGCCTAAATATTTTAAGGATGAAAAGTATACTTACATAATTATGAAATCAGAAATTTTAATAGAATTAGATATATGCACATGTAAAAACAGAATCACAGAATTGCTTACTGTATAAATTATTATTTTGACGGCCGGCGTGGTCTAGTGGTATACGCTTTTGACTACAGATCCGAAGGTCGCGGGTTCGAACCCGGCGTGCGCAAATAAATTTTATTTGATTAATTTGTGTTATTTCACAATTAATTAATTTAAAATAATATATAGTATATTTGCGGCACGTTCCAGAGTGGAAGATACTCTCAGTATCGCCCTGATGTAAGACCACCATTCAGAATTGAAACGTTGCTTGAAATGGCTTTAGCCGTGTTTGGTGACCAGATCTGAATAGCCAGGTACTTCCCCACCTTCCTCTTCCCCATCTCCCTCCCCTCCCCAATACCCTCAGCCTCACAACATACCCCAATTGGGGATGCCATAGTCTCACTGGCTCCAGACGGGAGCAGTTGGGACTCATGTGCGGTATTACTGTAAAAAAAAAAATAAATAAATAAAGGATTAAATATGTATGATGAAATTCCTGATTTTGGCAATTTACATACGACCTTTTCTGTTTTATTATTGTTCTGTTTTCATCATTTTTTATGGTTTATAATTGTTCTGTTTGTCTTATCAAGTTCCGTTTTATATAGGCTATGTCTTTTAAGCGATGAAACTAAATGGCATAATTACTACGTTATATTCATCCTAAGTAGGAGATAGTGAACTTTCAAGTTAAGCCATCAATTGTAAAGTAGAACAGCGATCAATTTTAATTGATCTAATTAAGTAATTAATAACCTTTAGTTTAATAGTTGATAAAAACGTTTCTCTTTTATGAATTTTATTCTGAACTCGTATATAAAAAAAAAATCAGTCGTGAGAAGGCCGGTGGGGTTGGCATCGCTTCTGAGTACCACCCAAGCGTCGTGAGTTCATTTCTTCCACTATGACACTAGCGAAATTTTACGCATAAGATAATAGATTTTCAAATTATTGTCAGGTTATTCATAACTAGGGAATGTTTGTCTTTCATGAAAAAAAACCCAGATTAAATTCAGCCATTTCGGATGACCCCATAAAATGTGAAATATTGTTGGAATTTTCTAATTTACAGTAACTAACCATCACGCCGATTCTCAGCACAAATAACTCTGTTTTGGCACGTATTCCTTGATTTATTCTCTTCCTTACAACCTCTTATGCATACTATTCTGAATCAAATACTGGATTCTGCCATGTTTCATTCGGGCATCCTGGACTTCTAATTTTTTTCAGCCTTTTTTTAACTACACATGCACCTCAGGGATCTCATTTCTACCGCTTACTGTCTACTTTCATCCTTCCTTTGCCAGATCGATGCTTCGCCTCCATACTTAGTCTTGAAACTTGAACCACACTATAAGCCTTACTAATACATCTTTTAAACCAATGTAGAGTAAATGATTGTCTATCAGTTGTGTAAAATAAAATAAAAAAACATTTTTATTACTAAGGAGTTAATAAATAATAATAATCACCTAAGAGTGGTGTCAAGTACTCGTACTTGGCTATTCTATGACCTTGATTTAAAACGAGCGATTAAAAAACACAGTAAATAAAACTCATTAACTGCTTTGCGAAAGCAATTTTCCCGTACTTTCCTACAAATTTGTAGCAAGTAATAAATTTATAACGGAAGTACTAACGGGGCTGAAGCTCGCAGATAAATAACATTTTGTTTTATTTTCGTTTTTGAACGTGTTTCAAAAAGTTGCGATTAAAATGTAAGTAACGAAATAGATTCTAGAGTTTTATGGAGAAGGGGAGGAGTACTAAGGCTTCTTTTACAACTTTAAATCTTTTTTTAAGATGGAAGAATTTTAATTAACACTTTCGCAAATAGTTCATATTTTGATGATCCTTGTCCCTTATTTTCTTGTTTTAATCATTTACAAAAAAAAAATACATCGTGTACATCATTCAAATTTTTTATTATTTATTTATTATTTCTATCTGTACCCGGCCACGCGTTGCAAATAAAGAAACAATCGCGCGTGTTGCTTTACGTCCAACTGATGGCGCTGATTTAAAACCAAACATGTTTTACAGGTGACATCTATATAATATAGGTGTATAAAAATACACGCGAAATAATGGAAAAAATACATTCAAATGTAACGTTGTGTCAAAATTTCAAAGCAATCGGTGAAAAACTTTAGGAGATTTAAGATTTTGAACAAACGAACATTAACATTCTTATTTATAAATAGATTGTTATCAAGTTAAATTTTTAGAGTGTTTTTTTATATATTCAATAAAATCATTAATTCATTCACAAAAACACAGTTTCCTTTATAAACTGCAGTATAATTATTCTCGAGGCATTATAAATCTGTGATTTGTGATGACGCCTTCAGAAGGCAAAACAGCTGTCACGCTTAGTAATAATTACACAGCAGATCTTGTTTATAAATAATCTGTTGTTAAATACATATTTTGGATTAAGATATTGTTCTTTTGAGGGAATGTACAAACGATTGCATGAAATGGAAACTAACCCACTTTCTGACACCCAATCGAGCTGAAACTTGGCAGATAGACTTGTCGTCGATGACAATCACGCATACAAACCCAGACATTTCTCTGAAATTGAATGATATTAAATTTAAAAATTGAAGGTCATTCAGTTTATACAAAATAGATTTCAGCGCTATCCGATTTGGGATTTGGCTTTGGTGTTAGCGCCGTTAGTGGTGTTCACTTATTACAGTCAGTTCCAGGGGAGGAAGGTTCTATACTAATTGGCTACATATCAATAATAAAAAAATAAACTGAAAATAGTTTTCGTGTGTTGTTTTTTTGTATGTTGAATAATAATATTATTGAATTCACACATTGAATAGTTACACTGTCATACTATATTATTTTAAGCATAATAAATGCTTTGAAATAGATAGTAACCAATTTACTTTCAGCCCTAGCGCTTACAGATAGTAACCAACTTACTCTAAGCCTTAGCGCTTACAGATAGTAACCAACTTACTTTCAGCCCTAGCGCTTACAGATAGTAACCAACTTACTCTCAGCCTTAGCGCTTACAGATAGTAACCAACTTACTTTCAGCCCTAGCGCTTACAGATTTTTTTTTTTTATTTTTTTTTTTATTGAATACCTCACAAGAGTCCCAACTGCTCCCGTCTGGAGCCAGTGAGACTATGGCATCCCCAATTGGGGGATGTTGTGAGGCTGAAGGTAAGTGGGGAAGGGAAAGAGGAAGGTGGGGAAGTACCTGGCTATTCAGATCTAGTCACTAAACACGGCTAAAGCCATTTGGAGCAACGTTTCAATTCTGAATGGTGGTCTTACACCAGGGCGATACTGGTAGTATCTTCCACTCTGGAACGTGCCGCAAATATACTATATATTATTTTAATTAATTAATTGTGAAATAACACAAATCAATCAAATAAAATTTATTTGCGCACGCCGGGCTCGAACCCGCGACCTTCGGAATGGCAGTCCAATGCGTTACCACTGGACTATGCCGGCCGTCATAGTAACTAACTAACTTTCAGCCCTAGCGCTTACAGATAGTAACCAACTTAATTTCAGCCCTAGCGCTTACTGGTAGCGTAACAATGTAATTCAAAATAAATTAGCCATTTGTAAACTTCGATGTACAAATGGCTGTAATAAAATTAATAATAAAAAATAACTAATAACTAACTTTATTTACGACATAACATCCTGCTTCAACAATGTTGAATTTATACTTATTGCTGATGACATACAAATTTATAAAGAAATTACCCTTATGAATGATTAATAAGACCTTCAATCAAATTTAAATGAATTGTATAATTGGTGTGTAACTAACAATCATTTTCAAAATATTAATAAATGTCGATATGATTTGAGATTTTGACGGTTAAAATTATTAAATAGATTTATTTTTGGGGTATTACGCCGTGTTGCGCTACCTCCTTCTTTAGCCAACTTTTCCCACGGCATTGCAGTGCCAGGGCAGATGTGTAATCGCCCGAATCGCATCGATTGCATATCTACCCTGATCATGGACCCTGTAATGCTGTCCGAAGTATTAACTAAAATTAGAGACTTCGGAGTTATATTTTATGAAAAACTACAATTTTTACACCACAAAGCCTGTTGTAGACCACTCTATAAGCGCGCTATGTTCTCGTGGCTTTGCCTATTTCAGCATATCGCTCGCAATACATTCATATTGGGATTGAATTGCGACCGAAATATGCTGAAATAGGCCAAGCCATGATGCGTAAAGCGTAATCTGTCAGCCCCATAAATAACATTACAAAAATTAGGATTTTTGTTGAAAACCAATAAAAACTGTAAATTACTTCCTGTCATGAAAATTTGACTTGCCTTATTAGTTCGTAGCTAATTAGACTATAATTCTGTTATTTGGTCACCTCACCATAAAATTCACATTAAAAAAATATAGAAGGCATTCAGGGGAAATTATTACTTTTAATTATTTTTTTGTTAAATATCCTCTTAGAACCAATCAAGTACAGTAAAAAGATTTGAATTACAATTACAATAATATTGTATGTACTTAATGTAAAAAATGGAAAAAATAAAGGAATTTAAAACAATTTAAAAATACGATGATTGTACATTTTGTGGTCAAGAAGTGTGAACTTTAGATCACATATTTTTTGATTGTCCCTCTCTTACAAATATCCTCTCTTCTATCGCCTAGGTTAGAGGTTCCCAATCTTTTTTGCCCCGTAGACCACTTGCCAAATATATTTTTTTCCGTAGACCCCCTGCCTGTCGAATATTCAATTTTCCTAAAACTATTAACATCCCATGTGATAATCATTTATTTTTTAGTAAAAAGATTCCCTTCCCTTGCCTGCTCAACAACCGGGTGGCGGTATAGTTGCTCTGTCTTTACATTGTGCAGACAGGGGCACCCTTGTGAGGTATTACACCAAATGAAAATGAAGCAGGATAATCCACGGGAATTTCTTTCTATAGCTAGCCCTACAGAACTGCCCCTTAAGTTCTTTGTCAGTGCTTATTCCTGTCAGTTCTTCTTGTCACATGATATCCGATTCTTCAACGTTCCATTTCGATAGTCAAAATGTCCTCAAAATTAGTTTTGAAGTCTGTGTAAAGTACATTTAAATGTTGAACGTCATTATTACCCTGGACGTTTTTCAAAACAAGTTGGGGAACTAGGAAAATTCGCTGCTTCCAGTGTGCAATGTTTTGCTTGAATATATTAATTCTGACGAGAAAAGGAACGTAGACTCTATTTATATACCGCAATTACCAACTTTACGAAATATGAAAATGCAAATATCAAATAAGTAATTTCTCAGTCTATTATATTTGTGTTAGGTCGATTGTGTCATTTACGGAACTCCTAAATGTTGACTTGAGGTAAATGGGGGTCCGCTCGTATGTACCCCCATTTGAATCTCGTGGACCCCCAAATTTTTTTCTCGCTGACATAGACCCCCAGCAAGCCGATATCGACCCCTAGGGGTCCATATAGACCACTTTGGGAACCTCTGGCCTAGGTATACATCTAATACTGCACAATAACATCTACAGCTCTTCAATAAAATACTGAGAAAGCTTGTTAAATATACGTATTTCCACATAAAACCGTTATTAAATTAACAATAAAACCGGTGGAGTGTCTCTTTGTTGTTATTAAAACAATTGAAGTTATTAATTTATAAATAATCTTAAAAACCTAAAAGAAGTTAACCTGAAACTTGAACTGTCACTTTTGCAAAATAAACAAATAAATTTCATAATTCAGTGCATTAAATCAGTCTAGTCTCAGTGAAAGTAATAAAAGACAATTAAGTGAATTCTGTGGTTTTCTCATGAAACTTTTGAAATTTACCTGGTGTTATCGCCAAACAAAACATTTCAAAACAACTTAAAATTTTCTATTTAAATACATAATTCAGTGCATTAAATCAGATTAGTGTCTCAGTGAAATTAATAAATACACAACCATTTTATTCATTAAACTACACAGTGAATCAGCAATATATGAGTGCCAACTTAAAACCGAGACTACAATAATTTATTATTAAATCCAACGTCCAAGCCAACTAAGATGGTAACAAGATCTAACAAGAATCCCAAAGATACCACATTTGAATATATAAATTCAAAGAAATTCAAATTCGAGGAAATAAAAATAGTTGTGTTTAACAATATAAAATTATAGCTTCAAGATATAAAAACCTTCAATAACTTCATGAACGATGAATACGACGACATCATTCATAAACTGTCACAAATCTTGGATATACTCGAACAATTAAATAAACTCAAAGAGGAACTGGCAGAAATAGAAAAAAGACTGGCGTCGGTAGAAGTTCCATCTGCTCCAAGTATTCTTCATTCACAACTATATTGCATACTGTTTCCGTACTGTCTCTTTCAAACACCGTAACTTTAAACTTACTTATCATTATTAACTCTTGTTCATTCATACTTCGTTCATCCAAGACAAGAGAGACTGGAAATCTTCCATACTGTTAAAAATAAACACCACATCATCAGCATACAACAGTCAATATACTTGCAGATTAAAGAATGGAACATAAAATGAATAAATCATCTTCCACAAAAACTTGCATTGACCACGTAATGACAAAAGCGAACAAAAATTACTCCAAAATCATACATCAATCCATAATAACTGATCTTTTCACTTTAATCCTTAAAGTTTATTCAAAGAACAACTGTCCATTGACTCAAAATCAATCCTGGAATAAACGTATTATAGACAACGAAACACTAAAAAAATAATTTCAATCTGAAACCTGGGATTATTATATAAGACTGAAGACCTAGATGTTGGTTGGAAAATATTTACTGAAAACCTTCAATCAAAAATACAAAAACCAACATCAGTAAAAACCTACATACATGTGAACAACCTACATACGTGGATACATCCACGCAATAAAATTATCAAAAAGCTTGGATTACACCTGTCCTTCTTGAATGTATGAGAAACGGGACAAACTCCTTCAACAAGTAAAAAACAGTCTTTATGACCTCTCCATGAAACTATTCTACAAAAATTATAGAAACATCTGCTCTAATATTTCTAAATCGAAAACTACACAAACAATTATTTTGCAAACATGGGCTCGAATTTAGCAAACAGAATAATCATGACTCAAAACATTAACCCGAAAATAAACGAACACCCTTATTCTCAAATGAAGAAATTTGTACTAAAACCAAACATTCAAGACAAACTAACACTAATTTCGTGTAAATTCAAACCAATATCTTCATCTGGTAGCGATGGAATCACAATGAAAACAAAACTTACAGGTTGAACTTATCAAACCAATACTCTTCCTGATAAAAAAATCCATTACAGATAGAGATTTCCATCACAATTTAAAATAGGAACCATTACACCAATTTTTCATAGAGACATCAAAAATTATAGACCGATTATAATACTAAACACTACATCTCAAATCTTAGAAACAACAATCAAAAATCAACTCATCGATTACCTACGAGAATCAATCAATCTATTATGACACAAACAATTTGGGTTCAGAAAGAATTCTTAGAACATCAATTGCCATAGCCTTAGTAATTGAATATATTAAAAATTCTCTAGACTCAGATAAAAAAATGTATCTGCATATTCCTCGACCTTTCTAAAGAGACAATAAATCACTTACATCTTTTTTAAAAATTATTGCGATTTCTGATAATGAATTGACATTTTTTTAAAGTAACATGGAAAATAGAAAGAGAACGGTGAAACATAACAACATAACCAGAGAGTTTATAAATGTCAAATTCGGGGTGCCTCAGGGAAGTGCTTTGGGTCCAATCCTCTTCTTAACTTACATAAATGACTTTTGCCACAAAGAATGTGAAGGTGAAATCATAAGTTTTGCGGGAGATATAGTTTTTCTAATAAATGAGAATAATTGGGCAGAAACATTTAAGAAATCAGAAGTCACACTGAACAGAATAAAAAATGGCTAGACCATCACTCACTTGCGCTTAATGATAATAAAACCAAATTCATTTTCAAACTTTCAAAATAAATAAAAAAAAACTGTGAAGAAAACCTGAACTTAAAAATACGTTGCTCCCATCACTTAATCGGGCATTGTAATAATTGTCTCTCATTGGAAAACCTTGACCATGAAACTTATGAAAACCATCAGGATTTTCCTTAGAAAAAAAACACTTAATAAAGATCTGTACGGCTCTTTGCCAATCGCTTTTAGAATACGATAGTCTCACCATAGCAAACTCGTCGATTCCTCGCCTATATAGTTTAGCAAATGAATATACCAATCATTTGACATCTTTAAGTAACAAATTCGGTGTTTAAAACATATTCAAGCATTTTTTACGTCAGGATATTATTTCTGATAAATTCAGTTTATAATTATTATTTAGTGTTATTTCTTCCTATTGTAAACCACTGAAATTTAAGAAATCATTTTTGAAACCAATGTTTAAACCGTTTTGATTTATTTTAAATATTTCAATGCATGGGTCTTTTAAATTGAGTACATTACATCACTTCTACCATCATGTTGAATGAACTCTCAAAGTTAGCGCACTTTACCCCCGAATATATATAAATATATATTTTTGGATGGGTTGTTTGAACCCTTGTCATATTTGATTGACAAACTAACCAAGGATCGGTACAATACTGATTTATTGATATTTGAACGATCCCCTCGTGCCGTTTTAGTATTTTTATTATTTAATAAAATTTTGATTAGCCGTCATGAAAATGGATATGTAAATTTTCGCCTCATTCGAAGGATCTAGAAAAACTCTTTCAATAAATTCAACTAGGAAAATGTACGCTTATGCGGTAACTCAATTTATATGAATTTATTAAATGAGATATTGTAAAAATAAGCAAAACCTTATATTTACTTTTTAAACTCAGTTTTTAAAAGAACTATGAAAATAATGTTTGAAAAATATGAGAATTTATTATTTTATAGGGAACCTTCCAACTAATGCATTTATCTATTTCATTTTAAATTGAAAAAAGAAATATTTGAAAAGAGAACTTTTTTAATTTTCTTTTCATTAAATTCTCCTCATTATTTACATGATCGGAGGTCTGATGAAAAGTTTAGTATTTGAAAATAAAAATAAAAAACAAAAATATTAAGACTCATTTAATCTGGGAAGAAAAAAACTTTAAATGAAAAACGACTAATAAATGAAAGTTGGAGGAAAATTAAAACATTGCTTCAATCATAATAATACAATAAATAGGGAAATTTCCGCATAAAGGGAGGGGAGATAGAAAACCATTAAAAAGTTTTCCTTTACGTTTTCACCGTGGCCTTCCCGACTCCTTGACTCCAGTTCAAACAAATACAATGTAAAATTATTATTAACAAGAAATACAAAGCTGAACGAATCGTGGCTGTTTATTTTATAGTGGTTAAGTCAGTTATACTTAAAATAAACGGTAGGTTATTATTTATAAAAATTGCATTTAAATAATGTTGAGCAAATATAAACTTATAATAAAATAGCATTTTATATACTTTTGTGTGAAGTGATGTAACGCAGAAAATACATAAAATTTAGGACAAAAAAATCTGAATGTCTTTAAGATATTTTTTAGAAGAAAGACAAACATTCTCGGGTTACAAATAACCTGACGATATTTGAAAATTTCCTACTACCACCTCAGTAAGCGGAAAACATTGCTTGTATTGCCGAGAAATTGAACTCACGACGTCTGGGTGAGACCCAGATGCGATGCCAACTTAGCCACTGACGATGGATGCGAATTCTTTTGTAAAAACTAAAGGCGTTGATATTGAAGACTATACAAAGGATGGAGCTATCTAAATGATTAAATTTATTTCTGATTATGAATATATATCTAGCTTACAACACCTCATTAAGGCTAGTAAATAATGACTTACAAATATAACTAATAACTTAAGATAAAAAAATAATAAATGATAATTATTATTAGTAGTGTTTCCATAAAAAAATTCCGTCCTTATGTATTTTCCTTCTAATAATCCTTCTATCAAAGCATATTTTTAACTTTTAATTTGAGAATTCAATTAAATAACACATTCATATAGTATTGAGCAAAATCTCTGTTTAATGAACATACACACATTTAATAACAATGCTAAATCAACTTTATGTTGCTTACAAAGAATCCTAGATATGGTAAATTCTTGCAAGGAGATACTCGGTCTAAATTTCCCCGGAACGCTCTTAAAATGAAATGTAATGACGTCATAATATCACAGTATATGCATGAGTTCATCCGAAGCAGAATATGTTTGAATAACTAGAATATAGAATATGGAGAGAGAAAAATTATAATATTCCTATTTCAATGCATTTGAATTGGCCCTTCAGGGGTTTTCAGACACATTACTACTATTTTTTTAGTATATATTTTAGTAACGCAGATGATATAATCGCAGGATTTTAGTAGCGCAGATGTTATAATTGCAGGTTTTAGAAGCGCAGATGTTATAATTGCAGGATTTTATTTGCGCAGATGTTATAATTGTAGAATTTGTTGAGGTGTAAGAATTTATAAAATATTTGCCTCAGGATGATTGCCTATCAAAAAAATACTGTCAATTTTCTTTATCAGAAATTTACCTTTCGAATGAACACCGTTAGTAAAGTTGAAAAATCACGAAATTTGATGGGAAATCTATCAAAACAAAAGAAATAGGTACACATTTTAAATATTTTATTTTTAATTAACACAAATAAAATATATTTTTATTATAAGTGGGTACCACAGAGTAAGGAATGGACAGAGCTGCCCGTAATCGAGGGGATCGAACCAAGTTTTACGGAGCGTATACCATAGACTACTCTCTCGAAAATGCTTCTTTCGCAGCGATGTGGTTAGATCAGTCCGTTATTTAGCCACTATTATTTTTTTCATTCTTGTATTACGGCCGTAGGTGGTAATTGGCTGAAACCGGTACAGTCTACCAATAAACCAAGGAACAAAATTATCATCTGTAATAATGGTCTGGATGCATGAACTTTTTTGTTCGAATCTTAAACCTCTTACGTCCTTTTACGTAATTTTAGCATTTAAAACAGACCCTGCATATAACGTATTTTTATGAAAAAAAAATTTTTTCTCAGCTATGATTGAAAAAAATGATTCAATCAATATTCAGTACGCCCTTTTATAATTAACTACGTGATAAGAAAATGATTTCTCAAACGCTCAGCAAGATTTAATTAAATGAAAATTCAGACCATTTAAAAGCGGTACGCCATTTAACAACACATGAGAAGCCTCATCTTTCTCCCTTCCTCTCACCGCCCCTCGTATCGGTCGGGGTGGTTAACCAGTGGGAGTGGGAGGGAGAGGGGTAGCTGCCGTAGAGGGTGGCGTGGGGGTGTAGATAAAAGGAAATAAAGAGAATATAAAATGAGATTGGAATGAAAATATTCCTACCTCTTGTATAGAATATAGAAAGTTGAATGTTTAGTATGGAATATGTAGTACTGAACGGAAGCAATAGTCGAAAGAAAAAATAATATAAATGTTCGTTCGGGTATATGAGTGTTTTTCATACTACTTTTAGAATGTAAAGTTTTCCTCTTCTGTATATCTTTTGTGCGATACATTCCCTACAAAGGAATTCCTCGTTTTATTAATGCGAAGTTTTATCGGGACCGACATTAAACAAAATCTTTTCTAAATATTCAGCACGTTGGGCCCAGAAGAATTGACGTGAAGTGTTTTTATTTTGAATTAATTTGAAACTATACTTAGATAAGTCATGTAAGCGGGAAGGTGTCCAAAGTGGAGTTGTCAGATTCTCGACCCTGGGTCTGGAGATTGCGGCCCCAAAAACTGTGAAATAAAACAAAAATCATTTAAATTAAAAATGGGAATCTAGTATCGCATCCAGGGCCTAGGACTATACTGAAAGTATTATCAGTTTATTATCCTAAAAGCCCTTGGGCATATGCTATGGCTATTACAAATACATTAAAATTACCAGGTACTTATTAATAATTAATTCCTTCGGTCTCACAGCATTTTCCGAATGAGGGTTTTATATTCCAATTGGATTTATTCAGCGGAGATCTAGAATAACCAATATTTACCTTTGTATCATTATTTTCATAAAACAGATTTAATGTCAGTTTTGTAACGTTCACTCAACTCCCTGGACTCAATTCCCTCCTCAATTGCCTAGATCGTGGACTATCACGTAACAATAGAATTTTTAACTATTGAAAATAATATTAGCGATTTTCAAACAAAAATTTGAAGCAGATATATTCGAAAAAAATGTGCGTTAAGGCGACATAAGTCTCTAAAAACGGCGGTTTGCACGACGCTCACATTTTAATATTATTTACTAAAATCTGAAATGTTTCTTGAGGGTTACCTACGGATGTAAGTAATTTATATTGAAGATTAATAAAAACAGGACCTTACCATTAAAATAATTTTTGTAAAACGGTTTTAAAATTTTATAAACCGTTTTTTAACTATAAAATTAGTTGTAAAAAGCAAATTTTATTTCTCTAGACAATTAATTAGTAACTTCCCATGATATCCCTCTAGAAACATTTGAAATTTTAGTTATACATTCATCAAAAATAATTCAAATAAACCCCATGAAAAGATCATTTTTCTAGGTCTGCTAAGGCAAAGTCGACCATAGTTTTTACATGACTTCATCATTTTAAGACTGTCGTTAAGATTCTCATTTTATTTTAGAGATTTGATAGGGCAAATTCAACCGCAGGTCTGTCTAATGCACCAACGCCGCGCGTCGCATATTTTTGTGTACGGCTGCTTCACTTAAAAAAATATTTTAAGGTAGTTTAAAAGATTATGGGAATAGAGGTAAATAATATTTTTTTCGGTTTGATACGATCGAAAAATATTACTTAATTAATATTAAAACAAATTTATATGGTATTCAAAATCTTGAATTTATTTTTTCAACAAAAATAGACCATAATATTTCCTTAAAAAGCAAATTAATTATTGTTTCGAATATTTGGCGACAAGCTATAATGATGCAGGCCGCAGCCTGGATTCTCAGAGGCTTCTAGAAGCTGCGGAAGGCCAGCGCGCTCAAACCGTAAATCTCGATGTTTCCAGACTGTAATGCGTGTGGCCCGTATACGCCGTAAGTCTCCTTATCGCTACAAATATAATAAGTACAAGGCAAGTGCGTGTTTTTTTGGAAATTATTATAAATCAAGTGCAGACCCTTGAAAGATCGCAGAATAGTCTGAATTTTTGACACATCAGTTCCAATTTCAAAAATGACAATTTGAAAGACTGAAGGATGTGGAAATGAGATGCCCAAATATGTGTGAGAAATCTGGAGATTCGCAAAGAATCTAAGGTTGATGCAAGCTTAATTAGTCAGATTAAGAATGGGACGCTTAGATGGTTTGGGCATGTGGAGCGAATGAATGAAGAAATGAGTATATGGAGAATATGTGACATGAATGTGAATGGTAGAAGAAGTCGAAGACGCCTGAGGATGACATGGCACAATCAAGTGAACCAAATACTTGAGACCATGTAAAGATTCAGAATAACAGAAGAGCATGAATGATACGATGTATGAATTTGAATGAAGCAAGGATTGCATGCCAAGACCGAGTTGTTTGGCAGTCTGTCCTCTCTGCCTACCCCTGCAGGGAAATCAATTAAAAAAAAATTCGGTTCAAATATTATATTTTATGTAGGTACTTATGTAGGTATTATCTGAAATTTTCACACCATCAGTTCCAAATTTGAAAATGACACATTAGGGTGGTTACAAGGTATAAGGTGAAAAAATATTTTCGTCCTAATGCCGGCCTGACCCCCCTTAAATTTGCCATTTGTTTAGAAAATAAGATTTGGAAAGTTTTAGCTCAATTGGATAATGTTAACCCGTGCCTCATCGAGATTAAATATGAAAAAACGATTTTTTTGCAAAAAAAAAACTCAATTTAATCACTTTTGATCAAATTTAGTTTCCTATGAACATTATACATTATTAAACAATATAATAAACAACATCACATTTAATAAAATAATATAATATAAAGTAAAACATAAAACAAAAAATTTTTTCAACCTTCCTTTGAAGGTTGAAAAAAGGAAGTTATAATTTTTTGGGAGAAAGCTAAGATACCAACAAAACACTTTCAAGATTGTGTTATAAAGCTTGAAAAACTGTACGAAGAGTGGAGAAAACTACAAAAAACGCTAACAGATCTAAAAACACAGCTCAAAATAAAAAAGTAGAAGCTTTCAAGTCAGCCCTTGATGACCTTTTTGATATTGCTCATCAGGATGCATTAAAAAACACTGTTGAAGAAGACAAGCAGTTTTTGTTACTCCAGAGAAAAAAAGGACGTCCTGGCTGCATGGGAGGCGTTGACGTGAATTTAGTAAAACTACAACAACGAAGAGAAAAAAGACATGCAGCTGAGATGGCAAGATTGGAAAAATCACAAAAAAGTAGGTTAGTAGAGTTTTTCTCTCTTTTTTCACGTTTTCTCTATCCTTATTCTCTTGAGATTATTTGACTTGATGCCTATTCCGTGAGTGCACTTCTGCTTGTTACCGCTTAATGGGTTTTTTCCTTTTTTTAGAAGATGTAAATTTAATTGCACAACTGGAATCTTCAACAAGCAGCACATCAGAAGAAGAGGAACAAGAAGAGATGGAGGTGAATTTTCCCGACACAGAGAAAGGAGAACCAGAAATAAAGAAAAAGAAGTACGCTAGAGGAAATGTACAGATTATTACCGAAAAATTGGCTTTATTGTTAGATAGATGTAGTATTTCAGATAGAGACGCAGTTCGAATAATATCAGCTACTGCAAAGGCGTCAGATTTTGACTCACAGAATTTAATTGTATGTAGAAGTGTAATACGACTTCGCAGACAGCTATTCCGAAAACAAAGGACTGAGTTTATCAAACATAGATTCAAAAATTCAGATTTAGAAGGAGCTGCTATGTATTGGGACGGAAAATTACTTCCACATATTTTGAGAAGAAAAGAAAATGTAGAAAAGGTAGCGGTTTTGATTAGTTGTGGGGATGAAAAACAGTTGATAGGAGTTCCTCAACTTGAAAATGATACGGGAATTACTCAGGCAAAAGCTGTGTTTTCAGCAGTTGAAGAGTGGGGGGCAGTTGAGAAAATCCAGGCAATGTGTTTGATACCACTGCGGTAAATACTAGTCGCTTCAACGGAACCTGCGTTTTGTCGGAGCAATTATTAGAGAAAAATCTTCTTTATTTAGCATGTCTCCACCATATTTTAGAAACTATTCTCAAATCAGTTTTTGATTTACAAATGGGCACAACTACTGGACCCCGCTCAAATATTTTTAAAAACTTTCAGACTGGGTGGTCAAAACTAGACAAGACAAAATACAAAACTGCTATTGAAGATAAAAATATTAGACATAAAATAGGGAATTCAGATGAAATATCAATTTTTCTTACAGAAAAATTAAAAAACCAACAGCCAAGGGATGATTACAAAGAATTAATTCAACTTTCGTTAGTTGTGTTAGGACGTACTCCCCCAAAAGATACTTTTTTCAAAGTTCCTAGTGCCATGCCATTCGTCAAAATAAGCATGGCTATAAAAAGTCTACAATTAATAAAAATAAACTAACTATAATAAAAAAAAACTTTTTCTTCTAATGTATATTATACTTTAGGTACTTGAAATATAGTAATCATTTTATATTACCCACACTCAGGCAGTGCCTTAGTGGGTTTTCATTTCTTGTGTATACTATTTTTTATTATATATTATGTTATTATATACTATCTATTAATATGTATAATATATGTAAAGAAATGAAAATAAATAAAGTAAAAAAAAAAAAAAAAAAAATTCAAATTGAAGAACAAACATGTGATAGGGATGTGAAAGCAAAACTCAGTCTCCAAAGATATCGATTTTTTTGTTTCTCATCAAACTCTAAATTTGTTCAAAAGATTTGCAATTGATACAGAATTTTTAAATATGGATCCTGATATGTGGTGTGAAAATGCAAATTATTTAAAAGCAAAAAAAATAGTGAATGGTTTCAAGGTTGTCAATGACACAGCTGAAAGAGGGGTAAAATTAATCCAAGACTTCAATTCCTGTTTGACAAAAGACGAAGAACAACGACAGTTTCTGTTACAAGTTGTATCGGAATGTCGAAAATTTTTTCCTGACTTCAAAAGCCACGTTATGTAAGCCATTACAACCTTAATCTAATAATTAATTGTAAATGTAAATAATAATAATAATAACTTCTTTCTTTCATAATGCTTTCTTTTGTATATTTTAAATAATAAATCTTTGAACATTACTTCTTCTTGTTTTTTATACCTTTTTGCATTTCTTTTCTCGTAAATCCATCATTTTCAATTTGGATTGTGCTGTATTTACTTTGAAAACAGTTTTAACTACACCCTTTTTTATGTACCAATTGAGAAAATAAATAAAGCGAAATCTGGACAGCACATGTAATTAAATCTTGCAATATTTTTAGGTATTTTATAAAAAAAAAAATTTATAGAAAGTTAAACTTCAACCTTGATGAGGCACGGGTTAATCTTATCCAATTAAGCTGAAAATTCACCAATCTCATTTTTTAGCCAATTGGCAGCTTTTAGAGGGGTCAGCACAAAAAATTCCAACATTGATTTTTTGTAACCACCCTAGTGACACATACATTGACCCAGAGTTACATAGACAGACAGACAGAACCAAAACCGAAATTGCTATTTTGATGATGATGATTAATAATGTAATTTTTTTCAAACACGTCATCATTGTCGGGTTCAAACTTTTGTTTAAATTTGAATGATAACCGACTGAATACATTTCCCAACATTTTAATGAAATATACATTCGTGAAAAATGAAAAGCGACTACTGAAACCGAAATGGGTTTTATTAGATATGTTAATGTTATGTTAAATTATATCATAAATTTCTTTTGAAAATACTCCTTTTGAAATTCAAATTGCACACAAATATAACGTAACTTTATTCTGGTTGACACATTCCTAAATAAACTCTCGCCAGAATATAGTAGAACTGTAGACGGAGTTCTATTTACTTTCCAAAGTAAATTACCTTTCATTATGTGAATTAATTTAACGGTACAAGTATTTTGGAATTAATAAAATAAATTATATTAGATCTCAGTCATTTCTAATGTAACTATTCTTCAAAGGTTTAATATTCATGATTAGAATTACTTTCTCACAAATTGTATTACATGTAAGAAATAGAATGAATAATACAAATTAGAAAACTAGAGTTGACTTTTGTTTTGTTGTTCAAGGACGGCCCTGCTCCCAACTGTCCGTAATAAGTGGGACTATGGCATCTTCAATTGGGATAGTTGTGGGGAAGGGAAAGAAATTGGGAGAAGACCTGACTGTCCAGATCTGGTCACCAAACACGGCTAAAGCCATTTCAGTATTCTTTCACCAGGGCAATACTGAGTATCTACCACTCTGGAATAGAGGTGGGTGAGTTCTGCATTTTTCCGGAGGCATCCGAGGACTGCTTCCTTTTAAAAGAACTCGAGTTCTTGGAGTGGGTCCCGGGTCCGAGTTCTTGGGTGCGGACTGGGTACTGGGCGACTACCGGGACGCACGGGTCCGGCCAAGGACTCGGCACTCGGACTCGGATAGAACCCGCGAAAGAACTCGGACCCGTAGCAGGACAAGGACCCGCACAAGAACTCGGACCCACACGAGAACACGGAGTCAATCCCGTCACCCATCGCACCCGAGTCGCGAGTTGTGCAGTTTACATTTTGGCGAAGTTCAACGAAATTAATTCGTGTCTTGTCGTGTTCCAGCTGATTGGGCTACGGCTAATGCGAGGCCGTAACGGATGTAGTATTAGGTTCCAAGTTCCAGATGATAATTTTAGCACACGCGTAAGCAGTAATAAATCAAATGTAGTAACATAAATTTCGGTTGTCGTTGAGAATTTGTCGTTTTCATAATCTCTGTCCATCGATATAGATAAAGGTACTTGGTCGAAGCCTCTATCAAATGAAACTCAGTAAAGGCGAGATGTTTTAAAAACAAAGTCAGGAAGTAGTTAGGTACAGCATTGAACTATTAAAATTTTAACAATTAACAACATGTTTTAATATCTATTTATTCCAGTCCATTTTTTTTTACTTTTACAATACATACACACTTTGTTCAATATATTATTGTAGGATTTGTGTATATTATATACTTGATTTGTATATTTTTCCTTTTGGTTTCACAAATATATACATATATATGTCTCAGGATCATTAAAAATAAACACATGCCAGAAATTTGCCTTTCGAATGAACACTATTACGACATAGCTAAAAAAATTTAACAAAAGATAGCCATTTTAAATAAACAATTATTGAATAAAATAATCTTGGGACCTAATTTATCGCTTGTCTGAATCTTTCCAATACCAGTTGACAATCAGTTCCAATTTTTAAAATCAAAGCAAATCCATATTCTAGAGTTCATTGAACCAGAGTTACGGATACACAGACAGACACCACTGAAATTTGTATTTTTAATAACACCAAAAATAAAAATAGTGAACGATAATTAAAATAAAACTTTAAAATAAAACAATAATTTTTACTTACAGTAGGTACCTAGCGCCTACAAATATGAGGGGCTAAAATAAAAATATAAAACATCAAAGAATTGCGATAAATCATTGAGATTTTACATAAAAACCGTTAAACTAATCGGCAATATCTCAAAATGCCAACGTGTTGATTTTTAAAACAAGATCATGAAACAAAAGAAACATAAGAATTGAACATAAAAATAATAAATCAGTAAGTTTTTTTTAAAATTCTGAATCCGAAAAAAAAAATGTACAAATAGGCATAACAGTCAAAAGAATCATAAATAAACTCAAAATATCTTCGTATTGAATTTTTTAAATCAAGATAAAACATTAAAAAAAATGAACATAAAAAAATGTAATTTTTTTTTTTTAAATTGCGAATTGAAAAATTAAATTATACAAATTGTTACAAACAGTTAAAAGAATCAGCAATATCGCAAAATCCCCCCGTATTATTCATAAGACATAAAAAGCATTGAAAAATAAAATCAGTAAGATTTTTTTTCATTCATTCCGAAACGGAAAATAAAATTTTACAATCAGGTATAAACCATAGAGTTATAATACAACACAGTTATAATACAGAGGTATCTTTTTGTAAAACAAGAATAACATTGAGGCATTCTCGGGTCCGGGTTCTCTGGGAGTCGTTGATTGGAGGCATTCGGGTCCGAGTCCCAGACCGAGTTCTCTGGGAGTGGTTGATTACGAAAAGGAGTGGGAGTAGGACCCGCTTCCCGCAAAGGACTCGGGCTCAAGGACTCAATCCGGCTGAACCTACACATCGCTACTCTGGAACGTGCCGTAAATAGGCATTTCCGTAAATATTTTTTTCCCTTAATTTATTATAGATAATTGTGAAAAATCATTAAAAAAAAATTTCTGGTATTTGAACCCGTTTCCCCTGAATTCGTAATCTAAGATCTCAACAGTTCGAGCACGAATTTCGTCATAACATAGCATAATTATGAACATGTTTATCATAATTATTTTTTTTGTGTAGGGATTAATGGACTTTCACAGAATCTGTAATACAAGAGAAATAATAATATGCTTGTATACAATTCATAAGCTGATTGACAAAATATCACGCGTCTAGCCGATTATTTTTAATGATAAACTAATGTTTACAAGACAAGGTTTTTTAACGATAAACTAATGTTTACAAGACAAGGCATAGCACAAAGGATAATAAATTAGTATAAGCAATAATGAGTCGCCTGAAATATACATAAAAATTGAAAATATCTACCGAGTAAAAATAAATGCGGTTGTTTACAGTTGAAAAAAAAAATTATAAGTAGTGAATGCTGATTGAAGTACTTGTACATATCGAATTATTTGGCGGGTTGGGAATAAGCCGACGTAGCTCAGTGGTCCAGAAGGTGCGGGTTCGATTACCGTCAGCGGAATTTATTTTTACTCGGGTATGTTTATTTCAGGCGACTAATTATTGATTATAATAATTTGTCGTCTAGCCGATATTAATTTATTGGTCTATTATGAAAAATGCAACAAAATGGTGTGCTAAATATTGAAGTGACCCGTATCCAGAATACAAAACTGTACTAGAAGATGAACGTAAGAAAACGGTAACCATTTGTGGTAATTAATATATTTCCGTTACATAATAATTCTCCTTAAATTATTAGTTTTAAAAAAAGCGATTCTTAAATAAAACAGAATTTGCTTTTTCATTAAAAAATAAGTTTTCTCATCTAGTCAATGCTCCCTTAAATTTTATAAGATTTACGAGGGTAAAAATGAATTTCAGATCCAATTTAAAAGTTTATAATAAGGAATCTCGTCTTATGAAATGAAAAATATTTTCTCATTTTTTATAAGAGTCTTCAAAACATTCATTTGCAAACATTGGTTAAGTTTTAATTTAAATAAATTTTCAGCTGATGAAATTGTGTTTTTAATATTATTTCCAAGAGATATGTATTCCTTTGGTTAAGATTGGGGACAGATATTTTATTATGAATGCGAAATTAAAAAGAAAAAATCTTTCTCGTATTTGAATAAGAAGATTATTCAGATTTTAGAATATTCAGTTCAAACAAATTTAATTTATTAAATATCCATATAAATCGTGTCCCACGCTCATAAAACGAAATTCTAAGTGGATTTTTACTGGTGAAAAAAATATCGAAAACGCTTTTTTTTTCATTTTGTCTAAATAAAAAAGTCAAGTCATTTTTGGTTTACAAAACGTTCTTATAAACGCACGTATTCCCACTCGGTCAGGTGTTCTATTGATTTTAAACATTAGGGTGGCCATTTTGTTACTCGTAAAAGTAATGCTAGGTAGGATTACACTTGACAATTATTGTTAAAATTTTTTTGAAGTTAGAATTGGTTTGTAATAAACTTCGTTTTATTTTTTATTTTAGATAATCATTTATAACCACCCTAAAGTTTCGTAGTATGAGCGCGGAACTTGGCCTATACTTTTAAATACGTTACTTACTCGTATATTCCATAATTCATGGCAAGGGTGGAGAAGCACGAACAAGGTTCTCCGTCTTTTACGTTACTAATATTATTTATATATTTAGACGCCCATAGGGATTTTAATTACATAAATATAAAAAAAATTATAATTTTATAATCATGACAAAAAATAATAACAAACTGATAATAACATACTAAAAAACTTGATTACTGCACATCTTCGTATATATTTGCATTTTATAGGAAGCATTTAATAACCAAGCACAGCAAGGATATTAAAATGAAATATGTCGACAGAGAAAGTTTCATTCCGAACACGATGCCATCTCTGTGAACAAGAATTGTATTAAAAATTAGTGCGAGAAGCAACTACATGAAATGGAGTATCGTATCGTATTGTAATCATTGGGTACGCGATAATTAATCATTACTCACAAGGTCAGTACTGTATAAATTGCCGAGAATTTAAATCATAATAAAATATCGCAAATTTTCTTCGCTCTGAGAATTATGAGGGTAATTTAAGAAATTACTTTACCAAATTTAGATTGTCATTTGGAATATGTTTATAATTAGTGTACCTTCAACATTCGTGCTGCGATCTTTCAATAACATTTTTTCAAGCAAAATCTATGATTTACAAAAAAAGTTAGTTAATAACGATGATTAAGCAGATGAAGTGGTTAATTGCAAGTACGAAACCCTCATTATCAAAAAACATATTTTTGTTAAATCAAATCATTATCTGTTTGAAATATACCATCAAACGCAATATTGATCATTAAACAAATTGAGACATGTTGAAAAACATTGTGAACGTATTTTTACTGGCTACTTTAATACTTGCCTTCGCAAATTAAATCTTTTAGGCAACGTTAAGACATAAAAATGCTTAAAAGCTTAAAGTGTTAAAAAAATGTTGGCAATTTACAAGTATAAATGGCAATTAACGGCCAAATTGTATTGCTATCCAAGTGTTTCATTTCAAATTAACAAGACCTTTTGCACATCAAAGTTAATCGAATCTAGTCGTTTTACATGAAAGCTTAATACACTTTAGATAAAAGCTCTCGTTTTCCCCGTCACTTTGTTTCCTGTTCTAAGTAACTTCATTACGGGTCTCATTAGCTGAGCTTTCACAAAAATTAAACGAATCAAACAGTTTATTGATGGCACTTTTAACGTTAGAGTTTATAGCTAAACCAGCCGTATTATTACGAGTTCATTATATTGACAATTTTATAAAAGATTGATTTATCTACTGATCTCCAGAAAATAAAATTGTTATTTCCGTGGTCGAAGGGTAAGGCTCTCTTTAGTTCATAACCCGGCGTACGCAAGTAAATTAAATTTGATTAATTTGATAATTTAAAATAATATAAAGAATGCTTACAGCACGTTCCAGAGTGAACAATACTATCAGTATCGCTCTGGTGTAAGACCACCATTCTCGCAACATACCCTAATTGGGGATGCCATAGTCTCACTGGCTCCAGACAGTTGGGACTCATATTTTAAAAGGGTACTGGTTGCAGAAATTTTATTTTTCTGGCACCTTCTCCAATCGGAGGACGCCTATCATAGTCAATACTTTCAAATTAACGACATGGCAGCATCAGAACTGTATGTATAGGTTTATGTTTAAAATAGGATATAATCGCTTAAATCATACTCTATATTACTAAAGTATTTTACATTAGCTCCACTACACTATGAAATCTTTCAGGTTGCTGGGCGGTTTTTTTAAAGAAAATAATAAATGACGTTCTGAGAAGAAAAAATGTATGAAGGGTGGGTAGGAATCTGGAGGTCAGTGTGCCCAGGAGTAAAAACTACGTGCATCCATCGCTCTAACTGCGGAGGAAGACGATGGGTTAAGAGAGTCCTGCTCGAGATGTTAAAGAGTCTCCCTCAACCGGCCTCTACCGATCCAGCCCAACACTTAGTAGGTGAGCAGACGCATCCGCCGCCAAGATCTATACAAGCTACGTCACCAAAGGTAGCGAACAACTTGGGGTCACCTATGGCAGAGGTGTTGGTTATCCAATAAGTTTTTACCTGCGGAGGGGGTACCAACACCCGCAACCCAAATTAATAAATAAGTTGTTAATAGATGGTTTGATTTACTGAATATAGAGTACGTAGTCTAATAAGTGGAACAAAATTGTTAAACACATTGCTGTTATATGTATATGTTACATGTATAAGTGACTAGAAGAATTGATATTTGGGGATCTGGGGAAGAGGCACGAAATGAAAGATTTCGTGAAGGTCACACTTTTTTATTTGAGTCAGGTTGCCGTATGTGAGATGACTTGAGGACCGATGATGAAGACTTCGGATACAGGCGGTGAAGTGCTGGTCAAGCGCGGGTCAGTGAGTCGACGTCGCTGCTGATGACCGGACTCGTTGACTGTCAGGAACTGGTGAAGAGCGTGGGTCTTCCGGGTGTTCCAGTACTGACAGGGAAGCCGAAGGTGCGGTGGACCTGGTCGGCGGTTGTGCGGGAGATGGCATAAACCGGCGTGGATGTAGCGATGGTCAGATGTGTTGGAACCAGGGCGCTGTGATCCGGTGTAGCGCTGGCCAGGGACGATGGCCGGGGCCAGGGCGCTGTGATTATCCCGATGGAGTCCATGATTGAACCGTGCAAAGCCGGGTGTTATCACCCCGCGCGCAGCGGAGGGGCGCGGGTTGTCACTCGCGAAGTCTTGCTAATTGTTGAACGACTGATGGCTGACTGACTAGTTCCTTCATGCTGTCGCTTTTATAAGGTGAAGAAGCTTCTCGAACATTTTGGTTGCTATGTAGATATTGCCAAACCAAAATTAAAAAGAATAAAAGAACATCCAAGAAGCTTGTTTGGAACAAAATCGAAACTTCTAAAATGACGTTCGATTCAAGTAGTGGCGTACCACTACAGATATATTACGATTTTATAAATCTATTGATTTCACGGATAAATGTATATTATTTTTCAATGGTGAAAACTTAACATTGTTTTTGTATAGCAATGGACCCACAAGTTATTGGTTAGCAAATTATTATATGCCGCCGACGAGAATCCCGTTTTTTTGTATGGATATTTCAAGCGACTAATTATAGCTCATAATAATTTGTTATCCTTTGTGATATGCATAAAAAATCCTTATCTTACAAACATTAGTTTATCATTAACAAAAAAAAAAATAATGCGATTTATACAACTACTCCGTGATGTTAACCACAGCCCAACAATTTCATAAATATATTCGAGTGAAATGGTTTAACCAACTGCACGTAAATATTAGATTATTCGAACAAATTATTAAAAAATCACAGTACATACAACATTAATAAAAAAACTTATTATATTTCTCATTATTATTTAGTGCATTATTTTCTCTATTTATTGTATTTTTCCTCCCTTGGTATTTCCATAAAGTTTCTGAAAAACTTCATACTTATATCATATTATTATTTTACCACTTTTCTCCTCCCTTTTTACGAAAATATATAATACGATGTTTTATTTAAAAATATACATATCTGTTATCTGTATCATATTGAGATTAATAAAGATATTAAAAAATATCGATAATAATATTTCATTACAAGCAAGAATGAGGTATAGTTTAAAAATGATAATAAATATCACAATGTGAGGAGAACCTGTGCGGAGAAGATGGCTTGTATTTTATTAGTGTATTTTTGTGAATTGATTATAATAAATGTTATTATTATGTTAAAGAATATTACAAAATGCAACATTACAGAAATATAAGAATGGTAAAAAAACAATAAAAATTGTATTTAATATAAACGTTGTTTTTGATTTTTCAAGAGTCTGAGTGAATATGAAAGTAATTATTATTTTTTTGGTAAACTAATGTTTAAGACAAGATTTTTTATGCATAGCACAAAGGATAACAATTATTTTACAAGCGGATAAGAGATAAGCCGCCATAGCTCAGTGGTCAGAGCTGTCGACCGGAAATCGAAGGGACACGGGTTCGAGTCCCGTTGGCGTCATGTATCTTTTATCAGGAGATTTTTCAATGTGGATGAGTGTTTCAGGCGAATAATTATTGCTTGTAAAATAATTGAATATGAAAGTACCTACGTAGATGAATAATAATAATTTTTCATTTACATGTTGCAGTTTTACAGTGGTTCAGTTATATACGGAAGTAAAGAACAGGTAAGATCATAAATCACGTATACTAGACATGAATATTGAATATATTACTAGTCATAAATAGATGGGAATATGAATATGGAATATATTACTAGTTATGAATAGACGGCAATATGAATAAATAATAAATTACTTGTCATGAATAGATTTGAATATGAATATAGAATATATTACTAGTCATGAATAGATGGGAATATGAAAATAGAATATATTACATAGTAGTATATTCTAAATTCATATTCGCATCTGTATTTTATTGCAGAGAAATGATGTGATGGTTAGTTGGTTTAAATTAAAGTTAGAGAGTTAGTTAGTTAGTTGGTTATTATTTAACCAATTACGGGTTATTTTGTTACGCGATATTAACCTAATGAAGTTGCTAGTGTAGAATCTAGAAGTGATAATATTGAAAGTTTTCCTTGTTGTACTTAATTGCGTAATATTATGGAATCTGAAAATAACAAGTTAATTGCATGAAAATAAAATACTTCTCTATATACCACTATTTAATTAAAATAATCAAATAAATCAATTACCTTATTTTATATTGAATAGTGGTGCATACAAAGTATTTTATTTCCATTTAATTACAATGATACCACAAAATGAATTTGCGATTATTTAAGTAATAACAAGTTATTTTTTTGGACAGTAAAGTCGCTATACATCGATATGACATTCTCACAAAGAATATTTTGAATTTACAAAATCCTTTACGACATGGAGGGCTTCCAATGAAAATCAAAGTGCTATTCACACGAGGGTAATGCAATTAACTACTTTTAGAGTGGGTAAACTTAGGGGAGTAAAAGGGTTCATCCTCCACGTTTTAAAATTATACAAAAACTCTGAAAAAGCTTTTTTTTAAGGGTTTTAAAAAGTTTTCATTTACAAAATGAAGGTTTTGAGAAGTTTTTTTTTTAAATATATTAATGTGTACATTAATTACAGTAACCTAATGTGTTTTAAAAAATTGAAATATTCGTCTTTTTTAACCACGTGACTTATATTTATGTAGTTGAAGCATAAGGAACAGTCTGGTTTAGTTTTTGTAATTTTAATCAAAGATTTGGGCATGCAAAAATGCCAGGGTAATAAAACCTGCCAGGTTAAGAAGAGAACACATTCAGATAAAGTGAAAATTTAAAAATTGACGAGGTCGAGCGCAGTGAAACAGATTGGAATCCGTTAAGTCGGGTGGCATGGGGGAGGGGCGGGGCAGGAGGGGGAGGCTAAGAGAGGAGAGAATAGCTGCTTGGTTGGGAAGATTGGAAAGGAAAACATCCCCGGAGGAAAATATCTCACAGTTTTATGCGAGGAAATCTCGAAATTTACTTCAAATCCTCGTAAAAATTGCCGAGTTGAGTTGTTTGTCGGTCAAATCTTAAGCCTGATTATGTTTCGAAGGTTTATCGTTTTGCTTAGTGGCAAACCATTTCTTCAGCTTGGAAAACTGATAAAAAATAGAGATCCCGTTTTTATTAAAACCTTTACGAAATAAGAATACGGACAAAAGCACACACGTAATCTTTTACGAATTCTTTATAACGTCGTGATGAGAAAACTTAACCAATTTTATTTCGTCTAAACTGGTTAAATAGTTGGATCTCTTTCATAAACTGAAAAAAACATTGACAAAATTATTGCCTTTTGAAGTGAAACAAACCCGGAAAAAAAGTGTTTCCTCGATAGAATGTGCCCGCTGCATGCTGGCCTCTACGCCGCTACGTTTGTAGTCTGTAGATATCGTGGAGCTGTAGACAGCCTCCAAGCCACGGCTTCAAGGTGCTACGCCGCTAAGTGCTTACATACATTGCAAATAAACTAGCACTTTCCTCGCCCGCAGCCAGCAGCGGTAACATACAGAACAACCCTTAAAGAAGTTGAATCGGAATTACTGCCAGGGTACCAGTGATGAAAGCAACATTTGTGGGAATTTATTTATACATTTCAACGCTGCTTTTCAACAGGAATAGCAATGAGTGAACATTTGAATAGTTTGCCTTTTTGAGAACCTAATGTGAATGAATAAAGTTATTGCATACTTTTGGCTAGCGCTTTCAAAAAATATTTTATGAATTTCAAACGTAATTTTACAGACATCAATTATCGTTTGTTTTTACCGCCTCGCTTTTAACTTCTTAAAAAGAAAAAAAAACTTTGGTAACTAACTATCCATCACGCCGCATCATATAATTCATAATATATCGTCACACATGTACTCTTCTGAACCTTGAAATTTCTTTTCCTGTTTTGACATGGCACGACTTAAGTATTTGATTTACTTAGTCGTGCCATGTCTTTCTATGACGTTCCCAATTGTTTTACCATTTTAGTATTCTACCATTAGCTTCCGAGTAATACATCCTATTTTCATTCTTTTTTTCGTTCACCTGTTTTACATGCCCAAACCATCCAAGCGTCCATTTTTTAACCTTAACCATTACGCTCATATCAGGCTTGCATTCTTTCCGAAATGTAAATATATGTATATTTTTTTTACTTTTGCAGGTAATCAAAATTACTGAAAACTAAATGTGGGTGATGCTCGAAAGACAGGTTATATTATGAAAAAAAAAAATTTTTACAAATTGAATCAGTAAAACTTTTTCGGTGATATTTTTTTTTATAAAGTATCATGCAGTTTGTAGGGAACGGAATAAACCTTAATTAATTTTGTATCTCAAAGAGAATTTGATACGGAAGTCGAATGATGATTGGCTAAGCGCAATTCATTGTGGGTGAATCGTGCACCACCCCTTCGGTTTGGGTACCGTTCCCCCCGCTGTGGAGGGGTTTTGGGGTGGGGTGGGGTGGGGTGGATGTAGGGGGACGGCGGGGAAATGGGGTAATATGGTGGATTGAGGGGGAGGAACCGGGGGAAGGGGACTGCACAGTAAATAATATCTAAATACAATTTCCTGCAGAATCAATACGACGACTGAATGCGTCGTATCACAGACTTGGGGTGCAGCGGCAGTACGGGGATATCTGATTGTGTTAGGGCGGAGTGTTCGCCAAATCGAATCAAATCATTTCAATGCGATGCTTGGGATTAATAAAATAACATTGCAACCGATGTCACTTCGACTTTATGTCATTGGATCATATTGGCCGCCTCGCTTAGCAAATTAACCAGGAAGTTTCGGAGCTTGGTGAGGGTTGTATGGACTAAAATATATAAATTAATTTAATTACGTAGCAATTTTGGACTGCACTATTGTTTAAAAACTGCATTAATGTAACTTGACGCTTTTAAAAAAAATGTAGTTGAAATTTTTTTAGTAATAAAATAATAACTCTTCTTCTGCAATATATTTTTATGGGGTACATATCTATTCCGCCTTCGGTAATTTCTTTTTCATGTTTTTATTTATATCTAGTATAAACCTTTTAACAACTTATTTCTATGACATTAAGGACACTTTACAATACATCTTAAACTTATTATTTGTAATATTTAGGCATAACCCATGTAAAGCAGCAAGGCTTTTAGTTTCATTAACATCTGTCGGTAGTTCATTAAAAATCTTAAGTCCTTTAAAATAGTGATTATTTTGAAATGAATTTCTCAAGTGCAAATAATTTATACATGTTTGTTTTTCGATTTATTCAAATATTTCTCAGTGTACATTGCCATGTTCAAGAGTGGCCTCTGGGCAAAGAGTTCAACGTTTTTAAAATAATTTAATTATAACAGGAATTACTAGAATAATATTAAATACAAATCACTCGAACACACCAGGAAAGTATTATGACTTTTGAACAAATGACATGACATGACATTCGCGAGGTTCTGTTTGTTCGTCTCTGATATGACAACTATCTAAAGATTCTAAAGCCTGGCGAAATTCAGAAGAACTTCATGTAAGTAATCAGAAACTTAACCCTTTCATGCATTCTGATTTACATATTCTGAACTGCTGCCAATTACTGTGCTCTCTCAACTTCACCAGCCCACATCATATGCACATCACATGCATTCGTCACCCACACCACACCACCACGGCCACACCGTCGTGTTCTAATACGCATTTGCAGACAGAACCTCGACAGCAGTGGCGTTGCAACGAATCCGAGCTCATGTATAACTGACCTTTATCCCACAACATATGGGACAGCAACTGTTATAAAATAATTACATTTGTTTGTTGAAACAAGTTGATATCAATTTTATGATTATTGTTATTTTGTGTTGGTACATCATATTGTGTAAATTAATTTTAGTAAATTACTTAATTACTGTGGGTACCTACTTTATCAATTTGTGTACTATATTAGTTTGTGCGCATGACTTTAACATTGTTTCCGTCACTTGACGTACACTTTTGTAGAGTTACGATACATTTGTTTATGTCGTTTTGGTGCACAACAATTTTTGTACTTCACTTTCTGCACTTGACCTCGTGTACTTCACTTTGTGGACATCACTCTGTGGCATCTCTTTGTATATGTCCCCTGTGTACATAGCTTCGTGCACCTCACTTTGTAAACGTCAGGCAGTGTACTCCTACAACATTGCATCTATTTTATATTCTATTGACAAAGTAAAAATGTGTACACAAAATCATCATTAATGTTCACTAATTTTCTTAAAATTAACGGAATCAACTCAAAATCGCAATCGTGGGATTTTCCAAAAACGTAACTATTTTTATTTCAACCTCAAAACTAATAAATAATAATATATTAACACAACTGTATGTTTATATATACAGGGCATTCTTGTAATTATTACCAATAACTAAATATTGACATACACTTAAAATATTCCGCTATCATCTTCAACATAACACTGGCTAGAACACTCCTTTGAGGTGAAAAGCCGTTTTAAAAAATCGTTACCCAAATTACTCTAGCTCTTGGTACGCCACTGCTACAAATACATGAACATTTTGAGCCGTCTATAGACGGAGTGAATTCTCCATGATTTTGTGTTTGGTTTGTCTACATGTCTACAGCATGTCTACCGAGTGTAGAATGCAGATAGAAGAAGCTACTAGAATACTCCTGGAGAGACTGATCAAACTCAATATCCAATTGCAGTTCTTTTTCATATGCAATGTCGGGTGGTTAAATAATTTATTTTATTATATCATTAGCTTTGCTTTTATTGGACTTTGGCCAATTTAGTAAAGTTCCCCGATGGTCGATTTTTGCCACTTTGTTTGTACCACAGCAATTATAATGCCTATACTTATTCATTAATCTCTTATCATACATATTCATCATCTAACCACAGAAAAACCATTTGTGAATGCCAAATATGTAATGTAATACATATATTCATGCCATATAACTTCGTTCATTTGAAATTTACTGGACGTATGAACCAATTTCTAATAAGTAACAAACTACCATTATATTGTATATATTTTAAATATATTAAACCAACCGGATACATATAAAAAAAACATCTTAAATCATAAAAGAGTTAAGGTGTATTTATTGGTAAGATATAAGAGGTAGAGAGATCATCATATTTTTTCGGGGAGAGTAGGTGGGGGGTGAAAGTACATGGAAAGGAAAGGTATATGTTTAGAATAGGGCTATTTGACAAGTCAAATTGTTAATTTAGTAAATTGGTTTTATTTATTTTTACGGATTTTTTTGTTTGCAGAGCTTCTAGATTGTTCAAACGTAAGCCTATCATATTTCTGTGCAGCACATCTATACCCGAGGATTTACTAAAAGAGTGATCTTTATTCATTAGGTGTATTGCGAATTCTGAAAAACCTAAACTATTTAGGCACCTCTAGTATTCAATCACCCTCGTTTGAACATTTCTTGCAATTTTAACTATATAAAATGATAAGCAATCATTACATTTAAGCTTGTAGATGACAGAATGACTAAAATTATTTTCTTTATCCTTTGAATTAATCAAAAGTTTGCATAGGTTATTTTTGGTATAGAAGCGGCTTTAATCGTTGGAAATTTTGAAACACAAAATAATGAAATTACCATAAAAAAAAATTGTCTGCCAGAACAGAACTCATGAAATTAAAGAACACAGCCGAAATTGTGTATTTTGATAAAATTCATCTTCATCTCACTCATAACCTCCCCTATAGTAAAAATACTTTATACAACATGGACGGTCATATATGACACTAAACTGGAGGGGTTGAGAGTCAAGTACCTATGAATTCCTCAACCTTGGTACTACACTACTTTATTCGAACAAATTGATTATTGTCGCAAACGTAACATTCAATCATCTAAGTTTCTGATCGCCGATAAATCTTTTAATGGTTCCACGTTGCTACTCAAACTAATATTCACAAGATTACAATATTATTTTAGCAATATTCAATATCACAACGCAATGTATTTAGATAGATTAGTTATGCCGTGTTGCGCTAACTCCCTCTTTAGCCAACGTTTCGGACAGTATTGCAGTGTCATAATCAGGGCAGATGTGTTATTTTAAATAATCTCTTAAAATTATTCATAATTCGGTTAAAAACGAGACTGCAGGCCCTTAACAAAGGATTTGATAGGTTTCCTAATAAACTTTTGATAATATAAGAATATATAATCACGATGTTGAGAAACGTGTTTATAAAAATCCGATTATTTCCGCATTTCGTCATTATATATTATCAAGACAAATGCACTTGGATGAACACGAGTGGAATATACTTAAGTTTATCAGAAAACAGCCTGCAATCCCGCTTATATCCGATATTTTTCTCCGTGTACCTATAGTCAAATTAAGTCTCCATAAAATCTTCTACCATGGTAAGATAAGCGCAGTTGGTAGAGCACTGTCCCGGAAAGACAGGGGTCCTGGGTTCGAGTCCCAGATGTGACCGTTTCCTTTTCTGATTTTTCTGTTTCAGATTTTCGTTTAGAAATCACTAATATTGTCTTCATTATTTAAATATTACAAATTGAGGTTTTACTCAATAAAGTTATTCCGAAAAAAAAATATTCATTCTAGACTTGCAGAAAAAGTCAACAGATGTCGCACATTAAATAAAAAAAAAAAAATAAGATAGGTTTATCTAAAAGACGCTGTCTGGATTGCATTTAGTTCGGGTTGAATCTTGCGATCATACATAAAGATAGTTGCCAATAAAAATGTGCGGTGAAAAAATGAAGACAATGTTAGTAGTTCTTATTCGAAGTATGATACAGTTAAAAGTGACCGAGGGGGATAGGGTCCCATTAGCGCAGTTGGTAGAGCACTGTCCCGGAAAGACAGGGGTCCTGGGTTCGAGTCCCAGATGTGACCGTTTCCTTTTCTGATTTTTCTGTTTCAGATTTTCGTTTAGAAATCACTAATATTGTCTTCATTATTTAAATATTACAATTTGAGGTTTTACTCAATAAAGTTATTCCGAAAAATAAATATTCATTCTAGACTTGCAGAAAAAGTCAACAGATGTCGCACATTAAAAAAAAAAAAAATAAGATAGGTTTATCTAAAAGACGCTGTCTGGATTGCATTTAGTTCGGGTTGAATCTTGCGATCATACATAAAGATAGTTGCCAATAAAAATGTGCGGTGAAAAAATGAAGACAATGTTAGTAGTTCTTATTCGAAGTATGATACAGTTAAAAGTGACCGAGGGGGATAGGTTCCCATTAGCGCAGTTGGTAGAGCACTGTCCCGGAAAGACAGGGGTCCTGGGTTCGAGTCCCAGATGTGACCGTTTCCTTTTCTGATTTTTCTGTTTCAGATTTTCGTTTAGAAATCACTAATATTGTCTTCATTATTTCAATATATATATATTGGTTATTATATATATATTCATAATAGGTACACGGAGAAAAATATCGGATATAAGCGGAATTGCAGGCTGTTTTCTGATAAACTTAAGTATATTAATATCTTGTATATATTAATACCCAGCCAACTACAGTGAAAAAGTGTGATATTTTTTGGCACGAAATAACTAATTCCTCAACAGTATGACAGTATAACAAACTAAAACATTTTTTTTTTTAAATATTGCACAATTATTATTTGTCAAATCGTTGGCAAGTCTGGAAGATAAAATAGTGTTTGATGTCGGTGACGGAGATAACCATAAATAACATAGAAATGAATGCTCTCTATGATGGTCTAGTTTTTAAACCTTTCACGAATAAGTCTGGTGAAATTGTTCAATTTGATCCATGGTTCATTCCGAGAGTACCGAAGAAAAAAGTCAGTAGAATATAGCCAAAGGTAGGATCCATACTTCCCCAGGTAGAGAAATCATCATCCCAAGTCTTCACTAACAAAAACTAAAACCTTACCGCGACTAAGACGAGAAACCAAAACAATCTAATAAACAGAATCTCTTCTAAAACCGTTTTACCCTTCTCTCTTTTAGAAATGTAAATAGATTCAATTACAATAAAAAATGTATAGAAATGTTGAATTAATAAATATTCTTAACTCATGATCCAAAACTTATAAATAGCTCCAACTGTTTAAAACTCGAAAAATTGAATCCATGACCACTACAATAGCGAACATCTCGATAAACTTTTTCTCACGTTCAACCCTCCCTCGCCCCCTCGGGCGTCGGATGTCATCTTAAAGCGTCTTGTAGCCAACTGACCCATCTTACCATGACCCCTCCAACATCTGACCCCAGGGGCACAAAAGGGCGCCAGAGGGCCCCTTGGGGGGGTGTTTCCCGGAGCCTCACACTGCAGCGTGCACCAAAGACAAGAAACGCGGGAAGTGATATTGTCATAAAGTGCGATAAAGACGCACTAGCCGAACAGAGAGAGAGAAACCCACGTGGGATCGATACGTCATTTGAGCCGTCGCCATGGCAACAAGGGGTGCCCCCCCACCCCCAATCCTACGCCCCCACCACCATCCCCCCCTGCACCCCTCAAGAGGAGGCCGGGGGGAGTGCACCCCTGCACCCCGTCTATTAAATTCGTAGACTGTTTTAAACCGAGCGAAATAATACGATATTGGCATTTATCAAGAAAGATTGTTTCCCTCGGGATTTGTATGTTTATAAACGGTTGAGCTTTCTGGGCTTAAGAAATGTTCGGTGTTTATGTTTGACGACAATTAAGATGAATAAATTATTGTTTGTATTGTGCGAATTTATTGAAGATTCCAGGCAATTATTTACATAATACGCTCAAACGTAATTTCCACTTGAGCGATGATTATAATATCTAAATAGGTTTTGTTAATATTTTATCAAAAATATGCGCAAGGAGATTACTTACTGATGTAATATATTGCTAATTTCTTAAAAAATCTCTTCAAATTATTCGTATTCCGGTTAACAACGGGACTACAGGCGTTTAACGAATGAGTTGACAGGTTTCCTAATAAACTATGAGTAAAATACGAATGTGCTATGACTATGTCGGAACACGTGTTTATAAAAATTATAATATTTTCACGTTTCGTGATTGTGCGCTATCAGGACAAACGCAGGTGCATGAACACGTGTTCATATATATTTATTAAATATACTAAAAGTTTATCAGGAAACGGCATGCTATTCCGTTTTTAACAGGATTTTCATTTACAGCAATACTCATTTTTCTCCGTGCGGGATGAAAATTTTAAAATCGAATTTATTTAACAATTAGAATAAATATATTGCTTACTTTTTTACCCGACTTCGTTCGATAATTCGAGAATTGATCAATAAAAAAAAAAAATAATAAAGCGCCTTGTATTATTTTTAAGCAGTTAAATGTTTTTTTAAGGGCCGTATCTCACGATGAGATAATTGTTGGGAGATAATACTTGCGAAAACCTTTAAAATCCAGAAAACCTGTACCAGTTTTATGACGCCAGAACTCACCGTTTAAGGGGCTATACAGCTTCATACTAACAAATTTGTTTCGCCATAAGTGATTTTAAAAGTAATTCAGAAAACAATTCAGAAAATAACAATATAAATTATGAGATACATTTAAAAATACGGTTTTTCTGTTTTAATAAAAAAAAACGAAATTTTCTACTCTACATTATATCGTTATTTAAAAATCAAGCTTTCCTGGAATTTTCCGTATTAATTTCCTATTTAAATAAAATTCAACTTAAATAAATCATCAAATATTTATGAACAAGGACGTGTGGAGAAAACTAACGAGAATTACAATATTTGATCAAACTCAGTCTTCAAGGGAACGAGCTTCCCAGAATCTCCGAATAATATTTCGTTAAAAAGAAGTGCGCTGTAAAAGAAATGAGACTTTTCCAGTAACAAATTTACATAAGCTGATTGTGTATATATACACACACTTGTGTACAACATAAACGCACACGTGTCAAGTAGTACATGCACACACCAACACACCTCCATATAAAAAAGCTCTCATTTTTTCTCTGAAATTGAATTTCAATATGAAATAAACATGTGACACACACAAGCGCAAATTTACATTTTTCATAACGCCCAGAAATGGGCCAATCTGAACATACAATTCTCATCCCTTTCTTCAATTTACATTCTAAATATGCAAGAAAGGGACCGATGTATTTTAATCATTTCCCCTCGTAAGTGAAATGGCAAGGTTCAATACAATCGTAGGTCTTTTGTGTAATATGTTATAAAAGCAATAAATGTGTATTTTTATTTGTTTTTCGCTCTTGTATTGGAATGGCAAGAAGTCAGTTGTAATAAATGGATTTTTGTTGTTTCACTCAAACGTCAAACACGGCTAAGCTTAAACAAGCAGAGAGCATTCCGCTCAGGCAATTGACTGAACAAACTTTGCGGAAAATTGCTTTAAATTTTAACATGAATTGCTGAAATTAATGAAATGAAAACACTCTGAGGTACTAGTACCTACGGTATTCCTAACTAAAAGCACCTACACAACTAGCTAGTTCTAGCAGCTACTCGTCTATTGAGTAATTAAGTTTTTAATTATTGAAGACAATATCAGCGATTCTTAAACGATAATTTCCATTAGACCCTCGGTCCCATTAGCTCAGTTGGTAGGCGTCCCGGCAAGGGGGACGGACTCCGGGTCCTGGGTTCAAGACCGAGTTGTTACCGTATCTTTTTATGGTTTTCTGTTTCAAATTATCGTTTAAAAATTGCTGATATTGTCTTAAATAATTTTTACTCATCGAGTTATTCCAAAAAAATAAATTAAGTTTTTCACTGTTCTACATCACTTTCGTAAATACCTTATTTTTTTTAATGATAAAATAATGTTTATAATACCTGATTTTATGCAAAGCACAAAGGATAACAAATTATCATAACCAATACGAATTAAAAAAAAAAAGTTTCATTTCCTGTCGGCGCCATTTATTATTTTCTGGCGAATAATTATCGCTTATAATTGTTTGTCAAATTATAATTTTTTTTATTGTAGAAACAAACAGTTTAACATAACATAAATACATTTTAAAATATTTTTACAAGTCATACTGTTTTAATTTATGCTACATTTCCTTTAAAAGCAGGTGATTGTGGATGGAAGAGGAGTGTACATTTGCGAAAAAATAATATAACTTGGTTACAAAGGAAAAAATAATTACGAAATTAAAAACCATACACATTGTTGTATTTGGAAAGAAGAATTTTTTTTTTAAATTATATCCCAGCGACAGCTTGACCGCGTTAGCAACTGTTACAATACATCCACCGATAAAAGTGATAAAAAATTTTCTTCTTACTTCTGGTGATATTGAACACACATTTTGAAATTAAATATTGTCATTCTTTCTTGAACATAAAATAAAATTTACTGGCCTATCTTGAAAATAAATTAAATTTATAACATCATTTTCATAAAAAAAATTATTCACCTTGCGCCGTGGGATGAGAAGTCATTTAGATTAAAAGACATTCTAAGAATCACGGAATTCTCATAACAAGCTATCATAATAACATTTTTATAAATTATATGTAAACCTAAAAGCATAAAATGAAGACGATATCTAGAAGTGCCTTTCGTACAAATTTGAATTGAAAAAAATGCACTTTGCAATTGTAGATCTTCAGCACATTTAAATTTCATAAACCTTGAACCTAAAAAGCCATAGACGAAGCTATTTGAGAACAATTTAAAAACAATTGAAGCCGCAGGATGAGGTGAAAGACTTATGAAAATTTTCCATTTTTTGTCTCATCAAATACCCAAGACAATCACAAGCTATCTATAAGAGCTATAGATAAAATTACAGCACGCAAATAAAATGATATTAGTTCATTATGCGCCTCTTTGCAAACAAATCATTCAAAAGTTTGTCATACAAGATGGATAACAAGAAATTTTCCTTCACCTAGATTTGGCTTCAATGCCATTCAAATAAAATCGAATTAATGCTCTGTCCAGGGCTTCTTAGGTCCATGTCATAAACACAGTTTTGTGTTGGAAATTTAAGCTTCCATTAAGCAAATATTAGGATTACAAAACACGCCCACAAGGCACTACTTGTGTTATGTTTTATTCTATGTCTTAAAAATGTAATTCAAATTTTTTATATATGTAAATATAATCTTACATTAATTATTATTTTCATTCTTTTAATGTATCAATTATATAAAAAAAGAAAGAAAAAAAAACAATATTAGTAAATATCATTTCGTGTTATAAAATAAGCTTTACAAATGAAATAAACTCTGCGGCATCTTGGAGCATAACAGCAGCTTCGTAGTTATTTAAAACGTAATATTTTCAAATGTTTTTCATTTTCGCGGGAAGTTCGTTCGTGGGGGGATGGGAGGAGGGGTAGGAGAAGGGCAACGTTTAGGGGCTCGGGGACTGACGAATAATAATATGTGGAGGGGAGAAGGGGTGCTAGGAGGAAAATCTTCGAAAATTGAAATATAAATAATACAAAGCTGCGCCCCTATTGCGATCCCACTCCATCCCTGGAACGGAGTTCGTTTGAGGGGATTCAACGATTTGGTTAAATCGTTGAATGTTTGAACTGGGATTCGTTGAATGGTTAATATGCACAGAATTCGTCACGGGAATTGCGTGGTTTTCAAATAAGATGTACCCGGTCAGTTATGCTTAAAAGATTTTTATTAAGACAAAAAATAATGTAATTTTTTTTGTTAGCAGTTTATTTATGTTTTGAAGATCAAGACGCTCAGATGTTGGCCATTTACATTTATGCATGATTGTAGCCGGTCCCGAAAAGTGTGTGTGGCGTCAATCAACATCTGACTGTGAAAGGATTTTCTATTAGATTTTAATCTTGAGATCTTCAAGGTGGTCTGGCTTATCGGCATATACATAGGACTTGACATATCCCCACAAAAATAAGTCACTATTTTCATTTTTGGAGATAAGGCTGCCTGGGAACTGATCCAAAAAGACAGCCATTGAATGACAATATCTTTAGTTGAAACATCTTGTTGACATCATACTCTCTTCGTTTCCAATCTGCGACGTCGAAGTTCTGGAAAGAAGATCGTTTAGAGCATCATAATGTAGCTCTCTGAATTAACAGTCACAGTAATGTTGAGCCAATAACGCCCTTCTCCCCAATTGCACACCATAATGCTACTTGGGCTGTGTAGAGGGGACTCATGTAACTCCCGAGGTTTCTTTCTCTGGATACGATACGACAGCACGTTTTCCTTTTACCAGATTACTTTTGGATAGAAATAATTATACCAAGTTTTTTTTTTTTTTTTTTTTTTATTTTTATTAGTAGCTATATTATACATTTTTTTTACATTTTTATAAGAATATATATATAAAAAATAGATGTTGATTATATTCATAGTCCTCCTCACTAGGAGATCCTGTGCTGAGGGGGACTAGGTTTTGGATAAGTTAGTCAGTGGAAATCTTTTATATCTCTTTACAAATACCAAAGATTGTTACTGAGACAGTTTAGTTATGTGCTGTATCAATGTATTTTTTTATTATTCATATATAAAAGCCCCTAAAAAGAGTATTGATAAAGTAATACATAAATAATGTAAAGTCTTAAAAAGATAATCCATCTAGTTTTATATTAATTGTTAGCGCAATGTTTTTATTTTAATTTATAATTCTCCCCGGTCTGAACTTGCGTTATCCTTCGCAGGTGAACAGGGGCGCACAGAGCTCTATTTTAAGGGAAGGGGCTGTTTTTATTGAATCAATTTAAACTGACTGTGGAGGCTTTCATTGCAAAATTTCGCTTTTCTTTGGATTTATCAACTTTTATTATTCATGCATGCAATTCTGTTCATAAAGGTGCGGAGGGACACTCCCGCTACTTCCTACTTCTGCCTGCTATTGAAATTGGAGAATGAAATAAGATTTCAAATAATATTATTATCATGAATTACTTATATGTTTTTGTAGCGTTTTACAGTATAAATTGACCAATTATTACATTGTTATAGGATTGTGACTCTTATGCCAGTTGCCCAGATGAACCATTCTCCTCTTACAAAATTAGAAAAATGTGTTTTTATGATTTATTAAAATCAGGTTAAAAACTTCCTGTTAAAATTTTAGAGCAATTCAATAAATCGGTACACGTGTTCATGCGCATGCATTTGTCCTGATAATATTGATAACGACGAAAACACGTGCTCCGACATCCTTATACTACATTCGTGTTTTACTGAAAGTTTATTTGGAAACCTATCAATTCATGCGTTGAAGGTCTACAATCCAGTTTTTGACTGTATTATGAGTATATTTTTTTAATAAATTAGCAATACATTTTATCAGTAAGTTTTCTCCGTGTAGGATATAATACGGAGTGAAACTTAGCATAACACATCTATTTTGTCACCGCATTGTAAGGTTCGTAATTTATAAACTTAATATTCCTATTGAAATTATAATCAATTTAATTAAACATCGAAATTAGTAAAGCTGTTCGACAAGAGAGTCATCTGATCATGTTTTTAATAGAGTCGTGCAAACTAATCCTTCACTGCCACAATAATGTCATTACCAATTCGTTTATAAACTCTCTTATACCACGCATACAGATCGTAAACGAAATTATATTATACAAAATGATTGTGAGCAAATGATCGTAATCAAATGATCGTAATCAAATGATCGTAATTAACTCGTCAATGGTCGTTAGCAATATGATCGTAGGAAAATAGTAAGCAAATGATTGTAAGCAAATAATAGTATCTGCGTGTCATGTTGAAGTAAAAAGGTTTGATATAATTTACGTGTAATTATTTATTTTTTGAGATGATGTTTGGTACACTGCATACTTAATAATACATTTTAATAGTCGGCATTATCATATAAAATTCTGATTATACAGAGTTTATATTACGTAAATCTTAATAACAGTTAACCATAAATAAGGACGGGTTGTTTCGGAGAATTTGAACAATTCTTCAAAGTTCAAAGTTAATTTTCAAGTTCAGTGAAAGATTTTTTCATTTTCTGTTATTATTTCACTTTTGTCAAGCAGCTAGCCTATAATGATATAATAAAAAAACTTGAATGGGACTTCCACAGAACCAGAAAATGAACGTTGTAATTTGAAGAATTGTTCGAATTATCCGAAACAACCCGTCCTTAATCTTTTTTCTTTATTCAGTTCATTGTTTATACTTTCATTGAGAATTTATCGACCACCATGCTAGAGGTACTTGCCCGTGTTGTGGTGGTCGATTATATATAAAGTACACTAAATAAATATCAAGTATAAAATAGAGAAGAATTTAAAAGAAATAAAGAAAATATAAAAGAAAATAAGGAGTATAGAATTTAAAAGAATGATTTAGAATAAATATATAAAATCAATCAAAGTAAGAATCTTACAAAGTAAGGAAATAAGAAAAAATAAAACAGATTTTATTTTAGATGCTCGAGTTAAGTGTTTATGTAAAGTACATTAAAAAAATTGAAATAATATATCAAAGTATGAATCTAGATAATATATGTAGATAAAATAGTTTTACAATCAAATGGTACTGTACGAACATTTACATCAAAGAGTAGTCTTTTACCTAGTCAATAATGTTAGTATTTACCACTCTGGTCTGGTTTGTGGTAGATATGTTTGTCGAATTTACGCCTTTTTTGTGATGATAGACAGCACAATATGGAAGAAGATATTAGGTTCACGGCATTGTATATTTTTACAGGTAATTTGGATACATTATATTATGAAACCAGAGAGAATTCTTTAGGACTAATATCAGTGCCGGTTCGTGTATTTTTAGTGTGGCAGAGTGCTAAGTTTGAAAAAATTTACATTATTTATGTTGTTTAGTCCAAATTACTCTGTCGCCGCTCCGATTTCCTGAAAATCTAAAACCGAATTTTCAAAAAAAAGAGAAAACTCGGCTACAACAACATTCATAATTAATGTTAACATTCATCTACATTCTACCCCGCTACATTCAGCCTCACATTGGGGATGCTATAGTCTCACTGGTTCCAGACGGTTGAGAGCAGTTGAGAATCTTGTGCGGTTTCAACAAAAAAAATAACGCCTTTTTTAATATTATCACTCTAGTTCATCCGCCACTGATTTTAATATATTTTTAATCTAATAATACAATTTCTTGTGTGTTTTACAAAAAAATAATAACATTAAGTACTTAGTTACCAAGTCGACATCGTTTCATATTAAATCTTGTCTAATGTCACTAAATTTATTTCATAATATTAGTTCTTTAAAATATACATCTAAAAAGATTTCTCGAAATCTCGAAAGGTCAGATAGATATAATTTGATACTTATTGAAAATGTATCAACATGAAAAATTATTAAAATAAAAAGAAATGTCAGATTAATATCGAGTTACTGTAACATTAGATTATTGTTTATTTTGTTGTTACGCAAGTATGTGAAGCCTTTTAAGTGAGCGCCGACTATAGAACTGTGAAGAATCTACAAAAATTATGAAATTTAATTCAAGATGGCTACTGTTCACGAATGACTTTCTCAACTTTGTATAGGTATATTAAGTTTGTAACTGATTGCCCTTACATTTTGTTTAATGTTGTCTCGCTGCCTATTTCCCTATATACTGGATGTATATAGGAAAATACAATTAAAATACGTAATTTTGCAAGTGTGTTTCGGGTGATGTTTTTTATGATAGATTTTTTGTAACAAATAGATATAGTGATATCCTCAATGGGATCGCCCGTGCTGAGAATTATATTTACATATGTTAAAAACTTAGTAGCATGGATAATTGAAGTGATTATAAATATACTACATGGTGTTTTTTGTTCAGTTGAGTGGTTTCAGTTTCATTTTGTATTTAGTGTCAGTATACTATCTACTCGTATTTCAGATGTCCCTATGTTTTGTATCCAGCAATCTTTGTATTAGAGATTTAAACGTTAAAATGTTTTTGTAAGTTTTGAATGAGAGTGGGATTTTGTTGTAGAGTTTAGTACCATAGTACATGAAGGTATTTGTCAAAATTTGTAGCGGTTTATTGGATATGTTTTTGACCCTTAGATCTAGTGTTTCTAATATATGTATCAGTTGTTGGTTGTTTTGAATTTATGAATGTATAAGAGTATTGTTTTAAAAAAGAGTTGTTTAAGTGACATGATGTTAAGTTTGTTGAAGTTTTCGTCAGTGTTTCTTTTTACAGGGACTTTCAGAATAATTTACAGTATGGCTTTTTAGGTTTTAATGAGTAATTTGAGGATATTGTCATTTGCACTGCCCCATCCGATAATACTAAGAGCGATTGGCAAAGGTCCATGCAGATCTTTATTAAGTCTTTTTACTAAGGACATTCCTGATGGCTTTGAAGAAATTACTTAGTTTTTTTGAAATTTTATTAGTTAAATAGTTAATATGCTCAGTCCATTTTAAATTTTTATCAATTTTTACACCTAGATAAGTTGCTTGGTCAACGTTTTTCATTAAGGGACAATCATTACAAAGCCCAAATAAGGGATGGGCCCAATGTATTTTTATGTTTTGTGTTCTTCCGATTTTTTTTGTATTTTTCATTTAGAAAGTGATGAATTTGGTTTTATTAGCATTAAGTGTATGTGAGTGGTAGTCAAGCCATTTTTTGATTCTATTTAGTGGCGTTATGATTACTTAAATATTTCTGCCCATTTATTAGAATAACTATATCATCCGCACAACTTATTATTTAGCATTCACATTCTGTGTGGTAAAGGTCATTAATGTAAATTATGAAGAGGATCGAACCCAAAATATTTCCTTGAGGCATCCCGAATTCGACATCACTAAACTCGCTGTTTATGTTGATAAGTTTTACCGTTTGCTTTATATTTTCCATATAACTGTTTAAAAATGTCAATTCATTTTCAGTAGTCCCTATATTTTCTGTTTTTTTTCAAAATATGTCAGTTATATATTGTGTCGAAGGCTTTAGAAAGGTCGAGTTATTATCGAGTTAGATGCATTTTTTATGCGAGCTTAGAGAATTTTTAATATATTCAATCATTAAGGCTATGACGTTGGATGTCCCTAGTTTTTTTCTGAACCCAATTTCTTTCTGTGATAATAGTTTGTTTGATTATAAGTAATTGATTAGTTGATTTTTGATTGTTGTTTGATTGTTTCTTTATCTAAGATTTTTTATAAAGAGTTTGGAATTGTAATTGGTCTATAATTATTGACATCTTTATGATTACCTGCTTTAAAAATTGGTGTGATAGTCCCTATTTTGAATTGTGATGGGAATCTGCTCTCCGTAATGGTTTGTTAGGAAGAGATTTGGTTCGATAAATTCGTCATGTACGTATTTTAATGCTTTCATTGTGATTTCACCACTATGGGATGAAGATGTTGGTTTGAATTTAGATAAAATTAGTGTTATTTTGTGTTTAGTGTTTGGTTTTAGTGGAAATTTCTTCCTTTGAGAATTTGAGTGTTTGTTTATTGGGTTAAAGTTTTGAGGCATGGTTATTTTATTCACTTAATTTGAGCTTATCTTTGAATAAAATTGTTTGTGTAGTTTACTAGGTGATGTATATTTTGTGGAACGAAAGTATACCGTTATTGGTGTTTGTTTCTCCCAATGAGTTTGTTTTGTTTTGGTTAGTGTAGGCGAATTCTTTAATTATTTGCCAGATAAGTTTTGGGTTATTATTGGATTCATCTATTTTAGCTCTGTAGTAATTTAGTTTAGCTTAGATAGTAAGATTAGAGCAGATTTTTCGTAGAATAGTTTCAGGGGAAGATCATAAGAACTGTTTTTTACATGTTGATGAAGTTTGTCCCTTTTTGTAATACATTTAGTAGGCCAGGTGTAATCCAACCTTTTTTGATTATTTTACTGTGTAGGTTTATATGTAGATTTTCTAGAAGTGTGGTTTTGAATTTTTAATTGAAGGAGTTCAATAAATATTTTCCGAGCAATATCTAGGTCTTAAGTTATATATAATGTTTCCCAAGGATTCAGTAGTCATTTTAAGTTTTTCATAGTTCATAATATGTTTATTCCAGAAATAATTTAAAAAGTTGCATTAAGGCGACGCACAACATCGTGCAACATTTGTAATTGGGCCGCTTACAATAACACTCCTTATAGATGGCGATGAAGTTTAAATTCCTGCTTAATACCAGTTGCCGGTTGTGATTGTTTCCAGAAAAACATCGCCAAAAAGTGTGTTTTATTATATTTTGCGAAGTTCAGACAAAAATATTTAAATTTTAAACTTAATTTTCCATTTTATGCCAAAAACCATAACCGAAAAAGGGTTCTTAAGTAGGAGATTTTGAATTTTAAAGCAGTTTTTATATGTCTTATTGGGTTTATAAAAAGTTTAGAAAAATTCTCATTGTTTCAAAGGTGTGGTTTTTACTAGCAACATTTAATTAAAGCATCTTAAATATTTTTGAGTCATCAAATATTCAAACAAAAAACACACGATTTTGCATTACTTCGAAGTGCTTCGCCTTACGACGTTTTGTTCCGTTGTACATTATATTAGTCGGTCCGAATTATTCTGTAGAGCCCCTTATTCACGAATTTTATTAAATGAAGAAATAAAAATAACACGTCCTCTGAACCATGATATTATTTTTCAAACCTGTTTATTGATTGAAGCAGACATTTCGTTTTCCCCACATCGCGAAAGATATTGCGTCTCTCCACAACTCACTTAGAAAGTCAATCCAGTTTGAATGATTGATGTATTGTGTAAATTTATCGATTGCATATTGAAGATTGCATTACAAATGCACTCATGAATAATATGCCCCAGACGCGAGTGGTAATATAATACATCCTATAAATTATAATCTTGAGAAGCAATTTGAATGCAGAATCTCACCTGGTTGCAACCAATTATATAAGAACAGACAGTGTAAGGTATCTATTATTCTCTGACTCACACAAAGTCTCTAATAAGTAATATAACCCTTGAATAGTAAACTACAATATAACCTTCATATACATCAAATCACAAATAAAGCTGCTAAAATGTTAGGCTTCATCATAAGAAACACAAAATTTTTCAATAGCATCGATATCATCAAGCAACTCTACTTTGCCTATGTACGAAGTCATTTGGAGTTTGCATCAGTTGTTTGGTCTCAATTTTACAAAATCCACATAAACAAAATCGAAGCAATTCAAAACAAATTCCTAAAATATTTTTGTTACAAGTCATTTGTAAGATTTAATAACTATGCAGAGGCAGCTTCATACTTTGAAATTGATTCACTGAGTGTACGGAGGCATCAGAAGGATGCACTATTCCTGTATAAAGTAGTTAACCATAATATTAAATGCCCAGAGTTGCTAAACAAGATTCCATTCAATGTACCTGCGCGTTCAACACGCTCTTGTGTCCTGTTCAGGGTTGATCAAAGCAAAACGAACTCTAAGCAGAATTCTTGCCTGAACAGACTATGCAATAATTACAATAGCGTATTATCCAAGGTTGATATTTTCAGTTGTGAACTTACCAAATTCAAGAGGTCCATAAAATAATATTTCTCTGATGGTTTGTGAATAATGTTTATGTCTCTATTGTTTATATCCCTATTGTGATTTGATTTATATCTACAAACTCTCTCCATGGCTATAAATGTATTGTTTTGTAAATTTTTCCATTTATATAATCTTTTGTTTTGTATAAATTTTTTAATTCATATTCCTTTCTCACAAATTTAAATAACTTATTCCATATTATGCTGTCTCAGTTAAAGTCATAAGGAGGAAATCCATAATTGGTTTTATTTTACTATATAATACTTTTGCACAAACTGATTAAATGTAAACTGTCGATTTCCCGAAAATGAATAAATAAATAACTATGATGACTTAATTATTTTTTCGTAACCATATACTTAGTCATATTTCACTAGTAGGATGATGAGATTGGATATTTGATTTTCTTAGAATCGCAAACTGGTGTAGATACTAACTACATACTTAAGTAAGATATCCATACAGATTCCGCCAGACCATCGTACAAATGTACTTTTTGGAGTGTGAAAAATATTGACTTATTTTTTTGTTGTCCACACCATTTGCAATCTAAACGTTGATGAACTGAATTTAGCCGTGTTTAGTGACCAGAACTGAATAGCTAAGTGATTTTTTAACCTTCTTCTTCCCCATCTTTACCTTTCTTTACTCCATTCAGCTTCACGACATAGCCCGATAATTCGGGTTGCTATAGTCCCACTGGCTCCGAATATTCGTAAGCCGTTAATTAAAAAATGGTTTTATATCCCGCAAACAATCAGCACTTCCAACCACAATTTTAAGTTCTAAAAATGATATCAAAATTTGTACAAAGCATTACTCCATCTTCGTACACACAGAAAACGACAAAAGACTTGAGAAATAAAATTTTTCTCTCTAGGAACTTGTTCCTTAGTTTAGGAAAGCAATAAAAGTTCGTTTGTTACCCAGAGAACAAATATGCTTCCATCCCGCTTTATCTCATTTCGTTGCAATTTTTTATCTTGCTCATATTCCAGTCGGCTAACTCAGGAAATCTTCTACTTAAACATTTTTGTATAAATATTTATTTTTATTAAACGTTGGGGTTTAGAGATGGCGGGTGTTCCCAGATGGTAAGGAGCAAACAAAGAATAATTTTCAATTCATGCAAGATTTTGTGCTAACAGGGAAACAATTGTGATTTTCTTATATTTATGTAGGTACTTGGATAAAAATCCAGTCTTAAAACTAAAACGCTGAAGTGTTACTTAAAACGATTTGAATGAAAATGTATGTCGCCAATCAACCTTAGACGTCACATAACATACAAACATTTCGACGTTTTTAATCGGATAATCTGTAGTTTGAAGACATTCTTAATTAGTTTGCAATATTTTATTTCAATAGGCAAGCAGACCAACGCAATTGATTATTACCCGCTAGAGAAATAAGAACCAATTTACATTTTAAAATGTCAGGCCCACAACATATTTTAATCGATTTTCTTCTTCAGTGGTCTAAAACTATCAAAAGAAACTAGCTGAAGCACCAATCGTTGCTCGGGCTTTATTCTGCTTTAATGGATAGGAAAATTGGATGTTGGCATAGAGCTGTACAGTTAGAGAAGCTATTGTTTACTAATATCTTGTCAAAACGTGTTCTTCTATTAGAACGGGATACGCTATTATACGGATACGGATAGTTTTAATTAGAGCGTTGGAAGTCGCTTGGAGGTAAAAAAGTGGAACATATTTTTTTCACTTCATGTCTCATCTAAATAAAATACATCAATGGATAATAGTGATTTCCAAAATTTCATAATAGTAACCTTGCTTTTATTTTAAAGGTCAAGTTTGCAAAATTTCATTAGTTTCGGAATAAAGCTGTAGAAATCAAATTGTATGAAAAACCAAATCATCAAAGATAATATGCTTTATATATAGATAGATAATTGAAGCCCCGGCGTTTCCCGGGCTTTGTGCAGACCTTTCAGGTGTAGGCAGTAATTGTCCTCTTATGTTGATCGTCAAGTGTGCAAATTTTCGATAAGAAGTATCAAAATTCTGGTTTAAGGGGTGGGAAAAAGAGATAAGGTTCATCTAGACTGCGTCTGTTTGTTTTTGAAATGAGAATATCCTTAGTTACTACCGGGAAGACATTTATCCAGTTCCTACCTATCGTATCCTCAACCATCACCTTGTTGGAAAAGTATTTGAAATTTCGAATAATGGCAAGAACATAGTGCAAATTCGAGTGTATTTGTTTTGAAAATTGAAGAAGGATTTGGACTACCTTGGAAGGAGGTTTTTCGTGTATATAATCTCGTTGAAAAGTGAAAAGAAGAAAATCGACTATCTTGGAAGTGCTCAAAATCATTTGTAAGCACTCATTCGTTTCGTTGTGGCGATAATTACCTCGAGGTATCGCGGTGGAGCTCACTATATTGTGATTGTGTTGTGTGCTCCTTCGCAGGGATACAGTGGTAAGTGCTTGTTCATTCCGTTTTCTCTCATTCCATTCCTTCATTCCTACACATACTGTTACCCAATTCCAACAACCACCATTTCATTTCGTCTCGTTTAAATTATTTACGGTCCATTTTCATGTTCAAAGCTGTAATTCGTAAGCAGTTTCAGATGCAACAGTGACCTTCCTCTTGTTCAGAAAGTCAAGCATGCAAATGCTGCTAAGAAAAATCGGAATAAATTTCTAGATTTGTGTAAAAAACATCCACACCGGGATACTCTTCATTATAATATTTTAGAGAGATAGTTATAAAATTTCTTTAGAAATATGTAGAAAGATCTCATTTATGTACGTAACACACTTTCTCCAACAAGCAGCTATTTTTTCTTTGCTTTCAAATAAACTACAGCGTTACAATTCATTGTACGCGCGCTAGAAAAATATTTAAGACGATAACTTTTGCATAACGTTACGTAAATATTACTTTTCTTGCCTGTAACACGTGTTTTAAATATTTTACCAACTTTATATGGAGCAAATGAAATTTCGATGTTATAATAAAACTGTTTCACATGCGTGCACGTTCACGTTACTACAAGCGGAAATCTAGTGTATCTACATCATAGAGAGAACCCAAAAAAATATTAAAGCAAAAAAAAGGTTTTAGACACAAATTTTTTTTCAAGATTGATTTAAAACATTCCAACTTCGGACACGATTTATTTTAGCAAAAATCAAAAATTTTGCACAACAAAATCGACTCCAGATGTGTAGATTCACCACTTTCCTGCTAGTACTACGAGTTTTCGGATACTGTGTATAGCACACACTACTACCAAGCGATGGAAAATAGCTAATTTAAAAAGTTTGCTTATATATGGGCCCTCATTACGGATACAATACCCAGTGAGGCTCACATTACTAAAATAATATTTTAGTAAAAAAAAATACTTTTAATGTACCAATAAAATTGACAAAATCTGGACCTGAAAAATTGAAAGGACCTGAAAAAAAAGATGTAACTAAACTTTTTAATGCTTAATCAAATATTTGCTATTTTTAACAAATTTAGTAATGCTTTTCTTTCATAATTATTATTCAGATTTTTTAAATATTTTATGATACCGCACTGAAATCCTTACTTCCCGAAGCACATGACATCCTTATTATCCATCCTTGTTTTTGAGGTTGAAGGGATTGTGAAGAGGAAGAATATGGGGAACCTGAGTATTCAGATCAGACCTGGTCACTAAACATGGTTAAGGCGATGCATTACGTCGTGTAATATTTTAAATTGAGCCGCTATCAATAACAACCCTTACGTAAATGGCGATAAGGTTTAAATTCCCGCTTAACACCATCCACCTGTTTTGATTTATGCAAGAAAAAAACATGGCCAAAAAGTGACTTTTATTTTATTTTGTGGATGTTCAGGCATAAATATTAAAAAAAATTTCAATCATTTTATAAATAACTTAATTTGCCTCATTATACAATAAAATCATAACCGAAAATGGGTTCGTAAGTAGGAGATTTTGAACTTTAAAGCAGTTTTCATGCCTATGAAATGCAGTTTTCATGCCTATTTACGCCTATAAACATTATTTTTTTCTGGGCTTATAAAAAGACTTATCTAAAAAATACTCGATTATTTCAAAGGCCAAGATGTATTCTACACGCAGTATTTAATTAAAGCATCTGAAACATTTCTAGGCGACCAAATTTTCAAACCAAAAACACATGATTTTGAATTACTACGTATGACATCGCCTTAACGCCGATTAAGGTAAAGTAACGATTTTTGCCGAGTGGTTGTCTTTTGCTTTAAGGATCTACGACTTTGGGACGTGTCGCAAATATATTATAATTTATTAGAGCTTCCTTCAAAAAATTTTTCATACTGGTTTACCCATTGACATGCAATTCAAACTAACCCGTAAGAAATCTTGAATTATTTCTCGTCGAATTTAAAAGTCCCCAAGAAGAAGCAAGAAGCATTTACAATAGCTTCATTTCGGTTATGGTTAACGAATGCTTTTATCAGCATTGTAAAACTTTCCGCAATTACAGTTCCGGCTTCTGATCCATTACTATTCTGTTCCGTAAAATGTTAAAGTTGAAAAGAAAACTCTTAAGGTTTCTTTTGAATTTCAAATCATTCCTCGTAGAGCCACCCATCCCTCACCCCCACCACCCCTGGGGTGCATGTGCCCCCCCACCCCCTTTAGCCCGCAATATAAATATGCTTATTCAAGATATTGCTGCATCGACGATTCTTTCAGTACACTTTTTGAAATGTAAATTTCGTTCTTGATAAAAATAGTTGGTAATGCATTCTATAGTGGTAGGTAGGTATTTACTCTCAGTATCGCCCTTCCTGGCAAAAGACCACCATTTAGAAAAGAAACTTTGTTGCTTTGTGACCGGATCTGAGAAGTCGGATACTTCACAAAAGTCAGATGCTTCTACCCAATCTCCTTCCCTTCCTAACTCACTTCAGCCTCATAAAAATAAAGATAATGATATAATATAAAATATATTTAATTCAATATTATAAAAATCAATTAATTCACACCGTTCATTGATTAATTCAGTCAAATATTACTTTTAAATTTACTCATTATTCGTAGGTCTTACTTGGAAGTATTCATTTATCTGCTTTTAAATATAATCCGTTTAAGGCTTCGTAGTAAACGTTCAAAGATGGTTTGAAAGGAAGATATGTAAATATGAAAGTTAGAGGGAGCGCGCTAATATTAAAAACCGATGACAATTAAGGCGATGCACTACGTCGTGTAATATTTTAAATTGAGCCGCAATCGATAACAACCCTTACGTAGATGGCGATAAGGTTTAAATTCCCGCTTAACACCATCCGCCTGTTTTGATTTATGCAAGAAAAAAACATGGCCAAAAAGTGCCTTTTATTTTATTTTGTGGATGTTCAGACATAAATATTTAATTTTTTTTGGATCATTTTATAAATAACTTAATTTGCCATATTATACAATAAAATCATAACCAAAAATGGGTTCGTAAGTAGTAGATTTTGAACTTTAAAGCAGTTTTCATAGGCTTTTACATTATTTTTTTCTGGGCTTATAAAATAACTTATCTAAAAAAATACTCGATTATTTCAAAGGCCAAGATGTATTCTACTCGCAGTATTTAATTAAAGCATCTGAAACATTTCTAGGCGACCAAATTTTCAAACCAAAAACACATGATTTTGCATTACTACGTATGGCATCGCCTTAAGCGAAAATTGTGAAAATATTTAATGAAAAATGACTCGTTTGAAATAGATCCAAAATATCTCGACAAATGCTTTAGTTGCATTAAAAGATACTGTGTGAATTTTTTCATGGCTATTACATATGAAATAACAGAACAAAACGTGTTTTTAATAATTTTCGGAGCTTACTTTGCGATTTTATTCTATCGAGGGAATTTCAATTAATTAACATTTCAGCATAACAAATGTATAGATATTATCTCCAAAAATAATTTTTTTTAAGAACCAAAAAACCTAAAGAGTTAAAGAAAAAAATATTATAAATCAGTAGAAATTATGAATGCGGGGGCTTAAGCCCTGAAAAATATAATAAAAATATGACGAACATCTCACGTGATAAGAATAAATGATATCATAATAACACTAAGTTGGAAATACGTAATTAATCACAGGCATGATTAACTCAGTTATAAAACAAAAAAGTATAAATAAAAAAGCGTGTTTGCGTCAAAATCATTAATTAACTATTCCCGGAGCAATTAAGAGCAACACGGCTTAAAAATATAACCCATTAAAGCCTTATTTAATAGCATAAACCATTTTTTAAATAAATATCTTAAATCTTGAAAATTTACGAAATCTCGAAAATTAATTACTTTTATTCTTAATCGAAAAGTTGAACAGGTTTATATCCGGCCCCAAGGCATTTAGATTACACAAAACACCCGTAATTACACATCAACAACACAATAACTACGGCAAGTTAAAATTATGGATTTTAGTAACGACTTTGTTGCGTGCCAGCCCCTTCCCTATACAAATGTACCGAGCCACGTTAAAAACCTTGCCATAACTTAACAAGTGTTTTAAATTCTCCAAGCGAATTTGAACTTAAGCAATGAAAAGTTTTGATGGAAAATTAACTCAATTTTCCGTGGAAGCTTGAGAAGATTGACGTCGCTCTGGTCCTCGGACTCGCGGGTATTAGTGGGCTGAGTGTTACTACAGTGTGTTTTGACTTTTTAATGACTTTCTGTGAGCATTTCTTTTGTACGCAGTTTGTACGGCCGACGGTTGAACCGAGATTATGTTATTCTTTATTTTGTTGCGGCTGTGCATTTATTTAAATGCTAGATCTTTTATATATTTAAATACAATCGGCCCAACATGTGCCATTAACATAAATATATATATATAAAGTTTAATAGCTCTATAAATATGGAAACGAACATCTGAAAAACCTGCTACACAATCTTATTGTAAAAATATGGACCGCCGAAAGAGTACCAGAAGAGTGGCAAACTAGTATAATATGCCCCATACATAAAAAGGGAGACAAATTGAAATGTGAAAATCATAGAGGAATATCGCTACTTTGTACAGCGTATAAAATCTTCACAACAATTTTGAAAGAAAGACTAGAACGTCATTCAGAGAACTTGCTGGGAGAGTATCAGGCAGGTTTTAGGAGGGGGAGATCCACCACTGATCAACTCTTTACTACTCGACAAATCCTGACAAAATGCTGGGAATTCGATATAGACATATATCAACTATTTGTTGACTTCAAACAGGCATATGACAGTATAGATAGGGAGAAAATATATGAAATACTCCTAAATTTTGGTATACCGCCCAAAATAGTTAAGCTTGTAAAAGCATCGATGGTTGGTTCACGATGTCGAGTAAGGATAGGAGGTAAAACAACGGAGGATTTTAACGTCTCCCAGGGGCTGAAACAAGGTGATGGCTTAGCTCCCACTCTTTTCAATATTGTTCTGGAGCACGTCGTGAGGAAGACAATGATTGCTACCGAATCAAACATTTGCTACAAAAGCAATCAAATAGTTGGATATGCAGACAACCTTAACATTGTCTGAAGATCCTTACAGGCTGTAAGAGAGGTGTTTGACCCTTTGGAGACTGCAGCAAGAGAGGTGGGCTTGCAAATCAATGAGAACAAAACTAAAATCATGATGCAAACCAGAACCCCACACCGCAGAATAAAAGATAAAGTGAATTTTAAAAACTTCTATAACTTTGAAGTGGTCGAAGAGTTTGCCTACCTGGGCTCCATCATAACGCAGGACAACGAAGACCCAGTAGAAGTAAGAAAGCGCATCACAGCCGCTAACAACACTTACTTCGCGTTGCTGCCAGTGTTCAAATCCCGAAACGTCCATAGGAAAACCAAAATATCCCCGTATAAAACAATTATTAGAACGGTCTTGGCCTATGGATGTGAGGCGGGAACACTGACAGCAAAGTCTGCGGAACGGCTGGACACCTTCAAAAGAAAGGTACTTCGAAGAATCTTAGGAGCGGTGCGAGAGGGAGAGGCATGGAGAATCCGCCATGATAAGGAGCTATATGACATCTACCAAGCTCCCAGACTCTCTACTCATTTACGGCTCCAAAGACTAAGATGGGCCGGACATGTGCACCGAATGCCATAAGCATACGTGTACCAAAGAAAGTTCTAATAGGACACCCGGGAGGCAAACGAAAGGCGGGCAGACCTAGGCTGAGATGGGAGGACGATGCCAGGAAAGATGCCAGAGGACTACTCCATGTTGCAGATTGGAAGACGACGGCCGAGGACAGAGGGCGGTGGAGGCTCATGTTAAAGGAGACCAAGGCTCGAAATGGGCTGTAGCGCCATTGAAGAAGAAGAATATAAAGTTTAATAAAATATAAGTATAAAAGTACAAAAGATAAGAAAAAAAAGTATTAATAATGACTTATAATTTTTTTTTAACTTTCCGATTTTATGTCCGGGTTAAATCTTCCCCATAGGAAAAACTAAACCCTTCCACACACTTTTCCACAAATGATCATCTAGTCAATCAACATTATGCAAGTACATTATATAAGCAAAATAAATACAAAACAATACAAGTACAACACGTCAACTCACCAGAGATCAAATAGGAAAATAATTCACCGACTCCAGATATTTTCATATCAGAGGGTTCGGCTCGGTAGAACTCCTAACAGGGCGATATTTCTTCCTATTTTTAATAATATCATTATCTATAATAAAAAATGACAATAATAGTCTAAAAAAAAATTATTCGCCTATGATGCCAATCTGTACTTACCAATAAATAACTTAACTGATTATCAAATCACAGGAGACTTAATCACCATTAAAAATAACCAGTTATTTTTAATGATGATTAAAAACCAATAACCAGTTATTTTTAATGATGATTAATAACTAATAACCAGTTATTTTTAACGTTTCAAGAAATGACAAAAAATATAATTAATTAATGACTTATAAAATACAGAATATAAAATTAAGAATATCAGTAAATAGCAAAGCAAGAAAAATCTATTAGGTATATAAAAATATATAATTTTGAACTCATGAAAAGAGGGGATAAAAAGGCTATAAAAAAAAAATTATATTATCAGAAAAATTATATTAAAGGTTGTAAGGTTTATAATTTTTCTTTAAATTATAAATTTGATAACTAAAATACATTATTACAATATGTATAATACTTATGTTGATGTAGTTTAATAAATTTACGGAAGAATTTCTTCAGTGACTATATACTTGTATTATTTTCCATACATTTCTTACGCGTGCATAGATAATACCTAATTTAGGATTAGGTCCTCAAACAGCCGCTGTGCCCATATGATGCACAGGTGGGGCCTTAAAGGGTCGGCGACGTGCGAATGCAGTGCGTTGCGGACCACCGAACATGTGGTCAATGAATGCCCGCTGCATCCATTCCCCGGCGGGATTGAAGAGGTCCACACGGCGACGCTTGAGGCCATATACTGGCTCACTAACCTAGATTGCGCTGTAATTTTTTTTATTTATATCATAGTTTCATAGTACTTTCAGTATCACCATAATGAAAGACCACATTTCAGAATCGAAACGTTGCTTGAACTGGCATTAGTGGACAAAATTTGAATAGTCATATTCTCCACCTTTTTCTCCCTCATCTCCTTCATGTTCCTCCACTTTCATCCTCACAACATACCCCGCCCCAACTGAAAAATCCATAGTCTCACTGAGAACGTGTTGAAAATGTAGAGATTCTAAAATAATGTAAGGCTATGTCAGCATATTGAATAAGATTAAGAAAGGGACGCTTAGATGGTTTAGGTATGGAATAACAAACAAAAGGAGGAGTTTAAGGAGAATGCTATATTAGGCGGAAGTGAATGGTTGGAAGAAGTTGAGGACGCCAGAGGAAGACACGGCACGATTAAGATAATTACTTAAGTCGGGCCAAGTCAAGAATCAACAGAACTTATACGACGTATGAATGTAAATGAAGCAAAAAGTGTGTGTCAAGACAGAGTTGTGTGGCAGTCTATCCTCTTTACCTACTCTGACAGAGAAACGGCATGATGATGAATTAGATGGTTATGGTTTTTTAAATATGAATTCATAATATAGAATATAAATTCACGCATTTGGCTCCACATTTTAACTCTCGTTGCTTACAAATTGAAAAAAAAACATTTTTCCTAAAGCATTATTAATTTCAAGATTGGTATTCATATAATATACTCGTATATCTAGAATTTCTCAAAACATAGTAGGTATGTCGATTTTTATCAATATCAAATTTGCAGAAAGAACACAACAAACCCGTGCATCTAAAATTGGCTCCACATTGAACTCTGTGGCGGTACATACTAAAACTTCTACACTTCATTACACATCTGCCCTGATGATGGACACTGCAATGCTGTCCGAAACGTTGGAGGTAGTGAAACACGGCATAATAACCCAAAAACAAATCACTATAGTTGTCATACATCCTCTATTAATTCTTAAAAATATATATTTTAATTATTTGTTGTACTTGTACTATTACGTTGATTCATTTTGTTCCTATTTTATTTTTTAATTCTATTGTTGCTACAAATACTGCCATTATGGATAAATTGATTTGCAAATCCCATTTAGGCATCTAGGAATGAAATTATTATTATATATAATAAATAAAAATAAATTTTCGTTTTAAATTTCGACACAATAAGAGAAAAATTAGTTCAGCATCTTTTAGTAAATGTAAATAACGAGAAATCGTAATTTTCGCATATTCTTAAGCAAGTTTTTTTATATTTATTTCAAGGGTTCTTTCAAGTAAGATTTTTACTTTGTTTTTTAAATCTTTATTTATGTATGTTATATTGTTATTTTCAATTTAATTTATAATCCTATTGTAAACGCCCAATAGCGCGTTAATAAATAAATAAATACTCCTACTATTTCAACCCAACAATACACACGAGAAGTTGAATTATTTTTAAGCAAAAAGTATTAAATTCACTATATTTATTTACTTACCCAATTTTTAGTTTTAATGGAAGCACTATATATGATATTATGTCGGTCGATCCACGTGTGTCATTTATCATCTTCAGCCTGTCAGGTGAACAAAACAGTGAATTATGACTACAACTAATAATTTCCTTTCGTGTTTTGTAAAATCGATAATTCAATCCAGCGAGCAAGGATGGTCTGAAATAACATGAAATGATTTTGTAAATTTAAATTGAATAGGAATTGAATATATTTTTAACGTCGTCATTATTATGTAACTTTACACTAAAAAAATAAGTTGTTTTTTTTTCAAAAAAAATGAACAAAAATATTTAAGAATATATTCAACAGTACACATATTTATTTAATTAATGTATGTGAGTTATTTGGTTTTATAAACAAAAACTTGGCATAATAGCCATCGTAAGGTTAAGAGCCATCTTTCTACTCCTTAGTATGCCTTTCTGTCCGAAGGTTGGACACCATCATGCAGGCAGTCACCTTTCACAGATTGTAATAAATAAGGCTAGTAGCCAGTAGACAAATGGATACAGTCTGTTGTTTTCTACTCAGGCGTCGTAGGTTCGTTTCTCTGCTGGCTAAGACTTATAAAGGGTTTTCCAATAAGAACGGTGTTATTTAGAATAGCCCGCTATTTCGGTAGATGTTACTTTTGAATCTGTAATTTTTTGACATTTGACAAGTAAAAACTACGCCATTAATAAAAATGGAACGATACACGCTTCAACAACGCATTGAAATTATTAAAATTCACTTGAGTGAACCAAATGCAAATCATCTAGAGTGATGAGGCCCATTTCCACCTCGGTGGCTTAGTCAACAAGCAAAATTGTCGCATCTGGGGCTCGGAAAACCCAAGAGTTATTGTTGAAAAGCCTCTCTATCCTCAACGTGTGACTGTTTGGTGCGGTGTATGGTCCGGCGGAGTCATTAGACCTTACTTTTTAGAAAATGAGGCTGGAGCAACAGTTACGGTGAATGGATTGCGCTATCGAGAGATGATTAATGTTTTTTTATGGCCGGAATTAGATGGTATTGATCTGGACAACGTTTACTTTCAACAAGACGGCGCTACGTGCCACACAAGCAACGAAACCATTGATGTTTTACGAGAAAAGTTTCCGGACCGTGTTATTGGCCACCGAGATCTTGTGATTTAACACCTTGCGACTTCTTCCTTTGGGACCACGTGAAAGAGAAGGTCTACGCCAACAGTCCAGCGTCGATTCAGGACCTTAAAGATGGAATTCGTGAGGCTACCGAGGCCATAAGGCAGCCACTTTGCGATTTGGTTATGGAAAAATTCATGAAAAGGATATGGTCCTGTAGGCGTGGTCGGGGTGGTCATTTGACTGATATTATTTTTCACTATTAACGGCATACCTTCTTCTTTTTAATGAAATAAACATTCGATCATTTATATAAAAAAATGGCATTTTTCTTTAAATATCAAAATAACACATCTTATTGGAAAACACTGTATTATTGAACAAGCAACATTTTATGCTAAGCAATCGTTATGAATAAACTGACTGCATATGTCAGGTTATTAGATAATTAAAAATTGGTATATATTTGTAGATAAAAAAAGAAAGCAAAAAGGACGACTGGTACTTGATGCGAAATGTTTAAGAAAGACATGAAGGTGACATATTCATGAAAAAAAATACGAGAACAACGTGTCAATCCTATTTAAAAAGTTATCTAAATTTTGTCCAAAATCGGCTAGAAAGCGTATAAATCCACCGTATTGATCTGAAAAAAATAATGTCGCGGATGGAGAAACATTAGTACTTCTAATTTATTAAGAATATCACCAAATTATTGGTAATCCGGTTAACAAGAAATTGCAGGCCGTTTCCTGATAATCTTTTAGTAGATTCCTAACATATCGGAAACACGTATTCATGCACCTCCATGCCTTCATAATATTATATAATATATTATCAAGACAAATTATATTATAATGACAAGATGCGAAAATATTATAATTTTTATGAACACGTGTTCCGACATCGTGATAACATATTCGTATAATACTAAAAGCTAATCAGGAAACTTATTAATTCATTCGTTAAGGGCCTGCAATCCCGTTTTTTATTAATAATTTAAAGAGATTCTTAATAATTTAGCGATACAAATAAATGACGAGAATGTCTTATCTAACCGAATAATCTGTATATTTTCAGAACTTTGTATTTTTAATATTCAATTTAAGAGGCCACCATGGAAACAATTTATTAGATAACCAATATCTCTGGTCACCCCAAATGATTCGATTTACGAAGACCGTTGATAATTAATTATTTGAACCCCTTTGCTGATAGCTACATGTCTGCACCCAAAGACTTGATCTCAAAATTTCTTATCAACTACCAGTCACTCTGTATGTAGACAAATAATACTATTGTAGGTACTTACTTATAACTGTGCATAAGGTTCCAAGGAATGTGTTATTGGTAGGTACTAAGTACTAAATGAGAAACACGACGAGTAAGTTAGTGTACATAGTTAGCACAAAGTACGAATAATATAATTTATTTACGCTTCTGAAAGCATTAACAGCAGAATCATATTTAAATTCCGCCGCTACAAATATTTCACGTGTGTATGTGTGTGTTTGCTTACTAATACGTATGCATGCTTTATCATAAGAGGAAAACACAAGTCTTAAAATTGTATTTTAAAAGGGTCGGTTTACCGGTCACTGGTACAGGAAAAATATCTTTACTTTTCTTTGGAATCAAATACAAATTTGCTTTTATTATTTCCATCATTCTTCGGAAATCCACATTTCGCTTTGATTCTAGACCTTTTCCAATACCATCCTTTTACATATGAAATCTTTAAATCTTGCGAGATGTTTTTTTTTCAATTTGTATTGAAAATACTTACCTAAGAGGAAACCTGTGATTGTTTGGTTTTTCTTTTAAAGCTCATAAATTGATCATTCCCCAAATAAAGAAACAAACATTTATTTGTTTAAATTACTTTTTTGCTATAAGGGCTATTTCAAAACTCAGCAACTCACGATGAATACCAAGTCGTAAGCTGAAAATAGTTGCGCCATTATTTCGAGACGCAAGAGCTGTTAGTTTTTAGTGCTGCATACAAAAAGATTTTCGGCTTTTTAATTTAATATAATAATGACCTAGAAAATAACAAATAATGGCGTTTAAATGTTCAAAACCGGTGTCGCGGATTCATATTTACATAATACTGTCGAATAAACATGGCGGATGAGCGAGACGGGCTGCGCGTGAAGCCTTCGCGCGGGAGGGGGATGAAACACAATTCCCAGCAACCTCACAAAGTTTGATGGAAAACAGTTTGTGAAGTTAAATGTGTTTGTTTTCATCAAAGTTTAATGTTCCTTGCATAGAAAATTTGTGCTTTTCCTTGTGTTTTTCGCCCGTGTAATTTATTATTAGATGCATTTCGCGTTATCTCGGAAGGGTGAAAAGCCGTGACGATGGGAGCTAAGGATAAATAGGCTACAATGAGATAAACAGAAAAAAGAAATCGATTTTATGATTTTCATATTTTACGAAGGCTGTAAGATTATTTCGCTGTTCTAGTGAGATTTCGTCTTACAGAACCGAAATATTATTTATTGAATAAATTTGTATCGTCATGTGCATTTTTTATATTGATCTTATTTACACCGAAATAAAACACCTTAAAATCAATAAACAAATTAAAACATCGCGCGGCAAGAAGCGATTAAATGAATCTGAACATTTCATAAACTAATTATGTCAGACTTTCCAAATATGGTATTAGTCAATCCGTACTTTAATCACCGAAATTTGAACGTATTTGTCACACTGTCAATCTGGTAATTATACCCCCATGACGTCTTTTTCATAAATTCTAAAGTGGTATATTTAACTTCTGGCTGTACGGTGCGAATCACAGGGCCACGTTACAATCATAATATCCATACTAAAGCGATAGAAGTAGTATACAGGTGATATTGGCTGATAATCTAAAGACACTTGTCAGCTTCGTTTGCGTGAAATTTGATGGAAACCTGTCTTTAAAACTGGCTGCTAGAAGGCTTATGAATAGGAAATACGAAGAAGAAACAATAGATGTTTGAGTTGGACGTATTTATTGTTTTATGCATGAGTATGTTTGTATAGATCTTCTATACTAGTCCCAACGAAATATTGTGCTTGACGTCATCGTTCTAATATATCCTGTTTTTTTTTCGTTTTCAAAGAAGACGTGTGAGAAGGAAGAGGACGAACGTCGTTGACGACCGTTCGAACGTTCGCTGGGACTAGTTTAGTAGCACTGTGGTACCACAATAAGGAAGATGTAACAACCTCCCCCTCTCATGAAGCAGAAGAAAGGGGTAGTCTCCCTTACCCTCCCCTGGAGACGGAGGGAGGAAATGTTTACCCTTGAAGAACTAAGCCAAATGAATGTTGACTCTGCGTTTGCTTCTCTGCAAATCACAATATTTCAAATAAAGCTTCAGTTAGACTTATAATTCACAGTGGTAGAATGCAATTTTGTTGGTTGTATTATGTATATAGGTACTTAAATATAACAATAATTGGGTGTTTTATAAAATTTTCGTTTTTGTTAAAAATTACATAAAAATTTTAAATGAATCCAAAAAACTTTAAAAAAATCTTTATTGTTTTAAAAATACTCCATCTTACAAACTACCTATAACTAAGAACAAAGAGCTTACATCTGAAAATTCATATAAATAGATTGATAAATAATGTATTACCACTGAACTACAGAGACCACTCTGCATTTCAAATTCAACGTATATATTAGCAAAACGAGGAACAGATTTTGGAAAAAAAAATGAAAAAAGAGAGAAAAATTCAGTACCTTTATTCGCTTTGAAATTTGGAAAGATATATGTATTGAAAATTACAATTACAAGTTAATTATAGCCTTCAAAACAACCAGATTGAAAGGCACACAATTAGAAAATTATTACATACTATTTTACACAAATAACACCACAAGATATCCTACTAATAGTCTCCGATCAATCAATCAATATACGATAATATTTATGCGATGTATGCATGTTCACCGCACTTGCAATGTATTTCAACGGCTTCGTTCCGTAGTATGATCACGTATCCGACATTATCGTGTTTGCTTCCAAATACAAACATGTCTTGCTATATATATATATATGTAGTAATAAAGCGAACTTACTTACTTATATATATTGTTTGTACGTCGAGCGATGTAACGAGGTTGGTAACGGACCGATACTGTTACTATGGTGGGATTAATACATTATATGTGCATTTGTTGTACTTGATGTTGTTTCTGTTGTGCTTTGTGGCATTTTTGTATTTCTTAACAAAAATATTACATGACTACATTACAACACCGAAACTTTATTTTTTTATTACAACTTACTTTATGTTGTATTTTATTTTGTTTAAAGAATTTAAATCTATTCTTATTTAAATAAATATTTTTTTTATATTTCCTTAACATTTTACAAGTATGGAATTTTTAATTCTAAAAAGTGTATGTAACTTATGAGTAGCAAAACAAATTGGAAAAAAATAAAAATAAAAATAAAACACACAGTTTAGCAATGTGTAAGCAACGTGTATCAATAACAATCGCCACCATTTTCAAACGGTCGTTGTTCGGTGGCACTGACTGGATCACGTGACACCTCAAAAACTGTCGCGCGCCAAGGCCGGTACTATAGTCAGACTTGCATTATTCATGACACAGTTATACATTGTGATGTTTCATTCTTTGTATTGTCCCCTGTGGTGAATGATGTGGTTTTTACTTTAACCCCTCAGGCTAATTATTCGCTTTTGGGAACAACTTATATGATCTCATAGTAATCTTTGTGACTCAATTAGTTTCATGGTGAGAAATATGATCTAAACGGCATTAGAAAAATAAAACACAACGCTTTATATCCGAATCTAGATGTCGAATAATTAAAATATGCCCCTTTAAACCAAAGTTCCTACCTAATTTGGAAGAAACATGAAATTTCGTGAATATTTTTATAAGAAACGACAAAAATACACGTGTCTAATAAAATGCGTGCGTTTCAAATATATTTTCGTGTTCACTAATTTTTTGTTACAAAAACGTAATGTGAGCAATTTTATTTTTTATTTCATGTTTGCATAAAAAATTAAATTTTTGAAAAATTACATGAAAAATTCATTGAAAGCACATTTCATTACCTTTTAATACATAACTTTTTATTTTTATTTTCGGATACGTTCAGAAATATGACAATTATTTGAATTTTATTGCAAAACTATAGAAGAAGCGCGACCTCCTGACAGAACATGTCAGAGGCCTGAAGTTGACGTCATTCATAATCAATAAAGCTTCAAATTATTTATGAATATACGCAGTATCTTTGGAAAATGAAACTTTAAAGTACAGTGCATTTAAGTTATTTTATAATTTGCACTTATGCCTTTTAAGTTTTCTGTAAAATGGTGTCAAAGGCACAACCGATTGCAATAAACGTTAGTGCAGGATCTCGTTGTTCGATGTACGTTACAAAATGCATCGTGATAGGTTGGGATAATAAATTACCATTAGTTCATGCATATTCTGTTGTTTTGATGCCAATCGTAAATTTATTATTTAAACCATTTTCGACAACCTCCGTTGCAGGAATATAATATAGTTTTACCAAAAGTGATCTATGTTCATACTTCGAATGAAAGAGCTTTTCAAATTAATATATTAAATTACATTCAAATCCTTTTAAAGAAACCCTTGCTTCTATAGTGGTATAGGTTCTTGAACGAAGAAAAATAAATAATTTACTTAATAATAATTTTGTTATTTTATGAAGCCGAAGAACGAAGGAAATTTAAAATAAACAAACAATGATTCGATTCTGAATGGTAGTCTTGCAGCAGGGCAATAATGAGAGTATTTTCAAATCTAGACAGTGTCGTAAATATACTGTATATTATTTTTAAGTGAATAAATTGTGAAACAACACAAATTAATCATATTAAATTTACTTACGCTCGCAATAAATATTCAATTCGAACACGCGACTTACGTATTGGTAGCTTTGATCATGGATATTAATCATTTTATTGACCTAGAATTCCAAAGGTCTTTCAACAGATAACGCTTCAGATTTTTTTTTCATGCTTAAAGCATAATCATTCGAGTGAGTTTGTTATTTATTAAAGTAAGAAATTGTTTTCATAAAAGAGATGTAGAACAGATTTCTTATTTGATTAACATGATTAAAACATAATAATGAAATTGTTTTGTTACAAAATAATCTAAATGTCTTGTGTTTATGGAACATCCCTAACGACCCGCCTCCCCTCCCTAAGCAAATAAAACGTACTTTGAAAAATAAGACGGCAAACAGAATTAGGATTCCAGAAAGTGAAGGGAGGAAAGAGAGAGGGGTTGGGGGAACACCCCTTATAATAACACGAAGCAGTTTCTTTTGTATATGGAAATAGAATAGATTGGTTCGTTCGTGCACAATATGTGAGCTATAAAAACCATTTTACAATATCGTATACGAGCAACTCGTTGTTAAGAACAAGGTGATTGTATTTTGCAACGATAAGTGAAAGTTTTTTACTTTAAATTTATTTGTTTCCGTCTGTCGTGGTTAATACTTTTAAATGGTGTCCTTTTTTTCGACCAAAAGCGAGATCTATAAATGAAAAAATGGAAAATTTCCCAAAATTAAGCTAACAATCAGAAGCGGTTTTTAAGGATACTATGTCACAGGGAATATAATTGGAGAGACTAAAAAGATATATTTAATGGTGAATTCCACGTTTTTCTTGCATTTTTTCCTGCACCACCTCCACTAATGTAACACAACTTATTTTTTTACTCTTTAATGATATATTTTTTTAAAATATAAACGGTTAAAAAACACCAAGGGTTAACATTATTTAAATAAACTTCTGCTCTGACCGCTTAAACAACAATTACATTATTGCCATGTCTTTAACAAACCAACAAAAAAATATTTTTTACAGGTACCTACTCTTTAATGGTATGTTATTTTAAAAATACGAACGTTAAAAAAAACACCAAGGGGTAACATTATTTAAATATACATTCCAATTCAATTGAAGTTCCTTGGAAGTTTCCAACAATATCATCGATAGAGTGAGGGTGACATCAGTGGAATATTTGGAGTACCAATTACTGGGGAAAAATAGGAAGTGACGTACACGGGTAGTACATACCAACACGAAAACTAATATTTTTACTACTAGGGTGAAATTGAATACATAAGGGGTTGGAAAATAAGGCAAACAGTTTTAAAACGCACCCCGCGTAAAATACTTTATATTTCGTACACGGAAAATATGAATGAACTTGATGCAGACTTCAGACATCATCTGTAGGGAGTCTTCTTAAATGAAGGAGATGAGGTTATGGCAAGGGAAAGGGTATGAGGGGTGGGTAGGAATCTGTGTCCAGGAGTGACGGACGTATGAATCCATTCCTCCCATTGTGGTGCAGTTGGTGGGCAGACGAAGACGGCAGGAAAAATTCACTTAATAAACCCGAGCACCCCTGCTAAGTCACCAAACGTCGCGAACTACCTGGGGTGACATATAGAATTTGGCTTTTTTAACATTAAGCCCCCACATGATATGGTGGGGCATATAATTTTCCCCTGGGCCTACGTCATTTTTGGGGATGCTGTGTGGAGGGTCTTTTTAGGGAAAGGAAGGAGAAGATTTTCTGGGAAGGAAAAACGTATGAGAGGTGGGTTGGACTCAAGGGATCAGTATATCCAGGAGGTACGGACGAATGATCTATCCTTCCCTCCCGCTGCGGTGCAAGGTGAGGAGTAAAGAGAGACAAGCAGTTTAAGTCAAAGGGTCTCCCAAAATTAACCTATCCGATCCGGCGGTGGGCAGGCGCACCCCGAACATAGCACACTCGATGAACCTGGGCACCCCTGCTAAGACACCAAACGGAGCGAATCACATGGGTTGACTTATAGCAGATGTGTTGATTATCCAATAAATGATTCCCGGGGACGCGGTTCTCAAACCCGCCTCCTAAATTGTAAGAATGAGTTTACTTAAACGCGGAGTGATAAAAGTATATCTGAAAGATAAATTAGGTATATTTGTGAGAACCCCAGGTGAGAATGCTACCCGCCAGGTACTATTTACCATGATTATATATGATTTTATTATGTATTACTTATATTTTGTGCCCCCAGATGAGGATAAAAATCATCATAGATCATAGAACTTTTTTAGTATCTCTTTCTATTTCAAATTTTCGTTTAAGAATCGCTAATATTGTCTTCAATAATTAAATATTACAATTTCAAGTTTTAATCATTAAATTATTCAATAAATAAATATTCATCCTAGAATTGCAGAAAAAGTCAATAGATGTCGCACATCATAATAAAAATAAGATATATTTATCTAAGACACTGTCTATATAGCATTTAGTTCGGGTTGAATCGTGAGATCATACATAAAGATAGCAGTAAATACAAATTTGCGGTAAAACAATGTTGGTAGTTCTTATTTAAAGTATGACAGTTAAATATGACCGAAGGAGATAGGGTCACATTAGCTCAGTTGGTAGAGCGGTGCCCCGGTAGTGGAAGGGTCCTGGGTTTATGTCCTAGATGTGACCTTATCGTTTTCTGATTTTTCTGTTTCAAATTTTCGTTTAGGAATCGCTTATATTTTCTAAAATAATTTAAATAAATCAATTTAAGGTTTTATTCATTAAGTTATTACTATGAATTACTATTAAGTTATTATAATTATTATGAATGACGGTAGGTAACTTACTTTAATGTGATGGATTCTTATGCTACGTATACATCCACGAGCCGAACTGCTAAACTGAACCTCAACTTATGGGAAAGAAACGAAGCAACCGCAAATAGTGCCAAACGCCGCTTGCAGTTGATTCGTTCCTTTCCCGTAATTCGTGGTACGGTTCGCGTTTCGGTTCGCAAAAGTATACGTACCCTTATATGAATATGTTATGACATATTCATCTGAAATCTACAAGATGGGCAGAATAATATTATGTCAAAATATGGCATGAAGAAAAGAGACAAATTTTCCGTATTTTTAACGAAAAGGTTATAAAAATCCATTATTTCCTTCTCCGGTTGCTAAAATAGTAGTTAATTATTGTTAGCCAACTGTTACATTTTTTTAAAAATAAAATGTGACTGCAAGGAAAAAAAAGAGTACGACTTTTTTATCAAGATACTGTTAAAAATGTGACAGCATGATCATTTCCCAATAAAATATTAGTCTTTCACTCATAAATATAATGGACGATATGCGAAACTATTATTATTTTGAAGAACACTTGTTCCGACTTGCTCATAACATTTACTGATAGTTTGTTATAAAATTTATCAAATCATTCGTTATAGGCCTCCAGACCTATTTTTAACGGGAAAAGGAATAATTTGATCAGGTTCTTAATAAATTTACAATATTTCATATCAGTAAGTTTTCTCCGTGTATTTACCGTGTCTCTTGCACCTATATTTTGAATAATTTAGAATGATTGTACCGTTGGTGACGGTTTGAAGCGGCGATGTAATCGTTTTCACTGCGCGGAGTTATGTTGAGTCAGTGCACCTTGACAAGGCGAAGGGTGCATCATGGAGTCTACTAGAAGCCACGACCACGACCAGGAAGAGATCAGCCTTGTGTCTATGCTAGCGGTCAAGGTCTCCAAATTCCCGGTAGGCAGGGCGGACGTTTTTAGGGTTTCTTCTCCAGCCCGAGAGCAATTCGGCTAATGGCTGGTGATGTTTCCCAGTGGGTTGAGTATTGACCTCTCACACCCAACCGGTAAAATTCAAAAAGGCTCGCCGAGCTGATGTTATCTTCGACGTGGTTCTTGTTGGTGTCGCAAGTCATTAGGTCGTCAACATTGCAGTGCCAAAAACCTGAGAAAAAAATAACCTATAAATTTAGATATGATCACCAAATAAAGCTTCGTGAGTTTCAAGCAATGTTTCAGTTAGATTTATGGTATCCAACGTTGTGAGTATCTTCAAATATAGGCAACGACAATTCTAATTAATATACCCATACCAATTTTACCTACTTAAGTAATTCTGCACGGGAAATAATCGACGCAAATTATACATAACTTGTTGCACGGTATTTTATGTGCACACCATGTAATAACGTTATTTTTGCATACTGTAAGTCTACAATTAGTAAACGAAATCAAAAGCGCCTCTGGGTCTTACTCTTGAATTCGGCGTCGATAAGGTCGGGTCGCCCGACGCGGGCGTCGGACCTTCCGCCCGTCCACTTGTACCCGTCTTGCCCCCTCTGATTACCCCGACGGAGAGGGTAGAGGGTGCCACAGGTGGTTGGCAAAACACCGCCGGACATTTAAGTGTGATGGGACCCGAGATATTGGGGTAGACTCAGACTCGGGGGGGTAGGAAATGCCTGAGGGTGTTTTGCGGTAACGGGCCATTCTGAACCGACCACGACAACCACTGCCACCACGTCTGGGGAGGCTCTCGTGCGCTTTTACGTTCAAAGTACACAACGTGGTAATTGAACAATTTCGTACTTTAGTGTGAATTTTTAACCCAATGCCCGCTTTGCACATTTTATCATCCTTACACATCAACAGTCTGTAAATTGTTATCTACATATAACATTTTACAATAATCTTTAAGGTAATGATAATTTTTTAAAGATGTTTTTTTTTGGGGAAGGAAGTGGAGGAAGTTCTAGGAATGAAAAAGGTAGGAGGGATGGGTAGAAATCAGGGGGTTATTGTGTCCAGTGGTGACGATCGTACGATCTAATCCACCCTTCCCACTGCGGTTCAGGGCGATGTTCCGAGAGAGTCCCATAGACACGTGAACATCTCAGCTAGTGAGGTGCTCACGAAACACCATAATATATTATGTAAATCATTTACAGTACACATCATTCTTACCATACTAAATAACATTATATATAATCCATGTATTTTTATGTGCATAAGGAAATGTTTGTATGTCATTTGTAAAGTTTGAGATCAATAAAAAAAGAGAATTTGATCTAGACTCGGTGAAATTGACTACAAGCTTCAACAGACCACAGTCCACAGTGATAAGAGATATAAAAAATACTAATAAAAATTTGTAGCACGTCCGTGCGGTCAAAGAGCTAATTTCTTTCGCTATTCCTTATGAATTTCATGAAAAATTTCTAAATAACGAAATTCTATCTTAAAAAAATTATCAATTTCATACAATAAAGAAGAACGCATGCGTGTTTCGTGATCCAAAAGTCTGACCACTCTTTGCTTAAATTTAAAATACAAAACTATGTGGGATTGCACAAATCTCCCCACATTCCGAAATAAACACATTATTACTATTATAATTATGAAGTTTACATTTCAATCGCGTGGGATGGCAATATACAATAACAGGCAAGTATAAAAGAGACAGAACCTGTTATTAATGGACTCGAACAAAAGGTACTAAGGAAGTGGCGGCAATGGTTTTCGTTAAAATCTACAATGAAAGCAATGTTAATATATATATATATATCTATTCAGTGATCTATTTCACTGACCTGGTTATACCTGCAGTATCTATGGCCTGATGATTACACTTTCAGTAAGTAAGATTTTTTCATCATACTGCACAGGTTTACTAGTATAGAAACTGGGCGTTTACAATTTCAACATAATAAATGCTTGTTAAGGACGTTCATGTTTCGATTGCGAGGTTCTAGGGTTGAGGCAAATGAACAAACTATCCTCTAATTGGCATCGAAATGGTGAAGTTTGAAGAAAATAATATAGAAACTAAGACGATGCTTACAATTCTAACAACGCAATTGCAAAATTGATTGATCTTTGGGAATTTTCTTGTTTTGATACGAAATAAACCACTTAAACAGAGTTAACAATTTTGATTTCAATGTTGGAAACACAACTTATTCTTTTCATATGTGGTAAACTTTCATTAATCTTAATCATTGAAAAATAAGATAAAACTGATAAATCTAAACGAAACATAAAACGGAACAAGACACAGATAAAAGGTAAGCGTTGCAACTGGGAGTCGATCCCGGGATCTCTGTCCTACCCGGGAAAACAACTATAACTACCATTATCTACCTTTAAATTTTCCGTGTCTTGTTCTGTATCATGTTTCATTTAGATTTAATAGTATAATCTTTTTCTTCGATGTTTAATATGTAATCTTCAAAAGATATTCCAGTAAACGAAAATTCATTTTAGGAACAACTTTTTCATTTTAATTTGGAGGTTATACCAATAAATTTAAAAAAAAGTTGTTCCTGAATATTCATTTGGACATACAAATAAAAATCGGATACGCTTATCCGAAACACTATCTAAGTTACAAACCAATTTCATTACAAACTTTGTAATCATTTAACTTTTGACAAGCCAAGATGCCAAACAAAACGTTTGTAACCAAGTGGGTCTTCCGAGTACCCCACGCATTTTCTGTCTTATGGGCTTTTAAACTATATAAATCCCAATTATTCAGTCAATTATTAAAGCCACTTATGTATTTGCGCAGAATTACGTAAAATACTAAAATGATATGTCAAGTACTTAAGCTATCGTATTATAAGGAGGATATTAATGTTGGGTACTACCTACTCCCAGAAAAATATGACCCTTAATAAATAGGTCCAAATGATCGAGGGGTTTAAGACGACATGGATTCCTGGCTTCGATTCCTAGAGTTATCTATTTATTCGGCTGTGTCTTGTTCTGTTTCATGTTTCGTTTAGATTTATTTATATTATCTTCTTCAATGATAATTAATTATTTAAAGTTTAATTTCCAAAAACCTCTTTCAATCAAAGTTTAGTGAATCTTCCCAAAATTGTTGTGTTCAAATAAAATAATGATAAATAAGGTAATACCCTATAAAGAATTTTTTGCTATTTGTTTTTTGGGGTGTTATGCCGTGTTGCGCTAACTCCTTCTTTAGCCAGGCAGCCTGGCTAAAGAAGGAGTTAGCGCAACACGGCATAACACCCCAAAAACAAATAGCAAAAATACTTTTGGCCGTGAAAATCTTAAATCATATTTCCCTATAAAGAAGTTGTAAATAATAAAAAAGTTCTTATATATATATCATTCAAATGTATTTGAAGAAAGTAAATTGTCAGTTTTCCTTTTCGATTTTACCTACAAAGAAAGGGTTAGAACATATGTTTGGATTGCGTGATTTTTTAAATTGCAAGTTACCAACTTAGGCCCCTTTCAAAAAAGTATCAAATGAAAAAGAAAGAGTATTTTTTAACGAAATTTCGTTACGTTATACGCAAAGCTAGAATAATCCGTATAAATCTATCCATTTATAAAAAAAACAGTGTCTTTGGGAGGAGGCATGAATTAGATGTTCATGTAAATCAGGGATTATAAAATTTATTGTTATTCGGAGATTGTTAAATTTTTCCACACATTACGTTCAAAACAAGAGGAAGGTCACTGTCTAAGTTTGGAAAAACAAAACCCATCGATTTTTCCACCCCTTAAAGTGGAACATTAATACTTCTGGATTAAATTTTGCAGGCTTGACGTTCAAAATACGAGGATCATTACTGTCTACATCTGATTTCGTAAAACGCTGCATAAAGCCCGGGCAATGCCGGAGACTTCAGCTGTTAGTAATATAAATAACTTGTACGTTTATAAAAATACACTTTCCAAAATTAGACAATTATTATTGAACAAAATAAAATCCCTGAACATCGTGAAAAATAAACCCAGTAATAAAAGTCACAAAAAGCCGGTTAAATCAGATAGCTGGAAAATTCGGTACATTCGAGGGGAGAGGCGGGTGACACGGGTCAGCGGCCAAAACGATTAGGCGCGCCCGCTGATTCCCTCTTCGTCAATTATTATCCAACTCTTCCCTACTCAATGCTCTTCACAGGGACGAAGAGTAGATGAAAACAGTTTTATGTATATTTAGATGCAAAATGGTATTTAAATAGATTTCTCAAATTATTGGGTAATGTTATTAAGGCGGCGGGTATGGGTAACGCCGCCCTGGGAACCATTTATTGGATTACCAATACCCTTGCCATAGGTTCGCTACGTTTGGTAACTTAGCAAGGGTGCCCGAGTTCATGGGGTGAGATTTGTATAGGTCTTGGCGGCAGATGCGTTTTCCCACCTAATGCATGGCAGGTCGGATGGGGAGAGACTGGTTGATGGATTTCAGAACTTCCTTCCTCTAAAAAGACCCTCCACACAACAGCCCCAAAGATAATATGGGCCCTGAGGGATTTTTGAAGTGAAACTTCTTTAGGCGCGTAATGGATTTTCGGGGACGGAGTAAAACCGAGTCAGGATCGACACGAAAATGCGGGTACCCCCACCACCGCTCACCGTTCACCGTTCACTGTTTTCAGTAAAAGCAACAAATCATTAGCATGCGCATAAAAGTTTTTATGTGTTTTATTTAAGTACTTTTTTACTCGGTAGTATAATTTTGTTTGGCGCATGCCTTAGCTGTGGTACAGACGTGGACAGGGCTTTCCTGTACCGTCCGTCCGCCGTTCAGTCTGGTTTAGTCGTCCGTCGAGAGCGCTCGCGTCGCGCGCTTTGCCGTTCCATTCGTATTCCAGTATATAAATATTGTTGAAGTGAAACTTCTTTAGGCGCGTAATGGATTTTCGGGGACGGAGTAAAACCGAGTCAGGATCGACACGAAAATGCGGGTACCCCCACCACCGCTCACCGTTCACTGTCCCTCTCTCACCATATGCGCTTGTTGAGGTGGGGGAGCCGCTCACGAACGTTCTCTCTCTTCTCTTCTTTCCTCTCTCTCAGACACCAGCGAACTGCGCCACGCCAAGCATCAGCTGCTTGGTTAGTATACTGCGTCGTGAGTGTAATACGAGTGAAATACGTAATTGATTGTGGTTCATACGGTTTGGTACAGAATTTCATTTTAACCTCTAATTTTCAAACTAACCTAAGAGAGAAAATAGAGATGATGAAATGAAAATAGAGAGAGAGGAATACTAGAAGTTTCAGTTCTGTCTTGCGTAGGCTTGACACACCCACTTTTTTTTTTCCTTACGGCCTCCTGTGTGGAGCTCATCTATAAAAGGAATACCAATTTGTTTTCAGTACTATTTTGTAATAAACCCTATCAGCATAGACTATGAATAATTGTATACCTTGAACTAATAAAAGCTCGAACACCATTGATGATTTTAATTTATATTTTATTGAAAAACGACACACTCTTTATACTGTTTTTCTTAACTCCTCAGGCTAAATTTTTCGGTTTTGCGAACAAACAGCTATTACCCGTAAAGTCAATTTGTTCGCTTTTTGGAACAGTTCATATGGTGTTGAGGAAATCGTTGTGTCTTCCTTACCGTCATAGTGAAAATTTTGATCTTTTTTTTTTTTTTTTTTTTTTTACAGTTATACCGCACAAGAGTCCCAACTGCTCCCGTCTGGAGCCAGTGAGACTATGGCATCCCCAATTGGGGTATGTTGTGAGGCTGAGGGTATTGGGGAGGGGAGGGAGATGGGGAAGAGGAAGGTGGGGAAGTACCTGGCTATTCAGATCTGGTCACCAAACACGGCTAAAGCCATTTCAAGCAACGTTTCAATTCTGAATGGTGGTCTTACACCAGGGCGATACTGAGAGTATCTTGATCTAAGCTAGTTAGAAAGAAAAAAAAATACGCTTTATGTTCAAATCTAGAAAATAACATCAGAAGGATTAAAATGTATACCTCTATGAATTCAAAGGTTCCAACTGCAATTTGAGAAAAAATTATAAAACTTTGTGATTTTTTTTATAAATTATTTTATGTAATATTCATTGAAATATTTTTCTAATTTTTTTCAGCGTTTAGAGGAAAAGTCGAAGATATTTTAAAGCTTATTTCAAAATCTTTCGAAAACATTTTTTTGTTTTCGGATACGTCAAAATATTGCATTTATTTAGATTTTATTGCAAGTCGGAAATATAGATATATTCGCCGAACTTCTGACAGCGTCTTTAATATAATATAACTTTCGATATGCTAGAGGCCTGAAGGGTTAACTTATGAAGACTTTTGACCCTAAAAGACTTCAAACTATACCAGGGACATTTCATTCAATTGATCGGTTCTTAAGATTCGTTCATTCCAAAAAAATTATTAGAAAGATGTTAGAATGAATTCCATTCTTCGAATCGAATTTGATAGGTTATTATTACAATGGCGTTGGTTGAAGATAAATCGCTTTTTTTTCGTGCAAATATTATAAAAATCCGATATTTATATATAAATGAATCTTGATTACCTTTGATTGTCAATACTAAGAATATGGAAATTGTATTCGAATACACTGGAATATAAGTTCACCGTTGATTGTTAGTAAGATTAAGGTTAACTTAATTAATTAACAAAAGGTAAATAAAAAAATATATATTCTATTATGTGAAAACTGTCAAAATATTCTGTTAGTGGCCACAGAGAAAAGTGGAATAGTCAAAACATTTCGATTAATTCATTTGTTAGCAAAACTTCAAAATAGTTCTGATCACTGAAATCTGTTTAGGTTTGAAAGTTTTAATATCGTGTTTTGACAAATATAACTAAATCCTTACTTGGAATTAAGTTCAAAACCTTCATTTATTTCTGCAAGACACTCGCGTTACGAAAAAACAGCATTCCGAATAAAGTTATCGATCATGAAGCTCGTAAATCTGCCGTCATAATGGCCGCGTTGCCTTTATAAATATGGAAATAACATATTTAAAATTGTAATATTTTATTCTGTATGTTATCGTTAAACCATTTTCATGTTTGTTTCGCTGGCATGAAAGTCGAACATTTTGAACGACAAGCCTTGACGTAAGCGTTGGGAATTTATCAGGGCAGTGATAAAGTTGAAATCTTTTTAAATTGACAGCAATTTTTTTTGCAATAAATGATTTTTTTAACCTTTTTTCATCCTATGCGGAGGCCCTGAGGAAAATAATTCCCCTAAGGGCCTATGTCATCTTTAGAGAGGCTTTGTGGATGCTTTTTAACGAGAAGAAGAATTTAAAGTTCTGGGGAAAGAGTAAGGTATACGGAAAAGATACGATGCAATACTATGGGACGAGAAAGACCAGCTTGAGGGTCAAAGGGTCTCCCCAAACCAGTCTCTCATAATCCACCCTGCCATCTGAACACACTTCACCTGATGAACCAGGGAACCCCTGCTAAGTCACCAAACGTAGCGAACCACATGGGGTGACCTATGGCAGAGGTGCTATTTATTAAATAAATGGTTTTCGGGGCAGCGGTACCCATGCTCGCCTCCCGAATGGAAAGAATTACATATTTCACGAATTTTATATTATGGCCTACCCTTCTAGGTCCTGGAACGCTTACCTTCTTATTAATACTTGGATAATACCATTTTACAGTTTTTTTAAACATATTTATCATTTTTCCGCCTATAGCAGGGGTTAGTAAATAATTTAAGGTGGGATTCCTGTGATTTAAAAAAAAGAGGTCCAGGTAAAACAACAAAAACATGGAATGAACCAAAGGTAATTCTAGTTTTTCTTTTTAAGTGATTTATGAAAAATCAAAATTATTTATTAGTACATAACATTTATTCTGATGCAAATTTTATAAAACCAAAACTTAATTAACGCAATATCTCTGCACTGGTATGATGTATGGAAGAAATGACGCGTCAAGTAAAACCAATACTTTTCAGTTCTTATCAATAATATTATGTATTTCCTCCTTAACTACACCTTAATAATAAAAAAGCAATTATAAGTCGCCTGTAATATCAATACAAATGTTGCCACGTTGGCTTATTTCCAACACGCCAAATAATCTGATAGAATGATTACGCCAGCGTCTGGACGGTTTCGGCCCTCTGAATGATCGAATTCAAATCTTATGTTTCGGGTAAAATCCGCATACCCTCCATAGCAAAGTATCACGCATTCTAGGGTTCCTTGAAAACGTCAATCCCTCCTTTACCAGCCGCTGGAGTAGATTCCCTACTGTCCGACAGAGCGCCCCTCTGACGGCTTAGTGGCGAATAATTTCTTTTCAAATAATCCATAACAAATACGTACAATTTCATCCATTTAGACTACCAAACTACCGTTTTAATACTCATTTAAAAAGAAAAAAAACATTTGATTCAACTTAATGACAAAAAATAACAACTCTTTGCATTTACGATTTTAAAAAACATTGATATGTAATATTATTTACGTAAATAATCATTACGCACCATTTTGACAGAACTCTGATATAAAGTTCACACATAATACGCGTTTGTTTGTAGGAAGTGTAGGCACTGCCAACCAATAAAAAAAAAAACATGAAACAAAATCGGAAGCTAAAAACGCTTGGTTGATTGTAAAATTAGCCAATAAATCTCTAATCTGACATGTATAATAAAACAATTATTTTGCCAGGTATTAATTTACCTTTACCCATTTGGGAAATTATTCGGGATCTAGCCACGCTTAATACGATTTTTTTTAAATAAAGCGTTTTTATTTTAGGTTAGGTTAGGTTGGGTTATTATAAGTTAGGTTACGATATGTTAGGTTAGGATAGGTTAGGTTAGGTTGGATTTTTATAGGTTAGGTTGGGTTAGGATAGGTTAGGTTAGGTTATTTTTGTTTTATTTTTCAATGTACATTTGTTTCTTAAAAGTTCGTTTACTTTAGGTTAGTTTAGGTTTAGGTTAGGTTAGGTTGGGTTATTATAGGATGAGTTATTATAGGTTAGATTAGGTTAGGTTAGGGTAGGTGTGGTTGGGTTAAGTTGAGATAGGTTATGTTAGGTTAAGTTGGGATTCTTTACATACAAAAATATTGCCTTAATACACTTATTTTAATAAATAACGGGTTTTTGACACATAATATTATTATGAAGTGTAGGCACTGCCAACCCAATAAAACATGAAACACAATTGGAAGCTAGAAACGCTTCGTTGATTGTAAAATTAGCCAACAAATCTCTAATCTGGCATGTACTTATATGTATAATAAAATGCATAGGTTGAAATTTGGATTATTTCGGTATAATTATGTTGTGTTATAAGAAAATTGTATTATTTCATTTAGCTGTGATGAAACGAGCTTAGGCTATTTCGGTATGGGAAGAGGAAGGACATTGGAAAGAGGAATGTGCGGAAGTACCTGTTCACCAAATACGGCTAAAGCCATTTCAAGCAAAGCTTCGATTCGGAATGGTGGTCTTTCACGGCTTTCACCAAGGCGATGCTGAGAGTATCTACCACCAGTGTGACTCTTTAAATAAATACAATTATTCTCAACACTTTCACTGTCATGATAGTTTGGTAAATGAATTCTTCAATTTAAAATTTGACTGTTTTCAAACACAATATGTATAAGACGGTAATAAATAACCTTGATTCTACAACATCAATGCAAAATTAAGACTGCAAATATTCCCCTTTTATTCCGAACATTAGTTTAGATAAAATAATTAGTATGATATTTACAACTCATTAAAAATATATGATTGTAAATGCATTCTGTCTTGCATTGCAGAAAAATTCAAATCTCGCAGAGGAAAATCGGCTTCTACGTACGTCACGATTTTCTAGCAAATCACCGCTCTACCCCGTCGGTGAGCTAAACTTCTTAAATACGTTTTCTACGAACTTTGAATCACACCAACAGAGAGAATAGAGAATAAAATAAAATAACTTAAAACCGTTTGGGGTGGAAATGTCCCTTTTTGAAAGTGCTCCTAAATTTCAGTATTTGAAAAGACTGTTTGTTTGACTTCATCAGAAGTAATATTTTTTTGTTTACTTTATTCAAACACGCTCACAACAAACTTCTATTGTTTCAACTCATCTGTGGGTAAAGACAATTTAATTCTCAGCCTTCGGGGAACCGTAATAAAAGACTTCCATCCGCTTTCACCAATTGAGACTGAGCTAGTACAATTTGTTAATTTAAAAAAAATACTCTTAGGATATATTAGGATATAGGATATATGCTTGGTTGTTTGTTGGGAAGTGAGTTAGCTAAGAGCTTCACAGGTGCACTCATAGAGGGCAGTGCAAAGAGCTTGCTTGGAAGTCCGCAAGATGGCAGCTGGTAGTCAGTAGTCGCTATGGCCAGTTAGGCTGCTTCCAGATAAACATGGTGCTTATCTGGTGAAGTCACTCTTGTAATACGCGAAGTATTGAATAAATCCCTGATTTAATATAAAAAAACTTATTCTCTAAAATCTCCTTCCACGACGAGTCGGAGAACTGTTTGTGGGAACACAACAGTTGTTTAAATAATATATTTATATTGAAAGACAATTTTTGGACAACCCTGCTCTGAATTATTGTGAACGTGGAATGTAGAACGAGCAATTCGTATGATAATTTATATCCACATGAGTTCACCTTTCAGATAATAATAGTTCACAATCATAATACATTTATGCATATTTTTCAAAAGGAAAGTATGTACGCTTTTTAAGTATGATATTTTTGGTTTTATATTTGTATATAAAAAATAACGTATTGGTCAATCTTTTTCTTGAATGAATGCTTACTGGATGAATGGAATTTTCTAAACATCGGACCAAAACAAAAATATTGGGTCGGGGCCACAATTTTTTTTTTGTTTCCCATCGGCCACGGAAAACAAAAATATTGTGACCTTGCTCCAATGTATCGTGTTTGGACAACCTTTGGTACAATGTTTTTGAATGAATGAAACAAACAAAAACATGAAAAGAATATTGTCGAATTGAATTGCGAGTCTAAATTTTAAAGGAATTGATAGATGTCGATGCGCATGTATCTTTCGGTATTTGTGGGGTAAGAGAGGACTGCAGGCAAGTGTTGAAAATTTTTTTGATATTTTCGATACTATCGGTGCACATAATACAATCAAACGTGTGCCCTTTCATTAATTTACTTGAAAAAATCACGTAGGTGCTTAATAAATTGAAAAAGTTGTGTCGCGGATATGTTCACGATGTAAATTTTTTTTTTTTATAACTTCTTTTTAATATTGTATAATCTAAAAAAAAGGAGAGATGAGGCCACCTCCGTGAACTCTTCCCTTGTGGGGCCTTCACGGAAGCAAAGGGGAACGGAGAGGAGAGATGAGGCTCTCTTCCCTTGTGGGACCTTTAGGGAACCAAAGGGGATTGGAGAGAACCAGAAGATATAGCCACATACAATGACAATCCTGGTGAACTTTATAAAAGGGACAGGGTGATTGTTAAAGGAATGAGGTAACATGAGAAACAATGGGCCTATGGCCTAAGTGCTCACGGGAACTATTTGTAAAATGTCTCCGCTCTATAAAAAAAAGTTTATAATCCTAAATCTTGGTAAACATATGAGAATTTGAATGCATAATAATATATTCACTTTTGAATCTTCTATAAAATGGAGGCTTTAAAAGCACAATTAACAAAGTTAACATTTCGTAAGTTGTAGACAGTGTAAATATCTTGAAAATGTAATGGCCAAGTTTGAAAAAAAGACGGCTTAACAGTTCAAAGGTTGGAAGTTAATCGGAAATAGTGTGCTAAGCGAAAACGTAGACAAGTGGAACTGAAAACTTAGATATCGCATGAGAATAGAAAACCTTAAACTTTAGTAATAATTATAATAACATAACATTTATTTAGCGCAGTTTTGTGTCATTTCACGTCAAGTGAGTTTAACTAAATGAATATTTGCACAGAAAATCTTTTCAGTCATGGCCTATATCACACAAACATGATTAAAATAATTGATTAAGGATTCATAGTACGTAAAATCTTTTTTGTCTAAGACAAACAGTCCCTGATTACGAATAATCTGATAATAATTGAAAAACCCATATTACTGTCACCATAAGCGGAAAATTTTGCTTGTGCAACGATGGAGCACTTAGTTAGCAAGGGAATTGAAGCCACAACATGTGGGTGGGAACCCAACGCTTTCCATCATATAGTAAATAGATTAATCCTCGGCTATGAATCCGTAGGTCGCGGTAATTTTTTTTATATTGATTAAGTTGTGTTGTTTTAAAATAACATGTAGTGTTTTTTACGACATTCAGTATTGCCCTGGTGAAAGACCACCATTGAGAATCGAAACGTCGCGCGTCACTTGAAATAGCTTTAGCCGTATTTGGTGGCCGGATCTGAATACCCAGATTCTTCCCCACCACGACATACCCCAATTGGGGATGTTGTGGTTAAGACGATTGGGAGCATTTGGGACTCTTGTGCAGTACTCACATTCAAAAAAGCTTCAATCTGTCCTCTATTTTAAACAACCCCCCCCCCCCCGAGAGAGCCTAACAACCGAAATGCCCCCTGTTTGGAAAAATTACGAAGTAGAATATTCTATTACAAATAAGCGTTATTTGTTATAAGTTTGTTTTTATGATTCTGATCATTGTACTAAAATTTGTAATTTTAATATTTTCATTCATAAATACGGATTTTAATAAAACGCATGTTCCGAAACGGTTCCAACTGGTTACGACCTGATGTCACTATGACATACAAAACGCCACTGGCAAGTAAGACAGCTGTCACCAACGTTGCCCTGCGTGAATTCACGAATAAAAACGAATATGTAGTTTAAGCACAAATCGAAAATGGCACATTTTAAATCGTCATTTCAGAAAATTAAAAAAAAAATTAAAGTACCTCGATAGTCAATATTTTTTTTGACAATAATGAAAAAAGAGTGAAAATACCTTATTTCAAAGGTGTATGCAAATATTTTATCTCGCTATTTTCAACGATAGATACTAGTAACTCATTCCCCATTATTATACACATTAAAAGGTTCATTAGCTTTTCGTACAAGTTCCGTAACTCCATTTGAACAAATTATCCAGCTAAAATAATATTTCATGTAGAATAAATAAAACAACGATGAGTCATGGCGAAATAAGCTCCCTGAACTCCGCCGAACTTTCAGCAACTTTAAACGATTTCGCTTTACATTTCAAAGTAATTAAACTTCAGAGTTTGTGTTAGACGCCAAACATTAGAATTTTATTATTTATATTTAACTAAATTTGTATCTTGTTTTACTTTAATTTTATGGATTATCCTTAAGAAAACATACTGAATAATTAATGTTTCTATTAATTTTCCACCCTTGGGCAGATTAGAATGATTTTGTTACATACAATTTTGTTAAAAACCTTTGCGGAAAACGTTGTGGCTTAAACACTGCAAACGGTTACTCTTTTAAAGCGGCACGGTTACCGTTGTCAAAGTTAATTTGTACGCTTGCAATTGTGGCCAAACTGCAGTAACTTGGTCAGTTGACATTTTTTCTCTTTGCATTATCTGTGATTGTTTTCGCGCAAATGTTCGCAGTGAACCGTCAAAAGAGTTTAAATTATTAATGCATTTGTACCTCACTTTAGGTGAAAGATGCCTACTCTCTGTATCGTCAAACGAACATCGGCGCACATACCCTACTGCTACATTTATGAGGAGCTATACCGAATTCATCGAACTCAAATAGCCACTATTCATCAATATGCGGATTTATAGAATTCACTGGGTGTCGACCAAGGTGGAGGAATTTTCCAAGACCGCCAACGAAACGGTTGAGTTCAACAGAGGGCGATGGAGTTTAGATTAAGTTCCATGGCATAATAATGGAGTTCGACGGAGGACAAAACTCGTTAGAGGTAGTAAAAAGTTGGGGGATTCTTGCTATAGTATAGGGCGTGATTTTAGCTCATATAATTCAGTGGTAAAACCGTTTACTCGACGTGTTGAGATTTCTCTACGGTAGCCACTGGCAATTACATCAGCATGATTATTTAGCATAGTACGAAGCCATACCATAGTCTGAATCCTATGTAACCAATCAGAATAAAAACGTTACTTAATGTAAATTTAGCTATATTCTTTAAGACATTTTTCTATCTTTCTTCTCCTCCTTTCACCTTTTCTCCTTCCTACTCCTTTCAGTCTCTAAAAAAACCCTTAGTTGCCATAGTCTGACCCTCGACAGTTAACTCTTTTGTGCAGTATCAAATTAAAAACACGTACAAATTTCACTTGCGGCCCAACAAATTCACATGACATTTCGTAAAATATGTGTGTTACATGTTTTACGAAAATAATTTATCATGAAACATTTTCTAAGATTGTTTGACAACTATGATATCATATAACTTATAATAGAACATCCTACTCAGAGCGTCATTTATGTGAATAACAATATTTCTCTCAATAGAAATAATATTTTAGGTGAAAATAGAATCCAAATGCACGAATCGTGGCCATTGTTTAGATGTTATATAAATCATCGCACATCGTTCGCCTTCCGACAACAAGTTGAGAATAATCTGGAAACAATGGATGTGGAACAGAGAAAAGGGACAAGTACAATGTAATACACCTGCAGCACACGGACTAATATTATGGACTACCTACTGGCAGCGGAGCCATTGGCCAATATATTTAATATTCAGTGAAAACTTTCAAATTCATTGATTTTGATTTATTGACTGTTCTCTGCGAGAAATTTGTTGATTCCTATAATCCTTAGCGCCCCTGAGATGATTTTTTATAAAAAAACGACGATATACAAGTTAAATTTTTAAAATAATTACTAATATTTAAATAGATTAATAGTATAGATTTCTCGAATTTATAAACATTTTTTTTTTTAATGTTTTATTGATTCAAGAAAATATTATTATTTTTCTGTAACGCTTACCATGATATTTTAAAACCCGATCGTCCAAATTCGAGTAATTTTTATTTATTTAAAAATCTTTATATATTCTATTTTATCTTACATATTTTTTATAAAATTACAGATTTAGGGTCGTTGTATTTTTACCGTTTAAGGCGAAGCTTATTGCTAAGTCACTATTTTGATTAATCTTTATAACGAATTGGTGTACATTATGAATACCAAAAATATGCTTTATAATTTAAAGGTTTTCCTATCGTTTCGCTTGAGTAGAATACAAATTACAAAATAAATTTCTCAGTAAAAAACATAAATATCAAAAACTAAAAAATAACTGTGATTGTTTCACTTGATTAACTTTTTTGCTTTGAAATTATTTACAAAATAAATAAAAACCAGTTTGTGCTTGAAATCGAACGTTTCTAGACTCCGTTTGTCAAGCGATTTTTAATTCCTATTACCTACAATATAAGGTATAATAATAATTGGATAATTTGTAAAGCGACGTTTTTATGAAAAAACACCTCAAGGGCGCTGTACAATTTATTTCCTAGGATCTATATTTGTTATTTAGAAAAGATACCAAAACATACTTACCTGGCAAGTCACTTCCGACAAACACACTTATATTAAAAAGTTTATTCTTATAAGAGATAAAACTGCACGCAGAGGACACTATATCAAAAAACACTGGTCATCGCATGACCTCAAGTCTGCTATAGTTTTTATTTTAATTTAACTGTATTTTAACTGTCTTAAAAAGCCTACATATTGTTAGTTGTTATCATTTTTATTTACTTATTTTTAATTATTATTTTTATTTATTTTATTTTATTTATAGTATTTTTATTTTTTTATTTTTTTTATACCAAGAATACACACAATTTTGGCTTGTAGCTTCCTTTTAAATAATATATTTACAGTGCAAGAACCATGTAAATGTGTTATAGGAGATAAAAAAAAACAAAGGTACCCATATTTTGATCCACTGCATTTAGGAGGTACGTGGCACTCCACACGGTGAGTTTATAAATAAATTGGTGCGGCTAGCTCTTCGGTAAATGAGGTTACTGTTAGATCCTCGAAAGTGATACTTTGGTTAGACATTTATTGAGCCAGAATCTCATTGTTAGATATATATCCGTTTACTAAAAGATACAAATATTTATGTAGAGTAATACCTCTATTTGTCTTTAAAGAGTGGTAATCGGTCATGTCCAAGATATAAATAGATGGGTGAAGGTCACGGGTTCAAATCTCGTCGTGTGCATTTTTTAAAATTTTATTTGATTAATTTATACTATTTTTTTTGTTGTTGATTTATGTGTTTTATAATTTTTTACAACTGTTGAAAATAATATGACCTTACAGGGGTACCCCGTTCTAAGGTCACATTGTAGATGGTTATTTGTATGAATTATCAATATGGTCTAATTTTTTTGTATGTTTTCTTTTTTTAAGTATGTTTTTATAAGTAAGTTTTATGTAACAAGAGTTAATTTATAAAGCGAAATAATTGAAGAAAAACATAACATTATACAAGAAAAATATATAGTGAAAAAACATACTTAAGAAAAACATAACATTATACAAGGAAAATATATAGTGGAAAAACATACAGAAAAAAAAACATTATACAAGAAAAATATAAAGTGGAAAAACATCCAGAAGAAAAACATAACGCTAATCTTTGTTGGGTTGCAACATTGTTTCTATATTCTTCTTTCCCGAGTCCATAATCCATATCTTAATACTTATTTTAAGTCGGTTATTTTTTTTATGGTTTCACACATAATATATAATAACATAAGGTATATTTGCGGCAAGTCCCAGAGTGTAAGATCACCATTCAGAATTGAAATGTTGCTTGAAATTAATATATCCGTTTTTGGTGACTTTATTTGAAAATCCAAGTACTTCCCTACCTTCCACCCCCATCTCTTCCCCCTTCCCACTATCTTCAGCCTCACAACATACCCCAATTGGGGATGCTATAGTCTCACTGGCTCCAGATGGTTGGGTTTAGCTTGGAACTCTTGTGCGGTATTCACATAATAAAATAACTAAATAAAAATGTGATGTATGCTAATAAGTTGAGTATTTAAGCGATAGATTGCGCTAGTCATAAAGCTTACTCCAGAGTCCGTCAGATGTCGCTAGAGTGTAACAGATGCTTGTGAGGTTTTAGTGACAGGGAACAAGCTTCTCGAACCAGAGAATTACTAACCCTCGGTTTTATCCCATCCAATTTTTTTTGTTAAACAAGTTTACCCAATAAGTTTCACTATACCAACCACACCCGAAGTACCAATGTTCATATCATCTACAGTCCAGGGCGTTAACAGCAGATTAAAATGTACTAATTGTAATAAAATTTGTAGGTATGAGGTTTAAATGTCATATTACACAGCAACAATTCAAAGTTCTTACCGTTGCAAAATGGCTAAGTTATTTAATTACAAAAGATTTAATTAAATAAAAGCTTACAAAAATACCGCCAAAATAATTACATCGAGCAATTCGCGAAACAGTTAGCTCGGTACAATATCGCAATTAAAACTTCAGACATTGCTTTTCAAGTAACTAAAAAGTTAAATTTAAAACTACAAATTACAAACTCTGGGTTGAACAAAGTTTATGAAAACTTTCGTAATGAAATTTATAGCAAGATTAATTTGTACATTCTGAATAAAATGAGAGAAAATAATATCTTACAGTCATATTTCTTCATTTCACCATATTAATTCGTTTAACGATATCGTGAAAAAGCGAAGTGCGATAGTTTGTTATATTGTTTCAACATTTATAAGGCAATTAAATTGAAAGGTAGAAAGATATTTTTCATACTTTATTTATTTAGAATTAACACATGAAAGTTATTGACAGTCACTGTACAATATGGAAAGAAAGGAAAAATTATGAGATTATAATATAAGTTAACAAGAAAAAATAATACACGTTATTAAAAGAAACGAAAACAATTTTGCAATCTGTTATAACAGAATTGTAGCCTAAAACCGTAGTATGATGTACTTGGGAGGTTTCCTGCGTCAGAAGGTAGTTGTTAAGTTAAGTTGAACATAGAAACTAAATATGCGACCTGGTGGTGTACGTTAAAATGTTTTGATGTTACTTTTTGTTTCAAAAATTATCATCTTATTCTCCTGTACCCTGTTCCATCAGAGGTTGACTATTTTCGGAGCCATCTCCACCTTGCAAACTGCATCCAAGAACTGCACTTGAATCAGTCAAGTATGTTGGGTCATCAGTTATGTTATCTTGCATCTGACAAATACATCACTGCGTATTATTGAACGACATTAACCCCTCAAGACTCGGAAGGACATTACTATCCGCAAAGATCATATCCCATCAGAATCTATTAAAGACATATCTGACTGGCACGTCCGTACATCATATAAGTATGTTTTATCTTTTATTCTATAAAGCGGAGATATGTGATTTGTTCGTAGTTGGAAAGTTATTTTTCTTAAATATTGATTTCATGATGATTCTATGGATAAAATTCTAAAATTGTCAAAGTATACGATTACAAATTAGCGGGAATTTTTCATTGAAATTTGAAAGTTTAAAAAATGTTTATATTTTTACACAAGAAATTTGTTTTTAAATATCGCATTCTTTCGAAATTACGGACGTTTCGAGTCGTAATCTTTCGGCATGTTTTTTTGTTAACGTTTTCATGATTGATATAAAAATGTTATTATTTAGAAACATCTATTCTTATTTCAAATACAAACATCTCAAAGATGATTTTATATAGTTTCTAAAATGGTATTTTTTTACGACAACTTCTAAAATACGAAATATAAAACACATTTAAAATATTTCGGAAGCATTCCGAAATTGCATTTAATTTCACCGTGTCGTTGGGACTTAAAAGTATTTTAAAACCTGAATGCTTAAAAAAATACATTTGTAAGCATTCAAAAAAAGGTTTTGGTCGAAATCGAAAAAGTACAGTCACATATTTCTGAACCTTCCTCAACCCCTTCTCCTACCTCTCTAAAATTTTCAATCTCATATATTTTCGACATAGGGAACGCTAATATGGTTCAGGCATGTAAATCGGATGAGCGTTAGAATGGAGTGAAAGAAGAATATGACGCCAAAGTTAATGATAGAAGAAGTACCGAGAAATACATGGCACGATTAAGTGAATCACGTACTTGAGTCTGGTCAAATCAAGAGTCGGCGAATTAGAAGGGTATTTATGAGACGATACATGAATGTGAAGCATGAAGCAAGGAGTGTGTGCAGAGACCGAGTTGTGTGGTGGTCCATCCACTCTGTCTACCCCTGCCGAGAGACGGTGTAATGGTTCGTTAGATTTAAAAAAATATAATTGACGCATTCCGGGCAGTTTCTTAAGAGATGAATTCATAAAATGAGCGACTGTTAATATTTGAAGCCCGTAGTACAAACACAATCCTAATTATTAAATACTCGCACGTGACTTGGTCGCAAATCCGTAGAATTAATTAATTTATTATTCCACAACTCGTTACTTTAAACGCTCATTTTCCATTCTGGATATTGGATAAGCCGGCCATAAACTTTGTGTAATATCGTTGTTTATTATTTTAACGAGACCTGTTGTGTAGGCACTTTTTAATTTATTACATTTTATTATTATTCGTTGATATTTATGATGACAGTTTTCATTCGCTCAGTACCAAACCCAAAGTAATCGTTCATAAATGTATTATTTGATCTTCAATAACACGATTCCCCATCGACAGGACTGGTACTTGATTTAATATACTCTGAACCTACATACTGAAGAAGACGAAAGATCAAATAAAACCATTTTATTTCTATGTATTATATAAAAATAAAAATACTCGTGTCTGCCAAATAATAACACTAACTAATTAATTAACTAACCAAATAACCACCACGCCGTTTCCACGCAGGGGTAGGCGGAGAAAACAAATCGCCAAACAACTCGGTCTCGGCACACACTCCTTATCTCTTTCACATTAGTTTTTTTTTTAATGATAGATAAACATTTCTGGGTAGCGAATAACCTGACAATGTTTGAAAATCTCCTACTACCACCACAGTAAGCGGAAAATGTTGCTTGTGTTGTGATGGAGGACTTAGCCAGTCGATGAACTGAACACACTACGCCTGGGTGGGACCCAAAGGAGATGTAAACTCAGCCACCGACCAAAAGCATAAACTTTCATTTGTCTACATACAAAAGTTAACCATAAATACCTTTATATAATTTTATTTATTTCTAAAGAAAGACAAATATTCGAGGGTTACGAATATCTTGGCTATTAAATAGTTGAAAATCTCCTACAACATACCATCAAATTAAGATGAAAATGTTACCAATGTCTTGATGGAGTATATAAACAGCCGAGAAATCAAACTCAGGACGCCTCGGTGGGGCCTAAATGTGATGCCAACTCAGCCACTGACCGGTCCACAAAACGATTCTTCAAAACAGAAAACCGCCAAACATTTAACCCTGTCAAGATTTACCAATTTCTTTTAATATAAAACAAAAAAAAGAAATGACAGTACTTTTGTCTAACTAAATGTGCTTTTTAAATTACGATAAAGTGGAAAATAAGGTTTACAAGAAAAAAACCATCGGTGAGCGATATTAAAAACTTCAACTGTGATTACGCAATTTTTTTATTGTATGATATTATGTGAATATAATATAATTGCAATATTAAAATCTGAAAGATTCCTTCATCTGCTTACAAAAACAGTATTAAATTTTGGGATTCGTTCAAAAATAGCAAAATCTATATTAAATGAAACTATAGAGAAAATATTTGATTAAGTGATTTTTTATGGGTTGAGTCAGATAATTTTAAACCATTTTATGAATGCAGAAATATTTTACCAATAAAATGCTTTAAAACTAGGAATTTACTGTTTTAGAACATTAGATATTATTAACAGTAGTTATATAACTGAATATCAGTAATAAGTCCTTATCTTTTATTTTGTGTGTGAGAATTTGTTTCCTTCGTTTTCAATTTTTAAAAGAAACAGCTTTTTCATTATGTGGAGTGAATTGCCAGTTTTTGTTGGAAATGTGTCACTTATTAGTACTGATAGTGTCTGAAGAAGGTATCAGAACAGATTAGTATACAATGTAGTTTTTGTTGGAAATGTGTCACTTTTAAGGACTGATAGTGTCTGAAGAAGGTATCAGAACAGATTAGTATACAATGTAGTTTTTGTTAGAAATGTGTCAATTATTAGGACTGATAGTGTCTGAAGAAGGTAATCAAATATCAAATCAGTCAAATCGAAAATCAGTAAATCTAGAACGCTTAATTATTTTTTCGAAAAATGTTGCCGTTAGAAAATATTCTAATCTCTGAAATATTTTTTGCAAAAAGTAACCATAAATTCGAAAATAACTGGGAAAAGGGATAAAATGTATACGATATAATATAATATTTAACAGCTTTATGTTGAATTCCTTTTTTTATGTTGAAATGTGAATTCTTCGCTTGAATTGCTCCTTTAATAGCGCCGAGATTTACTTTATGTAGCGTGATGCTATGACTTGGTCGGGACTGGTTGGAGCATCTAACTGTTGAGAATGCAGCCAAAACTTACAAAATGCGACAAGAACAGAGTCGTGGGGAGAATCTTAAAAGAAAGATACTCAACCGAACTGAATAAATAAAAAATAAGCAAATCACAACCACAATACTTGGAATAACTCTAACACACACTACTGAATATGGAATAAAATCTCTTAACTATATTTCCTACATACTCTATAACTCTCTTCCAGATATGTATAATAACATAAGCATAGCAGCATAATTCAAACATTCAAAGTAAGGCTTTAAAAGAATACTTTTAAAAAACAACGAATATACTTAAGTTTTGTCGTGTTGTACATTGTTTTGTTTCTTTCTCTCTCCTTTTCTATCCCCTATATTTGTTATCAAGCATACTACACTGAGACGGACTCATAATATAGTTGTTATATTTAATTCTGTATTACGGCCAGATACACGATTTAAGCAGTGTTTAAAAGAAATAACACCACGCTTTGTATTTTCATCTAAAAATTTACCATAACCTTAACAAAAAAAAATATATTACTAAAAATCATCTACCGTAGTTTCAAAAAAACGATAAAAAAATCCTGATTTCCTGAAATCTGAAATCAGAATTTTAGTATTTGTAATTGCATTATTTTTTTTTATGTATTAAAATCTGAAAGAGCATTTTGTCTGCTTTCATAACCAGTAATTAATTTTGGTAAACATTTAAGAAAACAGCGAATCAATTAGATTCACAAATTTATGATAACAATTTTTTTTTCATGTTATACGAGAATTTAAAACGTGCGATTATCTGCGGTGTGACTCTAGAAACAGCCGAAGCAGCGATGCCAACCAAGCAGGATCTTTTGAAGAGATGGTATTTTATTAATTTTTAAATAACGATTTATTAATTCTACGTATAAATACTATCTAATGCAAGTTGTATATTCAGAATGGACATTTGTTGACCTATATGAATAAATACATTTTCACTGCAGTTCCTTTTTAAAACGTAAATAAATAAAATCACTAACATCCGCACTACAAATTTGCTAATCATTTTAATTTTTAAAATGCATTCAGTTTGGTTGGGTATTTTGGACTCAAATACAAAATTATGTACGAAAACAGTCGCGTAGCCGTTCCACTTGAGAAGTTGGCATATTTTAATACACTGCGAAGGAAAACAGCATCATAAATAACATTATTGGCGACAATGGCGACACTGTTTTCAGAAAGACCCTGCGCATCTATCACGGTCGATGGATAAATGATTTACAAATACTTTCGATAACTTGTCATCGTTCCCGGGCACGTTTGCAGATCGCTTAGCGTACAAACAATAGTTCAGGTCGAATAAATTAAGGACCCTTCGATGTCGTGTTATGTTGTTTGTTGACTGAAGGATAAAACCTTTGTCGATCGACCGTACTAAAAGCCCTGGGCCTCGACACTCGAAGAATTTATTCCACTCGAACAACGAGTGATTCGACTTACTCGTTGTTCTAGTGGAATGGCTTTTGATGTTTGGCGTATGTAAGTGTGTAACTTTGACGAGACTCAAGAATAAGAATGTCGATCAATGTATGTACTTTCGACGGCAATTGCGAGCGGCCTGGATCGGATAATCGATACCCTGATCGCCGGTAGGAAACGCCTTCACTCCACATAATATTATGAACTGCTACTTATTTAATATGCAGAGTAAATACATATTATATGTACAGTTCAGTTCCCAAGGTAATTTAAAAAAAAACGTGTGGTAAAAATTAAAGAGACTCTTCTTTTATTTTCTAATATACTGTGAAGCTAACCTTACTTACCTTACCCACTGTAACGGACGTTGTTGGCCACATTTTTTTATTTTGTCAAAATATGTTTACGTTTATAAAATGTGCCAACTCCACGCCACTGCTCATTTGTATCCCATTTCGGCCGAAATGATTTTTTGTTTTTTTTGATTTTATGGATTCTTTCGTAATCCTCTAACTAGCTAGGGCTTATAACAATACCCTTCATGTTTCTAGCTGACTAGTACTGCGGCTCATTTGGCCTTATTACTATTACCATCTGATGGTTGTATTTAATTGACTGAATTTATGTTACATTAATAAGTTTTATGAGGAAAAATTCTTAACTGGATAAAAAACCTCATACAAATGAAAAGAAAAACAATAAGTTCTGAACTTTTTACGCTGTTTGACTTTGTGATTTACTGAATTTAAGTATTTCATTTTTTCATGTTTTGGCTGCGTCCTTTTCGCTTCGGTGGTCCTGCAAAAAAGTTTGTGAGAGAATTCCTGTGGGAGAAAAAACACATTTTGTTATATTAAAAAAGGATACTATTTCTTCGCCATCGCTGCCATTTTTCTCATGGAGCTTCACGGTGAGATCTCCTTGAGAAGCTCCATTAGTATAATCAGTTTCTCTGTCTTGGATGAGCAGGAGGCCAGTCTTTCGCGTACCCTGATGAGGCCTTGCAGTAGGATCATTATGTCCTCGTCATCAGAGGATCCGGTGTTCGGCGCTTGGCGTTGTTCCGGTGTGGTTCTTCGTGGTTCCTGTTGTTCAGGAGCCTGCTGTTGGTGGTTGCTTCGGCCCGCTACGTCTGCCCAGGACCGGCCGTCTACTCGGGCCGCGGGTCTCTGTGCCCGGGGCTCTGCCTCTTTGCGCCTCTGGGCTTTGGACTGCTCCTGTCTGCGCTGGAGAGCAATGCCACCCTGTTGTCGTCCGAAATGGCCCGAAAATTCTGACCCCAAAAAGCATCGATACCGTATCGCGCACGTACCCCGGCCGAGTGGTACGATGTTCAGATTTTTCTATACACAAATTTACTAAATGTTACCAATACGTATTTTTTACTTGTACCTCCTCGGCGGCAGTTAAATAAAAACTATTTGCGATATGCTACCACTGAGGAGATATTTAAAATGCCGTTTTTTAACGAATTTGTGTAACCATTTTTGTACAATTATTTTTACTTATTTGCTGCTACAAAAATCCAGGAACCTCGTAGCATAGTGAATCTTTCCTCTTTCTGAGCGCTATGCCACGGGGGACCTGCGAAAAATACTACCTTAACCATTTTACAAATTTGATCGCTTCAAGATCATTTTTACACTTTTATTTTACAAACATTTCTTATTTTTTGTCGTATTCTGACAAACTAAAAATCTAGTTGTCAAGATACACATTCTTATAACTGCTATGTAATAAAACTATGTAATTGTTATACAGGCGAGCTTGCAAAATCTTTGCAAACTCTCAAATTCAAGCGTCTGCCTTCGGCTATACCACCGGCAAAATGAATATGCAACATTTTACTGTGGCTTATGTACGCGTTTGTGGCGCGGATAGAATCCCCACCCTTTTTCGGTCGACAGCCAAATGTCGGCTGCGAGTCAACCTTATAGAATATAAGCAGAAAAATTAAAAATATTAAATCAGTTCAACTTTACCACCAAAACAAGCGTTTTTATTTCATTTTATTTAAGTGACTCCTGCCCACCAACTGCCTCACCTCGCCTAGTCTTCTGCTCCAAACCTTCTGGTGTTACCTCTTCAAGACCAGCCGGCCCTGCCTAGGAAAACCGCCAACGCCAGAAGCGAGCAGAGACGACAGCACACCCAGTGCCCAACATTCACCGGGTGCGGGAGGCAGATTGTAATAATCTCATACCACTATCATCATTATCGGCTATAAAGGAGCATTCCCATCGGTTGAAGACACGGTTTGGAACCGGCGCCCAAATCTACAGTCTTGTGCAGACTCCTGTCCAGTACACCCACTTACTTAACTGATAAACAACCATTTATGATATATTAATGGTTGTTTATCAGTTAATACGATTATTATTAAAATTAATAAACGTTTATAAGCCTGGACCTTACTATTCAAAATTATATTATGAAATTATCAATTTATTGGGAGAACTAGCAGCAAATCTTAAAATAATTATAAAACAACAAACTTCTGACCATCGATTCTCCAATCCAGGCTGCTCGTAATCGCCGTCGAAAGTACATACATTGGTCGACATTCTTATTCTTGAGTCTCGTTGAAGATACATAATTATATAAAGTCATTCCACTCGAACAAGGAGTGGGTCGAACCACTCGTTCGAGTGGAATGACTTCGTAGAGAATTGAGGCCCTGGTCAAAGATCTTGGCAGATGATGTAAACTGTAACGCTGACCGAAACATTGGGAGAAAGTGCAGTAAAAAAGTTATTTCGTTTTTTTCTATGAAAATTTATATAGGTTTCAAAAAACTATTAATTTTTCTTACATAACAAAAGTAACTTATCCTCCGTCCGTTCTCAGCCTCTGGGGTAGAGAGGAAGAATATCAAAAGTCCTTCATACGTGGCACAATAAAATATTTCAATAATAGGAATTTCATTCAGCGACACAATGGTGGCCCGTACCCCATACAGAATCTACATACAAACATGTTCGCATTGTTGTACGGCGCAAATATTTTCAAAAATCCACAACGAGATTGAATAATAGATATTCCGATTGTAACGGGGCTTTGTTTTATTAAAACAAATAGAATCGGTGGGTTTGCGAATGGCGGCCAAGGTTTATTATTAAAATCATTACGTCGAAAAGTTTTTTACAACAATGGAACTTTTGATTTTGACCGGAATTTGTGCAGAAAACTAAGAGTAGCCAGTGTTTACTAGTAGAATATAAAGGTTACGAAAACAAAACTTATTTTTTTAATGAAATACATTTACATACCAAAATATTCATATGAACACAAGGGAAACGTATTACGTAGGCACTATCATCATGAAATACACTAATTACAGTTGTGGGTCTGTGAGTAAGTATAACTCTTATTTGTGTTGAATTTAAGCGTTTTAAAAATTGGAATTGAACATTGTTTAGATTTGTAATACTAACAAATATAAACAAAACATGAAACAGAACAAAACAAAGAAAAAGAGGTTACGGTCTCAACTGGGAATCAAATCTAGGATCTTACCGGGTCAACGCTTCTAAACAATCGGTCACTGGGACCTAATATTTTAAGTAATTTTTGTCGATCACATATTTAACATATAACGATTCTATTTAAATTAATTTTTCCCACATATTTGGCTGTTATTTTTTTGAATGATTTCAGAGTTCCAAAAAAATTGTTTGTAACCTAAATAGTATCTTGGATCATCAAATTCGATTTTTTTATTTTTATGGGCCACCTACGGACTTTTTCTAGAAGTCCAAATAAATATTATACATTTATTTCTAATAACTTAATAAACGTAATGCTCATCAATGAAATATATCATTATCAAAGAAGATAATCAGAAAAATAATAAGGTAGCGGTCTCACCTAGGAATCGAACAAAGGATCTCTTTCTTACTGTTCAGGATCTCAACTTCACTCTCCTGACAGAGAAATCCGGCATGGTACCACCAGATTCCAAAGGGAAGTATGACTGGAGTAACTCTTCAATAATAACTCCAGCTCTTGAATATTGGTCTTTATTTAAACAATAAAAAAGACCCGTAGGGCAGCTCATGTACGGTGAACCCAATATTGCTATCTCTCTCCGCGGTTTTATAAACCACATGTAAGTGAAAACCTGGCAGCTCTGCCGTTTTGCCAAAAACGACCCGCCCAAGACGGATGGTAACAAGAGAAGAAGGATTAAAAATCCGTGGCAATACGAAATTGCCCTGGCAATCGCTGACACAAAATAAATGTTGCCACACCCATTAGGGTGACAAAAACAACGCCTCTAACCACTAAGATTAAAATTAATATTGTCTGATCCAGTAATACATCCAAATCGACTCACGTCATAACATCGATTGGTGCTTGCTTGCACCCTTCCAGACGGTGTGGGCGGTGGGAGGGCGTAGTAAGGGGTGGCTGGGACCTGAGGAAGGGGTAGTTGGGGGGAGGGTGCAGGGCAACGACCTGTGAATATCAACCATCGTGGTTACTACCTTATTTCAAACCCTCAAGTTATGATATTAACTCATTTAATAATAATAATAATAATAATAAAAACGTTTATTTGACAATAATTTTTTATATGTTTGCATATAGTTTGTACACATACATTTAGATGATTATATTGCCAAAAGGGCAACTGCTCAGCTGTACATTCCGGATTTCTCCGGGAATGTAGCTGGTTTTCAGCAGTGCCTTTAATATAATGTGTTATAAATCGATAAATACTATTATTACTATTTGAGTTGGCGTTCTTGATAATAACATGAGCGTGCATTCATTGATATTCTACAAAATATATTTTTCTCATTTACGTCGATTCTAAATTTACCATGGGTTTGTTTGTTGTTAAATCTCCTGCCGCTAGCTATTTAGGTTAATAGTGTGGTATTTGGTCATCCTCACGTGTTTTAATTGTGAATACCGCCCAAGAGTACCAACTGTCTGGAGATAGTGGATCTATGAAATACCTGTTACGTAACTAAACAGAATAGTAACAAACACTTTTGAAAAATGTCGTAAAGTTATTGAAAAAACTTTCCTATAAACATAACCTAGTATGATTTTTTATAACTTTTCGTCAATGACCGGTTTCACTTATAACGGGTATCTTCAGACTGGTACAATTTGAAACCAAATCTATGGTATATGTATGTAGCATCAATGTCCATATAATAAAGCCAAAAATCACAGCCATTACTGACACAGATGTTATATATTATATCTTAGATTGACGGCCTCCGTGGTCCAGGAATCAGATTCTCAACTTGCAATCCAGATGTCTCGGTTAAAAACCACAAAGTGCGCAAATAAATTTTATTTGATCGATTTGTATTATTTCAAATTTTTTTCATTTAAAATAATACAAGGTGGGTATAAAAATAATACATTTGCGGCACGTTTCAAAGTGGAAAATATTTGTACTCTCGCCCTGGTGAAAGACCACCATTCAGAATTAAAACGCTGCTTGAAATGGCTTAAGCCGTACTTGGTGACCAGATTCAAATAGCCAGATACTTCCCTACCTTCCTCATCTTCCCCTCCCCACAACCTTTAGCCTCCCGACGTACCCCAATCGGAGATGCCACTACCTGCAAACGGTCGAGAGGAGTTGTGACTCCTGTGCGGTAATCACATTTAAAATAATAAAATATTTATGAATTGTACCAGTCTGAAGATTCCCGTTATAAGGCAAAACCGGTCAGTTTTCATGATTTTAATTATGTTTTCAAAGGTGTTTGTTTTGGTCACCGTTCTGTTTGGTCCGGCTACCGAACTACTCAACTATCCAAAATCGGATAATGTTGGGTGAATTTAGATGGGTTCTTAATGGTGGGCTTTAACCAGGACGATAATGTATCTTGTACTTGTGTATTTTTTTGGTGTATTTTCTAGGACGATTTCCTCAAGAATGATTATTTAAATTTTTTATCACAAGAATAAATTAGTAACTGCTATCAACCGTCTGGAGCCAGTGAGACAAAGACTATCCTCGACTGGGTTATGTTGTGAGACTAAAAGATGCGGGAAGGGGAAGGGGATAAGAAAGAGGAAGGTGGATAAGTAGCTGACTATTCAGATCCTGTCACCAAACACGGATAAAGCCATTTCAAGCAACGTTTCAATTTTGAGTTGTGGTCTTTCAACACGACGATTATAAGAGTATCTTGAACTCTGGAAGGTGCCATAAATATGCTAATAATTGTGAAACAAAACCAATAAATTAAAATAATTTTACTTGCGTACTCCAGGATTTGAAACCGCATCCTCCGTATTCGTAGTCGAGAGCTTTATAACCCTTAACCTAATATAATTTAGTTTTCAGCTGTAAGTTTATAAATTAAATAAAGAGCAAAAAATTTTACCATCCCTAAAAATCAATTAAAACACTCTCAAAATATGTCAATCCGGACTTTAATTTCGCCTAATAAACTTTTCCCTTTTCACATTTACCTTTACTTTGCATTATTAAACGAGTCAAAATAAAAACATGTATTTATTTACAAAATTGAAAAAAGGAGTCGACCTCCCGACCACTTTCCTTCCCCGGGCCATCTCGATCCTGCTTTATGGCTGTATAACCAAACAAAAAACGAATAAAACAAAAATAACTTCAGACATTTTGTATGAAACACAGGAAAATAGGAAAACGCCATATAACCTTCATAACTCAATTTTATTGCGAAATAAATTTGTTACATAAAAATTCCTCGAAGGCTTCCCCCCTCCCCCAATCTCTCTCACCCCCAACCCTTCCCCTTCACCACATCCCTATCCATCCTACCCCATTTAACCAATGGTTCTGAAACGGACAATATTTTTTAATCTTTATTCCGAGACGTGTTTTCACAAGCTTTGAACAGAATGTTTCATTCATCTTTCCTTAAAGAATGTATGACAATTTGTTGTCTTATTACACATCTTGAATCACTATGTACAAACAATCAGAATAAATTGATGTGTGTTTTTAAAAATCTTCTTCTCTCGAAAATAATGTTAGGTGGCACAGATAATAGATAATACTTAGCGTAAACGCCTCTCCGCTACATACGGCTTCCGTGGTACAGGTGTAAAGCTCTCGACTAGCAAGCTGAAGGTTGTCGGTTCGAATCCCGGCGTGCGCAATTGATTAATTTGTATTATTTTACAATGTATTTATCACGTCAGGAAGTCAGAATACCCGCCCATGCATACATTATATACCCAGAAACCTTAGCTGATCACGCCAACCATTATTTTAGTAATATCGGCACAAACTTAGCCAACAAAATTCTGAGAGCCACAAATAAAACCCAAAATCTTCTAGCTTCAAGGGTAAGACAACAGAACTTTCTACATCCCACACTTATCCTAGCCCCCACATCCACCAAAGAAATTGTTGACACTATACTCTCTATAAAAACAAATAGTGCTGCAGGTAATGACAAAATTTCACCTTACATACTAAAACACATAGCTCACTTAATTACCACACCGTTAAAACACATTGTTAATCTAAGTTTCAAAAGTGGCACCTTCCCCAACCAACTAAAACATGCTTCGGTTATCCCAATCTATGAGAGTGGTGACAAAACAAATATCGAAAACTACAGACCCATTTCTTTGCTAATTGTCCTATCAAAAATCATCGAAAAAATTGTCAAAAGTAGACTTATCTCCCATTTGGAAACCCAGAAGATTCTCTCGCCCAATCAGTTTGACTTCCAAAAAAAAATTAGTACAGAATCTGCAATCTTAGATTTCACTGAGAACATCTCTAATAGCCTGGATGAAGGCAATTCCTGTCTAGCCATATTCTTAGATTTAGCCAAAGCATTTGAAACGGTTTCCCACCCCATACTCCTAGAAAGGCTATCTCAAATAGGCATCCGGGACTCAATTCTTAACTGGTTCTCCTCATACCTAACTGGTAGATCACAAACTGTAAAAATTAACAACACAGCTGAAAGTAACCCTCTACCAATTCAATTCGGAGTCCCACAAGGGAGTGTCCTAGGCCCTATTTTGTTCCTCATTTACATCAACAAACTCTGTAACCTACCCATAACCGGAAAATTAATATCCTTTGCAGATGACACTGTGCTCATAGCTCGTCATAAAAACTAGAAAGGAGCATTTGACATAGCTCAACACGACATAGGCCTTGCAAAGAATTGGTTAGATGATAATCTCCTGACCCTCAACGCTGGTAAAACAAAATTCCTAACCTTCATTCTATCTGTTGCAACCCAACCTACTAACAATCAGAAAATAACAATTCACTCTTGTCCAAGACCTTCTTCTTCCTGTACTTGCCCAAACTTAGAAAAAGTATCCCATATAAAATATCTCATATAAAGATCATCATCTTCGTTGGGATCAGCATTTAGCCAGCCTAACTCCCCGAATTCGTAAGCTCTGTTATTTTTTTCGAACATTAAGAAATATCCTTACTCCTACAATACTGAAAACGGTCTACTATGCTCTTTGCCAATCCCAATTAGCATATGGCATCATAATTTGGGGTGTTTGTGCACATTATCTTATTGATCCATTACAAAAAGCCCAAAAAACGATGATACGTGCTATCATCAAGCGACCAACAAGATACTCCTCCACTCGACTCTTCACTGAATACAATGTCATAAACATACGGCAACTCCACATAAAATTTACTCTAATGCATTTTTTGTATAAATATAAGAAAAAAACCCTCTTACACCACAATTACACCACCAGAACAATAACCAACCGACACTACAACGTACCTACACTACATACCACGTCAGCTCGAAGACATTTCATGTACCTAGCTCCCAAAATATTTAACCTTCTCCCTGAAAACTTAAAAACCGAAACCCAACCCCATAAATTTAAAAAACTAATATCAAAATGGATAAGTTCACTTGGAGACCACAATATATAAAATTTTATCAACTAATTATCAATTATTATTAATAATTAATACTATTTTTATTACTATAAATACATTTAGAAACCATGATTTTAATATTTGTAATGCAATTAAATTTGTATAATTTAATAACTTTTAATTTAATTTAATTAGTATAGTTTTATTACTTACTTATTATTTAATTTGATTGTTTAATCTAATTAACTTATATTTTAATCTAATTTGCATAAATTTATAACTTATAATTAACTTATTTTATAAATCCAATCTGCAAACATCACCCGCAATAACACAGGGACATCCCTAGCATGGCCAATGAATTATCACAAATATGTATAAATGTTCAACAAGTTCTTATAATAAAATAAATAAATAAACATACATAGTGAAAAATTACCTGAACGTAATTGTTTCGCTATGACGTTTGTCATTTTTTGGCATTATAAGCTTTGTTCTGCTCCCACCAACCACAGAGCAGGAATTCAAACTTCGCGCTTCATTTTGTACATGGAACAGGCACACACCGAGGAAAAAGTATGGGAAGTAAGAATTCAAACGTCATCGACTAATGACCGGAGAGAAAAACCGCCGTTTAATCTCATTATTTGTAGAACGTGCTCGCCGATTGTGTGCATTAGTTGATGTGAAAAAGGGTGATTTACGGTGACGCAATTCCAGCGTTATCGCACAGTAATATTAAAAGATATGTAGCGACGCTACGCGAATATTCTGGAACGCTCGTCAATGACAAACGCATTGTAGCGGGAACACTCTAGACGCAATGCGAGCTTTCGACGTTTCTACCTACCAGGTCTAAAATGTTTTCGATGCACTCGGGCGGCTATATAATGAGGCGTATCGAGATGTACTCAGTCAATCATCAATTAACAGTTTTACAAGTGACCAAGCTGCGAGCTCGGCAACCACTTGCTGCGTACTGAGGAGTCGTCCGCTAGGTTGGTTCCCCACGCGCACCGCTGTTGTTTCATCGCGCCGCTATAGGACCCTATCTACTTACACCCGGCTCTGCACGGACTACGAATCAATATGGACTCCTCGGGATCACATCAGCTCTCTGGCCCCGGCTATCATTCTTGGCCAGCGCTGACCTCACGTGCCTAGACTCTGCGACAACTTTGCCGGTCTGCGCCTCGGCCCCGCGGCATCGTCGCCGGCCTGCATCTCCCGCTCATCTGTCCACCAAGTCCATCACACCTTCGGCTACCTTGTTCACACTAGAGTACCCAGAAGACTCCACCAGTGCTGAACACATCCACGAGTCCTGTATCCACCAACGCGGTGTCGACTCACTGATCACCGCCTCCACCACTCCATCGCCGTCTACACCTGGTGTCATCCTCATCGGTCCAGAATCATCTCCCAACTGCGCAACTCTACTGACTCAGAATAAACGCTGTGACACAAAATCCACTATCTTTCATTGTCTCCAGATATTTTGTTCAAGCAATAGCTTACTGTTACTTTAAGTTAAATTGGATGCAAGTAGTAAAGATCTAGGTTACAATTATGGTAAAAATCCACTCTTATAATGTTGACGCAACTATGTCTATTTAAAAACTTTGGAGTTCCTACCTCAGTGACAATTTACCATTACCTTGCCACTCTATTAAGGCAAGCCTACATCTAAGTGAGCCTTGGAGTGTATTTATATTGAATCTGCTAAGAAAATCAATAAGGTTTATATGTTCTCTATTAAGACAAACCATGTAGTGTCCACTTTTGAGTGACACTCGGAGTGCATTAATATCGAGTCTGCTAAAAGAATCTGGAAGGTTTACATATGTGCTCTCACAAGAAGTTTTCCAAAGGAACAAGGATGAGTCAGTTCCCAATTGTAACTAAATGTTAACCCGCTTAACAAATAGTTGAACGAACTTGAAAGGTTACCAGAACAAATTGATTACAGTCTACAAAATGATTATTTTCCTGCACGGAGAAAAATGAGTATTAAGTATACTAAAAATACATTTTCCCACTCTACAACTGATTAGGTTGGATTTTGTTAGCAAAAATAGAAATTAGTCAATCTATCGCCCTCTGTTGAACTCGACCATTTTGGGTGATAGGTAGCCGTCCGTCATCAACCCAGTAAATTCCATTCATCAGCTTTTTGAATTCGGTACAGCGCAATCGCCTCATGCTGATCACTGATTCTGGTTTAATCACCTCATATATGAAGAAAATTGTTCGATTTTACGAACCTCATAAAAACAATTTTTTATAAACTACTTGATACCATAAAAATAAATAGAAAATATAAAGATATCATTACAATGGTAAAGAGAAAAGGAAATAAACATAATTTGAAACGCAGATGAAACTTTTAAACCCGCCAACTTAATAGACAAATAACACAAATCCCATTAGCCGTATTACTTTTAAAAGGTTTCTGTAGTATCTTTGAAAAACTGTTTGAGAATCTTTATTCTCAGTACGTTCAACTTCTATCTGTTAGGTAGAATCACAGTTTTTCCGATGTTAAATTTGATTCGAGATAACAATTTTACGTTTTCTCATTTAATTTTGGGAATCCTGGATTTATTTTATAAACGGTCTATAGAGTTCGTTCAATGAGTCATAAATGCGTTTAAGCAGAAATTCGAATATCTTTCCAAATGAGAAATGTGGCTAAATTAATGAAAAAAAGATATTAATTTAATGGGAATTTCCACCCTAAAGGAAAATTTTACAAAGTAATGAAAACAGTATTTCTTTGTAAATGACATTTGAAAAAAATCATAAAGATTTAATGATTTCTTTTGATGTTGTTTTGAAATAATAAAGGTTTCTTTGAACGAGCCCTTTGTTAAATAAGTTTTATTATTTGCGAAATTGTGTTTTATTAAGAATTTTAAATACATTCATTCTCGGAACTCTCTCACAGTTTTAGAAAGAAAACGTAAATTGAACACTTCTTAATTTTAAATACTTCTATTTTGTTATCATTCTCTTATTCTTATATGCATGCTTAAATAGTAATCAAAATCTTAAAATTAATTATTATATTAATTATTATAATAATAATTATTATAATTATTCTTCTAATTAATCTAATTGTTAAGATGAAGTATTTTACCTATATTTTGTTCAAAAACAGATCGGTAGATACAAAATTTTGATGGCCTCCGTAGTTGAAGGGTAAGGCTCTCGACTAGTAAGCTGGAGGTTGCGGGTAAAAACCCCGGCGTGGACAAGTAAAATTAATTTGTGTTATTTCACAAATTATTCACATATAGAGTGGAAGAAACTCTCAGCATCACCTTGGTGTAAGACCACCCTTCAGAACTTAATCGTTGCATGAAATGGGTTTGGCCGTATTTGGTGACCAGATTTTAAAAGCCAGGTACTTTCCCACATTCCACTTACTCATCTCTTTCCCCTCCCCACTACCTTCAGCTTCACAACATACCCCAATTGGCGATGCCATTGTCTTAATGTCTCCAGACTGTTGGGAGCAGTTGAGACTCCTGTGCGATTTCACATTAAAAAAACTCTCAATTTCAATGATTGTTTTTTTTATTGGACAATTTTTACAGCGCCGTTTTTTGTGAGATATCACCTCAGGGTCGCTTTACAGTTGATGCAGGTATTACAAAAAATATAAATATTACAAAAATATAAGTGAAATTAAGTTAAATAAAATGAAATATAGGAACATGTGATGAAGTACAGAAACAGGTGACACAAATATAAAATATGGAGACTCTGCAGCAAGAATCCTAGGTGGTGAGGAAACTAGACCAGCTCCTGCAGCGAAACAGTGCACTTCGTTCACCAACAGCGCCAGCACGAGGTTCATCATCCGTCCAGGTATATGTATGCTGCTACTAGAGCGCTGACACAATATCCTCTCATAGATAACAGAGTTTGGCAGCACCGCTGTAACATTCGACGAAGATAGAGGATGTAGACTCTGCAGCAAGAATCCTAGGTGGTGAAGAAACTGGACCAGCTGCTGCAGCGAGAGAGTCCACCGCGTTCACCAACAGTACCAGGACGAGGTTCATCATCCGTCCAGGTATTTGTCTACTGCTAATTAAGCGCTGACACAGTATCCTCACATAGATAACAGACCTTGGCAGCACCGCTGTGACGTTCGGCAATTCCACCATTCATCTCCATGTAATCTTGTTCCTTGTGATTGTGTTAGTTTTGCATTGTGCCCGCAATAAAAGACAACGGTCGGGATAATAAGTTACCCTGGGCACTTGTTAGGGCCTTCAGAGTTTCTAAGAATTCCGTTGAAAACATCTGGCGTACCTAGAGTTACCGATCCTCGTCCCAAGTTCAACTTCAGCGAATTTTGAATTTTTTTTAGCAGAAACTTCGATTATTCATTTTTAACACACTGCACTCTAATCACACTACTTTAAAGCTCTCATTACTAATTGTTAAGTTAATTTAAAATGTTGATTGACTGATTTTAAAAATAATTTCAAAGGTATGTTGCCTCATTTCTCTTGATAATACTAAAAAAAAACACAAAGCAGTTGGAGGACGCAAGGACGCGTCCGGCTGCCGCGAAGGGCGCTACGTTTACATTTAACGATGTACGGATATATATCATTGCCGGTTACAGCCTCTCATGGCCATCTTCAGACTGAAGATAAAAGACGAACATGATAGTAAAACAAAATAAAATTATTTCAATTGTTATCATTATAATGGAATTCCACCACGAATTTTCAGTATCTTCAATATTGTTCTGGAGAAAGATTATCAATCATAATCGAAACGTTGATTGAAATGGCTTCTGTTATGTTTCGTGAACAGATCTGATTAGCCAACATTCCCCTTCCAGGCAGATCTCTTCTCTTTCAGCCTTGTATGTGTATTATAGGTTATTATTGATTTTTAAAAATTCTTTATATTAGCTTTATAAAGATTTTAAAAAAATCAATAATATATATGTATATATATATATATATATAACCCTTTATTTAAAGAGAAGCAACATTGTACCTACCTAATCAGTATCTCACCAGTACAGGTGTGACAATAACAAATCGTTTATGAACATATTTGTATTTACCTTTTACCCATTCTTATTTGTTATTTACTTCTGCATATTTAGCTTATTCATTTTGTTACTATATTTGTTATTATCCGTTTGTTATTATTATGTATTTAAACATCCATGTATGTAAATTCTTGGGCACCATGCCTGTTTTATGTACTTAAATAAATAAATAAATAATACATTAATTTGATAAAACACGTTAGTATCATTCATTTTGCTGTAGACGATAGATACTACAGTAAATGGATAGGTTTGTGTATTCAAAAAGTATGTTTACTAGAAACGGAAAGAATGAACGGAAGATAGGTTAATCCATCAAACTCTGTAAATACTCTATTCTTACGTTTTATAAATTTTAAAATGGGTATTCCAGCAATTATGTTGAACTACAGCACTCTGTTAAATTATATAAGTATGCTTAAATTGTCAAACAGAAGAATTTTCACTGACATTGGATTCCTATATAAAATTCTAAATGATTTAGTTGAAAGTCCGGTATTACTAGAATTGATAAGCTTCCGGATTCCACAACGTAATACTAGAAGTCCGGATTTATTTCAGTGCAGAAATTCTGGGACTAACTACCATATGCATTCCTCTTTGCCCAGAATACTAATGCAGGGAAAAAATTATACTAAGTCAGTGGACATCTTCAATTTATCTTTAAACAAATATAAAATGATATTAATGAAGCAATTCAGTTAAGTACAATAAATAATGTATGTTTCTTAATATTCATATTTAAAAGCCCCAAAAAAGGCTTTAATTAATAAATAAATAAATAAAATAAAATAATGTGTGACCGTGTTACAAATGCGAAGTTCTGAAAATAATGAAAAGCCGATGGAATAAGATTAAGAAAGGAATGATTTTTTAAATTTTTTTATTATTTATTGAGTTAGTTTATACATTTGAATATAAACTAATATAAACAAGATCATATTTCATTTTGTAATTTTACATATTTTTACAATAAATATAATATTTCTTTTTAAATACATTCATTCTTCCTTCATTCTTCAGACTTTCAGGCATTTCATCATACATTTTTAGTCCTTTGTACATTAGGCAGTTCTGTGAATTTGTTTTTTTCATATGTGGCAATCTAATCCTATTTACATTTCTGGTTTCGTAATTATGAACATCTCTATTAAAAACAATTTCATCCTTAAAATATTTTGGCATTTGGTTGTTCATGATTTTATGTACAAAAATTACACATTAAATAATAGTCTCTTTTTTATAGAAATCCAATTTAGCTGTTCTCTCATTTGATCTATGCTTGCGTATTTTCCTTTTCCTATATATTCTATTCTCATAGCTCTATTCTGTATAACATCTAGCTTGTTCAAGTTTCCTTCATTGGCCAAATACAACATAGTAGAGCAATAATCTAAATGTGGAGCAACTATAGTTTTATAAATCAGCTCTGTAGTATTTCCATTTAGTTTATTTCTTAATCTTCTAAGAAAATTGACTTTTTTAGATACCTTCTTTAGCACATATTCAAAATTTGCTGCGAAAGTTAGTTTTGAATCTAGTATCACACCCAGGTACTTAATTTCATTTACTTTTTCAATTTTTTCGCCATTAATTGTCAATTTTAACTCTGTGTTATGCGTTTTGTTGCCTATTTCCATATATTTTGTTTTGTTGACATTCAGTTTTAATTTGTTTAATTTCAGCCATTTCGTTATATTTTGTAGGTCTTCATTTAATTTATTAATTGCATCTATGTACTCTTCACATGAAATATAGATTAATGTATCGTCTGCAAATAATCTAATTTTGCAATGTTTTATGGTTTTAATTATATCATTAATGTAAATAATGAATAGAATTGGACCTAATACCGACCCTTGTGGAACACCGAGGTTGTTTTCTATCGGTTCTGATTCTGAGCTTTCCACTTTTGTTACCTGTTTTCTTTCATGGAGATATTCTTTGAAAAGACTTAGAGCTACTTCAGAAAGACCTATATCTTCTAATTTTTCCAAAAGTTTTTTCCTTTCTATCGTTTCAAATGCTCTTTTAAAATCTAAAAATGTTGCAATGTTGATTTTTTTATTATCTGTTTCTTTCTTCCATGTATTAATCACAATGTTTATTGCAGCTTCACAAGAGTTATTATTACGGAATCCTGATTGTTCGTCACATAATATATGATGTTTTTCCAAATACTCAATGAGTTAATTATTATTTTTTTGGTAAACTAATGTTTTTAAGACAAGATTTTTTATGCATAGCACAAAGGGTAACAATTATTTTACAAGCAATAATTGTTCGCCTGAAACACTCATCCACATTGAAAAATCTCCTGATAAAAGATACATGACGCCAACGGGACTCGAACCCGTGTCCCTTCGATTTCCGGTCGACAGCTCTGACCACTGAGCTATGGCGGCTTATCTCTTACCCGCGAAATTATTCAATATATACTAGTGTTTCATTCAACAATTACTGCTTGTTACATTTTTCACCTGAAAACAACCAACTTTATTTTATATGAGAAAGGCATTGTAAGTGCTAACTCTCTCACTAGATGGCGTCGAGACAAATTGTCTACATTTTTAGGCGAAATACTTGAACTTGTCAAATATTAATTATTATTTTTTTGGTAAACTAATGTTTTTAAGACAAGATTTTTTATGCATAGCACAAAGGGTAACAATTATTTTACAAGCAATAATTGTTCGCCTGAAACACTCATCCACATTGAAAAATCTCCTGATAAAAGATACATGACGCCAACGGGACTCGAACCCGTGTCCCTTCGATTTCCGGTCGACAGCTCTGACCACTGAGCTATGGCGGCTTATCTCTTACCCGCGAAATTATTCAATATATACTAGTGTTTCATTCAACAATTACTGCTTGTTACATTTTTCACCTGAAAACAACCAACTTTATTTTATATGAGAAAGGCATTGTAAGTGCTAACTCTCTCACTAGATGGCGTCGAGACAAATTGTCTACATTTTTAGGCGAAATACTTGAACTTGTCAAATATTAATTATTATTTTTTTGGTAAACTAATGTTTTTAAGACAAGATTTTTATGCATAGCACAAAGGGTAACAATTATTTTACAAGCAATAATTGTTCGCCTGAAACACTCATCCACATTGAAAAATCTCCTGATAAAAGATACATGACGCCAACGGGACTCGAACCCGTGTCCCTTCGATTTCCGGTCGACAGCTCTGACCACTGAGCTATGGCGGCTTATCTCTTACCCGCGAAATTATTCAATATATACTAGTGTTTCATTCAACAATTACTGCTTGTTACATTTTTCACCTGAAAACAACCAACTTTATTTTATATGAGAAAGGCATTGTAAGTGCTAACTCTCTCACTAGATGGCGTCGAGACAAATTGTCTACATTTTTAGGCGAAATACTTGAACTTGTCAAATATTAATTATTATTTTTTTGGTAAACTAATGTTTTTAAGACAAGATTTTTTATGCATAGCACAAAGGGTAACAATTATTTTACAAGCAATAATTGTTCGCCTGAAACACTCATCCACATTGAAAAATCTCCTGATAAAAGATACATGACGCCAACGGGACTCGAACCCGTGTCCCTTCGATTTCCGGTCGACAGCTCTGACCACTGAGCTATGGCGGCTTATCTCTTACCCGCGAAATTATTCAATATATACTAGTGTTTCATTCAACAATTACTGCTTGTTACATTTTTCACCTGAAAACAACCAACTTTATTTTATATGAGAAAGGCATTGTAAGTGCTAACTCTCTCACTAGATGGCGTCGAGACAAATTGTCTACATTTTTAGGCGAAATACTTGAACTTGTCAAATATTAATTATTATTTTTTTGGTAAACTAATGTTTTTAAGACAAGATTTTTTATGCATAGCACAAAGGGTAACAATTATTTTACAAGCAATAATTGTTCGCCTGAAACACTCATCCACATTGAAAAATCTCCTGATAAAAGATACATGACGCCAACGGGACTCGAACCCGTGTCCCTTCGATTTCCGGTCGACAGCTCTGACCACTGAGCTATGGCGGCTTATCTCTTACCCGCGAAATTATTCAATATATACTAGTGTTTCATTCAACAATTACTGCTTGTTACATTTTTCACCTGAAAACAACCAACTTTATTTTATATGAGAAAGGCATTGTAAGTGCTAACTCTCTCACTAGATGGCGTCGAGACAAATTGTCTACATTTTTAGGCGAAATACTTGAACTTGTCAAATATTAATTATTATTTTTTTTGGTAAACTAATGTTTTTAAGACAAGATTTTTTATGCATAGCACAAAGGGTAACAATTATTTTACAAGCAATAATTGTTCGCCTGAAACACTCATCCACATTGAAAAATCTCCTGATAAAAGATACATGACGCCAACGGGACTCGAACCCGTGTCCCTTCGATTTCCGGTCGACAGCTCTGACCACTGAGCTATGGCGGCTTATCTCTTACCCGCGAAATTATTCAATATATACTAGTGTTTCATTCAACAATTACTGCTTGTTACATTTTTCACCTGAAAACAACCAACTTTATTTTATATGAGAAAGGCATTGTAAGTGCTAACTCTCTCACTAGATGGCGTCGAGACAAATTGTCTACATTTTTAGGCGAAATACTTGAACTTGTCAAATATTAATTATTATTTTTTTGGTAAACTAATGTTTTTAAGACAAGATTTTTTATGCATAGCACAAAGGGTAACAATTATTTTACAAGCAATAATTGTTCGCCTGAAACACTCATCCACATTGAAAAATCTCCTGATAAAAGATACATGACGCCAACGGGACTCGAACCCGTGTCCCTTCGATTTCCGGTCGACAGCTCTGACCACTGAGCTATGGCGGCTTATCTCTTACCCGCGAAATTATTCAATATATACTAGTGTTTCATTCAACAATTACTGCTTGTTACATTTTTCACCTGAAAACAACCAACTTTATTTTATATGAGAAAGGCATTGTAAGTGCTAACTCTCTCACTAGATGGCGTCGAGACAAATTGTCTACATTTTTAGGCGAAATACTTGAACTTGTCAAATATTAATTATTATTTTTTTGGTAAACTAATGTTTTTAAGACAAGATTTTTTATGCATAGCACAAAGGGTAACAATTATTTTACAAGCAATAATTGTTCGCCTGAAACACTCATCCACATTGAAAAATCTCCTGATAAAAGATACATGACGCCAACGGGACTCGAACCCGTGTCCCTTCGATTTCCGGTCGACAGCTCTGACCACTGAGCTATGGCGGCTTATCTCTTACCCGCGAAATTATTCAATATATACTAGTGTTTCATTCAACAATTACTGCTTGTTACATTTTTCACCTGAAAACAACCAACTTTATTTTATATGAGAAAGGCATTGTAAGTGCTAACTCTCTCACTAGATGGCGTCGAGACAAATTGTCTACATTTTTAGGCGAAATACTTGAACTTGTCAAATATTAATTATTATTTTTTTGGTAAACTAATGTTTTTAAGACAAGATTTTTTATGCATAGCACAAAGGGTAACAATTATTTTACAAGCAATAATTGTTCGCCTGAAACACTCATCCACATTGAAAAATCTCCTGATAAAAGATACATGACGCCAACGGGACTCGAACCCGTGTCCCTTCGATTTCCGGTCGACAGCTCTGACCACTGAGCTATGGCGGCTTATCTCTTACCCGCGAAATTATTCAATATATACTAGTGTTTCATTCAACAATTACTGCTTGTTACATTTTTCACCTGAAAACAACCAACTTTATTTTATATGAGAAAGGCATTGTAAGTGCTAACTCTCTCACTAGATGGCGTCGAGACAAATTGTCTACATTTTTAGGCGAAATACTTGAACTTGTCAAATATTAATTATTATTTTTTTGGTAAACTAATGTTTTTAAGACAAGATTTTTTATGCATAGCACAAAGGGTAACAATTATTTTACAAGCAATAATTGTTCGCCTGAAACACTCATCCACATTGAAAAATCTCCTGATAAAAGATACATGACGCCAACGGGACTCGAACCCGTGTCCCTTCGATTTCCGGTCGACAGCTCTGACCACTGAGCTATGGCGGCTTATCTCTTACCCGCGAAATTATTCAATATATACTAGTGTTTCATTCAACAATTACTGCTTGTTACATTTTTCACCTGAAAACAACCAACTTTATTTTATATGAGAAAGGCATTGTAAGTGCTAACTCTCTCACTAGATGGCGTCGAGACAAATTGTCTACATTTTTAGGCGAAATACTTGAACTTGTCAAATATTAATTATTATTTTTTTGGTAAACTAATGTTTTTAAGACAAGATTTTTTATGCATAGCACAAAGGGTAACAATTATTTTACAAGCAATAATTGTTCGCCTGAAACACTCATCCACATTGAAAAATCTCCTGATAAAAGATACATGACGCCAACGGGACTCGAACCCGTGTCCCTTCGATTTCCGGTCGACAGCTCTGACCACTGAGCTATGGCGGCTTATCTCTTACCCGCGAAATTATTCAATATATACTAGTGTTTCATTCAACAATTACTGCTTGTTACATTTTTCACCTGAAAACAACCAACTTTATTTTATATGAGAAAGGCATTGTAAGTGCTAACTCTCTCACTAGATGGCGTCGAGACAAATTGTCTACATTTTTAGGCGAAATACTTGAACTTGTCAAATATTAATTATTATTTTTTTGGTAAACTAATGTTTTTAAGACAAGATTTTTTATGCATAGCACAAAGGGTAACAATTATTTTACAAGCAATAATTGTTCGCCTGAAACACTCATCCACATTGAAAAATCTCCTGATAAAAGATACATGACGCCAACGGGACTCGAACCCGTGTCCCTTCGATTTCCGGTCGACAGCTCTGACCACTGAGCTATGGCGGCTTATTGGCGACACGGGTTCGAGTCCCGTTGGCGTCATGTATCTTTTATCAGGAGATTTTTCAATGTGGATGAGTGTTTCAGGCGAACAATTATTGCTTGTAAAATAATTGTTACCCTTTGTGCTATGCATAAAAAATCTTGTCTTAAAAACATTAGTTTACCAAAAAAATAATAATTAATATTTGACAAGTTCAAGTATTTCGCCTAAAAATGTAGACAATTTGTCTCGACGCCATCTAGTGAGAGAGTTAGCACTTACAATGCCTTTCTCATATAAAATAAAGTTGGTTGTTTTCAGGTGAAAAATGTAACAAGCAGTAATTGTTGAATGAAACACTAGTATATATTGAATAATTTCGCGGGTAAGAGATAAGCCGCCATAGCTCAGTGGTCAGAGCTGTCGACCGGAAATCGAAGGGACACGGGTTCGAGTCCCGTTGGCGTCATGTATCTTTTATCAGGAGATTTTTCAATGTGGATGAGTGTTTCAGGCGAACAATTATTGCTTGTAAAATAATTGTTACCCTTTGTGCTATGCATAAAAAATCTTGTCTTAAAAACATTAGTTTACCAAAAAAATAATAATTAATATTTGACAAGTTCAAGTATTTCGCCTAAAAATGTAGACAATTTGTCTCGACGCCATCTAGTGAGAGAGTTAGCACTTACAATGCCTTTCTCATATAAAATAAAGTTGGTTGTTTTCAGGTGAAAAATGTAACAAGCAGTAATTGTTGAATGAAACACTAGTATATATTGAATAATTTCGCGGGTAAGAGATAAGCCGCCATAGCTCAGTGGTCAGAGCTGTCGACCGGAAATCGAAGGGACACGGGTTCGAGTCCCGTTGGCGTCATGTATCTTTTATCAGGAGATTTTTCAATGTGGATGAGTGTTTCAGGCGAACAATTATTGCTTGTAAAATAATTGTTACCCTTTGTGCTATGCATAAAAATCTTGTCTTAAAAACATTAGTTTACCAAAAAAATAATAATTAATATTTGACAAGTTCAAGTATTTCGCCTAAAAATGTAGACAATTTGTCTCGACGCCATCTAGTGAGAGAGTTAGCACTTACAATGCCTTTCTCATATAAAATAAAGTTGGTTGTTTTCAGGTGAAAAATGTAACAAGCAGTAATTGTTGAATGAAACACTAGTATATATTGAATAATTTCGCGGGTAAGAGATAAGCCGCCATAGCTCAGTGGTCAGAGCTGTCGACCGGAAATCGAAGGGACACGGGTTCGAGTCCCGTTGGCGTCATGTATCTTTTATCAGGAGATTTTTCAATGTGGATGAGTGTTTCAGGCGAACAATTATTGCTTGTAAAATAATTGTTACCCTTTGTGCTATGCATAAAAAATCTTGTCTTAAAAACATTAGTTTACCAAAAAAATAATAATTAATATTTGACAAGTTCAAGTATTTCGCCTAAAAATGTAGACAATTTGTCTCGACGCCATCTAGTGAGAGAGTTAGCACTTACAATGCCTTTCTCATATAAAATAAAGTTGGTTGTTTTCAGGTGAAAAATGTAACAAGCAGTAATTGTTGAATGAAACACTAGTATATATTGAATAATTTCGCGGGTAAGAGATAAGCCGCCATAGCTCAGTGGTCAGAGCTGTCGACCGGAAATCGAAGGGACACGGGTTCGAGTCCCGTTGGCGTCATGTATCTTTTATCAGGAGATTTTTCAATGTGGATGAGTGTTTCAGGCGAACAATTATTGCTTGTAAAATAATTGTTACCCTTTGTGCTATGCATAAAAAATCTTGTCTTAAAAACATTAGTTTACCAAAAAAATAATAATTAATATTTGACAAGTTCAAGTATTTCGCCTAAAAATGTAGACAATTTGTCTCGACGCCATCTAGTGAGAGAGTTAGCACTTACAATGCCTTTCTCATATAAAATAAAGTTGGTTGTTTTCAGGTGAAAAATGTAACAAGCAGTAATTGTTGAATGAAACACTAGTATATATTGAATAATTTCGCGGGTAAGAGATAAGCCGCCATAGCTCAGTGGTCAGAGCTGTCGACCGGAAATCGAAGGGACACGGGTTCGAGTCCCGTTGGCGTCATGTATCTTTTATCAGGAGATTTTTCAATGTGGATGAGTGTTTCAGGCGAACAATTATTGCTTGTAAAATAATTGTTACCCTTTGTGCTATGCATAAAAAATCTTGTCTTAAAAACATTAGTTTACCAAAAAAATAATAATTAATATTTGACAAGTTCAAGTATTTCGCCTAAAAATGTAGACAATTTGTCTCGACGCCATCTAGTGAGAGAGTTAGCACTTACAATGCCTTTCTCATATAAAATAAAGTTGGTTGTTTTCAGGTGAAAAATGTAACAAGCAGTAATTGTTGAATGAAACACTAGTATATATTGAATAATTTCGCGGGTAAGAGATAAGCCGCCATAGCTCAGTGGTCAGAGCTGTCGACCGGAAATCGAAGGGACACGGGTTCGAGTCCCGTTGGCGTCATGTATCTTTTATCAGGAGATTTTTCAATGTGGATGAGTGTTTCAGGCGAACAATTATTGCTTGTAAAATAATTGTTACCCTTTGTGCTATGCATAAAAAATCTTGTCTTAAAAACATTAGTTTACCAAAAAAATAATAATTAATATTTGACAAGTTCAAGTATTTCGCCTAAAAATGTAGACAATTTGTCTCGACGCCATCTAGTGAGAGAGTTAGCACTTACAATGCCTTTCTCATATAAAATAAAGTTGGTTGTTTTCAGGTGAAAAATGTAACAAGCAGTAATTGTTGAATGAAACACTAGTATATATTGAATAATTTCGCGGGTAAGAGATAAGCCGCCATAGCTCAGTGGTCAGAGCTGTCGACCGGAAATCGAAGGGACACGGGTTCGAGTCCCGTTGGCGTCATGTATCTTTTATCAGGAGATTTTTCAATGTGGATGAGTGTTTCAGGCGAACAATTATTGCTTGTAAAATAATTGTTACTCAATGAGTTGTTTCTTTATTACAATTTCTAGTACCTGTTCGTATTTTGGTAACATATTTATAGGTCGATGATCGAAGAAAGGAGGTGAATATAATTAGACTCTAGAAGTGTACTGCAGAAGAAATCGGGGACGCCTCAGGAAGACATAACACCATCAAATGAATAAAATTCTTGGGTCGGGTCATTTCAAGAGTGATAATAACAGAAGCGTGAATGAAGCAACGAGTTAATTTCAAAACAGAGTTGTTTGGCGGTTGACTCTCTCTGCACACCCCCTGCGGGAAAACGGTGTGTTGGTTATCCGTATTAAATTTTAATTTTATATTTTAGTTATTATGCTGTGTCGCGCTTCCTCATTCTTTAGCCAATGTGTCGGACATGCCATGGTGACGAACACAGTAACACTGTATCAGCCCTGATGATGGACGCTGTAAAGCTGTTCAAAACGTTCAAACGGCACAAATCACTTATAAAATAAACTTCAAATAAGGATATTTAAAATGCTATTTAATGTTATATATGATTCCTAACTAAGGTCAACACCGTCCTACTTATTAGTAAAACAACAACGCAGCTTCAGCTCGTTTGTTAATAAATCCGTCGGCCCCATTGTGTGCTCAGCCTTAATTAGCCAAACCCCAGATCCCTAAGCCCGGAGGCCTGATAAGCGTGAAAGTTGCCGAAGAAAGTGCTGGCTAATCACTTTTATAATTCCATCGCAGTAATTCATTATTTTATTAACGCACGTGTGGCCTCCTCCGTAAACCTACAAACGCATATATTGTATTTAGGAATCTGTCGTGAATATAATAAATATCTCTTCCGGTGTTAATTAAAAATTAAAATCCACAAGTCAGTAATTATTGTTGTTTTTTTTTATATACCAAGGTTAGAATGCGTGATATTGCAATTTTGTACGACGGTTCTTAATAAGCAAGCTGTCAGAAACATTTATTAGTAATTAAAACTATCACTAACTGAAAGACAAACCGATATGCTTTGGGAATATCAGTGTAACAGAAGAATGCTCATTTTTTTGTCGTGAAATTGATAAGACCAATGACTAAATAAAATGCCTAAGAGAGGATTTGGCATACCAATAAAACATTCTGTCAAAATAATAGCACAAAAATGGCTGACAAGATGGCGGCAAAGCCAGACCGTTTCCATGGTTATTATTCAATGACTCGACGGTTTATTTACATTGGGGGCAACAACAATTATGAATACTTTATCACAACCCATTCCATTTACATAAAACACATTTTTGTTTGTAAAATACTGTATTTAAATAATAGCAAAATATTTTTTGTGGAAAGCCTTGGACTATGACTGCAGAATATCAAATAGAAAGGAAATAATTATCAATTTTTAAAACGAGAATACGTTATTTTTTTAACTACTCAATTAGTATTTTATTTACTCCATAACCTAACAAAAATAATTACACCGGTATATAATGTTGTGGTTGATGAACTGCTTCATCCATCTCGTTAAATTCAATGTTCTGTTGACGAAACGTTTTTCATAGTGTTTAGGACACAGTAGAGTTCTTGGTTGACTTACAACCCGCAGGTCGCACAGCTTTGAAGCATCTTGTTTGCTGCTACGGGCGTCGTTAGGAAAACTGAAAAGTGCACTATGAAAATGGAACTAAACAAAAAAAATCGTAAAGCAACTTGGGTAGGATCCATCAGAAATAGTTGAAATAGTGATAAACCTAAATATGTTAGCCCCGGGCCGCACCGCTTATTCGTCAATCCTCTGTGTTTTTATTGTGCAAAGCAAATATTTTTAAGACGGCTGCCCATTAAAACGATTAAATATTATATTTGGCCGGGTTTATTGTCATAAAGCTCCTCAGTGATACTATAATAACTAACAACATACTTAAATATCGTTTTTTAAAACACTTTGGAATGATCAACTAAATTGAAAAAATATTTGACAGAATTATTTTTCTTAACTTTTACTTACATGTGAGATAATATTCCTGCTGTTTTTTTATTATTATTATTATTTGGAATTAATTTTACAATCGTTGGCTGAACGCGTAATCTTCATTTTTTTTTTATTTAATATACTTGATGTTGCTTTTTAGCTAATATTTTATAATTAGCTGACAGTTCAAAATAAATGGAATGTTAAAAGTGACGTCACACGTTTTACTGGACAGATTATTGAAATTTGACAATGCAGTTTTAAAAAAAGAACATATGCGATGAAACTATTCTGGTCTCTGTTTAACAAAGGGTGTTCGATGGCAAGAGAAGAGTATTACTATTCGATGCTAATAAGTAATTTATTTGTTTGGATTTCCTCTGTTATTCTCTACGTAGATCAGACTTACATGGTTTAATCCATTTAGTGATCCGGATGTATGGTCAATTAGGTACATCCCTAGACTGAAATTGATCAAACATTTTTAAATATCGAAATAATTTCGTCATAATATGTACCGTCGTAGAAACTCATCTACGACGGTAGATACGGACTTCTGTTCAGATTGTCTATATTCTTATATTTGGAGTTTAAGCACACCTTTCGAAATTGCAGTTATTTTAATTTTTTTTAATTTAAACATTTACTAACCGGAGCCAGTGAGACTAACTAGTAATTGGAGTATATTATGAGGCTGACGGGTAAAATGGGGAGATGATGATTGCGAAGTAATTGGCTATTGAGATTTGGTCTCCAAACACTGTTAAAGTCATTTCAAGCAACGTTTCGAATCTGAATGGTGGTCTTTCTCCAGTGCAAATCACAGAGTGGAATGTGCGGCAACTCTACCATATTGTATCATTTTATATGACTTAAGTTAGAATTCGAACCTACGACCTCTAGATTCATTGAACCTAACCCCTCGCCCACGAAAGCTGTCAAATTTGTCATAGATTATTAGCGAAAAAAAATGATGCATTGTCAATAAATGTCAGCAAGAAAAGAGAGAAAATGTATTATGTAATAATTAATTAATTATACTGCCAACCTCACTTCAGTTGTTATTTAGCTGTAATGAATTAAAGAATAACCTCCTAACTGACCTCACTGGGAGAGTAACACTGACCCTTGAGGAATACTGGCAAACATCGCATGGCCGGCGACAGTATTACGACCTGTTCACTGTTCACGACTCGGGTAGTGGTTACTTTAACAGGGGTGAATTGGGAATTCAGGATTTAAAAAAGGAACTAAATCTACACCTATATATTTATATAAAGAAGAGTTTCCCAGTGTGGTATTGCACTGTTGGCCTTCAAAACGAAGGAAGGAAGGAAGGTCACTGTCTACATGCGATTCAAAAGGTATTTAAAGTCAGAATCGAAAAAAAACATTTCTGTTCGATTGACAAGTCGTATAAACGATCTTTATTTTCCCCATATTCCATTATTATTGAACATTTGCTTTTACTTTTTACTTTTTGAGGAACGTACACGGAGAAAAAATAGTATTGCTGATTTAATAAAATCCTTTTAAAATGTGATAGCACACTATTTCCTATTAAATATTAGTAAGTATTTTCATAAAATATCGTAACACGTGTTTTCATGCAGCTGTGTTTATCCTGTTATTATATAATGACGAAATGCGAAAATATTTGAATTTTTATGAACACGTATTCCGAGATTGCCATAACAAATTAGTGTTTTACTGATAGCTTACTAGCAAATCTGTAAATTTATTTATTTTATTTATTTATTCTTAAATATATTAACATTACAAAGGTTTAGTATATTGTCCTCCACGCTAGGAGTTCACCTGTGTTGTGGAGGACTTTTTCAATTGTACAGTTATATAATAGTAAATAATGCAGTGGAGATTAATTACACAGAGAAGCAATAAGAATTAAAATATAATATCGATTTTTACATAGTTTTAACAAAAACAAATGTGAAATATAACAAAATGAAATATTAAAAGGATTGTAGCCATTTCCATATGTGTTTTTTGTATTCTGTAATATTAGATGTTTTATATTGTGTTGGAAGTGAATTGTTTAGTTTTATTGCCTGGAATCTGTAGTGTTTTTGTCCAAAGGATGTGTTGGTTTTTGGTATTAGTAGTTGGTGTGCATGTCTTGTTCTGGTATTGCGAGAAATTTGTGAAGTTTTAAATGTGTTTAGGTTCTTGAAAAGGAAAGTTAGTATTTGTTTTGAATATAATTTTTGAATCTTCAACCCTGGGAATTTTTTTAAATATGGTTGAAGTGGGTGTTAGTATTGATACTTTAAGGACGGGTTGTTTCGGAGAATCTGAACAATTCATCAAATTTCAACGTTCATTTTCAAGTTCTGTGAAAGACTTATTCAAGTTCTGTTTTTATATCATTGTAGGCTTGTTGCTTGACAAAACTGAAATAAAAACAGAACTTGAAAAAATCTTTCACAGAACTTGAAAATGAACGTTGAAATTTGATTAATTGTTCAGATTCTCCGAAACAACCCGTCCTTAGTATTACTTTTGTAACATTCGTTAAAGGCCTACAGTCCCGTTTTTAAAAGAAATACATAAAATTTTAAGAGATTCTTAATAAATTTTCAATATTATATATCAGTAAATTTTCTCCGTGTAGATTTTTCACGCCATATTTTTTTAGCCAAAAATGAATAATCTTTACTTTTAAAAATTCTCTCTTATTGTATCTTGTATCTTTTGTAGCTTTTCGTACTGATTTTTTGTGGTATTAGTATGAAACACAGTGTTTACATATTAAATAATAATGAAAAATATGTCTGTCTTAGTTCGTCCCTGTATCGTTTGCCCCCTAGGTCAAGCGACAGGTCCCAAGATCACGGAAGTTGGAAGTGTTGCGGTCTCTAGACCGTGTCACTTTCTCTTCCTGTGATGTCTGTAGCATGTGTGCTCAATACACATGGTGTCTTTACTATTTACAAATATGTACAATAAATGTACATAACATGGTATACGATTTAATGGTGTATTGTGATACAGTAAAATTAAACTAAAATGTATTTTTAAGTCACTAAAAATACAGTAATTTGACAGTGACAGTATGTCAAATTACTAGTTCTGTGAACAGCAGATCTCCGGTGCAAAATGGATGTTTCCAATTTTCTCTTATTATTTAACAATTCAAAACCAAATTTTCTTCTTTATTAAAAAAATGAATACTTACCTTCTTATTTATTTTAATGAAGACAAGAATTTATTTTTTATTTCTAAAGAAAGACAAACATTCCCGGGTTACGAATAACATTTTATTCGTAACTATCACCACCATCAGCCAAAATTTTGCATGTGCAACAATGGAAGAATTAGATAGGATATGAACTGAACCCACGACGTTTCAGTGGAGAACAAAACGTATTTGTTAACTCAGCCAGCATTACACATTAGTTTTTTCACAGATCCACCTTAGGGGTCTCCTTTCTACTTTCTATTGCCTATCCACAAAGACCTCGACGACACTTTATTTCATTCACTTGAGCGTTATCCTCATTTTACTGGATATATTCTATTGGCTTTAATTTTTAGAAACGTGTATCATTAACATACGCATTTGCAATATCGTTGTTACTACTGTCTTCAGTAAACTATATCTTCCCACTGTCAAACCATGCTTCTAAGTCAAACTGAGTGTGAGGGTGAGCATCAAGACTTCGTTGTGGACAGCTACTCCGGCTTTCTTTAACAAAATTTCAGGGACAGCTCTGGATACATTTTTGTATTACTTGAATTAAACCTAAACGTTCCTTTCCGACGTTTCACACTTAATACACTTTATTTGTTTTGATATTTGTTAGCCAATGTGACAAAACCGGTATGCATGTTCTCACAAATAAAGCAATTTAAGCAAAGTTGTAGTGTTTCGTACATTTTATTTTCATGCGTTGTTTTATTTTTGTGTAGCAATTTTTTTTAATGTGTCGGTTATTCATTCAAATTTGGCACTCACAAAAAGTTATTTTCAGGCGAATTTTTTATGGATTATTTATAATTTGGAAGATGCCCATTAAAATAAACATCGGGCGCGTTGCCAATATTAAGAAAGAATTTTTATAGCAAAGCTTTGGTCCATTGCCAGAAATTTTACGATTTATAATGACGCAGAATAAAATAATGTTGTACATCACGAAAGCTTTTAATTTACATCCTTGAAGTTTTCCCAATTTTTCAAACATATTGTAGATTGATTAATGGCTTTGAAATATATGATACTGACGCCATTGTTGTTCCACTAAGTCGTTTCGGGCTGCGGTTCGCAATAGCGCGATTACTCGGATGTCACACAATCTTGACCTTTGATGACCTCCGTGGTGGAGCTTTTAAGATTCAAGATACAATCCGATACGAGTCCTGGAGGTCTAGCACGGTAGATCTATAAAGCTCTATGTCAATACGATATTGACTAAATTTGTCATCTGTGGTCAGTTAGCGATATTTGCGAGCATAGAAAGAATTTTTTTATCGCGGTCTGATAAGCTTCGGTTAACTGTCAATATACACATAGTTTTGAATAATGTCGTTCGTTACGCAAAATTACTGGCTTATTAACGAACGGATTTGAACTAACGAAGATTTTAGAATTGAAAGAAGTCACGCGGTGGGTTTAATCCTGTTGAATTGTTTCGGGTTTGGATAAACGAAAGTTGTTCATATGAAATGTCGTAAATAAAGATCTCATTAACTATTTAACTACATTTTTAGTCTCAAAAAGTAAATACGGACTGCGAATACATTTTAAAGTTAATATTTCAATTCAACATTGCCAAATTATAAAAAAAATCTTAGCTGTTCGACATATGACGTTAATACTTCCAGTATTGCCAGTGAATATCGATTTCCTATTTATTTCATTATCAATATCGAACTGGCTATCAACAACACGACCGTGTTCGGTAGTTACGTCTATCGAACCGACATTGCAAAGTTATAGATTCTATATAAACTCGAGGGGGTCTAGCACAATGAAATCGATAACTTTACAATATTTATGGATTGGTGTAACTACCGATGATTATATATATATATATGAATTCACGATGAATATTAAAAACATATAATTTATGTTTTTTTTACATACAAATAATACAAAATTATATATCGAATATTTGTGCCACATTCCAGAGTGATATATACTCTCTGTCGTTCTGTTGTAATTCGTAATTCAGAATCGAAACATTGTTTCTTGAAATGGCTTAACCCAACTTTTTTCTTGCCCTCCCCCTCCACTCCTTTCAGCTTCACAAAAAACCTCAACTAAGGATACCGTAGTATCGCTCATCGACTACGAACACTTGGGACTTTTCTGCGGTAAGAATTTTTTTTTACTTTACACTCGAAATCGTTATTTCTTTCCACAATTGCCTACAAATAATTTTCGTTAGTTCCCATTCGATTACTCGATAGTATAATAGCATTCATTACTTTACATTAGTATAAAAATTCATTTTTATAATATTTCAATGACGAGACATAATTAATCGATATATTTATTAAATAGCTTTCAAATATAATCCCCTAATCATTGTGTGAATGACGTAAACTGAATCAGCAACCCTTATCAACCGCCTTGATTGACACATCCGATATCGCACCCTTCACAATAATTGGGTATCGCATTCCCTAGAAAGGTGGGAGGGGGTTTGAACAGAAAAAAGGTAACGATCGTTCATAGAAAACACTCTTCAATCAAAATTGCTTTTATAAATAAATGTTGCGTATTTTTAAATAAAGTTAATCTAGCACGAACGATGATAGCTTATAATATCGACTGTGATTTAGTAAAACTCTTCAAGTCAGAAAACGGAAATTTTACAAAAGACGATAAAAACAAATACTTACAAATTTGTAAAAGTAATTAAAAATTTAGCTGTAAAATTTTAATTATGAAAAATTTGAGGGTTGAGTAATTTCATTTATGGTTTTCTCAAAAACACCTAACAAAATTGTGTGCATGGATTTAGTTTTTAGTAATAAATATGCCCTAACCACCAAATATAGATTACAGGAAACCACTGACCTATAACATTCCCAAAAATGTGGATTGAAGGGTTTTACCAAAACCCAGTCGAATAATATATATTATGATTGTATCGAAGTATTTATTTATGTAAACAGTTTTCAAGAATTTACATCTAATAGGTATATTTCTAACACTTTTATTAAACGCCATTTTATCCAAATTTTGTTCAGGATTGGTGGGAATTATAGGATAGAATCGAATAATTCTGAACACTATCCGTCTTACTAATGGAATTCTTACACGCCGGTTCGACGTCGGTGTGGTAACCGACAAAACTTAAGCAATAGACAGCTTACTCTAAGGTCAGCAAATTTAGATATTAGTAATCGTCTAATCGAACTTTCTAGGTCAAATCGAGCATTTTACTCTGATCGCTCTTTTCGTGTAACAGGCCCGCTCATCTGGAATAGATTTCCCTCAGCTCTTACTAATTCTTTAGAATTTGGCTGAATTTAAACGGGCTTTAAAAACAAAATTACTTAAAAATGTTGCCATTATCTTAACTTATTTTCAATATTTTATAATAAACTACATTCTAAAACTTTCAGTATTTGTTTGGTTTCGGTTGCCTCCTTATTGTACCATTTTTAAAATATCTGCTCAGAAGATTCTCATTTCTGAGCACAAACTGCCTCTAATTATATATTTAGTTTTAATGTTCTTGTTTTGTCCTGACCTTCTGTTATTGTTATTCTAAGTGTTGTCATCACTTTGTATAAACAGTATATTAAGTGTTATGATATTAGATCTGTATAGGGTAATGCACATCGTAGGAGTAATTTTAAGAACATTACCACTAATACTAAATTACCGTTTTTAAGTTTGTTTATAGTAAAGCGCACTTGAAGTGAAATGACACTCAACTGCGCTATATACATGCCATGTTATTATTTTTTTATTATATCCTAGTTTAATACCGTTTTAACCAAACAAACGCAATGGTGACAAGTCAAATTTTTCACTATTCTGAACTTATTACACGCTACGTAATATTTAAACCGCGTTTTTAGTAAGGCTGTGAGCCGTTAAAAATTAATGAAACTCGCGTATATTTAAATAATAAAACATAGTTATTGCAGATTAGTGATTAACATGACCTTGGTATAGTTTTTTACATTTATTAAATTGATAAATCCAAAGGAAAATATGTAGATTTAATTAGAATTTCATGAAAAAATGGGTTTTTCCTAATAACTTTAAACTTAGGTAAAAAAGAAGTTATTATCTTATTCCAAAAATATTATATTTTTTTGTTATAAGTTTCACAGCCTTATTTAAATTTGCATATATTTATTCATATAGCGCACCGAACAGTTGAGAAGTTTTTAAAATATTTATTTTTGACTTGTTTAGCACATTTTGCATTATTGCTCAGTAAAATTTAATTTAAAAGCCATGAAAATGTTAATGCGAAATCGGCGACCTAGTTCACGTCCATGAATTATCAAGGTTTCAATCTAACGCACGAGCTTGGTGTCCTGGGCGGGGATCCCATCACGACCTTCCGGTAGGCGGTCGCGACCATAAAGGCGGGCGAGTAAGTCCGGCTCAAGCGGTCTCGTGTTGCGCGGGTCAGGGATGCTGGGGGCGTCAGGACGGCACGGCAGCCGGGCGGGCCGCCCAGGGCGCCTAGCTCTATTTACCCTGGTCTTGGTACAACTTTTATAAGTATCGAGATGTGATGGGACCAAAAAATTCTAAGGGTCGTTCTGATTTGATGTGAATCATTGATGTTGAAATTTTGTATCTAAGATATTTTGTTGGTTTCTTTAAAAGAAAGGAAATCATACATTACCAGGTTCCAAAAACTCCTACTACGATCATATTAGTTGTGCAGTAATGGAGGATGCGTAGGTAGAAAACCGATGCAATTCCGAATCAGCCATTCATCATCTGTTAGAAAATTCTTCTTTTTCGTTCAGTTGTAGTTAGATTGAAAATAATTTGCACGAAAAAAGCTATCCGACGGCATGAACGCCAAAACTGTACACAAATACATCACTGGTTTTATTTGTGTAGTTTATTGACTACTATCGAGTTAATTTAAATAATTGTACAGGATGTTCTTCGGGAGGAGATACTACATGATAGTAGTAGAATAAAAAAGATAAATTACTTCTTTCGAAACTTTTTTTACAATAGAGTAATATTTATGTTCCCATACAAAAAAAACAACTTTTTTTACATATAAACTACCTTAAAACGTTGGAATTTCGAAAAAAGTAAGTAATCTTTTTTACTTTCCCTGACAGCCTGTATAAATGTCAAAGCATGATTGAACTTAATGTTTGTCTTAAACTGTTGCTCTTTTCAAGATGATCAAACCTTTGCATTGTACATATAAATTAATGATACTAAATTTAATAATTGAAAATAAAATTGACAACTCTCAAACGAAAGATGCTAATCAGAAAAATCATAAAATGATTTGGTCGCAACTTGGAATTGAATTCGGGACCTACAACTTGTCGGGGCTCTATGATTTAATATTACAATTAGAGGTTTCACTTGATAAGTTATTCCACTACAAAAAATATTGATTATAACTTCATTATCTTATACTAATTCTACATTCCATCAATAATTTTATTGCTTTTATACAAAAACTCTCAATTCACACTTCTGATACAACCTGAAACTAAATATAACTACTGTGTCCAACTAATAGTCATAGTTGTATGCTAAACTTTTCTATGCGTTGATTTGGCTTATTATATTCGTGCTCGCATTTCTACATTAAAATTCCTAGTTATCCGTTTTCTTATAGTCCAAATAACCCCTAACATTCAATTATTGTACTCGTGCGAAATAGTTTTTTTAATAATATTAAGAACATGTCGATAAGTATCCAATATATTAACTTACTTAAAGAGACAACGCGAATGATGAAAACACATGACAAATTTTGGACAAATACAGGAAATTGATAGAATTGATTTTTAATTCATACTTTTCATGCTAGTTCCCTGGTAAACTGTCAAAAAATCTAGTGTGAAATATTTATAAATTTATTTAAACAAAAAAATATTTTTTGTAATATCTTTACATAAGATTTAATTTTTATAATAATTTAAAAAAGGAAAACACAATTTTTTATAATAACTTCATATAAGGTAACCAATGTTTGCTCATTATTAACGCACACTGATGGTGAAATTATTACAAATAAATAATTGTATGTGGTTGACAGTTTCTTAGTTTCTCACGAGTAAAAATAATAATCTAGTAGAAGTTATAGTTAAAATAAAATTTAAAAAATCAGTGGTAAAAATCCGAAACTTTCACAAATATTTTAAACTTAAGTCTGTAATTCATTTAAAGGAATTGAGAATCGTATTAGGAAACGGTGTTGGAATAATTGTTCTTAGCAATTCAAAGAATTTTTGAAGTTTTAATGTTGCTCGTTCACCGTCACCAGGTATTTTGAGAAGTGCCTCAGTACTTCACGTAAATTCACTGTAAATTCGAAAACTTTTCAGTGATGAGGAAGGTGCAAAAATGATCCTAAGACACATTAGTTTAGTACAATCCTCAGTTTAATCCAACAGTCCATCTTCTTGGAATCCTGAAAATTAATTGTCTTTCACTAACTGTTTTGTTTCAATTTCATAATATATTATAACATATTTGGTTGAAAATGAACTTTTGGGTTTGAATTTTTTAACGCGAAGGCCAGGGCATAGATGTTTCGAGAAACAGATAAATTAAAAATGTTCACAGATTTGGTATAATTATTTCCCTCCATAAGTATGCTGAACAATAAGGAATACATATGGTAGTTAGTCCAAGAATTTCTGATCTTATATGAATCCTGTATATCAAATGCATCGATTATAATTTAATTAAGTAAAGGATATTCGACAACTGGTGTTCACAATATGTACATAAATACACACATGACATAATATAGGTGTATATATATATATATATATATATATATATATATATATATATATATATTTATATATATATATATACAATATAGGTGTTTTCACGGGAAAAGAGATCTGTTTTATAGGAAAACATGGAGAGTTAAAAAAAAATTACAACCTAGTTGTGCAGTTAAAATATATACAAGCTGAAAACAATGAACAAATGATACTCTGTTCAAAATTGTATAATATTAATAGCATACTTTATTTATTATTCCCCATTCAATAAACACAATATAACGCCATCCCTTACTTGACCGTCTCCAATAAACTTGTAAAGCATTGGTTAACCCTACTCCTACTCCTCAAGTAGCCTTTGGGGTGTAAACATTCCACTGGTGTAAGGGGTTGTCGAACAACCCTCCGTGGGTAAACCGCTGCGGAGTGGATGCGGGTTTACCCTAACACCGACAACTTACGACCTACATACGTATCATTCCCTCCATCCTCTAACCCTCCTACCCGTAGCCGTATAGCCTTCCAACCCTTAGCCCGGGGCAGAAAATCAAATCATTGAGATACCCACGACGTGACTTCTGAGTTGTGCTTCTGGGAAGACTCGTTTGAGACTTATGGTGTTTTGCGGTTTGAACTTGAAATGTTTTTTTTTTATTGAATAGGTTTGTTTGTGAATTATTTGTAATTTTTAGAGTTGTAGAAGATAGAAGTTTGTGGGTGAAAAATGAGTCGCTGCACTACAGCGAATGATGCTGACATATTTTGTGTTTTTTTTTCTTTCAGAAAATTATCTTTTCATTACCGGTACGCTAGTATTTCCAACACTCCTTTGAACAGAATTCTTCTCTATTCACTCTCTTGATTTTCTACACACTTTTTATTTACCAATCTTTGGTTTAAAAACCTGTCCCAATGGAATTCTTGTGAGTAGTCTACCTCAATAGCAAAGTACTAATTCCATGTCCAAGACCTAGTAGATATTTGTGGACAACATTTATTTATTGTGAAAAAGTAAATAACAGTACATTTTTATGAATGAAGTGGAAGATTGATCCCATTCTCCACAGGTGTTTTGCCGGGGGCGACAGTTCCGCTACGCCGCCCGCTGAGATCCGCTACGGGGCGCTTCGGCTACGGGCCCAACTACGAGCTACGAGAGACCGTAACGGCGGTCTGAGCCGTAACATCGCACGCCGCTACATGCAAGAAGGTCTACGTGGTGAATTCGCCGTAAACGTCCCGGACGGAAAAGGCTAGGAGGTTGAGGTGTTGCGAATAAAATTGAAGCATTTTCAAAAAGTATAACAATGAAAACTTTAGAAGTTCTATTGTTGATTGCTTTCAAACAATGCTCTATGGATTAGTGTCTCTTTAATGCGGAAGATTGGCTTTCTTCAGATTCAACAGTGTAAAATAAGGTACTTCTTTGAATGCATATTCAAATATTATATATAGGGCTATATATAATCGAAAATAAATATATATTATTTCTATGGCCAATGCAACACCTTTGTTTGTACACTTAGCTTATGTTTATAATTAAGTTACCTGGAAACTGTCCTTAAAACATGATTTATTTTAAATTACCATTTAATAGGAAAATTCTCAATATTTATCGTGAGAATCGTCTTTTTTGCAATTTTTGTTGTGATCATATTGAATAATTTACATTCTTTTAATTCGTCGTTACCTACAAATTTATCGAAAACATTGTCCGAACATGGAACGAAAGTTCTTTGAGTTTTTCTATATGAATTTGCTGGCCTTAACTTACTTACTAACTAACCGTCGCGCCGTTTCCCCGCAGGGGTAGGCATACAGGACGGACCGCCAAACAACTCAGTCTTGGCGCACACTCCTTGCCTCATTCACATTCATACATAATCATATATTATTGTGACCCTTGACATGGCCCGACTCAAGTATTTGCTTCAGTGATCGTGCTTTGTCTTCCTCGGGCGTCTCCGAATTCTGCTACCATTCACATTTGCGTCATGTATTCTCCTTACACTTCTTTCTTCGTTCATTCGCTCTACATGCCCAAACCATCTAAGCGTACTTTTCTTACTCTTACATCAGCCTTGCATTTTTTACGGATCTCCACATTTCTCACATATGAATGGTCTTAAATGGTTTTGGATCTCATTTCAAGAGCATTCAGTCAATTTTCATCCTTCCTCTGCCAGTGGCATGCCTCACTGCCATACATCAGGAAAGGTGTCAGCACTCCATTGTGGACTGCTAGCTTTCCTTCCACAGGTGTTTTTACACAAACACTGAACAGTACACAACGCATTAGCACCCTTTTAATGTTAACAGGGGCAGCTGTTAACACTTTTTGGTAGGTTCTTAGTTTTAGGAGGATTCTCTAAAAACTGACTATAGACTAAATTAAACCGAATTCAATTCACATTCTGTCGAAAAAAAGCTTGGTTCCAAATTGACAGGATATTACTTTTGAATAACAATATTTTTTAAATGTATATTAAGTGGTACTACAACTACAATAATTTTCTAAATATCTGCCCTAATAGTGTTAAGCTGTACACCTGAAAAATTGGAAACTTCACTCGCTATGGATCATTTAAGAACCGATACCAACACCTTTATATCTTTCTATCCTCCTATTGAAGCTGTCTTAGTTCCATGTCTATGGGCATTTGGGACTGCTGTTTAGTACAGATATCATACAAATACATCACCCCAGCTGAAGATTACCTACCTTTACTTGCGTGATTGGTTCGACTGGGGACACTTTATTTTGTGGCCCAGAAACACCTGTTTTGGAGATGGGATGATATTCGGATCGATTAGGTAAGGTGTTCGGTAAGGTAAGGTTAAGTTAGGTTATGTTAGATTATGTAAGACGAGGGAAGATTTCAATAAGGCAAAACGGATGATATTCAAATCCAATACGATGATATACAATGGCTTACGGAAAGCAAAAAAATATATTTTCCTTTGAAATCTTTTGACCTGAACCCATTTACTAGACCCACACCTAGAGTTGAATATCCATTGGCGCTACAGACACAGCTTTAAGGAAGGCCGTAAAGCTACCCCTGGAGCCCGGGGGAAGAGGCGTGGAGTGTAGTGCCGAGCCCGAGCGTGTCTCCTTCCCCCGGGAGACGTGTCAAGCGGGCGTTACGCCACTTGATGCTTCTTATGGTGATGTTTCTCGCCTTAATCTACAAAAAAACATCTTAACCGGGTGGATTTAGCCTTTTCTCGTGGAGCATTGGAGGGAAGTATGATTTTCTTTTAGAAAGTACAACAATTTGTTTTTATTTCTAGACTTTTTTTGTTTACACCAAACAGAAGTTTTGCCCATTGCTCACGGCTATTGGTGCTATAACACAACTATTTTTAAGAATGTTTTGAGGTGGAAGTAATTGGGAGGGAAATGAGATTTCAGAAAGGAAGTTTGGAAAGCAATTTCTGACTCAGATTTATTAAAATTAATACATTATTGCATTTAAAAAATTGTTAAAATAATAAAAAATTTATTGCAACAATTTTCACAATCAAATTTAACACAATATCTATTATTATTAAATATTGTCTGTATCTATGGAGATATTTGTATGTATTATGGTACCAGCTCCAAATGGAGATTGGCAACAACCAATCTTCACTCTGCAGACTTATTGGAACACCACTTATTCCAGTTTCACTAGTGCAGTTTTTTCCTACCCCAAGTTCCCCTTGAGGAAACCCTTTGCAATATTATTATAATTGACTTAGTGTAGTGAAGTCCTGTTTTAAGTTGACTACAATTATTCGGTATTTTTTTGTTATTTTCCGGTTCCGGTTTCAAGATGGACGTCGTTTAGACGGTTCATTAAAGATTATTTTTTTCAAATTTGAAATCGATGTGTTTTTTTATTAATTTGATAGGTATTTAAATAACTACTTAAAAATCCTATGATATCAGAGGATTTTTTTGATTCAGATTTAAAATAATAATTTTTAGAAATGTACTTTATGTACGCAAGGTCTACTGCTCACAGAACTAATAGTTTTTAGCCCCAGGTCATTTGTTTAAATTTTTTTTATTTATTTTATATACATATATAAATTACAAACAATACAAAACAAAATGAACCTTTGTCTGTCCAACTGGGAAGGATTCCCGTTTCAGGACAGCCAAATTGTGTATTTAGTACATAATATTCTTACAATGGAATGGCGATGCTGTCAAAACAAATTTTGAGAACATTGTTGATTTCAAGCAACACATCGTTTCTGAAGGTCGTATCTGAGAGAGTCTTCCATTCTGTATAGAAGTGTAAATACATTATATACATACATATACATATTAAATACCTACATCTTCATCCCTTATTCGGCTGGGGACCCATCGCATCGATAAGGCGCCTCCAGGCGTTCCTGTCTTGCACTTCTTTCCTCGCACAGCCCCTGGAGTTTTTCTCCAAATTATATCTGGGTCTTCCCTCTGAAATAGCAGTCGAAGAACAATTTTCAAATAATTATTATTTATTATTAATCAGCAGTGAAACAGCAATCACGTTTTTTCTAAAGTAAACATCGACTCTTCATACTATAAATAATATTTGTCTTAACTCTAACATTGACATTTTTTCTGATTCACTGCACAAATTCAAATCATGTCAATAATTTAAACTGTTCAATGCGCATATATACAGACACACACACACACAAACCCACACACACACACACACACTCACCCTAACACACATTCACACACACACACACACACATACATACATACAAAAACACTCACAAATACATTACACATACACACCTATATACTACACACGTCACCTGGCTTATTAAGGAATAAACATACCACTTAGCAGACATTGCAAGAAAACATATCATAGGAACCCAACATCATGTACTGTTTGTTTCTATAATATAAAATAAAACATAGCAAATATTATATAATTTTAAAAAGTACACTGAATGAGCATTTTTTAAACAAGCTAGATTCGTGTGGTTTATATAATATAAATGAGAATGTTAGAATATTTAATTTTGTAGTTACAGGTGCCACTGCTGCGGCACTCGGAAAACTGATGTAAGATGTTGGTTTTCATGAAATCCATAAAAGTGTCAATATCTCGAAAACTAACTACTTTTTAATAGTCATATTATGATATTTAGTTCTGGCCTATAAACCCTCCAAAGGATATCGTTGACTTTTGGGACATCCTGTATAAAGATTAATGTCCCAATGTTAGTATGATTTTTAAACAAATCTACAAGTTTTTTACGTGAAATTTTGCACACTTGACCTTCAAAACAGGAGAAAGATCACTGTCTACATATTTTCAGCATCCTATCCGAATATTATCATTTATTAATATTCTCGTGGGGGCCTAGTCTGTGTCTTTCAAAACTTCTGTGCCGCTGGTTCAGCCATGTCACAAAACCGCATTAACCCTTCCTTTACGGTGTTAAGAGGAACACCTTAAATTTACAGAGATATTTTAGTAATTAGAGTCGATATTCAATCAGTTGACAGCACCGGCAAGGAAAGGTTAAACCGCAAACTTACTGGTTTGTTAACCCTAAAAATACCGATTAAGCGTACTTATGAAACCGGGAAAAGCAATGTGTTAAAATCAACTGGTCTAAAACGAATGTATATGTTTTTATAAACCCAATAACAATATTATTGAATATATAAAAAATAAAAAAAATAAAATGGAGTTCTACAAATTAAACTTAATAACAATAAATAAGTATATGTTCATATTATAATTAATATTTCGCTTACAAAAAATAACCATTCATTTCGGTCTGAGTTAGTCTGAGTACGTCAAACGAGTTTAATGTGTTATTTTGTCTCTTATTGAAACCCTTCCATGTACATTATTGAATTCTTCAATTGTTAATTTGGTAAGCAAACTGTCATCTGAACAATCTTTATTGTTTAATTTGAAAGGGGAGAATGGATAGTGTTTATTTAATCTCCGCTACAATAATAAGCAAGGCCATTATCCAATTACTATTCTCTGGCAGACTTACGGTATTCTCTGCCGCTCCGTCCTGTTCATACTAGGTCTCATATCGAGGAACCGAAATATTATGTTCAGTGGAAATGTTGTTAGAATTGAATAAACAATATCCTGCAAATATCAGAGCAAATATGCACAATTCAGCATTCGCCCACACAAATATTAAACTACAGTATTGACATGCACACGGAGAAAACATATTGATTGATTTGAAATTTACTTGATTTTTTTTTCCAAATCATCTTTTTCCAAGTTTGCCCAATGTTTTTTTTCTTGTTTGCAAAAATTATTACAAAACTTTATTAAAAATCTGGTTAAATTATGGCCAGTAACTGATGAATTGACAAATTTCATGGAAAACTTTCAGTAAAACACTAATATGTAATTAGGAAGTTGGAACACGTGTTCTTAAAAATAATAATATTGTTGCATCGCGTTCATTTCACTTATTTGGACAAGGCTTTTGCGTGAAAACATGATCAGATATATTCTGAATGACTAATATTTTATTAGAAAATGGTTATTATGGCTGTCACGTGAAACAGTATTTTGATTTTAAAAAGCTGTACCTACTCATTTTACACATTTAAGAAAACGCACTTTTATTCTGAAAATTGTTAATCGATGTCGTCGAGGATACGCTAAATATTAATAATAATAATAATAATAATAATAATTGGATAATTTGTAGAGCGCCGTTTTTGTGAAAAATCACCTCAAGGGCGCTGTACAATTTATTTCCTAGGATCTACATTTGTTATTTAGAAAAGATACCAAAACATACTTACCTGGCAAGTCACTTCCAACAAACACACTTATATTAAAAAGTTTGCAGAGGACACTATATCAAAAAACACTGGTCGTCGCATGATCTTAAGTCTGCTATAGTTTTTATTTTAAATTAAATGTATTTTAACTGTCTTAAAAGCCTACAAATTGTTACTTGTTATCATTTTTATTTATTTATTTTTAATTATTATTTTTATTTGTTTTATTTTATTTTTAGTATTTTTAACATTTTGTTAATTTAAATTTAAATTGCCGTCAACTGTGAAAGTGGAGGTTTCTGAAATTATGGATACGACTGTCTGAAAAGGTGCGTTTTAAGTTTAGACCTAAATTCTGTCGAGTCTGCGATCATTCTTAAATCATGTGGCAGTCCATTCCAGGCTTTAGGTCCTGACACGGCAAAAGCACGCTCACCGAACTTAGTATCTGGTGTGCGCTTTGGTTCCTTCAACCTTCCGATAGCTGATGACGTTGCTGACCTAAGGGTTGACTGTCGGGAATTGGAATCTTCTGGAATACACAATTCTGATAAATAAGCCGGAGCCATTCCGTTAAGTGACTTAAATACCATCCAGCATACCTTGAACTGGATTCTTTCAGGACATTTGAGCCAGTGCAGATTTTTGAGATGCTCTGAAATGTGGGAGTATTTAGATACTCCGGTGATAAGCCTTGCCGCGGCGTTGAAAACGGATTGTAATTTGTTGATTTGACATTTAGGGAGACTTGCATATATTCCGTTGCAATAATCTAGACGTGAAACAACATAGGAATTGACTAGCAATTTAGTCGCCTCTGTTGGCAGGTTTCTCCGCACTGCTTTAATTTGCCTTAATTGAAAGAACCCCGTGCTTACAGTTCTGTTCACCTGAGTTTTAAGGGAAAAATTAGCGTCCAGATTGACACCCAGTAATTTGATGCACGTTTTTGGAGTGATGTCACTTCCGGAAATGGTTATTGGGGAGTTTTCAATGTTATGCTGACGTCTGCTTGTAGCAGTCCACAGAAACTCAGTCTTTGTGGGATTCAGTTTCAATCTATTTGAGGTCATCCAGCGAGTAATTGCTTCTATACACTCAGTTATACGAATTTTTAAACTGTTTATTTCTTCTGGTAAGCAGTAAAAATAAACTTGCTGGTCATCAGCGTAGCAGTGAGATAGAAGGCCGAATGATTCTATTATTTTAGCGACATCATTTGTGAAGAGGATGAAGAGTAGTGGGCCCAGAACGGACCCTTGGGGTACTCCAGATGAAAGGGTTGCATAATTTGATTGGTTTTTTCCCACTTTTACGGCTTGTAAACGGTTGGCCAGGTACGATGTCAGCCAGGTCTTAACATCACAGTTTAAACCAAATGATTCATCTAATCGTTTAATAAGAAAGTCATGGTCAATCGTGTCAAATGCAGCACTCATGTCCAAGACTGAAAGAAGTGCCAGTTTACCCGACTCAATGGCAGTAGTTATGTCCGACAAAACACGTAGTAACCCGGTTTCTGTGGAGTGGAACCGTCTATATGCAGATTGGTATTTAGTTAATAATTCATTTGAATTTAAGTGACATATGACCTGTGAGGCAGCGATTTTTTCTAATATTTTTGATATAAAAGGCAGATTTGAAACGGGTCGGTAATTTGAAAGATCTTCAGCGTCCAGTTGTGGTTTTTTTAATAATGGAGTTACGATAGCTGATTTAAGGGATTTTGGAAAGTCACCCGTGCTAAGTGACTTATTGAAAAGATAAACTAAAAAGGGAGCAATTTCATTGCAACACTTTTTCAGTAGCCACGTTGGAATAGGGTCGAGCGAACACTGCTTGTTCGGTGAAGTAAGAATTAATTTCCTTACTTCTTCTAGGGATGTAGGTTTGAAGGCAGAAAGGTTTTCTCTATTGCATTTAGTAAAATACGGTGGTGGAGCGTAGGTTGTTAGGGCTCGTATTGACTCAATTTTGTCAAGGAAAAACTTGGAGAAGATTTCCGGAGCTATGTCGATTGTATTTGGTGCATGGACATCAGCAATGACTGTCTTAACCGAGTTCCAAAGACTACGTGGATTTTGGCGCTCTGAAGTGATCCTATTTGTCCAATATTCAGACCTTTTTGAACGGATTAAGATCATGTACTCTTTTTGAGCCTGTATCCAATCGTTCCGTGATGTAACCCCCGAGTGTCTGTAGGACCTCTCCAATTTACGCATCAATCTCTTCTGGCTCCGACATTCTTCGTCAAACCAGGCATCAGATTTTCGTAGACGCCGAGTTTTTGTAGAAATTGGAGCATATGTATTTAAAAGGGTTGAAAGGATGGTGTTATAATCTGCTGCTAGTTTGGTTGGCGACTCTGTTTCCCATGCGCTATGTGTACAGAGCGGAGAAGCTTTTAGTTCTGACAGGAAGTCGTCAAAGTTAAAACCGCGCCATGCTCTTGATGTGATAGTAACGTATATTATCGTTAACTAATAAACTTTTTTTTTAAATTATAAGCAACAATTATTAGCCTGATACACGCATACAAATTGAAAAAATAAATGATTTTTGCATTATTTTTTATTCCAAATTTATATTTATTTTACACATCAATATAGTCATAATAATATACAAATAATCAATATTTTATACAAATAATCAATATTATATACAAATAATCAATATAATATACAAATAATCAATATAATATTCAACTAATCAATATAATACACAAATAAAAATACAAATAATCAATATAATATTCAAATAATCAATATAATATACAAATAATCAATATAATACACAAATAATCAATATAATATACAAATAATCAATATAATATAGAAATAATAAATATAACTTACAAATAATCAATATAATATAGAAATAATCTATATTATATACAAATAATCAATATAATATACAAATAATCAATATAATATACAAATAATCAATATAATATACAAATAATCAATATAATATACAAATAATAAATATTATATACAAATAAAGGATTAAAAATGCTAGGCTTCATTCTCTGACAAATACTTTTTATATATTTCAGCATTAAAAAAATCTTATATTCTTCATTAGTTCGAAGCCAAGTCGAAAATAATTCTTCTAGCGGGTTCCCTTATTTTAAAATCCACTCTGATTCCATTGAAAACAATAAACTCGGCCCATCTACTACTATTAAAAACCATAAACCACTTTGCGAAAGAATGCAATTATTAAAACTCTCAGATAGAAGACTTGCTTCCGATTTGGTTGTATTTATAAAATTGTTAAAGACAATCCCGATTTACTCGGCCTAATTTCCTTCCATATACCAAATAAGAATATTCGATCAAAAATTATTTTTATTTGCAAAAATATCAATACTGAGTCATTTAGGTACTCGCTTTTACCTAGATTTCAAGCAGTTAATAATAATTTCTCAGAAATAATAGATGAACTGAACTGCCCTTAATTTAATTACAAGAAAGCTACAATAACACACCTCATAAATAAATAATTATGTGAGCTTTTATTACTATTTGAGGTGTGTGTTATTTCATATTTTTTTTAACGAATTTCTCTACTTTAATTATGTTCCACTAAAATATTTTGTATGCCCATCACATGTGTGTACATGGGCGTATAATATAAATTACATGATCCTTGAATTACACCCTTTTTTCCTAGTGATCATGACGTTGCTAAGTGCAAATAGTTGCGTCGACCTTGAAATAAAAGATACAAAACTGAGACATAACAGTTGTTCTGCTTCACAGTTTATTATCTTAAGCCTGAGACTTGAGAAAACTGTAGACTTTTTGAAATATTTTAGGATTTTTTTGAAAATAATTAGAGACCATCAGAAATTTACCATTCGAATGAACTCCGTTAGTAAACTTTAAAAAACATTTTTCAGATATAAATCTATCAAAGATTCGATCTGTCAAAAATGTAAACTAAATAAATACACATTTTAAACACCGTTTGGTGGATGAGTTGACATCGCGTTTGGGTCCCATCCAGGCGTAGTGTGTTCAAATTCTCTGCTGACTAAGTCCTCCATCACAACACAAGCAACATTTTCCGGTTACTGTAGTGATAGTAGGAGATTTTCAAATATTGTCCTGTTAACTGTGATTAACCTGTGAATGATTGTCATTCCTGAACTTTTTTTTTATTTATTATTAAAATAAAATTATTTTTTTGCCTACTTTATCGTTCGTCCTAACACTGACGTATTATAATTTTATAGCATTACGCAGGAATAAGTAGCAATATTTCACATCACGCTTGCATGCACCAACAGCCGAAATTAGCAAATGTAAAATTAGTAAAATGTGTAGAAATAAACTTGTTGTAAATTTTAAACAACTGATAAACAAGCATTAATATACGCAACATGATTGATATATAAATTTATTTAGCATCTTTAAAAAAAGAACACTCTAAAATAATTAGGAAAGTTTTGATGTAACCATCCCAATAAATAAGGCCGTAATGTCCTTTTTTTTCAGAGTGAGCGTGATTGCCACAAAAAGTTGACAGAATTTATTATCATCGACAATGAGTCGATCTACCGAGTATCAGCTTGATCGGGCGTCGGGAAGTGGATTAATTTCCACTACCAAGATTTGCATACATTCACGAAAACGAAAGTAAAATTATATACAAATACATGTATTTAAAAAGTAAATAGGAAAATCAGAAGCATTATGATACAAAAAAAGTTTGCTGGTAGGTAGCTACTTCTGATAATATTATGAAAGCAAAACACTGGTTAATCTACCTACTTAGATATCTACGTGCATGGACCATCTAATTCCCGAATTAACTGTGCTTTTCATACATTCAATAATATTTGTCAAAACTCTAACATCGATATTTTCTCGGATTCATTGCTCAAATTTAAAAGTAGCATCATGTCAATGATATAAATTTTTCAATGCGCATATATATACATTATCACTCGCACACATACACACATACCCACACCTATGCACTACACACGTCACACCCTAATTACTAAATATACATACCACATATGACATTATGAGGAAACATATCATGGGTAGGTACCCACCTTGAAATATTTAATATTAGTAAATGGTTTCATCACTGTAACCAATGTCATGTTTGTTTCTATAATCTTCTATCTATATAAACAAAAGGGTAAGTGATCGTTTGTTCAAAATCTTAAATCTCCGAAAAATCTCACCGATTGCTTTGATTTTTTTAACACAACGTTGCATTATATGTATGCCACCTGTAACTGCGCTATTGTTTCTCTATTTGTACAGACAGACTGAGCCACAGCAACGCGTGGCGGGGTAAAGCCAATGTACAATAAATGTATATACGAAACTCGCCAGGCTAGGAAACGTCATATTTTACTTCTACAGCTTCCGGGTTGCCTGCATAATATCATTATGTTGTATTTCTGATTGTTAAAACCAAGTTTGACCTTTGACCCTGGTTCCTTACTATTAATATCCCGGTCACGTGGTGATGCAGGAAGCTGTCACTTGATTGCGATTCGAAAGGAAATACTTATGTCACACAATTAAAGCGTGGAATATTGATGTTGCGTTGAAAATATAAACATTGAGTAATACCACATTGTAGACATTTCCTAGGTCACAATCAATGTTTATTTAATTAATATTTCTTCCCACGGATGTCATAATTGAATAAAAAAGAACACCAGAAGTTACTTCCATACGAATTTTAACAGAAACAGATGTGCCACTTACTTAGTACAATTTTGCACGCGGTCTGTCTCTCTTACATTTGCCTGAAATTGTATATGACCACCCCATTTTAATTTTGTGATCTTGGTGAAACACAGTTTTGTATGGGAAGAGAGTCCCAAGTTGGGTTTATATTTGGATCGCCACAAGAAACACGCCCACTAAGCACTTCTTGTGTTATTCTTTATTCTGTGGATGACACCTTATAGGAAGTTGTGTAAGCATAGTCAAATGCATAATAATAACATTGCATTTATATAGCGCAGTTTTGTGTCATTTCACTTCAAGTGCGCTTAGCATATAACAATAAACTACAAGGAAAACCTTAAAAAAACGCAACTTTCGCATGTTTCGTGATCGAAAAGTCTGGCCAATCTGGTCTTAAATTGCCAATAAAAAACAGTGTTTCATCATAATTACGAAATTCAAATAGAATGGAGATGTACTCGTACGATGTCAGGCAAGTATAAGAGAGAGAGAGATAGAGTGCTAAATGGGCTAGAGCGAAAAGGTATTAAGTCAGTGGCGACATTGGTTTCTATTCTAATCTGCACAGAAGACATTTCTAGTGCGTATTATCCAAAGAACAGTTCATTTCTAGTGCCAAAAAAGAACAGTTCATTCTTAATTTTAATACAGCAATGAACGACCTCCTGTAGAAGAATAGGCACTGCCTTTGATCGGCACTCCAAGATTTTTTGTGTCATGTAAGAATTTATAAACAAATGTTTTCATTTCAAAATTTGTATGTACCTACAAACCTACATACCTATTTTATTAAAAATCTCCACAAATTATTGGAAATCCGGTTAAAAACTGGACTGCAGGCCGCTTCCCGATAAACTTTTAGTAAATTCATAATAATATCGGAACACGTGTTCATGCACCTGCGTTTGTTTTCATTGTATACAATGACGAGATGCGAAAATGTTAGAATTTTTATGAACCCGTGTTCCGAGATCGTCACAAAACATTGGTATTTTACTAAAAGTTTATCAGGATACCTATCAATTCATTCGTTAATGGCCTGCAATCCCGTTTTTAATAAATTAGCCTTATTTGTTATCAGTTAGTTTTCTCCGTGCAGTGACGCAATTAACAAAAATATTCTTTACTGTAAAATGATTGATTACCATCGTTTAACTTTGTCAATGAAATTCTTCTCATTCATAGTAAACACTATCAAACACGCGTGTTTTGGAACATTTTTCACGCATTACATCTCGATAACAGGTTCACTTAATTAATGACCATTGACCATTCCCATCGCACATGCGGCGGTGTTTACTGCCCACCCGGTGCAGAGTAGCCGCAGGAGCCGCCGGATTGTGGCACAAACAAAACAACATTAAATCCTCGGTTATAATAAAACAACCGACCATTTATTACCGGATTTGTGAATATTACGGCGATATTATTTTTAGTGAGGTGCGTTTTTTCGATTGTTCCCATGAAAATAAAATAAATAATGATTTTATCGACATTACATCATTGCCACTTCAAATTGAATTATTAACGCTTCGGTGTGATGCTCATATCGATGAGAAGCACTTTCATAGACGAGCGGTTAAGATCCTCGACTATGAATCCCGAGTTCAAATCTTAATGTGCGTAAATAACTTTGGTGAAATACCGCATTTGCTTGAAATTGCTTTACTATAGCCAGGTACCTTTCCACATTCATCTTTTGCATCTAATTTACCAAGCCATATATCTTTTAGCCTCACAACCTCATCCTAGTAGGGGATGCAATAGTCCCACTGGCTTCGATTAGCCGGGAGCAAATGGACTGATTGTACAATATTGACATTAAAATAACCATTTACTTCCTAACCTTCCTTTTATTATCAAATTAATTTTATTAATTTAATATTAATAATTTTAATTATCAAATCGAAAATGGCTAGTACGAGAGTTGTTTCACAGAAAATGTCATTCTGAATGATAATAATAATAATAACCATTCAAAGACCATCAATTGATTCTCACATTTTACGACACCTTACTTAGAAGTAAACTAGAAGCAAATCCAAGTGTGTGCGAAGTGGGAGATCAGGGACTGTCTGCTGCAATTTGATGGGAGCTTCCTCCCCAATAAAGTCTCCACTGAGACGCTTGGAGTAAGTATCTCAAACCGTCTCGTTTGACCTAACATCACCTAACCTAATCCTGCATAAATCCCTAGTACATCTAACAATTTAATTTGGGAGCCAACTCTATGCTGGATGCCCAAAATACTTGATTAACCTAATTGACATATGTTTACATAAAATAATTTACGGTCATCTTGTTACTACAATACTCGTATGTTCTTCAGTATAGAAATAAATTCTATTATATAAGACCCCACAGCATGTTTCACTTAAATGAATTTAATTTTTTTATATATGTTAGCCCTATGACCCAAATGTGTCGACTGCATAATAAAATAAAAGTGTGCTGAAGTAGACATTTTCGATGAAAATTTATACAGATTCAGAAAAAAATATGCTATTGCTCAAAAATATGTTTTAATCGTTATTCTCTTGTTTCTCTTTGTATTATTTGTTATTTGAGTGTTTTTTATGATATTATATATATAATAATTAAAATAAAATAACTTTGTTTGAATACCACTTTATTGTAACCAACCGGTTTCAGTTCAACCCGAACCTTCATCAGGGCTAATAAAAACATATTAAATTAATTACAGAGGTGTATGGGTACTTATAGTTAAGCTGGAAGAGGGAGAGAGAACATCAACTTTGGTGGTATTCAAACAAAGTTATTTTATTTTAATTATTATAATTATGTATACCCACAAAGTGTTTGCTACAAGTGAAAAAAAAAATATATATATATATATACTTATATAAAGTAGGTTTTTGTTATTTTATGTGCCTAATTGTATGTATTTTATATAATACTGAGTTGTTATAACTACATTCTTTTCACGTACGTGCGAACATCAGTAAAAACTTAGTACAAATAAATAAATAAACCAGGATTACCTCAATGATAGCAAGCACCATAAGCCTTGTGCTTCCGACTGCGTCATTTTATTCTCAAATACTGTTAATCTTTCGATGTACCTAATATTATGGGTAATTTCAGTTAACCACTAACCAAACCCAGACATAAAACCAATGGGTAGATAAAAGAGAATCCATTCATTTTCATAAACGGTTGTACAGAGACAGCATTTTCATTGACGCTTTGGAAAATGAATTACGATGTTTTCACGTCGTGTGTTAACATGCTTATTCACTCTCTGCTATAATATACACGTCATCCATTTCGTCATTTCATATTCCAATTTATTTGTGTTCTCTAGACTACCATAAATCACGCCCATATCATGGTAGTGGTACACAGGTTATATAATATGAAAACAAAAATATATATCACTGAATCTTGACATTATTTGTAGTTAAAATTATAAATGAATTTTTGGTCTCGGGTGACGTTTTTATGTTTTTTAAATAAAATAAAATTGATTCATAAGTTTACTAATTACAATATTAAAAGGAATAAAAAAAAAACTACAAATTATAAAACTATATCGCAGATTAAACTATCTACCTAAGAGTATGTTCATGGTTACATTGTCACACTAAAATGAAAAAGACATAAAATGAATACTAAAAAAACGTCATATATTTTAAATTTTTTTGATGTCTGGAGTCGAGTGAAAATGTACTAAAATGTTTTTAGGTTGAAGGAAGCAATAGGAGTAGGATGGATGGGAAGTACCTCCGAGCTATTCAGATCTAGTTACTGAACACATAAAGTATGCTAAACACAGCAAGTTTATAATTATTAATGTTCAAGTTTCGATACTACACGTTTATGTCTCACTAGGACGATACGGAGGATTTGTAAGGTGCTACAAATATATTTTTATTGTTGATTCGGGGTTCACAGTCAAAATAGGTATACACCATGGAACTACGAATATTTATAGATATGTATACACCATGTTCCATGCTAATACCTCGAAACACTCGGCAAAAAATTAAAAAAAAATTATAAATTTCTTGTGTAGTGTACAAAGCTTTCATATAAATTACACCTTTAAAATTATTATTTCTTCTCTCTCGGTCAACAGTTATAATTAAGATTTGAAATGAGAGAGTAGGCATTTTGTTGCATTACTCGCAAAATTAAAGCTACTATTATTACACTGGACAATTCTTATAAAAAAAATTGTAAAAATTTTGTAGGGTTTTTTTCTAAGATTTCATAAATGTTTAACCACCCCTCAAGATACCTTGGTATGTGATGAAAATAGTTTTTTTTTAAGTTTATAGGGTATTGCATAAGATTATCATTAATGAATAACCATCCCAAGGTACCGTGGTATGTAATTAAAATAGCTTTTTAAATTGTTTATTAGGGTTTTTTTTTCTAAGTCTATTATTAATGAATAACCATCTCAAGGTACCGTGGTCTATAATTAAAATAGCTTTTTTAAAGTTTATATGGTATTGCATAAGATTATCATTAATAAATAACCACCCCAAGGTAACGGGGTATGTAATTAAAATAGCTTTTTTAAAAGTTTATTAGGGCTTTTTTCTAAGATTATCATTTATGAAAAAACCACCCCCTAAGTACTATGGTTTGAACATTTTTTTTAAAAGAGAAAATATGTGAAAAGTTTATTATTAAAAAAGCTGACTTGTTTCGGAGTGAATAATTCTGATCTAACGTCTGCTAATGCAATGTGTTACATGTTTACAACCAATAACCCCTGAACACCTGGTACCATATTATCTAGGTGTAAACAATGAACAAGCAGTTCATCATCGCCACAATACATTGCAAATTAGGATAATTTGATCACAATTATTACTCAAAAATTAAGTTAATTAATTAAGCATTATCGTATCGATACGTTATTTAATACAATCCAATCCATTAATTATTTTAACAGAAACCACATACTAACAAAATATTCAACAATTCCAAAATAATTCGAACAGTGTTAACAGTTTGGTGGTAACACCATCTGCGTTCATTTTATTTGATAGAGCCTATGTGATTGATTTCACCTCGTGCAATATTCACAAAACATTTGATTTTCGGGAGAGGAAAATGATTTCATTTGTCAAACAATCCGAAAACAGAGAATGAATAAGTGGTTAATCTGGTAGTCCAACAGGTGGATCATCATTTGTGCAAAGCTTTAATTGAAAAATCATCAAAAGCTCACCCGATATGAACTCTGGCTGTATTTGAATTGCACGCAATACGCCGCAAACGCAGTCAATAAATGATTTACCACAAAACGGTATTTTACAATCAATTTATTGGTGCTGTTGGAACGATTATGTGTTAACTACTATGAAAAGGATTTTATAGAAATGCAAGTAATAATTTATTGAATTTATATCACGTTTCACGATAAATTGTACATTATCAAGGATTTTATGTAAACGGAGAGCAGCAGAATTACAATCCGTTTTAACTGTGATATAATCAAAGAAATATTTTTAGCAAAATAATATTTTTTTTTCAAAAGAAGCAAACACATTGTGACTTGACATTTTAAATAATAAAAAGGGAAACACTTTGTTTACAGTCACTTTATTGAAATTTTTAATACTAATAATAGATTAATATTATACTAATAATAATCTAGGAAAATTTTTAATTAATGCCAAAGATAAAGAAGATGTTCTTAGCCACTCAGGCGTATATAAAATTAGTTGTAATGATTGCCCAGCATTCTACATAGGGCAAACATCACGCAATATAGAAACTAGAATAAAAGAACACCTAAGATGTCTAACCAGTTCGGGATTTTCAGAATTTGCAGAACATCTAATTAATAAAGATCATACTTTCAACCGTGACACGGGTATTAAAGTCCTTCACAAAAGTGAGATAGGTTTACGACTTAACAACTTGGAAGCGTTGGAAATAAAAAAATCAGTCAATTCAAAGGCTGAAATTATCAATAATCAACTAAATTTAACGTTCAGCCCTATAATAAATATGTTTCCTGTTATCCCTAACTCCCCTCCCCCACTTCCCGCCCACAACTGATACTGTCTCTCTCTGTTTTTTATCTCTTTCTCTCTCAACTATTTGTTTATATATATGTGTATTATTCTGTATTTGTTAGTATTTTTATAACTGTCCTGATGATGGTACGGAGGTACCGAAACCGGTAGACGTTAAAAATTTCAATAAAGTGACTGTAAACAAAGTGTTTCCCTTTTTATTATTTAAAATAATATTTATTCAAATTTTATTTAGGACAGGCTTACACGGCTGAAAAGTAAGTTATATGGTAGTCTCACCTAAAGTGATCAAAACGTTCCCCTTTTTACTACCAAATCTTCAGTAGTTATAAGATAAATATTCGAGGAAATTCATACAAAACTTAAATTTGGATCGGAGGGCAAAATACCCAACCAAACTGAAAAATATTTTTTTCACTCAAAAGATATAGCAAACACCTAGTATGGATATGTGCTATTTTATTTATTTGAATTTTAAAATAAATTTAAATTTTTATTTCAAAATAATACAAGATTTCAAAATTATAACAGTATGCAAAAAAATGATATTTTTCCCTTATTATTAAGGTGAGGTAAGGTGAGCTCCAGAAGCTCGTGTTTATGGGAGGAGTAAGTTTATACAAAAAGAAAATAATGTTTAAAAGGTGATGTGTGAACAGTATTCAAAGTCATATTAAAAAACTACCAACGTAATTCAAATAAAGAAACTATTGTTTAAAAGGTGATGTGTGAACAGTATTCAAAGTCTTAAACTACAAACGTAATTCAAGTAAAGAAACTATTGTTTAAAAGGTGATGTGTGAACAGTATTCAAAGTCTTAAACTACAAACGTAATTCTACATACAAAGTAACAGAATTCATTCTTTAAATTAGCTACAAACGTAATTCAATTGTCAAATTAACTACAAACATAATTCATTATACACAATTTTTTGAGAATTATTATTATCACAATAGCATTTATTTTAAATGCTAGTTAGTAAAGATTATATTCTATATATCCATTAAAAAATTCTATTTTGCATGATTTCAAAGGCAATTTTGATATTTTTTGAGTTAATTGTAATTATTAAAAAAATAAACTTTCTCTTTCTTCTGTTCGAATATAATGAAAAATTAAATAAAATCCTTTATTTGGGTACAAGTTTTAATTTACCACTCGAAAAATTGGTGTCACATATCTACATTTATCGCATTATTCAATTAATACCATTCCTCAAAATATTAACATGCAAATGCTGCTGCTTTAAGCCAATAAATCCACCTAGATTTCACCGTTTATAACGTATTTTGAGGTTCTATAAATTTGGCACATTATGGCAAGCGATCACTCAAAACGTTTTTGCAAACTTGACATAATATGCCAAAAATAACTCTAGTCGATATACTCGTACAACAAAGATGTGATTCAAATTATATCAGTGTTTGTAACTTAAATTTACTCCCATCAAAATGCTTTTTCTATAATCTTTATTATTTTATGTTTCATATTTTTACGGTAAATACTAGTAGATAAACAAAATTTACTAATTTGCATAGTTACCACCAAAATCCTGAATAGTTTAATTCTTAATACCTTTATTTAATATCTTAAAATACAAATAAATAAAGTAACACATACGTAAAAAATATTTTCAATTTCTTTGGAATTGAAAAAAATAATTTTCAGTTTGTTTGGATATTTTGGCCTCAAGTTGGCCGCGCATTCGTACTCCTTAAATCCGCTTATCCTGCTAGTAAGAAATGGAAAATAAAATAACTATTCAAAAATATCGCATAACTTAGATATTTAAAAAATGTGTAATAATAAATAATATTAAAAAAACTTCAGATTACTTTTTTCGTTGACTATTTGATTAATCAAATTAAACCGTAGCACATTACCATTAAAATATACGGCAAATATAAAACGACAACCGTCATGGTTTAACTCCTACTCGCGTCAATAAAACAAAAATATTTATGAACATTACACTCACGCGAACCTTAACAGCATTGCGAGTACAATTTATTATCTAATAATAAGTATTATTATTATTTATTAAACACGGTAATTCTTCACTCCATAAATTATGCGCGATTGGAAACGCATCTTTACAGCAATAAATATAATGATATTCGTTTTAGACAAGATGGTTGTTTTTGAAATAGGTAGGATCCAATAGAAAGCCTTTGAAAGTAGCTAAACCAACTGGACTCGAAATAATGATCCTTTTTACTTTTCTATCCAGGAATGAATAAATTTTGTGAGATCACATCTGTCCTAATGATAGTCACTACAAGGTTTATTTTAGTTGGCTTCTTGTAGGGTCGCATCCATTTCTTACGTAGAATTAATTGACCAAGCGATGTATTTCCTCCTTTTTTTAAACCACCATCAATATGTTTTCTCTACTATAATCGTATCTTATATTCATGATGACCAATGAATATACGGCATGTATCGGCACACACCCAATATATTATAACCAGCGAATCATAAACATGATATTTGGAATTGATGTGATGGCATTTTGTTGTCCGACGATATTATTTTCAATTAAAAACTAAAATACTATTATTTTTCCATCACACGTCACCACTGGTATGTGGTGATCGCTGGTCGCCTAGCGGGTCACGTGATCACGCAATCCATCTCGTTCCCGCTGCACTGTATAGACGAGAAAGAGCGCGTATCACGTGAACCGTTGTGACGTGTGGCAGCGTGATCAGTGGCGACGTGATAGATTTTTTTTTTGTTTTTGTTTTTCAATTAATTATTATGATTCACTTATTTTTTGACAAATTAATTGTAAAATAATTCGTCCTGAATTGTTTTTATCAATGAAAACTTCATATCTAGGAAAGCGCTCACATATGAATCTGCATTAGAACGACCCGTATTTTTTAATGGATAGGTATTCAGATAGATGTATGATAGAGGTATTAATAGATAGATACCCTCCTACATACCATACATATAAATATTAATATAATATAAATATTCTACCGAGCCGAACCCTCTGATATGAAAATATCTGGAGTCGGTGAATTATTTTCCCATTTGATCTCTGGTGAGTTGACGTGTTGTTTTTGTATTTATTTTGATTATATAATGCACTTGCATAATGTTGATTGACTAGATGATCATTTGTGGAAAAGTGTGTGGAAGGGCTTAGTTTTTCCCATAGGAAAGATTTAACCCGGACATAAAATCGGAAAAGAAAAAAAAACACATTAACACTTTGTCGTCAACTTTATCCCGGGTCTTGGAAGCACTTTGCGAGTGCCCCTCCAATTTGAAGTTTTCACCATCCACACCTGTTTGCCGATTTCTATCTGCACTCCCTTATAGGGACCCCGCAGTCTACACCAAACGGGGGCTTCTTAACACGTTTATTTGCAACTCCAAACCAGTTCCTACACTCGGGTGCCCTCTAAGCAGGGCCGAACATCTGTCGGGTTATCAGTAAGTTAACCTTCGGTGTGTCTCCGACTACTTTAAAATATTCAACGGACGTAATTTTAAGAAAACTCACATTTCCATAAGGCAACAAACGCAAAACTACCCTACTCAAATACCAAAGTTTAATCGACAGAGCGCTGTTTTTCTTGATTTCTCACTGTCCTTTTGGAGGATGAAATCATAAGAGTAATTTTAACCATGCGTACCATCAGAATAATTTTTTTTCACGTAAATCTTCTCAACTTTCAAAATTGACTGAGCCTAGCGAAGTCCTGCTTTAAATCGACTCCTTTGTATTTCATATGTCTGTAAAATTATTTGTGTTCCGTGTCCGGTCGATCGCATCAAGATGATGATCGTGTTTGATGGTACCTTTTTTCCGCCAGAGCACTGCGACTGTTGCGAGCGTTGGGAAGTCGCTATCACGCGAAGAAAAATGATAATTGCTAATTTATTAAGAATCTCTTCAAATAATTGGTAATTCGGTTGAAACTGGATTGCAGGCCATTTCCTGATAAACTTTTAGTAAATTGCTAACATATCGGAACACGTTTTAATGCACCTGCATTTGCCTTGATAATACAGGGTGTCCGGGGCTAAAGTACGCTAACTTCGGGAGGTGATTCCATATGAGGGTAGAAGTAAAAATGATAAATAACTTTTTAAGAAAATCCAATGTTCATTTTCCCCTGCAAAAATATTTTTCCATGAAAGAATATTTATTTTCCCATTCGAAAAAATCATCTTTTTTATCTAAAAACTACCTTAATACATTAGAACTTCGAATAAAGGTTTTATGTTTTTTACTTCTCGAATCATTTAGAATCATCCCCGAAATCAGCTTACTTTACCCCGGACACCCCGTATAGTGACGAAATGCAAAAATATTGGGATATTTATGAACACGTGTTCCGACATTGTGATAATATGTTCGTATTTTATTAAAAGCTTATCAGGAAACCTATTAATTCATTCGGTAAGGCCTGCAATCCAGATTTTAACCAGATTACCAATAATTTGAAGAAATTATTAATAAATTAGCAATACTCATTTTCTCTGTACAACAAACATCAAACATAGGCTCCTATTCATAGAAGTACTAGAGTAAGTGTAATCACAAGTAGAATAAGCAATTGGCCGTACGCCGTACAAACGTTCCCGAAAATTCTAGTAGCTTACACTGTAAAAATATAATGCAATGACAGAACAGTGTTTGCATTACATTATTACAGTGTGTAGCGGTAAGCTACTAGAATCTTCGGGAACGTTTGTACGTGTAACCCTCATCATCGTAGAACGTAGATATGTCATAAGTATGGCCAATTGCTTATTCTACTTGCGATAACACTTTATCTTTATACAAGATACTAAGACGTGTACACATTATGCTAGAAACATGCTCGTTAATCATTAATAAAAAGAAATGTGTTATAATTTGAATATTACCTACATTGTAATTAGGATTGGAGTCCGCCCCTTGTCCTTTGCTGTGGAGTAATTGTTTATTCAGTTTGATCGTGAGCCATAACTTTATTTACGATAGCGTCAATGCGTACAGAAAAGAAGATAGTGCATCTTTATATTAATAACAGTTAAGCGCTGAATATGTTCATTGCCATTATTGCCTACTTTAATTCATTCGTTTCGTGCTGGAAATATATTGCCCGTTTCAAAATGTTACTTCGATTGAATTCAATGCAGAGGTATAAAATATGACTAGATTTAATGGTGGACTTATTTGTACATAAATACAATTAATGCATAAAACATCTTTGGTATAGGTGCCTATTTTATATTGATGTATTGATTCTACTATGTAATGTAAATTATTTTCTTGGCGCCTGAATTATCTTACAAGAGGTGTCTTGAACCCGTTTATTTATTAACTGTGGTTTTTCAATTACAATATTATTATATGATTTATTATTTTATTTTAATTGTTGTAAAATGTTTGTGAATTTGAAAAGAGGTGTACGTATGAAAGGTTACATAATCATAAATTTAGTAAAAAAAATTATAAATCTAAAGGAAAAATGGTTAATTTTGTTATTTGTGCCATTTGATGGAAGCACCCTCCCCAAAAAGACTACTGAATTGCTTGGAGAAAGTAAGTATATCAGACCGGCTTAAGTATCAGACTTCCAAGAAACTGGGCATCTTGTATAGGGCAAGCAGATTCTTCAATAGTAACCAGCTGCTAACCCTATACAAATCTCAAGTACGCCAAACAATTATATTTGGAAGCCACCTCTGGGCTTGAGCCCCACAATCTTTGGTATTAATTTTATACTTTCTGTCATCATTTTATGATCAAATTCCACAGTTGATTGCTATTTTTGTTTAAATTATTACTAGTGTTTGATTATGCTTGTATTTTGTGACATTATTGATTATTGGGTATGGTATATTTATATCTTTGATATTAAATAAATAAAACTACTTGATTCTATGCAAAGAAGGGCGGTCCGTCTGATTGACAATCCATTGTTAACATACCAATTTCCATATCTAATGCACAGACGCAATGTAGGCATGCAGAGTCTATTCTACAGGCATTTTAATGGAGCTAGCAGCATCGATCATCAAAATTTAAAAAAATTGTAAGAGTCTCAGAAAGGGAAGGTTTTTAAACATTCTATGGAAGCTATGCACTTTAAATTCTTGAAATTGAAGTCACACCTGTCACTTTTATTTCATCATGTTTATCTCTGACTTTTATTTTTGCTGTAATATACCAGCCTTTACTATTATAATTAACATTGGACGCAAGTCGGTTAATACATAAATAAATACCTTATAAATAAGAATACCGATATATTTTACCATTCAATCACTGAGACAATAGTTTTTTTTGTCAACAAATTGTACGTTTACTGTTTACACTTTACATTTTAGAGAAAACTTTCGAGTTTCTTTTATTCGTAAAAACTTGTTAACTAGTGTATTGTTATGTAAGTGGCTGAATTGTGAAATTTAAAGACAGCCATCTTCCCACAGCACAGGTCACCTGCAGAAGAAGATAGTTAACATAATTATTTTTGGTCTTTTATAATGCAAAAAAAAACATTGTCATTGAAAATTATTTTTTTCGGCTTTTCTTCATTGGCTCCTCTAGATCAAAATAATGCTTAGTTAGAACAATTAATTTTGGAGCAGTCTTAAATATCTGTTATGATAATATTAAAACAGAGATCGAAAATAAAACAACCGATACGAGCCCTTTCAGACTGAATGTTATGAATATAATATTTTAACATTCAAACTTAGTCGAGAATTCTCAGTATTAACGAAATAAGCTATGCACAGATATTTATATGCAATGATATTAATAAAATTATACCAAAGGCAAAACTGATCATAAATATCACTCTCACCAGATAACCAGTGAGATCGTGTTTCTACAATCACGATAAATGTTTAAACAGGATATTGGTAGTGTAGTCCGTACTCTAACAGCAATCAAAAACACATTTAAGGCTCTATAATCTGGGTTAAAATCAATTGAAATTGAAGAATGTAATTCAGAACTCACGATTAATTCACTTGGCTTCATTAAAGACCGAATTGCAACAGAATCGAAGGTGGAGAGTCAGGCGTATGAACATACACTAAATATTTATCGACCAGGAACCCAGCATCCAGTAGAAGAGTGGAGTGTAATCGTGGGAATACAAACAGATGAAAGTAATACACATGAAGTTAAGATCTACGAGACTATCGATGAAGATTTAATGGTTTCGCTGAATGCAAGGATGCGACAAGGTCTCTTTATTTAGAAATTTGACATTTTGGTTAATCTTTTTCTTATTCATTGAGCTATTCTTTTTATTTTCATTTCTTGCTAAAGCTATCCCGATGAGTTAAAAAAACTCATTGTAGGAAGGAAGGTAAATTACAATACATAGATGGGAGTTAATAAGTACAATTTTTCAATGGTATTTTGATATTAAAATTGTAATTTTCACATAAAAAATACTATCAAAATAGAAAAAGGGAGGTTAAGTAAAACAAACAAGAAAAAACAAAAAGGAAAGAAAACAGGGATATACATACACATAAGCACAGAGCTAAGGTAGGAATTTACAAAAATGTACTTACCCACTAATACGTTGGTAAAAATAGATATGCTCGATAGCAAATACAGGGGATAGAAAGGGAGAGAGAAAGAAGCTAAACAAAGTATAACACGACAAGAATTACGTGCTTTCATTTTTATATGTTTTTAAAAAATATTCTGTTAAGGCCTTACTTTGAATTTTGCTGGCTGTTTTTATACATATGTATCTGGAAGAGAGTTATAGAGTGTGTAGGCAATATATCCCATATTTTGTAGTGTGTATTAGAGGAATGCGGATTTTATTGTTATTCGGAGTATTGTGGTTGTGGATGTCTTGTTTGTAAAGTAGCTTGATGTTAGTGTGGGTTGATTGTTGGGTAATTTGTAGGATGGTGGTTGTGATTTCACTTTTGGTAAGGACTGTCATTGGATGGATACCGTAAATTGAATAGATGTCCTTAACGTGTGTGTCCCATGGAGGACGAAGAGTATTTCTGATAACAGATCTGTTTCTTTGAGGCTAAGTTCCAGATACTATATATTTAGAGACAGGATAGGTGTTTTACTTGTTTTTATTCTTTCCACATGTCATAACCGTTTTGACCGTCAGGTACATGTTCAAAAAGGGATTAAATTAAATTTTAATTTGTATTTGAAATTGAATTCTATTAAGAAGATTATTATTTGTACTCGTATATTTGTTCTGAAAAAAAATACCGGTATAGCAAACAATAAATTGCAGCCCTGCATAATTTCTATTTGTAAAATGTAAGAGTTGTACATCAGAAAAGAAGGAAAATGCTTAAAATGTACATCACGATTACCACCGATAAATAAGGGAAGTACAAATGAAAGGAACTTTTATTTCCGTCGCCGCAATTTATCTACCAGAAAAGAATATTCAATCTTTTGAGGACGCATCACGATTCTCTGTGCATTTTCTTTTTACGGCGAGACCTTTCCCAATGCTTACAATATCATTATTTATTGTCAACAGAAGTATTTCTATTTACTCAGCTGATAACATCACGCAATTTACTTTCGAATACCTGATTAAACAATAACATTTAACCAATTACAAATGAGGAAGAAAATTTATAAGATGACAACAATAACAGGACATTGTCGTTAGAAATTCTCATTTGAAGTGATTTGGGTCTATGCTAAAAATGTTGGTAAAACGCTTACAAAAAGGAATTTCAACTACTATTTGTTTATTAGTTACTACTTGGTCTCCCAAAAAAATCTGATGGACTGAGGCAGTTGGTGTAGGGTTTTGGTACCTCATACAAGATGCACTGAAAATTTCCCACACAAAAACGTAAAATATCCCTCCACTTTCTGAAATATATTTGTCCCGACACTTTTTTCCGTGTATTATTACAAAATTTTTTGTATTAATACAAACCCTTTGAGGTGGTGAGGTGGTTGCGTATTGGCACTATATTACACTACGATCATGAGCTTTTAAAATAGCAAACAATAGACGAGGTACACACAAGGCGTCATGAACACCCTCCAATTACAGTATAACCAGCATATAGGGCGCCGTTCAGCCTCCCTTGAAGATGCAGCGCCTCGCAGACATTCGCAAACGAAAGGGCGCATGGGTTCGCTGCTTTGATGGGCCACAGAATAGCCGGGATGAGTCAACGATACCGGAAATCAGAAAACACTCTCGTCCAGGCTGTCGCCCAGTGGCAGAACAGGCCCTTTCACCTTACATGCAAAATTTCCCTCAAGCCGCCATAGTACAAGTGATAAATATGTTAACTATAGTGATAAATTTTATTTAGTACTATGCAGTGTTGCGCTATCTTCTTTTTTAGCCAACGTTTTTGAACACGTGTTCCGACATCGTTATAATGTATTCGAAATGTACTAAAAGTTTATCAGAAAACATTTTAATTCATTCGTTAAAGGCCTGCAATCCCGTATTCAACCGGATTACCAATAATTTAAAGATTTTTAATAAATTGATGTAAACTGCTACTAACCTAATATACAATTCTTCCGCAATGGGTGGAACCACAGCATCGTCCTTGAATCTTAAGGACGATCCTGTGTTTTTTTTTTATTTATGATGGCATCATAACACTTTATTTAAATCATGCAAACACCTCTGTACAGGTTTTGCTAGTTCACAAAACTCTACTATTAACCCATAAAATTTGGGACATTTGGGTACCGCCGCTCCGAGAACCATTTATTGGATAACCAACAACTCTACCATAGGTCACCCAAGTGATTCGCTACCTTTTCTGATTTAGCAGGGGTGCCCGGGTTCATTGGTGAGGTATGCCCTGCCCTCCACCTGCGTGGTATGCTAGATCGGGAGAGGCTGGTTTGGGGAAACTCTTTGACCTCCTCAGCTGGTCTCTCTTGACCCATAGTTTTACGCTGCAGCGGGAGAGATATATCATTCGTCCGTAACTCCTACACACTCTGATCCCTAGATTATTACTCATCCCTCATACCCTTTTCCTTCCCAAAACTATCCACACAGCATTCCCAAAGATAACTTAGGCCCTGAAGGAAATTTGTTTTTCTCAGATCTGTGGAGTTAATTTAAAAAAGGCCCCTTTTGTCGTGTTAGTTATGTTGCATTTTCAACTGAAAATTCAATTAAAACTCTTTTACAGATCATTCTTTTTAATAGCGGGCTCAATGCCACGTAGTTTAATAAATTACATTCTGTGTGGGGCCAATGTTAAAAAAAATAATACAGTTAATGATTATTACTGCTACTTATTATTTAAACTGTGAACAGAAAAGAATAAAAAAATAATAAAACGAATATCATCACGCTATAAAGTATAGAGAAATAATATCTTCAATTGTATATGTGCTTCTTCGTGTGTTCTAAATAATTTTAAATTTTTATCTATATTAAATATTTATTTGATTTGGTACAACATAACACGAAACGTTATCAGAATTATTCCTCCGATATCTGTTTGTATTATTGCTGCAGGAAACACTTGTGATGGTAAATTATTTCGATCGTGACTCCCGCAGGCCAGGAGGCTATACTGTGATATATGCGCCCGTTCCCCTGGGAGATTTTTTACTGGAGACTTTAGAACTCATTAAATGCGGCTTTGTGTCGTTAAATCTACGAAACAAAAGTAAAACAAGACTTTTTAAATTAATGTTCTTTGTTATGCCAACGAGAATTTCAATTCTAATCAATTTTAAATAATGGTTTATGAATAATTGTGAACAAAGGGCTTAAAATGTATTCATGGGTATCTAGGGACTAGAATATTATAGGTAAGACCACGGGTATCTTTATATTATTATTGTTTGCTTATATATTTAAAAATAAATACTTAAAAAGTATTTTAAAATTATTGTTTTTAATTATAATTGATCAAATTTATTGGAATTATTTTATATACCTTTTGAAGCCGATACACATAAATGAAACATATAATTGAAGTAGAAAATAATACTAATGAAAAGGTAACGCCTCTAACCACTCGACCATTGGGACCTAATTATTGTGAAATATGAGATCGACAAAAATGGCGTAAAATAATTAGTTTTCCCGTTAAGACAGAGATCCTGGGTTTGATTCCCAGTTACACCGTTACTTTTTTTTCTGTATCTTGTTTCGTTTAGTTTTATTAGTATTATCTTCTTCTTCAGTGATAGGATATTATTCAATTCAATTCAATTAATTTATTACTTCTAAAACCGTTGCAAAGTTTTTAAATACATTTATAAAACAGAATTAAATAAATACAAAATACAGTGTGTGGCAAGCCTACGCACGACGGAAGTGAAACTTTTAGTATCCTTCTCTCTCTCTTTTCATTTCATTCTCTCTTTTTTTCTGTCTATTGACATATTTATAAGTAGCATGTGATAAAAAAAAATTAAAAGTTACAAAAATATGGGATTCGAACCCGGGTCCTGCATAACGAGTGTCGAACGCTCTGCCTCTAGACCGCGGTTATTACGTATTCGACCAAAATATCATATAGTCAAAATATCTAAAAGTCTTTTATCACTTTTAAAAAAAGCATTTTATCACTTTAAATTTTTTTTTTTTTTTTTTAGTAAAAGATTATATAAATTATTATATATTATTATATATAAATATATTATTATATAAATTATTATTAAAAAAATCACAAAAAGAAAAAAAAATAGTTTAAGCTGGGATCGAACCTCGGTTCTTCACGACGAGAGTCGCGCGCTCTGCCTCTAGACCGCGAAGCTGAGTTTGGAGAGTGACCGAAAAAGGGTATATAATATTGGCTAGGCTCCTATAGCGAAATGATCACGGTTTTTCATGACGGTCATGAGTTGGTTTTACTCCTGTCCTCGAAATTGCATAACGCGCGTAAAGAAGTTTCACTTCAAAAAAAGAATATATATTGATATTATAATATGGTATATTTGAGACTCGTTCCAGATTGGTGGAGACTTTCAATTTCGCCCTGGTGAAAAGCCACCAATCAGAATCGAAAAGTCGCTTAAAATGGCTTTAGCCGTTTTGGTGACCAGATTTGCAAAGTCAGGCATTTTTCATTCTTGCTCTAACCGTCGCCTTCCTTTTCCCACTCTCTTTATCCTCATGACATACTGCAAATGTGGATGCTATAGTCTCGCTGGGTGCCGACAGTTGGGGCTCTTGAGCGGTATTCATATTTACAATGTACATAATGCGATGCTGTATCGGATATTAGCATTACAATGCTAGTAAAGCCTCTTCAGTGAATTGGTCAGAAAACTTAAGTATTAACAAATTTTTCCATTCATTTTAAAATGCATTTCATTAACAGAAATTGTTCACAAACATTAGTTTGCAGGTTGCAGGTTCGCGGTTTGCAGTCCACGAATCAATTAAATTGGCTATTAATAATCACTATCCTTTATTCAATACAGTCCAGTACAATGCATCTATTAGTTCCAATATTCAGTTTGCAAGTAGCCCCCAATAATTTATTATGCATTGATAAACTAACAGTTCGTTGTTTGATCTATTCCAGACCGTAGAATTCACAATGCCTCTGAGCAGAGCCAAACATTTCGAATTGAAATATAAATAGATACTGTGGTTTGTTGCATCGAATCAAATCAAAAGCTTCCATGTAAACTAGAATGGGATTACAACAGAACCGGTGGTAGTGCAAAGTAATCGAAACACTGCACCCGAGAGCGATATCTGAAGGGCGAACAATTCTACAGGCGAAAACATACTATACAAAATGTTTGTAAAACTAGAAATGAAGGTAGTTTTTAGTACATATAATTAAGACTGTTCAATAATTAATTATCGTAAGAATATTTTTAATTCTGTAGTGCTAGGTTTATCGTGAATTATTTATTGTGGATGAATAATAGAAGACAACTGATAACTGTTTTATATGACTCTATTAATTCAGACTTTGACAATAGATTTGTTTCAGAAATTATTTAAACATATATGTTTTTTTATCGACTATCTAAACATTGTACACACAAAATTTGTTGTTTTCTATTAAAATATTGTAATGGTATGTTTTAGTCCTCCTCACTGGGTTGTTATTTAATTCTACTTTATTTGTCTTCCATGTCGTTTTTGTATTTTCATTGACCTCTTTTATCCAGATTTTTATTCTAGATTTTTACTCATTAAACTTTTCTATTAGATTTATATCTGGAGGAAGGGTTTTGTGGAGTTTTGTTGCAAAATAAATGTAGTTTCTTTGTCCGAATATAGGTTTATAAGTAAAAATGTCCCATTATGATTCCATCCCAGTTATGTATGTACTTAGATGTGGCAGATACCATAGACATAGACCATAGAAAATTCTACAATCATAGCTGCCTACAGTAGTGATGTGACACTAGAGAAGAGCTTGTGTCATAGCAGACAGTAAAATCCATGCAAAAGTAATTAACCATCTTACCTAGGAAAAACACACATTTATTTCTCCAACAAACTCTTTGATTCATTCACATGCGTACACATTTATTGTCATGAACCGATTCAGGTATTTTCTTTACTATTCTTCTTGACTTCCCGATTGCCGTTCAAATGAGAAAATTTGATTCCCAAAGTAGCTTTAAATTTCGATAGATTTTTGCTTACCTATCTTCTCACTCATAATAAGATGTTTCATTGTGCGCACAAAATAACAGCCCTCTTATAGAAAAAAAAGAAACGTTGTCACATATAGTTTATCTAGCTAGAACAACCAAGAATCCCGCCTAAGGATGTAGTCGCAATTTTACAATTTAACGATACAGTTTTACATATTTTGGTAAAAAACTCACTTTAGAACGAAATGAACATACTTAAGCGATCTCATTCATCACCGAAACAGTAGAAATAAATGCCGTCTAAATTTTTTGGTTTGTTTTTAATGTTTTCTCTGTTCCATCCGGCTCTGCACAAGGTACAGAATATTTACTAACTAACTAACCATAATTCTGTTCCTGCGCACAAATACGTAGAGAGGTTCTAACGCCATCCACTTCTCTCGTAGTGCACAATCCTTGTTTTATCTCTTCGTACACATTATTTGATTACGCCATCAACTTCTCTCTTAGTGCACAATCCTTGTTTTATCCCATCGTACGCATTATTTGATTACGCCATCCATTTCTGTCCTAGTGCACCATACTAGTTTTATCTCCTCGTACCCATTATTTGATTACGTCATCCAATTCTGTCCTATTGCACAATCCTTGTTTTATCTCCTCGTACACATTATTTGATTACGCCATCCAATTCTGTCCTTTTGCACAATCCTTGTTTTATCTCCTCGTACACATTATTTGATTACGCCATCCAATTCTGTCCTTTTGCATAATCCTTGTTTTATCTCTTCGTACACATTATTTGATTACGCCATCCAATTCTGTCCTATTGCACAATCCTTGTTTTATCTCACGTACACATTATTTGACTACGTATTATTACACAAAACATGCTAGAATAAAAATCACCCAACTTTCAAGTAGATTCAATCTTAATATTAAAATTATTTGAGGAACTCTTACAATGGAATATAATAATTTACACTGAGAAAAGTGGATAATCTTCGCAAAGATTTAACGGTAACGCAAAGCTTTTTCGATTACAAAGGTTGAGGTGAGGGTGTTCCTGTACATTGCACAGATCCTGCCTTAAGAATTCAAAGCATGAGTCTCCGGCACCTCCAGTGAAATGCAATTCACTTTGAGGCTGTATGGCAAAGCCTCAAGGCCTGTAAGCCGCCAGGTAACCTCCGGTAATCTTCGGCTATTGTCGGGATAAATCGACAATCGTCGACCCGTGAGATGCCTATACACCTACACTAATCCTGCGCTCTACAGTGCAGGGAGGATGCTTGTAATATCTAGGAAGGAAGAAGTAACTTCTAATATCTACGAAAAAAGAAGTAGCTCATAATATTTAGGAATGAAGAAGTAGCTAGTAATATTTAGGAAGGAAGAAGGAGCTTGTAATATTTATGAAGATAAATTCTAATTAAATCCTTGTACTGTTGTACCGCCTAACATAAAATGGGCATTTTCTCTCCTAAACACACTCATTAAAGAACATAATTATGTATTATTAAAATAAATACGAGATTTAATTATGGCATTTCTAATTACACTCGTTCCAATTATGTCCTCTGCGTGCGAACTGTATCTAAATTTCTCTAATGAACAATAAATCGTGTTAATCTCAAGTTACTCCGAGGTAAGTATCGTCATGAATATTATCTGCCTGTGCAGAATACAAATAAATTTTCATATATATACATTCTAACGCAGCATCACATAGATTTGTATTAGTGATCGACGAACCGGTCATGAAATGTGTCAGCCATAAGTTGATAATATTTTGTTTATTCCATAGTTAGTAAAAATTAATATAGTAGTATGATAATAGAGCATTGTTAAAATAGATTTTTATCAGCGCTCTTAATAATACTAATATATGGATGATTTGTATAGCGCCGTTTTTGTGCAAAAACACCTCAAGGGCGCTGTGATTGAGGTGATTTTTCATAAAAACAACTACAAATACAAATCATCCAAAATATTATTTTTATTAAGAAGTAGGTAAATGATTCCAAAGTGAGTTTAGATTTATTATTTATTTATTTATTAGACAATTTGTATAGAGCCGTTTTTGTTAGATATCACCTCAGGGGCGCTTACGCAGAATTTGGAAAAGGAAAATAAAAATATTTTTCCGTTTAAATATAATATTGTAGGCAGGTGCCTACTTCATTAGCTGTGTGAATTATTCTTCAGAGCAGATCAATTTTGAAAATAACTCAATTCAAATTTGAGTTCATTGAACGTGAATGTTTTCAAGCAGGAGTATTTCACAATTCACGCACCGACTTTCGAAAATAGAACCTACAGCGTCTGTGCAAAATAATTTACAAAGATTTAACCATTTCAGTCATGGCGAGTATAAATAATAGTTTATGCAAACCTAACCTATCTTAAGGACTGCATTAGACTAGACTTTGCTGTCATAATTCCAATCTCAATCATAAAATAAAATCGATGGCCTGAAATAGTAGAGAAAAATCTAATCACCATGACTGAAATGGTATAGGCTTTGTAAATACGCATCCAGCGTGCGATATAATTGATAGTAAATTAATTAAACAGCGTGGTGATAAGTAGGTACTCTCAGTATTGCCCTTGCTAAAGACCACTATTCCGAATCGAAGCATTGCTTCACAAAAATTGTCATTTGAAATCAATGGCTAAAGCCATGCTTGGCAACTAGATCTAATAAACTATTTCTCCTATTCCTATTTCTTATCTTCTACCCATTCCTGCACGGAGAAAAGTGAGTATTGCTAATTTATTAAGAATCTCTTCAAGTTATTGGTATTCCGGTTAAAAGCGGAATTGCAGGCCTTGAAGAATTTATTAACCGGTTTACTTATAAAGTTATCATTGTTTTATCAGTATTCAGAAAATATTCAGATTTTCTTGAGCATCGTGATAATATATTCGTAATTTACTAAAACAGGAAACCTTTTAATGCATTCGTTAAGGTCAGCAATCCTGTTATTAAACGATTTACCAAAAATGTATATAAAACCCATTTTTCTCCGTGTACTAGCTTCATTCTCACAAAATACCATGATCCGGGATCCTATAATCCCGCTGGCTCCGGACAGTTGGGACTCTTGCACAATATTCACATAATAAAGTTATATAAATGGAATTCAAAGTTATATAAATACTGAAATGGTCAATATAAAAGCGATTCTATAATCCTACGTTTTTATCGTCACTTCTTTATTGAAACACGTTCGATTATTTAAAAATCGTGGAGATTCTTAAACCGACAGAATCGCAAAGCCATGAATATTTGATTGCGGTTTAAAACCGCCTAAAAACAATATTTATACAACATTAAATATACAAACACTAATTTTCGCGTTGGATCAGAGTGAATGTATTTAAAAAGATGCCAAAATATTCGGAACTCTTTAGCGGGGTTATCTCCGTTTAAAATATGGATGAACTCAGTTAACCCGCAGAGGGGTCGTAACCAAATCTCAGGCAGTATCGGAGATTGCGGGAAGGCTTTGTGCCTTTGTAAAAGGTGACAGAAATAATATCAATTAGCGGAGGGGGGAGGCAGAGGGGGAAGGGTGCGCACCCTGCTAAACCCAATCATACCCTTTACAGGGGTCTTCAAACGGTTTTGGTTCATTTTACAATGATTTTACATTTGAATATGACGCAATCCGCAATTATATTGAGCACAGTATACTTAATTTATTTATTTGTACAATCGAACTTAATTCCATATATTATAATATGTTTAAATAAGGGTATCTGTAACGGCTTTGTTTTTTATACGAATCTACAGTTTTAATCCGATATTGATGATTTTAATCATCTGAACATAAGGGGGAGATTATTGTCTACATGAGAACCACCTTCATCCCCTTATCTCAAGTCTTAAAGCAGAATTTCGATACTTCTTGATGAAATTTTACCCATTTGACGTTCAAGATACTAGGAAAATTATTGTCCACATTTTTTTTTTAATCTGATTTAAAAATGGATTTCAAACGGACTTCAGCTAGTATTACTATATTCATGCTACCAAGGATTTAGATTTCAATTAGATTATAATCACACAAAAACGATGAAAAACGTTAAAATGCAGAAACTTCCTTGAATTCACCAACTTTATTATGTAAAAAGAACACATCTGCTTTATGTCTAATTTCACTATAATTGTGAGATGCGTTCCTTTGAATTTAATATATTTTATTTAATTTTATGCGTGTTTAGAAAAATGTATACATATAATACTCTTTTATATCTGCTAATTAAAGAAAATAACATTGGAATATTGAAGTTGCATGATTTTTGACAAATTCTAGAGAAACAGTCAAATAATTTTTAGACACCATTTTCTCAAAACACAAGAAACGCAGGTAGGTTTTTTTAAAATTACACAGCCGATTTGATGTACGGTTGTTCATTGTAAAAGTCAGTTGAGTCTGCTATTTTAAAAATATTGTTACAGCAACTCACTTTCATTCCACTTAGATCTTTAATGTCATTTGAAATCAATATCAGTATAATTTATTTAAAAACAAAAAAATTCCAAATCATATGTGTAATAATATAACATATGTACATAATCCATAATCCTATATTCTATCCATTATATTGGTTTTATGTGGTAATAAAATAGCTACTGCCACTTTTGTAAGCCGATTGCCAATAAAACATTTAAAAAAATGTATAACGTAAGTTTTATGCATGTATTATATTCTTACACTTTAAGTTTTAATACCACTGACAACACGAGTAATAATTATAACTTGCAGTTAAAAACCCGTTCCGCGGGTTTTTTGCTACTAGGCCGTGCGGGCGGCACTTCGTTGGGCTTCGCCCAGTTTAAGTGATACTAACAACAGTTACATTTAATAATTAGATATTAGGTCTTTCAAAGAGAGAGGGTGAGTATATATTGTTAAAACACGGAACAGGAAGGAGTAAATGAATAATAACATGCTCATTTTAGGCATAATAAGAATGGCAGTTGTTTGAATAAATGAAATTTTACGTATTTATGATGGATTATTTCAAATGAAACACTATTATTGACTACATGTCTACAACTGATATTAACTGTTATCGTACCTAATATAATTTGCTCATAGGAGACTTGCAGTGCTTAAATATGTGTTAAAACCGTCAATGTCTATAAGTTGAATCAATATCGTATAGTTTGCCACAACAATTAAAGATAGTTATTACAAAGTTGACTGAAATAATAGATTATTACGTATTGATTAATTGTACACGTGTTTATGAATAAAAGGATACATTTTCATCAGGAGAGTAAAAATCTATATATAAAGGTAGATTATTACAATATAGCGCCCCTGAGGTGATATCTCACAAAAGCGGCGCTATGCAAATTGTCCAATAAATAAATAAATATAATGTTTACATTTCATTGTGTACATATGCATTGGTTTACAACGGAAATAGATAAAATAATGTTATCCGATTAAAGTTTATTTTATTAAAAAATAAATAACTTTGTTTACATCACTTGACTTTATACAACCAAAACATGTTTCATGAACGAAGTTCACCTCATCAGGAGTAAGTATACACCGAAGTCAAAAATTAAATATAGATTACAATTGAAAAGACGAAGCGAAAAAATAATATAACTTGGTTACAAAGTAAAAAATAATTACGAAATTAAAAACCATACAAATTGTTGTACTTGGAAAGAAGAAAAAAATCTATATTATGGAGGATAAATAGAGTATTTTATGAATTAAGTTGTTCAGTGCCCATGAAGTGATTTTCATACAATAATTATATGGTATATAATTATATATTATAATTAATTATAAAGTTATAATAACTATTGCATATATTTTAAATCTTGGAAAATATTACAGTACTTCCACCCTTTTTGAATCCCCCTTGATCCCTCCCTCCGAATGGCTTCATCCGTTTCCTCTTGGGATCTTGTGTACTGAGCCAGTTCTAAACTAGTGATGTTAATGGAACAATATAATCAAAGGATTACTTATTAATCGGTGATTAGCTTAATCAGTTGTTAAGTGGCCTAAGTTAACTACGATTTTAAGGAAATTTTATCAGGAACGTAAGCCTAAGTTAGGGGTTCAAGGAAATGTAGGAACTAAGGGCTTCGTTGGCTTTTCTCAAAACATTTCTCCGGACTATAAAATAAATACGTACATTCATTTGAATTCTTCTCTTTCATTCCGTCATTTTTTTATTCAGGCTTTAGAATATTTTTACGTAATTCCTAACGGTGAAATTTCATAGATTTGAAGAACGCTACCGAGGTTTTTAAAATGTGCTATTTATTTATTATTTTTGAAAGTGTCGTAAAAGATACAATTTAAGAAAGTAGATACAATTATCTTTGAGATGTTTGTACTTCAAATAAACTTTGATATTATGTCTCAACAATACAATTTTAATGTCAAAGATTAAAATGATAAAAAAAGTTACTGAAACATTTTGACTCGAAACATCTATAATTTTGAAAGAATGCGACATTCAGAAAACATATTCCTCTTGTATAAGTAATTAATTAAGAAAACTGTCACTTCACTTTTTGTGCTTTTGTACAATAAAAAATGTAAATAATTGTTTGACTTTCAAGTGTCAACGAAAAAAATTCCGCCAATTGGTAATCATATACTTTGAAATTTGTTTTATATTTTATCCATGGAATCAATTACATATAAATATTTGAGACAAACTGAGGAGAATAATTATTTATGCGAACAAATCACATATCTCCGCATTATATAAAATACATTAACGATAAAAATCGTGTAAGTATGGTCAAATCTACTCTAATAGAATAATGTGAATTTTGTGGCTAGTAATGTCCTTCCGATACTCGAGGGTTAAAATAACATTAAAAGCATTATCTTGGTCAACTGTGATGAGAAAAATGGCACTTTATAGTTTTATTTATTCATTATTATTCTGGGTATCACATATGTTCACATTTTTGTGTAAACGAAAATTACAAAAACTCAATTTTTCAAAACAATATAAACTATCAGGTTTGACCCTCAAAATATTGAAAATAACACCAAGTTAGGGATACAAATTATGAAAGATGAAAATGCAAAAAAAAAGCAAATTTGACAAAAGACTTGATAACCTCCATGACAGAATGGTAACATATTTAGCTCTGATCCCAAGGATTACGAGTTCAAAACACAGCGAAGTATTTTTTTTTTGTGAAACCGCACAAGAGTCCCAACTGCTCTCAACCGTCTGGAAATAGTGAGACTATGGCATTCCCAATAGGGGTATGTTGTGAGGCCGAGGGTAGTGAGGAAGGGAAGAAGATGGGAGGAAGAAGGTTGCACAGCCCAAACCATTTCAATTCTTAATAATGGTCTTAAACCATGAAGATACATTAAGTATATTCCACTCTGGAACGTTCCGCAAATATACTATGTATCATCTTAAATGATTAAGTTGTGAAATTATTCAAATTAAGCAAATAAAATTTACTTGCGCACGCTGGGATTCGAACCCGATAATTGAACAGCTTGCTAGTCGAAAACCTTACCCCTCAACCACGGAGGCCATCAATATATAATTATAATTCAATTATCATATATCTGACAATAAACATTATTCGAAATAATTTTAATTGACGAAGCCTGGGCTGTACTGTCGATAAGTAAACTTCACATAGAAATTGTTTAATCGCTCTGTTCACTAAATAAGCTTCCGTTTTAAGCTATTGTTTTAACAATAAACAAATAAGGCAGTAATAACGAGTATCAACAATATTCGCCGCCATTTGGAAACCATCGTGGCTAGATGGCACTGACTTAATCACGTGACATTTCAAAAACCCGTTGCGCGCCAAGGTCTCTGTACCGTAGTCGGCCTTGGTGTGCACCCATTCAGGACATGTATTCCTTCCACACATGCCGCCGGAGTGTTACTACAAATGTCTCAAGAGGGGTTGTAATATGTACAGCTTTTTCAGTCAGCAGAAAATATTCAACGATCAAATAACGGTTTTTACGCTTTCGCGGAATTAAAAAGTAACTAGTTCATTTACAAAATCAATTAATTGAGTATTATGTCGCATTCAAAGGAATACGGTAATGGAATTGCCTAATAAATTATGAACACAGATCTTTTTAATGAAAAAATCATGTCTAATTGTTAAGTTTCTATCGACATTCATAATCTAAACGTTTGTATATATGTATAATACTCTAGAGCTCACACTCATAGTTTTTATGATAGATTAATGTTGCGTAATATCAGATTTAAAGTCTGACTAGTGTTTCACCGAGTTTCTTTAACTAAGCTGCCCGTCCCTAAAGTAGAACGTTTAGATAATATATTAGTTACTCGATGTTTTTTCTACAAAAGTTCTACGCATAATTACGAATGTATTAGTGAACTGTTACTTCAATCTAAAATTTGAAAACATATTATTTATACGAACTTTATATTAACAGTTTTTCTCCTGAATTCGTCATCAACGTCTACTCGTTATTTTTGTAAAACCATTTAAATAAGTACTCGTTTTGTTAGCTAGGCATCGTAAAAGGGATAAAATGTAAATGTTTAATTTTTAGATGTTAAATGTCAATCTAATTAGCATTGTAAAACCTTTACTAAGTATTCTATCCACATTTAGCATCCTAATGAGATTTGCTATATTTAAACTCATAAGTGAAAAATATCGCTATCGTTGATAAGCGTGATTTAGCAGCCGCGGGTTTATTGATTTTTACTGCGCCCCCAGCGGTGCCACCCTACCTCCCCCGCCCCCCCCAGCGCCACCATAGCGCCCCCCTTGGTCCCCCCGTCCCCCTGGCCCATACAGGCCCCGGTAATGTATGTAGGCAACACGTAAGTGCTTGTTCCCCTGTTTCGCGGAGTGGTTCAGAGTGGAAGTCAGAAACACCACACAACATAAATTGGAGGTAGGTTGAATTAAAAAAAGTTTACCCTTATCTATGGTACATATATTTCGATGTGATAACTTCATTACATATTTAATCTTTAAAAAGGCCCCAGGTATATTTCAATACAGGTGGACATTCTCTTTAAAAGAATAGAAATTATTTAATTAAATATTTTTAAAATTTCATACAAATATACATCTGGGAAGTATTTATCCATTGTCCAGTAAAGGTCCCAAAAATACTTCACCAATTTTTCATACTTAATGAAAATTTTTAATTATTCCAAAATTTAAATAAATTATGCAAAAATTATTAGTAACTATTTTTAGGAATTCTGAATATCACTTAAATCTACGCAGAGAAATCACGCAATCTGTAAAAACTTAAAAAGTGCGTTCCAAAAATGGCAATGATTGTGGTTTGCCATTTATAATAATAATAACTGTCCTAATTTTAAAATATTACAGCATGCCCAGAAGCAGTTGCCCTCTTTAGAAATGGCAAAATTCTAGGTTCGAAGCAATATTGCATGATGCAAGACTAAGGATTGAAGACAACGATTTTGTAACATTATGAAATTAAGTTGGTAGAGGTTTCCACAACTGATATCAAAGCTATAGACCCTTTGGAAGAAAATCTCCCCCTATCACTCTATAAATACTTTATTCTTAAATGGTTGATTCCTCAAATATTCCAATGTTTTTAAACTTCAATACATCATTTCTCTTTGCAAATAACTTGATTAAGTATATGAATATAAATAATAATTAAGTATATGAATATGAATAAAAAATCATTTATTGTTAAGGCGACATAAGTCTCTAATAACGGGGATTTGAACGACGCTCACATTTTAATTATTTCCGATAAACGTATTACTAAAATCATCAATGTCTTTAAAGGAATCTCTACGGATGTAAGTTATTTATATTTAAGATTAATTAAAACAACACCTCACAATTCAAATATTTTATGTAAAACTGTTTGAAAATTTTATAAATGTTTTTTAACTATAAAATTAGCGCCATATTTTATTTTTTTAGGTTATGAATTAGTATATTCCCGAGGGATCCCTCTAGAAACTAATAATATTATACCAATAACTGGCAAGGAAAAATTCATTGACAGATTCACTAGCTGGTTAGGTTTGCTGAATATTTAACAAAAACACTTGCTGCAGTTAAAAATTTACCGCTTTATTATCAGTATCAGTGGGTAAATAACGCCAGAAGGTCTATTTTACAAACAAAGACAATATTACGAAACATATCGTAATATGGAGGCCTATAGGTTTAATTTTTAATGATACACTGCCAGTTACTAGAGCCCTGTCAGGTTTTGGATCCGTTACCCTGAACCATAAAAGAAAGTGCAAGATAATTACGTAATCAAATTATTATTTTTAATTTACACTGGAAACAGGACTGTGCTTATGTAGGTCGCGTACGTCGATTGCGTAAGTAAGTCGCTTGCGGTAATATGTAGGTGAAATAATTAATGAATGTAGACCTATACTGCTAGGCAATTATCTATGCACTGCGTTTGGGAACCATCGGCATGGCTCGTCAGCGCTACGTTGTCGGTCAACTGACGGTATGCGTGGCAATATTTCCAGGCTTAAACTTTCAATCGTCTTAATATACCGGACTAATATCGAATGTTTAAATTTAAAAATCACATTTAAAACTTGATTTCGCCCACAGGGGTGCACGATGTTCCCCCCATTTCCCCGCGTCCCCTTTTCCCAACCCGCACCCTCCCTCCCCCCCAAACCAACCCCTTCCCTAAACCGAGTTCGTCTGTTTCTTTCCATATACATAGCCCACCCTTACAATCCCCACCCCAGCAAAATACCTAGAAATGGCACCTAATTTAAAGACGCGACGTAAAAAGGGATGCAATATTATTAAGTATATTTATTATTCTAAGCAGATAGATATGGTTCTTTTTTTAAGGTTCTGATGGCTTGTCAAAAATCTGAAGGTTTTCTGGCGAAGGGAAACGTTGCAGTGTTGCCACACTTGGGACGTGGAAATTTTAAGCGGAAAATTGCGAAATTATATATGATAATCTCGTCTGCGATGAAATATTTATGAGTATTTAATCTAATAATGTTATCTCTATGCTAATGTTCAAGATGAAGGGGATTTTCGTTTTATTTATCCTTTCTTGTGTCGTTGTGTTTCGTCAAAGACATGGCGATATAAGGATGTTTGTTTAATGTATAATATTTAATATTGGCTATGAAAGATTCCTGCTGAAGGATATAATTAGGTTATTATTATGTGAAATTGTATTCTAAAAAAATATCACACTTTGCTTCAAATTTATTTTAATTCAAGACAAACGGTCATAGTTACGAATAACAAGTCACCATTCAAATTCCCCATTTTTCCATCAATATAAACGGAAAATTCCAAATCTAACGTGTTGACCACTCTGAAAAAAATTAAAGACAAAAATGCCAACGTCCCAAAAAATGGCATGATCAAGTGACTCTCATACTTTGAGGACTTACACGTGAGTCAAAAGAATGGAAAAGTGTGAGACGATATAATATATTACGTGAATATGAATAACGCAAGGATTGTGCGAAACGGCATGTTACCTCGAAAACTCAATAACTCTTTGTAATAAATATTTTTACCCGCTTGTGCATTTTCAAAAACATTTGTAAAATAGTATTTTCTCCAATTTTGAAAAAAGTTATTTTTTTTCAGAAATCATTTTAGATTTAACTCCAGATAATTTTTGAAAAAGATTATGTAAAAAACAGTAATGATAAAAAAAAGAAAATATTTTTAAATATTGAGTTACTATAAATAACATAATTTCTAAATGGTTGCATAATATCTACCTTTTTATCGTTAGTAAAGTAAAAATGAGGCTTTAGTCGGTTAGGGTGTCGTATTTTGTTTTCTTTTCTTTCAATTTTAGGCAGGTAAGAATTACTTTATTCTTATTCGCAGTTCCAAAGGATGAAAAAAGATTTCTAGATTTCGTAAAACATTCATTCGAATCTAAGAATAGCCACCGGAATTATTAGAGCCAGAAACAAAAAGGGTAAGTCAAGGTGTTTCTCGTAATGGATGGAATAAAATAAAAATTAGAAAAAACAGCTTTCTACTCAAAAGCATATTATTTATTCATTTATTGAATGCTCGTAGGGCTTTTACGAACACAATATATTGTGTCGAAAATTTACAAACATTATTCAGATAAATATATATTTATCCATAACAATAAATTTTGAAATTAGAGTCGAATTATAATTAATAATCGTATATACGAATTAACGTAAATTTTTTAAATTATTGTCGAAATCTTATAACTGCATGGTCATTTCCAATACGAGATATGTAGACTTACTAAATGACCACGCAGTTATAAGATTTCGTCTATAATTTCAAAATTTTACGTTTACTTACTTGTAGTACCTACTTACGATTAAATAATATTAATAATTTATCTTTATTTAAGAAATTTGCAACTATAACTAATAATACATGAAGTGTCCATACTGTCCATAGTGTACATTTGTTTATAATTAGGTAGTAAATAGAAAATAATAATAAAAAATAATAGGCAGTATGCAACAAATAGAAAAATTTGAGATTTCTCATAACCTGCCTCACTAGGCTACCCTGTTTTGAGGCAGTCATTTTAAAATTTAATTTAAATACAAATGAATATACCTACACTTATGTTATAATATAATCGCTCAATATTTTTGTGGGATCTATAATTTCCAATTTAGGTGAGGGCATCGGTAAAGGCCCTATTATTACTTTTGATCCAAATAATAATGTTCTTTTTAAAATCTCTTTGAGTATCACATTTTTTATGTTCTCTGGAAGAGTATTGTACATTGTACAATCTTGTTAAAATTTACCTAAAATTTTTTTGACCGAAAGTAGTATGTATTACAGGGATTTGGAGTAAATCTTTGTTATGGTTTCGAGTACAGCCAGTGTTTAAACTTTTTGTATAGTGTGTATGTATTTTTGTATATAGGTGCGTGAAGATTGTTTTTGCATGTATCTGCCGAATGTCAAACACATTCATAATATTAAATATTAAGTTTGAGTCTGTAATTAAAAGGATCATTTTAAATATAGTTTATGAGCTTTTATGATTGATTCTAGTGCAGATGAAGTGCCACCTACCCATGCTATGATTTCATACTCAATGATAGATCGATAAACAGCAAAGTAGATAATTTTCAAGTGTTGTAAATCGAGAAAGTTTCGTATTGTTCTGAAAAAGTGCGTGGTTTTTCTTATTATGTTTTCAATTATTCGAGTGCGAAGATTAAAGATTGAAATGTAAATAAGTAACGTGTTACAACTTTTTACAAATATCTATGTGAGTTTTCGTTATAATTATTTATTAGAGTTACGCCTCAGCACACAGGTGACCAACATCTATACCTACATGGTTGACATTTCAGCATGAGAATGAGTAATTTTTCGGATCATTCCTAAATAATAACAATTACTAGCAACATTAGTGCAAGTTTGTATAAGCCCATGAACATCAAATTTGCAAACATAAAAATAACAACATGATAGAAAAAAACACTCAACCGCGAATGTGATGCTTAAAGTTTATGAAAATTTGTTGCAAGAATAAAATCCATTTAGGTATGAACTTCTTTTCTCCAGAAAACAAACTATTTCATTTCAATCGCTATGAAAGGAAAATTCATCCAAATAGCTTTTAGATTGTGCGAACGTTATTTGCATGCTCGCTGAATAAAAATAGTTTTCTACTAAAAGCCCGATGCTTTTAAAAGTATTTGAATTCGTTTGAACTCATACAAATGAATATTTATTCAGGAGTCTCTTATCTCCTCCCCTTTCCGACCCCCTCCCCCCGCCCATGGTCCATCCCAACCCTACACGACATTCTCATTTGAACTTTATTGTACTATAAATACGACAAATGTTCACAAACAAACTATTCCTCCACACAAAAGGGTAATAATTTAGAGAAATACACGTTGGCATTTATTCTCATTGTAATCCATGAAAATTAATGCTATGATTAAAGGGGATAATGGGTGAAGCAGGATGGTCAGATGGGATATTTTTTGCAACATTCCATTGATCAGTAGGAAAACTGTTAGATGTTATATTGATCAGTAGGAAACTATTAGATGCTATATTAATCAGTAGGAAATATTTTGGATGTTAAATTGCTCAGCAGGATAACTGTTAGTTGTTACGTTGGTCAGCAGGTAAACTGGTAGATGTTATACTGACCAGTAAAAAACTGTTAGATGATATAATATTGTTCAGGAGGAAAACTGTTGTTAGACTGTATATTGATTAGTAGGAAAACTGTTAGATGTTATATTGATCAGTAGGAAATGTAATATTGATCTGTTAGATGATATAATATTTACGAGTAGAAAAATTGTTAGATGTGTTCTTGATTAGTAGGAAAATTTCTCGACGTTACATTGCTCGGTAGGATAATATTGTTAGGTGTTACGTATAGGAAAAAATTGTTAGTAGGAGTACAGAAACGGTTTGGTGTTATATTGGTATGTAGGAAAACTCTAAATATTATGATTTATTATTAGAAAATATTTGATATCCGGATGTGCTCATTTCACAAGATTTGAATATTTTTAAAATTCAAATTCTGGTGTTATGTGATCATGAGCCGTTTATTTCCCAGAAATTGGAAATGTTGTACCTGAATTCTCGTACTTCTGTCTTGTGGTATTATTCGTAGGTGCGTCAAATTGATAAAATGTGGGAAACTATTGGAATTATCATTGATCAGTAAGAAACTGTTTTGCTGTTATATCAATTAGCATCAAAACATTGGTGTTTTACATAAGCTCTCTAAAAAAACATTTTGGTATAGTAAATTGGGCAAAGAGAAACTATTGGGATTAATAGTTTCTCATCTAAGCAGAAAAACTAATGGTTGTTGCATTGGTCCTCAAATTTCTTAATAGTACTCAACGACTGTATGGTTGATGATTTATGTACCTGGAAATACAACTTTCATGTTTTTACTCAAAGAGTTAACGAAATTGAAATTATTTTGACAAAGGATGATAACTATGAAAATCGGGGTTTTGGCAACGCTGTTTCATTTTTGCGTTGTTTCATCCACAAATCTTTAACCAGGGAGTGATTAAACATAGCAATGACTACATCGTGTACTATTATTCCCAGTTCCCTGTGTGATGAAAGCTTTCAGTAAATATGATTTCTAAGTGGTTCTGTTTAAATAAATTACGAGAGATGAACGCAAATACATCTTACATACGATGAATGTAGAAAATTAATAAGTATTATTATTACATTCAATAATTTAATGAGTAAATATTAAAAGATGATGCCTTAATTAATTATTTATTATAACAATACGTGGGTAATTGGTGTAACTTAGAATAAATCAAAAATCTATTTTATTAATTCAAACCTATGTTTTGGTGGGGATTTCAAAAATTGAAAACAAAATCAAAAGAGGGTTTCTTTATAGTTTCGACATTTTGTGATAAGCAATAAAAAAATAAATTAATAGCAAATAATGATAAATATAGGCTATTATTTAACTCATCAAAAAATAAAAGTAATTATTATTTTATCATTGAAGACAATATTAGCAACTGGTGAACGAAAATTAGAAAGAGAAAAATTTTCTTATTCAGGTATCTTTTTCTGATTTAAATTTTGTTTTGAGAGTCATTAATATTAACAATGAAAATATTACATCTTGAGGGTTATTATTATTCATGGTTTATGTAACGCAATCGTGTCGCTTGATAATATATATATATTATGTTATATTTTTACAATTGTATATTAGACACCGAATTTTTCCAGAGAATAAGTAATTACGAACTTTCATCTCAAATTTCTTAAATTTTTATGACAAAATAAATAAAAATAATTCGCTTTATATATCAAAAATTATTGCGCACTGAGGTACGACAATTTCTCCATGTCAAAATATGTTATTTATATTGTTAGTTTGGTAAGCGTCTAGTAATTAATTACTTGGTTATTATTCTAACTTACCTAAACCAAATCTTTGAGACTCTACGAAAATAAAAATTGACAAAAAATTTATCCAGTGATTTGAAGATTTGAAATCAATTTTGCTTTTATGATGACAAATACATCTAAATAAACCATAAACTGACTTTGGAATTTTTTTTATCAATATTGAACTTGTCACGAGCGCTTTCACTTAAAAAACAGATAATAATAATTCCAACGAAACCATCATTTAATTCCACCACAAATAAAATGATTTCAATTTAAGAATAACAACACGAAGGAAACATTTTCCTATTACTCCGGAAAGTTCGGAGTCGGAATGCCTCCGAAATCGTTTATTTTGTAAAAGCAATCTTTTCTTGTTTATTCAATATTAAGCTTACAATAATATTCAACTTTTGTGGGAGGGACAGACAGCTGCATCAATGCGGAAACGGAATACTTTAACATTTCAGTTTCAGCAAGTACACTTATTGATTTTATTAATTTGTGTTTTTTTCATGTTCTCCATAAAACGGTTATGCACCAAATTATCACCAAGAAGATTACAACTTTGAGATACTTGTAGGTATAAAAAGGTCATGGGGCAGTTTTACTAATTTGTGAGATGCGTCAAAAGATAGTTGCTAAACTCTCTGTAAGTGACTTTTAAAATGTAGATAGTCAATGCAGAATCGTAGCAATTGAGTTGTTCTGTTGATTGGGGTATTTTGATAGGCAAAGTACTCGCTTTCGGAGCATAAAAATGTGCGTGGAACCTCTATATGGTACTGCACTCTATATTAGTAAATGATATTCGCGATTCCATTAGTAAATGATCTCGCATTGCGAATAACAAAACCTAGCATTTTCTTGCCTCATCATCTTCTCACTAATAAACTTCATTGGTCAGTAAATAAACTGTTAAAATTATCAATCGGAAGTGTAGTGTAGTGTAGTGTAGATAGCAATCAGGGGGGTGTCTTTATCATATGCGTTAGCCTAAGGTGTGGGCGAACTCCACACGAAAGCGATTTCAATTTGAATTTGAATTCGATTGAGTTATATGAAATCGTTTCAAGAAGAACAATGATATCGAGGTCGAAATTCGATCCGACTTTGCGTTAGGCTAACCCAGAAGTTACAGGCTCACCCCCAGTTTGTGGGTTGGCGTATTATTAAATTCGACATATTATTTTTAGCCACTATTTTTTATATATTTATTTTCCAACCGGTTTCGCTTGGCTAAAGCTTCATCTGAATAAAACTTTAAAGAAATAAAATAAAATAATTATTTGAAATTTTTACCCTGGTGAAGTTTGAGCCAAGTGAAACCGGTTGGTGATTAAATTAAAATAAATTATTGGTTATAGACAAAGTGTTTTATATATTTTTTTTTTCAACGGATTAAACGAAAACCTATTACATTTTACATTTTGAGTTTACAGTCTCACGACAATAACAATTTATGAGTTCAAATTATATAAGTTACATTTAGGAGTTTACAAACTATCAAAAGGTCATCAATCTGATTTATAGTGTTTTCCAAAGCATCTCAATTTTTCACTACAATTTTATCTGCTAGGGTAGAACGCTAGATTCTTCTTTATCTTCATTTCGTGGATATTTTGTTAATCTGAAAATAATTTTCGTGCAGATTTTTTATTGCAAAAAATGTTCCTTTGGCAGAATTTTAACAGATTTATTTTGCTAGAATTTCGCAATATATTGGAGGATTAATTATTTAATTAATTGTAACGGTTTTTAATTTGATTTTTTAGAAACGACGTGACAGTTTGTATCGCTTGAATCAGCGTTCCAGAATGTTTGAAGCAGTACGTTAAAGGGGAAGGGGTGCAAAAGGGGCCAGAAGAACCCAAAGAAGAAGGGGAAGGGGTGAGTGGAAATATTTCAATTTCGTCTGTAGATAGAACAAGAAAAGTAAGATTGATGTAGCTTCACGCTGGTTTCCCATATGGAGAATAATATTTTTGTAAAATTTTGTATGTGTAATTCCAGGTATTTCATACGAAAAATTCATAACTCAAATACGTAGAATGAATTTCATTTATATGTAAAACATTTTTCTTAGGATTTTCATTTATAAGGTTGTTTTAAATAAAGGTGAAACTTTCGAACTCGTTTTTACTTCGTAAAAAAAATCAATTGAATTACGTTAACATTTTTAAAGATGGAAGTTTCGCAATGTAAACTAAATTATTTATGTTTGTACATACAAAGAACTTTGGTTACATGTTTTATGAGTATTTGGGAACCGAAACTCAATCTGGGCCTCATATAAATTGTTTTAAGAATCGCAAGAGCACGGCAGGAAGAAGTTCCCAAACAAGTTTCTCAATATGGCTACAAAATGATCTAAAACGCTAGAAACTGAAGTTATATAATGCAATTTAGCAGAAGTTTCTTACGAGAAACCATTTAATTTGAGCCCAACATCGATATAAAACGCATTAGATGGGATGTATTCTCTGATCATCATAACGTTTTAATATGGTTTTTCACAATATAAAAAAAGTAAGAGATGCCAATCAATTATTAATTTATTTATTAAATTAAATTTATTGCTTGTGCTGGGTTTCAATTTCATGTTTTATTTTATGAAAACCGTACAGGAGTTTTATCTGCCCAAGGCCCAATTATTATTTTATCAAGGCAAAGGAGAAAGGGAAGATGAGGTTGGAATATATCTGACAATTCAGATCAAGTCATTAAACATAGCTGAACCCATTTCAAGCAACATTTCGGACACAGATGTGGATCTGTCATTAGATCAATAATCAGAGTGTTGTCCACTCTGGAATTAGGCACAATAGTTATCACATAATAATAAGTACCTTCTAGAATTGTTCTTTGGATTCAACAGACATGTTCTGTGAGTAATACTCACCTCATCAGGGTTTACTCAATATTATTGTAACATAATTTTTTTTAACGTTATTTGATCCCTTGACCTCTGGTTGTCAAAATAGACAATAACACGTATTGTTTATAAGTAACGTGTCTGTAGTATAGTAATCTGATTTTCTAATATTCAATCCTATAATTTGATTACGCTGTTTTTCTTCAGGTCGACATTACGAACTACTCGATGCATAGATCTTTTCCAACATGAAGTCAATCTTTTGTATGTTATATCATTGGAGCCGTATTATAAAACGGTAGATATAAAAGTACTTTATACGTCGACTGCGTCACAACTTTAGAGGGAGAGGGATGTATTACATTACCTCTGTTACCATCTCCCTCCCTCGCAGCCCTGCCATTGGAGATAAGAAATTCAGGGTGTTTAGAAAATAATGTTTTACATTAAGGGTGTTTTCTTTGAAAATATTATTATATTATCATGTCTCATCCTGAATGCTGAATTTTGTTAGGTTTTTGTGGAGATACTCGGGTTCATTATAAATAAATTGAATTTTATATTTTGTTATACGAGTTATAAAATATCTTCTCTGAAATCTTTTCTTAGAGTCTGCTTGCAAGCATCCACCTATGATGACTGGACTGTTATTTCTTGAAAAATGCTTTTATTTTTATCTGACATCGCTCAAGAATTATAGTTGTTCACATCCAGTAGAGTTATATCAACTTCTTTCTAGATTCTGTGGCCAATATAAGTAGATATCTGACTCTTTAAGTTTGATTAATGTGCAATTTATTTTAAATTAAAGATTAATTAAAGATTAATGTGCAATTTATTTTCTGTGCAGGTAAATTATTTTTTAAATGATATTAGAATAAATGTTACTAGTAAAACTTATTTATATTTGCCTACGCTCGAATCGAGAGTACTATTTAATAAACTAATCCTTCTTGAAATCAAATGGCTCCTGAACTAGAAACAGAGATAGGTTATTAATTTATTTTATTTGTTTTATGCCCATCTTTTACATGCATTTTAAAACAGAATAAACAGAGTAAGCTATAAAAAAAATATACAAAAAAAATTAAAGCTGATGAATATAAAATAATATTAGTAAAACGTGTAACAGTAACATAAAATATTATAGAAACTCGAACAATACAACATATAAGACAAGTCATTAAAACTGCATTACCAACGCTACTCTAATTTGTAGGATTCAACAAAGTGCTGGTATAGATTACGCCTAATTCTATAAATGGAGTCAATGAATATATATATATATATTATCACCTACTTGTTGCCCAGATGATGCATCCTATTGGTCAGTGAATGTGTCTGATAGTTTTTTGTGTATGTATTGCAGAAGAATGTTATATTTTGTCTTGTATTCCTAGTCGGCACGTGAAATTTAATAGTGGCTATGATGACAGGTCTATCAATTAAGTTGTTAATGACTCTGTGTAACACAACCAGGACATTTGAGAACATACATAGTTGAATGCCACAATGCAATACTAATTTAACGATGTGTAAGCAAGGTCTCCAATCACTCTACCAGAAGATGATCTTATTTTTTTGCAAATGGTTTATTGCCAACCCGTTTTCGAAATTTGTGAAATAAATAGAAGTGTAATATATGTTGACAAACCATGAATCGCTATCAATAGCCCTCATAATGAGGATTAATTGTAACACACTATTTTTTAAAATTTAAAAACAGGATTACAAAGTTAAGGTTTAAATACCTTAAGAAATTGATCGAGAACTTTTGCGTCACCTGTTATTTATAAAAAAATATTAACTTTAAAAAAAGATTGAGGATTAAAATTTTCAAAAAAAATAATGGGGAGTTTTGTGGGTCACTACCTTCCCACGCACTAAAATTCTAATAAACACATCTTTAAAAAATAATAAAAATACATAAAACTCAACAAAAGAGACCCCTAGGAAAATAATTTCCCTCAGGGCCTATGTCATATTTTGAGATGCTGAATGGAAGGTCTTTTGTAACGACAGGAAGGAGAGGAAGTTCTGTGAACCGGGGCACCCCTGCTAAATCACCAAACGTAGCGAACCACTTGGGATGACCTATGGTAGAGGTGTTGGTTATACAATAAATAGTTCCCGGGGCGCCGGTATCGAAACCCATCTCCTAAATTGAAATATTTCAATCATATCCATTATTCTGAAAAACGAATTCACATCCGTAAAAAAGGAACAAAATCTTGTAGTAAAAGGGTTAAAAATTAAATGTATTTTGATAAAACACCCACAGGTTTTATTACAATAAAAACATCCTTGATAAATTTTACCAAAAATTTTCAATTATTGAATTTGGGACAATCTTTAACATTTTATAGCGCTTTTATATTTGATTTGCTAACCCCCGAAAGCTTATAATATCAATAAGTGAAATAATAATTATCAGTAGTCCTGTAGACTTAACTTAATTATTTGACATATTTTCACTCTAAATTATCTGAAATAATTAACGTCGATCTAAATTTTTCTGTTTGGTGACAAAATTTTGCTAGTGGTAATAATGGAAGTAGCTTCTGATTTTTCATATAAATGCAGACAATGTTGACGAATCACATTCGACAAATCTCCCGCAGTAAAATGTAATCACAATCTCTATTCCGCCATAATTATCACAAGGGCGAGTGCCCGGTTATTTCTTATCTGCTACAATAACTACTGTTTATACAACTTGATGTTTGCTTAAACATATCCTCCAGTTTTATGAATGCGTCTTATCTCTGTTTCAATTAGTAAAGTTTGTGCCTTACCTAGTTACTTCCTGACTATCTATCTGCCACTAATTTCACCATCTAAATATTTCCACAAGAATTTCTCCTCTAATATCATCTACCAAGCTTTTGAGTGGTTGAATAGCGACACTTCTCAAATCCACAAACAAAATTTCATTTGACGACAGAGAAATATCACAACACACACTCCGTGAGAAGGAATAAGAGAGCAACGTTTTGTTGCGGTTGCTTTATTTGGTATAATGAATCTGGTTGAGTTGTTTGTAGACGCTTCCGAAAACACTCAAACTGAAATTCAGCTTGTGTTCGCGATTCTAAAACTTTATGTATAATTTTTCATATAAAAGAAGCGTAAAATTTTATTATTTTACAGAAATAAGTAGTGGAAATATTTTTGAATTTATTGTTTCCTTTCAGGAATTAAGGAATTTAATTTCTTCGGGGTTTTATTATTTTAACGTGAAAGATAAATCCTGTTAAAAATGTTAATTTTAAAAGGGCTTGTTCTAAATTATGTAAATTCTCTAAAACTCATTTTATTTTATTTTGTTCTCCTTCGATCTTCTTCGCCTTCAGTTTTATACAGTGGCCTCAAATGTCTCTGATATTACCGACTATTGGTTGCTCTCATCCTTTCGAATTCCTTAGTTTAAATTAATTCCTTAGCATATTGCATTCACGGGTGACCTCTGTTCCTTTTCCTTAGCTAAGGATTTCAGTAGAGTTTTACTATGGTGACAACACCTCGGCAATCCGTCCCTTAATAAGTGTTCTGTCTCACAAGGTTACTTACCGTGACTATATGTCATTATGTTACAATTTTGTCACAACTTTCAATGACAGTTCATTTTTGGGCTGTAAACGTGAGTAAGTACTAATCGTTCGTATGTATTGAAGAGACATTCTTGGAGAAGTTGAGGTGTCTCATTATGTTTAGCTTGTGATTAGCCAATTTAAATTTGTTAAAACCGACTATCAAAATCTTCGTAATCTCTCAATTGTCTTCTTTTTTTAAACATGTACTAAACTGAGAAACCAATTATAAATTTATTTACTATACTAATACGTTATTAGCCTTGCTAATAAAAAAACTTCCTAATGTTTAGTTACACATTCAATAATCAATTTCAATTTCGAATTATTACTAAAAAATATCTTTGATTGTGCTGCGAAAGAACTGGCAACATTAAATTTCGGCAGAGTGACGCATGCGCCATGCGCGTGTGTTTCCCGACAAAATTTCCAGCTTTTTTTTTTTAGTTGACTTTACTGCGTGAATTTAGGTAAGTATAAATTCAAGAAATCAACGTTTATGTTCTCTAGGAATTATTATAATAGTTTTTAATAGCATGAACGAGATAAAAAGTGAAGTGACAGCTTTGTTGCAAATTCCTTAAATAAAAAGGACTGTGATTTTTGAAATTCGAAATCTCTGAAAATTTTCGACGTGTTGATTAAAAATGTTTGTAAAAAGCCTTTATTTACATTTTTCAACGGTAATTTCATCTAGTTTCTAAAATGGTATTTGTTTTTACTAGAGTTATTCAAAATTAATAAATATATAGAAAATTTAAAATAACTTGGAAAAACTCTGGATAATAACTGGATATTAGATGAATTATTATTAATGATAAACTAATATTTACGTGACAACGTTTTTATGCTCATGCATTATCAGCTTTACTAAGGAAAAAAAAAAACAAAAACTCTAACAAGCAATAATTGCTGAATGAAAAATACCAGTGCATGTTGAATAATTTGTATAGCACCTGACCGGCAGTCAGAAGGCTGCTGGTCCAATTCCCGTCGGCGGCATGTATTTTTTCTCGGAAGATTTTTCATTTATAAAGGTGTTACAGGCTAATAATAATTTATTAAAACTAATAAATTATTATTATAAACAGTTTATACAACAGATAAACAGACCTCTTTGACTGAATAAGCAATGTGTATTACTGATTGTATTGTTTACTGCTTTAGTTCTTGATGTGTTCAAAGAAATCACTACTTTAATACGTAGGTATATTTTTTAAGTCATTTTAAATAACATCTCATTTTTTAACACAAAATCCATTACGTTATTGTAAACGTCAAACGAATCAATGTTTTTATTTTACCGAGACATTGTATTTATGGCGAGTGATGAATTTTATTGTATTTTAATACGTAGCTAAATATGTTAATTGATGTTCATTTTTAACATCCTTTTTTAAAGATGAGTGTCTTTCAATTTATTTAAAATTTTAGTTTGAAGGGCAAATATACCATTGGGCCACATTTCACACAGCAAATTAACACTTCATTGAATCCCCGAAAACATGAATTAGTCCAACGTGAATGGTTTGAGAATAACAGGGAGCTAAATAACAAAACTTTCAGGCATTATGAAACTAAGTCAATAAATATGATTTAGGTTTATCGACGAGAATTCCCCACATACAAGGGGCGTAATCGCTATCTCCTTCATATGACTGGCTCATCTTTAATTTACACTCCAACTTATGAGCTTCAATGTTTAAAGTTTAGCCGAAAACAACTTAATACTTTGGCATTTATGTATGAGCATTTTCCTCCGAAAAACCTGCTCGCCTTTCAGGAATTTAATAATTTTAAACAAAAGTTTTCAGTGCTGTCCGTACTGAAAACTTTTGAATTTATGCCTTTTTCGATAACTCCTCAATTTTTATGAAATAAACTATGCTTAAAAATTAATTTATTGAATAGCGAAGATATTTTTTTCTTCCATCCCTGCCTATAGGCTATAATATTTTTTGTGGAAAAACATAAACCTTTCAATTCCCCACCTTCCTCTACCGCATCGTCTTCCCCTCCACACTACTTTCAGCCTCACAACGTACCCAAATTGGGGATTCCATAGTCTCACTGGCTTCAGACTCCTTTGGATTTTTTTTTTAAAAATAGACACAGTCACTGTAAGGGTAAGGGTCAAAAAAAGTCTTGGTGTGTTTTTTAAATTGTATTAACTACACTTTCTCCCTTGGTTTAACAATTGAAAAGGTAGCCGACAAATTGAATTGGTGTGTGATTTTAATATTTAAATAAAAATAAATTACATTGTATTAAAATATTGAAGACAATATTAGTGATTTCTAAACGAAAATCTGAAACAGAAAAATCAGAAAAAGAAACGGCCACATCTGGGACTCGAACCCAGGACCCTTGTCTTTCCGGGACAGTGCTCTACCAAATGAGCTAATGGGACCCTATTCCCCTCGGTCACTTTTAACTGTATCATACTTCGAATAAGAACTACTAATATTGTCTTCATTTTTAACTTCATTTCTTTCATTTTTTTTCTAATATTGTCTTCAATATTTAAATATTACAATTTGAGGTTTTACTCAATAAAGTTATTCCGAAAAATAAATATACATTGTATTATTTTGTTTGGACAACATCCTAAAATGCTCAAAACTCGTTTTTAAATACATCTATTTACTTTCACTTGTGTTTTCTGGAATTAATGAATGAATGAATTCAGCAGAAATGCGAATCTTTTAGTCGGAAATTAACCCACATTGCGATATCCGATAGAGTTGAAACTCGGCAGATCAACTCGCTGTCTGTGACAATGTATTCAATTTAATATACGAAATATATTCAACGAATTTAATATACGAAATAAATGTCGGTCCTACCCGATCGGCATTTGGCAAGATTAGTAGAGTTATCGACTCCAGTTCTTGGATAGGAAGGTTCAACACTCAGTAAAACCAAAAAAAAAATGTTTTGAAAGACATTTTAAAATGTATTATAGTAAAAAAAAACTGTAAACAAAACCTAGGTATTATTTACACATGCTCATTTCCTTGATCAATGCAAAAATGTTCATAAATTCTCTGCAAATATTATCTTTGTGCTCCATTAACTTGCTTTTGGTAATTCCTTCAAGGCAATAATAATTACTATTGATTCAGAGGGGTTAAATTATTTGAGAGGGGAACGTATGACTATAATATAGATACTGGATACTGGCTGGCTGTAGGAAGCATGCGCAATGCACCGAGGGGTAGAAGGCTGTAGGTGGTAGGTAAGGGTAGTTATGGGTAGTTGGGGGTAGGTACTGACATATTTTCCCTTTAAGCCTTAAAAGTATAAACCCGACCCCGCGAAATTGGTTTCATGATTTATTATCAAACTTTGAAATGAGTTCCTTTTCAGGAGAGAGATATTGAGGGAGATAGATTTCAAGCCCTCCGAAAAACTGAAAATTTCAAAGCTGAAGATAAATATTTCTAAAAATAAAATATCTGGGAAGTACGTCATTATTTTACATTACGATTCAGATATAAGATAATTTAAATAGCAGCAATAGATCGCAGCGATTTTATTAAATTTTTAGAAATTAATTCTTTAACTTCCGGGCTTTATACAAAGTTTGTCGAAATCAGATGTAACTTTCTCGAATAGCAATCCGGAGATCGCGGGTTCAAATTATAAATATTTCGTTTTAAAAAATGGTATAGATCCATAGGTCACCCTAAGTGGTTCTCTACGTTTTGACTTAGCAGGATTGCCCGGGTTCATGAAGAGAGCATTGTCTAGGCCTTTGTGCTGACGCATCTGCCCACCAGCTACATAGCGAGCCGGATCGGGAGAGGTCGGTTGAGTGAGACCCTTGGATCTCTCTAGTTGGACTCTCTCAACCCAACACCTTGTACTACAGTGGGAGGGATTGGTTCATAGCTCACTCCTGAAAACACGGTTTTCCAGATTCCTATCCACGCCTCATTTTTTTCTTTTTTCTTGTTCAGAACTGCCTCTCCTTCTTTTACTGAAAAAGACACTCCAGCATCCCCAAAGAAGACATAGGCCCCTAAGGGAAATTATTTTTTCTCAGAACTGTGGAGTTAGTATAAAAAGGGCCCTTTTTTATGCTAGTGATGTTGCATTTTCAAACTGAAAATTCAATTAAAACCCTTTTACCGATCATTGCCACGTAGTTTAAAAGGGGATTTTTTAAAATGTTCTTTTGCCACTTCATTTTTCATATCCAAAATTTCTACAAATCAAATGAAAATTTCCAAATGCGTTTGAAATACCAATAGTAAGTTAAAACACTATATATCCGACACTGCACCAATTTCTGTCATATATAACTCTTAATAAGATTTTACCAACTGAAGCAACATTCCTACATTTATTTATTAATTTTTTTTTTCGGGAAATCTGGAATAAGTAAATTAAATTTGTGAGAAAGGAATACATTGATATTAGTGTATTGAGAAAGTTGGACCTTTCTCTCTCTAACCCATGCATGGAAAAGGGAGTATTCGACCCTTAGTTCTATCAAACTCATGTTTAATATACCCCGGCACGTACTATTGTGAGATTTAGCATTTTTCTCCTTTTTCGGTGAGTAACCCAACTTTTACATTATGTGAAGACTCAGTTCACCAACGTTTTATGCATTGGTTTTGTATGGTTTTCTTTAGAGTATTGAAAATATTTAAACATAAAAAATTGATTTCCCTATTTTAGGATTTTTTTTAGTTTTCAGCGGTCAAAAATTTGTTCCATTTTTAACGAAGTGACCATATTTTTGGCATATGATGTGTCTCTCAATAATTATGTTCATATTTCTGACCGGTATGTCAGAAATGAATATTTATTAAAATTTGAATATTAATAATCATATTAATTATGTTTTTCCAAAATACTGACCTACTTTTAGGAATACATTTTAGTGTCAACAACATTTATTTTTGTACAATATTTTACATTTCATAGTACAATCCAGTAATGTTGGCCTGACTGGGTGGCTTACCCGTGCTGAGGCCTCCATTTTATAATATAAAAATATACACAATACATTTAAAGAAAATATATATAATGTTAGTGAAGAAAAAAAACATAAGAAAAATTTAAAGTAAAAATATAGTTTTTTAATTAAAATAATATAAAATTTAATTAAAAAAAATAAAATTAAATAAAGTTAAAATCGGTATATTTATATTATTTGTTGTGTGTTTGTGAGTGATGGGTGTTTTATATTGGTTTTGTGTGTTACTAAAATAATTAATTAATTAATAATAAATTAATTAATGATTAATTAATTTATAGAAATAAATGTTGTTTCACGTAGCTTTGCATTTTATTTGCAGGTTTGTCAGTAAAGCCCACATCCATGCCAAATACCAGATTCATTGATTGATTTTTGTATGTTAGAAAAACCAATTAGCAGTCATATTAAATATTATAAAATACCACCTTCACATTGATTTTTGTATGTTAGAAAAACAAATTAACAGCCATATTAAATATTATAAAATACCACCTTCACATCGATTTTTGTATGTTAGCAAAACCAATTAACAGCCATATCAAATATTATAAAATACCACCTTCACATCGATTTTGGTATGTCAGAAATACGAACAGCGACGTCAAATATTAGAAGCACATTGATTTTGCTGTTTCGGAAATAGGTGTTTTGTAAGCATGATACATTTTAAATGATAATATGTACATGTATAACCGAAATAAATTTATCAAAAAACTGTATTTTATTAATTGAAAATAAACAATGATTCCAAAATAACAAAACTTGGTGTCATTAATACAAATTTTGAAAAAAATATGAAATTCAGAAAAATAAGTAATGACAACGTAAACTTGTCCAAAATAGGGTGTTTTACCTTAGAAACTTAATTATGGCTTTAAAATTTCATGGATTTTTTTCTAATGCAATATTTTTTGTACTAACTAAAAACTTAAAACTTGCAGGTTGGGCATGTTGCATATTATTTAAATATTGTCTGTAATACGTACTACAGGATAAATTACACATCACACAATTACATCTCAAAGAATACGCTCAACTTTCAATAATAGGATCGGAATAAGACAAAGTTCAAAAATACAGAAATAAAAACAAGGCTTACTTCACAAGTGTTAAATATTGTAGCGTGCAGTTTTCTCCGCGAGAAATCAGGTAACAGTAGTTAAGTTATATTAACTGAAGAGAATTAAAATGTCTAGGTTTATAAGCTTTGCAACCTTTAACCTTTTGGGGATTGGTTTGAACATGCTTTCCGGAGATTCAAGCTTTCCGATATCGATACACTAACGCCATATTCACACATAAAATTGTAATTTATGTTCACCTCTTCATTCGTTCACCTGAGCAAATGATGAGGACATCGACCTACTTCAACAAAAAATGGGAAACATCTGGATGTGATAAAGTATGCTGGGCCATGGACAAAACTAAGGATCGCAAAACTATTTACTGAATCTTATAAAACCTGAGAAATACCAAATATCTGGAAAAATATTAAAGATATTGCTATCCTTAAGCCCAATAAGCCACCAGAAGATCCGAAAAGCCACCACCAGAGTGAATTGTGCTCTGCAGGCTTGGTCCAATTCTGGACAACGTAGTTTCACAAGAACCAGCTGGCTTCAGGCCAACTAACTGCTGTAGCCAGGTGTTGGCACTGAAAACACACATTGAATCTGGTGTCCAGAAAAGATCTTCATTCTTCTCAAAATTCTCTCTTCAGCCTACGACACGATATAGCATAAAAGCCTCCTTGTTAACCTTTTCGTCCCGGAGAGAAAAAAATCACATAAGATCCGAAGGGGGGTCACTAGGGTCCCCCAATTTGTTTTGCTTATTAAAGGATGTTAATGGCATAATCTTGCGTAATTTGTTTTAGTAATAATTAGGGGGGAGTATATTCAACGTGTTTCAGAAGTCATTATCTAAATAATTTCATAAATAAAGTCGTAGTTAATATTCTAATGAATTTAGATAATAATGCGCCTTTTTCCATACAAAACAGGGAAGGCGGGCCGATAACGAGCATAACTCCTCGATTCTGAATCTCGACTGGCGATTGGCGATTACAGCGTAGCTAGTTTGTTGCACAGGGTGGTCCGTAAATGATGGATATATTTATAAATATATATTTTTTAAGTTTTAAAAACCTACCACTACTAAACTAGGTATGGATGTTATTTCGAATATTATGGAATGTTTAGATGTATGTGAAGGTTATAATTCCTAATTTATGAATTTATATTGTACATTTACATTTAGGGTTAAATCATAGTGTTTGCCTTACCATAAATAATGGGTTCGTTTATATGTCAAGGGTTTCGAAATAAAAATTTTTTTTGGAAAATAGTGTAAAAAACAAGGTATTTTTAAAAATTAAACGTGGAGTAAATTATTTTTTATTGTAACCTCAGATATTCCGGTTTTTGATTTTCCTATGTAAATACACCACAACAGTCCCAACTGCTCCTAATCATCTGGAACCAGTGCGACTATGGCATTCCCAAATGGGGGATGTTGGAGTGACGGCTCGTAACTTTTAGGCGTACTAGAGTGATAATATTACAATTAATAGTAGACCAAAAGTCACGAGCCGCTACTGGTATGTTGTTAGGCTAAAGGTAGTAGGGAGGGTAAGGAGATGGGGAAGAGGAAGGTGGGGAAATACATGGCTATTCAGATCTGGTCACCAAACAAGGTAAAAGTCATTTCAAGCAACATTCGAAATGAATTCTGGTCAGTAAATTGTGAAATATCACAAAGATTAAAATTTACTTGCGCACACCGGGATTTGAACCCGCGGCCTCCGGTTTACTAGTCTAGAGCCTTACCCCTCAACAACGGATGCTGTAATATTTATGAAAGAAAAAATATATATAATATCAAGTTGCAGGGCGGTAGATGCTTTCAGTATCGCCCTAGTGAAAGACCACCATGTAGAATCCAAACGTTGTTTGAAATGACTTAAGCCTATATGGTAACTAGATTTGAATATGCACGTACTTCCACCTTTGTCTTACCCATATCCTCCCCCTTCCCATCCCCACTATCTTCAGCCTCACAAAATACCCCAATTGGAGATGCCATAGTTCCACTGGCTAGGACTGTTGGGGCTCTTGTGCGGTTTTCACACAAATTAATTAAAACCATAGAATTTTCTGATAAGATAATTTAAAACATTGGTAAATATGCCGAAATAAATTGCAATAAATACATGCCGACTGATTACATAAATTCTAATATTTTAAGTACAGAATAAATATTTTACAACCCTGAAATAGATATTAATTTATAAACACAATTTCATAAGTATAAATGAACTACTTACCAGTCTGAAGATGCCCATAGCAGGGTGAAACTAGTCCAGTTTTGCAAAAAAATATTTACTACGTAAATTTAGAAAGTTAGCAACTAAAACCCAATATCCAATTTAACACACGTTTGCGATAGACCTTTTAACCATATAGTACTCTGTTTTTATTCAAGTTCCTTCAAATTACTTAAAAATGTAAGCAAAATATGTTTCTCTTTCTGACCGATTTCTTTTCCATGTGAGAAACAGAGACAGACATAATTTTAATGTTGTCTCTAAACATGAAAAATTTACCGGATACACCCCAGACAGGCCGATCTCAGTCCGGCAAGTGAACATTTTAGCATCGCAAAAGGAAATACCAGTAGTGCATTGTACGCGACCGAGAGTTAGCCCTTTCCATAAAATGCAACTTTTACGGTCCAGTTCGCAGCTCGTTGGATCGTTCTCGGTGAATAGCGAGGAGTGGGGATAGAGACGGGGGAATTTTAGCCGATGCTACTAAGCTGAGATGCGGGGCAGGGGACAGGAATTTTGCCGGAATTTTGTACAAATTATTTAATATCTAAGAAACTAGAAATAAAATATAAATTTTTTAAATGCAGATCGATGACCAAATAGTTTTTTTAGGATTACCTAAATTACAGAGTATGTGGTGTAAAAAACAACTTAGATATAGCATAAAACTCTCGTTAGTGTAAGTGTGTTCCCCCCGTCCGGTGCGGGAGTGTTAAACTCTATGACACAATAGAGGATGGCAATACAGCACGACTTATTGAGCAACTACTAACGCACATTTCTAGGGGGAGGGAAAGAAAAAAATACCTCTTCATAATGCTTAGTGCTGGCCCCATCACTTTTTAATATTTACACCCGAGACCTTCCTCACACTGACGGTAGAAAATTTACCTACTTTGAAAGAATATTTCTTCAATTGGCGACTAAAACTAAATGGGTCGAAAACAGTTAGCTTAGTTTCAGTTTGCATCTTAGCAATACACTGGCAAAATACCAAACTCTGCGTTCAGTTTGACGGAATACCATATAATACCATGACCCCCACCCTGCTATCTGGGAGTTTTTTGGACAGCATCCTGAACTACCAGCCACACATGCAAACAGTGATATTAAATAAGGACAAGGCTCAACTTAGTCAATATGCTAGCTGGGAATACGACGCCAACACCCCAAGAACGGCAACCATTGCCCTGGTTTTCTCAACAGCTGAATACTGTGCTCCATAGAAACGACCACACTTCCATGGTCGATGTTAAACTTAATTCCACGATGCGAACCATCAGCGGGACTTTAAAATCTACACCTCTTCCTTGGCTACCCGTAATTGCAAATATAACCCCCACAAATATCAGGCAGGGGATTGCAATACTGAGGGAATTCAAGAAGGAGCTGCAAAAAAGCGCATTACCTTTGCACAATGACGTCGTGTCTCACCCTGCACCCTGCATGCCGCTTGAAGTCCCTAAAACCCTTCTGGATGGAAAGAGAGAGGTTTCCTCTCATACTTCTCACTCTAGAAGATGGGTGGTACCTTGAGTGGCAATCGGGCGACGTGAGAAATGTCCATCTCATGCATGACCCCACTAAGATACAGCCTCGATTCTCACTGCCTCGTAAACTCTGGTCCGCCATCAATAGGATAATTTCATTCCACCGCCACTATGTTCAAATGATGCATAGGTGCGGCTTTAAAGAGTCGATGATGTGTGAATGCGGTGCGGTGCAGACCACTGAACATGTGGCAAAGAGGCCGGGTTGATGTCTGAGGCCCTAGACTGGCTCACTAACCCAGATGTTCCCCTCTGACCCCCCTCCCGCCATACGAAAAACGTAGAAGTGAAACATATTTATTTATTTTTATTTTATTAGGTACAATATTTTTTACAATTCAAGGTTTTCAGTAATGTAGGCCTCACTGGGTGGCTTGCCCGTGCTGAGGCCTTCATTTTATAATATAAAAAAACTACATAATACATTTAATGAGAAAAATTATACATTTAAAATTAAAAATACATAATAATATATTTAATTTTTTTTTTTAAAAATAGTACATTGAAAATAATCTTGTGTGTTTGTGAGTGATGTGTGTTTATATTGGTTTTGTGTGTTACGTGTAGGTTTTATTTTTATTTTATGCTATGAAATTTTGGTAATATTGTCTTTTTTGTTCTTTAATCCATTTTGTAATTTTGTGTGTGAATTTATTTTTATTTTCCTCAATTTTAATATCAAGTTTTAAACTGTTGAAAGCTTTTATTGCGTGGTATTGGTAGTGTCTTTGTCCAAAGCTTGAATTTACTGTCAGAGTTTTTATGTTTTCTTTGTACGCTTGTCTAACTGGTCTGTTAGTGTTATTTTGTGTATGTTGAAATTTATTTTTTTTGTCAAAAATGTAGTTTAGTAGTGTTTTAACGTATAATTGGCGTATATCTAGTACGTCACAGCTGTTGAATATTTGGTCTGTATCAGTCAGTCTATGTTTTTTTAGTATTACCTTTAAGGTAATATGTAAGACAGCAGGGTTCAGTCAAGCTTCAAACCTAATATCTTAAGATTTACAACATACAGAACAATAGTAGCACCTTGTAAGCACCTTTTTAACAATAACTGTTATTGTTATATTTTATTTTGTTTTCGATTTTCTTTCTAATATGCAGTGTTGTTACTTGGAACCTAACCATCACACATCATCAGATAATCATATCATCATTTCCTATTTGCATCATGAAGCTGCTTGTTTACCCTCTTAAAAAATCTATTCAAAATTATTTACAAACCTCTCGAGTAAAGTGTAATGCCTTCATGCAGCTGACATTAATTTACCGATGTTGTAATATCACGATGGAAAGAAACTGCAATACTTACCCATAGAATGTAGGTAGTAGGTGACCAGTTGTTTGTTCCGAACGAGTTTTAAGTCAACATCAATTATGTGCAGATGACAGTCACTGCAATGGGGACACCGACCTCTGCACCTTACCTCAGTGACCTCTCTGTGGAAGAGGAACAACTCCTGTTGGGAACATTTAGATTTTTTCTATGAAACCGCACAAGAACCCTACTGGTGGGAACACACATATTAAAAAAGACCTCAGTCACCATTTAGCTCAAGGCCATATTCAACTTAATCCCAGCGACTGAAAAGACAAATGATTTCGTTAATTTTTTCATTGGTTCCGATGAAAATTTTAAAACATTCTCAAATATCGAATTATTTCTTAATCGATTTGAACATTGCACATAAACTGTTTAATTGTATGCCCATTACTCTGAAGCAACTACTAACTGCAAATACATCCGCAAACATTCACAAAAAACATATCACTGCCTGGATCAAAAAACAAGATATTTTATTTTTTCAAAACATAATAACTCCAAACCAAACATAACTAAACCATAAAAAGTGTATAATATATAAACACGTTTTTCGAGATTGTACCAACTATACTCACACTTACAATACAAATATATGCACTTACATATATGTTAATAAATATTAATATTTTTGTTTACACATTTATTATGAATATTCAATTTACAAAAACCATTAAAATTTTATGAATATTCAATTTACAAAAACCAAAAAATAAAAAAAATTAAAATGAAAACTTATAAAAAATAAAAACTTTCTTCTACAACACATAAATACTTGTCACACCTATACATAACCACTAAACACCTCAGCACAGGTTCTCCTAGTGAGGTGTTCACGAAACATACAATATTACACACATACAGTATCACTTTCTCAAACCTACCTTACACACAACATATTATAGTTATAAGTTTCAAATATAATAATTATGAATAAATATCAATAATTATGTGAAAACTGTAAAAATTATACAGAAATAAAATAAAAAAATTAAAATAATAAATTTAATTGTCATCTAATAACCATCATCAAACACGACACTAATTTCGGTTTTAGGTCTCTCTGTGAAAGATGTTCCTCTGGTTCAACGAACTCAGATTTGTTTTGAATATATATACTCGTTTAATTATCTTTAAAAGTTTTTCTTTGCCAAGTATATTTTTTTTATGTTAATTTATTTCTCTCCATAGTACCTATTATGTTTGTATATATATATGTTTGTTTTGTTTTTTTTCTTTTGCCGCTTGAAGAGAAGGCTTGTTTCATTATTTTTGGATTCTATTAAAAACGTTACTATGTATGTGACAAAAAATAATTTATAAATTTGAAATATTTAAAAAGAAAAGTAAATTTGATTAAATTTATAAATTACATGACTTGACCATAATCACTAAAAACCCCTCTGTTTTCGGTGTATGAATGTTAAATATTTGTTCTGTTGATTAAATAACCTATAATCATTAATTATTGAACATGATATGTTCTAGCAAAAAACATCAATTTTACAGCTGTGCATGTCGGGAGAAAAGAGAACGAAGACAAACATTATTCTAAATTCAAACCAAATAAGAAATGGACTGAATCAATAAGCGCTGCATACAATGTCGTCAGAAGTATTGTCGTATCCTCAACGAATTGTAAATTTTTCCATTAAAACACACATCTTTATAAAAGGAGCATTTTATTTTGTGGGTACGAAAGTTTTCGTCTTTAGTGTAAGTTTATTCTTTTTTAGTTATTTCGTTATACTGGGATGAGCTCTTCTAACCGCCAAGACAAAGTATATGAAGCGCCAATGAGCGACCGCCTCCCCTCTCACTCCCTCACTCAAATAGTAATAACACGCAGGAAAACAAACCTCCATACAATAGTCATGAAACTACCATGGTAAATTATGCGGCCCGAGTAAAAAGTATCCAACTACCAACTATACATATCAATTAGAGAGGTATGTTTAAAAGTATTTTGTTGCTTAGTAGAAGGTAACTTTTCTATTTCGTGGGTGTCGTCTAGTTGAAATGGAAAATAAAATAAGGCCAAGATTGAAATCGACGCGGGACGGATGCATTTGCGCTCCGTGTGCGCAAGCTTCACGGGACAAATTGCGCGGGAAAAATGTTAGTTCTATTTGAAAATGGAATTGAATCTGAAAATTTTAAACGGATTTTTTAGATTATTTTTCCGTCGATACCTAACGAAAAACTTTAAAGTAACTAAAAATAAGGTTAACTATACATAATATATGTTTAAAAAAAACTGCTTCAGTTTATTTTCAGGGATCACTAATCTATGAAGCCACTTTGGTTGTAAACTCCTTTTTCATTAAAAAAAAACTATCTTCTTGGGTAGGTAACGCATGCAGGGGTGTCCTAAAAATGAATTTGTTTTCACACACTGTTCATTTCTGCTAAAAATCTTCCCCTATCCAAATTCGTTTACTTTTTGAAGTGCGTCACAACTCATAACAAAATATCTTGTTCCACTTTCAACGAAACGGTTTATTTCCGTTTAAATTTTGCAAAAAAAATGGTACGATTTTTTTTTTTTTTAATCGTGGCGATTTATTAGAATTGTATTTCGTTAAATTTATAACATAAATATGAAACGCCTTTGCATTATTTATTGCTGATAGTATGTTAAACTAAATAAACGTCGTACAAAATATATTATAAATTTTTTCATAACTTCTTTGGGAATGTAATTAAATTGAATGGATTTCAGTACACACTTCAACGGTGCAAATGCCCCTCCCTTTTTCAAAACCGTTCAATTTTCGAATTGCGTCACAATATTTCCCGCGCCATTTTCGTTGGCGCGCTTTCCTGCTTCGGTCGGTGGGGATCTAAGGGGGCAGAGTGGGGGGCATAGGGGGAGGGGGGAAGTACTCCTGTTCATTCCGCCGCGGGTCGCGCGACGGGCAGCACCTCCGACGCAAAACCGCAACCTTAGCCTTGCCGCGAGCTCAGACATAACCTCAAAGTTAAGTCAAAACAAACCCTCGCGACCGGTGCATGGCGCGAACGGTTACGGCGACTTGCTAATCGAACAAATTCAAATAAATTTTGAATCCAACCGCAGTTTTGATTGGTTCCAATTTCAAATGAATTTGTACCAAACCGCAGTTTGACGAATGGTTACAAATTCAAAATAAACTATGAATCCTAGCCAGGTTCTGATTTCGAATAAACATTATTTGAATACGTTCGAAGGTTTTCCAAAGACATGACTCGTTTAAATATCGTTTAATTTCTGCATTAAAATGATGTTTTAAATTGAAATAACGATTTTCAGCGAGTGTTCCCAAATTGTATGACAAATATTGTTTAAACCATAACTTTCAGATATTTAAGTAATAAAATATTAAGACATTTAAACATTTTAAGAGAACTTAAAAAATAATTATCAAATTTACTTGTAAAATGTTTGTAAGCATCATAAATATATAAGCTCATGAATATAGATTACACAATAATTTAATATTCAAAAAACATATTTTACTAATATCGCTAAAAATTATCATTCATTAAAATTCAATATTTAATAAAAATGTTAACATATTTGTGGCTTTAGAAGAATATATTATCATATTAAAAAGTAAAACTAGTTTAAAATATCGTAAACTAAATTGTCTTCATACATCATAAATTTTAATAATTATCCATGGAATAGCGTTAAAATGCAAAACTGAACCTTAAAAACACTGTGATTACGGATCACTTTTGCTAGGCGCATGCTCCACTTGAGACCTTTCGCTGTCTTCTGCTTGGTCATAGTCTGTTTCACACGGTAACACATAACAGAACATTAAATTATCATCTGTTGAAAAGATTTCATCTTTTATGTGAAAAATTACAACAATCTTAAATAAAAATGGTAAAACCAATAGTTATTACGACTACTGTGAATGAACTGAGATTCGATTGTTCAGATAATTATGCTAATTCAGATGAACTCAGTGCAATAACTATCTACGAAGAAACAATGAAAAGTGTGTGAAATTATTGAAAAACATTGTTGCATTCATGTATTAAAATCTCTCCAATAATCGTTTAAATAACAGTTAAATAATTGTGAAGAAACTTTCGAAATAATCGTATAATTAACGTTTTTTCGACCTTGTTTATTAGCACATAGTCGTACGAAATGTTATAAGAGTCTGTTTCCATGCACATAGTTGGTGTTTAGTGAAGTGATTTAATGGTACCTAAGTCCACCGTCAGATCCATCAATCATCGTCAATCTGGCAGCACTGTGCGTGTGAGCGGAGAAAAATTAAGTGATTCCTAATTTAAACATTCGGGACCTTGTATCAACTTCCGCACACGGAAAATTCGTGAAAAGCTCAAGCTGTTGCCATTACAAGGTGAACATACTATACGACAAATTTAATTAAAAAAGATTTTAATACGCACTGTAAAAATGGGGTCAAAATTTGAATAACAAATGAACTAAATTTTAGTAATCTTTACATAGTTATTGAAACATTAATAAAAGCTTAAGCATTACAGTTGCGAGATCAATGACATTGAAGCAACCTTCATCAAATTGAAAAAAAAACATACAATTATTTTTCATCTTTTAAATATCTGGTGAGACTTTTACGACGCAAAATAGTTTACACAAAATTGTTTTACTGCCGGAAAGAACAGCAAATATATCACCGGCTGCATTTTAGCTTACTACGTACTGGGTGTAGCTGTTTGTGTCGAAATTGGGTTGAATCGCGTTGAGTCGCATAGGATCGTGTTAAAACGCGTTGAATTACGTTGAAACGATTTGGATCGCGCTTGGTTATATTGAAAGGTGCCCTGCCCCCGGTGCGCGGTTCGTCTCTTTGGCCTCTGAGGCGGCCCTTGTCCTGCGCAGAAGGTAATGGATGCAACCTACAACCTGGGCACCGATGTAGACGTCTGCAGAATGTTCGACCAGTATTTGTACAAGGTAAGTGGTCGGTTTGGAGGATTGAATGCGCAGAATGCTTGCTAGGATATGAGGAAAACTAGTGTTGGCGAAGTTGCAAATCGGCGTTATCGAAATATCTGTTTGTGAAAAGGTTAAATAATCAATCGAGCTTACTTGTGCACGAAAACACGAGTAAGAAGGATAATCGAACCATCTATTTAAAAAAACCTTTAAATGATTGAAAGCTGAAAGTTCAAAATTAATCGATTACGGAGGACAATATTTTTAACCACTCAAACGATTTTTGGCATATTATGGCATAAGGTGCCAAATTGATAGAACCTAAACAGATGGGATGAACCGTAAAATCCACGTGGATTTATTGACTTTAAACCCTAATAAGCAGTGTCCAAATAAATATTTGGAGGAATGATACTAATTAAATAACATTGTAAATAAATACATATATATAAATATATACACACCCATCGCTCGAGTGGTTATGTCTTTTTTTGCAGCATATATTTGAGAATAAGACGTATTGGTTATTTTGTACCCAAGCAAATAAATCGATAATCTTAACGACATTCGATCGATATCTTAGTTACTAACGGACCGTATTTTCTAAAACATGGTCATTCGATTATTTTTGAATCGCTTAAATCGAAATAAGTAGCTCGATTATTCCCATCGCTAAGAAAAACACCCGATATTTTATAACTCTACCTAGTAAGGGAAAGTGTAGGTATTTTAAATTCTCGGATATATCTGAATCTATCTTTTAAGCACTGTATGAAGATAACCAAATTCCACAAGGCTAAAAACGTATTCAACACTAAACAAATGCGCTCGTTTGAAAATAAAAGTTAAAATCAGTCACAATCTGCCAAACACCAACTAGATAAAAATCACTCACTCGATGATAATAATAGGTCAACTCCGTTACATATACAAAGTAAAGGCCATAAAGTCAATCTTTGAAAACAGTTGGAAATTAACTAAAAAAAACCTCTGAGTCATCCGAATAATTCATTCGGAAACACTTTACCTTAGGGACCATTAGTCAAATTTAACTAACTGTCACTCCGTTTCTCCCCAGGGGTAGGCAGAGAGGACGAACCGCCAAACAACTCAGTCTTGGCACACACTCTTTGCCTCATTCACATTCATACATCGTCTCATACATACTCTTTTATTATTCTGACTATTGACATGGCCCGACTTATGTATCGGATTAATTTGATAGTGCCGTGTCTTCCTCGGGCTTCTCTTTCATTCACGTTTGCGTCATATACTCTCCTTAGACTCCTTTCTTCGCTCATTCGCTTTACATGCCCAAGCCATCTAAGCGTCCCTTTTTAATCTTACTCATTACGCTTACATCAGCTTTGCATTCTTTGCGGATCTCCACATTTCTCACAAGATCATCCATGGTTATACCACACATACGCATTCAGTCTACTTTCATCCTTCCTCTGACAGTTCATGCTACACTGCGACACTTTAAGGTAGGAACCAGCACTCCATTGTGGACTGCTAGCATCGCTTCTTTGGACATTTTTTTTTTTATATTAGCGCCAACTGTTTTCAGTCGTCCATTAATAAAGTTACCTGCATTTACCCTTCTTTCAATATCTCTGTCAGCCTTCCCATCTTTCGTAAACAAACTTAAATACACAAACTCATCCACCTGCTCCAAGTATTCCTCATTCACAATGATATTGCACACTGTTTTCGTACGGCAAGAGTTTAGACTTACTTACATTCAGCATTAACTCATTCTTCATACATACTTCGTTAATGTTAAATAATCTTCGTAATGTTAGCAATCAGCATACAATAGGTAACATACTTTCAGATTACTCAAATTCGCGCCCAATTCCACCTCTTTTAATTGAACTATTTTTTTATTAAGAAATGGCTTGCCATCACGTTTTTAACACTATTATTTTAATTAATCATCCATGCTCATTTTTTTCTGTGTGAGGAAACTTTGAAGGGTAATTAATAATTTCCATCATTTTATTTGGAAATCAACTTTAAGCAAATTTAAAAATGTTTTCTCTATGAATCTGTTAGTGGCCTCACTACAGTTTGACAATGTCTTCAGAAGGCGAAACAGCTGTGGCGCTTAATAAAAATTACACTTTACACACTTGTTCTTCAATAAAATTCTTTTTAATAAATTGAATAATAATATTATGGAATTTACAAAATAAAACTTGAAATTTAGATGGAGTTCTACCAATTAAACTTGATAACCATGTGGTATAACTCTGGCTTGATAAAAATCATCAAAGACAAACTAACATTTCACCAATGGCGGTTCGTGACTTTTGAGTGTACTAGAGTGCTAATATTACAAAAATGGCATTGGTGATGTTGTTGAAGCTGAAAAATAATTATTTAATTATTTTCAAAAAACATATTTTTTTGCATGAAACTGAAAACACCACAGCTTAACTGAAATTTACAGACAATCGATTTTTTGAAAAAAATAAAAAATCATTTTCAGCTACAACAATATAAGAAATGCCATTTTTAATAATATTACCATTCTAGTACACCCAAAAGTCACGAGCCGCCACTGCATTTCATCGTAAGTTAAAAAAATATTCACAATTTTCTGATTATAACACATTCTCGTTACTTAGAATTCGCCAATTAATCTGGAAAAAAGAATCTGATAAAACTATATAAGTAAGGCTGAGTTAAATGTAAAGAATAATGTGAAATGTTTTCGCACTTTCGTGAAATCGAAAAAAACCTCCTCTGATATACCTAATAACATGTTCCACAGAAACTTGTAGTGGTACGCCACTACTTGATTCGAACGGCATTCTAGAAGTTTCGGCTTTTTCCAAACAAGCTTCTTGGATGTTCTTTTATTTTTAAATTTTAGTTTGGCAATATCTACATAGCAACCAAAATGTTCGAGAAGCTTCTTCACCTTATAAAAGCGGCAGCATGAAGGAACTCGTCAGTCAGTCAGTCATCAGTCCGCCGTCATTTAACAAGGATCAACGAGTGATAACCCGCGCTCCTCTTACTAGCGCGAAGTACAATATTCTCGGCTTCGCCCGGTTTTCAACTATGGACTCCATCGGAACATCATCCTAGCGCCTTGGCCACCATCCCTGGCCAGCGCTACAACGGATTACAGCGCCCTGGTTCCAGCGCCTCTGACCAGCGCTTCATCCACGCACCATGACCACCACGAAGACACGCAGCATCCTCACTGGTCTACGCAGCTCCCGCTCAACCGCCTACAAGGTCCACCGCACCTTCGGCCTTCCCGTCAGCACTGGAGTACCTGAAGACCCACGTTCTTCGCCAGTGCCTGCCAGTCAACGAGTCCGGTCACCAGCGCCCGGCGTCGACTCACTGACCTGCGCTTGACCAGCCATCACAGCCTGCATCCGGAGAATACTACATCTGTCCTACGTCATCTCTTCATCACGGCAAACTGACTCAATAAACACTGTGACCTTCACGACACGTCTTTCATTTCGTGCCTCTCGCCAGATTCCCAAAAACTTTTCTTCAAGTGATCGGCAACAAATTTGTAAACTTTTTAAAGATTATTTTCAATCTTTTTTTGTCCCCTCTCAAACTACAAACATTTCCGCAAATAGTGTACATATAATCAACTATAATAATATGAGTTCAATACATCTGAATTTGATTAATATTAATAGACACACCCTTAGTATTAAAATATCTGAAAAATGTTGACACGAAAAACTCTTTTATTTTTAATTGTGCTGAACAACTTGCTATCCCTGTCGCATTACTGTTCATGCTTTCTCTCAAAGATGGCGTGTTTCCTACTATTTGTAAAAAATATTTTGTTACGCCCATTTTTAAGAAGGGTATGAACACAATATTGAGAATTATAGGCCTATATCAAAACTATGCGTCTTAAGTAAAATCATGGAAAAATCGTTTATGACCAACTCTTGAATTTATGTAAAAACACAATTATCAACCCCCAACAACACGATTTTTTTCAAGGCAGATCTATCGAATCGAACTTAGCAGTTCTGCTATTTTTTTCTTAACTCTAAGGACAAAAAGAAACAGGTTGCCTTTATCTACACTGGTTTTTCTAAGGCTTTCGACAAGTAAATAGTAAAAAAGGATAAGTGGAAATCTTCTCAGATGGTTCTCTTCTTACATTAAAAATAGAAGTCAAGCTGTTGGCTTTAAAGGTTACATGTCACAAATAATAAGAAATCTGTCGGGATTACCTCAAGGTTCCCATTTAGGGCCCCTGCTCTTTACTTTGTACTTCAATGACATCAAACATGTCATCAATCATTCTGATTTTATTATTTACACTAACAATGAGAAAATATACAAATGCATAAGCTCAGTAGATGATTGTAAAAAATTACAAGAAGATATAATTGAATTAACCTTACAATGTACTTATACCAAAAGAATTTTTTTTTATTGTTCATCTATTCTTTAATAATGTTTAACTTATAACATTAAATATCTGTTTTCTTCCTAACCCTAAAAGATTTCAAATGGAACATAACTGGTTGATTTTATATTCGACATCATAAATGTTAAATTAATTCACATGTATGTTTCCTAAAAACACTTTTTAAATAACAGTAAATAATTCAGGGATTTATCGTAGACATTTTTATTAATTATTATAATAACCAGGTAATAACGAATGGCTATTGACTTAAATAGTATTTACGTCATTAAAAATAATTAGGACAAACCTGCCATCAAAAAAGGGGGAAATCAATAGTTTAACATAAATCGACTTTTGCCAAAAATATTACTAAAATCGTTTTAAACAACATGAAAATATAAGTATCCTTCTCTATGCATGACATACAAAAGGTATTAAGTTTTAATCCACTTTGATTAGTAAAATCTTACTAATCAAAGTGGATTAACCATCGTTTAATAATGGTCTTAAACGCCGAAGAAGAAGTCACAAAAATAATTGCAAAACGTAAAATTAATATTTGATTTGCTTTAAATTAAAAAAAAATAGAAGGTCGGCTTCTCGAAAACAAGGAAAGATTGATGTTAAAATATTATGGTGAATTTAAATATAGTAATTGAATTTATTAGCCTCCTTGTACTGATTCTTACAAATTAAATTATTATTTGTTGTAGTATTTTTTTTTGTCGTTTTTTTATTGACGTATTTCAGCCAAATTTTTATTCTTGATTTGTAGTCGTTAAACATTTCTATTAGTTTTATATCTGAGGGAAGAATGTTGAGGATTTTTGCTGCAAAATAAATGTGGTTTCTTTTTCCGAATGTGTACATTTTGTTTCAATCTAGTGTGATGAACACGCGGTCTGGTAGGTGATTTCGATTTTTCTATAGTATATTTTTGACATATATTTGTCTAGCATTTTAGGCTATTGAAAATTTCAATCGATGGCGTTTTCGTTTTCACCGGTCTTTTCAGTATTGTCTACATTTATGATTCATTTTTGAATTACTCTACTCAGGTTATGAATACACTTACATGTCCCCTTTCAATCCCCTTTCAATGATTCCATATTCGATTAGAGAACGACAATGCGTAGTAGATCTTTCCAAATACTTTGTATTTGCCACATTTCTTAGATTTAAAAAAAAAAAAGTAAGGCATGTGATTTTTTGTTAATACCTTTGATGTGTAGGTCGCATATAAGATTTTAATCAATTACTACGAGATTATATTAATAGCCTTAAAGACGCAACAACGATTTGGTGATTGAATAGTTATCAAGTTCTACGATGATAAGACAGACAAGTATAATGAAAAAACCATCATGATTTCTAATGACCTGTTAGTTATGTAAGGTTATTTTTTAAATTTTATCACGTAACACACACTCGGAAAGGCTAGAATTTGTGAAAAGAAAATTATTAGATTAGTGTGAAATCATAATTTTCATTTTAATATTATTCCATTTGTCCTAATTGGGTTTCTGGCATATGGACTTTTATCGAATAATTTTGTAAACAAGTTGTCTCGGAGTTTGGTTTAACTTTGAACAAAGCACTGTAGCCAACTTAATTGGATAAATAACGTGGCTGTCTTGTAGTTGGCGCTCTGCCGTTTCTGTGTGAGGCGGTACAAACATTAGCAACCAAACACTAGCGCGAATTCACCTGTTTTTGTTCGCTTATAATGGCTGCACTTTGGTCGGACCAGCAAGTGCCGGAGATTTACGGTAAAATTATGCATCAAATTATATGGTTTTACGATATAGCTCGGGATGCAATCTGGTTATAGTTACGAATAAGTACTACGTTTTAGGGAAAACATTGTTAAAGGAAGACAGAATTTTATAATATCATTTTATTAATTTGTTCAGAGACTCAAGGAAGGGTTTTATATTAATATATCTATTTCATCAAATTTTACGGAGTTTTTACGCCTCATCACTTTAAGCACACACAATGAGGAACAACTCTTTTAGTTTATGGAGTTGTAAAATAAGGTATTTTAATAATTATTTGACAAATTCTTCTTGTTCCCTCTGCGACCATCTTACCATTTATATGACATATGACAATAGGTTTTTACCTTAGTTTTCTTTCTTTTTAATAAAACCCAAACTATTAAGAACGTATTTTGTAAAGTAGTTTCTTAGTTTGGTCTTGATATTAAAGTTTTTTTTTAAATATATTTTGTTTCTTAGATGAGGGGCGCCACTGGATATTTTTAATCTTTGAACTCCCGTCCACCATATTCGTAACAGAGTACTTTAAAAGATGCGGCAACCGTCAAAGTAATCCAGGTCGTTCAACGATTTTTTTTTTTTCAATATTTTCTTACTTTCCATTTTTCTTGGTTTAATATCCACAATAAGCAATCCCGACCAGTACACAGCCTATGTTATTTCTCTACGATCTTTGCATACAAACTATGTAATTTTTCAATCAAGCGCACGGTTAATACCATAACGAGTCGTGTTGTGCCACTGAATAGATAATACACACTAGAAATGCCTTCCTTCTAGATTTGAATGGAAACTAAATGCCTACATTTGGTTTTATTTCATCTAACGCGCGCTTTGTTTCTTTTACACTTGCTTGAAATCGTATATTGTCAACCCATTTGATTGAAATTAAAATTAATATTTATTTACACGCCTAAAAAGGCTTTACACTGGAGAACATCTGTATTATATATGAAATAATAATTATTTGGGTAGAAGTAATCAGTAGGTGCCTTATATTTGTTTATACGAGTATATTAACTTTGTCATAATAAATTACAAATATCTACGATTTATCTAGCAGAAAATATTTTACTTGAGGTGTAACAATCATCACTTGTTGTCCCCAAAAAGTTGTTCCTTTTTCAAATAGGTAGTTAACTAATTCAAAAAGCTAAAAAAGATAAATATTTGTAGCAGTGACATAATTTCTAGTTCTTAAACTTTTTTTATGTTATTTCTACTATAATTTGATAAATACTGATTCCAAAATTCCTAGTCTCTAAATCAGATACGTACCTGTTAATTTCTCCGATATTGGCAAATCCGTATTTTTATTGTTATATTTATCAGTCAATATTATAAAATTGAATAAATTTACTATACTTATTAAAAAAAACTTTTAACTAATATTAAAAAAATCATAAAAAAATATTTTTATTCCCCAAAGTACAAAATCGAATTCTTTGATTGTTTTTTACACAAACCTCAAGTAAATTGTGGTATCTAATATAATATACAATAATACACAGTAAATGAACCCCATTGTAAATTTTTGTCACAATTTTTTGTCCATCGTATAGAGTCGTATGTGCTTTATCACAAAAACTCATCCATCACAATCATCAATCATAATCATCAATCACAATTCATTGGCAACGAAAATAAAGACTAATAAAGAAGATATTATTAATGGTAACCGGATAAATCATCAGAATGATAATTCATCACATCTTTAAAAAGTTATATAAAGTCATGGAAAGTGATGAAACAAAAACTTTATTAACTGGGTTATGTAGGTTAGGTAAGGTTAGGTTAGGTTAGGTTAGGTTAGGTTAGAAAAAAAAATCATCGTTTCTAATGACTTTATATCACTTTTTAAAAGTGTGTTGAATTGTCACTGTGTTGAGTTATCATGGAACCAATATTAATAAATAATAAATCTAATAATTAATCTAATAAAATAGAAAAAGATACAGAAAAATTAAAAAAAGATAACGGTTACAATTAGGAATCGAACCCAGGATCTCTTGTCTTGCCGGGACAGGCATCTTAAACCACTCAACCATTGGGACCAATTTATTAAATGTCGTATTTGTCGATCTCATATTTCAAACTCAGGGTTAATATTTATAATTGATCGTAGAATCATTTCCGATTTTTACCTGTTTGATAAAATCATTAATTTAATGTTTGACACCCCTGATTTATTATATATAATTTCTTTTCATACTCCAAGCAGGTCAATTACAAGACAGTACCTACCATAATAGTGTAGCAATTCTACATCAACGTTCCAATATTACACTCCAAACAAATAGTAGAGTACAACATAAATAAATACATACATATCATCTTGCAATTAATTTATACCACATTTTTGGCAGCTACCTGTTTAAACAATATATTGCATTGATTGGTATAACCTTCAAAATAAGTTAAAGAGAGAGTTGTTCCTGAATCAAGATAAGTTTTAGCTGCTCTTCTCAACAATCGGGATTTTAGATACGATAGTTTAAATGGGGGGAAGGGTCGAAATACATCTTAAGTGGTACAACTGAGAAAACCAAAATACAACAAAATTACTTAATGTAATAGTTTAAAAATTGACTAGGCTTATAGTAAGAGTTGGTTATTTATAATTATTGTCGTTGTATATCAGTAACCTTGATATTAAAATATCCACAGAATAATATTTACCAACAAGGTTGTGTCTTTGTATGAACAAGTTAGATGCAATGTTGTTAAGACATGGTTGTTTTTGATGAAATGAATTACACCTACTTCCTTCTATATCTACTAGGTTTGAACATTATCATTTGTTGGTAATGAAATACACTTCTGAATTTGAAATTTAAGCCAAGAATAGTCAGACTTTTGGATGACGAAACACGCCTACATCGCATTTCTAGTTGTGCTCACGTACATATAGCATACGACACGAACAGCTGGTGACATCTGTCGGTGACTTATAGTATCACCAGCGTCCTCGTCCGATTCTAATTGGTGACTAATGACAGGCAATAAATTTTAATATCCAGTCAACTTTTTGGTCTATTCAATCTATGATTGTTTTCAATGAATGCTGATCACTATTCAAATGGATGTGTCCGTTTTTATTGGTGTTAATCATAATATGCTCCCGAATGGGTACCTAGTACCTACTGCATAATAAAGCATTCATTTGTATTCTAGTTGGTGAGCATAATTTATATTTATTTTTGAATTAACTTAATGAGTAAAACCTCGAATTGTAATATTTAATTATTGAAGACTACATTTGCGATTCCTAAGAACTACTCGTACCAACATTGTCAGGTATGATTTGAAATTTCAAAAGTATTATATTGATTTGTATATGGGGTATTATTCGGTGTTGCGCTACCTCCTTCTTTAGCCAACGTTTTGGACAGCATTGCAGGATCCATCATCAGGGCAGATGTGTGGTTTAAACCAACATTGTCTTCATTTTCTCAAAGCACATTTATATTGGCTGCTATCTTTATGCATGATTGCAAGATTCAACCCGAACTAAATGCAATCTAGACAGTGTTTTAGATAAATGTATCTTATTTTTATTTTAATGTGCGACATCAATTGACTTTTCTGCAAGTCTAGGATGAATAATTATTTTTGGAGTAAATTAATGGGTAAAACCTCAAGTCGTAATATTATTATTTTTGGATTAACTTAATAAGTAATACCTCATATTGTAATATTTAATTATTGAAGACAATATTTGCAAATTCCCAAACGAAAATTTGAAACAGAAAAATCAGAAAAAGATACGGTCACATCTAGGACTTATATTCAATATAAAAGACGATAGAAACATACTAAGCTGATTATAGTCATTAATTTTTGAGGTATTATTCCGTGTTGCACTACTTCCGTCTTTATCAAACGTTTCGGGCAACATAATATCGTCCATCATATGGGAAGATAACACGGCATAATACCCCAAAAATAAATCACTATAATAATTTGGCCATGAAAGTCTCAAATCAAATCAAACTAAACGGAATTCAAATAAATTTCATCGCTTCACATACATACAATCGATAGATTTTTCTTCTTAATTCCATTCCACCTTTTTTTATCTAATGCCCACAACCAACGGTTACTAACTTCAGAATGTTATTGTGCGTCTGTTTCTGTCAGAGTTTCACGGTGAATATTTGTATCGAATATTTCAAAAGCAGTTGCATTTGCATTTCGCATTAGTCACATAAGGTATCTGTGTATTATCTATGTATGTGATCACTAAAGGTGAAGATGTTTCCGAAATAAGTGCAATTTATCCTTATTCTTGGTGAAAATAATGAAATGTTTTTTTTTAATCTATTTGATAAACAGATCATCTTCAACGGTCTGTCTAAAGACCAAGAATCTGACAGTTTTATTTAATTTAACGACTCAGTTCTTTGTCAAATTAATATATCATACTTCAATCTTTTTATCTCGTCTGTAACGTGTCTATGCTATTTTAAAAACAATAAAAAACTTGAGAATCTCGGTGGGTATCAAAGTTTCACATGTGTAAGAAAAGTAGGTCAGAAAATCTTTGAGTTTATTGAAAAACAAAAAAAAAGTAAGTTGAATAGTGAAAAGGGACTACAATTTCAATTCCAGTTTCATTAAAAGTTTTGTTTCTCTGCTCTGAATTGAACTGAAATGTATTTCAACGATTCTCGCATACGCACAAGTATTACCAACATAAAGGGGAACACATTAAAGCATTCCTTCAACATTATATAATAATTTATGTTTCGTACCATACCCGTCGGAGTGTGTTAATATCTGTATAGTGTGTACTTAATATATATTATATTACGTTCAATATGAATTTGTATGCAACTGGCATGGCACATTTATTATTATTTTTCGCAAACTTATGACCTCAACTTTTATTTAAAATGGATTGAAAACACATAAAGCGCAAGACGACACAAGACTCTAATAACGGGGGTTTGATCACAACTCCACTACTTATGTCTTTAAGATTCCCGCATTATTTGAGAGATTTGCTAGGGCATATTCAACCGTAGGTCTATGCAATACACCAGGGTTGCGCTTCGCATATTTGTGTGGATGGCTTCTTCACTTACGTCGTTAATATCCGACTTTATTTTAGGGTATTGTCCTGTCATAAGGTTCTGATAAATGAGCAACTTTCTACTGAAACTATTCTACTACTATTATACTTTCTACTATATCTTTCAATTTCCATCAAGATTTCCGTACTGTCGGCAAGATTATTATTGTTTTGCATATTCTTTTGGATGAATTTGCCCTGTCTTGGTGAGTTTTGATTTCTGAGTTTGCTCCGCTACAAATCTATTTATTTCTAGCTCTAAATTTATGTGGTCTCTGTTGGCAACCTACCGAAACCAAAACTGTTATAATAAAAACAAGATTAATATTTAAATAATTTCGTGATTTTTTAAACCAATTTTAGTGGAGTTATTCGCAAGTTGGAGTTATTTTATTGTTTATTTTGTCTTATGCTTTCAATCTTGACAATACACGATAATGTAGATAACCAACACCTTGCCCTTCAAGATTACTGACGGCCAAGACAATAATATCATTGTTTAGCACCTTTAGTTCCATTTTCAATTTGACCATAACACGAACGGGTTTCGCAGAATTTGAACAATTCATCAATTTTCATCGTTAATTTTCATGTTATGTGAAAGTCCTATTCGAGTTTTGTTATTATTTCATTGTGTGCCAGTTGCTTCACATACCTGAAATAATAACAGAACTTGACTATAGCTTTCACTAAACTTTGAAATTTGATTAATTGTTCAAACAACCCATTTTTAAAACATCGGATTAAAAAATGTTTGAAGAGGTGTTTTTTTTTTCAAAACAAATATTTGAATTTCGCTTAGTGATTGACATCGTGAAATTGTGTCTTTGAATTATTCATTTTGCTCTAAGTTGTTGTTGAGATTTTGTTGCAATGTAGCTAAAATAATAAAAAATATTTTAAATGAATACGTACATCGAAGGACGTGTTCCAATCTTACTAAATTAATTATTTTGATTCATTCGTCCTACCATACCCATTAAGAATACCTACAAAGTAATAAATTTCTTTAGTCATTATTTATGAAGATGAAAAATGAATGACTTTATTCCATCTAAAAAGGCTTGAATAATCATTATGTCATTAGCTTTACTTTATACCCACACTGTACATGTGTACATACAAGTCAGATTGAAAAATGCACTTTTCTTGGGGAGATTATCAACATCCTTACATCTCTCCTTTTCTAATCACATTTAAATGTGACAAGAGCGAGACGACCGTATGTAATTGAAGGGGTGGAGGAACATAAATAACACGGTCGGGTAAAAATTTAATGATGGCTATTATGAAGCAAGACTTGGTGCAACGAACTCTTCAATCGGTCGACCTTGGAAATACTGGTTTTAAAGAATACTAAACTATGCGCGACCTAACAAAAGGAGAGGTCAGCCGGCATGATTATGATCGTTGTGTTTCTGGGGTTGTAAGACCAAAAAATATGTTAAGTCAGTTTTCTGACAAAATTGCTTTAAAATGTGATACATCAATAAAATTCAAAGCTAAGGAACCTCTTTTAACGTTTTACTGCCTTAGTTGTCTAATTTCTGAAGATAAAAATATCGAAAAAGTTCTTTTTCATCTTTTCACAGAAACGGAATAAAAAAAAACAACTCGTCGAAAAAAAGTTTTTTTACTTCTGTTTTAAAAGGTCTTTTAAACATTAAAAAAATAAAATTGGTTTGGCTGAGGATTGAACCTAACTTCCCAGAATCCGGAGACGACCTCACTACCGACCTTGCTATAGGGTATGACCATAGACATATGAATATTAGTAGACCTGCCCTAAGTGATTAAAAGCGTATTATCCCCACTCCCCATACCGGTTCCATTGGAGCCGGCTGTGCTCGCGTATGGCCTCAAGTGAAATTTGAAAACGTGACGTCATCATTCTTGTGCGAACTATGGTCGAGGCATCATCGGTTCATTTTACGAAATAACACGGCAAAATGTTGACTTGTTCTATGAAAACTTGTAAAAATAGATGTGAAAAAGAGAATAAACCCAATTGTCGTATTACATTCCATATATAAGCATTATTTTACTTTATTTTAAGCATATTCACATCGTATAATATAGATCAGTTTTAGAAACATATACTATCACATCGAGAAACGTCTGGACTCGAAACACAAAGCTGGTTGGTTGCTGGGTAGTAAATTATGAACATTTATAAAAGTGTCTTAACTAAATACTTAAACGAAATATTCCACTCTGAAAATAGAACCGAATTTTTTTGCCGAATTTGGACTTCGCAAATTTGTTCATAACGTGGCGAGTAATTTGCGCTCCCATGTAAAAATGTCTATTCATTCAAAAGCAGATTTTACTTTTAAGAAGTAAATGGTGATATTATAATGCGAGATGCCTATTAACTGTCAGATTGATTTATTGACGAATCACAGTCAGCCTTACTCCCTTCGTTCTTCAACAGTTGATTTTACCCCTCGCCATTATCTTCTCGTCTATTAATTCCTATGTCTGTGGGTATGACGGACATTTATATCGTACTTCTTGACATATTCCTACTATAATATCATCCGATTTTAGAAAAATGCGTATATGTTCGCTTGTGTGCACGTGATTGATACCAAAAGTTGATAGAATGCTTTGTCATTGAGAATTAGTCTATCTGACGATTATCTGCTTGATCGAATGTCGAAATAGGGCTTAATTACCGCTTCCAAGACTTTCAATCATTCATAACGGAAAACACAAGTGAAATCCAATTAGGTGTATTAAAAAAACACGAACTTTGCATTTTTTTAAATAAATCATTGCATCTTCCGATCATTTTTTCTATGTTAAACTGCTGAAAATTTCAGATTAAATTATTTTAGGGGGCGAAAGTTGCGAGATCGCTCAAGCGCAAGAAGGCAAACATTTTATATATTAAAATACATTACTAGTATAAAATAAGTAGTATCTAGCGGATCCTCTTCAAATCGCGGTAGCGTCAGTAAATCTTTTAACTTACTCGATTTTTCTACGTCTAAAAATGTTTTACAAAACTAAATCCGTCTTAACAACTACAAAACTCTAACCAATATTCAGGACATATTACGTTCGTACATCATAAATTTGTCAGACGTCATCCTTTTTCGAATATAGTATGATATTGGTTCATGTAAAGATGTAAATTGTAATACGAAGAAGTATGAGTATTCTGTGAAGTATGTAGTTCCGAGTGCAGCCGCCAGCAGTCAGCAGCGCCACACAGTGTTAACGTCATTCTCAATTCAAATCAAAAATAATCAAAAACCTGCCATATTTGAAAATTTGAAATTCATATATACTATGAAGATTTTATGCCGACTGAAAGCTCATTTTGAATTCGTGTTTGGATTGAAATATGAATTTGAATTGCAATGATAAAATTTATTGTTAATTTACATGAAATTATAATGACGCACCCAGTGAGGCCCACATTATCAAATAATATTTTTTTGTAAAATAGTGTTTTTTTTTATCTAGGTATAAAAATGTAGGTTTATTAAACAGTAGAGCACAGAATATGACGGCCACCGTAGTTGAGTGGTTATCATCATTGGCTACGAATCCGAAGGTTGCGGGTTCAAATAAATTATTTTAAATGATTAATATGCATTAAGCAATATTTTTTTTAAATGTTTTATATTTGTGTGATAGACACTTTTAGTATCGCCCTGATGGAAGACCAGCATTCAATATTTTAAATTGAGCCGCTATCAATAATAACCCTTACGTAGATGGCGATAAGGTTTAAATTCCCGCTTAACACCATCCGCCTGTTTTGATTTATGCAAGAAAAAACACTGCCAAAAGTGCCTTTTATTTTATTTTGTGGATGTTCAGGAATAAATATTTAAAAAAATTTCGATCATTTTATAAATAACTTAATTTTCCACATTATACAATAAAATCATAACCGAAAATGGGTTCGTAAGTAGGAGATTTTGATCTACCTGTTGAATGTGGGACGAAATTTCGGAAACGGCGCGAAAATTACCTCGATGTGTTCTGCTCAAATATCTTAATGAAAACTAAGTATTTGCTTTTTTTTCGATTGTTTTCTGTTTACCAGATAATGTAGCTAATTATTCATATATAGTACATGATTATATCGTAAGACGTTTTCCCAGAATAGCTAACTTTATCTGAAAAATTAATAAAAAATTCCCCCGTTCGGGAAACAATTGTCAAAAAATTATGTATATGAATATAAACGGATTTAATTATTTCTACACAAACCTGAATAAATAGCCTATATGAAAAAAAAACAAACCAAAAGTGGTTTCAAAGAAATAATGGCATTTACGTTGTTTTGAAAATGTAAAATATTTTAGGCTTTTCAAAAAAAAATGTCAAGCCAAGCATGCACTTTAGAATTTTTTTGTGTCGTATTGTATAAAGTTATGAAAGCAATTCTTTCAGTTTTTGGTAGTTCATACTATTGTTGTTACTAATAATATTTTTTTATACTAGAAACCTGTAAATAAATAATGATAAAAATATATTTATGCACTATGATGTAAATTTTCGCTGTCACTTTACTAACCTGGTTTTTGACACAATTATATTGCGAAATATTATAAAAATTACATCAAAATAAACAAGATAGAATTACCTTTCTAATGGAACCTCACACCTTTTATTTCGATAATGAATTTATATCCAAAACAATGCTAATATATACAATATTTACCTCAGACAGTTGACCAACTTCAAGTCAATTTCAATACATCGATATCCAAAATGGCCGCCATTTTTGTATACAGATATTCTTCGAAATACAGAGTGGTGCAAAGAATCATGATTCAATGAGAATAAAAAAAAATTTTAGTGATATTTTTTTTCATAATATTTATTTCAATTTTATATAACATAAAATGCATTTTTTTCAATTTCAAGTAACTGGGTGGTTCAATAAAAATAAAAGTCGGAGATTTATGTTTCATCATGTTTATTTCAATTTTATATTACATGAAATACATTTTTTTATTCAAGTGCTGTGGGGTTCAATAAAAAAAAGTTTAGTAAAAAAAGTTTTTTTTCATCGTATTTATTTCAGTTCCTCTTATGTTATGTTCTCTTATGTTCCTCTTATGTGGCCGATTTGAAACCTGAAACAGTAAACATTTATTGTTACACTAATGTCTTTCAATTCTGGAAAAGATGAAGCGTACAATCAACCTAATATAACTACTACTAATACAAAACATACCGTCATGGCGATCGATGCGGTGTCTTTGGTGGTTCTGCTCCCTGCATCATGTTGTATTGTGGTCTCCATTCTGCAAAGCGATAGAAGCAATCAGACATATACTTGTATTTATTTAATTTTAAAAAAGATATTTATAATTGCATGCTGTTTTTTTATATCATATATAAAAAAAAATCTTATAATTTTTTTTAGCACATCCTGTACACCTGATCTAATTTTGTGATATTTATTACGATTTTTCATAAAACAATAAATAACAAAAAAAATATTTCCGTAAATAAAACAATAGTTTTACATTTTCTAGTACACCCTGCTGTGGTGGTTTCTTTTGTATGGAGATTGCAATATTCACATATCACTACAGGTGGCGACACTAGTCATTTTTCAAAGCTTTCGTAAAATTCCGTGAACAGATACATTCAAACAAATTGGAAATCTTGATTGTATTGGTGTCAATTGCTGAGATGCAAAACTTATTTTTTTATAATATTTTAACTAAATATTGACTAAACAATGATTTTGAAACACAATGCCAATAGTTTTCCCTACATAATGACATATGAATCTCTACAAATAATATAATATTACGATGTCAATATTGATAAACAAAAACGAACTTTTTATAAGCAAGTTTTTTTTGACATTTTCGGCCAGTAATTCATTTTTCATAAAATAAACACTAAATATTGACAAAACAAAAGCTTTTATATATTCTCTCAAATGGTTTTTCTACACAATAACATGTAAATCATTCCAAATAATGTAATATATGACATAAATAACTTGATTCAAACACAATAAATTTTCAGAGCGAAAACACTTCCAGTTTTTGACAGGAATTTTACGTATTTGTCTTTTGCAAAAATGAATTATATTTATGAAAAACACATGACTTGTTCAATGAACTATGCATAAAATCATGTTTACTTACGTTTCTTTGGGAAATTCGTCGTATAATACAGTCTTTACTGTAGCAGTCCGTCCACCAGCGAACGTTGAAAAAGATGCACAAAAAAGATGACAATGGCTTTTCATAGAGAAGTCAATTTGAAAGCTACCAAAGAGGCTACACTAATAAAATAAAAGGTATCTTCTAGACTGATATTAGCGCAAGCGATTTTGACCTTGTTCTTCATACAGTTTCTCTATAGATAAGGGTTAAAATAGCACTTAAAAAAAAAAAACCAAGCAAAAATATTTCTCGGATGCCGGCGTCCGACTCACAGTCGAGAGGAAAGCAGTTTTAATTATTTTTTTCTGGGCTTATAAAAAGACTTATCTAAAAAATACTCGATTATTTCAAAGGCCAAGATGTATTCTACTCGCAGTATTTAATTAAAGCATCTGAAACATTTCTAGGCGACCAAATTTTCAAACCAAAAACACATGATTTTGCATTACTACGTATGGCATCGCCTTAATAGGTCCATACAAATATATACTTCATAAGATTTCAAACTTATTCAGGTTAAAATACTTTAGAATATGATTCGATTAAAACAACCGAACTCTATAATTGCGTTCGATTCCTAGAAATTAATTAAATGCAGTTTTACATTATTCATTTGAGTGTTTTGGTTTTATAACTCGAGAAGGAACGAGCAAAGTTGAGTTTAACAATTCTAATTAGTCCTCAGTACAATTTCCCGACTAAACTTTCAAAGATGAACAAAGTTTTGTAATCTCGTTACAAAAATATCCTCGTTGAGAATTTGAATTTATTAAAGAAGTTATTTTGTGATTTTTGCGAAAGTTTTAATAAATTTCTCTCTCAGCTTAGGCAAGGAAAGGGGAATTGTACATTAATACACAAATTAATTTCTTTATTTCTTCTTTTAAAATGAAGTTTATTATTCAAAACTCATTTATCTTATTTTCTTTAGAAAGTCCTCTAAGACTTGAATCTTGTGAATATCAATAATATCACATTTTCCGTCAAAGTTTTATCATTATAGCATTTCTCATATTTAAAAATAGGGATATTAACTATAATTAGAGATCTCGGAATTATGATGCTAAACTACACCACATAAATAACATTACAAATATTAGGATTTTTGCCCATTAAAAACTTTAATTCATTTCCGTTATTCGGTCTCCTCACCATTAAATTCACATAGTCTTAGGATAAGCAATCGAAAATTATAAATTCACAGCTCGACTGTTGCGAACTTCTGAGTCTGATCAATTTAAGAGTACCTACTCGACATACTGGGAATAATGACCTATTTCATTGTCACCATTTAAAAACTAGGTGTCCGGATAACTCATCGAAATGTTTATTCCACAAACCTATAAAAAATAGGTTAAATAGGTTACATATGTACTATTTAACCTAGTTTTTGTTTAATCACTTTTCATAACTTTATTACACTTTTTACAGATGTGTTGAATTGTCATTTCGATGAGTTATCCGGTCACCACATTTGGTACATTGAAATGTTTACAATTTTGTACATAAGCGTTATAAAAAATCGTTGCAAAATATGTTTTGTGACATCATATTGGCTAAAAAAAAGTAATGATTATAAACTGAAATTATCAAAAACAATATCTTGACATAAAAATATACTTCAAAAATTGAATTTGTTACTTCAAACATGTCAGTATCATTAGTATATTCTTTTGCTTTGTAGGCGAGGAATTTGCGAGTTGGCTATATTATTTGTTTTTAGGTTCCATGATAACTCCTCAAAATGACAATTCAACACACCTTTCAATGGTGATATAGTCATTAAAAGTGATGAAACAAAAATTGGTTAAATAGGTTACATATGTAACAGCCCCACGGGCGTATAAAAAGAAAATAAAAAAGGGTTATATTTTTAATCCCCTACGAAATCTTTAACGTTATGCTTCACCTAATCTTTGGCTCTTATGTCTGAGTAATGTGATGTTTACAAAAATTTTAAAAAAAGGTTTTAAAGCTGTCATTGCAATTGAAAGCCTTTAAAATGTACGAAGTATCCATGGATAAAGTAAAAAATTGTGTTGATGTGTAAAATATTTACTAGGGCGTGTCATGAAAAAACAAGATCTTATTTAAGTTCTTATAGTTTCTATTATGGTTATGATGCTTTTTTGTTACAATTTTTATATTATACGTTAAAAATAAAAAAAATAGACAAACATTCTCGGATTACGAGTAACATGAAAATATTTGAAAAACTTGTATTACCATCATTATACCAGGAAAATATTGCTTATGCAGTGATAGAAGCTGGCAGAAGAATTGACTCATGGTGCTTGTGTATGAATCAGATAAGTTCATATAGTAAGGTCTGCATCCGCAGAGCAGTGTGTAACTTTTATGCGCAGGGTCAGAATTCGTTTATGTCGATTGCTTACCGACCAGTGGGTCGACGGGCTAGTTAATAAATATTTTGACATTGATGGTAATTCCATTAGTTTCAATTGATTTTATTCACTTTATTTTGCATTTTTACTGGGAGCGGCTCACGTGCGTTGTGCACCCCGTCTGTACGAATCCATTAAATTGATTGATTGAATTATTTTTTAAACCTCCTTCCTACCCTTCTCGTTGTTTTTCTCCCTTCATTCCTATTCACTCTTAATCTAATCTCGTGGGGAGATATTCTTTACCCTGTGTATTTATACATATTCAGAACAAACAAAACTCAAATAAAACCAGAGAGCTTTTGTTAAAATTACAAAAGAATGTGAACAAACGGTTTTCTTTTCAGCTTATGCATGTATTTAAAATTTCTGTCCGCTTAATTTTTAAGCGTTTCTCTTTTAAAAGATGTACCTATGAATTCGTTAATTCTATTTTCCATGTTAATATCCTACGCCCCACATGTGCCTCGTTACTCGAAGCCAGTGAGACTATGGCACTCTTATAGTGAAAATTAATGGCAGAAAAGGAAAGTAAACTGAGGGAGAAGATGGTCGAAAAATCCCTGGCTTTTCAGAACTGTTCAATAAAATACCATGGTGTAACTAGAAAACAAAACGTAATAAGTTATTTTATCTTATTTGTAACATTTACCATTTATTTATTTTATTTTGTGTACTTTTATTAGGATTATTATTTCTAATAATAAATTGTATACTGTGACTTACTGCTTGCTGGTTTAAACGTAAAATAGCTTTTATATGCTGGGCACTCTGGCATATTGTGAACGTGAACTCATTTACTTTTGTACTCTGTAATAGAGGTCTTTGAATACCAGTGGCTTGCATTGCCCTACGGCCAAAGGTAGGCTTTGTATAATTTTTCAAGCTCAGATATATTGTGCATTGAATTTTTAAAAATGGCCATTTAATTATCATCTTATTCTGATTGATGATGCCCACAAAAAAATTAACTTAAATGTTCTTTTCTGTTTCTTAGAAATTTGTCGCATTTTTATGGTTCATTATTTGTCTAAGGGTAGGAACAGCTATTCATCCCATATTTATTTTATTTATTTATTGCATCTCACTATACATAAAACACTTTTTTTCACATAAAAATCAACCTTACTAGGACTAAGCCTGTATCGAGGTTAACAATTTAGATTTGAGTGAAGCAAACATAAGAGTAATCACAAACATAAAGTAATTCTACATACAAACACAAAATATTTCAAAATTAAAGAAAAAAATAAGTATTAGATATGTTACCAGATGGGTAATTTGACAGTATATTGTAACAATATTTGAACCATAACTAATCATTAATCATTAATCAAAAGAAGAAGCAAAGTAGATAATAAAGACAGATAGGGTGACATTCAGTTTTTAGCAAATGGGACTTATATAAAATCTTATTATTTAAGAAAGGACAAGTATGAAAAAATATTAAGACAATCGTCTGTCAATACAAAAACCTTAATTAACTATTTTAATTTAACTTAGGAATTGGTAGACATATGATTTGGAAGAATATTAAACATAAGTGGTGACTGATTTAAATAATTTCTTTCACCAAAAGAAGTTTTAGTATGTACCGCCACAAAGTTCAATGTAGAGCTAATTCAAGTTGTCCGCATTTGTTGCGTTCTTTCAGCAAATTTAATATTGATAAAAAATCGACATATAAAATCAAAAGTATTTGAGTGATATATAGCTGTTTTATGCACATAACATTACATTCCTTATAAAGTAGGTTGGATGGATAACAGAATTTTTTTTGTACATCACTTTAAAGATCAATTTTTGAGTAATATTTAGTGGTTCAACATTGGACTTTAGACATGATCCCCAGCATACTATGTTATAAGATAGTCTATGACAGACTATGTTATATGGACTGCACGCCACTGTCAAATAGGTATTGTTAGATATGAAGTATTTATTTCATATTCTTATACACGGTGTCCGGAAAGTTGTAGCACAAGTGGAAAACTGTTAAGTCTACATCTCGTAGAGAACCCAAAAATATATTTTTTTTCTATCTGAGCATTTAGATTTTATTGTTTGTTATTTTCTTGCACTTTTTTGGCAACTAAAGTGTTAAGAAAATTGATCAGCTGATCTCTTTATGATCGATATTTTACAAATTTGAACTCGAAAACCATAGCTCAATTGAAAAAAGTTATACTTTAATAAACCCTAAAATTATAACCTTAATTGACCCCAAATGTTATGTACATTTATCAGTTTCCCTCTTGTACTACTCGTTTCTGAACACCGTGTATATCGATATGTTTCGCTATATCGTTGAATAGATACCGATACAAAATACAAATACAAATAATTTGCGACCTGTGAACCTGTGTATTTGCATTTAAAACCAGTCTCCAAATAAGTTGTAAAATTAAGTAAACGTAGTGAGTCGAGCTTGAGGCAAAAGTTAAAACAATCTTTTAGTATTATATTTGACTCTCGAGCAGATAACATCTCATCACTAATAAATTAGGCCTCCCCATTTCCCATTCTAAAGCTCAAAGTGAGATAAATATGATTTATTATAGAATAACAAAGCTTTCAGGAATACAAGGAGATTATTTATGAGTCACTCATAAATTTAAATGTTAATGTCTTTCGTTGATTAATCTTCCCGAACGAAAGAATGACAAGATAATGTAATAAAGCGTTAATCTTTATGAATGTTTAAATTAAATTTAAATTGTTTTAATGTGTACATTGAATTATTGTGGGATTGATTTGAAAGCAAGCATATAAATTTCATGTTAACTTATTTTCATCAAACGCAAAAATTGTTGGTTATTCTTTTGAAATGGTTCTTGACTATGCGCTCCAAATAATGGCTCTAATTTGAACAGTTATCTATTAATTTATTTAATTTAACAAAAAACTAGTTTGCGTCCACGACTTCGCCCTTGCATCGTTTATGTATACAGCGATGTATGTATTTTCCATACATTATGACGGTGTTATTTTCATCTGACAGCATTAAAAATAGTGTGTTGATGCTCTGCTTATGAAATTCCGATAAAAATTAGAGTTTGAGAGAAGAATTATTTATATCTTGTAATGAAACGCTGTTTTATCAAAGATGGAGAATAGACTAAGATTTATTTCATATAAGTTTACATATTAAATACATAGATGGCAGCACTAGTATTATATTGTTGTTATCATTTTAACACCCCCACTATAACTAACAATATAAATACAATTAAATTAAACAATTTGCACACCTAGTTTATCCAAAAATTTGTAATGTTTTGTGGAACCCAAACTTTTCGTGAACAGATCAGCAGGCATTTCAGCTGTTGGCAAATACTTAACATTTACAATATTATTTGCTACACATTCTCTACAAAAATGATATTTAATATCAATATGTTTGGTGCGCTTATGAAAAACTGGATTTGCTGTTAACTTTTGCGCACTCTGATTGTCATTGAAAATATCAATAGTATACATTTTTTGAGTTATTTCATATTGTAAATTTCTCAAATAAATTGCTTCTTTGCAGGCTTCGGTGATGGCCATGTATTCAGCCTCACTACTAGATAGTGCAACAGTATTCTGTTTTTTTGTTTCCCAAGATATAACACAACCAGATAAAGTAAAACAAATTCCAGTGTATGACCTCCTATCTATAATGTTTCCGCCCCAATCAGCATCTACAAACCCTTTTAATATTGAGCTTCCACTAGCGGAATACTTTAAACCATAATCTTTAGTACATTTTAGGTATCTCAATAACCTTTTTACATAAGAACAATGTTCTTTGGAATAACAATTATTAAATTGGCTTAAAAAACCAACCGTATATGCAATGTCCGGTCTGGTTAGAACCGCTAAATACATAAGACATCCAATTATTTGTTGATATGGAAAATTACCAACACAATGTTCATTTTTTGACACATTTAACTTTGTTTCCATTGGAGTCTGTGCAGGTTTACTTTGGCTCATATTAAACTTATGCAACAGCTGATCAATATAATCTTTCTGACTTAATATTATTGTTTGTTTAGATTTGTTAACAGTTATGTTAACACCCAGACATTTCTTTATTTCTCCTAAATCTTTTATTTTGAAATGACTTGTTAAGACATCCTTTAAATGCTTAGTTTCATTAGTATCATTTGAAAAAACAAAAAAATCATCTACAAACAATGCGACAATAGTTTTAAACTGATCTTTCATTTTTGTATACATACATGGTTCTATTTTAGATCTAATATAACCTATGCTTAACAAACATTCATCTACTTTTTTATACCAAGCTCTTGAGGATTGTTTAAGCCCGTAAATGGCCTTTTTTAATTTAAGTACTTGACCATTTTGTGTTTTTTCAGAAAAACCTTTTGGTATTTGCATGTAAACAGTTTCCTCAAGTGTACCATTCAAGAAAGCCGTTGTTACATCAAGATGTGTTGTTTTCAAATTTAGTTGTACTGACAATGCAAAAAGTAATCTTAATGTAGTATGTCTCACTACAGGAGAAAATGTTTCTGTAAAGTCCACACCTTCAACTTGTGAAAAACCTTTTGCCACTAAACGTGCACGAAAGCGGACTTTATTTTCACTATCATACTTTTTACGAAGCACCCACTTGCACTGTACAACTCTTCCATCTTTTGGAGCATCACTTAACTCCCACGCATCATTGTCTTTGAAACACTGCAACTCTTCTCTTATAGCCAACTCCCACTGTTCTTTTTCTGGTCCATTTAAAGCGTCATGCAGAGACAAACCAGCCGCATTATCATATGTTTCACTGTCAACGCACAGATTTGATAACCCATACCTCTCTGGAATCTTCCTCTCCCGGTTAGGTCGGCACTGCGGGCTTTCTTTCTCACTGTCTGCATCTTCATAATCACTGGGAACATATGTTTCATCATTATCTATAAAACTGTCCATGAAACTTGAGTGTTCTTGACTAGGCACAGGTTCAATTTCACATTGTTCTGTATCATCAAGTTCCTTACTATCCCCCACTGAATCAACATTCTGACCACATTGTTCTGTATCATCAAGTTCCTTACTATCCCCCACTGAATCAATATTCTGACCTTGCACTTCCATTAAATTTTCAGATTTTGATTCCTTCTCAATGATTATCACATCTCTACTAGTCGTTACATTCCTTGTTTCTGGATTGAAGACCCTATATCCTTTTATATTATCTGGATATCCTATGAGAATACATTTGGTTGTTTTCTTATCTCACTTCTTTCGCTTTTCTTTAGCTACATGGACCATCACAGTGCTACCGAAAACTCTGATATGACTTATATCCGGTTTGGAGCCAGTCCACAACTCATATGGAGTTTTATTTTCCAATGCCGCTGCCACAATCCGATTCTGCAGGTACACTGCCGTATTGGTGGCCTCACCCCAGAACTCTTTGCCTAAGTTTGCATCAAAAAGTAGACATCTTGCTTTTTCAACTATTGTGCGATTAAATCGTTCACACAATCCATTCTGTTGTGGGGTGTAAGGGTTGCTTTTCTGATGAATCACACCGGCACTATTCAGGAAATCATCAAATTCTTTATTGCAATACTCCAGTCCGTTGTCACTCCTTAATACTTTGATTGTTTTTTTTGTTTGATTTTCCACCTGAGCTTTAAAAATCTTGAAATACTTCAAAGCCTGATTTTTGTGTTTTAAGAAATAAACAAATGTCATCCTACTATGATCATCAACAAATAACAAGAAGTATCTCGAACCGCCCATAGACACATTCTCCATAGGCCCACATATGTCTGTGTGCACAATATCTAGGAGATTACTGCTTCGTTGGCCACTGCTCTTAAAAGGTAACCGGCATTGTTTGCCTTCACAACATGTTGTGCATGAAGATTTGCTTATGTCAACTTTTTTATCAAGTGATATACCATGCACAGCTTTTTCCATCTGATTCAAATAATCTTTGTTTATGTGTCCTAACCTTCGATGCCAAGTCATTCCTGACACAACTGATGCTGCTAAACAGTCTTGTTTTAGCAAATTCACTTTATATACTCCATTGACCAACACTGCCGTAGCAACCAACTCGTTATTTTTATTATAAACTGAACAACCATTTCCAGTGAAAGATACACGGTTGCCTTTCATAATCAGTTGGCTAACAGATAATAAATTCGTTGTTAGACTTGGTACACAATATACGTTTTTCACCATGATGTCATACTCATGATTATCTGTTTTAGTCATGATTTTTACATCGCCAGAACACAATACTGACACCTTTTCACTGTTTGCGACAACAATTATTTTTTCTTGTTCATTCTGCGCATTTATTATCCAACTTTCATTTGCTGTCAGATGTACACTCGCGCCCGAGTCGATATACCAATCGTCTTTGTTAAAATTTCCACTCAGGAACACTGCGCTAAACGCATTAGACTGCATTCGCTCCTTATTTATCTGATTTGACAAGTTATTTTCTGTATTTGTACATTGGTTCTTGTAATGCCCGATTTGTTTACATCTGTAGCACTTTATATGCTTGTTGACGTTTGACTTTGACAAGCCAGTGCTGCCATTGCTGCCAACATAACTTTTGCTGGCCATAGACATATTCGTATTATTTTTTTCTTTGTACTTTGAAGTTGAACGAATTGCTAAAGCTCCGCTAACTTCACTCCCGTCATGACTTGCTGAATCCATATCTAACAATTTTGTTTTTATGGAGTCTGTCGTTATAGGAATTCCTGAATGTTCTAATGCCATAACCATCGGCGAGAAACGATCTGGCAAACCAGCGAGTAGCAATGATGCTGTCCATGTGTCATTAATTTCGAATCCCGTTCCTGAAAGCTTCTGTGCTGTATCGATAATCTGCGTCACATAAGACGTCATCGAACTGCAATTCTCTCGGCGAATCGAAATTAAATTTCTCAGCAAACTTATTCTCCGTGAAAATCCGTTGTCGTCGAATAATTTTTTTAATTTATCCCATAACTCTTTACTGGATGTAGCATCTTTTACGTGAACATATAAAGACGAGTCGATTGTCATAATCAATTTTGCTTTGGTTTTTGCATCATCTGCAGGTTTTATTTCAATCCCGACTTCTGGCTGCACACAATGCTTCATGCCTTCGAGGATTAAAAAATTCTGTGCCGCAAAACACCATATGTCGTAATTATCACGTCCCGTTAGCTTGGGTACGTTGACAAGATAGTTCGCCGACATTTTTAAACTGCGATATACTAAAGTTGTACACTTTTATTATAACAATCCGTCACGACACAGTTCAATCGCGTTTTGTAATCGTGTTTTTTATACTGGTCAAACAAAAAAAACAACAAAATCGCGGAAGATTTATAAGCGAACGGCCCATAACCTGTAATGAAACGCTGTTTTATCAAAGATGGAGAATAGACTAAGATTTATTTCATATAAGTTTACATATTAAATACATAGATGGCAGCACTAGTATTATATTGTTGTTATCATTTTAACATATCTTAAATCAATTTATTCCATACTTTAGATATTTTACTTATTTACTCTTTTCATACGCCCATGGTGTTATTGTATTGGGTAAATAGAAATATTTACAATTTTTTACCCAGTGGTTGCAAAATAATTTCTTACGTCACAGTGATTTACAAGTGGATAAAATTAAAAATAATAGTTGTAATAATGATAATTAAAAGTATTAAAGATAATATTGACATAAAAAAAAAATGTTTTTAACATCGATTTTGTTACATTAAAAAAGTCGATTTCATTGGAATATTCATTTGCTAAACTATATAGGCGAGGAATCAGTGAGTTTGCTTCATAATTTGTTTTTGAATGGTGGTATTGAAATAAGTTCTTATGCATAGGGTGTCGAGTAGGTACTCAGAAGTTTGCAACATCCGCTTTATCCTACATCAATCCTCAAGTACGAGTATTTTTAAGTTACAAATTCATTAAAAAGTGCAGTCAATTTGTTTTAAGGGATATTTAAATTAAGATTAATAAATCGTTATTATAATAAAGTTTCACTTTTTATCATAACCTATTCAAAACATATAATATTAAGGTAGTGTTATGTTTTATATGATTTATACTACCGTCAATAACTATCCTGTATGCAAAAGGCACTTGTGTCATTAATTATAAATAAATATTAAGAATATTTTAAACGTATAAAACCTTATTTCATCAATTCATATCCGTAATAATTTGTAGTACTAAATTATATCGTACAATTAGAGTTGCAGTTAATCAAATGTAGAAGTAATGAACGGGCTTCAGAAAAAAAAATTGTACATAAAAAAATATATTGATGTCAATAAATTGAAATAAAATGGGTACATATTTCATTTTTCTTATTGTATTAGTACCGCATAATTATCCCAACTGCTCCCAACCATCAAAATCCAGTGAGACTACAGCATCACCATTTGTGGTATGTAGTAAGGCTGCAGGTAGTGGGGTGGGGAAGTAATTAACCCAGCTACTTAGATCTATTCACCAAACACGGCTAAGGACTTTTCATGCAACGTTTCACCAGGGCGACGCTGAAAGTAACTGCCATTCTGTTCATCCAATTTTCAAATATAATTCACTTACGAACGCTTGGATTTGAACCCGCGACCTGTGGATTCCTGGGCAAAGATTGTAACTACTCAACGACTCAACCACGAAGGTCGCCAGAAGTGCTCGAATTACTTGTCTAATTAAAAAAGTATATAAAACTATGTTTCTGATGAAAACTCAGATAATGATCATATCTCGCATGAAAATGATATTGCGAACTGAAAATATGTTTTGTTCTTTTTTAATAGAGTAAAAGCTCAAATTTTAATATTTAATCATTGAAGACAATATTGGCGACTTTTAAAACGAAAAACTGAAAGAGAAATATTAGAAAAATATTCAAAATTCGAAAAAATATTTATTGCACAAAAAGAGTACAAAGGTATATATACTTATAGGTTACATCCTATTTCTTCCAGCTAACCCAACAAATACACATTATATTACATAACCCAACAATTACATGTTAACAAATGTATCTAAATAAAAAATAAAAAAAACAGAGTTATTTAATTTATGTAAGGTATTCATTTAAGGGGTAGTGAATTTGGTAATAATTCGGTCACATTTAAAAATTGAACCGAGGATCTAAGCCTTGCCGGAACTTTGCTCTACCACTAAGTTTATTCGACCTTATCCCCTTCGATCATGTTTACCTGTATCATACTCTGACTAAGAACTACTAACATTATCGTCATTTACTTTCCGATTCTTCCCGAACCAAATGCAATCTAGGTAGTGTCTTGGATATAAAAATCCATTTTTATTTTAATGTCCGACATCTATGAAATTTTTGAAAAGTACAGGTGGATATTGTTTTTTTTAAATAACTTAATGAATAAAACATCAAATTGTAATATTTAATTGTTGAAGACAAAATTAGCGACTATCAAAGCAAAAATTTGAAACGGAAAAATCATAAAAAGATTCGGTCGCGTCTAGGAATTGAACCCTGGAACTCTTCCTTGCCGGGAAGTGTTCTGATCACTGAGCTATTTCTACTATATCAACTTACGTCATTTTGAACTGTTTCATACTTAAACTTATCGAAAATATTTTTAATTTTTTTAGTGGAACAAACTAAAATACAGCGAACTAAAAGAGTCACATTTCATTCGTTATTATTTGCTTCTTCCACATTCCTGCAACAGTCACCGGCCATAATTTACCCGTTTTATCATCTCATGTGATTCACCGTACAAATATTTTGTAAGACTTAACTTATTGGCTTCACATGTCGTGTTGTAAACGTGTCAACATTAGTTTTAATATGTTTTTTCAAGCAAATGATTTATTTTACTGCCTAATTTATTGTTGATTCTGACACTATCCAAGATTCTACGAAAATTATTCTGATTAATTTACGACTGTGTTATTTCGGAGGATATCTATGTAGCGAAATAATCGCTGTTTAAACAAAACTAATAATATTTATTTAAATTTGTAATAAATTATGATTAATATTTATTAAGGTTTCTATCCCGTCCATTTTTCTTGTAGAAATAAGTCATTGATATCCTAAAAAATGAGCCACATGTTTGTCCATAATATATCATAGGGGAAGGTTGCGATGATTGGACCACCTAACTTTGTAGTCGTATAACTCCTTAGTCTTAATACATAGAATAAAAGTATTTGATTAATTAAAACCACTGTTTATTCATGTAATGAAAGAATGAATCACATAATTTTATAAATTATCATTACACGACAAAAATGAAAAAACAATACTAAAAATTTGGGTTGCCCAATTAGAACCACCGTTACCTTATTCGGATTACTGGGTTGCTACGATCGGACCAATGTATTTTGGAGGCAGGTACCAGTCATAGCATCCTTTTCTAAATATAATTTGAATGTATTTTAAGATTTTAAATAACAATAATACTAAACTTAAAACATTAATTAAAACCCAAAAAAAAACACAGTGATAACAATTGTAGTAAAATACTTTAATCATCACTTTTCTTTTTAAGAATTCGGTAGTGACAATATACCTACATATCTTTCCTCTTTTGGCACACTCACAAGAAACAAAATAAACATTTCAAAAAAGGAACACAATTAAATATTTATGTTTTCCAAAAACGAAAAAAAACCGAAACATTTTAAACCATCAATTTTTATTTGCAGGCAATGTAAAATAATTTAGATTTGGTTGTAATGAAACAGTTAAAATAAAAAAGAACTTCATTTTTTAAACTATTTTTATCACAGGCTGACTCTTCTTGAACCCAAGATTTTCACATATACATATTAGACACTGTATCGTATTACAATATCTTCAATGGGAAAACAGTGACAAATTTTACACATCCAATTAGTTTCTGCTCCACTATCGCTTGTTTGTTTCTGCCGTCGAGTCTTCGTTTTATTGTCGCCTTAGGCACTCCATACATCCTACTTGCTGCAGATAGAGCAACTTGGTTATGTAATAAGGCTCCCAATGCCGGGAGTATGCTGGTTTCATTTCACTTAGCTATCTCTTTTGGCCATCCTAAAAAAATCCAAAATATTTGAAAAACACAATCATTTCCATCGTTGTACCGGTTCAATAGTGGAGCCACTATGGCGGTCCAGTCGTCGTAAATTGCTGTTCTTTCAAAAAACCTTTTTGTAATAAAACCTACACGATTTTAAATACATTTAATAATATATGATAACAGTAATAAATACACACTGCTTACAAAAAAATGTTATCAAAATAACCAACAATGTCAAATTTACATGTAAAAGTACAATGCGTAAATTTTGCATCGGGAGCTCCAGTGACAAACCCATATACATCACATTCAGATGTAAGTCGCGAAGACGCCGAGTCTTTTGATACAAAAAACAGAGATCTCAAAATAAATTACAATAATATAATAAAGAACATTGCGTATTGACAAATTTTATTCAAGCTCACAGTGAATGGAATATTGGCCTTGATATTTCACGGTATCACGTGAAATGCGTAAATAAATCCAGCGTTGAAATTTCATCGTAGCAGTATGTACACACAATGAGTACATTTCCACAAGTTCATGAACAAATTCATTGACCATTCCAATCCGTAGTACATAAGTCCATGTACGTTATGCCAACAAGTACAGTAGGCGGGCACATTACAGCCAGAGTTCGTGACCGTTAATGCCAGCGTAAACCGTGTCACGCTGTTCTATAAACGGCCTCTACGATTTTCCACTACGCAACGGCTCTATAGCGCTACAGCGTAGCACAGATAATCCCAGTCACGCGGCCGACAAAAATAAATTTAACCTACTTTTGCTACGTAAATGGACATCGGATTACTGGAGTTTATTTAGTGTGTGATTCGTTTTAACAGAGCGTTGTTTGGAATGTTTCTTTTATTCATTGCTTTGTTTGACGTTTCGTTTCAGTTTTAGTCTTGATAAAGCGGCATATATTTTAGTACGGTTTATATCAATAATGCGTATTAATATAGTAAAGAGAAGTGAGTGTAGTTTTACACAAGATTATATTGTTTTACTTGGATATTTCACTAGATACACCAAGTTATTCAAGACCATATCGTTCCAATCAGATAATATACTAGATACACAAAGTACTATATCGTTCAACTCAGATATTTTACTAAATACACGATAGATGTCTTTTCTGCGTAAGACCGTATTGTTCATCTAAAATATTATACACGATACACGCTAGTTCTATATGATTCCATATCGTTCGCCTCAAAATATTTACTAGATATACGCTAGTTCTACGCAAGACAAGATGGTTCGCCTCAGATATTTATATTATTTTTTATACTAAATATTTATTTTTTATACTAAATATACACTAGTTCTATATAGAACCAAACAGATCCACTCAGAAATTATGAAATATATTTTATTTGTGGTAGTTTTATGAGAAGGCGGTTCGTCAGAAGAAAATTTATTTATTACGTCCGTTGACCTTGAAACCTTAATGCGTCTTCAGTTTCTAAAGAGATATCATTCTACATCTGATAATATAAACATCTTATCTTCCTTGGCTAAAAACGAAGAACTCTTCATTTTCACATTCTGTTTTCTACGATAAAAGATTTTTGCTTAATCGTGTGCTCTAGGCCATTTTTATGATCTGTAAACCCCGAGGCAGAACCTGTGGTGCGGGCTCTACCAGGGGTTCTGGGATAATCCATAACCCTCAGTAAAATGGGAGGACCGCCACTGGATTTTTTTTGGTACAGATTATTATAAATTTGTAGAAAAATTTACAAAAACATATTTAGATAATAAAATAATATTTTGAATTAAAAAGGATAAAAAATCATTTAAAACTTTTTCTTTTCAACTTATTTTGAAGGTTGCCCGTCAATGTAATATTTCACTGAAGAAGAAGATAATACTAATAAATCTAAACGAAATAAGTCGATCTCATATTTAAAATTCAGATTTAACAATATCATATTGCAACTAAATTTTCCCATATTTTTAGTATCTATCTTTTTAATGGAAACAAAGTTTCTAATGAAATTGGCTTGTAATCTAGAGTGTCTCGGATAAATATATCCGATTTTTTATTTAATAAATTTGTAAAGAGTACAATTTTGGTGATTTTCTCAACTACCATACTAGGTTCATGCCGTATTATGGTAGTCGTACATGATTTATGCAGGAATAAGAAAATAACATTTTGTAGAACAAATAATAAAACCAAAGGGAAATGGACACGTTACAGGAAAATATATTTTTTTTAAAATACATATTATTATAGATACCATATTAGAAATAATAAAGATTAAACTGATTGATAAAATGATATTGTAAAGAAAATATTAAAAGTAAGATTAAAATACATGCAAATTTATTCCGAATTATTATTATCATTATTTTTTTTCAGGTTAATCTTGGTACGTTCTTATCTAGAAATGTACTTATTTACGGTCACATTGTCATATTTGAATTTAGCGATATAACAAAATAGATAATACAATTAAAACTATTTTATATGGGATACATTGACTTTTTAAAAGTAAAAAAAAAAATAATCAGTAAAAACTTTTTCTTTTTAACTTTTAGTTAATTTAGGTAATTCTGAATTTGAAACGTTTAATAAATAGGTCCCAATCAAGTTAGTTAAGACGCCTGTTCCAGTAAGACAAGAGATCCTGGGTTCGATTCCTAGTTGTGACCGTTTTCTTTTTATTTTTCTTTGTCTTCTTTTGTTCTGTTTCATGATTAGTTTTGATTTATTAGCATTATCTTCTTCTGAAGGATGAAAATTATTCACTTTACTATGAAATATAATGAAAATTATTTGATTAGGTATATACTGCTTATTTTATTTAGTACGCACAGACATTGCATTTTTTTTTCTTGATGGTTAAAACAGCTTTTATATGAACAGTAGTAATATGAACTTGAATTTTAAACTAAGGCATATTTTGTTTTTTTTTAATTGAAATGTTTATTTTGCTAAGCTTTGAAAGCCTGCACTGAAATGTGGCCATGTAAGTGCTTACAAATACAGAAAGATTAATATACATTTGCACTAATATGTAACATTGTCTTTATTTTCGTTTTTATTAAGAATAAAGCTCACCGCTAAATGCCTCCCGCTGATGCAGACAACGTAGTCAACCAAAGTTATACAATGCATTGCTCTCTAAACCACAAAAATGCCACGCGTGATTTTCAAAAATTTAGGGGATATGAATTTGCACATAAAAATTAATTATCGTATATCATGAATTTTGCTTTTGCAAAATAATTCATTTTCAGCAATATTACAATTCTTTTTTTTGTCGCGACAATGGCTTAGGTGAGGTGTTAAGGCAAAGCTTACATACACAATTGAATTCTAATATCTATAGGAATTGGAATATATATATAAGAGTTAGGCACATTAGAATCATTTTAAAGAGATTCTTGCTTATCTAGTGTAGTGATGAATCGTTCATGAGCGAGCCGCACAATTGAGCTAGCTCTTTTTGATGAGCCGTAGTCGTACGACTCTCAGTAAAATGTGCCACGGCTCAATTTAAGGGTTACCTTTTTTTACCAGGAGATATTTTAGAAAAATAGCTCATTTAAAATCATCTAAGTATTAATTGTTATTACATCATTCAAAGTCGTGAATGGGCGGCGTCTGACAGTCCGAAATCTGGACTTAAGCGTGCGTACCTACACTTACTATTGGTACGGTATCGGCGGCGTATCGGTACCAAGAGTCGTGTGATCATTCATACGCTGGGAGCAGAATCAGAGCCGTACCGGGAATCCATATCAGACGAGACGTATAGTGCGGGCACAGTATTCTTATTGCTCATACGTTCTTAGCTCACGGCTTCCAGTTTAATTGAGCCGTCGTTCAATCGAGTCGTCTTTTGAGCCATACAAAAATACTGAGCTGATACCGAGGCTTCTGCTTTTAGTAAAATGATCCATGGCTAGTGTAGTGGGGTAACATAGGACTGCCGCGGGTTAGGAAGAGACTGCGGGTGGGTGTTTAAAACCATTAATCTTCTCCTTGATTTCCCTGTACCGGTAATGAATGAATGAATAATACAAATACATGTATTTTTATTTAACGAAATGTTTATTGATATGAGCAGCACTCAGTAAAAGTTGGGTACACATCAATCAGAATAATAAAAACCATATCACCGCAAGTACCTACAAATCTATCTACTTTCAAACCGCGTTCAGTGTTATTAACCCCGTTGTGTTTGTTTACAAACATCCCAATCTATAAATACGTCCAGATCTAAGTTACCCGCCCCGCCCTAATAGCCCGCCCTCGCCCTACTAGCCGCCCCCGCCCTAACTTCACCGCCCTCACAGCCCGAAGCTCTCAGCCTCGACGCTTTCATCCGGTTAACTCTCGGTTACCCTCAAGGGTATTGGCCGGTCTGACTTCAACACCTTGAGACACGGATAAAAAAAGGATTTTTTTTTTATAATAATAGCACATGAAATAAGATATTGCCATGTTTCGTAATTCATGCGTCTAACAAATCAGGCTTTAATTTTTCAATACTAAACTGTGCGTTATCATAATTACGAGGTTCAACTGTCATTCTCTTTGCCTACCCTGGCGAGAAAACAGCCTTGTGAATTAGTTAATCTTTTTTAAGTTTTTTTTTTTTTTTTTTCAAAAAAAAGCGGTACTCATTCAAAGCTGTCGTGGGTCAGCTTATCTGCAGAGACAACCATTTGATAACTTACAGTATTTTAATATACTTCTAATGCCTTATGTGCAGGAACATTTAAATTAACATGTTGCTTTTTGATTTTGACAACATTAATTATACGCACATAATCTTAAGTTGGGAAAATGGGTCACTATTTATTTTTGAAAAAACCTTTTTCTACTCTTTTTTCATTCTTTTTTAATAAATACATAGAATGTTGATTTAAATTCTATCACTCCTATTTGTGTTATAAGATTTCATTATGAGATACAATATAACATAATCACATTCATTGTTCATAGTGAAGTGCGACTGTGTAATAATTATTGAACTGTGAAATACAGTTTTATATTTTAATAGCTGCCTCGCAACCCAAAACAGGAAGAAAAAAAAATCCGGGTCTGAACGGGTCTGCGGCCAGGGGTGAGTGGGTGGTTGTTTGGGGCTGAGGTAGTGAGGTTAACCCCGCCAGCTGATCGCCCCCGGCTGTCACAGCCGATGCTCCTTCCGCTCCCGAGGCGTGACCTTCGCACGGATTGTGGCCACGTGGGAAGCACGCCAGACTAGGGATTATTTTTGGATCCACCACGTGCTTGTCACGTGGAAGGCTTGTATTCATACGGAGTTTGTTGCTCCCTTTCGGAGGTGTTGATCGTTTGCTTTGGTGTGGTAGAAGAAATAAAATCGGAGAAGCCGATTCTGTATAACAGTACGATACCTACTGTGATGTATGAATGATGAAACAATGGAAAATTACATCTTGATCTTTTTCCTGAATTCGGGAAAGCGATTGATTTCTCGGTTTATCTCGGTTGTCTGTACTGTTCATCAATTATTGTTATGAATCCGAAAATCTCTATCGTGAGAAGATAATACTCTCAATCAATGAGTTGAAGTGGAGTGGTCTCGGGAATGCATTTTCCGAGAAAATCATTTTCAGCTAGCGAGCATGAGCTTTAAAGGAGTTTTGAAACTGCTACCAACCGTCTGGAGCTAGTAAGACTAAAAAAATCTCCAATTGGGGCATGTTGTGAGCCTGGAGATAGTAGGAAGGGGAAGGAGATTGCACCATGAAAGTATGCACCACTCTAGAACGTGCCACACATACACTACGTATTATTTTTATTGAATAAATTGTGAAATGACATAAATTAGTCAGATGTATTATTTTTATTGAAAGGACATAGATTAATTGAATAAAATTTACTTGCGCACGCCGGGGTTTGAACCCGTGACTTCTAGATTCTTGGCCAAGACTAACCCTCTCGTTCATGGAGCCATCTACTATCTACCAAATTAGCACTATTTTAATTCAAATAAAGGCTAGGCTAAAAAGCTTTTCAATTTTGAATACATTCCAACGGCTTCTACTTGTCTACTACGGACAAACATGAATAACGAATATATGGTGCAGATTGAATGATTGAAGAAGTCCGGCACGGTCGAAGAATACATGATGACCAATGCGACCATGGCACGACCAATCTTTTTACTTAAATCGTGCTATGTCAACTACAGAAGAAGGCTTAAGATTATTTATCTGTTTTGTTCAAAAGAGTATCTCAAAAGTGTCCTGTTATCGGCGCGGGCCCCATAAAGCCGAGGAGGTCGCCGCGCCCATGCGGGTGAGCATAATTTATTCACACGCGTGTGCGAAAGTGTCCCCGGGGGCGTGCCGCCGCCAGCGTGAATGGACAGAAGTAGTATAAATGTATGAATGGAGCCGCTAGCCGGTAGCCGCTATGCAGTAGTCAGTGGTCGAGTGTTCTCGCGCTCGCGTGCGTGGTTTGCCACCTGCGGTGCCCACTCCCCTGGTTGTCTGATCGCCGCACCGCGAGCTACCCGGCCATGCCCGGCGTCCGGCGCCCGGCGCGCAGGATATGCGGGAGGTGGCGATGCGGTGTGCGGCCGTAATGAACTTGTCGGCTCGACAGGGCGTGCGAACAACCCGGCTGGTGGTAAATGGGCGGTATGATTTCCTGGTATCATTCTGCCTTTCAACAACCTTTATTGCGGCTTATTCACTTTCACCATTACGATGATGAATGAATGTGTATTGATTGCACAATATTGTCGTCATTCAGACAACGAAACAAAAATGAAACCACTCTTTTGAAGTATAAAAAAACCTATTTTTATTTATTTATTTACTATTCATTAACGCCCTATCGTGCTTTTACAGAGTAAATTGACAGTTTATGTATGTAAGTGTAACATTATGCATGGATAATAGCATAACTAAATACATAAAAAGATAAAATTCAAATGCTAATACTAAGATTAACATAAAATCAAAATAAAATAAACATATTGTAAATAAAGAAAAGTTTCAAGTAAAAAGTAAGTATGTACATTGTACATTCATATACACATTTAATTATTCATGTTTGTTGCAAAACCAGAAAGACTGAAAACAGTAAAATAATTTACTTGTCAGGTAAATAGAAAATAAAAATATATATAATATACTGATATGTATTATAAAACAAATGTTTAAAAAAAGAACAAAAATAATGTCTGTTGTATCTATAGAAAAAAAATAATAAGTAATGGCAAAATACCAACGCCGTAATCAACATCGAATTTAAATAATAGTACTTGAAATGGTAAAGTAAATCAAAGTATAATATACATATCAAGTATTACCGTACATGCATACATTCATTAATATGCGTCCAAAAAAATAAATAACAAATAAACTAAGGAGTATGTGAGTTAAACGTTGGAAGGTATAGAGACAAGACTTAAAATAAATAATACAAATAAATAACTAGCAAATAGGTCTGAAATTAGTTGCCTTTTGAAACTCACAAAATTATTAACACCAAATACAGGGTTTTCCAATAAGAGGTGTTATTTTGAATAGCCCGCTATTTCGGTAGATGTTACTTTTAAAGCTGTCATTTTTTGACATTTAACAAGTAAAAACTAAGCCATTAATAAAAATGGAAAGATACATGCTTCAAAAATGCATTGAAATTATTCAAATTCACTTGAGTGAATCAAACGCAAATCATCTTGAGTGATGAGACCCATTTCCACCTCGGCGGCTTCGTCAACAAGCAAAATTGTGTCATTTGGGGCTCGGAAAACCCAAGAGTTATTGTTGAAAAACCTTTCTTTCCTCAACGTGTGACTGTTTGGTGCGGTTTATGGTCCGGCGGAGTCATTGGACCTTACTTTTTCGAAAATGAGGCTGGAGCAACAGTTACGGTCAATAGATTGCGCTATCGAGAGATGATTAATGATTTTTTATGGTTGGAATTGGATGGTATTGATCTGGACAACGTTTACTTTCAACAAGACGGCGCTACGTGCTACACAAGCAACGAAACTATTGATCTTTTACGATTGAATATCAAAATAACACCTTGTATTGGAAAACCCTGTATATCAATAAGTTCACAGTATTTGTTTTTAAGGTGATGAATTCTTGAAATTGGTGAATACATAGAGTAGTTAGTATTGTGGTTATTGTTACATTTAAAAGTGTCTTTTCTTCGAATTTGTCTGGCAGGTACCTTTATATAAGAAATTGCCAACAAAAAAATTATGTCTTCAAATATTGTAAATATTGTAAATTATGTCATCAAATATTGTAAAATAAATAATGAAATAATAACTAACAAATCGACCATTGCAGAATGTTTTAATAACTTTTTTACAAATATAGTAGACCAGGTACTTGAATCTTCCGGCATTAATGTTAATGATGATTATATGGAGACATCTCCTCAATTAGATTCTAATAACGATTCAATTAACTCTCTAGAATATTTTTCTCCCATTACGTTTAATGAAATTGAAATATATATTGATAGTCTTAAACCATCCAACTCTAAGGGAAATGATGGACTATCATGTGATACATTAAAAAAAAAACAACATGTATTAACGCCATTACAACATATTTTTAATATATGCCTCAAAGATGGTCACTTTCCAGAACAATTTAAAATCTCCACTATAATACCTGTTCATAAATCTGGGGATACGCATAAATTAGACAATTACAGACCAATATCCCTTGTTTCAAGCCTATCAAAAATATTCGAAAAATGCATCAAATTTAGAGTCATTGAACACTTAGAAAAATATAAAATTCTATCGAAAAACCAATACGGCTTTTGTAAAGATCTAAGCACTGAGGATGCCATATATGAATTAACAAAAAATATTTATACATCTATCGATAAAAAAAAAAGTCTTGCCATATTCCTAGATTTAAGAAAAGCTTTCGACACCGTTAATCATAATTTACTCATTAAAAAAATAACTCGACTGGGCTTCAAAAAAGACACACTAAAATTACTATCAAACTATCTTAAAGACTAACTAACTAACTAACTAACCATCACGCCGTTTCCCCGCAGGGGTAGGCAGAGAGGACTGACCGCCAAACAACTCGGTCTTGGCACACACTCCTTGCCTCATTCACATTCATACATCGTCTCATACATACTCTTCTATTGTTCTGACTCTTGACATGGCCCGACTCAAATATCTGATTCACTTGGTCATGCCATGTCTTCCTCGGGCGTCCCCGACTTCTGCTACCATTCATATTTGCATCGTATATTCTCCTTACACTCCTTTCTTCGCTCATTCGCTCTACATGCCCAAAACATCTAAGCGTCCCTTTCTTGATCTTACTCATTACGCTTACATCAGCCTTGCACTCTTTGCGGATATCCACATTCCTCACACGATCATACATGGTTTTACCACACATACGCCTCAGGGATCTCATTTCAACATAAGATAGAACACAAAAAACAAAAATTGGGAATAATTATAGTTCAGAGACACAGATAAAAAACGGAGTTCCGCAGGGAACTGTTCTTGGCCCGATTTTATTCTTAATTTATATTAATGATTTATGTAATTTTGTAATCCCTGGTAAAATTGTTTCTTACGCCGATGACACGGCAATAATAGTGTATGGTAATAATTGGACAGAAACTTTTTCGAAAACAACTGTATGTATTTCATTTGTTTTTAAAATGGTTAAAATACAACAAACTTGTCTTAAACTACAGCAAAACATTTTACTTACCTTTTTATAAAAACATAAGAAACAAACCAAAAGAAAACCTTAAAATTAGAATCCATAATACAACTTGCAATCAAGAAATGTGCTTCCTGTGCAACGAACTCGCTAATGTCAAAAATATAAAATATTTAGGAGTATCAATAGATATTAATCTTATAATTGGAAATCACATATTAATCAAACCACTTCTAAACTAAGATATCTTACCTACATATTTTATAGACTCAAGGAAATTTTAAAAGCTGAAAAATTGAAAATGATCTACTTCTCCCTGGTGCAATCTGCAATAACTTATGGCATTATATGATAGGGTGGTGCACCTGATACATTTATTAAGCCTCTACAAATAATTCAAAAACACATAATTAAAGTCATATATAACAAAAATAAAACATTCTCGACCGACCTATTATACAAGGAATCTAAATTATTTAACATTCGTAAATTATTTATATTACAAACTATGAAATATTTATTTAAAAACAAAAATAATTTCAAAATAAATGAAAACAGAATGAACAAAAGAACAAATAATATATTTTACACCCCCCAAACCAATACTAAATTAATGCAGACACATAGCAGTTTCATTGGTCCTCGTACATTTAACCTTCTACCACTACAAACTCAAATGATAAATAAAAAGATAGAATATATTAAAGAGGTAAAATTATGGCTGAATGACACAGATATTGAAACGCTTTTACTGTAAATTTATTGACCCTTTCTACAACTCACTTGCTGAAACTTTATAAACTATTGTAATGTTTTCTCTTTACTTTTTATAATAACTATAAACCAAAAAAAACTTTTTCTACTAATGTATATTATACTTTAGGTACTTGAAATATAGTAATCGTTTTATGTTACCCACACTCAGGCAGTGCCTTAGTGGGTTTTCATTTCTCGTGTATACTGTTTGGTATTATATATTATGTTATTATATACTATCTATTAATATGTATAATATATGTAAAGAAATGAAAATAAATAAAGTTAAAAAAAAAATAATAAAAAAAAAAAATCCAATAATTCAGGGCTGTCAATTAGAGATTTGATAATTTTGAATAAAAATAATATATCAGTTAAAACTCTTATATCTGATAGTTTGAGAAGTCTGGTTTCAGTACGTAAGTTATTATAATTTATAAATTCGATGGAAATATTATTTTTAAAATTGATGTACCGAAGAAATTTATTTTGTACCTTTTCCAAGGCTTGAGAATGGACTTTGTAGAACGGTGACCATACTGTTGAATTATATTCTAATTTACTTCGTACTAATGAGCAGTATAGATTTTTTAAAATTAAAACATTTTTAAACTTTGCCCCCATTCTCAAAATAAAACCGAGCATTCTCATTGCATCGCTTGTAGTTTTACCGATGTGTAAGTCAAACTGCAGATTTTCGTTGAAAAAGAAACCGAGATCTAAAATCTGTGAAACTCTGAGAAGATTAGCATCATTAATGAAATAAGAGAAATTAAGAGGATTTTTACCTTTGTAAAAACTAATAATCTGGCATTTACTAATATTTAGTTGCAAATCATTTTCTGAACACCAAGCAAATAGTGTATTCAGATTCAACTGCAAAATAGCGCGATCATTATCATCTTTAATTATTCTGTAGATCTTCAGATCATCGGCAAATAACAGAACTTTGACTTTGCTAAAAATATTTACTATGTCATTGATGAACAAAAAAAATAATAATATTGAAGACAATATTAGTGATTTCTAAACGAAAATCTGAAACAGAAAAATCAGAAAAGGAAACGGTCACATCTGGGTCACATTTTTCCTTTTCTGATTTTTCTGTTTCAGATTTTCGTTTAGAAATCACTAATATTGTCTTCAATATTTAAATATTACAATTTGAGGTTTTACTCAATAAAGTTATTCCGAAAAATAAAAAAAAAAATAATATTGGGCTCAAATGAGATACTTGCGGCACTCCACTTGATGATGCAAATTTGTAAGAAGAGAATGAATCCACCTTTACCGCTAAGTACTTTCCCAACAGATAACTCTTAAACCATTCAAACATGCTCCCTCTCACTCCCAACAATTTTATTTTACGTATTAAGATTATGTGGTTTACTCTATCAAATGTTTTACTGAAGTCAGTATATATGGAGTCAGTTTGATATGATGTGTTAAAGCCATTAACGATATCATTAGTGTATAATATTAAATTGGAAAGTGTTGATCTTCCTTTAATAAATCCACGTTGAAGTGGTGAAATTACTCGTTTAAATTGAGATATCAACTTGTCCAGTACTAGGCTTTCGAAAAGTTTGGGTAAAGAAGACATTATGCATATTGGCCTATAATTTGTTACTTCGCTCTTATTTTCTTTTTTGAAAATAGGCGTCAAATGACTTAGCCTCCAAAAGTCAGGAAACACACCTGATGAAAGTGACTTCATAAATAACGTATGTATGGGATGTGACAGTGAATGCATACAATTAACTAGGAATCTAGGTGGAACTTTATCGGGTCCTGCGGATTTGCGGGAATCGAGACTCTTCAGCTTAGATATAACGTCATCTATAGTCACTGTACAGTCAGATATATCAAGATTCTCAACCAAATTAGAAGAAGAGTACATACTGTCTACACTTTTACTAACATATACACCACCAAAAAACTCAGCAAACAGATTAACAGTTTTCTGTAGATTTTGTGATTGTTTACAATCGAATGACATAGTACTAGGTATATAAGTTCCATTTTCTTTTTGAGATTTAACATATTTCCAAAAGAAATTTGAGTCTTCTATGAGAGAGCCTTCGACAACACACATGTAACTGTTATAACATTTAGTGGAGAGCTTATTACATTCAGCCCTGAATTTTTGAAAGGCAACATAATCGATAGCCAGGCGACTTTGTTTGAACCTCTTGTGCCATATTTTTTTGACGTAAATTAAGTCAATCAGTTCTTTTGAGAACCATTTCGGGAATTCAGTTTCCCTGTAAACTGTCAAAGATACAATGGAGTAAAATTTTGCAAGGTGTACGTTAATATCAGCATCAGTGTCCCAGAATGACCAGTCACTCTGTTTAAGAAAGTTAGAAATTTGAACATAGTTTGAAATTGCGAGTTTCTTCTATCTTTTTTACAGTGGGAATTGGTTTAAGATTAGACATTAGATAGTAGCGGATGGTAAACATCACGAAGGGCAAAAGTATTTCTGTACTTCTCACAACACAGATATCAGACACATTGGACAAGACCCAACGTACGGCCACCTGTATTACAATACACTGAGTTAGTCCCAAGAACAGCGCCATATGTCTAACTTCACAAATTTTAACATTGGAACAATAATTGTCTGTACTTATATTACACCAGTCGTAATGTGGCAGGTTGTAATCACCAACTAGAAGTAATTTTGTATGAGGGTATTGGGCGCAAATTGATTCAACCTCTGTGATTGCTGTGACAGTGATTGATGTAGCATTGAACGTCAGAATTTGGAGCTAGGTACGCACATCCCACTATTTTTTTTCCGCTAGAAGTGTTCACTTCTATTTTAATAAATGAACAAACAAATATAATTCGTTCGCCCCTACTAGATATCTTCAAACCTAGTGCAAATATGAGTGCATTATGAAGTACTTAATTATGCTATTAAAATAACCATATGAGTCATCGTTTTGGAATAACTAACATAAAGACCAGTCAAATTTAAACATTACAGTAATTGGGGAAACTTTACTGGGGTAATAACCATTAATAATTTCTAACATTTTATACTGAGAAATCAATTAGGAAATCAGTAATTGAAATTAAAATACCTATCTAGAAATAATATAAATGTATCGTCTGTAAGTGGGCTACCCACAGTTTGATAATGCCTTCAGAGGGCGAAACAGCTGTCTAAAAAAAACTGTTTTTATAAACCCAATAACAATATTATTGAATATATAAAAAAAAATAAAAATTAAAATGGAGTTCTACATATTAAACTTGATAACAATAAATAATATAAATTTGTTTTGATATTCTCCTGACGAAGGAGGGGTGCTTCCGAAAGCGGTAGAGTGTAATTAAAATTAAAGTGGTCTAAAACAAATTTATATATTTTTATTGTATTTAACATAGTTTTTAATTTTATTATTTAGATAGTTAATAGGCTCAGCCCATTTTAAATTTTGATCAAATTTATCACACAGATAAGTTACATGATTCAACGTTTTCCAATTAGGGGCAGTTATTACAATGCCCAATTAAGTGATGGAAACAATGTATTTTTAAGTTCAGGTTCACTTTCGAGTTTTTTTAAAATTTTATTTTATAAGTGATGAATTTAGTTTTATTAGCATTAAGTTTAAGTGAGTGGTAGTCTCGCCATTTGATTTTGTTGAACTGAACTTATGATTTCGCCTTCATATTCTATGTGGAAAAGGTCATTAACATAAATTAAGAAGAGGATTGGACCCAAATTACTTCCGTAAGCACCCCGAATTTGACATAAATAAACTCGCTGGTTATGTTGTTAAGTTTTACCGTTTGCTTTCTATTTTCAATATAACTTTTCAAAAATGTCAATTCATTATCAGTAATCCCTATATTTTCTAATTTTCAAAAAAGATGTCAGTGATTTAAAATAACTGTTAGGAAAAAAAAGTCCGATAAAATGAATGGAAAATTATATACTGATTATATAATTATAAAATGAAAGGATTATATACTGATTGTATAATCATATGTTTGTATGCTAATTATGTAATTATATGATTATATACTTATTATACAATTATATAATGATACAAGTATTTGATTGCTTACTGATTATATAATTATAAAATTATTTGGTTATATACTGATTATAAAATTATTTGAGAGATGAATTTATTCCAGAATTTTAGTTTCTTCATTTACTTAGGTACAAGATAATAATATCATTTTTAAGTGGGTAAATGCTTGTATTCAATTGAAAACAGGGCCAAACGAACTTAATAACCAATAAATCTTTTTTCAAACATTTCAATTCGTTCCCAATTTACTTTACACTCGTAAAAACATTAAAAACGCCAGCAATTAATCATGACGGATGACAGAATTAAATTTTATTTAGTAAATGTCAAACCGGCGGATCGTATTTCATTGCTTTGTACATGGTTTTTATTTTGAACAAAAACCAGACACACAATGAGGAAACTATGACGCAACGATGTTTGCCTTTGTTCTAGTATGTTATATTATTATTTTTCAGATAAGTTAATAAGCAGATTTTATCTTCCTGCGAGTCAGGGTTACAAATTGCCTATTAAGTGCGCACTATTTATTAAACCAACAATACATTTGCTATCTTGTTATATACAGAGGGTTAAGATATGTGCCTACACAAAGAAAAATGAGTGTCCTATTTATTAAAAATCTCTTCAAATTATCAGTATTCTGGTTAAATATAGGATGGAAGCCCGTTTCATGGTAAACTTTTAGTAAATTCCCAATATATCGTAATGTGTGTTGATGTACCGCCTTGTTAATATGTATATATAACACGTGTTCCAAAATCGTGATAATACATTCATACTTTACTAAAAGTTTATTAGGAAACCTATCAAATCATTTGTTAAGGGCCTGCAATCCCGTTTTTAACCGAAATACAAATATTTAGGAGAGATTCTTAATGTATTAGCATTTTTTTCTCCCTGTAATTTACTCCAGTGATTCTTTACATTACTTTGAGTAAAAGTATTAGTTAATTATATAAAATAATATTAAAATATTTATTTTTAAATACACAAATGCTTACCGATTTTTTTTATGTTTTTGTCTAAAAAAATCGAAGGATACCAAAATGTAATACATTTTTAAATCCAAATAAAAAAAATAGGAAGGTAGGAACGTCTCTTACCGAAGGTAGGGTGCACGTATTGGCATATGAAAATTAATGAAAGAAATATGAATCGAAAGCTATAATATACATATTATGGATGGTGTGGTTGCAATCCAAATATTGATACTACCAACAAAACACCACTAAACCTGATTTTCACTTAGCGCAACCTACACTTAATATAATGTTGATAACTGTCAATTTCCCTAAATTTTTGCCGTAAAAATCGGCGATAAAAATAAACAATTTTTTGTCAATCAAACTTAACTTAAACCTATAAGAATACTATATTTCATGAAAGTAAAATGTGATTATTTCTGTATGTATTTCAAATATGACTATGTTTTACGTTGCTGAATTATGTTTTTGATGCCGATTTGTATCAAAAAACATGTGGTATGAAAAGTGGATTTCAATTAGTGGATTTCATTAATGTTCTTTTCCTGACTCCATGACTAATTATTGAGTGTTTAAGCAATAACAAAATTTCTCATTAATCCTAACCTAAAAGCATAAATTTCGCGATATCCGCAAACCTTAGAAACTATGTGTAAATTATGAAAAGAATTATTGAAAGGTGGCGAGACGATAAATTCGTATACCCATAAACGCGATCCGCAGGCAAAGTTTACCTTCTAATGCCGGGTCTAATATACGGTCCTTCGCTTACTTAGCCAGTTCGGAAATTACTTGCAAACTTTGGTGTTAAAACAGTTCTCCGGGTTTTGCCGTTCAATTGAATTCCACGAATAATGGCCCACGATAAATAAATTACTCACAGAGTTATTCTAGCGATTTTGGGCACGTTCACTCGTGCTTAATTTCCTTACTAACAAGGGAACCCGCAAACGAAGTGGATTTTAGAATTCTACTTCTAGGTTTGCGGCGTGAATGCATTACATGAATCTTATTATTATACTATTACCTGTGAATTCATCTAAAATCAAATTCGATTTCAACTTTAATTCATTTATTGGATAGCTTTAAAAGTTTGAAGCTGGGATACGTACAATTACTTTCGTTGTCAAACTGAGCGATCTCTGTAGCTAAAACCACAAATTGTTCATCAAAGTGTATGAACACAATTTTCGCTGAGAGATACTTACTCATAAGTGTAAGGTAGTTGTGAAGGTGGGATACATCATGAACGCTTTGCCCAATCGTAATTACATAAGAAAAAATTTTGTGCCACGAAACGCGACTGAGCACAAATTTTTTGAGTTACCAATTATGGATTATCCTTCACTGAAAATTAAATTATAGGTTATCTCGTTGTTTACATTAATTAAATAAATTTCACCGGTTCATATTTTAAATAAGAGAGGGCGCCACTTCCATTTACAACAATCCTAAACAGTACAGTCATTATTTATTTATTTAATAATTTTCGGGAAATCGACAGTTTACATTTATTTCATTTTGTACGTATGTATTATATAGCCAAAATAAACCCAATTATGGATTTCCTCCTTGTGATTTTACCTCTACTGAGACAGATAAGGAATAAATTAATTAAATTTGGAAGAAAGGAAAATGAATTCAAAAAATTATATAAAATAAAAGATTATATAAAACGAAAATTTTACAAAGCAAAACATTTATCAATAAATTTATGGCCATGGAGAGAAGTTGTAGATATACATCAAATCATAATAGAAATATACACAATAGAGACATAACATTATTCACAAACCATCAGAGAAATATTATTTTATGGACCTCTTGTATTTGGTAAGTTCGCAACTGAAAATATCCACCTTGGATAACACGCTATTGTAATTATTGCATAGTCTGTTCAGGCAAGAATTCCGCTAATATGATAATAATACAATCGGATTGAATATGGATTTGCTTCAGGAAGTAGGGAAAAATGAGAGCGAAAAATTACTTTCAAAGTGATTCAGAATATTCACCAAAGGACTAAATACCGCACAACATTATCAAAATTCTAAATACACATCACAAACAAATTGGATTTTTCTACATTATTTTACAAGCAATAATTGTTCGCCTGAAACACTCATCCACATTGAAAAATCTCCTGATAAAAGATACATGACGCCAACGGGACTCGAACCCGTGTCCCTTCGATTTCCGGTCGATAGCTCTGACCACTGAGCTATGGCGGCTTATCTCTTATCCGCGAAATAATTCAATATATACTAGTGTTTCATTCAACAATTACTGCTTGTTACATTTTTTCACCTGAAAACAACCAACTTTATTTTATATGAGAAAGGCATTGTAAGTGCTAACTCTCTCACTAGATGGCGTCGAGACAAATTGTCTACATTTTTAGGTGAAATACTTGAACTTGTCAAATATTAATTATTATTTTTTTGGTAAACTAATGTTTTTAAGACAAGATTTTTTTATGCATAGCACAAAGGGTAACAATTATTTTACAAGCAATAATTGTTCGCCTGAAACACTCATCCACATTGAAAAATCTCCTGATAAAAGATACATGACGCCAACGGGACTCGAACCCGTGTCCCTTCGATTTTAGTTTTAATAATTGTTACCCTTTGTGCTATGCATAAAAAAATCTTGTCTTAAAAACATTAGTTTACCAAAAAAATAATAATTTTTCTACATATTTAATAACATCTTAATTATATGTGTACATTTTACACTAACATTTGTTCTAGTAATCCCGATATTATTGTTAATCGTGCAAATAAATACTTCTCAAAAATATGTGAAGAACTCGCAAAAAATATCGATGTAAATCATACCAACTCCAGTTCACTAAGCTGTAATACAAATTTGCCCAACAACTTGCATTTTAGTCTAAAACAAATTTCAAATGAAGATACTAGATTGATCATAAACTCATTAAAAACTCGTCTTCAACTGGCTTGGAAGATATATCAAATATTGCCTTAAAAAAACTTGTATCAGAAAGAACCACTCACTTAACAAATCTTATTAACCTAAGCATCCTAAAAGGCCGATTCCCCGACATACTAAAACACGGAATCATAATCCCAATACATAAAGGAGGCTCTAGAGCGGACATAACTAACTATCGTCCAATTACATTACTAAATTCACTGTCTAAAGTCTTTGAAAAAACTATTAATAATCAACTAATTGAATACCTTGAACAAAATAACATACTATCACTCAACTAGTTTGGATTCAGGAAAAATAAAGGCACCTCCGAAGCCCTGGCAACAGTTAGCGATTTTCTAAATGAAAACATAGACAAGGGATCAAAATGCATATCAATATTCTTAGACCTGTGCAAAGCATTTTATACTATATCTCATTCTAAACTTTTACAAAAATGATCTTATATTGGTATAAATGGTGATGAACTTACTATTATTAGCGATTACCTGTCAAATCGAAAGCAAAGTGTGAAAATCATCAACTGCATTAGCAATCAATTACCAATTAGCTACGGCGTGTCCCAAGGAAGCGTTTTAGGTCCTACCTTGTTCTTAATATACATAAAATAATAATGTAATCTTCAAATAGATGCCAAAATTGTAAGTTTCGCTGATGATACGATTCTCCTCTTCAAATCAAGCAATTGGAATGATGTATACATAAAAGCTAACAGGGGCATAACTGTGGTTAAAAGATGGTTAAACAATAATACACTAACAATGAATGTGACCAAAACTAAATACAATGCATTTAGTATTAATCTTTCCTTAAGAACCCTAGAAAATCAAATTAAAATATGTGCTTGCAACCTGACAAATACGATAACATGTGATTGCCCTTATTTAGAACAGGTAACTTAATTAAATACTTAGGTATTATTTTTGACAGCAATTTGAAGTGGAAACAACATATAACCACTACAGCAAACAAACTTAGAAAATTCATTTGCTTTTTTAGACAAACTCGCAACTTTCTCAACCTAAGCCAGCTCAAAACAATCTACTATGCACTTTGTCAATCTTTAATAGAGTATGGTATCATAGCATGAGGAGGAGCAAACGCTGCCGCCATTCATCCAATATCTAAAGCTCAGAAACTTATAATAAAGATTATCCTCAAACTACCAATCACAAGCAGTTCGGATGAAAATCTTTAGGAAAATCTGTGTTATGGACATTAGGCAACTTTATGCCGAAAACATACTAGCTTACCTCTTCAAACACAAAACTACTTTTGACAATATCCAAACTGCTCGTGATACTAGAACCAAATGACATAATCTCTTACAAATCCCTTTCGCTAAAACAACTTTTGGCCAGAGAAATTTTATATATTTTGCAACAAGGCTATATAATTTTATCCCACTAGCCATTAGACTGAACGATTTTTTTTAAATATAAATCAGACATCAAGTCTTGGATCATCAGCCAAGACAGATCCAAGATCAAAAATTTTATAAAAATACCCTCATAAGTATGTACTCCAACTAGATGCTAATTAACCAATTTATCATTTATTATTAATATTTATTATTTTTTATCATTTTCACAATGTCATGTAATGTAATGTAATATTATATGTATCAAATAATATGTAAACATTAATTTATGTATTAAATACGTCTGTATCGACACAGGTTTATCCTAGTGAGACGAAGAAAAAAACCTGTAAAAAAACTTTATATTGGTAATAAAAAAAATATTGTTCTAAAACGGAGCAACTTACTTTACTTTTCAAGTTATATTGATTTAAAAAAACTGTTTTTGCTATTCTTAAATATATTTTTTCTACGAGTACATTGCTGTGTAACTTATGATTTTAAATTATATACTACGTTTTAACTACTGTTACGTAATAAAAAATAAAAAAAAGTGCGTAATATAAAAAAAATAACCTGTATAATTTTTTTATCAGCCTTTGAATATAAATACATTTATTGAGTTATTGTGTTAAATTTTTGCCTTATATTGTTGTGTACATAAAATTCTAAAATTGTCAGCTATGTACCGATACTGTGATATTCTGAAGTAATATTGTCAATTTAAATGTCCTGAAATGGTACTTTCCAAAATGTTTAGGTTTCGTAAATTTTCAAACTTATTATTAATAATTACCTTCATAGAAACACATCCGTCTTCAATATATAATTTTATTCAGCTCAATTATTTATCTTTACTATATTTGTTTTGTGGGACGTTCAGTCAAATCTGATGAAAGCGAAGTGAGTAGTCCTGCGCTAAAGATAATTTTTAAAAACATCTTGTTGAATTCCGCGTTTGTTTTCGGTAACGAATCAATGCAAATCTTGGAAGCGGAAATTAACCCACAACGAAAACTCGGCGGAATGACTCGATGTCGATGACAATGCATTTTATCAATGTGCTTTTTGGTGGCAAACATGAGCATTTCTATGAAATCGGTTGACATTATTACATACATAAAATAAATGCATTGACATTTGGCGATGTTTGTAGAGTTGTTGACTCCAGTCCCAAAGGGGGAAGGTTCAATTCTTAGTCAAACCAAAATAAATGTATTTTTAGAAATATTGTTTTTAATTTATTTTATCATTACAATAAATATCTTTCATTTTCTTCTAGAGTGATTTTATAACAAGTTTCTAAAGTTCCCCCCCCCCCCCTTCGCCCATTAAAAATAAAGAAAATATTTTTTATCATTTACCATAATCTAAATTGTAACCACTGGATCTTATCGAGATAACCAAAATGATACTTTATAAGCCCATAATAACTGTCTAAACTGGAATAAATCACACTGAATAATTGACTCCTACCATAATACTAGTACCAACAATCATCTGAGACGTGAAAAATAACACGTAGCTATATGTGAAACTGTTTCAAGGTGTTTACAAACCGATTAAAAAAATATATATTATAATATGTTTGTTTTGACTAGTCTCATTGACTTTAAAATAAATGTTTGTTTGCGCAATTCCTCGACAACATGTGAAATTCAGGGCAATTCACATTAACACATACTCAAACGTTTTATTAGAATTTAATAACGTGCGTATTTTGCAATAAACTTAAACAACAGTAGTTTATGAGCAAATAACACTCGTGAGGAACTGAGTTTCCAATACATTTACTGAATTTCTTAATTAAATTATCGTTAAATATTTCATAAGCAATAAATACCGCATTAATTGGAGTTAAACAAAATGATTTAATCGCTACTTGTCTTATATTTATTTTTAACTAACCATGAAGATTCATTAATTATAATTTTATTAGCAAACTGTTCAGTGAACGTGAATAATAAATAAACAATTTTTATTAAAAAGTCATTTATTCAGGCTATATGGCGCCGAAACGACTGAAATTTTGGAATCTTAATAAGCATTATGGTCTGAAGCGAAATCAATAACAACATATTATACATAATGTTGCATTTGTGAAAAAATCATTAGTCTCATGGGCACAAATGCAAGAACTTCGAAACCCATTTTTTCAAACTCAAAGGACTGAAATTTTTAAACTGTAATAAAGATTATGGTGTGAAGCCAAATCAATAAAAATTTGCATAGTGTTCCATTTGTGGAAAAATCATCATTCTTACGGTCCCAAATCTAAGACTTGGGTTCGAACTTTGAAAGCTATTTTTTCAGGCCCTATGGCGCCGAAGGAACTGAAATTTTTGAATCGTAATAAAGATTATGGTCTAAAGCCAAATCAATAACAAAATCTGCATAATTTTGTATTTGTGGAAAAATTATCTTTCTTACGGGCAGCAATGCAAGACTTGGGTTCGAACTTTGAAAGCCATTTTTTCAGACTCTATGGTACCAAACCAATCTTACAATCGTGAAAAGAATCATGGTTTTTAGCAAATTCAGTACCAAAATCTGCAAAAAGTTTCAATTTTGGAAAAATCATCAGTCTCACGGGCACAAATGCAAGACTTTGGTTCAAAAATTAAAAGTATTTTTTTCTGGTTCAATGGTATCAAACGGCCTGAAATTTCGGAATCGTGATAAGAATCATGGTCCGAAGCGAAATCAGTACAAAAATCATCAAAAATTTAATATAATTAAATTTAGTTAAATTTCTGGGAAAATGCAAGACTTGGGTTCGAAATTAAAAAGCCATTTTTTCAGGCTCTGTGGTAACAAACGGGCTGAAGTTTTGGAATCGTAATAAGAATTATGGTCTAAAGAGAAATCAATTACAAAATTTGCACAATGTTGCATTTGTGGAAAAATTTCATTCTTTCGGGCACAAATAGAATCTTGGGTTAGAACTTGACAGGCATTTTCGCTGTCGCTGCCTCACCGACCTGACAAAAATTTTAGAATTAGAAGCGAAATCAATAACAAATTCTGCAAAAAAGGCATTTTTGAAAAAATCTTCATTCTTACGGACATAAAGGCAAATCTTGTGTTCGCACTATTAGGTTTTATGGCGCCGAACGGACTAAAATTTTGGAATCGCAATAAAAATTATTGTCTTAATTGAAATCAATAACAAAATCTGCATCAAGTTGCATTTGTAGAAAAAATATCATTCTTACGGTACAAATGGTTCGAAGTTTCAGGTTCTAAATATATAGGTATCGTATTTAGAATTCTGGTCTGAAGCGAAGTCAAAAAGAAATTTTGCAAAAATTATTAACATTATCGTTTTAATGTTTGGGTTATTGTAACGTGTCGTGCTTACTTCTTCTTTAGCCAACGTTTCCAAAAAACCACAAATCTTCAAAAACCCCATCAATGTTAGGGACTAAGTTATGTTGTAGTGGTCTTCTAACCTCATGATTTATTATACTGAAATACCGGCACTAAGAGGATATCACCACTACAAAAATAATCACACACTTCTCCGAAATGTACACATCTGCCCTGACAATGAACGCTGAAACGCTGTCCGAAACGTTGGCTACGGAAGGAAGAAGCGCAACACGGCAAAATAACCAAAAAAATCAATCACGATAATGTCAGAATGGGTATTCAACTAATGTAAAACCCTGGCAGTTCACAACAATAAATTTAAAGCTAGGTGTGATACACAAAAGTTTAGCAAAAAAAATGAAAATAATTTTAAAAAGCAGTAAAGATTTAACGAAACAAATATTTTGTAGAATTTTACGTCTCACTTTTGAACGTACCAGAAGTACCCACAAAGGGATTTCGAGATATCTTTGTTGGTTTTACATTCGGAAAACAATCCTTTATTCCTTTCATAGCCCGGGCTCTACGGACTAAGGTTTTGAGGTTTTATGGCCGTTTTTACGAGAGCGCGTCTGGCTGCTTTTCAAATTTATGAACACCATTAAAATATTTTAAATGAATGGGCCTGTAATTAAAATAAAAAAGTTTCTTTATTTTCGTTTATTCTGTTTCAAATTTGAAATGAGCTTATGAATTTGATATTATAATTTCGAAGTTTTAATGGTCACCATGTTTTAATTGCAACGCAGCACGTTAAATTACTGTGAAAAGTTTATTAAAAATTCTACTTGGCATTGATTTATTGTGTAAATATTAACTACTTGAGTTTAAATAATATTTAAACTAATTTGAATCAATCCATTTAAATTTATTTTTATTTTCAGATACTACGTAGATGGTATAGTCCAAAATGGAGTGCTAATTCCAACCGTGAAAGGGAATGGCACATACAGGCATATAACTAGCAGAGGATGGATGAATGTTGAAAGAATGATACAGAAATGGCATACATGTGTGTACAAAAATAGTCATGTAAAAAAATACATGACTGTTCCACCAATGTACAACTTTAATGGTACAGAATTGCGACCCTGTAGTACCCTCTAAATCGCAAGTACTCGTAAGTCTGAAGCCATAAAATACTTGATAAAACCATTGACTCTTTGATAGATTCCCCTTAAACTGATTGCAATTTATTGCTGTCATTGTTCTACGGGTATTTTAATAGAAGATGCTTCGAGAAACTAGCGTTATTGATGCCTTCAGGATTAAATTCATGAGAAAGAGTCGTTTTTGAGTTAAACATCACGGCTGTGGAATTAAGGAGTCGGAAGAACAGAAGAATATGTATGAGACGATGTATGAAATTGAATAAATAGGTTAGTTTGACAAGATGGATACTCACCTATTGTGGTGTGGATTTTTTTATTTTTAAATTTTTCCCCTTTGATGCTTGTAGATCGTATGTATTTTATTTTTGTTTGTAACATGTGTTGTTCAAATTGCTTTCAAAATACAATTAAATTTTTAGGGTCAGAACTCTTAAAAATGTATTAACAGAGTTAGTGAGGTTAACCTTTTTGGCCAGCAAACAAATTAACAGATCCGTTCTACGCGAGAACAGCTTTTGCAATAAAACAACGAAGTATCATATCTTTTCAAGGTTAACTGCTTGCCACTAGAATTGTATTTCAAAGAACCAATATTGAATATTTAGAAAACTCGTGTTTCCATGTTTCCAGTCGACAAGAATAGTCATGTTGTAAAAATGTTTATATTGTGGGAGAAATAAAATAGCTAGGTGAATCTTTAACTTTTTTAAATTTTTTGGCTATTATTTTTAAGTTTTCTGTGAACACGAGTTTGCGTCGAGAAGATTTATAAATTCCGTCATAGCTTAAAATAGTGCCATTCTCGGGTAAATTTAAATTATTCGTCAGTGTGTTTGCTTTTACAATCAAGAGCAAAGTATTGATAAACATTTGTTTTTTTTAGATTGAGTGTTTAATTTAACACCCTAACACGAAAGAAGACAGCCCACAAAAAACTATGCGAAGCGACGTTTTTAATCCATTCAGCTGATCGGAAATTCCACTTAGTTCGCGTTGGTGACACGTCAATGGATGTTTAGGTCAAATTTTAAAAGATTTTTTTTAATGCGAATACTACACAAGAGTACCAACTTTATAAAGCTAGTGCCACTGTGGCAACAATGCCATCGCAAAATTATGTACGTTAGAATCTTGAATTTAATAGGGAAAGGATCAAGATGGGAATAGGTGGGTTGGGAAATACTTGATGGTAAAGCTCTTTTCACTAAACACTGAAAAAGTTAGTTCAAGCAACGTTTCAATTATGTGAAGATTTTGCAAAAAATCATAACCTTGTATATAATACGTCCAAATCAATAGTTATGGTTTTCAAATGCAAAAACGAAAACATGCTAACACCTTCAGTATGGCTAGATGGAACGAAAATGGATGTTAGTCCTAGCTTCAAATGCCTGGGACATATTATCACAGACGACCTGAAAGACATCGAGGAAAGGCAAAGAAGAGTGATATCCGTTAGAGCACGTATGCTGTCAAGGCGTTTTTATCTCTGCAGTACAAAAGTGAAAAAGATACTTTTCAATGCATTTTGCACTTCGCTGTATACGTCAGAGCTGTGGGTGGATTACACTTCATTCCAATGGCATAAGATAAAAGTTGCTTACAATAATGCATATCGCCAACTATTCTGCCTACCGAGATACTGCAGCGCCACGGAAATGTTCCTGGAGGGACGACTACACTCTTTCAGAGCGCTTCTCCGCCATCACATGGGAAGCTTATGGCGCAGACTACGCCAATCTAGTAACAAAATCATCGCCGCCATGGTTGCCTGGATGGCGTCCCCTCTGATGGCCCTCTGGAGACGGGAGATGTGTGTGGAGATGATCTCATTTTTGTGTTTATATTTTATCTTTTTTCACTTAAATTCCGCATTTTTGTGCCTGTCGGAATCACCTATGTTATTACCAACCTTATTATTATTTTTATTACTTATTATGTATATTATTTCAAATATGGAATGTATTGCATTGCACTACCCCTGCATACATTCTGGAATAAATTCTTATGATTATTATTTTAATGGTTGATTTTCTCCAGAGCATCCCAAAAGATGACATGAAATTATTTCCCTCGGTGCCTCGTGGATTTAAAATTAAAATTCATTTACATTTTTAAAATCGTTCATTGACATCCCTGCTCTACTGCAACAGATTTGATTTCGTGATCCCAATAAAGTCACGCAAACTAAAAACTTTTTCCATTGCAACATTACTAAATCGTTTTATAAACTCCCTTATACCATGCTCACGCAGCTTAGTTAATCAATGTGCAGAAGCAGTAGATATTTTTAATAGCACCAAATAACCTTACATCAAGCATTTCACTTTTTTGATATCACTTTACATTTTTTTTTCTGTCAAGTCGTTGGAAAGTTTAGTTAATTTAAATGAATTATTCTGTTAAAAATTATTTCGTAATCTTTTTTATATTTTATGTGTATTTAAAAGTAGAATAAATAAAATGGGCAAGGGATGAGAGAGTGAGTGTGAATATACAGCTCACTGGCCGTTTTAGTAGACACCTACTCAATAAGGACATGCGAAAATCTTTCTTGTAAGTAATACAAAGGTTTTACGAATAAATCGCATTTTGAAAGAGTGTGAACTTTTGTGGAAGTGAGACACCTCTAAGTGTGGTAAAACCATGTATGATTGCATGAGAAATCGTAGATATTCTTAAAGAATGCAACGCTGATATAAGCATAATAAGTAAGATTGAGAAATGGACGCTTAGATGGTTTGGGCATGTAGAGCGAATGAACCAAAAAAGGAGTGTAACGAGAACATATGACCGGTAGAAGAAGACCGCCCGAGGAAGACATCACGATCAAGTGAACCAGTTACTGAAATCGGCCATCTCAAGGAATATATTTATAAAACGATGTATGAACGTGAATGAAGCAAGAAGTGTTTGCCAAGACCGAGTTGTTTACGTTCTCTCTGCCTATCCCCGTGGGCAAACGTTTTGATGGTCAGTTAGTGAACTTAAATAACGGATTACAAAATAACTTCGAAGCGGTTCAAATAAAAATAAAAATTTTACTCTTATTGACCAAAAAAACAACAGTTTTTCAGTTTTCTTCTACAATAGAATAAGTCCTTCATATTCATCAAGCCCATTTTCCATGTAAGTGGAACACGAGGAAGCGATCACTTAAGACGGTACTCGAGTTCCGGCCTAGTAGGATATTCAAATTGCTCCCAACAATTCCAGCAATTAGCCTAACTATCCAACAGTCCAACAGTCTAACATTCTAACGGCCGCCGATCATGCTGACGTGATGACGATGCTGATGATGATGATGATGAATGTCACCGGCGATGATGATTGAATTAGTGTTTTGACGTTCAATTTGCTCAGCTCTGGCTTCATGATGAACATTGACCATTTTACACTTGATTTGTTTGGAGTTGTGTAATATTTTATTGAGCGTTTAGAATACTGCTGATTATTTTTTTTTTAAATTCGAGTTATAATATACTACAAAATAATAATATTTATAATACATTATTCTTAATGAGTTTAATAAAACTCAATTCGGGAAAGACAACATTATCCAATTAAAAGTAAATTATATTTTACAGGAATACGAATTAAAAAGGAAGTTCAAACAGACAGAGAAAACAAACAGACTTAACACAGTAAATTGAAAAATAATTCGTTAATACATTAACAAAGATATAGAGAAGTTACAGAGTTCCAAAGAAAGATGTGTGTCATTGGTTAACAATGTTGCATTGAAAGTACCCTTTTTTTACTGCAATTTTAGTTTACTAGGTAATGCATTGTATTGCGTACCTATATGTAATATATTGTAAGGAGTTCCAAATGTAGCCATATGAGTAAATAATGGTGAGTGTATTTGTTTTTTTTATTAAGTTTTGTGCTGGTGTATGTCGGAATTAATGGCTGGTTTAGTGTTGGTGCGAGGAGCGTTGAATTATTTGTAGAATAACAATTTTGATGTTATATTTTGTCAGATTCGTAAAAGGAAGTATTTGTGTCTGTGCGTACATGTCTTTGACATGTATAATTCTTATAAATATTCTGCCCGTAATACATGGTAAAAACCAGTACGTATAAATTGGGGTATGTTAAGAGACAAAATAATTGGGGATGGTGAAAGCGGAACGGGTTAAAAGGAATGCGTATGTTTAATTTGAGAATTTTTTAATATTTAAAAAAAACCAGTTAATCGAGCATCTCAAATCTATATGCTTACGTTGCTCTTTAAAACTTTAAACGTTCTAATAGTGCACTTTTAAACTAGGTAAAAAAAATATTGCAAATATTGAAACTGAGTTTTAGACCTCCAGCTCATTTTTTAAAGTTCGTTCTTTTGGTAGATTGGCCGTCTGCATAAATATGTTTTTAATTTTGTTTAGGTAGTAGCTGTTGTACGTTTTATTTTTCTTAGATCTTTTATTAAGTTTTTTTACTGCCCTGTAGACGGTAAGATTACTTGCGAAACTATTTGGCTTTAAACTGAATTACACGCAGGAAACATCAATTTTAGTAATTTTCCAGTTTAAAATTACTAGTATTAATGTTTCCAGTTACTTACTCCAATTTACTAGTCCATCAGTTTCAATCTGCTATAAAATAAGAGTAATTGCATCATCTATTGCAGCATGTCAAGGAAATCGATTTCAGAAGCGAGTGCCCGATAGGGCAGGAGATCTACTATCAGTGACTAATTTATATCCAATATATAATATTGAGTTGAGTGATTGATTGATATGCATTTTACAGGGATGGAACCATTCCGGGACAATGTTTTGCAAAATCAACGTGCTGTGAAATATTTTCATTGTGCCATTTTCATTTTGACACATCACAAGCCACGGAACCATGGCATGTCTTTTGGAGAAGTTTCGTGGGGCTGGGTAGGGGTAGTGGAAAATTGACATATTATTTCGAAGGTCAGTCCTATTCAGATCGGCTTAAGTAATTTTGGTGGCCGAGTTGGCATCGCGTTTGGATCTCTCCCAGGCGTAGTGTGTTCAATTCCTCGGTTGACTAAGACTCCCATCATAACACTAGAAACTTTTACCCCTTTCTGTAGAGGCAGTAGGAAATTTTATAATATTGTCAGGTTATTCGTATCCCGGGAATGTTTGTCTTTCTTTAATAAAAATAAAATGTCCATAGTCTCGTCCACACGTTATTAACTTACTTGCAAGTGTGGAGCGGCTCAGTGTGCTATGCAGGCGTCGTGTGGACGGAACCTTTAATTTATTATATCCACATTTTTAATGTTATTTTTCCATTTCACAAGCTAGCCTAGTGCGTTTTATGGTCATTGCCATTACTGATATTTGACAAAATTACAGTGGCGTTAATTTCAAGTACCAAATTACACATGGACGGAATTACAATGGACGAAATTGCACATTACACCTACTTTAATTACACACGTCAAAAAACCTAACATAACCTAACTTTTGTTTTTTTTTCAAATGTGAATTTTATTTGGCACCCACTTCTAAATTTTAAAATTATAAAAAAAAAAAATTTAATTCCAAGTGTAATTTTCTCCATGTGTAATTTGGTCAGTGTGTAACTAGGTGTAATTCTATCTTTGTTATATTGGTAAATAAAATTTACGCCCGTGTATTTTTTTCCTGACACAAGTCATTATAAGTACTTCTACAAGACCTACAATATTCACATCAAAATTGATGTTAGGCCTTTTTTAGGTTTAAGGCGATAGTGAAAAAACTAAGATTAACCTTTCTACTAAAATCATAACACTATCGAAAACAATTAAGTAATGATTAGTGGAAAAATATCGAGCAAACCCATCGAAATGACAATTTTGATCACGAAGTTGTTTAAATGCAGCCCTGGCAATAAGTGGAGCATTTATCTAGGCTGGCTAACAATAATTCTCTCTAGCTCTAGCTGAAAACACTAACAGAATGGGAGCGTGCGAAATGAGCAACTCAACGAAGCAACTTGACAATACGTTTCATTATTCAAAATGAGTGCAAATTGACGTCCATTTTCATGAAAATATCACAATTTCATGTAATTTATGTCACGAAATTATGTTTTATTAGATGGCCTTGCAACATATTGAGTAGAATACCAAAGTATCGGAGATAGGTTCGCAGTTCGCGAGCGGTTGGTTCGTTCCTTTCCCATGATTCGTAGTTCGGTTCGTTGTATACGAGTCTTAACGGTCTACGCTTGTTTGAGATGAACGATTGCGGGTTCAAAATTGATGTTGTAGTTTTTTTGTGCGTAATATTTAATGTGGCGCTACGAATTGTAACCAAAAGTAGGAATTAATGTTTAAAAAAAAAAGATAACACCTTCTTTCTGAAACAATGTTATCATAATACCTTTAAATATGCCTGAAAAATTGAAAAACGTGTCAATAAATAGAACGACTCGATGCTGCATTCACATTTTAACGCCATTAATAGAAAGTTTAGCAACTATCTTTCGACACAAAATAGTCCCCTTTTACCTATTTATATTTTGCTCTATATCCTATCAACCTTTTTTTAGAATAGAACCAGCGTAACTTAACACAATAATGTCATCTCTTGCATGTTTATTTGATATTAAACAGCACTCATGAGGTGATTTGAAAAGAGGGCTATATAAATCAGCCATTATTATTATTGTCTTTGGTATTATTTATCACCAATAAACACATCAAATTTACTTTTCTACCAAATGTTATTACTACTAGTTTATGTTTATATATATTAGAATATATATATATATATATATATTATAATGGAACATAGTTATTTTGTGTAAACAAATGAATTAAATATATAAACATGCTAAAAATTGGAAGACTTAAATAGAAAGTAGAAAAAGATTAGATTACATACATATACATACATGTATATGTTCACATACATACACAAATGTATATAGGAATTCAGATCTAAACACACATACACACACACATATATATATAAATACTTTTTTACATACACACAGATACAAATACACATGCATACATGTACTATACTGTACTTTGTAATCTGTTTTCACATTTGACCTTCAAAGCAAGAGGAAGGTCAAAGTCTATATTAGATTTCTAAAAACTCGGTTAATTCGTTATAAAAATTAATCAAAATAATGATTTAGCACTAAGCTTCGCCTTAAACGGACCGCAATGGTGTTTTGTATATTTTGGTTCAAGTAATCATAGGATAGAGTAACCTAATTATTTTTTTTATTTTTATATATATATATATATATATATATAAATTACAAACAATACAAAGCAAAATGAACCTTTGTCTGTCCAACTGGGAAGGATTCCCGTTTCAGGACAGCCAAATTGTGTATTTAGTACATAATATTCTTACAATGGAATGGCGATGCTATCAAAACAAATTTTGAGAACATTGTTGATTGCATTCGAAGTGACAGGATGGTTTCTTTATCCTTGAAAGAATCGCAAAGATGTAATTTATTACCAGGGTCAATTTTGATAACATTAGTAATTGCATTCAGAACAGATGAATGGTTTCTTTCGGGACATCCCAAGTCTGAGATTCTTTACAGGGCATTTTGGACAACATTTACAATTGTATAGTTAGAATTTCCACATTTATAAATCAGTATAAGACATATGAATCCTATAGTACTATATTCTTAGAATTTCTTAGGTGATAGAAATTACACATTACTAGACCGGAACATATGCCGTATGAAATATGAATTTCCAATATTAATATATCGAATCTTTATTTATTAAATGGCTAGTCATTATTATACAGTAATCGAATTATAGCTAGAGTCTCGTGTTTTTGTTACTTTCACTATTGTTATCATTATTATACCATTATTTTTGCAATATCGTACAGACAATTATTATTCAAATCCACCAAAAACTTAAAAACGAAATGAGGTAAAACGTTTTAAAAATCAGATTTCACTTGTCAAAACATTATTTACCATAGAGAGCTCATACACAATGATTGCAACAGCTCGTTAACTACCTTGCGAAACACAGATTATTCACAAATTAATTTTATATTATTATGATCATTTCGTATTCAGGTGAAACACAGTAAACGTGATTAAATATGTGTTAGCACTTATTGTGCAATAATTCTGCTACTTCGCTACACACAAATGGACGTCGGAAGAACAATGGATTGCTAAAACCTCAAAAATTATATTATAGATATTGAGTTGTTCGTGTCAAACACGACTACCATCTTGACAGGATTGACTGGACTCGGAAAAAACAAACAAATTTCCAAAGTGCTGACGCAGCCCCGTAAAAAATCACGGAAAAATTATCAAAAATCAATTGCTTAGAGAACAACTATGCTGACAATTATAATATCAACTATTTTAAGAGCGGCGGCACATGAATTTGTTCCTTTTTAAATGGGTACACCCGTGTCCTAATACAATCCTTATAAATATATGAATCTAAAACCATATTTTTTAGTATGAATCAATAACGTATTCTCGTAATTAAAGATTAAATTTATTCATATTTCTTTTAATTTTATTTCCTCTGATAATTCGCCAAATATCTTCATTGCTCCAACAACTTTTGACTCTCGGTTATTTTTCTGAAGGCTATTTTTCATTATTTCATTTATTTTCCTCGCCTCATGATGTGTGGAAGTTTTGATCAAATTATGAATTTTTTTTTTTATTTTTTATATTTACTCCACACAGGAGGCCCTGAAGAAAATAATTTCCCTCAGGGCCTATGTCATCTTTGGGGATGCTGTGTGGAGGGTCTTTTTGTGGAGAGGAAGGAGTGAACATGGGTCTTGAAGAGTCCCATGTTGTAGGAGGGAGGAAACACAGAGGCCGGCAGTTCGTTCCACAGCCGAGCTGTTGAACTTAAGAACGAATCGTAGAAGCGACCCGTTCTCATGTGACAAGTGTCAACTGTGTACAAATGTTGGGCGCGCGTTTGGCGTGTATCCCGACTACGCACCGGCGCCGAAGGGATCAATGACGCTAGTTCCTCAGAGCATCTTCCATTGTAATACCGATAGAACAAGGACAGCATACCTACCCGACGTCTGTGCTCTAAAGATTGCAGTCCGTTTGTTAAGATTGGGGAATCTATCAAACGGACCGCCCGTTTCTGCACAGAGTCAAGGGTTTTTTTCAGGTATTTTGGGGCTCCAGACCAGAGATGGCTGCCAAATTCGACAGTAGGGCGCACTTGCGATTTGTACAGGGTGAGCAGTTGTGTACTATTAAAGTATCTGCGGGCCCTGTACAGTACGCCCAGCTTCTGAGAGGCCAACTTTACTCTGGCTTCGATGGAGCCCCCGTACCTGAGCTGGTCACTTATAGTTACACCAAGCATATCAATGGAAGGCCTGTTCGGAAGATTGCTTCCGTTGAAGGAGACTAGATTATCATTTGGATCCCTTTTAGACGTAATCAGACAGGATTGGGTCTTTGAAACATTAAATTCGACGAGATTATTTTTACCCCAGGAGGAAATACTCTCGAGATAACCGTCCATTCTCTGCTTCAAAGCCCTCCGAGCCGTTGGAGTTTGTGTGCCCTTTGGGGGCTTGTCAAACAAAAAGCTATCATGAACTGTACTGTCATCCGCGTAACAATGAATCGGTGCACATGTCAAAAGGTCATTGATGTGCAACAAAAACAAAGTCGGAGACAGAACCGATCCCTGTGGGACGCCAGCATTTATGGAGTGCGAGGAAGAGGTGAAACCGTCAGCAACCGCCTGAATCGACCTATCCCTTAAAAAGTCAGCAATCCACGTACACAGGGATGCGGGAAGTCCGTAAGAATGCAATTTGTTGACAAGTCCTCGGTGCCAGACCCGGTCAAAGGCCTTGGATATGTCTAGTGCGACCGTTTGGGTCTCACCGTGACGTTCCAGGCACCGCCCCCAAACATGCGTCACATACGCGAGAAGATCACCGCACGAGCGGTTCCGCCGGAATCCGTATTGACGGTCGTTGATAATTTTGTTCTTCTCGAGGTATGTGAGCAGTTTGTCGTTGATCACACGTTCCATCACTTTGGACAGAACTGATGTGATCGCTATGGGGCGGTAGTTGGCCGGGTTGGAGCGGTCACCTTTCTTGGGAATAGGGTGAATTACCGCTTTTTTCCAACCAGAGGGCACAGTGCCACACTTCAGGGACATTTTGAAGAGCTTTGTCAAAACTGGAACTATTTCCGCAGCACACCTCTGCAATACCAAGGCAGGTATTCCATCAGGTCCACTAGCTTTGTTAACATCGAGCCCCCGTATGACGTGGAGTACATCCCGATGCCGGATCCTCAGCTTTTTCATATAGAAGCCGCAGTGAGGAACCGACGGCGGAACAGCACCCCCGTCGTCGAGGGTCGAGTTTTCCGCAAACATTTTCCCTAAAAGGTTTGCCTTTTCGGTGGCGGTGTTTGCTAGTGAGCCGTCAGGTCTGGTAAGAGGTGGCAAACTGGGTTTGCAAAAATTTCGACCTATTGAGCCCGCAAGCGACCAGAATGCTCTGCTGCCATGCGGGCAGGCAGCCAGCTTTTTGCTGATCTGCAGGTCGTGTTCGAATTTTGATCTTTTGATGATTCTCTTGCATTCCTTTGCCGATTTGTTGTATGCTGATCTGCTTTCGGGCGTTCGAGATGTGTTGTAGGCTCGGTAAGCCGCGTTTTTTCGTCGAACTGCTTCGGAGCATTGTTGACTGAACCACGGCTTTGAGCCCACACCAGTTTCTTTAGTAGTCGATTGTATGAAGCCATCCATCGCCGATTTGATGACTTCACCAATCTCCTGGGCACATCTTGAAGGGTCCGAAGTCCGAAAACAAACAGCTGACCACGGAAAAGCATTGAAATGGGCCCGCATACCGAACCAATCTGCTGACCTATAGTGCCACACTTTTCTCCTCAGCCTCTCATTGGTTGGTCTGAGGCTAACGGGGATTGATGTCGTCACTAGGCAGTGGTCAGATGATCCCAGAGGCGCTGTGACGTCAATCTTATAACCGTGTGGCACAGTAGTTAAGAATAGGTCTAACAGATTGGAGCGGTGAGTCTGGACATCAGGAACCCTTGTAGGCTCCTGAACCAATTGCTCTAATCCGTAGCAAATGGCAAAGGATTCCGCCTGTCGGCCAGCCGAGTCCGTTGGGCCTGAGAACTTCAACCATGGTTCGTTATGAACGTTGAAGTCCCCCAGAACAACAAACTCGGCCGAAGGGTAGCGGGGCAAGAGATCATCAATAGTATCGCTCAAATGTTTGAAGAGCTCGGAAGTGTCTGATTCGCTATGGTTCGGTGAGCGGTATAGACATGCGTAGAATCTTGCCGTACTGGCAAGATTGACGCGCACCCACATTACGTCGAATCTGGAGTTTTCCAGACTCAATAGTCGCACACAGTTGACGTCAGCTCGACTATAGAGGCAGACTCCTCCTTTCAGCCGGAATTTGCTTGCGAGGGTAAAGCCCGGGCAGTCCAGATAGGAGGAGTCTGGCGGCTCGGCTATCTGAGTTTCGGATAGGAAAAGAAGGTTGGGACGTTGGGACAAAAGATGGTGATGGACGGAATTTAAATTTGTGTGCAGGCCGCGAATGTTGGCAAAATTTACCAACAGTTTTGGCCCGCACCGGGGACGCCTGCTACTCGCCGCTGTAATGATGTTAAGATTGTTGTTTTGTATGTTCATGAATTTAATTAATTTATTTTTTTTGTAGGTGTAGGAGGTGAAAGGAAAGGTCTGGAAAGGAAAGGTATGAGGGGTGGGTAGGAATCTGGGGTTCAGGCTGTCTAGGAGTGATGAGCGTTTGGTTCCAGCCCACCCACTGCGGTGCTAGGCGATAGGCCGGGAGAGTCCGGCTGGAGAGGGCATCCAATGCGCCCCAAACGCTGCTGCTGGGTCCCCTCCGGTCACGAACCGGCACAACAGCAGTGGCGGGGTTTTTTCACTCGCTGATGGGGCAGCCCACCCTTAGTCGTGAGCCTGAGGGTCGGGCCCCTGTACTATCGAGCGGCCCGGACAGCGGTAACCGGTTGTAAAGGGTCTCCCTCAACCAGCATCTCCCAACCGGCCCGCCACGCAGAAGGTGGGCCGACGCACCCGCCACCAAGACCCGGGCAAACCTTAACCCATGAACCCGGGCACCCCTGCTAAGTCACCAAACGTAGCGAACCACTTGGGGTGACCTGTGGCAGAGGTGTTGGTCATCCAATAAATGGTTCCCAGGGCGGCGGTACCCATTCCCGCCTACCAAATTGTAAAAGAATGCTATTTAACTTGAGTATATATTATCTTGCTCATTGCTTTCAAAAGCGCTTCATAATTTTCACAATACATAACTCCAACCTGAAGACAACAACAAATTCTTTCCCTACGACTTTCAGTTATTCCACCTATTTTCTTGACCAAACTGTATTTTGTCTCCAATAAATAATCTATCAAAGTAAAAATTTACTTTTCAATTTATTGGAATAACTTTTGAAGTTCGTACACATCAATTTATCAAATATTTCATCATTAAAGAAGACGATAATAAGAACATTGTGGAAAAATAAAAAAAATAAATGAAACAGAATAAGACACAGAAAATAAAAATACTGGTCAGTGGCTGAGTTGTCACCCCTATCTTATTTCTCAATCATGACTATTGTGGTTCTAGGAGATATTCAAATATTGTCAGGTTACTCGTAACTCTGAAATGTTTGTCATTCTTTTGTTTTAAAAGGGCTTAACGGTCGCCACTGGAAACCTAGATTCTCTGTCTTTCCGGAACAGTGATGAAATATTGGGTTTAAGCTTCTAAAGTTATTCCACTTCATTGAATAATCATTCTAGACTTGTAAAAAAGTCAATATTTGTCCCACGTAAATAAAAATCGGATAGATTATATGGATCCGTGACACCATCTACACGGAGAAAACTTACTGATATAAAATATTGCTAATTAATTGAATTCTACTCAATTTTTCATACTCCGGTTTGAAGCGTGATTGCAGTCCTTTAACGAATGAATTGACAGGTTTCCTAATAAACTTTCAGAAAAACACGAATGTGTTATCGCGGAACACGCGTTTATAAAAATTCGAATATTTTCGAGTTTCGTCATTGTATATTATCAAGAAAATTGCAGGTGCATGAACACGTGTTCCGAGTTATTAAGAATTTACTAAAAAAATATTAGGAAACGTCCTGCAATACCGTTTTAACAGGATTTCAATAAATCAGCGAAACTCATTTTTCTTCGTGCAGGTTGCAAATAACTCCGTGTAGAACTTTTCAATCTATCTATTTATGTAATGAAGAGTGTGGCGGGCGGGCGGGAGGAGTAGATTTGATTTGATATTTTCTTTTATATAAGGGGAAGGTCACCCTTTACATGAGATATCGAAAAACCACCCATATTTCATTTTCCCACACCTTAAAGTAGAATAAAGTCAACGCCAGGTGCTTCAGCTAGTCATGCATAAAGGACAGCCTTAAAAATATGGAAACGAATTGAAGATATTACTAATAATTCTTAAATTGAATCATGAGATCATTAAAAATTGACCGAATATAACTAATTCTCAATTCCCAATGTAATCGTATTGACACTGAAATGGCCTCCGATTGTTGGCTGTATCGCCTACTTTATTGGCGTTGGTTCTGGCACTCAGTACTGTCGACCGCCATAATATCTCAGCTCCATTATTCAACCGGAAACTAGAAACTACTCGGGCAACTACTAGTAGTCAGGTTATATTGTTGTATTTAACTAAAGATGAGGCAACACCGTTGGAACTTGGAAGAATGGACAATGGACAATATATTTTTGTATGCAAATTAGCTCACATGGTATTTCTATTGAAATAATATTTACCACGACATACAAAAAAAAAACACTTAACAAGTTATGTAAGTACTGAAAAAAGTTAATTCACACTCCATTCTTCAAATTACTTAGAATATCGACTGTGAAAATGAAAAAGTTAATTTATACTCCATTCTTCAAATTAATTAGAATATTGACTGTGAAAATGTAAAAAGTTAATTTACACTCCATTCTTCAAATTAATTAGAATATCGACTGTGAAAATGTATAAAGTTAATTTACACTCCATTCTTCAAATTAATTAGAATATCGACTGTGAAAATGTAAAAAGTTAATTTACACTCCATTCTTCAAATTAATTAGAATATCGACTGTGAAAATGCAAAAAGTTAATTTACACTCCATTCTTCAAATAATATCGACTGTGAAAATGTAAAAGTGATAAAACTTTCTTTTACATCTGACAGCTGTTTCTCCTTCTGAAAGTCCATTTTAACAGTCACGAACTGCCTCTCACTAGTTCAGTTAATTTTTGGTTATGTTTTTATATACCTATATACATTTTTATTTTATTTAAGTAATGGCAGACGTATCTACCTAACTAGTAATGATTTAGTTAGAATTTAAAAGTAACTTAAGGTGAAACTGAACATTAGTTTATTGATTAACTGAATTGATAATGGCGGTAATTAAAATAATTATTTTAAAAAATTTGCAAGTTATTCTTTAAACTATTAAGATAATAAAATTATGAATTTATAATTTGATTCGAAAAATTACTTTTTTTTTATAAAACGAATATTGTGTTTGTTTCTTGAAAGAATTGAGTTTTTATACAAAACTATTTATTCGTATTCTGCAGGTACATTGTATACTGTAAACACGCCAACAAACAATTTAATGTTTTAAAGTTTAACGTGCAAAAAGTGTTTTTTTTACTATATCTATGAACGCCAAGAATATAACTAATGTTACTTTTAAATTTAATTATTTTACAATGACTTACAGAGACGTTACTTTTAGTAACTTTCATAAATATTCAAAATATAATACATTCCCTAATACCACATTTTCCAAACACGTAGGTAACAGTTATGGAAAATATTACTAAACTTTATGAAAGTTAGTAGGTATAAAGTACAAGCGAAAGAAAGCTTCGACTTTTATCTTCCACCAAAATTATATGAAACATTTCCAAGTATTTCCAGAAACTGGAATTTCCCTCCTCGCGCTGTATGGAAGCCATTTTCTTAAATTGGACAAAGTATAAAATATTGCCCGAAGTTTGAAGCAAAGTTTCACAATAAATAATCGGTGTGTCTTAAAGTGATTCCAGCTTCCACAAGTTATATTTCCAACTTTAAATTAAGTGGAATTTCCAAAGTTACCACCGACAAAAAAGGACAAAATATCGAATAGCCTTACAAATTATTTTCTTCTTAATAAGGAGTCCATTAACGTGAACTTTATTTCAGATTCAAAACAAAATTTAAAAAGTGAGGCAACGATTTTTCAACATTACCCTATTTTTTTAAACCCTCAATTCGTTGACGAATTTCATCGTAGTACGAGCAAAATAATGTAATTGACATTTTCTTTGTTATTTTCCTGATTGATGTTTGGATTATCATGTCTTAGTTCGAAGTGAAATATCGGCACTAAGTGGATTGACGCGCACAGTACTGGATCATTCCTACATACGAGAACACACACTTCACCACAATCTACACACATCTGCCCTGATGATGGACACTGTTACGCTAGCCAAAACGTTGGTTAAAAAAGGAGGAAACGCAACATGTCTATAATAACATCCCAAAAAAATAATCGCGATTCTTTATTGACTGATTCTTTATTTATTTGGGCATATTCAAACTCGTTCATTTCACGTATTTGATTTTTCAGATCTATTTTGGGTCAGGTACGAACTTTACTTCGATATAATATTTATGGTAAATACGAGTAATTTCTTATAATATCATAAACTTTCGAATTCATTTCTAACACGACATGATTCTTACATTTCTACCAGGACATGATTCTTACATTTCTAACAGAATATAATTTTTATGGTAAATACGAGTAATTTCTTATAATATCATAAACTTTCGAATTAATTTCTAACAGGACATGAATCTTACATTTCTAACAGGACATGATTCTGACATTTCTAAGAGGACATGATTCTTACATTTCTACCAGAATATGATTCTTACATTTCTAACAGGATATGATTCTCACATTTTTAACAGGACATGAATCTTACATTTCTAACAGGACATGATTCTGACATTTCTAAGAGGACATGATTCTTACATTTCTACCAGAATATGATTCTTACATTTCTAACAGTATACGATTGTTACATTTCTACCAGACCATGATTCTTACATTACTAACAGGACATGATTCTTACATTTCTACCAGAATATGATTCTTACATTTCTAACAGTATACGATTGTTACATTTCTACCAGACCATGATTCTTACATTACTAACAGGACATGATTCTTACATTTTGCAAACATTGTGTTTTTATGTTCTTGGATCCGGGTTACAAAATTTTATAGATATATAGAACACTAGTTCCCAACCAATCGCGCTTTACACAGGGTTTACATATAAAAATCAGATGCAGACAGTAATTTTTGTCTTATTTCTCTTTTGAACGTCAAGTGTGCAAAATTTCATGAAGAAGTATCAAAATTACCACATTATCACATTAACTCCACACAGGAAGTCCTGATGAAAATAACTTCCCTCATCTAATCATAATCTCTGGGTATGCTGTGTGGATGGTCTTTTTGAGGAGAGGAAGAAGTGAACATGGGTCTCTTACCCATGTTGTAGGAGGGAAGAAACATAGAGGCCGGCAAATCGTTCCACAGCCGAGCTATTGAACTGAAAAACGAGTCGTAGAAGCGACCGTTCTCATGTGACAAATTAATATGAACCGAGTACATATGTTGGGCGCGCATTTGGCTCGTTTCCCGTTTGTGCACCAGTGCCGAAGGGATCAATGTCGCTAGTTCCTCGGAGCATCTTCCATTGGAATACCGATAGAACAAGGACAGCACACACCTGACGCTTGCGCTCTAAAGATTGCAATCTACTTGTTCAAAAATGGAAATCTATCAAACGAACCGTCCATTTCTGCACAAAGTGAAGGGTTTTTTCCAGGTATTTTGGATCTCCAGACCGGAGGTGACTGCCAAATTCAACAGTGGGGCGCACTAATTTTTCTTTCTTCTATTTCCAAAGATTCGTGAATTCTGTAAAGTATACAAGCCTGAACAATCTAAAATCGTCAAATTTAAGTAAACATAGACTGACAAAAAAAAAAATCATGAATGGAAATTTTTTTTTTTTTTTTATGCTTCCGATTTTTTTGTCCGGGTTAAAACTTCCCCATAGGAAAAACTAAACCCTTCCACTCACTTTTCCACAAATGATCATCTAGTCAATCAACACTATTCAAGTGCATTATATAAGCAAAATAAATACAAAACAATACAAGAACAACACGTCAACTCACCAGAAATCAAATGGGAAAATAATTCACCGACTCCAGATATTTTCATATCAGAGGGTTCGGCTCGGTAGAACTTCTAACAGGGCCTATAAATCCTACTGATCCCTCAACATAAATATTTAAAAAATCTTTCGTTATCCTACATGTATTCAAAATGACCGACTTTTGCATTTTTATATATAAATTTTTTGATAGATTTATTTATATTTTTATTTATTTATTTTTTTATTTATTACTTGTAAATTATTTTACATTATAAATGATAACAATGTGCAGACTTATATATATAATTTTTTCGTTATTATTCTACTACTCCATAAGTTGAGCTCCAGGAGCTCGTGTTTATGGGAGGAGTATTTACCTTTAGTTCTAATGATTTTTTAAACAATAATCAAAAACTTTTGATATAAATACAAATATAATATTAACATAGGTACACAAATTAGAAAAGTGTGTTTTTAAAGATAATTAAAATAAAATATCTTTTTACAGATTAAGTAAGCGTGAGGAAATTAAGGGTACAATATATCAGGTAAACAAATTAGAAAAATAGTTTTTTTAAAACAATTAAATTAATATATATACATATATATATAGTTTTTTTACAGATTGAGTAAGTGTAAGAAAATTAGGGGTACAATATATCATTATCCAATTTTAGGGACTTAATTAACTTTTTGAATTGTTCATAATTCACAGTTTCGGTTACACTGTAGCGTCGATATTAATCCATTGAATAATTAATAATAAACCGCTCGACCTACTTAGGTACGTACTCGCTACTTAGGTACGTATTTGCAGCCGAAATCAAAACAAAGCAACCTACCTGTTTCAAGTATCTACTCGCGACAATACTATCGTGCAATCAGTCTCGGACATTACGAGAACTCGTCAGAAGGTTCGAGTCTACGGCCTATGCTTAGTCGCCGCAATGTCGAAGGTTCCCGAAACACACAGTCTGTGCGAGTGCCTAGAATTTAGTTGCCATCCATCTACCTACTGCCGCCGTCGGCCGAGTAGTATAAATAAGCCCGACGAAGCGAGTCAGTCAGTCATAATTTCGCCGTCAGTCTACAAGGCTCAACGAGTGATCACCCGCGCTCTTCTTACTAGCGCGAGGGACACGTACCCGGCTTCGCCCGTACCATCATGGACTCTATCGGGACATCATCATAGCGCCTCGGCCACGTCCGCGGCCAGCGCTACTCGGATTACAAGCGCCCTGGTTCCAGCGTCTCTGACCAGCGCTTCTTCCACGCAACCATGACCACCACGAGGACACGCAGCATCCTCACTGGTCACGCCGTTCCCGTTCAACCGCCTACAAGGTCCGCCGCACCTTCGGCCGTCTCGTCAGCACTGGAGTGCCTGAAGACCTACGTTCTTCGCCAGTGCCTGGCCTTCATCGAGTCCCAGTCACCAGCGCCCGGCGTCGACTCACTGACCCGCGCTTGACCAGCACATCATCAGCCAGCATCCGGAATATTCTACATTTGTCCTACGTCATCTCCTCGTCACGGCAACTGACTCACCAATAAACACATGTGACCTTCACAACTTTCTTTCATTTCGTGCCTCACCATTGATCCCCAAAACACTAATTTTATTTTTGGACAATAATATATTATACCATCTCACACCTAAATACGAATAGTGGTGCTGAGCCGTGGTCGTTCTAAGCATAGGAATGGCTATTAAGGCGATGCACCACGTCGTGTAATATTTTAAATTGAGCCGCTATCAATAACAACCCTTACGTAAATGGCGATAAGGTTTAAATTCCCGCTTAACACCATCCGCCTGTTTTGATTTATGCAAGAAAAAAACATGGCCAAAAAGTGCCTTTTATTTTATTTTGTGGATGTTCAGGCATAAATATTTAAATTTTTTTCGATCATTTTATAAATAACTTAATTTGCCACATTATACAATAAAATCATAACCGAAAATGGGTTCGTAAGTACGAGATTTTGAACTTTAAAGCAGTTTTCATAGGCTTTATACATTATTTTTTTCTGGGCTTATAAAAAGACTTATCTAAAAAATACTCGATCATTTCAAAGGCCAAGATGTATTCTACTCGCAGTATTTAATTAAAGCATCTGAAACATTTTTAGGCGACCAAATTTTCAAACCAAAAACAAATGATTTTGCATTACTACGTATGGCATCGCCTTAAGCCATTAGTTTTGAATCTATTGCTTATGCTATCTGAGGGGTGAATTTTATAAATAAAATATTCTTTATAAATTTGATATAAGGCGATTCTTTTATACAATTCTGTGATAGATGGTACATTAAATTCCCGAAATATCTCTAAAGTAGGGGAGTCATATGGATGATTTTTATAATCATTCTTTGAATTGTAATTATGGGCTGTAAAGAAGCCTTAAAAGCCCCTCTCCACCCAATAATCCCGTACTGTAATATGGACTGAATTAATGCATAATAGACAATTTTGATAGTTTTCTTATTTAAAATATTTCGTATATTATAGAAAACATAGATAAGTTTTCTTATTCTTTCAACAGTGAGATTAATATGGTCTTTCCATTTAACATTTTTATCTATTAAGATACCAAGATATTTTATATTAGATTTATGATTTAGTTTCGCGGAGTCCGTATTACATGTACTGTCATTTACACCATTTTTAGAATGAATTGTTATGTTAATTAGGTTATTTGGCACATCTTCTTGTAGAGTAAAATGAATACAATATGTTTTTTCTGTGATGAGTGATAATAAATTGCCATCGAACCAATTTTTTATAACCTTCATATCTTGATTGGCTGCATTGGTAATTTCGTTCCATGTCAAGTTTACTATTAAATGATAATTTAAACATATGGTTAACGTAAATTATAAATAAAATTGGTCCAATAACAGTCCCTTGGGGAATTCCAAATTCTAAAGTTTCATCCACGCTTAGTGAGTTATTTAATTTTACTTTTTGGTTTCTTCGAGTTAGATAGCTTTGCAGCCAATACCTTACCTTACCTGACTCCATCAAACCCTGGTGCAGATGCATCTTTTAATTCACTAATAATATTTTTTATGTTATCTGTTGTTACCGGTTTGAAAACTGACAGATTATTTTGTTTAAGACAGTCCTTTTCGAAATTATCTATTTTATAATTTTCATCGATCCGTGTAGCTAAATTTTGACCGACGTTAGCGAAATATTTATTGAAGGCATTAGCACATTTTGTCGGTTCCATTAAGGCATTAATAGAATTTTTTCCGATATTAATTTTTTTAATTTGAGTTTTTTTTTTGTTTTTTCTACTATTTATTTCATTTATTATTTTCCATATATGTTTTACATTTGGTTTAGCCACATCAATTTAATTTTTGTAAAAGTTTTCTTTAGTTGTTTTTAGAAAACAGGTTAATTTGTTCCTAAATTTTTTATAATATGTGTAGGTATATTTTTTTATCCAAGGGAAATTTCTTTGTCAAGCGATCGATATAACTCTTCTTTTTTTTCTAATATACACGATTAAGCCATGTGAAATCCATGGATTTATATTTTTGAATTTTGATTTAATTTTTATAGTTTTAACATCTATATACCTTTTTTATGGCGGGGATGGATTGAACTAGAGGTAAAGGTCTTACGCCCTTATTTTAGGGCAGCGTTCGTTTAACGATTTTATTAGGTTATTTCCCATCAAACTAATTAACATTTTTCCTCCTTACAAATATTCCTAGCCAGTCATCATCATCACTTTGAATTGGTTCACTCCATAAATCAGAAATTAAATTAAGTGGCACAAAGTAGTCATCCTGTATGATGCAATTTAAACCTACATCTAGGTTATTGAAATGCATCTATCACTCCCTTGGATGTGGTGTACCTACTGTACGTAGCTACAATAATAGTTCCCCGCCGCATTGCGCTCTTTCTATACAAACTGCACGGGTACAGTAGACCGAATGGTACATTAGTTTTAAAGAACATGTTTAATTTCGATGAAAGGAAAATATTAGATGTTTGTTTTTAGCTGCACAATACTGTTCCTATTTCCAGTACCAACTGCTCCCAACAGTTTGTAGAAAATTAGGCTGATAATCCCCAATTGAGGTACATTGTGAGGTTTAAGGTAGTGGGAGGTGGGAGATGTGACTCGGCATCATATTTCAATAACATAATTACTAAGTAGTTGGCTTTTCAGTTCAATTTTCATCATCGAGTATCAATCTCCACTGTTATGATGTCTTAGAGTAGACCAAACATTGCACATTCATAATAGTAGTAATTTAGAATTTCTTTGGCTCTTTGTTGAGTGATTGAAGCTAGTGAAATTATTCTTTGCTTTGCTGTGCTCCTGTGAAAGGAGAGTCAGCAAGAAAACTTTTCAAAGCATCTCAGTGAATTATTCATCAACTACGAGGAGCTGACTATTCGCTTTTCGTCAGTGTTCGGGTTTATTTATTCTTGAAAACATTCAAAAAGTTACAACCTAAAAAATCAACTGGTAAATAAGTTTTTTTTACTCTAATACACCTTTTAAGACTTGGTTAGTCCTTCCTACACAAGAACTGTAGTCGACAACTCTACCAACTTACCAAATGCCGATCGGGTAAACTGCTGCAATGTCGAAAGTTTATAAAATGATAGATGATGCATTGTCACCGACAACGAGTCTATCCGCCGAGTTTCAGCTCGATCGGCTGTCATGGGTTAAGTGGGTTTGTTTCCGTTTTCAATATTTGCATTCATTCATTCAAATATATGTTTCTTACAAAAAAGGTTCATTTCAGTATTCAGATAATGAAAACACGTGATATCGTTGATTCCGAAAAATATTACTTGTTAACTTTACTCAAGACTCAAAAATCAAAATCCATTTAACCAAAACCATAGATTTTCGGTATCTATCAAATTTATTTTGGATAACACAAATTTATTATTGGTATTTCAATTCTGAGAATGTAACTTTCTCTAACGGTTCAACGAACAATGACCAGGAAATTGAAGTACATAAAAAGTTATCCGATTTATTAATTGTTCTTTGTTCTTATCAACTCAGAAATTATTAAAAAGTATATCAATGATAAAAAACAACTATTATTTTATAACTTTACAAGATATCTAAATTTGTTATTGTCTCGCAAAATATGATAAAGTCATTGCAGCGCCATAATGAAACAGCAACAGTTTTCAAATGGCGGCGATTGTTGATGATACTTGATATTACTGCTTATTTGTACGGTAGTAGTTGGCAACACATAAAATGTACTGAAATGTGGAATTCTTCACTACTGCATTGAAAACAGATGAGGTTTTTTTACAACAGAAAGAATTTGTTATTATTTTATAAAAACAAAATATTGAAAATTAAAGCATTTTGAAATTAAACTGTCTGGCATAAGGGCTCGCTTAGAGTAATAATATGGTTTAATACCGGCTGAAGCGTAGTTAATAGGAAGATGTTTTCTGATTACCAAATTTTCCAAAAATCCTATCTCTAATAACAGGAAATGGTGGCAACTCCAAAGGTGGCCTAATGCTCTGGGCCACCATGGGCTGTCGATCCAAGAATGGGAGTGCTTAATTTTTGAACTGCTCGGGTGTTCTGCAGATCGCAGGTGTGGCAACCGAAGTATGTCAAAAATATTGCAGGGTTTGCAATGTAACCAATTCACAATGGTAGATTATATTATATTAGATTTAATTCCATACCCAGGTCATAAAAACCAATATTCCATATTCATATAAATACTCATAGTAATAAAATATCAGTATTTTTAATAAGAAAATATGCAATACTTTAACTGCATATACAATTGCAGTTATTAACTATAGTTAATTCATTTATGGTGTGAATATTGTAATACAGACAATCATAATGTGTGTTAGTTTTCAATGTTGCGGTTGTAAAGTGCATTGTTTTTAATCACATTTAACTGTAGTTTAGCCTAGCTTGTCTTCTTTTGTGCTGAAGGTAATTGGAGTGAAAAGTAATATGCAATGCAATGCACACCGTTTGCATTGCTGTAATAAAATTAGTTTTCTCTCTAATAAAAGCATGCAAAGGCGGATAATATGCAAACAACTAGTGGCGATTCTTATGATTAAGCTGTGTTAAAATAGCACACCTTAAAACTATAAGATACGAGTAGTCACTTCAAACTTGTAATTTAAAACCCATAACAAATTAGGTATGTACTTCGCATTTTATAAATTGTATTTATTAATCACTAAGCCCCTACGACCAACCTCAGTTTCGTTAATTAATTTATGAATATATTATTTTGTTGATAAATCCTTATATCGAATATATTAGGCAAGAACCTACCGGTTTATTCCATCTTAATACTTATTGCAATTTCAACAACAACAAAAAAATCAATCCGTCCAAAGCAAAGTTTTGTTTTTCTAAGTTACATCTTTTTTTAATATATTTAAAAATATATTCCTCAGCATTTAAATCCCTGAATTCAACATTAACCCAAAACTAAACACATGTATTCACCTTGCTGTATACATTTTTAACACTTCATACAGTGAATTCTACTTAACGAATAACATTCAAAATTCACACGATACATTACTCAATGCAGACTAAATACGTCCCCTTCTCCTCCCTCCCACCATCCCATTCCCCTAGGCTGATGTTACTCTTTTCTCTTTTATATTGACTAAATTAAGATACATTAGTAACTTATTTTATTATACATGATAACTGTTGTCTGACTGAGGATTGATCCTTCCTCCCTGTTTCCATCTGCTGTTAACATTTATAATGTCTTACTTCCCAGGGACTGAGAAAAATGAGTGCACCGCGCTACCATGCTATCCACTTTCTAATTTGATTGTACCGAGATATATTTCGTACAGTGACCGGATAACTCATCAAAATAATAATTCAACACACCTACAAAAAGTGATACAAAGTGTTAAAGTGATGAAACAAAACTAGGTTATATAGATGACATAGGTTGGGTTTATAAGTTAGTTTTTTTTCATCACTTTTAATGACTTTATATCACTGTTTAAAGGCGTATTGAATTATTACTGTGTTGAGTAGTCATGGATCTATTTCGTATATTAACTGCTGTTAGTGTTTATAATGTTATGCCAGCAGAAGTTGATGGAATGCATCGTCATCGACAACCAGTCTACTTGGTCAGTTTCAGCTCAATCGGATGTCGGGAAGTGGGTTATTTTTTCCTTCCAAGATTCCATTTCATAAATTTATTGTTAATTTATTCAAGAAATCGAAATTCAAATAGATGACAATAGAACTAACAAATACTATGAAATAGCAATGAATCGTTCATGAGGGAGCCTCACAATTGAACTAGCTCTTTTAAATGAGCCGTATTCGTACGACTCCGCAAACCTTCTTTCAAACTCCAGGTGCAAATTTTCCACTGCGTCGAATTACTGTGTTTCATGACAATGAAATGTCATTTATTGCTGAAATAATTTCTTTCATTTTTAAAGTCATTAAAAAGCGCTTCTCCAGCTCGTTGCATGGCTTCCTTAATCATTTCTCCATCTTCGAAAGGTTTCTTACGTAGAAGTACTAAGTTTCATGGTATTCTCATATTATATTGTAAATATTATAAAATATTGATATTGACAGCTCAACCGTTAAAATCGGTGACTTAACCGATACTGAATCTGCTGTGGTCGAAGAAGAAATAATTAAAATGAGAAGCGAAATATTTTTGATAGCTAGGGCATCTGGTTGTACTGATTTTTGGAAACTGATTTGCAAAGAAAAGTTTCCATGCCTAAGAATGGTAGCTTTATATTTGACGTCGTTTTTCGGTTCTACCTATCTTTGCGATTCAACATTTTCAACGATGAATGCAATAAAAACCAAACATCGTTCCCGCATAACAGATGCTCACTTAACTTCGTGTTTGCGAATCGCAGTTACTTCCTACACTCCCCAATATGATAAGCTTGTGGAGAATATGCAGTGTCAAACATCAACCATAAACGTAAAACTGAATGAAAAAATTTTATGTTACATTGCATTAATAAATTATTACAAATTTATCATAAAATATTTTTATTTTGTCACTTTTAAACTTTACCTTGCAGTCGACAACAAGAAATAATTTTTAACGCAAGTAGACCGAACAGTTCAAAAGTTTGGCCACCCCTGGCTTATAAGATTGTCATGTATATTTGTCGATTAAACTCCAACCACCTTCCCATCCACGATCCTGGTCCTAACAAATCAGTTTCCCCTGGTGTACCGGCCTGTCACCGGGACAGGAGTGCTCCTTGCTGGGGTGGTACATTCGTATCTGTATGAGGCAGCGTAACGGTATCAAGAGTCATACGGTCATTCATACGCTGAGAGCTGAGAGCCGTATGGAGGGAGCCGTAGCGGGGGAGCCGTCCCAGGGGAGCCGTATCGGGCTAGTCGAATCGTGCGAATACAATATTCTCATTTCTCATACGCTATGAGCTCAAGACTCACGTTCAATCGGGCCGTCTTTCAATTGAGTCGACTCTTTGAGCCGTACGAAATTTTTTATCTGGTTGCGTGGCTCCCTCTCTTAATAAAATGAGTCATAACCTACCGCTGCTATGTACACTAATAATAATATATGACCGAGTTTCTGTTGAATCTGTTGAACTGCGCAGTTGGGTATTATTCTTTAGTACCTGCCATTTAAGTATTCTGTGCTCGGAACCAGAAATAATTAGTTTCCTCGTTCTGAAACATTGTTTGCAAATAATGATACGTCTCCGTGTGGTCTAATGACTTTATCCTATAGATTTTGTACTTCGCATCATGTCAAAGAAATAGCAGCTAGATGTATTATAAAATATGCAGCATATATATTATTATGCAGGTGATAAATGACAATAAAATTATGGGTTTTTAAGTTCATTCTATTGCGAAAGGGTTTATTTGAATCAAAATAATTGTCTTCCCAAACACCACTACTTTTCTCCGCGGGAGTAGTCAAACGTGATGTAAGACTAAACAATTATTATATCCCGTCACACATTCCTTGTTTCATCGTCTTGTACATACTTCTCTACTAATCTGACTCTTGAAATTAATAAAATCTCTTCCAGGGAAGCTGTATTCAACAAAATCCAATCTCCAAATCTTAAAACTAAAAACCCTTGACTCTGTGCAAAAACGGTCCGTCCGTTTGATAGATTCACCTATTTTAACAAACGGACTGCAATCTGAACACAGGCGTCAAGGGAATGCGGTCCTTATTCTACCGATATTTCAATGAAAGTCACCGTCAATGTCCCTTCGACACCGGTACATAATCTGGAAACATGCAAAACGTATTCCCCACATTTGTACAAAGTTGACAATTTTCACACGAGAACGGTTCGTTTCTACTTCTTGTTCTTAAGTTCCCAGCCTGGCTGTGGAACGATCTGTGGCTGTGTTTCCTCCCTCCAACAACACTCCGTTATTTCCACAAAAATATACTCTACACAACATCCCCAAAGATAGCATCGGCCCTGAGGGAAAACACTCCACTTTTTCTACAATCCTTGCAAAATCAATGAATTATTCCATCAATGATCTTATATTATATTCAGTTCATACAAAGGTGATGTTGCATTCACAAGAAAGCCAAAACATTGAAAATTCTCATATAAAGGCAAAGATACTACTCACTGGTTTAGAGCAGTATTGCTTTATTTAATGTCTTAACAGTCGGCGTGCTCCACAAATCATTAGTTCAAACAGTCTCCTCACGAGCAGAGAGAGCTGAGAGCAGAGAGGAGTATCAGATGGCAGGAGTCACGGAGTAGAGGGAGTGGAAGTAGAATGATGGCACAGACTAACAGAACACATGAACTAACAGAAGTCGCAGTCGACAGTCAGTGCGAGATGTCAATCAATTAGGACAAATGAACCTAACTACTTAGAAAACACGAGTACAAATTTTAGTATTTATTCCAGCAGGACTAGGAGGATAACTATTATATTTAAAATTAAAACAAAATGACAAACATTTTAGGTATCTAAATATAATATATACATAAGTAAAATAAAAAGAGAATGAATGAGTGCATCCTTCTTTTGGTGAACATTTTGAAGGCATTGCAGAACCTTGGTAGTTTCATAAGTCGCCTGTGTGAATTATTGCAGCACGCCTTCAGCTTGTCCAATTGCGTTTTTCGGTATTGTGTACACATTTCAAAAGTATACAGAGCAGTACGGTATGTCAAGTAGTATTTTTTTAGAATAAAGTGTTTAGTAGATATGTCATTACAATGAACAAAAGCAAGTGCAATTTCTGTCACCAAGATTAAGAATTTGTTGGCGAAGTAGAAATACACTTTCTTACACTAAATTGTACAATTAGTTATCTTCGTTAAAATTACATTTTAGAATTTTGTTTCCGAAATTATGAAAAATATTTATGACATTCTTATGCTTTTCTTCACTCTTATTTATTTTATTTTATTGATACATAATTAAGAGAGTACGTGTGTTTTTTTGTGATATTTCACCCTCCATACCAGGGATGACCCTGTGAATTTTACATTTTGCGGATATAGAATCTATACATTACTATAATATAAAATAGAGAAATAACAAAAATGATTTATAGCTAGTTTGGGTTGCAAGAAGAGGATGGAGAAGTTAAAGAATTATAAGAAGATGAAAAATTTGAGAAATTGTTAGTAAATAGATCACACTAATTAATTATGTACATACTATACCGCTAAGTTAGGGAATAAGGATATATTATGTTTTGTCTAAAAGGTGATTAAATTGATAGAGTGTAGAATGAATGGGTATTGTAGTTGTAATGTATTCCGTGTGTTAGGATCCATTTCGTAATTTGTTTTTTAAAGGAATGGGGTTGACTCACGGTTTTAAGGTTTTCAGGAATAAGGTTAAAGATTTTAGGAGTTAGGAAGAAAAATTGTCTTTGAGCTGACGTGGTATGTAGTGAAGGTACTTTGTAGTAACCGTTGGTTATTGTTCTGGTGGTGTAGTTGTGTTGTAAGAGAGTTTTATTTTTATATTTGAACAGGAAATGTATAAGCGAAAATTTTAGGTGGAGTTGTCGTATGTTTAAGATCCTAGACCATCTTATATCCTTGTCAGTTTTATGTCTGCCAATAACTTACGTGTTTATAATATGAAGGTGTAATTAAAGAATTTGCATTTGCACACATTTTAACAGCGGTGTATACATTTATGTATAGCGCTTTGATAATTATTTATTTTAATATTATTAATAGTGGTATTACTGAAAGGTATCAAATTATCAGTGGCGTGCAGTCCATTAAGGCTGAAAAACCTACCCTATAAAACAATAATGAAGAAATTATAGAAAATTTAAAAAGACGACGAATTTCTGATAAAAGCGATGCACTGCTAAATAATGGAAAATGTATTTGATTTAAATATTTCTTGAAAATATTTAAGATTCTTTAATTAAGTACCACAAGTAGAATAACAATAAACCAATTCAGTCGCGGCTGCGTTTGAAATAGTATAGATTTTGCGGATGATTTTGCACAACAAACCCTACACCATATCAGTCGCTTGGGCGACTGAAATTAAATAGGGTTTGTTGATGATTTAGCATAAAAGCCCATTACCGTTTCAAGTAGCCACCCCGATAAACATGAAAAAAATATAAATCAATGCACGATTACAGCTAACCTTTTGTAATAGTGCATTGCACGCCACTGCAAATTAGATACAGATGGATTAATAAATATGTGGTAAATATGCCATTTAATCATTTTGAAACGGATAATAAGGGTTTTTGTAAATATTGTCATAAGTCAATGTCAGTAAGATTGCGTCATTAAATTTTGAGATTTTATATTTTTTTATGTCGCACTAAACTAACAATAGTTACAAATTTTATCCTAGATGGCAAAGGTAAAAATATTACTTCAATCTATTACTGTCTGTGAATGTTTTAAATAATCTCTGATAACTAACTCTAAGTTGTTTTTCAAATCACCTAACGGTAGCTACTTCAGCTTAGGTAGTGTTCAATTTAATTTCAATACCACCATGAAATAGAATTAAATAAAAATGCCAGCTCCAGTGCGTGTATGTAGTATGTATGTAGTTTGGCGTTTTCAGCTATTCCAAAACCACTGCGTTTAATCGCATTGCATGAGGGCGGTACGACTTGAATTGCGTTGCTAGTCTGTTGCCAGAGTGCTGTGAAGTTGAATAATATCTTTTTAGCTTTCGCAACGAACAGAGTCAACAGTTTATTAATCTCAAGTTTTCAGATTGTTAATTTATTATCTGAATACTTGTTTCAGGATGTTAACCAACCTTGAAATTAACTTGTTCTATTCGCAAAACACTAGTCAAAATAATTAATTTGTCAATCGATAAATAATGAATGGTCAATAAGTTGCTGACTCTTTACGAGCTGTGCATATTTTCGGACACGGATTTGAGATAATTTTTGTGCATTGTACAGATCAATGAACCCTGTAAATTCTGTTAAATTAGCACTATTATTATCATTTTCGAATAAAAGTATTACTAGGCGAAAAAAATACCATTAAATAATTAACTGCCCTCAGTTATACTACTTACATTATATCATATTATTTATTCCAAATCGCTGTAAACACTAGCAGCCTTATCACATTGGATAAATAACAAGTAAACAATTTGTTTTGTCAACTTTGGCTAGTTGTGTTGTTCCCAAAATATATTCGTAGCCTTTGATAAACAAAACAGAGTCATAAAAATAAGAGTTTGTACATTAGGGAACATTTTATTGCGGTCATAATTCTTCTGTACAGAAAGTTGACGCTATTGCAATCATAAATTAAACGAAGTCAAGTTAATATTCTGGATTTAATGAGCAATATAAATTGCTCCCATTTCTGGAAAAAAGAAAATGAACGAATTCCGTTAAATTAGATTTCATAAAATGTATAATCATTGAAGTGCTTCGCTCGGAGTCTGGATTAGATTAGCCTTAATTTCCAGATATTTTTCGTCAATAAATTACATTATTTTTTTTACTACTACTACTAGAAAAATCACGGGGTATGACTTGAAACGGAATGTAAACTGAAAATTGTCGTTTCTCTTAAAAAATACTACTTATATCAAATACCTAATGAGATAAAAATTATTGTCATGTAAAATTAATATCATTTTTTTATAAATTTAATTATTTTTACTTTTAAAGTGTCGTTAGAGATAAAGTCACAAGAAGATCCATCATTTATCGATTTTAGCTGTACACTACACATGAACAGACTGACGAAATGTGAACTGTCGATATTAGATGTACACTACACATGAACAGACTGACGAAATGTGAACTGTCGATTTTAGATGTACACTACACATGAACAGACTGACGAAATGTGAACTGTCGATTTTAGATGTACACTACACATTAACAGACTGACGAAATGTGAACTATCGATTTTACGAAAATTAATAAACAAACTATTTTATTGATATTAGGTATTTGATCGCTTGTATGAATTTAAAAAAAATATTTTTATAATTTGATAATTTTCATAACACGCAACACATACAGGTTCCAAGATGGGTTCGCTAGGAGTACATCCCGCAGATTCTATTCTGTTCTGTTATAATGCTGTTTTTCAATTGTTCTCTTTTTATCGTGTTCTGTTTTATCATGTTATATTTTACCATGTCATGTTTTATCGTGTTTCTTTTGTTGTGTTTCATTATATTATCGTTTAACATTATCTGTTTATCGAGTTCTGGTTTAACTTGTTATGTTTAACATGTTATCTTTTATCATGTAATATTTTACCATGTTATATTTTAACATGTTCTGTTTTATTTTGTTATGTTTGACATGTTATGTTTTAATATGTTATGTTTTATCACGTTCTGCTTTATCATGTTTTATTTAACATGTTATATTTTAAATTAATATTTTTTTAATGTTATGTTTTATCACGTCCTTTTTTATCATGTTATGTTTTATCAAGTTCTATTATATCATGTTCAGTTTAACATGTTATGTTTCATCATTTTATGTTTTATCGCGTACTGTCATAAAATGTTCTGTTTTAACGTTGATCCATTTTTTCGTGTTCATTTTTTCCGCTTACAGTTAATAAAAAAATAACCTCAAAATGTGTAGAGTAAAAAAATTTAAAATCAATTTTGTCAGCTTCTCGGTTTCCATTCCGACAGCATTTTAATTAATTTGTAAGATGATAAAAATAATGGCGACTGTAAAACAGCTTTTAACACAATATATATTTCTCCTTTATTTATGACATGCCAACATAAATGAGAACAAACATAACAAAACAGCATTAAAGCGATTTATTTCTGTTCGTGAAACAGTTTCCTCTTATTTTCCTTTATTTTGTAGCCATAAATTTAGCTTCGTGATGTGTTCAAAGCTTTTATTTTAATTCCCTTAGAAATTGCTCACTGCATTCATTTCGGAATCAAAACATATTTTTCAATTCAAAAAGCTCTTTTGATATCAAATCGAGTAAAAGCACAATGAAAATATTTATTCGCCCGCCTTCTAGATTGAAATACATTCAATTTGAGAAATATAAGAAAAGATTTAATATTTCATACCAATAACTAAATATTACTACCTAAATTGCCGGAATTTTGTCACTATTTTTTTTTCATATTGATCAATATTTAACACCTCAGGCTAATTTGTTCGGTTTCACGAATTTACTACGCGTAATTATTACCCTACTAGCAATAGCTAATACGAGTAATAACCCGTAAAGTCATTTATTCGCTTTTGGGAATACCTCAATATGGTCTCATAAAAATCTTTGTATTGCACTTACTGTTATAGTTATAAATATGATTTAATATGTGTTAGAATGAAAAACCTCTATGTTATATATTCAAATCTAGAAGTTAACTAGAGAAAAATTAAAATGGCCACTTCTATGAAACCAAAAATTCCGACCGCAATTTGAGAAAAAAATTATGAAACTTTGTATTTTTTTTAATGAAATATTAAAAAAGAAAGGTGACAATTATTTATTTTGCTATCAGTAATTTAAGTTCAGTGTTTAGATGAAAAAACAAAATGTGGGCCTTTTTTTTTATTTTCATATATGCTTTCAAAATATTAATAATTCTAACAATGGAATTTGAAAGCCTATTTTATCACCTTTCAAAATAGTTTTTAGTTTTCGGATACGTTCAGAAATATTCCATTCAGTTTGATTTAATTGCAAAGCGGAAATACACACTAATTTTCTGAACTTCTAACAGCGTCCTTAAGAAATATAACCGTCAATACGCCAGAGACCTGAGGGGTTAAAAAGTAGGTATGAATAAGTAGGTTAATCGATGGTATAAATAATTTTGTCTATATTATGATAAATTTTCTTACTTTCTCACAGCAAATGAACATTCAAAAGTTCCATAGCTCATGGTGTAAATGACGTTGCCCCCTAAATATAGATTCGTTGACCTATAATATTTCGGAAGAAAAAGATATTCGAATTTCATGCTTCAAGGGGTCACGGACAGCTAAGAGTCATTGCTGCTTAGTAAACACGATTGATATTTGTTTTATATGTAGTATTTTTCTAGTTTCTATATTATTTTATGTTACTGTTACATGTTTTACTAATATTGTTTATATTTATTTTAACAGTTTACTGTAATATCATGCTTTATTGTTTTTTTGTATCATAATCTAATTTTATCCATAACTAATTATCATCTTTTGAAGACAAATCATTTGTTCTAGAAGCTTATGGATACAGGATATTTAAGCATGTTGCCAGGTGAACTATCAAAGCGAATAAAATTTAGGTAAATCAAGCAACCTGGCAACATAGTTGGCAAGTGAAATGTTAGCTAAATCATGTTTCAAGGATAAACCGTTTAAAAGATAGATGGATAAAGCAACGAATCGTTTTTTTCATGTTATTCGTCACTTGATTTATTCAATTCACAATTATTGGTTTTGAATGGTTTCTCAGCAAATTTGGTGTGCCTAAAATGATTTTGTGTTAAATTTTCACTGTTGGGCTGTTTTCTTAATATCACCTCAAGGGCGATGTATAAGGCTGAAAAACATTTAAAACGATGTTACAATAATGAAATTTGTACCATATTTGAGGTTTAAAATTTATGGGTTAACTAATATATTTTATGCTCCTTGTGTCATTTGCATCATGAATTTTGATGTTTTCAATTTTTCCAATGTAACAATCTAAAAATACCTATAGTTAACTACAATAGTTTACTGTACACTCTTACAAAAACAAGCTAATGCTTCCATGGAAGAGTAGCATTCGATTCTCATAATATATAGAAATCCAATGTAAATACTATTTTATATGAAATAACACAATTTTTTTTTTAAATCCCCAAAAAATTAAAAATTATAAAAAAGATCTAATTAAAGTGTTTTTCGCTTTTCCAATTTAGCCAATTCTCAATAATAATCAATAGCTATTTCCACTCTTTTTTGAGTAAGACGGTGCTTATGTGGAACGAGCTACCGGCATCTGTTTTTCCTCCTTCATATAATCCGGGCCTCTTCAAGACCTTTTTTTTTTTTTTTTATTATTTTAATATACATCATATGGGTTACATTAATACATACATATTTTGCAAAATATAATATTAAGGTTCATAATTGGTCATGTATACCTTATCAGAAAAGAGGAGCTCTTGTGCCTGATAAGGGAGCCACGATTCTTACTTAGATTCATAATTCATTATGTGATATAATAGCAATAATATATATTATAATAATATATATATATATTTTTTTATTTTTTTATTTTTGTTTAATATAAGTTTTTTTGGAAAAAAAGTTTGATTTTATTTATTTGTTCTTGTTGGTTCGTAATACAGCGCAATTCGGAAGGGAGATTATTGTAGTTTTTTATGGCTTGGTAAATATAATGGTTTTGCATTTGAGTTGTTTTAAAGATTGGCGTAATAAATTGATTTCCATTTCTCATGAGTTTGTAAAATTCTTGATATTCTTTGTTATTTTTTTCTTTACACATTGTTATAATGGAAGTTTGCTTAAATATATCATCAATATTTGGTACTGGAAACAATTTAAAAAGCAATTTTGTTGGGGAAGTAGACATTTTTTTAAGTATTACTTTTATAATAATTTTTTGCGAGACTTTTACTGAGTTTAGGTTGTTTTTATAAGATCCTCCCCAACCTATGATTCCGTAAATAAGCAGGGAGTGGACAAGAGCATAATATACATTTTTTAGTATTTTCACATTTAAAATATTTCTTAACCTAACAAATACATATATACATTTCCTTATTCTCTTTACTAACTCCCTAATATGGCTTTTCCATTTCAGATTTTCATCGATGATCACACCAAGATATTTAATTTCAGAAGAAGAGTTGATTACAGTACACATAGGATTAAGTAGTTTACAGTTGACATTGTCACAATTTTCATCATGGATTATGATATTTACTTTGTGTTTAGGTATTTTTTGTAGTGAAAATAATACATATGTTGTTTTTTTAGCATTAAGTGTGAGTAGGTTATTATCAAACCATGATTTTAAGATATTAATACATTCATTTGCAATTTTGTTAACTAGTTCCCATGTTTGACCTTTTATTAATAAAACAGTATCATCAGCATAAGAGATTAATTCACCTTTGATTTTCTGTTGGAAAATGTCATTTACATACATTAAAAATAGTAATGGTCCGAGGACCGTGCCTTGAGGAATGCCAAATGTACTTGTTAGTGGTGTACTAAAAGTTTGGTTTAATTTTACAATTTGAGGTCTCTCTGTTAAGTAGCTTTCTATCCATTTAAGGGCTAAGTGGTCAATGCCATTTTCTTTTAATTTTAATATAAGTTTTTCATGGGAAATACTGTCAAATGCTTTCTTTAAGTCAATAAAAATTCCTATACATTTATTTGATTTGTCCAGGTTACTCTGAATACTAGATGAAATTTTTGCAATGGCATCTTGGGTACTTTTTCCCTCTGTGAAACCGAATTGATTTTCATTTATAATTTTGTTTTTATTTAAGAATGCAGTTAGTCTTTTTTTAGCAATTTTTTCAAAAATTTTCGATATATTAGATAAGAGTGAAATGGGTCTATAATTAGAAATGTCCTCCGGGCTACCGGACTTAAATATTGGAGAGATTATGGTTTTCTTATACGTGCTCGGGAAAACTCCTGTCTTAAAGCTATTGTTTATAATATGAGAGATTGGTGTAGAAACATAATTTTTAATGATTTTTAGTGTTTTTACGGTGAGACCGTCAAATCCCGGAGCAGAACCACCTCGCATTTTTGATATAATTTGTACAATTTCAGACGGATTGGTTGGTTCGAAGAGTTCAAGTTTAGTTTCTATATTCGGAATATAAAGGATGCATTAATAAATCCTTTCCTACCGCCCCAACTATAACCCGCCTCACATCGATGCCCAACCGGGTGACAACAACGCTCCCCTGCTTTTACACTGTACAGACAACGACGCTTTAATGAGGTGTCACATAGATATATCTAAAAATAAAAAATATTAAATTTTTTTAGCAAACTTAGTTAAAGAATTTTTATTGCATTTTGCAAAATATAAGTATCTGTAAAATAGCATAATTGTTCTGTTTTTACAAAATTTAACACTTGATTAATTGAACCATTACTTATTTGTGATGTGAAAATATAAGTAAAGCTAAAATAAACCCTTTCGACATCTTTAAAACCTTGTTTTAAATTAATGAAGCTAATGTCGTGTTCCTGTATTAAGCGGTTGAATTATTATGACCAACGTCGTTAAATTGCCAATCCACTTCCAACAATAAGAGTGATCTAATAATTACGAATGCTAATCATCATCGCCTAAAATTAGCATAAAACTAAATCACCATGACGTAATCTTGGCAACGTTATTTCTGGAGCAATTGGAACTACTTGTCAAACATTATAACCACCTTAATACGTATAATATTCTACAGTGTATTTAGCTTGTAACGTTTCTATATTGTTGCGACAGTTAGTCAAATGACTGAGACAATTCTCTGAACTCGGTCCAGTGGACATACTTGAAATTGACCGCAATTAGTATCCACATAAGTTCGTTCGTCAGAAAACCTGTCACCAGCTGCCACTCTAGACTTTTTTTTTCTGTGTTGAAAAAATTAGATCAAAAGCAAAAAAATATATCTCATAGAGTTTCATTTCATTTGTAAATACACGAAAATCACTGATTATTTTTTAATAAATACAATTATTCACAAGGCTTTTAGCTACCCGAAAACGTTAAAAGTTGAAATAAAATAAAGTGAGATATCGAACGTAACAAAACACATATATAAGAACGACCAAATACTCGCAGGAAGTCATTGCATTCAGCGTTACGTATTCGTCTTAGTGTAAGCATGTCTTGTCATCTCAGTCACACCAAATTTTAGGTGCGTAAACGCTGCCCGGTACCATAACTTCATATACACATATCCTTTGAATGTCTATCTTTATCATACTTGAAAAACGTTTGAATTAAGAATTTACTGAAAAGAGCGTTTGTTACTCACAACATTTTAGATTACATTTTTTTTGACAACAACACGTCTATTTGCATTGTAATGTCATTGATCCCGAATTCAGAAATTGAAATGCCATCAGCCATGTTATGTGATTGGAATAGCCAGGTAATTCCCAAACCTCCTCTTTCCCAAACCCATCCCATCTCTCCCTCCCACTTTTAAACAAGATGATTTAAACCCAAAATAGGTATACTATAGTTTCGTTGACTGTGTGCAATTGGGACGCTTATGCGGTATTCACTGATGGCAGAATGTAATGACAAAATGTCTGTCGCAGCATTTCGAATGAGAAAATTCTTTAATATGAACGAGACGCATAGATGTGCACATAAATGAGATGGACGATGAAAAAATATAACATGTACAATACTAAACATGTAAAAATATAACATGTACAATACATAACATGTAAAAAATATAACATGTTCAATACATAACATGTAAAAAATATAACATGTTCAATACATAACATGTAAAAATATAACATTTACAATACATAACATGTAAAAATATAACATTTACAATACATAACATGTAAAAATATAACATGTACAATACATAACATGTAAAAAATATAACATGTGCAATACATAACATGTAAAAATATAACATGTGCAATACATAACATGTAAAAATATAACATGTACAATACATAACATGTAAAAATATAACATTTACAATACATAACATGTAAAAATATAACATGTACAATACATAACATGTAAAAATAACAACAATAAAAATCAGGAATCATTGCAAAGATCGTTTAAGCCTTTAAACGGGATGGGAAGGGAATGGATGGAATTTAAAGAAACAGCGTGGTTGAATGTGAATGAGGCAAGGAATGTTTGCCATGATTTTAAATGATTTTTTTAATTGAAAATATCAACCCCTACGTATACCCCTTTACAAGAGACAGCAATTTGCATTACAAAGAGTGTATTACTTGCAAATTAGACCTGAAATTCGCGATCTCTCGGAATGATGTAATGCACCGCGATATTATAATGAAATGAGGACTTAGTTGAGTTACAAGGATTGAAAACAACATAAATAGGTTCTAAAACCTTTAACTCCATTCACTGTAAACAGGTGTTTCTTTAAAAAAATATTACACTTAATTTACAAATAAACCATCTGAAATAAACTCGCACATTATCTCTATGATTCTATCATAATTCTTTTCAGACATGTGTCAGACGTAATATGAATTTTAAAAAATATAGGTAATATTTCAGACAAGATTGCATTATAAATAACTCACCCAAAAGTGTTCATTCATTTAATATTATCTTCTTGAGATCTTGTATTAATTAATTACGCCAACTCCTTGTCTCTTATGGAAAATATCCATAATTTATTTATGAAGTTTTGCAAGGTCTGTGCACACCAAAAATCTTCAACCAATTTCTCTGCAATTATTTTTCCTGGCACATGTTCAAGTTTGTATTTATTGTGCCACCGTATATTTACTAAAGGTATGCGATAATGGCTTGTATTGTCATAAGAGAACAAAGCCATGGAAAAGATTATTCACCGCTATGTGGGTCACCTGGCCGATGGAAATAATAATAATTTGATAATTAATTTCACAATATGGTAGAAAATAATTAGTTTGATTTATTCATTAATAGTTCAATTATAATTTTTGAACTACAAATTACGCTGTTAGGTTGTTTTAAGTCCAAAAACGTTAAGGCGATGCCATACGTAGTAATGCAAAATCATGTGTTTTTGGTTTGAAAATTTGGTCGCCTAGAAATGTTTTAGATGCTTTAATTAAATATTGCGAGTAGAATACATCTTGGCCTTTTAAATAATCGAGTATTTTTTAGATAAATCTTTTTATAAGCCCAGAAAAAAATAATGTTAAAGGCCTATGAAAACTGCTTTAAAGTTCAAAATCTCCTACTTACGAACCCATTTTCGGTTATAATTTTATTGTATAATGTGGAAAATTAAGTTATTTATAAAATGATCGAAAAAAAATTATATATTTATGCCTGAACATCCACAAAATAAAATAAAAGGCACTTTTTGGCCATGTATCAGACAGGAGTGTATGACACACAAGACTGCAAAATAGGGCCGGTGATCCCAATCCGTGGTGGCTGAAGGCGTCTTCCTTCAGTGGCGTCGGGGCGTCGAGCGGGGCGTCGAGCGGGGCGTCGAGCGGGGCGTCGAGCGGGGCGTCGAGCGGGGCGTCGAGCGGGGCGTCGAGCGGGGCGTCGAGCGGGCGTCGAGCGGGGCGTCGAGCGGGGCGTCTCTGTGGCCGTTGTAGCTGGTCCGATGCTAGTACTCGTCCTTGCTGTAGAATCCGGGTCTTGTCGTAGGGGCAGAGAGGTCCGGGGTGAGGCGAGGGTCAGAAGAAGATGAGAAGGCGAGTAGATTCAGAAGTCGGAGCGAGGTAGAAGGCAGAGCAGAGAGAAGTGTTGAGCTGGTGGAGGTTGCTGGCTATCTGCCCTTCCAAGGGACTGTCGCCCGTTTTATAGGACCCCGGCGGCCTTCGCTGGCCGAGCGACGTTCACACGGGCCCGCTTTCTCTTTGATTCCTGGAATCGAGGCCCGTGACTGTTACGTGCCCGCGGCCCGCCGCCGGGTTGGCTACCGCCTCTCGGCCGGTACTTTCGGGCCCTTGGTCGAACGCGACCCCGGCCTCTCTTTGTTCAGGCACGGTTCCCAGAATCGAGCTTGTGGAACGCTCGGGCAGCAAACCACGCTATGACGGCGCGCGGCCCTTTGCTTCGGGTCGCGGCCGAGCGTCCCTTCACGTATAAGCACGATTCTCATAACCGTGCCCGAATTAAATGCTATGCTCTTAATCCACCAGCTCTCTCAGTATACTTCTCTGCCCGTGCCCCCTAGCCAAGCTCCGATGTTTTATTTATTGTTTCATAGATACATTTACATTTCTTTTACATTTAAATTTCATACATAGTTCAGTTAGTTTATACACATTTGACATATTTCTCATAAATTCTCATTTTAATTTTAAATTTTTATTTTATAATTCTATACGTGGGTGACTGCGGCCGAGCCCGGAGCAGTACGTCCGTCACACTCCCCCCGTGGAGCTCGGCATTTCTTTAAATCACCTGTTCCGATTGTCGAATAGGTAAGGCTTCCGAATAGACATCTCTTGCTCTATTCATAAAAATGCTAATATCTCCCGGTTGCTGGAGTTTTCCGTTATTTCACTCCCAATGTATTCATTTACATTTTAAAATCAAGGTTGTCTCATTACCATAGTGTTTTTGTAAGTAGTACGCCAGTCATTTATCTCCACGGTTTATGAATAAGGTTTATATTATGCGGCTATAACATGCAACTCACTCGGAAGGAGAACGGAACCATTGGTTCGAGATGCAAAACGTGGAAATTTATTGTAACAAATTTTGTATTACAACAACTTTTCTTTAATAACTTTTGACGGTCATACCGATCAATGAAATACTCGAATATTATTGAAGAAGAATATAATAATAATTAATCTAAATAAACGAAATACAAAAATAATATAAATGAAAATGAAATATGAAAACAAAAATTATAATGAAATATGAAAATACGAAATATGGGTGAAGAAAAGTAATGGTCTCGGGATCTCTGTCTTACCGGGATAACGTCTTTAACCACTCGACCATTGGGACCTAATTATTATACGTCATTTTGTCGATCCTATATTTCAAATACGAAGACATGGCACGACCAAGTGAATCAGATACTTGAGTCGGGCCATGTCAAGAGTCAGAACAATAGAAGAGTATGTATGAGACGATGTATGAATGTGAATGAGGCAAGGAATGTGTGTCAAGACCGAGTTGTTTGGCGGTCCGTCCTCTCTGCCTACCCCTGCGGGGAAACGGCGTGATGGTTAGTTTTTTTTTTTAAATTGACAATATTATCTTGCTTCTAGTTTTACCATATTTTTGGCAGCTGTCTTTTTGAATGATTACAAATTTTTAAAGAATTGATTTGTAACCTAGATAGTGTCTCGGATAAACATATCCGATTTTTTTTATTTAAATGGGATATCTATTGACTTTTCTAAAAGCATATTTTTTTATCGTAACAACTTTTTTGGTAAGACAAAGATCCGGAGTTCGATTCCCAGTTGAGACCGTCATCTTTTTTATTTTTTTTGTGTCTTGTTATGTTTCATGTTTCGTTCAGATTCATTATTATTATTTTGTTCGTCAATAATTATGACAGCTTAAGAAGAGTTTTCCAGTGTTAACACCATAAATATAAATATTTAAAAAATATAAATTTACGCTCTGAAGCTTTTGCTGTTTTGCTTTTTTGGGTAAAAATTAATCACTACTGATTTAATTGTTAGGAAAATTAAGAAGTGATTTCACCCACGGAATTTAGCGCACTTTTAACCTGTATCCGTACAATACCATTAAAATACACACTTCATTATACACTACTGTACCTCATAATATTTGCCAACATTTTTTTTCCATTAACTCCTTTATTTTTGTATTTTATTTTATTTCGTGTATGTTTATCTTATTTAAATTTAGTATTCCATATTATCTTTTGTTGGATTTAATTAAATTCTAAAATGTTGGCGTTAGCACAGGTAAGGCACCCTGTGAGGCTACATTATGAAATGATGTTTTAAAATACTATGTAAGGTTTTTTTTATATTCAATTAAATATAAAAAAAAAATTAAATAATTTATTTTCTTTTTTTTCCATTTTAGGTAAGCTACAAATACAGTAAGGTAAGACATATTTTAATACATAGTTTTAAAGTGCACAGTTACCAAAAAAGGGTATAGTTTTTTATAATTATTTTGAAAGCGAACGATTAATTATTGCATACGTACGAAATATAAAAAATATATTTTTGGTGTTAATATGCCGGAAAATTACCAACCTTACCCTTAGGTATATTTTTCATAAGATATATATATATTTTTTAAATGGTGGCTCCTAAATATATTATAATGTATACTTTCGAAATTAAATGAAAAAAAAAATTAAAAATCCCAAAACACTAATTAGCTCATCAATCGGATGTGGTCCACCAGACACCAGAATAACTTTATTCGAAGTGTTTCAACGTAAAGTTCGAAGCATTTATACTTACATTGCGACCTTATTTCATCCATCAGTTGCGGATACCTTTGGGTATTTCTCAATTTGAATAACAATAAAGCCTCCATGTTAACATGAAATGATTTTTCCACGACAATAATTATTTGGTACTATTAATCTGGGGACATGACTAATGGATTGCCTTTCAGTGCTTGTTGGAAATTAACATGTTTACGTACGACACAAAGGGAAATATATATTTTGACAGAATTATCAACGCATTGGATACAAAAACGTGGGCAAAAATTAATTTTCCTGATGACAGGAATTACTGATAAACATTCACATAATTTATTTATTTTCGGTACAAGTAGGTACGTTTAGAATAAAACTTTTTTTATCGAAGCTATGAAACTATGTAAATATACTAATATGATAGCTAAATTTAACAAGTAAACTTTACAATCAGGCTACAGGAAACAAAATATAAACTAATAACTATTTTGAAAATAGTTAAATTGGTGCTATTAAAAATATCTGCTACTTCTGCATATTGGTTATCTAAGCTGTGTATGCGTAGTGTATGAGGTTTATAAACATTATTCTAATGAAAAGTTGTCGTGAAAATTCATGTTTGTTTTAAGGTTGTCTGTCTTCTGCTCTCTTGTCCGATGTTTTACTGTCGGTATTGTATATCTAGAGGAATACATCACCTCCTTTTTTACAAAATACAACACTTATCTTTATTTACAAGTAATAATGTCAATATCACCAACACAATCTTAATACTCCAGTGTGACCATTCTAATCAGCTACTGCTTGATTGAAATGGATAAGAAAAAAGCTAGAGGTATTTGAGGGAAACTAGTGTGTCCAAAGTAGCAATCAAAAGGCGAATGAAAAAGAATAAGATATAAAATTACCACAAATATACTCTTGATTGAGTTGTTCATTTCAGAATCAAAAATTGGGATCTTAGAATCTTATGATCTTAGAAATAATATCATACGAAACCAGAAGGGAAAGCAGAAATCCAGGAGATTTTCTTTCCAACTAGGAAACTAAAAGCACCGTGCTATTCAATTATAGTCGTTGGATACAACTCTGAGCAATGAATCTGGTAGTTTGTTGTTTCCAATGGAAATTTCAAAAGATTACCGTTTGAATAGAAAATGATGTATAAAATACACCTACAAAAGATTCTTTTTTAAATTTCTATAGCATTATTTTTGCTTTTTTTGTGTGAAAAATAAATTACGATCAAGTAGTACTCATTTTCACAAAAAAACGTTTGAAACATTTTAAAACCTTTTTAAAACAATCATAAATTTCTGCGGTTTTCACCCCAATGCACCTTCAGGGTGGTCATCTGTTCATCTGTGTCAGGTTTCCCTTTTCATAACCTGGCAAGAGGAGAGTGGTGGCGCTGCGCTGCGTGCAGGCAGCCGGTCGAGTAACCTTGCACCACGGCTGAGCAGGTCGGGTCCCCTCGCGCGAGCAAACACTGAGAAGATGAGACGTAATTCGCCGAAAATTAATGCATAACTCCAAGTTAATTGAGCGGGTCATTTTTTAACACGATCTCTAACTTTTTGGTGAGTTTTTAAATATGTTGTCTTAATCTAAATCATCGTCAAAAGTAGCCATATGCTTTTAGAAGTTGGGTGACACGTATTTTTTCCTGTCTCTATTATTTATTTTCAACGTCTCTATTAACATGTTGGTATATTCTTCCATCTACTTCCTTGACTGTTTTTTAGACAGAAACATGGGTTTTCAGTCCTATCGATAGCCATTTTCGTAAGCTTTTTGCTTCATCAAACATCAATCGAAATCACATCACATATTATGCTACCTATATGAAATTTAAAAATTTAAGGAAAAGCTGAACTCTTGACACTTGGACTCAAAGTCCAGTGCACATACCGTTGTGCTACGGAGACCTTTAGCAATGTAACAAACACGCGTACTTACATAACTTAGACAAACATAGCATTTTCGGTAGGTGAGTATTTCAATGACCCTAACCCAATTTTCTTAAGCCTAATGTCTAGTTTATATGCAGATAACTAAATTATATTTTTGTCATACAAATCTTAGATAAAAATTACTCCAACAAATTTACAATAACTCCAAGAACAATTATTATTCTTATCTGCGAGCAAACACGATATTCTCTCTGTAAAGCATTTTTATTGCGTTGGAGCATAAATTCAGCATATTTACACAAAAGATACAGTTTGTTTTGAGTCGTCATTTAACTGGATCAGACCGGATTTATTTCAAGGCCTCAGAAAGCGTGCTGATCTATTTTCCTCTCAAAACAGACTCCTCTGTGCACATTACAGGTAATAATACAAATAAAATGAGAATACTAAGCCACGCTGATTGATTTGATCATAGATGTGAAATAATTTATTTTATAGATATGCATAATATACTCAATGAAAAGGATTTAGATAGTGACTATTTCAAATTTGAAAATGACAATGAAACTTGTTCTAGAGTTCATTGAACCGTATTTACAGACAGACCCGCAATGGTCTCCGGTCTATGGTCGAATTATCTCAGTGATCAGAGCACCACCCCAGCAAGGCAGTGGTTCTTGGTTCAATTCCGAGATGCGACCGAATCTTTTCCGTTACACATTTTTCACATCAATGGTTGACATTTATTACTTTAACACACGAGAAATTAATTTAATGTAAGTAATTATCGTCACCAGATTGCGTGGTTTTGTGAGGAGGGTTCAAAGGGGGGCTGTAGTCCTCATCGGAGTCTTGAAGAGGCCTGTGTTAAAGGAAAGAGAAAAACGACACCTACCTACAACTCATTTTACACACCGACCCAAACTGTGAACGGACGTTCCGCTTATCGTTATTCCCAATCCATAAAAACAATCGTTGTAAATTTTAATGTTCTTTCAAAGGGCTTTCTAAACGCATTTTTATTCTACAGCATCTTTTCATATCACCCTTTTATATTTCATTCTCTTTTTGTAAGCTAATTTTAAAAGCAATAAATGTAAGAAGATGTGCACCATAGGATTTTCAAACAACAAATTACTTGCAATAATATTTATGTAATAAGTCACCCGATCAATATGTTGAAACTAAAAAATAATAATTCAGAAACTAAAATGGGAGATCAGAAAGATAAAAAATTATCATGTAATTTCATCAATTATTAATTTCAATTATTTTTTAAACTTTTTAATATACCTATAAGTTGAAGTAAGCTAGGCTAAAATACAAATCTCATAAATTTACTAGTACACACATAATATACAGAGTGTTCAGTGACGAACATGACTTACTAAGCAGTTATTCCTGATAATATTTAGAGTAAAAAATTATTAAAAAAATTTGGTCTCCGGTGACATATTTGACGTTTTTTTTTAATTTTAAAACATATAAAATCAGTAGGTATCGGACAGTTACGGTCAGGCTAAGGGGTTGCTCGGCTACTTGGCTGAATGCCAATGACTACACGAAGGATTTTTTTGGTTAAAAAATTAAAAATAAAGGAACTAAATTTCATCAACATTTTTAACTCCAAATAATGTTCGCCATCACTAGTTAAAGTAAGTGAAGTATGTGCCATATCACCCTGTACAGAATTTATTCGATATTTAAATATCATTTTTAAAAAATATATTAAAAAACTCCAAAAATAACCACACTGGAAATGTTGAGGTTACAACATACATTACGTGTATGAAATATTGTAGTGATTAAATAAAATAAATTATTCTATAGTTAAAAGTAGCTTGCAGCATTGCCAGCGTTTGGTGCAAACAGGAACATGTTGTGACATACTTATTTACTGAAATCTACCTACATTAACCGACGACAGCTGAGAAAACACCCAACTCTGAAGGTACACACACATTAGCAACAGCAAACATCGCAGGTATTTGTTACCTGTTTGTTTTTACAATTAAAGCCAAAGCCGTGTCGCAACAATGCAACACGTGAAACACAGTTCGGACTTAACACACTGTTCTAAATCATTACAAAATCACGAAGCATCGTAATATTTATGGCTTATTTGATCAGATGAGAACAGAATGGAAGTTAGCCGGAGTATTGACCCGGCGACAGACCACCATTCAAGTCAAAACGTTGCTAGGAATAGCTTTATCCGTGTTTAGTGAAAATGAATACCTATACGGAAAAAACTTGCTGATATGAAATAGTGTTAATTTAATAAAAATCTGGTAAAATTATTCGTTTTCCTGTTAAAAATGCGACTGCAGGCCTTTAACGAATGAGTTCCTAACAAAGTATCAGACAAAATCGAATGTTTTATGATGACGACCGAACACATTTTTTATTTTATATTATAGAAACAAACAGTACATGATTTACAAAGATGAAACAATATACAGGAATAATATATTTCATGTTGTGTACCTATGATATGTTTCCTTGTAATGTCTGCTGGTATTTTTATTCCTTAATTACCAGGTGACTTGTGTAGTTCATAGGTATGTGTGTGACGTGTGTAATGTATGTGTGAGTGTTTGTGGGTATGTGTCTGTATGTATGCGCATTAAATAGTTTAAATTATTGACATGATGCCACGTTTGAATTTGGGCAGTGAATCCGAAAAATTATCAATGTTACAGTTAAGACAAATATTATTTAGAGTATGAAGAGCTCGGTTAATTGTCGAATTAGATGCTGCATTTGTTTTATAATTTTTATCGTGTGGAATAGCACTGTATGTCGTGTACGACTCAAAGGTATGTTAAAGTTAATAAGGGACATAAGTTCAGTACAGTCAATGTCATTGTTTAAAATTCTGTATATAAATATTGAGTCAGCTACTGCTCGTCTTCGCTGCAAAGTTTCAAATGTACACTCAAAGTTATTGTTGAATCTGTAGGTAATATATTTTATAAAATTGTTTTGGATACATTCTATACTATCTATGTAATGTTTATACTGTGGAGATATATTGATTGTTTAACATTTACACATGTTCATACAAATACTGATCCGTCATGATATTTATTAGGAAAAAAACACGTGTTCTCGATATATATTCTGAATGACAAATATTTTATCGGGAAGTTGGAATCCTGTCACTTTTTTAACGAGATCATTTTTCTCCGTGTATACAAGGACTTCCTTGGCTTCATCTTTCATATTTCTACTTACTTCAGTCTCACAACATTATACAACAGTTTCATTGGCTCTGAATAGTGTGGACACTTATTGAGAATTAAAAACAAAACCAAAAAAAATGTGCGAATTAAAAGTGTGCCATTAAATTTGCCCCAACTCATTTAGGACGATTAAAGACAAACTGATTATAAATCATTACAACATCATTCGTACGTTAACCAAATGAAGATGTTTCCAAGTTTACAAGTCATTTTCAATAGCTCACAAAGCCAGATTTGACATTCAACTGTCTCAAAAATATATAACACACGATGCAGTTTCAACAACGTCAAAGACCAGAGTCCTCAATCTTATGCATTTAATTAATATAATTATTTGCGCCGGATCATTCGTCCCCTAAGATTGCAATGTTATAGGTTTTAGGTCAAAGTATTACATTTTCGATAAAATGTGAATTATTTTCTGTTATCATTTAATTATCATTCGCGGAAAAGAAATCCTATTATTTCTCGGTGAATTTGAGCGTCACGTTTTTTTTAAAGTATCATATAATAATTGCTTTCGATGTTCGAGAATTTGATTCAGTCAATAAAAAAGTTTTCTCTCGGAACAGGTTGTTTAACGGAGACATTTTTAGAATTCCATTGCATTAAAAATGTGTTCATTTAAAGGTTAATGGACTGCTCGAACGTTCGTGTGAGACTTAGCCAACACATAAAAATCCAATCAAAATTTTTCATCGACATATCAGACCTTTATAATGCTGTAAGATGTAAAACAACTTGACATACTCAACTTTTCATTCGGTGGTGTCGCTAGTATAGATTATTGTGTATTTACCATTGACCTTTACCATCTATGAAGCCATTTGAGGGTAATGTACCTACGTACACTTAGGCTGGAAACAGTGCCACGGATAAGTCGGTCGGGTACATCGGTCGCTTGTGGTAATATGTATGTGAATGAATGAAGAGTTGTAGTGCCACGCCATCCGTGCAGTTCGTCAGCGCTACGCCATCAGTCGACTGACGCGATGGTATTCATGTCACTATGTTCAGCCTTATATCATAAACACGATAGTATACGTATCATACTCGTAGAACCATGCTGCCTATTATCCAAAATGTTATGTTGTTTACCTACCAGGTGTACACTTTGTTTTATCTTATCACTGTCTCATATTTGACATTTGCACCACAAATCTTTTCAGACGATTTTACGACATGTCGGTGCACGATATCTATAAATATTTAAAGTGAAATACCAATCTACCATTCAAATTCAAGTCAAATTTTCTCCTAACATTCAATCCTTTTTTTCAGTTTTTCTTCCTTCATATAATCAGAGCCTCTTCGAGACCCGCATTAATAAATCCCTTCCTACAGCCACTATACAACGCAACTCAACTGGTTAACGATATAATTCACCTTTTACACTGTACATACAGGGTGCTCTAGTGAGATGTCACATGTATAAATGTATAAAGAAATCTGATCAATTTTATCAATTACTAACTTCTCAAAAAAAAAATTCTTCCATTCTTTATTTTCAATTTTAATATATTCGTACTGGATCTTTATTCCAACATAAAAATATAGCAAACATAAATGGCATCACGCTATATCCTAACAAAGCTAAAATCCTAGAGGTGATATCAAAAATTATGGAATAATTAACAAAGAATCTTAATATTTATTGGATTTGTTCATAAATTATCAACGGCGCAAAGCATTTGCGGATATTTGAAGGCCCAAGAAGACCAATATTACACAAAACTACGAAAAAAATATATTCTCAGTCTTCCCAGGTTTCGGTTTGTGCAGTTTTTTAATCGGTTTCTATGTAGCATTATAATACCGAATTTTGTTCAAACTGCCAAACGTGTTTTCCGGCATTCTTTCCAAAATGGATAAATTAACCCAACGGTTCCCAAACTATTCCTACTTCCCATTAATTGAACAAATTTGCCCATCTCTAGTGCCAACACCAATCTTATCAATAGGTCCTATTTGATGTAGTTAAAACCAAAATGTCATCTGTGGATTAAACCAAAAACCCGGGATAAACAGTATTGCCGTGTTGTCATCATTATGTACATATATAATATGTATGTACATGTATAATATCTACTGTAAAAAATACCTCTTACAAGGTAGCATCCTCATAAAAATAATGTATCAAATGGTAGCGAGATAAGAAAGGTCAATAACGCATAAAAGAACTTCAGTCTATTCAAATCAATAATGACCTTCTTACTATTCACCTTGTCACACCCAAATCACCATAGATTTGGTTCCTTTTTGGCAAGCTGTGAAACATTAAAACTTTGATAATTATTTTAACTTATAAGACTAACTATTGATAAAAAAATTATAGATACTGGTATAGTTGAAGAACATTTTGTAGAATGTCGGTATCGCATTGTTGTTGAATTGTACAAAAGTGTAAAAATAGGCCTTTTCTGCAATCGTTTAAATTTTTCCGTATAGGTAGATGAAACTCCCAAACTGTGTTTTTGAGGTTAGATTAAAAAAATAGCTTCATCGTACATAATTGTATATTATACTAAAAGTTTACCGTTACTGATTTAAAATGATATACTTATTTAGAAACTTTAACTAAAAGAATAATAATATTTTGTGAAAATATTATATAATATAATATTATAAAATATTATCATAATGTCGGTGTTTGTTTATTGACTCTCCCATGATTTTTGACTAAATCCGTACTTAGTAATACTTGATTATATTTAAAAAGATATATATTTTATCAAAATAAAACTAACACCATTTTTTTTCATGTATAACCAAGAAGATCTCGGCGTGACGCCAGAGACCAAGAATTCAATGATGCCAGCCAAGTGGGGCGTTTTGATGTATTTGTGTTTTATGCATTTTTAAATAAGGGTTATATATATAATAAAACTAATATATTCACAGTCGGCGTTTGTTCATCTATAATCTTGATCTATATATAATACATGTACAAATGTACATATATTTTAAGCCACATCATTTTTCATTCCTATTCTTACAACTCGCTTTGGGAACCACTGCTTTTTACCAACTAAATACATTTTATTTTGTGGAAGAATTTTGTTCTGCTGTTTTTTAAATGCTTAAACATTGTCAATTCGATTTAATTTCTCGTTTACTTCCATATTGGTTTTGTTTCGAGGGGCAATCCAGATTCTTGAAATTCATGTATAAGTCATAATTGTGTGGACGCTGACATGTTCGCGAGATAAAGATGAATCTACCCTTTAAATTTTTCCATATTTGCAGTAACTCTAAAGATAACATCGGAATTTGATTTTGTATAGTAATTTTAAAGATAACATCCGAATTTGATTTTGTATCGTAATTTTAAAGATAACATCGGAATTTGATTGTGTATCGTAATTTAAATCAAAATTATTTTGTATGGCTCTTATTTTATACATATTACTACATTGTAAAGAACAATAAAAATAATATTCCGTTAAAATATTATAACATACCTTCTTTATCGGTTGTTTGCACTGTTCTTTACACAAGCAGTTCCAATTTTTAAAATGCAACTTAAATTCAAAGCAAATTCAAGTTCATTGAATGTGAATAATTTCACGCAGGAATATTTCACTCACCAACAACCGAAATGAGGTTCACCATCTTTAAAAATTTTGAAAACAACAACATTTATTTTTCAACAAACTTATATAGAACACCTGTCAACAGCGAAAGAGTGACGAAATCGTTCTAGTCGTGCTAGTTTCGAGGCCGTGCTTTGCTGCGTTTTCAATTTTGCTCAGGATCTTCATCTTTGGGGATGCTGAGTGCAGGGTCTTTTGAGGACAGAAAGGAGTTGACCTGGGTAATGAAGAGACCCATGTTGTAGAGGGGAAGAAACACAGAGGCCGGTAAATCATTCCACAGCCGAGCTATTGAAGACAAGAACTAAGAAGCAGCCCATTTTCATCAGTTGAATGACATTGTAATCGTTCCCCTCTGAATTGAACAAGTTTTATTCAATTTTGCGAATTAAGCCTTTGACAGACCACGCTATAAGCGCGCTATATTCTCGTGGTTTGGCCTATTTCAGCATATCGTTGACCATACATACCCATCGGTAGTACAGGGTTTTCCAATAAGAGGTGTTATTTTGAATAGCCCGCTACTTCGGTAGATGTTACTTTTGAAGCTGTCATTTTTTGACATTTGAGAAGTAGAAACTACGTTATTAATAAAAATGGAACGATACATGCTTCAACAATGCATTAAAATTCACTTGAGTGAATCAAATGCAAATCATCTTGAGTGATGAGGCCCATTTCCACCTCGGTGGCTTTGTCAACAAGCAAAATTGTCACATTTAGGGCTCGGAAAACCCAAGAGTTATTGTTGAAAAACCTCTCTATCCTCAACGCTGACTGTTTGGTGCAGGTTTATGGTCCGGCAGAGTCATTGGACCTTACTTTTTCGAAAATGAGGCTGGAGCAACAGTTACGGTGAATGCATTGCGTTATCGAGAGATGATTAACGATTTTTTTATGGCCGAAATTGGATGGTATTGATCTGGACAACGTTTACTTTCAACAAGACGGCGCTACGTGCCACACAAGCAACGAAACCATTGATCTTTTACGATTGAATATCAAAATAACACCTCTTATTGGAAAACACTGTATATGGCGATTGGTATGCTGAAATAGGCCAAGCCATGATGAGAATAGTGTAATGTGTCTCCACCCTTACACTTTGAAAACTTGTATCTTCCGTGCGATGCAGAAGATGTGGCGATATAATATTTATATACGCATGTTTTTTTTACTATTAAATCATGCCTCATGTAAGAGTATATTAATCTCAGTGTGAACCCTTGCATAAAGCAGAACTTACATCAATAACTTTAATGTATGTTCTGATTAACAACAATGTACGTTAATTGGTTTAAAATAAGTATTATGTTTCTTGCAAATAAAACGAAATGGGATTCGTCAAAACATGATTTATCTCGTGTTAATGATTATTTATCGTTATTTAATGTAGGTACCTAAATCAAACATAATAATGTTGTTATTAAGTTCTTCAAGTAATTTAGTTTTTTTATAAAAAAAAAAATATTACAAAAAATAAGACAAGAAAACACGTTTATCTCAAATAAAGTCGATATAAACAGGTATTTTAACTCCCGATATCAAAAATTCATTATAAATGGATGCATAAATGGTATAATATGTCTTTTTGCTTACGATACAAAAAGGTCAGAATGATCAGTCATGGTAACCGCACTAAAAAACATTAAAACTGCTGTAGGCATAATAAGATAAGTTATGGGAAGTAAATATTAACAGGCTAACCACAAAGCAACGTGATTCATCAACATAAACAATAATTTCAACAAGAAAAAAAGGTTGCCATACGGTGATGGTTAAAAAAATTATAAACAAATCGTACAAAGATACAAACTAAAAGCTGCGTTAACTTAAGACTTATTTAGTTTAATATTTCTTTTTTTACTTAATGTCTTTAAATTTTTAACCCTTCTTGAGTTCCCTTGTGTTTTGATATATGAAACCATTTCCTGCTCGCACAGATGTCTCTGAATTCCCCTCCAGAAATGGTATGCAGAAAAAAATGCATGGCATGGGAAGAAGTGAATCATGTGGAAGTAATCTGTGATCACCTGCCCCATATGCGGTCTCAATGTTTTTTTTTGTTTATCTTAACTATCCCGCAGCCAAGCGGGGGAGTAGGTAGTACCCAAAATTACTATCCTCCTTATATTAGCTTAAATACTTGACATATCATTTAAGTATTTTACGTATTCAAATAGATAAGTTACCATTAATAATTGACTGAATAATTGGGATTTTCTATAGTTTAAAAATAAATAAGACTAAAAAATGGGGTCATCGGAATACCCACTTGGTTACAGAAGTTTTGTTTGGCATCTTGGCCTGTCAAGAGTTAAGAACAACGGAAGGTTTGTAAGTCATAAATGAAAGTTTCAACTGGTTGTTATGAAGATAATTAATTTATAGGTGTTTCTCTTACCTATATTTCTTATAGGTTCAACTTTCATAGACTGAAATACAAACTAGTTTAACGTTAATTAATGATTAAGAAATATTTTTTTAGTGTCAGAAAGCAGTCATTTATATAATCTAGCTTTACCTTGTAAAAATCAATTAATGATTTTAACCACTTAAAATTATTATTTTTACTAACTCAAAATAGTTTACTGTACAAATAAATAAAATATTATAATGTGTTGCCGGAAACCATAAAGTCTTCACGAATTGATATTTTCGAATGTGATTTTAGGAGCTATATTAATATAAAGAAAGTTAAATAAATAATAAATATGCATATATATGTATAATAATGAATTATGTAGTTAATAAAAGTTAAACATTTGTAAACTTCCATGTAAAAATTGCTGAAATAAAATTAGTAAGACGACATTATGGACATTATGACGAATTATGGACGACATTATTAAATATTTTAAAAGTTGTTTTTGGTGCAAGCAAAGTAATAATAACATGTTTTTCTTTAGAAGACATACAATTAGCAACTCTTACTCTTTCCATCTGGAATTTAGGTGAATATAATTGTTCAGCTCGTAACGACTTTTCTATGGTGAGCTATGGCCTTTTACTTTAAAATAACCGTGATTTTTTTTACTAAAAGAAACAACTCTCCAAATTGTAGGTAAGTTTTTTTTTTATTTTTTCCTAAAGCAAAAAAATATATAATACTCGGGCGAAGCCGACTAGAAAATACAAAAAGATATATTGTACAAATAAAAATCGTTAATTTAATTATGACTTACACCGCACATTTCAAATCTAGTTCAGTGTTCAGGTGATTGTTTTCTTTATATATAACTGATTGAAGATCTTATCTGCTGAACATAACTTCGGATAAAATAATTGGAGCTGAAACATTAACTCGGATTGAATGAAAACCGGGAAGTGGAACGAATAAAACCTCTGTAAGTAATACTGTAACAAACAGAACTGTTATAAATAGAACTCGAGTCTTAAAACTCTATACGTTAGATAGATTTGTTAAAATAAAACTCGTTTGGAGAAATACTCTAATTGTTTCGGATAAGAAAGCTCTTTTTTGTAAAAATACTCACCAAGTTTATGTTTTTTAACGCTTATTTTTAAATTAAAACTAAATTTAAATTTGATTTAAATTTCTGTTGAAGATTTAAATATATATTAACTGTCGTTCATTCTTATTGAAGTTAAATATTCCAATTTTATTCTTAAGTCAAGTTACGTTTTAAGGTATATTTTCAAGTTAAGTTAAGTTTTATGTTAAGTTTTCATAGAAGAAAAAAAATTTCGGTTGATTAAAATAGTATGTAATAACCGCAAACATAAACTTTTGTCGTGTTCAAAATAATGTGTGATGAAACAGTAGTAATTTCCAATGAAAAATAATCGTTTTCGCATTACAAAGTGATGCCTAATCTCAAATAAAACTGCTTTAATATAAATTTCCTACCAAAATTATTGTAAAATGATACTACAGTCTCAATCCAATTTTAAGTTATCAATTTCCAAACTCGTGACACACAAAGAGATAACTTGTAACAATACGAAATTTCCCCTTGTAGTGGAAAATCATTCCTTCGGTCACTAGTTGGGAGATTATACAAATATGTTTATTTTATTTTATTTTTTATGTGAATTCCGCACAATAATCCCAACTGCTTCCAACCGTCTGTAGTCAGTGAGACAATCCCCAATTATATGGGGTATTTTGTGAGGCTGAAGGTAGTCTGGAGGAGAAAGATATTGGGAAAGAGAAGATGGGGAAGTACTTAGCTATTTAGATATGGTCGCCAAACACGGCCAAAGCCATTTCAAGCAACGTGTCAAAACTGAACAGTGGTCCTTCACTGAAACTGAGAGTATCTTCCAAAGAGCACACTGAATAAAAATTACTCATATTGAATATTGCTAATTTATTAAGAATTTCTTCAAATTATTCGTAATCCGATTAAAAACAGGATTGCAGACCCTTAACGAATGTATTGATAGGTATCGAAATAAACTTTTAGTAGAGTAAAAAAAATTATCACTATGTCGGGATACGTGTTCATAAAACTCGTAATATTTCCGCATTTCGTCATTGTATGTTATCAAGGCAAATGCAGGTGCATGAACACACGCTGCATGTACACACGTATGTCATCAAGACAAATGTGGATGCATGAACAAGGCAAATGGAGGTGCATGAACACGACTTCCGATATATTGGGAATCTTCTAAAAGTTTATCAAGAAACGGCCTGCAATCCCGTGTTTAACCGGATTTCCAATCACTTGAACAGATTAGCAATACTAATTTTTCTCCCTAGAGGGGTGTCGCAAATATCTTTTTTTTATATAAGAATACTTTGTGAAATGTAACAAATTAATCACATAAAAATTTCTTGCGCTTCGTAGTCAAGAACCTTATGCCTCGACCACAGAGAACCTTTCAAATCTGTTGTAAAGCAGAGCGACGCAATTATGTAAGAAGTATTTCTCGTCATATTTCTTATCATCCACGTGTAACGTAGAATGTTATATTTTTATGCTGGCAGAAAAATAGCAGAAACTCTCAAAAACACAATCTTTTAGCATTAGCACCAGAAATTATATTTTTACTAGGTACATTAGGTGATTTTTCACGAAAACGGCGCTATATAAATTAGCTAAATATTATAATTACATGAAATGAAGAGGGGGACTAGACTACACGTAAAAACTTGCTGGATGCTGATGGGGAAATAATTATTTTTCCTGTTAAAAACGGGACTACTACCTATAACAAATAATTCGACAAATTTAATAACAAACTCAGTAAAGCACGAATATGTTGTGAGGAATTCGGAACACGAATTCTTCAAAATAATAATCGAATCTCGTCAATTACCTTTATTGACAAGGACACCTGCGTGAACCCCTGTTCAGATATATTCTGAATGACTAATATTTTATTGAGAAATGGTCATGTAGTCAATTTTTAACAGAATCTTTATAAGAAAAGCATTATTCATTTTTCTATTGTTCTCCATGTACGAGCTTAGATTTTTGACTAAAAGTTTATCGCTACAAAATAAGACATCTCATTGCGTAAAAACAATAATGTTAAAAAAGTCTATTATAACATACTAAATAGAAAGTGTATCACCATTATTAAAAGAGAAATATTTCCTTATTAAAATCAAATAGCCCATTTATTTTGATGCAATGCTTCCCGACCGGCTTGTATTATAAATTCCAAATTTAGAAGCGTTTATTTATCTTCTCGTAATGAAATTTCCCCACAATTTAATGATTTTTACAGAAACACCCGTCGTACATCACGCCCGGCTCATAAATAACTGTCAAGCTTCATTATTCGTTGGAGAAAAATTACTCCGCGAGTAATATGTTTTGTCACAATTTAAAATTATTTTAAAACCCCCCCGCCCTCTCAAAACAGGGGTGTATTTGAATCGCATTGTCCCTTTTGAAATATCTTTAATCTAAACGTAACACCCCCTGGACACCTACAAATTCATCAAAAAATACTAATTTTGGTAGTGTTAAATTTTATTTAATGAACTCTGGAACTGGGATTTGCTTTGAATAAAAGTTTAATTTTCAAAATTAGAACTGATTGCCTCAAGAATTAAGATAGGGGATAAAACATTTACCTATAATGTCGTATTTTTATTGTTCTGCAGCAATTTTCCTTGTTCTGATGTTCTGTAAAGATTCTTTTTTCAATTGTAGTATTTATTTGGACTTATTTGCATGTTTTCAATATTATAGTACTTACCTGCCTAGAAAAAAATATTGCCATTGAGGTAGCGACGTTTCTTTGGACAAATTGTAAAATTCCTTATTGATTTTTTTTTTAATATTTCATAAAATATATGGTTAATAATTAAGTAGGTAGGTATTTAAGTACCTACATATAAATCGCATAATTTCTGAGAATATTCGAATTTTGATTTATTTAATAAGAGAAAACACTTCTTTGAAAACTAGGTCTACAATTCACAGAACTACTAGTAAAGATATCAGTGTGGGTAACTGAGTGACGTTGTCAAACGTTTGATTTCAGACACTTTCGTTTTGCCCTTTTGCTTAATTATTTATTTGCTAGTTGAGAGCGACTAGACGCACGGACGCACACATAGATCCGGTAAATACGAGTTTGTCGGTCTGTATCCTCGCTCTGTTCGACATTCCTCGCTCAAATTTAAGCAGGCTAAATCGGCAGCTAAGCCTTGGTAAGCCTCAGAAAAGTCCCCTTTTTAGACACTACCAAAACAAAACCAACGAACTTCAAATATAACGTTTACGTAAGTAATAAAATACTTCCATCTCACCGAAATTTACGTCAACTGCATAATTTTATTAGTATGGGCTATTACATTTATCGAGCATTGAGGGATGTCGATGTTATTTATTGATAATCAATCTAAAATAAACAAATAGTCTAGTACGGTATTATAAGAGGAACTTCAAACGTCAGGACAGTTTGTTATCAGCAGTTTTTTCGTCATAATTTTGTTAATAGTGTGCACTGACTCCATCAAAACAAATTCTACAACCATGCTGATTGAAGTGGAGAACTATATCAAAAAACCAACCAGTAAATTAAACTCGCCTAAAACATTTAAATTTTTTAAAGACCCGCTATCTCTATATGACATTATACAGCATAGATATACAGCTCAACAATAGTTAAGTTTTACATGGAAAAAATAAACACGTTTCTCTATTAAAATCGTAGACAATATGTGTCATATTATATCATTATTATAACAATCTAGGCTTACGAAATATGTTCTAAGCTATGCTAAGCCTGACATTCCAACCAAGCCGAGCTTAAAATCAACTGATATACCGGTCCATACCGCTTTTATGTGTGTATTTTCTCAGCAATATCTGGAATGTTTCTATTTTTCACTTGAATAACTCATTATGAGTAATTTGTAGGTAGTTAAAAAGTTTAGTTTTACCTGGAAAAAATAAACACGTTTCTCTATTAAAATCGTAGATAATATTATGTGTCATATTATATCATTATTATAACAATCTAGGCTTACGAAATTTGTTCTAAGCTACGCTAAGCCTGACATTCCAACCAAGCCGAGCTTAAAATCAACTGATATACCGGTCCATACCGCTTTTATGTGATTATTTTCTCAGCAATATCTGGAATGTTTCTCTTTTTCACTTGAAAAACTCATTATGAGTAATTTAAACTTTTGAAGTGATTTCAATAATCATCAGTTGTGATTAGTCAGGTGGGGAGGACCACCTTACCTCTTACTCCCTCTGTCCTCTTGGATCCTGTAGGTATCTGTAAATATAATAACTACTATCTAACTGCCTGTATGTGTGTGTTATTAGCCAGTTTGTTACGAATACACGTGTAACTGTGCATCGTTTTTCTGATAGACCATCTGTCAGTTCGTTAAAAAATAATGGTCATGGGAAGGCAGGAACGGGTTAGGACAAGCTTTTACAAGTTCCGTAAATGGGTTGAAAGTTTTTATTAAAATTCTCAATTTATTACAACTTATCGTCTGTTTAATCTGATTTAAGAGAATTTATTGTTTTTTATTCACATTTCCATACAAGATTACCAACTGCCCAGAACTAGTGGGGATATAACATCCCCTAATTATAGTGTGTTATGGGGCTTAAGGAAGAGATAAGTGCAAGGAGATAAAAATATGAAGATGTATGTTTATTCTGATTTGTTCACAAAGCTTATAAAAATTCCAATTCAAGCAATATTTCGATTCTGGGGGTCTTTCACCAGGGCGATACTGAGAGTAACTACCACTCTACTCGGTTTAAAAATTAAGGACTTTTGATTTTTGTCCAATGGACGAAGAATTGTCCGATTTGATAAAGAATTTTCCAAATAGACAAATTTGATGATATTTTGCACATTGTAATTGTCCGTTAATCAAAATAATTATAGTTCGATTGGACAAAAATCAAACTGTCCAAATTAACCGTTGATTGAGTTTTTTTGCTAGTTTTGGTTTAATTTATTCAATTAATAACTAATCTTTAATCATTAAAGACAATATTAGCGATTAATAGCGATAATGGTAGCGCATATATTTTTCCATTTCAAATTTTTGTTTGAGAATCGCTGATATTGTCTTCGAAGATTACATATTACAATTCGAGTCTTAACTCATTAAGTTATTCCAAAAATAAAAATTATAATAATTAATTTCTGATTTTGGTGTCTGATTATTTTTACACACATTTTTTTTTTGCAATCGCCTATTTAAAGTAATAACTAGAATGCAATAAATAATAAATTATAAAAAATAAACCACTCCCTACAAAAATTGTTACTGGATATTATTGGAACTAGGTATCTAAGCCGGCTCTGCTCGAGTTGCCAAATCTTTTTTCGACGTTTTATTTGTATTGGAATTACCTAATATTGAAAATATTATAACAACGTTGTTATGAAGAATTCTTTGTTGTGTTTCCACAACAAAGAATTGTTACAATTTTATAGGATTATAAGTTGGCTTTTTGTTGACAGAAATTTAATAATGGGTTCGTCTTTGTTGTACAGTGTACAGTTTGCCTTAGACCGCGTTTGAGCTGATGTTTACAATATTATTTACATTATGAAACTTATTTTGATGATAATACGCCATTGTTTATTTTTGAACGATCTAAAAATAATATTTGTTTGGAACGGTTGCGATGTTATGATAATTATTTTATGTCTCACGTTAGGGAATTTCAAATTTATAAATTGTGCTAAAGATTGATAATAATGTTTATTTAAACTGCGAAAAACGATTTTTAGTTTTTATTACATTTTTGTAAGATTTAAGAATATAGAAATTTAAGCAATTTTTAACGACAATAAATCGTTTTTGGCAGATCTCGATGAAATAATATTACATTTGTCATTATTACTTATCGTAAACACTTCGATTTAGAAGTAAATTTATACACGGTTTAAAAATAAACAATATAATATTGAACACTGCAAAACACTGCTTTCCAATAAAACCGTATTATAATAATATTGTAATTAATAATCGTAATTTCGTAAGTATTACATGAAAAATACCTGAAAATCGTTTAACAAAATTGGGTAGATCTTAATTAATCTGATATAATAATATTTCAATGCATCACATCTAGAAATAAACAATCAGGCGTTCAGGGTTAATCTCGAAAAGGAATCAATAAAACTCCGACCGGCTGCAGGAAAACCAATAAAACTTTCCACCACAATCTTTTCGATATCATTATTTTTTATTACGCCGAAAGACGAAAATAAAGTTTCTACCCCTTCCCACCCCTTATCCCCCACCCCACGAATGCCTCTCCCACCACCTTGCCACACCCCCCGCCCATTTTCTTAAAGGGCAATGTTTCTTTTTGATATTTCCCATAAACTGGGTTTCATCAGAAAAGAACGAAGCCCTTGATAAATGTATTAGAGTCGAGTCTTATGGTAGAAATAAGAAAAGGCGCGCATAATGGCGTTAATGTGGGCGTTGTCAATTGAATTATTTCCGAAAGAGCAAGTTATTTAATTATATTTTTTTGCAAACAATATAAATTCTTCCTCTTATTAACTTTTCTGAAAATACTTGCCTTTTGAATTCTGAAACGAAAATGAGAACCTTTTATTTCCCTCTCGAAATTTTGAAAATGCGGAAAAAATTGGAAGGTATAGCCCACATTTTTGTACAATTCTTACAACTGGCTGGAAAAAAAAACCTCCGTGATTTTGAAAATAGTTTTTATAGAAATGCAAGTAGATTTTTGCATTTAGTGGTAATCAATCTGAATACGTACTATGTTAAATGAAGTTTTTTTACGTTAACCCCCGTTTTCCTCGAGGAAAATAATATCCCTCAGAGCCTATGTCATATTTGGGGATGCTGTGTGGTGGACTTTTTTAAAGAAAAGAAGGTGAAGAAGTTCTGGGAAGTAAAAGAGAATGATGATTGGGTAGGAATCTATGGATCAGTGTATCCAGGATTGACGGACGTAGGAATATATCCCTCCCGATGCGGTGCAAGGCGATCGGTCGAGAGACCAGTTGGAGAGGTCAAAAGGTCGCCCCAAACTAGCCTTCCCCGATCTGGCATGCCACGCAGCTGGTGGGCATGCGGATCCTGAACACACCTCACCCGATGAACCAGGCACCCCTGCTAAACCGCCAAACTTTGCGAACCACTAGGGGTGACCTATGGCAGAGATGTTGGTTATCCCATAAATGGTTCCCGGGCCGCCCGCTCCCAAATTGAGAATGAAAAACATGTTTAATAATGTCATGAAAAATATTAAAACGGATCACACTTGTTTGGAATTCAAATAGGTATGATCTACAATAATAAAATTTGGATGATTTGTGTAGCACCGTTTTTGTGCAAAATCACCTCACCAGGGCGCCGTACAAATATATAATACATTTCTACAATGATCTATGTTATCCCTAACTATAGACTAATCAAACTATTATCAATTTATAACAGATTGCATCCACCGGTTTCTCGATCACCAATACAAAGCTATATTTACAATGCATTTGATTGATGAACATGATGCTAGAATGTACATACGTTTTGATTCTTATTTATTAATATATTGTACAGGTAGATAACATACAGTTCCATACTTACCTGGTAGGTCATTTCAGATTTTACACTGTTTATGTATGTTTTATTTTAACATCTTCAGTATCTTCATTTTACAAGGGGTAAAAGCTCGCTACGTAGGAAAATGGGTTAAATTAAATTAAAATAGAGGTATGCGAGCAGTATTGAATTGTAGTGGGTATTTTAGATAATTATTATGCAGAAAAAACTAGGAATGTTAAGTGTGAGACAGCGAATAATTTACAATATCCTAATATGCATCTATAAATATGAATAAGTGTGTGTGTGGATGTATGCGTGTACACGCGTATTTACGCGCTCATACATGCATGTACACTTACACAACCAGAAAAGAGAATGTCTTAGACTTCTAAATTTTTTATTTTTTTTTGTATTTCTTTTATTTTTATTTCTTCTTTATTATTTTTATTTTTCTTTTTTTTTGTCTTCTGCTTTCTACTTTAACATTTTTATACTTTCTATTTCCATTATAATTCATTCTAATATAATCTTTCATACTTTAAACATGTATAAATATTTAATTCATATGTTAACACTAGACCTCACATACTAACTATATACCATTGGTCGCCACGAGACAGGCAGTCGCCTAGTGTGGTAATTTAATGTATCATATGTAAGAAAATGTATTATTGTATTATCATGTATTCTATAAATAAATAAATTTATATTTAAGCAAAAAAAAGATTCTCACAAAATACATGTTTAAGAATTTTAATTTTAATTTCGGAATAAAGAATAAATTTTCGGAGAAAGTGTGGAAAATTTGTCGGGAACCCAAAATATGTAGTGTCCTTAATGTAATAGAAATAAGTTAAAAGGTTTATACTAAATATAAAAATGTAATTTTTGTATAGCTAAATATAAACATACAACAAAAAAATTAGTTACAAAATCATCTGAGTTAATATTTTATAGCAAGTGAATTTATTTTTTATTTTTTTAATTTTATACTAGCCATTTGTACATAGAAGTTTACAAATGTATTTTTTGTTATTTATTACATACACACATTTAAACATTAATATTATTTATTGCATTTTATTTTTATTAATATGACTCCTACAATCCATCTTGAATTTAACAATTTGTGCACACCTTATAGTTTCCTGCAGCGCATTATAAAGTTGTATTCCTTTGTACTATTTTGTCTATTGGCTTCATCCTTTTTTGGTAGCTTAATTTCGTTACACATTCTTGTATTATGTTGGTGAATTTCTTTTATAATTTTATTTGAAAAGTATTTTTGTTTAAGGTTGTTTCTTTTTATGTATAAATATCTTTGAGGTCAGCATCTGTTTCATTGTTAGCCAATTTAGTTCCATTAGGATTTTAGTTTCTTTTGAAAATCTATTTCGCCTAAGTATTATTCTCTTTGCTCTGTTTTGAGAATTTGCAACTTATTTTGTTCTTTATCATTACGCAAGAAAATAATCGTTGTGCAGTGGTTAAAATGTTCAGCAATAGCAGTTGTAAATTTTCTGGATATTTTTTAACAAATTCTACCCAAAAAGACATCTTCTTTCCATTTCTTTTTTGTGTTAGCTTGTGAAAATAATCGTTGAGCAGTGGTTAAAATGTTCAGCAATAGCAGTTGTAAATTTTCTGGATATTTTTTAACAAATTCTACCCAAAAAGACATCTTCTTTCCAATTTTTTTTTGTGTTGGCTTGTTAGCAGTGGTTAAAATGTTCAGCAATAGCAGTTGTAAATTTTCTGGATATTTTTTAACAAATTCTACCCAAAAAGACATCTTCTTTCCAATTCTTTTTTGTGTTAGCTTGTAAGCATGTTCTTATGTTTTATGGCTTTTATGGTAAAATGTTTAAAAATCAGTAAAATATTTGTATTTTTGTTCCGCGTAATATATCTCGCCTTTCTTCCTGTCGAACCAAAGGCTGCTTGTCGGTCAGTAAACCTGATTCGAGTCAAATAAACAATACTTGCCATTCTTGCCAAGCGAGTATTTTCGATGAACGATGTACTCGAATTCCCAGTGAAATGTTTGAGAATAAATTGGCAAGGGCTCATTTCAAGGATTTCTTTCACATAACATAACAAACGTGTATATCATATTGACATTTATTGCAGTGATTTATTCAGACCGACGTATTTACGCCGGGAAAATAAAGAAAACAAGAAGTAACGGCGTACCTTTCTCGTGGCAAATAATGTTTATTTTGCATTTTGTTTTCTTTTTCATGTATTGCTTTGCGCTACCTTAAGGAAATTTTTAAAAGTCTTTACGGCTGATTTACGATTTAAAAATATATTGGTCGCATTGTTTACGTGAAATGAGTCACCATAAAAGTATAAAATACAAAACGTTTATACTTATAAGATGGAAAAATAAATCTAACAATGTGTTTATGATAATTTATTTATGGATTCGTAAGTCCATAAGTGCTGAATCTATTATAGCGAAATCTAATTAGAAAAGGTGTCCAAAACCAGTAGTTTTTTTTTCAATACTTATTGTTAATTAAGCTGACCAAAAATATCTTTATGTATGTCTTTATTTCGGTGACCGGATAAATCATCACAATGATAATTAATCACATCTTTAAAAACTTTATTAACTGGGTTAAGTATGTTAGGTTAGGTTAGGTCAGGTTAAAAAAAAAATTTTCATCGTTTCTAATGACTTTATATCACTTTTTAAAAGTGTGTTGAATTGTCACTGTGTTGAGTTATCGCGGAACCCTTTATTTCATGTGGGAGACTGTAAAAATGTTTTATCAATTGACTGAGCTTATCTCCTGTCCTGCTATATATAAACCGTTTTGCATTTATTCTGTATGTAAATTTGTTTGAACGTTCCTTTACCGGTTCAATAAAGATTATTTTTGCAAATGTGAAATTGTCGTATTTTTTAATTTTATTATTGTTTACAAATGTTGAAAAGAATGTGTCCTTATTGAGGTACCCCGTTCTAAGTTCAGATTGTACATGGTTTTGTATGTAAGTTGTAAATTAGATCAAGTTTTTTTTGTCAGTATGTTCATTTTTTAAGTAAGTTTTTGTAGGTATGCTAAAATATTACAAGAGGAAAATTATAAAGCAAAATTGAATTTGAGAATTGTGTAATTCTCAAATTCAATTCAATTTGAAACAAAAAGTAACATAAAATATACGGTTTATTATTAAGGCGATGCACTACGTCGTGTAATATTTTGAATCGAGCCGCCATCAATAACACTTCTTACGTAGATGGCGATAAGGCTTAAATTCTCGCTTAACACCATCCAGCTGTTTTGATTTAGGCAAGAAAAAAACATGGCCAAAAAGTGCCTTTTATTTTATTTTGTGGATGTTCAGGCACAAATATTTAAATGTTTTCCGATCATTTTATAAATAACTTAATTTGCTACATTATACAATAAAATCAAAACCGAAAATGGGTTCGTAAGTAGGAAATTTTGAACTTCAAGGCAGTTTTCATAGGCCTTTTAATTTTTTTTTCTGAGCTTATAAAAAGACTTATGTAAAAAATACTCGATTATCTAAAGCCATAATAATGCTTAAAATATTTAATTTTTAACAGATAAAGTTGAATCTTTTGTACCATTACATTATGTAGGTCTAGGTAAGGTTAAATTCAACTTAACATATTGAGTAAAAATATTAACTGACTAAACAAGAGATTTCGTGACATATCAATTAACAAAAACACGGTTTTAGCAACAACATAAAATTGTTTTACATATTTCAATAATATTACCACTTCAATAACAAAACAACAAAAACTTTTTCATTACATCCTTACAGTAAAGAACTATTTAATGATTTTGTTTTAAAACCCAGTTCGGATCGCAATGAAAGTCAGAAGAAACATCATTATTTGAACATAAACAACTTTACATGACTTATACTACAACTCCTTACTCCTTAACGCCAGATGTCCTTCATCTGACTGAGCAAAGGCTGCAGACAAAGGATTGAGTTGGAAAGGGGTGGAGTATTGTCGGGCAGGTAGATGAGATATAATGGTTAGTTACAGATTGTATGTACAAAATCACTTGTCTTGACCGTGAACTTTGCGCCGGGGTCATGGGATCTTGCGTTCTGACACATATTTCAGTAAACTATTCCGACTTATCGAAACGAAAACATCTGTCAAGTAATGATCTATGTGAGATAATGTTCAGTCAACGATTCGAACAGCGTTAGAGTGTCCATCATCAGGGCAGATGTGGTGAAGTGTGAGTCTATATAGATAGAGTTGAAAAGGGCTCTTGGGGCTGGTATTTTAGTATTATAATTACTTAATTTTCTCCGTTTAGTTTTGGTGTAGGCGTCCAATTCCCGTAGTCTCTGTTAATATTAATGAGTTTTTGGTGAATTTCAATTTCATACAATTGAAATGATGTCATTCATTTTATTATATGTGATGTACCGAAAGACTGCTCGGAGATCTATGGCATTCAGTAGCATGCCCAGAGTTTTGAATCAGGGTAGGCAGAAAGTAAAACAATGAATTCATTGAAAGAAAAACTTACCACAGACTACTTCATTACTCTATCTAACTAGCTAACTCCTCTATTCGAGCGAGTTTTCGCTAAGAATAGCTAAACTGCTGGTTTTGGCTGATTTGGTTGGGATTTTGTAAGCTAAATCATTCATTATTACAAGCCATCAATGCATTACTGGATAAAAGATAAAATTTCCATATTTTTCCGCAAAATAAACCTAGCCAATAATATTTCGAAAAAAAGCCAACATATAATATTATCCTCATTTAGTTAATAAAGTTGTGCTAATTTATAAAGGTATCGACAGATGGCACTGCTATTTTATTTACTAGCCATCGCAATTTGTTCTGAAAAACTCTGCCTTTTTACACACTTACTCAAACGAGTAATCTCTTAAATGTGCAGACAGCACACTTTAATAAATTTGTGTACCATAAAGTAACCATCGAATACTCGACTTGAGCCTCATTTGGCAAGCTTAGTTTCTGCTTTTGACACATGATATGCGGTCGGTACTGTTTGGGAGGCGCTGCGATTCGCAGCTAGTACTTACCGCGTATTTTGTAAACTATAGATTTATTTCTTGCAATAAAAATTTAAATTTAAGAGTATTTATATTGTTATACAAGTAAGGTAGGGTAGGCAGAGGTTTTATGCTTATATGGTATGCACGCCGCTGATGGCACCTTATATTGGGGAGTATTGCAAGACTGATTGAAGTAGGTTAGAAGAGTATGAAAAAATGATGTCACTTACTCTACTTTGCGCTTAAAAAATGGCTAACATTTTCAGGTTACGAATAACCCAAAAATATTTTGTTTAACTTTTACCTCTATCATTATAATCTGAAGATATCGCTTGTGCTTCGATGGGAGACTTGGCAGAGGAATTGAGCCCGCGACCGCTAAGCCAATCGTAATAAATCGGACGCATTTGTCTCCTAATCAGTCACTGACCATATTTCCTGAATGTTTGTCCCTTACCAGAAGGATACTGGGATGAAAATAATATAAACAAAGTGTATTTAATTTCATAAGTACCTATCGGTGACCCACAAGCATAAAATATTTGTTCCCGACGTGACGGGTCATGAACCCGCGACCTGTGCCCAAGATTTAAGAAGCTTACCTTTCTGACACGAAAGTTGTCATATTTATGAAAATGTTGTAAAAAAACTTTTTAATATTGAATAAATGTATGGTTAGTAATAAAACGCAACTATTAAGATTCCTAAGCATCGTTAACACGTGTTACAGAAGTCTTGAGTTTAATCCACGAATAGCTGATTAATTTTCTTTACGATTAAAATCATCAAAAACTATATTAAAAACTTTGTCAAACTCTCTCAATCGAATCACAAGAAGCATTCGCGAACAGGGCGATCATCAGGAACAAAATAGCAAAATTATCACCTTCAATCAATCAATCATATCATCAGAAATATACGAAATAGTAAATTTACAAATCCATTGCTTAGAAAATCTTAGTAAATAAGAATACCGATATTCATTGGGTATGCGCAACGTGCCTTTTCTGCTAAATAAAATAAATTGGTCATATTTTCTGTTAAAACTCAATCATTATAAATTTCAATCTTGATGCAGGCGTTTCTCACTTATGGGCAATATTTTGGTACTGAGATCAAATATAAATATATATAAGTAAACGAATTCAAATAAATCCAACAAATTGCGAAAATTTAGGTACTTGATTTGATATAAAAAAGTTACTCAAAGTAACATTTAACGATTAAAATAAGACGTTTTCTGATTATAAAATTTATCATTCAAAATTTTAATACAATCGTTGTTTCACAAAGTAGCCGGGAAATCTGAAAAAACTCTCGTCCAGGCCGTCGCCCAGTGGCAGGGCGAGCCCCTATTCCATAGATGGAGAATTTCCTTCAAGTCCCCGTAATTACAAATGTACGCATATAATTTATATGCCTTGTATCCTATGTTCAATTATAAATCTTATAATTCATTTATATTATGTATGCAGATATAGTATTTGCATTCAACGCTTTGTTCAGCAATTAAACAAACATTATTATTATTAGTTTTATTGCAGCGATAAAATGATCGATTTATTTTAAATTACTGCCAATTCTTCAAAGAGGTACTAATTTGGCCGATACTTCAAGAGATTAAGAGCTCAAATCTACGGCATTTCCAATGCATTTTTTATTTGTGTTGAAGCTGCAACACTAGCTCCACATTAGAATACATCTGAACTTCCATCTGTCAGTTCCTAATATAACTCCAACTTTAAAATGCCTTAAATAACTAGTAGCAGTCATTACAGTCCAGTTTGCACAAAACTAACAATTCGACTTAATATGACAATATTGACGAACTTCCACAAAATATCAATTCATTGTTGTTGACTCATTTTATGGATGAACGAAAATATTTTATGTCTTTTGGTGAAGTGCCTCAAATTTTAGCCTTTTTTTGGTTTGTCCGCGATAAAGGAATTCATTGTCTCTCTTTCTCGCTACAGTTTATATCAGGGGTGTTCAATGTTACAAGTTCTTTTAAGATAATAAATTTTCCCTATCCACAGTTAAAATATTTTTATTGTAATTTCTTATTAGTTCGGCTCTCAGTCTTCTGCGTTACAACAGAGTAATAGACGATTAATTCCGATCCAATTCATCAAGTTCCTCAGCCATGGTAATTGCTGCTTACTGATTCTACATTATCGTTAAAACTAATTATCGTTAATTACGGGAGACAATATTTTTCACTTTAGTGGATATGTCCTAGATATCCAATATGCATCCTGTGGCTTCTTGGTTATTAGAATTGGTTCATTTTACGCTGTACTGTGATGTACTGTACACGATTTTAGAATGAGTTTGTATGAGGTACTCAAAAACTGAAATTAGATACTGAGGTGTCCCACTTCTAATGTGTTGTGTTGTGAGGTGTGGAGTGTGAGGTTTGAATGAGCCAAGAAGGAGATAAAATGTTGTAAATCCAAAGTATTTACCCAGAATATTATCGTAAGCCCGGTTGCATAAAATGTCACATTCCTGAAATGTAGTCATTTAATGCCAACACACAAATAACTCATCACCTCACTCCCTCACCACGTCAAAACACTTGTAGCACAAATATGTTTATAAATACAAAACCTTTTGTAGTACATAATATAAATAAAATAATTTGAGTGAACAAATATATTTTGTTAGGTGGCGGGACATTTTCCTTTTTAGTATGAGATATTTGTGGTGCACCTTTTTATGGGGCTCTTTAGTCAATTTAGTAATTTATTCTGTGGGGGTTACTTAAAAAAATATTTATTATGTTATCCAATTTTTACATGAAATTCTTAATCATAACTAACCTTAATTGTTTTGTCCGCGCTTTCCTTTATATGAAACTCATACACCTATAAATAGACTACATCATTTTGGCAATAAATTTGGGAATATTGTGGACATGTCTAAAGATTCCGTATTAGTTATAAAACTAAATCTTTTTAATCACTTTACTGAGATGTATGATTTCACAACTTCGTAGTGAATGCACTTTTGTTTTTATATTTCTATGTTTCTTAATACATATTTAGCTTTCCGTAATCCACACTATTAATTTGAATTTACCTTAATTTAATAAAAAATCATAATTTATTGTAAACTATGTAACACAACTGTATTACTTGTTAACTACTTTTGTAAAAGCCCATTAGGGCGTAAATAAATAAATAAATAAGTAAGTATCCCAGATATCCGTTACCCACCAACCTACAAAAAGACACGCGAATGTATTCAAATGCTCAATCAGTTCCCGTGCATTGCCTTTTGGATATTTCTATATTAGTCCCGGGCATTGCCCGGACTTTACACAAAGTTTTTCGAAATCAAGAAGAGTAATTTTCCTCTTGTTTTGAGGTTCAAGTTTACAATATTCATCAATCTCACAACATAGCCACATCGCCACAAACACTCCTATATTTATATATATACATGGATATACTCGTATATACATGGATATTGACGTCCCTTAAAAAAAGTATATATATATACCGCATTTACTTATAAATATAACGCAGTACGTAATGGTACCTATGTATACATTTGCGAACTTCAACGCAAACCGAGCCCCGAATTACGGGAAAGGAATGAAGCAACTGCAAGCGGCGTTTTGCGCCATTTGCGGTTGCTTTGTTCCTTTCCCATAAGTTGAGGTTCAGTTCGGCAGTTCGGCTCGCTTATGAATACGTAGCATAAGGTGAGAATGGTAAAAAAAAAATTACTACCATGGGGTTTGTTTGATTAAACCAGGCCGGCTTCACTGCGCCGACGTTGAGCTGGCGTGTAAGAATCTAATTAATAACAGACTTTTAGTATTAAAAAAGTTACTTCTTCGAATAAATTATGATGCTGACGAATTCCTTAATGTATAGGTAGGTACTAAATTATATCAACATTATAGTTTAAATAGTTTGATTAGCATCTTAATTAATTCGTAAAAAAATGTTTAATAAAATGAAAGGGATCTTTTAATGGTATCCTTGTGTTCCCCTGCCTGTGTCGAGAATGTTATTTGTTCCCAAAGCGAGTTAACAACAATAACAGAACCGGTTCTGAATAATACAACTTGTGGTATGTGCTTTGCTTTTCGATCGTACCTACAGCCTCCCGCCAGTACCTCCCTCTCCCTCTCTCCCTCTCTCCCTCAACAAACTACCTGCCTCAGTTATCAACTCGTTTAACACTATTTAACCTCAATTTAAGGTTTTGTCGAAGAATTGTGTTTGGTTTAACAACTAGTACAAACGGCGTACAAACATAACTGGAATCTTTTGCTCTTTTTTATAATATTGTTATTTTTTGATTTACAGAATATTATCCAAATATAACAAGACATACAACACGAACAGAGATATAATGGAAATCACAGAATAGAATGGTACCTACACCTGAATATAGAAATGACAAACAGCACAAAAACATACTTCGCGAAGATAATGTCTGAACAAGGTTATGATGGAATCCGTATTTAAGCCCAAGTTAAATTACATTGCAGACCTGATGATGTAAAGCTATATACAAACAAAAGATGTTACATTATAATATTAGTTTTAATATTTCAATCCAAATAATAAATTTCCAATATCAAAAACTCAACCCATAAAAAAATAAAGTTTTTTTACTATAATATCTACATCTATTTTGAAATGTCTTTTAAAAATTGGTTTGAATTGAAGGATTGCACCTTCTTACCCAGGAACTAGATTCGAAAACTTTACCAACGTTGAAAAATACCGAAAGAGTAGGACCTTAGAACTATTTTGTATATTAACTACTATACGCATTTGTGTATGTGATTGCCGCCAATGAATACATCGTTGTCATTGACAGCGAGTCGTTCTGTCGAGTTTCAGCTCGATCGGATGTAGGAAAGTTGGTTAATTTTAATTCATTCATTACCAAAAATGTATTTAAAAAGATACCTAGACCTATATTGATTGCATCGTACTGAAACTTTTTTTTACACTATTAAATCACTCTGTTTGTAATTCTTAATATTAACTTTTTTCTCCCACTGGAGCGCTTTGCGACAATTTTTTGCAAGTATTGCGCAATATCTTAGTAGTACCTCTAGGTACATCCTAGAGTACTTATTGAGTCTAAAAATATGGAATAAACTGTGAAATCTAGGTGGATTCACTGGCTATAAACCGCAGTAATCATTTCATATTGTTTCTTTACTAATATTTTGAGGAATGATGTTAATTGTATCGAATGGCTGAATTGATTGCGCAACACGAAGCGCTCCAGTGGTTATACCAAGGCTTCCTTAGGTTAGACTGACTGGACAATCTAAAAATCCTAGATAAAGGTACATTTTTAAAAAAATTGTTCACTTTTATGCTCAATCGACAAAACAATGAAATTAAATAATATCGTTATGTAATGTATTAGTTATTTCTAGTTAAATAAGTGAAAATGTAATTTTCTTTTATCTAGAATAAAAACTTTGAAAAAAAACCTATTGTTCATCGTTAATAAAGTAATCTGAAACAAGTTTTTTTTTAATGTTCTTAAAAAGCTACATCTACCTTTGTGGTTTGCCATAATTGGACTCATTTAAAAAAAGTTTAGTAATAATCTCTTTTTTTATGTAAATTATCTTAACCAAAGTAAATTTCGTGACGTCAGCAACATTATTAGAATTTACCAATAAAGAGAATGTTAAATTCATAGTTGACAATCAGCGCTAATAAACAGCTGTTATCTGCTTGTTTGTAGTAAATAAGGTCACAGATTAACGTTATAATTTAAATGCCTTGTTTTATAATAGCAAGCCTTTTTCATGATATTTTATATTATTTGTAATAAGTTTGAAGCATTCTTTACATAATTAACAATATTTTATCTTTTTAAATAAATATATTTTTTAAATAATGCACGTATATTTATTGACGATAGGTACTTGTATGCATATCGTAATAGATAAAATAAACACCGAAGCAAAATCTGATCAGATATAATCTTTAGTCCCAGTTTGTCATAAATTGATACAATTACTAATTATTTATGATTATCAATAAGGCCCAGTTGTTTCGCAGAAATTCAAATGTAACATTTTTATAAAAAAATTCGACGCAATTTTATTTTTTGGTATATTTGAAAGGTTCCGTTGAACGCCGAATTAAGATACGTTTTAGCTTTCTTTCAAATTGTAATTATATTAGAAATAAGCTTATGAGCCAACACGATAGTTGTTCTCTTCCTCTGATCATAATTTGGAATTAACTCCTTACAATACATTGCACATAAACAATATAACGCATTACCTAGAAATTTAAAACTTCCGGCAACGAACAAAAAAACATTGGCAAAAGCTCTCAAAAGCTATTTCCTTAGCAGTTTCATAAATGACTAACACAATCTTTCTCTAGAACTCCATAATAACATCTGCGTTTATTTATTTTAATGTATTTATTTGTCTTATCCTTAATCTAATGTTGTCTTTTCCGAAATGAGTTTTATAAACTCACTGGGAATAATACATTTTTACTTTGTTATCATTTTGTAATGTATTATCTTGTAATAAAATAAAATAAAATAAATAATATGGTTACAAGCTGAAACGGACTTTAATGGTAATTTTCCGTCTGTAAATAAAAAATAAAATGCCGCTGAATGGCCCTTTGATGGCAATGTCATATTAGAATTTTTGCGAAACAAATGGGCCTTATTAATAATTAAAAATAAAAAGGAATTGTATCAATTTATGACAAACTGGGAATAAAAATTATATCTTATCAAAATATCATCTTTACTTTATTGCTTATTTTTAATTTGTCATATTTATTTCCGTAAATCCAAAATCTTGACACGACAGAGTACATTATGTATATTCGAAACACTTTTGAAACTATATAAAATATTTGTTTACCAAGTATGACACATATCATGACTTATGCTGAATCACAACTTAACAAAAGATTTCAGGAAAATACCTCAAAGCTTACGCATCACTAATGAACTCAGAATTCCAACAAATGTGTAGATACCTAAGTAGTAAGTACTAGTACACCAAGAAGTAATCATTTTAAAATGCCGTCATTTTAGGCAAACAAATATAAATTGTGAACCAAGCTTTTCTTGTGAATTACCAAAGGATTCCTTAAAATGCTTCTCTTAGATATCCGAAGTTTTTCTCACACAGAATTTAAATGCGATTTTATTCACACAATTGGCTTACTACACGGAAAAGTGCATAAAATAAATGAAAATTCGTGCATTCATGAAACTTGCTCATAAGTTCTACATGGAAATATAAATGAAGATCTGCAGATACCGCCTGGAAAAAAGGGTGGACCACCATTCTGGGTGGGTTTAAAATAATACTTGTTTATAAACTAGGTCGAATGAGATATCGTTTATTGTGTTTCCATCAGTGCTGAATCGAATGAGAGTACTCTCAATTCGATAGTATCAATATTAATTTGGGATTTTGCGCGATTTTTGTCAGTTATCAAACCCTATTTTACCTGTACTAATGGGCTGTGCAGTGCCTTCACCTGTTTGGTCATGAATTGAAAGGGATTAGTGAACGTATTTAAAACTTTCCTTTGTGATATTTTGGCACGCTTACAAAGCCTTAGTAAAAAAAACGAACATACTTAAAAAACAACTTGACCAAATTTACAATTCTCACTAATAACCATTTATAATGTGAACTTGGAACGGAGTACCCCAGTAAAGTAAGATTTTTTTCAACAGTTGTAAAAAATATATACAAAAGAAATAAAAAAAAAATGATTTAATTTATCGAGCACTGTTGTTGCTAGTAGGCAAAAGGCCAATGATGGGTTGTTTCCGAAAATTTGAACAATTCTTCAAAATAAAATGTTAATTTTCAAGTTCTGTGAAAGTTATTTTCAAGTTTTGTTATTATTTAATTTCTTTCAAGTGACTGGCCTATAATGAAACAATAACAAAACTTGAATAGGACATTCATAGAACGCGAATGAACGTTGAAATTTGATGAATTGTTCAATTTTTGCCTACTAGCAAGAGTGCTCGATTGCCTTAGCGCCCGTTTTCATGTATAGAGGCTCTTACAATGATTTTTATTAAATTAAATAAAAAAAAAATTAAAAAATTATTTTGTATATAATTTTTACAACTGTTGAAAAACATCTTACTTTACTGGGGTACTCCGTTCCAAGTTTACATTGTATTCTGTTTTGCATGAGACAGTGCCCGCTTTACGGACACATTTATGAACATATCCTCTGTTTATTGTACGGTCAAGAATCTATTTAGATATTGAAGACAATATTAATGATTTCTAAACGAAAATCTGAAACAGAAAAATCAGAAAAGGAAACGGTCACATCACAACGGTCGAGGTTTTACTCAATAAAGTTATTCCGAAAAATAAATAAATCTATTTAGATTTAGTTCATCTTATTTTTCTATTGGAGGTAAACAGAGGGCAACGATGTTTATTTTAAATTAATGGTGAACTTGAGAACTTTTCTCTTTATTTTGAATCCTTCAAATAGCCATTAGCCATATAACGAAAACCTATTGTAAATAATTATTTTATTCATAACAGTCACATCATTTCTCAACTCTGGAAACACTCGCGACTAGCCTCACGGCCGAGTGTGGACAGCTCGTGGTATTTTGTTTTTAATTTAGGGAATAAACTTATAAGATACTTCTAACATAACTTTTTTATATGCACGCTGCACAATAGACCTAACCAATCCTAACTGTCCGGAGCCTGTGGGACTATAGCATCCCCAATTTGCAGATCTGGTAATCAAACACGGTGAAAAAAATTTCAAGCAATTATTTGTTTTTGAATAGCGGTATTTCAACAAGGCGATAATGAGAGTATCTCACGGAGAAAAATAATAGTCATTCAGAATATATTGAAACTCGTCTTCAAGCATGTGTTCTTTCCTAATAAATAACATGAAACGTGTTCCGCTGCCCTTAGCATCATTTGCTTTTAACTGATACTTGGAAAGAACTCTGTCAATTCTTTCTTTGAAGGCCTGCAGTCCCGTTTTAAACAGGAAAAGCAATAATTTTACCAGAGTTTTTTTAAATTTACAGCATTTAATATCAGTAAGTTTTCTCCGTGTACTTTACACATTTATTTTAATTATTTTACAAGCAATAATTATTCGCGATAAGAGATAAGCCGCCATAGCTCAGTGGTCAGAGCTGTCGACCGGAAATCGAAGGGACACGGGTTCGTGTTCCGTTGGCGTCATGTATCTTTTATCAGGAGATTTTTCAATGTGGATGAGTGTTTCAGGCGAATAATTATTGCTTGTAAAATAATTGTTACCCTTTGTGCTATGCGTAAAAAAATCTTGTCTTAAACATTAGTTTACCAAAAAAAAAAAAAAATTATTTTAGCTGATTAGACAAAACCATCACCATTATTTTTTCACTGGATATTAATTCAATTCGTGATAGGACCTACCTACCTACTTTAAGAAGCTCCTTCAAAATAATGAACTTTTAAAATCGCTCCATAATAATAACCATAACGTTTTAATTAAATTCGATCCATTAAAAACTGTTCCCGGAATAATGGCGGCCGGTTATAAATGGTTTTAATTTGGACAAAGGTTTTTCTCAATCTCGAAACACAAAACAGTTCAAATGTGAAAAATATGAGTGCAAATAAAGGCCTTAATTGTTTTTTATTCGCCGTTACGTGGGGAGTAAAATTGGCCATTACGTTCGCGTCTCGGACACCCTTTACATCGCAATTTTACATTAAACTCATTTATTTCACCATGAAGAATTTAATTTTGCAAAAATGAATCGTTTTAATAATAATTCATACGAGTACAATTTAATAAACGATGGATTTATTTCGAGTACATTGTCATTGGGTTATTAAATACCTTTCATGTCGAATTTATATTGAACAGTAATAACTGACTACCTATATATTGTTATCTGAATTTAGACCCAGACCCGTGACAAAACAGCTTGATTTTGACGTGGTCGAGGGGTGAGGCTCTCGACTAGCAATCCAGAGGTCGCGGGTTCAAATCCCGGCGTGCACAGGTCTATTTTATTTGATTGATTTATGTTATTTAACAATTTAATCCTTAAAATAATATAAGGTATGGTGGAAGTATCGGAAGTAGTGGAACTATCAGTATCGTCCAGTGACTTTTGTTGCTTTAGCTGTGTTTTGTGACCAGATCTGAATAGCCACGTACTTCCCCACCTTCCTCTCCCCGATCTCCTTTTCATCCCCACTACCTTCAGCCTCACAACATCGAGGCACAGCCTCACGAAATCAGACTTTACTTGTCAAGATTAACCCTAAGAAATTTAAACAAAAGAAATTCATATTTTCTCTCGTCTTAATTCTTGACACATCACTTCCAATTTCGAAAAAGACAGTTCAAATTTATGATATTATGGGTAGGTACTTTATCCCTGGTATGAATTCTTGACGTAATCAGTTTCAATTTTGAAAATGATACCTTAATTCAAAACAAATCCGAGTTCATTGAACCAGCGTTACAAACACAGGCAGATTCCCAACCGAAATTATTATGTAATTGTAAAAAGCATTCACTTTGTGGCTCATCATAATTTACAATAAAAACAAATAAATTTGTTTTTGACCACTATAGTTTTATTTTCACTCTACCGGTTAAATATTCTCCTGACGAAGGAAGGGTTCTTCCGAAACCGGTAGAGTGAAAATAAAACTATAGTGGTCAAAAACAAATTTATGTGTTTTTATTGGAAATTATTATGTTTAATAATTACATTTCTTGCAAAAAATAAACAGTATTCTACTTTCCAGATTTAGACCTCCATTCAGAATCTTAAGATTGCTTTTTTTTATTTTTATTTATTAAGTAAATAGAAACAATTTTGTACAAAATTATGGTAGTCCCACAAAGCTGTCATATGGCAGCTGGTCTGTAGGTTCTACCAATTAAACATTCTACTAAAAACAAGTTATACATATAGGTAGATACATCACACGCCACAGCTTCACCATTTTTGGACATAGTCTCTCATTTTGTTCAAATTTAAGATTTTTATTGATTTTATTGAAAATCACTGGAATTACATATTGAAGAGTACGGCTTCCATATTTATTTAATATTCGAGGAGTTATTAGACCCTTTCCTTCTTTAAATCTTGTGGTATGTTTGTGTTCCAGTGGGTGTTTGTATGAGCTTTCCCCCATGTTATCCATAATGGCTTTAATGGCTTTAGTCATGTTTGGTGACCAGATCTGAACAGTCAGGACTTCTCCACCTTCTTTTCCCCATCTCCTTCTCCTCCCCACTACTAATAAAGAATATATTATTTTGAATTAACTTTCTCGATCCGGGTCATGTCATGAACCGAAATAAGAATATTAGCGTATGAGACGACGATGAATGTGGATGAAGCAAACAGCATGTAGGTACCAAAGAAACTATTTCGCGTGCCATTCCCTCTGCCTACCTCTACTGTGAACCAAACATGAATTACAATAAAGCCAATTTTATATTTTAATCACACTTACTTAAAAAAATATATAGCTCGATGTTCGATACGTTATGTCAAAGTGATCACCATAATTCGTGCAGAGAATATGTCAATTTTCAATGCAGAGAATATGTCAATTTTATCTGATGCGAATTTGTTAACCATGTTATAGTTTTACTGCAAACATTTATTTTTGAAAAAACCTTTAAAGTGAATTTCAACATTCTTCGAAACTGACTTACAATATGAACAGAGCCGGAGCTGCGTCTTAAAAATACAAGATAATATATTTTATAAACAATAATATTACTAATATTGTTAACAACTGTGTGGGTGATTCAATACAATATTGTGTTTGTATTCGTTTCTGGGACATAACTGTTTATTCAGTTTGTGCACCCGCCTACAAACAATGGTCTAATATATCATCTACATATTTTAAAAGATAACGTGCAAAAAGATTTTTTCCAAATTATTTTAATCAGCGTCATCTATAAACGCAAAGATTACAAATAACTATTTGAACTGTTTTTTATTCTCCAAAAAATTACGATAATGGTCGTGTTTTTTTAATTTTATTTAACGAATAAATTTTCTCTGGCAATTAAAAATGTGCCATTTTTGGTTTGCCTCCAAAACGACATTTTCGTTTTATTCTTGAATTCGGTGGCGCTGACGTCACGCCTGGCAATGGATGAGGTACTACTAGTTTAGGGATTCTTCCACTCTGGAGTCATCATCTTCCTCCTTCTTCGACAGCGAAATCTGATTTCAAACGAAATTCCACTATGAGTACATATTCCAAAGAGAACAATATTACGCCATCCATCATGATCTAGCATTAATAGGTGTTGCACCGGAACCTAAACATCTTGCAGCAGACGTCAATGTATTTCACACAATTTTATTCCATTAATTTTACTTGCCTATTAACGCAGATTTCGCATTATAAACCGCCCAAGAGCTTCAGTATCTAAATTTCCATCCCCCTAAATCCGTCCCTGTAAAAACAGTCGTCGAGTTTTTTATCGTTTCCATACAAACCAGTGTACCTGTTCGTTGGTCCAGTTTCGTGACGGAATCCAAACGAAAAGGAAATCTGGACGGACCTGTTTAGCCAGCATTTCCGTTTACAGTCAAAGTCGCCTCATGCCTCATATTGTGATAACATACATTATCACACAATTATTTGTATAACACCATAGTGAGATTATGTCAGCGACCCATAAAGTGACAGTAAGCTATCTCGTTACTGGAGTAGTGAAAGTAACGATATGCAAATATACACACATTCGTAATACTATCCTGTTCCCCGTGCCCGTACATAGGTACCGGGAAGCTATTGGAAGTCGAGATGTTTTTGAGATAAATTTTAGTTTGAAAGTTGTCGATTCTTTTTTATTACCAATATGCATCGACTGTTTCCATGTTGACAGTGCCTTCGGGATGCAAAACGGTTATTGAATCTTGGTGAAAAATAGTGATAAATTATAAAAAATATATTCTAGATACATAAATATATTCTAATATATATGTGGCGTTGAGAGAACAATCCAGAATTGTCTCATTAATAATAAACAGCTCGACCTACTTATGTACTTGCAAATTACTACCGAAAACGAATCGTAAACAACGCGACCTACCTACGACAATACCTCGCAGGTCGATCTGGCACATTACGCCAACTCGCTAGAAGGTTCTAGCGAGTTGGCGTAATGCCAACCTATCGCCTATGCGTAATTGCAGCACCGTTGAAAGTTCCCGAAAGGCCCAGACTGAGCGAGTGTCTCCGATTTATTTGCGATTTCACCTACCTACTGTTGCCATCGGCTGTACAGTATATGACAGCGAGCTGTCAGTCAGTCATCAATCTCCCGTCATCAATTTACAAGTCTCGCGAGTGATAACCCGCGCACCTTATTTGCGCGAAGGACGATATTCCCGGCTCCGCCCGTACTCATCATGGACTCCATCGGGACATCATCATAGCGCCTTGGCCACCGTTCCTGGCCAGCGCTACACGGATCATAGCGCCCTGGTTCCAGCGCATCTGACCAGCGCTTCATCCGTGCACCATGACCACCACGAGGACACGCAGCATCCTCACTGGTCCACGCACCTCCCGCTCAACCGCCTACAAGGTCCACCGCACCTTCGGCCTTCCCGTCAGCACTGGAGTACCTGAAGACCCACGTTCTTTGCCAGTGTCTGACCGTCATCGAGTCCCGGTCACCAGCGTCCGGCGTCGACTCACTGACCCGCGCTTGACCAGCACATCACCGCCTGCATCCGAAGAATACAACATCTGTCCTAAGTCATCTCATCACGGCAAACTGACTCAATAAACACTGTGACCTTCACGACCGACTTTCATTTCGTGCCTCTCGCCAGATCCCCAAATATGTAATGTGCAATACAATACATTTCACTTATGCCAATTAATGAAAAATAATAACAGACAGCGTAAAATAATATAAAATTATAAAGTCAAATAAAACATTTTCTTTTTATGGAATAAAATACCCTTATAACTTTCTTTCATTTTTTTTATTATGACTGCAATTGCCTTCTCGGATCCTGGGATTATCATTCTTTGTACTTTTGTATTTTTGGCATTTGTTTTTAATTTTTCTGCAGTGCTAATAATACATGTGTGTATCACACTTATCCGGAATTATGCCGAAATTTTCAAATAAAATTCATATTTACTTAAAATTAGGAGGGCGAAGCCAAATACCCAGCCTCTGAAATCTTCAGATACTGTGTCGCCGACACATAAATAAATTATCTCGAATTAGCTCTATCAAATACAAAGACATATGTAATTGTTGAAGAGTATTTATTACGTGCTGATATAATAAAAGATTCTGATAAACATATATCTCTTCACCTGGAGCCACCAGACAAAGGAATGACCACCGCTAAAGAACTGCCTCAGTATTTACGCTGTCCCACCTCCACTAATCACCGCATAAAATGTGAACTCTCTAGAGCGAATCACATCAAAGAGGCATAATAACGAGTTCAAAATGACCATTTCTGATAATGTTTTACTAAATTACGGGACCAGGAAATAAATATTAACATAAAAAAATACACTAAATTAATAACCTAAAAACTGACACCTAACAGATTTTTTTGAATTTTGAAAAAATGCATTAAAGCCAATATGTAAAACTGTGTATTTTATTGTAAAATAAATATACAAGACTTAGGGTGACATTGTTAGAAGTATTCCACCCACAACATTGCATCCTTCTCGGCAGGCCAACAGCCGAAAGGAAAAATATTTAACTAATTCATTCCCCGTGAAAGGGGAGGTTCACGTCTGTACACCCAACCCGAGTTTTGCCCTATAGACATAGAGCCAGATTCGATGTCAAGTCAGTTCAACAACCACCTCTGAAGAAAAAACAGTTCAGCTAAAAAACCAAAACTAAGTACCGAGTGAAATATTTAACAGTAAAAAATCAGTTCCGGTCCAGTTTAAAATCACTTCCTTTACCAGTTTTAAATCAGTTTGGTCTAGTAGTAGATTCATGTATCAATTTAGATTTAGAATTAAATTCTTTTCTGCCATTGACTTAGCTTCACTTCATTTTTCGCCACGCTCCCCGAGACTGATTACGTGAAAAATTGTGTCCGGTTCCCTATCGTGAATACAGTATCTGTACAGACTTTCTAACTGTTTCGTACAGTGTGTAATAAAATGCATTGTAGCATCTGCTGCACTTCGGACTAATAATGTAGTTGAAACTATGGCAGTCCACTTTGTTATATTATTTGTAGTGTGTGTTTGTTCAAAAAAGTCCATACAAACTGTATAATGTACTTTCTGTATGGTTTGGAAATTAGTGTATAGATAATTATTTTTATCCATGATCACTGAATTTGATTTGAAATGTCAAACTCTAATTTGTATTAACTTTCTTCGATAAGCCCAATTTATGTTAGTTTTAAAGAGAATATTTTTACCAGTAGTTTATTTGAACTACTCTTGTATCTATGACCTACATGGAAGCGCTTCGTTGATTTGAATTAATACCAATGTTGGTAAACAGTAAAAGTTAAAAGGGTCTACGTTTGATTGTTTATGTGATAATGAATATTCTGAATTCCTGATTAATTATATTGGTAGGTTAAATGCTCCCGCAATAAGTCGTGTAGCCTTGTTCGTGATTTATCAGCCATTTTAGCACGGTAGGTACATCTTACAATGAACAAATCAGAGATTTATTTCGCTATCGTTGGTAACGTTTCCAAATGAAACCAAACATTATTCATGTATAGCATTATACATAACAAACAAAACTACAAACGTTGCTTAACATAAAAAGATGGCCTGCCATTATTTATTTAACCCTTTACCGCTTTTGTCGGTTGATGTTTATGATTATTAGCAATTACTTATTCCTATTGTTAAAATTTTCTGATACGTGGTGGATATTAACCCGCTTACTAATAAACGGATTTCAAGTTTTACAATACTGATAAACAATAATTTACAAAACATTGTTGGTTGCTTATGAGTTGTGTGTAATTTAAAACAGTTTTTTAGTGAAGTGTCATTGATGATCAACCGACAGGCAACTCGCAACAAGCGGCGCGCGCACAGCCGATCGTTCCCGAACGTTCACGAACGGAACCGACAGGGGCCACCGGAAACAGGGCTTGAAGCTACGAGCAGAATCACTTCAGGTCCCTTGAGTAATTTAATATATATATCTACATTCGCGCTCCCTCTTACATTCGAATTTTCATATCTCTCTTTCAAACTACCTTCAGTTATCTTCTTTTAATTTTTGAAACGGATCCCCAACTTTTTTTAAATCCTAAAAATTTGGGAGAACTAAAGGGTTTCCCCTGCTTTCTTAAAACAGTATTTTAATGACCCTTTGCAAAAACGGAATCCCAGACTTCCCTTTTTTCGTTGCATCATTATGCGAAATAAAGTGCATTGTTGGGGCTGCCCGCCACCGGCACCCGCATATCTCATCGGGACGTGTGCAAAAAAATGACCAACTCGGTTTGAGCTTTTTCTTCCTTCGTTGCATTTAACTTCACGGAACTTTAGCATTTAGTTACAAGGAACTTTAAAGTTTAAATCTTAGTTGTAAGCCATGTATATTAATTTTATTTTATTTGTATTTGCATAGCGACCTTAAGGCAATTTTTTCACAAAAAAGCGCTATACAATTCAGTAAACCACATAAAGTCTGGCAATGCAAAATCAAAGCATGGCACGAATGCATATAATAGTTAAACCTCGCCGACAAAATTACTGTAATTTGACTATAAACTCCATCACGTCTTGCTGTGGCTCATTCTGTCTGTGCAGATAGAGAAAAAATAGCGCGTGTTGCTTTTACGTCCAACAGATGGCGCTCTTTAAAAAAATATATGTTTTTACCTGTCACAGGTGACATCTATATAAAATAGGTTTAAAAACTTTTTTTACTTCATTTAAAGACACACACGTATTTGAATGCAACGTTGTGTAATTATTTCAAAGCAATCCGTGAAGAACATTCGGAGATTTAAGATTTTGAATAAACGAACATTTACACTTTTATTTATTTAGATTAGAAGAGTTTGGTTGCGGTTAGTAGAAGGAGATTTCACTATGTTACGTGCTTTTAATGTTATAGGCTACATGCTTTTAAATAATCTGACATAATGCATAGTAGACACTTTGCGTTGTTCGAAATGGCTTCAAATGTGTTTGGTGACCAGATCCGAATAGTCTAGTACATCCTAACTCTCCTCTTAACAATCTACTTCCCCTCCCCACTACATTTAGCCTCATAACATACCCCAATAATCGGGAAGGCCATGGTCCCTCTGGCTTTCTCGTTTGAAGTTCGCATAAAAAAATATTCAGAAAATATTGTAGATTTGTTTTCAGACCTCCCTCCAGTATGACAATGTGTTCACAAATTGGCTGTGACCAACTTATGTAACTCCTGACTTGACAACTGTCTATACGTCAATCATTTAAATATACTATATTTTATACACGGTATCCAAAAACTCGTAGTATAATGCGTACTAAATTAAAATCCGTCTGAGCAATTCCATTTTTTTCATTTCATTTTTGTTTTTTCGGGAACTAAGGGGTTAAAACTTTTGTAGCTGGGTCTACGCGTCGAAGCATTTTAAAAGGCATTTTAAACAACGGATCCCCTAACGAAAGATTATTTCAAATTCAACCTATAAAAATTCCAACAAAAGACCCGATTTACAAGAAAACAAAAGCTCAAATCAAAAAGTTATACCACAAAATCGACTAAAAATTGGATGTAAATTCGATTTTCTGCTTGTAGTACGATTTTCCGAACACCGTTTATAATAATTTATTTTGTTCGTTTGATAGAAGATGGGTAAAAGTGTTTTGTACGAATGTCACCATATAAGGAGCCCGGGGTCGTGCGATATGCCGACAGCGGATGGCTAGCTTAGAGAAACTACTGCACTGTTTATGCAGAATATGCCTATTGCTACAAAAATGTGGCCGAAAACCTAAGAGAAAAAATTCGATTATGAAAGACTGCTCTTAATTAATTCAACATTTTTCAGAGTTCATTATTAATTCGTTCGACACCTGCTAGATTTTACGACTTCAACTGAAGCCTTTTTTATACCATCCACCTAAAAAAAACCAGCCACTAATTACTAACAACGTTGTATATAATAAATACTACATAACTTATGTTACTGAGGCCTTGAACTCTAATAATAAATTTAATCACAGGCGATGACGTCACTGGTAATATAAAAATATGATTTAGATCCGGAGAGTTCTGGCTCGGGGCGGAACGCGGTTATAAAAATGAAATAAAACAATTTCGGCCAAGAATTATTATTGCCGCGCACTATTTACGGAACGGGATATCTAATTCTTATGCAAATTTACTCAGAAGAATCTATAGAACGTCGTAAATGTTTCATCGTTCGCGACCCACTTAGGAACATAATGAGAAGAGATAATAAGGCTAAAATAAGACTTACACCGGTTGCAATATCGTCGTTTAGCTGATCTATCCCTTGGAACAACAATGTTCTAACTACCATTTGTATGAAACTGAGATATCGATGATCAAAGTTTGAATCCCGAATAAAATACGAATTGAAATTTTTGAAAATCGAATCTAAAAAGTATTTTATTTATAATTATTATATCTTTATTACATGAGCTACTTTACATTTTTTCAAATACCGTTCTTATTACAAAATTTTATATAAGCTCTAAGTAGTATGTATAAGCATTTTTTTGTTACGTGGCATAGTAATTATTTTTATATTCCTAACATATAAACAAACAAATATTCAAGTAAAATATTTATGAATAATTTTTATTTTTTTTATTTTTAAGAACACTCTATGCAAAAAAACACTTGATATTAAGCCAAACAACTAAGCAAAAAATATAGTACCTTCTTGTTTTGAAAATTAGCTAACGGTTCTTTCTCTTTATTTTAATTAAATTTTTTTGCCAAATCCCATCGGTATTCGAATTTGACTTTTTTTTTGTCTGAATCGCGGAATGTATATTATCAAAAGTTAATTCAATTACAATACGTTCTGAATATTCACTTTTTATTAAATATAATTTTTATCCTATTTTTTCAATTTCACGCAATTGGTAGATGGAACTTTGCTGTCCCAAACAAACTAGTTCTAAGTACAATGCAAATGGATCTGCGTTGCTACTAAAATATTTTATCAATGTCAGATAGCACTAAGTTGCCAGTAAAATTTTGCAAATGTAACCTTGCCCAAAATGTCAGATAGAACCTTGTTGTCCCTAGAGCACGCAATGTTATCATGACAAATCCATTTATCAAAATAAGACTTTACTGGTACGAGTGGATCACAAGAATCAGCCAAAGCTCGGTGTCCTATTTATGTGAATGAAATACAAGAATTTTGCCATGTGAAACAAGAAGATGCTTTGTGAAAAAAGTTAACGAAGAAGAGAAAAGAGCTACTTTTATATATTAATTTCTTATCCGCGCTTTTTAGGAGCTTTTACATATGAATAGTAAAAATTATAAATGTTTCAATACAGTACATATTTAATTTACATAACTAAACTGCCTCAATAACAATCTTTTTAATTGTTAAGTGATAAAATAAAGATGTCCACTGGCTCATTAAAATGATTTCGCTCGGTACTCTGATCAATGAGGAATACATTTGGTAATTAGTCCCTAAATTTCTTCACTGTAATAAATCCTGACATCTAGTATTTTTATTTTTATTTTATTTATTGGACAATTTGTATAGCGCCGATTTTGTGAGATATCACCTCAGAGGTGCTTTAATAATCTGAAAGCTTATGAATGCAAGCAATTCTGTACTATCAAAGGCATCATTTTGAATTTTATATGGGAATACTAATTCTATGAATGTCCTTCTGTTCGACAAATTGAGCATTTAAAATAATGTTGTATTTCAGCAAAATTTCTGGAGTACGTATTTTAAAACATGTAAAAATTTATTTTGTATTCTTTCAATAGCTTATACATGAAAATTATAATGTGGGTTCCAGACTGGAAGGTTGTACTCAAGTTGACCTCTAACAAAGGTAAAATACAACAGAACAGTATAATACACTTAATATTGTTGAAATTTCTAATTAAACTTGTTAAAAATCCGAACATTTGTAAGCCCCTGTCAGATATTTCCGTTACGTGGTTAACAAAAGAAAGATATTTATTGAACATTGATTTCTAAGTCCTTATCTTTTAGTCTCTGTCTTTTATCAGTGTTGTAATTAAAGATCACTGGAATTTTCGTTCGAAGAATTAATTAATTATTATTAATTATATTAAAAACTATTTGATATTTTGAGATATTTAAGTATAGTCTATTTTCATTGCACCAAATTAACAATTTATTGTTATTATCTTGAAGAATATCACAATGATAAATATTTTGAACAATTTTTAATATTTTGAGGTCATCAAAAAGAAAAATAAAATACATCAAATGCACAAATATTTTTTGTAATATCATTTATAAACAACAACAAAAAACAACATTGGACCAAGGTGTGAACCCTGTGGGACTCCACTTCTTGCATTAATTTTATTTTAACAATTTGTTGTCTATCATTAAGATAGCTCTTAAGCCAGGCTATTATGTTGCTACGTATACTAAGCTTTTCTAATTTCCAAATTTGAAATAGTACTTATAACAGATGTAAATCCAAACTGATGAGGTGATATTACAGGTTTTATTTAATTACAAATATCACTTTTGTCACCCTTTTTGAAAATTAGAGTCAAATAACTGATTTTCCAGCTGTCAGAAAAAATTCCACTAGATAAAAAGAGATCGAAATAGTTAATGGAAGAGCAATTACTTTAATACATTCTTTGATAAATATTGTGGGGATATTATCCGGTCCCGCAAATTTGAAGCTATCCTTACATTTAATTTTAGTTATTGCATCAGAGAAACTTATTATTACTTACGGCACACTGTGAAATATCAAGAGTTTCATTAAGAGTTGTTGTTGGAATAGCAGCATTATAAGAGAAAAACTCTTTTGAAAAATTTTGCAAACATATTAACCTTTCAAACCTCTGACATATTGAGCGTTATATTTCTTAAAGACGCTATCAGAAAATCGGAGAATTTTGTATGTTTCCGCTTCTTAATAAAATCCAAATAAATTGTATATATCTGAACGCATACGAAAACTGTTTTTGAAAGGTGATGAAATACTCTTTAAAAATTTCAAATCAGAAATATTATATTATTTCTGAAAATGTTGAATGTAAACATAAAAAAGTTTTCAAAATGGCTCGCCTTACGTTTTTTCGTTAAATACTGAGCTTAAATTACTGATAGCAAAAAAAACACATATTTTAATAAACAAATGTGTTCTAAAAATTGAATCCATCTCACTATTTTGTCATTTCATATAAAAACAATTAGTAAAAAATTCACAAATTTCATGAATTTTTTTCAAATTGCGGTCCAAACCTTTGTTTTGATCGAGGTATACATTTTAAATGTGTTGGTTAACTTTTGTCTTTGAATATAAAGTTTTTTTTTCTTTTTTACACCGTTTAGTTCCTATTTCTTACTTTGACTATGAGACATAAAGTTTTCTTTTTTTTTTTTTTTATTTGGTACATTATTTTGTTACAATTTATGTTTTCCAGTAATGTAGGCCTCACTGGGTGGCTTGCCCGTGCTGAGGCCTTCATTTTATACTTTGAGACCAGACCATGAGTTATTCAAAAAAGCGAACAAACTGACTCCACAGTTACCAGCTGTTTGTTCCCAAAACCGAACAAATTGACCCAAGGAATTAACAATTCCATCAGTATCATTGAAATGGTTCAATTTATGTGCATAATACTCGGGAAATCAAAATCATCTTCTTCGTGTGATTTAGAGTATTTTCAAAAATAACTAACATTATTTATTATGAAAATTTGAATTTTATTTATATTGTTACGATTACATGTCATGGACATTTTCATGTCCTTAAATCTTTATATTCGTTACATTCTAATTTCTTTTGATATGAATTTAATTAATCTATTTTTTTTATAGTATTTTAGTGATTAGAACCATTTCGGGTAGGTGGTACTGGTTGGAATATACATGCCAATAGCCTTTTCTAAAACAACATAGATTTTTTTATTTTTTTATTTGGTACAATATTTTACATTTCATAGTACAATCCAGTAATGTTGGCTTTACTGGGTAACTTACCCGTGCTGAGGCCTCCATGTGGTATCAACATATTACATAGACGACTGATCAAATGAGTGAAGATAATTACAAAATTCTCTCATAATCAGCTTGTTAACTGAAAAATAATTTAAAAGTATTAACATGTAAATTAGAAATAATAACTTCCAGAGAAGGATGATAAGCAACAATGCGCACCAGCGGTTCGCTACTTTAAGTTTTTCAAACTTGAGTCACTAGTTATTGTTGTCTAGAGTGCGATTATTTGTATTCGTTATAATATTTGCCTGATTCTGACCCAAGAATAATGCCATGTATAGAATAATGCATTCAGACTCACAAACACTGATATTATTGTCACTGTTCTCCCAGTTCACATCTGAAATATTAAGATCACCAGCAAGCAAAAATGTTCCACCAGGATTTCTTTGTAACATAAGTTCCATCTCCTCACTAGACACCTGTATACTTCATTGCTTGCAGTGGAATATAAATACAGCCCATTATAATCTTTTTACTCGTGGCAACATTTACTTGTAGGAATATTTACTCTAGTTGTTTATGTTTTGGTGTAAATAATTTTGCTTTATATGTAAGCACACTACCTGTGCTTTTAGCATTTGTCAAATACTTCTGTCTAATCTTGCACTTTTCAAAAAAGTTGAATTATTCAAATTCTGAGAAACAACCCTTCTTAGTGTAGGTTGAATGTTAATTTTCAAGTTCTATTATTGTTTTAGTTATGTGAAGCAACTGGCCCATGAAGATATTATAACTATACATGAATAGAACTTTCACAGAACATTAAAATGAACTTTAAAATTTAATGAATTGTTCCAATTCTGTGAAACCACCCACCCTTACTATTTCACTGTTGATTATTATTATTATTGCAAAGTTGACTGTCTAGATATCAATGTTTCTAAATGTCACAGTATGACATTCACTAGAAATAAACATGTAATTAAGAACTCCTATTCACTCAACAATGAACCTGTCATCTCTAAAACGGAATGTAAAGACCTCGGCGTTTACTTTGATAGCAAATTTATATTTAATAAGCACATTGACTCAATCCTTACAAGGTGCTTGCAATGCTTGGTTTCGTGCTTCGTATAAGTAAAGTATTCAGTAATCCGCGTACAATTGTAATGTTATATTTCGCATTAGTCAGAAGTACACTGGAATATGCATCGCCAATTTGTAATCCACAATATAAACTTTACATAGATAGTATAGAACGTATCCAAAAAAAAATTATAAAATATATTACCTACAAATTCAACAATAACTTTGAGTGTACATTTGAAACTATGCAGCAAAGACGAGCAGTAGCTGACTCAGTATTTATACACTGAATTTTAAACAATGTCATTGACTATACTGAACTTCTGTCCCTTATTAACTTTAACATACCTTTGAGACGTACACGACATACAGTGCTATTCCACACGTTTAACTATAAAACAAATGCAGCATCTTATTCACCAATTGACCGAGCTCTTCATACTCTAAATAATATTTGTCTTAACTCTAACATTGACATCTTTTCGGATTCACTGCCCAAATTCAAACGTGGCATCGTCAATAATTTAAACTGTTCAATGCGCATACATACAGACATACACACGCACACAAACACTCACACATACATTACAGACGTGACACACACACCTATATACTACACACGTCACCAGGTAATTAAGGAATAAACATACCACTTAGCAGACATTACAAGGAAACATATCATAGGTACACAACATGAAGTATCTTATTCCTGTATATTGTTTAATCTCTATAAATCATGTACTGTTTTGTTTCTATAATAAAAAATAAAATAAAAAATTATGAGGGGGTTGGTGTGTATTTTCTTTTAATTGTAGCTTTCTACTATATACACACATTCATACAAGAATTACTTTTCTTTGGCCTTTGATTATCATGGTAACACTGACATCACAAACATCGAAATACGAATGGTTATCCATGACTGCACCGTAATGTGACTGCTGGGTTTACCTTAATAGATACTACGTATTGTACATGCTTTCGTTCTCATAGACTGAAACTTTTTACGTTAGCCTTTAAGTTTTCTATCTCGTTTACTATATGCATGTATATATTTCGAGAAGTAGGTACACTTGTGGGTGTATTCTATGATATCTTACAATTATTGAATATTATTAATTGCAACATTGAGTGTACTAGTCTTTGTGAAAACATTTGTCCGGTGGATGATTATCTACCTCTACAAGCCAATATTTGTAATAAACATTTAAAATTAAACCGGTCGATCGACGATAAACATTAATAATAATACTTGGATGACTTGTATAGCGCCGTTTTTGTGCAAAAACACCTCATACCCCTCTGTGGCTAATACCCTCGTTACACAGATCGTCTATAGTACCTACAATGAATTATGCAAGGTGTTAAGGGACGTACCTAACTTGTTTTTATCTAAATGACCAATCTTCCATATGATCATATAAATTTAAATGGAAACCATTGTCAAAAAATGTACATGAAATGTTGGTCTCCGGTGATATTTATATTTTAACTGACCAAAAAATATTCTTTCGCATGTTGTCACTGGCCATTCAGACGAGTAACTGCCAACTCCACACCTCGACTCTAACTGTCGAGCACCTGCTGATTTTTATTATTTTATTGTTTCATATACCACACTGGTTAAAGTCAGGTAACTCCTTAACACCCTTTACAATATTTTCTGTTCATATTATTGTGCGATCACCTTTATCTTATAAACTTTTATTAATTGATATTTTTACACAAATCTGAACCCTTTAACAGCCACCGACTCTTGATATGTAAAAAAAAATTTCTTTTTAGTGCCCCTATAAAACAATTTAAATGTAAAAGCAATGAATTTTAAAGAAAATTTAACAACTGTCAATTTGGTTACAAGCTTTATTTTTAATATTTTTTTTAAGAAATTGCATTGCACAAACATATAAACATAATTGATAACAGAGTAATGATTCGTATGAAGGTAAAATATTTACATTAAACATTTATTTTTTATAGTGATGTATCTACATATATTTTATTTATTTAAAGGTGTACCCCCATTACGCTTGTGAGGGAGGTGCTATTTATTTAGTTATTAAAAATATTTTTAATAATCTTTGTTTTAATATTTATAATACAACTAGCTGTACCTGCTGTGGTTCCTTCCAGAACTTTTAAAGGCATTCTCGAACTTTCCAGAACCTTCTAAACTCACCGACACGTTCCTTCACTCAGTTTGTAACCTTGTAGGAACCTCCTTAAACTTTCTCCTTCCAGAACCTTCATGAACTTTCTGGAACCTTCTAGACTCACCGACACTGTCAGGGGGCCCATTCTGAAATAATCTGAAGGATTTGCGGCCTCATCATAGGGAAGCACATTTTCGTTACCTACGCTCAACCACCTCCACTTAACTCTCTTACTTTCGATGTGACACCAAGGGCTATCTACCACCATATAACCACCTGTCGGTGGCAGTGGCTGGTTGTGAAGACAATTATGTGGGTAGGGAATAACGGGTTTATTTTTATAACATATTTTAGATTATTTTTTTATAATCTATTATGAAGTGATCTCAAATTTTCTAGTAATTTATTAAATAACTTTGTTACTAGGTACCTACTTATAGTTCTAATGACCAAAGTTATTTTTGCATATCGGAATCGGTGGCATGTATTTTTGCCTGAGATTTGTTGGGTTCAAACAATAGCTTGAATTATATCGTTTTACATTGAAATTATTAACCTCATTGGGAATAAGCCTTGGTCTAGGTGTTTATTAAAACTCACTTTCAAACAAAATTGTAAAGAAATAATATTTTTAAGAATTTAAGTAGAATCCATTAAATATTGACCGCCAAAAAGAAGGAGTTCATGTAAACAATTACATTTTAAAAAAACCGTCATTATTTTACTCACGTCATTGATGCGATTAAATAAAATTGTGTTAATTGGCAATTTGAAATAATATGAGGCTTCGAAGGAAACATTGTTGCTACGGGTAGGTTAGTTATTTGTTGTAGCAGTATCGCTTATAAAAATCTCCCCCCGCAGCCCCTCCCCACCCGGCTGTATTGCCTCCTCCCTCCCTTCCCCTTCCCACCTCCCCGCAACCCTCCCCTCCCCTCCCCATCCCTCACCACCCTCCCCGACAAAACCCACCATTACAGTATTCTTCATACCCAACATTGTGGTAATTATTTTGATTATACATCGCACAGTCGGCGCAATTGTGAGTGAACTATAGTTGCAAGAATAATTTAATATATTATATTGAAAATTGTTTATTCCTGGAATAATGCAGTCTTTTGTGATTAGTTCAAGTTCGATTTATTAATAAAAAAACTGTTGCTGACAGATTACGCTGTACGCATCATGGCGTGACCTATTTCTGCATATCGCTCGCCATACAATCCGAATAGGAATGTATGGCGAGCGATAAACTGAAATCGGCCAAGCAACGAAAATATTGCGCGCTTATAGCGTGGTCTGTCATAGGCTTAATGGAAATGAGAAATATAATAAATCAAACCTGGTATAATAAAATTACCTACTTACGTTAAAAAAATTACATCTCACAAGAGCTTCCGTATCTTTATTTTCAACCAGCGAATCCATCATATATCTGCAAACATCAGGCGACGCTGCGAGATGGGTAAGGTTAGATATTTTAAGGACGATAGAATAGTATATTAGATTTTTTTAATGTGACCGATAATATATATATTTCTGAAACGGCGCCGCGCGTTGGTTGCATCTGTGCGCTCCCACATAGCGCGAGCTCTATCATTTTACAAGCACTATCATTATTTTAATTTGATTTTTTATGATTGCCCATTATTATTTTTTGCTTGTTTAAATTTATAATGAAATTTGAATAATGAATTCTATCAGTGTTCACGTGATAGTAGGAAATACAATATGATGAGTTTTAATTACGATTAATATTATCGGTGAAATAATGTCAAAATATCGACTTTTTGAGGACGAACATGTTTGCATTATCTCCTAATTTAATATTATTATACCAACAGTACGTCGCTAGTAATATTAAATACCCAATAATATTAATAATACTTTCATCTTCCAACTGATGGCAACATGCTACATTAGCGCCTCCTAACGTCGAGAGTTGGGCGCCTTGGTTTTCTTTAATACATTTTAATGGATTTTAGGCGGAATATTTTCTTTATTTTATCATTAGGTAACTTACATACATACATATAAAAAATTTGCAGCGGCTATTAACTCTGTCATTGAGAGTTTAGAACGGTATTAAAATAATTATGTAAAATTTAAAAAAAAAATGGGAACGTAATAAAAAAATATATATTAGACATTGATATTATACATCAACATATAATATAATCAATAATTCAAAACACATTACCCAACAATGTGTATTGAACTTCAATATTGATGATTATTTACAACTTCAACATGAACAAAATGCCACATGGAAATAACACTATGGCCAAAATCCACTTTTACCTCATCTAGAATATTTTATTTTATGTGGCATAATCCATTTTCCCCGTCAAGAACATTTTTTTTTAAAGAATTTAACTTATATTAATTTTCACCAACTAACCTGTCAACGTTTTTTGGCATCCTGACAAACGACTTGGGGTGTTTTTGTTGTTTGTAATTATTACATCAGTAAACTTCACGCACAGAATCTACTTTTTGGGACATTTTTGCATATATTTTTTATCAATATTGATCAAAATACAAATCAGAAAGCGCGAAACGCCGTCACTAAGTACTAAATAAATTCAATTTGTCGTCATTGAAAGGAATTTCAACGTCAACATGCTACACTAGCGCCTCTAGCGGTCAGCGTTGTTGATATTGCCAGTATTTTAATTAAGTATTATTAATATTATAGGATATTTGGTAAGTAATATTCGAAAAAAACAGTATTTTATCAAAATAAATGTAGGTATTCCATTCGTTTCACTTTTAAACACTTGTTTCATTTTTTAAATGATGGCGTATCCTTCTTCTTTTTATATATTCATAAATGGCCCTTCTATTAAAATTATTTTTAATAGTTTATATTTTCCCATAACCACTTTTCAGATAGAAATCTAACGGCAAATGGCCGGTTTAACCGTAGGCGTATTATTACTTTATTTTGTTTTAAGAAAAGACAATATAAAAAGTATAAAATGAATATTAATAATTAGTGATAACTTCCGAATGTTCGTTATTTAAGTATATAACAAAAAGATATTTGAGCACCCGAAAACTTATCTATGCAATGTTTTTTAAGAGGAAACTACAAGCCAAAAATGTGTATATTCTTGGTATACCTTATATTGTAGGTAACAGGCATTAAAATCGCTTGACAAACGGAGTCTGGAAACGTTCGATTTCAAGCACAAAACTGGTTTTAATTTATTTCGTAAATAATTTTATAAGAAAGCAAAAAAGTTAATCAAGTGAAACTGTCGCAGATAATCTTAGCTATAATAAAGTATTTTTTTAAGTTGTTTCCTTTACGCGTTCATACATTTCTTTTGAAAAAATAAATTTTTACAGTTTAAAATTATATTTTTTATTGAGTAATTTATTTTTTTAATTGTATTCTACTCAAGCGAAACGATACGAAAACCTTCAATTTATCTAAAGCATATTTTTTGGTATTCATAATGTACACCAATTCGTTATAAAAAGATTAATCAAAATAGTGATTTACCTTTAAGCTTCGCCTTAAAGCATATTTAACATTTTCGTCGAATGGGAGACAATAATATTTTTAGAAATTTGGATGTTACCATGTAAATCGAAGTTTAAAAAAATATGATTCGGTTTATCTTCACGACAAGTCGAAAAGTCGGTATACATAATTATAGCATGCATCTAAGACCGATTATACGACCAATTTATGTCATTAAAAAGAGCTAAGTCGAAGTGATTCCTTCCGGGTATAATTCATAAGTTCATAATTATTAGACCGGTTAGTAGCTGGTTTGACAAATGCATCGGGGTCCCCCTCAGTCGACGTGGGTTCAATTCCTCGGTTAGCTAAGTCTTCCATCACTCCACAAATTCTCCGCCCACAGTGACGATAAAATGTAGGAATTCAATGAATATGCTTAGGTTATTTGTAACCCGGAAATGATTTATTTCTTTTAAAGAAAAACTATGAATTTGAATAGATGAGTTTTTATCTAAGTTGAGTTTTTTGAAAATTTCGTTAAAATGAAACGGATCGTTCAAAATGGAATAATCATTGATAATCAAATACTTATAACGATAACTGATACAAACAAATACTTACATTCTTGAATGAAAGTTTATCACTTACGTACATCCAACTTATCTTGCAAATTAAAGTATAATTATTAAGTTCTCTCAATCCAGTTGAATGTTGCGAAATGCATAATTCCACAAAAAACATTTTTAAATTATGCATCCTGATTGGTTTTCCGAGTTTAATTTATTAAGATAATCTCCATTATTTTTGCAACAACACCAAAGTACCAGTCAAGATGGTCGTGACTTGACATTTTGAAATTTCAATCATTATTATTATCAGGAAAATACCTACGTTGGTACCTGCACACAGTAATGACAGAAGGCAACCAACTTCGCCGTCATTACGCAATAGACATGGGCAGATTCATTCACAATAATGAATCAATTCAGTCTTATTCACCTGGTCAAGTGAACTAATTCATTAAATTCATTCATTTAATTCCTTGATTCGACACTTCATTTTGGTTTTGTAGCTAGATTGCTCACATTTAGGAAACTTAAAGAAAGCAATAATGAACCATTTTTTCGCATTCACATAAATGTGTTCGTTTTGAAAAAAACATTTTAAATAAACACACAAAAATATCAAATACAGGGATTTATTTTGTACATTGCAGAAGTACATTTATAACTTTACTTAGAAAACCTGTATTTGTAAGCTTTACACTTTATAGCAGAGTTAAAATAATTAACTTAAATCGAAGGTTTAGCCACGCGGGAACTAACGACGAACCGATTGACAGCTGACATAGTGCAATGAATTAGGAACTTCTGACTAGTAAGTGTGTTGTGTCTATCTGCGACATCAATGACTTGCGTTCTTGCAGACGGTGCGGACGGACCTGTAACTAGTAACGAAAGGGACTCGATAACGAATAGGGAATTGGGAACTCTGTCTCGAGTGTCTCTGTCTCTGTCCTGTTTCACTTATTCCCTGAGATTGAGATTGACCGCTTGTCCGGACAGACTCGGTACATGGGACATAGGATTTGTGTCACGACGCGTGACGTCACAACTGAAAACGGAATAAATTCATTAATTCCTTGACTGGGGACTCGATGAAAAGAGTCTTTTGGATTACGGCGCGGGACGCGGGATTCTAGATACGCGATTTAGTGTGACAGGGCACAGTAGGTACATATAAACTTCGCGGCGCGCCGCCATAGTACTGTAATAATATTTAATTAGATTTCTATGAAACACTGTAATATTTAAATCATTTAAAGTGCACATCATTATTAATTATTACCTTATTATCATGAAATAATTTTATTGTAAAATGTTTAGAAAAAAATGCCAACGATAAGGAATTAAGATTCAATTCCTTTTGAAAATGAGAATAAGATCGATTGTGTTACAAGATTGAATTAATTCATGGAATTAATTCAATCAATTTTGCCCACCTCTATTACGCAATACCGAGAATTTGCAAGTTGAAGCCGTTTTGTGCAACGTTCATTAGGCAAATGAGTAGGAAACGTTAAATAACACAATCGATACTAAATAAACAGTTTCGCAACGAGACAGAACGGCTTCTTGGCTAAAACAATATTACGTGTTTATTATTATTTATTTGTTTTTATGCTAATGATTTATGTGAAATCCGTTCGAAGCTTTCAGTGCTGCATGTTTTGCAATCTTAATGGTTAAATACGATCAAATTAAGACGTCAATATCAGAATAACGGTTCGATTAACTATCCATCGTGAATCAATAAACGGTTAGTGAATTGAGCAACGCCACTCAATTCTAATGAAGTGGTAATTTATTAATTAACTGTTAGGTTAAATCAATTGTTACCTTAAGTTTTTTCAAAAGTCACAATCGTAATAATGGTATTTGAAAGAATTTTAAACATATGAAACTTCTTCAAATTTTGCAAATTCACTTTTGTGGCACCATTTTATTAATGAAATAATTAAAAACACTTTGTTTTTAATTATTTCATGAATTGTACTCCAATTGTACAATTATGTCCTGATGAAGAGAACATCATTCTCGAAACATGTTGATTTAAAAAAAATAAAGATTATCGTGGTAAAAACAAAGTGTTTTTAATTAATTCATATGAAACTTCAGTTATTTTGTACCTATAATAAAATTACTGAATACATACTCGAATTACATTAACTGCCTAGCAGGAAATGTGGATATTTTCCACGTGTCCTACAATGAATTCAAGCAGTATTGTTTAAATTTTAACTGTGTGTAAATAGGTGTAACTTTTTTCCCACGTGTTTGTTTGTAAATTTTTTATGTTTATATGTTTATTATGACATAAAACCATTTTTTTAATTTTCGTTAGTTGTTTTACAAAAACATAATTTTGCAAGAAACTAGTAAGTTTTTACGAAAAATTCAGCGGCGGTGACCATGAAGTCAAAATGCGTCAAAATGTAGACCCGGCTCGAAAAGTTTTGAAATCGCCGAAAAATAGGACAAAATATGTATTTTTTTAGTTTGTGTGCATGTTATGTAGATTCACCAATTTCCCGCTTTCACTTCAAGTTTCCGGACACTGTGTATAAAAGTGTCACAACTTCCCTTATATTTGTGATATAAGTCCTAAAGCCTACGTACAGTTGGGGTTCCTGCGCGGAGTGATAAAACACATTTTTCAAATATTTGAATTAAGCTGCCCCGGGGCCCGCGAATATGTCGCTACGCCACTGCATATTTTATTATGTCATTTGATAAGGGAGTAACATAACCGTACCTCGGTAGCTGTCATTGGAAATGTAGATTGATGATGACAGCACTGATATGATAGATAACTGAATGAAGATATTCATTTATGAAGGTTTATATTATACGAGCAATTTTCCTCATTATGAGGAACGGCTGCACGAACTTTTTTCATCCAAACCGAATAAACTTAATCCAAAGATATAGCATATATTTTGTTATACCCACTGCTTAGAAGTGTTTATTTTAATTTGTTATTATAAAATATAGGCCACGAGTGTAGGGTAAGGCTCTTGACTAACAATCCTGATGCTGTGGGTTCAACTACCAGCGTGCGAAAGTTAATTTTCTTTGATTGATTTGAATTTCTTATTTAATTTCTATTCATTAAAAATAATATATAATATATTTGCGGCACGTTCCAGAATGAAAGATACTATCAGTATTGCCCTGGTGTAATGTGTAATACCACCATTTCAGAATTGAAATGGCTTATCCCAAACTAGTTCGAAAAACTTTCGATGCCATCGGTGTGCACAAATACATTCAAACGTGTCGTCTTTATAATGATTTGCATGTATGTAAATTCAATAAAATTGCTAGTTTTCCAACGAACGATATATTAAACATAATATCGGAACATAATGACAGAGTAATATTGTAGCATTTTGCCGTTTACGGCGCTGTTTTACAACCACCCCTACACCTCCCCCTCCCCCTTCTTGGGGCCACATCCTGGGGGAGGTGTTGGGAGGCACACTGGTGGGCCACTTAAAGTTTTACGGCATATTTTTATTGCAATTATTACTATTATTAGGCATTGTTCGAATAGTCGATGGCTCCTAATGTCAGATTTGGGCGATACTGTATTTTTTCAAGTACGCAGTAAATAATTTGAAACATAGATGGCGTGTGATAAGTTTTAACACGATATCGGATTAGGATTAGAGCCCTAAATATATATGGTGGAAATAAATATTCTACAAAATATTTTTTTCGTATAAGTTTACATTTTTAAGGCGATGCAATACGTCGTGTGATATTTTAAATTGAGCCGCTATCAATAACAACCCTTACGTGGATGGCGATAAGGTTTAAATTCCCGCTTAACACCATCCGCCTGTTTTGATTTATGCAAGAAGAAAACATGGCCAAAAAGTGCCTTTTATTTTATTTTGTGGATTTTCAGGCATAAATATTTAATTTTTTTTCGATCATTTTATAAATAACTTTATTTGCCACATTATACAATAAAATCATAATCGAAAACTGGTTTGTAAGTAGGAGATTTTGAACTTTAAAGCAGTTTTCATAGGCCTTTACATTATTTTTTTCCGGGCTTATAAAAAGACTTATCTAAAAAATACTCGATTATTTCAAAGGCCATGGTGTATTCTACTCGCAGTATTTAATTAAAGCATCTGATACATTTCTAAAAACACGTGATTTTGCATTACTACGTATGGCATCGCCTTAAATCTAGGCCTTGATGTGCAAAAGCTAAATAGTAAAACCATGATCATTTTTGTAGCGTCGGCGTCGTGTAAATTCTCCTGAAAGGCATTTTACAAATGTATTACCTAAAATCACGATGGCTTATAGTAAAGGAATGTAACATTCAACTTATAATAATAATAATAATAATAAAAACATTTATTTGCCAATAAATAAATTTTACATATTTTTTAACATTAATTCTATTGACAAAAAGGTCACTGCTCAGCTTTGCATTCCGGATCTCTCCGGGAATGCAGCTGGTTTTCAGCAGTGCCTCCATAATCGAACAGTTGTTTTGCAGAAATTCACGTGTGACAAAATCATCAAATAGACATTCAGCGCATTCAGGAAAAGTCATCAAATGGACATTTTGTTTATTTGACAGTTGAAAGATTCCCGTTAAATACCGATTCTAATTCCGTTTCAGATTTTAACGTGTTGTGATCAGCAAAAGAGGACAACTATCGTGTCATTAAGCTTGTCAGTTTATTATAATTTGATAGAAAGCTGAATCGCGCCTAAAATTGGAGTTTACCGGAGAGCGCTGAATGGCCAATGTTGCTGTGATGTCTGTACAAATGTGGATGAGTGCAAGCGAGATGGAATACTTGCAAGATCTTATAAAAGGCGATGCACGTTATTTGTGCGCCCTCTTTTGTTACAAGCAGCTCCCCAATAAATATCAGTACATAGATCACCTAAGAGTATTATTGCATACTACCCGACACGCTACAAATAAGGCACGATAATACTCCATACACCACAAAGTTTATAACAAGTAAATGAGTTATAACTTTACTGTCTTAAACCTACGGAATGTAACTTAAAATTTCACTTTAATTTAAAGTCACAAAATTTTTTTTCTCTTAGCCAACCAATGGGCATGACATAATGATTGCTGTAAAATAAAATGTGCTTTTATAGAGCCATGTACGGTAAATTATTAATTAACCATTGCTCATATAACTACTCGACACTCGACATAAAACTAATGACATGCCTTTTATTAGCTTAGAAGATTCCAATAAACACCATGAAGACATCAATCATATATTTACAACTCAATAAAGATGTCGCTCGGTTGTAACTTCAATTAAATGGCGTCTCTATTAAAGTCAAACAATTACATCACTTGAAGTTTATGCACAATATTAATTTGCTGGTTTTAACTTTAGTTCAAATGATTGGTGATATAAGATATAACATTAATTGGATATTTTTAATTTTAGGTGTGGGTCTGTCTGTGATTTTAACTCTGGTTTGTATTTGATTCGTATGATTGTGTTTTGTGCTGATGTATGTCAGAATAAAAGGCTGGTATAGTGTTGGTATGTGAAAGTGTTAAATTATTTGTAGAATGGCATTTGTGATGTTATATTGTGATATTCTGTCATAAAGGGAAGTATTTGTGTCTGTGAGTATATCTTTGGCATGTACAGCCTTACTAAATAAAAACCACTTCACATCCGTTAAACGGTGATTTTGTCACATATTGTTTTCTAAATTTGGAAACAACGTTTTTTGCATCTAGCAATGACTTCACGCATGCGCATTATGAAGCCGCGGTTTACAGTTGTTTTTTTTTTGTTTTCTTGATATATCTTCATAAATAGTGTTTTTTTTTCACAAAAAAGGTCAATTAACTATTATATTTGTGTAATTCAACATATTTACAACTTATGTGTGTTATTTGTCATCAGTTTTAGATAAGCAATTATTTATTTTTATTAGTATTTTGATACAATATTTTAAATTTCATAGTACAATCCAGTAATGTTGGCCTCACTGGATGACTTACCCGTGCTGAGGTCTCCATTTTATAATACAAAAAAATTTACATAATACATTTAAATAAAATATAGATAATGTTGATAAAGAAAAAAAACATAAGATTAAGATTAAGATTCAAACTAAAAAATGAAGACAATGTCAGAAGTTCTTATTCGAAGTATGATACAGTTAGAAGTGACCGAGGGGAATAGGGTCCCATTAGCTCAGTTGGTAGTGCACTGTCCCGGAAAGACAAGGGTCCTGGGTTCGAGTCCCAGATGTGACCGTTTACTTTTCTGATTTTTCTGTTTCAGATTTTCGTTTAGAAATCACTAATATTGTCTTCAATATTTAAAAATATAGATTTAAAAATAAAGTAAATTAAATTTAAATAAAAAGAAATATACTTGAAATCGGTATATTTATATTATATTATCTGTGTTTGTAAGTGGTGTGGGTTTTAAATTGTTTTTGTGTGTTACGTGTAGATTTTATTATTTGTGTTATGAAATTTTTGTAATATTGTCTTTTTTGTTCTTTAATCCATTTTGTAATTTTGTGTCTGAATTTATTTTTGTTTTCCTCAATTGTATTTTCAAGTGTTATTTTAATTATATTATAATAGTATTTATAAAATCAAACTTTATTACTTACATGTCATACCATAAATTTATGTAAAACGATTATGCCAGTAATCAAATTGAATTCTATGGTCTATATTTTGTAACTGTACATATTTACATATTTTTGTTTACAAAAAATTTATTTAAAACCTGTTTTTCTTTTCTTTAAATTTCTATGCTTGGTTTTTGACAAGTATGGTCAGATTTCAACCATCGAATAACTCACGTCTAAAGTAAACTGGCGAGGAAGGAAGTAATAAATAAGCTAAACCTTATAGTTTGTAAATTATTAATTATTGCGCGACATGAAAGGAATACTTTTTCGGAACTTGCTTATAACCACAGATGAGATAAACTGATAAACGTGTGTTGAATGAGTATCTGCGTCCCCAAAGCCAGGCGTCTTTACTCTACTTCAGGAGAAAAATATTGGTTCAATAATTTCTAAATACCGAAATAATTTTTTTTTTTTTTTTTTTTTTTTTATTTAGTAAAAGATTATACATTTAAATACATTATTTAAGAAATGTTTTGACTGCCCAACTAGGAGGATTCCCGTTTTAGGACAGTCAAATTAGTATGAGTATTAACATTTTGATAAGTTGTTTGATAAGTATAGTATTACAATAATAATGAAATAATAGGTATTTGTACTTTTAACTGGTGCCTAAGCCTACTAACATGTTTGTATAAATATGAATAACAAAGAGAAGAAATACCATAAAATAAAATATTACATTAAACATAAGATTAACTGCTGCTTGGGTAGCATTCTAATTTAAAAGTATTAGGTAAGTACATATATACATATAATGATAAATTGAAATCTGGTTATCATTTCGACGAGCTTGAAGCAAACCACGAGACCATATTTTTGGCACAAGAAGGGTTCGAGAGTGCTTTGAATATAATATGACAACATTGACCACCGAAGAGCGCACATTGAAATAACCAGAAAATGCGCAAAAAAGTAAAGTTCGCTAAAGTAAGGCAAAAGTTTGCAGCGCTGTCCATTGTCGAACTTTTCTGCGCAGGATCTGAATGTTCATTCTTAAAGGAATCGCCTGTCGTAGAGTTACTAAAATTGAATTAGGTGGGTAAATTATAAAAGTGCCTGACTAAATACTGTAGCAAAACATAAAATTTTGGAAATAAGCCTAAATTTTTGTTTAGCCGATTAGGTAATATGTAGTTACGTTTTTTTATGCAGCCAGCAGTTTGCGCTCCATTGTAAAACGGACTAGTAGAAGAAGACCAAATGGTGATATTACAATGTGAGTATCCTTTTTACTGTCAGATTAATTTATTGGGGACAGTTACGCCGCCTTCCAGGCACCGTGCAGTTTGCTTGTTCCCTTTTCACCGATGGGCTCGTCTATTAATTTGAATGTCTATGCTGCTAAACCTATCAGTTTTTTGTATCCCTAATCGTAGTAATGTTTTCTAGCCATTCGGATATCTATGCACTTCTAATACACATTCTTCTTTTCTTTACAGGTATGTTCACACAATTCCAGACCCTGATGGAAGTAACCTTCCAAATTCTGCGGTGAGTTTTTCAATATCTTTCTAAGCCATGGTCTCACCTTTCAACACTTTGCATCGAGAATCAATCTCCCCGTATTATGATATAAAAAATACTCTTACGTTCAGGTCAAAAAACTGTTATAAAACCTGATTGACGTTAGACTCACAATGTTTTGAGTTCCTATTATGTTACGATCGTTGTCTTCTCTCGGAGCATTATCCCGCGAGAAAGGGCGATCAATTATTTGTCATGTCATACAAAACAATCTTATGGATGTTAATTTATTATGCTTACAATTCACGGAGTCGTGTTAATGGAGGTGTTAAATCACTTCAATTCGTTTCTCCTCGCTTCCATTACCGCAGCATTGTCATTTTAAAACCCAGAAAGGCTTAAACACACGTTCATGTCGTATTCTACAGCATTACTAAAAAAAATAAGTTCAGAACCGCTAAACGGTGTTTTTGTTACACATTGTATAAAGACTTTAGAAGTTGAGATTCGAGTTGGTACTAATAAAAAATATATTTTACTGGGCTCCGAAAGAACGGGTAACGTTGCATTTCAGCAGACTGACAAGTGAAATTCCTGCCCTGAAAAAGTGTGGTTATTTTTTAATTGAAACCTCGTAAATTTATTAAAGTAACATTTTTTAATAACATAATTGTTTTTTTATTTATTTATGTGTAGATAAATAAGCACAATGTTGAGCTAACAGTGAGTATAATACAATAAGTGTTTTCAAAATTTCGCATTCCATACTATTTTTCGACGCATGGAGTAAAAATATGTTTGTTTATTTAATCTTTCAACTTTTTCGTGTTTGAAACATTCCAATTTATAAATATCATACTATATTACAAATACAATTTCTGTACAATAAAAGGTAATTTAATCCAGTTTCTTAAAATGGTATCTACGACAACTTCCAAAAGAAGCACATTTAAAATACCTTGGAAACATTCTGAAATTCAAATAATTATAAGCAATAATTAGTCGCCTGAAATATCAATACAAATCGAAAATATCTCCCGAGTAAAAATTAATGCCGCAAACGGGAATTGAACCCGTACCTTCTGTTGTCCGGTCAGATGCTCTGAACCACTGAGCTATGTCGGCTTATTTCCAACCCACTAAATAATTCAATATGTACTAGTACCTCAATCAACAATTACTGCTTATTATATTTTTTTCACATATAAATAACCAACTTCATTTTATTTTTATAGACAACCAACTTTATCAGGAGATTTTTCAATGTGGATGAGTGTTTCAGGTTAATAATTATTGCTTATAAAATAATTGTTACCCAATATATATATCGTTCTATGAACTATTTTATGACAGTTTCTATATGTATAGTAATATTTCCATACACATAGTCGTATTATTTGAATAAAATTTTCATCACATTTTGTAGTAAGGCTGTATATTTAGTTTTGATGTTTATTTACAACATCAATTTTTTTTTTCCATGAAAAAAATAACAAATAGCTATTATGCAATAATTTACAGCTAATGGCTGAGGGCAAGTCAATGTACAATATTATAATATTACAGGTAGATGGTATACAACACAATGTTTAATATTGTTTGATGAATAAGTTAATATTTCAAAAGCCAACTAAATATTATTGATAACCAACCCCTTTTTTTCAATACAAATAACAGACAATGTAATATAATTAATTGTAATTTATTCACTTTGGTTACTCCTTGATTCTGTTGTTGGAATTTCTTAAATTGGAAATTTTTTTTAATATATGCAATAAGTTCATTTATTTAATACGATTAATTTTTACTGAATTAAATTCCTTTTCCCACAACATATATTTTTTAAATTTTTGGCTCTGCTTAATTATCTATTATCTTATGTCTAAATTTTCAGCATACTTAGTATCCATAAGACAGAACCATTACTTTTGAAGCATGTAGATAATTATTTTTTTTAATCGTGTTATAAACCTTGAAAAAAATAAATTATTCTCATCTTATATCAGTTTATATCTTTCAAATGCCTTTTAAATAGCAATACGTGTTAACCACTCAATAAAATATTCTCATTTTTAAGTGAGTTATTTTTGGGGTACTTTGCCGTGTCGCGCTACCGCTTTCTTTAGCCAATGTATCAGACAGCATTACAGTGTCCATCATCAGAGCAGATGTTATGCTGTCCGAAGCGTTGAAAAACGATAAAGAAGGAGGTAGCGCAACACGGCATAATACCCCTAAAAATAAATCCTTGTAATATTTTTTCATTTTTATTAGTTGCTTCCAAAGTGTCAGTTTTTCAAAATCAGTTATTAAGAAATGTAACTTTTCACCATTAGATATTTTTTCTTTGCAAATTATCATTTTGATTGTTTAACGATGGAAATAAAGATGAAATATACTCAAATGTTTTAAATAATGTAATATGCATCCTTCCTATTACTTGTTTCATCGCTAAAAATAATATACCAACCCAATAATTAACTCATTATTCATCAAAATAATTAACAAAAACAATTTTTTAACACGAGAATTCTACTTGACCCTAGTCGTAAACATAATCTATCATTCAACAAGATCAAATCTTTTCTTTTTTATTCACATTTTTTTATATAGGGAAGCTTTAAATCCCACAACATTTCGCACAACAATATTGTGGGGTAGAAATAGGTACGAAAAAGTCGATGAGTAATGAAAAATAGGTGTGATCACTTGTGTTGTGGCTGGATACGTGTAATATTGTTGGACTATTTGAATATTTCTATTTTCTTTCTTCTAAAAAAATCATTCTAGATTCTACCACTCTTCAATTAATCCCTGTCTAAAAAAACTACCTGCGTGGCAAAAAGAAACGAAAAATTTAGAAATCTCTCTCTTCACAAAAAAATAAAATACACACTTATTCAGGTTCAATATTATGAGGGAGAGAATAGTAAAATATAAACATTCGATACAATTCGGCGCAAACACGAGGAGAATATTAAGGGCGGGGGTGAATTTGGATGTAGAGGGTTGAGGTTTGATTCCCGCCTCCCCAAATCGACAATTGGTTACGTGTCTAACATACTTATTGACTGATCGGTTTGTATCGCGAGATTTAGTCAACTACGCTTGTACGTTATATCTGGTGACCCGGTTCCACTTCTTGAGAAAATTACCTGATTCAAATTCAATCGAAGTCAGTGGAAGAAACTGATTGAAAATGTGAAAAATTTAGTTTTTCTGTTACCTATCTTTAATTACAAAGTACAAAAGTCTTTAAATTCACCCGTTTAACTATCAAATTGCGAAAGTTATGTTTTTTTGTCAGTCCCAACTGCTCCCAAACGTTTGAAGCCTGTGAAACAATGGCATCCGGAATGGGGTACGTAGTAAATCTTAAAGTAATGACTGAAAACTGAATATCACCCTATCTGTCTTTATTATCTACTTTGCTTCTTCTTTTGAATAATGATTAATGATTAGTTATGATTCAAATATTGTTACAATATTCTGTCAAATTACACATCTGGTAACACACCTAATATTTATTTTTTCTTTAATTTTGAAATATTTTGTGTTTGTATGTAGAATTACTTTATGTTTGTGATTATTCTTATGTTTGCTTCACTCAAATGTAAATTGTTAACCTCGATACAGGCTTAGTCCTAGTAAGGTAAAGTGAGATGCAATAAATAAATTATGGGGGAAAGGAAGATGGGAAAGCACCTGCCTAGTCAAATCTAATTACCAAAGACGGCTAAAGCTATTTCAAGCAACTTTCAATTCCGAATGGTGGTCTTTCTCCAGAGCGAAACTAAGAGTATCATCCACTAACGTGCCGCGAATGTGCTATTCATTAATTACTATTCGTAAACTAACATAAATAAATTAGATAAAATTTGAACCCGCAACCTCCGGGTTCGTAGTAGAGTGCCTTACCCCTCCACCACGGAGGGCGTCAAGTCTGCATATATTTTGTATGTTTCCACAAGAAAATAAAAACATTTCCAAATAAAAGTGTGAAATATTAGGTTACAAAATCGGGTAGGAACTACTCGTCTAACAAAGCAAAGATCCGTTTTCTTAAAAACCACAATGAAATTTGCAAAGCTTTTTCTGTCACGATTTTTTAGCTCAGTGGAGCTATGTACACTTTGCAGCCTCAATTAAATCTAGTCAAATGTCAAAACAGAGAAAAAATTACCTTTCTTTCTTTTTGATGTAAAACATGTATTGGAGCTCCCAGGGGGGTAAAACCGACTCTTGCGTATCAAGCGAGACCAGACGGAACGACACTTTTGCACGAAACGATGCTTCATTCAGCCAGCCTCGTTACTCGTCAGCTCTTTCCGCTCGGCCGCCAAAACTCTATGCGGTATGTTTGCTTCTATTCTCACTAAAATTGGAAACAGATATATTCTAAATGATGATGAATTTTAAATTTGTAATGTATTTCTTTGTTTTTTTTTTAATAATGATAAAATAATTGTTTTATTTTCAATAGTGTAAAGATTTACTTACTTAGATTTTCAATAAAAAAATTATTTCACATCTGCCAAGCGTTCTATGACGCTATTTTTTTCAAATAAAAAGTTTGATCGAAACCGGGTAGAAAAGATTGTATCTTATTAAATTTACCTATAAATAAATGGAGAAGAATTTATGTTTCGAGGATAGAGATTTATTAATAAGAATTCAATACGAAAGTGAAGACAAAAATTATTTATGAATTCCTTTTGAAAAATCTTTTGCTTAGAATCGCTTTAAAATGAGGACATCATTCAAGTAACAAACTCGAACAGAAAATGATAAAATAAATCGTAATTTTGATCATTTTATCTTCGCGTTTCCCTAACTCACCGCAAAATCAAATAAATAACATCGAGAGCGATTTATCTAAAAGTTTCTTTGAATAATGTTTATTCGTTTTTCCGTTTTATTGGATACCTAAATAACTTTCCTAATACAGAAGTTATGCTTTCCTCCTGCGGCTCCTCGCCTCCTGGTTGTAATAGAAAACTACAACTGGATTAATGGAAAGGTAATCAGCCTTATCAATCTGCTTTATTGGTTTATCTCCAACTCGGGATGACTGGAACTAACGGAATACTTGATATCGAGAATCATCTTCCGCGTTCTTATCGATAGATTCTGTCAGGAGATATATTTAATCGTTGAATCATGATTTAAATACTAATTCCACGCAATACCTTGGCTTATACCAAGTGGCGTATTCTGCTCTCGTATGATATTGAAAGGCTGGAGGCACATACAGGATACTCAGGAAGTTTAAAACTTCGGCGTCAAAAAATTAGCCTTGGTCTAGTTAGCCAACGGTCAGGAGTTGGTATATTCTTCGATCCCTGAAATGTCGATATTTGAAAATACAGTAATTTAAGCAAACGAAACTGCGTAGACCCCATACCCACCCAGAGGCGGCTCTTCGGGCCCTGAAGTGAAATGTTAATCGAAAAAAAAAAAAAAAATGTTAATACATATTGCTAATGCCTAATGAATATTATAAAAACACCAATGTATGTAATTAATTTGCCGGTACTCACCAATTTTGAAAGATATTTTTTCTATTAGAAGTTTTTAATCACTAACTCCAACCTCAGGCAATTGTTCATAAGTAGATTTAAAAAGTAAACAATGAAAGCAAAAGTACCTGTACTTTCATTTTCCACTGGTTAAAATTATAACTTTACTTGTTTTGAAATATCTTTTTAACTTCTGTATTTTTCTCTCATGTAACATAAACTAATTGTCACTTTATTTGAATACGTTTTTCACGATTCAATGAATTTTGGGCGATTTTTTTCAATGCGATATCCACAGAATTTGACATTTTAAATTTACATAGCAAATTACGACAACAATGACATAATTTCACGAACTAATATTCAAGTTCAAGATGGCTATCGTTTAACACATAAAAATTTTCTACTAAAATTTTTTCACATCTCCTTCTAATACCTTGATAAGTTTAGGTCGTGGATATCTCCATCTCATCGCGGTCATGTCCGAAAACCCATTTAAAATAAATTTTGTGTGATACTAAGCATACTTCAGACATGATAGTGTTTATCTCCTTTGTCTGTAAAAAGAGAAAGAAAGGTGATGGTTTTGGGAAAAAAATTAATTTGTGACCCACGGTAGGTGTATTCAATGGCTTCTCATTTGGAAGCTAGATGCCACTGGAATCGAAAAAAATACTAATCTGCAGGAATATGAAAATTAAATAGTAATCGGGTAGTTTGTTAAATCCTTTTTTTATATTAATACTATTGCAGCATAGTTTTGGGAGGTCATTGACTAAATGATCCCCGTAGAAGAGCCGCCACTGCCCTTGCCATAGATAATATAAAAGATCGAGATGGGCCATGTACTCGCCAACATCTTTCACCCATAATATTAATTTAGAGTGAAGTTAAGTTAAGTAAAATGAAGTATAGGAACAGGTGACACAAAGATAGAAGATATAGACTCTGCAGCAAGAATCCTAGGTGGTGAAGAAACTGGGCCAGCTGCTGCAGCAAAAGAGTCCACCGCGTCCACCAACAGTGCCAGCACAAGGTTCGTCATCCGTCCAGGTGTGTGTCTGCAGCTAATAAAGCGCTGACACACTATCCTCTCACAGATACCAGACCTTTGCAGCACCGCTGTGACGTTCTACGAAGATAGAAGATGGAGACTCTGCGGCAAGAGTCCTAGGTGGTGAAGGAACTGGACCAGCTGCTGCAGCAAGAGAGTCCACCGCGTCCAACAACAGCGTCCAGGTATGTATCTGCTGTTAATAAAGCGCTGACACCTCACATAGATAAGAGACCCTGGCAGCACCGCTGTGACGTTCGGCAAGTTCATCATTTATCTCCATGTAATCCTGTTCTTGGTAATTGTTGAAGTGGTGCATTCTGCCCGCAATAAAAATCGACGGTCGGGATAATAAATTACCCTGGACTCGCCAGGGTCCAAAATTCCCCAGTTTCCGAGAATTACGTTGAAAACATCTGGGGTGCATTTACCGATCGCCGTTCTTTTCGAATGTCCAATATTTTTGAGCAAATTTCCGAATACTAACTTTTAAAACACTGCACTCAAATCACATATTATAAAGTTCTAATATTTATTAATTTTATTTTTATTCAAGTTCAAATGTTGATTGATTGATTTTAAAAATAATTTCAGAGGGATGTTGCCTCATTTCCCTTGAAAATATTTAAAAAAAACACAAACCGGTTGTAGGACGCGTTAGGATAACAGTCGACACTCTCAGACGAGCGCCCCTATAATAATAATAATAATACCTGGATGACTTTTATAGCGCCGTTTTTGTGCAAAAACACCTCAAGGGCGCTGTACAAACTTGTAATACATTTCTACAGTGTTATTACTTAACTATTTATGGAGAAAATATACAGTACAATACTTACCTGGTAGGTCACTTGAGATTAACACTTAATTAATATTATCTAATTGTTTATTGGCGAAATTTAGATACAGGGTTTAGGAATACAGTGTAAAGGCAGTGAAGCCACCAGGTTAGGCAGCGTTGTGAGGCGGGTTAAGGTAGTGGCTGTAAGAAGGGATTTATTAATGCGGGTCTTGAAGAGAATTAAATGAAGGAGGAAAAACAGATGCTGGCAGCTCGTTCCACATACGAGCCGTTTTACACGAAAACGAGTCGAAGAAGCGGTCCGTTCTCGTGAAGCTAGCATTGTGAACGGGTAATCCTCTCACCTGGGATCAATGCTACTAGGTCCTTAAAGCAGGCTTCATTAAAATACCTGTACAACAAACTCAGCATTCCCACATTGCGTCTGTGCATTAGAGATAGCAATCGGTCCATTAACAAAGGATTTTAAATCAGACGGACCATAATCCTTTAAGTAGGTTTATCAAATATTGTGAGACTCCAGCCCAGAAGTGACTCTCAAATTCAATTCTTGGGCTTACTTAAGATTCTTACAGTGTTAGCAGCTGGTCACTATTGAAGAATCTACTATCCCTGTAAAAGACGTCCAGTTTCTTAGAAGCAAAATTTATTCGGGCTTCTACAGAGCCCCGATACTTGAGCCGATCTGGTATACTTACTCTAAGCATTTCAATTCATTTTTTGGAGGAAGTGCATTCATCTTATTGCATAATTTAATATATTATGTAGCCTCATTTTCTAATACCCTATGGTACCTACCATTCTGCATATCTCCAGTTTCTGAAGAATACCGTCGATACTTCACCCTTTTTTTAACCGGTCACATTCGTCAACAAAAATCAAAGGAATAAAGCTTGCGCTCGTTTTAACGATATTCTCAAGACTCTGACATCAAAAAGGAGAATAGGTAGGATTAAAAATTTAACATCATATCATTTGTTGTTTCATCTAACTTTCTTTACAGTGGCAAAGCTTTCTAATTTCGAAGTTTCTTACCAAGAATTTATTTTTTTAGTTATCTTACCTGGTTTGATGTTTTTATGGAAACTTTAAAAAGTGATCACAGCTAGAGTTGACAAAGAAAATCTAAGCTGAAAACAGAGACAAGAAAAAAATATAAATTACCTACAAACCTTACCTAAATTGATCTACAAAAAAGACATCGCTAGAGTTCGTTCGTGAGTTTTTTGAAAGACTGAGAATATTATGCTAAACGGAACTAGAGAAATTATGAAATATTTCCTGTATTGTGAAATAATACGTTATTAACATTATAAGAAGGAAACAACGCCAACTTGCGTCACTCTTCGCCATTATTATTTAGAACCTTAGATAAGTTCCTTACTTATTTATAATTTATAATGATTGTAATCAAAGTAACACAATTAAATGAATCTACCATAATTAATTACGAAATATAAATCATTATGTTGATTAGAACACTGTTTAACTGCAAATACTCACCAAGAGATGACTGAAGGTAAAACTGGCCGTACTTACGGCTATTGTATTTGGTATTTAATTGTTTTCCGTTATCTAGATTAAATAATAATACCTTCCAACGAGGAATAATTAAAACCGCCATTATTTTATCTAGAATATGAAGACAATAGAGCCAGGTTTATTGTTATCAAGTTTGTATTGCCTACGCTTATCAAAATATCATTATTTAAACGAGTTAGTTAGTAGATTGATACTATTGATCCGGATTTAGTTTGAAGCTAATACAAATTGCTACCAGGTTTGTGAACCTTGTAGTCTATTAAATTCTAAAAGGGATTAACCCACAGTGAAATACATTACAGAAAACATAACCACAAGTTTTAATACTGGGTGTAAATATTGCTATCTTTTGTTTATATGAACATCCCACAAGAGTCCAGGCTAAGGGTTAGTTGGACCAGACATTCCCAATTGCATTATTGGGACTGGGAAAGGGAAACATTTGGGGAATAGTAAGGTTGAAAAGTACCTAGCTGCTTATATCTGGTCATCAAATACGGTTGAAGCTATTTATGACGAGAAAGTACCCTAAAATAAAGCCAGAATCTTAACGATGTAAGTGAAGCACCCGTACACAAAAATATGTATTGGACAGACCTGCGGTTGAATCTGCCTTACCAATTCTCTAAAATAAAGTAGGAATCTTAACGACATAAGTCATGAAGACATGTAAAAACAATATTCGGCGCGCGGCTAGAAGTAATGGATGGACCCACGGTCAACTTTGCCCTGGCAGGCCTAGAAAATCGATCTTTCCGTGGTATTTACTTTAATTATTTAAAATCTCAAATATTTCTATAGGGATCCCTCGGGAAGTTTCACTAATTGATCATCTACAAAAATAAAATCTGTTGCTTACCGGTAATTTTATAGTTGAAAAACCTTTTATAATATTTTAATTGTAAGGTCCTTAATATAAAATATAAATAACATCCTTTAGAAACATTTGAGATTTTAGCAGAAATAATTCGTTCGTTAGAAATAATTAAAATGTGAGCATCGAGCAAACCACCGTTGTTAGGGTCTTATGCCGCCTTAATCCTTTCAGACCTAAATTAAAACCGGCAGTGCTAGAACTTATTTGATCCTCGATAACAATTGATGGAGACATTTCAAATTATTTTTTAAATAGTTTAGAAGTTATTGGTTTTTTTAAATTTTAAATAAAATTAACTCGCATGAGGCGTGTTTCATATAAAATGACTAATCCATACATTGTATACCTAAAGTGTAAAGTTTTTTAAATTCAGCTTTGAAAAAATACCCTCGAAATTTAAATTTAAAAATAATTAAGAACTAAAATCAAAAATCAAAATATGAAATGGATACCGTCAGTAAAAGCCAGTTATACCAGAAATTGGAATACGAAAACAGCCAATTTTTATTCGCGAGTTATTTATTATAGTATGTGAGGAAAAATTGAAAAAGTATTTTCAAATATGCACACACGGTCTAAAAGGGTTGAAGCAAAGATACGATTCAGAATGGTGATCTTACACAAGGGCGATACTGAGAGTATTTTTACATTCTCAACGGGTCTACATCACTCCACTCCGTGTATCATACGACATTTAAAAACAAGATATTTTTCAAAAATTGGGAGCGTTGCCCTAATAATATTTTTTTTACCATTAAATGATTAAATATGATATTTTGTTGGTTTAGATGGCAAAAGTTGGCAAAAAACATCACGATTCTCGAACTGGATTTGTTATTTTTAATAGTACCTCCAAGTCGTGATGAGAAGTAATTGATTGGACATAAGAATATCATTAAGGCGATGCCATACGTAGTAATGCAAAATCATGTGTTTTTGGTTTGAAAATTTTGTCGCCTAGAAAGGTTTCAGATGCTTTAATTAAATACTGCGAGTAGAAAACATCTTGGCCTTTGAAATAATCGAGTATTTTTTAGATAAGTCTTTTTATAAGCCCAGAAAAAAATAATGTAAAGGCCTATGAAAACTGCTTTAAAGTTCAAAATCTCCTAGTTACGAACCCATTTTCGGTTATGATTTTATTGTATAATGTGGCAAATTAAGTTATTTATAAAATGATCGAAAAAAATTTAAATATTTATGCCTGAACATCCACAAAATAAAATAAAAGGCACTTTTTAACCATGTTTTTTTTTTCATAAATCAAAACAGGCGGATGGTGATAAGCGGGAATTTAAACCTTATCGCCATCTACGTAAGGGTTGTTATTGATAGCGGCTCAATTTAAAATATTACACGACGTAGTGCATTGCCTTAAGTTGAATGATAAGAGAAGAAGTGTTATTAATATTTAAATACAATTAAGATAAATCTTTCGTTATTAAGACAGCGACTACATTTAAACCAATTTCCGGAATGATGAATGACCATAAATGGAGCGAATGTTATTTAGTGTTGCAACAATTTTTACTTGGACAACAAATAATTATAAGCAATAATTAGTCGTTTGAAATATCCATACAAATTGAAAATATCTCCCGTTGGCGGCATTTATTTTTACTCGGGAGATATTTTCAATTTGTATTGATATTTCAGGCGACTAATTATTGCTTATAATTATTTGTTATCTTTTATGCTATGCATAAAACCTTGTCTTATAAACATTAGTTCACCATTATAACATAATTTTACTCGGACGTTCATGATTATCTTTATTCTACTAATAATTGAATAATTTATTTAATTATTCGAAAAATCAAAGTAAAACCATGCTTAATCTTCTATCTAGTAATGTATAGAATAGTGTATGTGACGAGGGGTGTGGGTTTGATTTGTATAAAAATCTAAGGTTTCATTCCGAGGTTGATGAAATTTTGCACACATGAACTTTAAGGCAAAAGAAAAGTCACTATATACCTAAGATTCTGAAAACTACTCCAACCATTTTTCCCGCCCCTTAAGGCGTAATATTCGGAATCGGTCGGATAAGATTAAAACTCCCACTCAAATCCAGCCGCCTGGTTTAATTATGGGAAAAAAAATATGGCAAAAAAGCGTTTTTTAATTTTATTTTGTGAAATTTAGGTAAAACTATATTGAAAAAATGAAAATAAGTACTTAATGTGCCACATTATACAGTAAAACCATAACGGAAAGGGGGTAAACGGGAAGTTTTGCACTTTAAAGCAGTTTTTATAGGCCTAATACATTATTTTTTTCCGGGCTTAAAAAAAACTTGAAAATTCTTGATTATTTCAAAGTTGTTCTACTCGCAGTATTTAATTAAAACATCTATAATATGTCTTAACAATCTTTTTTTTTCAAACCAAAAAACATATAATTTTGCGTTATGTTGAGGTACATCGCCTTTGGAACGCTGGACCCATCCCGAGGGGCTAGATGCGTGAAATCGAAAATGAACTGAAAATGTTTCAAGCGCAAGGGATTCTATTAATTTTTTGAATACTTTTTCATGGCATACAGGTTTAAATTGCATCTCAAAAAATTCCAGCTAGGGCGAAATTCCAAAGTCGCGTCGGCGAAAAAAAATCTTGCCTTCGGTGCACGGACGGTTTTCCAGAGTGAGCAGATTTTTTATACTCCTCTATCACTTTGCACATGTGACGTTCAAATTAAGGGAAAAACTCATTCATAAAATTTACGCATTTTTTTAATAAATGATAAACCGTTTTTAAACTTTACCTGAATTTGAGGTATTTTTGATTAACTTCAAGCTTTTAGGGCACGAAGTTTCACTGGGCACAAATGTACACGTGATGTTAGTTACTGGTGATGATCTGGCTTGTTAGTCACACAGACCATCAGGGAATAATTAATTCCCTATGAAAAAATGGATTGATTACAAAATTCACTCTGCAGGAAAGGTAACAAATTATAATCCAGCCACCAAATACATAAAACCAGAAGACTCACCGAAAATATCACTCGCATTGAGTTTAGCTCCTTAATCTTCAAATTCGGCAGCGGACGGCAATCGGTACAATAATATTTGCATTCGCACTATGAAATTATAATCTCAAGTCACTACCAGCTCTCAAGAGAGTAGAATTTAGAATAATCTTGAATTAGCACATTGTAATTCCAAAAGTACTGCCGCATTATTGTGACAAAAATATTTTAATCCTTTAGTCTTAAATCGACCAAACAGAGTGGTGCCCTCTTTTGTCAAATAATATAATTCGGATGAATTCATCTGATTAATGCAAAGATGACTGTAATTCATTATCACTCACATGCAGAGCAAATCTATACAAAACTGATCAAAGATGTCTATTTTGTCCACTATTTTTAATTTTTAATTTTTAATTTTCAAATTTTATTTCAAACTAATCTTAAGTCTACTGCTTCTCCAGTTACAAATTAAAGAATTTAAACGAAAGAAAACTAATTGCGATATATCTGGTATTGTAAATCTAATCATCATACCAATTCCCTGCAGAGATAGAGGGATATATATCTTTCTTTTATACCGGCATTTTGGCATGACCCGAATCAATTGTGTCATGTCTTCCTCGGACATCACATATTATTATTCTCTTCCCCTTACATCGGCACTGCATATTCAAATAATCTAAAAGTCGTTTAAAACAAAATATTGCACTGAAAACTAATTACGGAAACCATTCAATTTATAAACTTCCGAACCAAATCTCGCATTATATACGACTGAATAATAAATGGCACTTTATTATACAGCAATCAAATTTCCATCAAAACTTTTTAATCGAATCAGAAGTAAGATTAAAATCTCGAACGTTTGGCCAAACTTTCGGTACAACTTTTCCTGACAGCTTGTTTTCTTTCCAAAACTTGAGAACTTGGAAAGCAAAAAAAAAGAACCTTAAAAAAGGCATTTTCTTTTTGTCGTAAATCAAAATTACTATGAAAATCCTATAAATAGCGTTGTTCGTTCTTTTTCCAATAATAAAATAAATAAAGTTATTCCTACCAACAATTTTATAAATTAGTTGTGTGAAATTTCTTTCTGAATTCTTAAAGTTTTATATTTATTATTAAGTAGTTGGTGGAGGAAGTTTCTGTTTTTGACACCGTAACTAATGCATTTGAAAAGCTAACGCTGGAAAAAATTATGTTCCAACTTTTGGTAAAGTAAACCTGTGACCTGTAAAAACCTTCTGAGAGTTTTTGAACTCTTGAAATTTTGAATAAAACACTTTTTGCAAGGGAAAAACACGAGTTCGAAATAGACTCCTTGCTAAGTGTACCTAAGAACATTGATTTATTTAGATATGAACTCCACACGGGTTCAAACTCAATGAGTGCAAGGAGAGGAACAAGAATTTTAAAGAAATTTAAGACTTAAGACTTTTTTTACCTTAGTTTAGTACAGGAGGAGAAAATAATTTCTCTCGGGGTATGTGTCATCTTTGGGATGATGTGTAGAAATTCTTTTAATTAATAAAGGAGTAGGTTCTGGGAGGGAAAAAAAGTATCATGGGTGGCCAGGTGGCCAGGGAGGGGAGGTGAGAATATCCAGGAGTGACGGTCGTATAAATCCATCCCTTCCGTTTCGGTGCAAGGCAATGGGTCGAGAGAGTCCGGCTGGTGAACAAACCTCACCCCTTGAACCCGAGTACCAAACTTAGAGTAACATACGGTAAAGGTGATGGTAATACAATGAATGGTTTCCTTGGCGGCGTGGTACCCATACCAGCTTCGCAATGAAAAGACCTGGGTATGTTAGACAAGGGAGAAAATGATGCATTAGGGATTCTACTACCAAGCTGTTGCGTATTTGGATAAGTCTTTAAAATAATATCCGTATTCAAATGTTGGGCACAGGCTTTGTATGTATTCGGGCGGTACACAGGTACCAAAACTGCCGAAGGTATCCATGAAGTTCTCCTCAGCACCTTGCTTTGAAATATCTGTTGAAGCAACACAATAAGCTAAGGGCTCCACACCAGATATTAGAAATTTACAGTGCGCACTTGCGAATCGTACAGGGTCGGCAGTAGCGTATTTAAAATTACTCTAAATCATCTCAAAAACACTTTTATAAGTACACCAAAACATTATTATTAGGTACTTATTATATCATGAATATTATTACTAGGTACTTACTGTATCACGACCATTATTACTAGGTACTTATTATATCCTGAATATTATTACTAGGTACTTACTGTATCACGACCATTATTACTAGGTACTTATTATATCATGAACACAGACATAGGAATTAATAGACGAGAAGATAATGGCGAGGGGTAAAATCAACTGTTGAAGAACGAAGGGCGTAAGGCTGACTGTGATTCGTCAATAAATCAATCTGACAGTAAATAGGCATCTCGCATTATAATATCATCATTTACTTCTTAAAAGTAAAATCTGCTTTTGAATGAATAGACATTTTTACATGGGAGCGCAAATTACTCGCCACGTTATGAACAAATTTGCGAAGTCCAAATTCGGCAAAAAAATTCGGTTCCATTTTCAGAGTCGAATATTTCGTTTAAGTATTTAGTAAGACACTTTTATAAATGTTCATAATTTACTTCCCAGCAACCAACCAGCTTTGTGTTTCGCGTCCAGACGTTTCTCGATGTGATAGTATATGTTTCTAAAACTGATCTATATTATACGATGTGAATATGCTTAAAATAATGCTTATATATGGAATGTAATACGACAATTGGGTTTATTCTCTTTTTCACACAAGTTTTCATAGTACAAGTCAAAATTTTGCCGTGTTATTTCGTAAAATGAACCGATGATGCCTCGACCATAGTTCGCACAAGAATGATGACGTCACGTTTTCAAATTTCACTTGAGGCCATATGCGAGCACAGCCGGTTCCAATGGAACCGGTATGGGGAGTGGGGATAATACGCTTTTAATCACTTAGGGCAGGTCTACTAATATTCATATGTCTATGATCATGAATATTATTACTAGGTACTTACTGTATCACGACCATTATTACTAGGTACTTACTGCATCACGAACATTATTACTAGATACTTACTGTATAACGACCATTATTACTAGGTACTTACTGCATCACGAACATTATTACTAGATACTTACTGTATCACGACCATTATTACTAGGTACTTACAGTATCACGACCATTATTACTAGATACTTACTGTATCACGACCATTATTACTAGGTATTTACTGTATCGCGACCATTATTACCAGGTACTTATTGTATCACAAACATTATTACTGGATTTATTTTTTTTTTTTTAATTTAATATTTGAAAAAAATATTTTTTTTACATAGATAAGTATACAGGATATAAACAAGATATAAAACAATAGAAATTAAAGTGGCCTTTCCTCGCCATAGAGACAATGCTCTTGTGTTTGGTGAGGGAATTCTAGTTCAATTATACACGGTGTCCGGAAACTCGTAGTACAAGCGGGAAACTGGAGAATCTACACCACATGGGGAACCCAAAAAAACATAAAGTTTTTTGATTTGAGCTTTTTCACAAAAAAAAAAAAAAAAAATATTTTTCGGCTATTTTTGGGTAAAAGTTTTTTCTGGTGTTTAGGGTTGAACAACAGATGTTTTAACCCTGCAGAGCAGAAATATTTTATGATTACACCGGATTAAATGAAGGGTGATTTCAAAATAATGCTTCAAATCCGAGTTTCTTCATTTGTTTTACTTTCAAATAGTTTTAATTAGCTGGGTACTTTGATCTTCAGTAATAATTTATAAGAATTTGATTAAAAAAAAAAAAAAAAAAAAAAAAATTTGAACTTCTAACTCGATTTACTCGATAACGAAAGCTCAAATCAAAAAAAAATATACTACAAAATCGACTCCAAATGTGATGTAGATTCACCAGTTTCCCGCTTGTACTACGAGTTTCCGGACACCCTGTATATATATGTTAGTATTAAGGTAAATAAATTATTAAGAAACAACACAAGATTTAAACAATATTACTTCTAGATGTACGTAGTGAACGTATTTTGGACTTATAATAGTTTAAGGAAATTTTTTTATTTTAACGTGAAATTCCTGAATATTTTAGATATTTTTTAAATTTAATGGAAGGTTATTAAAATAAATTATGCCTAGATAAAAATAGGTATTTTGAATGATATAGATATATAGATACTTACTGTATCACGACCATTATTACTAGGTACTTACTGTATCACGAACATATTTTCGTACATATAAATCGTTACAAACACGTTTTTTACATCGGCTCCCTGTGTATGCTCGTATATTTTAATTAATGTGTTCGTTTGAAGAAAATACACAAAAATCTCTTTCCTCGCTGTTTAATCAGCCGGGGAAGAATGGTTCCCACTCATTTTTTTCTGATGATTTCGTTTAAAGGCCCTTTTTGTTTTCGTTTATCTTATTTATGCATCTTGATTGAAATTATTCATGGCCCTTTGTGAGGCACAACGGAGCTTTAATATAAAAAAACTTCGCCTTTGTAAAGGAAAAGTTACGAAGAAGAATGTTATTCGACATAAACTACGGTAGAACAAAGAGAGGAATATTGAAGCTTTAGTTTATTTTAAAGGATTGGCGAAACGCGCTGTGACGAAGGTGGATAGAGTGCTTTCTTATAGTTAAATTAGGGCTTTGTAAGATTATGGTATCAAACAACTTTACAAATGTTGTCTCTTTAGATTGGTACTAAATTTATATTACAAAATAATGTTTTTGGGTAGGGAGTCAGGCGCCTGAATAATTGAAAACTTGACTCCAGTCTCTAATTATTTCGTCTGCCGTTAAGATCTTCACGTTACAATTTTTTACAGTTTTTGGTGACATGAAAAATCTTTATCGTTATTATTACAATAAATAATAAACTACAAAATAAAAGTGAAATAAACAAATAAAAAAGGTGCTTTGGGTCCAAAACAGAGTAAAAAATAAACTGAAAAGTAAGTTCATGATAAGAGTTGCCAGATATTATAGTAACATATGTAAAAAACTATCTAATTATAAAAAAAAATTATATTTCATTAGTCCGGAGCCAAATTGAGCATAACTCTTCATTTCACCGCATTATAAAGTTTTGCTCAGATTCTATTGAAAAAAAAACCTCAAATTATGAACTTATTACTCTTAGTGGAAATATCAACTTTAATTGTTGACTCAAAAAGAGATAAAATGTAAATTCACGTTTTCCAGAGCATCGACGACTTTCTAATTTTGAAAAATCTGATATTAATAATTTTGTCTGACAGAATATTGGTTTCTGACATCATTCTTCTTTTTAAAATCATTAATTATCTTATTGACAGGCCCGCAATATTGTAACTGATTTCATTTCACGTTCCTAATAGAGTAAAAATATTCCAATGGAACAATAATGCCAATACAAATTCGTTTATTAACTCTCTTAAACCACGCAAACACTGCTTCGGTAACCAATATGCAGAAGTAGGAGATATTTTTAATAGAACCGAAAACTTACGAAAAATTCCTATATTTTTAAAACCTCGATATAAATTTTGAATAGTTTTTTTTTTAAGAAAGACAATAAACATAAAGATTCCCGCTTTACGAGTAACCCGACACTATTTGAAAATCTCCTACTACCACCACACAAATGTTGCTCATGTTGTGATAGAGGCCAGCCGAGGAATTGAACACACTACGCCTGGGTGGAACCCAAACGCAATGCCAACTCAGCCACTGACCGGTCACCGGTTTGAATCATATTAGTATGTTTACACTGCATAAACTAATTGAATTTTTATTTAATATTTTTTCTGTGTATTTAAAGTTTACTTGTATCGTAAATAAATAAATATATGAATAAGTAATAATGTTTTGTGATAAAAGTATGGTTTTTTTTCTATGGTTTTTTTGTAGCATTATGGTGACATTTGTATCGCATACCTGCATATTAAACATCCTTTGCCTACTATATTATTCGCTATGTCAACTGGCAACAAACTATAAAATGTGTAACCCCCTCAAAAACAAATCTTTTATAACCATCAGAAATAAGAATAGTATATAAAATAGCTCCGGGCAGCATACTCTATTGCGGTACGGGATCAAAAAAACCTCTAACCATTAGTGTTAAACCAAATGATGTTTCTCTATCAATAATAAAACATAATAAAAACGTTATAAAAGTAACATACATGCAAGTTCTATCTGAATTATTCCATTATCATTGTGTAGCGATATCATAATACCATAATTGTAGGGAATAAACATATAATCATAATTAGATCTTAATGACTATGTATGTGTTTTTTTAAAATTCTTTTGAATATGTTTTTTTTTAATTACCTACTGTGGAATGGGTTTGATTGTATGTTTAAAAATACCCCATCACAACGTTACATCTATCACTAAATCAATGGCTCGTCATTCAAATTATGCACATTCGTGGGAATTTCACCAAAAAGGTGAAACATTGATTATATGTGCTAGATTGGCCCCCGTATTAAAAAAGAGCCCTTATAGTTTTCCTCGTAAATATTATTTGTCTTTCCATACCTCTGCTACCGGAGGTTGGAATTCATCAGAGCAATCTTCACTTTCCAGCTTCCAGTCCGGAATAACTCAGCGGAACTGCATGTACCTGTTCTTTGTAGATTTCTATTTTATATCCAGTGGGCACATTTTTTGATAAATTGATTAAGAACCTCTACGTAGACTCTTAGTATTTTTCGCCGTTTCGTTCTGTGTTTTGTTTAGTATTCTTGTTTACACGCCATAGGTAAATAATACATGTCGAACCTATGATATCCCTTCAACAATAATCGACAACTTTATGACGGCAAGTAATCGATTTTTAAAGAAAAAACATTTAAAAATTTTACATTTTGAGGATTTTTTCCTGAGAATAACAGAAAAAATCATTTAAACCGAAATCATACGTTTTCGTTAAAACGGATAATAGTCATCATCATTTTCTATCAGAGGTAGTAAACCTTCCTGTTGTTATTACATTCATTTTATAATATGTGTACAATGTACTATGATGAATGGTTTCCTACTGTTTAACGTACCGTAACCATTCTTTATCTATTATAACCCCTTAACTTTATAATCAAATATACCTAGACCTGTTTTTTCCACGATCGTGATGGTGAAGAGATATTCCTAAAGACTGATTATCATAATACTACTAACCCTTTTAATATCAAAGTCATTTTACAGGTAGAATATTGTCAATATCTCACTATTTTGATAAAAAAAAGGCATAAGTTTTCAATACACAAATAAATTTTAAAGCCACTGTATGTTTTGGAAGATAAAGAACGAGTCGAAGAAACAATTCAATCTCGTACTGTCAATCAGGTTTAAATAATTCAATGTATCATTTGCCAAGTTTAATAAGGAAATGTCAAAGTAGTAGATAACACAGCAAAAGCTGTCATTTTAAATTCGAAATGCATTATCGTGATATATTTATGTGTTTTATCTTTATTTTCCAGAATTAAGAATAATATTTATTTATTATTCATTAACGCCCTGTCGGGCTTTTACAGATGAAATTGACAATTTATGTATGTAAGTGTAACATAATACATGGATAATAGCATAACTATATATAAAAAAAACAAAAATTAAATGCTAATACTAAGATTAACATCAAATCCAAATAATAACAACTAATATTGTAAAATAAAGCAAAATATAAAGTAAGTATGTACATTGTACATTCGTATATGCATATAATTATTAATGTTTGTTGCAAACCAGTAAGACTGAAAACAGGAAAATAATTTACTCGTAAGGTAAATAAAAAATAAATATAAATAATATACTGATATGTATTATAAAAAAATGTTTAAAAAAGAAGAAAAATAATATCTGTTGCATCTATAGAAAAAAAACTAATAAGTAATGGCAAAATACCAACGCCGTAATTAATATCGAATTTAAAATAATAGTACTTGAAATGGTAAAATAAATCAAAGTATAATATACATATCAAGTATGAATATGTTTTAAAGGGAATTGAAAATTTTAGTTAACCAATAATATCTGGAAATGTTTAACATATTTAAAAACAGAATTTTAGGTAGCCAATAATGTCTGGAAATGTTTTATATGTTTCCGTAAAAAAATTTAGTTTACCAATAATGTATGGAAATGTTTTGCATATTTCTATACAAAAGTTGTGTTTTTTCTAAACATTCGAAATTTTCCAGAATTAATATGAAACACATTTTTAAAGGGAATTGAATATTTTAGTGAACCAATAATGTCTGGAAATGTTTTACATATTTCCATACAAAATTTTAGTGAACCAATAATGTCTGGAAATGTTTTACATATTTCCATACAAAATTTTAGTTAACTAATAATGTCAGGAAATGTTTTAATATTTCCATACAAAAGTTGTGTTTTTTCTAAACAATCGAAATACATATATATTTTAAAAAAATAAAAATATTTTTAAAAAATAAAAGAAAGACAAACATGATGTCAACCCAGCCACTGACCGGTCAAATATGTGTTTTATGTTAATTTTCCGGAATTAAGAATAATATTATTAAGCTGAAATAAACATATTAGTAAACCCATAATGTTTAATGTTTGATACATAATTTATCTTTTTAAAAATCATATTTTAAAAACGTTTGACGGTGAAAGGGTTTGTATTCGGAACCGCGGTATATCAATGTCAGTTTTGCTTTACACACTGCCTTAGTTTCCATAAAAGTTTTTGTAGAGCACACAATGGGGTCTGTGCATGAAAAGCAGGAAGAACTTTCTTCGCAACAATAATTCGTTATTCCGCATTCACCATATACGTAGATTGTAATATATTTCACATACATCCAAGTCAATCATCACAAGCAGAGTTAGATAAATTAATGTAGATACTAGTTCAGTTACATTAGAACAGCTTACTTTGAATAAACCAACTTATTAAGATTAGAACAGCTTACTTTGAATAAACCAACTTATTAAGATTAGAACAGCTTACTTTGAATAAACCAACTTATTAAGATTAGAACAGCTTACTTTAAACCAAACCAAAACAGTTGTATTTTTTTTCAATTTTATACGCCCATGGTGCTTTTACACATTTTTTGTGGGTACACGAAATTTTAACATTTTTTTATACAGGAGTTAGTAATAAATAATGGTTGTATAAAATAATTACTTACCACAATAATTTACAGTTGGAGAAATTTAAAAAAAAAATAATATTGATAACGAAGTGAAAATATCAGAAATACTAATTTGATAAAAAAAATATTTTTGATATATTTTAAACACCGAATTGTCAGGATGAAAATATCGATATCATTTAATATATTCGTTTGCTAAACTATGTAGGCGAAGAAATTGGCAAAATCACTACATAATTCGTTTGTGAATGGTGACATAGGTAGTGATATGGTTATTATGCCTAGGGTGTCGAGTAAGTTCTCTTAAAATGACTAGACTCAGGAGTTCGCAAAAGACGAGTTGATTATATTAAAAAATATTTTGGTTTTTGATAATTTACCTTTGATAAAAAGTTAAATAAATTTATGTAAAATACACAAAAAAGGGTCAGAACATTACTTGGTTATAAGTTATAAGTATTATTTTGTACCCATATAAGCTATAAATGATATTGCAACCAAAATATTTACTACAAATTAAAGCTATACCATTTATAATAAGGTAAATTTTATGACAGTTAAGTATAATATTGGTGTACATATTTTCCTTATAATAAACAATGATATGATATCATTAAGAAATACACAGACATGCGAGAATTGCATAAATTTACCCTCGTAGAAAATATGAAGCAAACAAAAATTATTTTTGGGCATGCAACTTTACTATAATACTCCAATACAAAAGTGGAAAACAATCAATATTCGTACATTTACAAAGTATTTTTTCTATGTGCTAAATTTATGGCAATACATAGAGATGGCAAAATTTAGCATTAATTTTCAGATTTTTTAGCATTAACAATTGGAAATTTAGCGTTTTATAGCATTTTGAGGCATAATTTAGCGTTTTGTAGCAAAATAGAAAAAAATGTATTTCCTCAATGTTTTTAGCGCATATTTTAAGTATTTTTGGTAAAATATATGTTTAACCTTCATTTGCAAGTATTTCCATGTGAAAGATTAACAATTAATTTTAATATTAAATTAATAAGGAAGGAAACTCTAAGTACGGGTCGAACACAAACACAACAAATGCAGATTGCGATTAACATCAATAGGCGTAATTTATGCCGCACAATTTGTGTAATGTCAAAAAGAAATTTTAGCCTACAGTACAAAAATATTAAATATTTACACATAACATAGTAACAAAATTATAAAAAGTCGTAGGAAAGGCTTCCAAAAATGAAATAAAGAAGAAGAGAAGTTCTCACATATTATTTTAATACCCGGTATTTTCGGGAAATTCGCGCCTATTTCGCTAAATAGAATAATTTAACTGAAATACGGCCAAAATCACGTTTTTCGCGTTAATTCGCGAAATAGAAATCACTGGAAACACTTTCAAATGTCTTGAAACGGAAAGAAAACTTATAAATGCCCTATTTTCGAACCATAAATATTTTTTCGCGTTTTTAGTTAAAACGAAATTTTGCCATCTCTGATTATGCAATATACATCGAATTTAAATGTAAGATTCTGGGATGTTTTTAAGGGAGAATACAAACTAAATATGTGTTATTAAAAATAAAGGAAATAAAAGGAGAATTGGAATATTCTGTTGTACACAAAAAAATATAAAAATTAAACTCCAACTGACAAATTTGGGTACCGCCGCCCCGGGAACCATTTATTGGATAATCAACACCTCTGCCGTAATTAACCCCAAGTGGTCAGCTACGTTTGGTGATTTAGCAGAAGTGCGCGGGTTCATGCTGGTGGGGTGTGTTCAGGATACGCCTGCCCCAGCTGCGTGGCGTGCCAGATCGAGAGAGGCTGGTTTGGGGAGACCTTTCACCTCCCCAACTCCCGACCCATCTGATATATTAATTCGTCCGTCACTTCTGGACACCCTAATTCCCAGATACCTACCCAACCCTCATAATTTTTACCTTCTCAGAAATTCCTCTCCTTCCATTCCTTAAAAAATACCCTCTTCACAGCATCCTTACATCCTCCATAACAGAAATTATTTGTCTCAGGGCCTCTTGTATGGAGTTAAGAAATAAAATGCAATTAATTATTTTTGTATTTGTACCCATATCATCATCATCAACTATTACATTTTAATGGGTCATATTATAATTACTTTTGAAAAATATTTTCCAAAGCACTCCGGCATAATTATTCGAATATCAGATACCGAGACTCGCTTAAAATCATTATCTCATTACGCGGTATGCAAGACTGAATAATTTATATGTAAATTTAACATTCAATAATTACATGTTGTGCTGGAATCCTCCCCAACTTCCCCAACCATTTCCCCTTATGTTGCCATCTCCCCAAGTTGCCCCCCTTCCTGGAAGCTATTACGGCACTCATTAAAACTTTAAAAACATCCTTATTTTTCAATTAAAAATATTTTAATGGAAAGAAAACATGGAGGGATATTATTATAATGTTATGACAGTTTGGATAAGCGTTTTGGTAATTACATTTTTACGGGAAAATCGTTTTTTCGAATGTACACCGAAGTTTTACTGGCTAAATACGAGTACCATAGTTGAAACATTGATAAAAACATATTATAAAATTTGTATAAAATATATAAATATATTGCCGTCACGGGACGCCTGACACATATGAAACGTCGAAATTGATTTTTATTGAACACAGAGAAAACTTTTCAATTTCACAGAATAAATTTTGTTGATTATACAAGATGATAACCACAGAAGATGAATTAAAATTATTACACACCTTAAATACGGAATTAAAATAATTGCCGGTAAAGTATTGCCATTGTCGATTGTCTGGATTTGCAAAGATTTCTTTATTTATATTTTGTATAATTTTACACTTTTGGAAATGTCTCTCTTGTACGCACTGGGAAATTATATATTACTAGAGCAGAACCTTGAAAAATCACGGGATATTTTATTTGTAGGATTTGTGAAGTTTGGAAGTATTTAAAAAATATTTACCCAAAAATCTTTCAAAAACAAATATTGTTGATTTTCTTTATTAGAATTTTTCCTTTAGAATAAGCACCGTTAGTAAACTAGAAAAATCACAAAATCTCTCAAAAATTGAATCCAAAGAAACACACATAACTATATTAAATAATGTTCTGATTATTTTGCAGGTATTTAATTTAACGCATGACACAATAAGTTACAATTTCGAAAATTCTAAGGCAAATTTGAGTATAATTTCAAGCAGGATTATTTCACTTCACGCGCCGACAGCTGAATTTGCTATTTTTGACTATATACTTTAAAGAAATCTAGCACAAAAATGACATTATAGGTATGTAGGAATGGACACTTATATTCAAAGAATATCCAAGTTCTACAGTTCATTAAACCAGAGTTACAGACAGACACACAACTGAAATTATTATGTATTTTTATATGATGATAATAACCATTCCCATTAATTATTTATAAAGACTGTTTCGGGTTTAGCTTCGAAAAGGCACAATAACAACTTTGAGATTTTTCCTTGATAAGGCAAAATAATAAGACGTTCTTAATTCTAAAATATTAAAACGGTTAAAACATTTCACTTCTTAAAGAACACTATCAAAAATAGGCACCAAATCAAATTCACAATCTAACCAGTTAACTGTCTTCGCGTGATTAATGGTATTTCTTGAATTAGTTGGCCATGGTGTAATGTTTCCTGGAAAGAAATATTACTTATCTTCTAGTTTATTTCACGATTGCAAGAGGTTTTATTTTTATTTCTGTTCTTGAAAAGTTTCTGAACCTAAATTGAAATATTTCGTGACTATGTAACTGTAATTTTAAAGTAATAAATTATTGAAAAAAATTTGAAAATTAAGTAAGTTAGTATTTAAGTTATAGTGCTAGAATAAAGTACGGCAATAACGCATTTATTTTTTTTTTCAAATTAGTTTTTGTAACATTATTTATCCCAACTGCTCTCAACCGTCTGGAGCCAGTGAGACTATGGCATCCCCAATTGAGGTATATTATGAGGCTGAAGGTAATGGAGAAGGAAAGGAGATGGAGAGGAGGAAGTGGGGAAGTACCAAACATGACCAAAGCCAGGGCGATACTAAGAGTATCTTGCACTGCGAAATTTATTGTTAAATTCAAATAAATTGCAGATTTTTTTCTATTTTTCATGTGGCTACTTGCGGAGTAGAAGCTACCCATCGACTCTTATTAATGCTCTGGTGTGACCAATGTCCAAAATCGAAACTTTTTCTGGAAATGGCTTTAGTTTAGTTACTAGATCAGAATATCCGTGATCTTTCCTGCCTTTATCTGTCCAATGTCTTTCCCTTTGTCATTTCAATCTGCCTTCAAAATGTTGAGTTCGGTTTCGTCATATTACGACTGTTAACTGGTTCCGTGTATTCAGGTTGTTGATTCGTATCCATGAAAAATACATTGCGACTAATTTATTGCACTACCACTAATTACGTGCAGTAAATCAAGATTATTTGTGATTCTCACTGGAGATTCAGATTGTTTTATCACGCTAAACGCCGAACAACAATTTATATTTAGTATGTCAAATTAAATTATAGCAAACACGTGTTTTGTAGTGCAAGTTTAACCTTGGCAATTACTACCACCAACATTTTTTTTTTAATGATAAACTAAGGCCGGTCAGCTTTTCTACCATTTCGCTAGGTCGGCTAATTCAAAACGCGTAAAATAATTCAATATGTTCTAGTATTTTTCATTAAACAATTATTGGTTATTAGATTTTTAGGCCGCGGGTTCAATTCCCGTCGGCGCCATTTTTTTTGGGAAGATTTTTTCAATTTATATGGGTATTTCTGGCTAATAATTATTGCTTGTAATAAAGCATTATTTGTTCACAGATACCTTCTAAACAAACATTATTTTTTTAATATATGTAACTAATAAAGACAACATCTAACACTGTTCTACTAAAGATTAACGACAGACAGGCCCGACCCTGCGCGGGCTACCTACTACCTACTACCTACTACCCACTACCTACTACCTACTACCTACTACCTACTACCTACTACCTACTACCTACTACCTACTACCTACTACCTACTACCTACTACCTACTACCTACTACCTACTCCCTACTACCTACTACCTAGTACCTACTACCTACTACCTACTACCTACTACCTACTACCTACTACCTACTACCTACTACCTACTACCTACTACCTACTACCTACTACCTACTACCTACTACCTACTACCTACTACCTACTACCTACTCCCTACTACCTACTACCTAGTACCTACTACCTACTACCTACTACCTACTACCTACTACCTACTACCTACTACCTACTACCTACTACCTACTACCTACTCCCTACTACCTACTACCTAGTACCTACTACCTACTCCCTACTACCTACTACCTACTCCCTACTACCTACTACCTAGTACCTACTACCTACTACCTACTACCTACTACCTACTACCTACTACCTACTACCTACTACCTACTACCTACTACCTACTCCCTACTACCTACTACCTACTACATACTGTCTACTACCTAGGGACTAGGCGTCTAATGGTTTTGACAAGGGTCGTCAAAATTGTACTTGCGCCAGGCGTCGTTTGGCTCAGGGCCGGTCCTGACGTCAAGCACACAAATATTTGAAACATTTTTAAAATACCGACAAATAAGTTCCTCATAATTCGTTCACTAGGCGTTTTTTTCCATTTGCCAAATTATTACTTTCGCACTTGGACGGGCCCAGGCCACAAATAAATAAGCACAAACTCGACAACCTAAAATTACACATCTTCGGATCTACCGGATCTGCCCTGATGATGGACACTGCAACGCTGTCCGAAACGTCGGCTAAAGAAGGAGTTAGCGCAACACGGCATAACACCCCAAAAACAAACAACAAAAATTATTACTTATTTAATACGATCGTAAAATATCTCCAACTTCCAACTTGCTCCATTCTAATTCAGTGCCAAGGCTACCACGATAAGTTAACCAACCAACTTGACTTTTGAGTTTGTGAACTTATCAATTTGTTGTACTTTTTGTTGATTTATTTACCACGCCTCGTAACAATTTGATTTTGTGAAACGTATTACGTCCCGAGTAATTGATTTTGAACGGTGGTTTATAGGTACATAGTTATATTTATTTTATTCAAATTAAAATGACGCCACAAAGTAAATTTCCAATCATTGAAGAATCGATTATCAGTTTAGTAAGAAGTTGGTCAAAATGGCTTTTAATGGTTGCATAATAATTGACTTTGGTCTGGTGGCAATTTCTTTTGACCAATCCACATTTACGGTCGAAATGAACTGATACAGTATTTTTACGGATTGTATTTAAGTGGAGAAAGGATGAAACATTTAAATGGTGTGTTTTGAGGAATAATAATAATAATACTTGAAAGATTTGTATATCGCCGTTATTTGTGAAAAATCATAACACATTGTAATCGGATCACGTATTAAATGGGCGCTGTATTACACGGGCGCTGTACAAAAATTTGATATATTTTTACAACGATCTATCCCGTTACTAACCATAGGCTAGACAAACTATTATCAACTTATGGCTAACACATTGCATCCACCGGTTTGTCGATCACTAATACAAAACTATATGTACGATCAGTGGCGGCTCTTCTTAGTAGGTCATTTGGGCAATGACCTCCCAAAAATATGCTGCAATAGTATAAATATAAAAAAAGGATTTAACAAAACTTCCGATTATTAATTAGTTTTTATTCGTGCAGATTCGTACGTTTTTTCGATTCGTTCCAGTGCCAACTAGCGTCCAAATGAGAAGCTATTGCATTTCCTAGCATGGGTCATTTTAAATTTTATCCCAAACCAATTTCCTTTCCTTTTCTTTGCTACAGAGACAAAGGAGGTAAACACTATTAGGTCAGAAGTATGCTTAGTATCACACAAAATTTATTTTTAATGTGTTTTCGGACATGACCGCGGTGAGATATCTAAGACCAGGATTATTAAAATATTAGAGGGAGATGTGAACAAGTCAGTCGAAAGTTTTTTGTGTGATAAACGAGAGCCATTTGAACTTGACTATTAATTAGTTCGCGAAATTATGCCATTGTTGATGTAATTTTCATGGAATAATTTAAAATATAAAATTCTGTGGAAATCGTATCAAAAGAAATCGCAAACAATTCATGATAAACGTATTCATATAAAGTGACAATTATAAAGTGATAGTTTATGTTATAAGAGAGAAAAATAACGAGTCTAAAAACGATATTCTAAAACGAAACGTTATCATTTTTGTCAGTGGTTTTGAGGGTGCAATAAAATAAACGTATAGGTACTTTTGCTTACTTTATATTGTTTACTTTTTAAGTGTACTTTTAAACAATGGACTGAGGTTGGAGTTAGTGTTTTAAAAACTTTTATGAGGAAAAGATACCTCAAAAGAAAAAAAAATAGTTAGTTACATCTGTAAATAATTAGAAAAATAATAATCAAAAAAATTAAACCATATTGTACTACCGGCTTCAGAAAATGTCAGTACTGGAAAATTAATTATTACAAACATTAGCGTTTATATAATATTCAATTCGCATTAGCAATATGTTTTAACAATTTCATGTTTTTTTTTCGATTGACCTTCTACTCTGGACTCCTAGAACCGCCTCTGTGTACAATGCAGTTGATCAACGAACACGATGCTGCTAATGGATATATATTACAATTTATTTACATTCTGTACAGGCAGATTATATAGGTACTGGACCATAAAACAGAAATTGACTCTTTAAATACTTCTGCGATTATATTTTAGATGATAATTATTTCATTAGACATACTTTTGATATCGGGCAGTGCGTTAACAAAGGTTTGTTTTTTCCACTGTAAAAGAAAGTATTATACGAATTTTTGCATGAATGGATCGTGATAACGACTAAAGGAAAGATACAACAATAATATTACAAAAAACTTAATTTTAAAAATAATGTGTAAGAAAAGTTTTTTGTATTTGTCACAGATATTATATAGTGAAAATAAAATTATGTCAGTAAGGCAGATGTACATAATATAGACACTCTGTAAATTTTTCAACAACATTGAAACTGCCATCAGATCAAAATGTGCGCAATACTAGATTAGGTTCTTTAATCTATTAGCCGGTGAATACCAGAACATCATTTGGACAAAAAAGTTTTTCTTATAAAGCTCCATTGCTGTATAATATGCTTAGTGAAAACATAAAAACGATAGGTTCGTTAAATCTATTAAAAAAATGTTCAAAAACTCCATGCTAGCTGAGAATGGTGATTTTGAATTACCCAAATCTTAGCTTCTGTCATAAAACTCACATTCGATATAATCCGTTTATGTATGTATTATGTATTTAACTTATTTGATTATAAATAATTGTAAAGCTGTTCATCTCGACACAGGAATTCCCTAGTGAGATAATACTTTAAAAAAATATATATATTGTTAATTGACAAATATGACGTACAATAATAAGGTCCCAATGGTCGAGTGGATAAAGACATTGTCCCGGTAAAACAGAGATCCTGCGTTCGATTCCCATTTGAGACCGTTATATTTTTTATATATATTTCATGTTTCGTTTAAATTTGTTAGTTTTATCTTCTTCTTCTATAATATAATAATAATGAGATTATTTTTACAGCTCTGTTTTTTTGTGAAAAATCACCGAAGGGCGCAGGACAAATTTTACTAATAAACTAATAACATTATTAAGAAACGGTACCTAACATACGTATCTTAACACAATTAAAAATATGAATAATAATTCCTTATAGGAGTATATATGTATTTAGTTATTTACAAGACGTGAACTATGAAAAGTTTCAGAATCACACTTATATTAATAGTACTAACTGTAACATTTATAGATGTGATTTTCTGAAGATATGAATTTTTTGGCAATCATTGATAGGATGATGTAAATGATATTTTAAAAGTGTTTTTGTTGTCTTAACAGTTCTCTTATCTCTACCCACAGTTTAGTTTCGTTTCCCAAGCTATAATTAGACTTATTCTCATGTTTTAAATGTCAAAGGTGCCGTAGGAGCAAGAAATTAAGGGAACATTAATCTCACTGCTGATTGCTGACCACTACTCAACAACAAAACACCTTCAATAAACTGTGAGCCGGTATCTCACAATTCACATTGTCACTACTTCTGTGGGCTCTCGCTGTGATCGGGCAGCGGGCGCCGGACACCCATAGCGGGAAGGAGATCACTCTCACTGCAGCCTAAAGCCTACAGCCTGCTGACTGCAGCCTCCCTGACACAGTGCGCTTGACCGCCTCACCACCTCCGCCTTTGCCTCTCAGCTGGACACTGCAGCCAACTGACTGGAATATCACCTTCTGATTCGCAATATGCATTCAATTCAAACACTCTTTATTTCAAAATAAAGGTGTAGTTTATATTATTACCAGGGGCGGCCCGCCCTTTAAGGCGATGCACTATGTCGTGTAATATTTAAAATTGAGCCGCTATCAATAACAACCCTTACGTAGATGGCGATAAGGTTTAAATTCCCGCTTAACACCATCCGCCTGTTTTGATTTATGCAAGAAAAAAACATGGCCAAAAAGTGCCTTTTATATTATTTTGTGGATGTTCAGGCATAAATATTTAATTTTTTTCCTATCATTTTATAAATAACTTAATTTGCAACATTATACAATAAAATCATAACCGAAAATGGGTTCGTAAGTAGGAGATTTTGAACTATAAAGCAGTTTTCATGGGCCTATAAATTATTTTTTTCTGGGCTTATAAAAAGACTTATCTAAAAAATACTCGATTATTTCAAAGGTTAAGATGTATTCTACTCGCAGTATTTAATTAAAGCATCTGAAACATTTCTAGGCGACCAAATTTTCAAACCAAAAACACTTGATTTTGCATTACTACGTATGGCATCGCCTTAAGTCAAATGGTCCTTTGACCCCTCAAAATTAAAGACGACAATAGCATTTATGTAACGTAATTACATCGGTCACCGTCGTCGAGGAGTAAGGCTCTCAACTAACAATCCGGAGGTCGCGAGTTCAAATCCCGGCGTAAGCAAGTAAATTTTATTTGATTAATTCGTGTTTTTTCGTAATGTATTAATTAAAAATAATATACTTGCACCACATTCCAGGGTGAAAGATATTCTCAGTATGTAACCACCACTCAGAATTCAAATTTTGCTTGAAATATCTTTATCCGTGTTGAGTGACCAGATCTAAATTGCCTGATACTTCATCATTATCGTTTTCTCCGTCTCCTTTTCCTCCCCATTACCATTAGCTTCACACTATACACCGTTTGGAGATGCCATAGTCTAACTGGCTCCTGTCTGTGTCCTATACCCAATGTCAGGCGAGTAATTGTAAGAGAGGCAGAGCGCGTGCTAAATGGGCTAGAACAAAAAAGTACTAAGTCAGTGGCAGAAATAGGCTTCATTCAAATCTATATGGAAGGAGTTTCTAGTTTTCTTCTTTATTCTATCGTACTGGTAATGAGCGAACGCAGTCACTATACCAATTGCGTTCCAAGCAACACCTGTGAGATACCGAAGTTAACAGGTGTAAAAGGGGTAACACTCGGCACATCGACTTATTCTAACGTGATTTTCTTAAATTGATGTTTAATTTATAAGGCAATTCATTAACAATCTTTCGTCTTTGTCTCTTTTTATTTTCAGTATTATTGAGCTATACAGGGTGTCCAGGGATGAAGTTCACTAACTTCGGGGAGTGATTCTATGTTATAGTAAAAGTAAAAAAGATAAATTTAATTTAATTTTTAGGGGTAGTTTTTAGGTTAGAAAGGGTTGAATTCTTTGTATGGGAAAATAAATAATTTTCTTTGGCGAAAAATTTTTTTATGCAAAAAGAGCTTTGGAATTTCGAAAAAAGCAATTTCTCTTTTTTACTTCTACCATCGTGTAGAATCACCTCCCGAAGTTCTTCGAAACGCTTTACCCCCGGACACCCTGTATAATGGCTAAAATGTTTTATTGTATTCAGTAAAATTACACTGTTTTGAGTCATAACTAATTATTATACTTGTACAACTTTAGAAGACACTCCTCGCAGTGTTATCATTACAATGTAATATTTCGTGGTGTCGCAGTTGGCTAGAATTACTCGAAATCTCTCAACAACAAACTAATCGAAAATTATATTACTTCTTTCAAATTGGCTCGTGTCCAAACTACTTTTCGAAATTTAAAAGAAAACAAGTCTCGTCATATTTTCAAAACAATGTTCATCCAACACGAGGATTTATGACAGCTAAAATAATATTTTGAAAAACATATTCTTTTAAAAAATATATATCTCGGATTTCATCAGTTTGTAACCGACTTGAACTCTAATGAATCTATTATTTTTTGTCCCTTATGCGTTCCTATACCATTCATCGGTTTTCATCGTTAATTTCAGAGTTTGTGCTTATTAGTGCCAGAAGTGTTTAGAGAGTAGTTAGAATGATGAATTCGGGGATGAGAAAGAGTTTGGCACACGAAAAATGAGTACGGCTTTTTTAAAATCAAAATACTGTTAAAAATGTGACTGCATAACCGTTTCCTAATCAAATACAGCGTTTTCCAATAAGAGGTGTTATTTTGATATTCAATCGTAAAAGATCAATGGTTTCATTGCTCGTGTGGCACGTAGCGCCGTCTTATTGAAAGTAAACGTTGTCCAGATCAATACTATCTATTCAGGCCATAAAAAATCATTAATCATCTCTCGATAGCGCAATCCATTCACCGTAACTGTTGCTCCAGCCTCATTTTCTAAAAAGTAAGGTCCAGTGACTCCGCCGGACCATAAACCGCACCAAACAGTCACACGTTGAGGATAGAGAGGCTTTTCAACAATTGGGTTTTCCAAGCCCCAGATGCGACAATTTTACTTGTTGACGAAGCCACCGAGGTGGAAATGGGCCTCATCACTCAAGATGATTTGCATTTGATTCACTCAAGTGAATTTTAATAATTTCAATGCGTTGTTGAAGCGTGTATCGTTTCATTTTTATTAATGGCGTAGTTTTTACTTGTCAAATGTCAAAATGACAGCTTCACAAGTAACATCTACCGAAATACCGGGCTATTCAAAATAACACCTCTTATTGGAAAACCCTGTATTAGTCATTCAGAATATATCTGAACACGTTTTAACACTGGTGGCATTGTTGGAATAAAAATATAATGGACCAGATGCGAAATTATAATTATTTTTACTAACACGTTTTCCTATACATTCACATTCGTGCTATACTGATTGTTTGTTATGAAATTCGTCAATTCAGTCGTTATAGGCCTCCAGTCCCGTTTATAACAGATTTTTAATAAATTAACAATATTTTATAGCTATAGGTTTTCTCCGTGCATTGTCTATGCACTGGAATAAAATACGGAGTCGAAGTCGATATACTGTAGAATTCATGATACTACATGAATTGAATGGTAGATAAAGTCGGGTATGCTCGAGGAAGACATGTGTGGTAAAATGAGACGTTAGTTATGAAATAAGAAAGAGGTGTGAGGAGAAAGTAAGTCTGGACAGCCGAGGAAGACATGGCACAATCAAGTGAAACAAATAAAATTACATTATTTCCACCATAAAAATGCACCCCATTGTCAGGTTTTCTAGATTTCACAAACTCAAAACTTTACTTCGAACCATTTGTAAGTCCCAGAGCAACGCCGGGTACAAATCAGCTAATAAAATATATTTTTGAATCCACATTAACGACGTCGCCTACTGCATAGACTTCCAATCTATATTTATTTATCACTGTTGGTCTGTGGTTATAATACTCGTACACAGCGTGGCAACAAAACTTTGTTAAAATCCCATTTATGAAAAACGATATAATTTAGTAGCAGTTCTTTTTTGTATCATTATCAACGATATTTGAATGCTGCGAAGTTCGTTGCTCCGCTGCATTTTGGTTAAAATGTGGTTACTGTGTGGTTAAGCATCATAAAAAAACTACTAAATCAATCATTAAATAACAAAAAGCGTTTCAAAAGTTTTTCTTCCATACAATCTATAAATTTCTTAGTTTTATTTTAGTATGTATCACAAAAAGTCGCTAACAGAACGAGTTCTGCTGTGAATTTCTAGGTCAACTGAACTACATAAATATAATTCTTTAAACTAACAGTGTAGTTAGTTAATCGAGCAATCAATGGTCCTTTGACTTAAACTAACAGTGTAGTTAGTTCATCGAGCAATCAATGGTCTTTTGATTTAAACTAACAGTGTAGTTAGTTCATCGAGCAATCAATGGTCCTTTGATTTAAACTAACAGTGTAGTTAGTTCATCGAGCAATCAATGGTCCTTTGACTTAAACTAACAGTGTAGTTAGTTCATCGAGCAATCAATGGTCCTTTGACTTAAACTAACAGTGTAGTTAGTTCATCGAGCAATCAATGGTCCTTTGACTTAAACTAACAGTGTAGTTAGTTCATCGAGCAATCAATGGTCCTTTGACTTAAACTAACAGTGTAGTTAGTTCATCGAGCAATCAATGGTCCTTTGATTTAAACTAACAGTGTAGTTAGTTCATCGAGCAATCAATGGTCCTTTGACTTAAACTAACAGTGTAGTTAGTTCATCGAGCAATCAATGGTCCTTTGACTTAAACTAACAGTGTAGTTAGTTCATCGAGCAATCAATGGTCCTTTGACTTAAACTAACAGTGTAGTTAGTTCATCGAGCAATCAATGGTCCTTTGATTTAAATTAACAGTGTAGATAGTTCATCGAGCAATCAATGGTCCTTTGATTTAAACTAACAGTGTAGTTAGTTCATCGAGCAATCAATGGTCCTTTGACTTAAACTAACAGTGTAGTTAGTTCATCGAGCAATCAATGGTCCTTTGACTTAAACTAACAGTGTAGTTAGTTCATCGAGCAATCAATGGTCCTTTGACTTAAACTAACAGTGTAGTTTGTTCATCGAGCAATCAATGGTCCTTTGACTTAAACTAACAGTGTAGTTTGTTCATCGAGCAATCAATGGTCCTTTGACTTAAACTAACAGTGTAGTTAGTTCATCGAGCAATCAATGGTCCTTTAGCTTAAACTAACAGTGTAGTTAGTTCATCGAGCAATCAATGGTCCTTTGATTTAAACTAACACTGTAGTTAGTTCATCGAGCAATCAATGGTCCTTTGACTTAAACTAACAGTGTAGTTAGTTCATCGAGCAATCAATGGTCCTTTGACTTAAACTAACAGTGTAGTTAGTTCATCGAGCAATCAATGGTCATTTGACTTAATTTTTTTATCAAAGCAGATTTTAAAAATGCATTTATATTTCTTTTAGAAAGATAACATATATGTAGTATGGCTTACACATTTAATAAAGCATTTTTTTATGTATATATAAATATATTTTTCTACTGTAATCCAGGAAGCCTTGAGGAAAATTTCTCTCAGGGCCCTATGTCATCTTTGGAGATGCCGTGTGGAGGGACTATTTTAGGAAAGGAAGGAGAGGCAGTTCCGGAAGGGAAAAGTAGAAATCTATGGGTCAGTGTATCTAGGAGTTACGGATGTATGAATCCATCCCTCATACTCTGGTCGAGAGGGACCAGCTGGAAAGGTCAAAGGGTCTCCCCAAGCTGGCCTTTCCCGATTAGGCCCACCACGCAGTAAGCAAGACCTGGACACAGCTCATTCGATGAACACGGGCACCCCTGTTAAGTCACCAAACGTAGCGAACCACTTGGGGTGATCTATGGCAGAGGTGTTGGTTATCCAATAAATAATGATTGATTGTCTTTCACCCGGGCGATACGTAGAATATACGAAGAGTAGGTATCTCGTTTGCTTATTTTTGTCGAAAATAGTTTTTGAAAGTAAATCAAATAAATTTTGTTCACATTTTTGATGGTCAGTCTCATTTTATTTGTTATTTATTTTTAATACACATATTTGCAGATGAAACAAAACACAAATAACATTCTATGTGGTTAAATATAATTGGCACAGTATACAGGGTGTATGAGCACGATGACGTACCCGAAAGACTGTGAAAATACACAAGCCAAACACACAAGCGAAACGACAGAATAAGCGTCAATTTACCCAAATGGTTTCGTAATATAAACTGATTAAATAGTAAAGATCGAAAATAGTGATTTCACACTAAGCTTCGCCTTTAGAGCAAAAATTTAGACGACATTTTGCTGTCAGATTTGCTGAAAAAGACATCCACATTTTCATTCTAAATTTGCTACTGATTAAAGTTTTTTCAGGTATGTCCTGGTACACCCTGAATAACTAAATATTTGCAAAACCAGAACGAAAGCTAGTTAAGAAATAATCAAAATAATATTTACATTTTAATAGACCAATTAGACAAGTGCACAAAAAAAACACAAAAACTCCGACGTCAAACACAAGCTTTGGACCAAGACACTACAAATACTGGGCAATAAAAGCATTCGACTTTTCAATCTATACAAAAATGACAAAAAACATATCGGATACAAAATTAAAAGTTGGATTAAAGAACAAAAAAGGCAATATTATCAAAATTTTAAAAAGTAAAAAATAAAGCAAATATAAGTCATACACACAGACATATGAATATTAATAGACGAGAAATTAAGGACGAGGGGTTAAAACAAGAGTTGCGGGACGCAGGGAGGAAAGCTGACTGTGATTCGTCAATAAATCAATCTGACAGTAAATAGGCATCTCGCATTATAATATCACCATTTAGTTCTTACAAGTAAAATCTGATTATGAATGAATAGACATTTTTACATGGGAGCGCAAATTACTCGCCACGTTATGAACAAATTTGCGAAGTCCAAATTCGGAAAAATAAATTTCTTCTATTTTCAGAGTCGAATATTTCGTTTAAGTATTTAGTTAAGACACTTTTATAAATGTTCATAATTTACTTCCCAGCAACCAACCAGCTTTATGTTTCGCGTCCAGACGTATCTCGATGTGATAGTATATGTTTCTACAACTGATCCATATTATACGATGTGAATATGCTTAAAATAAAGTAAAATAATGCTTATATATGGAATGTAATACGACAATTGGGTTTATTCTCTTTTTCACATCTATTTTTACAAGTTTTCATAGCACAAGTCAACATTTTGCCGTGTTATTTCGTAAAATGAACCGATGATGCCTCGACCATAGTTCACACAAGAATGATGACGTCACGTTTTCTAAATTCACTTGAGGCCATACGCGAGCCCAGCCGGCTCCATTGGAACCGGTATGGGGAGTGGGGAATAATACGCTTTTAATCACTTAGGGCAGGTCTACTAATATTCATATGTCTATGGTCATACACAACAAACCCTTCTTTATAAGCAGACCTCATAATAATTGCCGATTCAAAAAAATATATATGTACACCGCCTTTATTATTGTATTTTATTTTATTTCATCGTAGTTATATTTTATTTTATTTCAATTTATTAGTTCATATTATTTTTTATTTAATATTATTAAATTGTAAAATAGGGGCCCCAGCACATGTAAAGCACCCAGTGAGGCTCTCATTATCAAAAACAAATAAAAATATGTAAAGTTACAGTGTCTGATAAAAATTAAAATTAAAAAAATTTCACCTTATTATTACGGAATTTTTTTGTATTACAATCAACTTTAAGTATATTTAAATGCATTTATTCAATATTGATTAAACGTGTTTGTGTTATAATACATTCTATTGAATATTTAAGGCTAATAAACGTCTATGATGATCGTTAAACCAATTTCGTTCAACCTTGAACCTGTTCATAGTTCTTCAGAGATTTTTTTTTTGTTTCCGTAGGTAATTAATATTATCTCGGATCGTGACTGCAAGAGACGTGAGGAAGAGGGAGATGAAGCAAGAGAGGCTGATGTTGAAATGCATTATTATTATTATTATTATTTGTAAAGATTCAACTAAAGCGATTTGTCTCGGCCTTTCTTGAAGACGATATTGTGAGGAATGGAACCTTGTACCTTGAAATCAAACAAAGGAACTGATAAAACACACTTTCGTACAAAACACAGACGCCTTTTTGTTTTGATAGGGAATTAAAAATATAATGCCTTGTTTGTTTTCGCATCAATAAAAAAATGTGTAAACATCACGTGACACCTTTTAAAAGATAATACCTACTCACATAATTTAAGATGATTGTCCTGATGATAGCCAACCTCCGATAAGAGAGAGGTTGGAGAAGAATATAAAATTAACAAGAAATAACGTCTTATTTTTGAAATTTTGTGCACTGCGCTTTGCAATGTACATCCCATCACATTTTTAGTCGATTTCAATGTGTAACATTTTTTGGTTTGAGCTCTCGTTTTTGAGTAAATCGATTGTTGAATGTTTTGATTTAATTTGAATAAACTTGTTTTCTAAAATGCTAATCGTAGATCCCGCTCCAATAGTTTTATTTTAACTCGGAAGTTTCGGAAAAAAAATTAAAAAACACTCGTAATAGTCAAAAATGTCTTGCAATTTAAAATCACAAAATCAACAAATAGATACAGACAAGTATCTACTTATTCCAAAAGCTTCAAGATTAGATACAGGGTAAAGGTAGGTAATTAAATCTTGGTTTCATAATTTATAAAAACCGTGTTAATATAATTTTGTACCCTTGTAATATTATATAATTACCTTCTTTACATTTAATAAATAGAAAGAATATAAACATTTTTTGTGATGGAGTAGGTACTCGGTAGACGTAAAACACATTATTTTAAAATAAGAGCAGCAACACTCGTAAGTTATTTTATGGCGTCCAGATGTTTCTCAATTCTCAATGTAACCAAAAAAATAAATAAATCAAAGCTGTTTACAGTTTTGAAAAGGTTTCAATCAACTCGATGAATATTAAAATCTTACAGAGAATTAATTCAACACTCTTGATGTGGTTGATAATTTTACACGAATCAGTGGAGAGTTACTAGTGCGGTTGGAAACTGAGTTTAATACCAGGAACCACGTGCAGATGAAACAAAGTTGTGGAGGGGGGAGAAGAAGGGGGAAATGGGAAGGGGGTTATAGGGTGGGGGGAGGTCACTGAACCAACCAATGCCAGCGCCCCACGCTGCACTCGCGAAGGGAACACATTGATTCTAGACAGATTGTTGGGCTACGTCAAATAGAACGTGTTCTCAGACGAAAAAATATTATATTCATGTCAATTATTCCCGAATGACAGTCATTTTAAATAAAAAAAATAACAATGCATTATGATTTATTAAAAGTAATAATTATGTAATTGACAGGATAAAGCCTTCTTAAAATATTCCAGTTCTGAAGCTAGATAACTAGCTTTTGACTTTTGATTTTTACAGACAAATAGAATTATTTATATTAATTTGTTTTGAATAAATTATTATTAATTATTTTAATTATTTATATCTAATTTATAAATTCGAATAAAGATTATCTCGCAAAGTATTATAGATCACAATTTCTAGCAAGTCACAATAGAGTGCTGGTACCTACCCTGATGTGTGATAGAGGAACATAAAACTGGCAAAGGAAGGATAAAAGTAGACTGAATGCTGTATAAATGAGATCACTTAGGCGTATGGTGGTAAATCCAAGTGTGATAGTGTGAGAAATGTGGAGATTCGCAAAGACTGCATGGCTGATCTAAGCGTAATGATAACACGGAAAGAGATGTTTTGGGCATAAAGAGCAAATGAATGATGAAAGGAATGCAAGGAGAATATATAGCGCAAATTTTAATGACAAGAGAAGTCGGGGACGCCCAAGGAAGAAATGTCACGATAAAATTAACCAAATACTTGAGTCGCATGATGTATGAATGTAAATGAATGAGCGTGAGCCAGGACCGTGTTGTTTGGCGGTTAATCCTCACTGCCTACCATTACGGGAAACGGCGTGATGGTTAGTTAGTTAGTTTTAATTAGTTACTTCGATTTTTTAATTTCCGTTCGAATGTGACGGTACCTATTCGACAAATGCATAGTGGGAGTTTAAGACGAATTGATAATTTTTTTATTGTTTGAAGATTCCGAATTTCATGGAGCTAGTGGCAATCCCGTTTTGTGAATTTTATGAAGATATAAAAGAATATATGAAAGAGAATAAAAATGAGAGAAAGAGAAAGGGGCGGAAGAATAAGATGTAAAATTTATTATTTAAAAAAAAAAGTACACATGTTGCTAAAGTACTAGAAAAAAGCCATTTACCTAACTATGTATAAAATATATAATAAAATTGAGCTTAACGTGAGTAACCAACTACTCATCAAAGAGCTATTCAGAGCATGAAGAACATTCTTCACAAGATAACTAACTAGGAGTTAGTATTTTTAATAATTTAAATTTAAAAAAAAAAAAAAACATCTTTTAAATACTAAGCTTAGTTCCTAGTAAAATTAAAAATTTTCCTAGATTAATCATATTTAAAGAAAAATGTTAAAAATATGTGATGTATTTAAATATGCAAAGTTTAAATTAAAATTTAAAAATGTACCTATGTTTATATTAGACCACATGAAGAGGATCTATCGGTCATGTATTTAATGTTAAATAAATAACAATATCTGAAGCTTATATTATGTTAATTTATTCAAAGTATTTGATCGTAATTTAGTCCTTCACGCAGTCATGGGAGAGAACAGAGTCCAACCGGTTTTTACTGTGTACATTATTAAGTCCTATTACTTTACCTACAACGGAAGCTCTACACTCCACAACTCACAACTAGAACTACTGTGCATTCTACAACAGCATTTAGCTTTTTGAAGAACAGGTGTTCAGATCATCGATCGGCATCTCGTTAAAACGGAATCTTACTAGTTTCAAGTTACTTGACTAGAAAGCTCAACAAAGACTAGCAATTTTACGGTCTTCGTGGTTAAGTCGCTACTATCCTCATCAATCAAATAAAAAGTTTTATTTTAATTTAAGGCGATGCACCACGTCGTGTAATATTTTAAATTGAGCCGCTATCAAAACAACCCTTACGTAGATGGCGATAAGGTTTAAATTCCCGCTCAACACCATCGGCCCGTTTTGATTTATGCAAGAAAAAAACATGGCCAAAAAGTGCCTTTTATTTTATTTTGTGGATGTTCAGGCATAAATATTTAAATTTTTTTCGATCACTTAATAAATAACTTAATTTTCCACACTATACAATTAAATCATAACCGAAAATGGGTTTGTAAGTAGGAGATTTTGAACTTTATAGCAGTTTTCATAGGCCTTATACATTATTTTTTTCTGGGCTTATAAAAAGATTTATCTAAAAAATACTCGATTATTTCAAAGGCCAAAATGTATTCTACTCGCAGTATTTAATTAAAGCATCTGAAACATTTCTAGTCGACCAAATTTTCAAACCAAAAACAAATGATTTTGCATTACTACGTATAGCATCGCCTTAAATCATCTCACAATCTACTCATTTTAAATCAAATGTAGTACATTTGCGGCATGTTCCAGAGATTTTAGTAAACGCTCTGGTGAAAGACCACCATTCAAAATCGATACGTTACTGGAGATGGTTTTATCCGTGTTTGGTGACCACATCTGAATAGCCAGTACTTTATAGAAATGAATGAATGTATCGTAATATAGAAAATATTTCTGCCAGGTCTTTTGACAGGACCGAGTGGGTCATTGATTACAATGCTTTCTCGCTATCTTTATCAAATGCTAAAATTAGTGAGCTTCCCCTAAAAATCTCCTTCCCCCCTCCGCTACATTCAGGCATTCTCACAACAATCCACAATTGAAGATGGTTGGGAGCAGTTGGGACTCTTGTGCGGTACAAAAGAAAATTAAGATAAGTCGAGAGTAGAACGCTTTTGATTATTATGCGGATGTTGTTCACTACTAGGATAATTATAACGCATAATCATGATGTGACAGCCGTGAGTTAAACTTCCCTAGATATCTTCTTATTGTTTTCAAATGTTCATATAAATTTAATTATAAACGTTTTGCATTTGTTTCTCTTCAGATCCGGCAATAAAGAGGTACACGTATATTTGTTATTGAGTGTAAATATGGATATGTACTAACAAACTTTGTATCCAGGGATACTGGAGGGTTTAGAATCGTTCATTATAATTAAATTTAGCTTCGTTTTATTAATAAAAAAAATAGCGTCTTGACGTGTACGATGAAGGAGGTAAACAATCAGTTTCCTTATACCGTCGCACAGTGCACAGCCTCATACAAGTTAGAAGGAATATAAATCACTTAATAATTCTTGAACGATGATGTCATGGGGGTATTACCAGGTAGTCAGTTGGACAAAAGCAATTTTAATTGGGGTTATAAATGCACGGATTGACTAATACCAGAGTCTCGAGGTTTGATAAATTTGATAATGAATTGGTCAGTTGCTCATTTTTGCATATTTTACTGCGCAACCTTTAAGGTTGTTATGAGTTTAAATTGTTTTGTTTCGGTTCTAAAAAAAATGTCGGATCTTTTGGAAGGTATGTAGTATAGTTTTTTTTTCAAAAATATTCAAACTCATTTTATTTTATTTTTTAAATAATGTTTAACTTGTGTGTTTTTATTTTGGTTTAAAAATATTTAATTTCTAACTACACGAGATTTTATTTCGGAGAGTATATCAAATGTTATTTTGTTCTACAATCTTATTTACAAGCTTAAAATACAAGATTTCAAGGCAGGAAGTTTCTGACATGTAGGAGTTTACCGAGTTTGCCGAAGAAAGAAAGGTTTCAGGAAATGTATGGTACATTTGAAGTTAAAAGCTTTCGTCTTTAATTTATAATTTTCTGATAACTTGTAAATACTGTAAAAATGCGCATAAATCAATCATTTTGTAAGACATTTAAAAGGTATTATACATTTATATTAATTAATTAATTTATTTAATTTAAACATAATTAATATAAACAAACAACTTTATTTTGTAGGATAGGCTTTGTTAGTGCAAAATTTCCCACTAGATGGCATCGAGACATATTATTTCTACATTTTTTGGTGAAATATTTTGACTTGTCAAATATTACAATTTTTTTAATGATAAACTAATTTTTTATAAGACAAGGTTTTTTATGCATTGCACAAAGGATAACATGGTTGTTTACTGGTAAAAAAATATAATAAGCAGTAATTTTTGATTGAAGTACTAATACATATTGAATTATTTGGCATGTTGGAAATAAGCCGTCGTAGCTCAGTGGTCTCAGAGCACCTGATCGGACATCAGAAGGTGCGGGTCCAATTCCCGTCGGCGGCATTTATTTTTAGTCGGAGATATTTTCAATTTGTATGGATATTTCAAGCGACTAATTATTGCTTATAATTATTGGTTATTAATGGTTATCTTTATTATTGTTATGTACTGTATTAATACATATATACTTATATTAATACATATATAAATTGGTATACCCGCCAACTTGAAATATGCAGGTAAAAAGGCCAAAGACACTCAAAGTATCGATGACCTTTTTGCTGATTTTTTTAAAAGCGTTTATGAATGTGAGACAACAGTTTCCGCTAGTACAGTATCAAATTTTACTACTGATCATAATCTTAATTTATCTTTTATCCGCATAGAATATAATTATATATTGACTGAACTAAAATTACTAGATCAAAGCAAAAGTGGTGGACCAGATAAAATACATCCTGTATTTTTGAATAATTGTGCTACCAATCTGGCGTATCCTTTATATTTGCTGTTTAATCAGTCCTTACGAACAGGATGTTTTTCTACTTAATGGAAATTCAGTTTCCTTACGCCTATTTTAAAAAAAGGTGATAAACGCGAAGTGATTCATTAGAGACCGGTGTGCCTTTTATCAACAATTCCTAAGGTTTTTGAAAAAATTCTTCTTAAAAAAATTATTTTCCGATTAAACCACGTTATTTCTCCTAAACAACATAGTTTCTCTACTGGAAAATCTACCCTTACTAACTTGTTAACCTATCAAAACTATATATCTGATTCCATGTCTAGTAAATATCAAGTTAACTCTATTTATACCGATTTTAGTAAGGCGTTCGATAAAGTAAATCATGAGTTATTGCTGAATAAACTCCATAAATTCGGTATAGGTGGTTCACTATATAGGTGGCTTAATATTTACTTGACCAACAGATTACTGGTTGTTAAAATTGATGGTACATTTTCATACAAATTCACTGCTACGAGTGGTGTTCCCCAGGGGTCACACTTAAGTCCAATCCTGTTTTTATTATTTTTTAATGATGTGTTATATATTTTCAATGTTCAAGTATTAATGTTTGCAGACGACCTGAAATTATTCAAAGCAATCAGAAACATTAATAATTACCATATGTTGTCAAATAACTTGTCAAAATTTATTATATGGTGTCGTGATAACCGCTTGCAACTTAACATAAGCAACTGTCAAATTATGAGGTTTTATCGAATTAAAAATCCAATATTTTTTGATTATTCCATTAACAATATGTCGTTGGTATCTCTCTCGGAAATTAATGACTTAGGTATTTAGTTTCACACGAAACTTAACTTTATCAAGTATATAGAAATAATAACCAATAAAGCTTTGAAAATGTTGGGATTTATTTTAAGGGTATCTAGTGATTTGAATAATGTTAATACTGTAAAAACATTACATATGTCACTAGTAAGGAGTCATGTAGAATACAATTTCACGGTTTGGTCCCCAAATGATGAGGTTCATTCACATGCGATTGAAAGAATCCAAAATAAAATTTGAAGATATGTAAATTTTAAAATTGGCATTCTTAGAGAAAACCTAAATTACGATAACGTACTTTGTTCATTAAATTTAATAAAATTATCTGATCGTAGAATCATTTCCGATTTAACCTGTTTGTATAAAATCATCAATTCAATATTTGATACCCCTGATTTATTATATGTAATCTCTTTTCATACTCCAAGCAGGTCGGTTACAAGACAGTACCTACCATATTATTGTAGCAATTCTATATCAACGTCCCAATATCACACTCCTATGCGACGGATTCAACAGCTAGGAAACAAAGACTCCGATGTGGTTGATATAATTAATACATCAAAAAATATTTTGGATTTTTTACATTTATATTTTGTACCCACATACTGTGTGGATCAAATTCAGCAATATTTTTTTATATATTTGTTTTAAACTGTCATTTCCTACACTATTTATAAGTATAATTTATTAAATTTTGTTATATATGTATGTAAAAGCCTTTATAGGCGTAAAATAAATAAATAAAATAATTCTTCTGTAAAAGCCCCTAAAAACGGCGTTAATAGAGTAAAAATAAACAAATAAATAAAAATTATATTGTATTTCTCAAAATTTCTTCAAAGAATTGCTAAATATACCCCGAAAGTGCGTAACAAGTTCTTGATTGATGGGTTAGATTTTTTGCCGTCTAGCTTGTTTGAATCGAATCACTGTGCGTTGTTGGGAAATTGGTGTGGGCCCTTCAATGTGCGGATTTTGTGTAGTTTCTGTTGTAATTATTATTCAATATAGGGTTTTTTTAAGCTTTGCGTCTCGCTAGGACAAACCTTCAAACAATACAGGATGTTTCGGCACGTACCCGACAAACTTTAACAAGCTGTTCCTTAGCATATTTGGAGTAAAAAATCTTATGTGCACTTTGCTGTCCGGTAACGTTTTTTTTAATAAAAAATTTACTATTCATATTTTCACCACATGTCACCACTATTTTATCCTTTGTCAAAGTTTGAAAACCCATCTGGCAATATTTTATTCGAATTCCGTTGAATAATGTGCGTGTGTACCTATATTGGCGCGCTTTTACAAACACAACGAAATGGCACGGCACCATTCGTCTCATTTTTAACTATTATTTTTTAGTGTGTGCGAAAGAGCAAAGACGCTTTTCGAAATACTTGCTTATAACAGCTGTTGAACACGAAAAGCAATGCCAATGACAGTGATGGAGTGTGGAAATTTTTATTTTTTTTGTTTTTAATTGAAAAAAAAAATGCTACCGGACAGCAAAGTGCCCATAACATTTTTTACTCCAAATGTGCTAAGAAATAGCTGGTTAAAGTTTGTCGGGTTAGTGCCGATACGTATATATATATGGATATCATCAAAAATGCGTATGTATGGTATATATGCGTATATATGGATATCATCAAAAACTATGAATTTCCTGCAACAATTCGTCTCTTAATTAGGACTTGACTATGTTTTTATTACTAGTTTTACTATTAATTCGGCTTTCCGCGGAATTTCAAGTATATTGTTCTCATTGAGAAGAATTGAACAAACATGCTTATCGACCTTTCTTTTGACGGTTTAAAAGCGATGGATGAGGTCAGATAGAATTGAGTTTTTAAGCTGAAAATAATGTATTGACCTAGAAATTTAATATAAAAAAGTTATACAAATTTCATAACAGTTTTCAACATTCAAAAGGTTGAAATTTCACTATTACTTCATATTTTTCAATATTACTTTCGTACATATATAAATATGTTTTTAATATTTTGAAACGTTCTTGTCTAGATGTAATTTATGAAAGTCTCAAAATACCTCTCAATTTGAATTTTAATTAAAAATATATTTCACATAAGTTCGCTGAGTTTCGAGACCAAATAAATGGATTACATTATTATTTGTCCCAACTTCCAGTCAACCGCAGTCGTTTGGATTCTTTAATTCAAAATGAATGCCCCATAAAAACCTCGCCATATAAATATGTTGGAATGTCTGTGTAAAGGCTTTGTGTTAAGTCGTGTAAATAATAAAACATGGTATTTCTAGTACATACCTACGTCCCATAAAGGTCACGTTTATTTTCTGTTTTGAAATTATATGCTTTGTGTTTTACACAAGTCATTACTTTTGTTGAGTCTACTCGACAATTGAAATTAAATAGATTTTTCTAAATATGAAACCATATTTTCGAAAAGACATTGTTTGTACGTTTACAGGATTTCAAGCATAAACACTATAATATGTATTTATATAGCTTCGTTCACAGTGGGAGAAAAAAGATATGCTGGGAGTCAGCGCTTGGTCATCCACACGAGTACTACGCGTTTTTGCTATCAACTAATAATATTATACTAATATATTCCCTTTCCTCATTTTCGAACTGATGATTTCGAGATGCGGACATGAATATCAAGTTGTTTCTTCGACTTAAATAAATCCCTTACTTGACAAACAAATCTTAATAAATAAATCCCTGCCTAAAGCCCCTACCTTAACTCTCCTCACTACGCTGCCCAACGGGGTGGCGAAATAGTTTCCCTGTCTCTACACTACACGCTCTTGTGATGTGTACCCAATATTAAAATAATGTGTAAAAATTTCAAAAATTCTTTAAAAATTAAACATCTGAATTGTCAGGTAGGTACTTCCCAACCTTCTCAGGCCCCATCTCCTTCCCCTCCACAGACCTACTTTTTGCGAGCCGTTGGGATTGTGACATTCACATAAAAAATCCAGACAAAATAAGAAAATTCATGAAGTTGAGTTTAAAAAATTTGCAAATAATCAATGAATTTTCCTTTCCAATCATCATCGTCAGTGTCAACGTACTGTTGGCTGATTGATTGATTGATTACCCGTTATTATTGCGTTATAAACTACGGAGCAGTTGGTGCAATCAATTCTGGGATTTATTAGGCAAGCTTTATTCTGCATTCCTCGTCGTTGCTTTTATTTCTATTTAATTAAAACACGTTCAATTAGTGCAATGGACTTTCGTGTGACAGATTAATAATTAATACAAACGATCTAGACGTAGACGGTTAATCCCGTATTTTATGGACTGTCAAACGTTTTTTTATGTTTGCTATTTTTAACGAAAATCATCAATTGATATTGACATGTGCACGCAACTCCGATTTATAAATAATTTTAAAACGATTTTTATTGAAGGAAGTGAAAATTAAAGAAAACAAGTATTTAATTATTAATAAAAAAAATATTTTTATTATAATTATTAAAATATTCAGAAATAAATATATCACAAATTAAGAATTCATCATCATTTAGAATATATCCATTGCCAATTTTAGTGAGAATAGAAGCAAATATACCGCACATAGTTTTGGCGATCAGGCGGAAAGAGCCGACAAGGCACGACGCTGGTCGAATGAAGGATCGTTCGGTGAAAGAGCGTCGTGCCGTCTTGCTACGCAAGTGTCGTTTATATCAAATAATCAAATCAAAACATTAAATTGAAATAAAAACCAATGGGCCAAACAAATTACTTAAAATTATATTATTTAAATTGTTCATTCAATCGCGTAGTTATTGTCTGTGTACTTATCTGTATTCTGTATAATGACTTGTTTTAATATGATTCATGGTTTTTAGGTTTTTCCAAAGAAAAAACAAGATTTCTCTCATTATTATTTATTAAAAATGAACTTTTTTGTCAGCAAAGTTTTGTGAGTTGCTATTCTGATTAAATCAACACAAAATTAAACCTTAACAAATGGGGCCTTACTAATAAACGGGCTTAAAATTTAACACAATCGAAAACCAATCATTTACGATACATTGATAATTGTTTATCAGTTGTTTAACACTTTATTAGTAAGGCCCGAAGTGTTGACTACTTGATACAATCCATAACATAACATGTCGGTGTGTTACAAAATAAAACAAAAGTTTTCCTCAGAAATTAAAAAAAATATATATATAATTTTTTCAAACAAATTGTGTAAAAGAAGACGGAAATTTTTTGAATGTTGTTTCTAAAATTTGAATCAACAATCATAATCGCGCAATTTTATTGATTCGTAAGTAATTTATAGTAATTAATTCGTAACCTAAATAGTAATTATTGATTGGTTAGTAATTGATAGTAATTAATTCTTAACAAAAATAGTTATTATTGATTCGTTAGAAATTAATTCGTAACCTAAATAGAAATTTGACGGCCTCCGTGGTCGAAGGCAAGGATGTCGACTGGCAATTCGGAGGGCGCGCGTCTAATCCCGGCGTGCGCAAGTAAAATTTTATTTGATTTGTTCCACAACTTATTAATTAAAAATAACATATAGTACATTTCCAGAGTGGAAGTTTCTCTCCGTATCGCCCTGGTGTAAGACCACCATTGCTTGAAAAGGCTTTGACCATGTTGGTGGCCAGATCTGAATAACCAAAATCTGAATAATTTCAACACCTTCCTCTTTTCTATCTCTTTCTTACTACTTTCAGCCTCACAATATCTTATTTAATAGATTATAGATTGGGTCTCACTGGCTCCAGACGGTTGGGAGCAGTTATTACTATTGCGCGGTATTCACCGAATAATAAATCAAAGTTAACCCGAAATAAATAATAAATTGTTACGAGATCAATATTGTTTTATTCAATCCTTGCATTATATCCAATTATTCAAGTGGTATTTGTCTGCGAAATTAATAAAAACAAGTTTTTAATGAATGCATCAAACACGTGATGGGAGGAATACAGAAATACATCTCAGTTGAAATAGACACGCCTCATTCATCAAAAAGCAATTCAGAAATTAAACGATCAAATGGTTTAATGTTTTCTCTGAGAAGATTACGACAGTTTGATGGATTGAACAGTTTATAAATAACATTCAAAAGTACGTGTTCATGCGTAATCACTCGTTTTTACAAATCCGTTCTGAATGTGGTTATTTCAGCATTTCAGGTCATATACCTGGATAATAACTGCCTATGTATTTGCCTTGACAATATATCATCAAGGACGAAAAGCGAAAATATTCGGATTTTCATTAACACGTGTTCCGATATCGTGTTAATATAATTATTTATTAATTAACGCTCTTTTTCGGGGCTTTTACATATGAATATTAGGAAATATACATTATTTATTGTACATAACTGAATTGCTTCTTTAACGACTTTTTATATTTGTTTTAAGATAAATTGAAGATGTACACAGACTTGGTTTAATTGTTTCCCTCCATTAGTATTCTGGGCAAAGAAGAATACATATGGTAGTTAGTCCCAGAATTTCGGCACTGAAATAAATCATGACTTCTAGTATTACGTAATTTTATTTTGTAATTTACTAAAAGTTTATCAGGAAACCTGTTAATTCATAAGGTCTGCAATCCCGTTTCTAACCGGATTACCAATAATTTGAAGAGATTCAATAAATTAGCAATACCTACTCATTTTTCTGCGGGCAATCTGCATAAACCATTATTTTTTTAATAACAAAATGTTGCTATTTATGAAAAATTTGCTTTGAACGCGTAAAAATAATTTATGTAAATATTAGTTTGAGTTCTGTGAGCTTTGCCATATTTTTGTACACATAATTTTGTGTGGATATTTTCAGCAAAAAGTGGAGATACAATGTTTTGAACACACATCCATATTTAGCCATCGATATGATATGCAATCTAATTATTTACAAACACAAATAGTTGATAACCAGTTAGAAGAGCGTAAAAAACTCCGATGATAAACACAAGCTTTGGACACCACAAACACCGGGCAATAAAAGCATAATTAAACAATCTTTCACTTGACCTGAAAAGTGACAGAAACAAAAAAAAATTTTAGCGCAAAATTAAAAGATGGATTAAAGAACAATAAAGCCAATATTACAAAAAAATGTTTTTTTTATTTTATTTATTACTTGTAAATTATTTAACATTATAAATGATAACAATATGCAGACTTATATATATAATTTGTTCGTTATTATTCTACTACTCCATAAGTTGAGCTCCAGGAGCTCGTGTTTATGGGAGGAGTATTTACCTTTAGTTCTAATGATTTTTTAAACAATAATCAAAAACTTTTGATATAAATACAAACATAATATTAACATAGGTACACAAATTAGAAAAGTGTGTTTTTAAGATAATTAAAATAATATATATTTTTACAGATTAAGTAAGCGTGAGGAAATTAAGGGTACAATATATCAGTTAAACAAATTAGAAAAATAGTTTTTTAAAGACAATTAAATTAATATATATATATATTTTACAGATTGAGTAAGTGTAAGAAAATTAGGGGTACAATATATCATTATCCAATTTTTGGGACTTAATTAACTTTTTGAATTGTTCATAATTCACAGTTTCGGTTACACTAATTTTATTTTTGGACAATAATATATTATACCATCTCACACCTAAATACGAATAGTGGTGCTGAGCCGTGGTCGTTCTAAGCATATGAATGGCTATTAAGCCATTAGTTTTAAATCTATTGCTTATGCTATCTGAGGGGTGAATTTTATAAATAAAATATTCTTTATAAATTTGGTATAAGGCGATTCTCTTATACAATTCTGTGATAGATGGTACATTAAATTCCCGAAATATCTCTAAAGTAGGGGAGTCATATGGTTTCCTAAGGATGATTTTTATAATTATTCTTTGAATTGTAATTATGGGCTGTAAAGAAGCCTTAAAAGCCCTTCCTCACCAATAATCCCGTACTGCAATATGGACTGAATTAATGCATAATAGACAATTTTGATAGTTTTCTTATTTAAAATATTTCGAATATTATAGAAAATATAGATAAGTTTTCTTATTCTTTCAACAGTGAGATTAATATGGTCTTTCCATTTAACATTTTTATCTATTACGATACCAAGATATTTTATATTAGATTTATGATTTAGTTTCGCGCAGTCCGTATTACATGTACCGTCATTTACACAATTTTTAGAATGAATTGTTATGTTAGTTAGGTTATTTGGCACATCTTCTTGTAGAGTGAAAGGAATACAATATGTTTTTTCTGTGTTGAGTGATAATAAATTGTCATCGAACCGATTTTTTATAACCTTCATATCTTGATTGGCTGCATTGGTAATTTCGTTCCATATCTTTTTTTCGATAATTATTGCAGTGTCGTCAGCAAAGGATATAAGTTTACCATTAAGTGATAATTTAAACATATGGTTAACGTAAATTATAAATAAAATTGGTCCAATAACAGTCCCTTGGGGAATTCCAAATTCTAAAGTTTCATCCACGCTTAGTGAGTTATTAAATTTAACTTTTTGGTTTCTTTGAGTTAGATAGCTTTGCAGCCAATACCTTACCTTACCAATAATACCGATATCATTTAATTTATTGATTAGTTTTGTATGGGAGATACTATCAAAAGCCTTACGTAAATCAATGAAAATGCCAAGGCATTTTTTTTTTATCTAATGCACGGTATATAGTTGAAGTTAGTTCTGCAATGGCATCATGAGTGCCTAGTTTCTCTCTAAATCCAAATTGCTAGGACTAATTATTTTATTATTTTCAATATAGTACAAAAGTTGCTTTTTTACGATCTTTTCGAAAATTTTTGCAATGTTTGAGACAAGAGATATGGGTCGATAATGTGATATTTCTTCAGGGCTGCCAGATTTAAAAACGGGTGTTACAATAGATTTTTTATAAACGGAGGGGAATATTCCACTATTTAAACTAATATTTATAATGTATGTAATTGGAATGCTTAATAAATCATTATAAATTTTCAATATTTCTACTGTGACTGCATCAAACCCTGGTGCAGATGCACCTTTTAATTCACTAATAATATTTTTTATGTCATCTGTTGTTACCGGTTTGAAAACTGACAGATTATTTTGTTTAAGACAGTCCTTTTCGAAATTATCTATGAATGAATATGAATTTTGAAATTTAAATATGAATGCCTAAAAGTATATAACTTTTATACGTAATACACAATGCGATTACAATACTCACATCATTATTTACAACTATTTCTCATTATATTTGCCCATAATTTTTTTCAGTACTTCCTTTATTATTATATTTTATTTTATTTCATCAATTTTTCATTTAATTTTATTTCACATTATATTTTGACTGAATATTATTAAATCATTAAGCGTGGGGGGCTCAGCACGGGTTGTGAGGCCAGTGAGGCCCACATCATCTAATAATGTTTAAAAATATGAAAGGTTCCATCTAATAAATAAAAATAAAAAATTAAACAAATCAAATTAGTTGAAATAATATGCCAATATTTCAAATACAATATGTAATTTCAATATCCCAAATAATATTGAAGGCGATGCCATACGTAGTATTTCAAAATCATTTGTTTTTGGTTTGAAAATTTGGTCGCCTAGAAATTTTTCAGATGCTTTAATTAAATACTGCGAGTAGAATACATCTTGGCCTTTAAAATAATCGAGTATTTTTTTGATAAGTCTTTTTATAAGCCCAGAAAAAAATAATGTATAAGGCCTATGAAAACTGCTTTAAAGTTCAAAATCTCCTACTTACGAACCCATTTTCGGTTATGATTTTATTGTATAACGTGACAAATTAAGTTATTTATAAATTGATCGGAAAAAAATTAAATATTTATGCCTGAACATCCACAAAATAAAATAAAAGGCACTTTTTTGCCATGTTTTTTTCTTGCATAAATCAAAACAGTCTGATGGTGTTAATCGGGAATTTAAACCTTATCGCCATCTAGGTAGGGGTTGTTATTGATAGCGGCTCAATTTAAAATATTACACAACGTAGTGCATCGCCTTAAGTGGATTATGTACGGCAATTCTACACCTATTTGAGAGTGCATTTCTGTATTTATGTGTTATTTAAGAAATATTATTTAAGTGCGCTGGTATGTTTTTTGCTGGTCAGGTAATGAATTATATCAAATACTCTATATTATTAATAATACTTCCAACTCGAGTAAAATTGTGGCAATATCAATAAAGCTAGCCGCTAGTTGCGCTGGTGTTTCCAGACATTCCTTTCAATAGCGGCAAAGTGAATTTATTTAGAACTTGCTGGCGGTGTTTTACGCTTTCTAATTTGTATTTTGATCAATATGTGAAAATGTACCAAAAAGTAGGTTCCGTAAGTGCAGTTTACGGATGAAATAATAACAAACAACAAAAACACTCCAAGTCGTTTTCAAGATGCCAAAAAACTTTGACAGGTTAGTTCGTTTAATCCTAGCTAATGTAATGTTATTTAATACACAAAAAGTGAAATCTGCAAATAAGAAATTTCGTAGAAGTATTTCATTACATTTCTAAGCCATCAAAGACAGATTTAACAACCGCTTAATAGTATGAGCAAAAAAAGTGCTAAAATCGTACGTTGACCTAATATGAAAAGAAAACCAAGGCGCATAACTCATGCCGCTGGGAGACATGTTGTACATGGAGTATCATGTTGCCATCAGAATGTACGAGAAACGTCTGAAGTTGGAGGTATAATATTATAGGATATTTGAGTATTATTTCATTACTTTCGCAAAGGCATATTGGTTTTTCAAATTATCTATAATAAAGTATACCTATAATTTCTGCATCATAAATTCATCAATGCTTCTTTCAACATATTATAACTTATCCTTAAGAAGTTTAGAGCTGCTGAAAATGTTCTATCCCCTCCCTTGTATCACTTCATCTTATTTTTAATCAGCTAATGGCTAACTTTGACTGGAAGCAAATAAATAATTCCGCTGCAAAAATAAATCGAAGCGTAGAGCATAATACAGAGTTACATCAAAGCAAGTTGGATAAAAATATACGCTTTACGAGCCCAGTCTGATACCAGATGCATGCACCAACCAATGGGTCAAATGCTATGAAATTATTCCATCTCAAATGTATATCGTCTGCATATTTGCTCAATATTTTTTTAATGTTATGACTTTGTATTATTTGTTTATAGTTTATAAAATACTAACTCTATTTTAAACATCAGTAGTTAGGGTTCTTACGTGTATAATCTTTAAATATTGTGTTGCTTCTTGTTCTCTTCATATTTACTACATGATTATATGATTTAATTAATTTTAAAGCAACTAAATGTTTTTTTAAATTTAATAATAGTTATTAGATAATGTTGTATGCTTTGATTAGTTTTAAAGCCATTGAATGCCTTCTTAACATCATCTATCTAAATGTGGGATTAAATTAAGAATGTCGGTAAATAAAATAAAACACTGACTAAATTTAATCTTGAAATAAGGGAAATAAGTTCATAAAAATTTTGTTAAGACGAAGCTACAAGCCAAAAATGTGTATATTCTTGGTATACCTTATATCGTAGGTAATAGGCATAAAAATCGCTTGACAAACGGAGTCTAGAAACGTTCGATTTCAAGCAAAAAACTGTTTTTTATTTATTTTGTAAATAATTTTATAAGAAAGCAAAAAATCAAGTGAAACTGTCACAAATAATCTTAGCTATAATACTGTATTTTTTTAAAGTTGTTTCCTTTACGCGTTCATACATTTCTATTGAAAAAAAATATTTTTTAGGAGTTTACATTTATATTTTTTATTGAGTAATTTATTTTTTTATTTGTATTCTAATCAAGCGAAGCGATAGGAAAACCTTCAATTTATCTAAAACATATTTTTTGGTATTAATAATGTACACCGATTCGTAATAAAGATTAATCAAAATGGTGATTTGGCATTAAGCTTCGCCTTAAGAGGAAGGTGGGGCCACCGTTTCAATTCCGCTAAAGCAACGTTTCAATTCTGAATGGTGGTCTTACACCACGGCGGTACTGAGAGTATCTTCCACTCTTCAAAGACAGCTGATATTAACCCCAAGGACTCAATTTCGAAAAGAAAAGCTGATATACAAAAAAATATATATCACAAAATCGACTTGACGGTGATATAGATTCAAAAGTTTCCGGCGAGTAATACGACTTTCTGGACACCGTTTATACATAGATTCTTCTAAATATCGTTGAAACTACGAGTCATCCAACATAAATTACGTAAATGTGAATAATAATAATTGTATAACTTATATGGCGCCATCTTTGTGACAAATGATCTCAAGGATCTCTTCTTTGGTACATTATTATAATGGATAATGAGGGAGATAGCAAATATAAAAAGCAACCGGTGCATAATCACACAACAAGATTCACTGAAAATAAGGGCCTCATTATTCCAAGAGTAACAAATAAGTATGGAAGCCGAACGCTTAAATATTTAATACCAGAGATTTTCAATAAATTTAATAATTCTTTTAAACCTCAGAATAATGAGAGACCCTGCCCCAAAACCACTAAGCGTTGGCTAATAAGCGACGAATCAATGTATCTCTGAACTTTATTATTGATGTATTCCTGAACATCTCAACGTACCTGCCTAAATAATTTGTATATAGGTAGGTACTTTGAGATATATTATTTTGTGATATTGTTTATTGTATAATTTTGTGTCATACATGTATTAAAAATTAAAAATGTTAATATATATATTATTTGTAGAACCTACAGACAAGCCGTCATGTGTGATAGCTTTGTGGGACTGCATAAAACTTGTATCTTTAAAAATTTATAATAAATAAAAAAAAAGGGCGAATATGACTTTTTTGGATCAAAAACCTTTACATCTTTTCCACTTGTTAATTTTTGACCGAACAGATTTCACTTTGCAATGTGTATCTTTGTTATTGTTAAAAGAGCCATAAATAAACCAATTATTATTGTTAACAGAATTATTCTGTTGTAATATTATAATCCTTCTCTATGATCATCTAATTGAACATGTCAGCCTCTCCGTTGATTAAGTTCAAAGCTTATTAAGTGAACATCTCCCAGCTACTGAAGGGGAGTTACTAAATGCCCGATAAATCCGTTATCTGTCAAAACAACTGTCATTTCTGCTGCCCGACTCTGAGCCCTGTAGTCTGATGGGTGAGGTGAGTATTTGTATGACAGCCTTCCACCACAACCTTTGTAAGGAAAGATAAGACCCATTATAATCCGCTCGTAAAAATAAACTAATCTTTCTCATCTGTTTATTACATTGCTCGAAGAACGATATTATTATTTGATCATTGAAGAAGATGAATATTATTTTAAAGGAAAAATTAAACAGAAATTAAAAGGGTATTGTTTATTTCTTTATTTTGTGTCTTTTTCTGTTTCATGTTTCTTTCAGATTTATTAATACTATCTTCTTCTTCAATAATTAAATATTTCATCGATGTTAATAATAACATTTAAAAGATATAAATATCAACAAATTGGATCTAATTTCATGCGCGTTTTTCTGATCTCTTGTAGGTGTATTTTAAGACATTAGTAAGATGCTTGTTAAAATAATTTTTTAACACTTTTTTATGGATAAGCCATAATATAAAAAATTTAATCGACATTTTTTATGTTCCTGTGAAATAATCTAGCTAGATGATTTTTGCGATATTTCTTCGAATGTATTTAATGATAAAATAACCCGTTTAATCGACTGATAAAATGATGTATTGCTTCGTCTCAAATTCTTTAAAAAATATTTTTGGGAATGTGATTCATCTATGGTGCATATATATATATATATCGGTGAGTTCAATTTTAGAAAAATTATAGGATTATTGAAAACTAAAAAATTTTTGCATTAATTCATAAAATAAATTTGCTCACCTTGTTGTTGTATTCGGATCTCAGAAGGTTAAAAATTCACTTTCATAAAGGTGTTCGAAATGTTTTTGGAATAATATCTCAAAGGACAATCCTTACATTAAATATAATCTGTCAACAACAATGGAAAATAATGACGTATACCAACCAACATACATTTGCGCTACTTTCCAACTTATTATATTTGATGCATTGCCAATGTATAAATGATAAACATTATTCTTTAACCCTTTCACTACCTGTGACATTCTTCTATTACACTCTGTACTTAAAATATTACTCAGCCATAGAGCTTTCCTTGATCTAAACACGAAGTCAAGCTGATATTCAAAACGCATTTATCATAGCGGACTTTTCTTCGAATGTTTAAAGTTTTTTAACGTTAGCTATTGGGTATTAACTTAGATGCATGAAAAGGTGAAGTTTCCATAAACTAGGTCCAGTGGACACACTTGAGATTTTCTGCGTTTAGTATCGTAAATAAGTTCATTCTTCAGACGAGCTGTCACAAACACGTCGCTCTCGGATCTTTGTGTGTTGGAACAGACTTGCGGTTAAATTTGCACTAGCAAATTTCTAAAATAAAATGGGAATCTTTACGACATAAGCGATGAAGTCATGTAAAAACAACATTCGGCGCGCGGCCGTCGTAATGGACGGACCTACGGTCGACTTTGCCCTAGCAGGCTCCGGAAAACGACCTTTCCGTGGGCTTTATTTTAATTATTCTTGGTTAACGTATTACTAAAATATCAAATGTTTCTAAAGGGATCCGTCGGGAAGTAACTAATTCATCGTCTAGAAAAAAAATCTGGAGTTTACCGATAAATCTATAGTTGAAGAACATTTTATAAAATTTTCAAACAGTTTTCCATGAAATATTTTAATGGTGAGGTCCTGTTATTATTAATCTAAAATATAAATAACTTACGTCTCTAGGAATCCCTCTAGCAACATTTGAGATTTTAGTAATACGTTCATTAGAAATAATTAAAATGTGAGCGTCGAACTCCTCGTTATTAGAGTATGTCACCTTAATGTAAGAAGGACAACCTACCGGTTGTCACATACTTGCCACACAATGTATTAATTTTGTGAGACAATATTAACGTGTCTGTTTGTATTGCAATGTCATTTGATATTAATTTGTATTGCAAATAGGTTTTAATATTTTATTGTTGTTCTTATTCTGGTGGTGAAAGGGTTTACCGATAGCGTGTCATATAAAACATTCGATTGTTTAATTATTATTATTATTTTGAATTGATTTGTTCTTAGTATTGTTTTTAGTAAGTAGTATTGTTGTCTAAGCGTTGCGCCGACCCCAATTGTCTGTTTGACATTTCTCTTTACGTACATTCACTTGAAATAACTTTTCACATCCTATTGTTATCAATGATTGAATTGCGCACATTAAAAACACGTTAACATTTAAGATGCATTTAAACTCTAAAGTTTCAGAGGTATAATCAACTAGATATTACCGCAGATTACTCAATTTAAAGAAGGAACTGTTATTGGAAATCCAATTAACCTTTTTAGTTTGCAGTTTTATTACTGTAATCGTGCCACGGAAACTCGCAAAGAAATGGTTCAATCATTTTACACATGCAAACCTAATCATTATTGCATGACAGCTGTTGTGTGAATAATAAAAACACGTATTTATGATCAACTCTAAAAGAATGCTTGGTAAGTTTTTAATATAAAACTCAAATAAATAATTATTTGACATCCATGGATAATAATATTTTTGATTTTAAATTGGATTCAGTTGATCTGAAAGAAATCAACTGAATTTATATTTCACTTGACACTGAAGCTAGTCGCACACGAGAGATACAACATCATAATATAAGTGGGCGTTGCCATAGAATTCCATACAACCGTCACAGATATATTATATTACCCGTCTGTAACGACTGTATGTGTTTGTTTGGCGAGCGATATTGTGGTGTAGATATACATAGGTAAACAAAGCCCACGTATGTTATGAGGTTATATCTCTCGTCTGTGACTAGTTATAACTTAATGCAACAACTCATTTTTTTAAACTGTTCTGATTGAAAACGTTTTGTACAAAGTTAAGACTTTATTTAAATTGAGCTCACTGTAAAATTACTATTAAAATCTGTATCAACTTCAAAATAATCTATACTGACATATTTGTTTACACGGAAGAATTACATTTTATATGTCATAGTTATTGATTATTTATCAGAAGGCTGTCAAGAGTTGTCAACGAAATAATGTAAGAACTCACAAAAACGGCATATCTAATAATGTTAATTAATACTTCAAGTTCACTCCTTTCAGACATTATCAGCGCATTCGAAACTAAAAAATAACAAATTAATTTAAAGTTTAGATTTGAAGTATATTTTTCTGATTATTATTATCGTAGTAAAAAAAATTAATGTTAATGTTTTAATTTATAATTACTGATTTCAAAAACGATCTAAAACCGCAGATTCCGAATGTTTCCCAACTGGCTACAACGTCATTATGACATGGAAAAGGCCAATGTCGGATGGACGGCTGTCAACAACGTCGCCGGCGAGACGTCCAAGCCGCCGATTTCAAGAAAAAAATGACACATTTTAAATCGTTATAGAAATTTTATTCGTCAACATAAAAATGTAATTAAAATACCACCGTTATTTTAAGTATAAAAAAATTTTTAAAATACCATATTCGTTAAAATATTTAATCATAAAATATTATTTAATTATACACTATTATTAAAACTGCTACGTTTCAAAAGTGTGCAGGTAAGTAAGTCAGAATTCATGAGGTTCCGTGGAAGTGCCAAAACCAAACCAACCATGGCTGTATGTAAATTCCTTTGCTATTTACATACAATTTTGTACCTTCCCGTATTTTGTTTTTTTTTTTATGTGAACACCGCGCAAGAGTCCAACTGCTCCAACTGCTAACAATCGTCTGGAGCCAGCGAGACTGTGACGAATAATAGTTGGGAGTGGATGGAGAAGAGGAGAAGCAAGGTGGGGAAGTACCCGTCTATTCAGATCTGGTCACCAAACAGGGCTTAAGTCATTTCAAGTCTGATAAACCTACTTGATCCTGTGCAAAGAAGGGCGGTTCGTCTAATTGGCAATCCATTGTTAACAGACTGATTGCCATCTCTTATGAGTAAGCTCATTAAACTCAAAGCAGGCATGCTGAGTCGTTTTGCAGGTATTTCAATGGATCCTGCTCGAAGAAGCTACCAACTACCAACATTGATTTCCTGTTTACCGATGCACGTACGCAAAACACCGTCAACGGACGCAAGTGAATCCCAACACCCTATCAAAGTTGAAGTTGGCTTCATGAGAACTGGTCGTTTCTTCGATTCGTTTATGTGTAAGTCGGCTCGCATCCGGGCATTTTCTACGGCCCCTTCTACAGCTCTTACCTTAACCTACCTCATAACGCTTCCCAACAGGGTTTTTGCAATATAGTTGCCCTGTCTTTACACCGTGCAGGCAGGGGCACTCTTGTGAGGTGTAACATAAAAAACTTTAAATTCTGATTGGTGGTCTTTCACCTGTGCCATACTAAGAGCATCTTCCCCTCTGTAACGTGCCAAAAAAATAATATACTCGTATTATTTTTTAATTAATTATTTGTGAAGCGATAGTTCAAACCTCGGCACTTCTGAATACGTAGTCAAGAGCGTTCTCCCTCGACCATGGAGGCCGTTCGCTGCTCCGGTTTCTTGAATTTATTTATTTTACATCTTGACCAAACAGAAAGCTTTATTCCTCTTCGTTTTTCTTTGTCTCGGTTTGTTCTGACAAGAAAACATTTACTCATTCCCCCTCCCCCCCCCCCCCACAACCCTGAGAACAGGAGACATCCGAAACAACAATCACGAGCTTCATTAGCATATCTTTACATTCAAAACTTGCTTTGTACACTGATTTAATTACCTCCTGCTGAAGTACTCTATACTTACTATATACTGTATACGTATACTGTGTATTGTAAACACTCGGTGGTGTTTGTCAGCTTGTTATACTTTCTCAAGTCTACAAGACTATACTAATTCCGCGCTTACTGTAAATACTAATTTAAGCGGCCCTTACATTCATTTCGTAATTGATTCCAAGTAGAGTGCAAATTTCTTCATAAGATCCTTGAGCGGGTATATTAAGTTTGTCCGTGTTAACATTAGTCCGTTTAACTACAGAGATAACAATTTATTGTAAATACTTCTGATTCTTTAAATTAAAAAATAATTCTACTGGCTGCGCCAGTGTGATATTGTTGATATATCAGAGTAAGTAATTAAGAAGTCCAGATCCCATTTATATCATGTATTTGTGACTGCACACATTCGCGCTCTGATTCTTCAAAACATACTTCAATAATCGATTACATTACTTCATTCTTCTATAGGGCGTAACCAGCTGCTAACTCTATACAAATCTCAAGTACACCCAACAATTTAATTGGGGAGCCACCTCTGGGCTGGAGCCCCGCAATACTTGATATACCTACTTGATTCTGTGCAAAGGAGGGCAGTCCGTTTGACAGACCATCCGTTGTTAACATGATGGCAGATTGCCATCTCTAATGCATAAACGCAATGTGGGCATGCTGAGTCTGTTCTACAGGTATTTTAATGGATCCTACTCTAATGAGCCAGCAGCATTGATCTCCGATGCACCGCTGCACTAGCTTCGTGAGAACGGGCCGCTTCTTCGAATCGTTTTTGTGTAAGACGGCTCGTATGTGGAACGAGCTACCGGCCTCTGTTTTTTCTTCTTCATATAATCCGGGCCTCTTCAAGACCCACATTAATAAATCCCTTCCTACAGCACCTATCTTCACCCGCCTCACAACGCTGCCCAACCGGGTGGCTACATAGCTCCCCTGCCTTTAACCCGTTCAGCCAGGGGCGCACTCGTGAGGTGTCACAGGTGTGAGGTAATGAATTAGTGAAATAATTTGTTGAACCCAAAATGTTAACGATGTCTTTTAAACAGGGGATATTTTTTTATGTATGCCGTTTCTAAGAAGTCCCTTATTTTGTGTCTGAATTTGCAATCGAATAAATAACGAATGTGAAAATAATTTTATAAAACATAGATATCATCGTTTAATAGTTTGATTATTTCCATATTAATTGCAGACCTCGCTTTATTGCTTTTTTTTCAATACACTTTGAGAATCATTGTTACCCTGTTAAATTAATTTTATGATATCTCTAATTAAATTCGTTTGGCTCGTTTATATGATTACAATTTGAATACGGCTTTAGAATGTCGCCAGCATATTGTGTGGAGTAATTCAACCAAATTTAACGTGATACCATCAATTATATTATAGCCACCCCCTCCCCCCTGCCATTCCTAACAGCTTACACCCCCCCCCCCACCCGCGCAGCCATCCACCATGTTAATAATCTATTGAATACAATATCATCAATCACGTATTCTGTTCGAGTGAATTCAACATTTATATTAAAGTCTGTTTACTCATCAGTTTCGTTCGATTTGAATTAATTCAGATTATGGTAATAAATTAACTACTTGGTCGTCAAAGCGCTGATGTATTGAAGAATGTTATCCATTTGAATTTTGTGGAAATCTGAAACATTAATGATGTCATCAAGATCGATTGGTTTATTTTTAATAATATTTTTACATTTCGTCCATTATATTTATTCGGACAAGGAGACCTGCGTAAACACGTGTTCAGATATATTCTAATTTTTTATTAGTAAATGGTCATGCAGTCACATTTTTAACAGCATCTTGATAAAGAGTCGTAATAATTTTTTTCCGTGTATGACAGATTAATCATAATCATCCATTTACAGTACAAGATTTCGAAGATGTTCGTAACATTTGGGAAACTAGGCAGGTACCTCTACAAAAAAGTTTTAAGGTAAGATAGCACATTTTCTCTTGTCATGCTATGCAGTTCTAGAACATCTGTTCTGCCGTGTGGTATCTGGAATAAGTCGTGGTGACGACCGCGGCTCATATTATCGTTACTTATCGAAACAGAAAAGACAGAAAAAGATTTGTTTGCATCTGGAAATTGAACCCAGGATGTCTGTCTTGCCGGGGAATTATCTGATCTTTGAGCTAATTCGATCAGATCAATTTTCATCATTTTTAACAGTATCATTTCGACTTACCAGCATTATTTTCTTAATGCGTATTTTTTGGCTGCTATCTTATGTATAATGACATGGTTCTACCCAAATTAAATAACGATAAATATATCAAATTATTTAATTTAAATATGAGTGGTAAAAAAAAATAATCCCATGAGTTATTTGTTTATAAGGTTCACTTAGATTCCATTAAAAAGTTTAAGCACAGATTAAATCTAAAATTATTAATAAAAACTATCTGACAACCTCTTTTTCAAAATCATTATTATTATCCCTTATTGATAGCCCTGCATTATTACAACTGATTTTATTTCATGTTCCTAATAGAGTCACGCGAAAAGAAATAATAATGTCAATGCCATTTCTTTTATAAACTCCCTTATAACACGTATACACAGTTTGGTGAACCAATATGCAGAAGTATCTGATAATTTTAATGGCACCGAAAAAACATAAAAAAGGATTTCACTGTTTTTATTACAAGTTGAAAACCCAACACAGTGACAATTCAACATACTTTTAAAAAGTGATATAAAGTCATTAGAAACGATGAAAAAAATGTTAACCTAACCTAACCTACATTACCCAGTTAATAAAGTTTTTGTTTCATCACTTTCCATGACTTTATATAACTTTTTCAAGATGTGATGAATTATCATTGTGATGATTTATCCGGTCACCAAATTGCATATACCGCAAATAAATAAATGTTTTTATATATAAAGAAAACTTTTTTCCACTTGTTTTTATTTGACCGTGACCGTGACCGTGAGGGGAGGTAATAGTGTAAATTTACCTATTTACCTCAATGTAATATACCTATGTATATAAACCCTAGTTTAACGGGCTTTTTCACCAAACTCTTATAAAGTTGATCATAACTATATGTCACATAACATTATGCATACGATAAAGATGCTCATAAACCTGGGTGCGTTTCACCACAGAAAACAAGGTCCCACACAGCTATTAGACGAATTTCTCTGGCAACAGCGCTTTTATAATGTCTAATGCAACGCCTGTCTTTAATGCGTTTGTTTCTATGGAATTGCAAACGTCAAAACGGTAAACAGACGAGGTTTATTTATGCAGACGACATTTTTGCGTAATTAATTCTTGGTAATACATTAGTTTTTGGTTTCGTTAATTATTATGCGATTTTACTAGAGATTTGAGTCGAATTAAAAGATTTGTCTTATTTTTCAGGATGAATAAACGAGATCGAAGCATTAATTTGAAAGACGTGTGACAATGTAAACAAACTACTTGAATATAGCGACGCAATGCGAATGAAATCTGCAATGCAGATTTCAATCTGCATCATTCAAGACTTACAAAATTTTTTCACAAGCTTATTGTTCACTTTTGGTATTCGCATTACTGACGCCCGCGACCGTCATATGCTTCTGCATCTTCAATTCTGGCAAAACCCTCAATTAAATCCCCATTAAAGTAAGATAAACACTGAACTCTAAATAAAAGTGTAAACTTCACAGCTGTCAAAAGTATCAAATGTCAAGTCAAAACGTACTGAAAGGCAATAGGTAGAAAACTCGGCTAACATATCCGACATATAACCACTATTAGCTGCTTCAAGTACCCTATAGTGAAGAGGGACTTTATCTTACATATAAGCGTTTTTGAGCGTTGGTGAAATCGAAATAATACTTTATCCTATGCATAGTGCTTATGACAGCTTATGAGCAGGATGGTGAAATACCCCCTTAGACAAAAATTGTACCAGTCTGAAGATGGCCCTAACAGGCTGAAACCGGTCACGGTCAAATAAAAACAAGTGGAAAAAAGTTTAAAATAGTTTTCTTTATATATATTTATAATGGAATTCCACCACGAAATAACAGTTTCAAATTTTAAAATATTAAATAAATGTTTATTTCTCTAGCCTTACTATCTATCCACCAACTTCGTCCACAAACTATCTTTTGAAGTTTTTTTCTTGTGGGTTCAGTGGACAAAATATTTAACAAAGAATAATTTGTGCTCGTGTTCATGTATTATTTTTTAAACAGATATATCAAAGATCCAAAGCTCCATTAAGTTGACACTATTGAATCTTATCATACTGTGATCTCATAGAAAATGATACATAGAGCTTATTTGAGCTAAAAATACAGAGCACTAAAATCAGCGTAAATTTTCTGATGCCTGAACTCGCCGATCTAAAGATGTTTTATGATACAAACTGATTTTATGCTTCATAGTTAGAATTAATTTTTAACATCTCAATAATTCGGAACATGTTTGCATCGGTATTTCAAGAAATTTGCATAAATTGTATGCATACAATGTTATAAACATATTCCAAGAATTAACATACCTACTTAATTAACTACTCGTATTCGGTATGCTAATATAAGTGTAATATGGTATACCAATAACATTAACAATATAAAAGCTGTGATCATGAATATTTTATCATAAATGCCGAGTACCCACCGGTGTGAGAGATGTACCTAAATACCCCTAACCTTTAGCCATCCACACAGCACCACCAAAGATGACACAGGCCCTGAGAGAATTTATTTTCTTCAGGGCCTCCACCTCCAGCGTAGTTAGCTCAATTTAAAGATGTTCTCATCTCATGCACTACCGTTTTCAGCAATTAAACTGAGTAACCGCTCGTGAATCGATATTTTTTACGATTTATTTACGTTTTAAACTTTAATTTACCTGTATAGAATTATTACATGTAAGAGGGTTAATATTGGTCTACCAACTGAAAAATTAAATCAAAAGTGTGTGTTGTGGGGGTGCCGGTGTCCCTAAGTAAGGTTGATTTGATCTTACGTAGGCTGAAATTGATGAAACATTTTAATGTATCGAAATTCTTTATTAAACATATGGTCACTTTCATTGTTCTTGTCTGGGGCCTAGAAGTCAATATGTGTTAAAAGTTTTCTTTCACATCATTGTATCACTTCTAGGAATTTATGTTCAATATTTATTTTCAAACTTTATACAAGACTTTTTAATTTAAAATGGCGTAAAGTACCTTCCTATAAAAAGGTAGAAAAAATCTTCAAATACTTACTTAACCGTTTCTGTAATTTATTTTTAAATTCTCTTTTAAAATTTATGAAGACATTTAGCACCTAATAAAAGCTTCAAGAGTGAAATAATTACATTACCTTAAAACAGAGATATTTTTATCTATTTAATTTCACTTAAGTTATGTACCACCGCCTCAATCCCTTAAGCCCAATTTATGTGGGTCGTTATATGTTTCTCAGCATATCAGAAATGCGAAAATCACATTAAATAAATTATTTATTAATTCAGACATCATCATTTGCTCTATGTAAGGTGCAGAAAAATAGACGGTGCAGTTTTGAATGACCGGTATATTCCGTGTGGTGGGGTAGGAACCTGGGAGGGGCCTCATTATGTCAGGAGGGTCGTGCCATTTTCAGTCGTTACCATGGTTTAGTCCGGACAACACTGGGTCTTCACCGTCCGTTTCGGCTACAATTTACGACTTTTTCCTGTGGTGCTACCTGAATGAATATATTTTTAAGCACCGGTCTCACTCCTTAGAAGAAATCAAGGATCAAATTCGGGAGGAAATCGCCGCTCTACCCGTCGAGATGTGCCAAAATGCCGCCAAAAACTTCATAAATCGCCTTCATTAATGTATCGCTGCGAGGGGACATCATCTTTCTGATGTCATCTTCTGTCAGGCTTGATGCATAAAATGACATGATGTACCGAATAAAATAAAATAAACTCAATTTCTGTAAGTTGCACCGTTTATTTAATAGCACTTCAAAACTTCACAGTCTGCTTTGCCACATCCTGTATATGGGTTTCGCATTATTTATTATTTGGCACCGCGCGGGTAGATTTGTTAGAGACAAGTTACACAAACGCGATGTTTGCAATATGAATGAAAATCTTAATGATTTATGGTTGGCCAGGATTTCAAAGGTTCTCTCACCAAAAGCGAAAAATTATCTTCTGATGAGCGTGTAAGTTGACATTGTATTAGATTTAAAATGGGTAAATAGTATGAATATGCGGAAATGTGATGCGAAGGTTCTAAATATATTGGAACCATGAATTGTGCAATCACCGTTAGGCATTTGAATGGCATTCCTCATTAAACTTAAACGGTTCTTTCTGAAGTAGGATCATCGTGATGGTGTTTAGGTATCACATGACGTCACACTGCCTCAATCTCTTGGCGTTCTTATGACGTCAGATCCATCCTAAGCAGAAACTTTTAGAGTACAATCCTTTGCGAGCTATCGCCTAGTTACCAAGTCAGTGCTGTCGCTACGTAAACTTCACTTTTTAAATCACTCTGTTTATTTGATATGCTTGCCATAAAACAAAATACAAATCAGCATTTCAACGAGTATCAAAAACAATCTCCGCTATTTCCAAACTGTCGTTGCTCGATGGCACTGACTTGATGACGTAACACTTAAAAATCCGTAACACTTCAAGGCCCGTACTCTAGTCAACCTTGTATCCGACCATTTTTAAAGATCGATTTATTAGTTGTATGATTAGCTATTACAATTAAACTTATAAAATTGATACTTCTTATAGTTTGTAAGTAGGTACCATCTAATAGGGCTCAAGGCACTACTGTATATTTACGATTGAAGTGGGTAGGTACTGGGTACGTACTTAGGTAGGAAGGAATAGGTTTGTAATACTGGCAACCCTAGGTTTGCGTAATGACACACTAAAGCATTTCCCATTTCCCTGGCCATAAACTTTTCATCGGCTCTTAAATAATGAATAAATCGCGCCTGTCGTAACGTAAAACGAAGCATGTCGCCATTTTGTACCAATGAAACTTTTATACGACTCGCTTTTAACGGCGCTCTTGATATCGCTACAATTGATACAATATTCGATACACAATAATAATGGCCGCTTACAATTCAGGGGGACGAATTCTACTAATATGTTGTAGGTACTTATAGCGTTGCTGTTTTTTTAGGTTATTTATAGTATTTTCGTAGATTTGATGCAGGATTTTCAGGGGTAAAGTGCGCTAACTTCGGGATTTGATTGTACATGATGGTAGAAGTGAAAAGAATTTTTTTTTTCGAAATTCCAATGTTTATTTTCCTATACAAAAATATTTTTTGGTGGAAGAATATTTATTTTCAGATACAAACAATTTAACTTTTTTCTTAAAACTACCTTAACACGTTTTAATTTCAAAAAAGTTGGTTATATTTTTTACTTGTACTATCATGTAGAATCATCCCTCGAAATTAGCTTACTTTACCCCTTTGACACCCTGTATAGTCATATGTACCTACTGAAAGATATGGAATCTTTTCTTTCACACTAATACACACCGTTCTACATTATGTATAATATTATTTTTATTATGTTGCTCCTGAAAAATGATAAGCATCTTAAATATGAAGTAGAAAGTCTGCTCTCTCAAGTAACAAAGGAACGATCACTCCGACGAAATACAAGTTTCAAAGCTTTTTATGTTCAAAATGTGCATCTACGTCAATTATTAGTACTTTTCAATATATAAAAAAGTTTTGACACAAGACTATCACTAAATTTGCCGTTTGAAGCATTTTAAAACATAATCTTAGCACGTGAGTAAAGTGCAAGAGTCACAAATGCTCCTAACCGTCTGGAGCAAGTGAGACTATGGCATGCCCGATGGGGGTAGGTTGTGAGGCTAAAGGTAGTGGGGGGGAAGGATATGGGTAAGAAAAAGGTGGGAAAGTGTCCTGGAAGTAAGGGTTGTTGATGTCGTGTATTTTTAATGGAGTTTCACTAATTTTAGCATTTGATTTTGCAAAACACCTGGCTGGAATATTTTCAAAATGATGGCGTTAAAAAGTTTATCTTTTTGCAAGAAATAAAGCGCAAAAGGACTTCATCCATATTTTTGCATAAAATTAGCCACCCTACCCCCTTTTCCCACCTCTTAAAGCAGAATTTTGATGCTTCTTGACGAAATATTGCCCAAAATAGTTAAAATTAGTTAAAGCCCAGAAAACGATGGGTACATCAGTTAATATGGATTATGTGTGTCTACTGGCAGACATTCTTTTAATAAAATCAGTGGAAGGAATTAATTTAGTTCAAGCCAATCTACGACCTGCGATATCGACGAACACATTTCGTGTGAACGCGTGGAAAATGCAAACGTTGATGCATTTTACGTCGTTTATTAACCTCTCGGCGTTCCCTGTTATCCATATTTCCTGTACGGTCCATAAACACGGCCATAAATCGTCGTTTAAATCTAGAACACTCATAACAGCCATTCCTCTGATAAAATTTATGGCGCGGCGAGGAACATTGTCCCAACATTTTGCATCGGGAAGTTTCTAGAAAATTGTGCAGCTTACTTTCTTTACGCCGACGAGCTAATATAAAACATTTTGTGGCCATTTTAAATGGTACAATAAAAAGTAAAACACAATGGCCATTAAACTGCACAAGTCGTGAAGAATGGGGTAAGCTCGGGGCATGGAGGATACTAGGAAGTGATTAAAGTGTTAGGAACGGAAATATATAGCTATTGCGCCTTTATCGTATTCTTATGAAACAATGGTGGCGGGTAGTTTCGTTTTATTAATTGTCATGTCATACGTACATATAATGAAAACATATTTCATTTCATACATATTTTTAACAGTTTAGCAATATTTAGCAGTCATATTCAGTTGCACGATTTATTTATCACGAACATCTCCTATTCATCGATATAGAATTTATTGGTCGATGTGTAAACTCTCGACTACGAATCTGGAGGTCTCAGTAAGATAATTTTGTTTGATAAATTTGTGTCAACTAACAAATAGTTAATTTTAAAATAATATATTTACAGGACGTTCCAATACTCCCACCGATCCATGAAATGACATTAGCCATGTTTGGTGATCAAATGTGACTAGCCAGTTACTTCCCCACCATCCACCTCCCCTCCCCACTACCTTCACCCTCATAATACCCCATAATACCCCAATTGGGGATGCCATGGTTAGTCATGTCTGGTGAACAGATATGTATAGCCAGGTACTTCCCCATCTCTCTACTGCATTCAGTCATACACACTACCACAATTGGGGACGCCTTGGTCTCTCTGGCTCCAAACGGTTTGGAGAAGTTGGGACTCTTGTGCGGAATTCATAATAATAAAAAATAAAAATACTTGCTTACATTACTTTAATTTCAATGGTGTGACCGAAAATTGATTATTTTATTGCAAAATGCACGTAGGAGGCATCAAGCTCTATAAACATCACAACTATTTTTTCACTAACCGGAAACCTTTTCACTGACGGCCGGCATAGTCCAGTGGTAACGCATTGGACTGCCATTCCGAAGGTCGCGGGTTCGAACCCGGCGTGCGCAAATAAATTTTATTTGATTAATTTGTGTTATTTCACAATTAATTAATTAAAATAATATATAGTATATTTGCGGCACGTTCCAGAGTGGAAGATACTACCAGTATCGTCCTGGTATAAGACCACCATTCAGAATTGAAACGTTGCTCCAAATGGCTTTAGTCGTGTTTAGTGACTAGATCTGAATAGCCAGGTACTTCCCCACCTTCCTCTTTCCCTTCCCCACTTACCTTCAGCCTCACAACATCCCCCAATTGGGGATGCCATAGTCTCACTGGCTCCAGACGGGAGCAGTTGGGACTCTTGTGAGGTATTAACTATAAAAAAAATAAATCAAACAGCAACTTCGTGACTCAAAGCCAAATGCGTAGACTACCACGCTACAAATAGAGGCAATTTAATTAAATTTAATATTCGAATATATCATAAAAAGTTTTAAAAAATATATGAAGCTAATAATCATTGATGATAAAGACCGAGTTTCAACAACACAACTATTTGCAATTCTAAGCATATTTTCCATCATGAGTTACAAAACATCAAAAAAACGCCGGGAAGTAAGTGCTAGTGCTAGTGAGAGATAATATATTTACTTATTTGAAATACAAATTTCGGTTGTGTTTACATCATTGTTTTACGTCAGCGTCATTTTCAAAATTAAGAGTGTTTTTTTGGAGAACTCAGACAAGCCGTAAACCTATAATAAAATCTTAACATAATATTTTGAATAGTATTATTTTTTATCTACATTTAGATAAGAGATGAAGCGAAAAAGTTGGTTCCACTTTTTTACCTCTTATTAGTGCAATTTGACCTCCAACGTTATCAACTCTCTTACGCCGAATGGCCAGAAACTACTGAGCCGGTCCCCGCGCACTGCTTTTCGTCTGATAACAGTGGGACATCTTTTGGCGAGACACCTATAGCTGAGACAAAAATCTGGAGACTTAATTTTGCTATTTTTATGAGGGTACAATTATTTCAATAGATTATAAAATTACTAGTTAATAAAACTTAAATGAAACCACCACACCACCTCGTTTTTCTATCTAAGAACATCTCATCAAAAAATCTGTTTCATGACGTCAATAAAAAAGGCCAGATACTCGTAATTACAATAATGAAGATAATTCGATTAAGATTATAATTTAAGTCAGGTGCACGGTGCATCTAAGTCTAAGGTAAGGATCAGAGTAGACTCGTTACGGGCCCCACCCAGAGGAAGTTAATGAAGCTCCGGGATGGTACAGAAATAACATGGTTCGTGTTGTTCCCCTACAAATTACACACTGCATGCATTTAATCCTGTCACGACAAGGCAGTCCGCAGGGATGCGATCTGGGGCGCTTCTTGTTATGATTTACTGCTTATTTGTGCCAGAAAGTATTCCTTTTGATGAACAGGATTATTTGGAATTCAGATTAGATTAGAAACGAAATATTTGAAATAGTTGATATAATGGGTAAAGTTTGAATGAAAATACTTTGGTCACAAGAACATATCACTACAACCAAATTTATTAAATTTTACGCCGGTGAATTATGAATAATGAATTAGAGATTATTTGATTTGTAAAATTTTGATTTTGAACTTAAAATATATATTTTTTAAATCAGCTATTAAAGAAATTCCAGATTTCTTTCTTATATCCTTTTTTTATAAAGAAATTCTTAAAATAACTGCTTTTTAGGGTGTCCAGGGGTAAAGTGCACTAACTTTGAGGGGTGATTTTTCAATTGAAAAAAATTTTCCATGCAAAAAATTATTGCGGTAGAAAAATATTTTTTCCCACACAAACCATTCAACCTTCTTACCTAAAAACTACCTTAAAGTTATTTATCTTTTTTACTTGTACTATCATATATAATCACCCTCAAAGTTAGCGCATTCTACCTCCAGACACTCTGTATTACACTGCACTGGTGTGAAGTGTTTATTTAACATTTCTTGAAATGACTTTTATCTCGGTTCTCTTAGAGATTTTGTTTAAAAAAAACGGTTGGTATCTAATCAAATTATATATGCAAGCTTCGTATTATTATCAATGGTTTTAGCTATGTTAAGTATGATGAACATTATCATTGATGAGCATAATCACTCATTCACGGCTGTCGTAAGAAACATTTGCACAGTATTTATAATATGTATAGTATAACAGAACAGCATGAGTTTTTTTTTCATAAAACTGACTTAAAATCTGTCAAAAATGCATGTAAATAATGTTGTGCTATAATACAAAGTCACCGCGTTAGTGGCAACCCTGGCTGGATTAAATAACAACATTCAATGTCTGTTATTAAATTTTATTCCTTTCAATCTATTTTTATATTCCTTATTATCTATTATAGTTCCTGTTCCCGCCGGTATAAAATAATACTTTAAAAGAATGTATGTTTACAAATAAAAATAAACTTTCGCTGTCAATCCCAAGGTTTATTGATTTGAATAGAATAATTATTGTTCAAAACATCCCGTATTGCGTAGAAAACAGAAAATATTCTTTACTTTGAAGTAATTTTCTTTGTTCGGATATGTCATCAGCGGTGTAATTTTTTTATTTATTTAGCCTAAAATTAAATAAAATTGTATTAATTAATTTTGATAGATACGATTCTACAACCCCAACCAGGAGCACTCCTGTCCCGGTGAGACCGGTACACCAGGGGGCATTGATTTGTTAGGAACACGTGGTCTGAAGATGGGAAGGAGGTTGGAGTTCAATTGACTGGTATACATGGCAACCTAATAAGCCAAAATTGTTGTTTAGGATGGACAGGAATAAAGCATCTTATTGAGCGTTTTTTTCTCATGTCTTTCTTCTTTTTGCCTAGTCTTGGTTTTTCATGGTTCTTCCTGGTCCTTCTTGGCTGTTCTTGACTCTTTTTGAATCGCCTTGGCTCGTCTTGACTCATCTTGCATCTTCTCGCTGTTCTCGTCTCTTCGTGGTTCTTGGTGGTTCTTCTTGTCTCTTCTTATTTCTTTTTGGCTCTTCTTGGTTCTTTTTCATTTTTCTTAACCCTTCTTGTCTCTTCTTGGATCTGATTGGCTCTTCTTAACCCTGATTGGCTCATTTTCCTCTTCTTGGATCTGCTTACCCCTTCTTGGCTCGCCTAGACTCTTTTTGCACCTTCCCGCCCCTTATCGGGTCTTCTTGTATCTTTTCGCCCCTTCTTGGCTCTTATTAGCTTGCATAACAGGGGTTGTTTAGTAAATTTTTTTTAATAAGGCTGATATTGATCGAAGTTTAACCCTTACGAGCATATTAAGGCTCCGGTATCCCATCAGAGCGAAGTTACCTACACACCACTTGAAACGTTGGCTGCACCAACTCCCTTCTAACGAGCTCTGAACGTTAAACATTGAGCATTCTAGTTTTGAAGTACTCTTTGAATTACTTATTTCAGCACACTCTTGACATTATATCAGTTATGTTTTCCAAATAGAAACATGAGCTATAAAATGAGCTCGTTTGCTGAAATATGAATAATTATCGATTAAAGATGTTTTGTGCTTACTCCCGTAAAAAATGCATCGTATTCGGCGTGAGAAGACTTTCTCACTATCAAAAAATCCTGCGTATCCTTTAAACCGTCTAGCACAGGAGTTCCCAACTTCTTTCGGGTCGTGACTCCAATTTATAGGAGCTAAGTTACCGCGACCCCGACAGGGGGGGGGGATGGTGACTCTTAAATATATAACTTGCCCAATTTTTTCCCCTAGGTAAATGATATTTGTAGGTGTAAAGAAAATACGTTTTTCAATGTAGGTACTAAAAAATTAAAATTATATTTAACCAATAATTTACCAAATCCAATAATATATAATATTGATGATAAGTGTTTTATTATCTTCTTTTTTTAACAAATGGTAATAACGATATCCTTACTGGGATCTCCGCTGCTGAGGATTTCATTTATATACGAGTAAGATGCTCCCCGTACACCTTAACGAGACAAGAATAAATTCCCAAAAATACACGTACGAACGAAAATACTTACACACATTATTAATCAAGATCTATGGGAAGATGGCGATATTGGACGACATACGAGAAGTCTCAATGTAGGGTCTAACATGATTGGCCGCAGATTTTACAAATGCAGCAATAATGTTGAACAAACATTGTTGAATGCATGGTGTCACTACCGAACTTGCTCGATTTAACGAATCCAATATTATGACGCCTGCAGAATCATATTTGGTTACAGAAGATACAGCAGCGCATCGTTAATGTTCACGGAACTAGGACTAAAAGGATTCGCCGTCCTGATGAGACACCGGGTCACTGGAGTCAGGATGCGGCTAATGGCCTCCGCCAACATGGTGGTGACCACAGTTTACCAGCACCAAGGGCCACTCCTGAGTGAGCGCTGGGCCCAAGATCACTCAAGACCACGCCTTAATTATCTGTTTTTGGATTTTCTTGTATCTCTTAAAGTTCATTGTATTCACGTAATTGTTGTTTATTTCTATTAATTTTAGATCTCTTTTAAATTGCTTTATTCACATAATTACTGTTTATTTTTATGAATCTGCACCTTGTAATTAAAAAAAAAATCGTTATATTCACATATCTCTTGTATAATCAATGTGTATATCTATATTGAACGTGTGGGATTGCACTAACCTCCCCACATACTGGAAGAAAAAAAAATTATAATTTAGTAGTATGGATAAAGTAATTATAAACATATTAAATAGTGTTTTTTCTGAAATAATTATGCTATGCTTGACATTTAACTTTTTGACCAGCTCCGAAATTCGTGAGTGGCATGTTAAATCTGGAAAATATATTAAAAATTATGATGCTATTCAAATCTCACAACAAACAGTGATGAAAATTTTATATTTTTACTTTGAAATCGTTTTTTACTGTTTCATAGAAAGCCTATGCGTCCATTCGTGACCCATTAGTTGGAACCTATGATCTAACAATTACTAGTCGACTCAGCTAGAGATCCTGCATATCTTTTAAATCATCTAGCAGTTACTAGTCGACTTTGCCAGACATCCTGCTTATTTTACCTTCTAGCAGGTATTAGTTATTAGTCGACTTCGCCTGAGATCATGTGTCTTTTAAATTGTCTCGTGGTTACTAGTCGACTTCGCCAGATATTCTGCATATCTTACCATCTAGCAGGTACTATTGCTAAAGATCCTTCTTATCTTGTAAACTATGTAGCAGTTTTTGGTCGAATTCGCCAGAGGTCCTGCGAATCTTACCATCTAGCAGTTACTAGTTGACTTCGCCAGAGATCCTACTTATCTTTTAAACCATCCAGCGTCATCAGAGACTCTGCACATCTTACCATCTAGCATCTACTATTCGACTTCGCCAGAGATCCTGCGTATTTTCTGAACCATCTAGCAGTTCCTGGCCGACTTTGCCAGAGATCCTGATAACCTTCAAGATAATTATAATATGTCTTGAAAACCAAAACAAATTTCAAAAATATGAACCCAAAATCAACTTTAGAAGAAATCATGTATTTTATACCCCACAAACCAATACCAAACTAATGCAAACTCACAGTAGTTTTATTGGACCTCGCACTTTTAATCTATTACCAAAAAAATTCAAGTAACAACTAAGCTAGAGCAATACCAAAAAGAATTAAAGTTGTGGCTGTACAATGCTAATGTTGAAGCATTATTCATTTAATTTTTACTTTTTTCTCTTTTTCTATATGTTTCTGTATATTTACTATTATTTTATTTTGTGTTCTTTTACTTCATATATATTATCTTACAATCTTTATTTTTACTTTGATTTATTTTTAATTTGCACCTCTTGCACAATCTTTTAGACTAACTTTAATTATAATCCTACCGTTTTTATTTATATGTATGCTTACTGTTATTATGGTACAAATATATAATGTATACACTTATATTACCCATGCACAGGCTGCGCCTTAGTGGGTTCCCTTTCTTATTATTATAAAACTGTAATGTCAAATGTATAAATTGGGAAAAAATAATGGAAATAAAAAAAAAAATTAAAAAAATTCTTATCGCTTATCATGGAGGTTTATCTGGTCAATTTTTAACGTATAATGACCGAATTTTGCCCTATAAACTACACTGTCTGACAGCCATACGTAAACTTTCCGATTTATTGCTTCTACATAAAATTATATTAATTTGGGAGGCGGGTATGGGTACCGCCGCCGCGGGAACCATTTATTGTGTAACCAACACCTCTGCCATAGGTCACCCTAAGTGGTTTGCCACGTTTGGTGATTTAGCAGGGGTGTCTGGGTTCATGGGGTGAGGTTTACAGGTCTTGGTGGCGGATGCGTCTGTCCACGATCGGGAAAGATCTTTTGAACTGTCCAACAGGACTCTCTCGGAACGTCGACTGGCACCGCAGTGGAAGCGTTATATTCATTCATCCGTCACTCCTGGACATACTGATCCTTAGATTCCTACCCACCCCTCATACTTTTTTCCTTCAGAGCACTTCCCATCCTTCTTTTCCTAAAAAGACCTTTCACACAGCATCCCCAAACATAACATAGGCCCTGAGTGGAATTATTTTTCTCAAGGCTTCCTGTATGGAGCTAAGGTATAAAAAAATCAACTAAACTACCTAAACACTTAGGACAGGTTGTTTCGGAGAATTTGAACAATTCTTCATATTTCAAAGTTAATTCTCAAATTCTGTGAAAGACTTTTTCCAGTTTTGTTATTATTTCAGTTCTGTCAAGCAACTAGCCCATACTGATATAATACAGAATTTCACAGAACCCGAAAATGAACGTTGAAATTTGATGAATTGTGCAAATTCTGCGAAACAACCCGTCCAATCCCGTGATGAAGCCCTTTATTTAAAGACGGGCAATATTTTACCTACCAGTCATCAATACAGGTAACAATAATAAACTGTTTTGTTGTACCATTTTTTTTGTCATTCACTTTTGCATATTTAGCTAACTATTTTTTTTACTCTTTTTGTTATTAATATGTTTTAAAACATCCATATTTGTAAATAATGCCTATTTTATCTTACGAAGTTGACTAGAAGTTACTAGTCAACTTCCCCAGAGTTTGAGCATTCTTCATTCAACATTTAAACAATACACATACACACCCCACAAACTGTAGGTTGTGTATTGTAAATAGATTTTAACCTCTAAATTATTAGTGTTTCAAAGCTCCGTAGTCTTCATAGATCATTCGAGAATGCGTTATGGTAAGATTGAAAGTTCAGGCAATCATAGAGAAATATATCAATGTGTCCAATCTACTTGATTCAGAAACTTATACTTGCTGCTTCAGGAGAACAGATCTCTGGTTTGAGGTTAAGTCAATGCTGTCTCTTTCATCGTATTTTGGAAGGAAAGATTGGGGGAAATATGGAAACGGAACTCTACAATTATTGTCATGACTGAAAAACTTGAGAAATTGCGTATTTTGTACATTTTGTAAATGCTTGCCGCCGGATTCAGCTAGGAAATAGTACAGCGGGAATAAAGGCAAAGATTTTTTTATACATCTTGCTAAAACTCACTGAATATTACGATACGATTGTACAACGCGTGTCCCGGTGCGACCGATACAGGAGAATGTTAAAAAAAAGTTTAAAAATTGTACGTGATGTATGCAAGCAATGCACCACTGTGAGTACATACTGAGTTTGAGCATCTCTTTTTTCCACACTCGCTTATTTGCAATTTATTATCGCACTCCATCAATATAATGGATATGCAATTGACTGTAATAAATACATGGATATGCAATTTACAGTGAAACCATTTAAATAGAACGACCCATCAATGTTCGCAAAGCATTTCAATTATTATTGTTATATTGCAAAAACGTTATAACAGCCGTGGGAAGCGAATACCTTTATTATTATTAAATTCCTCGGAATAATGTTGCCATTTAAATTTGCATTTTCCCGTTCAATTGAAATAAAAGTCTTTCTCCGCAAAAACAGCCATTTATCAAACAGTTTTTATGACAGCATAATTACTCTTTTGCATTCAGATTGCAAAAATTTAAATAAATTTTCGAAAATTTGCTTGTATCGGCACATTTTCTGGGAAAATACATTCTTCAACATTGAAATGGTTTCACTGTTTCGTTGGAATTAAAATACTTATATTTTTAAATCCGCGACAATATAAAACCATTTCTGTTACTTATAACAAAATTTATATACTATTTATGTTTGTGGTATTAACATATTTACCTCATTAATTTGGGTAGAATTACTAAATAAATAAAATAATATCAACTGACTTTTGTACCTAATAAAACAAAAGTTGTTGGTTTTCAGTATTTTTATGAATATTGATATTTAATTTATGTTTATGGATAGTTAATGTCATATTTTTTTAAAGCTAACCTTACTATTCGACTGTTAAAAGTGTTTGTAATTTCCGTCGTGAGCTATGCAGTTTTTAAATAATCAGTAAAATATAAATTACAGTACCAAACGAAGATACGTTTTAAACAAGATTTTATTGGTAAAGGTAAGTCATTTTGAAGAGGACTAGCATAATCGTGATTTATTTTGGGGTATTTTGCCGTGTTTCGCTACATCCTTTACACATCTTCACTGATGATGGATACTGTAACACTATCCGAAACGTTGGCGAAAAGAAGGAGGCGCTACACAATACCCCAAAAATAAATCAGGATCACACGTTTGGTTGTGAAAATCTCTAATCGTATCTAAAAGAACAAGGTTAAATTTAATGTGTTTGTGGACACCAATAGCATCTACATATTCAAAAAAAAAAATATCGAATTAGTTTGGAACTTTCACCCGCAGTCCCGTCATACCCTGCAAAAGTGCGTAGAGTACCATTTAGAGTAAAAAAAATACAGTGTGTGGCAAGCCTCTACCGGCTGGATTTGTAAGCTATATTTCCACCAAAATATCATATAATCAAAATATGTAAAAGTCGCAGCACGAGAGCATTTTATCACTTTTCCTCGTATTAAAAAAATCACAAAAAGAAAAAAAAAATAGTTAAAGCGGGGATCGAACCTCGGTTCTTCACGACGACAGTCGGGCGCTCTGCCTCTAGACCGCGAAGCTGAGTTTGGAGAGTGACCTAAACTAGGTATATAATATTAGCTAGGCTCCTATAGCGAAATGATCACGGTTTTTCGTGACGGTCATGAGTCGGTTTTACTCCGGTCCTCGAAAATGCATAACGCGCGTAAAGAAGTTTCACTTCAAAAATTTTGATTCGCGATTCATCATCTTTCTACTTTTTATTTCATTCTTCAGCTTCCTAACAAACAAAATACTGTCATAAAATTAACATTTTTATTTTCCAATTAGCACACCACTACACAAGAAAGAATCTCTTTATTATTTTGTTTTACCCGTGAAGGAAAATGGCGAGAGTCCTATGGCGAAAACTGAACCTATATTAAAAGGAATATTTCACCTTTCACGGCTTGGGCGTGACTTTTGCAAGTTTCTGTCTTTGGAGGAAAATTGAGTCAAAGTGTTGCCAAAATTGATTAAATTAATTACCCTCGTGAAATTATACATGTATTTTTTATTGCATTTATTATGTTAACAAAATATATTAATCCTTCATGGTTAATTCGGTTTCAAAAAAAACATGGAAAGATTTTTTGTTATAAAAATCTAGTAGAAAAAATCCTTTGGCGTTTTTCCAAAAATTTCTGTTAGCAATTGAATAGCTAATTATATTTTTCCATAATATTCAAAAAAAATTGTGACAAAAACAAGTTGAAAAATTTTATATTTGTAACTAATATAATATAATAGGTTTATTTTTTAATAAATTAATAATACTGTCGATGATGACTATAATAATTGTCATAATTTAATTGAAATAATATCAGATGTATTGCCTGTGACTGGCTAATGACATGGTTTGGTGTGCGGCCATTATAACTCTATGGATACATGAGTCCGTACTCTATGGTTTCATTCGCATTATCCCCAATGTTTTATCCAGTTCCGGTCAGTGTTGCCAGAACGAGCGAGAATAATAATCGTTAAATTTAATAATCATTGTGAATTTGCATTCCTACCTAATGATCGAGAAATTTTAAGCTAGGATTAATTTTTATAAGAAATATTATTTGTGAATCTATGAACTCTGGGTGGTATTTTATGAACTTGATTTTTTGGTAAGTATAAGTAATGTTCAGTATTTCCCTTTAAGCATGAAAATAAATGAGATATTCTGCACGTATCTGAAAACTAAAAACTGTTTTTGAAAGGCGATAAAATACACTCTTAGATTTTATTATTATAAATAAAGATATAATTTACAAAACATTAAACTTTTGAATCCAAACATAAAAAAGTTTTTTCACAATGGCTCGCAATATGTTTTTTTTTTGTCTAAACACTGAATTAAAATTACTGATAACATAAAAACACAAACGAGTATTAATATACAAATGTATTCTTAACATTATAGCTATAAAGCTTTTTTGTCATTTCATGCAAAATAATTCATAAAATATTATAATCCAAAAATTTCATATTTTTTTCTCAAATTCCGGTCAGAACCTTTGGTTTGATAGAGGTGTACATTTTAATTATTTTGTGGTTAACATCCATATTTGAATATAAACTTGGTGTTATTTCTCTTTTTAACGCCCTTTAGTTCGTAATATTAACTATGACGGTAAGGTAGACAGAACAATTTCTAGGAGACTATACGAGTTTTTAAAAAGGCGAACAAATTGTAACGGTACTAGCTGTTTGTTCCCAAAACCAAAGAATTAAGACATTTAAGCAAAGAATGGTCAGACTTTTGGATCACGAAACACGCCCGATTCGCATTTCTTGGGTTCTTCTTTATTCTATTATTTTATGTAAGAGAGTCGCAAAGCCCATAATAAATGGAATTATGATATTCCAGTTAATATAATGCTGTCTATTATAGGAAGTGGGGGCGCAGAGTATTTTTTTATTATTATTAAACATCGCTAATGTCACGTGGAACCACACCGAGAGCATCAGCCACTCAGGAACGAGGTTAAATAAAAAATTAAAATTGGAATATTAAAAAATTGCTTATTGAAAAAACACTTTTCCCAACGTCTGGAACCAGTGAGACTATGGCATCCCCAATTGGGGTATGTTGTGAGTCTGGAGTAAGGAGATGTGTAAGAGGTAGGTGTGGAAGTACCTTGCTATTCGTATCTGGTCACCTAACACGGCTAAAGCCATTTCAAGCAACCTTTTATTCTGAATGGTGGTTTTTCTCCAGGGCGATATCTATACCTACCTATACACTCTAGTGTACGATTCTGAAACAAAAAAATAAGTAATTAACAAACTACGTGCAAGAGTTTATTATCCCTTTTCAAAGTACTCCGATAAAAGCTTTGAACACACTGCCAAATTTATTTAATTATGTTACAGAATATTGTTTAATTCGTGTGAATGAAAAGTATTATGGTTGAAACAATATAACAATTCAACCAGGAATTTAAGAACCTACCATTCCTTCATATACGCGTTTACAGTAACGGGTATCGATGAGAACCCTCGCTTATTTAATCGAATTCGGTAACCGCAGATATTTTATCTGTCGGCCATTGGCCGCAGCTCTCAAATAACCTTACATCACATCACTACCAAAACTGCTCGACACATTCATTAAACCTTGTTCGCGTTCGTTAATTTCAACGGGTAGTTATCACCAGCGTCAATGTATGCCGTAACTATCCATTGAAGGTTATTGTCGGTTGTGCAGTGCCGTCCCGGAGTTAGCACCCATAAAGTGTGCGGTCTGCGGTCCTGCGGTAGGTACCCCCAAACACCTGTAACCCTCCCCTTCCCCCTACCTCCCCTGCTCCGTGGGGCAGACGGTCGTCATGGCAACAGTCTGGAATCTGGCCGGCAGTCTAAACAACCCCCCTCCAGTCTGGCCCCTCCCCCGCACCGCGCCCCGCCCGTCCCGCTTGCAGACATCAATCATTGAGCTTAGTAATATCGATACTGGCCGTAAAACGTATCGAAAGGTATATCTACGTAACAAGATATCACGCATACACGTGAATTTGCTCGCGGAACGTGTACATAATGCACTTTTTCTAAAAGGCTTCATGCCTTCTGAAATATACTGGAATTCCTACAATGAACTCGTATAAGATATGTAAATACGAATGTTAAAGGCAGCGTGCTAATATTTATGTTATAAGAATCAATATTGATACTTATAACATATTAAATAACAGAACAAAACGTGTTTTCAATTTTTTTCGGAGCTTACTTTGCGATTTTTTCTTATCGAGGTAATTTCATATAATTAACGCTTCGGCAAAACAAATCTATTTTCTTCAAAAATATCTTAAATGGTTATGGAGAAACTTGTTATATATCGGTAGGAATTGGAAATATCTATGTCAGGTTGTCACGATAGCTCAGTGGTTTAGAGTTTAGACTGCTGAGTCGTATTTTATTATTTTTATTGTGCATATTTTCATAAATTTGATGGCTTAGAATCTATTTACAAAAAGAAGATTATCTTTGGCAGGCGGCGTGGATTTGATTTTAGTATAAATCTACAGTTTTATTCCAAGATTGATGAAATTTTGCACACTTGACCATTAAAACAAAAACTGGTTGTTAGATAAAAACAGTAACATGTTTATTCGGTGCATGTGCTCCAATATTAAAAGACCACTTACAAGTTACAAATATGATAGTGGTTCCCTTTAGGTACCTGTTATTTCAATTATTAGTATTGTTGGTGTATGTCCACGCACAGTTGGTGAGGTTGACCATCTGTGCAAGGGATACTTGAAAGCAAGATTGGCCGAGAGTTCATTCTTTGACGAGCCACAGGTGACCTAGGCAACCGTACCTTTGGCTGGTCGAAGCAATCACTTTGCCATTATCGTCACTATCGTAATTATCATTATTATTTTATACCTTTGGAGATTTTTCCTTTAGAGATCACAGCATAAACCCTGGACGCCATCGACCACGATGTCTACGATGAAGAAATGGAAGACAATCGAAGACATCTTTTGATAATTTTGTTGGAGTTGCTCCCGACATTACTCTGGGACCTGTGGTCTACAGAAGGCGCTGCGCGGGACCTGATGGCCTCGGCAGCAGCCGGTCAATCGTCAGCTGGCTGACACCGCCTGCGACTCGATTCGGAAGTCACCAGAATCCACGGGGCTGTTAGCAGCTCCATCGCACCTCACTTATGGACGTTGCGCGGACTACACCAAGTTCTTCTTCCATCTGCTCAGTACAACACTTCGTTCCGCCACACCAGTTCTTAAATTCAGGTCATTAACTTATTATTTAGCTACATCCCATTCAGCCCATATTTATTATATCTTATCTTATAAGATTTTTATTATATTACTAAAATGGGTTTTACTTCTAATGTAAAAGACACCTTGTTTATTTTCATTTACCCTGCTCACGTAAGTATTATATCCACCTGCCTAAGGTCCACAACCTGAGAATTAAATTTAAATACCCGGTCTCATTGTTTCTCATGCCCTCATTTACCTAGCATTACATATTTTATAACATTTTAGCATCCCCACGTGCTTTAGCTCATACTTTTTTTTATAACAAGGGCCCTGCATCCATGAGATTGCTAAAAATCATCTCATTAATTTCGATTCTTCTTGATGAAATTTTGCACGCTTGGTGTTCAAAATAAAAGGAAAATTACTTTCTACATCTGATGTTCAATAACTCTGTGCAAAGCCATAAGTCATAAAGATTATTGGTTGAACAATATTTTCTCTTATTCGGATACACTTATTTATTTATTATTTATTTTTCGGAATAACTTTATTGAGTAAAACCTCAAATTGTAATATTTAAATATTGAAGACAATATTAGTGATTTCTAAACGAAAATCTGAAACAGAAAAATCAGAAAAGAAAACGGTCACATCTGGGACTCATGGGACCCAGGGTCCCATTAGCGCAGTTGGTAGAGCACTGTTCCGGAAAGACAAGGGTCCTGGGTTCGAGTCCCAGATGTGACCGTTTCCTTTTCTGATTTTTCTGTTTCAGATTTTCGTTTAGAAATCACTAATATTGTCTTCAATATTTATTTATTATTTATTAGGTACAATATTTTTTACAATTCAAGGTTTTCAGTAATGTAGGCCTCACTGGGTGGCTTGCCCGTGCTGAGGCCTTCATTTTATAATATAAAAAAAACTACATAATACATTTAATGAGAAAAATTATACATTTAAAATTAAAAATACATAATAATATATTTAAAATTGCTTAAAAAAAATAGTACATTGAAAATAATCTTGTGTGTTTGTGAGTGATGTGTGTTTATATTGGTTTTGTGTGTTACTTGTAGGTTTTATTTTTTATTTTTTGCTATGAAATTTTGGTAATATCGTCTTTTTGTTCTTTAATCCATTTTGTAATTTTGTGTGTGAATTTATTTTTACTTTCCTCAATTTTAATATCAAGTTTTAAACTGTTGAAAGCTTTTATTGCGTGGTATTGGTAGTGTCTTTGTCCAAAGCTTGAATTTACTGTCAGAGTTTTTATGTTTTCTTTGTACGCTTGTCTAACTGGTCTGTTAGTGTTATTTTGTGTATGTTGAAATTTATTTTTTTTGTCAAAAATGTAGTTTAGTAGTGTTTTAATTATATATTTTAATTGTTAAATTAAATATTATTAATATATTTTTTTTAAATTGCATTTTCTTGAATTAATTTTCACATTAATGCGTAAATTCATTAAAAAAAATATGTCTTGTTCCGGCATCTTGGTAGTTTCTTGATTCTGTTGTTTTATTTTGTTTAAGTTTTTGTTACGTAAATACCATATATATTTTTTTACATCTTTTTATTTTGAGGTAATTAATCACGGCTTATTAATGTCACATTTTTGCATACAGGTACCTACTTATCTTTCTATACTTATGTATTATACTTATAGTTAAATCTTAATTTTCTGTATGCTTTGTACAAGTGAATTTTATAAAGCTTGCATTTGTTTGTTCCAAAAGCTATAGTTACATGAAAAACTCGCAACCGAAAATTCCATTAATAGTGATGATTTTGGTCATTTATCCGCACAACTCATTTAAGCCACAAAAAATTGGATGAATCCATCTAAAGAATGCATTGTTTCTGCGGTCATTATCATTTCAACAATTTAATGCTGCATTGCAAATACATGAAGTCAGGCGTACAAAATCATCAGCAAATATTAAAAAATATTTTGTTTTAGATATACCGTAACGGAAAACTTAGTTCAAACCACAAACTTTCCACGAAAACAAAACATAGTAGTGAAAGACAACAATTCAGAATTGTAAAATTTGCTTGCAAAAGCTTTACCCTTGTTTTGTGACGGCCTCCTTGGTCAAGGGGTAAAGCTCTCGACTAGCAATCTGGGGGTTGCAGGTTCAATTCCCGGCGTGCGCAAGTAAATTTTATTTGATTAAGTTGTGTTATTTCACAATTTATTCATTTAAAAATAATATACCGTCTACTCGCGGCACGTTCCAGTGTGGAAGATACTCTCACTATCGCCCTGGTGTAAGACCCTTATTTAAAATTGAAACGTTGCTTGAAACGGCTTTAGCCGTGTTTGGTGACCAAGTACTTCCCACCTTCCGCTTTCTCATCTTCATCCCCTCCATACTACCTTCAGCATTATAACTTACCCCAATTGGGGATGCCATAGTCTCACCAACTCCGGATGGTTGAAAGCAGCTGGGATTCTTGTGCAGTATTAACATTAAGATCTAAATAACAAGGTTCTTCCCAACCTTTCTCTATCTCATCGTCTTTCCCTACACACTCCTCTCACATCATACCCTAAGGTTCGCGACTAGCAAAAGGACTGAAATTTTGGAATCGTACTAAGAATTATGGTCTAAAGCGGAATCAATGACAAAATCTGCATAAAGTAGAATTTTTGGAAAAATGATCATTCTTAGGGGCTTAAATTATCTATTTCGCTTGACAGTACACAATAAATTGGTGTTTTGAGGTGTTGGATAATTCACTATTATCTTAGAAATGTTTTTAATAAAACCGCTCTCAACACATAGGTTACAAAATTACCAAATTGCCACGTTATTTGCACATCGTATTTGCACGAGAGGAAACTTGCAGATTCAGATTTAGGGTACGTTTGTCATGTGATAAGATCGAGAGAGATCGTTAGATGCAATGCATAATAAGAGCAAAGAAAATATCAGATGCTCCCGAAGATAAGGCCCGAGAGTTACCTGTGAGCTGTTACCTGTTACCTGTGCGCATTGCCAATGATGCCTGTCCGCATTGTATTCGGGTCAGGTTTGGACAGCCCTGGCCTATCGGCAGACACATCTGGCAGACATTTTACGGAGGTTTTTTCAATTTGCATTGTGGCAACGCTGAAACAATACGTTTATTTTTCTGCGGCCATCCATAAATCCAGAATACACGAATAAAGGGACTGAACAATGCTGGGCAGACCACACACCCGCCATTATAGTCTCCGGTAGTGGGGCGAGGGGCGAAGATACCCACGGAGAGGCATCCAAATAAATGTTTTATAAAGAGTGATATAAATTGCGAGGAGGCTGCGCCGTGACGATAGAACATTTCGCGACACTTCATCGGACATCTCAAGACGCTGTCATCAAACGGCAAGAAATTTCTGCTCATAAAGTTCTTACAATTGTCGCTGCAGAGATTCCTTTCTTATGAAATCTGACAAGTGGGTTTTCTTTATTCTTTGCTTTTACTTCTTTGAACATTCCTAGATTACAAATAACCTCACGTAATTTTAATTACAGCTCCTACCGTAAGGGTTAGCTAACAAAAATACCAGTATGTTAATTTCGAATATATTTATTTATTTATTTATTTATTTCATTCAAAAAACAGTTTTTACATAAAAGCATACTCTGCACATCTCACTAGGGCATTCCTGTATCAAGATGTGCAGCTTTACAATATTATCATTTAAAAAATACATATATGTAAATTAAAAATAATAACAGCATTAAATTAAATTTAAACCAAAAAAGAAAAGTTTATGACACGGACGTTTCGAGACCGGTAGACAAAAATAAACAAAATTTTAGTAACAAATGTATGAAAAAAATAAAAACAAAAAAGTCAACAAAAGAAGCATTATTAAGTAAGTTGGCAACAATAATATTCTTCTGTTAACTAAAGTACAAGGTACCTGTGCTGGCTTATCAGACACAAGCATAGGGTAACCATACTAACAATTACAACATGGATAGTATGAATAATAGATTATAAGAAAAAATAAAAATAACTAAATAAAAAAAGGTAAATAATAACCGATAGGTAAGTAGATAATATTATAATAAAAAGTAAGTAAGTAAATAATTTAGCTAGACAATAATTAAAGTAAATATTAATACGATAATTAAGTAGATAATAATAATAATAAGTAACATAATAATAAATAACCAAAAGTTATTTTAGAAGTAAATAAGTACATGCGCAGTAAGTAAATAAGGATTGTATCGAAACAGAGCTTCCACAAGGAATTATGATATAAGCGACAACATGGGTGATCCAAAATCATCACTCTCAGCTAGTACGGAGATTTTGACCATTTTCTTGAATGAATTTAACGTACCTATAGTTTTTATATTTTCTCCAAGCATATTATATAGCAACGGAGCTTTATATGAAAAACTCCTTTGTCCGAAGGATGTTCTGGTATACACCGGCTGATACATTAAAGAAGAACCCATTCTAGTGCTGCGCACTTGTTGAGATCTTTTAGCAGTAATTTATTTATTTATTTATATATAATTTGTACATTTATTTATAACAATTACAGGTAATAAAGCCTAAGACGTTATAATTGTACCATTTATGCAGTGTATATGCAATGCCAAAAATCTTGCAAATGCGCTATAGGACACAAAAAATAAATCTATTTTTTTATCTACCGCATTCAAAAAGCACGTAGCTCTCCCCACAGGTGAGTTCATTAATAAATTAGTGCGGCTTGCTCTACTATATAGAAGATTGTGATGACGTCCTCGAGAGTGAGACTCTGGTACAAAAAAATTTAATTGGGCCAGTATCTCATTATTAGAAAAGTGACCGTTTATTAGTTGGAAAAAATATTTAAGCAAAGCAATACCTCTACGTGTCTCTAGGGAGTGGTAATTGGTCATGCCTAATATATAAATCGATGGGTAAAGCCAAGGGTAACGTCCATAGAGCCGCGAGAATAAAAACCTTAAAAAAATTTTATGGACTCTTTCAATGCGTAAAGTGTATGTTAATTCATGTGGAGCCCAGATGATCGAGTTTGATTCAAGTACACTTAGGACTAGTGTGTTATATAATAACGTCAGTGTTTTTGTGTTACGAAACGGATATGAGTTTCTAATTACGAAGCCGAGAAGCCTGTATCCTCTGCTTATTAAATCATCGATGTGTTGGTGAAAAGTTAGTTTGCTGTCGTAAATAACTCCTAGATCTTTGATTTGGTTTAGGTGTTGGAGAATAATTTCGTTGATTGTATATTCAAATACATGCGGTTTCTTTGATCTTGTATACGAGACGATATTGCACTTGGGTGTACTGAAGTTCAAGCCATTTATTTTGGCCCAGTTTGAGACGCAGTCAATGTCACGTTGAAGGAGAATACAGTCAAGATGGTTTTTTATTGAGCGATATAGTTTCAAGTCATCTGCAAATAGTAAATACAGCGAATGTGTGATGACTGAACCAATATCGTTGATAAAAATCAGAAACAGAAGTGGTCCAAGGATAGACCCCTGAGGAACTCCAGAAAAAACTATGAATTCCGATGAACTGGAACCCTTATAATAAACAAACTGTCTACGATTTCGAAAAATTTTTAATAGTGTTGTTGAAAAATTTACAGAGAGCCTGTATTATGTACAACTGCCTTATTGTCATAATTTTGCTTTCACTATATAATAACTTTGATGGATACATAAAATTTCTCTTATACATTATTTTTAAAATTATTCAAGTAATGTTATCTGTAAAATCTATACGGGTAGTTAAATTCTGTATAAAACACATATTTTATAATTCTAGCCATATCTAGCGAGAAGTTGGGACTTCTGTGCGGTACTCATATAAAAAATAATAAAATATTGCTCAGTGGCTCACGTAAAGTTAATCTATTTGCGTGGGTTAACCTCCGCAAAGCGGTGAACTGGCAATGGGACTTGGTTTATCCATGTAATTTTGCTATTGTAAAGATGATGAGTCATAACTGCCATGACATTAATCTTAATTACTTTGATGGCGTCATTGGCTAGTTATGCGCCCTCAACTTAGGGATTACCGACAGCGATGCGCTAATCACATTATCAGTTGCATTTTAGCACTTGAGTAAGACGCATCGTTTATACAAAAATACCACGTTTTTATTATCAAACCACAATGGAATCTACTGGCACAAGTATGTACAATGTAATTATTTTAAAATTATTTAATTTTTTTCTTTAGTTGTTCTGTATTGTGTCCTCAAAGTTGTCACCTAAATTTCACGCCTGATTAATGCGTTACTCAACTTTGAAGGCATTTTAAAAAATAACACCAAATATCACCTCGTGGTTTTTACGATTTATTAATGGTCAACTAATAAATTTTCATGTCCCAAAAAATTGGCTGCGTCTGTCCGCGACTAAGGATTTTATGTTTTTTTTTCAGACGGAGGTAATTCTATCAAAAATTTCGAACTCGCAGAAGTGTTCTTCGAAAGCGAAAAATCCGATAGACAAATGGCTGTTTTTCAGAAAATATGTTCGCTTATGAATTTTATTGACGTCGATGATGAAAATCGGGACAAGATAAGGACTTTCAGCAGACTTTTTTCTTTAAAATTCAACAATTTGCTGAATGACGTTTCACGCAATCGAGAGAAATTTTGTGCACGCAATGAGACGTGGCTACACCAACAAATACAGTTACCATTGGGTTTAAAAGGTCTACAAGATATAACCAATCAACCTGGACCAAGTCGTACCCGCGAAAGACCCCTCAAGCCATTCGAGGAAGCTTCGCTCAAGACCAAAAAAAGGCGCGTATCGGAGCTCGTGTCTGGAAGAAAATCAGACGAGCTGCAGTTTGCTGCGGATGTGGCTAGGGGTACACCAGAAAAGGATGGGACGTCTTCACTAACTCCTCATCAAGCACTAGCCCTGTATCTTGATCTAGATCTATCAGAAAGTAAATACAAAGTGTTAAGAGCTGCAGTAAATGCTGTGCACCCAAACTGCTTTCCAAGTCTTTACCAGCTTAACAAAACGAAGAATGTTCTCCTGCCATCGTTAATCAGTCACTGAAACTTCAGCTGAAGTTAATTTACAAGAACTTCTGCAACTAACTGCACGGAGTATTATCAATTTGGCTACATTGGAGGAGGGTAGCGATAACTTAAAACTTGTATGTAAATGGGGTTTCGATGGCCGTTCGGGTCACAGCCAGTATAAACAAATATTCACGGATGCTTCAAGCACTGATGAATATTTGTTTCTGATAGCATTGGTGCCATTATAATTGATTGATCTAGATTCTGGACGAGACGTTTGGGTAAATCCAAGACCATCATCGACACTCTACTGTAGACCAGTAAAGTTTATTTTCCAAAAAGAAAAGCAGAGCTTGTGCGCAATGAGGAGGAGGAGATGAATGAGAAAATCAGTAATCTGCAAGCTTGTGACCTAGCTACCGAGAGTGGTCAAAGATGTCGTGTTAACTGCGAGATGTTGTTCATTATGATGGATGGTAGTGTGAGCGACATATTATCCGGTACAAACTCCACGTCTAAGTGCCTAATCTGTGGAGCAACTCCAAAGGAGATGAATACGGAAAACGTGTTGAATCGTCCACCTAATACTGAGAACTTTCGATTCGGTTTGTCCACCCTACACTGCTGGATTCAATTTTTTGAGTGTATTTTGCACATAGCCTACCGACTACCTGTCAAATCCTGGCAAGTTAGGGGGGAGGAGCAAAAGAAAATTGTCGATAACAATAAACAAAAAATTCAAGCCGACTTCAAATCAAAAATGGTTTTGTTAGTAGACAAACCGAAGCCAGGATATTTTTTTTTTTTTTTTAGTTATTTATTAAGTTAAAAGAAATACATATTTCGCTTTGTTAACTTAAGTGTACATTGATTAAAAACAAAAATAATATTTATATAAATAATTATGGTTTACTACCTAAGTAACATATTTTTCTTAAGTAAGAGCATTTTGGTTTTGCTCATTGATCTTGAGGGCAAACAGTTTTTTCTTAAATATATTTATTCTATTTACGGTTGTCAGGCTATCAGGAAGGAGATTATATATGTGTACACCCTCATGGCCTATGTTTCTTTTACCACACTCTGTCTTTGCTGAATTTGTGTATAATTTATTGTGTTGTCTTGTGTGGTAGTCATGTACTTGTGATGTTTTCATAAATGAAGTATTTGTGTGTATAAGGCCATTTTGGATTTTGTGAATTAATAGGCATATGTTGTATTCGTACAGTTTTCTAATTTTAAGTAAGTTAGTTTCTTGGTATACTCTTTTGGTGGGGTATCTGGTCTATAGTTAAAAAGTTTTTTTATAACTTTGTTTTGTATTATTTGAATTTCGTTTAGATATGTGATGTTTGTGTTTCCCCATATTTCTATGAGATAATTTAGGTGGGATTGAATTAAACTAAAGTATAATCCCCTCTTTACTTGTATTGGTAGGATATGGATATATTGTAAGGATATGGCTCTACAAACGATGGCAACACAGCAAGGCGTTTCTTCTTGAACCCCGACCTCAGCGCAGAAATTACGGGTATTGAAAAGGAGCTAATTGTGAAATTTTCTACAATTCTCAGAGTGCTCGCAAGCGGCTACCACATCAATCTCGATAGTTTTAAATTATTGTTAAACGAGACGCGACAAATGTACATCAGTCTTTATGGCTGGTATTATATGCCTAGCAGTGTTCACAAGGTACTACTTCACGGGTGTGAAATAATCGACGCATTTTCCTTGCCAATAGGACATTTATCCGAAGATGCGCTAGAGGCGAGACACAAGGAGGTTAGAAAAAATCGACTATCTCATACCCGTAAATGCTCGAGAGAGAGCTCCAACACAGACCTGATCAGAATATTGCTGTTGACTTCTGAACCTCTCTTATCATCCAAAAGGAATATAACTACAAATAAAGGCGTGAAAATAGATGGAGAGGTTCAGAAGTATATTAAACAAGTCGACGAACCTTCCGCCACATCCAGTCTAAACCTACATCTAGATTTAGAATTTAGTAGCGACCAAGAATCTTCGGATTCAGATTAGTTTAAGATCCCATACATGAACTTATATCACACTTACCAATTATGTAAAAAATTTTCTACTTTCTCTCTGCAATGTACTTACTACAACATAATATAATACATGTAACTATCGTATTATTAATTACTCAATAACTACAATAATGTACTGTTCACTCCTCTGCTAACCACAAGCTAATGCTTCCTTGGAAGAGTAGTATAAAAATATTTTAACATAGAAAACCAATGTTAATCGTATTTTATATGTAATAACTTAATTTGTTTATGTAAAAAAATTATAAATAAATAAATAAAGAAATATATCAAATTTTACAAAAATACTAATATTAATATTTATGAAATATGTTAAATTGTGTATAAATATGTATATTTTTAATATGCGCGAACTAACTATGATGCTAATGACTCAGATTTAGAAAACGGCATTTTTTTTTTATTCTACGCGTAACCGGTTTTATGATTTTTGTCCTCTCCCCCATACACTTCAATGCACTGTGCGACGTACCTATTCCTATATAACTCACCGGTTCAGATGTTTATTATAAAAAAATTGTCTAATTGTGACTATAAAAATAAAATAAATGGAATAAACAAAATTTATATTGGTTAGTTTATTATTAATTAACTCAAGTATCGGAATCGGGAAATTTCGATAAGTTTCCAGGTGTCATTAAAGTAAAAGGGTAGTAAATGTCAGCAAAATCTTTTGGATACGTGGATATTCATTAATTGAAGCAATTTAGGTCAGCCAATTTTGTAATGCAGTACTTTATGTAATAGTATTAAATATGTGGTTATTCTTTTTTCTGAGGATTTCAATTGAGACATTATGTCCAGCAAGATTAGAATCAATGTTTTGTAAGGAAAAATAAAAAAAAATAGTTTATATACCTAAGAGCTTATGTTGAACCTTTTGAATGTTGTCAGAATTAATATTAAAAGGGGGGGACATAACGTATAGTTATACTGTATTTGGCATCTGAAATCTGACTGGTTTTATATAACATGATAAATGTGCATTGTTGAAGTCTTTTTCAGCTCTCAAAACAAATTCAAGAGTGATAAGGGCCTTGTTGATAATATTATCAATACGACATACAAAGGTTGGTTTGCTATCGAGTATAATTCCTTGGTCAATAATTTCACTAACGCAGTTTATGTTTTGATCAGTTAATGTATATTAAAAGAATATTGTATTTTTATTCTGTAAAAGCTGACATTTCTTTATGTTCGATGCTGATTTGTTGATATAGCACCACTCAAATAGATATCTCAAATTAGTTTATAATGTAATGCAATCATTCGTGTGATTAATCTCTGCATATAATTTCATATCGTCAGCAAAAAGTAACAAGTTTATGTTATCAAATACATCAACAATATAATGTATGAATATGAAAAACAAAATGAGGCCTAGATGGGAGCCTTGCGGCACTCCAAAAGTGTTTTCAATCAAAGATTTCTTTCGGATATATAACCAAAAAACCAATATAGTAAATTACTATAAACACTAAGGGTCGCTAATCTATTGATTAATATACTTTGCTAAAGTCAGTATATACTGAGTCTGCCTGGAATGTGCTTGTTAAAAATTTATAAAAGGACATGATGTGAAATTTTTGTATATTATACTGTATATTACTTGAACAAAGCCATGTGCCAAAAATGTAGGGAGTTTTAATTTTCTATGTTGGTATTTTATAGAGGACTTTTTTTTCAAAAAGTTTAGGTGTAGATGATTTGATACATATTGGACTATAATTGGTAACGTCTGTTTTGTCTTTATTTTTTAAAAATGGGTCTAAGAAAACTGTTTCTATATATCAGGGAAACAACTTGACTTTAACCACTGTTTAAAAAGTAGTCAAAGACGAAGAAAAGAGAAGGCCGTTTGAACATTAACACCGACGAGATATTGTCAGGTACAGCAACCTCTTCTAGCATCTAACAAATTTACATACTTTTTATTATCATTAATTTCTACGCGATATACGTATTTCAGATACTTCCAGACTAAAATTTGGTCAGAATTCGAGAATTCCATCTCCAGGTATATCCTCTTCATACACAGACTTAAAATAATCCGCATATAAATTTACAATATTTTGAAAATTGCACCCACTTTTTCTGTCTATGCTTTTTGGATTGTCCCAGTACTGCAGTGCCACGGAGATGTTCAAAGAAGGGCGCGTTCCCGGATTTCAAGCCCTAATCAGAAAACCGATCACCAGCTACAGAACGCGACTAGGCACAAGTAAAAACGCTATTGTGATGGCAGCACTAGACTTCTGGCAGGGTCCCATTTAAAAGCGATGGAGCCCATTCCGGATGCCATAGATGTCTAAATGTTTAACTTTATTTTCATTTTATTTATTATGATTATGTTTTATCTATTTTATTATTTTTCATTTCTATACAACAATATTTTCACTTTTACTTTATATTCTATGTATTATAATGGAACTCGTGGTATTGCACCACCCTCCCCAAGATCTAAAATAAACCAGGCAAAGAAAAAATATATATTTACAAATACGGATTATTTTTAAAAATAAAATTGAAATTTTTGAAATAAAAATATTTTTTTATAACTTACGACCTTAAATCAAACGCAAAATTGTATCTCGTTGATTAGTTGCTAATCTCAGTTGCAGTGAGTTAATGAAATTCCTTCAGAACTTGGAAAAAATACATATATTATCGAAGGATAAAGAAGAGCGATTTTTTGTCTCCCTTTTTAATCCCCGATCAAACTTCCGATGAGATTTGCCACGAACCGCCACCGAACTTAAGCAATTCCATAAACGGCACAAAGTTGCAAATCAGCAAACTCGTAAACAGTGCTAAACAATTTATCTCACAGAATGCTGCATTTCAGGGCAGTTGCTGCGTTACCTGCCTCCAATGGAGGGTCCAGGGGTGATGGGGAGGGTGTGGGATATAGGCTGTAGGGAAGGCTGCAGGGGTAGGGAGATGCAGCCAGATTCCTCCGCCACTGATTCTGTGTTTGTTCTAACAATAATGCCGGACGTTCCTGCAATCTGAAGCTAAAATCGATAGAATATCTCACAATCATCCATAACTCACATCACTACTTACGGTAACGGAATTATTGAGGATGTGACAAACAAAAACTGTTGCAAATGTAAAGAAAATTTAATTTTTAAAATTTACTACAGTGAATGTTTTGATTCTCGATTTTTTCAATCGATTTAAATTACCAAACATATATCTGTTGTTAAAAATAAACATTCGATACTAATCTTGTATTTTAAGATATTATTTTGTATTTCCGCTTTTTCTTATAAGTACAAATTTGTATATTTAACTAAAGCTTCTAACAGGAATTCAATCTTAACACTTTTTCCCTCTATAAAATAATAAGTTCTATAATTAAACAATGTAATATGAAATTATGATATGAACTAAATTTATCAATTTGACTGGCCTAAAACACGATCCATTCCTATTTGGCTAGTCAAAGTTTCCGCATAGGTTTTATTGTATTATTATTATTATACTTTCTGTGCTGTGCTATAGTTCTGCGTGAAATCTGATTCAATTGTTATTTTCAAAATTGGAACTGACTGTGTAATGTGAAGAATTCAGACAAGAGATAAAATAGGTAATATTTGAACAGCAAATTATTTTAATTAACTTTATGAAACATGGAATTATAATATCTCGTTATTTTTCACGGGTCTCTATGTTGCAACAAAAATATAGTTTACCTTGATTTTAATCACCGTTCTTCCACATCCCACATTACGTGAGATAAAAAAATCGTCGAATTAAATGTCTTTAATTAATGATCAAAACCAATGTTATTGAAGTTAAATATCGCAAACTTTATCCTACAAAAGAACGATTGAACTTGACTGGTGATCAACATTCGATCAAACGCTAAAACGGTCGAGAATCGGTGGTTAATGAAGCTGTTCTAATGTCAAAATGTTAATAGGCGCTGATCAAAATCAAAATATCAACCGAAATACCACTGAGCTAAAAATTACGTCAAAAAAAATTATGGCAAATCGTTCTGTGAAAACATCATACGGAGTTCTAGAAGCAAGCGCTTCACGACTCTATTATATTATATAAAAAAATATTGACCTCGGGAACATTGTCTTTTAAAAACAAATATTGTCAATTTTCCTTTCGAAAGAACACCGTCGATAAACTTGAAAAATCACGATATCAGTCAAAAAAAGGTTTTAAATACGGAATTTTTAATTAATAAATTAAAATAAAATAATTTTCCAGTTCCTAGGTTCTACATTATATCTCATACATTATTCTTCACACAATCAATTCCAATTTCGAAAATGACGCTTAAATTCAAACCAAATTTTATTTCATTGAAATCGAAAAATTTCACGCACTAATATCTAACGCTCATTATCACAGAGAGCCTAAATTAGTATTGTTGATGATATTTGAAAGGTGGTGTTTAAATCTCTCTACACTTGTTTAATCTTAAATCCTACCTGGTCGAGAAATCGTTACAGTTGCACGTAGAAACAATATCTTCTGTTAGCGTATTCAATAAAGTTGCCGAAACTCGATTGTCTTCTATTCAAATGCGTTCCAGAATCAAATTCCAATTCAAAATGCAGCTTTCCTGAAAGCTTCTACAATGCAATTACCTACGGGTTCTGTAAAAATATATTGAAAACATTTGCAGAGCAAATCTTGGAAATGTTAATAAAAACGTTTTGTGAAAAGGCATTCATATAAATTCTGAAAATATTTGTAGTTGATGAAAACTATAATGACTAGCTTTAATCCCAGAAGACGCACCTTTCAGAAGACAGAAAAATATATTATGGATTTTTAATTTTCCACAATTAAAGTCGTATTTTACATGAATTTACGTTTCGCTGCAACGTGAAAAGGACTCATGAGAAATGAAACTTGTCTCCAGATTCAATTCAATTCAAAGAGCACCACTCACAGTCGAAACGTTGCACGAAATTAATTTATTCGTGTTTAGTGACTAGATCTGAATAGTCAGGTACTTATCTTTTTTCCTTCCCACTCCCTTTAACCTCACAACATACCACTATCGGGGATACCATAGTTGCAATGGATTCGCGCATGCAGGACTCTTGTGTAGTATTATACTATTTTTACAATAGATGTAACACTTGTGTTAACTAAATGTTACAATTGTGTTACAACAAGATTGAAACAAAATGACATAAAAAATATTCCAAGTTATAAAACCATATTCGGACAAAGAAACTACATTTATTTTTCAACATCCTTCTCCCAGATACAAAACGAATAGAAAAGTAATGAGTTCAAGTCAAGAATTAAAATCTGACTGAAATAGGTAAATTAAAAAACTCATAAAAGCTTTAAAACCGATATAGAAGAAGCACCTAATTAAATGGAATTAAATATCTTCAGTCCGCCTCGGCACAGGACCCCCTAGTGAGGGGGGATAAGAAAAATACCATTATTAGGATTTAATACCCCATAATTTTTCACATGTTTTATATAATCGCTATTAAAAAATAGTTTAAAAAAAACACTAAAAACAACATTTTACCTTAAGAATTTAAACATTGCTTATTTGGCAAATAATCCTTCCACTTCTTTTTCTCCGTCTTCTCCCCTTTTCGCAGCAAAGCTCTCCCCAATGTGAGTATTATAATTCCAATGTTTGACAGTAATGTAAGTAAGTTTACTCACACGAAAATCCACATATTATCATAGACAAAAGTGTGACTGATTTTGAAACATAATACGTTTGTTTGAAGCGCTTCTGCTATGGAAATTAGAGCTATGTACTGTATTGTATCCTTGCTGCTGTCTAATAATATATGCACAGTTTTTCCATTCTCCTTATAAGAACAATAGCTGGTCCACGACAGACTCATACGAGTATATCTATTTGGCTGTTTTGTTGTACAACCAACCTACACTCACATCACCCTGAAATGGTGAAGGCAAACCTAGCTACTACAAACATTGTAAGTGGATTTTTGCCTTTATTTATGATGTTTTTCTTCAATAAGTAACACCCGTGATATTATGGCTTAAAAAGTATGTTCTTATAGAGTAGGTCAACAAACGCTGATTCTAAACATACTGCATGAGTTTTATTATGTATTATTAATAAATCGTAATAAAACACTATCCCATCAAAAAGCCCTGTGTTTTGTTATTTTTGGATTTGTTTTATTCGGTATTTTTAGTAGTAAAGGAAACCCAGTAAGGTCCCTCTAGATTTTAAACTTAATTTGATCCACTTTAAGCTACATAATTGTTGTTAAAAAATTTTTAAATGCATTATTAACGACGGTATTAATACGGTAAAGTTAATTTTTTATCTTACATTTGAAATAGCCACCTTAAAAACGCCGACCAGGACATTCAGAACATTAAAAAAAGTTTAATCAAGTGCGGCAATGGCTGTATTTTTACGAATTCGTACACTGCAAAACAGAATAGTAAATAAATACCCACATTTTACATTTGTGTTTGTTAGTTAAAATTTAAATATAAAAATACTCGAATTTGACTTACAAGCCATAGATTTGGGGCGTTTTGGCGGGCCATTAAAATTTTTAACTTGACTTGAGTTCTTTTTTCAATTTAATTTGTTTAAAGCAGCAACTCTTTTGGTACATTAAGTATCATATTAGGACTTATATTAATAAAGATTCAAAAAGCATTTTTTCAAATGTTTAAATTGTTCCCGTACAGGAAAAGACAGTATGTTTGGTTTGTTTGACTATTTTTATATAAGAGAGATTCAGACAAAACCTCTATAATGTAGTACAATACATAACAATATTTTCAACAATTTTCGCACTGATCTCTGCTTGTGTTGATTGCATTTTTGTTTTTTATTTTAACCCAAATTTTCTTTTTTTTCAGGTAAGTCCAAGAACAATATAACTTCACTTCGAATTTAGATACCTAACCCACTTGGTAAGTCCGATATAATATATATTTATTATTAAAAAACATATAAGATACCAGCTCTAAATTTAATCTTTACCAAAGTTCGTGTTTACTTGATATCTTATCTGTTTGCAGAACTTTGTAAAATCACCACTAATATTGAATCAACTCTATTCAATGTTCAATTAGAGTATTCTTTAATGCTAAAATAATGAGTTTGGCGGTGCTTAATCATCAATCCTTGTACCTTCGAGCACAATGAGCGTTGACGGCGGCTAGTAGGTACAAGATAATAATGCAACAACGATCCATGGTTCCTGTGAATCTGCACTCCCAACACTTTGTATGTAATTTCAACAACAAAGAGTGCAATTCCGACTGTGAAACACCATTACTGGATGCAGTTTATTTTATTGCGTAATGGCCGCATAGTACGTAATACGTATTTAAATAATATCAAATTATTGTCTTCCAATCAATGGGATGGAATCTCCATACTCAATTGTCCGAACATCCGGTGGAATATATCTGCATAATGTGCATCGTTGCACAATGCACTTGTGGTTAGATTTTAGATGCTGCAATTTCCATAAGCATTATTGAGAGATATTTACACACGTTATCAAACAGGTAAATCTTAAATACACGTGTTCTATAATACGCCAGTCGCATTTAAAATATCATTTTGAATTTTAATTTAATTGAAAACTTGGCATAGAAAATTTATTTTTATATTTTATTACATCTATAAAACTACAGGGTCCGTGACAAGAATCGCATGGTTTTCAAATAAGATTAGTTTTCTCGGTCAGTTTTGCTTAGAAAAGATTTATATTTATGAAAAAACATGGTGTAAGTTTGGAATATTTTGTTAGTAGTTTATATTTTGAAGATAACGTCGCCGTCACTCATTTATTTATATTTGCATTTATGTGTATGTATGTATGTATTTTTACATCTTACATGGAATCCGGATGCTTTCCCCCGGATTTTTGTCTTTAGATCTTCAAGGCAGTCAACATATACTCGGGACTTTAGATATCTGTACAAAAATGAGTCAAATAAGCTTAAAGCATGAAATCGGTAGATCTACCAAAATTTCGGTAGGAATAGCATCACTGTACTCTAGGTTCCAGGACATCACGACAACTAAGCTTCTCACTCTCACAGAAAATCAAGGCCACCTCCCACTATCTGAGGCCAACCACTCGGCCGTACCAGACAATAAAAAACATGCGGTTTCCCTGTATTATACCTACTCAATTAATAAATTAAAAGACTGACTAATGGTAGATATATAAATTTAAAAAATACAAATGATTAATACTCACAGGGCGCTAATTATTCCTAAAATAATACTAGGTATTCACATATTTAAAAAATTTATACAAGAGAAATTCTCAAGAACAACATTTTCGATCAAATTTTAAAACGAAATCATTTCGAAAAAACTATAAATTCATACCAAGAATTGAGTTTAATACATTTCTGTTTTTCACAACCAAGTTAATAAGGAAAGTCTGCAGTTATTATATAGGATCCTAATAATGTTATTAAACGTCCGATACAAGCGACACACAAAGAAAAATAATCATTACGTTAACTTAATCGAATGCTTGGAACTTTTTCCAACAGAAATAATTGCTGACGTCAATATATTTGGTATTGAAAGTGGTTTTCTATAAGCAATAAGTTTCATTTGTAATATTATTTTGTTTAAAAAACTCAATATTTTGATCAAAAGCACTTCTAAATAATACGCGATAAAGGGCATGTGTTATAGGAATTACGATAAACGAATAAATCACCGCCCCCCCCCCCCCCCCCCCCGTGGCAGGTAATAAATAAAGGGAACTTATTGTTTCTGACATTTTAATAATGGATCCGGGGTCGGGGGAACACAATTACAGCAGTAATAAGAAAGGGGACTTGGAGGTAGGGAAGGGGAGAGGAAGATGGGGGAGGGAGGTATCGGGAGGCGATGGGGTGGACCGGCAAATCTGATGGATAACAAGTGCTATGCACCAAGACAGGAGAGGAGTGTTTTAATAAGATTTTGTGAAAAAATACCCGTTAGAATGTACATTTTTTATTGTAATTTTATATTTTAGAACAACAACAACGCTACAAATACTAATTTTTAATTTCCTACCAGTAACGTTAAAAATCGATAATATTTGGTATCCTGACTGTTTTCTAGCAAGGAGTGTAAGTTTGACAGCAAATAACAAATTTTCATAATTCAAAAAATTGATTCAGAAATATTGGAAAATATTTTTTTGTTATTAAGAACATCACTATAATAAAAACTCATAATGATTTGGCAATAGATTTTTTTTCACGAAAGATCATAACATTTCCACCAATTCTATATTCTATCGTTATAAGTATTTATGTAAAGAAGAGTCCGTGTGGCGGACACTTGGCGGGCTGCGTTGATTTGATTTTTATACATATCGAAATTGATGAAATTTCGTACACTTGACCTTCAAAACAGGAGGAAGCTTGCACATCTGAAATCGAAAAGCTCTGAGTGTGACAACTGGGGACTTCAACTAGTACTGAATATTTAACAAATAACAGCAATAGATTTTACTACTTTAAACAAAAATTGTTTTGAAAATATTGACTTCAACCCGCTAACGTAAAGGTTAAAAAAAGTCTTCGAAAATCGGTGTCACTAAGTGCAAGACACGTTTTTCGTTTTTTTCAGTTAGGTATATAACTTTGTACTGCGACCCGATGATATAATAATATCTCTATTACAGTTTTTGTGGCATCTCACATCCAATGTATAATAGCCAGATAATATTACCCGATAGCAAATACGATAAGATAAATTCCATTGAAGCCTTCTAATATCAAAGCTATAATTAAATTTTATGTTATCTTGAATAGTGAGTAGATGGTCAGTAGTTACCTACTACTAAGTAGAATTTAGTAGTCAATACATCTACTCGATACAGTTATTATTACGAAATGGATCGTGCTTCTCATTCTCCGTTACTCAGGAGTTTACCTAGTAAGACTTCGTTACTTGGTGTAGTAAATAGGAAACAAACGCCTGCTATTATTGCGTTACACGAACACTGCATTGTGACTATATAAATATCAAATAACCCTATGTTAATAGTTTGAAAGTTAGTTAACACGTTATTGTTTGCATAACTGTACTTCTGTTTGCCGTAAAAAACATATTGTACCAGATATTAACATAAACATTACTTCGGAAGGAAGTTACTACAATACTGCTGTCGTTAATTTACGTTAACATCACGTTTATATAGAGTATATGAAGTACAATTCGCAATCACTATTGTGCATATGTCCATAGATAAATGCTAAATGATTACGAATCTTCATTTTTTATTGGAACAACTTTTCTTTAACTTGTAAAGGTTATACCCATAAATGTAATATATCATTGAAGAAGAAGATGATACTAAGAAATCTAATGAAATAGACATGAAATAGAATTAAACACAGAAAAAAAAATAAGATAACGGTCACAACTAGGAATCGAACCCAGGATATCTTGTCTTACCGGGACAACGTCTTAGCAATTAAAAATTCAGAATTAACAATATCATCTTAAAACTAAAAGTTAAAAGGAAAAAATTTGGACTCTTAAAAAATTCAAAGTATCCCATAAAAATAAAAATTTATCCGAGACACGATCTAGGTTACATACCAATTCATTTGAAAGTTGTGTTCATTCAAAAAGGTAGCTCTGAAAAATGCGGGGAAAACTTAGTTGCACGATATTATTGTTAATTCTGAAAAATGACGTTTAATAACCAGGCTCCAATGGTCGGGTGGTTGTCCCGATAAGAGATTGAGAGTTGTAAGACAAGAGATTCCGAGTTGAATTCCTAGTTGTGACCGTTATGTTTTTTTTCTGCGTCTAGTTCTGTTTAATGTTTCGTTTAGATTTGTTAGTATTATCTTCATCTTCAATGATAGATTACAAAGATCGTTAAATCTACAAATATGTTAGTACTTACTTCTGCTTTCCAATATCATTTGTGATTTGCCCCTTTTTAAATACTGTATCCGTTCGATTTTCTCTTTTGTTTTCGGAAATGAATGAATGAACAAATCTTCGAAGTAGAAATTAACCCACTTCTTGATATCCAATCGAGCTGAAACTCGGCAAATAGACTCGTTATAATGCATTCTCATACAACAATGCATTCCATTAATCAGGCATACACACGCATTTTTCTTAAATTAGATTACATTACAGCAGTTAATATACGAAATAAAGTCGGTCCCACGCAATTGGGTTTTGTCGCAGTTGTTATAACGGTTTACTCCAGTCCCTGGGGAGGAAGGTTCAATCCTCAGTTAAACCAATAAAAATCTTGTAAATTGGCTACAAGCGAAAACTATGCTCAACAAATTCCTTAATTCTTGCTCTTCCTTAACTCCAATATAGGTTTATTAGGTTGACTTGTATACTGATTAATCAAACCCCAACATCCTTTTCATCATCAGAGCATATCTTCCAAATCCCAAAAATTCATGTTCACCGGTGTACCGGGGGACAGAAGTGCTCCTTGCTGAGGTCGTACAATGGTATCGTCAAATCTACAAATAGTCGATCGTGATATAATTGTGTTGTCAGGTTGCGATTTCATGTCAAAAACATGCCCTTGTACAACAAATAAATAGGGTGGCTTCTATAGGACTAACCTACTGAAAACTTAATTAACTAATTAAATTAGATTCATTTTATAATTATAAGAATGCATTCTAAATAGCTAACCACTCGAGTGAATATAAGTTTGTAATAAAAACACATAAATTTGTTTTTGACCACGATAGTTTTATTTTCACTCTACCGGTTTCGGAAGATCCCTTCCTTCGTCAGGAGAATATTTCTCCTGACGAAGGAAGGGATCTTCCGAAACCGGTAGAGTGAAAATAAAACTGTCGTGGTCAAAAACAAATTTATGTGTTTTTATTATATGTAAATTATGATGAGCCACAAAGTGAATGCTTTTTACAATTACGGAATATAAGTTTAGTTATTGGCTTTTGAGTTGGAAATTTCTCGCCCTTATTTAACCCTTTCACACCCGCATTATTGTTTCGACATATATAAAATATGTAATGCTTGATAATACCTCAGAAAATTATTTGAAAATTTTTGGTATTTAATTTTTTTTTTATTTAGAAATTATTATATGTTAATTTGGATTAACATTGGGCGTCCGAGGGTATTTTTTTAAATATTAATGTAAAATAAACATAACACAAGAGTAATATAAATAACTGTTTCATGTTTCTGTCAAAAATGCACATTTATAATGTAGTGATAATCACTAAGGTACAAACAAATAACATTTTAACTAAAATTCCAGAAATAAATAAATAATCTAGGATAATAAATCTTTAAAAATTCGCCATACTAGTCGAAAACATGTCCGTCACTACCAGTGTTAATTTGAATGAACATTGAAATTCATTTACAATATTCTGGCAAATGACTGAATTGAACTGATGTTATTATTATGGAACACATGATAATGCGTTAAAATATTTGTGATTCGAGTAGAAAATATTGATACCTCACCTTAAATTAAGTAATCAATGACGGCAGAAATTCGATGAAACTTACAATCAGCAGATGTCAAAATATTTATCGTTGTTGTGGCGAGAATGAGGATTTCAACAGAACGGAAAAAAATAGACGCCATAGAAAAGACTACAAGCTATAAAAAAAAATCGTCTCTGAACTTTAATACGGAGACATGTAAACTGATTATAGTGCTATATAGCCAATAAATTCACATATTTTTCACCATTTGTCCTAATGGACTAAAAAGTAGTATAATTATAATTTTCAGATATTATAAAAAATCGTAAATGCGCGCTTTCTGCGAGTCAAATATTGCATATTATGGCGTGCAATAGTCGGCTATCGCAGGGGGCGACTCCTATCAGTGCAGCTCTTTAACATAAAACAAATAAAATTAAAAATCAAAGACGTGCTGAAAAAGGAACATTTGATTTATTTAGAGCTGAGATTTTATTGCATTTATTCAACGACAATTAATTCAGATCAGGTCCATAAATCAAGTACGAATACCTTCTTATTGCTAAATCTTCCGATATGTTGTAATAATCGCCTGAATTGTTATTTATCTCATAAATGGATCAAGATCATTTTAAGGTCGCCATTGAAAAACCATTCAATTTATTATTTAATGAAGATTGAGAAATAGGTTTATGGCCTGTCTTAAAATTCCCAAAGATAATTCGTAACCGGTTCTGTTGAAATTATGAAGTCATTAAGTCAAAGCCTTTATTGTAATAGCTGCTCAGTCGTAAATCTAAATGCGTGGCCAATTGGACCTCATGAATCAATTCAAGAAAGTAGAAGAAGTTAAAGTTTGTAATTTGGTTCGGTCGTCAATTAAAAACCCTAATGCACCTTCCTCCTATGCAGGGGCGCCGGAAGCGTATGGGCAATGGTGCTAGCACTCGGGCGGCCGAACCTAGTGGTGGATTTCTCTTTTTTTCCACTTGTATTTTCTTTTTAAAAACTACAGTAGAATTATCTGCACATAATCATTGATTTTTAAACACTGGTTTAAACACAGATGACATTAGTAGCATTAATTCAAAGCTACCGATATTATAGAGAACTACGGGTTGTATAATTATATGCATTATAGCTTCTCAAGGTTAAGCTTTAGGAGCTTAAGGTTAACTTCTTCTAGTCGTAGAATACAGAAATTAGTCTCCTAGGTTTTTTTTGGTGACCGGATAAATCATGAAAATGATAATTCATCACATCTTTAAAAAGTTATATAAAGTCATGGAAAGTGATGAAACAAAAACTTTATTAACTAGGTTAGGTTAGGATTTTTATTTTCATCGTCTAATGATTTTATATCACTTTTTAAAGATGTATTGAATTGTCGATGTGTTGATTTATCATGGAAACATTTTTTTAATTAACCCCGCAAAGGAGGCTCTGAGTAGAATAATTTCCTTCGGGGTCTATCTCATCTTTGGGGAGTTATGTGGAGTTTTTTTAAGGAAAGGAAGGAGAGGAAATTCTGGGAAGAATAAAGGTAAGAGGGGTGAGTAGGCTGACTGCCTTCCTTTGCACAGAATCAAGTAGATGTATCAAGTATTGTGGGGCTCCAGCCCAGAGGTGGCTCTCAAATTAAATTGTTGGACGTACTTGCGATTTGTATAGGGTTAGCAGCTAGTTACTATTGAAGCATCTGCTAGTAATACACAAGAAGGAAGCCAGGAGGCAAATAGAGGTGCATGAAGACGTTTTCGGATACATTAGAAATTTACTGAAAAATTTTTTTTCAATATTAAACAATAACTTTGTAAACATCACTTATAGATAAATACTTAATGCTGACCGGGTTTCGCTACAACCGTAGCTTCATCAGGGCAGTATAATACTAAACATCTAAAATCTAAATTAACATGTGTTGATATCACGGTGAGTGGACAATCTGAGCTACAGTGGAAGGGGTAGGGGTAGGTGGGAGATTGAGAGGCGAGTGCTCTTTGTCAATAGGGAACAATCTGAGTAAAGGACTTTTATTTAGGTTTATTTGGTTGTTGATGACTTTGCTATTGACGTTTTTGGCTTTCCTTAACTCTATCGACTCTAAGTTATCCAATCTAAGACCTATTCCGTTTTTATGTTATAGACTGACGCTAGTATTTTTGTCAAACGTATGGTTGGTTGCTATGAGATGATTTGCAAATTCGGAGAACCCATTACTGTTTAAGCATCTTAGGTGTTCTTTGACTCGCGTGTTGATATTACGCGCTGTTTTGCCCATGTAAAACGCGGGACAGTCACTACATTGCAGTGAGTAAATACCTGAGTGAATTAAAAGTTTATTAGTAAACGACTTGCAAATGCAGACGTTTTTAACCGGATTACAAATAATTTGAAAAGATTCTTAGTAAATTACTAATTTTGTCAGATCTTAAAATTTGCTATACCTGTCTCTCTCATGGGAAAGGGTGACACCAGAATAACATGTATTTTTTAATAGGCTGTTTCTAATTCAGGGTAACATTTTTCTAATCATCAGTTACGGTCTTTATCGGCCGATGTACCCCTCGCAGCGGCTCTGATTCCACAACATAAAAATAATAATTATGATTTCTGGAACCAGATCCACAAGTTCATACGTTTACCATTGATTTCGCTACGCTCCTGAATTCACTACACTTCTTTGTTATTTCACTGAAACTCCTTAATTGGCTAAACCTCTCATTAGAGCATCATCAGCCGATTTTTTTCTCCTAAAGAATCGTACCGTCTGCCATCACGAAATAACGATGGGCATAATCGATGTATCTATTCCGAAATAATCGATTCAAATATATTCGAATGTATTTTTTTTCCGGGAAAATGTTTATTCATGTTTTTTTTAAGCCACACCTAACCTACACATTTGGTTATATGAAGGATGAAATTAACCTACGAGGGACGAGGAATTAAAATAAAGAATTTTTTTTAAATTAAAAGTGGGGAAAGGAGATGAATTTGGATTGATGGAAGCGGAGCATGAAACTGGTGAGAAAGGATTTTTTTTAAAATAATGTGAACGGTGTCAGGAAACTCGTAGCGAAAGCGATAAACTGGTGAATCTACATCACATTTCAAGTTCATTTTGTGGTTTAACTTTTTTGATTTGAGTATATCATGTTTGAAGTTGAAACTTTTTTTGTACGATTTTAAAAAAATCGGTTTCTAGGGGTTAGACGAGGGATTTTTTTTAAAAGTAGGTTTTTCTATGTGGCGCAAAGTCACCAATTTTCCACTTGTACTACTTGTTTCTGGACACCGTGTATAAATCATGCTCTTCAAAACGTGATTCAATGAATAAGATATAATATAATAATAATAATATTTTATTCCACTATGAAGACGTATATAATGACTATAATGACATTGAAGTAATGAATTATGATTTAGTAATCCGGAGGAAAATGAGTATTCCTAATTAAAAATCTCTTCAAAATCCGGTTAAAAATGGCATTGTAGTATGAATTGATAGGTTTCCTGATAAACTTTTAAAGAAATTCTAATGCATTATCGCGATTTCGGAACATGTGTTCATAAAAATCCTAATATTTTCGAAGTTTGTCATTATATATTATCAAGGCAAATGCAGGTGCACGAACTCGTGTTCCGATATATTAGGAATGTACCAAAAGTTTAGCAGAAAACGGCCTGCAATCCCGATTTTAACTGGATTACTAATGATTTGAAGAGTCTTAATAAATTAGCAATACTCATTTTTCTCCGTGCAGTTGATTGTTCGAAATTCGTAATATTCCAAAATAATGACAAACAAAGCAATAATTAGTCGCCTGAAATATCAATACAAATTGAAAATATCACCCGAGTAAAAATAAATACCGCCAACGGGAATTGAACCCGAGCCTTTTGATGTCCGGTCAGGTGCTCTGAAACCATTGAGCTATGTCGGCATATTTCCATCCCGCCAAATGATTCAATATGTACTAGTACCTCAATCAACAATTACTGCTTCTTACCTTTTATGGCAGGCAGAGCATTGCACACACCGCTCTGTCCAGCTGAAATACACATTATTATTATTATATTTTTTCACCTGTAAACAACCAACTTTTTATTTTTGTAGGAAAGGCTTTGTTAGTGCTAAATTTCTCACTAGATGGCGTCGAGACATATAATACCTTCATTTATTGGTGAAATATTTTTGACCTGTCAAATATTATTATTTTTTTAATGATGAACTAATGTTTATAAGACAAGGTTTTATGCATATTATTACATGACTAATTATTTGTTATCCTTTATGCTATTCATAAAACCTTGTCTTATAAACATTATTTTATCATTAAAAAATAATCAAAAATAATGTTTCGAAAATCTCCATCACTATTACGAGACATTTTCTATTCTTTTAAATGTGCTTTTCGCCATGTTGTCTCTGTATTTATACAAAAGAATTCCGTAAACGGGACTAAAAGGCATTAAGTTTTGCAATTCAGATTTAAACTTTATACAGTAGCTTTAGCCTAATGTGCACATTCCCGACTAAAACCTAAAACATGTGAAAACGCGTTATTCGATAGTACCGAACTACAATAATGAATCAATAATTCTTGTCTTGACATTTTTACGGCCACATAATTTAAGTTAATGATATCAATTTATTACATTCAGAATGGAATGCCGTTATTGTCATTCATATTATTTATATTTATTATTTACCGTCGGAGAGATTGCGTTGATATTTCATTAGTTAGTTTATTACTTATTACAAAATGTCACAGCAGAATGTGAAACTTACGTAAGATGAGAATATAAAAATATTTAGTGAAGTACATTTTATGGTTTTTGTCCCACTTTAAGCGAAGGCCAAAACTCTCAGTTTACTATCCAATAAGTACCTATTTGTATCTGCCTAAAACAATACCCCAGTCGTATTGAAGAATTTAAATATTGACTAAGTAGGTAGGTACTTATTTCAATAATTTGCCGTGATATATGAGTTTTTTTTCCGCCATTTGTTGAGCGGTAAAATTCTTATTTCTGAACGCTTCGATCGTAGAATTAAAAACAAAGTTTTGACAAATGTTAAAGATTTTAACTGGTGTTGTTGTTATTTGTTAAATGTGTGTTATTTCACAATCTATTAATTCCAAATATACTTTCAGTAACACCCCGGTAAAAATCATTCAGCAACGAAACGTCGCTTGAAATGACTTTAGCTGTTTTTGTTGACCAGATCTAAATAGCCAGGTAATTTCCCACCTCACCTTCCCTTCACTCATCTCCTTCCATTACACACTACTTCAGCCTTACAAAATCCAATTGAGGTTGTCATGGTCTTACTGACATGTCTCCAGACGGTTGGAGCAATTGTACTAACAAAAAAATATTTTTAAAAATACATACATTTTCATATATACGAGTATATTATGCTTTTTAATACTTTGTAATATTCGGATCCAATATTATGGTAATTAACATTGTACATTGTTCATTATTCTTAGTACGGACTGATGTACTGCTAGCATAAATGTTGTACTTGCATGGCTAGTATTACTAGTATTTAATACTAGGCTCGATGCGTTTATGAAATTCCAGAATATAATTGTACCTTATTATATGGATCCCCATTATACTGTGTTCTCTCTATTTAAGTGCTACGTACAATAATAACAAATAATAACGCCAAGTTAGTATTGCTGCACTAACGGGACTTAAGCATAGCCTCCGAACAACATAATAACTCACTTGATCTACTAAAGGTTAAGTCCAACATACAAGTAGCTTTAAGAGAGAAAACCTTTGTGAGGGCAATGCCTCCTTTTGAGCTTTCTGTGGCAAATTACTTCAAATCTTACTCAAAGGGCAATACTTTATTCTCCATAGAATGCTTTGAAAAGAACTACGGACGGAAAATGGAAATCACTACCAATAATTGAAAAACCATTTAAGTTTTGTTTAGCTTTTATCGTTTATTAGAAGGTTTGCGTTTTGCATGCTTCTTATTATTTTTAGTGAAAACAAGTAAACGTTATTAAAAACTATATGGTTTATTAAAAATTCTGTAGTGCTTTCTTTTTATAACTTTAAAGATGATTTTTGTCAATTTCGTCTACCCTGTCTAAATATTAAAAAAAACCTTACAAAACTGTCACCTATAAAATAAAAATAAAAAAAGTCTCTGACTTCGTGAGAACATTGAAGTGGATCCACCACTTTCCCAACGGATGTGTGAGAAAACTTATCCTTATTGACCGCACACGTCAGGACTCTTTTTTTGTAAAAAGGAAGCTTCATTTATTTTCAAAACAATTCTAGGCCCTCCAATGTCCCTGCATGCATGATTGTTAGTACGAAATAATAATGTATGCATAATTACATTTAAAATAACTTAAAATTAAGACACGTTAGAGATGTGTTCGCCTGATGGTTTAGCATCTAAAGTGAAATGAAAAAGAAAGAAAATGATATTTACAGGTGTAAGTTTTATTTAAAAAACAAGAAAATTTACAAGCCGCGTATCGAGGGCAGTTTGTCCCACTATCACGGGCCAGTCCCGGCGAGAACATTGCAACAACGTTGCAGTCGTTTTACAAAAAATATTTCTTAAATTCAGTCTTACTTATTTAGAACTAGCAGAAGTTCTGAATGTTGCCTGGACTTTACGCAGAGTTTTTCAAAATCAGACGTAAACAGAAATTTTCCTTCGATTTTGAACGTCAAGAGTGCAATCTAGATGAATCAAAATTCTGCTTTAAAGGGTGAGAAAAGACGATGGGGTGATTTTTAGAAATCTTATGCAGACAGAGACCTTTCTCTTCTTTTGAAGGTCAAAATCTCATTAATCTCGGAATAAAACTGTAGATTTGTATAAACATTAAATCCACATCGCCCGACACAGACTCTCCTCTTTATATAAAGCTAGAAGATATATAGATTAGTTATGTTTGTACTACGAGTATATTCGTAACTATTCATTATTCGTTACTACCAGTAGTTAAAACTCGTGGCTCTTGGTGTTCCTACTGTTCGGGGTAAATTTGCATATAATTGCCGGTGATGGCAAATAAAACGCATTGTTTTCAATCAACCGAGCTTTACGGCAACACATTACACACTATTGACTGGGCCCTGAATAATTCATTTCGTGAATAGACTACTATTATGACAAGTCAATGAGGGAATGATCATCATAATTTCAGACATGATATGTGGCTTACATTAATAAATGTTATTTGATGCGTGTTAGTGAAAAGCAGATAACTAAACTTAACGGTACTATTGTTATCAAACGTTTTTTAAAGGCTCCAATACTGTCCCGCCAGAATTAGCGACGATATAGTCAAATATTCAACCATATCTCGCAGTCAAAGGGTTTTTTAAATTTATTTTTTATGTGAAATCGCACAAGACGACTAACTGCTCCCAACCATCTAGAGCTAATGAGACTATGGCATTCTGAAATGGGGTATATTTGTAAGGCTGAAGTTATTGGGGAGGGGAAGAATATGGAGAAGAGAAAGGTGGGGAAGTTCCTGGCTATTCAGATCTCGTCACCAAAGCCGTTCCAAGCAACTTTTCAATTCCGAATGGTGGTCTTACACCAGGGCGATACTGATAGTATCTTCCCTAGAACGTGCCGCAAATATACTATTTATTATTTTAAATGAGTAATTTGTAACACAACACAAATTAATAAAATAAAATTTACTTGGGCACGCCAGGAAGCGCAACCAAAGAATCAGTCATAACTCCGCAAAAGAAAACGTTACTTGAGGTATTCGTGCGTCGTCGTGTAGATCTTGAGGTTCTCAACAAAGTATAAAATATTAATTAATATTAAAGTTTTCAAGTGAAAGTATGTGTGTCGTGCCGGTTGACCAATATTGTCAAAAAAAAATACATTCACGGAAATGTGACTTCCATTTCCCCCATAAATAATGCCGAGTGACGAACGAAAGAATTTTTCACGTAAAAACGTAACGGTAGTGCAGAGTTCCTACCCTCTCCAATTTTTTAGATGTTATAATTATAAAACATTTTCAAAATCGGTATTATATTAAAGGTTCTTTCAGACCATAGCTTCACCTGTTTAATGTCAACCAGGGATCGGATGTAAGACATTACCTATACATAAATCTTGCGTTGAAATTCTCTTTATGATATTTTTCTACATCATGATTAATTTCTCACCTTTAGGTAAATGTTACGTACGTACCTCTTTCCATAAGTCATACTTGCCAATATAATTTGCTTGTTTACCGTGTGAACTTTATTTATGGTTACCAGTTGTTTAAAAGTTAAAACACGTTTATTAGCGAGACCCTTGAGTTATAATATGGAACTGGACAATAATTTCAAAACTTATTATTCTGAAGAGTGCTAATCACTCTCATTCCTGCACCACTACAGACGACCACTTGTTACATTTTGGAAATGGTAGATATCGGTATTCTAAGCATTTTGAATTATTTTAAAACGCAATTTTTGGTTCTTACGCTTTGGAAGTAGGTATCATTAATGTTTTTTTTCTGTTGGTGTGAGGACAGGTTCCATGAGAAGGTTTGTGTGAGGTTGGAGAGGTCCCATGAGAAGGTTGGCTATCATCAGAGAAGAAACACCATAAGGAAAACTGAAATAGGTTTACCAGTTCAACAATTGATAGTCTTTCTTGAATTAAATGAATTACCAAATAAGTTAACATAGTTAATTTATAAAATCACTGATATATTATTTATTGATCTTAACCTTAATGAAACGAGGTTCATTGTTGATATTCCTGTTTCTCATAATTGCCAAGGAAAAAGAAGCAAACCTTTTGAGAAGGGCAATAATAATATACAATACCTCTTCGTTTTAATGGTAGCATTTTATTTTACATGAAATTTATTACGGCCATGACATTTCGCTTGGTACTCTCAGAGCTCGGTGACATTTTGCTTAAATATTACGTTCAACTAGTTGTGTTTCCTGAATCGGATAGTCTCTTTTTCATAAATAAACGAAATAGCCATTTCAATTAATGTCTCTTATATAATATGATATAATTAAAGTTTAAAGAAGCGACAATTGATATTAAGACTGCGCGTTAGCCCTAAAACTGAAATGGGCCGGACTTAATAGAGTAAGAGACCATTGTAAGATTGTAGGTCCCAAAGATATGATATTCATAGTGAGTGAGGGACCATTGTAAGATTGTAGGTCCCAAAGATATGATATTCATAGTGAGTGAGGGACCATTGTAAGATTGTAGGTCCCAAAGATATGATATTCATAGTGAGTGAGGGACCATTGTAAGATTGTAGGTCCCAAAGATATGATATTCATAGTGAGTGAGGGACCATTGTAAGATTGTAGGTCCCAAAGATATAATATTCATAGTGAGTGAGGGACCATTGTAAGATTGTAGGTCCCAAAGATATGATATTCATAGTGAGTGAGGGACCATTGTAAGATTGTAGGTCCCAAAGATATGATATTCATAGTGAGTGAGGGACCATTGTAAGATTGTAGGTCCCAAAGATATAATATTCATAGTGAGTGAGGGACCATTGTAAGATTGTAGGTCCCAAAGATATGATATTCATAGTGAGTGAGAGACCATTGTAAGATTATAGGTCCCAAAGATATGATATTCATAGTGAGTAAGGGACCATTGTAAGATTGTAGGTCCCAAACAAGGCGGGCCTTTTGCTGGTGCAATTGGAGCAGTCTAACACATCGCCCTTGAGAAAATTTTTCATAAAAACGGTGCTACACAAAAATCCAAATCATCCGAATATTATTGAATCACCTACCTAGGCGTCTTGGCTCAAGGTTGGCCCTGGTCCCAAAGACTGATATGGGCTAGATATAATAGAGAGACCATTGTAAGATTCTAGGTCCCAAAGAATAAGATGGGCTGTACACATTGAAAGAATGCCAGATTACAGGACACCTAAAATGATGTGGAAGTGGTTGCCCCAGTGGATGCAATACAGAGAATGACCAAGGAAGAGGAGGATTGACTGTATCGAAGAGGATTGGAGCAGAACCGGAAGGACTGAGGACAGACGGCGAATGGCTCCCTATTTGTATTCGCTCACCATAAATGCTCTCAGTAGGCAGAGAGCATTTATGAGCCCAAATCCTAAGCTGGGATGTAGCGACGCGATGATGATTATGCATCGATAGTGATGATTTGTTGAAACGTAACATGTTATTAATTTATTTTTATAATGATCGCGATAACCCCGACCAAGAGTCTCTACTGCCAGGGCAAGTAAAACAATGGCATCCATGTGGTTAATTTTTTTTTATTATTGTACGACAGATTCCATTATCCATTTACGATACAAGTTTTCATATTAAAATGCGTATCCTTTATATTGGGAAGACAGGTATACTAAAAGTCTTAAGATTATTTAAGGAGTTATTAAATATATACTTTATATAAAAACATCAAAACAGAACAACTGCGTAATAAACGCTTAACTGTAGAATTTTGTTAATTAGAACTTGCGGTCTGCCTAGCTAGGAACTAATATCGACCTCATAAGACATAGCTGGAGAATTTCGTATCTTAGAACATGTAATCTGCCTAGTTAGGAAATAATATTGACCTCAGAAGATATAACTGGAGAATTTCATTACTTAGAACATGCAATCTGCCTAGCTAGGAACTAATATCGACCCCATAAGACATAACTAGAGAATTTGGTAACTTAGAACATGCAGTCTGCCCAGCTATGTCTTATGAGGTCGATATTAGTTCATAGCTGGAGAATTTCGTTACTTATAACATTCAATCTGCCTAGCTCTGAACTAATATCGACCTCATAAAACATAACTGGAGAATTTGGTTACTTAGAACATGCAATCTGCCTAGCTAGGAACTAATATCGACCTCACAAGACATAACAGCACTTACAAATGTTATCTTAAAAGAAACGCATTGTGTATGATATTTAAAACTTGCCATTCTGGATAGAATTTTTTTTTAAATGAATATTTTCATAACTATTTTTGTATGTAGTCTTACCATTATCACAACCATCAGGTATGCAATGTTACAGAAAAAACTTATCCTTTATATCAGTAATTCTTAACCGGGGCTTAACTTAATGTAGGTAGTTTGTAGGTACCATTCTCTTCTGTTATTTCTATTGTTTCTCAGTTCGTGTTAAATTTTTTGTTAACAAATAATATATATTATATTACTGCCTTTTGATTTAGGTCGAATTCACCGGAAATAGTTCACTATTTAAATAAAAATTACTCGTATATACACACAAAAAAATGTACACGCACAAGAACCTACCTTTAATTATTTTATTACGAGACAATTTTCTAATTTTGAATTTATTTGAACGAAAATAGTAGTTTAATGTTTCAGAAAGTTATATTTCACCAATAAACGTCAATTTCTTAGGAGTATTTCCTACGAAAACATCTGTTGTGAATATATATTTATATGTATATAGTGGATTGACCCAATTCCAAAGTTTCCCGATGCGATTGCTCCATTTTCCGCTCCAGTGGAATATTTTCCATTGAGTAATCTGATTTACGGAGCGATCTAATAAAAACTAGCAAAAGGTTTGATTCAATATTTTTATCTTCTGACAATATTAACTAATTTATTTCCGGGTACTGATTTTTTATGGAAAATATTTATCTCGGAATTGAAGCATGAAACAATTCGAAATTTAAGTTATATAAGTACATAAATAATAAAATATGTGTATAAACGTTCATTATTACCTATGTATATTTTAGCATAACACCGATCAGCAAATTTGCTAAAAATAATTCCATTGTTCTGTAGAATTGCTGATTAATGAAATCTCATATATTCAAACAAAATGGATACAGCAAGATACCAAAACATGACATAACTTTAAAAAGATACGAATCAAATGGTGTGTATTCATTAAACGGGTACAGTTTAGCATACATGCTATAAATACATTGTACATTTGACTCAATGGCGTGGTTAACTGACTAAGTAGAGCTACCAAACTTCATACAGTAATAGGAGAACATAGTTAAGTTAAACTTGCGTTCATTCCATAAAGTTATACTTAATTATCTTGCATCGTGCTCACGCCCAGCCGCCTGTGAATATCAGCAATCAGAAGCGATCTTGTATCAGACCATTAAATTAGTTGTAATGCCTAAATAATTATAACCGACCATTTAGAGGTGAACACTCTTCTCTTTTGTCTTCAATATTATCTGCCGTTTATTACTTGTTTACTCTATTATGCGCCCATGAGGCTTTTAAATTGTCAATTTAAGAATTTGTTGTGTTAAAATTTTCGATATCATTTTTACATTTGTTTGATAAACTGTGTAGGTGAGGATTTTGCAATTTTGCTTCATAATTTGTTTAAGAACGGTGACATTCAAAATTACAACCCTTAAAAAACCAAAAACAAAATTACTGGAATACGGCTATTTTAAAATGTCTTTCAAAATTAAAAAAAATATTATAAATAAATTTTGGTTTGGCTGAGGATTGAACATTTCTTCCCAGTGACCGGATTAAATGGACGGAAAATGCAATACTGTCCAAAACGTTGGCTAAAGTAGGAGGTAGCGCAACACGGCATAATACCCCAAAAATAAATCACTATAATTCTTTTGGCCGTGAACTCTCAAATCATGCTGTAATATCGTTTGAAATCAGAGAAATGCGTAAGTCCGCGTGTGTAGGTGTATTTAACCCTTAAAAGACGGCTAATATTTTATAAATATCTCAAAGCCAAATATAATATTTTTATATTTACATTATTTGGACAAAAAAAAATCTCGGTAACAATAATATTGAAAATTGCAAATAAGGATGTCACAAATAAACACAATGATTTCAAATATGAAAAAAAAAAAATAATATATAAAAAATATATTTGAAATAATTGACAGGCATTTATAATGTCAACGTCTTACTTAGGAATTTTCTTGGACAATATTGAAATGCATTCAAAACTTCTAAAACCTAGCTCTATACACTGCACATTGCAGTGCACCTAAAGGTAGTTATGATTTCACTGAACTGCTATTGTAGTTAGTCGTATCCTAACGTTTAAAAATATATATTATTTTACACAAGGGTTTGCAATAAATAATGGTTTCATATAGTTTACAAATGCATAAAATTTAAATTAAAAGTATTTTATACTAAAATATTTTTTTTAGAAATAATATTATGACACGAAAAAATGCTAAGCTATGTAAATATACCAGGAATTGGCGAGTTTGCTACATAATTTGTTTGTGATCGGTGACTTTGAAAAAGGTCCTTACGCCTAGTGTGTCTAGCAGGTACTCTCATGTTGACTAAATTTTATACAAATTAATTAAATTCAAATATGCAGGCACACTTTTTCAATGTGATTTTGGATTTTCAACTCCTATAAAGTAGGTTGGGTATTTCTTTTGTGAGTGTTTAACTGTGCTTTACTTCCTCTTCCTTTAAGAGCCAACGTTTTTAACAGATTTGCACTTGTCATTATCAGGGCATAGGTGTGATCAATGTTCAGCCCTCTGATCTCCCCATTCTTCTTAATTCATTCCACAAATAATTATTTATGTATTTGTTACATAAATATGCATTTCAACTTCATTTACGAATATATGCATTATATTCATTTTACAAAGATTTTTTCCATACCAAAAATTGGTAGGAAAATGATATGTTAATTCAAATTTACACTCGGTCTCAACGCACGTTTTCGAAGGAGTTTTTTTTTTTAAATATGTCAGAATACTTTTTTAAATCTATGTATATTTTTGCAAAAATGCTAGTCGACGTGCTTTAATGTGAATCTTCTATTATAATCTTCTATTGACACCTAATATATATTTTTTTAAATCACAACTCTCCTGGATTTTGTTTTGCTATGTGGAAAATTAAATAAGTTCTTCAAGGGTTAACAGACAGTTCAACGAAATATAAACATTAATAAAAATACGATACAATTAAGATTTTTGTATTTGCTTTATTTGATTACTTATTTAATTGAGTTTTACGGAAACAAATTAAATTACTTTACCCGGTGTTTTGATATAATTTGATTAACGAAATTCAAAGGACGGGCAATCTATAATAATTATGATCGCTATTGAATAGCTTGCTCGGGTGAAATAACCAAATCGAATTCAGAGCAAATAACCTTCACTGAAGGTAATTGATTTCCAAAGATAGCAGTAATCCAAACGATTACCCGCTATGGCTAATCTTTAATTACATAGACGCGGATCAAAATAATTGTAACACTGCCACCCAAGATCCAAACTGAACCATAAACTTAAACCCTCCAAGCTTCCATACCACGGACAATTAATTAACAAAATTACACTCATTAAAAGTGATTGCATTGCCGCAAAAAATCCATTAGCCATGTTTCCTCGAGACAAGTCCACAACCTCAAGTACTTGTGTTAGTCTGTTGAACGTTACAAAACGCGCACTAAGAGTCGCTTGTTTATTCTGAATATAATATTTATGTCACCATACAAATGTCGTCCATGTTGCCTGATGAATATCAGGCCTAATAAATAAAGCCTTTTTCTCTCCGCCGACGAATAAGGTTGCAAGTTTTTGCAGCGAGTATTTTGCAATACGTAACCGGTGACAGGTTCTATAAAATGCCATTCGGCAAGAAACGCTAATTAAAATAACTTTAATGTTTTAGTTTTGAAAGAATCGTAAATATTTGAGTTTTTCGTGACTGACGTATAAAAACTTGCTCTACTATTCTGATTTTCGTATCGATTGCTGAAAGTTTTTGATTAATTTCACTTATTTGCATAATATCATGTTCTTGTGTGGTTGGTTTAGAAAGTTGACATTCTATTTACGAAATCAACTCGGCATGACATTACCCTTTGAAATATCGTTTCCGATGTCGTTTAAGCAGTTTTTTTTGCGTAATGACTAATGGACGTATGAACTTGTATTAGATTTTCAAGGCCAATCAATATCGCAACCAAAAGAAATAGCATTTAGTTCGTGCGCGATTAATTATATATGTAGGTACCTGCATTCAATAAATAAAAATACAATTCAAACGAAATCACAGAATACACCTTTGATCGTAAATGTGCCGTCGTTGACGTCATACTGGCTAACTTCGGTGCACGAGAAAAATGAGTTGTGCTAATTCATTAAAAATCTCTTCAAATTATTGGTAATCCGGTAAAAAACGGGATTGCATGCTATTTTCTGATAAAATTTTAAACATGTGTTAGTGCACCTGATAATATACAATGACAAAATGCGGAAATATTGTGATTTTTATTAACACGTGTTCCGACATCGTGATAATACTTTTTTATTTTAGTTAAAGCTTATTAGGGAAACTTTCAATTCGTTCGTTAAGGCCTGTAATTCCGTTTTTCACCGGGTTACGAATAATTTAAAGAGATTTTTAATAAATTCTCAATATTTTTTATAAGTAATTTATTTCCATTTATACCAGCCAGATGCGTTTTCTACATCATTATAACGTTGTAGCCAGTTGGAACCGTTTCAGAATATGCGGTGTACGATGATCAGAATCAGAAAAATACACATTGAATCATCCGCACATTTTAAACGGTATTCAAAGTTCGTGAAAATACCCCATTTCTCTTGCAGTAACTAACGTTTTTTTAGTATAACGAGGGAGCATTGTGACGTAATGTCATATTTTACCAAGTTTTCCACAGGCGTGTGATTTTTGTTACCTCAATTGTTGTGCTTGTGTCTTCTTATGATTATTTATTATGTATTGTGTCTTCTTATGATTATTTATGTCCCCTTTGGTAGATTTACTATCACAACTTCATTTGGAATCACCCCACGGATCTTCGACTTTGGTATGTCTCCCGGAACAAACAGTATTTAACGTCATCATTTGTGGTCCATGGTAGAACAATCCGTTAATAAAAATGTATTTAAAATTTATTTTTAAATGCAAAAATGTTAAAATTACAGGCGTAAAACATGTAATGATTGCCCGCTTAATGAAATTTTTACTCTGAATGGGTTTAGGTTTGATCCTACCTACCATATTACAAAACAATTATAATTGATTAATTACTTATCAAAATCTCTCATCGAATTTATTTTATTTTATTACAACATAACTAAATGTTTTCTTATAAATTAATTTTTAAAAATTGCTCAATCTACAGTGATGGCCCGTTTGATTACAGTGATTGACAGTGATTATTCACTTCAGTGATTCGATAAAAATCTTCAATAAAGCAAACAGAAGATTGTACACACTTATTTATTTTGTACAAATGAAAAAATTTCGTTGTTTTAAACCACTTTATTTGAGTTATACAGGTCGACCAGTTTCGGTCCTTTCCCAGGACAATAAACATATAAACTGTTTACATGTTTATTGTCCTGGGGATGGTTGCGATCAACCGAAATCGGTCGACCTGTATAATTTAAATAAAGTGATTTAAAACAGTGAAAGTTTTTCATTTGTATAACGTCAACCCTGCAAAATGTTTGCGTTCTTCGATATTTATTTTGTTTGATAATATAAGAAATACGTACAAAAATTAAAATTTACATAAAAACCAACGCTTCATCAAATCTCTCTTCATTTTCAACAACGTGGCTATTTCTGCCGTGGCTATTTTGATAAATCAGTTACACTCGATTTAGTGTTTATGTGGGAATTATTTTGATCTTTTAGGTTTGTGTAGTCTGATTAGTGGTTAGTTTTTAAGATTCAGATTTACGCAACTGTAGACATTGTTGTTATTGTGTCACCAGTGCAAAAAATAATACATAGTTGGTTCTACTTTTGGTGGCCTGAACAGAAAATTTTGGAGGTCTGTAGTTTATTGTAAGGGTGCATTTTCGAATGAGTGCTGGTACACCTCGAACCGGCTCTGCGAAAAAGACTTTATAAACGATGACTGAACAGTTGATTTAAAGTAGAAAGCAAGTTATAACCAGCTTGTCGCTTTACCGCATTAAACTGTCAAATCCACCAGCTTCAGGTAACACGCAGGCAGGTAAATTCAGGTAACAGGAACAGATAAGTTTGTGTGGAAGCAGCCATAGCACACTCCTAGGTACTTAGAAATAGGTAATCGGCCGTGTTTTCATGTCATTGGTTCTGCTAAATTTCTCAGAAGCCGATCTCGTCTCCCTGCAGCTTGTTTTGCGCTGTACCCGATTCCACTTGTTCTTGTTAGCAAACTAAACACTCGTAGTCGTCGTTTCAGACTTTTACTTGTTGACCCCGTAAGGAAACCAGTTTGAATGTGTACGTGAATGTGTTGTGGTTGTGTTAGTAGATGTTACACAGGGGTGAATTTCTCCACCTCGTGTTCAAAATATCTTCGTTCAACTCTTGACTGTGCAAAACGGACATTGCGTTTGATGGATTCACGTAACTAAACCAATGAATAAATAATATACCCTACTAGGTACTCAATTAACTAAAAGATTCCAACAATTAAAGCATTGTGAAATATGCTGTATTTTTTTAAAAACATCATTTTATAATTTCGATTTTTTAGGTTTTCTAGGTTGAATGAATAAATAAAGGAATGAATGAAATGAAATCTTGGAAGTTGAAATAAACCCACTCCTGACATTCCATCGAGCTGAAACTCGACAGATAGATTCGTTGTCTTTGACAACGCTTTCTGTCAACTTTTAATATACGAAACAAACCTTGGTCTTATATAATTTGTATTTGGCTTAGGCGTTAGAGCCGTTTTCCAGTGTTCGCTTATTTTAGCCAGTCCTTGAGAAAGAAGATTCCATCCTCAGTCAACCAAAACCTTTTCTTTTTTTTAAAATTTTCATAAGGCATTTTTAAATAATTCATAGTAGTTAATAGCCAGTCCCTGTGGAGTGACTCCTTGATTAACTCCTTGACAAACCAAATAAATAAATAAAAGTGGCTAATAGCCGGTCCAAGAGATGGTGCAACTAGGTGAAAAATTTAAAAAAAAATGTAATATAGTTTTTGGAGAAGCAGTAGACTTAAAATTTGTTTGAAATAAAATTTGAAAATTAAATATTAAAAATAGTGGACAGAATAGACATCTCTGGTCAGTTTTGTATAGATTTTCTCTGCAGGTGAGTGATAATGAATTACAGTCATCTTTGCATTAATCAGATGGATTCATCCGAGTTATATTATTTGACAAAAGAGGGCACCACTCTGGTTGGTCGATTTAAGACTAAAGGATTAAAATATTTTTGTCACAATAATGTGGCAGTACTTTTGGAATTACAATGTGCTAATTCAAGATTGTTCTAAATTCTACTTTCTTGAGAGCTGATGGTGACAGATTATAATTTCATAGTGCGAATGCAAATATTATTGTGCCGATTGCCGTCCGCTGCCGAATTTGAAGATTAAGGAGCTAAACTCAATGCGAGTGATATTTTCGGTGAGTCTTCTGGTTTTATGTATTTGGTGGATGGATTATAATTTTTTACCTTTCCTGCAGAGCGAATTTTGTAATCAATCCATTTTTTCATAGGGAATTAATTATTCCCTGATGGTCTGTGTGACTGACAAGCCAGATCATCACCAGTTTTAAAAAAACTTTGTTTTTAGGGGTTAATTTTTTCTACCATTACCTAACTAAATGAAAGATTCTCTGAAGCACTACCTTTTTGGATCTATTCATTATTTTTACTAGTGCACAGCGAGAGACATGCCAAACATATGCCCAAAACTCTTTGTACAAATTGCAAATTTTTTCGTTCTTGCCGACGTCCTTGCCTTTTTTTTAAAGAAAGACAAACATTCCCGGGTTACGAATAACCTGATAATGTTTGAAAATCTCCTACTACCACCACAGTAAGCTGAAAATGTTGCTTGTGTTGTGATGGAGGACTTAGCCAGGCGAGGAATTGAACACACTATGTCTGGGTGGGACCCAAACGCGATGTCAACTCGGCCACCGACCGGTCACAAAACTTTAATCATACATGTGTTTTTTTTATCAAACTCTGCTGGTTGGTTTTTAAAGCATTAAATGACATGGCGTCACCCTACTTGTCGGAACTAATTCCAAACAATGTTGATACTAGGCAAGTAACCCTACACATCAGCATCTTCAACATCTTCCCCACCTTCCTCTTTCCCTTCCCCACTTACCTTCAGCCTCACAACATCCCCCAATTGGGGATGCCATAGTCTCACTGGCTCCAGACGGGAGCAGTTGGGACTCTTGTGAGGTATTCACTATAAAAAGAAAAAAAAAAAAAAACAGCCATAGAGACTTTATACTTTAACTTTATTTTTTTAAATTTAAATTTTTTTTTATATTTTTTGAAAAAATTTAAAACTTTAGGCCTTGTGCGGGAGACCTAAACATTTTTTTAAAAATCCAAAACTTTTTGTGGTAAGTTGTGGTACCTAGTAGCAACTTTTTCTCAACTTGGAATTTGAAAACAAAAAAAAAGTTAAAAATCGATACACCCTAATGCGCAATACCGATACTAACTTCGTTAAGCCGGGCTTTTGCAGTAGCATGCTCAACAGCTTGGAACAAACTCCCTTCACATTTGCCAAAGATTGAAAGATCATCAGTGCAGAGCGAAACTTAATACTCACCTATTCAAATTATCGTCTCCAGAATATTGACCGCAATACTTCATTAGCTTTTCATCACTCAGTCCAAGGCATTTACATACTTAGATCGATGTATCTTTGTCCTTGAATACCCACCTTAATTTTATTTTAACATTAACTTTATTTGTAATATTGTTTTGATATCTTACCACTGACAGCAAGGGCAGTAATCATAACAATATGTACCTATTTGTAAATGTAAATAAGTATGTTAGTCGTAAATCTCTGGTTTTAAGCCATAGTTGTAAGCACGGAAGTAAGAACCAATGGAAAGACAATATAACACATATTACATACAAGAGAATGAAGCTTTTTTTTATATATTCCCGAAGAGTAAAGCTCTTACCTCAACTACCCGTCGTCATTGTAATGCGGTAAGTAGATACAGGGTCGCATTGGATATAGGTTTTTCATCGCTTTTGCTAGAACACGAAATCACACAACACATAATTTATCTTAATTGTAGTTATTAAAGTAAGTTATAAGCCACTAGTAGTAATAAATCGAAGTTATAAGATATTGATTAAAACGTATAAAATAATTATTGTAGAAACCAATCACTTTGTGGTTTGATATATTTAATAAAAATAAAACAGAGTTTTTGTTTAAAACAACATTTTTTTAAAGTAATACTTAATATAGGAAATTAATACTTGAGTATTAATTTGCACCCTGATGATATTTAAGACCATTCTAAACGAAACCGGTCGGTCAATAAATTCATAAAAAAATCGGTTTGAAACAAATTAACTGTTTTATTTTTATTTTATGTATAAAATAAGTTGTAAAGCGCCCTTGAGGTGATTTTCATGAAATGATCCAAACATTATTACTATCATTAGAGACATATTCGAATATAAAAAAGACAGGTACCTCCATAGAATATAAAAAAAAATTATATATATATGTTAGTACATACATATGTAAATTCAATATGTATTCACACCTAATACCTACACACCGTGGAAAAAACTATATTGTTAGAAATAAACCTGATTTTAAAATCGTACCGCAATACGTATAAAGAAATAATTTTAAAGTTAAACATGGTACAAAAAATAGAACTCAAACAAACAAATAAATATGTAAAATGAGAGATTTTTCACAATTAAACAGAATAAATCTCAGTTTTGTAAAACCTGTAAAATACAATTTAAAAAAAAACTGAATCCATGTAATTAATGTTAGTTTGTTCAAAATCTTAAATCTCCGAAAGTACTTTAGTGATTGCTTTGAAATTTTGACAGAACGTTGCATTCGATGACATTTATGACAGGTAAAAACATGCCTTTTGCATAAACACCGCCATATGTTGGATGTAAAAACAACACGCGCTATTTTTTCTCTACCTGCACAGACAGACTAAGTCACAACAACGCGTGGCGGGGTACAGCTAGTAAAAAATAAGTGTGATAAATTCACTAAAACTACATGAAACAACTAAACTTTCAAACTCTAATCGGAATGCACCATGTAGGTAGAGTTATTAAATAATAATAATAACTTAAATCATAGCACAACTGATAAAGTTGTCACAGTCGGAATGTATTAGGTATTATAAGTGCGGCTTAGTGTAAATTGAAGTTAGTGTAAAGCAATAATATTATTTCCCCGCGCGGGATGTTCTGGTTGTAATATCGCGGGAATGCGGAAGTCACGACTTTAGCTCCGGAAGTCATTACACTGTACCTAGAATAATTCTCCGTGTTTATGCGCAAAGAGTACTTAGACAGATACCATTATTGGAAGTGATTGTTTCACTGGCAGATTAAATAACTAATTCATTGTTTTCATAATTCTCTGCAGCTTTGGTAGTAACTTATTGATTTACCCACGTTCGTGTAATTTCAGCACATATTCAATATTAATTCAATAATAAGAACCAACGGTTTGTTTGCCTCAGCTCCTGCGAGAATTTTATACTTTTATAAATAAATGCCACCGACGGGAAATGAACCCGCACCTTATGATGTCCGGTCAGGCGGTCTGGACTACTGAGCTACGTCGGATTATTTCCAACACGCCAAATAATTCAATATGTACTAGTACTTCAATCAACAATTACTGCTTATTATATTTTTTTCACCTGTAAACAACCAATTTTATTTTGTAGGAAAGGCTTTGTAAGTGTTAAATTTCCCTATAGATGGCGTCGAGACCTATTATATCTACATTTGTTGGTGAAATATTTTGACTTGTCAAAATATACATTTATTTTTAAATATTGAAGACAATATTAGTGATTTCTAAACGAAAATCTGAAACAGAAAAATCAGAAAAGAAAACGGTCACATCTGGGACTCGAACCCAGGACCCTTGTCTTTCCGGGACAGTGCTCTACCAACTGAGCTAATGGGACCCTATTCCCCTCGGTCACTTTTAACTGTATCATACTTCGAATAAGAACTACTAACATTGTCTTCATTTTTTTTTCACTGCACATTTTCATTTTACATTTTTATTGGCAACTATTCTTTTATTGGCAACTATCTTTCTATCTATCTTTCCTTTTCCTTTTCTGATTTTTCTGTTTCAGATTTTCGTTTAGAAATCACTAATATTGTCTTCAATATTTAAATATTACAATTTGAGGTTTTACTCAATAAAATTATTCCCAAAAATAAATATTCATTCTAGACTTGCAGAAAAGTCAACAGATGTCGCACATTAAAAATAAAAACTAATAAAAAATAAAAAATAGGTTTATCTAAAAAGACGCTGTCTGGATTGCATTTAGTTCGGGTTGAATCTTGCGATCATACATAAAGATAGTTGCCAATAAAAATGTACAGTTAAAAGTGACCGAGGGGAATAGGGTCCCATTAGCTCAGTTGGTAGAGCACTGTCCCGGAAAGACAAGGGTCCTGGGTTCGAGTCCCAGATGTGACCGTTTTCTTTTCTGATTTTTCTGTTTCAGATTTTCGTTTAGAAATCACTAATATTGTCTTCAATATTTAAATATTACAATTTGAGGTTTTACTCAATAAAGTTATTCCGAAAAATAAACATTTTTTTTTTTTTTTTTAATGATAAACTATAAATTGTATGGATATTTCAGGCGAATAATTATTGCTTATAATAATTTATTCACATCTGTGCTATCCATAAAAAACCTTGTCTTATAAACATTAGTTTATCATTAAAAAAATAGTAACTGTCCTATTATTTTGAATGTCAAGGGCTCAAGGTTGCAAAATTTAGTCAATAAATATCAATTTGTCGGAAAGGGAGTAGAGGAAGCTTTTCTAAATCTCTTCTAGACGGTAAGAGTTTTTCATATATTGTCGATTTTTCAAACCCGGGAAGGTTTCTTTTAAAATAATGTGATGTTTTCACGCTGATTAAAAATAATTGTATGAGCGTAGCGAAGTCCTGTTTTAACTCGGTCGTTTTGTATTTCATGACTTTGTAAATTTGTTTATACGTTCAGTTTCCGTTTCAATGTGGTGGCTGCTTTAATGGTTCGGTAAAGATTTTTTTTTACTTTCTTATTTGCATTTTGTTAATACATAATACCTACCTGCCTGAAGAACGTTTTAAAAAAAATTGTGTGTAGTTCTTTATTTGAAAAAAAAAACTTTTTTGGAATGAGGTCTGTTTACAGAACTAATAGTTTAAAACATTTTTAAACTTATATTAATTTTCCGCACTGGTCTTAAGATGCTGAAACCGGACCAGTACCGAAAATGATAAAGACATTATTTTTGTCGCTATATTTAAAATATACACATTTGTGAATATTGAGGCATTTCATTTAAATAATCTGATCGATTTAAGATATTAAATTGAATTTAAATTCAGGTGTACCAAGTTAACAAACAACAAAAAATAGTGCATTATTTTTCATAACTAGCTGTACCCCGTCACGCGATGCTGTGGCTCAGTCTGTCTGTGCAAATAGAGAAACAATAGCGCGTGAATCATTTACGTCCAACAGACTATTTTAAAAAAAATCATTTTTTAGCAACATATGAATCTCTTTTTCTAAAAAATCTTGTTTTTACCAGTCACGGATGACATCTATGCAACATAGGTACCTATATAAAAAAAACACGCGTCTTCGAATGCAAAGCTGTGCCAAAACTTCAAAGCAATCGGTGAAGAACTTTCGGAGATTTAAGATTTTGAACAAACGAACATTTTAATTTTTATTTATATAGATAGATAGATGTTGCGAAACGTTGAACAACATAGGGAATCCATCTGGAAAATAAATTTGCAGATTGTTTGTTGACAGCCATTCAACGACATAATATTATATTGTTATTGATATTGATTGTCTAAATCTGTTTAGGAGACCAGAAGATGCATCAAATATTTGAAAACATGTTTTTTCCGACACAGTACGCTGTATCCGGCGAGTCATCCAATTTGTATGAATAAATTTGACCTATTATTAACCATTTAAATGTCAACCAACCACAGACTGTTAAGAATCTGACCTTTATATCTTGATGGAAAAAAAGTTTATTTCTGTGCGATAGTTTTTCAATAATAATTATAATTTATGAATATTTTTTAATAGGATGGTAAAATTCATAGTTATTTTCATGAATAGTGAAATCAGAAAGAAAATTTTGAGTGAGAAGAAATTCAATGTAAATATTCAGAGAAATAAAGTCTCATTTCTTGTAACACGACCATAAGAATTGCGTAACTGACATCGGTTCAGATTTACAAGAATGAAGTCGTTAGTGGTTTTTTAGTTCCATAATTATTTCTTTAAATTCCGGCATTTCGTATGGAAAAAAAATAAATAAATAAATAATTGTGGTCAGAAGTCAAAATATAGTTTTACATTATGTCGAAATAATATTGGAACTTGAAAAACTACTTCCAATACCTTTACGACTAAAAACGTTAAGAAAATGTTTTTGTTCTTTATTCTGTTATTGTAGTAAATTACTTTTTTGGCAAAACGTATTTTGTTTTTTTGTTGTAAATTAAACTTTCTTATCAGATAATTCGTTTATATATTTATAAAAAAAACTATGCATATATCGTATGAAATGTTTTTTTCTGGAAAGGAAAACCATGAGAATTCCCTATAAATAAATAGAGTTCTATGTCGTTTGGAGATCGGAATTACCATATTTGACTTGGAATTGTACGACGCGCTTTTTATCAACATATTTGCAAGTGAAACGCTAAGCCATATTAAAATTAAGATATATTGTTTCCTATCCCAGCAAACAAAATATATTTTAGCATTTTTTAAAGCTTAAATAACAAAAAATCGAGGCAGGAGCGGTGAGATACGTACTCGTACTAGCAAATCCACGGTGGATTTCTTGGCACCCTAGGGGTTAAAAGGTGAAAAATATCAGTGCGCTCAACTGAAATGTAATGCAAGATATGATTATGTCAAAAAATTAATCATAAGGCGTACGATTCCCCCGTGAATAAATCAGATATATTTTTTCATTTAAAATATTGGTATTTAAGTTTTATAAATAATTTTAGAATAATCGTTTAGCAGGTCTCGTCAACAGATTAAACTAAATAAGTAAATCACCGATAGACTTTTTAATGTGTGAACATGGTTATTTTGAAACGCCCTGTTCCATAAACAGCATTCAATGAACGGTACAAACAAGACAAGTGTGTTTGACACGTCTGACATTAGTCCTACAAAGGCCAACTATGTGTACCAATAATGGAACCAATTGAAAACAGGGATATGGTGTGTTATGTAGATAAGTGATTGTTCACAACTCTCAACTCTTGCACGAACTTGTTATTTATCGTCACATGATACAATTTACACGCTTTCTAATAATAAGAATCATAATTATGCCTTATTTATAAATTGAGGGCCTTAGAGGAGTTTTATTTTAGAATTCCTGATTGAGTTGAGAAAAAATCATCTGAAAATTAATAAAAATAAACCAAAAATGCGCAAAGTCATATTAATTATCGCATTTTCGATAAAATCTTACACCACCGAACAGTTTTTCGTTTATACATCAACAATATTATAAGTAAGGGGCATTGAAATTGCGCGTGTGTATGCGTAATTCAATTTTAATCAAACAAAAAAACAGTTTATTTATAAACATGTTCTCTTGTATAATTATTATTATGCATGCAGCTGTTTCGCCTTCCGGAAGCATTATCAAACTGTGATGAAGCCACTTGAACTTATAACTTATAGTGTTAACGAAAAACAACTTGCTTTAATTTTTATTGCCCTTATTGATTTCCGAGTAAAATGTCGGAAATTATAAATGGATGTTAATTTCCCTTTAATGCTTCACACTTATTATATTATTTTTATTTGAATAAAGGTCGTTAGAGTAAGATATAACAATTTTGATTACTCTTAAAAATTTAAAATTGAAATAGAGTTCTACGAATTAAACTTGATAACAATAAATAAATACTATAGAATAGAATGAGGCGATTCCTTGATAACCTAAGCGTAATTTTTAAAACGGAAGCTTGGATGGTCAGTATAATATGTAGTGATATAAACGAAAGTGGATGAAAAAAAAAGTTGAAAACGCTCCAAGAAAAAATGGTACCTGTATGTCCTGAATCGAAATTATATAAGATTTATGAGACGATAAAGTAATTTTGATGTCAATGAAGGAAGCAAAATGAGTCTTCAAATTGTTGTGGTTTTTAAATCTTTTCTGACAACGGAAAACATTTTCTTTCAGATATCAGATACTACTATTGTTCAGATATCAGATACTACTATTATTTTTTTTGTATAAAAGCAAAAAAATAGATTTCGAATAAACTATCTGATCATTTTTCAGAGCTAACATAAAAATTTGAACTCTCTCGAAAGCAATGTGATAAATTTATACTTGATGTCTCCTAAGAGAGAGTTTGTTTTATTAGCCTGTAAAATATGCGCTAGCATAGTAACATGAAAACTGTCAATTATTATATTTATATCGCTTTAATAAGATAGTGGAAATTTAAACGGAAAGTGATTGATTTATCTATCCATGTATAATGTATAGTACCCGAAGGACGTGTTTTCGCACCGACCACATTAAAATCATTACCTTCTTAGATTTCAGATCTGGAGCAGTTTGCACAACGACCAACACTAAACAGACTTGTTGTTGTGCGGAACATTATTGCGTTTTGCAACGTTTATCAATCGACAGAGTTGCACCGGCGAACATGCACATGACAACCTGAATGTAATACATTATCTATTCGTAAATTGTTGCGAAACTAAAGTTATTTTGAAAACACTATTTGCTCTAAGCTAGTATTTTGTTTTGTAGTAATGATTATGTGGAAGATTACTCAAAAACACGTTTATAACATTCCAGAGTAGTAGATACCTACTATCAGTATCGCTTTGGCGAAATACTACCATTCATAATCGAAACGTTGCTTAAAATGGCTTTGTTCGTTTTTGGAGACGCCAGAACTGATGAAATGAACACAAAAAAATCTGCTTTAGTTTTTCAAATATTTTAAATATTACGTAAATCAATAAACTTAATAATATTTAATAAGCTATGGCATTGGCATCATGCATACTTAAAAGACAACATTATTTCACTCCAAAAATGGTTTGCAGGGTGTTAGGGATGTACCTGATTTACTTTAACCGACTCACGGTGATTCCTGACATTATTTCGTCTCTGGTGACATTTTTGGTCTCCGGTGACCTTTACGATGCCCTCAAAAATATTTTCTTAAAATCAAACAAACAAAATATTTCTTCCACATGTCGTCAATGGTCACCATGTAACTGCTGTAACCGCTTAACCCCTCACCCCGACCCTAACCGTCCAATACCTACTGTTTTTTTTAATATTTTAACACCCTTAATATCAGATAGAAAACCTTTCCGCGACCTACTAAAACTTGCACTGCATAGCGCAGAAATAATATACACGTCTCCCTCGTCAGGAAGTAGGAGCTTTTACGAATGTATCGTAAGGAAACACGTATTATGTAAAACACGTACATAATTGAATCTACAATGTTAGTGTTATTAAGGAAAATTAACCTCCTAGGAAGCACTTATTGATTTCATATGAAATAATAGTTGTATTAAACTGGATATAACCCTGCCACGCAATAATACATGAGAGAGTTTGCCGATAGGTAAATTTATTATATTTCTTGAAATATTAACCTACAATGCATTATGTTATATTGACTGGAACGCTTTCTTCTTTGCAGACATGTCACTAGTCACGAGTGTTACATAAATAAATGTTGCTATCGGACTTTCACAGATATAATTATATAAACTGATTTCATATTATTATTATTTATAGTGAAGTTACTTACTCAAGTCATTAAAATCTAATGGCGGTTGCACTTAACTTCAATATTTACATTAAAAAATATCCGCTGTTAATCGAGTTTACGCCAAGTAAACTATGTCAAATATTGAACCCAGGAAAACCGGGAAAACTTTTAATACTTGGAACTTGAATTTTATATTTATTTTGGGCATAAAATGCAAAATGATAATTTCTACCAATTTAAAAATAAAAGACGTTCCCTACCCATTTATAATTTAACTAATTATTCAAAATATGTTGGGATTTTTACAACCGACTCTACGATTCAAAAGATGTTAGTCCATAATTACCGCAGACCGTGAAAATCATAGTATATTATAATTGTAGTATTTGTGAATATGAAAATATTTGCTTCTGAAACACTTTGTTCCTTTCGAAAAATAAATATTGTTAATTTTCTAAAATGAACTTAAATATTTTTTTTCACAAATTGTTAGAAAGTATCAATATTCGAATGAACAGCGTTAGTTATTAGTCGTGGGATCTGTTGAAAATATAAACAAAAAATTGCATTTTTTAAATATATAAATTTTAATTAATTAAATTAAATAATTTCGTTACCTACATTCTTTATTTGAATTTGCATAAATTTAGTATTCTACACATAACTAATTCCAAATTTGAAAATGACACTTAAATTTAATGCAAATTTGGGTTCATTGAACGTGAACATTTTCGCACAGGAATATATAACGCGCATCATCACAGACAAGCGAAAATAGTGTATTTTATAGTAGAAGGTTTATTAGAGACACTTTTTCTGCTTCATGCAATCAGATTTCTGACAAATTTATTTATAGTAATTATTTTTTAGGTCATTATGCCGTGTTGCGCTTCCTTCCTCTTTACTTAACCTTTCGGACAGCTTTACAGTATCCACCATCAGAACAAATGGATGATGAACACTAAAACGCGCGCCGTCGAAAACGTTCGCTAATTAAGGAAAAAGGGCCGTATGGCATAATAGCCCAAGAATGAATCGCGATAATACTTTTGGCCTTGAAAATTTGGGGTGACATTGTTTAACTCGCCATAAGCAGTTTTGCACATGTTGAAACAAAATATTTTTAGTACAATGACTAACTGTTTGCTAAAGATGTATTTACAACATTATATGTTATTGATTGAAGTTTAAATAGTGCTTTATTTGTACCTTGGCAGGACAGGTCCCCACTGCAGCTATCAAAGCCGAGATCTCTAGCTAAATGACTTAATATATGTACCTAGGGTGACCGAATAAATCATCAAAATGATAATTCATAACATTTTTAAAAAGTCATGGAAAGTGATGAAACAAAAACTTTATTAACTGGGTTAAGTAGGCTAGGTTAGGTTAGGTTAGGTTAGGTTAGGTTAAGTTTAATTTTTTTTTCTTCGTTACTAATGACTTTATATCACTTTTTAAAGATGTGTTGAATTGTCGATGCGTTGATTTATCATGGAACCGTATCTAGGTATTATTTATTTTTCAAAAATTTTATCGTCCTTAATTTGTCAAAATCTTAGAATTCAAGGTTGATGTTTTTGTAGCGTCGATATTAATCCATCGAATAATTAATAATAAATCGCTCGACCTACTTAGGTACGTACTTGCTAATTGCTACTTAGGTACGTATTTGCAGCCGAAATCAAAACAAAGCAACCTACCTGTTTCAAGACCTACTTGCCTACTCGCGACAATACTAACGCGCAGTCAGTCCGGGATACTACGAGAACTCGCCAGAAGGTTCGAGTCTACGGCCTATGCATAATCGCCGCAATGTCGAAGGTTCCTGAAACGTACAGTCTGTGCGAGTGCCTAGGATTTAGTTGCCATCCATCTACCTACTGCTACCGTCGGCCGTCTAGTATAAATAGGCCCGACGCAGCGAGCATATCATCAGTGTTCAGTAATTACTATTGTCGGCCGCACCTACTTGCGTTTACTACGGTTTAGTTTCGCGCGCATTCCTTTGTACGTAACCAACGTGAAATATTGTGACTGTAAAATCAGCTGACAACTTATCAATAAACGTTATACCTGAGTGAGAGATCTTTTCATTTATACACCACGATAACCACAGTGGTGACCCCGACTTGATTTAATTTTTAAAGTGTTATCGTGTACAAGCTGTTATTTTAAAAATGTCTCTCCCGCCCGGCGCTACCACAACATCAACGACAAGTTACGGAGGTTACGTGATTAATACTATGGAAAAAATGGTGCTACAGCTACAAGAGGAAATAAACACACTACGACGGGAGTTAACAACTCTGCGCGCCCAGGAACGCCCATCCAGGAGTACCAGTCCTCGTCGGCGGAACCATCACTTGCGCGGTCATTCCAGGGGTCACCCTACGTTCAGTACCCAGACGCGCTCCTTCGCAAAACCCTGCAACGTTGAGCAGGGAGACGCCCCGCTCACACTGATGTCAACCAGCACCAGCAGCCCGACACAATTAAGTCGCCTCTTCGTAACTGACCGGGCAACTCGCATCCAGTTTCTCGTAGACACCGGCGCGGATCTCTGCGTTTACCCACGACGCCTAGTCCAAGGCCGTCCGGCCAAGCAGTCCTACGAATTGGCGGCCGCAAATGGAAGCACCATCGCGACGTATGCCTGACGCTCAACCTGGACCTAGGCCTGCGTCGTGATTTTACTTGGAGTTTCGTCATTGCTGACGTCTCCAGGCCCATCATAGGAGCGGATTTTCTAGCACGATTCGAGCTCCTAGTTGATGTCCACAACAGGCGACTGCTGGATCAGGTGACGAACCTGACAACTACAGGCAGGCGCAGTAACAACATGACCGCTTCCATCAAGACTGTCACAGGGACATCCCCCTACCACAAACTTTTACAACAGTATCCGGACCTTACGCGCCCTGACGGCGCCATGAAGGAAGTTCGCCATACTACCCTTCACCACATCAGGACTACTCCAGGTCCTCCAGTCGCAGAACGTCCTCGCCGCCTCGCCCCTGACAAGCTCAAACGGGCCAAGAAGGAGTTTGAGACCATGGTCCGATTAGGAATTGCCCGGCCTTCAGAGAGCTGTTGGGCATCCCCACTTCACATGGTCCCTAAGAAGGACGACCAATGGCGACCATGCGGTGACTACCGCGGATTGAACGCCAGAACTATACCTGACCGGTACCCAGTCCGACACATCCAAGATTTCGCCCAGTCGCTGAGGGATACCAAGATATTCTCCACAATAGACCTGGTACGAGCTTACAACCAGATTCCAGTAGCTCCTGAAGACATCCCGAAGACGGCAATATCCACGCCGTTCGGACTCTTCGAGTTTCCAGTGATGTCCTTCGGCCTCCGCAACGCAGCCCAGACGTTTCAACGTTTTATCGATGAGGTCACCAGAGGATTGGACTTTTGTTACGCATACATCGACGACATCCTCATTGCCTCATCATCAGAGGAGGAACACATGAACCACCTCAAGACCTTGTTCCAGCGCCTGCAGGAATACGGGGTGGTCGTCAACGCCAGCAAATGCCATTTTGGATTGCCTGAAGTAAAATTCTTGGGGTACCTGGTGTCTGGTGAAGGCACTACACCCCTGCCAGAGAAAGTCGACGCAATAAAAAATTACAGTCGGCCTGAAACGGTGAAGGATTTACGACGCTTTCTGGGAGCTCTCAACTTTTATAGGAGGTTTCTCCCCAATGCAGCAGAGACGCAAGCACCGCTCAATGATTTCCTCACTGGAAAACAGAAAGGCAAGCAGCCCATTTCCTGGACAGCAGCGACCTTGGAAGCCTTTGACAAGTGCAAGGAAGCCCTTGCTCAGGCGACCTTGCTAGCTCACCCAAAGTGTGAAGCCCCACTATCCATAGTCAGCGACGCTTCTGACACCACAGCTGGCGCCGCACTCCAGCAGCTCATCGCAGGTCACTGGGAACCGCTGGGTTTCTTTTCAAAGAAATTTAGCGCGGCTGAAAGAAAATACGGCGCTTATGACAGAGAACTCCTGGCCATCTACCTCGCTGTGAAACACTTCAGACACATGGTAGAGGGCAGGACGTTCACCATATTTACGGATCACAAACCCATCACTTTCGCCTTTCACCAGAAGGCTGATAAATGCTTCCCAAGGCAGTTCCGACACCTTGATTTCATTAGCCAGTTCACCACGGACATTCGCCACGTAGCGGGCAAGGATAATATCGTCGCAGATGCCCTCTCCAGGGTCGAGTCAGTCGACGCTCCCCTGGACTATGCAGCACTGGCAGCTGATCAGGTGAACGACACGGAACTAGAGCAATGCTTAAAGGGAAGTTCTAGCCTACAACTTAAGAAAGTGCGCATTCCCGGCATCAACACGGACTTGTACTGCGATATGTCTACAAATACAGCGAGACCTTTCGTCACCAAAAAGTTTCGGCTTGCAGCATTTAATGCAGTCCATCAGCTGGCTCACCCAGGCGTCAAAACAACGGTTAAGCTCATAACTGAACGTTATGTCTGGCCGGCCATCAAGGCGGACGCGGGTAAATTTGCACGCAACTGCCTACAGTGCCAACGCAGTAAGGTGTCACGTCACGTGTCAGCACCCTTAGGAACTTTTCCCAGACCATCGGCCAGATTCGAGCATGTGCACATAGATATCATCATCATGCCCTCATCTGAAGGATGCCGATACTGCCTCACCTGCGTAGACAGGTTTACAAGATGGCCAGAGGCTTTCCCGATTAGGGACCAGGAAGCAGCAACTGTGGCGCGCGCTTTCTACCAGGGGTGGATTACCAGGTTCGGTACTCCGCTCCGAATTACAACTGATCAAGGAAGACAGTTTGAGTCAAGGCTGTTCAGGGAGTTAAACTGCCTGGCAGGTACGACTCAAATACGTACCACAGCTTACCACCCCGCGGCTAACGGCATGGTTGAGAGGCTACACCGCCAGCTTAAGGCAGCGATTAAATGCCACCAAAATGACCGCTGGACTGAGGCGCTTCCCACAGTGTTGATGGGAATCAGGGATGACCTCGCTGCCACTTCGGCCGAACTGGTGTACGGAGAGCCACTCCGCCTACCTGGAGAATTCCTCGCTGCTCGGCCAGCGAACGACGTCAGTACCAGCGATTTCCTCAAAGAGCTGAGGCAATATTTTAACAACCTAAGACCGGTTGAAGGTTCCCGTCATGGCGAAAGGAAATGTTTCATTTTTAAAGACCTTCCCGCAGCTACCCATGTGTTTCTAAGGGACGACACCGTAAAAAGCCCGCTTCAGCAACCCTACACTGGCCCTCACCAAGTGGTACGCCGGAACGAAAGAACGTTCACCATTTTAAACAGAGGCAAAGAGGTAACGGTGACCATAGACCGCCTCAAACCTGCGTACATTGCCCAGGAAACTAAGGAAACTACGCAAGGAATAAGTTCAACCCTTCCTTTGCCCGCTACCAACACGGATCGCACTCATACGACCACACATTCCGGTAGGCGTGTTCGTTTCCCGGACTACTTTAACGCCTAAAGGCACGTTCAACCCAAAACGCTATCCTACGCTTTTTGATGACGAGGAGTACTGCAGTGATCAATTAAGGCACCACGGAACATCATGCAGCCGACCATCTCCGCACAAGCGCGGATAATAGTGCCACCATGGTTATCTGAGTGAATCTTCAACCTGTGTTGTGTACATGTGTTTTACAAAATTTTTTTTTGAAGTGTCACAATTTAAAAGACGTTCGTCTATGAGCTATTTCTTCTATCGCAGCCCTCAGCAAAGCTGCTGGGAAGGGGGTGTCTGTAGCGTCGATATTAATCCATCGAATAATTAATAATAAATCGCTCGACCTACTTAGGTACGTACTTGCTAATTGCTACTTAGGTACGTATTTGCAGCCGAAATCAAAACAAAGCAACCTACCTGTTTCAAGACCTACTTGCCTACTCGCGACAATACTAACGCGCACTCAGTCCGGGATACTACGAGAACTCGCCAGAAGGTTCGAGTCTACGGCCTATGCATAATCGCCGCAATGTCGAAGGTTCCTGAAACGTACAGTCTGTGCGAGTGCCTAGGATTTAGTTGCCATCCATCTACCTACTGCTACCGTCGGCCGTCTAGTATAAATAAGCCCGACGCAGCGAGCATATCATCAGTGTTCAGTAATTACTATTTTCGGCCGCACCTACTTGCGTTTACTACGGTTTAGTTTCGCGCGCATTCCTTTGTACGTAACCAACGTGAAATATTGTGATTGTAAAATCAGCTGACAACTTATCAATAAACGTTATACCTGAGTGAGAGATCTTTTCATTTATACACCACGATAACCACATTTTCACCAAACACGCGAATATACACGAATGTACATATGTCAGTCAACTATATATGGATATATCTTTTACATAAGTTTTATTGTAAGCCTAACAGTGAAATCGATAACTTTACAATTTCCGATCGATAGGCTAATGATTTTATACCCATTTTCCGAACACGGTCGCGCTATTGTAGTCAGACCAATATTGATACTGCAATAAATAAGAAATTTATAAACGCTGACACCAATGGATGTAGTGTCTATGAATTGACATTCCGAAACGTCAAACAGCTTCGTAGAAATATTAATAAATTGACAATCGTAAATGGAAATACTATCATAACTAAAATACCAATATAGGCAATTCGTATTTATTTTTTTGACACTAATTAGTTAATAACGTCTTTATTCAAACATGTCATATGAACAACTTTCGTTTCTTCAAGCCTGAACCAATGTAGCGTCATTGGCCCGAACGGATTCAACTCACCGCGTATACGACTTCTTTCAATTCTAAGAGCTTCGTTAGTTCCACTCCGTTCATTAATAAATCAGTCATTTTGCGTAAGCAAGTATACCCGAAATAACTATTTGTTGATGCTCGTATTTTAACTTGGTATTTTAAATTATATATGTCTTTAGTAAGGCTTCGTTCTAAACTTCTGTAGGAAAAATGTTGGAAAGAGATATTTATCTACGCTGGATCGTAGAAACATCAATAAAAATATTAATCGGAATGTTTTCAAAGATCCCGTGGAAATATTCCCAACAAAACTTATCGAATCTTTTCCAAGTACAATATTATTTATGTGTAAAGAAATAACAAACGCCTGAAGAGAAATGTATTTTAACAAAATCCAATAACTCAAGAGTTGTGGAAAATTCCAATAACTTCTTACGTAACAACGTTGGTAAGTAAATATTTCCACAGTCTTTTATCCAACATAAAGGTCTTAAAATGAATTCCCGAATAGTTTTACTGGATTTAATAATATTGAATCGATAATTTTGCTGGAACTAAATAAGTCTTGATGATTTAACTCTGTCAAGTGCCAATGTGCATTTTAAACAGGTTAAACTTTTGCAAGGAAGCTGAAGAAATAGCTATAAATAACACAGGCATAAGAAACCATTTTTAAAACAAAAACTTTCATAACATAAAAAAATGTGCTTTTATTAAATCCTATTTTTCCTTGGTTTTTGAATGCATCCATTTGAATTTTACTTTTGTTTTCGACAGTAAATGAATGCAAATCTTGAAGCAGAAATAAATGTCGGTCCTACCCGATCGGCATATAGTGAGGTTGGTAGAGTTTTCGACTCTACCAACCACCGAGCAATATTCATTTTATATGCCTTTTTGCTAATTTAGCATACATCTTCAATTATGTATATTGATTATGTAGACTTTCCTTTCTTTTTTATTTTTTTTTCTAATGCTCTGATTCATCATAATGCTGATAAAAAAGTGGACACATTGGTACCATGAATAGGTAACTTTCATATTCTTCTTAGAGTCCATTATTTTTTGAAGTCTGCAAAAAAATATTTAGTGGGGAAAAAATAACCGTTTAATAAATTGATGGAAAATGAGGTAAATGATTTCAAGGGATCAATTGGAGCCAGCTTGCGGGCCACGGGTTGCCGACGACTGCTAATATACTTCAAGATTCTCAATTAATTATTTTACATCTCGAGTTTTTTCTGTCCATAATAATAAATAACTTTTGTGGTCTTAATTATAACAACTGTCAATCTCACAGAATAAATACATTAACTTAAAGCTCGTATATTTACCAACTCAATCAATGCTAAAATAGGCAATCATCTCCTTGACAATGTCCACTAAGCGAACGGAAGATATTTATCGCTTCATTATAGACCTCTTTTCTTGCCCAAAATCATAAATATGTAATTTGGCGACCCGAAGTGAATCAATCGAAGAAAGGATGCATCTTCTAACGAACACAATCTTATAATATTAAATCCAATTGTCTTCAAAACAACGAATGATTTAGGTATTTACCCAACAAATGTTTCTAATTTAACTGTTATCTATAATAAGTTATAAAAATCATTTTTTTTCTTGTTTATTACATCCAGAAAAATAGAACGTTGCAATTTTATTTGGGAAAGTAGAAAAACAAACTGCTTCATCATCACGAACCTTGCTCAAAGAAAGAGTTTTCTAGATTTGGAAAACTTTTTCTTCTTCATATTCCTAACGAAATTCACTTAAAGCCTTCTCAAATAGTTATTTCATTCGAGTTTGTTTATTAGTTAAGGCGACTTATTTTCTCGAAAACTTCTAAATCATTTTGGACCATCTAATCATAAATAGATACTACAGAATTTTTTAATAACGAGCTGTTTTTCGGTTATATTTTGTCATTTGGAAGGTTTTAAGAAGCGAAAACTTTTTTTTTTGACGACCCAACGAAGGAATTTCTTGTCTGGAGTAGAGTTGGAGTCCTTGTAGATTTGCTGTAGTATTGAAGCACAGTAGCCCTGGCTACATTGCGTGCAATTCGTGCTCCATAAAACCGTACACTTGAATAAAAAAGCTCCGATTGAACCGTTTGTATTCCACAGCGCAGGTATTGTAGCAGTAATATGGCTTTCTCAAACACACTGCTTTTTCTGTTCCCCTCGCCAGATGACTTCATTTGCTTTTTTTCCACAACTCGGCGAACATAAAGTGGGCCCATTAAAGTTAACAATCATTCCGTTCTTAGTTCCGACCAGTTGGCCGAGGCCCTTATTGGGGGAGTAAGCTCGCCCTAATTTAATTGTTAAACACCTTTCTGCGAGACTTCATTTAATTGAATTGCTCAATGTACAATATACCAGTATGTAATGGCGGATACAAAACAATTTATTCGTTTAATGATCTCTCCTCGAAAGTAATAACAAAATTAATTGCTTCATCAAAATCAATTCAATTAAACGTATGCATTATCTCAGAAATGTTTTTCTCGATAACTAATGAATCTATGAAATTTGTTCGATTGAAGTGTCAGCTTCTTTCTTCGCGTCAGTTTTCTTTGAATTACAAATTTCAAATAGGATTAAGTAAAATAACTTGTCTAATTTGAGTGTATTTTCACAAACATTTAATGAACAAGAAAAATCACGGTATATTAAAATATCGTTTTTGAAAAAGACGATTAAAATAATTTTCTGTTAAATATTATATTATGGGTTGCTCCCTACTACCTACTTTATCTCTTGTTTAAATGATAAATTAGATAGGTAGACATGCGTATTTTAAATACGGAATTATGAATTAATTATCTAAAATAAAATAATTTTCTGTTAAATATTATATTATGGGTTGATACCTACTACCTACTTTATCTCTTGTTTAAATGATAAATTATATAGGTAGACATGCGTATTTTAAATACGGAATAATGAATTAATTATCTAAAATAAAATTATTTTCTGATGAAAAAACTTACTTTACCACTGGTCTGAATTATAATTTACACAACTGATTCCAATTCGAAAATTACACTTACCTTCAAATTTGAGTTCATCGAACGTAACTAACGCACATTGTAGACAACCGAATTAGTATGTTAATTAACAGGCCTTTGAAAAATCAAGCGATGTTATAATATTTGCCAAAGAAAGCCCAGACCCTTGAAAAATCACGAAATTCGACTTCAGTCCCTTAACTCTAAGAAAATCAAACAAAAGTAATACTAATTTAAAATATACAATTAAAATAATTTTCTAGAAAAAAACATTGTATTGTTGGTGGGTACCCACTTGTTTAAATTCTTCACACAATCAATTGGTATTGTATTTTAGATTGGTACTAGCTTGTTTATATTCTTCACACAATCAGTTGGTATTATATTGTAGGTTGGTACTCGATTGTTTAAATTCTTCACACAATCAGTTGGTGTTGTATTATAGGTTGGTACTCGCTTGTTTAAATTCTTCACACAATCAGTTGGTGTTGTATCGTAGGTTGGTACTCGCTTGTTTAAATTCTTCACACAATCAGTTGGTGTTGTATCATAGGTTGGTACTCGCTTGTTTAAATTCTTCACACAATCAGTTGATATTTAAAAAAAAACACTTATTTAAAACGATTACGACTTCATTAAACCAGAGTAAGAAACACAACCGAAAGTATTTTTGATGGTGTTGCTGATTATTTATGATCCCTCATTTGCGAGTATATAATTTTTTTTAAATGATGGATATACAAACAACCAACAAAAACTGCCTCTTTTATTTAAAGGAATAAATAATGAATTGTTAAATACAAGAATATATTTAACAACAAACTATATTATTCATATCGATAAGAATGAAAATAGTTTGCCCATTTTAAATAACAAACGATACAATATTCTTGTGGCCAGTAAGAAACTAGTTTAAATTCATAAATATATCCCGTTCAAACAAATAGTTTTATTTTTTTTGTTCAACCGACAGCAGAATACAGAACAGAACAGAACAGAACGGAACCCAGAAGGAGCGATGTTTGATCGAATGTCTATTAAATGGAATTTATGTTTCGTCTGCGGACGTTTCCATGTCCGACTACCATTGTTCCATGAATTATGCATAACTTTATGGAAATGGTATTGTAATTTCTAGTTTCACAACAGATTTTATTATAGGAACAAAATCATATAAATGTATTTAAATCCACTGAATACAATCAAGTGAATAAATTATCTTTGTCATTGAAATTTTAAATTATAATCATACAGACTCGTCTCTCTAGGGTTTTGAAATATTAATGTCTCGCTTTAGATTAAATAAAATATTTAAATTGTCGGTAAATTATATGTTAATAAGCTCCTTAAAATAACAAGAGGTTTTACGAATTTTCCGAGGTTTAAATAATTTTTCATAATTGTACATTTTTTGGATTTTTTCTCTGAAATGTGTTCACAGAAATGTAATGTAAAGTAACAACATATTAAATTCAAGCAATTTTTCTATTAATAAAAATAAAGAAGATTGGATCATTTTCAAAGCGCTGTTTTCATTATATATTCACTTCAACTCTATTTGTACAAATACCAATATCAATTAGACTTGTAACTAATAACTCATAATCAAGATTTATTAATAGTGTCTTACAACTAATATTAATAACTTGTGACTTACAACTTACAGCTAGCAACTATCTACTGAGAATTGTAACAAGTGACTTACTGAGACTTGTTAATCAATTTCCTAGTGAAATCTTACACAACGTTATCAAATATAAATGTGTTTCATATATATTTTGAATTTTTATTTTTATTTGTTTTATATTTTAATCTTTATTTAGGTATATGAAAATTAATGTGTCCTATGGCTGAGTAGATTTTGGTAATTGTTGTACCTATTTGTATATTAACTGAGTTTTTATAACAGGATTGTTCTCACGTAAGTGAGATCGTCTGTAAAAATCTAGAATAAATAAATAAATAAATATTAAATAGCTATATAGTATCGAAAATTATTAACATGGAATATTTGTTCTAATATTTATTCTAAAATGTTTACTTAAGTGAGTCTGCTGCTCATAAATACATTGAGACAAAGTTTTAATTTGCATTCATATTATATCTGTTAATTTATCAGTATATTAGGTTAGGTTTTTTAGTATTCAGAGCGCTTGAGGCGAAGCTTCACAAAATTGCGCTATGTAAATGGTTACTGTAATTGTAAACCTAACCTAAACTAACCATCACGCCTACGAAGGGGTTGGAACCAACACTCGTCCGTCTTGCACACTCATTCACATTCATAAGTTTTTACGTCGTACCTACTCTTCTAATACTCCATTTTGTTCAAGTGTTTGGTTCACTTGAACTTGTCATGACGTTTCAAGTTCAAGTGAACCAAAACACTTGAACAAAATGGAGTATTAGAAGAGTGGTTACCAAGTTTTTACGTTGTAACTACTCTTCTAATACTCCATTTTGTTCAAGTGTTTGGTTCACTTGAACTTGTCATGACGTTTTGGTAGATTTCCGACTTCTTATAATTCATATCCACATGCACGACATAGGTATAATGAATCCACCGAACGTAACCTTGAAAGCCCTCCACATAGACATCTTAATTGATAGTCTTGCCCTAACATTAAATTTTGGTATCATTTCAACGAGCTGGAGGCAAACCACGTGACCATATTTTTGGCACCACGAGGATTCTAGAATACTTTGAATAAACTACAATATCAGTCGTACGTTGAATGCCGAAGATTGCCGCCGATTGAAATAACCCAGACCCTGCGCAAAAAAGTAAAGTAAGGAAAAGCTTTGAACGTTGTCCATTCTAGGACTTATCTGGATCTGAATGTTCGTTTTTAAACGAACCGCCTGGCGTAGCGACGCTAAAAATGAATGTGGTTGGTAAATTATAACATCGTTAAAATAAAAATAAAATAATTTAAATATTTAATTCTGAAAACAAGAGCAAACTTTTGTTGACTACAAACCTGACTTGGGGGTTTGTAGTCAAGTTGTTTACGCAGCCAGCAATTTGCACGCCATTGTAAAAATGATTAGTTACTCATAAATAGATTTTATTTTTGAGGACTGATTTATGAAAGTTGCCTGCACACTATAAGATGCACACGAAAAGAAAGTAGCTCCTCGCAACATGGTTGGTTCTCCTTTTCCTGATTTCCCGGTCATATCAATTTGAATGTCTATGGCCCTGCATTATTTCATTCGCAATTCAGTCGCACGTGGTTGAACCATGTATGAGCCTAGTGGATTTCGTTTTGACTGCATTCAATGAGTACATTTCGCCCTCCCCTAGTGAATTCCACCTCTCACTAGATAATTACAATATTATATATATAAATTCATATATATTTTAAGGTTAAGGTTTTCACGGGTGTAAGATGTAGAATGATGTTCTCGGTTTACCCGCGTAACGTAGTCCTTAAAAGGACTTTTTGATTCCTGACGTTTCGGATACTTCGGACACAAAAGTACTTCCAACTAGTTCAAAGCAACCCAATCAGGTCGCCACACGCATACTGCTTGATATTGCCAACCCCACCCCCACCCCCTCTACCGTCAAATCACTCTCAACACGCATACTTTGTCCTAGACATAAGAATTGATAAGAACTTACTTGTATCATGACTTCTGGACCGAACAGACACGCGAAAGCATTCAGTTTGAGACAAAATTCAGGACATAAGGCCTCTGAAGATGGACAGTGAGATCTGTCCGAAACGTCATGAATTAAAAAGTCCTTTTAAGGACTACGTTACGCGGGTAAACCGAGAACATCATTCTACATATATATACATATATATCAAAGACTTCTCTCGTCACCTGCTGTGTATATACGTTCTACGTAAGTGAATATACTGCCCATTGAAATATTATTTTATGACTATCAAAAAATGACAATTGCAACTTTAACGAAATGGGGTAGTTTGTAGAACCAGCGGCGCCATTTTGTAATCCGGAGGGTGTGAATATTGCATCGGCAAAACTTCTCACTCTCAGGACGTTTGGGAAGTTTAAAACCTTCACAAGTTTTTGCCATTAACCTAATAAATTCCTATTACGGCCTTCCAGCCAGCCCCTCTCCCTCTTCTTCCCACCCCAATCCCCTCTCTCTCCCCTTTCTCCTCCCTACCCCGAACACACAACCCCTTACAGAATAAACACACATCAACCGACATATTGTTTTTCGGAGAGGGTCGCTAATATCATTTTGTTTTGCGCTCTTACATAACTTAGGGCGTTTTGAAATTAGCTGCCGAAGGGAAAATTTATTTATTATTACTTTAAATCCATACTTTCAATCTGCATACACGAACATGGAATATTCTTATGTTGAAATGAGTCTGTCCTCGTTACATATTGACTGAAAAGAGAGAATGTAATAACCAAACCATTTTTATTATAATCCCTTTTTTGTTTTCTGCGGAGAATTCTAATCTGTGGAAAATATTAAATATGGTGAAAAACTATATTTGAAACCATATACTTGTTTTCGCTAAAACAATAAGAACAAGTAGGCAAGGAAAATTACTGTTTCTCAGACATGTTTCGCAGGGCTACCACTGTCGGAATGGTATAAATACACACAATCCTAAGTGTGTGCTGTGGGGTCAAATCTAATTGCGCGAACACCCTTGGTCAAAAATCAATGCAACTACTGATTGTATTAAAATAATAAGAATTAAGTAGGTATCTCTTCAAAAATATGAGCAGTCTTTTAAAGGAAATTAAGTTCGGGTAAGGAAAAAGGAATCAGGGGTGGGTATCTAGGGATCAATGTGACCAGGAGTGACGGACAAACCTGCCACTCCCGATCTGGCACGCCACGCAGCTAGTGGGCAGGCGCATCCTGAACAAACCTCACACGATGAACATGGGTAACCCCGCTTAATCACCAAACGTAGCGAACCACTTGGGTTGACCTATGGTAGAGGTGTTGGTTATCCAATAGATGGTTCCCGGGGCAGAGGTACCCAAACCCGCCTCCCAAGTTGTATCAAATCAAATCCTCCCGCACTTTTTTCCTTTCCTTAAAAAGACCCATCCACACAGCATCCCCAAGATTACATAGTCCTTGAGGGAAAGTATTGATTTAAGTGTAAGGTTAATGTAAAAAAAGCAGTATAACCACCCTCTGTTCAAAATCAAGAAACCCCTTTGCGTCGGAATAGTGAGATAATTTTAAAATTTTGCTCCATAAATTGAAAATCTATTTTGTATCGGAATTTACATTTCATTAACATAGAAATGAAATCGCTTTATCCTTTATAGAAACATGCGAAAGACTTCCTCCTGCAATTTGCAAATTTAAATTTGAACACTATTCACCAACACGTACATATAATTTACTTACTCCGCAATTTTCCTTGGAAAAGTTTTTCTCACTATTTCGCTTTATAAAGAAGATAAATGTAAAAAAAAATTACGTAAAATCAATTTCATACAATTTCAGTTTACTAGAAGAGATATATATATATTTTTTAAATATTTAAAACAGTTTACAGACAATTTCATTTTACTAGTACTAGCATTTATATTTGTACAAAAAAACTAAATAAGGTAAGTTTTTCAGAACATTTCCCTTAAAATAAAGGGGAAAAGCCAAAAATGTGTATATTCTTGGTATACCTTATATAGTAGGTAATAGGCATTAAAATCCCTTGACAGACACACAGGGATCGGTTCTGTCTCCGACTTTATTTTTGTTGTACATCAATGACCTTTTGACATGTGCACCGATTCATTGTTACGCGGATGACAGTACAGTTCATGATAGCTTTTTGTTTGACAGGCTCCCAAAGGGCACACAAACTCCAAGGGATCGGAAGGCTTTGAAGAAGAGAATGGACGGTTATCTCGAGAGTATTTCCTCCTGGAGTAAAAATAATCTCGTCGAATTTAATGTTTCAAAGACCCAATCCTGTCTGATTACGTCTAAAAGGGATCCAAATGATAATCCTGAAAAAATGATAGTCTCCTTCAACGGAAGCAATCTTCCGAACAGGCCTTCCATTGATATGCTTGGTGTAACTATAAGTGACCAGCTCAGGTACGGGGGCTCCATCGAAGCCAGAGTAAAGTTGGCCTATCAGAAGCTGGGCGTACTGTACAGGGCCCGCAGATACTTTAATAGAACACAACTGCTGACCCTGTACAAATCGCAAGTGCGCCCTACTGTCGAATTTGGCAGCCATCTCTGGTCCGGAACCCCAAAATACCTGAAAACAACCCTCGACTCTGTGGAGAAACGGGCGGTCCGTTTGATAGATTCCCCAATCTTAACAAACGGACTGCAATCTTTAGAGCACAGGTGTCAGGTAGGTATGCTGTCCTTGTTTTATCGGTATTACAATGGAAAATGCTCTGAGGAACTAGCGTCATTGATCCCTTCGGCACCGGTGCGTAGTCGGGATACACGCCAAACGCGCGCCCAATATTTGTACACGGTTGACATTTGTCAGATGAGAACGGGTCGTTTCTACGATTCGTTCTTAGGTTCAACAGCTCGGCTGTGGAATGAACTGCCGGCCTCTGTGTTTCCTCCCTCCTACAACTTGGGACTCTTCAAGACCCATGTTCACTCCTTCCTCTCCACAAAAAGACACTCCACACAGCATCCCCAAAGATGACATAGGCCCTGAGGGAAATTATTTTCTTCAGGGCCTCCTGTGAGGAGTTAATATGAAAAAAAAAAAATTATAAAAAAACGGAGTCTAGAAACGTTCGATTTCAAGCACAAAACTGGTTTTTATTTATTTTGTAAATAATTTTATAAGAAAGCAAAAATATATTATAATGGAATTCTACCATGAATTGTAATTTTCTCTGTGAAACTGTCATAGGTAATCTTAGCTGTAATACTGTATTTTTTAAAGTTGTATTTTTTACGCATTCATACATTTCTATTGAAAAAAAAAAATTATTAGTTTACATTTATATTTTTTATTTTATTCTACTTAATCGAAACGATAGGAAAACCTTCAATTTATCTAGAGCATATTTTCTGGTATTCATAATGTACACCAATTCTTTAAAAATATTAATCAAAATAGTGATATAGCATTAAACTTCGTCTTAAGTACTAGAAATTGTACAGAAAAAAACTACGGACAAAAAAAATTCTTACCATTTGGCTTTACCAGAAGAGATAAATAAACAAAAACCCTAAATTGAGTAAAACAGTTTTTCATATATTTTTTTGTTACTAGAAGAGTATATTAGTAAAAAAAAACTAAATTAGTTCAAAAGTACTCAGACCATTTCCCTAATAGAGAAGATACAAAAAAACTATAGGTAAAAAAGTTTTAACCAAAGAAAAGATACAAAAAACTATATTAGGTAAAACAGTTTCAATCCTTTAGACTAATTCGCTTTACTGTAAGATATATAAATATAAGTACTAGATAAATATTTCCTAACTAATTAATTAATTAACCGGTGGATGAGTAGGGCAACACTGGAGGAAGAAGTCGAGCGGGGTTCCGTTTCCGGAAGGGTTCACTCTGTAACAGTGGCTATAGAAAAGGTAAATGTATAAAATAACTAAATTAGACAATAATGAAGATAAAATAAACTTTAATTGACTGAATTGTTATTATGTTATTGTTTTACGCATAAAATAATTATAACTTTGGGTATGTATTTATATTTATATGTTAGCTCATGTCTATGAATATAAAGGTCAAATGGGCATTTTAAATTTAAAAACAAACAAAAAATATTATATAACTATGACAAATTAATGTGAAAACGATCCAGCTCCAACATTTGAATCTGACGAAATCTGACGAAAAAACATTTTACATTAGTTCACATTGCACTGCCTTATAAAATATTCCCAAAAGTAGTAGAAAACAAACATAAATTTTTAACTATGAAGACATAGTAAATAAATAATGCTAGTATGTAATTTGTAATTAGCAAAAAAAGCGTAAATATCATAGTTTTGAGCAAAACCTACCAGAAGATGGAATTGTCTGAAACCGCTCATGTAGATTCATCAAATATTAATTTTAACATGAATCTTTTCACGAGTTTCCATTTAACTAAATTCTTATCCTAAAACAGTGCAGACATTTCCCTCCGTTATCTACTTTTGTAAAGTTCTGCCATGCGATTCACGAAGCCCGACATAGGCTTATTCCGCCCAAGCCTCGTTCAAATATTCCTAGGAAAAACCGAAGTTTAAAGTAATCTGAGACTAAACCGCGGATCTTTCAGAACAAGGCTACCTTTTCAACTGAAATTCAAACTATTCAAACAAACACACTGCGTTTATCTCTCTCTAACAGATTGTTATGTGATGCGCTAAATGAGACAAAAGATGCATATCCCCTTTAAGACTAATTTAATGTTTGTTTAAACCATGTTCATTTATGGGTTCTGAATGACTTAAGACTGAAATACTGTCTTATGTAATTAATGTTAAATATGCGTTAAATTATTTTATTTTATTCTCGTTTGAAGCTTATTTTTAATATATTAGTAAAACCTTCTTATGTTATATAGTTGACATTTAACCACTTGTGCGCCGTAATTATATATCAACAATCAAAAATGTTGTCCGTTGCTTGTATGCAAGGTGAAATCATACTTTCTTTTTGAAAGATTTTGTACCTTAAAAAGTGCTCACAGCAAACTAATATATATCTTGTTCACTGTGGTTTTGACTTGCCAACGAATTTAATATTTTATTTGTGAACAAGTGCGCGGCCATTGTGGAAGCTCATCGATCTTGCGACGCTCTTTTTTATGTAATATTAATATATTTTTTTTTTTTTTGAATGACACTTATTTAGCTTTGTGAATATACAATAAAAACATAAAAGTATTTTTAGATTTTTTTTTTTACCTTCTACACATAAAATGAGGCAGAAAAAAATAATTTCTATGAACATATAAGAAAACTACTTCTAGGGAAACTACGTATTACAGATATATACAATGATCATAAATATATTATCAGGTAAGAAGTCAGTTGTTGCGAAAGATCCTACCGATGCACGGCTGGCCTTTCTCGGCTCGGCTTTCGGAAGGTTAAAAACTATTAATAGACTATTTTTCATTTTTATTCGAATCACTTAGGATAAATGTTGTCCTTTTGTTTGTCCCTGAATCATGTTATATATTACAGATTTTTATTTGGTTGTAATAAGCTTACCTTATGTTGTGTTTTATGTTAATAGAGGAATGCTTATTCAGTGGCGTAAATATAATTTTTTCTTTTCATATAAAAATTATTTTCATTTAATATAGCAAAATTGTCACATCCATATGACGCATCCTCGAAAAACTTGTTTTGTCTCCTTTTTTATTTTGTTTTTTTTTATGAAACCGCACAAGAGTCTTAACTGCTCCCAACCATCTGAATCCAGTGAAACAATTGCAACCCCGATTGGGGTAAGTTGTGAGGCTGAATGTTGTGAGCCGGGGAAGAAGAAGGTGAGAAGTACCTTGCCATTTAGATCTGGTCACCAGACACGTCCAAAGCCATTTCAAGCAATTGGTTTCCCTAGCCTTCCACCAGGGCTATACTGAGAGCATCTTCCACTCTGGAACGTGTGGCAAATGTACTACAAACTGTGTGCATCTTGTTGTTTCTTATCTTAATGTGCTTTTGTAATAATAACAACAATGCTTTTAAATAGCGCAATTTAGTTATAATTCTCCCCGACTGCGCTGTTTCTATTTCTCTAATGGCTTACACTATAAATACTATACATTTACTTAGATAATCTATATGGGGGTGCTATTTTCACACAAAACACAAAATTACTCCCACAGTGGTGCTTGCATTATACTCGTATAAACAGCACAACCCACTGCTGTGTTATTAACTTTCATATAATTCCAACCATACACCAAAACAAAAGTAAGATATTATGAATTTGAACAATTCATCGAATTTCAAATTTGATTTTCAAATTCTGCAAAGCTTCTCTTCAGGTTCTATCACTATTTCAGTTTTGTGAAACAACTGGCCAATTGTGATATTGTAACAAGTGTTTTTCAAATTCTGTGAAATAACCCATTCTCAGAGGGATTTTTTTTTAACTAAACACAAAGTAAAATGTCTCATTGTATTATATAACGTCTTGAGGCTCTGTAGTAAGCGTTCAATTAGAAGAAGAAAATGGTTTGAAAGGGAAATATGTAAATACGAATATTAGAGAGAGCACTCTATAATATAAAAAAAAAACGATTACAATTAATGAGTACAAAAAATAATAAAACAAAACCTATTTAAAATAGAACAAATATCTCTAGACAACTGTTATGTAAAATAGTATTTAAAGAAATACTGTGATTTTTTTTTTCAATACCTATAATATGTTAAATAACAGAACCATAGAAAGATAGAAGCCAATAAAAATTTGGGTTGAGAAAATGAAGACAATGTTGGTAGTTCTAATTCTAAGTATGATACATAACTTAATTAACTTAACTATGAAGGAAATATGATCCCATTAGCTCAGTTGATAGAGCGAGGCCCCGGCAGGGCAAAGTTCCCGGGTTCAGGGGAAAGTCATCATCTAAAATCCACTAATATTATCTTCATAATCAAAATAACGGTGTTTTTTAATTTTCGGAGTTTATTTTGAAATTTTTATTATAATTCCCATTTCTTCTCTGCAAATATACAGAAATTATCTTAAAAATAATTTTTTTTAGAGAGAATTTCGGAATGCGGTGTCTTTACCCCACCAGATAAAATAATACTCCCGCTTAACATTCAATTTCAAATAGATTCTCTGTTTTTGAACGAATCCAAAAATTAAATTAATTTTTTAAAGCAGATTAAAGACAAATCTTACAAACGGTTTAAAATTATAAATTTTGAATTACAAACATAGATTTAAAGTTAAGTTTTTTTAATTCGCTTACCAGTGGTTTTTTTAAATTTTAAACTGTATTTTCCACTTTATAATAAACTAAAAAAACGTATTTAATTAGTAAAACGTATTATAAAGGTTATCGCCACTCAACTTTTTTCGTTTGAAAACGTTGGTAAACTTACTTTTTAAATTTGATAAACCTTGAGCGGGTGAAGAGTTTGACAATTTTCTGTTTAATAAATTATACGGGAGTGTCAATTGTAAACTTTTAAATGCAAAGAAAAAACTTGAAAAGTGTTCTATCCTTCGAATTCTGTTTATATTATAATATATCTCACCACAATAAAATGGGAGACAGAACGAGTTTTACGAGGATGTGTCATTTGGTCTCAGATATAGCATTATGTGGCCTGACTGGTTTTAAGGAAAGATAAATAATTTGCTTGTGTCTTATATTATAATATGTATGTATATCATAACACCGAGATTGTAATTAAATAAAAATCCATATAGATTGGTTCACCGTAATTGTTATGTATAATATATTAGAGTAACGTAACATGCTCTTTGGGTAAAGAATCATCAAATAACGATGATAAATGATGTACTTGTATTGACTACCAAAAGTTTACACTTTTCCTAATAAAATTTACATAAATACAGCGTGGTGCTTAGTCTTATTTGTTCCAATAAAATTGAAATTCATGGAAATAACGTTGACGACCTGGAAATGGTTTCATAGACCTACAATACAAAGAAGAATCCGGTGCAATACGCCAACGATGACGATGATTTTTAATAATTTATTCAGTTCACAAATAACTTCAGCAAAAATACTAATTATTTTTTTTTTGTCCTGCGCTCTATGCGCTCTATGCGCAGGACACACCAGATAATCTGTGAGCAATAGTAAGGATGCAAGCGAATTCTCCCATTAATGTTTTTTACTGTCATGTTTATTACAATCGGTATCTGTGTTTTCTCCAATAAAAAAAGAAATGATCCAAATATTTGTCTAATCGAGGCTTAAATTTCCAATACAAAACAATTTCATACGAGTATAAGTAAGACAGAGCACTGGGCTATTGGGCCAAATGGAACATTTGTTTTCATTAAAATTTGTATCGAATACAGTATCTGTTTTATTCTATGGTCCAACGTAACTATGGTTCAATGAACTCAAATTTGCATTGATGTGTTATTTTCAAAATTGAAAATGACTTTGGGAAGAATTCAGACAAGCGATAAACTACCAACCTATTCTATAATATTTTTAACAGAAAATCATTTTTAATATGATTTTCAAATCTTTTTTCAAATCATTTTTAATATGACCGGTCGGTGGCCGAGTTGACATCGCGTTTGGGTCCCACCCAGGCGTAGTGTGTTAAATTCATCGGCTGGCTAAGTCCTCCATCACAACTCAAGCAACATTTTCAGCTTACTGTGGTGGTAGTAGGAGATTTTCAAATATTGTCAGATTATTCGTAACCCGCGAATGTTTGTCTTTCTTTTAAAAAAAAAAAAAAAATCTGGAACTGATTTGCCACGAATTTAGACTCCCGTGATATTCCTCTAGTCTGCGCTAGTCGATTAATATTTTGGTTTTATTTTCGTGATTACAAATTTTCTAAAAATCGACAGAGTTCAAAAAATCAAAAATGCTGATTGATTAAAGTAAAATAAAGGAATTTTTGGCAATCAGATAGCTCTGTTTGAACTATGAATTATTTATTGATTTGGTTCTGTTCGTTTTGATCTCGTTCTGCTTTTACACGAATTGTAAGTTCTGCCTGACGAGGGTATGATGGAGTGGAATGGATTGTATTGTAAAAGCTGAATAAATAATAAACAACCCCGCATATAACGACCTTTATTACGTTACTTTGCACTATTTATAAGTGAAGTTTGTTTCGTGCTATTCCGAGAGTTAAAACCTTTCCATAAATAAAGGTTTTGTGTGTAGCGTGATTATTAAAACATTTTACAATTTATATTTATAACATATTTGTAATAAGCATTTACTTTGTGGCTCGTCGCCGCATATAACGACCTTTATTACGTTATTTTGCACTATTTATAAGTGAAGTTTGTTTCGTGCTATTCCGAGAGTTAAAACCTTTCCATAAATAAAGGTTTTGTGTGTAGCGTGATTATTAAAACATTTTACAATTTATATTTATAACATATTTGTAATAAGCATTTACTTTGTGGCTCGTCATAATTTACAATAAAAGATATAAATTTGTTTTAGACCACTTTAATTTTAATTGCACTCTACCGGTTTCGGAAGCACCCTTCCTTCATCAGGAGAATATTAAAACTAACCTATGATACAAAATATTGACAGATATTTACACAAAAAAAATATAATTTAGATGTTTGAGTGGGAGTTTAACAAAGGGGGACGGGTAATTGCGGGAATTCCGGCAGTAACACATAAACATTCTTAACTGCTAGTTAATTTCAGCTGTTAATTTCACATTTGAACTATCTAATATTAAACAAATTGCTCTTAATAAAAAACTTAAGCTCATTTCAACTAATATTTTTTTTATTTGGTACCCCCGAAACTAATAATAAAATCATAAATCCCTTTCAATGGCGTAGGATCTTATATATATCCAACTTTTCTTCAGTTAGTACAAAAAAATTACCTTCCCACATTAAACCCGCGTTCTATACTGATAACACCTTAGGTAAATTATTAAAAAAACACTAAAGATAAAGAGATCATAAATTGAGCCACTCAGGCATTTACCAACTATGTTGCAATGATTGTCCATCATTCTACATAGGTAAGACAACCAGAAATATAAATATTAGAATCATGGAACATTTAAGATGTTTAAATAACAATAATTTTTCAGAGTTTGCCAATCATCTTATTTCCACCAATCATACTTTTAATAAGGACACAGGGGTTAAAATTCTTCACCGTAACAATAAAAGCAAAAGATTAGATTAACTTAGAAGCCCTTGAAATCAAAAAATCCCTAAATAATAACGCTAGTATATTGAATAACCAAATTAATTTATCGTTTAGTCCCATTTTAGATATATTTCCAGTAAACAGCTCTGTTATTGCCGGAATTCCCGAATTTTCCCGTCCCCCTTTGTTAACCTCCCACTCAAACACCTAAATTATATTTTTTGTGTAAATATCTGTCAATATTTTGTATCATAGGTTAGTTTTAATATTCTCCTGACGAAGGAAGGGTGCTTCCGAAATCGGTAGAGTGTAATTGAAATTAAAGTGGTCTAAAAAAATTTTATATCTTTTATTGTAATACTCTTGTTACTCACAGTAAATTTATAGTCATATTATCGGTTACATGTTCAATCAGAACCTAATATTCATATGTCTATGATCAGAACTGATTATAAATCAGAACACTTTGAAAAGTGATAAAATTTCATTAAAAGTGCTTAAAAAGAACTAGCCTAATAACCTAACATAGTTAAAAAGTTTTTTACAGGTGTTTTTCGATATCTGTCTCACTAGAATATACCTGTGTCGAGACAGACGTATTACTCGTAGATACATAAATTAGTATTTACATATTATTTGATACATGCATAACTATAACTAAAATTTAAATTATAAAATTGTATACATTTTAAACCGTGACGACATAATAGAAAGTGTAGGTTATCCTACAGGGATAACAATATTACAAATATATGTGGAAAACTTAAGATAGAATAGTTAATGAAATAATAAATGGAAGTTAATATAAGCAGTATAACCTAGGATAACATATATAACAAGTAATATATAGAGTAATGCTGATTTTTTAAAAATGTTTTCAAACTATACGTAATCCGGTTAAAAACGAAATTGCTGGCCGTTCCCTGATAAAATTTTTGTAAACTTCTCATACATCCGAACACGTGTGCATGAACCTTAATTTGCCTTGATAAATATATAATGAAGAAATGCGAAAACATTTTTTATTATGAACACGAGTTGGGACATCGCAATAATACATTCCCCTTTACTAAAAGCTTAACAGGAAACCTATCAATTCATTTTTTAAGGGCTGAAAAGTTATTATGAATAATTTGAAGAGATTATTAACAAATAGGATTATTCATTTTTCTCCTTATTTTTTTTTGGGATATTTAAAATAGTTGTACCACTATCTGGTGCTTTCAGATGTCTGACTGCCATTTTGTGCCGTGGGCGTGTCTGTTTTTCCTTAGTGTGATTAATATTCCATTACTTCTGCCGAAATTAATAGTTTTCAAAATTTTTAATTTTTTCTTGTGCCACAATTTGCATTGGCCTGCCCGGGTCCTAGGAATGTTACATGAATTAGCGATATTTTCTTTCAAACCAATATAGAGCACACTTCTGAGTGTTTTCTTATGATTATTTTTTGCCTTCGGTAACATTGAGGCAGTATTCTCAAGTATGAGCGGTGTCGCTTGTCATGATGATGAAGATGATTATCTGTTGTGTGTTTATATCTAATTGCCCTAAACTCGACCTTCGTATACTTGCAGAAATTTTGGCCTTTCAATCTGAGATGTGATTATTTATCCGATAACACGAAACATTCAGCAATAAAAGTCTCATCAAATTATTCTTTTGAATTGGAGGAAATATTTTTTGATAAAAACGGAATTATTAAATTGATATAAATGAATTTGAAATGTATTCTAATTTTAGGGGAAATTCTGGGATCTTTTGCCTGAGTTCATTCTCTAAGCAAATTCTGTGACATCAAAGCCTCCCCTCTCCCCACACCCCTTCATAGTATCCCCCTCTCCCCTCCCACCGGCCTCACCTCCACACAATTGACATTGCGCATGGCACAATTTTCTCTGAGGGAGGGGTTCGTTTTATTTTCCTAATTTGATAAACATTATATCGAAAGCATTTCTCCGAAAATAATTAGATCTTGCGCGACTGGGATGGGTATGGAGAAATATTAATTAATAATATTATTATTCCAAAGGCTCTCTTATATCTTAGAACCATTTTGGTGGTCATATAAATTAGATGAATATTAATAGTCAATTTATTTATTTATTGCATCTCACTATACATAAATCATGTTTTTTTCTCATAAACATCAACCTCACTTATTAATATATATAAAACTTTGGTACCCGGCTTCGCCCGAGATTTGGATTGAAAGATACAGAATAAACCGTTGAAGAGATAAACCGATAGGAGACCATTGTGGGCATGTCTGTGTGCCATAATTAAGAAACAAATTATTAACTTGATGAATTTGAACAAACATATAATCAATAACATACATTAAGGACGGGTTGTTTTACAGAATTTGAAAAATTCATCAAATTTCGAAGTTATTTTCAAGTTTTGATTCCATTCAACTTCTGTTACTATTTCAGTTTTGTGAAATAATGATATAATAACAGAACTTGAATAGAACCTTCACATAACTTGAAATTCAACTTTTAAATTTGATGAATTGTTCAAATTCTGTTAAACTACCCATCCTAAGACAGTGCTTACCTTGTGCGTATGATTAATCATCACGTACCCTATAAATTTAATACTAGACTCCATGGACCATTTCATTTAGTTGTTTCTTGCACTAATTTTAACCATTTTTGTTCACACAGATTGCATCGTGTGGGGAATGAAACTTTCTTTGTCAACGTATTTTATTTTATTATGTAGTTACCTTCAAAAACCTTAAAAAAATTAATATGCATGCAGATATGCAATAGACCTTAACTGCATCAGTTTATTATGTTGTTATTAGGAATATTTTTTTTAAATATCACTGAATTTAATAATTGTAGGATTTGTTGAAAACATGTTAAAAAATGTTTAATTCAGAATTATTGTCCTAAAAAATATGATCAGAAATTTACCTTTCGGATGTTAGTAAACTTGCAAAATCAGGACTTTTTATATTAAGTTATAAATAATACATGGTAGATAATACATTCTGATGTTTTGTTTAAGTAGTCTAGAAAATCTGCCACATCGCTGCTCGTCTGCCGGTTCTACCTTAAAATTTTGTCTTGATTAATAAGACTAAAGGGAAGAATTATACATATTACATTCACAGAAAAGTATAAAATGTGAAAAGTTGGTTTTTTATACTTACTATCTCCCAAGTTATCCATAATAGTAAGGTATCAGAGAAGTATTTTAATTGTAAGTATATCCCCGATAGTTGTATATTGTTTCTTTGTATGTATAATTCTGTGTGACAATGTTTTTTCACAATAGCGGTTTGTAAATTTTGTTCATATTTTAGAGAGGTATTGCTTGTATTTCCCCACGTTTGTATTCCATGTCAAAGGATAGATTTCATAAAAGAAAAATAAATAAGTTTAACCGTACTATTGGCATATATAAATTTTAATTCATATAAATTATTCGTTGTAGCTCTTAGTTGCTTGCATATTTTAGTCACTTGCTTATCCCATTTAAATTTATTGTCGAAAATTATTTACAAGTAATAACATTCATTAACAAATTCAATTTTTTCAAATGGGCATGAGTTTTTAATTTTTCCACGTATTTAATTATTCAGTTTTCGCTTTACAAACATAATTAATCCCACATCATGTGCCCATTTAAGCAGTTCATTGAAGTCGGTTTGTAATTATGGCAGCGCTTTTAGGGGATTTTCATTAGATATTACAAATGCAGTATCGTCTGCATGAATCAAATCAAATGAATCTGCGTTTTTTTAAATAGTTTCGACATTGCCGTAATGTAAATAATAAACAACTTTGGACCCAAAATTGACCCCTGCGGGACACCTGACTTGATAAATCTCGATTTACTCATTTCATTTAAATTTTTTAAATTTATTTTTCTATTTAATTTATAAGTAGTTAATTAAAAAAGTAAGCATTTTATCACGGATTTCAATAATGTTTAGTACCTTAATATTTTGTTTATGACGTAGAGTATTAAAGGCCTTTGAGAAATCAATAAAGATTACAAGTACATATTTCTGAGAGTTTAGATGTTTGTTTGTAAATTTGAAATTTTTTCTAATAGTTTGTCACAGCTTATTTTTTTTCTGAAAACCATACTGGTATTCGTCTATAATACCCATATTATATAAATATGTATCTAAGAGTATCGAAATAAACTTTTCAACGTTTTTTTTCTAATGCAGGTAATAAGGAAATAGACCTGTAATTATTTGTAATAGAATGATCACCGCATTTATAAATAGTTTTTTAATATCTATCAAACATTTAAACAAAGAAATACACATTTTAAATACAGAATTATTAATTTCTGAATCGTTCCCAAAATTTAACACTTTTAAAAAAAATAAACAAATCCCAGTCTTAGAAGTCATTAAACCGGAGTTACACAGAGACTCACAACCGAAATTATTATTAAAAATTATGCAGACCTTTATAAGTATTCTGATAATTATTTTTAATATTTATGCATGTAAAAACTAAATGGACGTCTAAATAAATAAAATAAAAATTAATACTTTCTTGAAAAGTCAAACCAATTACATCAATCACATTATTAAAATTGACTACATAGGTTTTCTTTCAAATCGATGTGGATTACACTTCTTGATATCATCTGTTCCGTGAAAAGAAGAATATTTAATTTTTTCTTCATTTTATAACAGTTAAATATATATCAATTTAAATACTCTTAACGGAAATGACTTTGCGAGCTAATGTCTCCTCTGCAAGATGCTTTTACATAATATAAATATGTTAGTGCTATTTGCACCCGTTTATATATAGTGAAAATATATTGAATAATGTAAAACCTCTTCCACTCGAAAGTCTGCAAGGGGTTTACAAATATCTAGTTCCCGAACAAAATACATGTATTTCGTGACAACCGTCATCCTACTGGGTTCAAAACACAAAAAAATCTCTTATGTACATAAATTAAATTGAATTTGTAAAAGTAAGAGAGAAGTGGCAATTATTTTTGTTCAGATTTGGGCACTTTGTTTGATTTTCGAAAAATGTATTAAATTCCCTCAAAAGGAACGAAAAAATAAAATTACATCTTAGACTCCCAAAATGAATCTTCTGTGGTTAAATTTAATTATATCTCGCTTGAATTACGTAATGCCTATGACCTTTGATATAATATTAATGACGTCGGTTTAAATCCTCATTCTGTTTCCAGTAAAATAATGTAAATTTATATAACCTACAATTTTTTTAATCCAATATTATTTAATTATTGCGCAATACGGTGCTTAAGATTATTGCGTCATTTCTTTATTGAAGCCGTTTTGTCCAGAAAAATTGGTCGTGTCAATCTTACAAATAATAGAAAATCACATATTCAAACTTGGAAAAATATTGGAATCTGTCCACATCGTGTTCCTTAAATGTCAATATTGTGTATTTTATTCAATTGTATTATTATTTTGACAAAATACAATGAACCACATTATAAATTCCAAAGAATATCAGAGACAACATCTGCCCGTGTTTCCGAAAAGCAATTGATTACTCTAAAAAATATTATATTCCTATGGTAGCCGAAAGTTGTGAAATATTTCCACAAACCACCCTCCCCCTATACACCTCCCACCGGTGCCACCCCCAACCCGATCCCCCTCAAACTGTAAAGAGGGCTTTAATGAGATTCTCAGGAACCCATAAATTTCTCTCGGTCGTTCATATTCGGTCGGAATGTAGGGGGGAACGGGGTAGTGTGTGCTAAGCTTCCCAAACTATAACGTATTAAACCATTTATTGCGACGATTCATGCTTCATCAGTAAGACTTACTTTGCTTATTATTTTGAAATACAAATTACAATATTATCGCATTCACTAATCTGCCGATGAAAGCCCAAGATTTTATAGCACATCTTGCACGGATAGATAGTAAGAAAAATTTAAACTACCTTCAAGTAATTTCTTAACCGTGGTACTATAGCTGATTATATTACGCGGTTGCAACATCGGGTGTACCACGGGGATCCAATCTTAGTCCTCTGGTATTGATTTATTTTTACAATAACGTTTTTTTTCTAATAACTGATATGTTACGTTGTCACGTGACTATGTTCTATTACTGATGATTTACGTTGTATCTGTGGCGTCGTTGATGTTTGATGATCATAAGATTATGGATATTTGAAATTTTCCTTTTTTATCAAAAAACCTTAACACCTTTTTGTTTTTTCACAAAGGTATTTTTATTGTTCTACAAAAAAAAATTTTTTTCCAAAAAAGTGTTCTTGCGAATTTTTGACGGAACCGTATAAAAAATATGAACAAATTAGTTGTAATAGGTAATGAGATATTTGTCCAACTTGTGGTTCCTTCGGTCACATTTGGAGAACCCACTATCAAGAGGGTAGAGAGGGTAAGAAAGTGGGTTGAGGCAATCAGAGGGTAGAAATAAGAAAGGGGAGAGTGGGGCTACAGAGGAAGTGCGGTAGGGGGCGGGGCGGGGGGGGGGAAAAACAAAGGGGGAAGGGAAAAAACCTAACCTGAGTAGACAGAAGGATAACATTCTAATGGAATGTAATGGAATGGATTGCACGTTCGCTACTCTACATGTATAAATATTATCTATGGTTTCGTCATAATATTATTATGAACATTACAAGTTTCGCGGAATAAATACACCATCATCACATATTTTTATATTACTTTGGGTAAGCGTAAGTAATATGCATGTATGTATTATAATATCGGTTCTTGAGCTAATAATGTTATAATATACAGGGTATTAAGAGACACAATTGACTTAACAAAAAAAATACCAGTGATTTTGGAGGTTATTTGGAGTAAAAAATGTAAATAATATTTTGGTCTCCGGTTATTTGTTTTTTTTTTAACAAAATTTGATTCTGTCGGTAACGGACATTTGGCGTCCGGGTCTGGTTGGGCCAGTTGAACGACCAGTGATATGTGAGAAAAAATTTTTTGCATGAAATAAAAATATAAAAACAACAACAAAATATAATTTACATTTTTACTCCAAATAATGTCAGGTATTACTGGTTAAAGTAAGTCTGGTACGTCTCTTAACATTCTATATAAATGTCACCCTGTATAACTCGCCTGGCAAACCACGCGCTTGCCAGATATTTTGTATTGCCTAGAGTTGTCTTATTGATATCGTCCAGAGTCTTAATGCAGCGATTGCTTAACGACTACTTAATTTAAGGAAAATAATTAAGTAAGATTTAGTTATTGTAAACACTTAATTCTTCTCCCTCAGCTGAAATTTGAGAATTCAGAAGTGCCTACCTCTGTAGTTACACAGAACGTACCTAAAAGTCTGACCATACGCGGAGAAAAAATATTAGTATTGAATATTAGAATATTAGATTATTAGATTTATTAAGAATTTCTTCACATTATTTGTAATCCGGTTAAAAAATGGAATTGCAGGCCCTTAACGAATGAATTGATAGGTTTCCTAAAAAACTTTTATAAAAATACGAATGGATAATCACGATGTACAATAACACGGGTATAGTAAAAAAACCTAATGTTTCCGCATTTCGTCACTGTACCTGTATTATCAAGGCAAATGTGTATGAATACGTGTTCGAGTTATTGGGAATTTACTAAAATTTTATCAGGAAACGGCCTGAAATCCCGTTTTTAGCCGGATTACCATTAATTTGAAGTGATTTTCAATAAATAAGAATAATCATTTTCACCGTGTAACAGATGTCATCAAATTACACTATTATTATTAAAGTATCATTTTACTTCTAGGTTCTAAATTTGATTATCTGTATGAAAAAGAAATTCGATTAGTGTTTGAACAATTTCACCAGAAGTAAGGAAAAAGTTAGCTTACTTTGGGCGCACGAATAGGTACACGTCCTATACACACTTTTATCGGCTTACCAAATAATTATTTTACAGTTCATCCTTTTATGTTTTTGTTAGATGATAAAACACTTTATTGTTCATAATTCACCCATGATCCCATCTCTCCAAATTGAGTGGCGTTGCAAACTGAAAACGGATTTGTTGATCAATAAAATGTATTCAACAAACTTATAAAATTCGCATGCAACCATCTCGCCGTTCGACAGTGTTTGCTGCTTTGCTAAAAAAATTGTATACTATATAATTGAGATTAATATTGTCTTGGTGCAATTACTAAAGTCACTACAAAATATGATTCAGTGGGTAGGTAAGTTTAATAGTAAATTACAAAATTTTATTAATATAAAACCAGGTTTAATTAATACCACTTTTAACCAAGTAGGAATAAAACGATTTAGATTATACCTCTTAATTATTAAATCTCACTTATTTAACTGAACGGAAAACGATAATTAAATTCTAATTTGTAAGTCCACATCTGGCAATTAATATATTTCTTCATATGTGTCTAATAATGTTACCGTTCTGTCCAACCGAAGCAGTCAAATAAAACCGACTAAACTAGTTTTATGGCCAAATAAGACAATAAAAAAATCTTGCATTATTAAAAATAATTGCAGGGCGTTTTTAATTAAGAATGAAAAAAGAAGTTCGTCATCGTAAAAAATTGGGATTTAATTTTTTATGCTTTAATGTATCTAGATATCATTGAACTCTGAAACAATTATTATTTTATAATATTTATTATGTGGTTATAATATCACCAACACCTTTATGGCTAAAAAACCGTCATGGCTGAAGAAGTTTTTGTCGAAATTAATTACCAAAAGCGCAAAGCTTGTAATGATTTTAGAAATACAATTATTTTCTTGATTTAATTACCTTTTTTTCATAGAATTAATGAAATCTAGTAAAACTGTTTTTTACGAAAACATTCAGTTACATGCACATTTTTTTGTGAAAACAGGCAGTTGAATACACATTTTTGTGGAAAACATACAATTGCATCCACATTTTTTGAGAAAACATACATGCAAAGAAAGCATGCACATATTTGGGAAAACTTACAGCTGCAAATATTTTTTTGGAAAAATATAATGTTACATAAACAATTTGAAAAATTATTAATTATTTACATGGTTGCATCAACCAACAAATTTTCCGCTAGTAATGATGTTTTACAAAAAATAATGAATATTTTAATGATAAAATGGAAAAACAACACCATAAAATTAATGTTGAGATTGAAAAAATAAAATTAATGTGTGTTTGTATTTAAATTAAAATTAAAATATTATTATTATTAAATATTTACCTATTTAAAATTTTTAAACATTTATCTCTAGAAGAACCAAATCAAATCTCTGCATTAAATTTATTGGGCCAAGGAAAGAGTTTTGGATATTTTTGACAGAAAGATTCTTAATAAGGTGAATATTGTGAGTCACGCAAGCATATCTATGGTGTTCGCTACCACCACGAGCACGAGCTATACCAACATTTTGAAAAGCTATCAAAACAAGACTGTGAAGTTTCCATACGATAAATTCATGAAAAAATATTGCAATAAAAATATGTGTTTATTATGGCGCTTATACATTTGGGAACCGAACCAGGGACGGCGCGAACCGCTATCAAGTATATGGTGTATATACGCGTGCAAATAAATATTTTTTTTTAAATCCTTAAATTTGCAATAATATAACCTTGCTTTAATAATCACGTGATCAAGTCAGTTCCATCGAAGAACGTCAGTTTGCGAATGGCGGTAATTGTTGTTCATACAGATTGGTTTGACTATTTTAAACAGCACTGACTAGTAATTTTGCGGTCACGCACCCAGGCCTGCACTCTAGCCGGCCTTGATGATGCAGATTATGAAGTATTATGTACACAATATTATTCAAGAAAATATCAAAGGTAGTATCTTCCGGCGAGAAGAATAGTAAGAAGGATTGTAATACGATTTCATAATAATTTCTATTCATTACTTTGACGGGATGACATGCAGGTTGGTGAGCTTGATTGGTACAGCAAGTATCTGAATAGTTTTAAATTTTCTGGCTTGTCCAAAAAGTCTTGTACATCGTTTTTTTTTTATAATAATGAACATAAAAATATCAGTGTAAATTGTTTTATACTTAGTTAACTAATACAAGAATGTCGCATTTCCGTCATAGTTCGACTTTAAAATTCCCTTCAGAACCAGTGAAACAATTGGGTATTTTCATAATCTGTGAAAACGTTTTAAATGTGTGGAAGACTTAAAGTTTTTAATACCCATATCGTACCGATATTGGTATTTGTAATATCTTCATTAATTAAATCCGTTCATCCGTCAAATGTTTTCAATGGTATGTAGGTAAAAGATATAACAATGAATTTTCCCGTCGAGTTTAAATAATAATGTCTCTATATAGGTCTCTTTTTTATGTCTGTGTTTTATAATTAATAATAATAATGTTTGTTTATTTCAGCTGAACAGAGCGATGATTGCAATATTTGATTTTTGTTGTTGTTGTTGAATTTCTAGATTCTTATTCGCCATCAAGTGGTGAATCATTTTAATTTAAAGTTGATGTTATTTATGGAAATAGAACGGCGTCATTGCGCCTTACAATTTTTACCTGTGTATTTAAAATGTTACCTAGTTAATTTTATTAGGCTATTATGACATAGAAAACGCCCATGTCTGATAAACTTAATTTGGGAGGCGGGTATGGGTACCGCCGCCCCGGGAATCATTTATTGGATAAAATTCACCTCTGTGTCACCCAAAGTGGTTCGCTGCGTTTGATGACTTATCAGAGGTAGCCAGGTTCACGGGGTGAGGTTTGTCTAGGTCGCGGATTCGTTTGCCCACCTAGTGCGTGGCAGATCGGTTCGCGAGAGACTGGTTGAGAGAGACCTTTTAATCTTTCCTGCCGGACTCTCTCTCGACGCATTGCCTTGCACCGCAGTGGGAAGGATGGATTCATACGTCCATCACTCCTGGACACATTAAACCCCAGATTGCTACCCACCCCTCATATATATTTACTACCAACAACCTTCTCTCCTTCCTTTCCATGAAATACCCCCTACACAGCATTCCCAAAGATGATATAGGTCCGGAGAAATTTTGTATTCTTCAGGGCCTCTTGTATGAAGGTAATTTAAACAAAAACTAGTGTCAACAACATTGCCCGGCGTGACGTTAGCGCCGCCATATTCACGAATAAAAACGTTTTGGCGGAAAATCGAAAATGACACATTTTAAATCGTTTTAGAAAATGTTTTCGTCAACACAAAAATAAAATATAAATACATTACATACCACAATACATATTTTTTTCGAAAATCAAAAAACAGTGAAAATACCCTACTATAATTAATCTTTGAAAATCTGCTCACACCCAATTAAAATCTAGCAAAGCGGACTAATATTTTAATTTTTTTAATATGATTTTTGAGAATAAGAATTAGAATTAGAAGAAGAGATAAAGAATTTGTAACTTGTAAGTGTTAAATGTGTAAATTTTTGTAACAAAAAGAGTGGAATTTTTTGGGACACATCGTTTGCCACATCTGTGATCGGATTACAAAACCCGAGGAGTTTAAATCGAAACAGGATTGATTCCTTGTTCATGTGGGCATCCTTTTAGATGGGGACCGACGGATCCTCCTTTTTTCGTCATCATTAAATTTAACAAAATGCAGCCTTCATCCTTGGACGAGAGCAATAGAAAAGCATCATTCGATCCTACACCAGCACAAGCTTTTTTGTCTTGGGGACAAGAATGACAAGGCGATTCTAGAACTGAAAAGAATATTATTTGTTGCAATTCAAGCCGAGATGAATACCATAATCTGTCTTCAACCATTTGGATGATTTGTTTAGCGCAATTTTTGTGCAATGCAGGGAAGTGGGTTAATTTCCGCTTCTAAGATTTGCATTCAATCATTTCCGAAAACAGATGTAAAATTCAAATAGATGTATTTAAAAACTAAATTTGATAACAATAAATACGTTTCAATATATTTCCTGCAATCGTAAATATATAGGGGAGAGTATGGTATATCGTACCGGTCGGTAAATCGTACCACCTCGATATTATTGCTACGGGTCACTATTTTTTAATTCTGATAATATTCTACCAACCGTTAGAAGCGTCATAGTTGTCTCGCCATTTTTATTTAGTGTTGGATCGTGCGTGCGCTGGCAGTGGAGTATTTTTGTTTTTTCACAATTTTCATCTAATTTTTTCGGCTCCTGCGTAAGGTGATTTCGTGTTCAAAGGTAGGTATGTTAGTTTTTTCTCAAATTAAGTTCACTTAGCATGTTTGTATTCTGCAAATTACGATTGCAAAATCATATTGTCACAGGTCGTTTACATGTTTTGTTGTTATTTTTTCATAAAACCTCAGAGTTTGTTAAATCGTACCACAAGTGGTTTGGTAAATCGTACCGGTACGATTTATCGTACTTTGTTAGTTGTTTTTTAGTAAAATTATTTTCTTGTTTAAAATTATAGAGTTCAGTACAACAAACACCAGATATCTCGTCAGAGCCTTTGTTGCGACCACCACCACCACCAGTGACCTCGTCAGAGTCTTCCTTTTCACCACCAGATGCAGTTCAGAAAATGTTGAATGGGGCCAAACGAATTCAAACGCGTCGACATCTTTTCAACTATCAATTCTTGAGATTTCTCCAATACCAAAGAACCAAGGAAAAAAGAACACGCGCACGGCACAAAGGGCTGCTGAAATAACAGCAATTTCATATAAAAAGGACTAGAAGTTGCTGCTGGTAGACGCTCAGCTGTCAAAATGCCCAAATTAAAAATTGAAAAAAAGAAAAATAAGATTATTAAAACTGATAAAGAGCCCATTAAGGGTAAGAAGTGTGCTCGACGAAAGATGGCCAATTGCAGAAGTGGTGATAGTGAAGATGCTGACAGTATTGTCGTTTTGAATGATTCGGATACGGATATTGATGATGACGATAAAGAAAACGTATGCCACCTATGCTTTGGCAGTTATTTAAGGCAGGACCCAAAGAAGACTGGATCCAGTGCGTTCGTTGCCATAAATGGGTGCATGAAGCTTGCACCAGTAACCCAGACATTTGCGACACATGCATGCCTTAAAAATATCCATGTTTTCTTCGATATAAATTGGAATAATGGTTTAGGTACGATTTACCATACCGGTGGTACGATTAACCGTACTGGTTCGTTAAATCGTACCGAAAACCATTTTTTATAAAACGTTTAATTTGAAAACATTCCAGATGCCTGTAAAATATGATTTAAATAAATATCGTACCCAATAAAATAAGTATTTATTTGAACCTAACTCCAATTCTCTAACCCATTTCAATCATACGGTATTGAGAGTTAAGTGCGAAGTGGTACGATATACCATACTCTCCCCTATATTGACGGCCTGCGTGGACGAGAGGTGAGGATCTCGACTAAAAAGCGGGAGGTAGCGGGTTAATTTATGTTATTTCACAAATTACTCATTTAAAATAATATTTACTATATTTGCGTCACGTTCCAGACTGAAAGATACTCTCAGTACCACCCTGGTGTAAGACCACCATTCAGAATTGAAACGTTGCTTATATTGGCTTTGGCCGTGTTTGGTGACCAGATCTGAATAGCTAGGTACTTCCCCACCTTCCTCTCCACCTCTCCAATACCTTCAGCCTCACAACATACCCCATTTGGGGATGACGTAGTCTCACTGGACGGTTGGGAACAGTTGAAACTATTGTGCGGTTTTTCGAAAAATCTCCAAACAGATCCACTTATACTTATAATAATAACTTAATAACTAAAAAGATCTGTAGTTAGAGTAGCCCTCTTTCACATTGTTTCACGATGATCAGACTGTAATAAAAATCGTTTCATATTTTGTTCTGGCTGCTTGACCCCTGAACCCAAATCGTGACATAGAATACTTCTTATTACGTCCTTGACTGCAAAGCAATACTGATTGTGACCTCTCCCTCACTCCCACAAACGTCGCATCCACCAGAAAGAGAAGTTTCAACGTGGTTCTCAGCGGGTTAGTAGAGGGGCCCTGACCTTACGAGGTTAACGACCTCGCAAGTAATCATTCCAAATATTCGTAATAGTATTATCAGAGCTTACAGTGCCTCAGTATTCGAGCCGGGTTAGTACCCCTAAAGTCTAGTTAATCCTTCTAAGTGCCTGAGCTATAAAGTTGACGTAATTAAATCTGTCAGTGCAATAGTTTATGGCACGTTATCAAACCTACTTAAACGCCAGGCACCAGCCACCAGCTACTCGAACGATTGGTTACTTCATCATAATGTAAGGGACTTAGTTATTTATTATTTTACAGATAGAATAAAGAAGAGCACTAGAAAATGCGTTCCATCTTTGGAACCACACAGCAGGCCCTAAGGAAAACAATTTCCCTCAGGGCCTATGTCATCTTTGTGGATGCTGTGTGCAAAATCTAACTCCGCGAACACCCCTGATCAAAAATCAATTCAACCACTGATCACCATGGTATTAAAATAATAAGAATTACGTAGGCATCTCGCGAAAGGAAGGAGAGGAAGTGCTTGGAAAAAAAAGTAAGGAGGGTTGGTAGGAATCTAAGGATCAATGTGTCCAGAAGTGACAGACGTATGAATCCATCCCTCCCGCTGCGGTGCAAAACGATGGCTCGAGAGAGACCAGCTGAAGAGGTCAAAGGTTCTACCCAAACCAGCCCAGGCGAATCCGCCTTAAATCTGAACGCACCTCACCCAACGAACCCGAGAAATCCTGGTAAGTCACCGAACGTAGCAAACCACTTTTACCTAAGCCTCACTCACCTTTGGCAGAGATGTTGGTTATCCAATAAATATACCCATACCCGGCTCCCAAATTGTATTTTTGAATGAAAACCCATGTCGTCACTGACTTACCTCAGTACTTTTGGCTTCTAGCCCATTTGAATATCACAATGATGGTAAAACACAGTGGCTTCATGTGAAATTTAAACAAATAATGATCAGAATTTTGGAATACGAAACACGCCCATGTGGCATTTCTTGTGTTCTTCTTTATTCTTTACGTTAGCTAAAATTTCCAGACAGAAAAATCACATGAAAATTTCAAGACACCGAAAAGTTTTTGCTGCTTCTTCTGGGAAAATCACATTTTTTTCTATTCAATACAGGAATATCGAAGGTACAAAAAACATTGGTCATATCGTAACTTATAAAATAAGGCTTAAGTACTCAATGTCTCGATATGTAATGCAATATTGCAATGCACGCACTCATTAAATCAACTATGTCGTATATTGTTGATTGATGAATGATGACTTGATGGTTGCAATTTATTCATAATTACTAAGTGGGTTAAAAGATGTAATAACGAATTTTCCTGTCGAGTTTAAATAATAATGTCTCTATCCAGGTTTCATTTTTTTTTTTTTTTTATATAATTAATTATAATAATTTTTTTATTTCAGCTGAATAGTGCGATGAGTGAAATTTTCTAATTTTCCATGAAGTGGTGAAAAATTTAAATTTACTGAATTTAAAATTGATGTTCTCTATACAAATAGAACGGCGTCGTTGCGCCTCACAATTTTTACCTCATATGGGTGTTAATGTTACATGGCTATTATAGACTTCTCGGTAGGGAAAAAGTTTGTTACCTAAAAACCGTTGTAAAAGTGTGCAATACTCTGACTACCATATAAAAGCGTACATCTTAATAAATTATACGATATTAAAATAGAAATAAAATAAAATGGTAAATATATTGTATTACGGTGTCTTGAGGGCTTAGGGGCGCGCTGTGCCACTGACTGACTCGTCCCGGCTACTCTGCGAAGCTGCGAACCCATTCACCCTTCCCTCTGCAAATATCTGTGAGGCGCTGCATCGCCAAGGGAGGCCAAACAGTGCTTTGGGTGCGTTAAATATATTATTCATATGACACCTTCCATATTACAGATAATTACAAAGTATTAGGGTTGTTTTCTGTATATTTTTATGTATAATAATAATTGTATTATTTATATAGCGCCATTTTAAGTAAAATCACCTCAAAGGCGCTGTGAATATGAAATCAATAACTTTTACGCAAAAATATATTTAATTTGTTACATTTTTTACACTAACTCCACATGAGTCATGTCATCTTTGGGGATGTTGCGTAGAGGTTCTTTTGAAGGAAATGATGGATAGGAAGTTCAGGGAAAGAAAAATGTATGAGTGGTTGGTAGAAATGTGGTGTGGTGATGAAATTCACACCTGGAATCTGGCTAGAGAGGTCAAAGGGTCTCCCTAAACCGGCCTCTCCCGAACCTGGCCGCTATGCAGTTGGTGGACAGACGCATCCGCTGCCAAGACCTGAACAAACCTTTCCTCACGAACCTTACTTCAACATAATTTAAATTACATAAAATGACTGAATTATTTATAACAACACAATTTTTTTTTGTATTATCTCCCAAGAATCCCAACACATGGATTTGAGACTATGCCACCCCTAATCTAGTAACTTCACACGGATAAAACTTACCGATATAAAATATTGCTAATTTATAAAAATCTCTTCAAATTATTCATATTCCTGTTAAAAACGGCCCTGCAGGCCTTTAACGGATGAATCGACAGTTTGCCTACCAAACTATCAGTAAAACACGAATGTGTTATGACGATGTCGTAACACGTGTTCATAAAAATTCTAATATTTTTTTTGCATTTCGTCATGATTTCGGAAGATGAAGTCTATATTATAGTGCACGAATGTACATTGAGAAAATGAAGTCTATATTGAAGTACACGAATGTAGAAATAGGTGAGAGAAGATGAAGTCTATATTGTAGTGCACGAATGTAGATTGAGAAGATGAAGTCTATATTGAAATGTCTATATTGTAATGCACGACTGTAGATTGAGAAGATGAAGTCTACATTGCAGTGCACGAATGTAGAAATAGGTGAGAGAAGATGAAGTCTATATTGTAGTGCACGAATATAGATTGAGAAGATAAAGTCTATATTGAAAAGTCTATATTGTAGTGCACGACTGTAGATTGAGAAGATGAAGTCTACATTGCAGTGCACGAATGTAGAAATAGGTGATAGAAGATGAAGTCTACATTGTAGTGGATGAATGTAGATTGAGAAGTATCTTCATATTCCGATATAATATACAAATCTGATATTTATAGGTAACTACCCACTGCCAAATACAGTAGAATAAAGTAGTAACAAATTTGATTCTGAGAAATAATATTCTTCTTTAATGAATTATTTTGTAAATTGTCGTCGTGAGTCAATTGAAATATTAATATTACACAAAAAATCATCACATCATTAAGAATAAACATTATTTATCTAGCGTACACAACGGCGTAACATTGTATCACATTATTAAAGTTCTAATTGCTTCTAATAGCGCCATAAACAAAAACAATTTATTTGATAATTCCAACAATTACTTCAATTTAAGCTCATTAAAATACGTTCATGCATAATATAAAAATATATAACTCGGTAACTAGCATCTACGAGCTCGTGCGTGTACCAAATGGAATTTACGTTAACTAGTTTTATGTATATTAAAACAATAATTGGCAATCACGTTTCATTTTACGATGAAAGCAACCATTAAACTTTATTGAAATACATATTAAGTTTACTCCTTGCACCATAATCAATTACCTATAAATTATTACTTTATTACATTATGTCCATATTTTATTCAAATAATGTTAAGGCGACACAAGACTAATAACGGGGGTTTGCTCGACGCTCGCATTTTAATTATTTATGATGAACTTATTACTAAAATCTGAAAGGTTTCTTGAGGGATCCCTCCGGATGTAATTTATTTATATTTAAGATTAATAAAAACAGGACCTTACGTTTAAAATATTTTTTGTAAAACGATTTAAAATTTTTATAAAACGTTTTTCAACTATAAAATTAGCGTTAAGCACCAGATTTTATTTTTCTAGATAATGAATAAGTAACTTCCCGAAGAATTCCTCTAGAAACATTTGAGATTTTAGTAATATGTTCATCAGTAAAAAATAAAATAAACCTCACCGAAATATCGATTTACTAGGCCTGCTAGGGCAAAGTCGACCGTAGGTCCGTCCATACGGTGGGTTGCGAGCCGAATGTTATTTTTTAAACGATTTCATCACTTTTTTAAGATGTCGTTAATATTCCCACTATATTTTAGAGATTTGATAGGGCAAATTCAACCGCAGGTCTCTGCGATACACAGGGCTGCGCGTCGTTTATCTTTATGCACGGCTGCTTCACTTACGTCGTTATGATTCTCGCTTTATTTTACACGCCAGCTAGTTATTTATACTTAACAGTTCCAATTTTGAAAAATGAACACTTTTTTAAACGTTTATTAGTAAGGGTAAGTCAGTATATGTTAACATCTAAGAGATATTAAAAATAGCTTTTGCTAATCATTTATTTATCTTAATGCTTGAATTACACCTGCCAAGACAGTGCTTACGGTCGAATGCTCAGCTGATCTCTACAGTCAGTACTCGGCCTAATAACGGGCGAGTGATTTCGGCGAGACAGTGGATAGAATCAAGGCCCAATGACTCGGTCGAGTGTGTACCGCCTCCATCTGCATACTCAATACTCTGCGCTTCACTCACTCTCCACTTGGTCGGTGCGATCAGCTGACTCAGTGAAATCAGTGAAAGACAAAATCAAAAAATTCATAATTTTTTAAGAGAATGTGTCGTTCGTTGAAAACGCTCTTAAGTTTTCTCTTTTTTCTCCATCGCGAAACCATGTTAACAGCACTTTAAACTGATCTCAGTGTCTCTGGCACATGTGATCACCTCTACTATCCAATAAGTAGCTTGGCCGAGTAACAAAGCGAGTGACTCGGCCGAGCACTCAGCAAGTGTAATTCGGCCCTAAAGGGAAAAGAACAATTTAGATGGTTTGTTGTAATTCATAATAAGTGCGTAGAATTATGAATAGGTATGTTCTAATTACTAGGCATGCGGCATACCATGGATAGCTCTTGCTCTTTCTCATAGACGACATATCTAACAGAAAGAAAGTTTGCAACCGAACTTCCAACGACAAAGCTATACTACAAAATTTGTACGTTTGAGGTTTAATTATATTTTTATAATAGCATTTTTTCAAACATTCAATCAAGCTCCATTCTTTTTAAAATTTAAATAGTACGAGTAATGCCAGTAGGTATATCCAGGAAACGATTAGGTATTACAAAACACAAAAATTATAATTGCTAAATTGTAGAATTGACGAATCACGATAACTTCATCGGAGATTGCGAGATCAGTCCATTTTATTTACATTGTCAATTATTATTGGACGTTTGGCGAGGCCATTGGAGAAACGGCGTTAATTTAAAAGGTTTAAAATAGTCCCAAGGTCAAGTGGGAAAAGAACACGACGAACCAAAATAATGTATTTGTATATATATTGCAGATCGCTTCCTCGTGGTGTCCATTATGTGATATGATTCATTTCACTTTATCTTGAGGTGTCATATATTAATGATTCTTAGAATGAGAATGAATTCTTGGAATTTAACATCGCTCTGCTTATAAGACGAAATATTAGAACGAAGCGTCTCAGAATCTAAGATATTCGTTAAATTATTTGTATCTTGTATTATATATTATGATATTGTTAGAATATTACCATATAACAATCGAACTTCGTATTTTGCCAATTTAAATGTGATGATTTTTCGTTTCAACATTCCCTTTTGCTCAATTTTTTTAGGAATTTTTAACAGAAAGTCCATATTTGTATTCAGATTTTAAGCAAAAGCAATCAATTTACCGTTATAATGTAAAAAATACCTACAACACGTAGTTCTTCTATAAATCTAATATATTAAAATATTTTTCGTCTGCCGGCTCCGTTTAAGCCTCCCTATAACTGCCTTTTTACAGTAGTAGTACTGAAAATTCATGTATTATTTTATATTTAGTGCACCAGTGGTACCTATCTACTAAGTGGAAGTACTGAAAATTCATGTATTATTTGATATTCAATACGCCAGTGGTACCTATCTACGAAATGGTAGTACTAAAAAATCACTTATTATTCGATTTGCAATACAGTGGTATCTATCTGCAAAGTAGATGATGTATTATTTGATATTCAATAAGCCAGTGGTAATTATCTACCATGAATGAAAATACAAACATTTACTATTTATTAATTATACCCACACATCATTTTTAAACGTACGTGCTTTATCAAACAAATGAAAATGAGTGACCTCACCTTAGATGACTTTTCAAACAAATGAAACCCAGTGAATGTCGTTTATTACATCCACTTTGAAATGGATATTTCTTGGATCTTTCAGAAATATATTCGAAATACCTTCAATTTATTTCCTTTGACACATCAGATCTACCGATATAGTACACCATAATATGGCAAAGAAATATCTACTTTGGAATATTTTAACAATAAATTGGTTTGTCTGTGTGGTTCCCAAACTTCCCCTTTATCAAAGCCTATCATTCCTTAAACACTTCAAATTCTTATGTCACCCCATAAAAAATGTATCCCGCTTCGCGCACTGGTTTACATCAATTTAATATTATTAGTATGTAATGCATATTTAAGATGTAATTATTTCTTAAATTAATAAGTATATTCAAAGCTATTTTTTAACCTGTCAGAAATAAGAGTGAAAAAATCGCATGTAGGAACCTAGAAACCCGAAAGTAAAGGTTGCATGTTTGTTTTTTAAAAAAATTGTTTAAGAATTTCCAATTTTCAAATATCTGAAAATGGAAAATATCTTGTATCTTTTCTATTCCAGAAATATCCATTTACAAACGAACAAAACCGCTTTACAGAGGAAATTGGTACTTCAAAACCATATAAATTTTCAATTTCCTTTATTTTTTCATGCGCATGACGAAAAAATACCTTTCTGATATATTTTACATGTTGCTGTATCTACTAGATAAAACTAGTTAATAAGTTAAAACTCTTGTTTGTCCTGTCCTATCGGAAGAAGACTGTCATCATTGCAGCGATATTGTTCTCGTACCAGTCAATTATGTACGTTTCAAAGTAGTGTTCTACAGTCTTCCTCCGCCATGTCTCCTACGAGTTTTCTCCAGAATTATCATGTGAAAAACCTCGTATTTGATGCTCCTCGTGATGTGATTTTTGTATGTATCTATCTAGGTCATTATGCGCTTATTGATCAACATGGATTAGTTTCCATAATAGAGATGACATAACGACGAACCATTGCGATCTCTGAATTCAGTTTCGGGTCAAGGTTACAGAAGGGTATACGCTCCTGTCCATCGCAATTTGAACCCTCATTTCTTGAGATAGATTCCATCAAAACCTTTAAATATCTCGGTATTCACTCAGATTTTATACAATTAATATTATTTGGTAATCCAAATTTCACGATATTCGACAAAATTTTACGATATTGACAATGTTATAAATTTACCTCCAAATGTTTGCTTTTTTACTTGTTTTGACGTTATTTAACCAGATTCTTTTCATTAATCACATTACAAAGGTAACATTTCAACAGAATTTATGTTCATGCTTTTAATAAAGCTTAAAAACTCTTATATTTCTAATTCTCCGCCTTGATCTTTACCGATTGTTGCATTTGACCCCAAAATGAACTTAAGTCCGTCAGTTCCCACTATTTGGCGATGTTAATTTTTAGTGTCTGGCTTTTTAGTTTAGTTTGGAATTCCTCAATTCGACAGCTGGCAATAAAATGTGATTTATTTGGCATTTATTTCTTTTCGTGGAACTACCGAACGCCGCTTTTAGGTAGTTAATATTAAAATTAAAATCGATAATGGAATGATCAAATACATTTTACTGATGATCTATGGTAATGATTTCAGTTTAAAGATATTTTTTTATAAAAATGTGGAAAGGATCACTAACGTTTTTACCGGACTTCGATCATGTTTTTTTTTGCAGTTATAACATACCCTTCAATAAAAATAAGCATAGACAATATTTATCTGCAGGCACAGGTTTTTTTTTTCTTTTTTTGTCACACTGAGATAAAATTGGCCATAAAAGAATCATAAATAATCAGTGTTTTGTTTTCAAGTTTTAGTAGAACAAACAAAATTACATATTAGAAACAAAGTGTAGATTCATCGTAATATAATATACTACACTAACATTTCAACCTAATTAAGGTTGGTATCTGAAACAAAATGTAATCATCATTTCTTTTGATTAAAGAGACTTACAATGTCCCCTACGCTGACCCACGAAAAATTATATATTTGGTAAACAATATTACGATGAATTGGTTTTGTGGCTTATGGTGTTGTGTGTTCAAATAATGCCGCATAAGTTAATGTAAAATTACACTAAATTTACTGTTACATTGTCAAATTTTTAAATGATTGAGTACGCCACCAATGTAATACTTGCATCAGTTGGCAGAACGCATCGCACGATAAAAAGCGACAACCAAATTTTGTCATTCAGTGACGCTGAAGGAGAACCAAAAGGACTCAAGCTACCCTAAAACCAGATGGACCGAAGAGATAAACAGTTAGTTTATGCGAGGAGTTAATATTATTTTTAATATTAACTCCACACAGGCCGTCATCTCCAAAAATGCTGTGTAGAGGATCTGACGAGTGCGCCTTGGTCTAGTAGAGTCCCACGTTGTAGTAAGGAGATGCAAAAGTCCGCAAATCATTCCCAAGACGAGCTGTTTACCGGGAGAATGAGTTCTAAAAATGAACCATTGTCATTCAGTGCTAAAGGGGAGACTAGTTGTTCGAACGCCTTTCATGGAAATGGTAGAGCAGACATTAACACACAGGGATTAGTGATTATGTCAGACCGACACATTATATGTTTGCTTTCTTTTACATAATATCTGCGACACCCATAATTGGTTTAACTCATATTGTTTGCCATTTTAAACCTCGTATAAACAGTCAGCGCCATAAACCTGTGATCGTAAACGTCACCAGCATTAAAAATTCCATACATGAGAAAAGTATACAACTGACAAGCTGGTATTTGCTAAGAGTGAAAGTATGGACAATAATAAATCCTTCCAACGTGATCAGAACGCTCAGAGCGCTGGAAAATATTATAGCCGATATAATATATTATTATTTGATTACGTTGGTACGCAATACATTACAAGAGTAAACGCGGTACCTCATCTAAGTCGTGACTGGATGCCAATTATTTATTCCCGTTTGTATCAATAAGCAAAATGGCGTCGAGACGAAGAAGTGAAATTCTCACTTTTATTCTGTAAAACGAGTTGCCTTTAAAACAAGGTGGTTCGTGTCAAATAGACGATACCAATCGACACTCTATAATACTTCCTTGAATTCAACAGCTGTTTATTCGTAATGTCTCCATAGACTCCATCCAACAATTTTAATAGGCTAATTATTTTGATCGGGTCCGATTATGTGTCCTCGCATTTAAAACCAATGTTATTTATGGGGTTTTCCTATCAGTTTGTTGCTGTTAAGTATCAATTATGATTTTGGAATCATTATTTCTTGTTAAAAGTTGTTGAGCTTTAATTTATCTTGTGAACGTACATCCTTCAAAATAGTAGCGATAAACATTGCTATCATATTTTTAAAGAGCGAAATCTTTTTTCATTCTTGGTACCTTTGTTTAATGACTAAAAAAAAACCTTTTTTTTATTTACAAAAATATAATATCAAGCACAGAACCTCTAATCTTTATCCTGGAAATTAGTAGATTAATATATAGATATTAAATAAATAGGTATGTTTTCTTGTGTTTAGACATAAATCGAGCATGCTGAAAGGAATCATTAAAAAATTCTCTTAGGAGAAACGGCTGGGCGGCCTTTTACACTCAAAACATAAATTTGTATTAGAGGCTATAATACCCAACCAAACTGAATAATTATTTTTCTAATCAAAAGGTATTAATGTCTGAACGCAAAAAGAGGTGTAATGAAAGTGTATGACAAGAGGTCGAGGCCGCCCGAGGAAGGCGTGGCACGATCAAGTGAAATAAATACTCATCACAATACAATTATATTGTCTCCACCTTAAAAATGCACCCAGTTGGCAGATACTCCAAAATTCATAACCTCAAAACTTTACCCCAAACCACTTACAGAGTTTTCCAATAAGAGGTGTTATTTTGATATTCAATCGTAAAATATCAATGGTTTCGTTGCTTGTGTGGCACGTAGCGCCGTCTTGTTGAAAGTAAACGTTGTCCAGATCAATATCATCCAATTCCGTTAATCATTAATCATCTCTCGATAGCGTAATCCATTCACCGTAACTGTTGCTCCAGCCTCATTTTCGAAAAAGTAAGGTCCAATCACTCCGCCGGACCATAAACCGCACCAAACAGTCACACGTTGAAGATATAGAGGCTATTCAACGATAACTCTTGGGTTTTCCGAGCCCCAGATGCGACGATTTTGCTTGTTGACGAAGCCACCGAGGTGGAAATGGGCCTCATCACTCGAAATGATTTGCATTTGATTCAGTCAAGTGAATTTTAATAATTTCAATGCGTTGTTGAAGCGTGTATCGCTCCATTTTTATTAATGACGTAGTTTTTACTTGTCAAATGTCAAAAAATGACAGCTTCAAAAGTAACATCTACCGAAATAGCGGGTTAATCAAAATAACACCTCTTATTGGAAAACCCTGTATAAGTCTCCGAGCAACGCCGGGTACACGTCAGCTAGTAATAAATAAATAAAATATATATGTATATCTTTCTCAAGTGAACATGTGCTTTTTGAGTTAGGAATAATATGATTGTCGATCTCGTGCAAAGCTTGTACTACATAAATACTTTTTGACTCTTCGTTACTTTCCGTTGAATGTTTTCTCCAATATTTTTACTTTCGACAAATGTTTCTGTCTCCGATAAATCACATCTGTCACAACTTCCCGCCCGGGAGTCTGAGAGATTCGTCCAATAAAAATAGCATTCCGACTCCAACCCTCGATTCATTTGTTGACATTCCGCCTTCAGGTCGCACTGTTCAGTCTCACTACAAACACCGTTTCGTACAAGGCGTTTCGTTACACTAAAAAAATAAGCTCGTTGTAAATATGAATCGTAGGTTTGTAAAGCGAACTTATTAATAAACTCCCCCTTGAAATATTGTGAAGGGCACACAATTTACATTAATATTTGGTAGTCCTCGTATTTTTAGTGTTTCGTACGGTTCATTTTGTCTTCCATCCCTCAATATATGAAGCTTATGATTTATGTATTATTAAACCATGATATCTTTGTTTAATTAAATAATATTAATCTTTTTTAAATTAATTAATTTGTGTTTTTTCTCAATTTATTCCTTAACAAAATATATGCACTATGAGTGGAAGATGCCCTCAGTATCCTACTGGTATAAGACCACCATTCAGAATTTAAACGATGCTTGAAATGGTTTTAGCCGTGTTTGGTGACCAGATCTGAATAGCAGGGTCTTTCCCCACCTTTATATTTCTCATCTCTTTTCCCTCCCCACTACAATCAGCCTGTTAACATATCCCAATTGGAGATACCATAGTCTCACTGGCTCCAGACGGTTCGGACCAGCTAGTCTTGTGCGATGATAGCAAATCCAGAATAAGAAGTAGAACTATAATGGGTGAAATTTATTTCGGTCTTAAAATAATCAGGTCTCATTAACTCAGTGCTAGAGTGTTACCCCGGTAAGACTGTCCCAGGTTTGATTCCCAGTTGCGACCGTTACCTTTCTATTTCTTAGAAATTTTAATATTATCATCTTCCTCAATGATTAGATGTGTATTACCTCAATGTATTATGTAATTATATATATGTAATTATCTATCCCTCGAACGTCAACCGCTAGGTGAACTTGTTTTGCTTCGTCAAAAATTTTTAAAAAAAACTTGTATTAAAATAACTTTAACCAGTAAACCACAGTGAATAAGTAACTAAACAACATTGCCTCTTGGCACTATTCTAACAATCTTTGAATCTTCACCCATTAAAGTGGAAATAAGTGTGAAAATGAAATACGTAACGTCAAACGTCAAACGTGTTATTGTTTGTTTGTTCGAAATCTAACATTGAATTAAACTGTTTTTGTCCCACGAAAATAATTAAACAACATAATCCTAAACATTAAATAATTATAAACATTTTAAAGTGCAATATATCGTGAACGAGAAAAAAAAAATTTAAATAAAAATCCTACCCAATACACTGGTTTTAAGAAACGGGTAATTCTACGAAAAGTGAGTCATTGTAAAATACAGTGTCTGGGATTATAATAATCACAAATACTCATTTACTCATTTACTCCTGCTCAAAAAATAATACTAATAAAAAATATTAATAATGGAATGCAAATCCTGCAACACTGAGATATTCGATAACGAAAATCTATTATGTAAGACGTGCAATAAGAACTTTCACTTTACATGTTGTCATATATCCGAGAGCAATTTTCGTAAATTGAACAAACAAAATAAAAATGCTTTTATCTGCACTATTTGCAAGGAAGCAAAAAAAAAATCTTCACTAAAAACAGAAACCCTGTCATCTGTGAATGTGATGACATCTGTGAACGATACTGAACAACAGTATGATATATTGAAATCCATAACAAACCAACTAAACGAAAACTTTCAAACTTTTCAAGAGATGTCTCTCAATATCTACTCACTACTAGAAAATTTTCAACGTGAAATCATAACTAGGATTTCAAACATAGACAAAAATATTAATGAAATTAAATCAATGGAGAATTCCATAAATTACGTAAAACCAACATCAACCAGCAATACTCAACCGCCCTCGTCTGCAGACCAAGGTACGGTTCCCGAGGGAGTGAAAACAATATTGAGAGGTCCGCCTTTGGAGGAAGAAAAAGAAATAAACATTATGATATTTGGTGACGAACAGGGTAAACGTCTGAGGAGAAAAATTGAAAAAATACTACCGATTCGTGCAAAATGCTGCAGTCACATTTATCCGGATGCTACGATTGATAATTTTATGTCAAATGTGCTTCATGAAAGCAAAAACTTAACGAAAACGGATACCGTTATTCTGTGCCCAGGTAAACAAGATAAATCGCCGACAAATCTGTTAAGTAATCTCCACTATATAATACAAAATCTTAAACACACAAACATCGTTATACACCCAGTCAAAGAAAACAGATACCTTAATGTGTCCAAGCTGAATTATGAAATTAAAAAAATAGTTCTTACGTTTAAACATGCTAGTTTCACTGACCAAATAGCATACCATGAAATAAGAAATCGCCCTGAAAGTATATTAAACAGCAAATACACGCAGACTCCAAAAAACTGGGATCCGGAAGCAGAGAACGGAAACAACATAATCAGGTAGACGAGAAGAAAACAAAAATAAAGAAACACATAAGAATTTAAAAAATTGACCAATATAAACCTCCCTGTACTTCAAAAGGTCAAACTTCTCTGTCATTCATGTACTTTAATGTAAGAAGTTTAAAAGGTAAAATTGAAGATATAGAATGTCTACTTAAATCCACAAATTCCAGTTTCAATATTATTCTGATGAGTGAGACATGGCTGAAAGAAGGGGAAGTAAAGTACGTAAATCTAGAAGGTTACCGGCATGAAGCATCCTGCCGCCCACAAGGAGCTGGAGGTGGAGTGTCAATATTTATCAAAGATACCATGGACTTTAATGTAATCAACAACGTGTACGACTCTGACAACAACTTCCTGTGGATACATATAAACAAACTTAATTTAAACATAGGTGTAGTGTATAAAAAGCCTAGTACTAATTATTAAGACTTTTTGGATAAACTTAGCCCCCAACTTGAAGCACACAAAAGATGTATTATTTTTGGAGATTTTAATATAAATCTACTTGACTCAACAAATACTCAAACACGTAAGTACACAGACACAATTAGATTAAATAATTATAGCATCCCGAACAAAATAAACAACAAATACGCGACACGCATTACAGATAATACTAACACAATCATAGATCATGTACTTTCCGACATCACACTTTCGTACTCACTAACAAACTGCGATAATGCAATATCCGATCATAATATACTACTCCTGGATGTCCTTCACACATACAGTAACACTTCATCCAAAACGTCTTCGTATGAATATAAACGTATTAACTTAGATAACCTAAAAAAGGATATACTTCAGAATCCCTTTCACTTCAACGTAAATGAGGATTCGATATCAAATTTTAACAACTTTGTAAACTACCTCAAAAATAAAATAAACTCCAATAGTACACAAAAAAAAACAAAAAATAAATGTCACCCGGATTGGATAACCAAAGACCTTTTAAAACTAATTAATAAAAGAAATAAATTACACCTTAAACTAAAAAAACAACCGGGAAGCGTACCATTAAAAACAGAATTCATAAATATACGTAATAAAATTACTAAAAAAAAAAAAACTTTAAAACAAAAACACTACACCACCCTCTTTAAAAATTGCGAAAATGATTCGAAGAAAACATGGAATCTAATTAATACCATACTAACAAACAAGTCAAAAACTCTCAACAAATCTTGTAACAAGATAATAATCAATAATGAAATAATCTCAAATAAAAATGATATATGTAAACATTTTAACGACTACTTTTGCAACATTGGGTCCTCATTAGCTGATAACATAAAAAATAAGCCCGCACACAATACAGCTAACGAAATAACGTTAGAGCATAATAGTAATCAATCACTATATCTTCAACCTACCACGGAGGTTGAAATAAACAGAATTATTAAATCACTTAAACCAAATGCAAGTGCTGGCTATGACACAATAAAATGTAAAACAATACTTAATCTGTCCGAACTATTGGCTCCCCCTATTTCAAAACTAATTAACCAATGCATTACAGAGGGGACTTTTCCAGATTGCTTTAAAATTGCGAAGGTAATACCAATATACAAATCTGGATCATAAACGGATACGTCAAATTATCGGCCAATCTCAATTTTACCAATTCTATCAAAAATTTTCGAACATGTAATTTATGAAAGATTAAACAAATTTCTACTAAACAAATCACTGCTATATAATAAACAATACGGTTTCAGAAAAAAATCAAATACTCTTTCGGCAACTAATGATCTAATAAACAAACTAAGAACCAGCATAGACAATGGAAATTACGCTATAGCAATCCTCGTAGATCTCCAAAAAGCATTCGATACCGTGAGTCATGTGATACTACTAAAAAAAATTGAAAAAATAGGTGTAACCGGCCCTGCTCTCCAACTCATTAAATCGTATTTAAATAACAGAATGCAATATGTCAGCTTAGATAACAAAAACAGTCAACACAATAATATAAATTATGGTGTACCTCAAGGATCCATATTAGGGCCTCTCTTGTTTCAAATATATATTAACGATATCTTTCAGTTAAACTTAAATGGGGAAATTTTTTTATACGCGGATGATACTGCTATATTTTACTTTGGTAAAAACTTAGAAAACTTACTTGAAAAAGCCCAACTGGATCTTAATAAATTAAATAACTGGCTAATTAAAAATATATTAACTATTAACACTAAAAAAACAAATTACATGATCTTAAGTTCACAAAAAAGAAAAACTCCGTCTCATAAACCTTTGCAAATAGAAGGAAAAAACCTACAAATTTCAGATAGTGAAAAATACCTGGGACTTCATATCGATAAACACTTATCTTTTAAACACCACATACAAAAAGTAAAAGAAAAAATTATCCCACTAATTGGTGTATTTGGTAGAATAGCCCATCTTCTACCAATACAAGTAAAGAGGGGATTATACTTTAGTTTAATTCAATCCCACCTAAATTATCTCATAGAAATATGGGGAAACACAAACATCACATATCTAAACGAAATTCAAATAATACAAAACAAAGTTATAAAAAAACCTTTTAACTATAGACCAGATACCCCCACCAAAAGAGTATACCAAGAAACTAACTTACTTAAAATTAGAAAACTGTACGAATACAACATATGCCTATTAATTCACAAAATCCAAAATGGCCTCATACACACAAATACTTCATTTATGAAAACATCACAAGTACAAGACCACCACACAAGACAACACAATAAATTATACACAAATTCAGCAAAGACAGAGTGTGGTAAAAGAAACATAGGCCATGAGGGTGTACACATATATAATCTCCTTCCTGATAGCCTGACAACCGTAAATAGAATAAATATATTTAAGAAAAAACTGTTTGCCTTCAAGATCAATGAGCAAAACCAAAATGCTCTTACTTAAGAAAAATATGTTACTTAGGTAGTAAACCATAATTATTTATATAAATATTATTTTTGTTTTTAATCAATGTACACTTAAGTTAACAAAGCGAAATATGTATTTCTTTTAACTTAATAAATAATTAAAAAAAAAAAAAAAAAAAAAAATGTTGCAATGTTTCCAGTTTATCAATTGCAAATTGTTTTTAAATGATTTTTGTCTAATTAAACAGAATTTAGTTAATAACACATTATTATTAATAATTAACAACTTTTTTTGAACCACTCTTCAAAAAATAAATATATTTTTATCTTGAAATAGTGGTTTAAACAAAGTTTTTAATTGGTTTAATTAATCAATTAATTCAATTACATGGAGAAAAATGACTCTTGCTAATTTATTAAGAATCTCTTTAAATTATTGGTAATCCCGGTTAAAAATAGGATTACTGGCCTTACGAATGAATTATGATTTCTGAAAAAAAATTATTATATATATTTATTATAATATATTATTATGATGTCGGAATACTTGCTTATAAAACCTGTTAATTTATCGTTATGATGTATACTCTGTGTAATGACTTTTACATCATTTTCGCTTTTACAAATAATAGTTAAAACGTCAATGTGCGACCAAAAGCCATTTGATTTATAGCAATTTCTGGGCAAGCTTGCAAGAATATTTCTATCCCTCGAAGTTTTTATCATTACCGTGTCTAACAGGTGACAACCCAACGACAGTTCAATTAAACAGTGCATTTAGTGCAGCTCAGCAGCTGTAAACAAGACCCCTTCCAATACGTGTTAAAAAGAGTAAACAAATGCATAAATCTAAATAAATTCCACCATTCACTTCAAGCTAGACAATAATTTAAGACTATGATATTTATTTATGTTACTTTCAATTTAAATGTGAAACAACGTCTTTATTTACGATCGGTAGCATAATTCTAAATAAATAAATATGTGGATAATTCGTATTACATAATAATATCTTTCATGGGTGGGAAAAGGCTCATAAATCTATAATATCAATTATTCAGAAGAGCCCAATTAAGCTTTGCCTGTCTCTGCAAAATACGTCAAATTTCCGTAAAATATCGGGAATTTAACGTTCCCTATATACAGGATATAACAGCAGATACCCGAAGGATTTTGGCCAGCGATTTCTAAGCATGTTTGGAGTAAAAAATGTCATTTTCTTGTCCGATTATTTATCTTGTTTTAAAAACGAAATAAATATGTTTCTATCACACATATATAGCCACTGATCCCACTTCTACAGGCGTGACAGGATCACGTGATGCGCACTCCATCTCTTTTCAGCAGCGCTGCAACAGAGGAGGAGAGAGAGCGCATCACGTGACATTTTTAAGTTCATCACTTTATTTTTTTTTTCTGATTTTTACACTTTTGGATCATAAGCTATATAACCTTTTTTTTATTGGCTTGATTTTCAAAATATTTTTACGAATAATGTACTTACTCTGTACCAATTTATGTACATCGTTAATATTTATATGTGATTAACTAAGTTTTTTTATTACTATTCTTTAGATATTTAAAAAATTTTACTATATGTATTTTGTAACAGAAAAAATCTTTTAGTCCTGATGTGGTTAGTCGAATTACAACTTTTGGATGAAATTATAGTGTCAATATTTTAATGGAATACAATTAGAATCTATGACGCCATTTTGACCTACGTTCGTACTAGGACTAATGACTATTAAACCATAAAAAAACTTAAGAGATTAAGTACAAAAAATTTATATCTGGATATTTATTACCAATACTTAAAACAAATTTACCAAACGATGCGTAAAAATTTCGGCTTCGCGGCTGTATATTTAAGTCATTTTTGACGTTTTCCGATTTATGGCCGTTTCTCCTCCCATGAAAGATATACCGTCATTATTGAACATAACCAGTATAATATTAATATTATTAATTATGTGGATAGAGTAATGTTGTTATAAGTTATTAATGTCAGACACACACTTACACAGTTGCTGGAATTTTTTTTATTTTTTTTTTTTATTATCAATATAAAGTTTCTTTTACAGGTTTTTTTTTCGATGTCTGTCTCACTAGGATAAACCTGTGTCGAGACAAACGTATTTGATACATTAAAAATGTTTATATATTTTTTGATACATTAAATATTTCACTACATTAAATGACATTGTGAAAAAGATAGAAAATAATAAATAATAATAATAAATGAAACATTTGTTAATCAGCATCTAGTTGGAGTACATACTTATGTAGGGATTTTTATAAAAAAAATTATCATGGATCTGTCTTGGCTGATGATCCAAGATTTGATGTCTGTTTTATATTTCAGAAAAACTTCGTTCAGTCTAATGGCTAGTGTGAGAGCATTATATAGCCTTGTTGCAAAATATCTAAAATTTCTCTGGCCAAAAGTTGTTTTAGCGAAAGGGATTTGTAAGAAATTATGTCCTTTTGTTCTAGTATCACGAGCAGTTTGGATATTGTCAAAAGTAGTTTTGTGTTTGAAGAGGTATGTTAGTATGTTTTTGGCATAAAGTTGCCTAATGTCCATAACACAGATTTTCCTAAAGATTTCATCCGAACTGCTTGTGATTGGTAGTTTGAGGATAATCTTTATTATAAGTTTCTGAGCTTTAGATATTGGATCAATGGCGGCAGCGTTTGCTCCTCCCCATGCTATGATACCATACTCTATTAAAGATTGACAAAGTACATAGTAGATTGTTTTGAGCTGGCTTAGGTTGAGAAAGTTGCGAGTTTGTCTAAAAAAATAAATGAATTTTCTAAGTTTGTTTGCTGTAGAGGTTATATGTTCTTTCCACTTTAAATTGCTATCAAAAATAATACCTAAGTATTTAATTTTAGTTACCTGTTCTAAATAAGGGCAATCACATATTATCGGATTTGTCAGGTTGCAAACACAAATTTTAATTTGATTTTCTGGGTTTCTTAAGGAAGGATTAATACTAAATTCAATGTATTTAGTTTTGGTCACATTCATTGTTAGTGTATTATTGTTTAACCATCTTTTAACCACAGTTATGCCGATGTTAGCTTTTATGTATACATCATTCCAATTGCTTGATTTGAAGAGGAGAATTGTATCATCAGCAAAACTTACAATTATGGCATCTATTTGAAGATTACATAATTTTTTTATGTATATTAAGAACAAGGTAGGACCTAAAACGCTTCCTTGGGGCACGCCGTAGCTAATTGGTAATTGATTGCTATTGCAGTTGTTGATTTTCACACTTTGCTTTCGGTTTGACAGGTAATCGCTAATAATAGTAAGTTCATCACCATTTATACCAATATTAGATAGTTTTTGTAAAAGTTTAGAGTGAGAGATAGTATCGAATGCTTTGCACAGGTCTAAGAATATTGATTATGTTTTCATTTAGAAAATCGGTAACTGTTGCCAGGGCTTCGGAGGTGCCTTTATTTTTCCTGAATCCAAACTGGTTGAGTGATAGTATGTTATTTTGTTCAAGGTATTCAATTAGTTGATTATTAATAGTTTTTTCAAAGACTTTAGATAGTGAATTTAGTAATTTAATTGGACGATAGTTCGTTATGTCCGCTCTAGAGCCTCCTTTATGTATTGGGATTATGATTCCGTGTTTTAGGTTGTCGGGGAATCGGCCTTTTAGGATGCTTAGGTTAATAAGATTTGTTAAGGGAGTGGTTATTTCTGATACAAGTTTTTTTAAGGCAATATTTGATATATCGTCCAAGCCAGTTGAAGACGAGTTTTTTAATGAGTTTATGATCAATCTAGTATCTTCATTTGAAATTTGTTTTAGACTAAAATGCAAGTTGTTGGGCAAATTTGTATTACAGCTTAGTGAACTGGAGTTGGTATGGTTTACATCGATATTTTTTGCGAGTTGTTCACCTATTTTTGAGAAGTATTTATTTGCATGATTAACAATAATATCGGGATTACTAGAAAAACTAAATATTTTATCATTTACTTTTAGTTGTTTTAAGTCATTCATAGGATTAGGTTGAGAGTGGGTGGCTTCTTTAAGTGTTTTCCAAAGTTTTTTAGGATCATTATTACAGTTATCTATTTTCTGTTTGTAATATATCTCTTTAGCCTTTCTTATTATTTGGGTACAAATGTTTCTATATCTTTTATAAAAGTTTCGAAGTTGTATATCATAAGGATTGTTAATAACGTTTTTGTGGAGTTTGTTACGTTTACGGATAGATTTAATAATAGTGTTGTTAATCCATGGCTTAATTGGTAAAATATTATTTGGTATATGTTTTATAATTATGTTTGTATTTTCGTTAATGGTAGTCTGTAAGTAATTGATAAAGTACGTCCAGGCGTCTTCTGGATTTATAATGTTAAGTAATTCTGACCATGATTTACTCATCAGAGATTGACGAACACAATCATAATTGATTTGAATGATTTTTTTCTTATTTGTTGTGTTTTTATGTTTGTCTTTTCTGTTGCATGTTTGTATGGAAAGAATAGTGGTGTAGTGGTCGGTAAGTGTAGATTCATATACAATAGATATTACTGGGCAGTTGGATTTGACCATGATGTGGTCGATGCATGAAATGGAATCTAATGTAGCACGTGTGGGAGTGTTTATGGTGCTTTGGAATCCATGGTAAGTGAGCGTATTTAAGTATTCTTGGCACTGAGAATGTTCGTTTGTGGGCAGAATATTTATGTTGAGGTCACCAGCAATAATACAATTTTTAATATTACATAATTCAGTTAAACAGTTATTAATTGATTTTAGGAATGGTGAAATATTATAAGAGGATGGAGAACGGTATATTGCTAAGATACATGTGTCATTTTTGAGAGTTATTTGCAAACAGTTTGCACCACTGACTTGGATTTCCTTGACAGATAAACCAATCAGGTCAGTTCTGGTATAGACAACAACTCCATCATTTTGTTTAGTATGTATTGAAGTGCTGTAGTGATCATACCCTTTCAAAATTTTAGGAGCATAATTTTTTGGTATCCAGCATTCAGTAAGAATAATTATATGAAAAGAAGTTCCAATATTATCAAGTTGTAGCAAAATTCGTCAAAATTCTTGGAAATTGATCTAATATTTTGCTGTAAGATTTGAAGAGAGGATGAGTGTGTTTGTAGTACATTTTTACAGAATTTAGGATTTGACGTCATAGACTAAATTAGACTAGACACGGCATAATCATTTAAAAATAACCCCAACACAATTTTGGTTTGGTTCACGAGCACATTTATGAAAAGGCCCACGCATTTTGTCGCAATGCGAAATGGGCACTGTGCATTGCGTTTTACCTTTTGTTGGTCTAGAGTAAGCTATTTTGCTTCTCAGCTATGTTGGCAAGTTCGTTTTTTCAATCACAAAAATAACCCAGTTCCAAATATTTAAATTTGAATTATTTCCATATTACAACACCTCTGACAACAAATTCTCCGTGGCTTTGCTTACGAGTTTGAACGCTTGTACAAGGAGTTTAAACAGAGTTGGGTTGTTAAGCTCATCTCCATATTTGTGACGTACGCTACGTGGCGTTATTTTTAAAATTAATTTATATAGACAGGGCTAATCTAGTATAATACATCAATGTTTGACGTCCTATAATTGGTAATACATTCCATTTTTAATAATATCCATTACAGTAAGGGTTTTCTCTAGAATTAAAAATCTACAATACCATTTTTTTAATGTCACTTTCATGTTTGACTTGAATGATTTTTTCCCCCGGACCCTTACGAACGAGTAATTTATTGGCTTTAAACCACACAAATTCGAATTTTGTTTCTTTAGCCTTTTGTTTTGCTTTCCTTATAGTAAGGCGTAAGCACTTCACTAATATAAATAGGTGATTTTGGGTTAAGTATTTTGGCTGTATTTTTGAAAGATAAGACCATATCTCTCGTTTTCTGGTTGTAGAAATTTACTTGCAGTTTATCGGGGGCGTTAGTTCTGCGGTCCTGGGTCCTGGTCACAAGGCGTAGATCCTGCTGCAACAATGGCATACCAAGGGAATTGGCTACCCGAAGAACGGCTTCAGCTGGTTGTTCTCCCGGCCGCAATTCAACACCCGCCATTTCCACACAGTCGCAGAGATTATTTTGTTCCATAGTGGCTAGTCTGGTTTCCAGGCTTGAAATTCTTAAGTCATTCTTTATATTTATTTCACGTAAGGATTGTGTATCTTTTTGTAGGTCTTGTGGTACTTTAAAATTTGATAACAGATCTTCATATTGATTACTTATAAATTCGTTGCTTCTCTTCAGTTCCTTAATTTCGTCTTCGAACATTTTTTTAAGTTCAGTGACCTTTTGGTCAAAATGTTTGGTCAGACGAATAAAGAGCATATCATCATCATCGGTATTTGCAGCCGAGGATGTAGACGGTGATCCTGGTCTGATTAGGCATTTTGGGCATTTCCAAGAAGTTTTATTTTTTTCTGCCATTTTTTTGTATTTGGAATCAGAGATATTGAGGCAATTATTGTGAAATGTTATTTTGCACTTGGTACACGTGAACATATACTCATCTTTATTTATTGGGTTGAGGCAACCTTCACAGTTAAACATTGTGGTTAATAATCCTCAACGCCTAAAAAATACTTCGTTGTGAACAGTTTGTCATCAAAATGTCCCGACTGTATAAAAAAAACCTAAACTTATCGTTTGAATATTTATTTTGTCGAATTTCCGTAAAGAAACGATGGTCATTTTTTTCATAATCGGGCGTTATGACTCGCCCCACGTAGCATGAAATGTAACATCATTATGACTAAAAATAGTTATGTGGCTACAGTTTTGCGTGTTGTCGTTGATGAGCACATACAGTTGCTGGAATGTTTTGTTAAAGAATAACAGCCTTACTAATAAACGTGGTGAAAAATTTGTACAATTAATAAATAGCCGTGTATGTAACCTTACTAATATGAACGATATATAGAAACTGACATAAAATAGTTCATAGAAAGATATATACATAGTGGGCACAGCCAAATATGGAAATATAGAAACTGACATAAAATAGTTCATAGAAAGATATATACATTGTGGGGCACAGCCAATGAGGGTTGTTTATCTGTTGCATAAAGTTGGAATTTCTGATCGATATTCGGAATATTTCCAAGGTATTTTAAATGTGCTATATATTTCTTCTTGTTAACGATGTTGTTAAAACAAAATGCCATTTTAAAAACTAGTTAAGTTTTTCTTTTATATTTTTGTATTTGAAATATATAATATTTATCAATTGGAATATTTTAATTAAAAAAATATATGTATAAATATTTTTACTACAAAAGTGAATCTGCAAGAAAATTTTTAATGCAATTTTCTTTTTTTTTAAGCAAGAGTCTATTTAAAATGATTTGCCCGTCTGCAGGATTTCATTATATTATTTTTTATATTGTATATTACTTTTATTGTATATTATTTTTATATTGTATAGTGCAGTCAGTGAAAAGTCAAGGGAAAATATTTTAAATTACCCAAATTGGGTGGCTATCGATCAAGTGGTTATTATTTTTACTAAAAAACCAACTCAGCTGCTTGGGATGTGACGAGTTGTATGTAGGATAGACAGCACGGACCATCTCCAAAAGGCTTTCGACCGTGCATGCTCGGCCATCCGGACAAATCAGCAATTGCCGAGTATTTAATTGGAAACTGCCATTACTTTGGATTTTTCCTGAAATCCTGGGAAGACCCAAAACGTATTGAGCATGCCTAATTACGGAGGTAATTGAAATCCACAAAAGCTGTACCAATTTAACAGGGACGACAGAGCTAAATGTAATAGTTTTTGGTATCCGTTACTTGACGGCTAAAACTATACGCCGAAAACCAATTTTATTTTACTTGATTGTTATAGTGAAATAACAACCCTAATAAGTGGATTAATTCGCGGGACAAGGTATCACTTCTACATACATAAATCCACACTTCACCATAGTCTACACGTCTGCCCTGACGATGGACACTTTAACGCTGTCCGAAGCGTTGGCTAAAGGAGGAACCGCAACACGGCATAACAACCCAAAAATTAATTAAGATAATTTAATTAAGTTGACCAATATGATTGTGTAGGTACATTAATAGCTGCATAACTAGTTGAAGCCGTTATCACAATTAATTATTTAAAAAAATTTAAATCAAATATAGCTATCACGAATCAATTTCACCCTGAAGATATTAATGTAATCTGGGCCAGGCGTAAAAATAACATCGATTCACCCAGCCCAAGAGCATCGAGTTGTCTATGAACATTATTTGATAGTTGACTACACATTTGATAAGTCGGTAGGTTGCGGGATCAATCAATTGTATTTTTTTATTGAATTTCTTAGTTTATGTACTCATCGGCCAAATTAGATTGGTAAATTCTACAGGTAATGCTTTCATTACAAAATCTATTGCTATGAATCATACGTTTCATTAGACTGTGGAAAGAGAAAATGCCCTTGTCTTGTGTGTGTGCTGTAAACTGTACAGTGTATGAAGGTTCCGGCCCTGGACGGTAAAGTGGATAGTTAAAGCGCATTAACCTCATTAAAAGAATGTCAATTGTATGTTAAATAAATTACTCATTGTAATAAACGTTCGTTTATTCTTTGGACAATTTATAATAATTGTTTTTCATTTCAAGTTGCTCGCTTTAATGAAAGGGAACAACGGAGAGAAAATAAATCATGTTTACACATTATGTATTTTTTTAAATTTTATTATAACAATGAAGAAACACATTATAAATTCCATGTTGTTATAATATTCTACTTGTAAAATAATTAGCTTCACTAAAATAACATTCTGAGAATAAATTAATGTTGTGTGTTAAAACCCTTTCAGTACTGAATTTCAGGCACAAGTCATAAAAAATTGAAAATTGGTGTCTAGACTAATGAAATAATTTCAAAAATATTTTGTTTGAAAACTTTTTTGATAATTGTTATGTTTATTGTTGTACAGAGTGTCCATGTTCATGGACAAATGGTTACAAAGGTATAAAATTTTATTATGGTACTTTTGTATATTGAACCTTGTAAGTCATAAAAAATTGAAAATTGGTGTCTAGACTAATGAAATAATTTCAAAAATATTTTGTTTGAAAACTTTTTTGATAATTGTTATGTTTATTGTTGTACAGAGTGTCCATGTTCATGGACAAATGGTTACAATGGTCCCCTGACCATATTTCTTCGCAACCGTCAAATGCATTTGTCCATGAATATGGACATCGCTTTTCAAACGTAACTTGTAATCATATAACTCAATAGAACTTCGTAACTAAACATTTAAGAACCATCGTAAACATTTAATTTCCATGAAAAAAAATGCTCGGATAAATTAGTTGCTACAAATAATAAAGAAAACTAATTATATTGTAGTGTGTCTTACCAGGCAAGGGATGGTCTGTTTTCTCCATGGCTTGTTTATCATTTTAGTTCTTGAAACTCCGTATGATGGCAGCACCACACTGCTCTACTAATGTCCATGATCATGGACAAGTTGTTGTAATGATCAAAACCTAGCAAATAGCGTAATAACTAAAGATGAAAGTCGATGTCCACGATCATGGACATGGGTACTGAAAGGGAAGGTTTTTATTTTTAGAAAATTCAATCTTAGTACATAAATTTGTAACCATTACAGCGAATATAAACTAAATCTATTTTTATGTGAATACCGCACAAGAGTTCCAACTGCTCCCAACCGTACAGACGGTAGTGTGACTAGGACATCCCCAATTGGGGTATGTTGTCAGGTTGAAGGTAGCGGGGAAAGGAAAGAGATGGGGAATAGGAAGGTGAGGGAGTACCTAGCTCTTCAGATCTGGTCACATAGAACGGCTAAAGCCATTTTCAAGCAACATTTCATTTCTGAATGGTTGTCGTACACCAGGGCGATAATGATAGTATCTTCCACTCTGAGGAACGTGCTGCACGTATAATAGAACTCGTCACTCCATCACAATGAATGTAGCTGCATTCGAGTTTCAATTACAAAACTAATCAACTATCTGTTGTAAAGATCAAATTTCTCTTTAAAAATCAATTCCTAAAAAAAAACATTTTATTCTCTTACGAAATGATAGGTATTGTTAATATTTTTAAGAACTCCTTTCCTCTGCTGAATAAGATTATTAATTAATCGCCCAATTTGAACAAAGCAACAGAGAAAGTTTAATCAACTTGCCGAATTATATTTCCTTGTATAAACTTGGGATACAACAGCAACTGGATAGAAGTGGGAGTGAGGGGGTGTATGAAGTTAGTATGAAGGGAAGTAAGAGTAGAAGTTACTATTTTGTAGACAATGTTAATTTAGATTTAATGACAGTTCGTGAGTTCCTCCTATCGCCTGACACTTCAATAAAGTAATGGCGAACTTACGTAAAGAATTTTAATTATTTCCCCCCATTCCGGAAGATCTCTGGGGGGAAATGTGAGGAAAAGCTTTCAGAACTTCCGATTTCCTAATTAAGGCTTTAAGCTCCGTAATTCGAGCTTTCGAAGATTGTAAAATTCTCATCGTCGATTGGCGATTAAGAATTGTGACATTTTAAACTGAGAAACCTCAGAGAACAGAAGGATTATTATAATTTATACATAATTTAGCATAAGAATTCAAAGCTCTTAGATAATTTATTTAATAATTCTTTTAACATCTGGTTATTCAAATTAAAAGAGAATTAATTTTAATTTTTCGCTTTTTCAAAGAAATTTATTCCGTATAACTTATATTAAAGAAAATTGATAAAATGTTTTAAAGCCAAGAAAAACCTCATTAATTTGTTTCGTGTAATTTTTAACGCATATTTCTTAAGATTGGATATTGTACTATCTCAGAAATAAAGTGCTCAAAGAGGATAAAGTTTACTTTTTCTTACTCCGTTATTCTATGATTTCACACATTACATACCAACCGGTTTTGAATCCCGATTAAATACGGTCCCAAGATCGAACACTTCTTGTAATTGTATTTTTTCCCAATATATTAGTTCTTCTTCTTGTCGACTCGCGATGAAAATTAAATGATCAGATCTAGTGAATTGGTTGATTTATTATTATGACATCATTTTAATTTTATTCAATTCGGTTATTTTTATTTTTTAATTCTTCATCACAAGCACCCGCTAAACTGCCAAGGAAGTTTGTCAGCAGGTTAATTCCACAAAATTAATTATATAAATAAAGTACTCATAAAAATATAAGCTACAGTATAGAAAATACACAAAGAAGAATATCATTTCAAGTGACTACATTACAAAGGCATAATATATATATTATAATATTTCGGTAATTTATGTAGCGCCGTTTTCGTGAAAAACCACCTTAAGGGCGCTGTACAAATAAATTTCTTAAATAGTTAATACTAGAACTACTGACTTAAAACTAGTGACTTACCTCTAAGACTTATAACTAGTGACTTACGACTAAGGCCTATAACTACTGTCTTAATTATATATATATTTACATATGTAGAAACTTACAACTAATATTAACAATCTAACTTTACTATCGCCAAAAGAAGAAGGATGTTCTATTATATTAGGGTGTTTTTATAATTAATTTTAGAACACTGGTGCAAAGAAACATGAAAACTGTGTCATAAAGCACGTTTGTGATTAACAAACATTTATTACGCCCGATTGGGTGTTTTACAGAATACAGATAAATTAATATAAGGGTTTATATGTTATAGCTATCACTGAATGAAATATCCCGTGACATTTGGAAAGTTGATCGACTAAAAAAATGATATTCCAAATCCAAGAACTGCGATTAGTTACATCTTTATAAATATATATTTATGGAAGTAATTTTGAACTGATATTTTAAGCAATAACAACGCAACATAATGTTCAGGATGGAATTTAGTTTTTTTCTGGAAGTAAAAATGTGTAATTGGATAGTTTTATTGGGGTAATGGGTAGACATACAAGTGTGGCGTTCAAGAGAGCATCTTTACATAATATAAGACACGCATTTTTGAGATAATTTTGGGTGAAGTATTGTCGAGACAAGTTTATGGTAAGTCTACGCTCAAAGCACACAATAATTTTAACAATTCTCTCATTTTTGAACAGTAAAAATGTATGTCCAAACGCAGTTATTTGTGTAAAAAATAGCTCAGTTTCTGGAATTTGCAGCTCGTTAGCCACAAATATAAGATAATGCCGGTGTTCCTGCAGATGTTCACTTATTGTTCATTTATTTTTAATGCCCCAGTTAATTTAATATTCTCGTATCATCTATTTCCACGAAATCAGCCATGATGACAAGTAATAATATCTGTAATTACGGATCTGTCTCGTAAATTACATATCATTAAAGTCGTATTTCCTCTGAATCCCTTTTATGATGTTCGTTGATGTAAATTATCATATTGTATACAAGAATAATGTGGAGGTTCATTAGTGAGATATTTAGGAAGCAAATTGAATAAATAATACTGAAAAATAATATTCAAGCTACGTACGGTAAATCTCAATATAATTGCCAATTGCTCTAACGATAAATAACCTATTTTTGTAAGCTTCTTTATATTTTTAACGAGATTTCAAATCATTTCTAAAAGAAAACCTGAATAAATCGTTCAAATATTTTTGAAACTAAAGCATGCTTTAGAGAAAAGTCTTTTAAATGATTTTATCATACATATACCAGCGTATTATTTTTCGTCACTTACCATTAGATCGTAGACGGTAGTTAAACATTTTTACTTCATTTTAACTTTACATAATATAATATATTATACAATTTATTATTGTATTGATTTTCTCGTGTTTTATTTTCTTTTTTAAATTGTTTTTAATTATAAAAGTAGAAAAACACAACGATACATAGAGAAAGACTTAACCTAAAATTATGGTATTCTGTCCGATTCATTTATTGATCTGTGTACGGTTTATTAATGTTTTGATAAATCTGACAGAAATATTGCTGGAAAAAATATTTTATGTTTTTTTTATGTGAATAAGAGCCCAACTGCTTCTAACCGTCTGGAGCCAGTGAGACTACGGCATCCCCAATTCGGGTGTTGTGACGCTGAAGGTAGTGTGGAGGGGATAAGATGCGGAAGAGGATGAGCATGTCTATTAAGATCTGGTCACCAAACACGGCTTAAGCCATTTCAAGCATAGTTTAATTTTGAATGGTGGTTCTACATCAGGGCGAGGCTTAAAGTATCTTTCACTCTGAAATAGGCGGCATATATTCCTAATTTTTTTATTAAATTGTGAAACGCTACAAATCAATAATATAAAATTTATTTACGCATGCTGGGATTTGAACCCGCAACCTCCGGATTGGTAGTCGAGAGTCTTACTCCTCGAGCACGGAGGCCATTCATTTAAATCGATTAAAAAAATTATTATATCTGATTTCTCAGCTGGCGAGGAGTTGAGGAGATTGGCTCAAAGGGACTATTGACGAAGGGGTTAAGATTCGGCATTGCAGAAACGACTGAGTAACAAAGATAATATATTTAAAGAAAACAGTATTTACACGGAGAAAAATAATCCTGTTAAAAAGTGACAGCATGCGAATTTCCTGAAGAAATATTAGTCATTCAGAATATATCGAGAACACGTGTTCTTTTCCTAATATATATCATGACGCAATACTACAATATAAGTATGTCAGTATCAATATCAGTATTTGTATGAACACGTGATCCGCCGACCTCATACAACATTTGCTTTTGGCCTTTGCCCGCAGTTTCATTTTTAACGGAAAAACGAATAATTTTACCAGATTTTTTAATGTATGGCTTAGTTTTAGATAAGGGAAGTTTTTGCAATATTTTTTCTACTCTTTTTACAAATTGACAATTGATTGAAGTGATATTAAGATGATATTTGATACTTAAGTTTAAATCATATGTTTTATGATTTCTTTTTGAACGCGTTTCGTTTCCGGATTAGTGTGATCGAAGCCAGACATTGGCAAAACCTTTAAATACAATGAATTGTATAGGTTTATTAACAGTATTTAATATCAAAGTTTTCTCCGTGTACGATCTGATACGTCTACGATTTAATATATCTATCTATATTCTAATCTTTAACTGTATTGAAATCTTGTTGATAACATAGTAATGCTCCATTCTGTTAATAACAATCTCTGCAGTTATTATTATCGTGATTCGTATCAAATAACAGCCATTGCCGTCTAAAACTAGGCTGGGGCCCTTGGGCACACAAGAATTGGGGCCCGGGTCGGGTCGGGTCGGGCCTGATGGGGCCCCCTTCCCTTCCCTTTCCCTAACAAAGCACTACTTTGAAATTTAAATTGAATGTTTTGTGGATTAATTTTGAGCTATCATATATTTTATTGACCGAAACACATTCCTAGAACAATAAAATATGTACCGAAACAACATTAATTGCGTTAATTTGATAAATTGATAGGTTTTACGATGTTTTCGTCAAGTATCATGTATCAGATTTGCATCGCGGCAAATTTGACATTTCGATTCCAAAGATAAATTATTTAAAAATATTCTGGTGTTGCCAGGTGAAAGAAACTAGTGGCTATATCATCAATGATATTGGCGCAAGCGATTCTGACCTTGTTCTTTGTACAAATTCTGTACACAGAAGGGTCAAAATCGCATTCAAAATTTTTTCGCGAGAGAAATTGTCAGTCCTTCGGGGCCCCCTGAGAATGGGGGCCCTGGGCACGGGCCCCGTGTGCCCTTATGGTGAAGACGGTATTGATAACAGCATCCATTTGAAGATCAATATTATGATATGCTATACATTACACTTGTCTCAAGGAATGCTCTGTTCTAGAAATAGTACGATATACACAACTACTGGTCGTTCTCAGTAATTTATGCTAAGTAATAATAATATATTTCAGATGCATAGTATACTCGATAATCTGCATTTAATGTATTTATTTACCGTACAATGATGCTATTTGCATATTGCGAATAACATTAATAGCTTAATAATACCTCATTACTGTACCGGGATCAATAATAATAGTTTGAAATATTCTGGTATTTCAGACAGTCCGTATCCTCGCTATGTGCGACATTCCTCGATCAAATTTAGCAGGCTAAATCGATGAAGACTAAAGCCCACAGAAAAATTGAACAGGAATAAATTCGCCTCCCGTCTAAAATTGTTGATCATCACCGCCATGTACACTTAAAATACTTTTAAATAGTATAATCACCTGTAACAGGTGGCAGAGCGATGGGCTCCTTGGCTCTAGAAACAGATTTTGTTTAATGTGAATACCGCACAAGAATCCCAACTGCTCCCAACCCTCTGAAGCCAGTGAGACTATGGCAACCCAAATTGGGGTATGTTGTGAGGCTGGAGGTAGTGAGGAGGGAAAGGAGATGGGAAAGAAGTAGGTGAGGGATCCCTGGCTATTCAGATATGGTTACCAAACACTGCTAAAGCTATTGCAAGTAATGTTTCAATTCTTAATGGTGGTTTTATTGAATCTTCAAAACCGGGCCAGACTAAAATATGTAAAAAACTATAATTTTAAATTGTTCAAACGCTTCGTGGTGAAATAGAATTGAATATTTCAAAATGTCTGAATATTCTGAAAAAATCAAATATTTTTTTCTCTTTGGAATTATTATATGCAGAAAGTGATATAAATTGTTTGTTGTGTTTTATCGATAACACAACATTTTATCAAAACGAGGTATTTATTTTAAAAATAATATCATCTCAACCTTTATTTGTGTAGAACGTAATAATGAAAACAGCAAAATTGCAAACACTAACATAAATTGGTTCATTTAATATAATTTGTGTTCGACATTATCTGGCAATTACCTAACAATGCGTTGAAAGCAAGGTCACACAGAGAATTGTACAAAAAGTTCACAGCGGAAATCGAATGTCTTTGCGTTAGTAGGTTGGTTGACATTCTATTTCGTAATATAACGATAATAAGTAATGTAAACATGTTGTAAGCAAATAATATCACTGTGAACAACCTTTGTAAGCGATTTATATTACAAGGTCTTCAAGAATAGATTATTATATTACGTAGGAATGATAAATAATGACACTAGATAATTTTCATGTACTTGTCACCTGAGGGACACTAAGGCTAGTTTGTGATTTTTTTGAAGTTTAAATTTTATTCTTTTTTTATTTAAATTAAAACAAATATCAAATTTTACTTATTATTATTGATACATTAGAATATATTTTTTTTTATAAAATATGATTTGGTAATGTGAGCCTCACTAGGCGCTTTACCCGTGCTGAGGACCCCATTTTACAATTTTATGTGACAAATTATGTGGGTAATTAAAAATATACTGTATTGAAATTATGTTAATTAAACTAATTTAAATAAAATAAAAGAATTAAAATAAAATAATTACTGCAGTTATAAAAACTAAGAAATGTGTATATAATTGTTCTTTAACCAATATCTTAATTTTTTGTTTTCCTCTTTTTGTAGCGAAGAAACTCCGAGTGGTTTCCTCTTACAATCTAACAACATCCGTAGAAGTTCCTTTAGTTAATGGTTATCACTTTTAAGTCTGGTCAATTTAAAATTACCTACTCAACACACAAAGCATAAGGACTTATCTCAATGTCACCATTAAAAAAAAACCATGTAAAAAACTCGCCAATTTCTCGCCTTCGCGGTAAAGCAAATGAATATATCAAAGATGTCAAGATTTTTATGTAACAAATTGGATATTTTATCATTTTTTATGTCAAGATATTTTCTGATAATTTCAGTTTATATATATATTTTTAAACTAATTGTTAACCAATGTAATGAAAGAATATGTGCTCTTGAAATTAATTTGATGACGAAACAAAGCAATGGATAATAATATCAGGAGTCATTTCATCGAAAAATTAATGTAATGATTAGTTAAATAAACTGTGGAACTTTAAATTTAATTTGCTAATTGTATGTAACATTTATTTTACAAAAATGTTTGTAATGGACCAACCGGTCAAATTTGTAATTCCAACCAAGTATCAAACTGATGAAAAAAAAACTGGTGAATTGTGAGGTTTTAATTTTTTTTTTGAGCGTTCGTTTTCGTGTAAAACGAGTCTAAAATAGATTTTTTAGTACAATTTAATTAAAAACTTTAATATCAGCTGTTGTGTCTTTTAAATGCGTTACCGAAAAACATGCAAAATGTTCAACAGAATTGCCCAGATTACACATATACAACTATTACACATGTACAAAAAATTTTACTTCTGAAATATAATCACCTGAACGGTAATGGTACACTTGCTGCACTTCACTGAAATAATTTCAAACATTTAATTCATTTGGAATGCTCGTTTGATTGGATCTTTAATTTATGGAAATTCTATATATAAATACATGTCGATCGATAACGTCATTAAAGGATAATTCCATAATAAAATATAATGTGTTGTACTTGCGCAAACGTGCACGCGTACATGTTTCAGTCCGCAAATCCGAAATGGATCTGACTGAACCTTGTCCAATATAATCTGCGCAACATTATCGGAATGACTAGATCCAATGGGCTGTATTTCACTAAATGCAACGACAGGTGATTTGGATTTAACTGGTATTAAATTTAACCCTATTTTAGCTTTGTTCGTGGTAAATGTATTAGTTTTTTTCCATGTCAAAAATAACAGTGTCAAAAGCAATTACCTAAGCGTATATCTAATGGCTGAGGTTAGTGTGCGTCGAACTCTACATTTCATGAGCGCCATTTCGAAAGTTTTACATCGGAATGGTCCTCGTTGAACGCCGATTCTTGGTTTTGCAGAAATTCGATCAGCTATCAAGTACTATTACTATGCATAACCATATAAAATACTATGAAAATGAGCCCTTCGAGAACTGAGAACTCTGAGACGCGTTCTAATGTTTAGTAGTTCGAATTTTTTTATCCGAATTGACGTGATTGTCGCTTTGTTGGTCTTCAAATCTAAAAACAATCCAATTTTTGTTGTTGTTCAGATAATATAATTTAGCTATTTTCTAGTTTTGTAAAATTGTGCAATAAAAACAGCTGACATTAAGAGTATCATTATTTGAATCATTGTTTGCAAAAGCAACTATAAGTTGGACGTACTCCAGATGTTATTACCCAATATAAATTTCCTTTATTATTATTGTTATTTGTGATTGGTTTATATTGTTTCTTACTTTCTCTAATGAATTCATTTTCTTTGAATAGACTTGATTTCCAGATAAGTCGGTGTTCAACTAAAATGGGCTAAGCAAAACAAGTTTTCTAGGTGGCCACACCTCCGGCTCTTGAAAGTTGGACAACTTTGAAATCGATATCACTGCAATAAGTGCATAGAATGGGAACTCAATGCAGTTTGCTGCACTATAATATTATATCATGCACACATGACGAAATTAATAATTGTCTTCGATATATTCATATCGGTTTTCTATGTAAATTGTGTAATATTATGGTTTTATACGCCAAGTCAACAGTATTAAAGTTTTAATTCACTGTCTTGAAAATTTTAACTCGCATTCAAAGGGGAGAAAAGGGCATTATTTAGTTTCTGTCTTTAGTTAATAATCATGTTGTATGACCATAATTTTTTTAAAACCCAGTTAAAAAAATACTAAACCTTTATAATTTTAACACTTCTTTATAATTACCACCCGGCTTCGCCAAAGAATTCAGCCTTCTTTTAATAATATCGAACAATTAAAAATGTAATACCCACACAATATTGTGGGGTCTTGTGTTGTTTCTGGCGTCAATAATTGTAATACTTTTGTCAGCAGAAATGTTGCGTACACCTAGAATTTTCGGACAAAACACCTTATGTTAATTATATCACGCAATATTGGTTTGTGAACAAAAAGTGATATTTTGCTTTTATTCAAGATGCTAGAGCAGACCCAGTCCGAATTCTCGAAAAATCAGTTCCAATTTTGAAAATGAAAAATATAATAATTTGTGTTAAAAATATTACATATATTATGTGTAAGAACTTAATCGCTGAGTCTGAATTCTTCGCATTCTTCCAATTTAGAAAATAGAACCCGAATTCAAAGTAAATTTGAGTCAATTGAACCAGATTTCACGCAGAAATAAATAAAGCACATTACAGAAAACCGAAATTAGAGTGTTTGGTGATATTTTCACAAATTATTCTTTAACTATGATTTTTCGTATCTGAGGATTTTTCTCACATTCAAATTGATAGACCAGCAAATCAGGGAAAGGGGAACAAACTAAGTTACAGAGGGAGGGCGGGAGGCGGTGTGATTTGGTAATAAATGAATCTGACAGTATATTCATTCAGTTCATTCCTCTTAAATAAAACCTGCTTACGAATTTCTAGTCCTTTTTACAATTGCGTGCAAATTGCTAGCAGCGAAAAAACTATAAATTTCATCAATTCGGGCTTGTTTACAAAATTGATTATTTCTTACAATATTAAGTTGGACACTTTTACAGATGTGTTATTATTTACCCACCTCACTCATTTTTAGCACTAGTCTCTACGCCAGGAGGTTCGTCTAAAACGTACATTCAGTTCCTGCGCAGAAAGTTCCACACTGCACTGTACTGCTCGACAAACCTTTCCCTTACTTTCGCGAAATTTTCTTTTCTGGGCAGAATCTCGTTCGAATGTGCGCTATTCGGCGGTCAATGTACAGCCAACGTCGTAGTTTATTAAAAAAGCATTCTTGAACACTACTGGTGCCAATAACATTGTCTTGTGGTTTGCCTTTGCTCGTCGAAATGATACCCAGATTTCAAGTTACGACATGTCTAGAAATTTTGATGTCAGTATTCCAAGTATTATCTTCAGTATGAAGGTGTGCATTTTTTTTCAAATGTATTAATTTTTAATAATGTATAATATATACCTTCAGCTGATACTATACAGTTGGAATTGAGTAACAATTTCCGTCAGCAAGTGTCGATCCCCCGAACACCTGGTTACCTGGTAGCAAGCAGCAAGTAGCAACTTACAAGTGCACCTAGCTCCAGCGTGTACCGAGGTTTATTTACAAGATATTACAATTACGCTTCCCTTCCTCCCCGCCCCTCCCTTATACCGTATACCTCCCTGGTCACGACTGTGAAATCATAATTAAGTGCACTTGCATATTATTTCCTATCACGACTGCTGCATTTATTATTACTTTAGTTTGCTCAGAGATTTAACTCTACTTGCTCTTTCTTCTTTAATTCGGTAGAAAGTTGTGGGTGATTTTTTTTAATGAAATTTTATTTTCTTATAATATATATCTTAGAATATGTGTATTGAGAAGTGGTCAGAATTACGGTTGGGATGGAAACAGGAGGAAGTTTAGGGAATCTGACTATTCAACCAACAATGAATGAATCATAAAAAATGCGTTATATAAAATACTTGTTACAATTAATATTAGCACAGACTTATAAAAAATTACGTGATATTGTAACTGTGGGTAAGTATTACAGGTAAGTCCTTTATCGCACATCTTAATTCTCGACAAGTGGGTCAATTTTTTTTTAAATTTCAATTAAAACAATTTTCTGTTAAAACGTAATATTAATATATAGGTATCTATTATATTGCTTGTCTGAATTATTCACACAATCAGTTCTAATTTATAAAATAGCACTTAAATTCAAAACAAATCAGAGTTCATTGAACCTGTGTTACACAGACAGGCACAACCATAACCAAAAATAATATTTTTGGTCATATTTTGAAACATTTCAAACAACCTCTCGATTTCATCTTCCCTTATACAGAAAGTATCTTATGCTTATTCCACTTATGATATCAAAAATTCATCTTCTGAATTTGTCGTTATTTAGGTAGGTATATATATATTATTATCATCTGGCACGTATAATAAAACGTGTGTTCGGGAGTATTTTGTTTTTTTTTCACCTTCATTTAAATTGTCCACACCCTAGTAGTGAAAATAATGTGTCGAAATTATATCACTGTAATCCTACTTACATAATCTTCCGCCATTTTTCAACAAAGTTTTTTTTTTATTTTCACTCAGTTTCCATTGGTGAAAATGCCTCACGAATTGGGATCGATGGCTCAATTTCACCTCGAAATCTATAGCGTTGTTAGAAAGATACGTCTTGGCCACTTTGAACCCTTATTTCGATCGATTCCTCCTTTCTAGTTATAGCGTTTATAATGAGCTTTCTCAACAATGAATCATTAATAACTCTTGTTTGGACTACAGAGTGCTTTACTGCATCGTGATTTACTCGATTTAATTCCAACAATTTGTGCATCGGAAACCCTGAAAACTATGAAATATCCTAACAAAATATACGGAGAAAAATTACTGGCTAAAAAAGTGACAACATGCCAACTTCCTGATAAAATATTAGTCAATCAGAATGTATCGAGAACACGTATTCTTTAACTAATATATATCATGACGGAAGTCTACAATATAAGTATGTCATTATCAATGTCAATATTTGTATGAACACGTGTTCCGCCGTCCTCACAAAACATTTGCTTTTGACTAATATTAAGTTTTCTCCGTGTGACCACATCTTATATATAGTTATAAAACAACTTCCGGACAAAGAAACTAAATTTATTTTGCAACAAAACTCCACATCCATTTATATATTCTACGCCCATACGGGCTTTTACAAACATTTGATTTTCATAATAGTTTAGTGTAACAGTAATCAAGAAATATTATTTGCTATTAGTTATATAGAAATTCATTGCTAAGCATTATGATAAGCTTAATTAATAATATTATCGAGATATGTTACAAAAGCCTTAAAGTAACTTTAAGAAATTGATAGAAAAGATTAATAAATACTAGTCACGAATAAAATTTTGGCTTAAAGAGGTCAATGAAAAAACTCTAAAAAACACTAAAAAACGATATGGAAGACGAATAAAATAGAATTAAATACCTTTAGTGCGCCTCAACACGGATTCCCTAGAGAGGAGGATTAAGTAGAACGGTTGCGCGGCATTTTTCATTCAAAACTTAAATTTAGATTTAAGCCTAAAATACCTAAATAATTTTTAGTCAGAAGATGAAGCAAAAATATAGGATAAATCTTATATGTTCTGATTTATTTATTTGTGTTTCAAATTATTAATTATGGGCCCTTAAGGAAATCGATTTTTGTTTACGATTTTAGAAACATGTTTGGCAATTATTTGTGATTTTATAGTAATTAAATAGTAAAAAAAATAATCTTACCTTTTTGACAATGCAAATATAATTAAATATAAGATGAATTATTGAAAAACCAATTTTGATGGGTTTACGATCGATTTACGTTAGAACACAAATTTTTCGTATATAAATATTAAATTCCGACACAGAAACACTTTTTTTACAATGTTTTATATTTCATTGTATTTACATAGTAAGTTAGGAAAGATTGTTTTTTTTTAGTAATTACCATTAATTCAATAATACATTTTCAAAGCTGCCTCTAAAACCGTAAACAATTATACGAATTAACCTATATAAAAAAATTAAGTCATGATATAACAGTAAACCGATCAACTGAATATATAACAATATTAGTAAAACATGTAACATAAAATAATGTAGAAACTAGAACAATACTACATATAAGACAAATCACTAAAACTACATTACCAACGCTACTTTAATTTGTAGGATTCAACAAAGTGCTGTTAAAGATAACGTTTAATTTTTTAAATGGAGTCAATAAATATATCAATAGTACCTCCAAACTTGTTACCCAGATCATGCATCCTATTGTGAGGGTGTCTGATGTTGGTTGTGTATGTATTTCAGAAGAATGTTATATTTAGTCTTGTATTCCTAGTCGGCACATGGAATTTAATAGTGGCAACGATGGCAAGACTGTTAATTAAGTTGTTAGTGACTCTGTGTTTCAAACTGTTACCAGGTCTGACATAATTCTCCTGTCAGACAGTGTTATTAGATGCAATTGATTAATCAAACCGACACAATTAATGTATTCAATTGGAATTATAAGCATAAAATTTAAGTACCTAAGAAATTCGTCCTGAACTCTAATCAAAGCATATATTAAATTGTAGATAACAATCTGCCCTTAAAACATATGTAAAATTTATTCATCTGTGCTGTATAACTGAGCACTGTACATATTCATCGCGGAAGGGAGGGATAAACATGTTTTAGTTTTAAAAGTACAGCAAAATAGCAGATGCTTTAAAGTTTAAAATGTGTTCCATGGTGCAGTTGAACGATTGGAGCATTTCTGAGAGATTGGTATTAGGGTGGCAATAAAGAATGCACGATCAATGATTTACAAGCAATGTTACAACATATATAAATATAGACGTGCTGTACAAATCTACTGAAAGAAACCTCTGAGTAAATTGCATTACTTCCAAAATACCAGCGTGTGACGAGAAAATATTTCCATTACTCGACAAACACTAGGAAAAGCCAATAAATATGATTTCATACGTAAATACGATCAAATTATTTTATTATTATAAAAAATAGAATTATTTCGATTGTTTCCGAAATATTTTCAGCGCCATTCAAGAAAGTGAGATAGCGAACAGAAGTAGGTCGTCTCATACAGATTTTCAAATCGTGTTATCTATGACACACCCGTGATGTATAATGTAGTATTCGACGCAAATACGAAAACACCGCACTCTGTCGTTTATTTCGTTCATACCTACATATTCTTTGAATGTCTATCTTTGTCACACGTGAAAAACGTTTGAATTAAGAATTTACTGGAATCATAAGAGTCTGTGATATAATAACGAGTCTAGCAGTCTTACTTATAAAGATTCGCTAATACGCCGCCGCAGCGTTGGTATAGCTATACGGTGAAGAAGGTCGTATACTGCTCGGGTTAAAATCTTTACTCATAATAAAATTCATTCAAAACTTTTTTAGACTGCCACCACTTTGTTCCAAACCTAAAAACGTGGTCATTATCGCATTTCGCGTTTTTTTGGTTAAATCACGGTTCTTCAGATGACATGTGCGATGTTGTTGACCCGGTCTGTTTTGGATTGCTTCAAAATTCTGCCAATTCGATTATGCGTTCCGTATTTTTTTTAAATGCTTTACAAAACTGAGTAGTATTTAGTTTAAGTCCAACAGAATTCAGGTCTAAACTACAAACTTACCTTTTTAAGCTGTCGTACCCTTAAATTAAATATACCATTCCTAAGAGAAAGTCCAGTTATATTCAATTTTCCAATTATGTCCTAAATCCTGAATGTAAATTTCGTTAATAAACAATTATATAATGTTAATTAAGTGTTAATATCAAGTGACCTACCAGGTAAGTATTGTACTGTATATTATCTCCATAAATAGTTAAGTAATAACATAGATCACTGTAGAGATGTATTATAAGTTTGCACAGCGCCCTTGAGGTGATTTTGCACAAAAACTGCGCTATACGAGTCCAATTATTATTATTAAAAAATCTCTCATTTTTTAAATTTTTCAATATACAAAGCTATTATCATTATTAATTTTTCTAACAATTAACTGTCATTTATTTATTGATACGTATTGTATCTTGATAATTGGATTTAGGTTTTAATTAAATAATATTTTTTTACGTGATGCATTTTACTAAATTTTTGCAGTATACTAAAACTAGGTTTGATTTCTACGACGTCCATCTTATAAGTTAGGTAGGTCTTTTTACACATTGCATAGTTGGTATTATACATTTATTTATACTTAGGTCTACGTTTTCATGTTCTACGGAGGTAGAAAGACCTGATTTTTGTTTTTATTTTAGAAATCGATATCTCCCTTTTTATGTCTTCATGTAATGGTTAAATATTTAAGGGATTTTATGCCTCTTTTTTCTATCTCCGAACACATTTTATAAACATTTGTGCTTCTCTATGTCTAGTAGGGTAATTGTGGTTTATAGGTTTTTTGAATGCTGTTTTTTGAGTGTTCCAGAATTCATCCAGCGTTAATATAGTAATCTACCCTATTACGTATGGGGAGTACGTTACACAATGAAAACATTTTTTTATAATCGCCTTCACATTAATTGAATTTTTGTTTTGCCTTCTATCAATTTTAGGAAACGATGTTGTATTTGCTCTATCTTATAAGTACGTTTTGTATGTTAATCCATAGGTATTAACTCCGTATCCTATAATTGATTCGGCATTATATATATACAATATAATATATTTTTGCTAACAATATTTTTAGGAAGTAAAATTTCCCTAATACAGATCTTAATCTTTAATGTTGTCAGTGTGATTTGACCAGTTAAAATTGACATCTATTGTAAGGCCGAGGTATGTATATAGGTACACTTTTTCTATATTTGCTAAGGTAAATCAAAATTTCGAAATTTAAAATATTTCTCTGATAGTGCTGCAAATGGATATTACTGCTTTTTTTACATTTTCATTGCGCGACCGATCGATGTTTGTCAATTCAACCAAATTGTTAACAAAGTCCGTGATCTCCATCTTACTAAGATCGTAATACATTTCTATACCAGGGGATCGGGCGGTTTAAAAATCTGTCAAATTCTAATATTGTCGTATTACGGCCGGCGCACGTGATTATGAGTAACGTTTTCTACTAACCCCTTCTTATCCCCCCCATATTATCTAATAGAGTAAGACGTCATTGTTTACAAGGAACCTAACTGAAACTAGTTTGCAGTTCATTAAAAGTAATGTAAAGTTAAGTTTAACATCGTCCTGTCAGTTTATTTATTAATTTATTAACGGACTTCGTCCAAATTACAAAATAATAACACGAATACAGTAAAATGAATAATACAGGAGTAGACAAAGGTACATGGAAGCAAAGACATAAGGCAGATATAATATAAGAAAATAAAGTGACAAGTCGAATCAAGTCAAGACTACGCCGTGGGTCAGGACCACAGGACACTTATAATATTCCGTCACTTGTTTAGCGACTGGCAAAAATCATTCAGATTTATCCCAAAAAAGTTAAGGTTTTGACTTGAGTTGACCAGTCTACACATTCTGGACAATGGTGAATAATATCCATAATTTGTCGAATGATGCTTGAGGAAGAGCAGTTCATTATTTCTGAGTCTGTGCCAGGGGATATTAAAGGGAATGAGTTGTAGTAGAGTAGGTGAATCAATAAAGTTTATCTCTTTGGCGGTTTAAGTTAAATATGGATACTAATGCTTTTTTAGCATTCACGTCATATAAGGGTGTGTTTTTTTAAATTAATTTTTTTGAATTATCATAAAACATTCGAAAAAACTGTACCGATTAAATTAGGTAGGTAACTAGGTACCCACTCTTAAGTCGTAAATTGCTCACTTACAGCAAGGGCGAGCGATCCCGCGGGTGCGAGCGGCGCGGCACGAAGCGAACAACCGGCGGTGCGAGAGAGACGAATAGAGTCATTAGGAGGAATAAATTCGGCAATAAATATGCTAAGTCCTAAAAATAAGTGCCATATAAATCATGGTACGGGACGTAAATATGGAGAACATGTTATTTGGAGGACTTCCAGACCAAAGCACGGGAACATGCCCAAAGAGTTGTGGAACTTTATTTTTCTGGACACTAAATCACTTTGCATCTCTCTGATTGTCAGACATTTTGTTGATTTAACGCGCTCGATTGTTTTATTTCGTTATATTTACGGACAAGACAAAACGCAGTCCACAATTTTATAAAGATTATTTTTGGATGAGTGGAAGGCATTTTGCAGCCTTGTTAGTAGCGCCTTTCTACGAAATATTCAGGATTGTAGATTTCACAATCATACAAGTTTTCTTCCTCTGTCCATCCACATCAGGGCTGGTACGATGTATAACAGTGAGGCATGGAGCTGGCAGAGGAAGGACGAAAGTAGACTGAATGCTTTGGAAATGAGAAGTTAGTTTAGTTAGTTTAGTTAGTTTAGTTAGTTTAGTTAGTTTAGTTAGTTTAGTTAGTTTAGTTAGTTTAGTTAGTTTAGTTAGTTTAGTTAGTTTAGTTAGTTTAGTTAGTTTAGTTAGTTTAGTTAGTTTAGTTAGTTTAGTTAGTTTAGTTAGTTTAGTTAGTTTAGTTAGTTTAGTTAGTTTAGTTAGTTTAGTTAGTTTAGTTAGTTTAGTTAGTTTAGTTAGTTTAGTTAGTTTAGTTAGTTTAGTTAGTTTAGTTAGTTTAGTTAGTTTAGTTAGTTTAGTTAGTTTAGTTAGTTTAGTTAGTTTAGTTAGTTTAGTTAGTTTAGTTAGTTTAGTTAGTTAATTAATTTCTAGCATATTCAAACAACTTCTCAAAGGGCTTTTGGGTTTATTATTCCGACATATTATTATTCACACCCAGCATTCATATATAAGTAAGAATTTTTTCACTTGATCGTGCCACGTCTTGTGAAACGAGAGTTAAAACACAGTTGAAAAATATAATTGAGTCTTATTCAACGTAAATTCTATGTTTTTTCCCAAAACATGTGGTGTCCTAAACTAGTTGGCTATAAATTCAAAAGTGTGCAATTTTTTTAGATTTAAAAATTTTGAATGAAGTCCTTCGATTTGATTTATTCCTTACAAATGTATTCCCAATAAAAATTGATGGACCAGTTCTAAAATTTAAACATGAATACTGCATGACACAAATCTCATAAAAATACTGCAAGAATGGGAAACTTCTTTTTGCGAATTCGATTATTTTCCATCCTCGTTTAGTTGGTTTCTAAAACATCAAAACAAGAATAAGCAAATTTTGTATCAGAAAAACATATAGTTGGTTTTCTAATCTATTGTTTGCGTCGATAAAGACCCACATAACGGATAAATTCTGTGGTACGTATGTACTTGCAATGCCAGTAAAGTGGGTACCTGTATACTATTGCATGTACGAGTAGATAGATTGCTACTGTCTATGCCAATTTGACTGTAAATTGATTTATCACTGAACTATGTGGACCGTGACCTTCTACTAGCAATAAACAATATATATATCCGCACTATTTTTTTCGTATAATTAATTCGCAAATTATGTGGGTACCTTGACTTGGAATTTAGACATTTGCCAAAACATATTATTTGTCGTGACGTTTATGAATCCAAAACAATTAATAATAATAACATTTTCTTCAATAATTGTAAAATTACTTTGTGGTACCATTTTAATTAAATTACGTGGCTTTAACTACTATTTTATCAATTAATATTGACACGTTACAGAACCAATGGTTCCTTAATTAGGATACAAAGAATACTGAAAATTAAAATGTTTTTTTATGTGAATACCACACAATAGTCCCAACTGCTCCCAACCTTCTGGAGCCAGTGGGACTATGGCATCCTCAATTGGTATGTTGTGAAGCTGACTGTAATGGGGAGAGTAAAGAGATCGGCTAAAGGAAGGTGGAGCAGTACCTTCCTATTTATCCTGGTCACCAAACGTGGCTAAAGCCATTTCATGCAAAGTTTCAATTCTGAATGTTGGTTTTGTACCAGGGCGATACTGAGAGTATTTTCCACTCTGTAACGTGGCGCAAGCCGCGCAAGTATACTATAGATGGTGTCCGGAAACTCGTAGTACAAGCCGGAAACTGGAGAATGTATACCACACGGGGAACCCAAATAAACATAAAGTTTTTTGATTTGAGCATTTTTATAAAAAAAAAAAAAATATATATATATATATATTTTTCGGCTATTTCCGGGTTCAAATTTTTTCGTCATTATTTGTTTTACTATTAAATTTTTAAATAGTTTTAATTAGTTGGGTACTATGATCTTCAGTAATAATTTATAAGAATTTGATAAAAAAAAAATCAACTTCTGACTCGATTTACTCGAAAACGAAAGCCCAAATCAAAAAAAATTATACTACAAAATCGACTCCAAATGTGATGTAGATTCACCAGTTTCCCGCTTGTACTACGAGTTTCCGGATACCATGTATATTATTTTAAATGAATAAATTGCTAAATAACGTAAATTCATTAAATAAAATTTGTTTGAGCAAGCCGGGATTTGAACCCGCGACCTTCGAATTGCTAGTCGAAAACCTTACCCTTCGACCACTAAGGTCGTCAAATTGAAGCATAGGCAAACCTATAACAATGATGAGAGAAGAATATTAATTGACGGCCTCAGTGGTCGAGGAGTAAGAAGGACGTCGATTATTATGCGCAAATATAAGTTGGTATTTTATCGCTTGTCTGAATTTTTCACACAATCAGTTAAAATTACAGTTAAATTCATAATTTTAGTCATCAGTTAAATTCATAATTTTAATTTAAAAATTTGAGTCCATTGAACCAGAGTTATGCAGGACGCACAGACAACCAAATTAACATTTTTTTAAATATATATGTCAAACGTCAGCGTGGTGCCATATTTATCAAATACGATGCGTATTAATAGCGGCACTAAAAATCAACTATTTATATAATCCGTTAACTTTGTCCGGTTTATCAACAGTAAAACTTAAACACTTAAATTTTTCACCATTAACTTCGGCCGAACGTATAAAGTGTCATAAAACCTATGCCTATTTGGATACTGTGTCTTTCTGTTGGTTTTATGATTTACAAATAATAGAAAGTTGACATCGCGTCATGAGAACAAACAAGAATAAGGCCTAGGAAGTTATTCAAACAAATCAAAAACCCAAATCGTCACCAGTGCGTTTGAAAGAGGATTACAAAGAAGGCATTTAGAAACACAAAAATAAATATCTGAAAGCCCCTCTTAAAACATTGAAGTTTTTTTTTTTTCAGAATAATCTTTTATTCAAAAGAATTATTATGAATATAAATCGTAGCCCTTTCAGCTTGACTTAGATTTTCCGTTCGAAAAAAGTTTTTTAAATCAAATTTACCAAGAAAACTTTATAAATACGCTTTTCAAATTAAACATTGTTAATATTGAAATAATTATCTTGAATGTTTACTGATATTACTTGAATTTACCAACATGGCGCCGTTACTTTTGGAAAAAATAAACAGCAGTTTTTTTGTAAAAAATCACCACAAAAATTAGTTAACTTAGAAGGATGAATTAGTCGTCGCCACGTCTTTTTCAAGATTCCACACGACAGAGCAGATGTTCTAGCACGGAATAGCATGACAAGAGAAATAGTACTATTGAATGAAATTTCTGAAACAGTGGATATATTTAATTATTCTTTTAATAAAAAATGTTTGTGTTCCATAAATTATGTGCTGTAAATGAATAATTATGTTGTACCAAAAAAATTGTAATTGAGGTGATAAAAATATTTGAAGTTGTTTAGTTGGATGAAAATACTGAGAGACACATTTTTTTTTTTTTTTTAATTTATTTGGTACATTATTTTGTTACAATTTATGTTTTCCAGTAATGTAGGCCTCACTGGGTGGCTTGCCCGCTGAGGCCTTCATTTTATAATATGAAAATGAAAAAATATATAATAAATATATTAAATATATTACATTACAAATATATAATTTTTTATGCTTCCGATTTTGTTGTCCGGGTTAAATCTTCCCCATAGGAAAAACTAAACCCTTCCACTCACTTTTCCACAAATGATCAGCTAGTCAATCAACACTATGCAAGTGCATTATATAAGTAAAATAAATACAAAACAATACAAGAACAACAACACGTCAACTCACCAGAGATCAAATGGGAAAAAAAAATTCACCGACTCCAGATATTTTCATATCAGAGGGTTCGGCTCGGTAGAACTTCTAACAGGGCCTATAAATCCTACTGATCCCTCAACATAAATATTTAAAAAATCTTTCGTTATCCTACATGTATTCAAAATGACCGACTTTTGCATCTTTATATATAAATTTTTTGATAGATCTAATACGCCTAAATTTTTAATGAGAGAGCTAGGTATAATGCCAGTAGCCGAAATAACTAATGGTAATATTTTTATAGTCTGAGAATGCCAAATTCTTTTTATTTCGTTTCCTAAATCTGTGTATTTTCTTATTTTTTCATTAACAGATTTTTGAATGTTACAGGAATTTGGAATAGCGACATCAATGATATAAGTTATTTTTTTTAATTTTGTCATGTAAAACTATATCGGGTCTATTATGACTAATCGTTCGATCTGTCAGTATAGTTTTATCATAATATATTTTATAAAATTCGTTTTCTAAAAATGAATTTGGTTCGTATTCATAATATGGTACTATATTACGGCAGTCAATCAAGTTATGTTTAATTACCAAATTTTGGTGAATTATTTTTAAAACTTGATTGTGCCTAAATGTATACTCGGACGGTGCTAATATAGAACATCCCGATATAATATGTTCTATAGTTTCCGGAAAAGCCAAACATTTTCTACACAAATCATCAATTTGATTTGTATCTTTGATTATATGCTTTCTATAATTTTTAGTATTAATGACTCTATCCTGAATGGCAAGCATAAATCCTTCTATTTCTGCGCTCAACTCTCCAATACTCAACCATTTGTTTGACGAAAATTTGTCAACATACGTTTGGTTGAGATAATTGAAGTGTTTTGCGTGTAAAATTTTATTTGACCAGGAATCTAATAGTTCCTGGTTGGGATTTATAAAAATGTTGGCATTCTCATCGTATAAATTTAAAGGTGTAATATTTCTATCTGCCTTGCAAATTATTTTGTGCATTTCTGAGCTATGAGCTTTCCTATGGAAAAAAGTTCTTAGCATTTCTACCTGATTATGTTTCAAAGAAGTTATTTTGACTATGCCTCTACCTCCTAAATTTCTAGGTAAATTAACTCGTTCTATAGCTGAATTTGGATGATGGCAATTAAATTTTGTTAGTGTAGTTCTAATATATTAATATATATTATTATTATATTCTAATATATATTATTATTATTTTTTCATTATTTTTTATAAATATATTACATTACCAATTGACTGTATGTTATTTGATTAAGTGACACGGGAATTCCCTAGTAGATGAGCGACTTGAATGATTTTATTGTAATATGCTATTTTTTAGATGAATAAATATATAACATGATTTCGGCAAATCAAAATTTGACTTTTTCAATTTGCAGGTAAGACGAGATGGGTCCTGAGCTGGACTAAATATGTAAGTTACTTAACTTATATTGTTTCTTCCTCTATACTCAAATTTAAGTAGTAAATTATGAAAATATGTTTTGAGGTGCACGGCCGACAAACTGGGGGAAATTTGTTTCCTTTCAAACATTAGGTAGGAATATTTCTCATTTCCGTATTTTCTTCTGTTCGGTGAATATGATCAACTAAGCACCGGGTGTTTCACAGAATTTAAACAATTCAACAATTTTCAAAGTTAAAATTCAAGTTCTGATATTATTTCAACATGTGCTAGTTGAGTCACAATACTTTTTAAATAACAGAACTTTCAGAGAACTTGAATATTTACTTTGAAATATGATGAATTGTTCAAATTCGGTGAAACAACCCCTCCTTAATGGTGCTTTGTACTAAGCTAAAGAAAATTACAAAATTCTAATCAACGCAATTTTCTGTACGTTTCAGTAAACAATGGGTTAAATAAAATATTTGTTGTAATTTAATTATAATGATAATGTGTTTACTCTTCATGTATGCTTTTGCGTAGTTTGTTTAGTTGTTTCAATTTGTTCATAAAAAAATACGTTAAATATATCTAGGTAGAATTTGGTGAATTATTTTAAAAGCTCTTTGAAGTTTCTCCAACAAATCGCCAAACAACATTATTCTCACTTGAAGCGGTGGCATTTAGAATTCTCGATCGTAATTTGTATGCTATTTGTCGTGTTGTTGCCATTTCCGAGCTTTTCCCAGGAGTGGACTGGCTAAAGAAAGAAAATGGGTCTTTTTGAGCTTTTCGCCCCGAATCATAGGCTTAATTTGTTCAGTTCTAAAAGTTGAGGAGCCTAATTTCTGATTATTCACCGTGGAAAAAATTTGCGGGTTCGAGCAGCAAATTTAGATAGATATGTCACCGGTAACATGTCCTAAGTATGAGCGAATAGGAATACAAAAATTATTCTCTACTGTTTATTAAGGTATCTAGAAACTGATGGATAAATTCGTTGTAAGGTGATTTTCCGATGATTTCATAACCATTTAAGGGCTTAATGATAAATCACTATTTTCGATTAATCTTTGCAACGAATTGGTTTAAATTATGAATACCAAAAACAATGCTTTAGATAAAATAAAGGTTTTCATATTGTTTCCCTTGAGTAGAATACAAATAAAAAGTAAGCCACTAAAAAAATATTTTTTCAATAGAAATGTATGGACCAATAAAATAAACAATTTCAAAAAATACCATAATATAGGATTATCTGTGACAGTTTCCCTTGATTAACTTTTTTGCTTTCTTATAATATTGTTTACGAAATACTCGTAAATAAAAACCACCCTTGTGCTTGAAATCGAGCGTTTCTAGACTTCGTTTGTCAAGCGATTTTAATGCCTGTTACCTATATTCGTGACAATATAAGGCATACCAAGAATATACACATATTTGGCTAGTAGCTTCCTCTTAACATTGTTTTTCATTTTTTATAACTATTTAAATAATTAATTGTGTTAAGCTATTTTCAATGAGTATATTTACTGTCTACCTAAACTTTAACTTAAGTTGGTTACATATATATTTAACTTAAGTTAGTCATATATTTATTTTTATAGATTACTTAAACCGGGTCTCATCTTGATTTTTTATTTACACATTATTTTTATAGATTACTTAAACCGGGTCTCATCTTGCTTTTTTATTTACACATTATTTTTATAGATTACTTAAACCGGGTCTCATCTTTCTTTTTTATTTACACATTGTTTTTATAGATTACTTAAACCGGGTCTCATCTTGCTTTTTTATCTACACATTATTTTTATAGATTACTTAAACCGGGTCTCATCTTGCTTTTTTATTTACACATTATTTTCTTAACTTTTATCTTTTGCTATTTACTTGTGGTTCGTGAGGGCTCTTTATTTCTCACGCAATTCTAATTTTATCTTATAGTTTATGTCTTATACTATTTGTAAAAACCGAAAGGCATTAATGAAACAAATAAATAATTCTACATTATTTAACACAGTATGCGCCAGTGTTAGATGTTGTTACTACCTTTGCAGTTTGTTTATTTCAATATGCTTTGTATGTGACTTAAAATATATATAAATATATTTATTTTTTTATTGCCGGTAACCCGGTCGTTTATTGACACCAATGGTTATTTACAAAGCATGTGCGCTACCCGACTCACTAGACAATATCTGTTCTTAGCCGGGTGGCTATATATATATATATTTATTAACTTGCCAGGTTTAAATTCAACACCAACTGATTTCTGTTGATCACCTTTTAAGTTAAATTAAACGAAGTTTACCTGTGGTCCACTTTGTGGGTGTGATTCACGCTTTAAGTTGACACGGATTGACACGTGCGAACGGCTTGCTCCCACTCGAACGTGACTAGTTAGTTCGATTTCGTGCGTTTTCCGAAGATATAAAGTGGACAGATAACATTTTATTAATTTTTTTATCGATACCACTGTTTAATCTCAGTAAAAATTAACATACTTCTTAATTTAGTTACTTATAAAATGTCACATCAATAATCAACACTAAAAAAAATTCTCTTTGGGATGATGATTAAAAAATAATAATTTCAAATAATGTATAGCATATTTGCGACACGACAAAGTTGTTATAATCTCGTTGGCTCTAGATGGATTGGAGCAGTTAGGATTATTGTGCGGTATTCTGATCAAAAAAGAATAAAGTAAGGAATTTTGAAATATAAACATTTCGTCAATATTTAATTTTTTGGCTCTAGTTAGACGTCGACCATATTTCAAACTCAACCGCACTCAAAAATATGGTTTTGGACTTATTGACAATACCCACCCACAGACTCTTGCAATAAAATTTCTATTATGCTTGTGGCGATAAAGCTTTAATAAGGGATGTTGATATAAATACTATGTCAACATGTCGTCAACGTCGCATTTGGCTCTAGTTGGACGTCGACCTTCCGAGAAAATCCAGTAATCCCACCTCGCTGCACAGTGGCAAATAACAAAGAACTAACTGGAATCAATAATTTCGAATGCAAAACGGGTGATAAATGCACAACGCAAAAGCCAAAATGTTCAAACCAAACCATTATTTAATGTCATAAAATTTTTGGTTATTAACTTATTTATTTATTTTTTATTATTTAAAATATTTCCTATAATTCAACACAGGTAGAAATATAGAAGAAAAAATAACACTAGAAATGCCTTCCATACAAATTTGAATGGAAACAAATGTTTCAATCCAGCGCTTCTTCTCTTCCTTATACTCGCCTGACATAGTAGATCTCCATCCCATTTGAATTTCGTAAACACAGTTTTGTATTGGAAATTTAAGTATCGATTAAGCAAATATTTGGATCACAAAATACGCCCAGGTGTTATTCTTTATTATACAGAGTTTTCCAATAAGAGGTATTATTTTGAATAGCCCGATATTTCGGTAGATGTTACTTTTGAAGCTGTCATTTTTTAACATTTGACAAGTAGACACTACGCCATTAATAAAAATGGAACGATAAACGCTTCAACAATGCATTAAAATTATTAAAATTCACTTGAGTGAATCAAATGAAAATCATCTTGAGTGATGAGTCCCATTTCCACCTCGGTGGCTTCGTCAACAAGCAAAATTGTCGCATCTGGGGCTCGGAAAACCCAAGAATTATTGTTGACAAGCTTTTTTATCTTCAACGTGTGACTGTTTGGTGCGGTTTATGGTCCGGCGTAGTTATTGGACGTTACTTTTTCGAAAATGAGGCTAGAGCAGCAGTTACGGTGAATGGATTGCGCTATCGAGAGATGATTAATGTTTTTTTATGGCCGGAATTGGATGGTATTGATCTGGACAACGTTTACTTTCAACAAGACGGCGCTACGTGCCACACAAGCAACTAAACCATTAATCTTTTACAATTGAATATCAAAATAACACTTCTTATTGGAAAACCCTGTATAAGTAGAAAGTAAGAAAAATCTTGCTTTGATCTATAGCTAACATCATACAAACTCGCACCCCTAGTATATTTGCAACACGTTCCATAGAAACGAGAAGAGCTTATAAAATCTTTGAGCACTAACCAAATTAAATTTTCAATGATTTCTCATGAAATAATCATTGGAAAGGTATTGAATGCAGTAAAATTATCCTACCATTTTGACGTTTTTCTGCAGAGATAATTGTTTCACCCTGAACCAGGAGAATTGACCACTGTGCGCCGCACAGTGGCTTAAATTTGAGCGCTGGCGCGACATTGACCCCAGGTCGGCATGTTCCCGAAATGATTTTTTTTTTTACCATTGTGTTTTTAATTAATCACTGACATTAAAAAAACCATTGAAAATAACATCCGAAGCTTACTTACTCGGTAATTACGCACAGAACTGAGATGTTCGGGCGCGCAACTATGCTGCTGTATCTAGGCGACTTTGAAGGCGTACGAAATCAGGTTGTTTGTGAAGTTATTATACAAAAAAGTACTTTTAAAAATCACTTGAGATATTCTTTAAGATGCGTGCTTTATTTAAGTACATCAATTAATAATGTTGTGCCTAATGTTTGGGTTTCTCCTTCAATTTTTATCAGGTTCTGTGTCATTAGAGATTTCAATGATAGTAAGTCAACGTTAATCCCCTAAATAGTTTACCCAAATAATTATAAACATAGGGTTACTACTGGAAATCACATTTTGTATTTATGTTAAATTATGTAATAAATATTTAGTTTTCAATATATAATTTATCTGTTTTTTCAAAGAATTATAATCCATAAAATTATTTAGTTTTCACTGTATTTTTATTATCTGTTTTATAAAGAATTATAAACTATAAAATAATTATTTAAAAATGTTATTATCTGGTTTTTAGAATTATAATGTACAAAATTGTTCACTGTATTTTTATTATCTGTTTTCTTAAAGAATTATAATCTATAAAATACAAACTTAGCGCCCAAGTTACACGCTACTTTTTATAAAAGCTTTAAAATCATTATCAACATTTCAACAAATAAAAATTAACAAAAAATAAGTGGTATTTCTTATAAATACTTAAAAAAAAACATCAATGATGCCAAAGGGTCGAACGCCGAGAGCGATGTCGCGCCAAATCATCAAAATTGGCCACTGTGCGCCGGTTAGTCCGCCACTGGCACCACCTTTCTTTGAACGTGCTCTTAGCTGCATTGTTCCCGGAGAAATGTCAAACACATAAATTAAAGGGTTATTATATTTCTAATTTCCCCGGCCGAGGCAAACCAATAAATTGAAACATATTTCGCGCTAACTTGTGACGGCGTCGTCAGTGTGGAAATAATTCCGTCCATTGTTCAGGTGCTATGCCCTATGCCTCCTACATAAGCATATAGACACCAGGGGTGTGCAATCCATATAGGCACAGAAGCACTGCCTACAATATAATACTGCCTACAATACCCACACAAAAATATAAATAATATATGTCATTATTTTTATAAGGTATCAAATGCAGGAACTAAATGAGCAAAAGACCATACGGCACAATATTATACAAAAATTGTCTTTATTAGACACAAAAAATGTACATGTGTGTGCGATGCTCATTCAAGGGATGACTCGTTTGTGTTAGTGTCGATAAAGGCCGTGCCTTTTGTGCAATCAGTGTCATTTCACTTTACTACCAAAATAATAATTATCATATTATGTTGGTTTTCTTTTATACAAAAATTTTCAAATTTTATAGAATCTATTGGCTTCTAGTGTGCCTAAATGATGCGGTTATTTAGATACTTGGTATGACTTAGGTATTCCCAAACAACATTAGCTAAAGCCAGCAGCTTAACCATTCGCTACTTTTTCTACTGCCTACCCACTACACGCTGTATACGCCACTGACAGACACCACTTTATTTTAACATTCTTTTGTGGTGCAACGAGACCCTTTTGTTTCCAGTTAATAACACAGAACGAACCTTGGAATGCAATTTCTTATTACGGAAATAATAATTTTAAGTTACGCCATTAACTATAAATAATAATCAATGTTTTGTAATACGTATGCATAGCTATCCAGTTGTGCCAACCGATTTAATTTTTAAAAAAATTATCTGCGCTTTCTTTACGCCCATTAGACTTTTAAATTGGGTACATTGAAATGTTGACAATTTTTTACATGAAGATTATTAACAATGGTTTCAAAAAATAATTTCTTATACTACATTGGTTTCCAATTATTGATTAAAAAATGTTTATTATTATAAACTGAAATTGTCAGCAATAATATCTTGACATAAAAAAATGCTTATGTAAGTTTTAAACATCAAATTACGTACATTAAATTGTCGATATCATTGGTATATTCATTTGCTTAACTACGTAGGCGAGGAATTGGCTAGTTTCCTACATAATTTGTGACATTCTCCTTATGCCTAGTTTATAGTTATTATCTGTCAGCATTTTTCCAACATTCCACTTCACAATTCCTTTACTTATTATTTACTTTCATCTTCACAACACTGGCTTCATACAGTTGGGAGAAGTTGGCATTGTTGTACCTACGTACACAGTATGCACATAAAAAAGCAATGAATGGGTTTTTCAATTTGTTTTCAACTTTCCAAAGTACATCTATGAGCAAAAAAAAAGATTAATTTTTGAAAATGCATATCTTCCGATTGAAAATATTTTCTTTGGCGTAAAAGGGATATCTTGCTTATCTGCTTCAATTCTGTGAATATTTCATTCGTTTCTCGTAAAAAGTAATAGGTAAGAGGTTAAATTCATATATTTGACTTTATTTATTATGCACAATTATTTTTGGAATATTTGCTTTGTAGATGCTACGTGTGTGTGTAGGTAATACGTATAATTTAACATTCGAAACTTCCAGTCGAGGCCAATAAACTGGATAACCGAAGTTCTCAAAAATCAAATTAAACTTTAAAGGAGTGCATTGCTAGTTGGGAACTATTGAGGAAGTTGACGTCAGTGTGTGCACTGTGCACGGCCCCATACCTAAACACATATACATCGCACATACAAGACAGTTTCCCAACTAAACTCCTCTCGGAATCTGTGAAAACTACTCAAAACTTCTGATTCTCATATGTCTGGAATACGGAAATCAGTGGCTTGTGAATAACAACCCGAAAAGTTTATTATTATTTTTGTCTGATTTAGCTACCAAAACTAATATGATATCTCTAATAAGATAAACTAATAAGATATTTTAAAAATCAACCCTTAAAAAAAACTTTATTTTTATTTTAAAACGTCGTTTAAGACTTAAAATGTACAATGGTTTGGCTAAAGATCGAACCTTCCTATCCAGGATCTGGATTTCTGTAATCAGAACTCTACCAACATCGCCAAATGCCAATCACGACATTTATTTGATACCTGTATTAACTGCTGTAATGTGATACAATTGCCACCAAAAGTTGATAAAATGCATTGTCATCAACAGCGTGTCTATTTGCTGAATTTCACCCATATGGGATGTCGGAAAGTGGGTTTATTTCCGCTTCCAAGATTTGCATTCGTTCATTTCTGAAAACAAAAGTGACATTCAAATAGATGTATTTATCTCTCTCAGAAAATATTGGTTTTGACTTACGAAATAAAAGAAAATAAGAAACAAAAATTTTATGAACGTTACCTCTACTGTTCGTGGAACTAGAACTCAAAATATCGTGCAACAAATTCATTTGGACGCGAGGTCTAGGTACTGTTCATAGAACTAGTACTCTAAATACCGTACAACAGATTAATTTTACTATAGAAAAACGTTAACTTATTTAAATACGTTAATCTATAATAAAACAATAAACGTTTTATTATAGATTAACCAGTCGACCGGTTTCGGGAGGGTTCTTCCTTTTTCAGCACAAAAGTTTAACGAACTTAGCCTCCGTCAATTTTTTTCCAAACGAGGAGAGGGTTATTAACTAAACTGATCGAAAGTTGTAGGTATTGGCTTATTACGCAAATATGCGTATCATGCCAATATCATCCATGGTCATGTTAGGCAAATTTACCGCATGAGAAACTTTTGAATAAGAGTCCCAAATAGGACAACTCGACGGCAACGCTTATTTTGTATTGACCCTGGTCACACTGATCGAAAAGAGGTCAACTTTTCCCCGAGTTCCGAACATGTAGGTACTGTAAAGTACATGCTATAAAACGTGTCTTTACAATTTAGACATACCAGTTCGCAATTTAGAAAAATTCCGTTCCACTGCGTCCCTTTCCACCAATAGATTTCTGGAGACCAAAAACCAATCTATGCGCTTTTACTCTATATTCCGTTCTGAAAACTTTTTAATCGAAAAATCCTATTGACGTCAATATACACATTACACATAGACTTTTCAGTTTATTTTTATAGAATATGAAAAGAAACTCATTATTAATAGTCGTTTTTGAATATTGTTACACTTTTATACATTCATCAAATGTAACGTTCATCTATGGTATGCGTATGTTATTTTTATTTTGAGTGTCAAATGTTTCCGACCGTTATTTTTGTGTTTTTTTAAAGTGGTCATACAGTGTTCTGAATAGTCAAAGGACGTAGAGATTGAGATACTCAACTATAATTAAATAATGAGTGAATTGGCATTATGAGATCATAATATTTTATTTAATATGTTTGAAACCGAATTTGGCGTTCGAGGTGATGTACTCCTGACGAGTAGCCTCAATAACTTTCAATAAACGTACATCACCTGAAACTCCCATCGAATTTGGAGTCCCACAGGGTTCTGTTCTAGGTCCCATTCTCTTCTTTCTCCATACGAATCGTCTTAACCAACTCATTCACCCAGCTGGCTTTAAATCATAAGGCTACACAGATGATCGTTTGATTTTCAAGTTTTGCTCTTCAAGACGTCCTTTAAAACCATGTGGTTAGCTTCACTAACACAGTCTCAAGTTGGATGTCTATCAATAAAATTAAACTAATCCGACAAAGACAGAATTTATTTGGATAGGTTCCCCTAGAAGACAAGCCCTCCTTGTTCTGGCTTTTTCCGTCTAAAGCCGATAAAATCAATCAGGAGATGCTTTCCCTCTGATGAAGCAAAGTCACTCATAAATTCGTTCGTCATATCACGTATGGACTATTACAATAGTGCATATGCTGGCCTTCCTTAAAAACAAATCAATAGAATTCAGTCAGTTTTTAATGCTGGCGCGAGAATGATTTTTGGTGAAATTATTGTCGCATAACCCCACTTCTAAGGGATCGCCTTCACTAGCTTCGATGTCCTGAAATAATAGAGTTTAAGATCTGCTTAATGACCTTCAAAGCATTGCAAGGAATGGCGCCAGCATATATATCGGAACTATGTATCCGACAAAACTTAAGCAATAGACAGCTTACTCTAAGGTCAGCAGACCTAGATTTTAGTAATCGTCTAATCGAACTTTCTAGGTCAAATCGAGCCTTTTACCATGATCGCTCTTTTCGTTTAACTGGCCCGCTCATTTGAAATAAATTTCGGTCAGCTCTTACTAATCTCCAGAATTTGGATGAATTTAAACGGGTCTTAAAAATAAAATTATTTTACAATTCCTACCATTCTTAAATCTCAATTTTTTTCAATGTTTTATAAGAAGCCATACTCTCAAACTTCCGGTAATTGTTTGGTTTCGGTTGCCTCCTTATTGTTGCTTTTTTAAATGTTAACTCAAAATATTCTGATTTCTGAGCACAAACTGCCTCCTGTTTTATAGTATGTATTAATTTAAATGTTCTCGTTTTAGCCTGTGCTATATTAGCACTGTTACTGTTATTTTTTGTTTTGTCATCGCTTTGTATAAACTGTACATTCAGTGTTATATTATTAGATCTGTATTGGGTACGGCGCACTGTAGGAATAATTTAAAGAACATGAGTACTAATACTAAATTATAGACTACTAATACTAAAATAAACAATTTATTCCAGAATGTGTGCAGGGGTAGTGCAATGCAATACATTCCATATTTTGAAATAATCTACATAATTAGAGTAAGAAAAATAATAATACATAGGAGATTCCGATAGGCAAAAATAAAACGGAATATAAGTGAAAAAAGAAAAAGAAAAACACAAAAATGACTGTAAGCAGCCGTTTATGGAGGATATTTGGACATCTCCCATCTCCAGAAGGCCATTAGGGGGGATTCCATCCAGGCAACCATTGCAGTGATGATTTTGTTACTTGATTGGCGTAGTCTTCGCCATAAGCTTCCCGTGTGATGGCGGAGAAGCGCTCTGAAAGAGTGTACTCGTCCCTCCAATAACATTTCCGTGGCGCTGCAGTATCTCGGTAGGCGGAATAGTTGGCGATATGCATTATTGTGAGCAACTTTTAGCTTATGCCATTGGGATAAAGTGTAATCCACCCACAGTTCTGACGTATACAGCGAAGTGCAAAATGCGTTTAAAAGTATATTTTTCACGATTGTACTGCAAAAATGAAAACGTCTTGACAGCATACCTGCTCTAACAGATATCGCTCTTCTTTGCCTTTCCATATCCTCGATATCTTTCAGGTCGCCTGTGATAATATATCCCAGGTATTTTACGCTACAACTTAATCTATTTTCGTTCCATCTAGCCATACTGAAGGTTAGCATGTTTATAAATTTTTATGCTATATAATACATGTTTATGCTATATAAATGCTATATAATATTATTATTATGACTACGTTAATATAAAATGTTAAGAAGAAATGGTTCTTCCTTTAAAGAGTGAAAAAAAATAATACGATACAAATACGAAGAAAACAATAGATAGTTACATCAACAATAATTACTCAATTATAATAGTTATAATTATTTCGTGTCACAGTCTGTATGTACTTTATGGGGTGTGTGGCGTCGCACCAATCTCCGCACATTCCGGAATAAATACATTTTTATTATAATTTATCGTTATTAGATAAATTATAATAAAAATTTAATTATTATTATTAATGCACGCTTTGAGTAGGTACTAGGGGCTAGGGACATGGTAGAAAAAAGTGTGATAGAAATGTGATACAAAAAGAAGAAAGAGATGTTGCAAAAAACTAAACTGAAAAGGTCGCAGGAACTTGAAAATTATGGATTGTTTTATACACAAAGATGCATTTTACATACAATGGGATGTTTTTTAAATAACCGATTTGTTTAAATTCATATAAATTCTGGTTTTTTTTGCCAAAAGTTGAGGGAAGTTATTCCATACGACCAGGCAACGAAAAGCATGACCATGAAAAGCACGACTACGAAACAAAAAGGAATTTTATTTCTTTAAAAAGAGTGCTTTTTGTTTAATATTAATAAAGGGTTTTCCAATAAGAGATGTTATTTTGATATTCAATCGTAAAATATCAATGGTTTCGTTGCTTGTGTGGCACGTAGCGCCGTCTTGTTGAAAGTAAACATTGTCCAGATCAATACCATCCAATTCCAGCCATAAAAAAATATTAATCATCTCTCGATAGCGCAATCCATTCACCGTAACTGTTGCTTCAGCCTCATTTTCAAAGAAGTAAGGTCCAATGACTCCGCCGGACCATAAACCGCACCAAACAGTCACATGTTGAGGATAGAAAGGCTTTTCAACAATAACTCTTGGGTTTTCCGAGCACCAGATGCGACAATTTTGCTTGTTGACGAAGCCACCGAGGTGGAAATGGGCCTCATCACTCAAGATGATTTTCATTTGATTCACTCAAGTGAATTTTAATAATTTGAATGCGTTGTTGAACCGTGTATCGTTCCATTTTTATTAATGGCGCAGTTTCTACTTGTCAAATGTTATAAAATGACAGCTTCAAAAGTAACATCTATCGAAATAGCGGGCTATTCAAAATAACACCTCTTATTGGAAAATCCTGTATTTTACTATAGTACCTACCCCACACGTAGATAACAACGTAGATCTGTAGAATATTGATATATTTTTTTAATCGCGTATCTCTAATCAGAAAAATCAGTGGAAAGTTAAAATAAATTATATGGCCAATTTCAAATATTCAATCAACAACATACCCGAACTTGAAAAACTACACCAACCTCACTTTGGTAATAGAGTAATGCGTAACACACGCCACTGTACGGTAGGTACATTTAGGTAGGTATTTGTAAAGGAGAATAATTTTTAATTTTTATAAAAAGAGGCAAATTAAAGATATTCCTGTCAAAAAGATAACTACACATATATGTGTGTATGAATAATAACAATGTGACCATAAACCTAAACCCTTGAACTTAACCTAAATATTTTGTGTGCGTTTGTAAATAAGTACCGAAAACTTTTCATATTTCAATTAATTTGATTGAATTGATCCGTAAACACTTTGAAACAGAGTTGTGCCATCACGCATCACACTGAAAATGATTGACCCACAATGAGTGGTAGGATTTGTAGCGCATTTCAACACAGACATTGAATTATTTTTTTGTTCCGAAACAATGTAACATAAACAAAAGAACAATGAGCCCGCCATTTTGTTTTATTTCAAGTCAGGTTCGACTCCAGTTTACAAAAAGCCTCCACGACAACACAGCCTGGCTCTCGCGGACAAAGACGAATAATATTTCCGATTCTCCTATGTTAATTTTATAGCTACCATCTTTCTTTATTATATTATTTTGCTACAATTTGATTTATTCGACGTTCGCGAACGAAAGACAATAACCGTAAATATGTAAATGAAAATGGAGTCTTTTTTGGTTTTATTTCTTTTCAAACGTTTAAATTATTAATATAAATTCATGAATTTCGTTATAACTTTCTGATGATGTTTGGAGTAATGCTTGGATTTATTTTTCTTTAATAATACGACTGATACGGGAGATTATTGATTTACAAAATAATCACCACAAATACAGACAAATTTAAAGGAATATATTTTAATTTAAAAATGTATATTAAAAATAAAAGGTGTAAAGCATCTGAGGAGGCATTAATTTAACGTTCATAAATTATGTCTGATGTTCAATATAAAACAATTACATAATATCACCGACATTGCAAGAATACCTTTGTTTTCAAACTCTACATGGGTAGCTACAGGTAAGTCTCGCGTATTGGGAAAAGCTCACTTCTCACGCCATTATTTACAAAATCGTATTACTAACTTTTAAGGTTACATGACAAAATTACACATTCCGGAATATCACTACTATTATTACACTGTCAGAATTACACACGGACAGAATTACGCATGAACGAAATTACACATAGAGAGAATTACACCTACTTAAATTGCATCTTCTTATATTACACCTACTTAAATTACACCATTGATTCACACCTATTGAAATTAATTTTGCAGTTTTTTAAGTTAGGTTAGGTAGATTAGGTTCAAAAGTTGACTTTTTTAATACAAAATTTATTTGTTTTTTTATTATGACATGTTGTTTCACCGAATTTGAACAACTCATCAAATTTTAATATTCAGTCAATATTCTGTGACAGTTCTATTCAAGTTATCATCGTGGGCCTATTTCCTCACAATACTTGGATAGTAAAACAACTTAATAGAACTTTCAGAAAACTTGAATTTTAACTTAAACCATCCTTAAACACCAACCGTCTTACTCATAATAGATAATACAGAGGGATAAGAACAGGTTAGTAGACAACGTTACCCATAATCACGCGCACACGTACTGCGTATACCGGCCGTAATACCGCAGTATTAGTGGCTGGCAGATTTTTAAACCGTCTGACCCCCAGGATCAGGGACGTATTACTATGGTATTAAGACCGAGAATGCGGACTTTTTTTTAATGTGTTTGATTTGACAAATATCGTTCGGTCGCGCAATTAATGTAAAAAGTAGTAATACTTTTTGGCAGCACTATCAGAGGAATAATTTTAATCGAATTATCGATTTACCAAGGGAACGCATAATCAAATTTGCTAAATTTCGAAGTAATTCAAAGCAGACCGGGTCAATGACATCGCAAATTTCATCTGAAGAAACGTGAAGTTAGCAACTAAACGCAAAATGAAAAAATGACCGTGCTTTTGAGTATTGGAGTGATACCAGTCTAAAAAAATCTTGCATGAATATTATTATGAGTGAATATTTTAACCAAGCAGTATACGGCCCTCCTCACCATATATAAGTCAGTGAGCGAATATTTATAAGTGAGGCTGTCTAAAATTTAAAAAAAAATAAAAACAGAGTAATTTCGTACTGACGCCAGTAAGTTTTCTTATCTCAATTTGTATTACCCTGTATAATTTTGACCAGTCGCTGGTTGAGTTGAGATCGCGTTTGGGTCCCACCCAGGCGTAGTGTGTTCAATTCCTCGGCTGGCTAAGTCCTCCGTGACAACACCAACAACATTTTTCGCTGAGGTGATAGTAGGAGATTTTCAAAAATTGGTTATTCGTAACCCAGGAATGTTTGTCTTTCTTTTAAAAAAAAAATACTCAATTATTTTTTAAAAAGCATCCCGTTAACTTTCTCTATCTTGTTGTCATTTTATTTTTTCTATGTGTGCTTCGTTTTGTTTGTTTGTTTTTTCTTGCTCACCTAACTAGGTCACTAGCCACTAGTTTTCTTCTAAGGTGAACAATGGGAACATTATTTATTTTTACTTTCGTGAATCTACATGATACAGTGGTTAATTTATATGAATAAGATGAGTAAATCGCAAAAAATTCAGGCAAAAAAGTAAATCTGTAGCCAAAACAGTATTTTAAACACTAAAAAGATTCCTTACAACACATCATTTTGATCTGTTTTTCATGTTCATGAATTTTTATGTTGTTTTGCAAATATTTTTCAACATTAATGGAAGATTGATTACTCCTAATAATGTTGTAAAGTTCATGCAAACTCCACTATTTAATCCTTAGTTTTTACTTCGCGTTGGCTTATCACCTATAATAAATTGTGTAACCTATGTCTTTCCATTACAATATGTGGTATCATTAATGAATTTACACAAATTATATACATATGAAACGTATATACAGACCTTGCTCTTCCGCTTTTCCTTCTCTTCCCTAATCCCTTCAGCCTCACAACATACGCCAAATAGAGATTTTTTATGCGAACATCGCACTAGTTAATAGTTCCAACTGCTCACAACCATCTGGTACCACGGAGACTATGAAATCCTCAATTGAGGTATGTTGTGAAGCTGAAGGTAGGGGTCACAAACATGGCTAATACCATTTCAAGAAACGTTTCTATTCTGATAGTGTGGTGGTCTTTCACCGGGGCATTACTGATAGTATGTTCCACCATAGAACGGGCCGCAAATATGCTATATATTAATTTAAATGAATGAAATGCATGAAATATTACAATTCAATCAAATCAATTCAAATTAGTGATCGACGAACCGGTGGATGCAATCTTTCAGCCATGAATTGATAATAGTTTGAATAATTTGTAGTTAGTAATAAAATAGATCATTATAGACATATATTATATTTTTGTACAGCGCCCTTGAGGTGATTTTGCACAAAAACGGAGCTATCGAAATCATACAAATATTATTATTATTATAAATATTATTTTATTTTGTTGATACAAATTTTGAAGGCTACCTATTAATGTAATATTAATCATTTACGAAAATAATACTAATATATCTAAACAAAACATAAAACTGAACAAGACACAGAAAATAAATTGGTAACGGTCGCAATAAATTAAATTTACTTGCGCACGCCGGAATTTGAACCAGCAAACTCTGGATTCGAAGATAAGAGCCTTACTCCTCGACGACGGAAGCCGTCATTATGATGCCATAGTTACATTCGATCCGTACAGTTAGGATTCTTGTGCCGAAAATACAGTTACATTTTAATTTTCCATTATTAAACTTCAATATTAACGTTTATTTGGCAACGTATTTTTAAAGGATAAAATAACGAAAATTCATTTTTAGTTCAATATAAAATGTTTTTTTTTGAGTCTCCTAAATAAAGTGATATTGTGGATACATTTTAAAACATCTACATTTTAACACAGATTTATCATTGGACCAAAATACGTTTTAACCGGTAAAGCACTTTTCAAATTTAAAAAGTAATAACGCACTTATTTTCAATTTAAATGTACATAATATTATCTTCCGAAATGTATTTTCTGTGTAACTCTCAATATTCCCAAATTATGCACTTAAATTTTATGGATTAATTTAAATATGCGGTTTATTACAGCGCAGTATAATAATATAAGGCAATAAAACTTCTACGATGTTACTTGATTCATTTAATATTTTTCAAATGAGCATTTCTAAATTCACTCTAATAAAACGAGAAATATACGTACGTAAAATCGAATATAAATTAAAAATATTACGATATTAGGAAAAGTTACCAGTAGATACTAAATATTAGAATGGTATTATTAATTCTACACAACGTTCTTTCAAAAACATGAAAAAGTCTAGCTTAATGCCAATTTACTGGAAGATATGAACTATTGAATTAATTTTTAAATACAGATATGTCCGACAATACGATTTTGTCAAAGATCAAATTTTGAATAGAATTAAAATTGAATAATTTTTGTAATGAAAAAACGATGTCGAATTGAGCGTTTTTTTATTGAAGAAGAAGAAGATAATACTCACAAATCTAAACGAAACTGAAACAGAACAAGACACAGAAGTTTTAAAAAAAATAACATTCACAACTAGGAATCGAACCCATGATCTCTTGTCTTACCGGGAAAGACGTCCTAACCAACTTGACTATTGATTAGATTTATTAGTATATATTATTTAAAGATATATTACATCGATGGGTATAACCTCCTTAATAAGTTAAAAGAAAAAAAATTGAGCGTTAGAATGAACATTTTGACTTGTATGTGAAGACTTGAATGAATATAATGTATTTTGATATTATTGTTATTTTTAACGGTAAACAAATTACTAAAATATAACAATAATAACTTTATATGTTTATAACCACAAATTTATTGAATTTATTGCGACCGATAAAATTAAAATGTTATTTAATACACACAACATCACGGCATAAATTAAACTGTTTAAAGTGTACCCTGATGATGCTTGTGTCAAGGGAAACCGGTAGGTAGTAATAAATTTAAAAAACTTCATAGTTATACACAAAGTTATTAATGTTTTAATTCCCTAATGTTTTGTACCATATAAAGGGACTACTTTAAGCAAAACAAAAAAAACTTTGTGTGCTGATAATAGTTATGTTGGCCTGTATATTTCACAAAAATAATCTCAGAAAATTTTGTATCACCAGAGCTCAACGATGGGGAAATTTTCTAGCTTCATCACGTGGATTTTCAGTTGTATGGTAAGTTTGTATTATGATTCAGTGGGTGAATAGTTTGAAAGTAACAGATTGCAAAGTTCCGCCCTAAGTCATTGCTTTCCACATTAAATGTGTGGGTCATAGAGGCCAACCCTCCCCTAAACTAGAGTCATATAAATCCGCGATATTAAACTGAAATCAAGATTCGAGTGTTTTCCACGAATCAGATATCGCCATATTTACTGACCGAACTTTCGTTAATAACGACCTAACTTCGGCGATGTAAACTAGCAAAGTGTTCATGTTTGAGACGTTATATTACAATTTTCCCATTTTCATTTTATCCCTTCACAAATTCCACTTCCTTTTACAGCGAAAATAAATTCGCAGTAAATTTTGAAGTCACGTTTTATATCATTCCATCTTGTTGTTTAGTTGTGGAGAAAGGGGAGAGTGGGGAGGCGGGGGCCATATTGAAAGACCCAATAAAAAGACTGAAACGATGAACGTCGCTTACACTGGATATTCTTCTTCTCCTTTAATTAATTTCATAGTTTGCGACTTCACTTAATTAATATAATGTCATAGTTATTTTTAAGTCGACGTCAGATGGGAAATATCGTTTCTATCTGCTGCGAAATTTAATCTCAATTTTGTTTAACAGGGACACCGGCTAACATTTTATTTATTTTGGCAGCTTGAGAACAAGGCATTTTTATAAATTTGTCGTTATTAAGTCAACTATGTTCAATCGTCTTTCCTCCCTTATTTAATCCAGGAACAGGACATATGTCATCTTCGGGAATGCTGTGTGGAGGGCCTTTTTATGTTAAGGAAGAAGAGGAAGTTCTGAACAAACTTCACCCCCCCCCCCCCCCCACCCGCCTCTTTAATTCGGGAACCACTGCTAAGTTACCAAACGTTGATTATCCAATAAATGATTCCTGGAGCGGCGATTTCCATACCGCCTCAAATTGAAAAATGGATGCATATATTTCTAGTTACACAAATCATCAACTGAAACCCGTCATTTGAATAAATGAGAAAAAAAATCTTTCAAGGTTTAAAGAACTTTATTCATAAAGACTAGTCCACACGGACAGGAACCGAACTAATGTAGTGAAAAATAATTTCGCAATGATCATCAAATGAATTTTAAATTGTCTATTAAAGCTCTATTAAATAAAATAATGCCACAAAGTGAGTGTGCAATTATTGACGAAACGCTTATCAAAAGTTTTTAAAAATACGCAAGAAAACAAACTAATTTCTCGACATTTTTCAAATGATCTCGCAGAACGAGTTTTGTAACTCACACGACGCGATGCTGCGTAGTTACTACTGCGTTAATAATAATATTGTTTATGTAATTGAAAAACACTATTTTTATTTCGAACTAGCTCACGTGTAACCGGCGTTGCTCGGGGCTATGAATGGTTTGGAGTAAAGTTCTTAAGTTGTGATTTCTAGTGTACTTGAAAACTAAAAAACTTTTTAACTATAGACCAGATACCCCCACCAAAAGAGTATACCAAGAAACTAACTTACTTAAAATTAGAAAACTGTACGAATACAACATATGCCTATTAATTCACAAAATCCAAAATGGCCTTATACACACAAATACTTCATTTATGAAAACATCACAAGTACATGACCACCACACAAGACAACACAATAAATTATACACAAATTCAGCAAAGACAGAGTGTGGTAAAAGAAACATAGGCCATGAGGGTGTACACATATATAATCTCCTTCCCGATAGCCTGACAACCGTAAATAGAATAAATATATTTAAGAAAAAACTGTTTGCCCTCAAGATCAATGAGCAAAACCAAAATGCTCTTACTTAAGAAAAATATGTTACTTAGGTAGTAAACCATAATTATTTATATAAATATTATTTTTGTTTTTAATCAATGTACACTTAAGTTAACAAAGCGAAATATGTATTTCTTTTAACTTAATAAATAACTAAAAAAAAAGTGGGTGTGTCAAGCCTACGCAAGACAGAAGTGAAACTTCTAGTTTCAGCTGATGCTTGGCGTGGCGCAGTTCGCTGGTGTCTGAGAGAGAGGAAAGAAGAGAAGAGAGAGAACGTTCGTGAGCGGCTCCCCCACCTCAACAAGGTTTCACTTCAAAAATGCCACAGCCGAGAATCGAACCTCGCTTAACTGATTGAAAGCCAACCACGCTGAGCACCAACTGTAAGCAAAGCCGCATAAATTGATTATATTATGTAGGTTCTGAAAATATGAGAGCTTGTTATGTTTTATAATGTTACCTACATCACACCCAAAATATAATATATTTTTAAAAATAATGTACAATGTACAGAAATAGAATCCCACACAAGATCGCGTAGTGCGCTCTAGCGAACGGATATTTTATCAGAGGGAGATAGTTTTAATTTTTTTTTCTGTAAATTATTACATATTATCAAAATAAATAAATTAATTAAATAAATGTAATACAATTATCATAATATACGGATTAGATAATAATTTTAATCCAACACAATAACGCAAAGCGCGCTCTAGCGGAGTAATGTTTTATCACAGTGAGATAAGTGTTTTTATTATTTTGCAATATTATTTTCTTTTAAAAAATGTTCTGACCTACTAAAAAATAAGATATTGAATGAAAAAGGCGTTAAAAACAAAAAAATAATGTGCGATGGCCGAGAATCGAACTCGGATCAACTGCTTGGAAGGCAACTATGCTGACCATTACACCACCAACGCCAGTTGTCGGGATGAGCTAAGAAGCATTTATATGTTACTTCAAAACTTTGACTAGATCAAATGAACTTTAATCGGTGGTCCCGCATTTTCGTTTCGGTCATGAGTCGGTTTTACTCCGGTCCTCGAAATTGCATGACGCGCGTAAAGAAGTTTCACTTCAAAAAAAAAAAAAGATCTATTTTTCAGGTGGAAATAATATTATTCTCAAGAATTGAAAAGGTTACTTTTCATAAGTTTTTTTATTTCCTTGATCGTGCCACTTCTTCCTCGGGCATCCCCGACTTCCACCATTCACTACTGTATACCACATTTTTACTATTAAAAAATTATATTTTATCGACTTTTATTCCACTTCGTATCTCAATCTTCCTCGGGCGTATAAGACTGCTTCTACCATTCAAATGTCTAAACACTCCTGACACTAATAAGAACAAACTTTAAAATTTTCATCGAAATTGGTCCAGTAGTTTAGAGTCTATAGGGGACAAACAAAGAAACACCCATAGTTTATATAATTTCAAGCAGGAGATAATAATTTCTATTTTCAATTTCATTTAAAGAACTGTTGTTTATATTGAAAAATATGTAATGTTTGTAAAGCTTTCAGCAAGTGAAGATAAAAATCATAAACATAACATTAACCGATATATTAACATGATATATCGCCTATTGACAATTGACAATTCATCCAAAACTCCAGAATACCGAATCTTAAAAATATTCACGTCACATTAAAATTGATTACATTGTATAAAAATAAACCTTTGAGTGCTGAGTGCCCCTCTCTCCCCTTCCCAGTTTAGAGTGAGTTTTATGAATAATTCAGAGTGCATTATCAATTCGGGTGACGGAGGGCAGGTGGGGGTAGGCGGGGAGTGGGGAAGGGAAAGATGAAGGTGGGGTAAAGGAGACGAGGGGGAAACTGCCACGGAAGAAATACCCTGAACTCGTTTGAACTTTTGACGATGAAAGGATTCCATTTAAATAAAAATGTTTCCCAGAATCATAACATCTCCACATAAAACAAAATGAATAATGTATTTTTATTGGAATATTTATTTCCATACGCAAGATATCATAACAGTCCTGAATCGCGCATCAATTTGTCTTAGTGAATTTGAATGTAAAAAGGCTTATTTTTTTGAGTAAGTGCCAACTTAAATTTCATTTCGGTTTTACTTCTCAAACCACTTTTGTGGATTAATTTTAATATAACAATACAAAAATACACACGAGAGTTGGACTAGCCAAGTTTTCTAAATACACACCGATCTGAGAGTTGGACTAGCCAAGTTTTCTAAATACAAACCGACCTGAGAGTTGGACTAGCCCAGTTTTCTAAATACACACTGACCTGAGAATTGAACTAGCCAAGTTTTTTAAATACACACCGACCTGAGAGTTGGACTAGCAAAGTTTTCTAATACACACGGACCTGAGAGTTGGACTAGCACAGTTTTCTAAATACACACCTACCTGAGAGTTGGACTAGCCAAGTTTTCTAAATACACACCGATCTGAGAGTTGGACTAGCCAAGTTTTCTAAATACACACCGACCTGAGAGTTGGACTAGCCAAGTTTTTTTAAATACACACTCAACTGACCTTAAAGTTGGGCTAGATAAGTCTTCTAAATACTTGATCTAATTGCAGTCTAAAAGTCAGTCCTATAGCGTTATAGTTAAAATAAGTGAAAAATAACACTTGCCCAGGATAAAGGCAGTTTCAAAGGAAAAATAATATCGTTACCTGGTTTTAACTATTTTGTTATTTCAGAAAAAAAAAATTTAATATCTTATTGGAATAGTTTTTGATTTTCCAGAAAAAATAAAGGTTGGTATGTATTGTCTTTGTGAAAATTCCTGAATATGCTTTTGACTTCGGAAATTGGATAGTCTTTCGCCACTGCGCTTTTATTTGACAATTAGTTCTTAAACAGAATAACCAAATATTTTCCCCAGAAATCCCTATTCACCTCACCTCCCCACTATTCTTAACTCCTGACTAGTTAAATCCTTTGATGTAATCCTGCATTAGAGACGATTAAACAACAAACTTCTTTGTAAACCCCTTAGCCTTACGAGGACTCAAATACATTTGAAGATTAACCCTTAATGGCCCAATAGAAGTATAGAAGGATGTATAATGTATATCTCCCCCTTTCACCCCTTCTTCTTCTCATTCCCTGCACTATGTGTCAAAATAACATCCCTTAAACAAGCGTCATAACTCTTCGTCGGCCATAAGTGTCCTTAATATGTTGTTATACGAGCGCATTTTTCAAGTAAAATTGACACATTTACTGCCCCCCGGAAGGGGACAACCAAATAAAATACGCTTCAAATTAGAGACAAGAAAACTAAGCCTTTTGGGAAGCCCACTCTCGGAAATTCGTTTAAGCTTGAAGAAAACACTTCTTTATCTAAGCCAGATGTTCTCAAACCTAGTTTCGATCTCCTGGTAGGTCTGGGTGGTGAAAAAATGGACCGCCTCACGATTCTGTCCCGGCACACACTATTTTCTTCATTCACTATCATTATACATACTATTCTGTTATTCTGATTTTTGACATCACCCAACTCAGCTCAAAGAATGTGAGTCACCATTCACTTTTGCATCCTAAATATTCTTACACATACACTCCCCTCTTCGTCCATCGTCCACATGTCAAATTCATTACCACTTTCAAATATCTATAAGAATTGGCTTTTGTTGCGAAAGAATATCGTTCTAGTAAGTGAATCGCGGATATTGCAAGTTTGGGAACCCGTTGTCAACGGAATCTTCAAGGCGTTGCGACACATTAAGAAAGTTCCTACTTCCAAAATTTTGCAAAAATATCTAATGATAAATTCTCTGTGAAATGAAGAGCACTATTGTGTATAAAATAAAACTAAAAATGGATATTTCTATTATGAACTCGTAAATGAGGTAGCATTTTGAAAGTATATTGAAAGTTAGAACGCATAGGTACGTACTAATCGCGTATACATTCAAATTTAAATTGAACGTGCATCGCATTGTTGGAATATATACTGTATTACGCAGCAATCGTATATATTTTCTAAAAACATACGACTAGAGATTATCCGTAAAATATAATACACCAGTACCAAACTAAGAACCTAGTTTTTATTTAATCCAAAATAAGTTCTTACTTCGGATGTATTTTTTATAATAATATCTAATGACTATTATATTGTAGGTTAAATTTAAAAAAATAAACCCAGACTAAGAATTGACCGGTCGGTGGCCGAGTCGACATCGCGTTTGGGTCCCACCCAGGCGTAGTGTGTTCAATTCCTCGGCTGGCTAAGTCCTCCATCACAACACAAGCAACATTTTCAGCTTACTATGGTGGTAGTAGGAGATTTTCAAATATTGTCAGGTTATTCGTAACCTGGGAATGTTTGACTTTCTTTTTAAAAAATAAAAATAAAAAAGTTAGTCTAGATTATTTATTTTATTTATTTGTAAGAAACAAACGGCTGTTACATAATATACAATGATAAATATACAAGTGAACTGAAGTCAAGCCACAGAAGTTTCTTATGCTAAAGTTCATTGGAAATAACGTTTTAATATTTTTAAATTAATTTTGGGTTGTAGGAAGGGGAGTGGAAGAGGAATATAGGAAGAGGATAGGAGATGCTCCCGATACATTCCATACTCTCATATTAATAGTCGATCGTACGCATTACTTCATATTTCTTTAGGTTATTACTAAAAATGTTAATGCTGTGAAATTTTGTATTATATTATAAAAAGTAGGTTCTAAGTTTTTTAATACTTTTTTTTCAAAGCATACAGAGTTAGAACGCAGAGTGAATACTTTTCAAGGAATTCACTTCTATATATGTACTTCTGAAACCATAAAGCTTTAGCACACTATGGGTTTGTTTTGGCCTTATAGACATTCTAAATATGCACGCACTAATCGAGGGTGGGTAATATACATGATTAGTACGCACAAATAACGTATGCTTTCTGAAGAATTTTTTTATTCATACTTCTGTAACCATACAGCGGTATACACTATGGGTGCGTTTTGGAATTGTATACATTCTAAATGCGCGCACACTAGTCGAGGGTTGGAAGTATACGTATTTAGTATATTCGCATAATTGCGTATACTTTTTAAAGAGTTTATTTTTTATGTAATACTGAAAGCATATAGCTCTATTACACTTTGGATGCATTTTGGCCGTATATACTTTAAAAATATGCATAAATGGGTTAATAATAATAATAATAATTACAAGTCGTGAGCTTCGTGTACGAACTTATTGATTTGTTTCTATTTAGCATTTTTTGTTATTATTACTCATACCTACACCATCAGTAAGGAATATAACATGAAGTAAAATATACTGTGATATCAAAAATTATTTTTAAAAATAATAAATAATGCTTATTGATATTGACTAATACGAAGGTGGGTACCGGGTACTGAATCAGAAAGAAGAGTAAATTTCTAAAAGTGTTTGAAAATCATAAAATTTCAAAGATGATTGCTTAAAGCTCTTGACAAAAGTTGAAAAAACTAATGAGTTTTCATAGTAATCTATGTAGTGGTTCCCGTGGTAACTAGCGCCAGACTGCTGAAGATGACTGGAGCAGGAACTGAGCTGCGGCGCACGCCCAGCACCAACCCGGCCCAGTCAATAACGCAAGACTAACACTTACATGACATATGAAAGCATCCCATTTATATTTCCATTATCTCATCCCTCGCCCCCACTTGCCCCCCTCCCCCCTCACTCCCACACACTCCCCCCACCCGGTCGCTAATGGGATGTGTTGCCCTCATTTTTTACGACATTCCCGTAAAAAAAAAATACAAAATAAAAACGAATAAAAATGTAAATTGCGTTGCGAATTTTTGTGTTGCCTAGTTTAATGTTTATTCTTCTCGCTCTCCCCCATGGCTCCCCACTCTGTTCGCTCTTTTTATGCGTTGGTACACATATTAGATATTTTATATTTTTACGACGGAGCCATTTTTCTGCCCCCCACTTCCCCAACCCTTCCACGGGCATTCCACTAAACAAATTCCTCTCTCACGTTTTACGAGTAATATATTTGTGAAATGTCTATATTTATGTGAACCCCTTCCCCGCCTCACCCAGCCGGCCCACCGAGCCCGCCCTCCCCCAGCGACATTGTCAATCATGTTGAGAGTTCTACAACATGATGTTTATTCCAACTTTTATTTGAATGGAACAATTTGATGCGAAGTGCGGTACCATTATATCTTTTTTCTCATCAACTAAACGTTGTTGCAGCATAAATTTAATCAGTTTAGCGAATAAAACGATACCTTTATTCCGATATTTACATCGCTTTTCTGAATAAAACAAAACAAGGTGAATTCGCGGTCGTAATTTTAACGTCTTTCGATTCTTTTTATGTTCACCTTTCAATCATGTAGGCATAAGCGTCATACGATTTTCATTGAACGTTTTTGTGATAAACTTTTAAACGTCGCGGGAACGGAATCATTTGCGTTTATTTTTAAAAAGCGCCCTTTGTGCCGTTCGAGTTGAGATTATTTTTGGGAACGTGAAGGAACTTTTATATGAATTCCTGTTGATAAATTTTTGGAAATATATTTCCCGAAAATATATTAATTCTTATTGCCATTACGAAATAAGTTCATAAATGTACTAACATTTACCTTTGATCTGACCCCAGACCGAATAAAGGCTCGACTAACCAGCTCAAGTGAAACCGAATTCATGCTTACTTAAGTATTTGGTTCACTTGATCGTGCCACATCTTCCTCAGGCGTTCCTGACTTTCACCATTCACATTCGTATCAGTATTTTCGTTCTTTAGCACTACACGCTCAAATTATCTAAGCGTCTCTTTCTTACTCGTTGCACTTAAATCATGCTTGCATTATTTACGAATTTCCACATTTGTCACACGATCACATATGGTTTTACAACGCATACGCCTCAGTGATCTAATTTCTACATTCATCCTTCCTCTACCGGTTCCATGCCTCACTGATATACGTCGGAGTGAGTACCAGCACTTTTTCTAGACATGTTGTGCCAAATTTGACCGTAAACCAATTCAATACGAGGTGCTATGCGCCAAATATTATTGCACACGCCTAATTCACTTTTAGTCGCATCGTTAAGATTCTTTAGGGTATTGGGACATCTTAAAAAAGCCAGAAGTGCAGAAAACAAATTACTGTTTAGTATAAAGAATGGTCGAAAAAAGAGAAACTGGTCAAATTATTCTTATTCCTGTTAAAAACGGGACTGCGATCTTTAACAAATGAAATGACAGGTTTCCTAACAAACTTTCGGTAAAACACGAATATGTCATTAGGATGTCGGAACACGTGTTCGTAAAAATTCTAATATTATCGCATTTCATTATTAAATTTATCAGGAAAAGCACAGCTGCTTGAAAACGTGTTTCGATAAATTCTGAATACACAAATTTTATTCGGCAATCGATTGCAATCATTTAATTAAATCAGTCATTCTCATTTTTCTCCGTGCTTTAGTAAAAAAAACCTTTAACTACACTTGTGCAAGTCATGACACTTGTTCAGACTTGTGCAATATTCGTCCTAAACACGCTCAAGTATACTTGTGCAAATCTCTGCACAAGCATAATACTTGAAGGTGTATGACCAGACTTACGTTGATTCCCACTACTATAATCATCAATTATAAACAGTTTTAGGCCTGGAAAATTCACGGAAATTTTATAAAACCATGTTCAGGCATGAAAGCAGATTAAAACAAAACCCAATAATAACATTTGAATACAGTTTTAACAAGTATAATTTATTTTCAATGCATTATTCATACAGTGATTATGAGGGGAAAGCCTTGTTATGGTAATAGCCTTTTCACGTAATCATTTCTACTTTCAATTTTGGGCAGCCTTTCAGATCCTGTAGCTAGGGACTCATAATTCTTATTTTTACATGTAATGTTAAATTGCAAAGGCTTTCTACTAGTTTCTGTTTTAATACTAAAAAAATGTGAATATCCTATATTAGTAGGTAGGTACATAAACTACTTCTTTTGTAAAGAAGGCATTTAATAATTATTGTGTGAAACTGAAAATTAATTATGAATAATTTGGAAATTAAATTTGCACATATTTTCTGTGTGGAATTTCAAGGTGATCGCATCTATTTTCATTTCAATTATCTCACAAGATATGGAACTTTTAAATTATATTAACAATTAATAATATTACATTTCAGAAATATATTTTTTAATAATGTTATAACAGAGTATGTATACTTTGGCGAAGCCGGGTAGTATTTTGTTTGTGGGAGTAACAGCGAACCTATGGCATCTTGAATTGTGGTAGATCCTTTTTGTGTGGCTGAAGGTCATGGGGAAGGGAAGGAGATGGGAAAGACGAAGGTGGGGAAGATCAAAGTGGGGTAGGACCTGGCTGTTCAGAGCTGGTCACCAAACACGGCTAATGTAAAGTATCTTTCATTCTGGAATGTGCCGCAAATAAAATATGACACATTATTTTAATGAATTGTGAATTGATTTTGAAACAACACAAATTAATGAATCGAAATATTCAATTTTATTTATTGTAGTGATGGTATCGAACTACAATAAAACAATTTATGTGATTTGAAAAACTATAACAGTTCTTAATTAAGTGCCTAGTATAACAGCAAAATTTCTATCGAAATTTGTTTCTCATGTGAAATTATTTTTTTTTTAGAATTAAAATTAGACTTCTAGCTTTAATCTCTATACATACCTGTCGTATATTGGTCCTTGTTTATCAGGAATGGGTCATTTAGGTACTCGCTTACTGAATGCAGTTGGCGATGCATTTCATGTGCAGAGGTGGCAAACGTATTTAACTGCACGGAATGTGGATTACAAGCAGGCTATAATAATAATATATCAACAATCAATGTAAATGTTAAAAATTATTACTTGGCTACTACTCGTAACTCATTCTATATGTATCGCAATAAGCACAACACCTGCGTAACGTATTTTTAAGTGTCATGTGATCAAGTCAGTGCCATCGAGCAAAGACGCTTTACAAAACGCGGCGATTGTTGTTGATACTCGTTGTTACCGCTGATTTGTTGGTTATTTTATCGCAAGCATAATATTTTGTAAACAGGGTTTTAAGACCATTTTAAACAGTAAAGCTTACTTAGCGACAGCACTGACCATGTAGTTTGGCGGTCGCACGCCCAGGCCTTTACCTTCATCAACCCATTTGGAAGTATAAAGATTATATATATTGGAAACTGAAACTCTCAACACAATACAAGTAGTAGGTCATTTGGAAAGACGCCAAAACCATCGGAAACGGAATTGATTTTACCAAAACTCCAACAATTCATTCCTCGTTGAAAAGAAGTTTACCTTTGTGAAGTGAGAGTTCATTTAAAATGGATATCTAAGAATATGAAAACATCCGAAGGTGAACGCTGCAAAAAGAATAAAGTCAAGGGTTTTATAAACGCCCTTCCCTAGTTATACATCATTCCTATATTCGTGGCAGTCACTTTTATGAAGCATATAACTTAAATTATACCAATTTTCACCATTCTCCCGACATTTGTGTTCCCGTTTTATAAGGAGAATAAAGTAAGATTTATTGCAGCAGCTCGCGGCTGTGGTCGGACGGGAAACATTGGAAGGTCAGAATATAAAAAAGATTTATATCTTGAGAATTACCCTCCACCTCCACCCCCTTTATTGGCTGCTAGAATGGTGGGAATTAGTGATGGGCATTATCGAAACAGATTATAGAAAGGATCGTAAAATAAACACTTTCATAATCGAAACATTATTCAGTGATACATCCTTTAATAACGGCTGTCACATATTACCGTAAATTATTCTATAAAAAATATAGTATTAGGCCAGTTGGAACTGAGACCGGATTTAAATATAGCTTAATCTTTATTCCATTGATGCCTTTTGAAATATGAAGTCGCCCAGTGTTTATTTTTTACCTGGTTTGTTCAGAAGTGTTTTACAGTGTTCGAGAGACCCTTTATTAATAGAACTATGTGTATAATTTTCAGACGAATTTGATAAAAATATTGGCTGCCAACCTACACCTCATGCCACTGATTTTCGTTTTATGGACTAAATACTTATTTCGATTTCGGCCGCCACTAGTGCATATGAACATTAGAGAAACTTCATCCAATTGGGGTGCAGCACTGACAATAGTGAAAATATGTTTGTTTTCGAATCGAATTCTAATTGGTTAGATTTCTCGATTAAGTACATCACTAGGGAGAATGAAAGAACACCTCGACCAATGACAGTGCTATGAGAATATGAGGAATGAAAAGTTTCAATATCGCCTCGATATCTTTTTGTGAAGAGATGAAAAAAATGTGGCTATGATATTACTAATTCATTCGAATGAATTAAAATCCATCAGATTATGTCGATTAAGTCCATCACTAGCGGGAATGTGAGAATACCTCGGCCAATAGCAGCGCAGTAGTGACGTGAAAATATGCATTATTGTTTCAGATCGAGTGGCGGATAGCGTCCATCGGGTTCGCATCAATAATAATATGATATTGTTATTATAGCTTGTTATTACTGATACATTTTAAATAGGCCACAGGAATAATACAAAGTAATGTGAATGGTTCCTCCGCTTTCCCACATTGTTATAATTTATTAATAGTACTAAAGATGTAATCTTGGTACACTACAAGCTTCTTAGAGAAAGTTTTTCTAGAATTCAATGAAATTTGAATTCTTATGTCTACGTAGAGGAGTTAAATATGGCATTTAAATATCTATGTTTCTTCGGACAAATGTTGATACTATTTTTCTACCTTTTTGGTGGTAAGGTTAGATAAAATAAAATAATAAATAATCAAGAATCTTTATCAAGAAAGCCGCATGTAGAGAAAAACCATACCGAGGCCAGGAGATCATATAAATCTTCGAGCCCTCATCTGGTAGACAGGGAAACGCTGATTTTGTAACGCTGAATTCAGGATATCATAAATTGCGGAACGCCTTAACAAAGAAAAAATTCTACCAAAGAGGGTTTTTTAAATATTTTTATTCTTTATTTCTGTTTGAAATGACAGCTTCAGATTTTCAGAAAGCAATGTTTTTACCTGTTTACAAGAAATTGATATTTTTTGCAAAGTAAAGCATCTACCATCACAAAGCGAAATGACTAGGTACTGATTAATTTAATTTTGTATATTTTTGATGTGTTATCATTTTCTTCCATAATGGCAACACTTTTGCATCATCAATCATGTCATAATTGAAAGTGAATTTAAATATTATCATAAAAGTTTAACCCCGAGTTAAATTCACTGAAAACTCTCCCACATAAGAAGAGGTTTTATAGATAATTATTTTTATTTTTTTTTATTGTGTTTATTTCTTGCTACAGCAATCCCGATGAGTTACAGAACTCATTTTAGGACAGGAGGAACTTACAATTCATATGTAGGAGGTAGTAGGTACATTTTTACAACGGTATTTTGATATCAAATATAAGTTTCACATTCAATACAGCATAAAAATTGAAAATTAAAATAATGACACGTTAAGTAGAAAAAACAACAATAGAAAACAAGGGTAAGATAATGATGGATAAGATATAACGGATATGATAAGATACAACAAGAAATGACAACACAGTTACATATTTTCATTTTTAAATGTAGTTAAAAAATATTCTTTTAAAGCATTGCTTTGCAATTTTTTGTTATGGTGGATGTGTTTGTACATATCCTGGCGAATTATATAGTGTATAGGCAATATAGTTCAGTGATTTTAACCCATATTTTGTAGTGTGTGTTTGAGGAATGCGGATTTTATTGTTATTTCGAGTATTGTGGTTGTGGATGTCTTGATTGTAAAGTGGCTTGATGTTGGTGTGAGTTGATTTTTGGGTAATTTGTAGGATGGTGCTTGTGATTTCATATTTAGGAAGGATTGTAATTGGAAGGATACCAGAAACTGAATAGATGTCCCTAACATGAGTGTCCCATGGAAGTTCAAACACATTTCTGAGAGCTCGGTTTTGAACCACCTGCAGGTCAGCTATCAATTTCTTTGAGGCAAAACCCCAGATACAGCAGAGATAGGAAAGGTGTGAATGTACCATGGCATAGTATACTGAAGTTAGTAAAGGAATGGGTAGTAATCCTTGAAGCCTATATAGTACACCAGTTATAGGGGTAATTTTCTCTTTTATATGATTTATATGGAGATCCCACGAGAGTTGGGAATCTACGATCAGACCCAAATATTTTGTGTTCATTTTCTTTTTGAGGCAGTTGTCTCCAATTTTAATATCGAGGCTGAAATTTTTCTTGTTACCGAAAATTATATAATGGGTTTTTTTTACGTTAAGAGTTAGTTTGTTTATTCTCAACCAGTTTGTGAGATGGGAAATATCAGCATTCATCTCCGTTTCAAGCTCCGCTAGGTTCAGTTTATTGTAAAAAATTACCGTATCGTCAGCATAAAGTTGTATAGTTCCTTTAATACCCCACTTTGTTATGTCATTCACGTAGATTAGGAATAGCAACGGTCCAAGAATTGATCCTTGTGGTACTCCACATGTTATTTTACCTAATTCACTCATTTCTCCTCCAAATTCTACTGCCGAAAAGCGATTTGATAAATAAGATCGGAAAAGCTCCAGAGGTGTACCAACAATACCCAAATGCTTCAGTTTTTCGATCAATACGTTATGATCCACCGTGTCAAACGCCTTCTTTAGATCAATAAATATTGCCGCCGTAAAATCACCGTCATCTATATGCTTCTGCAGATTTGATATAAAATCGAAGGCTGCACATTTAGTGTTAGATCGTCGTCTGAAACCACATTGTTTTGACGTGAGAATTTTGTTGTGTTCGAGATATTTCAATAGTCTTTCTTTAATGACACATTCAAAAATTTTAGAGATAGCTGGAAGTATAGAGATTGGACGATAATTTTGGACATTTTTTTTACATTCATCTTTATGTACAGGAATAATTTTTGCAATTTTTAGTTTATCTGGAAATATACCCTTTGATAGAGAGAGATTTATTAAGTAAACGAGGTCATCCACCAGTTCACCCTTGCAGTTTTTGAGAAGGAGAGAGGTTACACCATCGGAACCAGCTGCTGCTTTAGACTTAAGGTTAGATATGATCCGTAAGATTTCCTTTTTATTTGTCCTGATCATGTTAAAAGATTGTTTTGCTTGAGGTTCCGTGTAGATCGTATTTACATCAGTTTTTGAGGTTTTTATGACTGATGCTAAACTTTCCCCAACTGAGAGAAAAAATGTGTTAAATGCAGTTGCAATCTCTTTTGGTCCCTTTACTTCTTTGTCATTTATGACTAGAGATTTACAAGCTATTGTTGGGTTTCGCGAGCTATTTGATAGAATGGAATTGATTGTTTTCCATGTTCGTTGTGGCTTATTAATGTTTTCATTAATCAATTTCGTATAATATTTAGATTTAATGTATCTTCTATAGTTGGTGACAGTATTACGAGCTTTATTTTTTTCTATTGTCAAAGGAATACTTTCTTGGTTTTGTTTCCAAAGTTTAAATATACTATTTCGTTTTTTAATAAGTGTATCAAGTTCAGCATCAAACCATGGAGTATTGTTCAGTCTTTTGTCCCCTGTATTTGTTTTTAATTTTGTTTTGCTTGAATTTATAGCATTCTGGAGATAGTCAGCGAAATTATTATAATTTTTGTTTACATCATCAGACGAATGATCAAATTTACAAGTTTTAAGTGAAGTATTTAATTTTTGATAATTTATTTTGTAAGCATTTGTGAGGTTTATTGCGGATCTGTTATTGGGAAGGTTTTTCAAGGAATTTTCATAATCCAATATAAGTATATTGTGGTCACTAAGGGGATCATCAATATTTGAAATTGTGCCGGAAACATTTGTCCTATTTGTAATGATGTGATCTATCAGCGAGCTGGTGTTATTAGTTACCCTTGTGGGAAACATTGTGTTACATAAATAAAAGTTATATGATTTCAAGGTGTGAATATATCTTCGTGTAGTATCAGTGTCTTTTGAGATATCTTATGCATTTCTCTACATGAAATTGCTGCTCAGTTACTATATTATGCATAATAATTTAACATGTCCGTATCCCGCAAACTTTCCACCAAATGAAGAAGGTAAGCGGCTACTTTGTCAACCTTTGGAACACCAGACCCTTCCCGATGTGCTAGATGCGTGAAATCAAAAATGAACTCTAAAATGTTTTAGAGTGCATTTCGCAAGCGATTCTGTTAATTTTTTTATACTCTTTCTCAATGCATACAGGTTTAAATCGAATTTCAAAAAAATCCAGCTTGGACGAAATTGCAATGCTACCAGCGCACGGTGGGTTTATCGGCGGGAAAAAATTCTTATCACTAGTGCACGTATGGTTTTCCAGAAGAACAAATATTTAAAAATCACCATATCGTGCAATCCATTAATTTAACCTGACATTTGTTTTGACTTGCACTCTGCTACGGGGTCTTCGAACTGGCGCGCGTTGGCGCTTTTTAAATGTGTTCTAAGATATTAAAATTTGGTTTGGGAGTGAAAAACCTCGAATGTATAAAATATAAATAGAAACAATATTTACAATAAAATTTAGATTTTTTTCCCTCTGAGCGCGGAATAGGCTTTTCAGTACTTAAGCGAAATTACAATTGATCGATTGGTTATCCCTCTTTTTTTTAGATTAATTATCTACTTTTTCAGTTACGGGTTACAAAATAATCATGCGAGCTAATCATCAGGTACAGTTAGGTTAGGTTAGTCACAATTAGTGCAAACCTGTGAAAAATTACAGGATATTATATTATTATAGAGGTAGATAGGATATTATATTATTAAAGAGGTAGAGGTAAAGTCACAAGGAGGAAATCCATAATTGGTTTTATTTTGGCTACATAATACTTATGTACAAACTGAATAATTGTAAACTTTCGATTTCCCTAAAATTAATAAATAAATAAATAAGTCTAAATAGTAAGTATAAATAAATTCTAGAAAATTCAAACAACCCAGACCCTTGAAAAATCACGAAATCTGACCTTACCAGTATTTAATCATATGAAATTTAAAAAAAAATATTTGCACATTTCAATTATAGGATTAAAATAAACTTTCAGTAAAAAATACAATATTGTAATTAGGTACTAGATTGTTTGTCTGAATTCTTAATACATCAGTTCCAGCTTTGAATATGATACTAAACTTCAAAACAAATCCGAGTTCATTGAACCAGAGTTACAATAACTCACCAATTTTAGTAAGCTTGATGTTTTAGTCTATAACTGTAAATTAACTCAAAACGTTAAAAATTATACTGAAAAAGCTTTTATTTCGATTTTACTTTAGTAGATAAAATTACAGTGTTTAAAAATACTTATTATGTAAGTTACGAGAATTATTTCAAGCATAGTAAAATAACGGGAAATTCGTTATTTTTTCAATTAAAAATAACAAGAACTAAACATTCCGTTGTGTAAAATTCAAATAAGATCTCATTAAAAATATTCCCGAGTAATTTTTGTTACTAAAATGAGCAGCGATTTTCCTGTCGAGTGAACTAAAACGTTGATGTTCCAGTCGATTGCCCACTTACTTTTTTACGATTTGCCCATTTTGATAATAACAAAACACTTCCCATAGCCATGCCATGCCATACCATACCATGGTAGCCATGCCATGAGGCCATGGGGCCACGAGCCACGATGCATCAACGTCGACGGTAAAGTAGACGTTTATTTATAGAAAACTTGGATGTTGTAATTTTTGTTTGCAGATAGGATTTATCTAACAACGGTATACCTAGAGACAATAAGTTTTGTCAGTGTAAATTAATTAAGGACGGGTTTTTTCACACAATTTCAACAATTCTTTTTTTCAAGTTCAGTTATTATTTCATCATGGGCTAGTTGTTTCACAGTACACGGATAGGAGAATTTGAAGAGGAATTTCACATAACTTGAATATCAACTTTGAAATTAAATTTGATGAATATTAAATTTCGTTGAAACAACCAGTCCTAAGTAATGTTTTGTAGTGTTATACGAGTTTTTTTTTATACTGTTGAGTATCAAAAATATTTTATCGAAGGGTGGACATCGTTATTTATCACATTTCCTTTAAAGGCAGCCGATTCGTATATAATTTAAACGTTGATTCTAAGAGATTTTGTTACAATTCAAATTATTAAAAATGATGTTATTAGTACGGAAAGAATGTCAGATGACAGGACATCTCAGTGAAAGTGACTCACAAGCAGACCAAGGAAGGTTTTAAATTACTGCGTTGATCATATTTACCAGAGTTGGAAGCAAGGAAGGCCTGAAGACTAAAAAAGAATGTCTAGGGGCAGAAGCCAATGGCGCATATTTGTCGTTGATAAGAAACGTAACACCGTGAATACCCAAACCAAAGGAAAATACATTCTTAATTATTAACGTCTGTAATTTTTTTAAACATGTATTTCAAATGAACTTCCAACATGATATTCAGATAAATATATAAACAAAAGACAGGAAACCATCCGGGAAGTCTAATACGATTTTAATATCACAACATTATCTGCCTCTATTCAATAAATTCAATTAAGAGTATTTGCCTTCGCGAGCATAATATAATAAATTTTCCGTTTTACCTCATTCAAAGCGACCTCATTGGCCTTTGATAATTTCCATCCAATCACTCCTCCTTTCCCCTATGCTCTATTCAGCCCCCCGCCCTAGGGCGGGAGGGGCCACCCTGCGCCACCTTCCCGCTCTCATGCTTCCACCCCCGCCCTCCCTAGCACATCACATAAAATGTAATGTGTTTTAATTTGGAGCTAAGTAGGATTAAAGCGCCTGTAACCCTGTTGGTGGAGCGTAATTCTTGCCTTCCGCGATATTCAGAAACAATCGTTAGAGAAGACAAGTACAAATAAAATAATGTTTAATTTGTTTTATTTTGTGATTCGGTGAAGTTTACCGGGAATAGCTGCTTAAAGACTCCTAGTACTGGGGTATTTGGGGGAGGGGGAGGGGTGCCTTGAAGGAAATCACTTCTGACATACATTATTTACTAACGTAACTGATTAAAACACATTACTAAACAAATACCCTTACGTCTCACTTGGGATGAAACAAATAATGCGAGATTCAAGAGAATTGAGAATGTTTATCAAGGTGCTGTTTTAGACCCTCTTTAATAATGAATTTAAGTGTGTAATTTCTTGCTAAATGGAACCTTTTTATGTTATGAAGTTCTGTCATTTCAATGCAGGTTTCGTTTCTGGCAATATTTATTCTCTCTTCAATATGAAGGAATCAATTTAAAGTACACTAAAACAAAATCGCGAAAGATCTAACGAAGTTTAAAGTTCATTTTTGTTATAATCTTATTTTCAAGAATTGCTTGCCATGATCTGTCGCACATACATTTTCCAAAACTAAAACGCAAATAGCCTTACTCTAAACGAAAAATTTCTCTTTTTAAATGCTAATTTTTTTTTAATTTCACCTTTGTTTTCTTGAATGAATGAATGAATGAAATGGAATCTTGGAAGTGGTAGTAATCTACTCCCCGACGTCCGATCAAACTGAAACTCGGCAAATAGATTTTGGGTGCAATCACAGAAACGCATCTCAATTGCTAATATAAGAAATAAATGTCGGTCCTACTCAATTGAGATTTGGCACCGTTAGAAGAAGGTTAAATCCTCAGTTAAACAATTTTTTTTTTTATTTAACTTTTAAAAGACATTTTTAAAGTTCACAACAGTTGAAAGCTAGTCCGTGGGGAGCAAGGTTCAATCTCCTGTCAAACCAAAAAAAAATACAGATATATCAGTATTTTCAATACATCTATTAATAAAATGGATGTATTATAGTGAAAAAACATTGTTTTAGGAGTTTTTTCAATTTATCACTGAGCTATTAAAATAATTTTCAAATTTTGTTCATCAAAGTTATTTCAAGTCAACAAAAACTTCCTTACTGAACATTTCAATTTATTGGTTTTAAATATGTACAGCCTTCGACTATTATTTTTGACATTTTCGCTAGATAGTCCTTACTGTATAATGAAACTAGTCTCAAACAGAGTTTTTCTAATACAGACAAATGTTTTTTTTCTTATTTTAAACATCAAGTGTGCAAAATTTCATCAAGAAGTATCAAAATTCTACTTTAAGAAGTGGGAAAAATGGGATGGGGATGATTTTTGGAAATCTCATATTAACAGTGACCTTACTCTTTTTTTGAAGATAAATGTGCGAAATTTCATCAATCTCGGAATAAAACTGTAGATAAATAATAACTAGCGCAAACCCGTGAACAATCACATAGTCATAGAGCTATAATTAGAGGCACTACTGAACGAACGCGATAAGCGGTGCGCATAGACCGGAATTGGTAGTTTTAGTTTTGAGAGAGTTGGAGTTCAGTTGGAGGTCAAAAAGTGACACCTATTTTTTCGCTTAATGTCTCATCTAAATATAACTATTATGATTTGATTTATATCTACAACCTCTCTCCATGTCTATAAATGTATTGATAAATGTTTTGTTTGGTAAATTTTTCGTTTTATATAATCTTTTGTTTTGTATAAATTTTTGAATTCATATTCCTTTCTTACAAATTTAATTTACTTATTCCTTATTATGCTGTCGCAGTAGAGGTAAAATCACAAGAAGGAAATCCATAATTGGATTTATTTGGGTTTATTTTACTTATGTACAAACTGAATTAAACGTGAAGTGTCGATTTCCCGAAAATCGATAAATAATAAATAAATAACACGTCAATGGGGATAGTCTGACTTCTTGACAAATAAATTGCAATTTTGAAAATGACAAATAAAATAATTTTCTGTTAAAATATTATACTATAGGAGTGTATCTACTATAATCATATTTTGATAATGACACTTAAATTCAAAGCAATTTAGAGTTCATTGAATCAGAGTTACGCAAGACGTGCGGACAACCACAGACAGTTCATATAAGACTAATAAGTGGAGACAGTTGGACTAATAAGTTCAATAAATATTTGTCACATCATAAGTCATGATTTGTTCATTACACTTGTGTCAGTTCATCCCATTATGTTCATTACGTACAAGGATTCTACATGATTATTTGTAATGTAAAACGCTATTCTACTTTGAAAATACGTTAGCGTTATTAGTTGTTTTGGACCATGGAGGCCATTGCGAAAAATCAATTTAGTATATAACCTTTAACGTAAGAAACGCCTTTCACTAATATAATATATCGATTGTTTTAGGCCAAAAGGCGTAAGCGACAGATCACTTTTATAGGACATCGAAAAGAGTGAAACATATCTTGTAATTAATAATACCTATATCAAGTTATTCCACCTATACTATTTTTTCGTTCAGCCTGGTAGATACTCTTAGTGTCGACATGTCGAATGGACACCATTCAGGATTGAAATTTTGCTTAAAAGGGTTTAGCTGTATTTGGTGACCAGTTCTGTATAGCCAGGTACTTCCCAACCTTTATCTTCCCGTCTCCCTACTCCATTCAGTCCCCAACTTATCCCAATTTAGGACACAGCCGTATTTAAATATGTAGTATAATTTATAAAAAAATAGATTTATAATTTAATTTTATATAACTAATAAACAACCATTAATGTAGGGTAAATGGTAGTTATCCGTTGTGTAAACTTTAAAACAAGATTATTAGTAAGCACAAGTCATAACGTATCCTATTTGGGGATACCATAGTCTCACTGGCTCCAGACGGTTGGGAGCAGTTGGGACTCTTGAGCGGTTTCACGAAAATAATATAATTTATAAACTTGACTTTTTTTAAGTGTAAATGTAGACCAGTTGAGACCGTATTTTTTGTTGTCTTATTCTATTTCATATTTCGTTTGGGTTTATTAGTATTATCTTATTCTTCATAAATATTTATTTATTTTCTTTAAAAACTATTATACACAGTTTTCGCTCTTCTGAAAGGAAAACGTTTTGTCCGTTATGACCTTCTGGCTTGGAACATAATAATAATGAGGTTCATATACTTTTAGAAAACCCTTACCATCACAAACTCACAAAAAAAACTGATTTACCGAAGGAAGCAAGCAGTTGGTATTGAACATAAAATAATGAAAACTGTTTTTATTTAATTTTTAATTTACTTTGAATATTGTCTAACTGATATCATGAGCAAGCCTCTAAAAACATTTCAACTAGAATTGGCTACATTACTGTATGGGTGCATTGACCTTTCCAAGCAGGTTAGTACCCGCCACGTAATAACCAAAATGTCAGTAAACAGGTACCTACATAACAGCCACGAGGAGAATGTTGGCGTATGTGAGTTTGGATCAAGTATTTGACCTTGCCAAAAATTATTTTCACACGCATAAAACGAAATTGGCGACCTTGATATTATAAAAGAATAATATTTAATTATTATTAATGCTTTGTTAGATTTATTAGTTTGAATAAGTTGTAAAGTCGTTCATTAAATTCTATTGTTTCGATATTTTACTATCGCCTTTGTTATATTTTTGATGAAACTAACCAATAAGGACTGGTTGTTTCGGAGAATTTGAACAATTCATCAAATTTCAACGTTCATTTTCAAGTTCTGTGAAAGATTTTTTCAAGTTCTGTTTTCATTTCAGTTCTGTCAAGCAACTAGCCTATAATGATATAAAAACAGAACTTGAATAGGACTTTCACAGAACCCGAAAATGAACGTTGTAATTTGATGAATTGTTCAAATTCTCCGAAACAACCCGTCCTTAGTCTTTACTTTTGTTCAAGGAGAAAAAATCGTAGGTATATTGTAAGATTCTTATGCGATATTTTTCGAGTAGTTTTTTTTGCGAAATTAACCACCAATTTATCATTTACCAAAATATCGTTGTTTTTGTTAGATAACTAACTATTGAAGCTGATTTACAATTTGGGAGGCGGGTATGGGTACCGCCGCCCTGGAACCATTTATTGGATGATCCTTGCCATAGGTCACCCTTAGTGATTTGCTACGTGTGGTGACTTAGCAGGGGCTCCTGGGTACAAAGATTCATGATTTTTTTCTTGTGAATTCTGTGTAGAGCTAATGTTAAAAAAAAAAAATAATTTTGTGGAAACACATCGCTCAATATTTTGAAAAAAACAAAAATTTTAAGAATTCAGTATGACGGTCATATTATTTTCCTTGCAAATATTGTAAAACATTGTCACAAACTAACATTCAAAAAATTTTAAATATATAATATGGTAGTTGGAATTTGTGAAAACATCTATTATACCCTGTGTACGTGGATTGCTGATTTTTTAAGGGATAGGTCGATTCAGGCTGTTGCTGACGGTTTCACCTCATCCTCACACTCTATAAATGCTGGCGTCCCACAGGGATCGGTTCTGTCTCCGACTTTGTTTTTGTTGCACATCAATGACCTTTTGACATGTGCACCGATTCATTGTTACGCGGATGACAGTACAGTTCATGATAGCTTTTTGTTTGACAAGCCCCCAAAGGGCACACAAACTCCAACGGCTCGGAGGGCTTTGAAGCAGAGAATGGACGGTTATCTCGAGAGTATTTCCTCCTGGGGTAAAAATAATCTCGTCGAATTTAATGTTTCAAAGACCCAATCCTGTCTGATTACGTCTAAAAGGGATCTAAATGATAACCTAGTCTCCTTCAACGGAAGCAATCTTCCGAACAGGCCTTCCATTGATATGCTTGGTGTAACTATAAGTGACCAGCTCAGGTATGGGGGCTCCATCGAAGCCAGAGTAAAGCTGGCCTCTCAGAAGCTGGGCGTACTGTACAGGGCCCGCAGATACTTTAATAGTACACAACTGCTGACCCTGTACAAATCGCAAGTGCGCCCTACTGTCGAATTTGGCAGCCATCTCTGGTCCGGAGCCCCTAAATACCTGAAAAAAACCCTTGACTCTGTGCAAAAACGGGCGGTCCGTTTGATAGATTCCCCAATCTTAACAAACGGACTGCAATCTTTAGAGCACAGGCGTCAGGTAGGTATGCTGTCCTTGTTCTATCGGTATTACAATGGAAGATGCTCTGAGGAACTAGCGTCATTGATCCCTTCGGCACCGGTGCGTAGTCGGGATACACGCCAAACGCGCGCCCAACATTTGTACACGGTTGACATTTGTCACATGAGAACGGGTCGCTTCTACGATTCGTTCTTAAGTTCAACAGCTCGGCTGTGGAACGAACTGCCGGCCTCTGTGTTTCCTCCCTCCTACAACATGGGACTCTTCAAGACCCATGTTCACTCCTTCCTCTCCACAAAAAGACCCTCCACACAGCATCCCCAAAGATGACATAGGCCCTGAGGGAAATTATTTTCTTCAGGGCCTCCTGTGTGGAGTTAATATAAAAAAAAAAAAAAAATTATCCATTTTTGTTATTTGTTTTTTGGGTGTTATGCCGTGTTGCGCTAACTCCTGCTTTAGCCGTGCAAAATATATTAGATATATATGTAATATATTTATTACAAAATAAATTTATCCAGCCTTATATTATAAGAAAAAAACGCATGCCCGTGAAAAATCATAATATTATAGTTCCATTGTTGAAGAAGTCAAATAAAATAAAATAATTTTATGTTAAAATATTATATTGTAGGTAGGTACCTACTTTAGGTTCATATTTTTAAAATGACACTTACAATCAAAGGAAATTCGGGTTCATTGAACGTGAATAATTTCACCTAGGAATAACGCACATCGAAGACAACCGAAATTAGTGTTCGATAATTTGGCTCAAGCCGACAAAGGCCGCCATTAAATTTTGTAAAATAATGTGTACATTAGTTTCCCGTAGAAGTACCTATCAAGAAATGCTCTTGACGATTTGTGAGTAGTAAATGTAATTTTTTTTAATTTAATATATTTTAATTTTTATAATAATTTTTTATTTAAATAATCTTTTTTTTTCAGTAGCTACGATTTTATTTAGACTGGCGGAAAAGCAAGTGAAGGGTTTCGCAAAACGAAGCATTTGGCGTTCATTATTTACAGAAAGTTGTGTATTTTTATAAATCTAAATAAAATATGAATGTTTAACAGCCCGCTCCAGTTTAGTTCAAACACGTGAATAAATATTTCATCTGCCAGCTTCCCTAGGATATCTTTGAATATGTTCCGATCTATCAAATAAATATTTACATCATTTTACAGCGGGCCATTAATAAGACATTTTATTTTGCCCGGTTTTGATGGAAAACATCAACATTTTATATTTCTTAGATCAAAAGTTATAATATGAAATCAAGTTATTTACGTACAATATACGTATTTTAATTTGATATGATTTTTTTGAGGGCCTCATTTGAAGATATTCACCGCACGGATCTCCTTATTTGCATCATGGTTTTATCACACATACGCCTCAAGGATCTTTTTTCTATTCCATTTATTCTGATTTCATCTTTTTTCCATCAATTCCATGCCTCATTGTCGTGCATTAGGGTTGGTACTAGTACCAGAAATTTTTCACTATGAACTTTGACATCTGTATTAGCAAATACTGCATTCAGCCCCCCATGCCTTTATTTTATTAAATAAATTTCTGTATTCCTCGGTAAATATGAAAATGCGTGAGTTTTGAAAAATATAAAGAAATGATTCGACTTTGGCTCAATCCCGATAAATTAATTTAAAATGAAAACACTTTCACACACACGTACGATTAGAAGTTCATAAAATATATCTACAATTTTTTTATTTGTTTCATTATTGTGGTCAATAAAAACACAAAATAGGTCGTACACGAATTAAACAAGGATTTTTTCAAGCCAAACTTGTAATTATAATTCATTTTATTTGTTCAAACTCTTAAACGACGACGCGTGTGACAAAAAGGATTACTTGAATTTACTCCTTTTTGTATTTCTTTCAAAATAAGTTTTGCGAAATCGTAAATGGGCGTATTGACGTTTTTTTTATTTCATCATAATTTAACGTAATATTACAGATAACACTGAGAGATAAGATTGATTCAGTCAGTTGTTCACTTGCTCAGATTCCATCTACCCTTGGGAAAACAATCGTGGACAACTACCAACTATGCAGGTATAATATATTATGTTATCTTGTCATTGATTGTGTCCGAACACATTATATTGTTCCCGAGAACAATACCTATTCGTAATTACGTGATATTTTTATTTTCCATATTACTTTGTTATTTTTAATTTGTGAAGATTTTATGAAGATTGTACGAGTATTTATAGCCCTTTGAGTGAATAATGCAATTCTGGGCCACAATTGTAATCCTTGGGATTTGTGAGACGATTTTTACATTTCCCGGATCAGTCCAGACTTGTAAAATGCTTATTTCCTCGTTAACTCTAGAAAACTAATGAAATTTTTTAAGTTAAAACTGGTGTGGTATTGTATAAAACAACTTTATTATAACGGTTTGCGGTTAAATATTGGTAAACTTTTCACAGTCCGCAATATATGTGTATAGATAAATATGTAAATGTTAATAATTAATGATTATTTATTATTTATGAAAATAAATAAAGTTTCTTACATTTGACACAAATATATTATACCTTGTGTTTTCCGCAGACTGTACCAATAAGGTGTCCTGTAGTATGGAAAATGGCGGCAGTTATCCCCGTACCGTGGTCATTCTCTGAAAGTCCTAGCATGATCGGCGAATTCGATAAAGAGATACAACATCAAATGGACGTAGTATTATCCCGTCGTCCCACGGGTCGGTAAGCAATGGACATAAACCGAATGCTGCAAGACTCTGCGCAGAAAAATAAGTTCGCTTTAGGTAGCGGTCTGCAGCGCAGTTCAGTGTGGAACTATTCTGCGCAGGGTCTAACAGCATTCGGGTTATGTCGATTGCTTACCGACCCGTGGGACGACGGGATTAGTCTAAACGACTGAGATCAGTGTTTCAGGCGTACTTTAATAACTTTTTTAAAACAGAGAATGAAATTTTGGAAAGTGTCCAATTAGTATCATTGCACCGGCAAGTAATTAACCATGCTTGAGAATCATTATTTAGTATTCAGAATACACCGAACCAGCTTTCTGATATAAGATTACTAAATTATAACATCTGAAACAAAAATGTTCAATTACACATAATATATATTTTAAAAATAGGTAACGAATGTAGCTTAAACAATATAATGTTTCCATCGTACACAGTTACACAGAATAATAATGTTGACATTTCGAAACATCGATGGAATTATGAAAATCAGTGATATTTAAATTATGTCGAACTTCAGCGACAATACATTAGGTATTTTTGAAGCCGTTTGGATTTTTCAATTTGTAGTATTCCCTGAATTATTCATCATTCAAGTACTACAAATTGGATTAGGATCGTACCAGTGACATAGCTACATAATATACATAGGGGGGGATCGACCCTGGTGAGAGACAAGAGAAAAGGGTGGGGAATTGGAAAGTCTTTCGGGAACTTTACTTACGACAATTTATTATTTACATCATATTCATAAAAGAGATGGTGCATATAATATTTTTGTATTTTCCTGAAATGTAATCTACGAGTTCTGTTATTTTTTTCTTACGCAATACTGAGGCTGTTGAGAGGGGAGGGGTTAAGCCCATAAACCCTAAACCCATAAAGTGAAATTATTTTTTTTACTTTTTGACCTCCAACTGACCTCCAACTCTCCCAACTAAAAATATCGATTACGGTCTACGCGCTCCTCTTATCGCGTTCCAATAGTGGAACAAGTTTTGACGAGATATCAGTAAGCAGTAGCGCCTCTAATTATAGCTCTATGAATTACAAGAAGAAACTAGTAAAAATAATCTTGTAAATTGTAATTTGTAATAAAACTGCTAATAAAATATGAATATCACGAAACCTAAAGGGGACAGCTAACAACTAACAACAAACAAGATAGGGTCGATTTGATGAGATATTATTTGGATGACTAAAACATCATAACTACTCCGATTTATCTGTTAGTCATGACGACGTATTCATCTGCCCAATAAACCTTACAATATATCGGATACATTTCTACATTGATAGTTCTGTAATAATAATTATAGTTCGGAGTCATTAGAGTGAAAAATCACTTAAAGTTCCATACCAAAGTAGAAAGAACGATAAAAGCTCTTCCAAAGCAGTAAATTCTCAATTTTATGCCTCGGATTTGCTTCTAAGTTAATATATTACAGTTATCTAAGCATACTTAATACACTATCGTTAAATTATTGTAACTGCCGCGGTGCTTCGAATTGTAGATATTATATATTATTTACAGAACTTTATTATAATTTAGCTTTTAATGTGAAATCGATTTGTTTCCCTAATGCCCTCGTTTAAGCTGTTCCAATAACAAATAACTACCCTTTTACAAGAGAGGAATGAACAATTTATGTGTCTATGTTGCTAATAATTATTCAGGAGCGAATTGGAATATTCAAACAATACCTTCTATTTATTCGAGAATGCCCATCGTTGTTTGTGGTTGTGGGAATTTCACGGTAAGTAAAATGTTTTATTAACGACTATCTAAATTATTAATTTTATCTCGTCTAAATTAAGTGATTTATCTCTTTTACAGTAGAAACTTCATTGATTTATCTTACTAATTGATTGCACTCTGAGGATTCACATTCATATTAAAAGAGATGTATCGAATAATTCTGATATTATTTATGAACAAAAAGCATTATTTTAAATTAAACTGTTTGAATTTCCCTTTTTACATTAACCTCACACAGGACTTGTGTCATCTTTTGGGATGCTGTGTGGAGGGTATTTTTAAGGAGAGAAAGTTCTAGGAAGTAAAAAGGTACGAGGGGTGGGTAAGGTAGGGATCAGTGTGTCCAGGAGTTACGGACTTATGAATCTATCCCCTCCGCTGCGGTGCAAGGCGATTGGTCAAGAGAGACCAGTTGGAAAGGTCAAAGGGTCTCCCCAAACCAGCTCCTCCCGATCTGGCACACCACGCAGCTGGTGGGCAGGCGATCGAGCTGAAACTCTGCAGGTAGACTCATTGTATTCTATCATCATTAGGTTGCAATCACGTGGACATATACGCGTTTCTCTTAAATCGCATGATGTTACAACAGTTAATACGAAATAAATGTCTGTCCTATCCAATCGGCATTTGGCGAGGATGGAAGAATTGTCGACTCCAGTTCCTGGGTTGGAAGGTTCAATGTTTTGAAAGACATTTTAAAATAGAAGTACTGTAAGTAGTAAAAAAAACTTTTTTCTATGATTAGACTTTTTCATAACATTGGTTTTCCATGATTAATTTATCCATTATCAGGGCCGGCCTTAAGTCGAACGGCGCCTGGCGCTACTAAAAATTTTAAGAACGCTGCGTTAGGTGTTGGGTATTATCAGTGAATTGCCTCCTAGGTTCCTTGGCGCCTTGGCAAGTCGACGCTCGGAGCGGGCAGCTCCAACTGCATCTGCACAGGACCGGCCCTGTCCATTATGTTAGATAATTTAATCAATTTTATTTTAAATATTTTAGACATTACAGCAGACGATTTTCTTTCACACCAACATCAAAATTGGTTTTGAAATTTCAAGTGCTTCCAAAATGTTATTTTTCAGTGAAACCAATCATTTTAAAAAAATATTTATATTCTTGTTACTACACGACTTCGCCTCAGTTTTTTAAATTATGTTTTTCCTGTTAAATAATTGAATTGTGACAAGAATTCAGACAATCGATAGATTACCTACTCAGAAAAAAATATTATTTGTCATTTTCAAAATTAGAACATACCTACATATCTATTTTCTTTAAATTTCTTAATTTAGGATTAATTTTAACAGTTAAAGTCAAATTTCGAGATTTTTCAAGGGTCTACGCTTTTTCCATTTTCAAGAAAGTGTTATTTACTTACAAACTAGATTTACTTGTTCAAATTAAGTAATAGCTAATCAAGTCTCTGTTGTCTACCAACATCTATCGCGGTACAGCCAATCCAATATCTTATTCAAATAAACTGTATAACGCATCTTAACAGTTTGGAGTTTGCTCCCGATGCAGCCGGAGAGGGTGGGGGGAGGGGGAAGGGGGCAGGGGTTAAGGGGTCGTTTATCACCGACTTTATATTCGCTATGGAGATTTTATATGGTAGAATTATGCAAATACAATCGGCTGTGAGTATTATAACTCTGTGAGTTATGTTTCACGTCCCCCCCTTCCATTCCCATCCCACCCCAACCCTACCCAACCACCCCGCAGACTATGTTTGTCTATAGAACTTGAAGAAATATTGCTCGCAAATAATGTTTATCTCAATTTAGTCTGTGGAACTTTTTAATTAACGACATAATTTTGAAATAACTCAAGCTTACACTCGTGAAATAGTTTTTATAACTTTTCCATCAAGTTCTACGTACAGTAATAATCATTCTCGAGTTAGATATAACATATTACATGATGTACAGAATTATGTAACTTGTTCTTCAAACCCTTTCAGCCGTAACGATCGCCGTAACAATTATGTCTAAAAAATCAGAAACACTATTTCAACATCCAATAAAATACAAAAAAAAATCGTATTAAACATTATCAATTTTCTTCGGTTTTCATATATTTTTATATTTAAATGCCAACCACTTTTTCATAAACTATTCAAGCTACTAACCAACTCACTAACCATCACTGCGTTTCTCCACAGGGGTGAGCAGATAGAATGAGTCGCCAAAAAACTCTATCTTGGTATACACTGCTTGATTCATCCTCATATCATATCATATCATAGTCGCATTCATGCCTGTATGTTATTCTGGCTCTTGATATGGCCGGAAACAAATATTTTATATTAATTGTGCCAAGTCTGCCTCAGGCGTCCCCGACTTCTTTTACCGTTCATATTCACATCATACGATATTCTCCGTACCCTCCCTTCTTCGTTCATTGTCTATGCATGCCTAAACCATGTAAGCCTCGCGTTCTTACTCTTACTCACTACGCTTACGTAAGTCTTGAATTATTTGCTAATCTTAATATTTTTCACTGGTCATAGAAGGTATTACCACACACACGTCTCAGGGATCTCATGTTAATCGCATTTAGTATTGTTTCATCCTTCTTCTGACAGTTTCCTGCCCCACTATCATATATCAGGGTTGGTTTCAGCACTTCATTTTGGACTACTAGCTACTTCTTGACCACCACAATTTTTTTTGTATCATCACACTAAGGAGGTTAATAAAATGTTGTGACAACTGTTATAATGTATTACTTTAGTTGGCATAAAACAACGAGATGGTTCCAAAAGACAACAGACTCGGAGTAACAGCGAAATTTATGTCCGCATAAAGTCATAAGTAGGTGATTTCAAAAGAATAAACTTTTGTAGTAAATTCACGTTGTCGCGCTTGAACGAAATTCAGAATGACGTTCGTGCATTCGGGAGGGGAAAATGTAATATTTTCTGCCGTAAATGGTTGATTTAAATTTTGTTGAATATAAATATACGAGATATATATGAAATGTAAAGTAGCATAGATTCGAGTATTTCACAAGTCTTGCAGAGTGGTAGAGTGGTTGCTTAGAATGGTAATATGATCACTAGATCAGAATAACCAGGTACTGCCCAACCTTCGTCTTTCTCATCTCCTTCTCTCTTTCACTCCCTTCAGCTAACATTTGTCCCAGTTTCATGCATTTCAATTATATATTTATTTATTTGAATCTTTAACGCCTTTCGACATTTACATAATATAACTTATAGTTTAAGACATAAAGTACAGCATGAACAATTGGAATTGCAAAGAGTCTTTATGCGTGTTTAAAGCAGCAAAGGATATAATGTGTAAATAAAAATGCAAAATGAGATCCTGATAAAAAAGGTAACTAACTTAAGCTAAAGATGAGGTAGACAGTAAATGCTTACGGGCATATGTATATAATAACTTTAGTATATTTCATTTTGAAAATATGTCTAGATAAGAGTTGTGTAAGTAATAAACAACCCTTGTAAGCGTGTAAAACAGCATTAATAGAAAATAGAAGTTAAGTACATTTATGTAAATAACAACGCAAACAATGAGATCCTGTAATTAATACAACATGTGGGAACTTAAATTTAGCACGTTTTTCGTATAAACATTTTGGTTTGTAACTGTATCCGTTATTATTTTTCTTTTATATTTCGCATCGAGTACCAAACGACCTCTAATCTCTCCTACACGGAGAAAACTTACTGATCTAAAATATTGTTAATTTATCAAGAATGTAGAACGGGATTGCAGGCCTTTAACGAATGAATTGACAGGTTTCCTAAGAAACTTTCAGTAAAACACGAATATGTTATCGCGACGTCGGAATACGTGTTAATAAAAATAATAATATTTTCGCATTTCGTCATTGAATATTATCAGGACAAACGCATGTGCGTGAACACGTGTTCCAATATATTATGCATGTACTAAGAGTTTATTAGGGATTTGAATAAATCGACAATACTAATTTTAAGGTACGTACGTGACTCCAACCAGTGATTCCTGAAATTATTTGGAGTAAAAATCAGTCTCCGGTGACATTTTTGAGGTATTCTTTTAACCAAACACATAGAAAATCAGTAGTAATAAGGAAGTTGAGTCCATTTTTTTTATTTTTTTTATCAATGTTCGCATTCAAACTTAAATACGAGTATTTTTTTTTATTTTTTAAAGTTCGTTTTCATAGTTAAATTAATTCTCAAAGTTTGAATTTTATTAAGCCCGCCAAAACGAGCGGAATCCGAGCGGTAAGAGGCGGGGGTGGGTGTGACGTCATTCAAACTGTAAGAACCACGTCGCTTTAAAATTTTGTATGGAAAAAAAATTAATTCTTCAATAAGGAATTCCAGTAATTTTTTTACCGATGTTAACCGTCTATTAGAATTGATGTTATTAAAAAAAAAAAAAAAATTGATTGAGATTTCATAGTTAAATTAATATTTTAAGTTAGAATATTTGCTTTTCCCGCCCGGTACGGTATTTCGTCGCTATTTGTTGACTTGCCACGCGCGAATTCAGGACCACCGCGCAGAAAAGTAAAGACCAAAAGTAAAATAACGGTTTACAGCCCAGTTCACTGTGAGACTTTTCTGGGTGGCCGGCGGCCTGAAGTGTATCACATGTTATGTGACATGTATAATAATAAAAACTTCTAAGTTATGCAATAAATAACATATTATTATAAAGCACTATACGAATATGTATCTTTAGAAATCCATTTCATATAATAATAACAACAAATACGTACATATATTTGACAAATCCAAATAAACGTTTGGCCTATACACCTCTCTCATCTAAACCGACCATCTCTCATGTAATAGAAAGAGATGCACCATAGGTGATCCGTTTTACGTACAAGTCACGACACATGTGACGTCAGAATTCTTTGGACCAATCGTGGAGCGTATACAGTCTATTGCTATTGAATGCTTTTTCAAGAACGTTTAACTAATTCTAAGAATAATAATATAGAAATATATTTATATATTTAGAATCGATATTTTTTGATCTACATGAACATATTTTTTATAAGTCAAAATATTTTTCACTCAACTTCCTTATTAGACAGGTAGGGTCAATGTTAGGGGTTAAGTTCTACGACATGTAGAAGAATTTTAGTTGTTTTGAAGAAAAAAAAATTACAAATTAAAAAAAAAAAAAACACTTAAAAGTTTCCGGAGACCAAAATTTCTTTTAAAATTTTTACTCCAACTAACGTCAGGAATCACTGGTAAAGTAAGTCAAGTACGTTAATTACCACCTGTATAATGTTTTATAACAACAATATTTTTATACCATAACAATTAACAAAAAAACTTATGTAACAAAATGATACTGCACGAAAACATTTATTTATTTATATATATGCCAAAAAGGCTTTTACACAGAAGTGATACATGAGGCAGTGTACACAGGAGAATATCTGTATTATACAGGAGATACTGACAGTAAATAGATGTAATCCATTGTAAAGAAGGTACAAAATACACAATTGTAAAATTGTGATTACAAGTGAGCAACATAAATTTTAAAAAAATGAATTACAACAACACTACATATAAGCAGAGATGGCAAAATTTCGTTTTAACTAAAAACGCGAAAAAATATTTATGGTTCGAAAATAGGGCATTTATAAGTTTTCTTTGCGTTTCAAGGCATTTAAAAGTGTTTCCAGTGATTTCTATTTCGCGAATTGACGCGAAAAACGTGATTTTGGCCGTATTTCAGCTAAATTATTCTATTTAGCGAAATAGGCGCGAATTTCCCGAAAATACCGGGTATTAAAATAATATGTGAGAATTTCTCTTCTTCTTTATTTCATTTTTGGAAGCCTTTCCTACGATTTTTTATAATTTTGTTACTATTTTATGTGTAAATATTTAATATTTTTGTACTGTAGGCTAAAATTTCTTTTTGACATTACACAAATTGAGCGAAATAAATTACGCCTATTGATGTTAATCGCAATCTGCATTTGTTGTGTTTGTGTTCGACCCATACTTAGAGTTTCCTTCCTTATTAATTTAATATTAAAATTAATTATTTATAATCTTTCACATGGAAATACTTGCAAATGAAGGTTAAACATATATTTTACCAAAAATACTTAAAATATGCGCTAAAAACATTCAGAAAATACATTTTTTTCTATTTTGCTACAAAACGCTAAATTATGCCTCAAAATGCTATAAAACGCTAAATTTCCAATTGTTAATGCTAAAAAATCTGAAAATTAATGCTCAATTTTGCCATTTCTACATATAAGACAAAACATGAAAACTAATTTACCAACACTACTCTAATTTGTAGGATTCGACAAAGTGTTGGTATAGATTATGCTTAATTCTATAAATGGAGTCAATAAATAAATCAAATTTAGTAACGTTCTCCTTACAAATGTCTAACTAAGAAAGTAATTTTGTACGGACACATTATATTTATAAGAATTCAATTTCAGACTTAATAATACGCTTACGATAAGCAAAATTCGACAAGGATTCAAAATAAATAAAAATTCAAAATAAATAATATACTCATTTTGCCGTGGGCGAACGATTTTAAATGCTAACTTTTCGTTTTGAAATACTCTATTTTCCAAATTAAAATTACAACCACACATTCAAACTTCATAAATAAATTAAACTTTTGACCGAATTTTTCACGTTTGTAGACACCACGTATAAAATAGCGACGGTAAGTACCTACGTCTGTATGCGTAAAAAAGTATTTTGATACTGTTGGACGTCATCACACTCGGAGTTTGCACTGTGAATACGTTTTTTTATTAATATCTGTAGTTGTATTTGTGTGTAGTTTGACGCGTGTCATGAAGCTGACAGATTACGCTATACACATCATGGCTTGCCCTATTTCAGCATATCGCTCGCCATACAATCCCAATGGAAATGTATGGCGAGCGATATGAGCGCGTTTATAGCTTAGTCTGTCACAAGCTTAAACGTAGTGCAATTTGTATCGCAATCAAAAATAATCATTTCGGTGGTGTGTCTCTGTGTATATGTGTATCTCGTGTTCAAAGAACTCTACAACTGGGATTTGTTTTGATTTACAAAATTGGAATTTATTGTGGGAACGATTCAGATACCAAAATAAATCATTTAAAATAATCATAAATTTGAAATGTGTACTTGTTCTGTTTAAATTATTGACAAATGAACTGAAATTATTGAAAATGTTGCAGTGGATATTGAAACGGCGTTACACAATACTCCGGGAACATTCCAGTATAAAAGGTTGCAGTGGATGTTGAAACGACGTTACACGACTCCACGAACATTCCAGTAGAAAAAGGTTGCAGTGGAGGTTGAAACGGCGTTACACAAGACTCCACAAACATTCCAGTATAAAATATTTGCGGTGGATGTTGAAACGGCGTTACACAAGACTCCACGAACATTCCAGTAGAAAAAGTTGCAGTGGATTTTGAAACATCGTTACACAAGACTCCACAAACATTCCAGTATAAAAGTAAGTTTATATTTCCTGCAGAAGGTTGATTGCAACCGAAACCGGTGGACCTATATAACTCAACAAAGTGGTTTAAAACAAAATAAACTGTGTTCTCATTAAAAATATCAAACAAATAAATAATACCATTGAATTTAAGACTTAACGAATATCACATTAAGAACATCTACTTATCACAAACCCAATATGTACTATTTTATCTTATTTCACCCGATGCTTTTACAACGATAATTCTTTTGACAGGTCCTATTTCCACGTTTTATTGTATTATATGAGTTTTCCGTGAACACCTTCGTCTTCAGAATACATTTCTTTCTTTATGTATATATTATAAACCAGCTTTCGTTTCCCGGTTTTGCCCGTGTTTTGTTTAGTATTTTCACCTTCCATCAGTTGAAAATCTAGAGATCTGTTTGATATATTTATTATTTAATGTCTAGCTTGTGATATTACGACATTGAATGACTCCCTTAGGTATAAGTACTGTTAAAAATCAGTAAAACTTTTCAGAAAATGAATAACCTTTCCATTTCCCGGGAATAAAAATCAGCCTTTCAAAATAATATATGCTGGTTAGAGTGTACCTTTCGCGGAAACAAACAAAAACACGCTTCAGAAAATATGGTGAGGGTAGGAACCTGCCTAATTTTTTTTCATTTTTACATTACCTTGTATTAGATAATAAACCGAGAAAAACGTATTCTGTGAAAATAATGAATTCAATATTATTCTTTCGAATGAAATTATAAATGTATGGATTTAAGCACCCAGGAAGTATTGATGCAGAGCGGAACTGACGGAGCGGAAACATTTGATGATCGAAACAAAATCCCGTCCTCTTGAGTTGGCTCCATTTTGTTTTCACGAAATACAAAATGGCCTCTCTAAAGGGATATAACTTTAAATAAGGTGTGCATCTTTCTAGTATCTGATTTTATAGTTCAATAAGCACTCGTTTATTCATAGGGTTATTATTTGAAATTATTTAATATTATGTTTCACTCTTCTTATTGTGGCGACGTGAGACAATAATGAAACGAATTATAATAATACTTGGGTAGTCTTTGTTGACTGAGCAACCATCAGAAATACAACCCCTCGAGAGATTTTTAAAATTAACTGAAATATTATTAATTTTTTATATGAATATCTCATACCTCTATGAAGTATCATGATGTCTACGATTGAGGGAATTTTTTTTCGGTTTAACATTTAATTGATAAATTGATAATTATTAATTAATAAGCGTGATATTTCATAATGCAATGCATACAAATGTTGTGGACTGTGTGAATTGTTCAGATTTGTGATAAAAACATCTAAAATAAAACAATGGGTCATGATAAGATGATATAAACGTTAGTGTTCATAAAAAAAGGCAGGAAATGCATAATATTCTAGCACAATTTTAAAATTTACCACTTGTGCAATTTTTTAATTATTAACCGGTGCCCACATTGAGGTTCGAACTCGGTCAGTCTGTCTACTAATCGAACATCTTCAATATATCATTACATATATATCATTGAATATAATTACCATATTACAAACAGTCAACCACTCAAAAAAGTCAATCAAATTCGAGACCTCGGTGTACTGATTGACGACAAACTTTCATTCAAGGCACATGTGGATAAGATTGTCAAGAAATCATTGAGCATGTTAGGATTTTTATTCCGTATTGGAAAGGAATTCAACAATATCCATACACTCAAAATTTTGTATTACTCCTACGTCCGTAGTCATCTTGAGTACGCTTCTGCCATATGGAATCCTTTTTATAACATTCACACAAAACGCATTGAAGCTGTTCAAAGAAAGTTTGTACATCACTTGAACTTCAGGAGACAATTACGTTATTACGATATGGAAAGCTCTATCAAGCACTACGGACTTAAAACATTAAAAAGCAGGAGAGACACTGCGGACATGATTTACTTACACAAAGTCTTGAGTGTTCATATTGACTGTCCAGCCCTTTTGTCATCAATCAATATTAGAGTCCCAAGTAAGAAAACTAGAGACAAATCATTGTTTCATATCGAAATTGCTTCAACGATTCTCAGGCAAAATTCTTTCTTACTAAGAACTTGCAATCATTATAATAAAACTTATTTTGATGCTGATATCCTGTCGTGTACCTTAGGAGCTTTTAAAAAAATTATTAACAGAGTATTGTAATAATTAACCCTTTTCTAAATTTAATATATTACATTCATCATTTATTCATTATCAGTCTTACATATTATTTGTATTTAATATCAAATGTACGTGTGTGTATGTATGTATGTATGCATGTATGTATGCGTATGTATGTATGCAACTATGTTTATGTATGTGTGTACGTATGTATTTATATGTGTATATGCATGTGTATGTATATATATGTATGTATGTGTTTATACGTGTATATATATATATATACATTTTCTCTTATTATTTCCTTGTTTTTAATATTTCTTTGTTTTTAACCTTTCTTTGTTTTCTTTGTTTGTTTATTGCTTTTTAACCTTCTTTATCTTCATTGCATGATGTGAACATTGGTTATTGGGTGGTAACCTAATTCTTTTACTTATTTTTTCTCTCTCTCTATGCATGTTATGTTATTAACCTGTTAATGTTCCTAATAAAATAAAATAAATAAACATACTGTAAGTAGGTACCTTATTCACTACGAATATTGCGTAATGTGAATTTTATGTGTATAAAATTATTTCTTGGATATAATTAGACGACGGATTATAAAACATGCACTGTCATTTTGGTGAAATACACATGAAAATAAAAAATTGAGCCGCTCATATATTGAAAATAAAATGACTGAAATATTCATTAAGAGGAACCTACAAGCCAAAAATGTGCATATTCTTTGTATACCTTATATTACAGGATATAGGCATTAAAATCGCTTGACAAACGAAGTCTAGAAACGTTCGATTTCAAGCACAAAACTGTTTTTTCTTTATTTTGTAAATAATTGTATAAAAAAGCAAAAAAGTTATTCAAGTGAAACTGTCACAGATAATCTTAGCTATATTTCTGTATTTTTTAAGTTGTTTCCTTTATGTTTTCATACATTTCTATTGAAAAAATATTTTTCTTGGTAGTTTACATTTATATTTTTTATTGAGTAATTTTTTTTTTTTGCATTCTTCTCAAGCGAAAAGATTGGAAAACCTTCAATTAATCTAAATAATATTTTTTGTTATTCATAATATACACCAATTCGTCATAAAGATTAATCAAAATAGTGATTTGGCTTTAAGCTTCGCCTTAAGTGATAGGATTTTTATTTTGTGTTTTCTATGAATACACAGTTAAACTGTGGTTACAAGTTTAATGAGAATATAATTAAAAATGAATTTAAAATATAGATAAATGAAAATAAGAGAAATGAAAAAGAATGTTACATTTTGTCATGTTTTCCTAGTCGTCACATGGATTTTTATAGTGGCGACGATAGCAGGGCTGTCAATTAAGTTATCAATGACTCTGTATAATACAACATTAGCGCGCTCCCTCTAACATTCATATTTACATATCTCCCTTTCATACCATCTTTGAACGCTCACTACGTAGCCTTAAGAATGTCGATATTATAAAATTATGTGTCATATCACTTACATAAAATTGAGGTCTGTCGGGTTAGTCGTGATGGTAGGTAGATATGATTTGTAATAATTTTTAAATTTTATAAAATATGCAAATGCATGATATAATCCGATGTCTACTCATAATATTTAAAACTCATTTCATATTGCGAATATAGCTCTTTTGTAGAATATTACACCGAACATCGATAAACATGTAAAATTTGGCAGCTTTCTTGTTTGCTTTTCGTGGGAATATAGGGCTGAGCCTCCTCTGATATAATGGCCCGGATAACGGAGAATAGCTTCCCAATCCCTATCCGCTTCATTTCCACTGGAAAGTTATAGAAATTCTCTGAAGAGAATTGCATTATTTATGTTGCATTATCGGTTGCATGAATCTGGCTATGCTTCCGCCAAAAATAATCTAGGATTTAGAGTTTAAAAAACAGAGCAATGAACATCGGTTTCTTTTTTTAATGCAAATCTTAGCAAACCTAAATAATCTCTTTGTGTTCGACTAAAAATTGTCATAATCTGAAATACACCAAGCATTATGTTATTATTTTTTAAATTGCTACATATCCTCTTGAACGTTAAAAGTTGTCGTTGTGATGGAAAAGATGATGGTTGGGAAGTACCTATTTATATACATAATCGGGAAACACGCCTAACGCGCGCCCAACATTCGCCACTCGTTATTTTCAACGTGAGCACGGGTCATTTATACAACCGATTCATGAGTTCAACAGCTTGTGGAACAATCTTCCGGCATCTGTGTTTCCTCCTTCCTCTCCTCAAAAATACCCTCCACACAGCGTCCTCAAAATTCACATAGGAACTGAAGAAAAAAAAATCTCAGATTGGGGTGGAGTTAATGTAAGAAAATAAAAAAATATGTAAAAGAGAACCCAATAAACTGGTTCATTTTTCGATCTGATTATTTGGATATTTCTTTCTTTTTTAGGCAACTAAAGGGTTTAAAAAAACTTTAGGAGTTGGGAAAGACAATGAACAGCTGATAGTCAACCCGTAGTGACAGATTTATTTTTCAAATTTGACCTAAAATATTTAATCTTTGGACTCGATTTACTGGAAAACGAAAGCTCATATAAAAAAGTCATGTCGTAGAAGATTCACCATTTTCTACTGATATTGTAGATTCACCAGGGTGTACATAACCTACAAGGAAAAAACTCACTGATGTAATTGATGAATATTGCAAATTTATTTAGAATATCTTCAAATTATTCGTAATTCGCTTACAAACGGGATTACGTAGGTTTCCTTTTAAACTATTAGTAAAATACGAACGTATTATCGCGATGTCGGAACAACATTTCGTAATTGTATATTATTAAAGCAAATGCAGGTGTATGAACTTGTGTACCGATATGTTAGTATTTTACTAATAGTTTATCAGGAAACGGCCTGCAATCCCATATTTAACCGGATTACCAATAATTTGAAGAGATTATTACTAAATTAGCAGTACTTATTGTTCTACGTGTACCACTAGTTTTTTGACACCACGTGTGTGTATTTATATATTTAGATCAAATTACTGAATACGGCTAAATCCATTACAAGGAACGTAGGGATTCAGAATGGTGGCCATGCCGCCTATGATATTGTTCGAATATAGATTGTAACATAAATAATATTTGTATTATGTCCTCTATGCTTTATGGTAATTTATCGTATCCGGACTGCAGAATCTAGCAAGCGTCCCAATAATTCACTCGCTAAGTGTAACGGCCTCGTTTCGTTACATTTAATCTTTTATCAATTGCACAAGAATTCACAACACCACAATATATTACCATGTTTTAATTGAGAGAGACGGCAATTTATATCCATCATCTTGTCGTGTGAACGGGTATAGAAGAATGGAGTATTTCATCATTTTTAACTGAAAATCAACGTACATCAATCAATAATGATTTATTAATCAAGAAGCATTCTTCCGTAAGCTATACTTAAGTGAATATTACAAGTTTTGATTATATTATAAAGTCGACCCTATAATGGTCCGCCCAGGATAATAATTGGCGTGGGTTAATCTCAGTCAATCAGGATTCCGTGCAGTCAAATTGTTTCCAATTTAACTTAATTTAATACTTAAATCTCCCATGAAATTAAGTTCAAGACAAATTGGCGGTAATTTTCTGTGAGAGAAAAGGCCGCCATAGATGATAATACCTAAATACTGTTATCAGTATAATTATAAATTATAACAATAAGATGTAATATTTCCAACAAGAGTGGTAGATAAATTCAGTACCGCCCTGGTGAAAAACCACCATTCAGAATACAAATGGTGTTTTAAAAACCGTGTTTGATGACCAGAATGAATAGTCCGACCCCAACTGGGTCTTTCCCATCTTCTTCCCCTCCCCACTACCTTCAGCCTCACAATAAGCCCCAATTGGGGATGCAACAGACACATTGTCTCCAGACGGTTGGGAGCAGTTGGGTACTCACGTAAAAAATATGTATTAAGGCGATATATTTTAAATTGAGCTGCTATCAATAACAACCCTTACGTAGATGGCGATTAGGTTTAAATTCCCGCTTAACACCATCCGCCTGTTTTGATTTATGCAAGAAAAAAACATGGCCATAAAGTGCCTTTTATTTTAGTTTGTGGATGTTCAGGCATAAATTTTTTTTTCCGATTATTTTATAAATAACTTAATTTGCCACATTATACAATAAAATCATAACCGAAAATGGGTTCGTAAGTAGGAGATTTTGAACTTTAAAGCAGTTTTCATAGGCCTTATACATTATTTTTTTCTGGGCTTATAAAAAGACTTATCTATAAAATACTCGATTATTTCAAAGGCCAAGATGTATTCTACTCGCAGTATTTAATTAAAGCATCTGAAACATTTCTAGGCAACCAAATTTTCAAACCAAAAACACATGATTTTGCATTACTACGTATGGCATCGCCTTAAATAACTGTTATACTAAGAATTCTCCATGCAGATAATATTAGTATCTATCTCTCATTCTAATTTCATATCACGTTAGTTATATTTGATTCATTTAATCTTTGTTTGGCAGAATCATTGTTTTTTATGTATTCCTTTCAAATTTAAAGAAAAAAATACCTCAAGTGCCACCTTTTATCATTAGAATCAGGGATACTGGTGTATAAGAAGTTATGAAGCTGTTTTTATGATAGTGTAAGAAATAATTTGTCGAAGGACCTTGGATGATTGAGCAATGACCACTGCACATAAGACAATATTTGTTGTACGGATAAAGGAAGGACCACCATTAGGAAAGGGCACTCGCTTCTTCCTGTCTTTTCTCCTCACAACAATGTCTCTTAACACGAAGCGGCTTGCACGATATCGGCGCGAATGATAATGTCATAAGATAAGGGAGATGAGAACCCGCGCGGATGCGGTTTTATTGTGAGCGGTTCGGGTTATTGCAACATACTGATTACCAAAGGGCACATAAAAATGAGCAGGAATGGAAAGGAAGGTAGGACAAAGGACAATAATACTATCTCAGTACAGTGGTCGCAGGTATGTGTGTATGTGTGCATGAGATGTATGTATAAGCTAATGTCTATTGCGCATTGGCGCAACCAGATACTATTTATGTAAATATGAAATAAATCTCTTTCTATGTGATATTCGCACTAGTATCCCAACTGCAGCATTCTCAATTATTAGAATATCTAGTGAGGCTGAAGGTAGTGGCGAAGGGAAGAAGATGAAGGTGCGCAAGTACTTGGCTCTTCATATCTGGTTACCAAACACGGCTAAAGCGATTTCGTGCAACGTTTTGATTCTGAATAATTCACAATTACTGTGGTCTTTAACGAGGCTGATACTGAAAGTATCTATCACCTCGTGTCGCAAACGCACTGTGTTATATTTGAAATGAAGAATTTGTGAAATAACACAAATTAATAAAATAAAATTTATTGAATATACCAAATCTACCTTTCTTTTGGTTAAAATTTTCGATCGCCTTCTATAAAGATTAAGGTTTTGTCTGTTTATTCTTCTGTGCAAAACGAGATCGATTATATTTTTTGTTTTATCATATTGAAATTTTGTCCGACAAATCTGAACATTTTTACGGTATAATGATGATCAGAAAATCTGTATTGTCAAATAAAACAGCTGTCCTTTACTTTGCTATGTTCGTACTGTTTTTTTTTGTTATTTGTGGTTGCGTGCATTTGAGCTTTTGTGATCAATTTACGAATATATTTCGTACTATATTATATTGATCAATCAATCACTGTAATTTAGAAAGACTTATATAAAAACATATCATAAAAACTATTTTGCCTCATACAAATTTGATTTGAATTTAAATGTATTTTCAACTCTTTTCAACAACGTGTGAAGAATTCAGATAAGCGATAAATAATATAGCTTTAAAATAATATTTTGACAGTATCTCATGATTGTTCACGGGTCTGCAATATGGGTTTACTAGGTAATTTTACTGTAGTTATTTCTATAGCTTTCTACAGTTATCGAGATATTTCACGACGCAGTTGGTGTAAATTATTCAAGTGCTTCTGCATTATTTTAATGAATATGTATTTCTTACTCTTCTATTAAAGTAAACAATAATATAAAAGCAAGACGATTGTACAACACCGTTATTGCAATCGAATGTGAATGCAACAAATGTTTGTCTTGTAAAATAAATTGAATATCATGTTTACAATGCACTGCCAAAATAGATACGTTTTTTAATTAGCACATTTCAAATATAAAATTTCGTTGCAGCATTAATTACTCCTTTCAACCTCACCTGAGATCTCCCGAGATAAAAAAATATATGATCAATCACACAAATAATAAAAGCTGTCTGAGAATTGAGATTTTTTACTTGCCTTATTACGTTGTGTGGGATCATTTACAAAACGAACAAGACAAAACATAATTATCATTAGCATAATAAAAATGTTGGTAATAATAATAATGGTCCTAGGGTAGAGCCTTGGTTACAGACCATTCAATTTCTTCTTCAATAGCGAGGCCTTTATTCCTCACTACAGAAGTCATTTTAAGATACACGAAGAAGAATCGTTCTGTTCTTTGTAAAGCTCTCTCAAAAAAGTTTTTAGTTTATAAACCGGTTATAAAAAGTGTTCTGACAACAACTGGCGATCCCATACACATTTTACCTTCAGATTACAATACGATTAGGCTTCCATCTCGTTCCTTCGCCTCGATTGTTCGGCGAAACGTTCCGATCGACTCTTCTTCGTATAGAAGTGTATTATGAACGACCACAACAGGCTGGGAAGTCGAGGATTCCAGGTGATGTAGCACCAACTTGTAGTATGGAAAACGTATTGTGAATATAATCGGGGTTTTGTCGTTTCGTTCTTACTTTGCTGGATACAATGTTAATTATAAAGTGACAGCGTTCAATTATAAATACATCGGCCTTTATTTTAAGCTTTTTCTCTCCAGCAGCCCCGACGAAATGAACGAAACACTACGCGATCGTAAAAAGTTATCGTTGTGTTTATTTGTTTGTGTTTGTTTTTATAGGCGGACAAAATATTTTGGAATTATTCATGCCTCAGTGGGCATTTTAATGAGTATTTTGATTAAAGACAACGACTTTATTTGTAGAATGTAAAACGAGAAACAGGAGTCGTGACTTCTGTAGACTGTTAATTGCCTTTAATCCTACTAATAAAATTGACTTTCATAATATAAATGAGAAGCAACTCTCATTCGAAAACAAATAGTCACGAAAGCTTTTTACGCTACTAATTTGACTATAAATTTTATTTGTCGATATTAGATAGCATTCTGTGCTTGTACCTGATCATTTCATCTCACGGAACATAATATTAGGCCAGTGACGTTAACCAGTTATTTGTCTTGTGATTGTGGGTTAATTACTAAATCTGTGACCAGTTTGGCCATTGGAAGACTAATCTAGATGTTTCTGTTATTGTCAATTGATGAGCTAAGTCATATTAAAAATAAGTGAGATCATTTTTGTTACTCGAAATTGAAATATCACTATTCAATTGATTAGATTATAGAAGCTTATAAACCTGATTATAATATTATAATCCTAAGACAAGATGTTGCATATTTGCATTGATTGTTGTTATTATATTATTATCTTCTTCAATGATTAAATATTACTGTAAGTTTGTAAGCTTTCGTAACTTATTCCTTATAAATTGAATATTCATTCTAGACTTGCCTAATAAGTTAAGAGGTCGAATATAAATAAAATGGGATACGTTTATCCGAGACACCATCTAGACAGAAAATATATACAGTCAGACTAGAGGTGTTGGGTTTGAGTTTAAGATGCGACCATTTTTATGTCTTTTTTTGTTTTTTACAATACCTTCACATTGGCTAAATAATGTCAAAATATCGACTTCACCAGATTACAAAAAAAAACAAGAAGGTGCGCAAACGCATCGGCCGCCAAGACCTAGACAAACCTCACCCCGTGAACCCGGGCACCCCTACTAAGTCACCAAACGTAGCGGACCACTTGGGGTGACCTATGGAAGGGGTATTGGTTATCCAATAAATGGTTCCCGGGGCGGCGGTACCCATACCCCTCTCCCAAATTGTCTTCATCGGTTTCATATATTTATCAAGAGTTGTTGACATTATCTTCTTCAATGATCAAATATGACTTTTAAACCTTGAACTCCTAGTACCTTTGAAGTAATTGTTCACATATACTGCGTTATACAAATTATCCAAGTATTATTTTTTTTAAGTAAAATACTGATTTCTTGAGTTCACAATTCAATTTTTCAAGATAAAATGTATTGGACTGCTATAAATAACCATAAACGTATCCTATTAAACCGATTTTTTTATAAAATGATTCCAAAGGCTAATTTCTCCCTAAGGTACGGAACCCACTAGAAGAGCAAGCAGGACGAACTTGAAATTTGAAAAGAAGTATAACAGAAATAAATTAAACGCGAAGTAAACTCTGACAAAAGTTCCATTTATAACAAGTTGAACAGCTATTTGTTTAAATGCAAACAAAACATAAATGTGGATCTGTCCGGGAAGGCAGAGAGAGGAGTGTGGAGCTCACAGCACAATACACACATCCGCCAGAACATCAATCACCGCGACTTAATGGACGCCTGTCATTCTCAAGCAAGGCATTCCTATTTCTGTGAGCATTATTCACGTGACTCCCCCTCCTGTTTCCCTCCCCCTCCCGCGCGACTCTCCTCCTCGCGGAAACATATTTATTTTACTTAAAAACTAAAGACTTCAATATCGATCCTGAAAAGGGCTAAGTCGGGCTGTTGGTGTTTTAAACTTCACGAGAATCGCTCGTTTTCATATTAAGGCGATGCACTACGTCGAGTAATATTTTGAATCGAGCCGCTATCAATAACACACCTTACGTAGATGGCGATAAGTTTTAAATTCCCTCTTCACACCATCCACCTGTTTTGATTTATGCAAGAAAAAAACATGGCCAAAAAGTGCCTTTTTATTTTATTTTGTGGATGTTCAGGCACAAATATTTAAATGTTTTTCGATCATTTTATAAATAACTTAATTTGTCACATTATACAATAAAACCATAACCGAAAATGGGTTCGTAAGTAGGAGATTTTGAACTTTAAAGCAGTTTTCATAGGCCTATATATGTTTTTTTTGGGCTTATAAAAAGACTTATCTAATAAATACTCGATTATTTCAAAGGCCGGAATGTATTCTACTCGCAGTATTTAATTAAAGCATCTGAAACATTTCTAGGCGACAAAATTTTCAAACCAAAAACACATGATTTTAAATTACTACGTAGTGCATCGCCTTAACTTTACACAGCAGGCCTTTTTGATGACAATTTTTCTTGTATACATTAAAATAATATAATATAATATAAAATAATATTTATAATAATAATAATAATCTTATAATATTTGTATTATATTATTTTAATAATATAATACAAACTTAATAATATTTGCTTAACAACTGTTACATCTATTAAAGACCTTGGTGTCTCTCTTGATAGCAAGCTTTCTTTTCGGGATCACATAACTTCAATCGTAAATAAATCCCTCAAACTACTTGGTTTCATCACTAGAATCACTTCGGACTTCAAAAACGTATATACCCTTAGAACTCTTTACTGCTCCTTGGTTCGTCCCCATCTTGAATATGCTTGTGTTATTTGGTCTCCTTTTTATTCACATTCGACGCATTGAATCTGTTCAACTTCGGTTCTTCAGAGTGATTGCTAGGAGGCTAGGTTTAGAAAAAGGCAAATACTCATATGATGAAATTGAACTAACTCTAAACCTCTCTCCTTTGGAAGTCCGTCGTGAAAAAAATGACCTCATTTGCTTCTTCAAAATTATAAATGGTATTATTGATTCACCTACTCTACTGCAACTCATTCCCTTCAATATCCCCTCGCAAAGACTCAGAAATAATGAACTGCTCTTCCTCAACCATCATTCGACAAATTATGGATATTATTCACCATTGTCCAGAATGTGTAGACTGGTCAACTCAAGTCAAAACCTTAACTTTTTTGGGATAAGTCTAAATGATTTTTGCCAGTCGCTAAACAAGTGACGGAATATTATAAGTGTCCTGTGGTCCTGACCCACGGCGTTTTCTTGACTTGATTCGACTTGTCACTTTATTTTCTTATACCTTATGTCTTTGCTTTCATGTACCTTTGTCTACTCCTATATTTTTCCTTTTACTTTATTCGTGTTATTATTTTGTAATTTGGACGATGTCCGTTAATAAATAAATAAATAAAATAACTAATAACTCTGAACATTTAAAAAATAACTGTTTTACCAGACTAGGGCGGGTATTGAATGGGACCATAGATGTCCAAATTGATATACCAGCAATCAAGGAAAGGGGAACAAACCAAGTTGCGAAGAGAGAGGAGGGGGCGTGCCCTTTCTGTAATTTGTTAATAAATGAATCTGACAGAATACAGAAAACTCGCATTGTAATATCACATTTTAGTCCGCGAAAATGAAATCAGCTTACGAATTGCTAGTCCTAAATAACAAATAAGTAGTGATGTCTAATCATGGCATTCGCCGCAAACGAATGAGCTTCGGCCTATTAATGGGTCCATTATTGGCAGATGGCTCACTGGATGTAGTCTTCATTAGGTGTGTGTATATATATACAGGGTTTTCCAATAAGAGGTGTTATTTTGAATAGCCCGCTATTTCGGTAGATGTTACTTTAGAAGCTATCATTTTTTGACATTTGACAAGTAGAAACTACGCCATTAATAAAAATGGAACGATACACGCTTCAACAGCGCATTGAAATTATTAAAATTCACTTGAGTGAATCAAATGCAAATTTTGAGTGATGAGGCCCATTTCCTCCTCGGTGGCTTCGTCAACAAGCAAAATTGTCGCATTGTCGGAATTGTCGGAAAACCCAAAAGTTTTTGTTAAAAAGCCTCTCCATCCTCAACGTGTGACTGTTTGGTGCGGTTTATGGTCCGGCGGAGTCATTGGACCTTACTTTTTCCAAAATAAGGCTGGAGCAACAGTTACGGTGAATGGATCGCTATCGAGAGATGATTAATGATTTTTTATGGCCTGAATTGGATGGTATTGATCTGGACAACGTTTACTTTCACACAAGCAACGAAACCATTGATCTTTTACGATTGAATATCAAAATAACACCTCTTATTGGAAAACCTGTATTTGCAGCAATAGTCATGGTTCTCCGTCGTTTTGGGCAGTGTTTTATTTTAAGTTATAGTTTTTTTTAGTATTCAGTTGTCTAGGATTATCAAATAAAACATTTTTCTTTTGCAGAAGCAGCAACCAATTTTTGATTTTGCTCGTGGTTCAGCTGCAGATAGTTTATATTAATTACTTACTTTGCTACTCACAAATTACAAATTATTTTATTTTGGTACAATATCTTACCGGTGCTGAGGCCTCCATAAATAATATCATACTAAACTTCTTCATTTATTTATTATCTGTAGTAACCGCACAAATGGTGCATTTCACCAAAAGTACCTAGTTCCCCACTGCATTAAAAATTCATTCATTCGGTCTTTATCACAGAAAAAAAATAGTTTGTAAGTCGCTGCGAACTGGTTCAAACCATAGTTGGCTCATATACTCATACTATTAGTCGGCACCGGCTAGGACTGACGCATCGAAAGAAATTATGCTTATCCCTGTCACACCTTTAACGGGTTTGATTTTGCAATTATTTGCTATGCCCACCCTCTCCGTCTTAACCGTCCATATTTAATTTTAGAGGAGTGTCATATACAGTGACACATTTTTTATTTATAATTTCTTGATTAGGTTTTTATTTTATTTAGGTGTTTCACGGATACTAGAAGAGCCAGGAAGAGGCTAAAAGAAGCAAGAAGAAGAATTGGGGTAATGTTAGAAGCGGTTACAACGGAGAAAAAAGAGTTACACGTTGTATGGGTGTGAGGAGGGCGGGCTACAGCCCCTCTGCGGGAGGATTAGTTAGTAAGATCCAAGAAGACTCAAGAAGAGACAAAGCAAGCCAAGAAGAGACAAGAAGAGCCTAGAAGAGATTAGATAATATTAGAAGAGACAAGACGAGCCGAGAAGGAACGAAAATGTGCAAAAAGAGACTAGAAGAGACATGAATAGTTAAGCAGTGTTTGTAAGAAGTAAGAAAATTCAAGAAGAGCCAAGAAAAGGCGAGAATATGCATAAAGATGCGAGAGGTTCCGAGGCGCGCCAAGAAGACCCAAGAAGAGGCGAGAAGATACAAGAAGATCCAAGGCAAACCAAGACGAGCCAAGAAGAGACAAGAAGAGCCTAGAAGAATGAAGAAAAGCCACAAAGAGACAAGAAGAGCCAAGAAGGATCATTGGACGGAGCCCACCACTTTCCCAATGACGTGACCGTAATAAGGACCAGCAAGAACCATGAAGAGCCAAGAAGATCGAAAAGATGCAATATGGGTCAAGGCAAGCCAAGACGATTCAAGAAGAGTCAATACAATACAAATAGATACAAGAAGAGCCAAGAAGAGACAAGAAGTACCAGGAAGAACCATAAAGAGCTAACAACAGCCAATAAGAGGCAAGAAAAAGAAAGATATGAAGGAAAAGAAATTCTATATTCCAATATTGGCTTATTAGGTTGCCGTGTATACCGGTCGATTAAATTCCAACCTCCTTCGCATCCTCAGAGCACGTGTCCTAACAAATCAGTCCCCCTGGTGTACCTGTCTCACCGCGACAGGAGTGCTCCTGGCTGGGGTGGTACAATCGTATCATATCGTAGGTTATGGAACCTGTGGACCATAGGGTCATCAGAAACTTCAAAAATAGATTTCTCGATCACATTGTACAGAATACCGCAGATGAATACAGTCTTGCCCGGGCCCCGGAAGGTGATATTGCATAGGAAATATTAAAAGTAAATGTCGTACAAGTTTTATGGCATTCATGCTTTTGAACGCTTTGAACCGACGATTATGTCATATGCAATACACATATACCAGTTTATCAAGCAAACGTCTTACTAGTTAGGAAGGCTTTCATGGTAAACCTCTCAAAGCTCAATGATTTGAGTAGCCAGGCGGTTAAAGGTACCGGCGTTCAAATCCCATTTGCTGCAAAAGCCCTTTATAAGAGTGTCTCCAAAGAAAAGTGTTCATGTGATGACAACATTTATTATAAAACTATTTTCACATTTAAACAAATTTAATATACTAGCGCAGACCTGTGAAAATGGCGGGATATTATTAGTTGTTGGTTGTGAAACTGAAAGTATTTGTAAGATATTTGCCTCAAGATCATTCAAAATAAACATTTAGCTCCACACAGAAGTCCCTGAAGAAAATTCAGATCATATTTGGGGATGCTGTGTGTTTTTTGAACACACGGAGCAAAATGAGTAACGCTGATTTATTAAAATCCTGTTTAAAACGAGACAGCAGGCCGTTTTCTAACAAAATATTAGTACTTTCCGAATATGTCGGAACACACGTTCATGCATCTGCGTTTGCCCTGTTAATATATAATTTATTTATTTATTTATTTATTTATTTAAACGCCCATTGGGCTTTTACATACATTGTTATTAGTGTTATTACATTAACTATGTGACATGATTTAATATTTAATTTAATATATTAATATATATATATATTTAATTATATATTTATATTTAATTATATTATATTTATATTTACTTTATATTTAATTTAATAATGACGAAATGCGAAATTATTATGACTTTTATTAACTCTATTATGAGTCACTAGTTAAAAGTCTTAGTTCTAAATCACTGGACATTAATATTAGTTATAAGCCACTAGTAATAAGTTATACGTCTAAGTGATAGGAATAGATTAAATGCATAAATTATGTTGTTAAGCGCCCTTGAGGTGATGTTCTTACGAAAACGGCGCTATACAAATAATCCAATAATTATTATTATTAACACATATTCCGACGTCGCATTATTGCATCCCATTTCCAATGCATACATTTTAGCTATTGTAATATATTATATCATGTATCTATACTATCATATATTTCAATCAATACTAATCTAACCTAGTCTACCTATAAGTTTTGCATGTACTTGTATCTCTAACTTTTTATATCCATCTAGAGTTTCTGTTAATTGTATATTTTCTGATGTCACTGTTTATAATTTACTGTATATAGTATATTTTATACCGTTGATATAAAAAAAAATATATAAATTAATAAATTTAAAAAAAATCGCATTTACTGAAAATTAACATTAAACCTATCAATTCATTCGTTAAGGGCCTGCAGTTGTTTTTAAAAGTATTACGAATAATTTGAAGAGATTTTCAATAAATTAGAAATATTTTATATCAGTAAGTTTTCTCCGTGCATTAATTAGGTTGCTACATACGTCTTTCATTCATTAATAAATTCTCACGTGTTTAGCAAACAGTCCTATAAATTATCATGAACGGCTAATTTGTAGGCGAACCTCCCATTACACTCGAACATTCACCAGCATGGTCTTATGTCAGTTTCGCCTTGGTATTATGTTCATAATGACTCTATTATGAAGGTTACATTCACTAGGTATGTATTACGACCATAATGAGAAATAATATGGCGTACGGTGACCTTCATTTTTCGCAAAGGTAAATGACCTGCGCAGTTTTGGCTATTTTCGAATTCAGTTCATTACCAAGGATAACTTAATAAATCATTTATTTTCCTGGGTTTTTTCAAGACCAATGCGTTATTTTTATTTTCAGTGTCGTAAACAACAATTTTGGCCCAGTTTTTTTGTTGTTTTATCTTGCAATAGGTAATCTATTTATTTTAACAAAATGTTTTTTTTTAAGGTATGTTCTCTTAGTTACTTTCGGTTCTCACAAATGAAAACAAAAAGACTGTTGAATTTTTTTTGTAATCTATTCTCAATTTCATTTAATAAAAACGTGGAACTGACAACGTAGCTGCGCGGCCTTATCATACAAAACTTAAATTTGGATTTGAGGCCAAACTACAGGATTAAACTGAAAAACTATATAATAAAAGTCAAAAGGTATAGCAAATATCTAGTAATATCGAAATAAACTACTGTGTTTATTTGTGTTTTAATTATAAAAAGACCATAAAAAAAAATGATTTAATGATAAACTAATTTTTATAACACAAGGTTTTTATGCATAGCACAAAGAATTATAAATCATTATAAGCAATAATTAGTCGCCTGTAATATCAATACATCTATCAAATGGATACATCCACATAAGCAGTAATTGAAGTACTAGTACATATTGAATTATTTGGCTTGTTGGAAATAAGCCGACGTGGCTCAGTGGTCCAGAGCGTCTGACCGGACATCAGAAGTCGCGGGTTCAAGAGATATTTTCATTTTGTATTGATATTACAGGTGACTAATTATTGCTTATAATAATTCATTAAAGAATAACATTTTTCCCTATTTTAGAAGTAATTTTTGAATTTTTTTATAAAATTAATAATTTTGCTCCATTTACTACTTATATGTATATAATTTATTTAAAATGGCATGAATTTAAAATACATTAAAATTTCTACCCAAAAAACGCCCTTTTCACAACGTTTTATTTATATACTTTTTAGTACAAAGGGTAGGTTAGGGTATAATTAGGTGCGGTTAGATTATTCATCACGCCGTTTTTTCGCTGATGTAGTTCGAGAGGATGAACCGCCAAACAACTCGGTCTTGGCTCACACTCCTTGCTTCTTCTACCCTTCACATTCGCGTCATATATTCTACTTACACTACTTTCTGCGTTTTGTCGCCCTCAAAAACTATATTTGCGTCCCTTTCTTAATTTTACTCATTCACCACTCTAAGTCATATCAATTATTATTTTTTTGGTAAACTAATGTTTAAGACAAGATTGTTTATGCATAGCACAAAGGGTAACAATTATTTTTATAAGCAATAATTATTAGCCTGAAACACTCATCCACGTTGAAAAATCAAGATATATGACGCCAACGGGACATTCACCAAAAAAATGTAGACAATTTGTCTCGACGCCATCTAGTGAGAGAGTTAGCACTTACAATGCCTTTCTCATATAAAATAAAGTTGGTTGTTTTCAGGTGAAAAAATGTAATAAGCAGTAATTGTTGAATGAATCACTAGTATATATTGAATTATTTCGCGGATAAGAGATAAGCCGCCATAACTCAGTGGTCAGAGCTGTCGATCGGAAATCGAAAGGACACGGGTCCCATTGGCGTCATGTATCTTTTATCAGGAGATTTTTCAATGTGGATGAGTGTTTCAGGCTAATAATTATTGCTTATAAAAACTAAGTCATTTCGCTTACATCAGCCTTGCATCTTTGCAAATCTTCACATTTCATACCTATTTGCATTTTCACCATATTAACCTATTTTTATGTGATCTTTATATTACACAAGGTTATTTTAGAGATATTTACAAATATTACTTCTCTACTAGTTTCGGACGTACTCAGATGGAATAGTGTATTATTATCTGAATACGCTAAAATACTGACTTCTCTACTAGTTTCTGACATACTCATAAGGAATAGTGTATTATCATCTGAATAGATTAAAGTACTGACATCTGTACTAGTTTCTGACATACTCATAAGGAATAGTGTATTATCATCTGAATAGATTAAAGTACTGACATCTCTACTAGTTTCTGATATACTCAGATGGAATAGTGTATTACTATCTTAGTACGCTAAATTTTAATTTCTTACATACTCAGATGGAATAGTGTATTAATTTATTTATTTCATCTCACTATAAATAAATCACGTTTTTTCTCATAAAAATCAACATCACTAGGAATAAGCCTGTATCGAGGTTATCTAAATACGCTAAAGAACTGACTTCTCTACTAGTATCTGACATACGCAGATGGAATAGTCCATTTGGACTGGCGAAGTGAATAATATATTATTATGTGGATAGTCTACCGGCTCACTATCAAAAACTTCATTAAACTTTTAAATTGAAATATTGGCGGGAATGTCGCATCCACTGATATCGTTTTCAATGCATTTTCTGGTTCTATTTATTTATAAAACATTGCATGACTCTTTTTGTGGAATTGAGAATATTTGTTTTCAAATTTCTTCGTTATGGTATAATATCATAATATATAGCTATATCATAGAAAAAATAAATAAAACATCATTGGTGCTTAGTTGCAGGCCATTCACTGGCCAGATACTACAGTTAAAACCTAAGATTTTGATCGAAATGGCTAAAATTATGTTAGCAGCTGTACCTATCTGAATATACAGAAATGTTGTTACTACCCAACCTTTCTCTTCATCTTCTCATTTTCTTACCTCACTTCCTCCCGCTTCACAACATTCCCCAAATGGTAGTCATGGTCACACTGTCTCCAGACAGTTGAAAACTTGTATGGCATTATATAAAAAAAATCCAACAATGTAGGTAGGTACTGAAATACATTTCATATAATATATCCCTTGCATGAACACCTGCACAACCGTCAGAAGATATTTAAATGCTTTATTTCCCTCCATCCAGCGGCCATCTTGAAATCGTAATAAATAAAGATGTCTCTGATAAGTAAAACAACCCGCCGGACAAAACAAATTATCAGTCGTGTATGGGGCCTCCCCTTCTGTAAACCTTTCTGTGAACTCCTTGAACTTTATGTGGAAACTATTATTATTATGTGTTATCACAAACTCAATTAAACTGGAAACATTTTAAATGCAACGAATGATAAATATTCTTAGGTAGGAGACGAACGATGCATTTGATCAAATTGTTATTTGTTGTCTAGATTTAGATGAACGCTTTGCCTGGGTGATTTTATACATACATGAAATTCTGTTACCAATTTCTATATTGTTTCCTTTCCCATCTACCAACCTTTTTAGTATCCATTGTAAAGAACAATAAGGTGTGTTAATTGTATAAATATTTATTTTATATTGAAAAAACATTTTTTGTGAAGTTTTTCTATCGTAGAATTAAATTATGGACGCCAAAGAAAATGATGAAGAAAATAAAAACTAATAATAATTTAAACAAATACCATGACTGTAGTATTTAACCATTTCGGTATGATTTATGTGTCTATCTCTCCCGTTTATTATTATAAAAAATAACTTCACTTGAGACAAAATTTCCACAGCGCATTAATCTAAACTCCAACCAATCCAAAACCTTTCCTTAACCTCACTCTTTAACTACTCGTTTTCCCTCCACTACTATATTTTCCCGGCAGTAATACACCTGTCAACACCACCTCCCTTGCTTTTGTTTATTTAGAACATTAAATTTTAAAATGGAACACATTCAAACATGAACGAAAATATTTCAAGACAGTACCTACCCAAACACTTTAATAAAATAAATCTGCCTTCTTGATAAAAGTATGCAATGTATCTTTACGAACTTCATCGAACTGGCCATCTTAACGATACAGGAATCACGTTTATGTTATTTTCCTTAAATACGGTTATTATGCGTGGATTACAAACAATTACACCTCTAATACAAAGTATAAAGCACACAGTGTACTTGGCTTGTGTATTTTAATCCAAGTGTATGTACAGGGTACATTGTTATTTTATGTTTGAAGCACGTTATTATCCCATCCACGCAGCTGAATGAAGCAGAGTTTGTAGGAATAATATTTATCATAATAATACACCAATTTACCACAAGAGCAATTGGCCAACTTGCTATCACAGGCATCTGAAGGCTGGCTAAGAACTTTTTCACTTTCCTATCGTCAATAAATTGTATGTGCTCCGTAGGCAAAGATTTATTTTAAATACGTACGATAGCGAAAATTTAAAACAAAATTTCCAGTTCGTTCGATATCACGTCGTAAAGAGTCGATTTCGCTGATACAAATGGATCAGTCGATTGCCCACTGCGTTCGTTTTACGATCTACCTACTAGTACAACTATAAATATTAATTATTACCTAAAATGACAAAAAATTCTCTTCTAACCTGATAGCCACCTTCGGGACGGAATTCAACAGAGATTTTCGACCATTACCTCAAGACTCAAGAGTCCCAACTGCCCGAAGCCAGTGGGACTATGATATCCCCAAATCCCCAAGTCTGGAAATACTTGTACATTCAGATCTGATCACTAAATACGGTTTAGAAGGCCTCCGTGGTTGAGTGGTTACGATCCTTGGCTACGAATCTGGAGGTCCTGGGCTCGAATCCCGAGATGCGCAAATACTAATTTGTGTTATTTCACCATTTATTAATTTAAAATAATGTACATCTCGTATATTTGCGGCACGTTTAAGAATGATAGATGCTTCCAGTATCGCCCTGGTAAAGACCACCATTCAGAATCGAAAATATTCTTTCCCACCTACCTCTTACGCATCTCCTTCCCCTCCCCACAATTGGGGATGATTGGGGGTGTTGAGACTCTTGTGCGGTACTTGCATAAAAAAGTAATTTAAAGCAATATTATAAGGTAAAGCCGTGCCCCGGCAAGGCAAGTGTTCTGGGTTCGAGTCCTAGATGTGACCGTATCCTTTTCTGATTTTTCTGTTTCAAATTTTCGTTTAAATCGCTAATATTATCTTCAATAATTAAATATTACAATTTGAGGTTTTACTCAATAAAGTCATTCCAAAAAATAAATATTCATCCTAGACTTGCAAAAAAGTCAATAGATGTCGCACATTAAAATAAAAATAAAATAAGATAGGTTTATCTAAAAAGACGCTGTCTAGGTTGCATTTAGTTCGGGTTGAATCTTGCGATCATACATAAAGATAGTTGCCAATAAATAATGTGCGGTGAAAAAAATGATGACATTGTTGGTAGTTCTTATTCGAAGTATGATACCGTTAAAAGTGACCGAAGCGGATAGGGTCCCATTAGCTCAGTGGTAGAGCGGTGCCCCGGCAAGGCAAGGGTCCTGGGTTCGAGTCCTAGTCCTATTTTCGTCAATAATTAATGCAATATTATGATTTTGAATGGTGGTCTCTCACCCAATCTATCACTCAGTACGAATCATATCATACGCTTACATTCCGATCATCCGATATCTCTCAGGCAGAAAATATTAACTTGTTATAAGAGGAACACAAGTTTTAATTTATAGACAATTTATAGATGTAAGCGCATTGTGAAAGATAGTTAAGCACAAAATATGTGTGTTGTAAAGTTGTGTGCATCTTGTTTACGTTCATGGTGACAATATGGGAGGACATGGCCCATCATTTTCAGGAATGGGGAACATGTGCTGTATGCACATTGCACATATGCAGCTCGTTGTGAAGATAATACTGACATGCACCGAGTTGCAGACACTCGCCTCTCGCCACTCACGGACTTATTGTCTGTTCGCTAAACGATGCTCGTGATAATATACAAACTTCCTGCCTTCAAGGAGGTTTATTCAGAAATGATAACGTTGTTTCTTGGTTTATACGAAGGGAAAATACACAGGTAGAAATTTAATCATAAAAATTGTAATAGTATGGAGACGATTTTACTACAGAGGTTCCCAAACTTTTTTGCCCCGTAGACCACATGCCAATTTTTTTTTTCCGTAGACCCCCTGCCTGCCGAATATTGAATTTTCCTAAAACTTTTAACATCCCATGTGACAATCATTTATTTTTTCAGTAAAAATATTCCCTTCCCTTGCCTGCCCAACAATCGTGTGACGGAATAGTTGCTTTGTCTTTACATTGTGCAGACAGGGGCGCCCTTGTGAGGTATTGCACCAAATGAAAATGATGCGAGAATTTCCTTCTGTAGCTAGCCCTACAGAACTGCCCCTTAAGTTCTTTGTCAGTGCTTATTCCAGTCAGTTCTTCTTGTCATATGATATCCGATTCTTCAACGTTGCATTTCCATAGTCAAAATGTCCTCAAACTTAGTTTTGAAGTCTTTGTGAAGTGCGTTTAAATGTTGAACGTCATTATTACCCTGGACGTTTTTCAAAAACAAGTTGATGAACTAAGAAAATCCGCGGCTTCCAATGTGCAATGTTTTGCTTGAATATATTAATTCTGACTAGAAAAGGAACGTAGACTCTATTTATATACCTCAATTAACAACAAAATACAAATATCAAATAAGTAATTTCTCAGTCTATTATATTTGTGTTAGGTCTATTGTGTCATTTAGGGAACTCCTAAATGTTGACTTGAGGTAAATGGGGGTCCACTCGTATGTACCCCCATTTGAATCTCGTGGACCCCCAAATTTTTTTCTTGCTGACATAGACCCTTAGCATTCCGATATCGACCCCTGGGGGTCCGTATAGACCACTTTGGGAACCTCTGATTTACTACTATAGGTTACATAGATTCATGGTGCCCGAGTATTTTTGTCTTTATAAAGGGTTTTCAAAATTAAATATATTGATATGAAACTACCTGACTTTTTTAATTTGGTGCTAAACAAAATCGTTCGAAAAACTATCGCTAGCCGATCTCAGCAAAGGTTCGAATGGACCATAAACTGGATGCTGTAGAAAAAAAAAAAAAAAAAATAAGTAAATTCCAACTAACTCGTATATTAAAACACTAGATCTCACGGTCAAAAATATATCCAACAACCAACTACAAATAAACATTTGAGCAAAAAAGCTTCCTTTACTTTGAAACTAAACTCTACAACGAAATCCCACTGTCATTCAAACAATATTATAACATTTAAATCTCAAAAAAAAAAAGCTGGAAACAAACATAGGGACATGACACCAAATACAGACTCAAATCGAAACCATTCAACTGCACTAAAAAATACCTTGTAATATATTTATAACTAACTGAACCACGCCACACGTTGCTGTGGCTCAGTCTGTCTGTGCAGATAGAGAAACAATAGCGCGTGTTGCTTTTACGTCCAACAGATGGCGTTTTAAAAAATAATAAAAAAAATTAACCTATCACAGTTGACATCCATATAACATAACGTTTATAAAATCAAACGCATATTCGAATTAAACGTTATGTCCAAATTTCAAAGCAATCGGTGAAGAACTTTCGGAGATTTATGATTTTGAACAAACGAACATTTACATTTTTATTTGTATAAATTATTTCAGGGAAAACACTACATAATGTATTTATAAAATCTTCTTATATTCGCACTACTAAATTTTATTAATATCTTTATGAAATCCTTTGCACGGAAGATCCAAGTGAGGATATCACAAAAAAACTTTTTTTAAATATATCAATAATGACCTTATAACAAAACTGACACAATTTTTTTTCATTCAAATACAAAACCAGAATAATGAACTCGGCGTTTCGCCAGAAACCACTGACACAGTGATACCAACCAAGCAAGGCGTTTCAATGGGATGGTGTTTTATTCATTTTAAATACAAAATTTATTAATGGTGTGATTATATATAATAAAACTTTTATATATTATTATTTCGAATCGGCGTTTGTTGTTCTATATGAATATATATTTATATTTTAATCCTTAATTCTTGGAAAGCCGCAGAATAGTTCCCTTTTTAGACTTCGAGACGCTAGCAATATGACGTTTACGTGAGTAATTACATACTTCCATCTCACCGAAATTTACGTAAATTTACTAATTTTATCTTTTTGGACTATTATATTCATCTAGCGATGAGGGATGTTGGTGTTATTGATTAAAATATTAAATTATTGATTAAAATATTTGACGAATAGTTGTATAAGGACTATAAGGTATTATAAAGGGGATTTTCAACATCGGGACAGTGTTTTCAGCGGTTTGTTCGTCATTATTTTGTGAATAGTACATTGAATCTAGCAAAACAAATACTATTTAAAAATTAGTTTCCTTGCATGTAGCACCAGGCTGATCGAAATGGGGAACTTTATCAAAAAATCAACTAGTAAATTAAACCCACCTAAAAAAAACATTTGACATTTTGAAATCTCTCGATCTCCCGATGACAGTAGAGCATAGATAAACACCGCACGTAGACAGTAATTTGGTTTTACATAGAAAAAGAAGCACACTCCTCTATTAAAGTCATAGACAACACCTGTGATATTACTGATATCTAGTCTTACGACCTATATACGGATTATGTTCCAAGTCACCCTAAGCTGAATATTCTAACCAAGCCGAGCTTAAAATCAACTGGTGAACCGGGTGTATATCTGTATATTATGTAGCCTAGTTTATAAGGAAAGTAAAATAAAATATTTTGAAATTCTTAAAAAGAATTACGTTGGTTTAACATCAAATAAAACAGGTTTACAATTCATTAATCAAAACTAAACACATAAATGGGGGGTTTGATAGATGATGATTCGTTGTTTTTTATGTCTTCCAAAGGCAGTTAATTACCGAATTGTAATTAAAAGGCGTTTTTTCGTAGCCATTGACCTCGGCCGGGCCATCCATCATGCAATGTGAAATTAATTCCAAATGAAGACATAATAAACATTCGTTAGGTAAAGGCGTACCGCTGAAAGCTCTGTTGAAACCTCTCCCTCATCCCGGAAACTAAGATTGTAACAGAAAGAGAGGGTACAACGGATCTTAGGAATATACCGAGTCGTGTTTCCAGTGCTGTTGCGTTTACCATTAGGGAAAATAAATAATGATTATTGCGTCTGGGAAACCAATATGGATGCTGGAGATGTGTCTGTAATGAATCTCTCCCGTACATACCGTACCGTACTGGGTACCTTTGCTGGGAAATTATTATTTATTGCAGAGTTATTTAGTTGATGCACGTGAATGCGGCAACACAATGTTGTTATTTTATATTGAAAATTATCACTGCATATTATTATTCCACTGTCCTGTGTTTTAGCTGCAGTATTGAGACCGTCATGTTATGTTCACATTCGTAAAAGGTGGTAAGGTTTTTTATTTATTTATTTATATTGATAAAATGATTTTTCAATATCTGACTGACTGGGAAATTGAGACTGTATCGAGATAGGTGTAATTAGATTTATTTATTTTTTATTCGTTTCTATTCACATATATAAATTTAAATTAATTACAGTTTAAATTGTAAGTTCCAGTAATACAAAAAATTTATATTATTTTTTAATGATAAACTAATGTTTATAAGACAAGGTTTTATGCATAGCATAAAGGATAACAAATAATTATAAGCAATAGTTAGTCGCCTGAAATAATCATACAAATTGAACATACAATCTCCCGAGTAAAAATAAATGCCGCCAACGGGAATTGAACCCGTGCCTTCTGATGTTTATATGCTTTATGATGTTTATCAAAAATGTTTATAATCAGTAACTGAATGGCTTAGTGGTTAATTGGTCATTGAGTTATAAACATTACTTATTAATTTTGAAAGATTTCAAATACGTGTAGGTGTTGCAAGACCGAGGAAAAATTGGGAAAAGTAAATAAAGAAAGTACCTGGTTTTTCAGATCTGGTTACTAAACATTCTTCGTTAGCTATAAATCGTTTATAGTTTATGATTCCCACCATATCAACAATGAAAGTAGGTACCTGCCACAAAAATTGATGTTCAAGAATATTAAATATACCACACGTCAGAACAAATGTTCTAGCACAGCGAATAGTGACAAAAGGAATTGTGCTATTAAATGAAATCTCTAGAACATTAGATAGATATATTTAATAAATAACCTTAACTTCTTTTGTATCCCCAAATGTTAAGAAGGAACTGTAAATGGATAATTAATCTGCTGTACAATAAATTAAATAAAAATTGTGTAATAATTGATTTATAATGTGCAGGTACGTATGATGGAATTTATAATGTATGTGGTCATTAAAAATCTTACCAAGCGGTGCTTGTTAGAGTGCCGAGTTGATAAAAATGTATTTTATTTTTTTGAAGCAATAAGAAACACAAATTGTACAAATAATTTTAGAAATCTTTGTTGGCATAAATACAGGGTTTTCCAATAAGAGGTGTTATTTTGAAATTCAGTCGTAAAAGATCAATGATTTTGTTGCTTGTGTGGCAAGTAGCGCCGTCTTGTTGAAAGTAAACGTTGTCCAGATCAAAACCATCCAATTTCTGCCATAAAAAATCATTAATCATCTCTTGATAGCGCAATCCATTCACCGTAACTGTTGCTCCAGCCTCATTTTCGAAAAAGTAAGATCCAATGACTCCGCCGGACCATAAACCGCACCAAACAGTCACACATTGAAGATAAAGAGGCTTTTCAACAATAACTCTTGGGTTTTCCGAGCCCCAGATGTGACAATTTTGCTTGTTGACGAAGCCACCGAGGTGGAAATGGGCCTCATCACTCAAGATGATTTGCATTTAATTCACTCAAGTGAATTTTAATAATTTTAATACGTTGTTGAAGCGTGTATCGTTCCATTTTTATTAATGGCGTAGTTTTTTCTTGTCAAATGTCAAAAAATGACAGCTTCAAAAGTAACATCTACCGAAATAGCGGGCTATTCAAAATAACACCTCTTATTGGAAAATCCTGTAGTTTAAAAACTTCATGTAATAAAATTATTCAATTATCATATCGCGGAATTACTGCCAAAATTTGGTAACTACATTTTTTTTGTTTTTTTATGAGTTAGCGATGATTAATGTTTATGTTTTATAATCTATGTCTGGAATAAAGTTTGGGTCCCCTCTTATAACGTTAAGTAGGTTTTCAGCTACTGCTTTTTTTTTTAAATTTTATTCGTTTTTTTTATAATTAATATACAAGAAAAGCAATGTATAGGCAATAACAAAAATAAGCATATTTGGATAAAAAACAACATTCTAGTGAATTTTTTTTAATTAACGTCAACATTATTTCCCAAAACCCTGACTTCAGAATGAAAAAAAAAACCATTAAAATTGAGTTTATTCCAAGACATATTACCGTAAGTTACCATCTTTTGGCTGCAACCTAATGTTGTGTAACAATCTAAATAAAATATAAACATTTATTTAATATACAAACTATAAAAAAAGTTTCAGCACCCTTACTAGAGCAATAATTAGATTTATAATCGAGATTCGAATTTTTAAATAAAGCTTATCTTTAATACTTACATTCAAAAGGTTGTATTTATATTTTACGTGCTAACAAAAAAAAATCTCATTACTTCACATTGTGTCTACTTACCTAAACCGTTTTTGTAAATCCCAAGTAGGTACATGCCGGCTTAGGAAAATTCTTTTGTAATAAAATGGGTCTCTCAAATTTTAATAACATTAATTTACACGGATGAAATTTGTTGGAAGAACGAGAGAAGTGTGAGGGAATTCGTGGGTGGAAGGGAGACGGGAATACTCCATCCCTGAGTACCCGGAATAATCATGAATTAAAATGGATTATGGAAAAAAGTTTTTAAATTAAATTGTTGGGCCTACCTCCCCCCACTCCAACTTCCTCTTCCCGCCCCCTAAAGCCATTGTAACTCAGTGATTTATTCAAATTCATTTAGTCACTAATAACCCTGTTTCGTGAGGTTAAGCGGAGAAAACAAAGGGAAAATACCCCGATTGAAAAGTTGGTTATTTTTATCATGCTGGCGAAGTGGTTACCATACCTACTAGTTTGATCGATTATTTTACACGTCTCGGATCGCTTACGTCCCACTGGCGAAGTGATCGGGTCTAAAGTACCCGCTCTTTTACCGGGTACTTTTACACGTGGAAAAATGCCATAGAGTAGAGAAGAAAGTCTATGGACATTTATTTAGTCTAGGGAGTGGTCTATTTGAATATAAATTTATTTTATACTATACAAGAATGTACTTTAAATGTCCTGTTTATGCCTCAAAAAAAATACAATAAAGATCGAATCGAACGCCGGCTGCCGCGCACCGTAAGTCGAAAGTATCCGCCGTACCCGTCACCCGATGTTAGATTGAGTACCTACTTTCGTTTATGTTGGTAAGTAGTAGGTAAATGATAACCTATTTCTGATTGCAGGTCAGTTATGTACCATCTCTATTTATCCGTCGCGAGAACGAAATTCGAGATGCCCGGTCTACAAAATTCATGGTCGCTCGCCACACCAGCATCATCACGGGTTGGAGGTTCTGACGATCAAATCTTTTTTGAAAAGTAAGCGATCGCTCATTGGTGGTTCAGGTTACAATGATCGGGTAGTTCACGATCAATCCGTATCTTTTAGTTTTAACCACTGGAGAGATAACCGATAGAGGTGTGTTGTGGGCTTGTCCAGTGCGCCAGAAGTAAAACTTTTTTTTTTTTATTCCTGGTGATTTTTTTTTATTTTTTCTTCAACAAAATGATTTTTCATGTCGGAAGGTCTTGTGGAATTTTCATTAAATCGGTATTGATCACACTTTTAAGGATCGTCCGTTCATTGCTATGGATCCTAACTATATGGGTTTGAGTCTGACCCCTTACATACTTTTTTTTTGTTCGTTGGCGATCTGCAGTATTGCGCAGGAACGGTGACGAATTACAGATATCTTCGATAAATTTTTATCGAGGATCGTGAATAATCGATTTATTTGGTTATGATTACGGTGTACATTTTCTCAACTATTGGTAAGCTTTTTCACTCATAATAACATTTTTTTAACGTTTTCAATGAATGCTCGATATATTTAAACAATTTTTAAAACGATTTACAAAAGACGAACGCGGGCTCAGCAACAAGGCGTGCGTAACTAATCAACTAATATTGACATTTTCTATCCGCTTGCCGTGAAGTGAATTGTTCAGTTTAGAGAAAAAAAGGTTTAAAAAGGTTGCCGCAAGTTTACCTCCCATTTTATGGTATCTACTCATCTCATTATACTTTTAAAACGTAGTTGTAGTGATTCTTCCATTTATTAGTTGTTCCAAACGCAAGAAAAATCCGATCTGTTAAATGACTCAACTGTTAATTGTTTTAATACCTACTAATATACCCAAATTATAATAGCTTGTCCTGATGAATCTTGTGTTAATGATAACTTTATATATCTGTCCTTGAAGTTTATTTTTCAATAAATGTAATGATCATGGGTTTTAATGTAATAAGCAATAATTATATGTTATGCGTATTATTGATTTGGTTTCGAATTGAAAAAAAATATCATTAACTATGGAGCTTTGAAATATCAGGTTAACATTAAAAAAAGACACGGCACGACATTGTTTATTGCATATATCATAAAACTCAATAAGTAAATGGGTTTTTTAAGTAGAGCAAAGTCTGATAGTAACTATTATAACAAGAATCATCCTTTGAATCTATATATGTGTTTTAAAAGATTATAATAAATACATTTGGTTTAGTGAAGTAATATTTAACAAGTATCTTATATTCATTTCAGACTTGAGCGGACTCAAATAATTCAAAAGCTCAGAAAGTAATTTAACAGATAAATTTAATTTCGTTCTACGAGCTGCGAGTATAGAGCTCGTCGCGGGAGGGAGATGAACACATAATATGACTGTCTCCCTCCACTCCGAGATTGCGAGTCGGTAGGGGGAGGGGAAAGGGGGAAGAGTGCTAATTGCAATTAAAATAGAAAATAGCTCGCAGCCTCAGCGGAAGAAAACTTCTTAGGGTATGTAGGTACCCAATAGTACCCGCCTAGGCGCCGAACTCCACAAATTCAAATCTCGCGGTTTGTTTTTTGAGTCTGTCAACACTGTTTTTAACAGACTTTCTTGAAGTGGACAACACTGAAAACTTTTTTTTTCAACAGTGGCGTCACTGGGGTTGGAGACACCCCCGAGCACCTCAGAAATCTTTTTATAACAATGTTACTTTCTCTTCAATCATAATATTATTTCTACACATCACTGAATGTAATGGCAACCACCTATTGACAAAAAAATTAAGAAAACAAAATATTTGAGTTTTGTATGTTTATTTATTTATTTCGTATTTCACCGCTCGACCTACTTACTGGCATTGTGTAACCCAAATAATAAAATATGTGGTATCTTATCGTCACTCTATTTATAACTTTTATCTGCATGTAAACTAATATGGTCTTTTCGTATTCGTATTCAGTTATATGTACATGCTTATGCCGTATAAATTCACATACGTAAATGTCTAATTAAAACATTTCAGAACTGCACCAAGATTATGATTAATTTAAATTATGTTTTATTATTGCGGACGTTACAGTTAGGCGTAAGGTTTACACAAAAATGAAGGTTCAAATAATATACAAGTTATAGACCGATGCACATGGAAGTACATTTGCAAATACACGCAAGCGCCAGAAAAATATTAATAACAACAACTTACTACTTCGCTATTCCCGAAGATTTTTTGTCCTGATAGTTTTCCAGTGTCTTTATACTAGAAATAAATAAATATTTTTTTGTAATGAATTCAAGAAATATATTTATACATAAATTTTATTATAATCCACTTTTTTTTTCTAACTGAAATATTTAATGAAAAATACCATTAGTGGAAAATTCGGATAGAGATCATAGAAATGACAATGCTACTTCGTATTTTCATTATTATTTATGAATACATATTCTAAACAACTATTTTATGTGCATTTTTCCAATGACATTACAAACTTACATTAAGTAAAAACAGTTTAATGTACGAATAAATTGATTTCGGGTGTTTTTAAATCGACGTGGTAAATTTAATTTCTAAACTGATTGTGGGAACAATTCAGACAAGTGATAAAGTGGATGCCAAAATATTATTAATGTAATTAATTAATTAGTTAGTATGCATCTTTTGAATTGTGTACTACTTTTATTTAAAATTTTGGCAGATGTCGTAATTTTTCAAGTTTACTTAATGTGTTCATTCGTAAGGTACATTTTTGAGATTAACTACAACAATGCTTGTTTTTGAAAAGCAATGATCATGAGGCTAAATTTTTTTTTTATAAATATATATGATGATTCACAAATCTTACAATTATGATATCTGGTGATCAATGGTCTGCAGTAGTATCGATGTCACCCTTATAATGGTAGTTACAACCCCGTGGGCCATTCCCCCGTCAACGCCACTGCTTTAGATGTTCACAGAAATAAAAATTATTAAGTTGTTAGAATTTTAAATATTTATTTATATCTGTAGTTTCCAATGATACGTAGCAAACCTGGAACTTATATATATCACACCGGGAGATAAACTGTCTCTGTAAGGGGCTGATACTAAATGAGCTCTCGAATCTGGCAGATGAGCTGTTTCCTGGAATTAATTTCAGTTTGTTAGGATTATTGTTGCTGACGTTAATTCATTTGGTACCTACCTAATTAGTTTGTTATCAAATTACCAATGTCTCCATCAATCAATTTTATATAGGTTTTATTGGCTTTAAAAATATTTTGTGCGGTCGAGGGCTTCGCTACTGCAGATTGCAGATATTGTGGAATAATAATAATTATTATTTATTCCAGAATTTATGCAGGGATAGTGCAATGCAATACATTTCATATTTAGAAATAATATATAAAATAGTTAGAATAAGAAAAATAATAATGCATCGATGGGCAAGAAAAATGCGGAAATTAAGTGAAAAATATTTCAAAAAAAGATAAACACTAAAATGTGTGAAAGCAGTCGTTTATTGTGGATATTTGGACATCTTCCATCTCCAGAGGGCCATCAAGGGGACTCCATTCAGGAACCATGGCAGTGATGATTATATTATTTGATTTGCGTAGTCTGCGCCCATGTGGTGGCAAAGAAGCGCTCTGAAAGAGTGCACTCGTCACTCCAGGTACATTTCCGTAGAGCTACAGTATTTCCGTAGGCGGAAAAGTTGGCGATAAGCATTATTTTAAGCGAATTTTAGCTAATGCCATTGGGATGCAGTGTAATCCACTCACAGTTCTGACGTGTACAGCGATGTGCAGAATGCCTCGAATAGTATATTTTTCACTTTGTAGTGCAAAAGTGAAAACGCCTTGACAGAATACCTGCTCTAACTGATATCGCTCTTCTTTGCCTTTCTATGTCCTCAATGTCTTTCAGGTCGTCTAACATTAACTAACATCTATTTTCCTTCCGTGTAGCCATACTGAATGTGTTAGCATTAATAAGCCAGAATAAGACGTATCGAAGGAACGAACCTTTAAAATAATTTAAGTTAATAATATTTTTATGAAATAACATTTTGAGAACCTGTGAAAAACTCCCCTGGTTTAATCAGTCTAAATGTAGGTAGGTGTATTTTTTACTATAAACCAAAAATTCTTTATAGCCCGAATCATATAAAGATGAGAACTTTCGTTAAAAACGAATCAAATATTCTCAAGAACCTTCAAGCTATGAAGTATGTTTCTTTTTTCATTTAAATAACAGAAATGAAATTCTCAAACAGCCACATAAAGTTTTACGAGCAATTTTGTATATAAAGTTCAAGCCAGATATTTTTCCTTGAAGGTGGGTTGGTAGGTACCTCCGGAATCTGTGTTTGAGGAGAATAAAAGCATAGATAAATTACATTCTTTCTTTTATCTCTTTTTAAATGTGCAATAGAACGTTACGTTCCAAAAATACAATATTCCTTTGTGAGTCGTTTTCAAACTTCCTTTCACATACTGCATCTCTTTTCTTCTTACAAAGTGTAAGGAATTGATGTTCTCCGCAGTAATCAGCTTTGAAGCTTTCATACAATTTCCTTAAAACATGCGCAGACCGTGTCTGTAACGGGGAGCGTTGAGCATTCGCTTAATAAATACATTACTCATTACTCGCCTTTGAATATTATTCATGTCTCTTTCAGTGCGCAAGAGAATTCATCTTATGATTCAAATCCATTCTATCCTGCCATTTAATTTTGAATCTTCTAGAGATTTAACTCATTTTGTACTGATCCTGGTCTGATAGGTAGGTACTTACTACCGACATTGAATCCTTTTCGCCACCTACTGCAAAAAATATATATCATTGATTTATTTGCTAACCTTTTATATGAATACCGATCAAAAGTCCAAACTACCCAGTGCCATCCCCAGTTAGGGTATGTTGTGAGGCTGAAGGAAGTGTGGCGGAAAGGTCACCAGACACGGCTAAAGCCACTTAATACCTACTATTAAAAGCCTTTTTAATATGCTTTCGCTCCAATATTAGTTCACGGGAGTTGTAAGTTAGGTACTTACCTCTATGTAGTTTTTCTTATTTTTTATCAAGTACTTACCTACAATTATAATAAAATATATTTCTAACCATTATTAATCTACATCCTCCCAACTTACCGGAGAAATCAATAATTTTGTTGTAAATCTTACCACACTTTTTTATTATATTGTAAAGGAATATTAGAGTTTTGTGTAAATATACCTTGCAAATTAATATTCATTTATTCAATTTGTGCAATTTTCATAACATTACACATTTAGGGTCTAAGAATTTAAACAATATGAACATAAACACAAAAAAATCACAAAACGTAATTAATTAATTAATTTTTTCCATGATTTTATTTTTAAATGATTGTTGAGGTCTGAGGTCGATATCTCAATTTACTGACTATTTTTTTCTTAATTACGATTCGATTCCTTAGTATGTGTCTTCATAAATTTCCATTTAAAAATCTACATCCAGTATTCAATGCACCTATTAACTCTTTTATTTTCAAAATCCTATTGTAGGCATGCTTAAATTAAAGTTATAATTAAAATGTGTGTTCACAAATCAAAAAGATGAATCCTAATGTGAGGAAAAGTTTTTTTTTCCTTTTCTACCCCATAAATTACTATTTTTAATCTCTAAAATTTTTAATCGCGTAAAATACTATTGCACAACTCGAAATTTCATTTGAAACATCACATTTTTATATGTAAGCTGATCCTTTAATAATACTATGGAAGAGGAGCTTTCGAGGGAGATAAAAAGAAAAAAGCAAACATGTCAAACATAATATTATCGAACGCGCATTTCATATTACGCGGCTGAAGTTCTATTCGTCAACCGTTGGTTCGCGGGACGCCCGCAGTACGGACTGCGTGGATACCATTGGAGTGCGGACTGAGCGGAGTGCGACTGGAATGTTGGCAGCGCCCCAAGCGGGTTCACGCTTGCGCCCGTACCAACTTCACAGTCGTCCATCGGCCGCTCGCCGTGCAACTTGTGTCTCTAGGTTATGTCAAACTGTGTCTTGGATTTATTCACAAGTGCCTGAAATGTGTATTAAGTAAACAATCAATTAAAGTTTAGTTACAAATGTTAGCATTGTTACAATTGTGTCCAGTTCTGTTTGTGCAACATAACCTAAATTTTTGGTGATGTCAAATTTATACAAATAATATTTTTGTAAGATTTGTATATTTTCAGTGTTGTACCCAGTGTTTGCCTGTGAATATTTGGTTTTGTGGATGCAATTCTAAGGATTGATTAAAACCGTCGGATGTTATCTGTAAGTCTGAATTAATTATATTTCATAATATCTAGATTTATCTGTCAATAAACTTGCTGTCAAGTTTTTCAACATTCAGAACTTATGTGTGTTATCCATTATTATAGTTTTATTAAAGCACAATTATAATACAATACAATACAACAAACAACATAACGCGTCCTATCGCTATTAAATGTATCTTACAACTTAAATTTGAAGCATTTTCCTGATCCATACGTGTAAATAAATTTGAATTTTTTGAAGTTTGTCGCTATTCTCTATTTTACGAATTCGTGAATATTCGACACAAAGTATGACCATCCTACCAAACCACATTTTCATTTAATAAAAAAACGTTTCAAAAATACAAATTATAAGCTTCGTGCGAAGAAAATAGTACTTTTGAATTTTGTATACGTGAAAATCTCAGTTTGTCCAACATTACGTTTTGGAATCAGTTCGCTGTCGTTTGAGACCGGCAGAGCCATCTGTCGCGGCAGGTGGTAACGATTACCTTCCCGGCAGCGATGCAAAAGGCAAACTTTTTTCGGGAACAAAAAATCTCCGTTGGTGGTTAGGTACTTATTCAAATCGGCTATTTTTGTATCACCATTCAACGGTTTTTATAAATTTTATGTTTAATCTGTTCACCAACTGCTAATAAAAGAAATATAACCACTCGAACGATCGCGCGTCAAAAAACTTTTTTCTCCGATTGCTCGCGGTTTTTTGGCGACGATTTTGAATATTTTCCGCCAACATTAAAAAAATCAAACCTCCGAATTTTAATACGGAAACATAAAACTGATTATAGTGCTATACAGCCAATGAATTCACCTATATTTTAATAATTATTCTATATTTTTAGAATTGATAGATAAATTATTAAAAAATCTTAAACTTTATAAATGCGCGAAATTTGCGTTTTTGTGATTTGAAATTGCCGCCAGTGGCAGTTTTAAAAATCTTTATTGAATATTTTCTACGTTTTTATGTTCTCTATGGCCTGTTTGATAATCACAGATGCAAGAATGTAATAGAAAAATATTTTTTTGCATGTTAAGATCTCTTCAAAAGTTTGGTCAGAAAATAATTTTGTAAAATTTGAGTGCGTGACGCGTCAAAATTGAAATCACTGTATTATATTATATAATAAATTTACCACAAAAACTGGTATAACGTTAGGAAGATACATTAACTGTCTACAATTATTAATAAGCATAGTCGCCGTGTTGGCTTTATTTTATTCATTTGATGAATTATACAGAGAGCCTATTTCACGATGTCAAAATCATGGTGCTACTTTTTAAATAATTGTAAATTAGAACTGGAGATTTGTAACCATGTTTTTATATTACGTGCAAAACGAGGAAATAAGGCTTAAAGTGAGATATATATCATAGATATAAACATTGCCAATATTTCAGGGGGATACTTTGAAAGTTGATGAAATTCACCAATATTTGACCAAAAATCACTTCTGACAGCTACCTTAAGGTCAATCTACATAGGGTAAATCGGAATATGTAAAATGATGATAAATTTGTATATATATATCAAACCTTTGTATGACCGTAGAATTTCAAATAAAATCATAGTGATAATTTTATATCTAAACGCAAAGGTATCGAAAAAAAATGGGGGAGGGAAAATAATTGATGGAACCAATAATTGATTTATTTATTAAGCCCTAATATCCTTTAAAATCAATATTACAGTTGTATGGTTACAATGAAAGAGCAGTATATTGATTTAAACATTGTTTACACCTTTTGTCATAATAAAAATGTATTCAGTTTATTGGTTTATTCATAATTTAAGAAAATCAATACATAATAATATCATTGTGCCTCGCTATAGAGTGAGATTCTGAGTATCGCTCTGGTGAGGGACCACCATTCAGAATTGAACATTGCTTGAATTGGCTTAGTTATGTTCAGTGACTAGATCTGGAAAAGCATCTTTACAGAAAAATTGACAAAATATAATTAAGACATAAAAATAAAACGAGTTATTTAATGTGTACAATAAACAGGGAAAAATGAGAAAACCTGTGCATTTGTTAACATGCATATTTCAATGATCAGAATTGAAATATACATATTAAATGTCCACCGAACCTTATCATATAGAACCTTTGAGGACAACATAACATGAGACGTGAGTATGCGGAAAGAAATGATTATAAGTCCAGCCATCCAGGCCATCATAATTGATGTTCAAACAAATTTAATTAAATTTATAAATTAGAATTTCATAACTAAAAAACCAAAAAAGAAAAAAATGAAATAAAAAAAAACCCTCAGCAAATCTATATTGTAGTGTGATATGGCTTCATGCAATCATAGCATAATGCCACATCACACACATCACACTTTGTAAGGGTCCTTTTGAAAATGTTATTTATGTTGCACCAGGCACATTTCACCTTTTTCCCGCTACGGACCACGAAGTGGTTGCCTTTCAGGATAGGTCGCAGAGTCTTTCCTTCAGCTATTAGGCCAATGGTCCGCACAGTCGTGTCAATTTGACTACGACAGAACAGCAGAAGGAGTTCATCCGCAACCTCACTCCTGAAGTTTCGGTACAAAATGCGTTTATTTTCCTTGCGGAGCTTTGAGCCGTACAATATATACGCATTCTGCACCGAAACGCTTAGTAGTCTCCTGAAAAGCTTCTTGTACCAGACCAGGTTTCGCTGTCGTTCAATGGGGAAGCCTGACAAAAGCTGATCTTTTCGGTCAACCCCCCCCATTACCTTGTTATAGTCTAGTACGAGTTGAGGTTTGTAAGTCCAGGTACCAAACTTTTCAACTGCCCCGATTTCTGCCTTATGGTAGGTGGACAACATACTTACCAGGTTTTTGTCCAACCAAACCATTACATTGAGGTCCCCGCAGTTCGAGTATACAACCTCACCTTCCCTCAGTTTGGACCGGAGATGGGACTTAAATGCAGAGGGCACAAATTCTCGGTTTAACCGCAATGTGCCCATGCAGTCCATCCCATTTCTTTTGAGGCATCGTGCCAATAATGGACTATTATAAAAATTGTCCATTATTAATGTATACCCCTTGTTAAACAGAGGGCTGGCCAGGTCGTATACTATCTTTGCAGTGGCCCCAACTGGGCAGATATTGTGAGCACCCAAAAAGTTGGCCTGTGTCATGTCGTCCGTCATATCTTCCGTTATGTCTTCCGTCATATCTTCCTGGTCTGGATTTGTCGATTCAGCCTGTCTGGAAATGGTCTTCCCCGTATAAATTTGGAATTTCCAAAGATAGCCAGACTTGGACTCACAAAGCTCGTAAGACTTTATACCCGCACTGGCCGCTTTGGTTTTGATCATCTGGACGAATCCCAAACGGCCTTTATAGCAGAGTAAGGATTCATCCAGAGAGATGTCTTGCTCGGGCAGGTATAAAGTCTCAAACTTATTTGAGAGGTGGTCCAAGACGGGTTGAATCTTTTGTAACCTTCGCACAGATAATGGTGCATCAGAAGAAAGACTTTCATTGTTGGTGAAGTGAAGGAACTTTTTAATTAGAAGAAAACGATTATAATCCATGGCTCGGCTGAAATAAGGCATGGCGGTGAGTTTTTTTGAATAGAAGTAGTCTTTTTCAACAGGAAGGGGACTAATACCTTGATACATTAAAATTGCCAAGAATACATACATTTCCTCTTTATTCGTGGGAGCCCATTTATTGGTACGCGCATGACGCTTAAATTGTTTTTTCGCAATCCATTGATCTGCATACCTGTTGGTCTCTCTCGCGATCAGTTCAACGAAATCTGCATCAAAGATTTTAAGAAAGGCATCCACAGGTTTGCCCATTTCGTCGGTATTGAAAGTTGGTCCCGGCGTGCCTGTGAAAGTCTCCCTTATCCCAGTAAAACGTAAGATATCTTTAGACCAATCGAAAGAGTAACCTTCAGGCGGCAGAATCGAACGCATTGCCTCACTATCTACCTGGTCTTGTCTACTAAAGTCTATGGCCATAGCGGAGTTAGGTGAAACGTTGATAATATTATGATAAGGTATTGGTGGCATGCAGAAGGTATCCTCATCGCTCTCTTCGTGGTCGACGTCACTCGCTTCGTCATCCTCGTCGCTCGATCTGTCCATTTCTGAAACAACAGAAAACCCAAATTAATTTAATGTGTCTATATTACGATAACCCACTGCCTCTGGTACGGCTTATGACTCGCAATACGATGGTCGCGGGATCAAATCAAATAAATTATATTTGAATAATTAGTGTTATTTTCACACAAAATTCATTTAAAATAATATATATTATATTTGCGGCACGTTCCAGAGTGGAAGATACCCATAGTATCGCCCTGGTGTAAGACCCCATTCAGAATTGAAACGTTGCTTGAAATGGTTTTAGCCGTGTTTGGTGACCAGTTCTGAATAGCCAGGTACTTTTCCACCTCCCTCTTCCACACCTCCTTCCCCTCCCCGCTACCTTCAGCCTCACAACATACCCCGATTGAGGATGCCATAGTCTCACTGGCTCCAGATGAGGCTCTTGTGAGGTATTCATATAAAAAAATAAATAAAAAGTTAATCAAATACTTGAGGCGGGCTATGTCAGGAGTCAGAATAGCACAGTCAGGTAGGTATGGAATGAAGAAAAGAGTGTGTGTGCCAAGATCGAGTTGCATGGTGGTTCATCCTCTCTGCCTACCGAAATGGCGTGAAGGTAAGTTAGTTAGTTTTATAACTCACGGTTTCCAAGTACAGACTCTTCTAGTACAGCTGCCTCGTCCACGTTACTGCCCATGTCTGACTCTGAAATAAAAGAAAACACAAATTTACAGTAGAATTTGGATATAATGACTTTGCATTTAACGGTCTACTGTTTTAAGTGACGATAATGTAAACTCTAGTAAGGTTTCATAACTTTTAGTAGGAAAACGTATCCGTTTAAAGTGACCAACTACGTAAAGCGACCTATTTTAATGATAATTTGTCCGGTTACAAAACCCACCTACCAATACAGCCTCGCTTTTGACTAGGAAGCTCGACACAATGAGTCCCGTGAAGCGAAAGTGTTTTTTCAATTTAAGAAAAAAATGCTGTATTACACCGTTTAGAAGCCGGTGAATCAAATGTAATCCTCGCAAAGAAGTTCGGCATGTCTTATTTCTCACTCTGCAATACCCGTTACAGAAAAAAAAAGATGTGTAATGATGCATCCACGTCATAACAACAATACATTTTGTATGTTTGTTATGTGGAATTTTTAAGTACTATGCTTATTTCCTGCCAATATACCAACAGTGAAACTGTGCTAAAGATATCAATATAAAATATAGATAATTGATTTTATATTGAGCCCCTGGTATGACATTTTAAAAAATAAACTCACCGTTCCCAAACGCCGATAATTCTTGGTAGAATGGCACGTCCACCCACAGCTCGCTGTGATAGCGGGCCTCCGGAGAGAAGAGTTCCCCACTCCGCGATGTCCCAGGTAACGGCTCGGGAGATGCTGCACGGATAGGCATAATTGGTGCATTGGGAGCCGTTGATTGGATCTGTGCGGGAGTGGACATCCACGGTGGTGGTACGGGTCGTGGCAACGGTGAAGGCGTCCCTTGTGAAAAGGGACACGTTGTTCTCTCCGGAGATGGAATTCTGAAAACATTTACATAAATCATATAAATTGTTCTCATTCACGTGTGAAACAGTAAGTACAGTATGTAAATAAACAATAAAATTAGAACTCTGTAAAATATGCACTGAATGTGCCAAATGCACAGAGCGCTGATCTTACCAACTATCACTGTAAGAGTGGAACGCTGTCAGGAAAAAACAATAATATTGTATCAAGCATCTAAATACGATTGCTTACTTTTGTTTAGTTTTTCTTGGAGGTGCGGTAGGGAGCAAAATGCGCGCCGCCTGCTTCTTGAATTTTCGGCTTTCCAGCTCTAGCCGGAAGGAAGCAGGCAGGGCCCTAACAGCCTTTAGGGCCTTGACGCGATCCTCTCGCACCAGTAGCAAAGCAGGGTCGCTGTTTAAATAAATACAAATATATGATGAGTTCAACGGCCACAGCAAAGTACTTTCATAAAAAAACATTAAAAAATACTAACACTCCAGACGAGGCTGCAATTGCAGCTCTGCGTTGACGTCCACGTGCAGGTAGTCTGGCACCAGCTCGTACCCCACCTCTCCCTCTTCCTCTGCCTCCTCTTGCAGTCAGCACCACTCTATATATTTTAAATTGAAAACACTTAATGTAAGTACTTAAATGTTTAAATTTTGTTAAATATTGCACTAATATAAAATTTGAAAATAATTATTGGGTCGTGGAGTGCTCCCTTTCCCTGGACGACATTTGTTTCTGCACAAATTTGGTAAAAGTGAAGAAATTAATTAATTATACAACTAAATTACTAAATTTTTATTGTGTGACGAAGGCTTTACACCATTTTACATGTAAAAAAGAGTCAACTTTTTGACATATGACTTAAAATAATTGGTTAACAAATATCTGTATTAATAATGAACCAATTCAAATAAAACTTATATATATCTCTTTGTTTTGAATCACTGTGATGGAATATCTATATTTCAAATGCGCGAGTGCAGTATATAAGACATTATTGTAAATCAAAAACAGATGACGTCTTCAGTTGACGTATTCTTACACAAAAACTTCAACCAAAACAATATATTAGAAACAAACTAATTAAAAACGCATTTCAAAGATAGATAAGTCAATCACAATAACACAAATATATAATTATGCGTTAAAAACCCAATAAATTAATTACTTACGGCATTTTAGGAAGAGTCCAAAATTTCGTGAATGTTAAAAATTTATGGTTTTGTTTTTTGACAGGACGCCTTATAAAACCGCGAAAACTCGTTAAATATCACTTCAAAGACAACGGATAAGTTCATAGACAAAGAGAATATATTATCAGCTATTCGATAAAACAAGTAGCTGGCCAAGGAAGCGTTTTAAATAATTACAATAAATATTTTACGAATGGTAGAAAAATCGGTCCATTTTTGGACCGATATCAATCGCAGAAAAATAAAAGTGGTCGATTTTTCGACCGAAATCGTTCCAGTGGATAATGGCTATTCATTGAACCGAAGCGTGATGGCACTAAAGTAATAATAATAATTCGATAATTTTAATAGCGCTCTTTTTTGTATTGAAAAACTATTCCAGGGTGCTGGACAAATATTACATGTTAGGCTTTAACTTATGTACAAACAGAAGATACAGAAACATGCCGACTCATAAAATAATATATAAATAATTATTAACATTTTTTTAACAATGTCGAGGTCTCTGGTGTAGGTAAATAGATAAATATATATATTTTTAAATTAGGTATCTATGTATTTTTTTTTCTTTTGCACTATAAGCGAGTAAAGAGGTTATTCTAAAACTTATTTATTAAATGAGAAAATGAACATAGGTAATTGTTTAATGAACTTTATAAAAAATATGCCCTCATTTAAAATAAGATTTAGCTTAAACAGAAATTTTACCTGAAGTCTAATATAGTTTTTTTAACATTTGTATCACATCAACTGAAAATTTGCATTGATAGATATTCAATTAGCGGTACTTGTTTATTTTTGTTCTCTTTTTTGGAATCGAACGCTCGTTATTATTTTTTGCTGTACGAGATACAATGATAAATTCTAAAAATGTGGAACACAAAATGGTTTTTCAGTCCTCATCTGCACTCGCCTACTTTCATCGCAATATGGCGTGACGATTGACCTGAAATCTTTACAATACTTGGATTCAGGCATTTTGAATACGAAATCAATACAATCTACCTATGTTAATTATTTCTGCATTCTGCCGTTCGGCGAACACCGTTCTTGCATTCTTTGACATCGGCAAAATACATCCATTTATAAATACCTCCGTATGTTTGTAATTATAATTATTATATTATTGACTACTCTTTTTGTTTTCTTTTTTTATTTTCTTTGTAATAAGATACATGTAGGTTATTTCAATATATTATTATACATATAAACCTACTTATTGAGCTCTTTTTGTAAAATATTCTATCGATCTAGATAGTACACGTAATAAATGACGGAAAGTAACTTAACTTGCCAAGATAAAAACTAAAAAATCAAAAAATAATATCAAATATAGAACAAAAATAATAATATCTTATAAAATATATCATATAGGTAGGTACTTTATCGTTTGTCTGGATTTGAGAAGTTTTTTTATAATTTTCACAACAGGGCAACATTCACAAATAAGGAAATTCAACTGTTTATTTTCAAATGTTTAAATTACTACATTATGGTTAGATGGTTCACAATTCTCAGAAACTCTTGTTGTTTTATAATCCTTATTATATAAGTGTACCTATAATAACTATCTTTATTTTTTGTTTTTCCTTTTATAAAAATTTTAATGCACCTATTTTTTTTCATTTCTTTGTACAATTCTTCCTTTCTTAATTTGTTGTAGTATGCTTTATAATAATTGATGGCACGACCTCCACGTGTAGCCCGGAATAAATATTTTTCCCGTATTTTTACAATCAAATTTCTAAATTGCTCTAATTTAAAAACTTAATTCGTAAATAAGTGCGGTTGTAATTTAATTGCTGTTTTATTACAACAGGAAATACATAATAGGACAAAATATTTCATCATGTGAAATTAGGTAATCGCGTTTTTAACTGAACGTTTATTGAAGTTGTGCCAATTCTGTCACGCAATTTTATAATTTACAATTTCCGTCGGAAAATATTATTTGAAAGTAAACTTGATGGTACTTATTAATATTCTGTTTTAATCTATTGGAAGTAATGGCTAAATAAGATAAAAATGACTCACTTTATTATGTATTTCCAAAAAAATACTGTTCCTGATTTTTGTTTAGTTGAAGATAATATACTACATATTAGGTTCGCGTTACATTGTACAAAATCACGTATTGTTTCATAGTGCTTTCAGACGAAAGAGGTATTGAATTACGTAAGTTTAAACTTAACCTTTTTATAAATTTAATTTTTCTTTACAATGGTATTAACGACAAGATTCGGTTTGGATAAGATACTTATAAAATGAAAAGGCCCTGGACACAGAATTAGTGCATTTTTTTAATGACATTGAAGCCGAATCTAGGGTGAAGAGAAATTTCCTGGCGGCCATCTTGTATGACTTGCGTTTGAAATGATTTGTGTGTAGAGTAATACAAAATTATTTTCATTTTATTTTATTAATGCAACTATACAGGCTTATGGTATTTTTGGGTATTTGATGAGACGTGGAAAGGGTTATGTCATTAAACAAATAAGTACATGAAGGCATTTGCCATATATCTTCCCCCTCACCCCGCTGCTTATAATTGTTCTCAAATATCTCTGTCCGGGCCTTTTCGGTTCATGATTATAATATCTTACAGTTATTCATATAACCTACACCTACCTAGTTTCATTTGAACAGTGACTGTACAGACCTAATTAAATTGACTCACATTATTATAATTATTATTATTTGATAACTTGTATAGCGCCGTTTTTCTGAAAAATCACCTCAAGGGCGCTGCACAAATTATTACGAATACCTAGTATCTATCTAATTTTATTATTTACAAACAGAATCAGAAAAACATCTTTATTAAATCACATTTAATATGTGTATTTTAAGTTTTATAAATATAAGTATATTATATTACGTGACAGCCATTTCGCCTTTCTGAACGCACTGTAAAACTGTGGCTTGGCGACTTGATATTTAGGTATATATGTTTAGTTATTGCTAAACCCTCGTTCGTATATTAAAATATATGTATATCGTAATGTTATCGATAATAACTTCTGTGTTTTTTCCCGAAACGTAATTATAAAATATATACCTTTAATTACGTATTTTGTACATATTGTGTACCGAGTATTTTACTTTCAAATCCATATTATTTTTCTTATTCTGTGAATAATATTTTTTTAGCTTCGATTTGAGCTGCAATCATTTTAATTTATGGCATAGGTACCCATCTACTTAAACTAATTTTAATTACAAATGACTAATTACATTTTTTTGTTAGGTTTCTTAATTACCAAGAATCATAAAAGTAAAATAACTCCTCTTTACTTGCGAACAAAATATTCTTAGTTATTTAATGTAATTTTTTTTTATTTTCCTCTTCTTTTTTTTTTAAATTGAAGAGATCGTAATAATTCTTATCATTTTTTAACATTATAACAGGGATTTTTTTTCGTTGATTTATTGTTTAAAATAAAACATTATTATTTTAGTGTTTAAACTTTTTAGGGATATTGTTTACTAGAATATAGAAAGTCAGATTATCTAGATTATCTGAAGCAGCAAAAACTCTCAACGGTGAGTGTTACGAATTCTTCACAGATTTTATCCTATAACCTATATCCTGTACGTAACGTAATTCACATCATGAGCTTAAAATGCTCAATATCCAACATGACCCCATACTTTTCTTTCCATATATATTTTTTTCGTCGGCAAGAGATCTATCTACTTGAGTAAAAAAAATAAAATTCGCATCGCGTATACCTACCTAGTTCATTATACCTCATATGAAATCCGTTTAAATCAACGTGAAGAAAATCTTACACTCTGTATAAAAAATGTCTATTGTTGGAGTAATGAATCAACGTTCAGACAGGAAAATGAGGACTCTCCGGTATTAATATAATATATTCTGTTATCTGATCGTGTCAGGTCACATCCCGCTGCGTGTTAATTGTGAATTGGCCTTGTCCAGGGAAAGAAAAGTCCACGTTTTACCGAGGCGGTGTTGCCACTACTAAAAATAATATGGCACTAGGACAGTGGACGGGACAGGTGTTCGCCGTACCTACCTGGAATGCCACGCAGTCCCACCCGCGTGGGTACCTACCTACCAGCTTACCGACACCGTAACAGGCCACGTGGGCTCGCCGCCCGCTCCTCCTGTCATCCATTACCAGGGTGACGTAAGAAAGCCCGCGAAAGCTCCGTACGGCGAATGGCCGATTCGGCCACGGTACCACGGTGAATGAAGCGGCACGCGATGCGATTGATGACACCTAGTTGCACGCGTGACCGGGTGGCGCCCGACCATGGCGGGGGACACGTTGTCAATCACGCCTCCCGCCTGCAGTGGTCAGCGTGAACGACTTGCAAACGTAAACATTGCGGACAGGCCCTCACGTTTACGGCCAAGCTCACGACATTTTTTCGCACTGTACGTTTGTCTACGCTTTGCTCTATTCATAGAAAACTTTCATGTCTTATGCCATTTGCATCAATCTTCCTGCCGAGACCCTAGACACTAAAAGCGCCTCTATTGTGAGACGAATGGGCACTTTGTTCTAATTTGTTTTTGATTTCGTAAATATCTGTCTTTACGACCTACAATTTATTGTATTCCCCGCAATTCATTTTTTCTGAATTTCGCATTTTACGAGGATACGTGATAAACGATTTGACTTCAGTAAATAAATAAACATCTACCTTAGAGTTTCATTGTCTGTGCCATTAAAAAAATTAACTTAACCTCACTTAAAATATATAAAACCACACAATGTGACCATTGAACCAATAAAGTCCTGATTTTAAATAACTTTCAATACATAAATATGTTTTCGAAATCGAGTTTTTAAAATATTGACTTCCATCTTGACTTGTGGCTTAATATATGATGGTTTTTAATTCTCCTAGTAGGTACCACTGCTTTTAACCTATCAACCTTCAAATTATGATCTAATCTCACTATTCTTATAGGATAACCTCATTGTAGTGCACTTTGAATGGATATTATTGGTCGATGATATTTTCACATCGTTTGCAAGTCCAACGACTCCTTCCCATTATTATATCTGAATAATACTTTATATAATTTGGATAAGATATCCTCCTTGTTCCCTATCATGGAAGATGCCATCGACCCGGCAACGTTGCAAGTCACATGGCCTTTATTTTTGGAGCAGGTAGAAACGTTTACAATGAAATATGAACAACTTTAAAAAAAGGGTTAGAGGGCTCTGCCCTAATTTCAGGCCGTTATCGGGACAATGAATAGGCCACAACATGTTTTCAACTTGTTTAGCTTTAGCTGCGGAGATAAAAGAATCCTAAGTGAGATTGAAAAACTCATTTGACCACAAAATAGCCAACTACGGAAATTAATCACGCTTCTTACATAATCTATTCCTTATAACAAAATTGTTTACCTTTATCGTCATCATAAATACTAATTTCGGCTGTGGGTGTGCCTGTGATTGTAACTCTGGTTCAATGAACTCGGATTTGTTTTGAATTTAAGTGTCATTTTAAAAATAAGATGTGTCAACAATTCAGAAAGCGATATAGTACATACCTGTAATGTAATATTTGTTGCAAGAAAACTATTTTATTTCTACATTATTTCAAATGTGTATTTCTTTCATTTAAATTTACTGTGGCTATTCTATAGTATAGTAAGATTTATATAGGGTATGTGCTTTTCCATTCTAAAGGAAGCGTCGATTTACTAACTAACTAGATATTCGATAGGTAAATTTCTGATCGTTTCTAATTTGTCAAGAAAAAAATTTAATTAAATCTATTCTCTACGATTAAATTAAATCATAAAGAAATTAATTGACAATATTTGTTTTTGAGAGGCACGGATCAAGAGGCAAATATTTTATAAATACTTTCAGCTTTATAAATCCCACACTTATAATCTTATATTCCGTGTTTTTTCACAGGTTTGCGGTAGTTGCAAAATCAATTTCGACCGCATTTGAAAAACGATTTATAGGTAATTGACACTTTAATGCAATAATAATATTCAATAAAAAACACAAAGTTGTTCTTGACCACTTTAATTTTATTTAAACTCTACCGGTTACGGAAGAACCCTTCCTTCATCAAGAGAACATTAAAAACAACCATCAAACAATAAGTTTTTGATATTCTCCTAATGAAGGAATGGTTCTTCAGAAACCGGTACAGTTTAAATAAAATAAAAGTGGTCAAAAACAAATTTATGGTTTTTTATTGTAGATTAACGAGCCACAAAGTTAATGCTTTTTACAAATAGTCGATAGTAATAATAATTTATTGCAGATTAGTATGCAATAATATGTAGGTATATTATTTGAAAATAAAGATAAATTAATGTAATGAATCAATTTCGTTTCCATTTCTACGCAACGTGCTTTTTTATGACATTTTATATACGTAAATAATATAAATAAATACTTGATATCTTCGGTGTCATTTCCTTTGACGATATTGGTTCGCGATGGAATAGTGTGCAATAAGCATCTTTAACCTTTATTACAACTCAAATTCTAATTACACGTAAAAAATTGAAACAAACTAAATATTAACTAAAGACTTACTTAAAAAATATTCGATTCAAGTTATATAAAATGCATATATGTAAAATAATCACATTTATTATGTAACTTGAGATTCATGAATGTAATTACACAATATTATTATTTTTTTTTAAACCAATTATAAAAAAAAATATCAAGATCATCGATTTTAATTATTAATAAAACACTAGTTTAAAAACCACGCCACGCGTTGCTGTGGATCAGTCTGTCTGTTCGGATAGAAAAACTATAGCGCGTGTTGCTTTTACGAAACATGTTTTTACCTGGCACATTTGAATGCAACGTTGTGTCAAAATTTTAAAAAATACCGGTGAAGAACTTTTGGATTTTTAAGATTTTGAACAAACGAACATTTAGGACGGGTTGTTTCGGAGAACTTGAACAATTCTTCAAATTTCAAAGTTAATTTTCAAGTTCTGTGAAAGATATTTTTAAGTTCTGTTTTTATTTCAGTTCTGTCAAGCAACTAGCCTATAATGATATAATAACAGAATTTGAATAGGACTTTCACAGAACCCGTAAATGAACGTTGAAATTTGATCAATTGTTCAAATTCTCCGAAACAACCCGTCCTTACAATTCTATTTATATAAAAAAAATGTTTGGTGGTGTTTATTCATAGATATGAAATACAAATTGAAATCGTTTTGTCGCCACTATTTCAGGTTTTTAACCTGAAGCAATATCTAATAATGAATATAGAATCGGATCATATAATTTAATTAAGTTTGATGCGAGAACTCTGTACTTAACATATTCGACGACTATAAAATATAAACGTCCTGTTGCCACGCCCAAGTAACAAGCAAGATAAATGCAATCACTTATTAAAATACACAATATTATTTATTAGTATTAGCAATGAAGGCATTGTAATGATGAGAACAATAAACAAACACACCTAAATCATTCCGTCCTCCGCACATTTTTATGTTTTGCCGTACTCTTAATTGCCGATATTACTGGTAAGTCCGACTTACAATTATTATTATTATTGCCTTAATTAATTTATGACCACACAGTCGTAAACCATTTTATGGCTTTAATTAAAACCGGCCGAAGCTCACGCCACTTTTCATAAATATTAAATAATATTTATTAAAATTATCATGACGCGTTGTTTTTTTTAGTCCGGCCGATATGGAAGCTTCCAATTTGCTACGTTTTCGAAAAACTTTGCTCTTCTCTCGTGTTCAGTGTCACGTAAAACGTTTTTGATTAACTTTATTCGGCAAACCTCGTTACGTGGATCGCGGCGTTTTTCGTTTCCGCTTAAAATCTGATTACGTAATTGTTTTAGCGCAAATCTAGTGATAAAATGTATTTTTCTTTGATATTATGCTAGACTGTGGTAGGTACCTTAATAAAAAGGGAATGTTAGAGATTTGAAAGGGGAAAGGGTCATTTAACCCTGACACGAAACTAAGTAATGTTTGTGTTTTGTTAAAACGGCGAAATTGGTTTGTTTTTCATTTTAGCTTCAAGTATAATCGTACAGTAATCAGTAATCATAGCTGCGGTTTGAAAATTTCAACGGTTCTTTATGAAAATAACAGAGGGCTCCACTTCCGTTTCCAACAATCTTGAACTGTACCATCACTAAGAAATAATACTATCAGATAATAATACAGATTATATGTTTTTGGATAGTCATTCGTGCTCTGCATTACTAACGTTTGTCAGAATGCCCGTGTGTCAAAAATCGATACAATGGCACATTTTTCTGGTAAACTTTACATTGTGATACATTGATATCCGATTAGACTTTGGTATCGCTTTCAGGCAATAAAGGTCAAAACTTTACACTTACTCATCCTCCGAATCTCAATTTTTACATTCTCCTGTCTTGTCGGCACACATCGGTAGATAAAACTTGATATTTATGGCTGCACAGACTGCCTTATAATTCGCCCATAATAATAATAAAATCCGTTGTAGTACTGTTTTTAGAATCGCTTTTACGGCCTGTTTATCATCGGTGCCGTTTCCATAACATAATGTACGTACAATGGAGTGGAAATATCTAATAGACTGCCATCTACCATTACATTATATTAGTGAAATTTACATTTTGCTCCACTTTATTCTCCTCGGAATAGACAAAGCAATATAGTGTGCATTTCTACAAATAATAACTTCACTCTGGCTATTCTACATTTTGTTTCCTAATTAACAAGCCCTATATTTCTAGTTTCATCGCAAGTTTACATGAAATACGAACTTTTGGTTAGTGACAGGCGTAATCGAAATATTTTAGTAATTGATATTTTTAATTTAGACTTTGAAACTTATGAATGTAAAGTTTATATGCATCACTGCAAACAACCAGAGTGGACCAAATGAATTTTACAAATTCATACTAAACTTGTAAAATAATCGTGAAAAACTGTAAATTTTATCATAAGTACTACTGTACTTTTTCCTGGTATCGTATTTAACATGTTCGCTAAACATGTGATCCAATTTGTATACTAGTCACAGGCTTCGTATTGAAATTGTTTCTTTGTGTTTTGACAGTTCCTTGGATATTTTAAATTTGCAAGCTGAAAACGGTTGGTCACTAGAATTTCAGTAAAACATTTGTTTATTTTATGACAGCTCACCTTTTTAGTATTGAAAGAGTTTTCGTTCTGCAGAAAACTGAATTCTGTGAATGTTCATTAAAATGATCTAAAGTATTATCCCTCATGTCTGAAAGAGACGTAGTGACTAGTTGTTCTAGTAAACCTGTAGGTACGCATTTTTTAAGAGATGTAACACAATATTTTTTATAGTCAAGATTTAAATCCATCTAATTTTTTTTATTGAAAAGTGTTGTATGATTTTATTACATGACGTAATTAAAAATTAATCACGATAATGATTTTTACCGTGAAGTTCTCAAATATATATGCATATATATATTATGTTTTTTATGTGAATATCGCACAAGAGTCCCAACTGCTCCTAATCGTCTGGAGTCAGTGAGACTGAGGAGGGTTGTTTCACAGAATTTGAACAATTCATCCAATTTTAAAGCTAATTTTCAATTTCTCTGAACGTTCTATTCAAGTTCTGTCATTATATCGCTATGTATCCAAATTTCACTAATAAACAAATAGTTAATGTTAATTAGGTGTTCGTTTCAAGTGACCAACCAGGTAAGTATAGTACTGTGTATTATCTCCATATATAGTTAGTAATAACATAGATCATTTTAGACATGTATTATATATTTGTACAGCCCCCTTGAGGTGATTTTGCAAAAAAACGGCGCTATACAATCATCCAAATATTATTATTCGTATGTTGCGTACTAGGTAGTGGGGAGGGGAAGGATGTAGGAAAAAAGAAGGCGGAGAATTAAATATAGTACATAGCTGTTATCCAAACATGGCTAAAGTCATTTCAAGCATCTTTTCTATTCTGAATAGTGTACCAGGGCGAAACTGAGCGTATCTTCCGCTCTGGAACTTGCCCCAAATACAGGGTGGGGCAAAAGTAATCACCCTATTGGAAAACGCTATAACATTTGCAAATGGCGCCAAATGTCAATTCGTTTTTGACATTTGTGAAGTAAACAAACGCAGAATACAAATCGACAAGGCATGAATCGGTTTACTGGAAAAAAAAACAAATTTCACAAGCAGTACCGAAGTTTATCAAAAATTTTCGTACTTTTACTTGATTTAAACCCAATACTTCCGGATTCGTAGTCGAGAGCCTTAATCCTCGACCGCGTAGGCCGCCAATCTATCTACAATCTAGCATTTCCATGTTTACAATTAAGGTGATGCACTACGTCGTGTAATATTTTAAATTGAGTCGCTATCAATAACAACCCTTACGTAGATGGCGATAAGGTTTAAATACCCGCTTAACACCATCCGCCTGTTTTGATTTATGCAAGAAAAAAACATGACCAAAAAGTGCCTTTTATTTTATTTTGTGGATGTTCAGGCATAAATATTTAAAAAATTTTCGATCTTTTTATAAATAACTTAATTTGCCACATTATACAATAAAATCATAACCGAAAATGGGTTCGTAAGTAGGAGATTTTGAACTTTAAAGCAGTTTTCATAGGTCTTATACATTATTTTTTGCTGGGCTTATAAAAAGACTTATCTAAAAAATACTCCATTATTTCAAAGGCCAAGATGTATTCTACTCGCAGTATTTAATTAAAGCATCTGAAACATTTCTAGGCGACCAAATTTTCAAACCAAAAACACATGATTTTGCATTACTACGTATGGCATCGCCTTAATTACCTTTATAGATTGTGAGTGGTAGAGGTTTTATGATCGGCCCTGTGCCTGGCGAGTAATAGCGAACGCGGAGCTAAACTAGATTCACTTTCTTGTCGTTTGTGAGTTATGACTGCGAGTTCATAGATCCTAATGATTTAATGAAACATGGCAGGCCATGACCAGTACACGCTTCAACAGTCATTAAGAGTTGACCTATTGGTTAACACGCTGCGGGGGTGAACCCGGTGAAGATGTTATGCCGAACCTAAAGCATTGTCTCAATTTACTATCCTGAACCTATATTTCTATTCCCTTTACGTTATTATTTATTTTAAGGCAAAAAACTCACGGAGAAAAATGAGTACGGCTGATTCATTAAAATCCTGTTAAAAACGTGATGTCACGCCATTTACAACCAACTATCGGTACTTTCATAATATATCTGATGACGTGTGAGCTGATATCCTATTAAATACGAATACGAAATTTTTTTTTGGATCAACTTTATTGAGTAAAACCTCAAATTGTAATATTTAATTATTGAAGACAATATTAGCGATTTCTAAACGAAAATCTGAAACAGAAAAATCAGAAAAGGATACGGGGCCGGTATATTGCCGGGGCCCGGCAAGGCAAAGGTCCTGGTTTCGTGTTCTAAATGTGACCGTATCCTTTTCTGATTTTTCTGTTTCAGATTTTCGTTTCAATAATTAAATACAAAGACGAAATTCTAAAATATATTACAATTTTTATGATCACCTGTTCCGACATCCTCGAAACATTTCGCGTTTTACCGACAGTTTGTTAGGAAACCTGTAAAAGAATTACGAATAATTTGACCAGATTCTTAATAAATTAGCAATATTTTATATTAGTAAGTTTTCTCCGTGTATCTAAACAACATTAGATTAAGAAACTTTACTGGCTTTACTTTGTTTGACGTCGTATTTTTGTATTATAAATAAAAGCCGTTTATTTCTTACAAAAATGATACAAAACAAGTTCCTCTCCCTCTCTTTTTTTTATTTTACGCAATTACTAAAACTTCCAAATTGGTTGAATTTTGACAGCTTCATAAATATTATATTATAATTATTATTATTTTCCATATATTATCTTTTACTGGGCGTACATAACGAAATTTTATTGATGATTGTTTCCCGATACCTATGGTTTTGTGCATAACCATATTGTTTGGTTCCAAAACTGTGTTTTAAAATAGAATTCTAGGAAAATTTCTCCCCAATTCAAAAAGAATTTTTCCAGGCATTCTTAACTCGTTTTGCACGAGTTTTATTAGAAAAACGTGGACTGTCACTTCCACACCTCCGTAAATCACGTGAATTATTATTGTATTTGCACGCACTGCCGCACAATACCGGTCGTCCATTATTTAATAACCATTTTAATATAATAATATATTTTATGTGTGCATCAGTTTATGTATTACTCCCCTTGCGAGATCCGCTTCTCTGTAATAATATTCGCACATACAAATCGAAAACTTTATTCATTTAAAGTTGTTCCCAGAAGCTGGCGGAGTTCCTCCCTACTCTCCCTCCTCCCTCTGCCTCCCCCAGGCCTCCCACCCCTAATCCACCACAAAACTTTACTCCTTTCGAGATATACTTTTTCTCTGGATTTCTCTGAAGTTCTCAGAGTTGTTTCCTTAAAATTGGCGGACATACACTTCCCAGGGTGGCCGCTATTAACTCCGGTTCTTACACAAGTCAAGTCACTCTGTTAATTATTTGAAGTGGCCCAGTCATTGTGTTTAAAGAGAGCTTTGGCAGACGTTAATTAAATAAATCCAATTCCACTAATTATTTCTTACCAGTTAGAATGTTAAATGTTGACTTCTGAATATTTTGATTAGCTAGAATAAATTGTTTTAATCTTTGAACCGCTTTTATTTTATATGAAAGAACTTCCCATCGTATGAATTTATGATATTTTATTTGAAGGAGTTCTAGAAACTCTATTTATGTGATGTTTATTAGAATCCTGGAATCTTGCAAATTTCAGGGAATTATCAAGATCAAATATAAAGGTTTTTTTAGAAACATCTCCGAGACTTTTTCAAGATATAATTTAATCGCAAATGTACATAATCTATTATATCGATGCGAAATTGTGAAGGGACGCTGATGTCGCCTATTTGCATATTCAGTTAATAAATTCAACATGAAAATAAGATTAAATTTTCATTACTTCTGATACCACAGCACATTTCTGTCTGTTTTTTTGTATCGCTTCGACTCTTAAATACAAATTTCAAGGTGGAGACACACTACGTTATACGCATCGTTGCTTGGCCTATTTCAGCATTTCGCTCGCCATACTCTACCAATGGAAATGTATGGCGAGCGATATGCTGAAATAGGTCAAGCCATGAGAATATATATATATAATACAGTCTGTCACAAACATCATACGTATATAATATACGTCTGGAAAACCTGGAAATTGAAAATCTGTGACCAACCATGTTAAATGTAAAAATATTGTGCAACGTTGCTGTGTATCAAACTTTTAAGTATCCAGACAAAAATATCTAATGTTTTCCGTGTTATTGCAATTTTAGCGCGCATACAGCCTGCACACAGGGGTCAGTTTTCCCTCCCCGGAGCCCCGGACAGGGGCCGGGGGCGGGGGAGGGGGAGGGGGCCACCCCGGGGACATGATTCTAGTTTACTCTTCACACAATAACCATTTATTCAGATTAGGCCAAGCTTCCACCAGCTGGATTCTCGAATTGTGCACGACGAATTGCGTTTTTTCCGCAAACTTTTAAATCTACTTAACATTAATTCAGGTTTTATGGCCACTGAGATATATTTTACGTAATGTGTTAAACCTTATCTTATTCAGCGTAATTTTCTTAACGTTTTTCATTTTATTACTTTTTTAATTTTTTCAAATATTGTCAGGAAAAACAAAATCATTCAGTAACTCTCTCGAATGTCGTGAATTGTTAATTGTTACCATAATTTTCAATATTGTCAAACATGGTCTAAAGCTTCTACTTGAAACCCCAAAACTTCATTATTCATTTTGTGATACTGTGCTAATTTTTATCGCACCATTTTAGTGCAATAACACTCGAAGAGCGCCTTACAAAGATAAACAATAATTATGTAAGTATAGTTTTTTATTTGATTTATATTATTGTTACAATAATCTATATAAATAAAAACGTAAATGTTCGTTGGTTCAAAATCTTAATCTCCGAAAGTTTTTCACCGATTGCTTTGAAATTTTGACAAAACGTTGCAACCTAAATCAATCAGTCAGTTAAATATAACCGATAGAGATAGGGTCCCATTAGCTCAGTTGGTAGAGCGGTGCCTCGGCAAGGCAAGGGTCTTGGGTTCAAGTCCTAGATGTGACCGTATCTTTTTCAAATTTATCTGTCTTCAATAATTAAATATAAATATGGTACGAAATGAAGTTACTGATGTTACGAGTGTTTTATTTAACTTTTTTCTTGAATAATACTAATTTTGTGATTTTTTTTTTACTTCCGAAAGACTATTAAAATATTTTATCCCTTTGTAAATACACTGTGTCCGGGGGTAAAGTACGCTAACTTTGGGGTGATTTATGGGTTTTATGAAAAAAACTTTTTCCCATATTCATTATCTTTAAAAAAAATTGTTTTTAAATATAATCAAGGCGTAATGAAATAATGGCGGGATTTCTCGCAAAGAATATTTAATTTAATTTTCAACTAAGCTTTATACGTACATTGAGCTCGACAAAATTTGATTTAAAAATGTGTTTATATTTTAATTTGTAGTAGGTACAGTTATATTCACCCGACAATCAATTTTATTCGATGTTCTAAAATTGGTCCATCTAACTAATTATAAAAGATGGACCTGCACTCTATAATTTGGAGAGATTGAATTGTCTTTTACATTTTATGTATATTGTGAATTAGTGCAGCTCAACTATGCAATATTGCCTTCATCCCCAAACAAGCCTGAAGTAAGATACAGAGACAGTTTGGTGTTAGCAGTAAAGTGGGGGAGGTGGGTTAAGTAGACAGAGCAATGTAATATAATATTGAACACGGAGATACTTCCAGTGCACTTTAATAGAAAAACTTTTCCATTTCCTCGCGTGGGGAGCTTTACGAGGGGGCGGGAAATGTACTGCACTTAAAACAGGCAAAAAGGGGGCAAAATTATTATTACTGCGAGCTGTGTTTAAGTGTATGTTTGCTTGCAGATTCGAGCGAATATTTATATATTATTATAAATGCAATGCACTTATCGCTATTTTAATGTGTTTTGCGAGTGTACTCATTTACCGTACGTTCAAAATTATTAGTTAGTTATGGTTTAGTAGATTTAAGACGGGTTGTTTCACACAATTTAAACAATTCATCAAATTTCAAAGTAAATTTTCCAGTTCGGTTAAGGTTCCATTGATGTTCTGTTATAATATCATTATTGGCCAGCTGTATCACGTATTTGAAACAGTACATAAATCATAAAAATCACGTTTGAAATTTGATGAATTGTTCAAATACCGTGAAACAACCCGTCATTAGTTAATATGAATATTATTACCAATTAAATATGACCGGGGCAGTGGCTGAGTTGTCCTCGCTTCTGGGTCCCACCCAGGCGACGTGAGTTCAGTTCCTCAGCTGTCTAAGTCGTCCATCACGACACAAGCAACATTTTCCGCTTACTGTGGTGGTAGTAGGAGATTTTCAAATTATTTTCAGATTGTTCGTCAGCCGGAAATGTTTATCTTTCTTTAAAAAAATAAATATATGTGGGATGGTTGAGTTCTGTTTATATAAATTTATTTAGAAAACACAGACATAAGGAATAGAAACATCACAAACCGGTGTATGTATCACCTAATAGAGATTTTAATGAATACGTATGAAAATATGACATTTTTCTCTATTTTTTACAGAACAAAAATATTTCTATTAGGTATATACTTTGTAAGACTCATACTTTATCACTTTGTGTACCTCAATTTATTTATATGAAAATAAGGTACATATATACAGGATGTTAAGGGACGTACTTGACTTACTTTTAGGGATTTTGACATTTTAAATTATATTTTAACATAGTAAAAAATGTAATTGAAATTGTGGTCTTCGGTCACTTTTTTGAAGTTTTTTTTTTCAAAACTAATTTTTATTTAAATTCTTCCACGTTGTCCGTGTCGTTACTGGTCACTCAGCCGAGTAACCGACCGAAACCTCACATCGACCCTAACTGTCCAATTCCCACTGTTTTCATATGTTTTTTGTTGAATAAAAAAACATCAATGATATCACCAGTGGAAAAAAAATTATTTACATTTTTACTCCAAATAATGTCAAGAATCAAGTGTTAAAGTAAATCAAGTACGACACTTATCTCCCTGTATATATAATTTACGGCATATATCATCTGGGTAGGCCTGTTCGTACAAAATTAGTTTTTCATAATATATGCCTTATAAATAACCATATTTTCAAGATTTTATATTATGTGTTTTGAGACAAAAATAAAACAAGACTAAGTTGGGACCGAAAATCGTCGTTTCACCCCTTTGCTCGCAAATCCTCTTAACAGATTATTGTATAACATCCCGTAATATTTAGAGTCACACAATAAAGAAAATCCGTGAACACAAATCCCGTCTAGGGTCGGGTTAATATGACGGCGATGCCCCTAAAGCTAAAGGATGAAAAAAGGATGATGGGGTCTCTTGTGTAAATGGTAAACGGTCTGTCCGGGGTACCCCGCCTCCCCCGACCGGTTCTATCCGTCTGGTACACTCCGGCCGGTAGTACCCGAGTCCACCCCTCCTGCACCGTCCCCGGGTTGCCGGGGTGACCATAGTGCGGCAGGTCTGGGGTCTGGATCTGGTGGACCACCTGTTACGGTCCCCCGAGCCAGGGTCACCGCTAGGGTGACCACGACACGAATGGGAGTGGAATGGGATAATTTAAATTCTCGTTCCGATAAAACACGACCTCTTGTCTCGTTGCTATTCCAGTGTCTGGTTTATTGGATTCTATTGTTTTGCGATGTTGGTTTTTAATTTCTTTATTAAAAGATTTGGATTGTATTTATATGTATTAATTTTCGGGTTGTTTATTTTAAAAGTAGCGTCTTTGCGTTCCTCGAATAAATTCGCAATAAATTCTTATTTCAATTACTATGAAGCAGAATATCTCTTTTTATGTTCTGAAGCAGCAATTAGAATTTTCCCGAAGGTGAGTGCTGGCGTCACGAAATTTGCACAGTTCCTTCTATTCGTAACCTTAAGTTCAACGCGTCTACATATTTTCAGCTCTCAACGCGATTTTTATCATTACCTGTAAAACTTTGAAAATTATTAATCCATATTCGTGGCTTATCCTCTATTGTATCTGGTGTACTTTTAAACATGAATATTATTTTTTTCATAATATTTGCTCAAACGCATTAATTCGTCTGCCTTCGCTGCCTCGTAGTTGACTGAAAGTAACGTAACGAAAGTCCTGTTTTAACTCGAGAGCTTTGCACATCGTCAGTCTGTAAATTTGTTTATGTGTTCCGTGTCCGGTTAATCTTGTCAAGGTGGTAGCCGTGTTGGATAGTACCTTTTTACTCCGCCAGAATTCGCGTGCGCGTTCCAAGCTATCAAATCGGAATAATAATCACTACGCGAGGTCTACAACTGTTCACAGAACTACTAGTTAAAATAGTAGTGTTTTAAAGTATGTTCACCGCATCTTCCCGTAAATATATACCTGCCCATTCTGCTCCATCCCACCACTGCGGTTCCCGAAGTAAATCCAAAATATGAAACATTTCGGGTCGTTGACTCCTGACATTGTTGTTCCGCCATCTTTTAATTACATCCGCCAATGCTAATGACTAATTACTTATAATTACGGGCCTAAGCACCCACTCGACACGCCATGATGCCTTTCAATACCCTATGCTCTTTTATACAGTTTTACTAATCATACCTCTTAAGTTCTTTCAGTAATTCATTTCCCAAAATTATACACTTTCATTAATTAAATAATACCCGTGTACTTTGATTCGACATGACTTCTGATAAAGTCATTTCGACCATCCTGCCTCGATCTGCATTTAATTGTTAACATCCCGAATTCACTTCCATTTTGTTTTGGGTTGAAATTTGAAATAACACGGTCTGTTAAATTTCCACAGATTACTTGGAACAATCGGTTATTATCTAGATCTAGGAAATGTAAAGTTTTCGGTAAAAATTGTCTTTGAAAAATGGACTATAACTAGCCTGGCTCGACACAGGATATTCCTGGTGATACAGCCTTAGTTATATAGATGTACCTCATAAATAAAACAAACAATTGAAATAATGTTAGTAAAAAATAAAAATAAAAACAAAACCTACACGTAACACACAAAACCAATATAAACACACATCACTCACAAACACTCAAGATTATTTTCAATGTATTATTTTTTAATTTTAAATATATTATTATGTATTTTTAATTTTAAATGTATTATTTTCTCTTTAAATGTATTATGTAGATTATATTTTCATATTATAAAATGAAGGCCCTCAGCACGGGCAAGCCACCCAGTGAGGCCTACATTACTGGAAAACTTAAAATGTAAAAAATATTTTACCAAATAAAATAAATAAAAATGTGCACAGACCCGTGAAAAATCACAGTCGCTGCTGCCACAGTGATACTCGCTCTGTCCCAACTGTACGGGTGACCCCCTTGGCTGTACAGTACTGTACACAGTGGTGGCACGTGATCTCATGGGCACTGTCTGTCTCTGACAAAGAACGTGATGTTTGTCAGTGTTAGAAATAAATTAACCTTTGACCTTTTTACCAGTTATTTGCAACTTACCCCATGTGACGGTCAAATAGTTATATTTCTTATTTCAATGTCTATTCATATGTCAACAAATAATTCTATCAACTGTTTTGACCTTGTAGTGAATTCCTCGCATTTGATTTGACTGTTAAACGTTAATTTTAGAAACCGTCAATTGCCTTAATTAAATTCAATTATTTCATATTCGCCGTCTCACGTACACAGCACGGTATGGTGTATTATTATTTGTACCAGTGCGCTACATTTTAGGACCATTACCGCCATCTGTGATTTGTAGTTAAATGCAACTCATAAAATTTTATATTCTTTTCGTCAAGCGACCGGAACAAATAAAATGGTTGCAGATGGGAACTAACCAGAACGAATTTTATTTAATTCGTGAATAATCGCTAATAGAATACACGGTATAATATATTATACTGTGATTATAGTAATAAAATGATACCCTGCGATAAAAAATTATAAAACTATTCTGAAAATTACATTCATATGTGGTAAATACACACTAATTTTTTTTTTAATATATGGGGGTAAAAATTTTTTTTATTGAGTGACCGGTGGAATAAAGCCTGTACTCTTTAAAGTTTATTTTATGAAATTTTGTATTATGACCAGGTACTACAACATTTTGGGTGGTATTCTGTTATCGAAATGATTTCTGAAATTAATTTGAAAAAGTTATTTTATTTTTTATCGAAACTATTGCCTTTCTTATACCCGAAATTTAGACGTATTGAAAAATATAAAACGAACAAAATAGGCGCCTTTTATTATTTTCTGACAAATAATGGAAGGTTCTCCCAGTGAAAAACGTGTAAATCATTTACAGATAATTGTCTGAGCGTGGCGAGCGCTTTGCATTTTGTCTGTTTGTAAATTTGTTTTGTGTTCCATGGATCCTGTCAAGATGGTAGCCGTGTTGGATAGTATTTTTTTACTCCGCCAAAGTTCGTATAAACGTTACGAGCTATCAAATCGAAATAATCAACATTACGCGATGTCTGCACTGTTTCCACAAAACTACTAGTTATTTATTTAAACTAATATATATAAAACATTGCAATCTACAAAGCAATACTGTCTATATTAGAATTTAATTTAACAGTAAAATAAATTGAAACAAATAAATGTTTTTTTAAAACACCATGACTATGAAGTACAAATGTACAAATTACGTTGAAAGATGAAATTACTTGTTGAAAAATCTGTGCAAACTTCCTGACACCGGAGCTCAGATTTCATCTCTGAAGCAAGAATTATGATACTCTTTCACACAGTTAAATATAAACATCGGTTAGTTCGATTCGGTTTTTAAAATTCATCAGAACTATTTCGATTTTATGTATGTTTTATTACGTTCTTAAAGGAAAGATAATGAAAAACCATAAATTGAGAAAATGTTCTGGTCAGCTCCTGACCGCAATAACCAGTACGTGTATAGACGTGGTTCCCACCGAAGCCACCCGCTGCACTGTAACTACAATAACATGATAATATACGTATGTGTGTTGTGTAGAGAATTGTAGTACAGATCGCCATGACCGGAGATTAATGGCTTTTTAATGCAAGTGTTTAGAGACGTTTCCGCCCGGGAACATTCCCACTGACACACTTGTTTAGTTTTAAACATTAACGTAAAATACACGGACATGGATAATTATTACCGAAGTAAATGTATTTTAGCCAAATGGTGAGGTAACGGTATGCAGCGCAATTCAGTGTGGAACTTTTCTAAGCAAGGTCCTATGGTATCTATGGTATCTATTGTAAATTTGACGAGGTTCGGGGAAATCAATCTCCATGTCTCGCGAACTGAGGGTGTAAAATACCTGGGGGATGGTTTTTTTCTACCCGATGAGTGGGCTGCCTATAGCAACTTATAGGGCTGAAATACTATATTTTTTTGTATTTTTTTTTTTTGATTCTAGGTATTTTTTACATATATTTTTTTGTAAATTTTGTATATTTTTTTTTTTTTTTTAAATCGTTATTATTTTTTTTTTAAAGTTAATTGTTTGTAAATGTATACTATATTTTTTGTATATTTCGTTGCAATTTAATTTTTTATTTAAGTCCACTCATCAAGTGGGGAAGGTTATAGAGACTGGGAATGGATAGGTGGGTTTGTCGTCGGGACTTGAGCGCCCGAGACATGCTATGCTAGGATTTGAGTGCATAGGAAGTTTCGCATAGAATGTTTTGGCTAATTCTACCACATGGGTTTTAAATGGGGGGATTTTCGTGCCTGAATTAATTATACTATTACGGACAAACCAAGGGCTTTTGGTGTATCTTCTAAGTGTGGCATTCTGGAATGAGGCAAGACGTTTTGTGTTTCCTGTGCCCCAAATGGGTGAGGCGTATGACATGATGGGGCGTATTTGTGTTTTGTAGATGAGTAGTTTGTTTTGTATGGAAGTTTTTGAGTTTGAGTGTCTTGCTACATCATTTGGTTTGTGACGATTGCTTGCCGGCCCGTGTGACGGCGGACTTATGGTATTTCATGTAATATGAAACGATCTATGTATATAGACGAATCAAGGGGTATGTGCCAAGGCGCTAAGACAGTGTTGTGTGGCGGTCAATCCTATCTGTCTACCCTTGCGAGGAAATTGCGTGTTAGTTGGAAAATCTACCTCACTCTAACTTGTATAACATTATGTTGGTGTGTTGTGTGAAGAATTGTAGTGTAGATAGCCATGACCGAAGATTAATAGCTTTTTAATGTAAGTGTTTAGAGACATTTCCGTCCGCGTAGCCGTAAACCAGGAACATTCCCACTAACACTGTTGTTTTGTTTAAACATTAGCGTAAAATACACAGATAAGGATGGTAATACCTTTGACGACCTCCGTAGAAAACGATAAGCTCCTTGACTGTGTACCTAGAGATGCCTATTACTTAGCTGGCATATATATTCCAGATGGTTTATTGCTAGAATGTATTTATTATTCTATACGCCCCTGAGGAATTTAAAATAAGTATACATCAAGTCTGTATTTGTTTGTGCACCTGTAATTATAATGCAAAGTAGAGAAAAATAAAATAGAACGAACTCAAAACTACACTTACCTAAGTAAATATTAGGTAACCCATAAAGGTAAGTTAAAATGTTTACAGAAACGTCATTAAGTAAGTGCATAATAAATACTTCATAGTGTAATACATGACAAATGTTCAATAATTAACTATTTTACTGATTTTCTAAAACATTCCCTAGTGTTTGTCCCAACTCAATTCTCGACATAGTTTGACTCCCTGGCTTAATTAGGGAGAAGGGTATGGGTACCGCCGCCCCAGGAATCAGTTGTTGGATAACCGACACTTCTGCCATAGGTCACCCTAAGTGGTGACTTAGCAGGGATGCCCGGGTTCACGGGTTGAGGTTTGTCAAAGTCTTGGCTGCGGATGCGTTTGCCCTCTTTTGCGTGGCGGGTCGTATCGGGAGAGACAGGTTGTGGGAGATCATTCCGACTCTCTCTTGATCCATCGCCTTCCACCAGTGGGAGGGATGGATTCATACGTCCGTCACTTCTGGACACATTGACCCCCAAATTCCTACCTCCCCCTCATACCTTTTTCCTTCCCAGAACTTCATTTCCTTCCTTTCCCTAAGAAGACAAGCACAGCATCCAAGATGACACAGGCCCTGAGGGTTTTTTTCCTCGGGTCTGTGTAGAGCTAATGTAAAAAGAAAACATTAACACACACAATATATATTTTTTAAATCAGAATATGCAACCACACTATTGATGATTACTGAACACCGCTCATATTCGTTCTCGTGATCCAATTAATAGTTTCCTCTCCATAACGTGAATATTGCTCCGAGTTAAATTAGTTTTGGTTTTATCAAGCTCAAATTCATTAAAATAAAACATTCATGTAAGGTTTTATTAACCCATCCCGGGACGCACGTTTTCTGGATAAAATCTATATTGCTTTTTAATAGGGATCAAATAAAGGGTATTATTTTAATCATAGATCACTGTTTAATGGGCACTCCTTTATCTGATTTTGTTAACCTGTACCTTTAGCTTATATAGTTTTATAAAACCATCAAAGTCTTTAATTTCCATCAAACAAAAAAGGAAGGAAAATACCAGGGTTAACACATATATAAGTTAGGCTTACTTAGGCTACAGTTTAATTTATTTATTCAATATTTTTTAATTGTTTTTCATAGTTATACAAATTTAATATTCAATAGTTTTTGGGTACTAAACTTAGGCTTAGTCGTTTTGCAGAAATTCAAGTGTGACAATGCAATCAAATGTCCATTCAGCGCGCCGCTAAACGCCAATTCTGAAGGCGTTTCAGATATCAATCAAATTGTAATAGGCTGATGAACTTAAAAGCATAGTAGTTGTCCTCTTCTGCTGATCGCAATTTGTTCAAAATCTGAAAACGTAGTTCATCACTTAATCACGGAATCTTTCAACTGTCAACAAAACAAAATGGCGCTGATTTGATGACAATGTTAATTTTTAATTTCTGTGAAACAACCCGTGCTTATTATAATTTTAAAAATTATTTTGTAAGCATCTAGTATTTGTATTTAGTAAAATTAGTTAATTAGTTTAGTTACTGCAAAAGTCCACGACCCATGAGGGCCTCATTAATTCCTAATAGTTAACAATTAGAATCAGCATAACGCACATTATGCCAGTCTAGAGCGTTGCACTGTCTGTCTGTCTGCTCCGAGTCAGTCTACTGCTTAAAGTGACAGTCGGGACCTTGTTAACCTATCCAATTTACGAATTATAATCGATAATGTCTTAGACAAGGACAATTTAATGCATATTTTAAGATTGCCATAAAATAACAACATCTTTTGACAAAATGAAATTTGTGGTTAAGCTCTTAGCCCTAAATCTCTTTGAAGTTTTTGCAAAGCTCATGGCTCTGAAAACAAGGAATTACGATAACATTAATAAAGTCATAAGGTGATGGACCTAAAACCTGCCAGGGCTCCAATAACTGGCAGGGCTCCAATAACTGTCAGGGCTCTAATAACTGCCAGGTCTCCAATAACTGCCAGGGCTCCAATAACTGCCAGGGCATCAGTAAAAACCGTCTAATATGTTTCATAACTCTCTTAAAAATGAACCTAGTAGCGCCATCTACCAACGATGTATGATAAACTTATTATTTTTTATGTATTTGAGACACAAACAGGTTATTTATAGAACCTGCTTATAGGTAAAATATTAGTATTCAATTATACGTCTCCCTAGACTAATGTATCTGCAGTATTCATATTTGCACATTCACAAAACCAAATTAAAAAATAAAACAAATTTACAAACACTATATTATTATAATTATTTCTGCTTTTCAAGTACCGAAATCATGGAGATATCTCTAAAATTAATGTAATTCATCTCTAGTAACAATATCCAAACCCACAGCCATATGGCTTTCGGAAAACTCCAGTACACAATGTGCCACCTTCGATTTCATTTCTAACATTCAGCAGTACATAGACCACGGCGAATATGTGGCAGCCATAATTTAAGATCTGGAAAAAGCCTTTGATACGGTAGATCATGAAATACTTTTGGGCATAGTTGGGAAATCTTCAAATCTGCTCCGAAGTTACCTAGCTGATAGATTTTGCCTTGTCAATATCGGAGGGAACCTAAGCGGTTTTGGAAAAATCACATGTGGAGTGCCACAAGGCTCGATTTTTAGACCTCTACTTTTCTTACTATACATCAATGAAATGAAAAATTGGCATCTCGGGAAAACTTCACGCTTGATACTGTGATTTACTATCGTTGTAAAAATCTGAAGGAAGTTGAAGCTCTAATGTCTAAAGCTTGCCAAATGTCTGCGATTAAACAAATTAAACCTCGATGTTAAAAAAAAAACATTACCTTACTTTCAGGAAAAAAGATAACATAAGCATGAATATCATTTTTGGAAATGAAAAGCTCCAACATATACATGCAACAAAACATTATTGTGTTACTCATAAACTCTAACCTCTCGTGGAACTTCCATGTCCCACCTGAATTATCTAGTTAGTATCTGGGGCACCATTACCGAAAAACCGTATCCGAAATACAAATCATTCAAAATAGAGCCGTAATGAATAAATATCATCTACCATGGTGTATCCCATGTCGAACATATATACTCACAGACACAAATACTTCCTTTTACGATTCTGCCAAAATATAACATACAAGTAATTCAACACTCCTCACACACCAACACTAAACCCGTATTTAATTCCGAAATACACAAAACATAATCACAAAATCAAATACACTTGTCGTCATTTTCCAATAAGAGGTGTTATTTTGAATAGCCCGCTATTTCGGTAGATGTTACTTTTGAAGCTGTCATTTTTTGACATTTGACAAGTAGAAACTACGCCATTAATAAAAATGGAACGATACACGATTCAACAATGCATTGAAATTATTAAAATTCACTTGAGTGAATCAAATGCAAATCATCTTGAGTGATGAGGCCCATTTCCACCTCGGTGGCTTCGTCAACAAGCAAAATTGTCGCATCTGGGTCTCGGAAAACCCAAGAGTTATTGTTGAAAAGCCTCTCTTTCCTCAACGTGTGACTGTTTGGTGCGGTTTATGGTACGGCGGAGTCATTGGACCTTACTTTTTCGAAAATGAGGCTGGAGCAACAGTTACGGTGAATGGATTGCGCTATCGAGAGATGATTAATGATTTTTTATGGCCGGAATTGGATGGTATTGATCTGGACAACGTTTATTTTCAACAAGACGGCGTTATGTGCCACACAAGCAACGAAACCATTGATCTTTTACGATTGAATATCAAAATAACACATCTTATTGGAAAACCCTGTACTTACACGACTAAATTTGGAATTACATCGCATATAAGCAATACAACACGTTACCTAGTAACCTAAAACTTCCAGCAACGAACAAAAAAACATTGGCAAGAACTCTTAAAAGCTATCGCCTCGGCATTCTTTCTTTGGAACTCCAAAAGAAGTTCTGTGTTTATTTCTTTTAATTATTTATGAAACATTTTCCATTTAACTGTGATTAGTTTGTCTAGTCTGTTTTAAAATCTGTGTTCACTGTTCATTGAACTCCTTTTTAAATTCGTTTTCATTATGTAAAAGTAAGTTTATTTTATCAATTAATGTTGTCCTTCCCGAAATGAGTTTTTTTTAAACTCACTAAGAATAATACATTATTATTTTTATTGTTATTATTTTGTAATGTTATTATTTTGTAATGTATTATTATCACAAAATAAAAAAAATATTATTTCATAATATATGTACACACTACCATGTATAGTGTCCGTTTTAGCAAGATTGTTGTACGACCGAGACATTATAGATATAGGATTAAAATATCTCCGGTTACTGGAAAAAAATTCGGTTCGAAATATGATAGGGTTTCTTGTAAGCATTAAATCCAATACGGCAGCCGATTTTGTGAAAGAGTGGTTGTGCTTTTTTCAAATCTGTCCAGTGAGTGAATTTGGCTATGCCAGTTATTTATGTGATGTGACAACATAAAAAAATAAATTCATTTATTCATTTATTCATTTATTCATAGATGTACATATATATTACAATACATTTCAAAATGATCCTTTGTCTGTCCAACTGGGAATGATACCCGTTTCAGGACAGCCAAATTGTATATTCAGTTCATAATATTTTTAACAAGGAAATAGTAAAAAGGTACAGTGAGATATGTTCTATCAAATATTTAAGATGAGAAAGAATACATACATAATTTAAAAATATATACAACAAAGAAAAAATAAGTAAGGTGATCATATGTTTCCAAAATTGCAATAATAACCTCAATAACACGAGTACGTTTAATCACAGTGCCCATAAATATACCAAACCACTCATACAGTGCCAAACTGCCGAAGCGCTGTGGTACGAGTCGAGTACCTATGTACATTAGGTACCTCTCGCTACCTTCCTGTAGTTGCAGGGGTTCGGAACTGTGGATTTTAATATTTTAGATAAGGAGTTAAGTCCTTTTTTTTTCAAAGAATTACTACATTTAATTACATCGATAATTGCATTCAGAAGACGATCACAATTTTGAAATTCTTTTCAGGTCTTTTTGTAGAACATAACAATTGCATTTTAGAAATTACACAATTATTATTAACAATTGCATAATAGAGTTTCCACATTTTTAAATCAATATATGACATATTAGTTCACATTGTATTTATGACTATTTAATTTTTAGTAAGTACCATAAGTAAGTTATAGAAAAAAAAACCCATTTATAAACCAGAATAAAATTATGACATATGAATATCCAATGTATTTGTATAGAGCATTTCAAGGGAATTTCAAAATTTATATTTGAAATGGCTAGTCGTTATTTTACAAGAATCAAAGAACACTCGTTATATCACAAGGATAATAAAAAACAGAGCAAAATATATATATATATATACATATACATATATATACATATACATATATATACATATACATATACACACACACACATGTGTGTGTGTACATACACACACACATATATGTGTGTGCACATGTAACACACACACACATACATATACACACACACACACATATACATACATATATATACCTACATACATATATATATTTTTTTTTATTTTTTTTGCATAACTTAGACTTTTTAGTACATATTAGGTATGTGAGATTGCGTTAGCATATGTTCGCTCTTGACTCTCCCCATGTCTAGAAGCCAATTGCTAACCCATTTCCGTAAAGTGCTTGCACTTTTCAGTTTCCATGTATCGGGTATGATGTTGAACAATTTAGGCCCTAAGTAGGAGTATTGTCTTTGGGCATGTGATGTGTTTATAGTAGGTGGAACCACTGGATTCCTCCCTGCATGGCGGGTGTTGTGGAGATGATCAATGGATGAATATTGGTGTCGGTGTTTTTGTGTGTGTAAAATAATTTTTCTTATGTATAGTTGCCGTACATCAAGAACTCGCATCTCTCCAAATAATAAATCACTGGGATACCTGAAGGGTTTCTTAAGGATGACCCTTAGAAGTGATTTTTGTGCTTTTGCGAGAGGGTCCATTATTGTTTTGGAACAGCCGCCCCATCCCAAGGATGCATATTCTAGCAAAGAGTTACACAATGCATGGTACATTTGTTTCAGATCTTTTACGCGAAGAATATTTCTAACAGCCATGAATAGATGAGTAAGTTTTCTGATCTTTATGGAAGTTGAGACTATATGTTCGTCCCATCTCAGAGATTTATCTATCATGATTCCAAGATATTTTATGCTATCGACACATTCTAAGTTTAAGCAATTACAAGTGGTTTGGTCATTACAATGGTGTACAAGGATGTTGTATATTTCTTTTAATTATTTTGTTATTTCACTAGACTTCATAAATGTATTGTTTTTCATTGGACATAAGTTATTAGGTATTCATATTAGTCCCCATGTAAAGTTTAACAATCAATGAAGATTATTTCTTTATGGTGCCAGGCATTATACAGGGTGTATCGGCACGTACCCGACAAACTTTAACCAGCTATTCCTTAGCACATTTGGAGTAAAAAATGTTATGGGCACTTTGCTGTCCGGTAACATTTTTTTTTAATAAAAAATTTATCATTCATATTTTCACCACATGTCACCACTGTTTTATCCTTTGTCACAGTTTGAAAACCCATCTGGCTATATTTTATTCGAGTTTCGTTGAATAATATACGCACGTACCTGCATTGGCGCGCTTTTACAATCACAACGAAATGGCATGGCACCATTCGTCTCATTTTTAACTATTATTATTTAGTGTGTATGAAAGAGCGAAGACGCTTTTTGACACACTTGCTAATAACAGCTGTTGAACACGAGAAACAATGCCAATGACAGTGACGGAGTGTGGATTTTTTTATATTTTTTTGTTTTTAATTGAAAAAAAATGTTACCGGACAGCAAAGTGCCCATAACATTTTTTACTCCAAATGTGCTAAGGAAAAGCTGGTTAAAGTTTGTCGGGTACGTGCCGATACACCCTGTATACATATCACAAACTATAACTTTTGAGGCAAACTCCGTACGAGGTGCATATAAAATAAAATTTGCAAAATTGTACTATACATACGGGTATTAAAATAAGAAAAATCCAATACTTTTGTCACATCGTAGGGAGCGACTAACACAAGATTAGCCGATTGAAAATCCAGGGGAAAGTTGATGGAAGACTGGGAGTTACAGGATTTCAAACCTCGTGAGCTGCTGTCTGCAGAGTGACGATTTCCCTGGTATAATGTGTAACCCCACCTCCGATAACAGAGAGCACGAGAAAAATAATTTATATACTTAGTTAGATTTATTTATTATAAGTTACAAGGAAGAGACAGAATCATCACAGCAGATACAGAGATAAAGAAGCGGAGTGGTTTTTCGTTGTTGTTGTGAAGAATGCATACAATTTCCTTGCTTCGTTTACGCGGCATGTTTTTCTAGTTAACAAAATCGCATCGCAACATTCGTGTTATTCCTTTTGCATGTCTACAATAAAGAATAAAGCAATTGAAATGGCGCAGCTGCAAGCAGCCTCAGAATATTCACGATAGCCATCAATTCCTGCGGGACGCGAGAAATCCGACCAAATAATTCCTAAAAATCCCCAATAAAAAACCCTCCTTTCAAAACAGAACGTCGGACGTGATTCCGAACAACAAGCCAAAATAGCACTAAATCCTGCTTTACAGTAGATGTAAAATATCGTAGCACGGGCAAGAGAATTCGGGTGAATTCCCAAGGGAAGCTTCCGATCGCGTTTATAATCGTATTCATTAATTCCGATTCGCATCCAATCCAATTTTATTTCTGGGCTTTGTTCTTTGTTGTTTTTATTTGCTATTGTTTTTATGTTGCATGCAATTTTTTTTCGAATGCACTGGCTTCATGTTGAAATTCTTGTCATTCATTCCCAAAGATTAGATTCTGTCCGTGCCAACGTTTTCGCCCTTTCAATTTTTAACTAGCCAGATTGCGTTCCGATTCTTTATTTTATTCCTTACCTTAACTGCGTTAATTTTTTTTAAAAAGACAGTGGTTATAACATACTAATGTCAATATAATTTTTTCATCAATAAATACTTTGACAATATCTGGTAAAATCTCAACGATAGACCAGTTTGCTTTTCCTCCCAATGATTTATGATTTAGTAATTAATGGATGATCATCACCACCACCCCGGCAACGAATGATGTTATCTTTATGACACTAGACACAAAGTTTGGTGTGGCACGTAGCTCAAAATAATTACTGCATAGATTGTGCAGCATTAGCCTTTGTGGAACACTTCGCCCCAGGAAATGTAATTGGCTTTAGTGATGCCATCGCCGAGCTTTAATTTTCGCCGAAAACTTTAATATTCATAGGGACATTAGGATCACCTAGATTTTCAAACTGTCATCAAACATTTCCTCGGTGTGATTTGAGACTCTCACCGCCAAAAGTATTATCGTTATTCATTTTTGGATTACTATGCCGCGTTGAGCTACCTCCTTTTTTTAGCCATCGTTTCGGACTTCATTGCGCTGTTCATCATCAGGGCAGATGTTGAGATTGTGGTGAAGTTTGTGATTATGTATGTAGAAGTGATATCGTGATGCAAGCGCCAATCCTCTTAGGGTCGGGATTTCAGTATGTTAGTTAGTTCGATTAATACGGTTTTCGGCGTTTAGTTTTGATGTAGCCGTCATGTACCGGATACCGTCAAGTAAGTAGTCGTAAAAGTGACCCGTTCTTAATCGGAAAAAATCATCATCAATGTATCAAAGTTTACAATCGGCATTCAGACTATCAACGCTCACATATTCACGCTGCAACAGGAATCAAACCTGCAACCCTAAAAGCCAAACGCGTAGACCACTTCCAAAAACTCATCAAACCTTTCAGCAAATACTAGATTACAGTTTGAGAATCTACACAATTCTAAAGTCTCTATGAATATTAAACTTTTCGGTGCGCGTTAATGCTTCATAACACTAAATCCGATTAGGCAGGTACAATTGCATGATAAAGTTTAAATTAAAAATTGGCATTTAGTAAAAAAATACATATATATTTGAGATTATATTCCATGCGTTCTGGAACTTGTTATGCCCGCTTGTGTAGATACCGAAACAAAACGCTGTACTGAATTCAATTTAGATTTAATCAAATCGGCTTTCAAAAAAGTGGACCGTGAAAGCTTTCCAAAAAGCTTCGGCTCCGTTTCACTAGACTGCGCGCTAATTCTTAATAAAATCGCTGTAACGAATAGTGGGCTTTTCCTGTGTGTAATATCCCTGCACCGCCCCTGCTACCCGCTGCTTATTCCAGGGCCGGCATCACCGTTCAAGTACCTGCCTAATTGTATTATGAATTTTACTCCAACAAAGAGTGTTATCTTTTCGATCACCTAATAATAAATTCAGAGTGACCACAAAAGCGGGAATCCAGGAAAATAACTGGGATTTTTGTAATTTCGGTATAAACCAAGAGTATTTTTTATTTATTTATTCCTCAAAGAAAATAAGATTAATACATTTTTAGTATTTAATCGGACATTATCAGATATTATTGAAGATTTCAGGTCACTTCCGTAAAGAAAAACACGCTCTGATTTAAATGATTTATTAAAAATAGAACAATTTACATGATGACTTTCGCTTTTTCAGATAACCCCTGAAGTAGCATCCTACCTCTCACTCCTCTGGCATAATTTCACTCACTTCACTTTTTAAGCTTAATTGCTGTTTTAACAATTATGATAACGCTAATAACTCTGATTTGAACTATATTTGGAAACATCATATTTATATGTGACAGTGGATGGTTTATACAGCGCCTTTTTCTAAATTTTATTATTATTTTTCACAACTATAAAATTGTTAATAGAGACCAGATTTCAACTCTGGCTGATCCAAACTATGGTCGAGATTAGAAACACTCGACATAATATATTTTCACAAGAATTAATTAATAAATTTTCTTAAAATATGGAAAACGTATTTATGGCTTTATTTACCGCCTTTAAACACACAAAGGGACAACATAAATCATATTAAAAAATTGTGCACGTTTTTTGAAAAACAAAACTACAATTCCTCGAAAATATTTCTTTAAATAAATACGCCTTAAAATTCGCTTCTTCCCGCGTCTTTTGTGTTCCCCGAGATGAAAGCGGTGGCGGGTATCGACCTCGAAAAACTCTATGCCTCGAAACAACAAAAGATTGCATATTATTATCTTCACAATATGTCGTCCCAGTTGAATGCAAAACATGACTAACGAGGCTGTCTTAGTACATTTTGAGAATTGCTGTAGCTGAAAGCTCTACGAATTGTTATTGTTTCCTAAGTATGATGAGTATAATCAAAATGTTCGATTTCGAAACTTTCGAATAATCGGATGATGTTTCGAATGACTCCCTTGGACAGGGATGAAGTCGATTCAACAAACAGCAATTTGATTCCCCAAAAAAATACACACCAATTCTTATTCTTATCAAAATAACGAATTCGGTTTGGGTGATTGGATGACGTTGACAATGTGGCGAAAGAAACATCGACGCCGAATTTATCCCTAAAAAAACATTGATTTGGATATATGAACAACAAAGGTAACATTGTTCCCGAAACTAACGACGATGCAGATTTTCGCCCTAATTGATCATTGAACCACCTTTTTTTCAAATTTTGCATTGTATCTCACCTTCGATTAATTTGTTCAAGTGACTTTAAATATTTCGAATTATTCTTTCGATTCGATCAAATAAATATGAATAGACTATTTCGAAATCGTTTTACCCATCACTATTCATAAAATGTATAAATTTAAAGTTCGTTGAACGCAGACTGTATTTAATCATACTTTCTGGATCAGTGTGCGGTTTCTGTTTGTTATTCTTTACTTGGCAATACAATTTCTATTATCCAAATATTCTGAATATGAAGACGTCAACCTTCTTTTATTTTTCATTTCTTTCTACAATAAATCTACCAAATTGATTTACGTATTTTATATTTCAAAATAATCGATTTACGTATAGTTTTTTGCATTATGAATTCGTGTTTGTTTGGAATAAAAAAAAACTTTTTGATTAATTGATATCGCCCTTGAGATCATTTTTTCACAATAATGGCGCTATACAAGTTATCCAATTATAGCTCCATAATATATGTCTAGCAAGATTCAGCAGTGCTAAATATCTTTTGTCTCAACTTTCTTTGCTAGATGTATTTTTCACAGTTAATGACTTTTGCGTAGTGGCTTGATGGTTAGTGATTTGTTGACAGTATCGCCTCAGAGCATCAACAGATCGATAGTTCACAATCTAACCTTAGTTCATGAACCCTGTCTAGACCTTGCTTAGGTACTTTATGATTTTTCGCCAAACAAGTCAAACCAAATTGTGAAAGTTTTTAGGATGGTCACGGAATCTTTCGGGGTTAGTCTGTCGTTTAACATGTTGTGAAATTCAAAAGGTGCTTCTATTGCAATTTGCAATAATACACTAACACTAAACCAGTCTTTAGTTCCTGCATACACCAGCACAAAACACAATCACAAAATCAAATATCGTCATCTACTTACACGACTAAATTTGGAATTAACTCCTTAGAATACATTGCACAGAAGCAATACAACGCATTACCTAGTAATCTAAAACTTCCGGCAACGAACAAAAAAACATTGGCAAAAGCTCTTAACAGCTATTTCCTCAGCAGTTTTATTAATTACTGACACATTCTTTCTTTGGAACTCCAAAATAACTTCTGTGTTTATTTATTTTTAATTTATTTATGTTGTCTTGTCTTTAATCTAATGTTGTCTTTCCCGAAATGAGTTTTGTAATCTCACTGGGAATGAAACATTATAAATTAGATATCATTTTGTAATGTATTTTTATCTTCTAATAAATAAATAAAAATAAAATGTATCATTAATTTTATTGAATTACACCAAAGTTATAAATATTATATCAAATTCCAAATTTACCCGCACAGAAGGAGTGACGACACAAATCTGAACCAGTCTTCTATATTAAGGTGATTTTCACGAAAACGGCGCTATATAAATTAGCCAAATATATTATTATTAATACGTGTTTAATATTAAAAATGTTGCATTGTATGGTACACTGTTTTATCTGAGTTTAAAGTGACTTCATATTATCTCTTTTCGTTATTTATTTAATATTTTTTTAAATCACGCGATGTATTTTTGACACATTTAACTAATTAAAATAAATTTCTGTTAAAGTATTATGATATTCGTTCATACTTTGTCGCTTGTCTGAATTCTTCACACAATCAGTTCCAATTTTGAAAATTCAAAGTCAAAGCAAATCCGAGTTCATTGAACCAGAGTTACACATTCAGACAAACACTCAACCTGAATTAGTATTTTGTATCATATTTGCCAAAATGCGCTTTCACCACTCTTGATTTTATTGATTTTACATGTTATAGTGATGCAGGAATGCAGATTGATAATGTTCCACCACAAAGTAACTAATTTTCTAAATACACGGAGAAAAATGAGTATTGCTGATACATTAAAATCCTGTTAAAAACGTGATAACCTGCCACCTGATTTTTTGTGAAAACGTGTTCCGACATCACCATAATACATTCGTGTTTTACTGATAGTTTATTAGGACAACTGTAAATTCGTTCTTTAAATGCCTGCAGTCCGGTTTTTTAACAGGAATACGAATAAGATTTTTAATAAATTATCAATATTTTATATCGGTAAGTTTCCTCCGTGTAAAATAATATTAATGTTTGAAGTAGGTACCTACCTTATCTGTTCCGGATTTTACGAGAATTATTCTATTCTAGAGATTCTTCTTAGAATTCTTAAAATATTTATTTGCTGAACACGTAATTTTATTCTGTAAATAGCTATTTCGTATTAATTAGTTCTCTTCAAATGCACAAAGGATTTAACTGTACAAAAGTTTTAATTATGTTCTTATGATTACATGTTCATAATTACATCATTTTTATTCGAATTCAAAAGCAACCCTTTCAAACCTTCTAGTGGGAATACATCCTATCTCGAGTACCTACATAAAATGTTTTAGAAAATACCCCATCTATTGAAAGGGGAACGTACAAAGCTGCTCGAAGTTGTGTATTTAATGTTTTTTTCAATTAATATGAATGGGAGTCCTAATTAGTTTTTTAAAGTTTCGGAAATTGTAATACTTCAAAGTGGTGTAGGTACAGTTTAAATGTTTGTGCTCGTGTTTCATGATTACCATCGAGTAAAGAATATTCCCATAGGAGCAAATACAATGTTATGTACAAATTTGGTTCTGGGTAAAGGAACAATTTTAGAGGAATGAAGTTTTTTTTGTGGTAGATTATTGGAGGATACAAGTCAGTTCTAGTCCTGAAGCACATTTGTAATGAGGTATAATTATGTTCTCTTCAAAATTAAATCTCCTCGTAAAGAAGAAGTCCCTTTTTACAATGCTGCTAAAATTGTCGGGTATTATTGTTAGTTCCAAATCATGGAATAAAAACATCGAAATCACGGGTAAAGTATTTATCAAAATCGTAATGTTGTTCAACTTTATTTGCAAGAAAATTAAAATATTAATGTCGTAGCATTTCATTTGAATGTATTGATATGCTGTTGGAGCATTTCATTTGAAAGTATTGATATGTTGTTGGAGCATTTTATTTGAAAGTATTAATACGTTGGAGCATTTGATTTGAAAATATTAATATGTTGTTGGAGCATTTCATTTGAAAGTATTGATATGTTGTTGGAGCATCTCATTTGAAAGTATTAATATGTTGGAGCATTTGATTTGAAAATATTAATATGTTGTTGGAGCATTTCATTTGAAAGTATTAATATGTTGTAGCATTTCATTTGAAAGTATTGATATGTTGTTGGAGCATTTCATTTGAAAGTATTGATATGTTGTTGGAGCATTTTATTTGAAAGTATTTATATGTTGTTGGAGTATATTTAACAATTTTCAACAAATTATTGTTTCATTGCTTAATATGCTACAATTTTTTTTCGTGCCGCATGTAAAGCAAAATAGTTATAATTTTTAAAGCCTAACGGTGGAAATTTGGGTAAAATGACTTTCCCCTATTAGATTCTGATTTAAAATTTCTATTTTTTTTGTGTACACACGTGTAGTTTTTTTTCGCGGGGAAGTGCTTTAAAGGTGTTAAAAACTTAATAAAAAAATTTCATTGACATTGACTCCGACAATTAAAAAAGGACTCGTCCAATTGTTTTATTTGAATTCGATATACAAAATTTACCATACTGGTACTCGGTGGAATTTAAAAAAATCATAATAATGGACTCGCCCAAGTATGTTTGAATTTGAGATATCTTCAAAATTTACCGAAATGATTATCCAGGGGAGGAATATTATGATAAAGGAAGTAGCTACATTACAGATAGACAATTTCGTAAAATTAAATTTACCAACAAAATGATTTTGTGTTATGTTAATTAAATTAAAGAAAAATGGTAGAACCTGCAGGCGCAGACTAGCTGCCCTGTGGCAGCACAGCGTGACTACTTTTTTGTGATTATTAAAATTTTGAGTATGTGAATTATTTATAATAAAAATAAATAAATGTGTGTATAGTATGATTTGCTATATTTTTCTGTGTAAGTGCTCTTTAACCCTTTGTCTGCACATGATTGGATAATTATTATCTCTATATCCGTTAAAATGTTCCGATGCACGCTTGTCGATAATTGATAATCGACATGGCGGGGTCTACTTGACACCTTGAATTTAATTCTATTCTTTGTTGGTTTGTGATGGTTTGTGATGATTGTTCACTTAACTAGCCACCACATTCATGGACCTAATTATTTTGTTCATTTTATCAACAGTTACCAACCCTTTACTGAAATGTTTCTCCCATGATTTAATAACTGAGGTATGTTCCCTTGGTGATATTTAAATAATAAGCCTGGTATTTATAATGCATTGGTTACGCCCCATAAAGCCCGCTGCAGACGGCTACCTGTCTCGCTCTACATCGGATGCTGTATCTTGTATCTTATAGTAGTTTAGAAAAATCTTACAAACAGCTATAAATTCTAATAATATTTAATTCCTCATGCATTGTAAATAAAACCGGCTATCACTACCTGCATTTTCTGCTTCCGGATAAAATTGAACATTAATACAAAACGGATTTATTAATTTTAAATAAGCACTGCGTCAGCAAATTTACTGTGCGCTTTCCTTTATGGGTGTTCGTGTTCATTAATTAACAATTTATTAACTATGCTATATCGTAGAGGTTTACGCGTAAGCCGGTTCAGTCTTTGTAATTGATTGATCGTCTTCGTAATTTTGGTGTTGGAACTAAAAGCTGGTTTTACGACAATAAATTATAACAATTGTATTTTATTTAGAAAGTAATCTATGTGGTTTATCGTTGTGTGTAATATAATACTATAAACCGCTATTAAAAAGGATGTGTATTGTATACCTGCCGGTTTTTCATTGCTCAGAGAAAACCTTGCTTTGCGAAAAATCATTTAGCGACAAATAAAATTTTGGGTCTCGATAAATGTTTGTATTTTGTATCGCAATATTATTCTTATAATTAGGATCAGTAATAATTAGTGTTTTTTTTTTAATTCGTACATTGTTGAAGATTGACTTTTCCGTGTAAAATTTTCACATACATTTTCTAAATGTAAATTTCAAAAATAGCACAGTATAGAGTAGTGCAGCTTGGATAGATTAGAATTTTAGATTACAGATCTACAATCCAAATTACGTACATTCATTCCCTAATGCATTCATGTGCATTCTAATGCATATTGAAATACATTTCAAATATTTTCCCATAACCCATCCATTACACATTTTTCTTCCTTTTCATACGAAATCTAAGGTAAAAAATGATAAATCTTTTCATTAGCTGTAGGAACTGTGTATAACTTTGTAGGTAATGTCTACTTGTGTAGGTACAGTCTGCCCGTGTAGGTGGAAGCGGGTAGATAAACCATACAAACTATCCCGTCATTCGTGAAATATAAATTTCCAGTTGAGAGCTCTGTTTTTTTCGTTTTATTTTTCTCGTTTCGCCTGGGTATTCATTTCAGTTTTCGCCATTTTTTCCTCCGCCGTTTTCCTTTCATAGGCTGAGCGGGGGGAGCACTAAATATTAAGGTCCGGGTTCATATTTCATCAAATAACGAAAACATTCCATAACAAATTTTCTAAAGTAGAACGTTTATCTATTTAGTCACAGGCGCTTTTTTTCTTAAATATTTAATATAGCGGAGGGAATAAACCTTGCTTTTTGAGAAAATCGTTTTGTTGCTTTATCTCTGTAGCGAAATACGCATCTTAATAAAGTCGATTGAACGCCTCATAATTCTTTATTGTCGCACGATCCTCGCTTCGTCCTCATTCAGCATGCATACTCTTCCGTTAATAAAACATGACTTCCAAAAGTATTTAATACTTAGGGTGAGTTTTGTCTTCCTGGTCTTGTCTTTTTGTTTCCTTCTTATTCGGTACTTACTTTCAACGATTTTTCACTCATCTTCCGTTACAACCAGCAAAAACCGAAGCAAAAAGTGACTTTCTGAATATAAAAACTGCACAGAATCGTACATCAATAAAATCAGCGAATTATTATAGCATGTATATCTGTGCCTACCGTATTTTATAACAGATTTCATTTTGTTGTAGCTTTTTCTGCAAAGCTCAATATTAAATAAGTGAAAATATTTCATTTGAATCCATCTCCTTCTCGTGTTATATTTCTGTATATTTTAGGCACCATTACATCACATCATAATTTTATATCTAACGCCTTGTTACAAAAAAATATTGTAACCGAACCTCCGCCTTAAGGCAGCCTCGGTTTCAACCCTGCCACCCCATCTCCCTCCATACATCTCCGGTGCACCCCCCACCCCCTTTAAAAACACCCCCCGGCGCATAATAGAATGGCCGCTGTCTACCAGCGTAATCTTCTTTAGTGTCTCATCATCATGAACCATGTAAATAAACCGACTAAACTAGGCATACTGTTTAGATAAACTTTCTAAAATAGTTATACGTCCTAAGATAAACTATCTAAAATGGTTTCAGTGCCCATTTAGATAAAGTTAATAAAATACTTTTATTAGATAGTTATTAAAATAATTCAAAAACAATATTCTCTTTAAACTTGTTTAAATAGTTTTACAAGATATTAATTTGGTTGTATTCCCTTATTCACATTTAGTTGCTTAGTTTTATCTATTGTTTACAATTTATTTGGCACACTTACATGTTTATAAAAAAAATTCTGAAATATGTAGCTCAATAAAACCAACTAATCTAGATATTGGTATCAATTATATTGAATTATTTTATCTGGGTACACTTAATATTATCTCTAACACAATTTAATATAACCATCCAATGCTAGAATGTACAGTATGCCGTAATTAACTGCTAAAAAGTCGTTTTACGTAACTGCTACATTATGGCTTGCGAAATTCCAGCAATGAATTTTTCCTAACAGGGAAAAACTTTACATAACTGTTTGTACTGAACCTACACATTTTTCATGAACATTAGTTTTATATTTAATGGCAAGCGAGAATATGTGCTTATTTATGCCTTTTATTCAGTTATCAAGGCGAAGCGCTACGAAGTAAGTCTTTTTATGAAACTTTTCTATGTCTATGAAAACTTTTCAAAATTTCCTAATTATTTCCTACTATTTATGCCTGAACTTCGCAAAACCAAATAAAACTTATTGGCCATGTTTGTTTCTTGCATAAGTCGAAACAGGCGGCTTGTCTTATGCGGGAATTTTAACATTATCGCCATCTACAAGGAGTGTCATGCCGGGATCACACGAGGACAATACAAAAGACAATACGATAGTGTCCTATCCTTGACCGCGCAGTGCAGGACAATGGGACAATACTACAATTGTACCATAGTTCAAACGCGGAACGCTGCCAAAATGGATACACGGCGACGCGCTTTACGAGAGAATTAACGGAAAATATTATCTTTCTATCGGTCTTTTATACCATGATGTATTGTAGTGTTCCATTTACGCGACATCTTTAAGCCGAAATACAATATCGGAGCGCCGAGAACCGAGATACGCATGCGCGGAGCGACTAGCTATTGTACTGTCTTATCAAAACGCGTTTACACGCCGACTTAGCAGCCGTGCCGTCTATCTCTGGGACAGGGTCTTGGTTCATTGTCCTGTCTTCCAAAATACTTTTTACACTAAGACAGTGGGTCCAGAGCTGAGACAAAACAGTATTGCATTGTTCTCGTATGATCCCTGCATTTTTGTCAGCTGCCCGATTCCAAATGTTACACGCCGTTGTGCATCGCCTTAATATGTATTTTCGGTCACATGACTTTAGTTAAATTAATATTACTCTCCCTAGAACACACAATGTGACTACATAAACACGTTGTTTAATACGCTTATTTGCGCTCCATAATTCGGCGTAGATTGTAGATGATAACATTGATAACCAAACTGGTAAACAATGGAAGCAATATAAAAAATAAAACTGAATACATAGCGGTGTTACCAGTGTTACTAAACGAAACCTTTGATTTCACGGAGACCCTTATCGGTTTATTACCAAATGTATAAACAAAAATCTATTTGCACGTGAGGAGGGCAAATAGTAATTATTTTTGTATTTACCTTCTCGCTTCTGACTTTGTAACCCTTTTCCATATTACCGTTCTGTACATAAAACGTGCTATAAAAATGTATTGATTTATGTTGTGTGTTTTCGTGTAAGATCTGATTATGTAATTCTGGTTAAAAATATTAATTACTGTTGTATCACTAATATCCCACCGGCATAAAATCGTGCTTACTTCAAACCATTGATTGCTTTACATTTGATAATGAGGTACATATTGTCTTACCTTTTATAGTTTAAATTATTTTCATAGCCCCAGTTGTCACAACTTCATGACGCTAGAGCTCACCTTTCGAGATTTTCCGCTTCTTCAAACGAAATCACATTTCATTGATTCCTTTATCGAAATATATCCGTTTCTTTTTTAAAACTGATTCCTTCTCCGTGAACTGAGTAGGTACATTATAATAGTACTGCATATTGAGTATGTTTTACCGCAGCTATATCTATATCATTATTAATTTGTTGGTCATGTAGTCGACTGCTCCCCAGTGTTGCCAGCCCCCTTAAAAGCATAAAACATTTTCCCCAATACATGTTTATCCTTTTGACTCCCCCATCCCCGACCCTCCTCCTCCTCCCCTCCCCACAGACTCCGAACAATAGATCATATTGTCTGACAGCTTTCATTAATTTATAACCTTATATCTCAAAGTTGCTTGACAAAGGCTAATTTTATTTATTCCTCCCATAAACACCCACGGCCTGATTAAAAGTAATGATTTATTTCTCTGGTAAAAGTCCCACTCCCATTTTTATAAAAGCCACTCCCACTTTCGTAACTTTCTGATTATTAATCATTTTAAAAAGCTCGTCATTATTATTAATAGCTTTCGATTCTATTGTTTGATACTTGAACACTTCTATTACCATCATTTTAATTATATTATCTGATTAGAATTTATTGGTGTTTTGGCACGGCTATATAGTTCTATTTTCCGTCCTTACTGATTTTCACTGCGCACTAGTGATTTATAAGTGTGAACGATTCTTTATTTTTACACGAGTTCATAATTCGAATCTCTTCGATTCCATAATCAATGGTTTATAAAACCTTTTGGATTTGCTATTTTTGATCCTTATACATAAATTAAGAATCGCTTTTAAAAAAAATTGAACTACCTCTCTAGCTTTTCATGTGTACCAGCTGTAAATCAAGATTATTCAATTAATTTATGGATCGAATCGAAATAATCGATTCATATCGATGTATCTAACTTCTTGCCACTACTGAAAATGAAGAATCCGAGTAGTGGCTGTCTGGCCTTTTTCATACAAATCTTAATTTTTTTATTTGAGGACAAAATACCCATCCAAACTGTATAATTATTTTTATTCAAAAGGTATACCAAATATCTGATAATAATAATATTTGACTGATTTATATAGCGCCATTTTTTTAAATCAAATCAAAAGCACTGCACAAATAAATACATAATCAAATTATTATAATTGTCTTTCAAAAAAAAGTATCTAGGAATCGTAATTGACCATAATCTTAGATGGACACATCACATCAAACAAATCACAAATAGACTCCTCAGAACAATACACATTTTCCTAAATATAAGAAACATATATAAAATAAAACAATTGAAAACAATATATTTTGCACTATGCCAATCAATAATAGAATATGGAATAATTGCTTGGGGAGGAGCAACAAACGCAGCTATCGCTCAAATAGAAATCGCACAGAAAACGATATTAAAGGTAATACTCAAAAAACATAAACTAACCGACACAGACCAAATATTTAAAAGCTGTGACGTACTTGATATACGCCAATTATATGTTAAAACACTACTAAACTACATTTTCGACCAAAAAAACAAACCCCAACAAACACAAAATTCACTAATAGACCGGTCAGACAAGCGTACAAAGAAAACATAAAAACTCCGACGGTAAACACTACCTTTGGACAAAGACACCATAAATACCACGCTATTAAAGCATTCAACAGTCTTCCTCTTGAAACAAAAATTGAGGAAAATAAAAATAAATTCAAACACAAAATAAAAAAATGGATTAAAGAACAAAAAAGACAATATTACCAAAATTCTATAACATAAAAGAATAAAACATATACACGCAACACAAAAAAATATATAAAACACGCAACACGCACAAACACATAAATCATTGTAAATGCCGATTTCCATTCTCTTTTAATATTTTTCTTTTAGTGTGATAATTATATTTTAATTTTTAATCTTTATTTTTAGTTTTAATTTATCTTTATTATAATATTGTTTTTTTTTTAAATGTATAAATTCTTATATTATAAAATGGGGGCCTCAGCACGGGTATACAACCCAGTGAGGCCAACATTACTGAATTACAATATGAAATATTGTAAAATAATGTATCAAGAATAAAAAAAAAATTTTAAAAAATGAGTTTCCTAATTATAACTCGTGACTTAAATTATTGACTTACGACTAAGTCTTATAACTACTGACTTATATTTAGCGTCCTATATGAGCTATATCTATCGATTAAAAAAATATTATTCAGTTTGGTTGGGTATTTTGACACCTAATCCAATTTTAAGTTTTGTGAGAAAAAAGCCGCGCAGTAGTTCCTCTTAAAATGGTAAAAAGTAATAATCAGCCACCCTAATCTTATCCCTTGTGTTCGTTTTTTATATAATTTTTGAATGGTCTGGATTCTAGTATTTAGGTAGGTACCGAACGATTATTGTTAATTCACCAAATTTTATATTAAATGCTTATTTTTTTTCTTGTTGCAGCGATCAGAAAACCTGGACCTCTCCCTTTCGGTACCCCACCACTACAATAACGGATACATCATGAATGATCAGGTAATTACCCACATTTCCTTTAATTATCATTATTGATAGGTATGACAAAGCTACCGATTTGCATGGCTTAACCTTTTAAACGCCAGCGCAAGGATACGTTTAAATACCCTTTTCTCCGAATATAACTAGGTATTCTGTGCAAACTACGTATGTTACTTACAAAAACTTAATTTTACAACAAAAAAAAGTAAGGTATGACGAAAATAGAATCAGATGGCGCACGGCGAAAATTTTGCGGAGGAGCACAAGAATAACGGTCTATTCAGATATAAGCGATATTCGCTGCCGCTGTGGGTAGCGAAAAATTATTTTCTTTGCTAGCTAACCTAGCTTCATGTTTATAATTAATTATTATTATTAATTAAAGCTTAATACACAAAATTATGCATGCACCAATTGATACACCAAACATTTTATCCCAAATTAACATCAACATACCATCAAGAAAATCAACAAGGAGGATTAAAGATATTTTCTATATTAAAGCCTACCACTCAAATACAGGATATTTCTCCCCTGTACCGTGAACATTAAGAAATTATAACACTATACATGGCTCTAATAAGGAAATAGACATTTTTAATGACCAATTTAAACACTTTAACAACAAGAAACGTTTTACCATTAATCATATGAAGCTGATTTTGTGATGGAGAACTTTTTTAAAAGAGAGGCAATATTGTACCTACCAAATCTGTGTCTCACCAGTACAGGTGTGACAATAACAATTCGTTTATGAACATATATATATTTACCTTTTACCCATTCTTATTTGTCATTTACTCCTGGATATTTAGATAATTCATTTTGTTACTATTTTTTTTTTATTACTATGTATTTAAACATCCATGTATATAAATTTTTGGGCACCATGACTGTTTTATGAACTCAAATAAACTTTTTTGAAAAGGCTTTAGTTGTGTTGATTTGAAAGGAAACTAGTTCGTTTCGTTTAATTGAATGGTGAACTTATTTTAAAATAGATTTAAATTGATTCACATGTTCAATTGTTTATTTTTAACAACTACGTAAAACGGGCCAAGGCATATAATAATATTTATAAGGTATATTACATTATCCGTTGCAATAAACTAATGAAGCCAAACTTACTTGCTGTAGTTGCAGTGACTATTTCACCGGGATGCTATTAGAACTATGTTGTATGTTTTTGCTTCGTGTCACTCGTCGAGTATTTTATTTACTAAGGAATCCTTACAAATAACGAGAGTTAATTGGTACAATAAATCCCCTATTGATTTAATATTAAGCTGAAAACAAAAATCACAATAATTTTCTATTTCGGCAATTTCCTGTTTGAATGAATATTATAGTAAACAGAATATTATTCTTAATAATAAAGAGTACTAGTAGTTTTGTGAACAGTATACCTTGCATCCAAAAAAGTATGTTTCTAATTTTATATTATCATAAGATTTGTAGGTAGATAAGTAGGTACATTCTCACCTACTTAATTATAAACCATACATATTTTACGTAACTTTGTTTATTCAAATCAATTAACTACACAATTTGTCTAAAGAAACCTCACCAAGGGTTCTTAAAATTCGTTAAAACGTCACCATCTTAATGGCAATTCTTTTTTTTTCAAATATTCTTGTGGCCGGTAATTACTATGATATTGATTATTCCGAATTGGTAGCTCATAGCAAGAACCATGACCATGGGTAATCTCGCAGAATGAAAAGGTCCTATCCATCAAGGCAACCATCTTGAACCGGAACCGGAACGTAACAAAACGTATGGAATGTCAAATAATTAAACTAAATAATTTCATATATCTGCGACATTTTCAAAATTGGAACTATGTATGTGTGTAAGTGGAAAGGAATTATGTATGTGTTTAGAAAATTATTATAATTATAAAACGAATCTTTTCATATTAGATCAGTACCTACCTATAATATATCAGATGATCATTTTTATTCTATATTTGAAAAATGCTTCTGTGGAAAGAACTTTTTCAGTGTTATCTATTTGTATAATAATCTGAAAATATTCACATTTCTGTCTCTCTCTTCTTCAGTATCTTGTTTAAAATATATGCTTTTTTTAAACTTTCATATTGTAAATATGTTCATCTTTGAGATGGACAAATGAAACATTAATCGCAAATTTATTGCGCAATAATTTAAAGACTAAACGCGTACGACCATTAAATTCGCAACGGAATCTGCGTCACTCTTCGGAAATTAAACGGCGCAGTAATTTATTTTTGTATTGTATTTAACACAGAAAAAACACATATTCGTCTTAATTGACGCCGAACCCGACCAAACTTAAATATTTTTAAATGATTATGTTTTTTAAGAATCACATCCGTCTCTTTTTTTAAAGTAAGACAAACATTTCCGGATCATAAATAAACATAACATATTTAATTTCCTTCTTATTAGGTACTATTGTAATTTATAGTCGGGACATTGTTTCTTTTCAATGATGGAGGATTTAGCTAGCAGAGGATTGAATCCGCGGAACCCAACACATCAGACCACTCGGCAACTTACCGATAACCTTTGCAAGATTTTATCCTAGTAATGGAGTTAAACAATTTAATAAGTCTGGTATTAAAAAAACCTCTGTGAAATCTGCCAGTTTATATTTCCCTATTTATTCCGTTCGACCAAAGTACGTAATATTTTAATGAACGTCCTCAGAACAATCGTTTGAACGTAATAAATAACGCTTTGCAATGTTGGCTGACGGAAAACGTCGCACAAATTGTAACAGGAAGCCATTCATCACGACAAATAATAAAAAAATAAACGTCTCCTCCTCTCGCCCCTTTCCTGCCCTCCTGCGACCCTACAGCTCGTGAAGCGGACGCCATTTTGCATATTATTGTTCCCAAACATTTGTGCATCATAATATCCGTTGCATCCTTGAATTATCAATATTCCAAGAAATCCAATGATTCCCCACCCTTTACTTATCTACGTAACTAAAAATTGAAATATCAACTTTTGCTTTTCTTTTCTTATGCAACTAGCTTTACTATTCGATATAAGGTTGCGAGCTGATAATTGTATCGAACTAGAAACTCCACATAGGAAAATTTCATTACGCATGAGCACACCGCTCGTAACAGATGTTCAGCTTCTTAGTAATTAAGATGTACGTAGTAGGAGGTAGGTATTTGCGTGCATATTTTCCAATTGTACTTTGTGATTCCCACTAAAATTTATGATATTAAGAGGCTAGATTCTATTAATCGGCAAACGTAATAACCGACGCTATAGAATAAAGAATAACACTAGAAGTGTCTTCCATGCAAATTCGAATGGCTGACATCTCACCTGACATCATAGATCTCCATCCCATCTGAATTTCGTAAACACAGTTTTGTATTGGAAATGTAACCTCGATTAGATAAATATTTGGATCACAAAACACGCCCAAAGGGCACCTCTTGTGTTATTCTTTTTTCTATAACCAAAGTTATGAAAGTACTAAGGTACCAAATACCTAGTACCTACGTACCTATCGTTACATTATTTTTCATATCCATTGCATTACTACATAACATTAATAAATATTTTATTAGAATCAGTTGGCGTGCTCTTCTCGCCTCCCTACCGCCCCATCGTTGTTGTTTAGTTTGTAACTTAGATTTCCGCGTCTGATTAGCGCGTTAGTTGGGGGCCATACTGCGTTATCCTTGTTTGTCTGTAATACTCGCACAACGAGTGTTGAAATCTTCTCCGTCCAATATTTGCCCGGCCCCGACCCGTGTGACGATGTAGGAATATAGAACACATGGGCTTATTATATCAACAGAGATTATTAATAACAGCGTGTCGTAACAGAAGTCGCGAAGAGAAAAAAAATATTTCAAACCCTCATTCACAGTGGGAGTCTTTTAACGCCATGAGATTTACGCCATCACGAATCTGACCGGAATCGTACCCTAGCTATTTTTATTACTGCTTCTGTTATAGGCGGCTTTCAGAAACTTTTTATAAAGGCGTACCACCAAAATAAAAAGAAGGTAATGAAGGTTCGGGTTGAACTGAAACCGGTTGGTTAGAAATACATATAGTAAAGTGGTATTCAAAGAAAGTTATTTTATTTTAATTATTATAAAATAAAAATATTATTTCAGTAGGTACCTACGAGTACCTCCTTTAAAAATATGTCTTGTATACAAAAGGTTGGATGTTCTTCGTCGAATGACCAACGTTTGATAATTATTACTAATTAGACAAAAAAGATATTTCTAATTTCGTCCGTGTGTAATATTTTTTTTTTTTTTTTTTTTTTTATTATTTTTTATAATATGTTTACATGGTACATAATTCATTTTACATCATGGGTTTTTTACTACTCTTCCATTGAAAGCATTTGCTTGTGTATGGAAGGGGAGTGTACATAAATGTTGTTGTTAGTTAGTACTTAAATAATTCATTGTACATAAATGTATGTTTGCTGTAGTATTTCTTTGCAAAGTAGTGAAGGATAATATATTAATTTATTAAATCTAAAAAAAGAAAGGAAGTTATGGAAAACTAAGGATATTTGTGAGATTAATTAAGTGACAGTAGTTTTTTTTTCAGAATATTTTTAAAGTGTCTCTTGACAGAGAGCAGTATTCGGGTTTTATCATTAATGCTTCTGATTTCTTCTGGTAGACGATTGAAAAAAGTTCTTCCCTGGTAAGTATAATGATGTTGTGCAAAAGACGTATTTAGTTTTGGGCATAGAAAAACATGTCTAAGTCGCGTTCTGTTTTCATTTAAAAATTGATATTTATCTTTTTCTTTTATGATTTGGATTAATGAGTTTTTAATATATAGGTCTTTAAATGTAGGTACTTGAAATTCTTCAAACAGGCGTTCTGTTGGGTAGTCAAAGGATTTTTTTAATAAAATTTTAATAATTGTTCTTTGTATAATTTCAATTGGAAGAAGGTTACATTTATACGCCGATCCCCAACTAATAATAGCGTATTGTAAAGTGGATTGAACTAAGGCATAGTAAATTAAATATAGATTTTTTATCGACAGAAAGTTTGTAATTCTTAAAAATATATATATTAATTTTCTAATTTTGTTTACTACTTGACATATTGGTATGTGAAATCCATGCCTGTGCAATTTGGTCTCGATACCTCTATGAAGTACGCCGATTGATAATCCAGGGAATTTCCGAGTACATTATTCGAAATCTGTCTTTTACCGATTTACGAATCACATTTAGAAAAGTGAATTCTAATCAAAACCTTGTTTTGTAGTACCGCCCAACATAAAATCTTGCTTTTCCTTTCCAAAACACGCTCTTCGAAGAACACAAATATATAATTTTTTAATTTTACCTAAAAAATTCCAAGTTCGGACTCGATTTACTCGAAAACGAAAGCTCAAATCAAAAAAAGGTTACAACACAAAATCGACTCCAAATGTGATTGTCACCGGTTTACCGCGTGTACTACGAGTTTCGCCGTTTAGGTATAAACCGGCTATTATTAGTATCTGCATTCGCAATGTTATTAATTTACATTAGGATAATGCTGTTGTTGTTTGCAGTTTGCATTTAGAACGGTTTTTAGCGCTGCATCTACTCGCGAAAGTGAGAAATTATAAACGAATCAGCATGTATCTGACATCATCGCCGGAAACCTTTTATTAATAAGTCATTAAGAACTGACAAACATCGTAATTAGTTTAATGGCGCATTTCCTTTATTACTTGACTTAATTATTACAGGGTTGTTTGTGTATATACGCTGAATCAATCTGATATCAAAGAATTAGTTTCTCTAAAATGTGTTACGTCGAATGCTTGCAATAACACTTTTTTCTCAATTTTTTATCTAGGTCTCCAGAATAGGTCGGAGTGCAAAATTTAATTTTTCGAAGAAAAATTCATCATTAGGCTTATCACTTTGTGATGTCATTATTTATTTATTAAAAATACAAACAACTTTGTATACATCACTTTTATTTATATATACACCATCTTCATGTTTCGCGAACGATGTTCACATTATCAGGATTAAATACATACATTTAATGTACATTTAGATGAGACATGTAGATGGTGTATATGTAAATAAAAGTGAAAAGTGAACAAAGTTATTTGTATTAATTAACTATAAATTTAGTTATTTCCAGATTAAATATTTTACGGTTTCATTTCTAAAAGTACGTTGCCTGCTTAAAATATTCTCATTAAATTTTAAAATATTATGCCAAATTACTGTCAAAACCAATCATCCATCAATCAACGAAATATAATTGGTTTTATAAATAAATTCTTAGACGGCACAAGAATTCAATAATCATTTGCATACGTATTGCTTTTTTAAACATTTTTTTTATGATAGCGTCATGCTCTACAACCCGAAGCGCTAAATTAAAACTTCAAAAGTAATGAAAAAGAAGTTATATTGTTTCTAACGGTACAACTTTATTCAGATTGTTGAAATATTGACTGACCCGTCCAAATACACTGCCAGTTCCTGAATAATCCATTGCAGCAATAAAGGAAATGATTCTTCAGCTAATTACAATCTGACGGAGAGATTCCATTTCCTCCTGTAGACGTGTAGATTATGTTCCATAGACTGAAGCAGGACTCGTGCCTGAATATTTGCTGTTAGCCGGTAAGATCTATCTCACCTATTACATCTGAGGCAGGATTCTGATGAAGAGAAGACTCCATCAGCGACAGGATATTAGCAGCAGACTGGATCGGATGATTGGATGCTGCATTGATTAAGGCAATTGTCCACTTAACTTCGGAGATGCATCTGCGGAGATGTTTGTTATGCGGATTATTTATTATTTGGTTAGATCGTTCGTTGTCGGTTTGTTTACGTTGTGCAAATTTATTTTGTACATTCCACAGCATGCTCTTGATCAGATTAAAGACTGAAAGAAGGTGGTAAAAGAATCATAGATAACGAGGGAGTCAATCTCCTTCCCGATAGTCTGAAAAAGGAGAATCTAATAAATCTCTCGGTCAGAATAATATTATTTAAAATCGAAAACATCAATTGATTAAGTTACGTAACTAGTTTATGTAGTTAAGTTAAGAAGTGAAATATGTTTATTTCTTTTAACTTCATAAATAAAACATTTTTATTTTTAAAAGTTGATAATGCTGTTCAGTTATTATTTAAATACATATAGGTAGTATTTTTTACATTAATCCCACACATGATGTCATCTTTGGGGATGCTTTTTGGAGGGTTTTTTTTTAGGAGAAGAAGGAAAGGAAGTTCCGGGAAGAAAAATAGTATGAGATTGGGTAGGAATTTAGGGATTAGTGTCCACGAGTGACGTATAAATATATCCCTTCCGATGGGTCTAGAGACCAGTTGGAGAGATCAAAGGGTCTCCCCAAACCAGCCTCACGGCACGCAACACAGCTAGTGGGTAGGCGCATCCTGAACACACCCCACCCGATGAACCGGGGCACCCCCGCAAAATTACCAAACGTAGCGAACCAGTTGGGGTGACCTATGGTAGAGGTGTTGGTTATCCAATAAATGGTTCCCGGGGCAACGGTAACATAAGTATAGGTACCGAATTAACGCACTGGGTTCTAATGCACCGATTAATGGATTGTTTTACCCACTAACGGAGGAACTCGAATAACGCATAAAAATATAAACAATAAATCTTATTATTTGCATTGAATCAAACATAAACTTCGACAAATATATGAATGAGTTTTCTGATAATCGAAAAGATCAACGATGATTAGTAATTCGATTACGATAGTCTCAAAGATTCTTGAAGAGAAGCATTTACGATACATCGGATAATGCATGATGTTTCCGATATCATTTTATTAATTATTTCACACTCAATTTCCTCAAAGAACAACTTCGCAACGTACAAAATTAAGCTCTACTAAAATACCAATGCAATGGTTTTATTGTTAGGGTGGGTAAGAAGGTTTGGTCTGTGTCTGTAGAAATATTGAGGTAAAATCTGTTTTGAGTCAAGATTTTAATATTAGTGCTTACGTAATATGTTTATAAATCCTAATAGCTACGAAATCCCATAATTGACTGAAGCGTCAAAGAAACTAAATTCTATGTTTAATAAATATTTATCGCTTTCTCACAATCTGCCCTTAAGTGCCCTAAATTCCGCTGACCTTTGGCATTTACCCCCACCAACCCTGTTACCCTGCCTTTACCCCCCTCTTCCCCGTGCCCTACAAAGGTAATCCTCGGCCCAGTCTGTGCACCGGATAATGGCGACCCCTAATTGAATAAAGAAACTACGAGAGGGCAATTTTCACTAACAATATTACAGCGACGAAGAACCATCGGGCTGACGGCGGAAAAATTATATCTCGTCTCTTCAGCATAATTTTTTAACTTGCAATTCACCTTTTGCGTTTTTTAAAAAAATATTAAAGCCAAACCTGGGTTAAATTATTAATATCGTTGTTATTAATGATACACGTCATGGCTTCACTGTGTTCCGATAATATCAGAATATTAAAATAAAACCCGGTTTTTATTATTAATGTCGTTGTTATTAATGATACACGTCATGGCTTCACTATGTTCCGATAATATCAGAATATTAAAATATAACCCGGTTTTTATTATTAATGTCGTTGTTATTAATGATACACGTCATGGCTTCGCTATGTTCCGATAATATCAGAATATTAAAATAAAACCCGGTTTTTATTATTAATGTCGTTGTTATTAATGATACACGTCATGGCTTCACTATGTTCCGATAATATCAGAATATTAAAATAAAACCCGGTGTTTATTATTAATGTCGTTGTTATTAATGATACACGTCATGGCCTCATTGTGTTCCGATAATATCAGAATATTAAAACAAAACTGTGTTTATATTATTAATGTCGTTGTTATTAATGATACAAGTCATGGCCTCATTGTGTTCCGATAATATCAGAATATTAAAACAAAACCGGGTTTATATTATTAATGTCGTTGTTATTAATGATACACGTCATGCCATCATTGTGTTTGGGTAATGTCAGAATATTATGTTAGATTTCTCCAGCTATTTTTATCTAAATATTAGTTGAATCAAAACTTTCGTTACAAGAACGCAAGAATTATATTAAAATGGAATATTATTAAATGTCTTGCTTTTGTGCCAAATTTGAAAGGAAATACTTGCATTATGTTTATTGCCAATTTCCTCTGAAATTCGAAATAAATTGACATGTACCCTTTCGATTCTGACCTCTCCTAAGACAAACTTACCTCTATTTCTATTTACTCTGAGATTTGCTACCAAACTTTGTCCTGGACTTGAAAAATATGGTATCTTGTGTTATTTTCTTAAAGTTATGTTGGTAGCTGAAAATCGGAATACCAGACCGAAAAATATACTGAAATTTTTCTAATGCCAGAGCTCCCTCTTTTCTGTTTTATACTTATAATTGCGAAAGGAAAACTATAAGTAAGTACTCCAACGTCTAGCAAAGTTTTTAAAATGTGTCTTAATTCGAAACATGTATGTAAGTAAAACCAAATTATAGCCATGATGAAAATGATAAATTATTTACAATACAATGAAATGAGACCATTTTCTTTCATGTTATATTATTTTCTTAAACCCTTCACTGCACATTCCTGGTGAAATCCTCGAAGCAAAGATCTGTGCAACAATTGCAATGTTATGGGAGAGTAGTCTGAGGCATTCGCCGGCGGCGGCAGATTGATTTTTATATTTAATGAGATTTTAAATTGAGTCATGCGCCTTGGCACCGCTAGACGGGGCTGGTTGCTCGGGGGGCGGTTTGGGTGGGACCGCCCCCTGCACCGGGGAGGCGGTGGGGTGACTGTGGCTGCAGTCACAGCTAAGACAAATTCGCAATTAAATTATGCAACAACTTGCATACGTACTTTGTCTCCGGAGCGGGACGTTAATATGTTAGAGAATATTCAACCAAGAATTATAATTATTGCTGCATTCGTTTTTTCATATTTATTTGCGTGATTTTAATGCTATTGAATAGAGTGCTACAAATTCTCACAGCGAGATGTTCACTAAACATAACATAATTTTATGTCATCCATTCACGCGCTTCCATCTCACTCCACAACAATGCACTATTGTAGTAAGCAGTATAAGTATGTTGAAAGTTTAATTAATTTTATGCGTCCCCTCCATATCATGTATATCCTGATTTCTGCTTGTCACATACTGTTTTTTGTTGTCAACTTACTAACAAGGTTTACATACTGTGTATAAATCTTAGGTTTAAAGCCTCTTCCAAAGGGATAAAGCTATTTCAAACACAATTTAGGCCCTTCTTCCACAAAAATACAATTATTCGATACTGATGTTGTGTATTTACGTCACAAACACCTTGTCGCGCACAGTCCGTAGGTACACGTCGCTATTAAAACTAAATCGCGAGACCCGCGTCGCCACCACCTCTCGAAAAGTCAAAACTAGCTTTCTCGAACTCATTCACAAACTCTGTTGTAGCTGTCATTTTTTTTTACTGTTTCGTTTCGAGCATTAATCTAAAGCACACGCATTTTTACAAAATGTATGACACGTGAAGATGAGACTATAATTTTTGCTACACTACATATTTATTAATTTCTCCGCCATGTTTAACATTCGACAACGTAAATGGTAACGATTCTTGACCGACTGGTCACGGAATACAGGCATCACCGTTTACAAAATGTCCGCAACGTGTGGCGGTGGCCGCCAAGACTCTTGAATCGTCGAGTATCGGATACTTACGTATCCCTGTGCAAGAAAGGCCTTAACCAATGCTAAATAATGGTTTTTCATCGGGTGATTCTGGAAGTAGGTATATTCCGCACTGAAACGAATTTTCAAAAAAATCTTTAAATTTTGTTTGTTGTGTCAAATGTAGTTGAATTTCAAACTTGAACTTCTGGACCCACTATAGGATTGAGATGTATTCCTTTTTTTGGCAAAGTTTGTTTTTGTTGATTTAAAAATAAAACATAATACAAGAATGATGTCCCAGTTTTCACAGTCCTCGGGTTTCCTGATCTTGCTGTTACTCTTACTGCACATAAACTTAACTTTGACTTTGATAATGGCTTCAGAAAGCAAAACAGCTGTCACGCGTAATAATAATCATCCAGCGGAACTTTTTTAATAAATTTAATTATAATATTATTGAATATATAAAAAGTCATTTAAAAAAAACTAGTATCATTGGTGCAATAGACAAATTTAATCAGTCTGTCATAATGGGGTACTTTGTTCCGTTTCAATCTCACTTTGATTACAAGAAAAGAATTCGCGCAGGAACATAACACGCGCTTGATAAAACCCAACATTTGAAATGAATAAGATAACACATTTGATTAACAATATTCCCCTGGCGTTTGGTTACCCTGCTGGGGGCGGCTGGGGTTCCCCCGACCCCACCTGGAGGGTGAGGTTGTGGGGGGAATGGGAGCACCACCCACTTGCTTATTTTCCCCGTTTGTAATCTAATAAAAGCACTGGGGGAGAGCAAAGAAGCTTTTAAGATTTTTCGTAAACACACGCACACACGTATAAAGATTTGAATGATGTTATTTTCTCTTGGCGGAAATTTCACTCGTTCAGTGTTTATTCGGGTTTTTTTATGGGCTCGAAGAGTTTCTGGTTAAAAGGGATTTTATATTTCTGGCGCGCGCGACACTCACTTTTCACTTTGACTCTTCGCGAAATTCATTTTGTTCGCCAACGAGTTAAATAATGAGTTTATTTAAACTTCCAAATGATAAAACATATACTATCAGCAGAGATTCCAAATTAACATTTTTTGTTCTGGGGGTAAACATCTCAACCCTCACCAACCTCCAAATTTTGTACTAAAGTAATCTTTAAAAAGTGTTAGTGTACAAATGTAAAAAAATGAACCGTTACTACGGGGACTGTGCATTTTATTCACCACCCATAAATATTAATCTTTTTAAACGCTTCTTCTAAAATCACATTCTCTTTGAAAATCTACTTTTATTGCTAAGTTTATTCTAACGGTTTGCGGCGGAGTGGTTCAAAAATGTCCAAGTTCGCACCCAGGCTACACGGATTCAATCACCTATAAGCCAAGTCTTGCATTATAGATCATTTTTCAGCTTTCGGTGCTGAAAGGAGGAAGAATCTAATGATGTCGGGCTCTCCGGTGATTAAAATTAGTACAGTTTTTTCTTTCCTTTACTATATGAATACCATCTTTTCGATTTATACAGAAACGTTTATAACCACTCGAGTGCTGCGCGTCAATGACTAGAATATGAGTTGAGTGATTTGTTTTCGAGTTGGAAATTTCTCGCACTCAAAAATTGCGTACCTCTGAATTTTAATACGGTTACATATAAACTGATTATAGCGCTATATAGCCATTGAATTCACATATATTTTACCGCTTATCCTAATTTTTAGGATTTAACAAAAACATCGTAAATGCGCGAATACTGCGAGTCAAAAATGGCATATTATGGCGTGCGATCACTCAAGATGTTTTGCAAACTCGGCATAATATGCCGAAAATCACTCGAGTGGATAACGAGGTGTTTCTAACAATGTTATTCTGCTTTTTTGTAGATATGTATTACTGTTCCAAATCCGAAATATTTCGAAACGCCCCTGAACCGTTTCACCCTTTGCCTCCCGAGAAGGAGGACCCGCCCTGTGGTGTGGGGGAGGGTGTTAGGGAGGCAGGGAGAGGGGGAAATATTGTTTGAGAAAGCAATTGAATTTGTTTTTAGATTACGCTGGCTGTTTGTTGAACTTTGAGATTATGAGCTTAATTTTCCTCGGAAACATTTTCGAGTTGATATTTTGTTCCTAACCTGTTTTCTTCGTTTAATTTGCGTATTTACTTGTATATTGCGTCATAAAATTGTACTTTAAAATTATTACCCTTGAGCGGAGTAATATTTTACATAAAGTTATAAAGCAAATGCAAATTTAAAAAGTTATTTAGATTAACCTGGCAGACTATTGCTCTATTACTCCCAAACTTCTCTTTATTTTTTGTTATGTGTACGTTTCCCAGGATATTTTTATAGTATCTATATTAACTCTGAATGTCCCATGACCAATTAATACCTACTTGAGTAGTGGGTATGTTTTTATTTTCTCTTCATCAACAGACCTGATCCTTAAAAACTTCCAATCTCTAGTCTAGTCTGTACAACATCGTGGAACTGCAATATTAACTAGGTGTATATTATTATACTAGTTTAGTGTGTATATTATAATGTACGTACATATTATAATTTTGAGATATAGATTACATTTTTTTAGAAGTCCATATAGAAGATTTGGTATTACGAGCGTAATTCGATATTTTCAATGATGCTTCATGACAATGTTTTCTTTTTGGCTACTTAAAAGTTTTATAATAAAAAAAATTATGTTTATCACATGGTTCGTAATAAAACTAATAAATTATTAATGAAATATCAACGACGATATTCTCTTTAATAGATTTTTCCATGAAAAATATTTTGCAATGCAAATGAAATTCAACTATAAAAAACTAAACGATATGTACACTACAATCGGACAAATAATAATAATGGGATAACTCGAATAGCGCCATTTTTGTTAAAAATCACCTCAAGGGCGCTGAGAAAATAACACAAGATTGCACATTCAATATGGTGACGTTTTTTCACAGAGTAGAATTAACAATTGGATTATTACAAATTTTCACCGTAAATGTTTACAAAAATGTCTAAAAAAGTCAAAATATATATTTTTCTCACAACGCAAATGAAAGTTTTGTAATGATTCAATCAAAATAATGTTATTTACCAAGAAAACATTTTTATTCAGCATTTAAATCATTAAATTTCATATTAACATCCACCAAAAAAAAACCACATTTAGAATTCCATAGCCATAAAATTCTTAATATTATGCTCTTTTTAAGTTTAAATGTCACAGCCGTTAAATCCTCCATTATAAATGGCATTTAAAAAGACCACCCCCTGTATAATAATGGTGTCGCGCTGCATCTCCCCATCTCCTCGCACACACGGAGCGGTATATGCAACAGAGAAGGATGGAACATTGTCTTGTTACGGCCAATAAAATTGATTAACTGCCCCTTTTATAGTTTATATTGCCGCTCGTATAGTGTATGCGATACAGGATGTTCTTTATATACCGTGTTGCTATCTAGTTAATGTGTGAATTATGTGCACCATTATATTGTTATGTCATATTAAGGTCTCTTCCGTCTAGACTTTCTCCCATTCAATATCGCTTTTGATTCATCGTTATAGTTTTTTTTCGAATTGTTAGGAAAATCAAATGTTTATTTTGTTGTTGTTCATAATTCTCATTAAAACTAATGGATGTGATTTTTTGTAAAATTTCCGTACTCCGCTCACTTCTTTATGCACAGATCGACAGATATGACGTATAATAATTAGGTCCCGATGGTAGAATGGATAAAGACTTTGTCCCGGTAAGATGAGGTTTTTGAGATCCCAGTTGAGATTTCACGTTATATTTTTTTATTTTCTGTGTCTTGTTCTGTTTCATGTTGTTTAGATTTGCTAGTAGTATCTTCTTCTTCCATGACAAGAAAAATGAATTTAAAAACACTGCATATGTTTCATTTGTCGGGTTAACGTTTATTTTTAAGATATTAACCATTTTGTTGATACATATTTCCTCTCTCAGGAACTCCAGAAAAGCTTGAGAGAAACTTTTGCATTGTAGTAAAGAAAGGTACATTAAAGTTTTAAAATTGCTTTGAACGCCGAAACAGCTGTCACTCAAAAGAATTACCTACGCTTACTATCAGAACTTAATAATAACATTTTACTAAATTTAATTCATGTTAAAATTTTTAAATACGTGTTGTTCGTTTGACTGTCAAATTCTATTTAATTTTTGAAACTATCATTTGCTGTGCTGTGATTTTAGATTATATTTAGATATTGGTGAATTTTATAAATGGATTTAAACCGTTTTTGTAATCTTTATTGGTCGTTGAGGCATTTTTAAAGTTGTTAATGTCTATTTAGTTTTCTTTCTGCATTTTCACAGTCGACTATATTTTCATTTCGACGATTGGCACTGACCGTTATTTTCCAATTTGTCCTTGTTTTACGCTACCCTCAATTTGAAGAGGAAAATGTGACATATATTAATAATTATATATACGTAGCCTCAAGTAAAATATCCCCCGTATCGTTAGTTTCATTACATGTGTTTGCTTGGTTATGTAATCAGTAGATAACCAGTGATAAATGCAAATACAAACCTATTCCCTGGGATGCCTGAACTTAAGACAGTATTATCATATTATCTGGACCACCAACCTGTCCCATAAGAGGTCAGTAACCTCTGCAAGCCCACCTGCCCTCCATACCTTATACATTTTGCTCTACATCGGAGAATTCCAGACAAGATACCAATCTACATGTCCATACAATGAGGTTTGTTCAGCGTTGTGCAACAACTTCTAAAACCAACATTGAAAACCCAACCAACTTCCATCAAAACAAAACCACTTTATCAAAAGTATAAGACCGTACACTGACCCTTTGGTAGAATATACTATTTTTTATTGTAACTTTTTGACAAGTACTCCATAGCTGTTAGAAACTTCATCCATGTAGGGAGTGTTTATTAGAAATGTTGTAACCTGCAGCTGCTCGTTAGCCGTGGTGCATTTTCCAATCCATATTCAGTATTTAACTTTCAGTGTATTACATACTTTATGTTAATTAGCTACTAACTTGTAGATATTGCTAAATGCTCGCGGAATTTTTAGGACAACTTCTATACACAGAAATGCATACCTATAGTAATTTATTAAACTGCGTTAAAGCAAAACACCACGAAGTAATGCAAAATCGTGTGCTTTCGGTTTAAAAATTTAATTCCTTAAAAATATTTTAAATGCTTTAAGTAAATACTGCGAGTAGCACACATCTTGGCTTTATGTATCAACTTAAACTTATTCTAAGTTAAAAATCTCCTACTTACCCCTTTTCAGTTATGTTTTAATTTATAATGTGGCAAATTAAGTTCTTTAGAAAATGATCGTAAAACATCTAAATATTTGTATCTGAACTTTTTAGGTTATTTTGGTTAAATAAAACAGTCGGCCGATGTTAAGAGGAAGCTACAAGCCAAAAATGTGTATATTCTTGGTATACATTATATTGTAGGTGATAGGCATTAAATTTGCTTGACAAAAGTCTAGAAACGTTCGATTTCAAGCACAAAACTGGTTTTTATTTATTTTTCAAATAATTTTATAAGAAAGCAAAAAAGTTAATCAAGTGAAACTGTCACAAATAATCTTAGCTATAATACTGTATTTTTTAAAGTTGTTTCCTTTACGCGTTCATACATTTCTATTGAAAAAAAATATTTTTTATTAGTTATTTATATTTTTTATTGCTTAATTTATTTTTTATTTGTATTCTACTCAAGCGAAACGATAGGAAAACCTTCAATTTATCTAAAGCATATTTTTTGGTACTCATAATGTACACCAATTCGTTATAAAGATTAATCAAAATAGTGATTTAGCATTAAGCTTCCCCTTAAGTGGTAATTTAAACCTTTTCACCATCTTCGTAAGCAGTGTTATTGTTAGCGGACCCGATTTCAAATGTTATGCCGCGTATAAACAATAGACATTTACCGCAAGCCGAGCCACGAATTATGTCTTCGTTCCTTTCCCTTAATTCGTGGCTCGGCTCGCGGTAATTTTCTCCTGTTTATACGCAGCCTAACACGACGTGGTGCATCGCGTTAACGCAAAATATAACACGTTTTACAATAACAAGTTCGTTAGCACAGTCTTTCCGAAACCACACAAAACACGTTGAACCTATGTTGGGCAATAGTACCTATATATTATGCAATCGATTCTTAACTATTATGTAGTTTATTTATTTATCTTTTGTAACTTATGAACTCAATTTTACTACCTATCTTATTTATTTTTATTTCTTTATATTACTTCCCTTTATTGTAAGCGTGGCTTTATATTGTTTTCTTTCCATTTACTCGTATTTTATAATAATACTTGTACTAAAATTGCATAAGCTTCTTGAGCGTATTACTAAATAAACTTTTTAATATTATTTTTTATCCTCAACCGTCTCATTCGATTCACTCTCGGCTGTGTTAAGCATACACGCAGTGTACTGTTGTTTGGTCATTGGCGATCTGCAGTCGTGCCCGGGTACGTTGACAAGTTACCGACACTATCAATAAAACCTTTTAATTTGTCCTCTATCCAGGAATTCATTTTCGTTATTCTATTCTACAGCTTGGCATAATATTCTAGAAAATTTATTCAAATGGTACAAAACAATTTCATTTCTTTGGCAACACCAAGCTACTCACTTTGTCTTTGTAATTTGTTATTCACAATCTTTTTTTTTCTTCTGTAGTGAGATAAAAAAATTCTAGTTTTTCTATTTGTTTTACTATACTATAATTATTAATTTACCCAAGTTTTCCTTGTGCAATGTTGTGTGGGGTATTTACTGAATCTGTATTTCTGTACCTGTACGGTCTTCTGAAAAGAATTTTCTATCGTAGACGGCATCAAGAAGCAAAATATAAAATAAAATAAAATCCCGAAATTAGTAATCAGGCATTTGACATTTTTTTTTAAATTTTATACATTTAATAATGTAACAAACATCAACATCCAAGAATAAATTAACATAACTAGATTTTTCAAACTTTTTTTTAATTTGTAATTTTAAGCAATGGATTAGATTTTGTTTAATTTTGATTTAACGTCTAAAGAATGACCACTAAGATACATACATTTCATAATTATCTTCATTGTAAAACTCTAAATAAATAGTTTAATTAAGTTTAAATATAAAATTGTCATAGAATATGATGTAGTATTATCTCTTTTTGGAAAGTAATTAATAAAAACTAATTTGTTTAAAGTCAAAAATATGCACTTGGACCATTGTGCTTTTTTAAACTTATATCAATGTTGCTAAAATCCATCTTGGTGTTGCCATTTAAAAAACCTTTTAAAGATCGCAGCGCCATAAATTTTTATCTTTAAAAAATTCAGAACCAAACTAAAACAGTAATGAAGTTTCAAAGAGTGCAATTTTGATTGACCGATTATTTGAATGTCAGTTTGCACTTTTGTTCTCACAATTCCCTAGACATACACATTTACAATTCACTCCCTTACTGCTTTCGCTATTTGTATCTATTTATTTTTTTATTTTCTAGATTCTTATATTCCATGAAGTGGTGAATCATTTAAATTTACTGAATTTAAAGTTAATGTTCTTTATACAAATAGAACGGCGTCATATGCGCCTCACAATTTTTACCTCATATGGGTTTATTCAAATATTACCTGGCTTTTATAGACTTAGAGGCCTTGTATTTTCTCGGTAGGGAAAAAATTTGTTACCTAAAAACCCTACTAAAATTGCATGTTTTCATCCAGCATCAGCACCACCAGCGACCGACAGCGGCCATATACTACATACGTGTCTGTTTGTGTTGTGTTGGGAATGGGGGGAGGAAATTTCGGCTGCGCCCTATTGTTGGGTTCCTTCCGCATTTGCCGTTGGGAGTAAGGAAAATCGCAGAAAACCTTACCCGGAAGGAGCGGCCGAACGTCAACTTGAAACGTATACGGCCTTCAGTAACATCGGTATATGATGTCCTGCATTTTTTGAGATGTGTGTGTGTGTGTCTGTTTTTATGTTAATATATACTTATGGGAGGATAGAAAATAAACATACATATACATACAAATTATAAAAATATTATATAAATATATAAATAGATATATAAACATTATATATTTAGGAGGAAAGTCGGGAGTTTAGGAAATACCTACTGCTCGCTATTCGTCCGCGTCTGATTCTGGTATGTACCATATGTGATCATGGTCCATGAGGATGTGTTTAGGTAGTCTGTGTGTGTATTTGAATGTCAGGTCGCTCGGAGCGTTGTATTGTCCTATGTCTCGTATGAGTGGATTTTTACTAAGTGTGAGTGATTTGTAAAAGCGTGTAGTGAGTCTGTGTGTGAATTCGAATAGAGTTGGAATTTGTTCTCGTTCGTGTAATCTCTTCAAGTTTGTTCTGAGTCTCGTGTTGTATGTGATTTTAATGCAGAGATTTTGAAGTGTCTGTAGTTTCTTGTGGTCTGTGTGTGAGATGCTGCTCCATACGGGAATCGCATACGAGAGTACCGGACGAATGAGCGAGTAGTAGACGAGGAGTTTGGTTTTGGGAAGTAGCGGACTCCGTCTATTGAAAATTGGCTTCATCATGCCGATCGCTTTTCGCGTGCGCGCGTGCATCTTTGCTTGGTGAGATTTCCAGTTGAGGCGGGAGTCCATGGTCAGGCCGAGATATGTAACTTCATCTTTCCATTCAATGCTGTGTCCTCCCATTTCGATGTTGAAGTCAGGTGTTCTATTTATACGTTTTCTCGTGAACATGATGGCTTCGGTTTTCGCCTCGTTCAGTTTCAGGCGCCATTTCTTGTAGTACTCTACGAGCGCGTCGAGCGCCCTCTGTAGGTAAATCGCGGCCATGTTCGCTTTCAGCGAGGAAACGTATAGTTTGACGTCATCTGCGTAGATAGACAGATTGCATCTCTCGTCTCGGGGGATGTCGTAGGTGAACAGAATGAAGAGAAATGGTCCCAGTAAACTTCCTTGCGGCACGCCTTTTGGAATCTCACGCATTGAAGATAACACGTTCCTTATGAACACTCTGAACGATCTATTCTTTAGGTATTCCTGTATCAGTCTCGTTAGGTATATGGGCGTGTTGGTGCGGTGCAACTTATGCACGAGCCCGTCTATCCATACGGTGTCGAATGCCTTCTCTAGGTCGATGAGCGCAGCAGCGGTGAAGCGATGTTCGTTAAATTTTCTTGCGATGAATTCCGCTACTCTGGTGAGTTGATGGGTCGTGGAGTGCCTCTTTCTGAAGCCGAACTGCTCGTCTGGCAAAGTCTTGTGTTCGTCGTGGTGTGGGACAAGCCTGTTTAGTATAATTTGTTCAAATACCTTGCTCAACGTAGATAGTAGGCTAATCGGCCGGTAGCTTGTCGGCTGCGTTCTATCTTTATTCGGCTTTGCGAATGGCAGCACGGTCGCTGATTTCCAAATCTGGGGAAAATGCCCAGTCATGAGGCAGGCATTGAACAATTTTGTAGTGTATATGATGGCTTTTTGAGGGAGATGTTTGAGTAAAATGTTGTGAATTTGATCGCTTCCCGGCGCCTTGTTCGTTCTGAGTCGCTTGATTGTGACCGCAATCTCGCTCGGCGTTGTGAAATGAATATCTTCAGCGTTTGTCTGCTCTGCTTCGTTCAAATCTCGTAGAGAGTCAGCTACGATCCGGTCCGTAGCCGGGTCGGAAAGGCCGTCTGTAGCGGCGTAGGCTCTCTCGAAGCCGTCGGCGAGTGTGTCAGCTTTTTCTTGTAGCGACAAAGCCGTCCCAGGGCCGTTCAATTTCTGTAGCGGGGGGATTGTGAAATCTTTATGTCTCAGCGCGCTTGCCATTTTCCATAATGAATTATCCTTCGGCGTGAGCGACGCGACTTTTTTGTCCCAAAGTTGGCGCTTGAGTTCTGCGATTTCAGTCTTGATTTCCCTCTGCAGGCAGTTGTACGCTGTCTTGAAGTATTCGTCACGCGTGCGGTGGTACATGCGTCGCAGGCGATTTTTGTCCTTGATGAGCGATAAAACGTGCTCGGGAAGCTTGATCGTGTATGAATGTACTTCTTTGAGAGGAATGTGTGTATCTTGTGCTGTTTGAAGAATCTCTGTGAGAGTGCTTGTAGCTGCGTCGATTTCTTGTGGCGAGCGCAGAGTTCCCGAAGTGAGATGAATTCGTTCGTTGACTTCCTTTTTAAATCCTTCCCAGTCCGCATCCTTATAATTGCGCTGTTTTCTGGGGGTCCTTGAAGTTGTGCCGCCTATAGTAAAGCACACGGGCAGATGGTCCGAAGACAGCTCGTCTAATGTGCGCAGTGGAGATATTGTCTTAACATTTTTCTCGAGTACTATATCCAAAGTACTCGGATATCTAGAGCGTTGCGAGTAGTACGTAGGTCTGTCGGGCGCCATTATCGAATAGGTATTTGTCTGCATGTGTGTAAAGAGCGTATTTCCGTTCGCATTACCTCTGTAGTTATTCCAGTAGTTGTGTTTGGCGTTCAAATCGCCTCCTATCACAACGATTGGTCCCAGATTGAGCAATTTATTGAGATCTTCTCTCACTAGGTTACTTTGGGTGCAGTATACGGAGATGATGGTATGCGCTCTACCCTCTATGGTGACTTCGATAATCGTGGCTTCAGCGTGCTTCAACTTCGGAGTGGGAATTCTTGTGGACGTCATTGATTGTCGAACGAATATTGCGGTTCCTCCGCCTGATCTTCCCTGTCGGTCGTCTCGGTAAATCTCGAAGCCTTGCACTCTCAGCGGTACGCTTGGATTCAAGTGGGATTCTGATAAGAGAATTATGTCTGTGTTTAATTCATTTGCCAATGCGAGCAGTTCGTCTGTCTTGTTGCGCACGCTAAATGCGTTCCATACGAGGACTCTCACCTTCTCGGGATTAGACATCGAGGGTGGTCGTGAGGAGCTCCATCAGGACGACGAGCTTCTCTGCTCTTGAAGTGCAGCGGGCGAGCTGCGATCGCATCCTCAGGAGGCCTTGGAGCAGGGCCATGATGTCCAGGTCGTCCTCTGTAGTGGTGGGCGCGCGCACGGGCTCCTGCTGTGAGCGGGGCTGGGGGCGGGGGGGCTGTGGGGGCGGCGCGGTCTCGCGCTGCTCTTGGGCGGGGGCGGTGCCTCCGGCTACGTTGGCCCATGTGCGTCCATCCGTCCTCGGCTGAGGAGGTGGCCTGCTCGGGTTCTGTTCTGCCGGAGGAGGTTGGGGCCTTCTGGCAGGTCGCTGCTGTATTGAGGCGACGTACGCTACCCGCTTGGGGCAGCCTCTGTAGTTGGCGGGATGCGGGCCTGAGCAGTTACAGCATGCGGCGGGCTCGTCTCTTGTCTTCTTGGGGCATTCTGCCGAAGCATGCTCCAGTAAGCATTTTACACACCTTGCTGTGTGCGAACAGTTTCGGGACCCATGTCCGAAGTCTTGACATCTGTAGCACTGGGTGCCGTGCTGAAGGTGATTACTCCTGTGCTTCTGGAGTCGAATGCGGCAGTGGCACAGGTATTTGACGGCCGCGCGCAGCTGTCCCATGTTGACTTCCTTATTGAAGTGCGCTAAGTATATGGGATACTCATTTGAGGCAGTCATCTTGGCCACCTTCACAGCTGGGAATCCTTGCGATTCCAGATCCGCCGCGATGTCTTGTACATCTACTAGAGGCAGGCCCTTGATCACGGCCTTCTTCATTTTTTCGGCTTCGGCCGTGAATGTGTGGAAGCCGCGCGCCTCCGCTCGCAGTCCATTGGTGAGGGCGCGATGGTCCTCCATCGTGCGCACGAAGATGTTGGCCGTGCCGCCCCTGTTATACCTAAAAGTGAAGAGCTTACCCGCCCCCAGATGTCCTTGGACCGCAGCTGTGATCTGCGCGTGTGTCATGTTCCCCAGGGTCATCACAACCGGGGGAACACGGTCTCTCCTGCCGGTACCTGCGGGGGAGAAAGATTGATTATTATTGGCACGCTTATTACGCGGCGCGCCGGCGCCTTCGCTTACCTCGGGCAACTCTTCAAAACGGTTGCCACACTGGAGCGGTTGTGGTCCCCGTGGGGACATGGGCCTCTTTGCGGGGTTGGACGGCCTCGTCCAGCCTCCATCCTGGGGGGCAGCCGTCTCCATCGGCTGCTGGGGCCTCGGGGGCGCCACGTAGGCCGACGCTGGGCCTATCGGGGGGCGCCTGGGGGCAGGACTGGGTCCTGTTGCCCAGGAGGGGCCTGCTGCGGGCTCCGTCATCTCAGTTTCGTCGGGCGTGGTGGCAATCGTGGTGGTGGATGGTCTCCGGGTCCTTGGGTCCTCGGAGCGGGGCTGTGGTGCGGGGACCGTAAGGCGCATGGTCCCTGTCTTCCTTCGAAGCGCTATCTGGTGGGCGCCGGGCGGTACCACGACCGGGGAGTCCTCGTGGTCAGCGGGGAGCATCCTCGTCGGGAACATCTTAACAGGCGGTAGTCGGTGCCTCCTCTTAAAGAGGGAGCACGTCTCTGGAGCTTGTGGGCGGTTTGCGGGGGCCAGCGTGAGTCTACGGTTTTTCGAGTATTGCTTGAAAAGTGTTGCCTTGATAAAGGCAGTTGGGTGGGCGCGAGCGCCTGCTCAGTGGGCCGGCGGGATTCCTCCGGCCGGCAAAAGTAGCGGGGCCTGGCTGAAACTCAAGCCAGACAAAAACGACTTCTGTGGTTATGTCGCAAACCACAAAAAACGACTTTTTTCTCTCTCCTCTCTCTATCCGCTATTTGTATCTGCGGCACATTGTATGCAGGTGGCATAAAGCATTACCGTATTGCAGGCCGGCCACATATTTACAGTAGAATCTAATTACTCCAACTGACAGTGCTATTACATTATTTTCCCTTTAAATAAGCTATTAATCTTCGTGATTGATTCCTCGAGATATTTCCTGATTATTTCACTCGGATCTCGGAGCCCAGCTGTGCGGACTCAGACTCCTTCTATTGTTTCGTTTTAATTCAATTATTATTATTGTACCTGCTCTCCCGTAAATACTTCAAATAGTGAATGCCTGAAATACGAGATTATGCTGTATCGATTTCATAAAACTACATGCACTATTTCAGTCGCCAGTTTTTATGACACTGATTTATATTTTCATCAATAATTCAAATTCATAGAGGGAAAATTATTATAATAAACATCAATTTATTAGTGAGTACAAAATCTTTTTTTTATCATGCTACATAGCAATCTCGTTGATTAAAAAAACACTAATTTTGGGCTAGATTAATAACTAATTCTTGAACACTACTAGTGAACTGACAGTGTTCAAGAATTAGTTATTATTTTTCCAACTTGTAAATTTCGTTTTGTTATCTCTTTTTCGAAATATTTTATTTATTGAATAATTGAAACATATCTAATAAACAAATATGACGTCTTATATTATTTTGCATAAATTATGTTGTTAAGCGCCCTAGAGGTGATTTTCTCACGAAAACCACGTTATACAAATAATCCAATCACTGTTATTATTATTATGTGAAAACTCACACATTACATAATTAACGGTTTACAAATAATACAGAATAAAGCAATAAAAAGCTCTTCAATTATAGCCCAGATACCAGAACATTAGAATATTATACAAATATAACATATGCCTTTTAATGTACAAACTACAAAATGGATTTATACACACGAACACAACATTTATACAAACATCGCAAGAACACGAACACTATAAAAGCCAACGTAATAAATTGTACTCCAAAACAGTAAAGTCAGAAATTGGAAAGTGGTAAATGAAGCATATATATAATTAGTATTAACATAGATCATGTATATATTTGTACAGCGCCCTTTAGCTGATTTTGCACAAAAACGGCGCTATACAAATCATCCAAATATTATTATTATTATTATTATAGGCCATGAGGGAATACATATTTATAATCTACTGCCCGATAGCCTCAAAACAGAGAATCGAATAAATACATTTAAATGAACTGTTCAATCAAAAGTATTAGGTGCTTTAATGTGGAATCATTTTAAGATGAGATATTATTGTTAATAATTTAAAATTATTCTTTTTTTATTAATTCATTATATTGCTTCGAATTACGTAATTAGTTAGAAAGCGAAATATTTATAAATTTAATTAACTATAATATCTCTATTATACTAGAATAAGTCGCTGTCCGCGTCTGTCTGTTTCTGCGCTTAGTTCTTCTAAACTACGCAACGGATTTTGACAGGGTTCTAATTATCATTTAGAGAATTTCTTCCGGAAGGATTATACGTATAATACAAGCATGTTATATTTATAGAAAGTAGATAAAAGTCGAACAACGCCGGGTACACCTCAGCTCATAAATAATAAAATTAAAAATTCAAAGAAATAGATATATCTATTTCAAATCTCCATAGCTTATGCTGAAAATGACTGAGTCATCGTTAAAATGAACACACGTGCATCTTCCGTCTTTTTCTTCGAGCGAGGTTGAGCTAATTGGCAAATTGTGCTTTCGTGTATTCGTTCCACAGAAAGCATTACATTCTTACGGGTCATAAATCATAAATAACAATCTTTTGAAGTTAATGCCTTTAAAATAATTATTTTTTAATACCACCATAACTCCAAAGGTGGTGTTGAAATACTCGATTATTTATTTATGTTTCTCCGCTTTCAAATACTCATTACGCTTTGTATAATATATAATGTACATTTCGTACTCTCGTAGGCTCCGATCGGTTAATATTTCAATTTCTCTGTATTACGGTTGTCTGAACAATTTAAATGGTAATTAACTAACTGTAATTAAGAACCCCAACCCTCTCCGCCGATTAATACCCCACCGGAGTATACCGCTAGGGTATTAACAATAATAATAGAATCCTACTAATGAAACATTGTTCCCTTATTTGCCTCTGTTATCCTGGTACATTCGCAAATAAAGGCCGCTAAATACTCGATTTTTATTTACTTAAATGCTTTACGCGGTAGATCATTCAAATTCCAACCCACCACGGTGTTTTGTTTGCATGGTAATATTTTCTTAATTGAGAGCATTTTTTCCGTGGGTTAGTAGTCCCAGAGAGAGGTCGTAAAAATCTTCCTTCTCACACGTCTCTGATGAAAACGAAATAGACAAGATATTAGAACTAGAGATTCAATGACAGCTCAGGATAGTGGCAATTTAACACACTTTTTAAAACCTTTCAGAATCGCTTTAAGTTTTTGAAAGGTGATGAAATACACTTTAAAATTGTAATATTTGAAATAAACATATAACATTTTAAAATCAATCATAAAACTTTAAAAAATTTCTCATCTTACGTTTTTTCGTCTAAACACTGAACTGAAATTACTGATAACGAAACAAAACACATATTTTACTAGCCGGATGTTTTATAAACTTTATGGCCACCTCACTTTTTGTAGTTTCATATAAAAAAATATTTAATACAAAATTCACAAAGTTTCATAGTTTTATCAAATTGCGATCTAAATCTTTGGTTTCATAGAGATGTACATTTTAATTATTATGTGGATAATTTCCATATTTGATTATAAAGCTTGGTGCTTTCTCTTTCTAACAACGTTTAGTTAGTCTATCTGACGTGTTACCGGCGTTGCTCAGGGATTTATATTGTTTTGATTAATGTTTTGAGGTTTTGAGCCTTTTTAAGATATACAATTCCTTAGTACATTATTTGTATGTATAGCATAAGGTTTAGCCAGCGTTAGCAATGTAAGCACCCGAAAATATTTTTTTACGGCTTGATTACAAAACATCAACTTCTCTCTACTTTCTACAAATATAATATGCATGTATTATATATATAAACCTTCCAGAAGAAGTTCTCTAAATGATGTGAAAACCCTATCATAATCCGTTGCGTAGCTTAGAAGAACTAAGCGCACAAACATACAGATTCGGATAGCAACTTTGTTTTATACGATTTAGAGATTTCATAATATTCCATTACTAATTTCCTAAAATACATAACGTGACATCTGAGTTTAAAGTCAATGATTTTACCACTCTGCACGACGGTCATCATAAACAGATATTTTGAAATTAAAATATAATATTTTTAAAATAATCATTACGAATAAAAATGTTCCAAAGTCTGTGAAAACTGTGGCCCCTGGCGGCTAAAGCGGAATTAAAGGTTTTGAATAATTAAATTAACATTAATTTGTCTTACAATAATTAATAATAAAAAGTCCCACGTTCATTTTGGTTCATGCATTAAAAAAATGAATATTATGGTTTTTTTAATGGCCCCGCGGCTGAAAAGGTAGAGATGAAGGTTGAATCAAAGAATGAGGCTTTTATATTTTACTGTCCATAAAACAATTTCTTTAGCCTTAATGAGGAACTGCCCAAAGGCTTTAAATAAGAAATATTTGACAGCTCGCAAAGTGAGAATGCGTTTCGTGTGCACCTTCCACCGTTTCAAGCCCCCCTTCTTTCTCTTTCTTTCGCACGGAAATTGTGGGAAAGGCTGCGCTGTTTTCCGCTTTCAAAGCTCGTTAGGGCTCCGGCAGTATTTAAATTTATATGAAAGCCCGATTTAATTTACTTAACAAAGTTTTCGAGTTCTTTGAATAACTTTCCAAGGCTATTTTGGGCGGCTTTTATGTCCTGACAAATAAATTCATCTTGGTGGTGGATTTAAGAATCATATTTCTCTGAAAAATAAATAAAAACCTTTTTCGATTTTCGGTTAATCTGCCGTAGACCTATTGGTTTTAATTTTAATAACTTTTCGTGCTTCACTGACTTTCATTAAGAATTGAACACCTTGTCTGTTTTTTACTTTTCCTTCTTCTTTGGCAAAGATCGTCGAAGCGCTGTAATACCGTGGGAGCTCAAATTATATTCTGTGTTGTTACGAATGTTGTTGTATATATTTATTTTTGACAAGTTTAATTTGTTGAACTTCATTTTAATGTTAAGTTTTTCTTTTATGTATTCAATAATATTATTTATAAAAAAATGTGTAGTTATTATTCCGCGTGACAGCTGTTTCGCATTCTGTGGTGAGGCCACTCACTGACGATCTATTTATATTACTTCAATATAGTTAGTGTGCTTACGATATGAGGTCTAAACGCGTTCATTTTATCTCGGATCGAACCCTATCAGATGCTTTTTATGCTCTCACCTTCGTTCTAAATAACGTAAAAAAAACGATTGAACTTAAATTTTTTTCTTCGTACACTGCGATGAGATATTATGAGAATAATGTATATTAGATTTGATGAAAATAATGTATAATAGAGTAGCTAGGATGTATCCCCATCGGAACCATATCCCATGAGGATATAAATGAAATAAAGTATATTTCTCGTTCTCTTTCCGTTAGAAATATAATATACGTGTTATGAAAAAAACTTCATAGTTCAATGAAAGTTAATGAGAGTTATTATTATATCCTGAAGAAGCTTGGTCGAAGTGAAACCGGTCGATATATGAAATAATAAATTCGTGGTTAAATACAAAGTGTTTGTGTTTTATTTTATAATGTATTAGAACTGTTTACAATCTGTTTCAATTCAGTCTAGTGCATTTCCAAGGACATGCAGCAATATGAGTTTTCTTTCCAAGAAACTAATATTAAACAAATCATACATATAGTATGTAGAGCTATTATATAATTATTATCAGCTAACAATATTAAACAAATCATGCATATAAGCTAACAATATAACTTCCTTCAAGCCCTTTAATTTCCATTGGAAACAACAACTTATCAAGAAATTTTGAACGATTCTTATTTTTAATTGCCAATTTTGTTAAACTTTTGATGTTACAACAAAAAATGTAAGCGGATAAAAATATAAAATGGGCACTTTAGTTATTTTTTGTCATGCTCGAAACCGGAGAATGTAAATTTTGAAAGGATTTGACTTGAGAGATAATAGGGTATTTTTTTATTCTCGAAAAAATTACGATAATGTAGATATTTTATTTTTATTTTGACGAATAAATTTTCTATAACGATTTAAAATGCACCATTCTAGATTTGCCGCCAAAACGACATGTTCGTTTTTCTTCGTGTATTCAGCGGCGTTGACGTCACGCCGGCCGACGTTGGTGACAGCCGTCTTATCAGACATTGGCGGTTTCAGGTCATAATGACGTCGTAGCCAGTTGGAACCGTGTCGGAATGTGCTGTTTCAATAATATAATGAATGCAAATATTAAAATTACACATTTTTAGTACGATAATCATAATTAGAAAGATAAACCTTAAATATTTCACAAATATTTAACCTTATTCATAGTTTGTGAAAATGGTTCCACGATAACTCCTCAAGATCACAATTCAACACACCTATAAAAAGTGCTATAAAGTTATGAAAAGTGATGAAACAAAAACTAGGTTACATACGTAACTATATTTATTTATTTCACGCCTATTAAGGCTTTTACATACATATATATTTATAAAAAATATTTACGAAATTATACACGAAAATAGTGCAGGAAACGACTATTTAAAACAATTGCAGAAAAATAAATATAAAGTCAACATATTACTGAACTTGATCCACACAGTATGTAGGCACAAAACATAAAAAATCCAAAATATTTTTTTCTGTTTCAGTTGACAAAATTATTGTGTTCGTCAAATTAAATACCTTTATTAAAATATTCCATTACTTGATGAAAAAAAATAGTGTAGTCGATATAATATGTACATAGGTTACACATGTATTTAACCTTTTTTTTCATCAATTTTCATAACTTTATAGCACTTTTTATAGGTGTGTTGAATTTGTCATTTTGATGAGTTATCCGGTCACCTGTGAAAATGCCCCATTATTGCTTCTCTCACATTTCATTTTATATCGTAATATTTTACGATCGAAATATTCAAAACATTTTTTTGTATGGTATGGTGTGCTGGCAGATAAAATAAATTAATAAAACATTATCTATATAGTTTTTTGTACCCACATATATACGCTAACACCACCATCTGTTAAGTTTGTGATCTGCAAACATGTCTTGTTTTTTTCATAATGTTTCATACAATTTTGTAATTTTAATTAATATAATCTACCTCCATTATTCTTCGTTACACTAGTCCCAGCTAGAGCTCGTATCTACGCCATCACCGATCGTCCTATTCCTCTCAAACGCCTTACATGAAAACGAAAAGATGCTAGAACGATGACGTGCTACGACCTCTCGCTGGGACTAGTATACGTTAATTATTTAATTATGATTTGATAACATAACATTATCCGGCTCGTTGTCTCGTTCCTGCATTAGTAGCTAGGTACCTACCCGTCTTATTAATCTCCCCTAAATCAGATCCTCTGTACCGTAACCGAGCTTCAACCGGTTTCCCAATACAAAATATATTATAATACTATACGTTTTGCGTTTACGGTCCAGTCCTTAGATATGGTATATTTATTTCTGTCCAGTCATTGGAATTGGTATAATTGCCTGTCATTCGCTCTAATTATAATATATTGTCGGGCCGCTAATTATGAAGAATGGCTTCTCTTCAGCCGCGGACCAAATTGTTATTTATATTAACCGGCCCCCATTCAATCTTTAAAATTAAGATAGACAACTACAAGTTTTGAATTATTGTTATTATTGCATTCGTAAATTTATTAATTTACAACCTTTACTTGTAGGGAAATAAAAATCCATCTAATTCTCTATTGCAAAATACATTTTCAAGCAATAATTTTATTTTAATTATTGGCAATATCTCTAAGGTGAATGTACGTTTTTTACAATTAGAGAGAAAATGAAAAGATTAGCCTGTAGACAAGTGTATTGTGGCAGTTTTCGTGTGCACGAGGTAAGCTCAAAGCTCCCTTACTTCTGGTGAAATTTATTTTCAACATTTTTATACGCCACAGAAGAAATTTACACTCGTCCAAAAATATTTTGAGTTAACTTCGCCACTTCGTTTAAAATTTGGTGATCGAATAGCAATAGCAATGGATAAACATTTTTTTATTCTGATGATCGAATAGCAATAGCAATGAATATATTTATTTTATTCTGATGATCATAGCAATAGATCAATATATTTCTTATTCTGATGGTCGAATAGCAATAGCAATGGATATTTGTATTTTTTATTCTGATGATCGAATAGTTATATTTTTTGTATCTAAAATAAATCAAATTGAATAATCTTCATTCTTATTATTATAACAGCTATTTCGGCGTTAAAAGCCATTATCAAATTTTAGTTATGCCACATTGAGACGACTTGCTTATGTGATGTTATATACTCCCACACTGTTATTTATATGATATAAATTTATATATTATTAATATTATCAGTAAAACCGATTTCCTTAGAAAATCGGTCGTGTGCAAAGAGTAAGGAATAGATTGTGTGGCACCTACTGTTTTGGTTTTCCCACCTTGTGAATGTTGTCAGGTTTGTCGTAATTGTATTAAAATGACGTGATATTTTTATTTGTAGACAAGTTTACAAAATACTAATTATCATTACGTCATTAGTCATTGATCATTCGTTACTTTATGAAAATGATTAGGTGTTTGGTAAATCCCGAAATCATGTTGTTTCGGTTTCTTGAAGATACTAAATTACTATAATAATAATTGAATAATAGATCTATAATAATTGTATAGTGCCGTTTTTGTGAAAAATTACCTCAAGAACTCGCTGCGCAACTTATTATGAGTTCATAGGCCCTCTCTAATTTTATTATTAGTAACAGATACAGAAAGCATAGTTACCTAGCAGATCACACTCAGACAAACACACGTTTTGTAGAAAGATGAAGCTTGGAGAAGTTTTACTTTTGCTATTTTGCCCTCCATTACTATTGATATTACATTTATTAGAAGAAGAAGCGGAGAATGTATAATTTTTCTTTGATTATTTATTAGGGTTATATTTGGATAATAGATAACCGTCGAACACAACAACCTTCAGGATTATAACCTAGGATTAATTGGAATTTTAATCGTAATCGGCGCATCATTTATTTTTCTCAAACGCCATTTTCTCAGCATCAATTTATATTTTCACACGTCTAATGATCGCGTCCGTTTGATGCACGACTGTAAATCGTATTTTAATTTGATCGTTGAAAGAAACATCGCTCTTACATGAAAGGACGTTCTCCTCTGATAAATCAGTTAAAAATCCACCATACTTACAAAGTATTATTTTATTTTATTTTCTGCGTAGTTAATCCACATGTTTATTTTGAAGCTAAATTTTTTTAGCTGAACAACATTATAAATCTAGTAAATTTCCATGTTTTTACCTATACAAATATGTAAATATATATATTTATTTATTTTTACATTAGATACATTTAAAGCAGACATAACAGTAATAATATAGCATAATGAGAGCAGATATTTAAGAGGTATATATAGGTAGGTATACCTACTCATATATATGAGAGCATATTAGTGTTTAATGTTCAATCAGTGTTTAATGCAGCAGCACGGCTCATAACCGGGGTTTCAAAATATTCGCACATTTCAGAACACCTTCGTAACCTTCACTGGCTCAAGTGCCCTGAAAGAATCCAGTACAAACTGTGCTGGATGGTGTTTAAATCCATCAATGAAATGGCCCCACCCTACATCTCTGAACTATGCTTCCCGGAAAACACTGGTCTGAGGCAGTCAACTCTTAGATCAGCAACATCAGCAGTTGTAGGCAGACTGATAGAACTTATGCGCAAGCCAAATACTAAGTTTGGTGATCGCGCTTTCGGAGTATCTGGGCCGAAGGCTTGGAATAAACTCCCTCCGGAACTAAGATCCATAACAAGTCCAACAGAATTCAGGTCTAAACTAAAAACTTACCTTTTTAAGCTGTCGTACCCTTAAATTAAATATACCAATCCTAAGAGAAAAACCAGTTATATTCAATTTTTCAATTAAGTCCTAAATCCTGTATCTAAATTTCGCCAATAAACAATTAGATAATGTTAATTAAGAGTTAATCTCAAGTGACCTACCAGGTAAGTATTGTACTGTATATTTTCTCCATAAATAGTTAAGTAATAACATAGATCACTGTAGAAATGTATTATAAGTTTGTACAGCGCCCTTGAGGTGTTTTTGCACAAAAACGGCGCTATACAAGTCATCCAAGTATTATTATTATTATTAGGTACAAGTGTTATTACGTTTTGTTAGGTCGAATTTAGTTCCTAGCTAGGCAGATTGCCTGTTCTAAGGAACCAAATGTTTGTGAAATGCCAGATGTAATTTAATTTTTACTCTTTTTTTTAAATTAAGTATACTTATATTAAGTTTTTACTAAATGTGACATTAATAGGTAAACGTGTATAGTTTAAATAAACCTAAGTTTGTGTTGTTCGCCTCAACTTGACCCATAATGGTTTAATATTTTACTTTCTGCGTAGTTAAACCACGTGTTATTAAAAATTATATTTTATTTAATATTCATGTTTGTGAAACTAGTTCTGATGGTAAGAGCTCTGTTGCTATCTCTCTCTGTTGTGTGTGTGTGTGAGAGAGAGAGGTTACAGAGGAGCTATCAGTGGTACGCCTTTAAAAAGTGTTTCGTCCGAACAAACAGAGGTGGTGAATTCTTAGTGTGCGTGTTACATTTTTGTAACAGTATAATTATTGACTTGGGATGTTTGTTTTGTCGGTTGCATCACTTTTGTTGGGCCACAGGCGAATGGATACAAGTCACACACCCCATGTTGCATTTAGATGAAATAACTACTTGTGGCGTGTCATGTTGGGCATCGTGTAAATATTCCCTGTTATATTGATTTTAAATAATAAATTCCTTGGTTTCGTTAATATTATATTCTACTGGAAATAATCGGAAAATTCAGGATAAAATATATCACAACCCTCACGCCATTTCCCAAATGATGTTTATACCTCAAAATATTTATATGTACTTCTTCCTTCTCCTTTTTTAACTTTGGAATAAAGATCCATCTCTTCCAAAGCCTTGCAATTCTAATATTCGATACGCGGAAATATCCGTTACGGTCATTGAATAAAGAAGAACCTAAACAATAATGTAGGCGTACTTCATGTTCCAAAGTAAGGAAGACCTTCCCTTAAATTTCAAAGAAATTCGGTCTCAGTATAAATTCAAATTCAATCACCACATATATACATATAATATGTAAATATATGGAGATTTATAGTTTAAATCTTAGATGTCATAATCCTTTTACAAAAATATGTATACCTACATATGGAGATTTATAGCTTAGATCTTGGATTGAATCTTAGATTTCATAATCTTTTTAAAAGAATATGTATACATATGGAGATTTATAGCTTAGATCTTGGATTGAATCTTAGATTTCATAATCCTTTTATAAGAATTTGGTAGCTAGTGTTGAGGGCCCTTTTCTATATTATCTCATAAACGTTTGTCGTTTATGATAGACGGAGAGGTGATGGACCTACACTATTATATCTATTATTCCTCTCAGGAGCGGAACCATACCTGTCGGACTGTGTTACAGTGTTGCCAGATCATCTTAACAAATCCCCCTCTGAAATTAAGTAATCCCGATGTTGCAGCATCCCTCGCACACGTGGCCGGGACGGAATTAGACCTCGCCCGAGAAAACATCAGATTGTGAAAAACGGCTGGTTCCTCGAACCAATAAACATGCACGGCCCTCAACCTGGCAACTCCAACATTCAGTATTCCTCAATTCATTATACAAATGAAGACAAATACCACATTCAAGATGTAAAAAAAATCCTTGGTCCTAAATTTTAAAAGATCTCAAGTTGTAACTCGAATTTAATTTTTTGTTTTTGTTTTATAAAGATGTACTCGTGGTACTACAACTTGCTTTCGTGGGTGTTTGAATTGAAAAATATCGAACTAACAAAATGGCTTCTTATCTTATGGTATGGGGTAAAGTATTGAGGTTTTGATGATCTCATAAGGGTTAGCCAACGTTAGCAATGTAAGCGCCCGAAAATATTGTTTTACGACTTGATTACAAAAACATCGACTTTTCTCTATTTTCTATAAATATAATATGCATTTTTTTTTTTTTTTTTTATGTAATAATTAAACAGTTTACAATGTATAATAATATTAGCTAACAATAATGATATATAAAAATTAGTAAACACAATTTTTTTTGAATTTTTTTGATGTTTCTCTTTTATGTATTATGTATATAAATCCTCCCGAAGAAATTCTCTAAATGATAGTGAAAATGTTATCAAAATCCGTTGAGTAGTTTAGAAGAACTAAGCGCACAAACAGACAGACGTGGATAGCGACTTTGTTTTATACTATTTCATGATTTAAATTGATATTTCTAATTAAAATAGTTGTGTAGCTAGAAATGCGACATTTAAAAGAGAAGAACAAATTTCATTATGCTAGATATTTTGTTGTTTTTTTTATATTTCATATATTTTTTTAAATTCTGCGTTATTAGTCTAAAATGGTTTTTTTTAAATTTATTTATGAATATAAATGTAACCCTTGGGACTATTTTAGGATAAGGCTAGTGGGGGAAGCAGAGCACAGTGTTGCCAAGCGCCATGTATATGTACGTTTACACAGTAGGTACTTTTATTGACTGAGCGTAGCGAAGTCCTGTTTTATCTCGACTGTTTGTATTTCGTATGTCTGCATTTCGTCTGTCTGTATGTTCCGTTTCCGTTTCAAGATGGTGGCCGTTTTGCTGGTTCAGTACGTGATTCAATTTTAATTATTTTGGTATCTATCTGCTTTTTATAAAACTGGACGTTTTTTTATGATAGTGGACGACAATGAGGCAAGGATAGTGTGCCAAGACCGAGTTGCTTAGCGGTCCGTCTTCTCTGCCTACCCCTGCGGTGAAACGGCATGATGGTTAGTTTTTTTGGACAAATTGTGTAATTCCCTATTTGAAATCAAAAAGGTCACTTAAAACTATGGTAGTGATAGTATTTGGATGATTTGTGTAGCGCCGTTTTTGTGCAAAATCACCTCAAGGGTTTATAATTAGGTGTGTAGATTTACCTATTTACAAATCTTATGATTTCAGAGGAAATTTTGGTTTTGGATGTCTATATACTAGTATCAGTTTATGCAATCAAAAAATCTGAAGTAGTCGGAGTTTTCTGAGCTCCGGCTACAGGATTCATGGTTGATGGTTGATCTCTCATAATAGGAATGGTGGACATTCCTACATTCAAGGTCAAAAGTTTTCTTGGTGATGCTTTTTTTTATTTATTTCTGGATAATAATAATATTACAACGGTTTTTGCGATGATTGTCTCACTGGGAGGATTCAGGTGTCGAGACACGAAACGGACTTATTACCACGTCTGAATTACCAGGTACATCGGAGTTGAATACAGCGCCATAATAATTGGACAATCAGACCGTTTCTTTAGGTAATACACGAGATCATAAATTAAAAATAAAATAAAAATACAGGTTCGCTATTTTAAAACCGCATTACCGACGCGACGTCAAACTCATATTCAAACAACATGCAAATAACATGCCGAAACAAACTCGAACAACGGCGAATCTATATAAATAAAAATTTAAGTGTTCGTTTGTTCAAAATCTTAAATCTCCGAAAGTTCTTCACCGATTGCTTTGTTTTGACACGACGTTGCATTCGAATACGCGTATATTTTTATATTTAACTTTATTATGTAGATATCACCTGTGAGAGGTAAAAACTGAGAGCTAAAACGTTTATTTTTTTAAAACAGCGTAAATTTTTGGACAAACGTGCTTTTTTTAACTGCGCCATCTGTTTTTCTATCTGCACAGACATATTGGGCCACAACAATGCGTGGCGGGGTACAGCTAGTATAAAATAAATAGCGAATACCCCAAAATATTTCGGGGTTAGCACCAAAAACAACTTTTTTTACACTTTTGGCATGGAGCGGAGCCAATAAAAAAATTGTCTACTTCATAAATTTTATGATTGCCTCTCTGAAGTTTTTAAAATTATACCGATAAATATTATTGTAAGTGCGGCATAAAATTATTACTGGATAGTTCGAAGTAGTTACTACCTACGTGGGTATATATTATTTTGTATGCATAGGTAGATAGGTACTCGACCCTGTTCATTTTCGGCCTCGTAAAAAAGTGTCGATACCCCATATGTCTGGGTGGCCACTGACGAAACCGCAAAAATAATTCGATCTATATATTGTAAAGTCATTGATGCGAACAATAAGTTCATGCCACAATAAATATTATTGTTAGCGCTGTCATAGAATAATGATTGAATAACACTCTCTTTATTCTGTATTTGCTGTATGGACAAATTATAATAACGAAATAGCGAAGGTTTTAAAAAATAATGTGTTTGTGTGTGATTCTTTCTTCGCAGTTCTACCTCAGATTTTCAAATTATAACATTCATCTGTTTTTAAAGAAAACTGGAAGTTCGCCATACACATGAAATAATGTCGTTCCATGTGCAAAGGAAACATACTTTTGAAATATTAAACGAGTAAAGTTAAAATTAGTTTTAGTTTCTCTCAAACTAAAGAAAATTGTGCAGCCTTCTCCCAAAGTACGTACAATACCAGCTACTTACATAGGTAATTTTGTAAAAATAATTAGTAACTTCTTAGTAGAATAATATTCGGTAAATATACAGAAAATGGGGACACGCTTAGTCCGCAATTTAAAAAAAAAAAACACTTTGTATCAGTTAGAATAGTAAGATAATAACGAAACGTATGGATTTGAATTTCCAGAAATGGAAAATTATGCATGTTAGGACCCAGAGCTATTTCGTTCAAAATTATGGATAATTTGACGTCTTTTCTTCACGACATATTTTGACATAATAATATTAAAATATTTTTTTAGGTTAGTTTTTATTTTATTTATTTCTTAATTAAACCCAAACTAAGAACCTATTTTGAATTATAGGTTCATATTTCGAGTTAAAGAAAAGAAAAAAAGTTAACAATCGATTATAATTTTAACGAAATAAATACATATTAAAATTCATTACTTCCCATTTCCGACAACTGAAATACTTACTTCTCATCGTTAATTAATTCTACAGTATCATATTATGATTTTGGAACATTTGACTCATTCGATTAATTTTTCGTAATAATAATCGAAATCTCAGTTACATCCATTAAGAAAGAGATAAGTTATATATTCGAAAAACCATCGACATAATAAGTTAATATTATTACCTATTCATGGAAAATACATACATTTTCAATGGCATATTTTCGTTTGACCTTTGGCGTACCTCCCTGCCAGTTGCCAGAGTTCGACGTACTGTTCAAGGTAATTATTGTTTTATACGCGATTGTCCTTCATATAATATTAAATTATTAAACACGTTCATTGTGAGCCATTTTACAAAGCCCCATAAATAAGTCAATTCCACAGACTTATTATTTATGAACGTACTTTATTATCCTAGGAATAATAATAATTCAAGAGCCTTGCTTCAAACAGACCTCGCGCACGTTTTTATAAAACAAGTATTTTATGTTTTATCCTGCTGTAGGGGCGAACTTTTTAAATTGTCCACCTTTACTTTAGCTGGTGATAAATAATGGAACGCAAGTGCTAATATTATGCCTCCGGTATATATTTTTAATCAAATAACCTTTTTTCTAAAAACTACTACTAAAAATTGGGATTGAAATCTTTGTGTTTGTAATTAGTATAGTGTAATTAAGAAAATTTCTGATATATTTAAAAAAAAATAAACCAGTGGTTACTGGTAAGAATATGTTAAGTTCTTAGATTTGGTACACCTATCCTAAAAAGATAAAATAAATAAAATTCAAATTAACAGTAATTAAGAGCCGAAAACAATCTTGACGATACTTTACTTCACCCCTTGGGGTGAATAATTGTAACAAAACGGTGCCACAACAAATTATCCTAACTATAACTATATTATACAGGGTGTATCGGCACGTACCCGACAAACTTTAACCAGCTATTCCTTTGCACATTTGGAGTAAAAAATGTTATGAGCACTTTGCTGTCCGGTAACATTTTTTTTTAATAAAAAACCAATGTTTTATCCTTTGTCAAAGTTTGAAAACCCATCTGGCAATATTTTGTTCGAGTTTCGTTGAATAATGTACGTACGTACCTACGTTGGCGCGCTTTTACAATCACAGCGAAATGGCACGGCACCATTCGTCTCATTTTTAACTATTATTATTTAGTGTGTACGAAAGAGCGAGGACACTTTTTGACACACTTGCTAATAACAGCTGTTGGACGCGAGAAACAATGCAAATGAGAGTGACGGAGTGTAGATTTTTTATTTATTTTTTGTTTTTAATGGAAAAAAAATGTTACCAGACAGCAAAGCGCCCATAACATTTTTTACTCCAAATGTGCTGAGGAATAGCTGGTTAAAGTTTGTCGGGTACTTGCCGATACACCCTGTATATATTTTTTTAAAACCGTTATTTGTTGTTGTTACAGTATTATAGCAAGTACCCGAAGGATTTTAACCAGCGATTTCTGAGCGTATTTGGAGTAAAAAATGAAGATGTAATTTTGCTGTCCGATGATCTTTTTTGTCAACTAAAAACAAGAAATAAATATAAACACACATTGGCACTGAGCACAATAATACACGTCGCGGCGGATCACGTGTTACGCGCTCTATTTCGTCTGTTACCGTGATGCTGGAACGAGACGGAGTGATGCGTATCACGTGACCCACTGGACTGTACCCAACTACCCAGTGTGAATTTCATCAGACATCAAAATGACATCAACGTTTTTAACTCAACATATTATCATAATAGCCGGTTTAATCCTTCGTGTAGGTGCTGCTCCATCCTCTATAGAAACTTAAAAATCATACTAATTTAGAGAAAAATATCTGTATTTTGCGTTGTTTGTAATTTATCATTCAAGAAAAGAAAGAAATACATAAGAACGTCAACTATTCTAGTATATCGATTAATATAAACAAAAAAAATCTATGGAAATGGGCAGGGTTCGAAGGGAAGACAAATCTTAGTAGCGCCCGAGTGGACTCGAGGCCGCCCTAAAATCACTGACAATGGATCGTCGAAATACGCGGCAAGGTGGACCATGTAACCGATAATAGAATCTGTTTAAATATATCAGTCCATTGAAAAACATTGCCTGATGATGATACTAACATATTTTTAAAAAATCGCATTTTTTTATGCCGTACTTCCTTATTTAGGTGTGTTTACAAAAATCACTCTTCAATAACAACAATTAATAATGTTGATGCTTTATTTTTGTTTACTACATATTGTGCTCCGTGTATTTTGGGTACTAGACATAATGTGTATTGACAAGTAGACGCCTACACCGTTCCATGGAGTTGTTAGTGCTCAAGCACATGGTGAATGGTGACGTGAGATGATAGTTTGTTGCTCGGTGGGGGCAGACAGACTGCCGGTGGAAGGGGGACTGGTGAGGGAATGGGGGGGAGGGGGACTTCCTCTCCGGTCACCGACCCTCTCCCCTTTTAGGAATAATCTGTTATTATTTTAGCAAACGTGATGTGACTTTTGACGTTTCATTGCTCGTTTACTTGTTGACGTGACATACCCACGCACCACACGTGGCTGTTGTTAGCAATGGAATATTTATGTTAATTACGTTTTAAAACATTACTTCTGGTAATGAATCTCCTTTATTTAACATTTTTCCGGGGTATAATTTTTATTTACAAACGGCTGCGTATGATAATTTTAATTAGATTGCTGACAATATCCCAGATACCAGTTACAATTATTGAAAACTTCTTCGTATTTTTCCTACCTCCTGAAAGACCACCATTCAAGATCGAAACTTATTCCCAATATGCCTTAGTTTTTTAATATGCTTAAACAAGTTAGGTAAACAACCTTTCTAGATTTGCAGATTGCTTTCCTCGTGTGCGACTGATAATAACGCTATGTCTTCATGTGTGAAAACGTTTTAGGTTAAAAAAGGTAGGTAGTGGTTTAAATTGTGAGGGTGTCTGTATATTTACCAAATTCCATGTGACTAATAATGAATTATTTTGTTGCAGACGTTCCACACGCCGTCATTCGGCGATGAGGAGTTCGACATCCCGCCCATCCACCTGCAGCCACACCAGCTGCACGGCGGACCGCAGCATCACGCGCAGCAGCACCTGCAGCACTACCAGCACGCCCAGCACCACCAGGCACCGCAGGTACGGCCCCGGATGTATTATCTCTACCAGACGGACAGTCAAATTACTGCACACAGCAACTGTCACAGTTTCCTGGACTAATTTAGCCGGAACAGTACAAAAATTCCGGGCACATTTGATAAGTACCCCACCACCCGTGGTGGTATCCCCTCTCTAACTTTTAAAGTTATTTCAAAAACAGACGGGCGTTGACGGGAGAGACTGACTTACCCCGGAACAGTGCAATCATTCCGGACAAATTATTTATTACTTAGTAATATTGCAGCAACCGTCACACAGCTTTCTGGACTAACTTACCCCGGAACAGTGCAATCATTCCGGAAAAATAATTTATTGAAAAAAAAATTGATGTTTATTCCTGGAATATCGGCGATATTCCGTTTCAAAATTAGTAATCAGTCAAAAGTAATATAATTTTAAATAATACATAACAGCTTTACTAATAAACGACCGTGTATGTGAAAATCTTACTAATGTAGAAGTTGACATAAAATAGTTCATGGAAAGATATATGTATTGCTTATCCAGCCAAAGAGAGTTGTTTATCCGTTGTATAAACTATTAAAAATAATAAATTCTCGTCGAATATTCTAAATATTTCTTCATTTTGAAGATGTCGTAAAATCAAATACCATTTTAGAAACTAGATAAAAAAATATTTGAAATGTGGTTTGATATTTAAAAATTACAATATTTTATTTTCAAACATGAAAAAAGCCTACCACAAACATTTTTAATCAAAACGTCAAAAAGTTTCAGATTATTAAAATTTTTAATAATACAATCCTTTTATTTAAGGAATTTTCAAGAAAACTTTCATTTCACTTTTCAGTACGTTTATTAAAAATGTAGTAATAATTCCCAGAAAATAACATTATATAATATAACATATACATAATAATTTCAGAATTGTATTTACCTTAACTAACTAACCATCACGCCCTTAGGCAGAAAGGACAGACCGCCAAACAACTCGATCTTGGCACACACTTCGTGGCTCATTCACATTATTCATACTCCATTATTCTGACTCTTGACATGGCCCGACTTCTTCTACCATTCACGTTTGCGTCATATATTCTCCGTACACTCCTTTCTTCGTTCATTCGCTCTACATGCCTTGTGTTTAGCTACACGTGCATAAGGCATTTATGTTATTAAAACATCACTTTCGTGATTTTTTATAAAATTCACGCGGTAACAGTCAATTAAAAAATAATATTTCCGTACATGAAACTAAATTCACAACATGACATTATTGATGGATTAAAACTGACGAAAAATAACACAAGTTTCAGTAAATATATTGAATTTTCCTAATATAATAGTGCATTGGTCAGTAAAATAGAAATTATGAACATAAACATGATTTGAATCACAAATCAAAACTGTCTTTTTAACGGGAAAATGACACGCACAGTGCAATGCAATGTTGTCAGTTAAAGACATTTTTTATTAGTAATAACTCCAAATAGAAATTGTACAGTCTTTATGCAACATCACCATAATACGGACATGTGTCTAGTGTGGTAGTCGAAAAGCATGTAAAAACTGTATACAAATATATTTTACGAATAAAGGAAAGAAAAAAAAATAAAATAAAAATAAAAAATGTGTAACAAACACCGTTTAACGGTTGAGGTGTTTTTTTTACTAGTAAGGCTGATGGTATTTAACGAGTATATTCTAATATTTTTCGTATTTTGAATGTAAAATAAGTTTGTCTTCTAATTGAATAGGTCACAATGCCTAAATGCCCTTATTGAATAACCGCATCTTCCCGGCCAGAGCTTGGAACCGACGATTCGATATGCGTAGCCCATACTTCGAATGCCAAATCTGGCTCTATTTATCTACCTCAATGATTTTTTACGGGTTTGTTTTTTCCTTTGTTCAATTTAAATGCGTTCCTTGGTACTTAGTATTTTGATGTTCAACAGATGGGAATGATTAACCCAGCCCAGGATGGTTTGCTAACTGATGGTCAACCATCTTACCAACAACCTCTCTATCTTCAACCTCAGGACCACCCCATGCACAGGTGAATATCTTTAATTTGTACTTGATTTAATTTGTTTTAATAACCCCTACAGCTTAATTCAAATTTAAACAGTGTAACAGCAGGTACCCGAAGGATTTTAACCTCTGAATATCCTGAGCTTATTTGGAGTAAAAAACGTTCATGTCATTTTTCTGTCTGATGATTTTTTTTTTCAAATAAATACAAAAAAAATATGTTTGTATCACACGTCGCCACTGATCACATTGCTACACGCAAGAGGGGATCACGTGATACGTGCTCTCTCTCCTCTGTTACCGTGCTGCTGGAACGAGACGGAGCGCGGACCACGTGACCCACCAGGCTTTACCCAGCTACTTACTCAGTTGCGATGCGTGGTGAAAATTTTTGTTGTTGTTTTTAATTGAAAAAAATATCATCGTACAGCAAAGTGACTTTTATATTTTCGACTCCTAATATTTATGTATTTGTTTATATTTTCTTCTGGTAATTCGCCAAATATCTTAATTCCTCCGTACACCAACGACTTTGACTTTAGAATATGCTCAAGAATTTCTGGTTAAAATCCTTCGGGTACGTGCTTTTAAACCCTGTTTATATAAGTATATGTATAATTATGCCGAATATTATTTATCCATCGGTCTGTCAAGATTGAAGTACACATTCACATTTTTTTAAAACAGTATTTAGCGAACAGTATTCTTTTAGACTACGAAATACGCTTTGTAACTTTATATGCTTTTTGGTTTGGCATTTTCATTTAGCAACAAGAGTGGCGATATAATAATCCCTAATTGCTTTTCATATTATCTCTGCAATCATTGTTGATTTTTTTTCTCGATCAACGTCATTAAATGAATTGATTTTCTGCCATCATAACGCCTCTAGGGGACGCTCAAGCGCTTTTATTTCGTAGTCTCGCTTATAATGTTCCCCGACTTCAATCGTCCGACCGTTCACGCATTGAAGTATCGCGCGCGCGCTTTCCAGCTCGTACGGCAGCCCTCAGCAGCCGCCGGGGAACTACCTGATCCAGCAGCAACCGGGCGGGCCCCGTCTGCTCGTCATGCAGCCCCCGCAGCAGCCGCCCCAGCAGCCGCAGCACCCGCAGCAACCGCAGCATCCCCAACACCCACAGCAGCCGCCGTACGGCAGGTCTCCACCGCGCGGCCCCGCCCCGCAGGACGCGCACAACACCACCAGCGAGGACAGTGATGACAGCGCCCAGCACCATGCTCCTATGGTTCGTTTTTTCCCTTATTGGTTTTTATTGTTACTTGCTGTATGTTTTAAGTCCTTTCATACCACGTTAACGGAGACAATCCGTTTAACCAGATTGCTTTCCACGGCTGGAAATAGTGCCAAGCGCACATCGATCGCTTGCGGTAATATGTAGGCGAATGAATGAAGAGCAGTAGCGCCACGCTGCGTACTAGAACAATCGGTCCAACTTGTCAGCACAACGTCGTCGGTTGACCGACGATATGCGTGGCACTATGTCCAGCCCAAACGAATTCACAAGTTCACTGCAATTCATGTTAAATTGAGAGTTTAAAACTAGTTTTCTGTATAATGGTTGTACTTCAACGGATTGATATTATTATTCATTGGTGTGACATTATATCAATCTACTTTGTATTTAAATCCCAGAGAGACTAAATGAAGTGTTTTCTTCTCACTGTGAAAGTTGTCGATCAGCCCTATTCCTTCCTGCCGCCCCCGCCCAACCACCCACCACCCTACCGCCCAGTCCCCCGGTGTATTCACCACGAATCACTTCCGTCCCCGCTCCAGTCCAGACTTAAGAACCAACACGGGCAGCGGCCGCCTGCAACTGGAGGCGTTTACAATTTTTCGTTAATTTTTTACACAACAACTATCCTCAAGTGCCAAATTAGCACCGAGTTTTATAAGTGTTGCTCTACCTACAAAATTCAAACGCCCCAAGTGCAATTATTTCATCTGACTACCTGCGGCTGTTCAGTAGCGTTGTTTAGCGGTTTTCTCTTTTTCCTTTCCGAGGATAAACGCCCGTTTCCGAGTGGTGTGTGTTGTTGGCCTGGCTCGATGGTCAAGCCAGTGTCGGTTCTTAAGCCCCGGCTCGGCGACTCCCGAGTAATCATGCAGATCTCCCGATCCCGACGGCGATCGCTCAGCCTCACTGTACTCCCGAGCCTCGATCGGATTCGCGGCTGCTAACCCTGCCGCGTGGCTTCCGCGTTCTCTTTTCGGCTCCTAACAGAGACCGAGAAGCGGACGTCGGACGTGGCGTATTGCGGTGACAGCCGCCTATCCGGAGGATACTCGCGATGACTTAACCTCGTGATGTGTTACTTACGCCAATCTGTGGCCGTGAATTATATCTTGTACTTTATTTTTGGTGGGTACGCTGCCCGGGGACGCGGAGAGCTTTTTGCCAATACATTATTGCTCGGCGAGTCGGCGACCATTCCCCAAACAACAACAACAGGTAACAAGACCCACCGCGAGCGGCAACACCTCGCAGGGCGAGTTCCTCCTTCCACCTCTCTCGCGAATCTCCGTTTGTAGCTAATCTGCCCGCAGTTTGCGTCCATCCGTAACACGTTGTTGTGCCCATTGCCCCGGAGCAGTAAGGGAAGCTCCGGATGACGGATGAGAGAATGGTGGAGCGCCGCGCCCGCCCTCGGGGTGTTGCCCCGCTGCTGTACAGCCGCTACCCTCTTCCGCGACTCTTCCCGGTGCAGGTGTTTGGCTTCTCTAGGTCTCTGCGCTCTACCTATGCTATACGCAGTGTTTATTAACAGCCTGCTTTTCTTCTTTCTGCTATCATCTACTTAACTCATTTCTCAAACCTCAGACGGTGCCTTTCTGTGTACGGTTTCCTATTTTCTTATTATTTTAACCTCCTCCCTATGTAAATTTTCCTCCTAATACTTAATATTTACAATATAACATTTATAAACTAACTCTTCCAATACAAACTACGCAGTTTTAAACAGAAGTAACTTGCGGGTCTATACATATGTATGTGTAAGTTTCACAATAGTCTCAAAACGCATGATACTCCAATAATTTTAAAAAAAAATCACTACACAAAAAATATATTTTTAAGCTTTGATCGTACCTTCTGTAATGTTTTATAATATATTATTATACCTTTAATTTATTTTCTTTCCGCTGTTTCCCAAAACCGTCATTTTCATATATAGTCAATAGTTCATCAAAACTAAAACAAAAACACATGAAATCATTTGTTCGTTTACGTGCAATACATTCATTAATCACATCTAATATAGTCCGTTTCACACATATATGTGGTCTATGGTTGCTGGTTCCCAACTAGTGCGTGTGGGTTTAGGTGAGTGCGGTAATAACCCTATGTTTCCGCAGCAGGGAGGTGCTGTGAAGCGGCCGTCTCCTGAGCCAGCAGGAGTGGAGACGATACAAGGTGGCCCCATGGCAAAAACCGTCGCCAAGAAGCCCAAAGTACAGAAAAAGAAGAAGAAGAGGGACCCCAACGAACCCCAGAAGTAAGTAGCTACCCAAAACTAATAATCATTCGAAATATGAGTTTTAAAACAAGTACCTACCTACTCATCTCAAGGATTTAATAGAATTGAGCCAATTTCAAATCACTTAACTGCCGTTTCTCTTTACGAAACCCTCACGTTTTAGTAGCAATTTTTCTCCCCGTTTTACCTCTGATACGAAAAATGTGCCCCATTAAACAGTATTTATTTTTGGTGCTTCTCCAGGCCAGTGTCGGCGTACGCGCTGTTCTTCAGAGACACGCAGGCGGCCATCAAGGGGCAGAACCCCAACGCTAGTTTCGGGGAGGTGTCCAAGATCGTGGCCTCCATGTGGGACGGACTGGACTCGGAACACAAGAGCGTGAGTTGTACATGTCGAATTATTTACTATTTACATTTTGCTTTTAGCGAAAATACCATTCATTAATTTAACAAACACAGGCGAGAGAACGGAGTGCTATCTCTTTGTTCTCGTATCGGGCAGTTATTGGTTGTATAGTACACCCTCAACAGTGATGTCTCTTTGTTCTCGTATCGGGCAGTTAATTCTTTGATTACTATTATTGGTTGTGTAGTACACCCTCAACAGTGATGGTTTCCCTCAAGTTCTTTGACTTTAACACTAAATCCGATACTGAACCGAACACCGATGAGGTATCGCGAAGAAACCTCGCGCCGCCTTGGGTAGTCTCGACGAGAGTGAAGAGCAAACATTTTATTTTCGTATCCACCTACGACATGCCATCTGTAATTTTAAAAGAATTCCAGTACGGCATTGAATTAACATTCATCATTTTTGATAATTCAATTACGTTGTAATTTATTTAGGTGCTTTTTAAGTGGCAGTTTGTTTTTAGAAATTACTAAAAGTGTGCACATGTCTGGTTCAGTGACCCGGCCGGTCCCGGCTGCTGTGTGCCTCCCATTCCCCGACACTAATTAAAATTCCTCTTCGATAAATATATTTTTTAAATTTAACAATGGAGAAAGTATAATATCGAAGCGGGCGCGAGTAATCTTGAATTTATTGCCATCCCAACCTCCCCCTTGTAATGGAGAAACTTTAAGTTAGTAATGGCCGAGGTGATAGGTACTAATGGTGACGTAATTGAATGGAATTTACATTTTTTAGATTGTATTACTATTGTTGTAATAATATGAACTTCAGCGGGAATAATCCAGAAGTATTTCGTAAACTCCTGTTTGTTCTTCCAAAATGTTATTCAACATAATTTTTTTTACATCTTTTGTGCCACCAAAAAGTAACACGCTTTGTGTTTTTTTTAACACAGTTTGTGAATAAATATCTAGTGAAAAATATTAAATTATATAATATATTTTCATGTAGATCAACAAACGCTGATTATGAATATATTATTATTTGTAGAATTTATAAATCGTCATTTAAAACGAATAAACCACAATCACATTAAGGCACACCGTTTCGTTGGTACGACTGAATGTGTTAATTCAGTATACGTGAGTAATATATCTATGGTCTGAATTTTCCACGTCAGGGTTGCCAATTCGTAGAGAATTCCACAATTTGCTCGGAATTTCTAAAATTTTCAAGAACTTTTTTGGAAGTTGAAAACCTTTTTGTTGGGAAATTGCGGGGATTCTGAGCATTTCTTGATTATCCAACTATATTGAAAAATAATATTTATAATAATTGTGAGACAGAATTTTAGTTTATTAAGTTTTCTTTCGCAACAAATAAAATATTTAAAAATATATATATACATATATCTTGTGGGTAATTTCGAACACATGCATTGGCAACCGTGGTCCATATTCACATTATAACTGATAAAATGTTGTAATGCAGGTAAATTGTTTATCATGTGCTATCGTGGATGTATTTTTGCACTTTGGTTCAATACAATAACATTAGTGACGAGATGCTAACATTTTACCTAGTTTTCTTCAATGTTAAAAGCGAGTAATCCTACGAATAAAAAACGTATCGGCTCCCATACAAAATACAGCGCCGGTTGAAAAAAGTAGGCTTTTTGAGACAGATACCATAGATTTGGTGCGTTTTTCGTCTCCCGAGACCCGAAAAATTAAAAAATTTAAAATATTTTAACTATTAAAACTAACTATAACATTAAAAAATATACTGGTATTTAAGTTTAAAGGTCAGTTCGCTACACTAGGAAGTCGGGCAAAGACAATCCATCTAGAACCTTTCATCCCTAAAATTAATTAACAATTTCGTTTATTTGCTTAATAACTAACCGTTTCACTGTGGCACACACTCCTTGTCTCATTCACACTCGTACATACATACTCTTCTGTTATTCTGACACATGGCCCGACTCGTATTTGGTTAATCGATTCTAATCCATTCGTGAGAATTAATACAGTCAGTGTGTTACGATTATTGTTAGCAAAAAGTTGCTTTCGACATCAAAACCGGCTTGGTGTTTTTTGTTTTACGAAATAATTCAACCATTTCGATTGTGTGATAATATTAGGTAATACGTTGTTCGATAATGCCGATCCCATCCCTAGGGATAAAATAAATTAAAATAGCGCACTTAAATTTTTCTAACTGGCAACATAAAACTGTCAGTATTTAAATTTTATCGTTTTTAGTATCTCTTCTTCTCGGTTTATAAACTTTATTTTTATATTTTTGTACAATTTTCATTGATAAACAGAAAAATTGCTTACCGGATATTTATACTGTCGTTTTGAAGCTTTTAGCCAAAGTTCCCAACACTTTGTCCGTTCTGTGGTGTGTTTCAATGTGTTATTGTTCTACAGGTTTATAAACAGAAGACGGAAGCCGCCAAGAAGGAATATCTCAAGGCGCTGGCGGCTTACAGGGCGAGTCTGGTCTCTAAGGTAAATTAATTCATCGTTAAATTGACTTTCTGGTCAAAATATTTCTATCTATCCATGTTAATTGAAATTGATTTTTTGAGGTTATGTTTACCGAAACAGGTGATATTTGAAACCATTCCTTCTATAGAGATGGGCTACATTATTGCATTGACAAACTAAGATAAGGTTAAACGCCCTCGAAGTGATTTCTTACGAAAATTTATTACTTCAGTATTTTTTTATCTGTCTTCGTAAGTGCATTATTAAGTTTAAAATTGAATTACTCTTTTAATCGTCTCTCTTCTTGTGATTGAATAAGGTTTGACACGAGACTTAACCTTTAACCTCTCAATGATAAAGTTTCTCAAACAAAGTTAGAATCTTGCAACATTATCAGTTGGATTAACCAGTTTTATTTCTGAAATGATAGTAGGTACTGTAGGAAGAACTCAAGTTTGTTTTCCTTGAAATTAGGCACGTTTTGGAAGAACTAACCAGTGTTCCAATCTAATGTAATACTATCTATCTTATCATTTATTTGGAACAAAATGTAAAAACTATTATTTATTCAGGGTGGAGGTGATCCTGAGGGTGGCGGTGGAATATACGGAGGCCCCCCAGCAGCAGGGGGAGGCGGCGTGCCTTACGGTGGCCCCTACCCGCCCCACTACCCTGCGCAGGGGGGCTCCCCGCCGGCCCCCGCGCGCTCGCCGCTGCTGTCGCCCCCGCACCACATGGCCATGATGGGCATGGGACACATGGGCCCCCCGCCCCACCACCATCACAACCAGTACATGCACCATGCACAGGTAAAAATACATTTCTTGATCCAAATAAATGAATATATCATTAAGTTTCTCAGCCCAAATTATTAAGTTACATCAATCCTTGTAGCTCTTTCTTGAGCCATTGTTTTAGACATGTTGGGGTGTCTGTTTTCTTCATAGCTGTCCTGATTATAAAACACAGATAAAATTATGCATTTGTAACATTCCAGAAACTAATAAATTTTCTTTTCCAGCAACCACAATCAAATCAATTGCAACCACTAAGCTCTCCCCACCAATCCCCTCAACACCACGGACCAGGGAGCCAGCACATAGGGCCCCAGGGCCAGCCCCAACTGTCCCCCATGGGGCAACAGGGCCAGCAGATGGGCCCCCAGCAGGGCCAGCCCGGGCCCCAGATGGGCCAGCCCGGCCAGCAAGGACAACAGATGCCCCAACAGGGCCAGCAGATGAGCCAGCAAGGACAGCAGATGCCCCAGCAAGGGCAGCAGATGCCCCAGCAAACCCAGCAGATGCAACAACAGGTGCAAGGACAACAGATGCAACAGCAACAAGGACAACAAATGCAGCAACAGGGACAACAGCAGATGCAGCAACAAGGACAGCAGCAGCAGATGGGTCAACAGGGACAGCAGCAGATGCCCCAACAAGGACAAGGACAACAGCAGCAGCAGATGGGTCAACCCCCCCAGCAGATGGGACAAGGCATGGGCCAGCAGATGATGAGTCCTCAGGGGCCCGGCGGGCCTCCTATGGGCCTACCCTCCCACCAGTCTCCCCCGCACGCGGCGCAACACAACCAACACCAAATGATGACTTCACATCAACAACAGGTGACTATTTAACCTTGCCTTGTATTAGATCTGTCTTGTATTAGATGTATGCATCTTGAAGTAATGTGATGTATTCAAGTGATGTCCTGGACAGTAGCTAACGTTCCATAGGATAATGATTATATGTTTCCAGCAATCCAGCAGTGGCAATGGGGAAGGGCGCACAACAGCGTGCATTCGCCACGGCTGCACTAATCCGGCCATAGCCAACAGTGAGTGGGAGGACGAGTACTGCTCCAATGAATGTGTCGTTAGCCACTGCAGGTACATCACATCACATAGCTGTTCTACAATTATCTGTGTTAATTTATATGTACATACTGGTTATCTATGTTCCTAATTAGCATTTATGTAAGGTCTATCAAACTCACAACACCCAGACGACAGCGCCCAAATTATAACAAATTATATATCCATGTTGCAATGAAGTGAAAAATACAAATTTAATGTGATAGGTTCCTTTTGAAGATATGCAATACAAGGTGGCTCTTTTCCGTAAATAGTTTCTATTGCAAAGTAATAAAATTCTTGCAAAATTCAAGATTTCGGCATATTTGTAGGTATAAGACATTCTACAGGGGCTTTGTATGCAATGCTTTTGAGTATTGTGTGTATACTATATACCTATATTGTGACTAATTATGTTTAAGTCCATGTGAATGTTTAATTTATTGTCCCTACAATAACCCATTAACGCAAAGCTTTATGTTATCTAACTTTTTGTTTGTTTTCTTTCCAGGGATGTATTCAGCTCCTGGGTGGCATCGAACAACAATCCAGCGCAAACCTATTCTGCCGTAAAATAGACGGCTACATGGCCCCAGGCATGAGGCCCTATGAGGTTTACACCAGGCGATCATGAAATGTGCATATTTATTACAAACAATAAACTCAATATTGCATTTCTCTGTAAATAGAATTCATTGTTATAATCTTTTATTGTTTTGATTGTTAGTAAGTTTGAATATATTTACGACAAGCTATGCTGATGACCACGCAAGGATAGGCTGAGTGCAGATGCACTGCGTACGGCTGTTGGAAGTACGGGAGTGTCTAGCCTCTTCTAATAATAGCAATGAGAAGCAATCTCCTCCTCGATGATGAACGAGAGTTGGTTATCTTGGATGTTTATTTTGAAGGAAGTTGTGTTGGTTGTTTGGTGGTTGGAAGGTTGGTTGCGAGAGACGAGGGGAGACAATGGCAATGTGAAGTAAGCAATACATTACATATAGAACTAAGTGTAAGTTAAGCTAACTTGTAGTACTACCATTTGATAGTACGAGCAATAAACATATATTATGAACACTGTTTTAGGATAAACAATTCTGTATTATACGGAGAAGTCGCCGGTGAACTATTCTGATTATATAATTGTCGGATCCTTTATTACTATTTTAAAATGTAACTCTCCTGTAATTCTCCTCTTAGTGAATGAGGAAACCAATTGTATTGACCGGTTGATTTCTGATGAAGGTTCACTCTGTATTGTAAATACCATTTCATGAAGTACATATATTATATATTATCATCGTGTAAGATGCCATATTTAGGAGCGCATGTGTTGGATATTACCTATTATGTAAGAAGTAGACTTCCTAGACTCATACTAAAGATACAATCGCAGTTATTTGAGATTTATCTAATGTTAATAAAGGACTTTATTTTTATGGCGTGAACTCCTCTGGGGCAAGTGTATAGACGTACGTACAAGTACGAACCCAGTACGAACGGTGCAATCAATCACCAGCACCCTGCAACTCCAACTTGGCCCAATCGGACTGTAAGAATCCTAGTACCTATATGTATACTTGAATATTTTATAATAGGCCATTATTATGACAATTAGATGAGACATCATTGATAGACATTGGAAATATAATAAATAATAAGTTTATGCCTAGCATAGCCGAGTGAATGCGTATTAAATATATTGTAACATCACAATCCTTTTAACTATTATACTACTTAGTTCACTATTCCTCATCACCAAATATCCGTGGATAGTTCCGGGGCGGACGCAGCGCCCAAACCACTCCATCGATCAATGGATTCAGGATCTAGATATATTTTACCAACATCTTTAATGCCAAGTCCATTTTTCCTTTATTTACATTAATCAGTGCAATTTGTCATGTTGTTTATTGTAAAAATATTTATATGACACGTTTACCCGTTTGCATTTGCTGGGTCCGCAATGCTGGAGTTATGACCATTCCTATTTTATTGTTAAAAGATCTTGAATCCATTTTATATTAATTTTGAAATTGTTTTTAAGGTTTATGTTTTGAATTGTTATAATTTAATCTGTAAAGCGGTAGTGAGGTTTCTGCATGATTATATTGCTAAAATATATTATGTGTTGTACCTGTGATTCTATGAAGAATTTAATATGACCAACCATTTGACGGGAGACCTACTATCACTACCTAGTGACCACTTAAATATTAAATCCATTTGGAAGACATTTATAATGTTTTAGATAGGAAAATGTCACTTTATGCTTATTATTACTTCAAAAATAAATTAAATACAATATAAAAACTCTTTTAATATCCCACCTCCTTTTTTTCCCTGTGTTGATTTTTATTCTGGAAGCATACAGCTATTATCGGTTTCTACAAGGCTTTGAAGCGGAATACAGTCTGGGATATTGGAGCAATGAGTTTTCGTCTTGAGTGGAGCGGAGTTTTAATAAATAAATGCAGACAAATTTTATTTATTAATGTACATAATGAACCATTTTGAAAGGTCCATCAAACTTAACTATCACACATTAATATTCAGGAATCAAACCTCCAACCCTGACTCAAAGTCAAGTGTGTAAGATCATTACGATATGGAGGCCACATTACGATAACGGTTTAACGCAGTCCACTGAGACTTTTCTGTGCGGCAGCCTGGAGTGGTGCATGGTACCATCGCTCTGAAGATGAGCCTATTTATTACCCCTTGGCAACACTGCGGTCTGTATTCAAAAGAACGCACGCTCGTTTGACAAAAAGCGTTTACATCAAGACAATTTTAGAGGAAGAACGGGTATTTGCTGATTTGACTATTTGTTATTCTGTGAAATAAAGTTATCGTTAATAAAGCTTTAAACAAAAAGCCTTAAAAAACTGAAAGCTTAAAAAGATCAAATCTTAAAAGCTCAAGACTTAAAAAGCTCAATGCTTTAAATTGAAGGCACACAGCTCAAAGCTCAGATTGCACCAATCTGCGGCCGCACGTTATTCCTATTTACCCGAAGTTGATTCACAAGTCGTAGCTGCATCAGTGGACATTATAAATTGGAAATGTAAATAGGAATCACTCACGGGTAGCAGCTTAGTGTAATCGGGACCTTAGTTTGACTCTCAAATAAAAAATACCCTAAATATTTTTTTATAATAATTTAGAATTCATTTACCTCTCCATTTATTATGTGCTCCTGGTATTTTCCGCACTAAATTATTTCTATCAATGGGAGGGCATTCATCAAAGATATTAGAAGAACGAGATGTGCTATGAGCAGTTCATACTGTGTGGAATTGTTTTGCCCAGTGTCGCCGGTTTTTTTCACCAATACTACTGCACACGGTATCCGCACTAATACATAGAACAGATTTCTGTGCGTACACGTCCCGACAGTATTCAAAGTACCCTAATTAGGTAGTACTCCGCCTACGGTCCGGCAGCCAACATAGCATATCTCGTTCTTCTAATATCTTTGGCATTCATTAACCGGTTCAGTGCCAATCACTCTCATGGGAAATGTGTTAATACCTAGGTATTTCTAAATAAATAATACTTCTCTTCGACAGGTGCCAAATATGTGTGCTCAAAGTTCAAGCACTTATATATATACATAATCTGGTAAAACGATACAATTAAAAAAAAAAAAAGTTACAAAAATAATATCAGCTGGCAGAAGGAGAAAATTTTGTGCCGACCCACCAAGAGTTAAATGTAAACTATCCATTTTTACTCAACTTAAAAATTACAAAATTCTAAATGTAATTCCTGTAAGAGTCTACAGCACCGGAGCTTGAGAATTTTCTAGCACCTTCAAGAAACCTTCACCTTTCTTACCGACAAGAAACTTCAATGAATAAAAGATATTTTTTAAATTATTTTTATTTTTGTTCTTAACCTTTCCGGGAGTAAGTTACGTAATGCTGGCCGTGCTCTGGGGAGTGAGTTTTTTTTACATAAATAAAAAAAATATTTTTTGATTAAATTTTATGATAGTATGCAAAATAAATAACAGCCGATATCTCTGTCGATAATGATGTAAAATGTTTGAAATTGGTGTAAAGTTACAGGAATATGCCCATAGATGGCATGAATATGCGACCCCTGTCGTACATAGCCGTCCATACTCCTTTGGCGAAAGTGTGTACCGTCGTTCATTAGCGTCCATACTCCCGGAAAGGTTAACTAACCCAGTAAAGGTTGACTTATTTGGTTGACACTGCAATTACAGTGCTTATTACTTTGCGTGAGCATGATTATTCAACACTACAAATACAGAGGTCCGGACCCTAGAGGTTAATAAGCTTCTGTCTCAATTAAATTAATATTGATTGGTTCAAAACCACCCAAGGAATTACAATTTGAAGAAAGAAAAAAGTTATTGAACAATAATTTATTTTTCATTAATATTTACATAAAATAATAATATATAGAATACTGCAAATGAAACACTAAAATTATCCAATTGTGATTATGCTGATACCTAAATATTATTATTTCGACTCCTACTGAGAACTGCGTAAACTTTATAAACCTTTAATCTTCCCACTTAGACAGATCACTTGAGAGAGTATGTATGAAGTGGCAATTCATTCAAATTAACCCTGGACAAATAATAATAAAATTGAAAGAGTTGGTCGCATATAGTTTTTGGAAACCTTTGTACTGTGCTTATAGGTGATTAATACAATTGTGGTAATTCCTTCAAATTCAGACTATAAAGTGGAACTTCACAAGTTACATAATATAATATGATGCGAGTACATTTTAGCAGATAAGAGAGCAGCCTCTGTTAGTGGAGAACTGACTAAGAGCTTCCGAAGTAGATCGTTTATACATTCAGAAGTCATAGGAATTATGCAGTGAAATTATAATCATCCTAGGACTACTCCCCCTGTAAAAATCTTATTTTATTTACACCAAAATGTGCTGACAAATTTATTAAGTACACGCGATACAATAAATAAAAAAGGATTCTACAATGACTCACTCAATACACAAGATTATGAATTATGTAATTTACATAACAATACTGCGTGAGTCTCACTATATAATCCAAAAGATCAATCAAAAATTAAAAAGATCCAAAAAATTATTTTTATTTTACAGAATTCACGAAAGCATGTAATTCACGAAAATAAAAATATTATTATTTATTCTTTCTACCAATTTCATAATACTTGAAAACCCTATTTAAAACGGAGATCGAATTTTCACGATTTTTAACAGGTTCGCTGCCGGCGACTCCGGTCGGAGCCATTCGGCGTCTGGCACTGGGTGCCGGCGGCTCCGGCCGGAGCCATGAGTAGTATGTCTGCACAAACATCATTTTCCTGCCGGCACTCGCGGCGAATGGTTGTTTCTGTAGCTGGCGTTGTTGTTGACAATTGTACCAACATTTTATAGCAATTGGTTTTCAAGAAAAAATTAGGTTATTGTTGTAAAGGGCCATTCAAAAAAGTAAACGATAAGTTTGTGTTTTTTAATTTTTTTGTGTAAAAATCTTCTTATTGTCATAATGAGTGATGATGCTGGACCATCTCGTCCTAAAAAGTCTCGTCCCTTACGTAAATCTCTGCAAGTTGAAGACATTGAGAGGGAGTTAGAAAATGAACTTGAGTGCGTCAATGAGTATCACTAAATTTTATAAATATTTTTTCTTCATGAGATGTGTATTACTTTCGTTATCTTATTTGATTTGCTACTTGTATTTTAGTTATTATTTGAACAAAAGACAAAAACAAATTGTCTATTTTTGTTTTATCAAAATAATAAGAAGAGAGTAAAAAGAGTGCGACTAAACGGACGAAACCGCCGGCACCTGCTAAGTGTTTTTCAACCGTGGTGCCGCTTGGCACCTAGGATCAGTTATATTGTGCATAGGCGGCAGCGAACCTGTTAAAGAATATCGGAATGCCTCCACCAGAGGATGAACAAATAAATAATAATAAACTTATATAGGATTGGCAATGAGTGTGAGAGTGAATCTATAACATAATGCAAGTTGATTGTTGTGCTGGATAAGCACCTCTGGGCCGGGGGGTGATAAGGTTTACTTCTGCAGAGCAGCGGTCTCCAGTCTTGGTTCTTCCTTCTTTATCATTCCAGACATCAACTTCTTGATCTCCGCAATGGCCTTGCCGGGGTTCAGGCCCTGGGACAAAACAATTACAAATAATTATAAGTTGTACAATTACAAACACATTCATTACTTCAGAGGCTGAGTTGGCATCACGTTTGGGTCCCACCCAGGAATAGTGTTCAATTAATTCGCTGGCTAAGTCCTCAATCACAACACAAGCTACATTTTCCGCTTACTGTGGTGGTAGTAGGAGATTTTGTCTTTCTTTTAAAAGAATAAAAATCAAAATTTAAAAAAAAAAACAAGTTCAAATCAAACAATGTTCTGTATGTAGCAGACGGAAACGGGCCACGACAACTAACATTATATTATAGCCCTAATGAAGTTGGGTACAAGTGATTCCTTATTTCAAATAAAAATATACCGCACAAGAGTCCTAACTGCGCCATTGAGAGAAGTTTCGGCTCGAGCACTACTTCGATGGTGGGTATTGAAAGTGTATTGAAATCTCACTACCCAAAGAACACATTAAATTTCTCAAAAAAAAATGTTCTCAGACAAATCATGGACCTAAACATAATTTGTTCAAACATAAAATAAAATAAAAATCTACATTAATATAAATAAAAATGTTAGTATTCGTTTGTAATCTTAAATCTCCAAAATTACTTCACCGATTGCTTTGAAATTTTTACACAATACAAATTGACACATTCGAATATGCATGTGTTTCTTATAACTAACTAACTAACTAACTAACCATCACGCCGTTTCTCCGCAGGGGTAGGCAGAGAGGACGGACCTCCAAACAACTCGGTCTTGGCACACATTCCTTGCCTCATTCACATTCATACATCGTCTCATACATACTCTTCTATTGTTCTGACTCTTGACATGGCCCGACTCAAGTATCTGATTCACTTGGTCGTGCCATGTCTTCCTCGGGCGTCCCCGACTTCTGCTACCATTCACATTTGCATCGTATATTCTCCTTACACTCCTTTCTTCGCTCATTCGCTCTACATGCCCAAACCATCTAAGCGTCCCTTTCTTGATCTTACTCATTACGCTTACATCAGCCTTGCACTCTTTGCGGATATCCACATTCCTCACACGATCATACATGGTTTTACCACACATACGCCTCAGGGATCTCATTTCAACAGCATTCAATCTACTTTCATCCTTTCTTTGCCAGTTCCATGCCTCACTTCCATACATCAGGGTAGGTACCAGCACTCCATTGTGGACTGCTAACTTCGCTTCTTTTGACAATTTTTTGTTAGCGCCAACTGCGTTCAGTCCTCCATTAATGGAGTTACCTGCATTTACTCTTCTTTCAATATCTCTGTTAGCCTTCCCATCTCTCGTAAACATGCTTCCTAAATACACAAATTCATCCACCTGCTCCAAGTATTCCTCATTCACAGCTATATTGCACACTGTTTTCGTACTTTCTCTTTCAAACACCATTACTTTAGACTTACTTACATTCATCAATAACTCATTCTTCATGCATACTTCGTTCATCCTAGACACGAGAGACTGCAGATCATCCATACTATTAGCAATCAGTACCGCATCATCAGCGTACAACAGGCAACATACTTTCAGATTACTCAAATTCGTGCCCAATCCCACCTCTTTCAATTCTTGCATACAATTATCCATGTATAGATTGAATAACCACGGTGACATTACGCAGCCTTGTTTAACACCTTTTGTGATATCAAACCACCCCGTAAAACTACCGTTCACCCTAACACATGCAACGCTTCCCTCATATAGAGACGCAATTGCCTGAGTCAGATTTGCATTCACTTCATACGTGTTTCTTATATATCTATATTATATATATATGTCACCTGTGACAGTTAAAAACATGCTTTTTTTTAAAACAGTGCCATCTGTTGGACGTAAAAGTAAAATGCGCTATTGTTTTTCTATCTGCACAGACAGACTGAGCCACAGAAATGTGTGGCGGGGTACAGCTAGTTTATAAGATAGAATAATGAAATTAATGCAATATCTTGCAAGATTATCATCGAACTGAATTCGAATGCGCGCAATTTCCGCCTAAAACTAGCAAACCTTCCAATAATTCTCACAAGGGGATTTAAAAATCTGTCCCCAAATTCTCATATAAGTGCGCATGAGTAGTAGGGTGGAATTTCTAGAAAATGAACCCAAGTGCACTTATACAAATATCAAGCGAATAATTCCCCAATAAGTAACTCCGGTGAAAAATATTAAGGCGTAAAAAATATATATTCATATACATCAACAAATGCTGATTCTGAATATATAAGTTTTATTATACAGTCGAACTTGGTTATAACGAGCACGAGGAGACTGACTAAATTTCCTCCATTAATCGTTGTATCCAAATCGGTTGTACGTACATACTTAAATGCCTCAATATCAATATATATAAGTAATACCTATATATATTTATAGGTATTACTTATCAAAAAATAATTAGAAAAATACACTTTTATTACTCAAATTTATTATCAAAAGATTTCGATTTCATGCTTCTCAATTTCCTCTTCAAACTTAAATGCGGGATTTTTTTTATTTTTTAAAAAGTTTGTTTTCATGGTTAAATCAATTCTCCAAGTTTGAATATTTTTTAGCCTGCTGCCAAAACGTTCACAATCCGAGCGGTAAGAAGCGGGAGGGTGCGACCTCTCCCTCTTATTATCAAAGTACGCATGTAACAGAAAAGTAAAGCTTTTAAATCATTTTTCAACAACGATTTATTAATTCTGAAGTAAAAATGTAGAAATATATAAGTATATACAGATCGGTGTTTTTTGATATACATGAATATATTTTTAAAAGTCTAAGGACGGGTTGTTTCGGAGAATTTGAACAATTCATCAAATTTCAATGTTCATTTTCGGGTTCTGTGAAAGTCCTATTCAAGTTATTATATCATTTTAGGCTAGTTGCTTGACAGAACTGAAAAAATCTTTCACAGAACTTGAAAATTAACTTTGAAATTGGAATAGTTGTTCAAATTCTCCGAAAAAACCGGCCCTTAATATTTTTCACTCATATCCTTAGTGATCGACGATGATAGGTGTATATTTATAATGTATATTTTGAGGTTAGTGTCAAAATCAAAATAATAATATTTATATGGTAATCTGCTTATGTATATATAATATTATCATTGTTCTATTAGACTTAGGTAGGACAGATTCCGAAAAATTATTAAAAAACGTAGTCTGAGTTGATTTCTTCGATTTTGTATTTTGTATTTACCTAAAAAATATTTTTTTATTTTTCTTTCTTACATTGATATATTATATTTTACATGTACCTATCTGGATTTTACTGTTTATTACTGCTAAATTGTATTTTCCTAAAAAAATATTTTCTTTCTATTTTTCTTTCTTACATTTATATGTTATATTTTAATTTTATTTTATATTTTACATGTACCTACCTGGAATTATGTACACGCAACCTGCCAATTTGACTGTCCTAAAACGGGAAACTTCCTAGTTGGACAGTCAAAGCTTCCTTTTATATTTGTATATCTTGTATGTAATAAATGTAATAATAATAAATAAAAAACTAACTAAAATCATGCCGTTTAGGCAGAGAGGACGGACCGCCAAACAACTCGGTCTTGGCACACACTCCTTGCCTCATTTACATCATACATCGTCTCATAAATACTCTTCTATTATTCTGACTCTTGACATGGCCCGACTCAAGTATCTGGTTCACTTGATCGTGCCATGTCTTCCTCGGGCGTACCCGACTTCTTCTACCATTCACATTTGCGTCATATATTCATATGATGAGGTAACCACAAAGGAAAATTTCTAGAAACTATCATGTAATTTAAAAAGAAAATATGCAGTTGAATCACCAAAGTATAAATAAAATTTTCAATACAATATAGGTTAAATTTATAGCAAACATTTATTAAATCACCTAAATTAAACTATTGTACTTGCATCAAAATGATCCCCAGAACAAAACTCAATTGAATTCATTGAGTGAAAAAAAAAACATTATTCTAATGGTCGTGGATGTATTTTTGCACTTTGATTCAATGCGTTAATACGGGATGCTAACTTTTTATTGAGTTTTCTTCAATATTAAAAGCTGGTAATCTTAAGAATAAAAAGGTCTTGATTCTCATACAAAAACAGCACTTGTTGAAAAAAACATAGGCTTTTTGAGACTGGAGACCGGTGACTAGTGACCTGGTGACGTCCGTAGATTTGGTACAATTTTGGGAGACAAGAAAAATTAAAATTTAGAAAATTATTATAACTATTAAAACTAACTATAACAATAAAAAACATACCGGTAATTAAGTTAGAATGTCATTACTGATAAAAAAAGGACTGTAGTTCTTTATTGAGCCTTTATGTGGAAAAACACTGTTTTTTTGTGTAGATCCAATCAAATTACGCAGCATACATCCAACTACATTCATCGCAAAAACCGTTTTAAAATCTCAACCACAGATGGTCATGGGGAAAATATATACAATACACAGAAGGCCTATGAAGACGGCCGGTAACGCACTCTCAGTACAAGTCAGCCATTACTTAATTGAAACTGACCGTTTATGCTATCGGCGCTTGGCATTTTTGTCATTATTATGGTGATAAAGTTTTATTTCGGCATTGTGTTATTTGTTAACATGTTGGAACAGGTCTGGAATTTAAGCTTTCTTTCATATGAATTCATTAAAATACATAAAACGTGTTGTCTAATCGAAATTGAAATTCCGAACACACTTTTTCACATATCGCTGTTTTTTCGCATAAGGGCTTAAATGGTATATGTTGTGAGGCTGAAGGGTATTGGGAAGGGAAGGAGATGAGAAGTTGAAGGTGAGGAAGTACCCGAATATAATAAATATGGATGTTAATTAACACAGCGCTTGGTACTTTTTACTTCAAATCAATTAGTTTAAAACGCCTGTTGGAACCCTGTCATAGAATAGAAAAATAAATAAATGATAATAATGAATATTTAGCATGAGTTACAAATTACACTTACAATAGGATAGGCAGATAGGCATCTAGGAAGGGGGTACTCAGTTAATCAGTGTTCATGGACTATCTTTGTCACACACCAATTGGTGTCATTTAAATAAATCAGTAGGCTCAAGCCACGGTAATATAAAGTAATTCTTACAACTGTTCATTACGCTACACTACGCTTTCAGTTCTGCTTTGTGGGTCGACTGGTAAGTGACACATATTATTTAAATGTATAAATCTTTAAATTCCGCATTTTATTCTCATTATTTTATTTTGTCGGGTTTTGGATATGTATAACAAAAACCAATTACCAAAATGTGTAGGTAATTTAGTAAATGTGTAGGTAAAAGCTCACAGACCTCTTGGCATAAGTGTTATCTTGATTCAAATTGTAAACTTTGCACAAACCATAATAGAAGAAATTAATATTTGAAGTTATAAATTGTAGGCCTGTTTACAAGGCAATACTATCTAAATATTCGGAAAATTTTCAATATTAAAACAAGCAAGCTAAATGTTTAATACATATTGGGTGTTTTTGTTCTACGCACATCAAGTTATGGGAGAGTACCGCTTATTTCTGGTTAGAAAGGTTGACATTAACATCCAGCAGATTTATGTGAATAGAAAATGTACTTCTAATTCCCAGTCATTATTGACTGGCTTTCCGGTATGTATAATGTGTAAATTTATATAAACCAGCTCCGCAAAAGAACACCCCTATCTACATCTGCCCTTAACATTATCTTGACAATGTTTGAATTTTTAATTATGTATCGCCGTGCACGTGCTTATGATATGTGCTACTTGACCGGAAAGGCAGACATTGAAATTCAAACATTTTAAAAATACCAGTGAAAATAATCTTAAAGCAAGGATGTTTTAATGTATTTATTCTAAAATTTGGAGTAGGTACAATAAAGACAAAACAAAAACAAAAAAAATAACACACTTGACTTGACCATTGTGTGGAAGAAAGCGCGCGCGCTACAGGCTGTCACTCTAGGCCTTGTACTACTTTCTATGGTTAAGATTTTAAAATGATTGTGGTATGAATGGTGCCTAATTATAATGGATTTGCACAAAAACACCGATATTCTGATAATGCTATTTTTCGGCAGGTGGGCTCAATTGTTGTCTTGCACAAACAAGAAGTTAGAAGCTTTCTAAATAATAATTGGATGATGTTTACAGCACTGTATTGACAATGTTAACATTACAGTGGACAGAGTTAAAATGGGGATAAACGAAGGAAGAGTTACGGAATGAAGGTGGAGAGGTGAAGAGAGAAGGGAGTTACCTTGGGGCAGGTGCGGGTGCAGTTCATGATGGTGTGGCAGCGGTAGAGGGACCACGAGTCGGCCAGCCTCTGCAGACGCTCGCCCGACTTCTCATCACGGGAGTCGATGATCCAACGGTAGGCCTGAACAAAACCCATGTTATTAATACATATACATATTCATAATCATGATGAAACTCTTTACTTTACTGAAAATTAAATTAGAATTCGATAGTACGAATTTGCAATGGAATGTCGTAAAGATTAAACATATTAACTAATGCGTGAAGTAATGATTCAATACCCTTCAACAATAAAAAAATTATTCTGTTAAAAATAATTATTAAAAAAAGGAACATGGATTAATACACTTTTTTTTCATAGCACGCCACTGGAAAAAAGGATTTAAGTAACTATTATTAATTCAGACCATATTTGTAAAATGAGATAAAATAATTTACAATTTATATCAATTATTTCGATAGCATTCATATTTTAGTATGATTAATTTTTGGGCTGCGCTTCCTGTAGCAAACATTTCGGTCAGTGACGTGTTCATCATCAGGGAAAATGTCGGCCCGAAAATGAATCACAATAATACATTTGGCCATGAAAATCTTAAATCCTATTCGATCTTCATATTTTTTTCAAAAAATCATATAGAATGTCTTAGACATTTAGACTACATACTAAGTGCTAATTAAGGAGAAATGACGTGGTGAATGCCATATGGTTTAACCAATTATCATTCATGTGTCAGATAGCACTAATGCAAAACGAAAAAACGCAATATTATTTGGCAGTGAATAAGTTGAATATTTATTGTTACTAACCATAACCCTAATGAAACTTGGAACAATAGCATTTCATAATATATAAAACAATAATCACTATTGATAGATAATTTTAACCATTAATAACCGAGGGGCATCACAAAGAGGTCATTGCATAATATTTTGAATACGCCAACTAGTAGTTTTGATAACATAACTGCAGTTGGCAACCGTTTCTTAGATAATATGTAAACACATAATCCTTGATAAAAAGCTACTAAAGATAAACAACTTATGTTTCAAATACAGCTATCAGGGTACGACCGGTCAGTAGCTGAGTTGGCATCGCCTTTGTCTCCCACCCAGGCGTCGAACGTTCGATTCCTCGGCTGGCTAAGTCCTCCATCATGACACAAGCAAAATTTTCCGCTTACTGTGATGGTAGTAGAAGATTTTCAAACATTGTCATGTTATTCGTAACGCGGGAATGTTTCTTACTTTAAAAAAAAAATGTAAGTGAAAAACAAAAATCACCCCCCACCGTTAGGGTCAGTCGTAAGATTAAGGCCTTAAAATATAAATTGGCTCTACACAGGAGGCCCTGAGGAAAATAAATATTACCCCAAAGACCTATCTGATGCTGTGTGGAGGGTCTTTTTAAGGAAAAGAAAGACAGAGGACATAAGGAATCTGGGGATCAGAGTGTCCAGGTGTAACGGACATATGAATGCATCCAATGCACTGTGGTGCAAGACGATGGGTCGAGATAGTCCTGCTGGAGAGGTCAAAAGTCTCCCTCAACCAGTCTCTCAGGATTTCCTAACCTACTCGCCACGCAGTCGGTGGGAAAACACATCCGCCGCCAAGACCTAGACAAATATCACCCTAAGAACCCGGGCACCCCTGCTAACTCACCAAACATAAGAAACTACTTGGGGTGTTGTATGGCAGTGATGTTTGTTATACAATAAATGGGTCCCGGGGGGCGGTGCCCATACCCGCCTCCTTATTATTATTATCTCTTATTCATTTCATCATTTCTTGACAACAGTTGACGGTTTATTTATTATTCAATACATAAAATCGTATACAAACAAGGCAGTCTGGAAAAACAAACACTTAATATTGAAATTTCATCTATTTGATGTCAATATTATGTCATTGAAACATCAAGCAATTTGCTATTTTCCAAGGTTAACATAATTTGCAATCAATATTTATGTATTCACAATCTTTTTATGGAATAGTTCTCCAATCCAAGAAAAACTAAGAACAGTATAAGGATTTTCAAGGGACTGTAAAAATATGAAAACCTTATAAACGTGGATTCCAAAATTGTCATTTTTAAAGTTTGATTTCACAGTGACTGAAAAAAAAGAACTGCTTTCGCTTGGAAATCTTGTGGGAACCGTAATATGAACATGTTAACAGGACGATTACGTTTGTTTCTTCAAGACCTAGTTCTAGGACTATATTTTCCTTAACACTAGAAAGATCATAGATTTTGCTTATGCAAAATATCGTCACCTTACATCGGGCAGCCGTCAACATAACGGCTACGGTCTTTCTAGTGATAAAACTCTGCATACAATCTTAGCGTAGAGTGAAATTGAAATTAATATAAAACTACATTTAATTTTTTATTTTACCTTTATTCATATATTTATTTCATAATTTCTCTACACTTTTCTCCACACACTGAATTCTTCTTTATCTTTATTACTTGGGTTAAAATAGTTAACATTACTGAAGCCTCCTTATTCCATACAAAATTAGATATTGTATATATATACACTTAATAGGTACTATAACCATGTAAATTGAATATACACAATGTCCGGGGGTAAAGTGTACAAACTTCGGGAGGTTTGTACACTTTACCCCAGAATTGTTCGTTTGGAAAAATATTTTTGTATGGGGAAAAAAAATGGAATTTCTAAAAAGTTTAGATCTTTTTTACTTTTACCATCATGAAGAATCACCTTCCAAAGTTTGTGCACTTTACTCCCAGACACCCTGTGCCACCATCTACTTCATCATTTTTAACAATGTATTAAGAATGTCTAAATGCCTGTGAGAAAACAAGGTCAAGGTCTTCTGTTTGAAACTATTGAAAAAGGTCACATTACCTGCATGAGCACCGCGGGTCCCAGATACTTGGTTCCGTTCCACCAGTAAGACGGACAAGACGTGGAGCAGCAAGCGCACAGGATGCACTCGTAGAGTCCATCCAGCTTGGCGCGGTCCTCCACGGCCTGCAGCAATTGAGTGCGCGGCGCACCGGGCGGCAGCTCCTCGCGCTGCAACCATGGCTGGATGGACTCGTACTGGCGGTAGAAGTTGCTCATGTCAGGGACCAAATCCTTCACCACGTACATGTGCGGCAGGGGGTAGATCTTGGAGGGCTTGGCGCAATCAGTGTCGATTTTGCTATAAACATTAGTTGTTTTAGATTAACCCTTCAAGCTAATTAGTTCGCCTTTGGGAACAATTCATATGCTTTAACAGAAATCGTTGGATCTCCCTTACTGTCATGGTGAGAAATATGATCTAAACGGTGTTAGAAAGAAAAAACACCAAGCTTTGTATTCAAATCTAGGAATTAACCATAGAAGAATTAAAATGTGCACATTAATGAAAGCAAATGTTCCGACCGCAATTAAAAAAAAAACTTTATGATTTTTTTATTAATTATTTTATATGAAATGACTAAAAAGTGAGGTGACTAACACTAACGTTTGTGAAACATTTTTCTAATAAAATGCGTGTGTTTTCATATATTTTTTCGTAATCAGTAATTTTAGTTACAAAAAACGTAAAGTGTGACATTATTATTCATTTTTCAAGTTTGCATTAAAAATTTGAATACTTCAAAAAATATATATTTATTTCTAATTATAATATTTGTATTTTATTACCTTTCAAAAACCGTTTTTAGTTTTTGGATACGTTCAGAAATATTCCATTTATTTGGATTTTATTGCAAAGCGGAAATACTCCAACCTTCTAAGGCTTGAGGAGTTAGTAAGTAATCGAAGCTTTATGGGGTTTTTAACTGATTAGTTGGGGCATGCAGTCCATAGAGAATGCAAAACACCAATAAAAAAGATAATTTCCAAAATTTTATACCTATAAACAAAATGTTCAGTTGAGAACAATAAATTATTATCTTATCAAAGAAAGCAATTAATCACTTATTGTCTTCACATTATACTTAAATAAAAACATATTTAGTTTTGAACCACATTATTAGAATACATTTGTCAACTAGTTTCGGTTAGCTCAACCTTCTTCAGGACAATAATAATATAAACCAGTGGTGTGCAGTGCATAAATTTATCCTAAGAAAACTAAGCACAAGAAGATTTTTTTAAAACCACAAATTTCTGATGAAAACACCTTTTTTTCCATGATTTTGGTGGAATTTGTGCGCTCATTTATTCAGTTGGCCATAACAATCAGCGGAAAATAGTAAATTAACCATTTTCAAATATTAAATGCACAATTCATACACAAACCTGGAAAACTACGCAAAGCCTACTTATGGTCATAGAGCAATGCACGTCACTGATATAAATTATTATTTTTTGGTAAACTAATGTTTTTAAGACAAGATTTTTTATGCATAGCACAAAGGGTAACAATTATTTTACAAGCAATAATTGTTCGCCTGAAACACTCATCCACATTGAAAAATCTCCTGATAAAAGATACATGACGCCAACGGGACTCGAACCCGTGTCCGTGAATAATTAATATTTGACAAGTTCAAGTATTTCGCCTAAAAATGTAGACAATTTGTCTCGACGCCATCTAGTGAGAGAGTTAGCACTTACAATGCCTTTCTCATATAAAATAAAGTTGGTTGTTTTCAGGTGAAAAATGTAACAAGCAGTAATTGTTGAATGAAACACTAGTATATATTGAATAATTTCGCGGGAAAGAGATAAGCCGCCATAGCTCAGTGGTCAGAGCTGTCGACCGGAAATCGAAGGGACACGGGTTCGAGTCCCGTTGGCGTCATGTATCTTTTATCAGGAGATTTTTCAATGTGGATGAGTGTTTCAGGCGAACAATTATTGCTTGTAAAATAATTGTCACTGATATAAACTAACTTAAATAATATGTGATCTGTTTTTGTTTATCGTATGATGGTATATTCCTTCTTCTTTTCTGGGCCTTTTTACACTATGCTTTTTTTCATACTGATCCTCATATGAAAACTATATCAGGATCCATGTGAAAAAATTTGTTTTACACATTATTTTCATACTTACGATTACATACAAATAGTTGTCATTAGAGAATATATAATACTAGGTACTAAATTATCAAAAACTGGCAACACCTTGAAGATAACCATAGATCACATAAAAGCATCTTTCATTTGCCTTTACCGCCGGTCAACATCAACATTAACAACGATCAAAAATACATGTGAAATTCACAATACCTCAAAAGCAGTAATAAACACATTTTGTCTTTTTATCAATAATATAAAACAATTTATGTAAACATATAACATTTTCACATATCACAGGTATTTAAAACAGATGAAAAATAATTGCCGTCTTAAACTGTACGAGAATCGGTACCAAAATAGAACACATCCTTGTCAAAAATTTCAAATATATGTGAAAAGATGACCAATGTAGAAAATGGACAAAGAAAAGCATTGTGTAAAACACCCGTAAGGTTTCAGTAATTTTGAATCATATGTAGAAATGGGGATAATGGAAGCATTTCAATAAACGAATGACGTTTCATATTAACCACACAAATACTACTAATATTAATGATGAATTCTCCCGTAATGACAACCGTAAAAGGTATGACGTCTCCCTTCCAAAATACAATGACGAAAATCAACATTGAAATTAAATAACGGATTTATTCGAATTAGAAACTCACTTTGCAAGAAACTCAATAAAAACAGCTTGTGACCTCATAAATAATGCAAGAATTGCAATGTTGCCAAAGTACCTTCAGTCTCATGGTGGCAAGGTCAGCTAACCGATTTGATTATAAATATAATAATATTATCCTATATTTTTCATAATAATCCGTATAAGCTCATTGACAAAAGTTATCAGATTAGCCAGTGCCAAATCAAATATTGACTGCCATAAGTGAGATTTCAATTTGTGTATAGCTGTACACCAACCAGTTAAAACAACTACATGTTTATGTATTCGTTCATAGTGCTTTCCAAGTATTTAAAAGTTAATTTCGTTACTATATTTTTTAAATTTAAAGTTTTGAATGCAACCTGCTGCCCATCCAGCCAGGCCAGACTGATACACATATATACAATGGGGTGTATTTACTAACTATGAACACCCTTAAAAACATACGGAAGATTTAAAGTTTATTTTTCTGATTCTGATTATCGTACTAAAAATATGTAATTTTCATTTAAATTATTGTTTTCATATTCCGAAACTAGCTAAAACGTCATTACGACATGGAAAATGCCAATGTCTGGTAAGATGGATGTCACCAATGTCGCCCAGCGTGACGTCAATGCCACCGAACTCACGAATAAAAACTAACATGTTGGTTTGGCATCAAATCGAAAATGGCACATTTTAAATCATAGCAGAAATTTATTAGTCAACATAAAAATAAATACAAAATAACTAAATTATCGTAATTTTTTTCTTAATTTTTTTGAGGATAAAAAATTACAGTGAAAATACGCTATTACAATAAAAGAATAAAAAAACAATAATTTATGATAATGAAAAGATATAATAGGATAATTAGGGTGCTGTACAAATATGACTAGACTATACCTAATTACATATGTACAAATAGGTCACTTCTGATAAACACACTTATATAGTTTAAGCTTGGAGAAGATAAGATTTAATATGCAGAGGACACTACATTAAAAAGATTTTTTTTTACAGCCGCTTTAACCTTATATTTGTTTTTTCCAAATGTTTCTGGCTTTCACTCTTCAAGGGTGTTCTAGGCCCTCATTTCAAATTATGGAGAGAGGGAAGGTGAATTTATATATTGATTTTGTTTAAATTGGCAAATTTCTAAATTATATGGAAGACTGGAATCGAATTCAGACTTAGAAGAAATGAAGATGTTGAATGGAGGAGAGGCAATTTTAGATAAGGTTTGATAGAAGAGAAAATATTTTTTAGAGAGGGACAACCAAAAAATATGTGATCTCTAGTTCCCACTACTAGACCACAGAATGATCCTTCTTTACTGTTGATATTATTATGTCGTTTATTAGAAGATTTGTGGCAAAGGTTTTTTTTTAAATTTTTTAATTTTTAAAAGAAAGACAAACATTCCCGGGTTACGAATAACCTGACAATATTTGAAAATCTCCTACTACCACCACAGTAAGCTGAAAATGTTGCTTGTGTTGTGATGGAGGACTTAGTCAGCCGAAGAATTGAACACACTACGCCCGAGTGGGACCCAAGCACGATGTCAACTCGGCCACCGACCGAGTTGATATTTATTATAAATATTTATTTTTTTATTGTAAAATTTTAGGACTGTAGAATTTTTAATAAAATGACCGAAGCTTAAAAATTCTACTAATGTTTGAATTCAATAAATTATCAATAGTTATTTGCATTTTTTAACATCAAGTAACAGTTATTTACGATGTCGCAGACTGTGAAAGGTTTCTGACTTTTGTGTATACAGTAGCTCTAAGCATTTGCATGAAATGAAAGTGACTGTTAGTTAAATACTAACCGGCTATGATTGCTGAAAAAAAAGCTCTGAATTCTGTCAATCTGATCGTTCTTAAATCATGTGGCAGTTTATTCAAGGCTTTGTGTTCTTAAATCATGTGGCAGTTTATTCCAAGTTTTGTGTTATTAAATCATGTGGCAGTTTATTCCGGGCTTTATGTTCTGACACTCCCAAAGCTTAATTAATATATATATATATATTTTTTTTTTTTTTTGTAAATTTTTAAACATTACAATTTTCAACTAGCATACTAGACTAATGCCCGTGTTATGGTAGTCATTGTTTAATGACATTGGTAGTAATTGTATAATTTTATAAAAGCCCAAAATGTTCCGTTTCAAAAACTAAAATTACATGATCTTTATCTTGGTACTAACTAGGCAACATTCAGCAAGAAAATTTAAATAGCAATAAAGAATAATTTAGTATGTTAACATTCATTTTAAAGAATATAGTGAAATTAGCTTCAGAGTAGACGCCACTGTGTTGATACAGTATTTTTTTTATAATAAACATTCTGCAACACATTTAGATACAGTTTTATCAATCAATTAAACACACAAGATTACAGGGGTCACGGAAGATGTCACAATATCTTGAATTATGGTTCAATGCTAGGTCAAACATTTAAAAATAAAAACTAAACTTTTATTACCCGGTGTTGCTGGGGTTTATCCTTAGGAGATAGACATTTACAATCTTAGACTTTTCTGTAGGCCTTTTTAAGATACACAATTCCGTAGTACATTATTTTGATGTATCTCACAAGATTTAGCCAGCATTAGCAATGTAAAGGCCCGAAAATATTTTTTACGTCTTGATTACAAAACATAGACTTTCTCTACTTTCTACAAATATAACATGCATGTATTACATATATAAACGTTCCGGAAAAAATCTCTGAACGATAATGAAAACCCTATCAAAATCCGTTGTGTAGTTTGCCAGAAATAAGCGCACAAACAGACAGTCGCGGATACCGACTTTGTTTTACACTATTTAACTAGCTGACGTGTACACGGCGTTGCTAGGGATTATCTCTAGGAGATAGACATATATCATTGCGGAATTTTCGGTAGGCCTCTTTAAGATATATGATGACGTAGCACATTATTTTGATATATCTCATGAGGTTTAGCCAGCATTAGCAATGTAGTGCCCGATAAATATTTTTACATCTTGATTATAAAACATCGACTTTTCTCTACTTTCTATAAATATACTATGTATGTATCATATATCTAAACCTTCCGGAAGAAATTCTCTAAATGATAGTTTAAACCCTATCAATATCCGTTGCGTAGTTTAGAAGAACTAAGCGCACAAACAGACAGATGCGGATGGCGACTTTATTTTATACTGTTTAGAGATTAAAGATAGTTTTAAAACAATTCCACTCCACAAAATTTGTTTACATTATTTTTTAAATTTGAACTAATAATAGACATCCATATATATGTAGCAATAATAATAATAATAGATAAAAAAGAAGAATAAAAATATAATAATAATAGCAATAAAAATTTGAAATTTAAATAATATTTTATTATTCTTTCAGAAACGAAAATTTACCTGATGCAAGCCAAAGTGTTGACTCCGCCAATGTTCATGGCGCAGGATCCACAGATTCCCTCTCGGCAGGAACGGCGGAATGTCAGGGTGGGATCCACTTCGTTCTTAATCTTGATCAGGGCATCCAGAACCATGGGGGCGCACTGGTCCAGATCGACCTTGTACTCCTGCATGCGAGGTTTCTGCTCGGGCTCGTCTGGGTTCCATCTGTAGATGGAGAATGTCTTCGTACGAGCGAGAACAGCTCCTGACGAATGGATCCCGCGAGAAGCCTTAAAACACACAAAATAATCTAAGTCAACAACTAATACATCAGGCTTCCTTGAAACAATAATTATGGAGACAACTACTCCAAGTTATGTAACTGTCAAGAAAAATAACACAATAAATTAAGTTAACCATATGGAAACATGAAAAATAACAACACTGATATAACATACCTGGCCGAAGGCACCTGCCACAATTTTCAACAAATTCATTTCAGCAGGCATTATTTTACAAATCCAGATGACGTTTAAAATTATTTATTTCGTATCCCGCTTTCCTGCCCTGCCAAAAAATCATCAAAAAATCCTCGAGTTTATTTTTCTCTGTGGCGAAATTGAATGTCAAAAGTCATAGATTTTGAACGCTCGAAGGCGGAACAGCTATATCATAAATAAACCGCTCACAGCTATATTATTAAATATTATTGATGACTGATAAAAACATCTTGATTATGGTGCTGCACATAAATAAACCACTCTCGTGCTGCAGATTGATGATAACTTAACCCTTTCGATCCGTAAAAAGATTTTTCCTCCAACCATAAATCAACTATGCCTCCAACTCACACAAAATATGAATGTGCATTTACAAATGCACATTTTTTATTATTGTTATATTTTTTATTGTTCTCGAAATGGTATTTTTAGTTATTCTAATATTCACTGTGTTATAACACTGCGATTAACTGCCCCCTCCGATGCAGTGATAGAAGCTGGCGATGCTTTCAATTCTTGTGGTTTTTATTTATTGTTTTTGTGTTTAATTCGTAGAACTCCATTTAATTTTTTTATAAATTTAATTTAGATTAAATTTGATAATATTATTATTAAGTTCTGCAAGTGTTTTAGTTTTTTATTATTGTGACAGCTGTTTCGGCTTACAAGGCCATTTTCAAACTGTGGTTTATTCCACATTGAGACGACGTATTTATGCTATTTCAAACTTGTGGTTTTTATTTCACGAAAACGCGCTGTATATACCATAGTTACTATTTGATGTTTTAGTTGTTCAGAGCGGATATTGGTTCAAGAAGCAAAAAGTATTTTAGTAATTTTTAGTAATGGGGTTAACAGATTACGTTTTACGCATCATGGCTTGTCCTATTTCAGCATATCGCTTGCCAAACAATCCCAAGATAACAAAATAGTTTTTTGTCAGGTTACCATCCAAAGAAATGTAACTAACGAAATCCAGATAGCTGCTTTCATAATTTTTTTATACGATTGAAAAAACAAAAATAATCAGTATACCAAAAAACAGCCTTCAAAAAATTTTTTATCTTTCATAAATATATTTATTATTAATTATTACTATTAATGTTCGCATTTTCTATTATTGACTATTACGAAATATTTTTATTATGGCATCATGTTATTTTTTTTCAGCAAATTCATAATTTTCTTCGTTTTTTATAAATAAATTAAAAAATATGTATTTAAAAAAACTTTTCATTCTAATTTTAAAATGCGCGGTCAACATCTTAATGGTGCTGCCACACGCAAAGCTCACATCAACAGATAATATAAAGCACAATAGCGCTCGCCATACAATCCCATACAGACCCGACACACGTAAAAAGATAACGCGCTATAAGTGTGGTTCTGAACTTCGCTAACCGAATTTATTTTACGTATCCGCTCCCGAAGCGATATTTGAAAAGGCGTCCCCCTCTCCGCCGTAAAAAGGAGAGGGGGTCATTTTAATTACGGAGCTACCAACTAAGTTCTGTGTTCCCTTAGTAAAGTTGTCACTTTGACAGATGAAATTATGTTCCTCGGCCGCTCTCGAATTCAACTGACCCCCTCTCCTACCATAGGAAGAAATATTTGATAGCGTCGTGTGTCGGTAGAAAAGATGATGCGCTGTACATTAACTTTTGATGTGAGCTTTGCGTGTGGCAGCAGCTTAATGCTTTTTTGTAACGCAAGTTGAACGTGAGTGGTATATATTAAACGGTCTCATTCCCTGAAAGTGAGTGGTTTGTTTATGCCCTGGCAGTACCTAGCTAAATCGGTTGTCTTGTACATAAATAATATTAGTGAATTGGGCCGCCGTTGGTTAAATTTTTTCGGTGGTTTTTCTACAAATTTTTGATTTTGACAGGATGTGCAAATGTACAAAATAGTAAAATGATTTATGTACAAATTTATTATGTACATATTTCAAAATATATTTTAGTTTTTTCAAAATCTTGCAGTTCATCAATATACTATGTCCGTTAATTGAATTTACATACATATTGTTTATTATTATACTGTTGATATCCCGACGAATCACGACCGAATGTCTGCATTTTTATCATTTTTTATGATATTTTATACAGTAATAATATATAATCAATATGTCTGTGGCACAAATTTACGACTTGCCGGATGAGATTCTAGTGAAGATATTCAAGTACTTGGATTATTTCACTTTATTTAGCGTATCGAAAACCTGTAAAAGATTTGAGAGATTTTATTTCGATCCTCTGGTAACCAGGTACGTCTACAATGTTCTTTACATCATTCAAATTTGAATCATGCGGGTAAACACATGACTTATTCACTACAAACTTGAAAGCATTTATTTACCATTGTTGGAATATTCCGTTATATGGCCAAAACCGCATTTGTAACCATGTGCAAACTTATAAAATAGAATTGGTTATAAATGATTATACAAATTCTGTTTATTTGCAGGAAATCCTACTTCGATAACCAAAACGCCTACGAAGTAAGATGGCCTGACATCAAACGATTCCTAAGATATTCAAAATGTAACATTACACACTTAGATATAAGCTACGTCCATTGGTTACCTGTAGCCCCACTAAGAAAAAGTTTACTAGGGTTAATTAACCTTAAACATCTGAATGTCATCGAGACAAACCTTAGAGTTGTCCATGTCAAAGAAATAGTTACCAAGCATCAATCGGTGAGTGAGTTCATGTATTCTATGATATTTGTTGTTCATACTGATTGTATGTACACTGCAAACCCAAAATAATAATGTAGTTATCATGTCTTGGTTAAAACAGAAGAACGCTATCAATAAATGTATATTATAATATTGGCATTTAACCCATATTGTCAGCATTACCTATACTGAAAGTGTAAATAATAAACTGACAATTGAAACCGCACTATTGATTGAAAAGTCACAGCTCTAAAAATTTCACTCCACTGTGAATAAGGCCCTTCGTATACAGAGATATATAAAAAGCTATGTGACTGTGACATAACCACAAGTATCCTACCGATATGCAACTCTTTAAAGCTGGTTTCCGTACACGGCGCTTCCCAAATTATACTGAACATTTTTTCAAGTGCAGTCGTGGAATTAATACGATGTCAAGTGACTCTAGCGACGAAGACAATAATATTATTCTACTTTGTATGTACAAGCATAAAAAAAGATCTAAAGGGCGATTTTGGGGTCACCATACAACAGAATAAATGTTTTTCCGGTAAATTATAGTTATATATACAACGTACTTCAAACCCGTAGTTGACGCGTCTCGTCATGTACGAACACTAACAAAATAGTATAAGTATCTCCGTGTACGAATGGCCTAAGGCTTCATTCGGAATTATTGGTGACAAATTAAAACATAATTTTATTTTTATTTCAGCTGAAATCTGTTGCAATGTCTCTCACTCAAGGGGATCTTTCTAAGCTGAGGGAAGTTTGGATGCCAGTAGACTTTATCCACTTCTTTGTCAGAAGTGATCTACTTCAAGATCTCATTAGCAAATATTTCACTAGAAAGCATGAAGGTTTGATTATTAAGGTAGGTTGTGCTGACCATATTTCAACAAATAATAATACCACCAATAATCAAAGCAAACAGTAATAAAAGTAATGCTATGAAAATATTAAGTTTAATTCAACCGGCTCGAATTTTCATTCTTTGTATCACATGACATCACGTGGTGTCATTTCATATCACTCCCTGAGATTTTTTATTTACATATATATATATTTTCTACAAATGTTGAAAATAATGTGACCTTATTGGGGTACCCCGTTCTAAGGTCACATTGTACATGGATTTGTGCATAAATTGTAAATTATGTAAAGTTTTTTTTTTGTAAGGATGTTCATTTTTTTATGTAAGTTTTTGTAAGTGTGCTAAAATATTACAAGAGTAAAATTATAAAGCATTATGTAGAAGAAAAACATAACATAGCGTTAATCTTTGTTAGGTTGCAACATTGTTTCTATATTCTTCCTTCCCGTGTCCATAATCCATATCTTAATACTTCTTTTGAAGTCTGTTATTTTTTTAATGATTTTTATTGGGGGGAGGATATTAAATAAGTTAAATATGCAGTAGTATTGCATATTTATTTGTTGTAGGTTGATGGAATGTGTGTTGTAATGAGGATCTTGTGAATCGGTGAAATGTCACCTGCAAATGTCAATTGTCTATACGCGCAGAGCATGAATGATTAAAAAATTTCCGAAATATTAGCTGTGCTCATCAATGCCTCGGAACTCTTCAGAGAAGTGGAAACACCCAAAGACACCATAATACATTTGTGCTTCGTACTGAATAGAGAAGGAGCCATTTTAGTTCACAGTTCGTTAACAGATAATTCCAGTAGGTTGGAATAAGATTAAATATTGGTAGTAGCTAGTACGATAATGACGGCTATATGGACTGACAAGAATTTAGCGCACAATCAATTTTTGGGTACACAAGTCGCCACTGGACAGAAAACAACCACTCTTGGTGGAGAAGGTTGCTATGTGACCAATGTAGATATCGCATGGGAAACTCTCAATGGTTTGTATAAAAGTACACAAAACATTCATTGCTGAAATGCCATCAGTTAAAAATTGACCTGTAAAATATTTTTTTTTAAATAAGCTCTGACATAAGAAGATATTCCACTCTGGTTATCTCTCAATTGGTTTATTATTGCTTCCAGCTAGAACTTTGCGATGAGATAGAGCAGTTTGAGAACTTCTTCCTCCAGTTCTGGAGACAGCTGATGGCCAAGAACTACAAGCGATACATCCTCATCAACAACAAGTGCCCCGCCTCCGGTTACAGCAGCTCGGGCAAATTTGACCCTCTGATCTTCAAGTATAGGAACAACATAGAGCCTGTTACCCATCACATATTCATAGAGACTTACGACAGTATTCATCTGAGCAGCCATCTCTGTAAAGGTAAGTCTAAAATATGAATTTTATTAAACTTTTTTGCATTTGATAAAAATATATTCATTTTTTTATGTGACACCTCCAAGAGCACTCCTCTCTGTACTAGACAGAGGTAACTATGTCACCACCCGGTTGGGCAGCATTGTGAGACGGATTTAGGTAGGGCCTGTAGGAAAGTATTTATTAATGGAATGGTCTTGAAGAGGCCCGATGGAGGAAAAACAGAAGCGGGTAGCTCGTTCCACATACGAAATTCCATTCCACACAAAAACTTACCTGTAGAACAGACTCAGCATGCCTACATTGCATCTGTGCATCAGACGGACCGCCTTTCTTTGCACAGAATCAAGTATTGTCGGGCTCCAGCCCAGAGGTGGATCGCAAATTCGATTGGGCGTACTTGAGATTTGTACAGGATTAGCAGTTGATCACCATTGAAGAATCTTGAGTCAGTCTTATATACTCTGCATTTCAAGAGAGTCTTTATTGGAGAGGGTGCTTTCATCAAATTGCTTTGAAATTTTCAATACATTTTGACCGCACAAGTGGAATAAATCGAGAAACTTATCTAATCCATTGAAAACAATTGGATTTATACATTATTAATCTATCTATATAATATTTAGATTTTTGATACTGACAATTTATGGTAGAATTCCATTATAATACATACACAAAATATCACTAACAGACCAGTTAGACAAGCGTACAAAGAAAACATAAAAACTCCGACAGTAAATACAAGCTTTGCACAAAGACACTATCAATACCATCCTATAAAAGCATTCAATAGTCTAACACTTGAAAATAAAATTGAGGAAAACAAAAATAAATTCAGACACAAAATTACAAAATGGAAGAACAAAAAGTCAATATTACCTAAATTTCATAACATAAAAATAATAAAACCTACACGTAACACACCAATATAAAACACACATCACTCACAAACACACAAGATTATATATATTTCTCTTTAAATGTATGATATTTTATTTTTTTATATTATAAAATTCAGGCCTCAGCACGGGTAAGCCACCCAGTGAGGCCAACATTAATAGATAACTGTGAAATGTAAAAAAATGATACTCGTATGTATGTATATAAAAAAAAATTAAAATTGTTTCAATATATTTATTATCTATCTATATTCTTAATATATAAAAATCATGTGTCCCTGTGTTTGTACACGCTAATCTCCTAAACTACCCAACCGATTTCAACGAAATTTTGTGAATGCCTATGGTTGGTTCCAGCTTAAAATATAGGATAGTTTTCACCCGATCTTTTCAGATTTCTCATCCAAAAATACATACAACCACAAATTTTAACTTCCCTGCATAGAAGGCGGTCCGTGACAGGACAACGTCTTAGGGTACATATACACACCGAAAAGCAAACTGTATCACGAATTACAGGAAAGAATGAACTGCAAGCGACGTTTCGCGCCATTTGCGGTTGCTTCGTTTCTTTCCCGTAAGCTGAGGTTCAGTTCAGCAGTTCGGTTCGCGGATGTATACGTTGCATAATATTATAAAATGCATTCCAAATGGTTGAGTAAAATTCTAACTAGGTTCTAATCTTAATATATAAAAATTCAGTATAAAATTCATTCAAAAGTAGTTGACCGATATTGCTGAAAATTTCGAAGAGTTTGTTGTTATTAGTGCCAGGACTGTTTAGAGATGTTTGAATGGTAGAAGAAGTCGGGTACACCCGAGGAATACTTAACGCAATATCTTTGCACCGTAATGGGATACAGAGTCGAATTAAAGTCGATGCAATGTAGTTTTTTTTAACAGTAACATTGTGGTATACAATAGTAAATGATGGAAGAAGTCTGAGGCGCTCGAGAAAGATATATGCACTAGCAAAGTGTTGCTGGGTCCACTAGTTTCTTATAATAAAATTTGAAAGGGTATTTCGTCTCCTTTTAAAAATATTCCATTTATTTTTATTTTATTGCAGAGCGGCAATACTCTGACCTTCCGACAGAATATGCCAGAGGCCTGAGGGTTTAAACCTTTGCAACCGGCGATCCACTAGTATTATATACATATAAACAAGAGTATAATCTATTTTTTTTTTAAATGTACCTCTTATCGAAGGTACATTTAAATTAATCTTAGTTATAAGTTAACAGTTGTTAATGGTTAGGTTATTAGGTCTTGCAATAAATTAAAAACAGTTCAAAATTAGCCATTTTTTTATATCTATACTTGATGTGTGAAGATCAATGTATGAATGAATAAATAAAGGAGATACATTTTTTGACATTTCAGATATCCCTGATAGTGAATTTGTAAGACACTATCCAACGTATTTCAAGATACAGCAGCACTACATTTACGACCATTGCACTCTGTACATATGCAAGGCTGATGCAGATGAGACCAAAATTCTAGAGGTATGTATAGGTAATATTTGCCTGTCTGCTTTCCGATGCAGGCCTTATCAACTCTTTATTTATTTTCAATTTACCTATAAATTAAAAATGAATTATGATAATGATTTATCTACAAGTTCATTTATTTATATTCCCCCTGATCAATAGATGATACCTTTAATATAACATTATCCCTCGTCTAGTATGATGAATAACAATATCATTGATTCTTACTTACTAATCATCTGGCCGTTTCACCGCAGGGAAAGGCAGAGATGATGGTGAGCTATCGAAAATTATACACAAGTTTTTAAAGCATGAAATAACGATAAACTGATAAACGGAATATGAAACAATATTAGCAAAGCATGTAACAGCAACATAAAATAATACAGAAACTAGAACAATACCACATATAATAAAAATCACTAAAACTACATTACCAACGCTACTACAGTTTGTAAGATTCAACAAAGTCCTGGTAAAGACTATGTTTAAATTAAATATTGATATGACTATTGTGACTGCGGACGAAAGATTAAAGTATGTTCTGTATTGCACATATAATATACATGTGTCATTACCTCTACTGGAACGAGAAGCTGTATAGGCTGGAGCCAGGAGCTATTTGGAGTAACGTGACTGCAGAGGCGAAGGCGAACAAACTGAAGCTGAATCTAACTTATTCTTACAAGCGTAAACCAGAGGGGTGTTCACGGGACTCCCGAACTCCTGACATTGCCGACTGCAAACCACTTCGGTATATGTTTGAGGTTAGTGGAGTGGACTCCTAACTTTCGGCATGCTGGCGGAGCTTTTCTCATCATTGATTTGGGGGAGGTTGACGCGACCTAAACCTCGCGCCACCCACGTACCTCAAATGGTTCCTGACATCAGGCTATCATGCCCACCGAACCGGAGCAGCTCCTTGTACCTAACGGTATAAGATGAATCTTCACCAATCATCATCATCATCAACATCACCATAATCATTTACCACCAAGGACCTACATATCAGAATTCAAAGGAATCCTACTTTCATCACCCTCCGGCAGGAGGCAAAACATGTCATTATTTCACGTGTCGCTGAGCGATAGTCAATTAATTTCTGGAGGAGTTGGGGTTGGACCGTGAACTTGGCTGCTCTCGAGCTGGCCACGTTAACGGGTGGGATTTGGACGGAGACCAACCGAAGCAACACATGTTTTGTCTCTAGCCATTCCTAAAAATACCTACTCGTAGAAATAACTCACAAAATTAACAATCCATAGTCAAATCATTAACCTAGAATCTTGTGCATCTTGAATTGAATTTGTCTATAGAGAATTTCACGTACTTGTATTTAATTGTCCCATTGTATTAGCACATCATCGACTGCAGTAACCAGAAACGTTTTGGCGAGCTAACAAGGTAGGGAAAAGGTAGTTAAAATCAGGGTAATCGGTCATTTTTCTTATTTTAAAACCATACAGAATGTAACACGCCTCATCTAAAAGAACCAAAGTTACCACAACAACAAAATAGATCCTCCAATGAATTAATCACTGTCAAAACAAAAAATTGACACAACGTGACATATTAATTCGATAAGATTGAAGGGTTGACGTACCGCGAGAAGCGTTAAGGTTAAAAGCTACAACGCTGTAACGTTTTCAAAGTTATATTTTATGTTTATCTTCACACATTTCCATCAATTACCTCTGTTAGTATTACCTTTCTTCAAGTTGACTCGAATGCTCCGCGGCTAGACTCTGTTCTGCAGGGGTGATGTTCTCAACCCAGTATCATTGTATCGGTAAAGGATTTGTTAAAGGAAACATGGTTTTCGACATAAAACATGTATTGTGAATTCAGTAGACAGGTTTACAAATAGTACAAACCCTACCTAAATTGGCTCTATTAATAATTAAGATTATAAACGATATATGGGGAATCCGTGGTACGTTACTTGGAATTTTCCACGAAGCTATAGCCGATTTATTGTCGGGCCGGTGGTGGTGTGCGCCGACACCTGAGGCTACCTGGCCCAGGAGTCGAACGTAGCTGCAGTGAAGTCAGGTCCGTCCAGCGTCCGGTCCTTCGTCAGAGCCGCAGCTTGGATCACGCCGTGCTCGTTCAGATCGTCGAGGTCCTTGTGTATTCGAGAGGTCCAACTAAGTTTGCGTAATGTCTGGTTAGATATTCATAAATCATTCATTCAGAAATCGTTCATCACTGCACTTGCCGGTCATGATTTATACCGTGTATTCACTCAGTATGTGTTCACTAACACTCGTGGTTGAAAGGTCGTACCGGTCTGGGGAAAATGTCTTTTACTGCGAATCGCAATTAACTTGTTCGGTCTGTTGACACTATTGCGCGGGAATCTATGTTTATTAATACATCGTGTGGATTATGGTTTTCGCGTTGACCGAAATATTGCCGCGTCTTGACGCGGCCTAATCTCTTGGACTCCCGTGCGTGACTAAAAATTGGGCGCTTGTTCCTTGGTTTTTATAACTTGAAGTGTGTACATGCTTTTTGCTTCCTTGCGGCGGTCCCAGGGTGCGGGAGGTGCGGGGTTTGTTTACTTTGTCCCTGTAGCGGTCCGGGAGGTGAGCGGAGCGGAGGGGTTTCCTGTCTTAATTCTTTCGTTTTGACCGTTGATCATTCGACGGACACGTGTTCGCGGGGGTCCGGAAGTGGGCGGGGGTGCGGGGTTTGTTTACTTGGTCCCTGTGGCGATCCGGAAGGTGCTGGGGGGTGCGGGGTTTGTTTACTTCGTCCCTATAGCGATCCGGAAGGTGAGCGGTGCGGGGTTTCCTGTCTTAATTCTTTCGTTTTGACCGTTGGTTGAATTTAACACATTACAACGCGTAGAAACCTAAACACGAACCCGGCCTTTAACTGGCTTTCATTCATATAGAAGGACTTAATAATATTACACCATCTAAACGTCCCTTTCTTATTTTTACTTATTACGCTTACATCAGCCTTGCAGTCTTTTCGAGTCTCCCCATCACACGATCATACATGGTTTTATCACATAAGGGATCTTATTTCTACAGCATTCAATCTAATTTCAACCAAAATAAAATTGCTTGATCCCTGTCATCAACGAAAGGATTAAATAAATAAACATTTTACTTAATAATAAATTAAACCTTTTTTTCTTAAATTAGGCCTACGTCCGGGAGAGAGTGAGAATCAGAACATCTGAGCTGTGCTACGTGAAAAGATATGAGTGCTATTTAAATGATGAAACTCCAATGCTAAATTACTTCAAAGAGAAGAAGTCCTTGAAACGTATATCTATGGATGAATGCCATCTGTACCTTTTGGGTAAGATATCCTTGAAACGTATATCTATGGATGAATGCCATCTTGGGTAAGGTAACCTTGAAACGTATATCTACGGATGAATGCCACCTGTGCCTCTTAATAATAATAATAATATTTGGCTAATTTATCTAGCGCCGTTTTCGTGAGAAATCACCTCAAGGGCGCTGTACAAATATATTTCTTAAATAGTTAACACTTGAACTACTGACTTAAAACTAGTGACTTACGTCTGAGACTTATATCTAGAGACTTACGACTAAGGCCTATAACTACTATCTTAATAAAATATATATTTACATATGTAGAAATTTATAACTAAAATTTTCATTAACAATCTAATTTTACAAGTGCCAGAAGAAGGAGGAAGTTCTTTTATATCAGGGTGTTTATAAAATTAGTTTTTATTGGGTAAGATATCCTTGAAACGTATATCTATGGATGAATGCCATCTGCACCTCTTAGGTAAGATATCTTTGAAACGTATATCTATGGATGAATGCCATCTGTGCCTCTTGGGTAAGAAATCTTTGAAACGTATATATATGGATGAATGCCACCTGTGCCTCTTGGGTAAGATATCCTTGAAACGTATATCTATGGATGCATGCCACCTGTGCCTCTTGGGTAAGAAATTCTTGAAACGTATTTCTATGGATGAATGCCATCTGTGCCTCTGGGTAAGAAATCCTTGAAACGTATATCTATGGATGCATGCCACCTGTGCCTCTTGGGTAAGAAATTCTTGAAACGTATTTCTATGGATGAATGACATCTGTGCCTCTTGGTTAAGAAATCCTTGAAATGCATGTATCTTTAAATAAACGATATCTGTGCTTCTTGGGTAAGAAATTCTTGAAAGGTATGTCTATGGATGAATGCCTTCTGTGTGTCTTGGGTAAGAAATCCTTGAAACGTGGATGAATGCCGTTTGTGCCTCTTGAGTGAGAAATCCTTGAAATCTTTGAATGAATGATATCTATGCTCTCAGGTAAGAAATTCATGAAAGGTATATCTATAAATGAATTACATCTGTGCCTCTTAGGTAAGAAATCCTCGAAACGTTTATATCTTTGAATGAATGATATCTGTACCTCTTAGGTAAGAAATCCTTGAAACGTGTATGAATGCCGTTTGTGCCTCTTGAGTGAGAAATCCTTGAAATGTATATCTTTGAATGAATGATATCTGTACCTCTTAGGTAAGAAATCCTTGAAACGTATATATCTTTGAATGAATGATATCTGTGCTTCTTGGGTAAGAAATCCTTGAAACGTATATCTATGGATGAATGCCAAATGTACCTCTTGGGTATGAAATCCTTGAAACATATATCTATGGATGAATGACTTATTTGCCTCTTGGTTAAGAAATTCTTGAAATGTATATATGTATCTTTAAATGAACGATATCTGTGCTTCTTGGGTAAGAAATTCTTGAAAGGTGGATGAATGCTGTTTGTGCCTCTTGGGTAAGAAATCCTTGAAACATATATCTACGGATGAATGACATCTTTGCCTTTTAGGTAAGAAATCCTTGAAACGTATATATCTTTAAGATATCTGTGCTTCTTGGGTAAGAAATTCTTGAAAGGTATATCTATGGATGAATGATATCTGTGTCTCTTGAGTAAGAAATCCTTGAAAAGTAGATGAATGCCGTTTGTGCCTCTTGAGTGAGAAATCCTTGAAATGTATATATCTTTGAATGAATGAAATCTATAAATGAATGACATCTGTGCCTCTTAGGTAAGAAATCCTTGCAACGTTTATATCTTTAAATGAATGATATCTGTTCCTCTTAGGTAAGAAATCCTTGAAACATATATATCTTTGAATGAATGATATCTGTGCTTCTTGGGTAAGAAATTCTTGAAAAGTATATCTATGGGTGAATGCCAAATGTGCCTCTTTCCAAGGATAAATTATATGCATGTACTACATTTCGAATAAAGTAATGTTCATTCTTCATAACCTACCAAATTGCTATTAAATTTCACCCTGGATTGAGAATTTGGATCCCTAATTTGTCTAATATCATGTAATTGCAAAAAAATACACAATCGCAGATCGAGTCTTTTACGTATGGACTAATTTAATATTGCTGTGATAGAATATGTAATTTTCTTAAATTAATTAATACCACTGAATAGACAATCGCTAGAGGTGTGATCTATACCAATTTGAAAGAAAACAAATGCTGCCAATTTACTTAAGGCCCTTGTCCTTGTCCTTAAATTATCTATTTATTTAATATCAACGGTATACATATACCATAAACAATGATAACATGTCACAGTTAAAATCGTAGAAATATTTAAAAAAAAAAGAATTACAAATATATGTGGCATTTGATTGTGAAATGACATTAGAGAGTAAGTAAGTAAGTAAACAAGAGATACAAGTACATAAGTTTCTATAGTGCAAATAAGGTAGAATTAGATTAAATTAATATTGATTGAAAAGATTTGATAGCATAGCCCTCTTGTACCTACCTTGCGTGCAGTTAAATAGATCTGCCACATCTGCGTATCTATTACTAACTTCATGCAACCTAGGTACAAGCGAGTGTTTGGAATACTCAGTCCTGATATTGTTGCATTCAAACAAAATTTTAGAACGAGTAGCTCTCGTGGGTATATGAAATTCAATGAGGTTAATTAAATCAGGACTGTCTATACTACCATTTACAATTTTGAACATAAATATTAAGTCGGATATAATTCTTCGATCTGAGAGTTTTAATAAATTTAGATTTTTCATCAAGTAATTATAATTTATATTATCAATGGGAATACCGAGTTTAAAATTAATGTGTCTTAGGAATTTATGTTGAATTTTTTCGATTGAATCTGAATGTAATTTGTAGTGGGGGGACCAGATTGAGGAGTTATATTCGACTTGACTACGAACCAGGGATGTATACAAAATTTTTAATGTTGAAATATTCTTGAAACCTCTGGAATTTCGAAGAATGAAGCCTAGCATTTTCATTCCTTTATTATTAATATTATTTATATGCGATATAAAATTTAATTTAGAGTCGAAAGTTATCCCCAGGTCATTAATTTCTTCGACAGAGGTAAGGATTGAGTTATTGAGTTTATATGAATGAATAATTGGTTGATTTATTCTGTAAAATTTTATTGAATAACACTTATTTATGTTCAGATTAAGTTTGTTAAGAGAACACCAATCAATTAACCTGTTCAAATTATTTTGTAGACAGATACAATCTTCTGCGCTTTTGATTACTTTAAATATCTTCAAATCATCTGCGAAAAGTAACGCATTAATATCTTCATCAAATATATTTACAATATCATTTACAAACAGTAAAAATAATATTGGGCCCAAATGAGACCCCTGTGGTACACCACTGGTAGCTATAAATTGATTGGAAATGAACAAATTGATTTTTACAAGTAAAACTCTATCAGTTAGATAGCTAGCAAACCATTCTAAAAGTTTTCCGTCAATACCGAGCTTACGTAGTTTGATCAGGAGAATTTTATGGCATACTTTGTCAAAGGCCTTGATAAAGTCCGTATATATGGAATCGACTTGAGTTCTGTTAGCTAATGCGTTTGATATATAGTTTTCATATAACGAGAGATTTGTTAGAGTTGATCTACCCGACAAAAATCCGTGTTGATTCGGAACAATGAGATGGTTAATACATGGTGAAATTTTATCAAGTAATAGTTTTTCAAAAAGTTTAGGAATTACGGATAGCTTACATATTGGTCTGTAGTTAGTAACATCACTTTTATTACCCTTTTTAAATATAGGAGTTAGATAACAACGTTTCCAAGTATCAGGGAAGCACCCTGTGTCAAGGGATTGATTAAACAATAGAAAAATCGGCTCAGCCAGTGAAGTAATGCAATTTATCAGGATATTGGGATGTACATTATCAGGTCCAGCCTTTTTGTTTTTGTCTAGGGATTTGATTTTACTTATAACGTCGTTTAAATTGATGTGTATGGCAGGGATATGTATGCTCTCGTTAAGCGACGTAGGTGGTATATAATTGTCGTCTTATTCTGTTAAATTATGTGCAGATACATATTTTCAAAAGAAAACAATCGGAAATAGCATTTTTATTTCTCAAATCATTTTTTAATAACTCCAACCACCATTTTTATCAACCATTTAAAAAAAAAATGTCTTTGAATCGTGTCATAAAGTGTCGTAAGGAAAATTTGAGCCTACTTCAGGAACACACTTATTGGTGTTATCAGGATTATAAAAATGTACATTTGTAAAAGGCCCTTCAGGTGATTTTCTCACGAAAATGTCATATTACATATTAAAATAAAAAAAATCACCAAGGTGAGTTCATATAATGATTCATTTGTAAATGTGTAAATATGTACTTATTTTTTCACATTTTTCATAGCTGAAGAACCATCGTCTGACTCGCCATTATTCAAAAAATTGAGAACATCCAGAATTCCGCAAGTCCCAAAGGGAAAGAAAAATGTATTCCGCAAAATGTTAGATGCTAATGTTAATTTGGAATCTTTGAAGATTCTCACAGACGGATCGAGAGAATGTTATAAAAAGTGAGTATTGGATTTATCACCGGCAAAATAAGTATCATTATTCTATTTTCAAAACAAGCCTAATTTATGTAATTATTTCTGAGAAATAAACTGTTTTCTTTTTTTTAAAGGAAAGTTTTGACCAATTTTAATGAACCTTCTGTTTTAATAAAGTTAATAGCTCGACCATGTACCTGGTTTAATTCAAGTTTCAAATGATTAACCCATAAATATATGTATCACTACCGGGTACCCTTGAAAAATCACTGGCATACGGGTAGGTACCCATTTACCCATTTCAAAGTTAGAATCAAATTAAATTTTAAAAAAAGCTTGTAGGTGCCAATTTTTCCTTTTGCTAACTTAATACATTTATTTTCGAAGGAAGCAAATACTTTGGGGTGTGACATATTGAATGAAAAAACATACACTTAGTAAGACACCACTTTATTTTTGAATCAATAACGATAGCCAACCGGGTTTCGCTTGTCCCAAGCTTCATCAGGGCTAAATATCAACTAAAGCTAATTAGATACAGGCACATATAAATATAGGTAAATGAAAACAATGAGTGAAAGAGATACAAAACAGATAGAAAGAGATGCAAATAGAAAAGGTGGAGACAAATTATTAAGGATGATGAGGAGGGAGGGGGGGGGAAGGAAATAACAGTTTCAGCGGCGGAATAAATTTAATATGGGAAAATTTTTACAACGAATTATCCATCATTAAACAAATCGCTTTAAATAACGGGTATGATACAAAAATAATAGACAATATTCTTAATAAAAAATTGAAACAAATAGCATCAAATAAATTTCTATTTAACAAATCTTATAACCCTAATAATATAAACATAAATCAAACATTCCAATGGCGTAGAGTTCTGTATACAAATAACTTTTCTTCTTTAAGCGTTAAAAAATTCCCATCTGAAATAAAAGCCGCTTTTTACACTAATAATAATTTAGGAAAATATTTAATTAATACTAAAGATAAAGACGATAAACTAAGCCACTCGGGCATATATAAACTTAATTGTAATGATTGTTCTGCTTTTTATATCGGAAAAACGGCCCGGAATGTCAACTTAAGAGTAAAAGAACATATACGATGTTTAAACAATAATGCCTTTTCAGAATTTGCGAATCATTTAATAGAATCTAATCATTCATTCGATAAAATCTCTGGAACTAAAATATTGCATAAAAATGGATCTGGAATTAGATTAAACAACTTAGAAGCCCTTGAAATAAAAAAAGCAGTTAATAATAATTTAAATATAATAAATAACCAAATTAATTTATCTGATAGTCCCATATTAAATTTATTCCGCCGCTGAAACTGTTATTTCCTTCCCCCCCCCTCCCTCCTCATCATCCTTAATAATTTGTCTCCACCTTTTCTATTTGCATCTCTTTCTATCTGTTTTGTATCTCTTTCACTCATTGTTTTCATTTACCTATATTTATATGTGCCTGTATCTAATTAGCTTTAGTTGATATTTAGCCCTGATGAAGCTTGGGACAAGCGAAACCCGGTTGGCTATCGTTATTGATTCAAAAATAAAGTGGTGTCTTACTAAGTGTATGTTTTTTCATTTAATACATTTAGCAAAATTTCCATTTTAGAAAAGTTTTTTCTTATATTTTCACATGTTACGTACCTCTAAGTATGTACGCAAAATGACATTATATTGGTAAATACCTTATTGAATAGTTTAAAGTGGAATTTTATATAAATCTTCTTAATTTGTTTAATTTACAATTTGTTTTTTCAGTAACCATATCCATGAAGCGGGAAAGCTTGTGTTGGACACTTCTAGTTTAATTGACGTTGCCAAATTAAGTTGTCTTAAGCATCTCTCGTTGACGGTTTTACCAGAACATCCTAAAGAATTCTTCACGCAGGTAAACATACTACATATGTATATTTACGTACTATTATTGGAACATCCTTGAGATGGCTTTAGCCGTGTTTAGTTTCCAGTTCTGAATAGCCGCAGTACATCTCCACCTTCCTTTTTCCCATCTCCTTTCCCTCCCCGCTACCTTCAGCCTCACAACATACACCAATTGGGGTTATGTAGTTACCATACACCATAGTTTCCCTGGCTCCAGAGGGTTGGGAGCAGTTGGGACTCTTGTTCAGTATTTACATTAAAAAATTTTCACTAAAAAGTATTGATTTTCATATAATTTTTTGTTTTATAGTGATTTGTTTTTGGGGTATTATGCCGTGTTGCGCTATCTCCTTTTTTAGCCAACATTTCGGACAGCATTGCAATGTCCATCAACAGGGCAGATGTGTGAAGCCAGATTACACATCTGCCCTGATGATGGACACTGCAATGCTGTCCGAAACGCTGGCTAAAGAAGGAGGTAGCGCAACACGGCATAATACCTTAAAAACAAATCACTATAATACTTTTGGCCGCGAAAATCTCAAATCATACCTAATTTTTTGTTTGTTTATTTCTTGCTGCAAACTTACAACAAAGTTGCATTGACAAATTGTTTTCAAGGTTTTCACGCATTGCCGGCTACTGGAATACATTGGAATGTATATCGACTTTGGTTTCCACTATTCGGAGTGTTTAACGGAACTTCTTCATCTTTGCAAAAATATCAAGGTTTTAAGGTAATTAAATGCTGATCGTTATTTATCTAGCACCTAACATCTTTGTATTTAAATAGAAAAATTTGCAGCACAACTACTTCCGAACATTTCAGCAATAGGTGGAATACTAGTCTAATTTTTTAGACTTGCAGTGGCGGTTCGTGCAATGAGGCAGGGGAGGCTGTTCCTCCCCTAAAAAATAAGAGAAAAGTAGAAATAAATATATCCAACATGTAATGTCTTCAATTTATTTTATACTGCCACTTATAAATTGTAATCTATATAAATAAATATGTAATTTTTCATTTGTAAACATCTTAAATCTCCGAAAGTTCTTCACCGATTGCATTCAAAAATGTGTGTGTTTTATATACCTATATTATACAAAGAATGAAGGCATGCTTGTACCTAAACATAATAATAAATACGGACAGCGAACCCTTGAGTATAATGTGCCTAAAATATATAATATGCTACCTGGTAATATTAAGAAATGCGAATTTCCAAATAGAGTCAGATATTTGCTGAAAACATGGCCACTAGGTAGAAATAATTTGTATTAGGCGATTTAATGTGTAAGTTTATTGTTATTGTATAAATTAAGGCCAAGTTGTAATCTGTAAAAAGTTGTAATAAAAATCCTGTTTGACAAACTACTTAACTGTAGTTTAACGGGATATATATGAAATAAAAAAAAATAAATAAAAAAAATACAGGGTGTCCGGGGGTAAAGTGCACTAACTTCGGAAGGTGATTCTACATGATGGTAGAAGTAAAAAAGATAAATAACTTTTTATAAATTCCACTTGCTCTTTACCCCCGGACTCCCTGTAGAGATGTCACCTGTGACAGGTAAAAACATGCTGTTTTTCAAAAAAATCTTGCCTTGGCCTATCTTGTGTGTCTAGTAATTAATTTAATTATACATTATTATTATTATGATAGCTTGAAGTAGAAAATAGTTTGCATTGTTTTTTTCAAGTTTAGTTAGGTTAGGTTAGGTTTGTGCACCCTCACAAACCGCCACTGCAGTCTTGGCACATTATTAATAAATTATTAATGCGTACCAATACTTGTTACTGTGTGTGAAATCTTCCTTTATGAGTAAGGGACAGAGTTATATCATGGCATCGCTCAAGAAATTAATGCAAGTTCGTATTCAGCACAATGCAATTGTAAACTGAGCGCATATTTTTTTCTGTTGTGCTTTAATTTTCTTTTTGTTTAGTAATGTGTAAAGTCCTCATCTTATCAGATTATTTAAAACACGGAAAGCACCTTACATGATAATAAATTATTAATACCCAAATACTTTTTTCTAGAATGCAATGCGAAATACGGAAAATTGACCTATTGCTAGCGAATTTAGTACCCTGCAAGGGCCTAGAAGTGATTGAAATAGTAGATAAATTAACTGTGACGCAGAAGAAACAAATGATCACCCTGTTGCACCTGCTGAAGTTGACCAAGAGCTGTAGCAAACTGCGCTTCCTGAAGATCGAACAACACGATCTCAACCAAAAAGACATAGGGCAATATAAACGATTTGAAAATATTTTACGTTCTAAAGATGAATACATTTATGTGAACTTGACTGATTTTAGTAAATACCTATTTTTTAAATTGAACGCTTATAGTTTTGATATAACTGTTATGTAAATAATAATCTATATTATATTTACACTATTATTTCAATTAGATAAGACTGTACCTGTCTATGGTTTAACTTGTTGCTGTGTTATGTTATAAGACTCATAAATTATGTCCAATTTAATATTTTAAATTAAATGTCTTTATTTCATTGATAAACTGTTGGTTTCTTATTTTTTTTGTTCTATCCTCGGATTCATCCCATATTGAAATAACTTTTTCGCATTGTCGAAATCAATCGAAACAATCCAGTGAGGAGGTACACACGTTGAGACATGTTTGTATAAGCGTAAAACCGTTGATCATGAACGAGCGTGGGTACTTACTAGCTTAAAAGCAACTAGTGCTGCCAACTCACTTCGTTTAGAGCTAGATTTAGCTCTAAATCGAGGTCATCAGCTAATATGCTAAACATGTTTAGCATATTTTAGATATAATATGTTATGCAGGTTCTTGTAATTACTACAAAATTTTAACCTGCACCTACAAACATTCCACAATCACCTCTACTTGACACTGGCTAGAACACTCCTTTGGGGTAAAAACTGACGCCTTCTTCTGATGGCCTCCGTGGTCGAGGGGTAAGGCTCTCCACTAGCAATCTGAAGGTCACGGGTTCAAATCTCGGCGGAGCCAGTGAGGCTGTGGCCTCAGTATGTTGTGAGGCTGAAGCTTGTGTGGAGGAAAAGGATACGGGAAAGAGGAAGGTGGTGGAGTACCTTGCTATTCAGATCTGGTCACCAAACATGGCTAAAGCAAGTCAATTTCAAGCAACATTTCAATTCTGAATGGTGGTCTTACACCAGGGCGGTACTGAGAGTATCTTCCACTCCGGAACGTGCCGCAAGTATACTATATATTATTTTTAATTAATTAATTTTGAAATAACACAAATTAATCAAATAAAATTTACTTGCGCACACTGGGATTTGAACCCACGCCCTTCGGCTTGCTAGTCGAGAGCTTTACCACAAAGGCTATCCCGGTGTAACTTGTTTCCTCAGCGAACCCATAGATTGGTTGTTAACTCTTTTAATACCAGAGTTCATCCTGAGGAACCCCATATTTCGCGTATCGCTTGTGAAGGATATTCCTCATAGCGTCAATTTTTTATGCTAGATTGCTACCTTTATTCCAGCAACAAATACTGTAGATTCCGTTTTGGCTGTTTTGCTTGGACTGGAATCCATTATTATTTTTAGGTTTTTTTTATGTTATCTTTTATATTTATTCATGTTACATTGTAAAATAATATTTTTTCAAATTAAACAATTATTCGTGTGATTTTTTTTTTCTCATTACTAATAAAAATAACCCCTTGAGACCTAAGAATAATAAAAATCTAATTTAAAAAAAAAAATCTAAATTAGTAAGCAAAAAAAAAATTACACCAAAAAAATTTCAAATAATTGTTTAAGGTGCGATGCTGAAAGGGTTAAAGTTTATTACGCTGTCTTACTATTATTCAACTGCTATAAATACGTGTCATAATTTATTGTACCCAAAATAAAGACTTTGTGTTCACCAAGTTGTGCATTTATTTAATAATCCTGTTACATGATGATATTTCTAAATTAGTTCTTACTTTTATATAGCAGTGGCAAAATTTGAACGGCAAATGAATGATTTATGACAACAAGTGTATGGCAACACTAGACGTTTGACCGATTGTAGTGTAACCTGACCTGACTGACGTGGATAAAAATTAATTCCTTGAAATATATGTTGAAATGGATAAATCATTGCCTTCTAATTAACTGACATGAATAAGGAGTAACGGCGTTTTAGATTATCTAACATAATATTTTGTACTGACAAAAAGAAGTGTATTCGGGCTCTTCTGTCAGTTTTTTTAACGGTGCGTAACCTTCATATTAATCAAATTATTGTCCAAAAATCATGATAAATATTGTGATAGTGTTATCCGAAGTGCCGGAATACTCTCGTGCGATTTATTTCTGTTGAATGTTTACATCATTCTTGGCGTGCTTGAGTTCCATAGTTTAACTGTCAGAGGAGTAGGCGAATAGTAGGTACTTATCGAGTTACTTCTGACAGCGGATTGTGATATTGTGCAGATCGGCGATGATTTTACAGTTGATGTTTCTTATTTCTAGATAAGTAAAGATGATGCAAGACGCGGAGCTGTCCCCGCCCAGGAAAAATATCGTTTCCCAGGCATGGACTAGGTTATCACAGGTAAGGTTTTCCGTCTTGTTTATTCGTGACATCACTTCATGACTTGCTACAAGTTCCCTTGACATCGATGGCCAGTTCAATATCGCAAAACATAACATACTGCAACACCCATATCTGAAAAAATCCTTCAATATCGTGTGATTTTTCAGTTATTTCCTTATCTGATATTATGTTTTTTTCTTTATAATGAAGGTACTCGTCTTATTACCTGTATTTGAATATAGTCATTTACAGATATTCATTTCATGTATTTGATTGTTTATCTGTATTAGTAAATTTATTTATATATATATAATTTATAGAGCAAATAAAGATAGCAGTATTCATTCAATAAACTTTTTTTTATAATTTAAAACTAAGCAGAGGAAGTTATGCCATGTAACCAAAATGTATATAATATTTAATATGTACCAAGTCCTGGAATTGAACCTTGATTGGCAAAGTAGGAAGCAATCACTTATTTATTCCCCGGCTATCCAATTAAAAATAGTTTTTTTTTTATAATTTAATATAGCAGTCACAATTATTAAGCAAAAAATATTAAAATTAAAATATTACAAGAAAAATTGAGAACAGTCATGAGTTCAGTTGTTATACCTCTGCCGAAGATCATGTTAATTGTTCAATGATTAAGAATTTGAAACAAGTTTCATTGACATTTTTTGTCTGCTATCTTGTCAAAGATTAAATGAATGGTTTATTCCCCTCTTGTAATTAACATTCTAATACAATTTATTTATTGCACGCAAATTACTTCAGTTAAGTCATGCCACTGTGAGACTTCACAAATTGTTATTGTGCAAATGTTTTTTTTTTTTTTTAATATTGTTTCTGGCGGAATAAAGTATTGCTTAATAATTTGCTTCATCATTCGAATATTACTGTTATACACGGTGTCCGGAAACTCATAGTACAAGCTGGAAACTAGTAAATATAATTTTTTTCAAACTTTATTTTGGCTCTCTATGTGATGTAGAGTTAAAGAGAGTAAAAAAATATTTATTTTGGTAACTAAAGGCTTAAAAATCTTTTGGAGTCAGGCCTACTTTTTGACGCATTTTAAAAGACATTAAACAGCTGTTATTAAGCACTTGATATACTCGAAAACGAAACCTCAAATCAAAAAATTTTATACCACAAAATTGATTCCAAGACTCGCCACTTTCCCTGCATGTACTACGAATTTCCGAACACCGTGTTTTTCTTGGCATACAATACATTTTATCTATCTTGTATAAGTTGTAATGATCTTATAAACAAAAAACCAACAGATGAAACCAATTCAATGATGAAAAGCATAAACATCTTTAGCATGTTTCCAATCTTAAGAAATTATATATATTCTTTCAATGGGAACTGTATCAAAAGTATTGCAACTAAAAATATTTCACCCTCTTGCTAAATTCAAATCCCTTGAAAATGAATGAGAAGATGTATCTTGACATAAATAAGAGAGATTCTATCTTTAATCAGGTTATTCTATTCATCATTGTGAGAGTTCAATTAATTTCCCAGTTAAGATGCTCTCGGAACATTTTTTAACTATATTTGACTTTATCTTGCACATTTGGTTTCCTCCGCAAAACATAGATGTCAGTTCTTTCTGTGTTTTGTATTTTGCACATATTTGTTCTATTGTGATTATGATGTGTAGAAATATCAGTTGTTTAATAATTAATTGATTTGCCCTCGACGTGAGCAGATTTACCAGGGGTACCTAGATAGTTGGACACCACACACAAAGGGGAGATGGCTCGCCTCGGCCATCTTGGTGGGAGCGTTCATAACCAGAATTGTCACTCAGCAAGTGAGTTCAACTACCGACATGGAACAGTTCACATCCTCGGAAATGGGATTTGTACTTTGATAATCGGATACTTTTAATTTTTTTCTGCAAATTCTGTAGTGTAGATGTTGATTATTTCAGTAGTTTGTCTGCATGCACCATACTATTTTCAACATTTGTGTATTAAAGAAATTAGTAATGAACATCTAAAAACACTGGAAACTTTCCTTTCACGTGTCAGTATTAAAATGTGTATTATATTAGTCCCAATGGCCCGGCGGATCCGGTGAGCCTATGGCATCCCAATTTTGAGAAATGTTGTAAGGCTGAAGGATCGAGCGAAGGGAAAGATTGGGAAATTAGCTTAAGGGTAACAACGGCTGCGTGGCCTTTTTCGTACAAAACTTAAATTTGGATTTTAGGCTGTAAAACTGAATAATGTTATCAAAAAGTATTATAGCAAACCTCTAGTACGGATATGTGTTATTTTATTTATTTATAATATATTTAAAGAATTAAATTTTGCATGATTTTATAGGCAATTTTTTCGTGAGTTGTAATTACTAAAAAAATAATCTTCCCAACTACTGTGTTAGTTAGGGAAGATTATTATATATAGAAATATAAAACATCAGAAAAAAAGCGTTTTTTGGGTAAAAATTTAAATTTATATGACAAATTTGTGTTTCAACATAAAGCAGTCATTTGTAATTTAAATTTACACCATTCAAGATTTTTTAACCATTTTAATTTTTTTAATTTTAATGTTCATCAAATTTGCGTAGTAAATAGCACAATATGTATTTTTTTTAATAATTATCATTAACTCACAAGTAATGCCAAAGTTGCCTATAAATCATTAAAAATTGAATGCTTTATTTGGCCTATACTTTTTTAATTTAAAACACAAATAAATAAAGTAGCACATTTCCACACTAGATATTTGCTATAATACCTTTTGATTAAAATAATAATTTTTCAGTTTAGTTGGGTTTTTTGGCCTCAAATCCAAATTAACTTTTTTTTTAACTAGGCTGAACGGCGGTTCCTCTTAAGTATACCTACAGCTATTTTAAGCAACGTTTCAACTAGTGGTTTTTCACTAAGGCATCTTCCTAAGGTATATTTTTCTCCCGAGGAGGGTTAAAAACAACATCTGTGACCTTGTAGAGGTAATAAATAAATTAAATATCAGCAGGCGGACAGATAAGATACTCTGTCTGCTAATGGTGATATTTTACCTGAAATTTACTAAATGATTACTGCTGGGTATAATTTGCATAAACTGTGACAATATTGAGAATCTTCATAGATAAAATAATCAATACAATATTATTTATTGTTAATATTCACGTCTGATCAATTAAAAACAGTACAGATCAGTTTACTGTGTTAATTATGTTGCAGAGAGAATCCAATCATATACAAATCTTATTTTCGGGGTAAGAACTAAATCCAAGCTACTTACGCGAAACCTTTGTGTGTGAGTATGCCAACCAATGCAATGGACGTAAATCATCTTTGCCATGATTTCTAAGGATATAAGCGGTCTGTCAATACACTAAATTAAATTACACATCAACACAATAAATCGAGTGCTGTTAACGTAAAAATAGCTCCAAAGGCGTGTGATAATTAAAACTACATATAACTAAATAATTTTAATCACATTTACCAGTTGCATTCTTTCATCATTATAGTTAACACAATGGGCCAAAGTTTTTTCTCACCTTTTTAATGTCAAAATTGTTCCAAAAATCTTCCTGATTTGTTTATTCAATTCCATAGGAGCTTGCCTATCTTTTTATTGAATTCTGATTTTATAGGTCGAATGATCTTCCTGATATTTAAAATTACTTTTGAAATAAGAACATTTTTGCCTGTTGTCGTTATCGTAATCGTTAATTATCATTGCAAAAATTAAATACTCTTTTACATTAATTTTTATTTGTGTAAACACTGGTAGCTATTTTGCATAACTAGCACTTACGACAAGAGAGATACATTTTATCAAAAGGCGTGCCTCTTATTACCAGGAGAGTGCCTGGATTACAAAGGTTCACGGTGAAGTACCGTTGTTTATTGCGCAGCCGATTACCTAATGAGAGAATTTTATTTTTAGTCCTACACTGTGTTTTTGGACTCGCTGACGCCGCACACGCGGGGCCGGTGGGTGTTTGCAGCCCTCTTGCTATTAGCCTTTGTGGGCCGCATCCTCTATGCGCAGGTACGCACATTGTCCTACGTCACCATTGCATGGGTTGCGGCATACTCATCACCCTCTGTACCGTCTCTTATATATTATATCCCGTACCATCTCCATATCCTTCGCCTCAGAGCTTGTGATTCAAAAGCATCATTTTTTAAATTCAAATCATAACATTTCTCTCATTCAGAGAAAATTTGAGAGATTGGAAAACGAGAATTTTCAATCCCATGCAAAGTTTACACAATAAAACTTATAACATAATTTGGTACTATTTGTTAATGGACACATCATTTGAACATCCTGTATGGCAGTACATATTTATTTTTCTTGCCAAAATGCCACAGTATACATCGGCAAGAGAAACAGTGAACAAAAAATATAATGAAGTATGTCTTATTTTAATTTAAATGATGTGTCCATATATATGTAACCGGAAAGTAACCATAGTGTTTATAATAATTTAAATGTTGCAATCAGGAATTCGGAGAACTGACATTATTCATACCTTCTGACCTAGTTTGGCTCTAAGCTCCAACTAATATGATTTTATGTTTTAAAAAAAACTATGATTTACTAAAATACATAACCATTAAGCTATGGGGAAGGTGATAGCAGTGCTTCCAAATCATTGTCAAATATGCTTAGGATCTGGTCCAAAGTTCTGATTGCGATGTTAAGATAATTTCAAAATTTTAACTCTAGTCATTATGGTTTTTAAATGTATCAATTTGAAATGGAAACAGTTTCATTGTGTAAACAATCTGAAATCATTTGATTTTTTTGTGCAAGAATTATGTATGAATGATTTGTCAGTCGGGTGTGAAAACAGTTTAGTCAGAAGAAGCATTGAAAGAGCTACAACTTTAAATTTGAATTTCTGACTTATCTGCCTTCATACTGACGAATTTTGAAAGAGATTATATTTAAAAACTATTACAGCTTTGTCATAAAAGTTAATACACATTATATGTTTTGTTTTAATTTCATATTTGAAATGAATATATGTATGTTTAAGGATTAGTTTGAAAAGAAATTGGCAATGAGAAAACTGGGTATGGATAAGAATGTTGCCAAATCTAATACAAAAACTAATGGGTTTTTTTCCTCCACAGGGATGGTACATTATCACATATGCCTTGGGCATTTATCACTTGAATCTTTTCATTGCATTCCTCACACCAAAGATCGATCCAGCGATGGATTTTGATGGTGAGTAATAAGATAAATAAAAAATAACTTACATTTAGTATTATGAACCAAGCATCGAATTCCACAGGTTTACTGCATCATTTAATATACATAATGCAAGAGAATACCTCAAAAATGTTTGATAAATTGCCAAATTCGTGCAAAGATTCAAATACCAAATTTTTACTATCTCTTGGATTAGGACATAGATAAGTATACGTATTTAAAATACCACAAAAAATAAATAAAATAAACTGAAGCCAGGAAAATCAAAAGTTTCTTTATACTGCCAATCTTTATTTTATGTCACGTTTCAGCTCAAATCATCTTCTTTATACATTAGTTGTTGGACACCGCCCTTTTTTATTGAATTCAATATGAATTTAGAGTCAACTTGATTTTGACTGAAGATTTTTCCACACTGTTTTGCTAACAAAAATATGTAAGTACCTACTCACAGACATTAAAATTAGTAGACGAGATAATCGGGGAAAGGGGAACAAACCAACATGCGCGCGCGGCGGCATGACCATCCCGCTTTCGGTGATTTGTCAATAAATGAATCTGACAGTATACAGGCAATTCACATTGTAGTATCACCATTCCTCTACAATAAAATCTGCTTACGAATTACCAGTTCTGTTTACAATGGCGCGCAAATTTCTGGCTGCGTAAAAAACTTAACTACATATCCCAAATTGGGTAAACAATAGTTTGAGCTTGTTTCCAAACATTTAATATTTTGTTACACTATTTAGTTTTAATTTACCAATTTTAGCATTAATTGGCCAGGAGATATGTTTAAGAACAAACATTCAGATCCTACGAAGAAAAGTCCCACAGGGGACAGTTCTGCAAACCTTTGCCTTACTTTACTTTTCTGCACGTGGTCTGGTTATTTCTATAATACGCCTACGCAAATTAAACGCAAGTTGGACGTTGTGTACAGGGATTGACCATCATTTACTATGAAATTTTGAGCAGCTGATTTTAAACGTGGCCGTACCAGCTTAGGTGACGATGAACTTTTGGGACAGCCAAAAACTGCAACCACTGACAATAACATTGCTCAAGTTAACCAAATGGTGCTAGAGAACCGTTGGATTATTAAGGTTAGAGAGAAGGCAGAGACTATGAGCATATCTAAAGTTTGTCATATATTGATTTGAAATTTAGGGATTAAAAAGCTGACCGTGCACTGGGTGCCGCGATTACTAGCTCTGGACCAAAAACGTGTTCGGATGAACATTTGCATTTGCTCTGTTGACGCAATTTAGGCGCAATAAATCAAATAATAAGAGTTATGGCACCGATTAATTACTGTAGATGAAACTTAGATACACCATTACACCCCGGAAACAAAAACATAGTGACAAGACAGTGCACTGCGAAAGTAGAATCGGCTCCAAAAAGGCAAAGACTGTTCTTTGGCCAGGTAAGTGATAGCGACTGTTTAATAGATTATCTTGAAAAAGGAAAAACTCTTACAGGAACATCGGATATTGAGGAAAAACGGCCACATTTGCAGAAGAAAAAAACTTTGTTTCACCAAGACAATGCGCCGTCTCACACCTGAGCGGTTGCCATGGCGAAAATCTAAAAATTGCGGTTTTGATCTGCTTGACCACCCTCCTTACTCACCAGATCTAGCCCCAAGCAACTTTATTTTGTTCCCTCGGCTAAAAGTTGAGCTTGGAGGACACAAATTTTCGTCGAATGAAGAGGCCCTCACCTGGGAGCATGGGAGAGATGGCAGCATCGCTGGGAAAGGTGTATAGACTTGCAAGGAGATTATGTTGAAAAATAAATAATAATGTCTTATTTCTTTGTTTGGTCAGAAACTTTTCCGACTACCCTCGTACAATGGTAGACTTATTAATTCTTTGCTTTGATTTTCTATAAACAAACATGAACTGAAATGAATAAAATCAGTCGGTAAAAAGCCATAAATAAAAAGTAAAGACATCTGATGAACAGTATGCGCTCGAACCCTTATGTATAATTCCTCAACCGCTGACACATTGGTCAAACTGACGCATGAACTGGCTGTTCGGACTGCGGGTTGATTGCTATTACACTTGTAATATTAAGTTTTGGAGCATGTTTTAGAACGAAGCATGGTGAGACATTCAGGCCGAAGTGTAATGTAAAGTCCACTATTATCAGCTGTTTAATGTCTTTTAAAATGTGTGGAAGCATAGACGTGTTCCAAAAATTTTTAACCCTTTAGTTGCCGAAAAAAATGTTAAAACGTAAAAAAAAATTTATAATCAAAATCTTAAAATAAGAAGTTTTTTGGGTTCTCTGTGTGATGTAGAATCACCAGTTTCCGGACATTGTGTATAGATAGATAAATAATGTTTTATTGTTGTTTTCCAGCCGAAGATGAAGGTGGCCCAGCGCTGCCCACCCGAGCTACTGAGGAGTTCCGCCCCTTTATCAGAAGACTGCCAGAGTTCAAGTTCTGGCTGTCGGTGACCAAGAGCACCATCATCGCCATCATCTGCACCTTCTTCGACTGCTTCAACATCCCCGTGTTCTGGCCCATTCTGGTCATGTACTTCATCACCCTGTTCTGCATCACGATGAAGCGCCAAATCAAAGTAAGTCCGGAAATATTCAAATAATTCTTTGTAATATTATTTTATAAAACAATTCTTATTCTAGAATTCTCTTGGATGGTGTCAGGGAGAAGAATAATAATACTTTGTATTTCATATGACAGGGATCATCTCGTTTAGACAATCATTAAAAAATTGTATCTAATTTTTTTTCTTATATTATTTGCTGTGTAAGTTAAGTTGACAATAATTTTTCTTGTAAAAACTTCAAATCGTATTGTGTGTCTGGCATCTTGAAATTTGCACAAGTTCTTATCTGGAATTTCTAGGTCAAAGCTAGTGTTTTCAGCTCATAATGTAATGATGATGCTAAAATTAGCCTTGTCAACAAATATGCATATTATATATTTTTATTACCATTGGCAGTACATTGGACATTAGATTAAAGGTTGTCGCACACATATCACTCCGACAACAGATTAGCTTCGCCTCAGCTCGAGCTGTTAAGAATTCTTTGTATTAAACTCCATACTGCAACGGATACTAATCGTAACAGCATCACCTTGCCTTAGGAGTCCTTGTGAAATGAGGCAAGGCGATACCGATCTGATGCCAAGCTGATATGTGTGCGATAACCTTTATGCAGCAGTTTTTCTCCTTACATTAAGGTGACCAATCGTACTGGTTTTTGTTCCTCTGTCCTGGTTAGTCGTTAAAATCCAAAGATCAAATAATATTGTCAATCGCCTTAAATCTACTCCCAAAAATTGGACCATACATTTTCGTATATCATAAGTTACTACGAACTGTCATTTTTGTTGTCTCCGAATGAGCTTCATGTGCACAAATGTTTTAAATTAATATGACAATATTTTATTATCCAGTCGAACAATGGCTACCCATATTTAAGTCTCATCATTCACCTTGAGCGATGGCTGCCTAAATTTAGGTGGACAATTTTTTCGAATTTATTTCAATTTATTTTTTAATTTTCACAAGTAGCTTAATTATAAAACCTACAAATATGGGTTAGGCGGTGAAATATAGATGAATTCAGTGGCTTTAAACCACAGTAAGCAGTTTATACTTTTCCATATTAATATTCACCGATATGATTTTTTGAATGAGCCAAATCCAAAACCGAATGTCCGGAAATATCCATCGCTTAAGACGTTTATTTTGTAAATACCCCATCTTTCGAGTGGTTATTTGTTCAGAGATTTCAGTGTGGTTAAATTATTCATTGATTCAATGTATTATACATATATCGTCGCTGTGAAATCAAACCGGCATATCTGCAAAATGCTTGTTTTTCACCAGAGCGCTTTAAAGATTTCGCATATGATATTTTCCTTTTAACGTCCGTTTGGTTCACCTCAAAGCCACCTTATGAATGAATAAAATTTAGACGAATACTGCTTATTGAAGTAGTTGTTGCAAATAAATCGAAAATTGCTTAAATTAAGATTAAAATGCAGATATGCCAGAATGGCTTTAAAATCAGTATAATATTTGCTTTTGTGTCATAGTGGTTTCTTCTTTTGGAACCTGTTTTAGGTATAAAAAAAAGATAATGTTGTCAATGAAAAAATAATTTATTGCTTCACAATTTTTTTAAAAACAATTAACATAAAACTGCTCTTCCCTTTGCTGGTAACTTCAAACTTTCCCAATAGTTTATGGAAATCTGAATAAATTGACGGTATTATCCCGGCGGTAACTAACTTTGGGATACCATTTTTCTTCTTCTCATCAATGGTCTCTTAGAATAAGCTTGCATCAGAACAGGATTCACGCCCCCATTGCCCCGTTTATTCCTTTTCTTCGCCCAGGCATGTGATCCGTAGGATGTTTTGAAGTAAAAGTTGCCGTCGTCTATAATTACTTTAAACATTCGAAAGTCCAAAATGGGTAAAATTACCTGGGGGTCCTTCAGAGCTTCTATATCAAAAAGTCCTCATGAACCAGGTAAGGCTTGCCCCTTTTCTTTGCCGTTTTCATGGCCATGGCGTATTGGGAAGGTAAGTATATCATAAAGAGTGCTCTTTTAACTTATTTTTCAATGGTTGAGTGAGCCGAATCCACCTTGTTTTGGGTGTGGCCCTTTACTAAAAATTTGTGAGTGATATACATATTTGTATATTGCCATCATAAAGTTATTCTTTGTTTTCCACAACAATTATCGTTGTAAAAGACAACGTCTATTGGACAGTCAGCTTTGTCATTTAATTGTTGCCGTCATTTCAGCACACAGCTCTCAATCTCAATAACGCTTCTTTTTCCCTGTGTCTCATCCTAAGTGTAACAATTTACTGTTTTGTCGTTTTTCAGTTCAGCAATTGTTAAATTGTAAACGGCTAGCTTTGAAATGTAGTAGTAGGAAGATGCCTCCCCATGCGGATATGACAGAACTGCCTGTAGATCCTATACTGCTAAGACAGTTGAATCTGTGTTTTTATTGTCATTCTCCTTTTCCAGTCTGGACAAGTCCTTTTCTATTTGTTTCGTATTTTGGTAAATGAGACATACATCACACTGATCTTTCTTCGGTGTGAAAGTTTGTATGACTTGAAAAAACCTCTGTACTGGTAGTAGCTGATTCCTGCAAGGTTTGACTCCTTTCTTTCTTTTAGATAATCTCTGTGATCGGCGATTTCCACCATTTTCCACCATCGATATACTCCCGAGAACTTTGAGATCTGTAGTAATGACTAGGAACACTTGCGTTTACAGTTGTGGCAAGGAGGTTTCATGCTTCGTTGGTTCACTCTTCCACGGGTTTTAGACTCGTATTCCTCACCGCAGTTTCGCATCTTTCAGTTTGCTAAAGTTTTTTTTATTAAATTTGCCTATTTTAATTTATTTTTTTAACCGGGAGAAATTTTACCCGGGTCAGACATTTTGGCATATATGCCGGTTTGTTTTAGTTGAGGCTGCTATAAACGCTTTTGTTAAGTGCAAACCGGATTATCTGCCAATAAGTCATACAATAAGTCATATCTGGGTAATAATAAAAATGTACTATTGTGAGATAATTCAGTTTTACTTATATGATGGACGCATTTCCCCCTTGAAAGTTTTGAAGCAACTGGCGTATTGCGGAATATGTCTGTCTTCTGCTAAAAAAAGTGGCGATTCCCGCATAAATGCATACCGGCCCCACGCCATCTGACAGATTTTTATTCAACTATACGACATGCCGGTTCGACATAAGAATAGAAGGGAAAAAAAGAAATTTTTTGACACCAATAACTCAAAAGCTCCATTTTTGCACATATGCCGGTTTGATTTAACAGCGACGATATGTAGGTATATACTTATAGCAGTAGCGGTTTTCTAAAATGCGTTTGTTCAGTAAACTCACATTAAAAAGATGGGATGATGAGACAAACTTGGATTATAATAATATTAGCACCTAATAAACAGCACGCCATTAAAATTCTACCTCTAAAAGCGACGCGACTGAAAAATATGGTTAAACAGCAACCCGATATTCCCATGCTGTGCTCTATAGAATCAGCACAAAATACTTCAAACTAAAAAACTAGACAACATAATCCCCCTGACGGTGAAATGTTCTAACGTACCACAAAACAAGACGGTCATCGCGCGCCGCGATAGATGTGCTGTCACTACATAGATGCAAGTAAATTGTTATTTTTCTTTAGTAGTTTATAGTAAATTTTTATTTTTTTGTACCTGCGTCTCTCCAACCGTTTGCTTTTAACCTTTCTCTTACTGTGCTAAAAAAATACACGCGTTACGGTGCTGTGTAGTCAATACACATCTCAAAATAAGCAATTTAATATCGGAAAAATATGAATATTCATAGCTAATCGATTATGTTTATTATATTTTATATCAAAAGTGATAATAATTGTAATTTAATTGCTGAAAACATGAAAAAACCATCGGCAAATGCTAAAGAAACGTGCGAGGGGTCCACATCTAACGACGGTTCGCGGCCAACTGGCTAGCGGCGTGGCTGGCGGCTGGCACAAACACAGCTGTGCACACAAACACGGTCGTAGGTATCGATGGTCTAAATCAAAAACTACAACTGCAGAAGTGTGGATGTCTCATGTTCCCGCATAGCGAATTAAAGCGGGACATCAATAGCGTGTCATTTCCTCGCAGACTCTTCGCGTATTTAGTATCACACGGTTGATTGTATTGGTGTATTTGTTCCCGATTTTTAACAAAAAACTCTGATTTTTAATTGAATTTGAAAACTATGTAATATATTATTTTTTAATTCAGTGCATAAATGTAAAACGGAGGAATACCTAAAATCTGAACCCAGAATTTATTATATTTATAGAGTTATTGAAGTTATTAGAAGCAACGTGTAGTAAATACACACCACAGATGAGGAAAGGTTAATGACATTTGTAAATCTACTAGTAAAACAGATTTTGTCTTAATTATCTTAGGTAATGCAATATTGTGTTGCGTTTTCACTAGTTTGGTTTCAGCTTTCGACAATAAAGCAGTTGCATTTGATGATTTTGACCCAGTGTTTCTTGTTATTTATACCTAATATTGTATAATGGCGAAATATAGTGTTGCTCACATAAAAAAAAATAATACGACTTGTTGTGAAAAGGGCTTGAAATTAAAAATGAGGGAAATCTGTAAAATTTGAAGAATTAGATATACAAATATACATATTAACTTCTCTTAATATTCTGAACCCCCCAGTGAAAAGGACCACAAATCAACACTGACTTATAGTATAACATATAGGTATCTTTTGTATAGTCACAGATATTGTTTTCTGGCACTGTTAAGGTTTCCCAAAGACAGTAATTATCTTAGAAACCTGATCAGTTTATATTGACATTAATTCAATGACACCTACTCAGGGATACATAACTTATTGGAAGAATAATAACATGATAATAGTGTGTATAAGTGTCACAAGCATATTATTAATTTTCATTTCATCGTAGTTTTTGATGTCCAACATATTTCATGAAAAATATATAATATGTCAATGTGCAATCCACTAATGTGTCACGTTGAAATCTGGAACTATAGATCAGACAGCATCTATATTTAATGTTTTTGGTATCTATTGAATAAATTTTACTTGCTAGCTTGAAATGGCTTTAACCGTGTTCGGTGACCAGATCTGAATAGCCAGGTACTCCCCCACCTTCCTCTCTCCCTCTACCTTCAGCCTCTCAACATACCCGATTGGGGATGGCCATGGTCTCACTGTCTCCAGAAGATTGGGACTCTTGTTCGGTATTCTCATAAAAAAGCACATAATGAGTTACCAGACATTATTGGGTCAGTGATTGTAATGAATTATTCAATTGTCATGTAATGATTGTAATGATTTTGTTGTTTGTTTGTCTTCAGCATATGGTGAAGTACCGGTACCTGCCCTTCACCCACAACAAGCCGCGATACCAGGCCCACGAAGTGCCCAACTGACATAGTTCAGCCGACGAGAGATCCAAATGATAGTCTTAATTCCCAGTACCTCGAGCCGCGGCGCTTGTCGGTATTGCCTTTTGTATAAAAATATTTCAAGTTTATTTTTCTCATGAAACGTTGTGAATTCTGTTTGTGGACAATGGACACTCAAATATTTCATGTTTAAACATATTATTATTATCTATGCCAATTTTGTATGTTTCTGTGTGTTTACTAGGAGAATTTAAAATTGTATGTTTTATTTGCTAATGTATGGGAACAGCAGCGACGCACTAGTGAATGTTTATCTCTAGGTGGTTTTATAAACAACACATAATCGTAACACATTTTATAACCCTATCTATAATATTTATGTTTCCAAATTACTTTTCTATCTCAAAGTGATTTACATGCCGTACTGACATTATTTTAATGTATGTTTGTTTTAATAAAGTCAAATTCATCTGCTAACCCCTCAGACCATCAGTTAATCCATTATATTTCTTAGAATTCAAATTGATGCCTCTTCGTCATTGAGAACATATTAAATACTGAAATTTAACAAAACAAGACTATATTCAGTAGAATAAGTATGTAAATACAAAATGGACAGATACAACAGTGCAATAGTATATTTAAGCACGGAGGGAGTAGGTATCTGCATTTAAGATTTGAAACCTTGTAGATATTATGTAATTTACAATACTGTTTTTATCTATTGTGTATTTTAAATACTACAGCCATAAAATGCAAAAATTACGTGTTGTCTATAAAAATTGCTAATATGCCTACCGAGGTATATACACCCTTTGTGCTTAATACGGCGGTTGGTTCAGTTGTCTATGGTACGCTTTCTTTTGGGTTAATTGAATAAGTTTATATTTTGTGTAATTTGTTTCCAATAATTCTCAAAATTAGGAAAGGTCATTTGACAATGGTACGGCAAAATATTCCATAAAGATGTACTCAGTATTAGCTTCTTGTACAAAATAATGATACAGTACTAGTCCCAGAGAGAGGTTTTATGTGACGTCATCATTCTAGTATCTTTCATTTTCATACAAGACGTGTGAGAAGGAAGTGGACGATCATCGATGACGTACGTATGAGCTTCCTCTGGGACCACTTTATCCAGTCTTATTTTACAAAGGGCAGAGCTTTATAATTTTTACTAAAACAGTTTCTTAGATAATAAGATTTAGTTGCAATTTCTCAAACCGATTTAAATGCAATACATACCATAATTATTTTGTTCCTGTGATTGTATAACCGTCAATATTAACTTTTGAATGTAATTTTGTGTATCTGCATATCGTCAACGAAGTAACAATAACGCCTAAGCGACAAATTCTAAAAATCACTATTTTTATGAAATTCGATAAAGAAGCGAACTCTGCCTATGCCTACATAATATTATTTAGTTCATTATACTACCAATAGATATCGCGCACAGCGGCAAATAAGTATTACCAGACAACCGACATTGGTTATATTTTGAATGAAATACTGCCTATATCCAATACTCCCGCCACAAAATAGGTTTATTATTATTGTAGCAAAATAGCAACGGAAATTTGATACTCCAAGTTTTTTGGCACTCCTGCACAATTAGATTTTTGTCATTTGGGCGTATTGTTTATTCGTCGACGATATATTGTCTGCGACAGTGATTTCCTTTAAGTGAGGCTTTCTCAATAAATTATTCTAGATTTTAACTTACACATACCAGAAAATACTACTTGCCCTATTTTTCAAAGATGGTCAGTCATCCTGCCAGAGTTCTTGCAGTCCTCAGCCAACTGGAGTAGCTCCTCACCACCTTGAGAATCTAATCAATGCCAAATAATTTTCCTCAGCCACTAAAATCTCCTATTCCGTTCCCTTGATGTTACTTTTGTAACAAATAATTTTACTGAACGATGGTGCAAATCTGCCTACAGATTTTCCCGCCAGAAGTAATGTTTTGAAAATCGGGTCACTCAACAGATATTACAGGATCAAAGACAATATCAGAATTAAGTATAGTGTTGCCATCTTCTCAAACAGAAAGGCGAATCTCAGCTCGCCTGTCTTATTGTAAAATATTATAAAGCTTCATAATTTTTTTTTTAAAGAATAATTTTAATGTTAAATCTATGAATTGGGTACTGTTTTTGCACATTGTCTTTTGCATTTTCTGGCAGAAAATTTCTGCAGGCGCATTTAATCATGAAATCATTTTAAATATCAACATTTTGGTCGCTTTGTAAGATAGAGAATGGTAATCATTAAGTAGATATCAAGAAAAATAATAATCTAATTAACCCTTTCAGACCTAAATTAAAACTATCCGTGGTAGAGCATATTTGATACTTGATAACGATTGGTAGGGGTTATTTGATAATTTTCTTTTTTTCAATATTTTAGAAGTTATTGCTAACTTAATTTGAATGAACATAAGGTCTCAGAGAGTGTGTTTCACATAAAATTACAAATCGTACACTGTGTACAAAAAATGTAACATTTAATTCAACTAAAAAAATTCCAAATAAATTTAAAATTATACCCTTGACACTTACATTTAAAAAAAAATGGTCAATTCCTACCGCCTAAACTATTATCTAAAATCCAATTAAAAATAGCGCTCAAAGTCTGTTAGTTACACCAGCAATTGAAAAACAAACAATGCCAATTTTTTTTGGCTCTAGATGGGGAGGAAAAATCCTAAAATCTATATATTTTCAAATATTTGAACGGTCCGAAAGGGTTAAAAAATTAATTTGTTGAATTCTATTTCTTTTTTGTGTTCGTTAAAATCTGATTCTACACAATTTATTTATTAGATTGTCACAATGAAATAAATAAGTAAAACATGCGGCATTAAAACCATTTTTTTTTTTTATATTTATTCTATGATTACTTTGCATTTTTACCGTTTGCTGCATTTTGATTATGTTTCAGTATTTAATTATAATAATAAAATGAATACTTGAGTGGTGACTTTGATATAAAATTATTATTATTACACATTTACGAAATGCAAAAAGTTAATCTCAAAGTGTGACTGGAAACCTAACTCTTAACTTGTTGGTTTGTTATGTTATCCCTTGGGTATGTACATAATATTATATTATAATACGAAATGTTGAATATGTAATAATGTAACATTGCAAAAGTACTATGCATATCCAAATGATATGAGTTTTCTAGGGCAACAAATTAAATTTGCAGAGATATATGTATAACATTAATAAATGCAATCATTAAAATGTTATGATATAGAATGCCTCTTTTATTTTACTCACCACTGCAGTATCTATATCTAAAGAATGAGACCATCTAGGGGAACGGATTGGTGATTGAGATCAGGACCTGCCCTGAGCCAAACTGCGCCTGGCGCAAGTAAAATTTTGGCGCACCTTGTCAAAATCAGCCTAGGTAGGTGATCACTGTAATCAATAATATTTCGATTATTTGTATAGAAACCTTTTGTGTAGCGCGGTTTTTATGAAAAATTATCTTAAGGGCGATGTGTTAGGTTAGGTATTACAAGCGCCTTAGAAATTCAGCACCTGGAGTGGACTACTCCAATTGCGCCTGCATAGGGCCGGCCAAGGCTGAAATTAATTAATGAGTGAACCTTCCGACACTGCTGAACCTCTACCAGTGTATACATTTGGATTTTGTTTTATATTTTTTACCAATTTATATATTCACAATGGTCATGTTTGACTGCCATCTTATTAAGAATAAAGATGTCAGTAAATAAATAAACGTCCACCCAAGATCTAAGTTCATGGCTTGTCACTAATGAGATAAATCACTGGATGTAACCCATAAATAAACCACACACTAGATCGATATCTTCTTGCTTTCTGTACAAAACAAATTGGTCCTCTATTTAACCATAGATATGCCAATATATAGACTACAATTTTCATTCAGAGTCTACTTATTATACTAAAAAAAATTAACGTTTGAAATGTCAAAATATTACCTCACGACAGGAACAAACTACTCAGCCTTTTACTTCGGACGACATCATAATATTGGATAAACATATATTAAACGTATATTCAAATCCGTCAAAACCACACGAGAACGGCGTAGTTCGAGATCAAAATATCAAACAACCATAAATGTACAACCCAGCCAGCACTCACCTTCAACAGTTTATGTTTTTTATTGGTGGATATAGTTATGCAACAATATGACGTCACAATATTTCGGTTCCAATTTTCGATTGGAGTTCCCCCTGATCTAACCTGACTTCCCAAAATGAAATTTTTTTTGTTTACAGAATCAAAAAATAGAATAAAAATAATTGCAGGTAAAATACATTATACATAGGTCTTTATCGCTTATCTGGATTTGGAAAGATTCTTATTGAAATTTTTCATAGCGCCTTTATCTTTAAACTTTTGAAAATGTCACGCTTTTTGAGAGCAAAGATTTGTGACAGTTTGATTCAACAGTTTTGCGTATTATTTTTGTATGCAAAATATGCGGTTAATGTTTATGGTGATGCTCGTTAAAAGATAGAGACGTTAGGAACCCTGTATCAATCCTACTTAGTATGAAAAATAATGTTCTGTTAGCTTAGTAGGTGCAAATAATAAAGAAACAGAACCACACATATTTTCAAAAAAAAAAACTTTCATAAACAAGATATTAAAACAAAATTTGACCTGCTCACGTAAGTTGCGGACCACAAGCATTTTCGTTTTTGTTAGTTATTGTGTAAAAACTAAACGTATGAAGTGAATTTGAAAAAATTGATAATTAACATCAAAAAGTAGGTAAAATCGTATTTTTTTATAATTGTGTTATTTAGGAAAATAATCCAACAAGGCGGTAATAGTTTAATGAGATTAATTGAGCTGTTTATGGGTTAATATAACAGTGCTTCCCAAATCTGTGTAAATTACCGATATTTGGTAGTACAGTGGTACCTCGACATACGAGTTTAATTCGTTCCGCAACCTTGCTCGTATCTTGAATTACTCGTATATCAAAATAAAATTACTCGTATACAAAACAATTAGACTACCATTAATCCGTTCCAACCCCCAAAATGTCACCCCAGTTATTTTTGTTACGTGGTTTTGAATAATAAAAACGTATTTATAAATGACTAATATTTATTGTACAAAAACAAAAAAAGAGAATGTAAATAAATAAATTAGATATCCTTACTGGTCTTTGCCTTTTTCGCTACATTTTTCTCGCTTTCACCTGTAGGCCGTTTAGAAAAAAACATGTCCAAGAGGTTTGTTTCTTCCTCCCTCTCAGAATGTTCCGGAAATGAGTTAGGCAAGTGTCATTAAAAAGATCAGATGCACGACCTGTTGCAACTTTTTCTGGGTGTTTCTTTTCCACGAACTGTGAAACTCTCTCCCACATTCCTAAGATCTCCTTTATCTCACTTGTAGAAATAACCTCCTCCTCCTCTGACTCCTCGAAACCAATTTCTTGCATAACATCCGTATGCTGCTGTGACTGTAACTCTTGTATCTCCTCAGTCGTCAGTTCCTGGGTGTGCTCCTCGACGAGTTCGTTCACGTCTCTCTCTTCCACCTCTAGACCCATGGATTTCCCCAGAGACACAATCTCCTCCTCTACTGACATAGCACGCGCGCTACCGGCCGACCTGCTAAACCGAACTCGTATCTCGAATTTCGCTCGTAACTCAAAGCAAAAAATCACTTGCTCGCCGGCTCGTATCTCGAAAACTCGTATGTTGGGGCACTCGTTTGTTGAGGTACCACTGTATTTTACATCATTAGGCAAAGAATCTCCAATAAGAAGTGGTTTAGCTTATTTTAGTTTATATCTCTTCCCATATTAATGCAATATCTGCAATTTCAAAGATAAAAGGATTTTAGAAACTGAAAAATACTAATACTTAACATAGAATAAAACAACAAGTCCAGGCATACTCAAGCAACTTTATTTGCAGTTGTCTATTATGGTATATGGATGTGTGCACGCCAGGCAATGCGGCACTAGGGAGTTTTTTGAATTTGTATGGATTTTGAAAAAGTAGCCAGCTGTCGCCTCAATTAATGTTGCTTGTGTGCTTTTAACCACAAATTAGTAGTTAAAAAAATTATTGTTTCAATTCATATACTTATTTTTTTTTATTTTTATATATTAACTCCACACAGGAGGCCCTGAAGAAAGTAATTTCCCTCAGGGCCTATGTCATCTTTGGGGATGCTGTGTGGAGGGTCTTTTTGTGGAGAGGAAGGAGTGAATATGGGTCTTGAAGAGTCCCATGTTGTAGGAGGGAGGAAATACAGAGGCCGAAGTTCGTTCCACAGCCGAGCTGTTGAACTTAAGAACGAATCGTAGAAGCGACCCATTCTCATGTGACAAATGTCAACCGTGGCAATTATGGCAACCACAAAGTGATTGCTTCCTATCATAAATAAACCACCAACCTTCCTATTCATAGAATGAAGAAGAAAACTAAAAGTACCTTCCATATGCATAAATTTGAATGGAAGCAAATGTGCCACTGACTTAGTACTTTTTGGTTCTAGACCATTTAGCATGCAGTTTGTCTCCCTTACACTTGCCTGAAATTGTAAATCGCCATCCCATTCGAATTTTGTAATCATGGTGAAACACAGTTTTGTATGGAAATATAGGCCCAAATTGAGCTTATATTTGGATTACGAAACACACCCACAAGGCACTTATGTTATTTTTTATTCAATGCTTCCTATGAAAAAATATAAATATAAACCTCATTGACATACATCAATGTTTAACCTAAAATGAGGATCTTCTAATGAACGGTTTTGGGTGGTAAAGAAGGTAAGTTTGGGGAGCACTGTACTTTCGAACATAACATTAAGACGATTAGGATTAAATCTAGTCAGATCCAAAAAAATCAAGTTTATGACTAAAACTGACATTTTTTATTTTTATTTATCTTTAACATCATTATTATGTACTTTCAATTTGCCAAATAAAATCGAAATCCATATTAAAACACATGTACCTAGCAGAAATCCTTGTATGAGTATTAAAATTAGTCAAATCCACTAATTGGTATCAACAATGATCTAATCCACTATTTAAAATTAACTTATAGATTAGATAATTTTATCTACTTCATATTTCTTGACAGTCTCCGTGATCGAGGGGTAAGGCTTTTGACTAGCAAGTCAAAAGCAGGTCACAGGTTCAAACCCCAGCGTGAGCAAGTAAATTTTATTTGATTAATGTATGTTATTTCACAATTTACTCATTTAAAATAATATATGGTATATTTGCGGCATGTCCAGATTGGAAGATACTCTCAGTATCACCCTGATGTAAAGCAAAATTTAGAATCGAAACGTCGCTTGAAATGGCTTTGGCCATGTTTGCTGACCAGATCTGAATAACCAGGTACTTCCCCACCTTCTTTTTCCCCTCCCCACTACCTTCAGCCTCATAACCACAATGGAGGATACTGTAGTCTTAACTGGCTCCAGACAGTTGCGACTCTTGTGCGGTTTCAATTAAAAAAATATATATATTAGAAAACTTTTAAGAGACTCCTTCTACATCAACAGTTCCATACTTACAAAATAAACTGTCATCTGCTCCAAATAAAATAGAAGATTTATTAGTAGAAAAAATATTTACGACCTGCTTTTTAAATTGAAGCTCTTGGGAATTTCAAAGATATTGTATCACAAGACTCCTGGCTTAAGGCCAGTTTTATCTTACATGAAAAGATTGTAAAAGCCATGTTTGCTCTGGCTATGTCCACAGTAGGCCCAAATGAGATAAAACCTCAATATAATATCAATATAATAAATCTAGGTCCCACTTGTTCTTGCCTACTTTGCAACTATGTATTGCAGGTTCTACAAAATATAGAATACTATGTAGAACAGCCATTCAAATGTGCGCTGTATTTTTATCCACCGATTTGTTGGAAAACATTGTTTGGACCAAGGGTCACATATTACATCTGACTTTTGCAGCCAGCAATACAGGTGGAGCCTAATTCATTTGATAGCATGCTTATTTAAAATACATACCTACCAACAATTCTATCAACATTTCCAGTAAAATATGAAAAGTAAATTCAATATTTACTTGGCTAGTTATACTTTTAACGATTTATGTAATAATACGATACTCCGAAACGATAGTACTTGCCTAATATATAATTGTTTTTTTTTTTGGAAAACCTTATCTCTTTATCCTGTAGCTAATTTATACCCAATTGAGTATAAATAACCCATCACAGAACATTATCTTGAAAATATTCACTAATTGGCTTTGAAAGAATAGTCACAATTAATTAAATTTTTTGTCAAGCAATAATTAAAGTTCAAATTGTAATAAATGTATTCACACTGTCAGTGCCAACATTGTTGACAGGATGAGTCAGGTTCCCCTTTGTAGCAATGTTGGGGAACTTGTCTAGTCCAGCTTATTTCTGTCTTCTCACTAGTGTCTAGTTTAACACAAATAAAAGGTTTCTTTTAATATTGCACCATTCTAAACAAACACAAGAAAAATATGCGTTGATGTTATATACTCCATAATCTTTTCCATTGCGCAAACATCAAAAGTATCATTGTGTAATATAAATATTAGTATTTCTCCGAGCCGGATGTTCCCGGGTAGAGCCGGTCGACTGCAGTCACGAGGAGACTGGGTATCTCTTTCATTGTAATAACTTTACGAGATTCCCACACACTAAGTGGGGTCCAAGTCATCTGCTGAGCAGATGTGTGGGTGGGAATGTGTGGTAGGGATAATAGTTAATAAGTAATTGATATTTCCACATATTTTTATGACAGTAAGTTAAAATGAATGTAAATCATGTAAGTATCCTGAACCATAATAAAAGAAGAGATGATTGTTGCGGGAGTGAGAACAATAGGTGGATGGATTGATGGTGGCCACCTGTTTGCATGCTACTGCCACCTCCCGTCCACAGTGGCACACAAGTGTGTGTTGACCGGCCGACAGAACAAAACACATGGCTCTATAAATAAAAGCCAAGCCAATTGCTTACATTGAAGTTTATTTTGAGATGTAGCTTTGTGATGCTCTGTGGATGGTGGTGTAGGTAAGATTCCATTAAAACTACAATACAGAGCTCAATGCCAGTAATATATTTTATCTGGAAATACAACACAACACTTCCCAAGATTAGTACAAAATAAAATTTAAAATATTGTTAGTTCAGTACATTTAAAGATAAAACTTTGATTAAAGTACACAATTGATTCGATAGATCGGGAAACAGAGGTGGTGTTAACTTATGATGGGGATGGGGAGGGGGAAGGGCACCCAGTAAACCACTCGGGAGTTGGCCTTCGTCCCCCTGTCGTTACAGTTGTGTATACACCTGTATATAGCTCGGTAGCTACCTTCACCCGGGATGAATCCAATGACAAGCGGTTTTACCTCCACAAAAGCCCTAAACTATGAATCTTTAAATAATTTTAACTCTATAATTTAAACCTGAGTTTACTTCGAGATGTAAAGTAAAACAAATAAATAAACTACAAAAAATATAACAGCACATAAACACTTAACACTAAAAATTCAATTATCTGTAATTCACCGATAAAACACATGAGTGCTAGTGATATTCTGAATGAAGGTACCTATCATATAATGAAGACAAATATTTGTTATATAATAAAACAACATCTTATTAAATCACACGCAATCTTTCACCCATTCAGATGAGACATTCTTTATCGAGAAAAGAGTTATAGTAAAAATTAGCCGTGTAGATAGCGAACAACATTCAGGCGGAGGTGCCCCGGAGCAGTCTGTTTACCTGCTGCTATCTCCCTCTCCCGGACCCACACTTGCTGGAGATTCCCGCAATAAGCCAGAGAAAGGCGTGGAACTAGCCAAACGGACTGGATACTATAAGGTTAACTTTAGAATCAGATGAGTAGGACTATACTTTATCTATCTGTTATGTAGACGTAGACTTCATGGTCTGCTCTGCTCTGCAACACTTCATTCTTCCGCTATACCCACATTCTCACTTTTATAAAAACTTTCATAGTATTATTGAAATAAATAATGTCTTAAAGTTATTCTAACAAACGATCTCCACTCCATGAAACACATTAAAGTGCCACAGAAATTATTGTTAAATATAAATAATTTTTGAAAACATTTCGCTACATCCGATAATTTTTAAATAGGGATTTGCACCTCTGCCTTTTTTAATATAATAATAATTAAAGTATTTTTCCAAAAAGAATTTAAATATGAAAGATCTTACATAAACATTGGATATAATAATTAAACGCAGATATCTGCTTCACACAGAAAGATTATACCTAATAAAACATTTACATTGACCGCCAAAAGGAAAATAGTAGATTGTTATTTACACACAGGTGGAATTTAGTTACTGGAAATAAGTTATAGAAATGTAAATATCCCTTAAAAACTGGATAAAGTGATGTAATATAATGTAAGTAATGTAATGTAATTATGGCACTGCCACACTATCTTCCGCACAGCTTAGATACAATTATGATATTACATATTTTGTACAATTAAATACAGTTAAGTACAAGTTGTAGCAAAGGTATTAGTATTAGTTTAAGAGAGTAATCTAGAATATATATTTATAAGGTAATATAACACAGTATTATAAAGGTGAGGAGAGGCTCGGCCGCTGTGCACCAATACCAACATGGAGAATATAATTATATGACACGGTAAGCTGAGAAATACTAGTTTGATCAAATCACAAACACCGCTCATGCTCATGAGACATCTTCCTCGACGCACTCTCGGCTCATCGCGATACATTAACCATCAAAGAATAAGGGTGCTGTGGATTATAAATTAATGTGCATATCTTAATAGTTAATTGACTAGCAACTAATAAACCTGTTGCCCGCAGAAATCCGCATGATTTAACGATTTAAAGAAAATGTGATACTTGGTCGATATTCGACGGCGACACGGGGCAACATTCCGGATCGTCGGGTAACAGCGGACTATCGGCGAAACCAACGCTCCCTCAGGGATCCGCACACAACGGGAGAAGGCGGTGATGCAGCGAGCCACCTCGGGGGCCGGGGGCGCACCGGGGCTTCACGAGTGCACACTGTTCACCGCCTTCTTCTCCTGCGGCTCCGGGGTCCTCTGCCCGTCCCTACGCGGGGGCATGCGCTCATTGATGGCGTCCAGTCCCTTGGCCTCCGCGAAGGAGGTGATCTTGTGGTTAGGCGAGAAGCCCTGCAGCGCGTTCTTCAGTGAAGTCTTACCACCAGACAGTGCTCCCAGGGGCAGGGCCCCGGTGGGTGTGAGACCCTTTAGTTGCAGCACAGACTCACTCTCTTCACGCAGCACTGAGAACACGTGAGCCATCTTGCCGATGGCACGGATCTTATTCCTGATGACCTCCTTGCGCAGGTTGGCCTCTTCCATGGCGTCGTCTCCCTCGGACATGAGTTCGTCATCTGAGCAGATGTTCAGAACGTTGACTAGCATCTCGGTGACCTTCTCACCCACGAAGGGCAGCGACCAGGTGAACACGTCCATGAAGTTGGGCAGCCAGTAAGGATGGGGAGAGCAGTTGAACTGGCGGATATTCATGACGTTGTTCTCGTATTTGAGTACGGCCGCCTTGTTGTTGTACACATCCAGGTAGTTGGGAGCAGAGAAGATGGTGATAAGACTGGGAAATCCGGTGGTCTGGCTCTTGCGGTACATGCGGTAGCCCGCATCCTGGGCCTCGTGAGCTCTGATGATGGACAACAGGTTATTCTTCTGCAAGAAGTCGCAGCAGGCGGCGTAGCTGTAGAAGTAAGAGCAGCCTCTCACCGAGTTATGGGAGAAGTGCTCCGTGTTCTTCTCGTTGCCAAAGTCCTCCAGGGGGTCAGACCACAGCAAGTCGCACATGGGCCCGAATGCTGGCGGCTCCTTGAACCTGTCCAGCTTGCGGATGTCGTCCAGGTTGTGTATCTCGGGCGACAGACCTCCGTGGACGCACAGGAACTGCTGGTTCATAAGAGCGGCAAGGGGCAGGCAGTCAAATGCATCCATGCAGGCATCGTACACTCTCTCGGAGTATTTGATTTTGCACTCCTGTTTGAATGTGAAGTACTCCGTGAGATGCCTACACTCGTGATTACCTCTCAAAAGGAACAATGTCGTGGGGTGGCACAGTTTCAAGGCCCAGAGATATAAAACACATTCTATACTAAAATATCCTCTATCTACGTAGTCTCCCAGGAAAAGGTACTTAGTGCAGGCGGGGGAGCCTCCTACCTCGAACAGTTTCATGAGGTCGTAGAACTGGCCGTGCACATCCCCGCACACAGTGACGGGCGCCTCGATATCGATCATGGTCTTCTCCGACCGCAGCAGGGCCGCCCCATCCTGAATGATCCGGAGGGCGGCCGCCTCTTCGATTCGCCCTTCGAGGGTGAAATGTTGTTTGAGGACATCGGGAGAAGGCTTGGACGTTTGGGCATCGAACACTTCCGTGATCGTCAGTTTATGACTCGGGGGGAACGCGACACCTTGAATCATTCGCTGCGTCGTAGACGCCTTCTCAATATTTCCAGACATATTTGTCTTTTTACACTTTAATCCATAAACACGATTATTTTTTACTTCAAAATGGCAGAGAACAGAGCTAAAGCCCTGACCCCCGATCAGAGCACGAACTACTGCGCACTGGAAAGTGATGCGCACTCGCCTGGCGGTGGTCAATAAAATAAACAGGGATATCGAGCGCCTTTTATTACATTTCAAATATGTTTTTTTCCTGATACATGGCGTGGACGTGGCTGATATTTGACGTTTCTATTTACTTTTGTAAGATGAATAATTTACAAAATGCGCCAATTCCTTTTATCTACTAAAATAGCGACTAAAACGCCAAACGCCCAAAAAAGCAGGTAGGTACCTACAACTTTCGTTAACCCTTTCACTACTGATAAGTAGCAATATGAAAACATCAAAAATTCAATACAAACGTAACTCTTATATTTTTATGCCCAAGACAATAAACATCGCAAGGTAAGTTTAATCAAGTTAATTAATTATTAATTTTCACTAATCGCTTTTACAAGAAATGAAATAATATTATAGAAAAAATTTATGACTTCAAAAATATTTAAGACTAATAATGGAAATAAACCTAAAGAGTGCAGTGCAATATGAAACGAAACCTTTTAATATTTCCTATAATTTTAGTACTAAAATCCTAGGTGTCACAAAATACTTTTTTTTCTAAACATTCTTCCGAATTAAAAAAGCTTTTTTATATCATGCCCATAAAAATTATAAAATTGTTTAAATAAGCCTTTAGGAATAGAAGATTGGAAAAAGGGATGTGCTGTCGAAATAAATTTTTGGTATTGTTCATAGAATAATTTTCTGATAAAACGCAAATATTTATCGTCCAAGGGGCACTTTACATAATTTATTAGGTATGTACTTTGAGAAAACATTTATTTTTTCATGAGCTTCTACCATAAACTACTTTCATGGAAGCTTGCAGAATTGCGGAGTTGTTGAAACTGAATCAACTGAACATCAATTTTGTCTATAGCCCATGACAGGCCGTTTTGAGAAATTATTGTTTTCGGTCGTCTAATATTATTATATCTTGTTCTCTTCCAGCTTGACTGGAATATTACTTCGTACGGCCATATTCGGCCTATTTAATCGCACAATCTAAATCGAATTCTGATATATCACCGGTTATTATTTGAGATACTAAAATGACTTTGACGAAGGTAAAAATGATCGTTTTTTAAATATGATTTTTGTTCGCATTTAATATCTATCCCTATTAATTTGATACTTAATATTACAGATGGAAGTCGACTCTGTCGCAAAGGGAGATGGATTCAGGCCTTATTACATTACGAAAATAGAAGAACTCCAGTTGGTTGTTGCTGACAAATCACAAAATTTACGAAGACTGCAAGCTCAAAGGAACGAGCTTAACGCTAAAGGTACAAATACATATCATTAGATGCATACCTATTCTAGCAATAATTAGTGCAAAAATCTTACAGATTATTGGTTTACAATGACACATACCTTAAAACATTGGTAAGGCTAATCAAAAGTTATTGTTTTAATTAAAATATTTAATATTTTGTTTGTATTATGTTTTCAGTTCGTATGCTCCGCGAGGAGTTACAGCTCCTGCAAGAGCAGGGCTCCTACGTTGGCGAGGTTGTTAAGCCCATGGACAAGAAGAAGGTTCTCGTGAAGGTTCACCCTGAGGGAAAGTTTGTGGTAGATTTGGATAAGAACATTGACATCAATGATGTAACAGCCAACTGCCGCGTTGCCCTCAGGAACGAGAGCTACACCCTGCATAAGATCCTGCCTAACAAAGTAATTATATTTAGTTTACAATAATTTGCCTACTACAATGACAATTCGGTTGTTTTGTTACTTAACGCACTTCGGCCGGGAAAGGTAGTTCTACCCGTTAGGTCGATTGATGCTTAACACTGGGAAGGGTAGTTCTACCTTTTGGGCCGGCCTCATTTCGATGGCAAAAAAGATGGAATTATTAAATGTTTTTATATGAATATTATATACCAATCTCTTTGTAAAGGTCCCAAATATATGTACATAATTAGCGAATCGTAATGCAAGTCTTCTTTTTATATTTATCTTCGTGCCTTTCGTTTACATCGGTATTCCAACAAAAGGATAGTAGATTATTTGTTATTGTAATAATTCAATATCTGAAATTATGACCATGAATCCTGATTCGAATCTCTTTCTCCGTTCCGCACCCACTCAACTCCTATGTGCAAGCGAGCGAGAGATGACGGGCGTATTTAAAGAAAGCAGGTATGGGCAAATACCGATAGGCGGACCATAATAAACATAGAAGATTAATTGAGTTGCATTTCAAATAATATTCGATTTTCATTTAATAATTTTACAGCTTGGGTATGCTGAGTTACTACGTAGAAATTTTTATTAAAATATTTTAATTAGTTTTGATTTAAAACAAATTCGTGCGGGACCTTTATTTTCACCCAAAGACAAGGTAGCGCCAGCGCAAAAAATACCCGCCAGAAATGTGTTAACACAAAAATAATAATTGCATTTTTACGTGGAACTTTCTTGTATAAAAGCAATTTGATGAAATTGTGATTAATTTTTGGGTTATTATGAAGTGTTATGCTTCCTCCTTTTAGCCAACACTTCGGAAAGCTATATAGTCCATCAACAGGGCAGATGTGTAGATTGTGGTGAAGTTTGTGTTTATGTATGTAGAAGTGATACCATGTTGCGCCTGTTTTTCCTCTTAGGGCCAGTATTTCAGTATAATAGATTAGTGGAATTAACATTATGTTCGGCGTGTAGTTTTTGTGTTACCGTCAAGTACCGCATACCAAGAATGAATAAGTTTAGCCCTTCATCCCTTTTAATACTAATGGGGAAAAATCTCAAATCACACCAATTCGAATATTTTTTATTTATTTATTTTGTAAGAAACAAACAGCTTTTACATAATATACAATGAAGCGCCCCTGAGGTGATATCTCACAAAAGCGGCGCTATACAAATTGTCCAATAAATAAATAAATAGATATAAATATACAAGTTAACTGAAGTCAAGCCACAGAAGTTTCTTATGCTAAAGTTCATTGGAAATGAAGTTTTAATATCTTAAAATTAATTTGGTGTTAAAGAAAGGGGAGAGAAGAGGAAAATAGGAAGAGGATAGGAGATGCTCCCGATACATTCCATACTCTCATATTAATACATAATAGATCGTACGCATTACTTCATATCGATATTTTTTTAGGTTATTACCAAAAATGTCAATGCTGTAAAATTTTGTATTATATTGTGCACATTTTTTTTTTTTTTGGGGAATTGGGGAATTTTTTCGAATGTTTGTTATAGAGGAGGGTAGATAAAATAAATCAGATTGTCGGGTAATATGAATATGAAGATTTATTAAATTGGTAAGTTCTGGTGAGTCCAGACCATTATTTAGGATTTTAAACAATAAGATTTGATCAAAAATTAGACGTCGTGTTTGGAGGGAGTTAAAATTATGAAATTTAATGGATTCGGTATATATTTGGAATATTGATTCTTTCACATCGAAGTAAATCCAATAATAATGTTATTCACGCTGCTTTTTAGGTTGATCCCCTTGTGTCCCTCATGATGGTGGAGAAGGTACCGGACTCAACATACGAGATGGTGGGAGGTCTGGACAAACAAATAAAGGAAATCAAAGAGGTCATTGAACTCCCGGTCAAACATCCCGAACTCTTTGACGCCCTCGGTATTGCCCAGCCTAAAGGAGTGTTGCTATATGGCCCTCCTGGAACAGGCAAGCACCTTAAAATATTACTAATGCTGATCATATTATATTTAATTTTTTTTATTACGGATAGACATGTACTAAACATATAATAATAATAATAAACTTGGATGATTTGTTTAGCAACGTTTTTGTGAAAAATCAACTCAAGGGCGAAATAAGATAGTTTGATAGTTGTCTTTAGTTTTGGATCAGACCAATTATTTATTTATTTATTTCACGCCTATTAAGGCTTTTACATACATATATATAAAAAATATTTATGAAATTATACACGAAAATAGTGCAGGAAACGACTATTTAAAACAATTGCCGAAAAATAAATATAAAGTCAAAATATCACTGAACTTGATCTACACAGCATGCAGGCACAAAACATAAAAAATCTAAAATATTTTTTTCTGTTTCAGTTGACAAAATTATTGTGTTAGTCAAATTAAATACCTTTATTAAAATATTCCACTACTTGATGAAAAAAACTTCAATAGGGTATGCTTACATATTGAAATTGATGTACTAAATATACCAACAACATCGTAGTATTTGTTTCCTAGCTGTTGAATCCGTCGCATAGGAGTGTGATATTGGGACGTTGATATAGAATTGCTACAATAATATGGTAGGTACTGTCTTGTAACCCACCTGCTTGGAGTATGAAAAGAGATTACATATAATAAATCAGGGGTATCAAACATTGAATTAATGATTTTATACAAACAGGTTAAATCGGAAATAATTCTGCGATCAGATAATTTTATTAAATTTAATGAACAAAGTACGTTATCGTAATTTAGGTTTTCTCTAGGAATGCCCATTTTAAAATTTATATATCTTAAAAATTTATTTTGGATTCTTTCAATCGCATGTGAATGAACCTCATAATTTGGGGACCAAACCGTGGAATTGTATTCTACATGACTCCTTACTAGTGACATATATAATGTTTTTACAGTATTGACATTATTAAAATCACTAGATACCCTTAAAATAAATCCCAACATTTTCAAAGCTTTATTGGTTATTATTTCAATATGCTTGATAAAGTTAAGTTTCGTATCAAACCAAATACCCAAGTCATTAATTTCCTAGACAGATACTAACGACATATTGTTAATGGAATAATCAAAAAATATTGGATTCTTTATTCGATGAAACCTCATAATTTGACATTTGCTTACGTTAAGTTGCAAGCGGTTATCACGACACCATACAATAAATCTTGACAAGTTATTTGACAATAAATGGCAATCATTAATGTTTCTGATTGCTTTGAATAATTTCAGGTCGTCTGCAAACATTAACACTTGAACATCATTGAAAATATACAATACATCATTGACAAATAATAAAAACAGGATTGGACCTAAGTGTGACCCCTGGGGAACACCACTCGTAGCAGTGAATTTGTATGAAAATGTACCATCAATTTTAACAGCCAGTAATCTGTTGGTCACGTAACTATTAAACCACTTATATAGTGAACCACCTATACCGAATTTATTAATTACCACCTATTTGACTTTATCGAACGCCTTGCTAAAATCGGTATAAATAGAGTCAACTTGACATTTACTAGACATGGAATCAGATATATAGTGTTGATAGGTTAACAAGTTAGTAAGAGTAGATTTTCCAGTAGAGAAACCATGTTGTTTAGGAGAAATGACGTGATTTAATCGGAAAATAATTTTTTTAAGAAGAATTTTTTCAAAAACTTTAGGAATTGTTTATAAAAGTCATACCGGTCTGTAATTAATCACCTCGTGTTTATCGCCATATATTTTATATTAATATAATATATACATATACATAATATTTTTATTTACGATTTATGAGGCGTGTTAAATCAAATACGGCAATCTCAACCATTGGTCTAAAGTGAGTTACTGTTAGATATGACGATGGAAAGAGAAACAAAAATACTACATATTGACAGCTTCAAAGGTTTCGGAGCAGCAATGACAGTATCCCATACATTTTTTAATTATTGTATTTAGTTCCGCAACAACAATGGAAAACTCCTTTAGGTTACAGAACAAAAATGGCAGTATTTATTTGGGCCAATCAGAGAGCCAGTACCAGGCCAGTAGCCGCCCCATACAAAAAGTGAACATAAAAAAATGGTGTTTTCAGTTTTAACAATACTGGCAAAATCCACATGCCTTTGCAACAAAAAACAGCCAGTATCCCAATCTTACACAAAAAAAGTGGCAACCTCCATCTATTACTTGAAAATAACTCAATAATTTACCAATTAATCACAATAAAATTTAAACATAAAGAAACACATATTAAAAAAAAATATATTTTTTAATCAAGGTGGAAATGTACTAAAAAAAAAAAATTATTGCATACTAGTTATACCTCGCCACGCATTGCTGTGGCTCGGTCTGTCTGTGCAGATAGCGAAACAGTAGAGCGTGTTGCTTTTAAGTCCAACAGATAGCACTGTTTAAAAAAAAAACATGTTTGTCCAACAGATGGCGCTGTTTGTAAAAAAGCATGTTTTTACCTGTCACAGGTGACATTTATATAATATAGGTATATACAAACACACGCATATTTGAATGCAACGTTGTGTCAAAATTTAAAAATATCGGTGAAGAACTTTCTTCGAGATTTAAAATTTTGAACAAACGAACATTTTTATTTATATAGATAGATTACTCAAAATGAAAGGATGTGGAAAAAGCCGTCTTTGTTTTAACATGCCTTGTCAATTATCTATTTGAATTTCACTTTTGTTTTCTTGAATGAATGTATGAATGAAGTGGAAACTCACCCACTTCCCGACATCCAATTTAGCTGAAACTCTGCAGATAGACTCGTCATCCATGAAAATGCATTCCATCAACGATGAATGACATTACAGCATTTATAAATTAAATAAACGTCGGTCCTATCCAATTGGGATTTGGTTCAGTTGTTAGCGCGGTTGACTCCAGTCACAGGGAGGAAGGTTCAATCGTCACCAAACCAATTTTTTTTTAAAGTTTTTTTAAAAACTTTTTAAAAGTTTACAGCAGTTAAGAGCCAGTCCCTGGGAAGGAAGGTTCAATCCTCAATCAATTTTTATTATTATTTGTTTCTATTTTTAAATATGTTTGCCTATTAACACACTTCCATCTATCACACTGGGATCATCTGACCACTGCCTAGTGACAACATCAATCCCCGTTAGCCTCAGACCAACCAATGAGAGGCTGAGGAGAAAAGTGTGGCACTATAGGTCAGCAGATTGGTTCGGTATGCGGGCCCATTTCAACGCTTTTCCGTGGTCAGCTGTTTGTTTTCGGACTTCGGACCCTTCAAGATGTGCCCAGGAGATTGGTGAAGTCATCAAATCGGCGATGGATGGCTTCATACAATCGACTACTAAAGAAACTGGTGTGGGCTCAAAGCCGTGGTTCAGTCGACAATGCTCCGAAGCAGTTCGACGAAAAAACGCGGCTTACCGAGCCTACAACACATCTCGAACGCCCGAAAGCAGATCAGCATACAACAAATCGGCAAAGGAATGCAAGAGAATCATTAATAGGTCAAAATTCGAACACGACCTGCAGATCAGCAAAAAGCTGGCTGCCTGCCCGCATGGCAGCAGAGCATTCTGGTCCCTTGCGGGCTCAATAGGTCGGAATTTTTGCAAAACCAGTTTGCCACCTCTTACCAGACCTGACGGCTCACTAGCAAACACCGCCACCGAAAAGGCTAACTTATTAGGGAAAATGTTTGCGAAAAACTCGACCCTCGATGACGGAGGTGCTGTTCCGCCGTCGGTTCCTCACTGCGGCTCCTATATGAAAAAGCTGAGGATCCGGCATCGGGATGTACTCCACGTTATACGGGGGCTCGATGTTAACAAAGCTAGTGGACCTGATGGAATACCTGCCCTGGTATTGCAGAGGTGTGCTGCGGAAATAGTTCCAGTTTTGACAAAGCTCTTCAAAATGTCCCTGAAGTGTGGCACTGTGCCCTCTGGTTGGAAAAAAGCGGTCATTCACCCTATTCCCAAGAAAGGTGACCGCTCCAACCCGGCCAACTACCGCCCCATAGCGATCACATCAGTTCTGTCCAAAGTGATGGAACGTGTGATCAACGACAAACTGCTCACATACCTCGAGAAGAACAAAATTATCAACGACCGTCAATACGGATTCCGGCGGAACCGCTCGTGCGGTGATCTTCTCGCGTATGTAACGCATGTTTGGGGGCGGTGCCTGGAACGTCACGGTGAGACCCAAACGGTCGCACTAGACATATCCAAGGCCTTTGACCGGGTCTGGCACCGAGGACTTGTCAACAAATTGCCTTCTTACGGACTTCCCGCATCCCTGTGTACATGGATTGCTGACTTTTTAAGGGATAGGTCGATTCAGGCAGTTGCTGACGGTTTCACCTCATCCTCACACTCTATAAATGCTGGCGTCCCACAGGGATCGGTTCTGTCTCCGACTTTGTTTTTGTTGCACATCAATGACCTTTTGACATGTGCACCGATTCATTGTTACGCGGATGACAGTACAGTTCATGATAGCTTTTTGTTTGACAAGCCCCCAAAGGGCACACAAACTCCAACGGCTCGGAGGGCTTTGAAGCAGAGAATGGACGGTTATCTCGAGAGTATTTCCTCCTGGGGTAAAAATAATCTCGTCGAATTTAATGTTTCAAAGACCCAATCCTGTCTGATTACGTCTAAAAGGGATCTAAATGATAACCTAGTCTCCTTCAACGGAAGCAATCTTCCGAACAGGCCTTCCATTGATATGCTTGGTGTAACTATAAGTGACCAGCTCAGGTATGGGGGCTCCATCGAAGCCAGAGTAAAGCTGGCCTCTCAGAAGCTGGGCGTACTGTACAGGGCCCGCAGATACTTTAACAGTACACAACTGCTGACCCTGTACAAATCGCAAGTGCGCCCTACTGTCGAATTTGGCAGCCATCTCTGGTCCGGAGCCCCTAAATACCTGATTAAAACCCTTGACTCTGTGCAGAAACGGGCGGTCCGTTTGATAGATTCCCCAATCTTAACGGACGGACTGCAATCTTTAGAGCACAGGCGTCAAGTAGGTATGCTGTCCTTGTTCTATCGGTATTACAATGGAAGATGCTCTGAGGAACTAGCGTCATTGATCCCTTCGGCACCGGTGCGTAGTCGGGATACACGCCAAACGCGCGCCCAACATTTGTACACGGTTGACATTTGTCACATGAGAACGGGTCGCTTCTACGATTCGTTCTTAAGTTCAACAGCTCGGCTGTGGAACGAACTGCCGGCCTCTGTGTTTCCTCCCTCCTACAACATGGGACTCTTCAAGACCCATGTTCACTCCTTCCTCTCCACAAAAAGACCCTCCACACAGCATCCCCAAAGATGACATAGGCCCTGAGGAAAATTATTTTCTTAAGGGCCTCCTGTGTGGAGTTAATATAAAAAAAAAAAAAAAAAAACTTCCGGCGGGAAGGGTAATTCTAGCTTTTACGCCGGTCCTACTTGAATGGCGGAAAAGGCATTGCCGTCCAATAATTTTATATAAACATTTACGTAATATCAATCTCTTTGTAAGGGTCCCAACTACAATATGTATATGTACTTAAAATGTGAATTAAGTCTTCCCCATCTTCTAATTCTTGTCTTTTGTGTGGAAGAATATTTTATCAAAAAGAAATTATATTTAAACCTGTAGAACGGTTCCATGATATTTCATCAAAATGGAAATTCAACACACCTTTAAAAAGTGATAGAGAGTCATTAACCCGTCGTATTCCGGAACCGCATATGTGTGTGCAGCACATTATCTACGAATTTAAAAAAAAAAAAATTAAAAATTAAAATTTATGTGCGATTTTGACCCTTATGTATAAGGAATTTGTATGAAGAACAAGGTCACAATCGCTTGGGCTATTCTCGTTCTTTACGCAGCAAATACCGGAATAATTCTAGTTTTTCAGATTTTTTACAAAGAATTTTTCTGTGGAATGCCAACGAAATATTTGCCGCGTTTTTAGTGTCAAAGCGTCTTCTTTCATTATTTTTGATATAAATTGATTGTGGAAATAATAGATTTGAGGTATCATCAGAAAGATAGTTTTATCTACATTATTTTGATGTAATTTTTATAATATTTCACCCAAGAAAAGTGATGAAAATTAACTTCGTAAGAAATGTCAAAATTTTTACGTCATAATGAATAATTATATTTTTAGCATTATTTATTTACAGGTTTCTTGTACAAAATAATATTATTAGTAACAACAGTTGTATAAACTACCGAAATCTGGAAGAATTGTTATCATATACTTATATAATGCGACACAAAAAAAATTTAAGTGGACACTTGACGTTTGATTTTGGAATTTGAGCTTTTGGAAATTGAGCTAGGAATTTCCTGGTACACCACGGGTTAAAAGTGATGAAACAAGAACTAGGTTTAATAGTTACCTATATAACCTATTCAACCTAGTTGGATGTTTTTTGTTTTTTTTTAATGATTTGTGCATGTACACTTTTTACAAATAAAACATCACTAAATGGCCCACCACTGACTTCAGTTTATGGAGTAGTATTATAAAAAGTAGACTTTAATTTCAGACTTTAATTTTATAGCTGGGGTGTGGTGAGTAGGTACTATGTAAAAAATTTCATTAAAATATATGTATTATTTTAAAAGATAGCTGTTTCAAACAAAATTCATTTTCTCGAATAGGACCCTTGTTTTCGCCCGCTTGAAGTGTGTTAATAAAAATAGATGTGTTACAAAAAAAACCTTTTTTTACTCTTTGATTTTAAAATAATTTATATCATAAATAAACATTACCCTTTTTACCATAATTTTTTTAATTGGTTTACAGGTAAAACTCTTCTGGCTCGTGCCGTAGCTCACCACACAGAATGTACCTTCATCCGAGTGTCCGGCTCTGAGCTGGTACAGAAATTCATCGGAGAGGGAAGTCGAATGGTGCGGGAACTCTTCGTCATGGCTAGGTGAGCTTATTTCATAAATAATATTAAGTATTTTTAAATTATTACAAATTTGAGTATAACTTACAGTTCCTACCCGTAGGTAGCCGCATAGATGAAATTCAAATGCCTTCATAAACATTCTTTTTTGAATAGGTTGAATTGGGAAATAAAGGGGAACAATATACATAAAGTTAATTACTGTGAAACAGGGGGTATAACTGCAATTGAAAATTGGAACCGAAATAAATATACTATATCCACCAATGAAAAACTCTGAAAGTCTATGGAATAAACTTTCAGAGTTTTTCATTTGTGTATAGTATAATAAGTAGGCTTCGAATGAGAATTTACTATCTGTTTATTGGCATATCTATGGTTTTTTAGGACCAATTGGTTTCATACAAAAAGCCCGAAGATATCGATTTAGTGAGTGGTTTATTTATGCTGAGAGATAATTTAAAATATCCAATTAGTTATCCAAAAATATAATAGCTATTTAATTATGATTCAAATAAAATATACCAAGTAGTTCTATGAACAGTAGAGTAGACCTTGCGTCCAAAAAAGACTATGCTTCTAATTTTTCTTATTTAATAAATCATTACCAAAATTTCCTCTGAAATCATTAGATTTATAAATAGGTAGATAATTACATACATGCATACTTAATTATAACCATATATTATATGTAACATTTTTTTTAAGGCATAATACAAATATTTTTTGATTCAATTTAATTACTATAAAAACCAACTACATATTTACATCCGTATAATGTTTAAAAATAGCGATTTGACGTATTTGTATTTAGCGTGGCCAGCGATTCTAAAAGTTTGCTGGAGCTGGAACATCACTATCTCAATTACAACTGAGCACTCGTGCGGATTAATAGAGTTCTGATATATGGCTGCTAAACAGTTTATTTAACTGTAGTGATCATATACACACTGAAAGTCAAATAAATTTTCATGTAATAAGGTATTTAACCCCTCCAACGTTTTAGGGTCATATATGACCGGGAGTCCATATTTTATCTTTTTTTTTCTATCATACTTAGATGTTAGAAAGAGATATAATAATTCTTTCCAGTTTCCCTAAAATGTTTATACTAGAAACCATCAATAAAATCCTAAAAATAGCCAAAATGAATTATTCACATTTCGCGCCGCTATCATAACAATGGGTTAACCTATATAAAATTATTTCTTATTTTTTATTATATGAACGAGAAAAAGTGAAGGTACGTTTTTCTTACAAATATCCGAAACAAAACGAAAGTGTTTTCGAAATATCGAGTTCTCTCAATTTTTCTATGATTGGAGTAAAAATGTGGTTAGCGTTTTTACGACATTTTTCACTTTTGATATAAATATTTTATTATTTACAAATATTAATGTTTATTTTTAATGCATACATAGGAAAGATAATTTTATCTAGTTTTATAAACAGTATTTGTTTTTAGGGAAAATTAAAAAATAAGATGTATATAGCGCATTTGAAATATGTACACAGAAAACATTGCAAACTGAACAAGTGATGGAAGTACTGAAGGGTTAAATTAATAGACAAGATGTGTAATGTACAGTGGTACCTCGACATACGAGTTTAATTCGTTCCGCAACCTTGCTCGTATCTTGAATTACTCGTATATCGATGCAGATTTCCCCATACAAAACAATTAGACTACCATTAATCCGTTCCAACCCCCAAAATGTCACCCCAGTTATTTTTGTTACGTGGTTTTGAATAATAAAAACGTATTTTTAAATGACTAATATTTATTGTACAAAAACAAAAAAGAGAATGTAAATAAATAAATTAGATATCTTTACTGGTCTTTGCCTTTTTCGCTACATTTTTCTCGCTTTCACCTGTAAGCCGTTTAGAAAAAAACATGTCCAAGGAGGTTTGTTTCTTCCTCCCTCTCAGAATGTTCCGGAAATGAGTTAGGCAAGTGTCATTAAAAAGATCAGATGCACGACCTGTTGCAACTTTTTCTGGGTGTTTCTTTTCCACAAACTGTGAAACTCTCTCCCACATTCCTAAGATCTCATTTATCTCACTTGTAGAAATAACCTCCTCCTCCTCTGACTCCTCAAAACCAATTTCTTGCATAAAATCCGTGTGATGCTGTGACTGTAACTCTTGTATCTCCTCAGTCGTCAGTTCCTGGGTGTGCTCCTCGACGAGTTCGTTCACGTCTCTCTCTTGCACCTCTAGACCCATGGATTTCCCCAGAGACACAATCTCCTCCTCTACTGACATAGCACGCGCGCTACCGGCGGACCTGATAAACCGAACTCGTATCTTGAAATTCGCTCGTAACTCAAAGCAAAAAATCACTCGCTCGCCGGCTCGTATCTCGAAAAACTCGTATGTTGGGGCACTCGTATGTCAAGGTACCACTGTACTATAATTAATTTATTCATAAGTTTTGAGTACAAAACATATAAATGAAAAAAATAACGTCAATATTCCAAAAGACAATATTTTTTGGTTTTATTCACAAAAATTTTCATGAAATTTCAGAATTAAATATTCGGTACATGTTAGAATATATTAAAAAATAAAACAATGATCATATTATATGGTGCGTAATTAGAATGGCTTTTTTCGGAACATTATTTTTATGCAAAAGCGCTCAATTCCTTCTTCAGGCTTCCATAATATTGAAAAGTATGCGAATAAGAATTTCCAAATAAACACAACGATTTCACAATTGAAAAAAGAATCTTTACTGAATCATTAAAACTGCCAAAATCTTGAAACGGAACATACAAACAAATTTACTGATAGACGAAATAAAAAATTAATTAAATGTTAATATTAATTTTCTCCTCTTATTTTGGCAAGTTGGTTTTAATAAAGCTATGATATAATTTTTTACCCCAGAGAGCACGCCCCATCTATCATCTTCATGGATGAAATTGACTCCATTGGTTCCTCCCGTATTGAATCAGGCAGCAGTGGAGATTCTGAGGTACAGAGAACCATGTTGGAGCTCCTCAATCAGCTGGACGGATTTGAAGCAACTAAAAATATTAAGGTAACTTTATTTACTTTGAGTTTCCAAGGGTGCGCATGAACATTACCATTCTGTACTTCTCCCTCCTACAAAGTGGACATTCAGCATTCCCCAAGATGACATGGGCGATGGGGCAAATAAGGACATCTCAAGGCGTCACATGTGGAGTTAATATTAAAAGAATTTGTGTACAAATGAAGTGTCAAATTGTGACAGTTTTGATGATAAGGAATTACTCCTAATCGCTTGGCTTTTGTAAAATGGGGTCGCGACCTGAAAGATCTTTTGAACATGCTCTAGCGTAAGCAGTATTTTATAATCTCTTTGTAAAAATCCTTATTATTTTAAAGGTGATCATGGCTACCAACCGAATTGACATCCTGGACCCTGCATTGCTGCGGCCGGGTCGTATCGATCGTAAGATTGAGTTCCCCCCACCAAATGAAGAAGCTCGTCTCGATATCCTCAAGATCCACTCAAGGAAGATGAACCTGACCCGTGGAATCAACCTGCGTAAGATCGCCGAGCTCATGCCTGGAGCATCAGGAGCCGAAGTCAAGGTTGGCAATACATATAAAATAAGATTCTTCTGTAATTACTGAATCCCAGATTTGGGAGTGATTTATTTTTGATGTATGGCCAAATTAGGTTATGATAGTATTTTATGGGAAGGGATTGGTCATAATAATTATGTAAAAAAGAAACATTTCTAAATGTTATGGACATCTCTTGTACTCTAATAATGAGTTTAAAAAAATGGCTCTCAGCACTGATTTAAATTTAAGGCGATGCCATACGTAGTAATGCAAAATCATGTGTTTTTGGTTTGAAAATTTGGTCGCCTAGAAATGTTTCAGATGCTTTAATTAAATACTGCGAGTAGAATACATTTTGGCCTTTGAAATAATCGAGTATTTTTTAGATAAGTCTTTTTATAAGCCCAAAAAAAAATAATGTAAAGGCCTATGAAAACTGCTTTAAAGTTCAAAATCTCCTACTTACGAACCAAAGATATTAGAAGAACGAGATGTGCTATGAGCAGTTCATACTGTGTGGAATTGTTTTGCCCAGTGTCGCCGGTTTTTTTCACCAATACTACTGCACACCTTCGCTTACGCTAAGGTATCCGCACTAATACATAGAACAGATTTCTGTGCGTACACGTCCCGACAGTATTCAAAGTACCCTAATTAGGTAGTACTCCGCCTACGGTCCGGCGGCCAACATAGCATATCTCGTTCTTCTAATATCTTTGTTACGAACCCATTTTCGGTTATGATTTTATTGTATAATGTGGCAAATTAAGTTATTTATAAAATGATCGAAAATAAAATAAAAGGCACTTTTTGGCCATGTTTTTTTCTTGCATAAATCAAAACAGGCAGATGGTGTTAAGCGGGAATTTAAATCTTATCGCAATCTACGTAAGTGTTGTTATTGATAGCGGCTCAATTTAAAATATTACACGATTATTATTAGTTCATCGCCTTAAACGGTTTAAAATGATTTACGGCTCGTATGCGAATGAGTTACCGGCATCTGTTTTGCCTCCTTCATATAATCCGGGCCTTTCAAGACCCGCATTAATAAATCCCTTCCTACAGCCCTACCTAACCTGCCTCACAACGCTGACCAACCGGGTGGCGACATAGCTCCCCTGCCTTTACACTGAACAAGACAGTACACTAAGGGTCAGTTGTTTCACGCAACAATTGGTTAATAATTATATAATAACAGAACTTGAAGAGAACCTTATAAAACTACTTTGAAATTTTATGAATTGTTCAAATTCTGTGAAACAATTGGCCCTAAAACTAACATTTTAAAATTATGCTTCTGTTGTTTTGAATATAAAAATTAGAAAAAAAAACTGATCTCCAACTGTTTGTCCATTTTTTTTTATTCAAAGCCATCGAGTTAATCACTCGAGCGATGGAGATTTCCGGATATTCGGTTTTCGATTCGGCAATTCGATTTAATTAATATCATACCTACAAATCTTAATTCGGAAACATATGTATGAACTGCTTACTGCTCTTCAAATCTAATGAATCAACCTAGAATAAAATAGACTTCACCGTTTATCCCATATTTTAAGGTTTAAAAAAAATGTCACTTTTATGTGGTTCCATGTTTCGTCTATGCTTAGACCGTCCATTTTCTTCTCATTCAATCTCATCTCTGCACAATTCACATACTTACTTCTCTCATTATCGTTTTGTAGTTTTTCTATTTTGATTCTTGTTGGAGCTATTACCGTTTTCACTTTAGAGCGCCAACCGCGAAAGAGGTTTACTCTCGACACCACCAAAAAGTGAGTCTTTGTGAATCTGCTAGAGAGATGTGTGGAATAAGTACGCAAGGTAGGAAGAAAGGTGATGCATGGTGGGATGATGAGATTAAAGCACTGGTCTCAGAGAAGAAGAAAGCATGGTTATGTCTGATTGCGGCTGGCAGTGCTTCCAGTGAAGAGAAGGATCGAGCGAAAGAAGTATATAAGGAATGGAAGAAAAAAGTAAGAGTTGGAGTGAAAGAACGAAAGAAACGCCTGGAAGAGGAAGAAGGAATGAAAATGACAAACCATTTCCAAGAAAACATTAAGTTGTTTTGGAAGGAAGTCAAAAGGTCCCGGTGTGGCCCTGAAACCGGAAGCATGAAAGTGATAAAATCGAAAGATGGAAAAATGTTGACGAATGAGGAAAAAATAAAAGAGAGATGGATGAAGTATTTCGAGGAAGTCTTTGAAAGCGAAGTGAGTGACAGTGATTCTAGCGGCGAATCAGATATGAATGATGATGGACTGAATGTTACCGAAATTAGCATAGATGAGATAGAAAGATCAATTAAGTGTATGAAGAATGGTAAGGCTGTCGGTTTCGACAATATTGCTGCTGAATATTTTAAAGGAGGTAGCCGTATAATTCTCACATGGTTGTGCAATCTTTTCAACCAATGTTTAAAGGAATGTTACACGCCTTTAGATTGGAGAAGGGCAGTGATCATGCCATTATACAAAGGTAAAGGGTCACGTATGGAATGTGGGAATCATAGGGCTATTAGCCTGCTAAGTTCAGTTGGCAAGCTGTATGGTAGAATTTTGATTAAAGGGTAAGAAAGGAAACAAAGGATAAAATATGGGATGTGCAAGGTGCCTTTATGAGTGGAAGGGGGTGCATGGACCAGATCTTCTCATTGCGTATGCTCACCGAGAAGTTTCTGGCAAAAAACCAGAAACTTTTCTGTGCCTTTGTAGATCTACAAAAAGCATACGACCGAGTCGACAGGAAAAAGCTATGGAAGGTGTTGTCCAAGTATGGAGTGAATGCGAATCTGACTCAGGCAATTGCGTCTCTATATGAGGGAAGCGTTGCATGTGTTAGGGTGAACGGTGGTTTTACGGGGTGGTTTGATATCACAAAAGGTGTTAAACAAGGCTGCGTAATGTCACCGTGGTTATTCAATCTATACATGGATAATTGTATGCAAGAATTGAAAGAGGTGGGATTGGGCGCGAATTTGAGTAATCTGAAAGTATGTTGCCTGTTGTATGCTGATGATGCGGTGCTGATTGCTAATAGTATGGATGATCTGCAGTCTCTCGTGTCTAGGATGAACGAAGTATGCGTGAAGAATGAGTTAATGATGAATGTAAGTAAGTCTAAAGTAATGGTGTTTGAAAGAGAAAGTACGAAAACAGTGTGCAATATAGCTGTGAATGAGGAATACTTGGAGCAGGTGGATGAATTTGTGTATTTAGGAAGCATGTTTACGAGAGATGGGAAGGCTGACAGAGATATTGAAAGAAGAGTAAATGCAGGTAACTCCATTAATGGAGGACTGAACGCAGTTGGCGCTAACAAAAAATTGTCCAAAGAATCGAAGTTAGCAGTCCACAATGGAGTGCTGGTACCTACCCTGATGTATGGAAGTGAGGCATGGAACTGGCAAAGAAAGGATGAAAGTAGATTGAATGCTGTTGAAATGAGATCCCTGAGGCGTATGTGTGGTAAAACCATGTATGATCGTGTGAGGAATGTGGATATCCGCAAAGAGTGCAAGGCTGATGTAAGCGTAATGAGTAAGATCAAGAAAGGGACGCTTAGATGGTTTGGGCATGTAGAGCGAATGAGCGAAGAAAGGAGTGTAAGGAGAATATACGATGCAAATGTGAATGGTAGCAGAAGTCGGGGACGCCCGAGGAAGACATGGCATGACCAAGTGAATCAGATACTTGAGTCGGGCCATGTCAAGAGTCAGAACAATAGAAGAGTATGTATGAGACGATGTATGAATGTGAATGAGGCAAGGAGTGTGTGCCAAGACCGAGTTGTTTGGCGGTCCGTCCTCTCTGCCTACCCCTGCGGGGAAACGGCGTGATGGTTAGTTAGTTAGTTAGTTTAGTTTAAAAAAAATGTCTTTAAATATATAAAATCACTAACCTAAATTCGGATAGCTATCGCTCTAATAGTTAATAAATCGGTGACCGGATAAATCATCACAATGATAATTCATCTCGTCTTTAAAAAGTTATATAAAGTCATGGAAAGTGATGAAACAAAAACTTTATTAACTGAGTTAAGTATGTTAGGTTAGGTTAGTTAAAATTTTATTTTTTTTTCATCGTTTCTAATGACTTATCACTTTTTAAAAGTGTGTTGAATTGTCACTGTGTCACTATCATGGAACCAATAAATCAGCTAATCAATGTACTGATTTGAACCTGTGCCAGAATTAGGAATTCTGTGCTGCAAAACATTCACTGTGAATATTGTCCTAAAGTAAAACCAATGAAAAATAATGACTAATGACCATTAATGTGTTATTTTTTATTTCTAGGGAGTGTGCACGGAGGCTGGTATGTATGCCCTACGAGAGCGCCGTGTTCACGTCACCCAGGAAGACTTTGAAATGGCTGTCGCTAAAGTCATGCAGAAGGATTCTGAGAAAAATATGTCCATTAAAAAATTATGGAAGTAGAAATCTATTACACTGTTTTATGCTTTCCAATTTTGTAATGTCTTGCTTTAAATAAATAAAAAATTATAATGTTTTATTTGAGTCTGTCAATGATTATCCTTTTTTATGTTATGCAGTGTGACATCTGAAATGGGTGCAGTGGAATAATTAAAACTAGCAGATAAAAATCCGCTGCCACGGTTTGAAACGGTTCTTTTTGAAAATAACAGAGGATATTAACACGTTCCCGGACGAGCATGCTATAGCATTCGCATTGGATAGTTTAATTATGTCGCGGATGCTATAGCATTCGAAGTTTATTGAGTTTTTTTTGTCAGATATGCTTGAGCAGTTGCTTTATCCTTATAAAATATAGGTAGTCTATTTCTTACTGTCACTGCTGACACAACCACAGATCGCTTACTGTCACATGAGACCTTTTCTGCACACAAAGATAAAACAGTGTTTACCCCTTCCCGTACAGCTCGCCCGGCGTACCCCGCGTGGTTACGTATGCTATAGCATGCGTCAAATGTATTGAGATACGTCTGCTATAGCATTCGCGTCGCACTTGATGGTGTTGGTTGGTACGTATCATGACGGAAATGCTAGAGCATTCGCAAAAATCTAATACAAAAAAATAGTGCCAAAGTAGGGTGACTCACTGCCCGCGAACGTGTTAATAGATGAGAGATATTATGTGTAGGAATGCACAATGTATGGAAGGAGGGAAAACAGGATGACCAATGTATCTGCGAAGGAGCGCACAACACAATCACAATATAAAGAGTTCCACCGCGACACCTCGAGGTAATTATCGCCACAATAAAACGAATGAGTACTTAAACGATATTATGCACTTCTAAGATAGTCAATGTCATCTTTTTTACTTTTCAACATGTACACGAAAAACACCAACAGATTGCATCGTAGTCTCAATCCTTCTTCAATTTTCAAAACAAATGCAATCGAATTTGCATAATGATCTTGCCATTGTTTCAAATTTCAAATATTTTTTCAGTAAGGTGATGTATATTAGCCACTTCTGTTTACAACAATCCTAAACCGTAGAGTCATTAAAATAATAATACTATCAGATATGAGCTATCAGGTAATGGGTGATTGATATTATTTATTGTTCGTCGAGTTTTGCGCGTGTATCTACCTCTCATAACTTGATTATTCACTATTGTGTGCAAACATGTAACTGCAATCCCTTAGAAAATGTAGACAACATCAAATACCTAGGGGTAAAAATAGATGGGGTTCCTGCCTGAAGACTAATACAACCTCTTAATATTGCCCAAAAACTGATTCTCAAAATTATGTACAAGAAAAAATTCAGAAATCCTACTTTATAAGGAATGTAATATCATGAATTTAAAACAACTATTAATCACACAAACGCTTTGCAGATTTTTTAACAAAATTAGTTTGGCGAAAAAAACACAGTAAATTCGTACTACAAGAATTGGCTCTGGTCTGAACTTTATAGCAATTCACACTAAATCTTCATTTGGGCAAAGACATTATTTGTACCAGGCTCCACTTCTACATAATAGCAGAACAGAAAACATTAAGTCGTCAAATTCTTTGTGTACTTTTAAAAAGAATGTAAAATTATTTGTGTTAGCTGAGGATTTCCAACATTTTTTTTCATCTTTGTCCTTTTAAATATGGCATAAATATGTTTATTATTTCATTCTTTTCGTTTTATAATGTAATTTTTTTTTCTCCTTTTTAAAATTTTATAATATTTTTTTTGCAATCAAATATCAATGTATATCATGGTCACCCTACATTTTGACTACTTTACACTGTAATGAATTGGCTGGAATTAGATTAATAGGTACCATGTAGGAACCCAATTCATCTTTTTATTATTTTGTAAAATTATTAACCTCAACACTGCTCAACACAGGCTTGTCCTAGTGAGGTTAAAAATTCTAATGTAAAAAAAGATACAATGTAAAGAAAAAATAAACAACAACACCTGTGCACAGGTGATCAATAATAATCAGTAATCAATAATAATGATCAGTAATCAATCAATGCTGCAAGTTCCTTAGAGTGCTTCATTGAAATACCTGTAAAACAGACTTAGCATTCCTAAATCTCGGCTGTGCGTTAGATATGGCAATCGGTCTGTTTACATCGGAATGATTCCCCAAAAACCATCTGAAATGACTTTGACCTTTGGAACAATGCTAATTTAAAGGAAGCAAAGCCTTGCGATGTTGTGAAGTAAATATTTTAATACACAGGTAATGTTTCTGCTATCGTGGAACGAGAACACGCCGTCAGATGGAATGCAGGAAAACACTTCTTCTTCTTGACATATAAATTTATTAAATCACAATATAATTGCAGAGGATCTTATTTTCGTCTGCTCAAACTTAAACTGGAAGAAATAAAGGTCTAGTTTCCTTTATTCTTCAGTTTTCCCTAGGTTTACATAAACCTAGTAATTATCTCACGACTGACTGCGTAGGTACGCATGTACTTACCAGTTATATCAATACTAGCTCCTGCCTAGGTACGCCTGTACCTACCAGTTATATGAACACTGTCCTTTTTCTGGGAGGTATCTGTATTTAAACTAAATTCTGAAGGACATTTTACCAAAATAAAGATGTTCTACCCGCTCGTTGGCAAACAACATTCTTAACATAAAATAAAATGCACTTAACTATTCTTAATGATACAGACGTGATTTAAACAATACAAATATTTTAAAGGAATTATTTTAAGGGAGATGAAACTTTATTTGGGGCTTTTATTACTATATTTTATTTTTTGACAGGGGTGGGAAAGGTATTGGAAAATATTTTTAGGCATAATGGTTTAACTAGGGTCATCATAAAATAGAGAGCGAACAGCTCTATTTGAAAGCTGCCGCCGCTTGAAATAAAATGTGACGAATTCTTAAATCATAAATGATACACAAACAAGGCAATATTTTTATAAAAATACCAGGCCAAAGAATTGTTTTATTGTAGGGTCGAATCTGCAAATGTGGGAAACTACACTAAATTTGAAAATACGAACTATGGGAACTGGCTTGAAGGCTAAATTTTATTGAGCAATATGTAATAGTCGCATTCTGGAAGATACAGGTAATATTGGTAGGTATAAGTTACACTGTTATTGCAGATTTATAAATGTAAAATACTAGATTTAATAGACTAAATTCTAAGCTAAATAAAATATATTAAAAAAAAACACTATTCTAATCCAAACGTAATTCCTGCACTCTCTCTTCATCCGCAGCATCCTTCATTAAATGTACAGAAGTATCTTCCCAGTGCGTATAGTTAGATTAATACATTTATTTTACAAGCAATAATTATTAGCCTGAAACACTCATCCAAATTGAAAAATCTCCTGATAAAAGATACATGACGCCAACGGGACTTGAACCCGTGTCCTTTCGATTTCGGGTCGACAGCTCTGACCACTGAGCTATGGCGGCTTATCTCTTATCCGCGAAATAATTCAATATATACTAGTGTTTCATTCAACAATTACTGCTTGTTACATTTTTTCACCTGAAAACAACCAACTTTATTTTATATGAGAAAGGTATTGTAAGTGCTAACTCTCTCACTAGATGGCGTCGAGACAAATTGTCTACATTTTTTGGTGAAGATACTAGAACTTGTCAAATATTAATTATTATTTTTTTGGTAAACTAATGTTTAAGACAAGATTTTTTATGCATTTTTTATATATATATTTTTTTTTGGTAAACTAATGTTTAAGACAAGATTTTTTATGCATAGCACAAAGGGTAACAATTATTTTATAAGCAATAATTATTAGCCTGAAACACTCATCCATATTGAAAAATCTCCTGATAAAAGATACATGACGCCAACGGGACTTGAACCCGTGTCCTTTGGATTTCCGGTCGACAGCTCTGACCACTGAGCTATGGCGGCTTATCTCTTATCCGCGAAATAATTCAATATATACTAGTGTTTCATTCAACAATTACTGCTTGTTACATTTTTTCAGAGTGTTTCAGGCTAATAATTATTGCTTGTAAAATAATTGTTACCCTTTGTGCTATGCATAAAAAATCTTGTCTTAAACATTAGTTTACCAAAAAAAAAAAAAAGATTAATACATATTTACAAGTAACATTGCTATAAATCTCCTAAACACTCATAACCAAGATTAAGAAGATTATGTATGAGATGATGCATGAATAGCCCTATAATACACACACCGCTCTCCTAGTGTCCGAAGCAGTTCGTAACCAACAAATAATTTTTTAGTAGTCAAAAGGGCAAAAATTAAAAACACATCTAATTACTTTTATAAGCACTTTTAATATAATATTGTCTAATTAATAATGTATACATACACATCATTTATAATATTTTAATATTTACCTGTTCTATAGATATTTGATATAATTATGTGTTTAAAAAATCGCATTGTTATAAGTACATAAAATTAGCTAGAGCCTAGGAACTAAATAATAAAATTGTATAAATGGGGTATTCAGGTGATTTTTCACAAAAACGGTGATATACAAATTTTCCAATTATTATTGATAAATAAATGTGGTAGTTAAAACAGCAACGCTAAACAAATTGTTGTTTAAAGTATATTTGTATAGAAAATGAAATGAGCTAATAATTATTAAATAATTTACGATTTCTTAAAATTTGACAATGGTGCGTCGATTTTGTTGTTCGAAAGCGCGCAATATTTAAAATTCCGCTAGCCTAATGGTACAGGGTTTTCCAATAAGAGGTGTTATTTTGAATAGCCCGCTATTTCGGTAGATGTTACTTTTGAAGCTGTCATTTTTTTACATTTGACAAGTAGAAACTACGCCATTAATAAAAATGGAATGATACACGCTTCAACAACGCATTGAAATTATTAAAATTCACTTGAGTGAATCAAATGCAAATCATCTTGAGTGATGAGCCCCATTTCCACCTCGGTGGCTTCGTCAACAAGTAAAATTGTCGCATCTGGGGCTCGGAAAACCCAAGAGTTATTGTTGAAAAGCCTCTCTATCCTCAACGTGTGACTGTTTGGTGCGGTTTATGGTCCGGCAGGAGTCATTGGACCTTACTTTTTAGAATATGGGGCTGGAGCAACAGTTACCGTGAATGGATTGCGCTATCGAGAGATGATTAATGATTTTTTATGGCCGGAATTGGATGGTATTGATTTGGACAACGTTTACTTTCAACAAGACGGCGCTACGTGCCAGACAAGCAACGAAACCATTGATCTTTTACGATTGAATATCAAAATAACACCTCTTATTGGAAAACCCTGTATTTTGTTATTTGGAAAGGATATTTTTTACCGAGTGAAGCATTGTGCAGCCAGAAACACGTCCTCTCGCCGGCAAATCTGGGTGGCATAAATAAACCTCTCATCTGGGCGGATTCCATGCGGATTCTAACCGATATGATCCAAGTCTATCGGTAGATGGCATAAGGTTGAAATTCTTCGTTAAAAATTTGTTGTGTTCTGGCCATGTTAATTCATTAAAAAAACATCCCAAAAATGCATTTTTATTTTATTTTATGTAATTCAGGCATAAACATTAAAAGGTTTTCCGATTATTTAGTAAAGATCTTAATTTTCCACATTATACAATAAAATTACATTCGAAAAGAGATTCGTGAGTAGATTTTGAACTTCAAAGTATTTTTTATAGGTCTGATACTTATAATTATACTATTTTTTCTCGGCTTTTAAAAAATCTCGATTATTTCCAAGGTCAAGATGAGTTCTACTTTCAGTCTTTAATTAAATTGTCCATAATATTTCCAAACGATCAAATTACAGACGATTTTGCATTGAATCGCCTTAAATAATTTAAGCGTATTTCTTAACCGTTATACTTAACTTAGAGAAAAATGTAACTTTAATGCATTATTTTTCATCTCCCCGGTCATAAATAGTTGTTTATTGTAGTAAATTAAGTGGAAACCAAGTGTTATTTTAATTTTTTGGGGTATTAAGCGTGTAGCGGAATTCGGCGGTTTTATCATTGCGAGTATTTACTCTGAATCATAAATAATCCACTCAATTTAGTATGATCAACTAGTCTATAATATTAGTAACACATCCAACTCCAGTAAAATATTGGTATTCTCAACAACTTCATAGAATTAGATCAACTTAAGTGTTTTCTTTGGTCAACAGAATGGGTCGTAAGCAGAAAGATGCAAGGAAAATCAGTAAACACACGGAGAAGGAGATGAAAAAAGGTTTGGAGATGATGAAAGAAGGGCATAGTCTTCACAAATCTGCAGAAGCTGCTGGCATCCCGTACCCAACTTTTCGGCGCTACTGGCTCAAGTCGAAGACTTCGGAGCAGCCCATAAGATTAGTTCCACATTACGACGTTAATAGAATATTTAGCGAAGATCAAGAACGGACCCTAAAGGAGTATATCAAGAAATGTGCTTCTTTGTTTTATGGACTATCAATCTACGAATCCCGAAAATTAGCTTATCAGATGGCCAACGTGAACGGCATAAAAGTGCCGGCATCTTGGCATGCCAACAAATTAGGTGGCGTCGACTGGCTTCGTGGCTTCCGCCAACGACATCAAGATCTGTCTCTCCGTAAACCTGAAGCCTGTAGTTTGGCTATAGCTACTGCTTTCAATAGACCAAATGTGGATACGTTTTTTGATAATCTGGAAAGAACGTTAAAGCGGAATCCTGCTGCTTTTGCTGATGGAACCAGGATATTCAACTTGGACGAGACTGCCACCACTAACGTACAAAAACCGGTTGAAGTTCTCGGTCCAAAAGGAAAAAAAAATCTTGGAAAAGTGACGAGTGGTGAAAAATGCACACTTGTCATTACGTGTGGCATTATCAGTGCAAATGGACAAGCCTTGCCACCTGTTATGGTATTCCCAAGAAAAAACTTCTTACCGAAAATGATCAAAGGTACACCACCTGGAACATTGGGGCTGGCTACTCCCACAGGTTGGATGAATAGTGACCTGTCTGTAGAGGTGATAAAGCATTTCATCAAGCATTCTGGCAGTTTACCCCAGCATCCAAGTATTTTGATATTTGATAATCACGAATCTCATTTATCTATTGAGGCGTTGGATCTGGCAAAAGCATCTGGAGTAACGATTATCACATTACACCCGCACACGTCTGCTAAGCTCCAGCCTTTGGACGTTGGTGTTTTTGGCCCCTTCAAAGCTTACTACAATAGTGCAATAGATTCATGGCTGCTGAGAAATCCTGGTATTCCACTGACTATTACGAGATCGGCGAAATGGTGGGATATGCATTCCCACGTGCCATGACGCAAGTAAATATTATGCATGCTTTTAAAAAAACCGGAATTTATCCATTTGACAGAAATATATTTACGGATGATGACTTTTTACCGAGCACAGTGACAGATCGCCCAGTTCCTGTCCAGACATTACCAGATGGTCGACCATCAAACTTAGTTATTGAAAAAGATACATCACCAGCAGACTTCGAAGACCTTTCAATAGCTGGACCCTCTGGGCTTTCAAGAGCAGAGTCTGTTTCTTTTATTGGTCGGCAGGAGGCAGGCCCTCGGAAAAATATGAGAAAGCCTAGTCAACTAGGTCGTAGTTTGATTGCTACAGATACGCCTGAAAAAATCGAAATCAATCAACAGCGATCAGCTGCCAAAAAGAGGAAGGATGCCAAAAATAAAAAAAATTATTCGTGCCGTTTTAGCATCCAGTTCAGATGATGAAACAGAAATCTCCATTCAAGATTCAAGCATTGACATGAATTGGATGGAGAATGATGAGATAGACCTGACAGAAGAAATGATGATGGAACCGTTAGAGAGAATTTGTTGTGGTAGTGTTTGACATGAAAAAAACAAGAATTTATTATATTGGGAAAGTTCTTGAAACACGGAATGATTCCCTGGAATAGGTACTTCATCAGTTTTCTTAGACTACAGACAAGAGGTCCAGAACAATTTTCTCTACCCAATGTTCCTGACTTATCATTTGTAAAAGAGCATGACATTAAATATATTCTCCCAAAACCAATTGTATCTGGAAGCACTAAGAGGCAGCAGCAGTCATTTTATAAGTTTGATGTTACCTTTGCTATAAACATTCGCTAAATCTTTTGCTCTAAAGGTAAAAAATTGCGTTACTTATTTTTTTACAGCTCTGCGAGTTTTTATGTTTTGTAATTTGTAGTTATTTTCTTATCTTGCTACTTTTTTTTAGTTATGGGTTTTTTATATTGTATAAAGTATAAATTATGTTTATAAATAAAGCCCTGATTATTTTCTTAATTTATTTGTTTTATTGCAAGGATTATCAATATAATTTTCAGGAGAATTAATATGTTGGTCCACTGTGTACTTCTTCGGCTCACTGTGTACCATGCCTGCGGTTCACTGTGTACCAGCATTGTACAAAGTGAACCAAAATGTCATTTTTTATATAAATCATTATATATAATTAACAGTAAACTCTGCGAAAATGAGTTTATGCACATAGAAAGCCAAATAAATACTGAAGATAACAACATTTATTTGACAGTTCTACGTTGAATTTTGGTGGCCCAGGTCAACTCGGAAAAAAGTGTGGTTCACTGTTGACCCACTGACCCTATATATATTTTCGATTTCTTTTTATTTATTTTTATTTTTACTGGGTTTTACAGATGATCACACTTACGTGAGAACAATCCACTTATAAAAACTCAGTTATTGTACAATTACAAAAATCTACAATTAAATAAAGATACAAAAAATTAAATACAGATACATACAATTAGAAAACAAAAACATCAAAAAATAAAATCAATAATTCACTAAAATGAAGAATAGTGTACGAGAGAAAACCAAGGCACACAACCATATAACAAACAAGGATATACCCATAAGCACAAAACCATGGTAGGATTTTAAAATAAGGTACTTATATTTATGCACACAACTCATGTATTAGAATGTATGGGAAATTTCAGAAGTTGGAGGCATTCTTAATATTACAGTGCACTAGTGCACCCCACAATGCCACAATGCTTCGCTGTTGCTAATGCCTTTCTCTGGCGTCTCCAACTTCGTCCACCATTCACTACTGTATGCCACAATGTTACTGTTAAAAACACTACGTTGACTTTAATTCGATTCCGTATCTCATTCCGGTACAGAGATATTGCGTTAAGTATTCCTCGGGCGTCCCCGACTTCTACTATTCAAACCACTCTCTAAACACTTCCGGCACTAATAAGAACAAACTTTGAAAATTTCAGCAATATCGGTCTACTACTTTTTGAGTTTTGCGAGCACAAACATACACAGTATGAATTTTTATTTAGGTAGTATATAAGATTTGGCATGATGGATAGTTATTTTGACAGCTTATCGAGAGGACGGTGAAATACCCCAATGAAAACGAGAAATCATTTATCTGTTAGGTTGGGCAGTTTTATTATACAAAAAAACCTTCTTATAATTAGTCTTAAACTTACTGTATTTTTAAATGTATATTAAATAAGAAGAAAACAAAAAAGGCAAATAGGTTCCCCGACCTGAATAATGTCCATTTTTTATTTCGTTCAAATACTACCTAACATATTATTATTTGTATTATTTATTTTGGCTTTTACCCATTTAGAGTGATCTTGGCCATTCACAAATATTTTTTTTAAACAAATACAGCAAATGACAGTACATAAATATACAGATGATTATACAACATAAACATAACGTAACATAAATAAACCTAACATAAATATAACATAACACACGTACAATAAACTGTATAGAGCTGGCTATCTCACATGATTACTGACATAAATAAACCACTCTCATTACTGAATTACTGAGCCCATGTGATGTTAGGTGCCGTTGGGGACTGTAAAAAAAACAATACATCATAGCTGTCAGATAAGCCCTTTGTCCCACTGGCCATAAATAAACCACTCTCCCACTGGCTCAGTAAACAGTCCGAAATCGACAAAAACCGGAGACCCTGCGCAGAAAAGTCCCACAATGGCTGCTCTGCAAACCATGGACCTTTTTATGTCCATTCTGCAAACCGTAGTGAACTTTACTTTTCTGCGGTTTTGTCTATTTCGTACCATTACTGAGCCAGTGGGATGACGGGCTTAAATATTTTCTAAAATGGGAAATTTGAAGACCAAGTTCATTCCCGCCGGTTGATTACATGAAAGGGTAAGTACTGACCGTACTGACATACATTTTTTCACAATTTTCTCATTGTCGCAAACATGATAACACTAAAATATAAAAAAAATAACTACATGTCAAAATGGACACGTATGAAAGTGTATTACTCGTAAAACCAGAGGTTTTCGTCTTTAAAATACCTCCTAGGACTACTAATAGAGGCTACAGGTAGTTATTATAGAGTCCTCTTATGTTCTTTATACTTTAAAAGCATTTTACCATTTTGTAAATTGAGCAATTTTGCTCTGCAAAACGCCCCTTGAATTGATTTGTTTTCTTGCAGAGCTGCTGATTGGAACCTCCAGGAACCACAATGGACAGGTCGAATGAGACTCATATCAAAGGGAACGGAATGTTTCATCAAGCTGGAAGACAAAGTTACCGGAGATCTCTTCGCCAAATGCCCAATCGAGACGTACCCAGGAATAGCACTGGAAGCTGTGACAGATAGCTCTCGCTATTTTGTTCTGCGAATTCAAGATGATAATGGTAAAAAGAGTTCCCAAAACTCGTTTATTGTTCAAGTATAACCATTAGTTTAACACATTTAATCAACAAGCATTATCATCACTAACATAATGGTTAGTGATGATAATGCTTGTTATAAAAAATCCTGCATTACTCATTGTTGTCCTACTTTCCTCATGATAAACAATGAAAATTATGTTTTATACTATCAAATTTTACAGGAAACTGTTAGGACGAGTTGTTTCGGAGAATTTGAACCATTCATCACATTTCAACATTCATTATCAAGTTCTGTGAAAGATTTATTCGAGTTCTGTTTTATATCAGTTCTGTCAAGCAACTAGCCTATAATGGTACAATAACAGAACTTGAATATGAATTTCACAGAACCCGAAAATGAACGTTGAAATTTGATGAATTGTTCAAATTCTCCGAAACAATTCGTCCTTAGAATATTTCATGTTCTGTGTAAATCAGATCTAGAACTACATAGGAATGATTTATTAAAATATATAACAATTATTTATGTAGGTACTTTTTTTTCCAATGATGACATAATATTATGACAATATAGTATGACATACTATAATATTATGACATGAATATAATTGAAGCAATGATATTACTCTATTCATTTTGTACTTTAAATGTACTGCAATTTATAGCAAGGTAATCTTTAACTCATCAGGCCATCTGCCAGGCTTCTGTAATATGAATCCTATAATTTCTTTACCCGCTATATCCGATTTTTTGACAAAATGATCTGAGTATGACATCTTGTTCACATTTTTGCGAGCAACAAGGGGAGCCTAAAATTGAGTTTCAAAACCCTCCTTATCACGACCAAAAACCATGTTAAAACTGCGAGTGAGAAACCAAATCCGCTATATCATACAGAAAGTTACTATCAAAACGCGCTATATCGGATTCAACCAATCACAAGCAGTTATTTTGCCAAAATACAATATGGCCGCCGCTCTGACGCCACGCTCGTGTGTCAAAATGATTTACGCTTGTGTTTCTAAACCCGCCATGTCAGCTCAGTTGACTTTCAAAAGCCTCTATATCACGAATATATATATGAAGTGAGTATCAAAATCTGCTTTATCCATTTTATTTATCGAAATTACTTAATTATTGCTAGACATATATAGAAAAATAAATGCTTTTCGAAATTTTATTACTCCAATTCATTATATAAAAAATTGTAATGCAATTACTTATGTACGCTAGAGATGTGACAGTTTTTTGCGGTTTTCTCCAAATCAATGAAAGTTGATATAGCGGGTATATAAATTACACGACTCATATAATAGATGGAAGTTTGTACAATTATTTTATAGAATGGAAGAAAGGACAGATGGAAATCAAACAATTATTTTTTTTAAATGAATGAAGATAGAATAGATGGAAATTTACATAATTATTTTATAGAATGAATAAAAACATGATAGAAGGACATTTATACAATTTATAGAATTAATTAAGGCGCTTGAAATGAGGCAATGAGGTTGTCTCTTATATTTGAAATTTCATGTTACGTGTTCACAAATGTATATATTAAAACATCCCGAGGACAGAACTTTTTGAATTTTTGGAAAATACCAAATAGTATCGAAGATATACGCCATCAAAATGTTTTATACTTTAGGAGAATCTCGCGGGACAGGTGATGAGCGTGTGACATCCCGGTACATAAATTGACTGGCGTGGTAGTATTCGGTTCTGCCATTCGAATTGTAAATTGTGTCTCGTGACGTCACGGGTATTTTGAGCGGCCATTTAACCCAAATTCATTTCTTAACTTTGTCGTTTTTAGACATAAAACTAATTTCACCGCCGTCATTAAGTTTTTAATTATAATACATTTTTATAAAAACAAAAAATTAGGAGACAACCTCGTTTCCTCATGGGACATATTTACCCCAATGTACCTTACGGTTTTTTACACTATATGAATCTCATTTGTAAATTTGCTACCAAGGTTAAAAACATTATTAAAATAAATGTAAATTGCCATTTGTTCACATATTGATTAATTTAGAGGAAAAAATAATGGTGTCAAATAAAACACTCTAATTTAGACGAATATCAATCAATTTTATCAATTCTTTTTGCATTATAAAGAAAAAATGTTTATTGATATGAATATGAAAAAATAAACATAAAATATCAATATTATTGTATTTTATTTCTTTTTGAAATTGAAATTGATCATTTGTTGCTTTAGAAAACACTTTTGTCGGAGGAATATTGGCAAAATTTGGTGTTTCTTCTTTTCTGAAGATGAAGAGGAGATAGAAGGCTCACTTTCAATCCTCAATCTTTTTCTTCCATGCGTTATAATACTGCTATCATCACTATTTGTATCTGTTGTTTCACCTCCCGTAGAATCACTAGGAATCGAATCAATGTTCGAAATAATAGCATGTGACATGGTTATGTTTTTTAAATAATATAAAAAACCCGAAAAAGGTTATTTTTAAATGTATAAGAATGCACTCTCATTACAAATTACGCGCGAGGTTAGCATACGTCCACTTCCGCGGAGCACCAAAAACACACTGAAACTCGCAGCGCTCTGCGCCATGCCGCAATTTTCGGTACAAACGATCGCAGCGCTTTTGCGACTCGTAGCATTCTAACGGTTAAGCTATTATCACATTTATTGAAATAAGCACAACAAACCTTTAGCGTGTGTTAGACTGAATTAATCGTAAAAGCTATATTTTCAAGCCATATTTTGACAGAGGGTCGGAGTATTTCTGGTTTGCAATAAAATCCAAAAAGGTGGAATATTTCTGAACGTATCTGAAAACGAAAACTGCTTTTGAAAGGTGATAACATACGCTTTCAAATTTTATCATTATAAATAAAAATATAATTTTGGATATATTCAAATTTTGAATGCGAACATAAAAAAAAATTAGAATGAGTTATCTTAATTTTTTTGTCACTAAAATAACTCATACCCAAAAATATATAAAAACATACGCATTTTCTTAGATAAATGTATTACAAACGTTATTTTCACCTCACTTTTTTGTCATTTCATATAAAAATAATTCACGAGGTTTCATAATTTTTTTTCAAATTGCGTTCGGATTTTCTGGTTTCATAAAAGTGCACATTAAAATTTTTCTGTAGTTAGCTTATGGATTTGAATATAAAGCGTGGTGTTTATTCTTTCTAACACCGTTTAGAACACAGGTTCTAAAACTTATTTCGACCACAGCCCACTTTAAGATAAAAAAAAAAATCTAGTGCTCCCCATATTTTTTAACTTACATTTGTTATATTGCCATCTGTTGCATATCTTAAAAACATTTATTGCAAATATAATTAATTTTTGACGTTGGTAAGTCGTTGCAAGCAACAGAATATCTGATGGAGACTTATTGCGTGTTTTGAGGAAATTGACGAACTTAGTCAATCACCTATTGTCATGACTTGAATAATAATTTATGATAGAATAAACAGCACACATATAAATTATGATTCCATTATAACTCAACACAATGACAATTCAGTGATGAAAAAAAATTAACCTAACCTACATAACCTTGTTTTTGTTTCATAACTTTTCATGACCTTATCTCTTATAAAAGGTGTGTTGAATTGTCATTTTAAAGTCACCATAAATTATTACTCAAGTCACGATTTTTCCAGAAACAATAATTGGTGATTGACTGAGTTTGTCAATTTCCCCAAAGCACGCAATAAGTCTCCGTCAGATATCACCTGTGACGACTTACCAACATCAAAATTTACTGTTTTAATATAAATAATTATTATTATGGATCTCAATGTTGATATTGTTGCCTTGTATTACTTTGAGTCGGGTAATGCTCCAAGTTTGGTTTAGTCAATACTTTTTTAAGAACTTTAGTACCTACATAGTATTAACTAGGAGTTAAAATAATGACTTTTGTACTTTTAGCACTAGTAGTCCTGTGAACAGTAGATCTCGCTTTTAGCACTAGTAGTCCTGTGAACAGTAGATCTCGCTTTCAAAAAAGTATGTTTCTAATTTAATCTAAGCCAATATTTCCTCTGAAATCATAAGATTTGTAAGTAGTAGTACTTAAATTTCTACCTACTTAATTATAAACCTGTAAATAAGAATGTAAAATTTTATGAAGGTTTTTTTTAGTCAAAGTTAGCCACCTAGTCAAAGTAAGGCCTGCTTGAATAATATAGTGGATGATTTTCCAAACTGAAAACGGAGACACACATACTTTGGACAGTGTTTCACTATACAGGGTGTATCGGCACGTACCCGACAAACTTTAACCAGCTATTCCTTAGCACATTTGGAGTAAAAAATGTTATGGGCACTTTGCTGTCCGGTAACATTTTTTTTAATAAAAAATTTATTATTGATATTTTCACCACATGTCACCAATGTTTTATCCTTTGTCAAAGTTTGAAAACCCATCTGGCAATATTTTGTTCGAGTTTCGTTGAATAATGTATGTACATACCTACGTTGGCGCGCTTTTACAATCACAACGAAATGGCACGGCACCATTCGTCTCATTTTTAACTATTATTATTTAGTGTGTACGAAAGAGCGAGGACACTTTTTGACACACTTGCTAATAACAGCTGTTAAACACGAGATTCAATGCAAATGACAGTGACGGAGTGTGGATTTTTTATTTATTTTTTGTTTTTAATGGAAAAAAAATGTTACCGGACAGCAAAGCGCCCATAACATTTTTTACTCCAAATGTGCTGAGGAATAGCTGGTTAAAGTTTGTCGGGTACTTGCCGATACACCCTGTATATGAACAATACTAATTAAGAATTTTCTGTAGCCATTCAAGCCATCAGTCCAAATGAATTCTAAAGCAATAATCAGTAATTAACAAATCCTGTGTCTGGTTTATTCTTGAACAATGTATGCCCTAAGAATGTTCCTTTGTCAATCAATTGTCTTTTTATTTTCCAGGAAGGGCGGCTTTCATCGGGCTGGGTTTCGGCGATCGCTCCGACTCGTTCGACCTGAACGTGGCGCTGCAGGACCACTTCAAGTGGCTGCGGAAGGAGAAAGAGGCAGAGACAGCGCCCCCCGTGCAGGGCCAGGACTTCAGCTTCAAGGAGGGGGAGACAATTAAGATTAATATGAAGATTACCGTTAGTTCCTTTCATTCCCACCCTTCTGCATTGTACAAATTAAAATGTTTAGCTGAATAAAAGTGAAGGATACTTTTACGACGATTAGAATTACATACAACAAAAAACCTGATACTGAGGAATTTCAGTCAATTTTTATGAGTACTTTCTGACTTAAATACCAGTATTTTTTTTTTAAATGTCATGTTTCATAGTTAAAATAATTTTCAAAGTTTTTTCAAAGCCTGCCAGAATTATTGAAATCTGATGGGGTACGTGTGACATTATACATATATCAGTTTTGTCATTCAACATTAGGGTCAATCCAACTCGAGTCGGTATGAAGTCAACAAATCCCAATTTAAACATTTAGCAAGATTTTCAAAAAACATGAATACTTTTGAAATAATTTGCCTACTGCAGTAAATCCGTGTGCGAGTTCTTAGCACAAAATTGTCTGCATTCTTAATACACGCGGCCGACCGACCCGTGGGTAGCGACGTAAGTTCTGTCAGAACCCACCGACCAATCACAGGGTTACAAATCTCTTACGGTTTGTAAAAGTTTTTACATGACGTTTTATTAATTCTACATATTATATAAATATAATAAAACTTATATGTGAATATGTATATTTATTTTTTTTTAAGCCATAATATTTTTCACTCAAGTTCCTTATTATATTATACAATCTTTGTTAATTATTATAGTACTAGGACAGACCCGTGAAAAATCACTGGATAGTCTGAATTCTTGACAGATCAGTTCCAACTTTGAAAATAACACAATTAAAATAATATTCTGTTAAAAAATTATATTATAGATAGGTACTTTATTTCTTGTCTAAATTTTTCACACATAAGTTCCAATTTCGAAAATGACACTTCAGGCTAATTTGATCGCTTTTGGGAACAATTCACATGATCTTATAGAAATCTTTGCAGCTCCTTTACTGTCATAGTGAGAAATATGATCTAAATTGTGTTAGAAAGAGAAAACACCATACTTTATATTCAAATATAGAAGTTAACCACTGAGTAATTAAAATGTGAACCTTTTTGAAACCAAAGGTTCCAAATGCAATTTGAAAATAATTATGAAATTTCATGATTTTTTTTTTTATATGTAACAACAAAAAAGTGAGCTGACATTCGGGTGTTTTGATATATTTCTCCATCATCAGTAGTTTTAGTTACGAAAAATGTTTAAAAAACTAGAGCCATTTTAATTTTTTTTTTCAAGTTCACGTTTAATTTTTTAAATTCAAAATTTTAATATATCAAAAATTATATTTTTATTTGTATCTAGCTCTACCCCGCCACGCGTTACTGTGACTCCAACTGTGCTAAATGTTGCTATTTAAAAAAAATAAGTTTTTACCTGTCACAGGTGACATCTTTATAATATGGGTATATAAAAACCTTTGATTATATAAATGTCTAGATAGAGTGTCGCACTGTTATTCCGACAGAAAGAACAGGCCAGATTTGAAATACTTGTGTGCGTGTCACGCACACAAGTATACGCAATTTATATCGTTGACGTAAGCGCTTAACGTCACTGTAGGCGTATTGAGTGATACCAGCTCCCTAGTATTTCCCAAAAAAGTTGGGAAAAAATATGTTTCGATTTTGCGGGACCTATAATTCGTTTAATTTTTTGATGATTCGTTTCATTTAAGTAAGATAGTTTTCTACATAAATATAATAATATAAATGAAAAGAAAATCATTGTTAAAAGAGATTTATTTTTATTTGATTATTTTTAACAAATAAACAAGAAATACGCTTCCTTTTTCAACCTTCGACGCTTTTGATTGTTGACAAAATACAGGTCTTTGGCAAGGAAATGATCAGAGCAAATAACAGATGTTTTAGCTGGTTGCCAGACATCCTCTCCGCGGCTTTTTCTTATTATTTCTATCCACTTACTTCTTAATATAGGATCATTAGGTATTCTGTAAAATATGCATGAATAAAATTAAAAGTTTACTTGATACTTCACCAAACAAACCTGTCACATTTTTTTTGTAATTTTAATAGATAAACAAATTTCGAATTCATAACTTTTTTAAATATAATGTCAACGCGAAGAATTTACAAACACTTAAACACAAAGACAAACTTTCACATTTATAATATTATTATATATAGTGTACTTTGGGTAATTATTAAAACCTATTTTAAAATTAACAACGCACTCATGGGAAATTTTTTTATTTACTAGATTCTTATATTTCTTAAAGAGATGAATCATTTAAATTTACTGAATTTAAAGTTAATGTTCTTTATAAATAGAACGGCGTCATTTGCGCCTTGCAATTTTTACCTTATGTGGGTATTTTAATTTGAAGAACAGGCAACCCTGTAAACAATGCGTCAAAATATGGCGTTGTCAAGACTAAATTACACTATTATAACTGAATTGTTTCTTTAACTAAATGGTTATTATATGGCTTTGAAAAGGTAACTTACCTATGATAGGTAACATTTTTAGTTATTTTCAATCGTCCTTTGTAATTTCTGCACACTGTTATAGTGCAAATCGTCATTTTCAAATGTCACACAACACGTGTTTACCGCACAGCGATAGTTTCGCGTCTGAGCGGACTGAACGAGCTTATCAGCCAACAGTTGGCTGATATTTTTTTTGGCGTTTTGTCTCTTGAACGCTCAATCTAGACATTTATATAATCAAAGATAAAAACACGGTTCCATGATAAATCAACACATCGACAATTCAACACACCTTTAAAAAGTGATATAAAGTCATTAGAAACGATAAAAAAAATATTTAAACCTAACCTAACCTAACCTACTTAACCCAGTTAATAAAGTTTTTGTTTCATCACTTTCCATGACTTTATATAACTTTTATGTGATGAATTATAATTTTGATGATTTATCCGGTCACCAAAAACACATGCGTGTTTGAATGCATTGTTGTGTCAAAATTTCAAAGCAATCGGTGAAGAACTTTCAGAGATTTTAAATTTTTAACAAACGAACATTTCTATTTTTACTTATATAGATAATAAAATTTAATAGCGTATTTTCTCACCTTTCCAAAGCAGTTTTTAGTTTTCGTATGCATTTTGAAATATTCCATTTTTTTGCATTTTATTGCAATGCGGAAATACTCCGACCTTCTGTCAAAATATGGCAGAGGCCTGTAGAGTTAATTTCAAAGCAATTTCAGTTAATTGAAACTCACCGATGGTCACAGGGCGCACCGACAACCGAAATTATACTTTTTATGATTTTTGGTCCTGCCGCTGACAGCTCCATTGTAATCTCTATTTCTATTACATATGTGTCATTTAGTAGAAAAAGGTAGAGGTTCCAACAGACCTATCAGAGAAATGCGTTTACTTATTAACCTGTATATAATACGCAGCATATAACGGGCGCGAACTCCTTCACTAGGACGTATCAATACGTCACGCCCGGTGGACGTAATTTCATTTTTTTAAATTTTTTTATTTAAATCAAATAAAGTGAAAACATCGAATTAAAAAAATAGAATATTTACGAACAATTATAAAGATTACAAAAAATATTAAAAAGGTTATAATTACAGAACAATAAACAAAAGCACACAGATAAAAGAGAAACATTAAATTTAAAAAATTAAAATATTTTAAAATTAAAAACTCAATTTCCGTGTGATATGTCCCGCTCGTTCCAGGGCGCAACATATATTTCAAGGACGTATTCATACGTCCTACCCGTACCCGATACTGTTTACGTTTGACGTATTTATACGTCCCGCCCGGTTAACAGGTTAATCTCCAAAGTAATGACTTATTTTATGATTATTCTTAATAGCCGTGATTTATGTCCATATTTAAAATCAGCCTTGTTGAACAAGATCCGTGCATTCATATTGTATACATACATATAATTGTCATATCTTAATCGAATTTTTTTATTGCAGAAAAAAGATGGTTCCGAAGGCTCAAGCAAATCCAAGGCTCGCGGCGGGCTGTCGATCGGTGGGGGTCTGCTCCCCCCGCCCCCTGGGGCGCCTCGCATCCCCCCTCCCTCCCCACAACACAAGCCGCCCACCACCAGCTCACAGCCTGCTGACTGGGGTGATTACAACTCTGATGCGGGGTATGTTAATTATTATATAATTCATGTAGACATTCAATAACCTTTTTTACATCAGAAAACGTTTAGGGGGAATATGTTAGGGGTTGCAAAGGTTTAAACCCTTAGGCCTCTGGCATATTCTGTTGGAAGGTCAGAGTATTGCCGCTTTGCAATAAAATAAATGGAATATTTTTAAAAGGTGATGAAATACCCTTTCAAATTTTATTATAAAAAACTAGTGGACCCCGCAACACTTCGCTAGTGCTTTTGTCTTTCCCGGGCGTCTCCGACTTCTTCCACCACTTACTGCTGTATACCACAATGTTACTGTTACTACAACTACATTACATCGACTTTAAATCAACTCCGTATCTCATTCCGTATTCCTCGGGTGTTCCCGACTTCTTCGACCATTCAAACCACTCTCTAAACACTCCTGGCAGTAATAACAACAATCTTTCAGTGATATCCGTTGACTACTTTTCGAGTTTTGCTAGCACAAAAATATGCAGGCTGAATTTTTATATATTAAGATTAATTATAATTTTTTAAATTTTGAATTTAAACATAAATGGCTCACCTTACGTTTTTTCCAACTAAAATTATTACTGATAACCAAAAAAAAAAGAGAAACATCTTTTCTAAACTTTGGTTTCATAGAGGTGCACATTAATTCTTCTGTGGTTAACTTCTAGGTTTGTGGGTGAGTGGGTGTAGGTTAGTCCTACCCACCGTATTACTATTAATGTGAAATACGCATGTTTTATTTTGTGGGCGATGAATGTTTTCAATGTGACAATATTATTGATGGATTTCAAATTATTATTTTTTTATCATGTTTTGTTTTGTGATTGTTCTGTTATATATGGTTACCAGTATCATTAGTACTTAATTAAATTGACAGTCTAATTAAATAATGTGTGCAGGCCTCCATAGAGTAACATCTGTCAATAACAATAGTTTCTTTTTTTTTCCAGGGGAGCTGCTGTCGCAGCCTCAAACCCGAGCGCAGCCGCTGCTGCAGATGCTGCTGCCGCAGCTACAAACAGCAGTTGGGTGCAGTTCTAGGTTATGTAGGATAATATAAGGATCTTCTCTAATAGCTTTAGTTGCTATACACTATAAATATATATACGTTACGGCCGCATGACAGCAATTCTCCAGAGTACATATAACGCCCAGTCATTTTTGTCGCAAACATTATGCTGGATAGACATTTTTACTGTTGAATGGTATACAAAAAGTTGAATTTAATTACAATCAGTCCCCTGTAAATATACATGCATATATATCACTTTTCATTTTTTTGTCTACTTTGATCAGCAAGAGAAAATGTTTATAGCTCATCTGAAATACTGAAATGTTTAGTGTTGCAACATAAAGACCATTTAACATTACAGGGTCATTAGGGTGATGTAATTTTTACTATTTGTCAGCGAGAGCAAAACTTTATACAAAGTTCATTTGGTACACTGAAAGATTCAGTGTCGCAATATAACAATTTTTATTTTTTTAATATTTTGTTTTATGTCTAAAAGTATGAAATTTATCTATGCAATCAACGAGCAGTAAACAGGCTGTGTACTAGGGAGAATAGCTTTCTAAGAGGGGACACTAGCATTGTGACGCACCGTGTGTGTATATTGTTAAAAGAGTTACTTATTATTCTAATGTTAGACAACTATAACCTATATCAAATAAAGTACCGGTGCAATACTGTATTACCAGTGATTTATATCTATTAGTCCCTCTAATGTTGTAGTACATAATATGTATATAATCAATAATCATTGTTGATTTGAGGCGCTCATAACCAGAGCGACATAAGGCACAATTTGACACAAATTTCATTGGAATAAAATTTTTGATGAACTTAACAACGTCTGGATGTTTACAGTTTCATTTATTAACTGGGAATAACCTTAAAATGTTCCATTCTTGCACTTATGGTAACAAAGTAGTTAGCCTTGTTTCGTTTGGGTTAGGTCAGTTTCATATTGGTGAGTCAGTCGCGTATGTAAATCGATCGATAATGTGTATAGCCCTACGATTTACACACAAAACGATGTATTTGTACATTTTAAAATAACCATTTTAGCAAAATGTCGGTCACAGTGTTTCAATGAACAAAATGTATAAAATCTTGTAAACAATTTTTTCAGAACTCTCAAAGTGATGCTAAAATTTCTCTGATTCTGAGTGCCCCAATTTGCTTTCATTTATCTTTGTTCTAACACGGTACACATTATTAGCACTTCAAGCTAAACAGTCTACGTATAAAAATGACCGCATTCTGTTGCTTAAAAAATTGAAATATACAACACATATATTATTGATTGCTAATACATATAATGATTTAATAATGATTGTCCAGTTAAGAATACTTGTTCTTCTATCAACTTTCTTCAAAGTAGAACTAAAATGTAAGCTTGTAGTAGCAGTATTTTCAATGATAGCGCAGTAGAGGTTCCGTTATCCGGATTGTACAAATTTCAATATGCACTGAATGGTATGAAGAAGATCACAGCGAAAGGTTAAATTTCGATGCCTATGAACCTGTATTTGCAAATTGTGAACTATGAGGAAGTAATTGAGGCTATATTGGACTTACCCTTGGACAAACAAAACAGACGAATGTTGGTTTAGCGTAATTTAGAATTCACCAGGAAGGAAGAATGTTACTCAACAAAATTAATCTCTTTAAATGTATGTTATATGACAACTAAGAAAATGATTACATTTGTATATTTAAGCAAAAATAGATGTGTACTTTCTGTAATATGTATTATATGAAGAGATGTATAGTATTGTTTAATCAATGAAAGTTTTGTTATCATCCCATCTAGTCTGGATAAATGAGGTTCTACTGAATTAGTAATGTTTATTGCTCACGATTCTGGTTTCATGAATGTTGTACTGTTGTTGCTCTGTTGTGTTCCGGCACTGATATAGCTCTAGGGTTTAGTATTTAGATTCATATTATTATTTATTTATAAGTGTGGCTTAATAAATATAACAGTTAAAAATACCTAATTTAACATAAATATGTACAATATTTTCTGGAAATGTAGAGCCAAAACTGTACTTTAATAATATAATATATGTAAGACATCGATGAATTAATCTTAAGGTCTAGTTTCTTCTCTACTTAGCTGAGTAGTTATTCTAGAGCTAGAGGACTAATGGGGCCTGATTCGGAATTAGGCTCGTCTTATCAACTTGTTCAGCAGGTGTTGTTATTGGTGTTTGTGCATATATTTTTGTAAATAAATGCAGAATATAAATATAATATTTCCAGTTTAAAACTTAATATATAAATACCCAAAACAAATATATCCCATATATATTACATTGTAGTAATATTTTATTATGTTATAGCTCACATTCCAATAAAATTCTTTTGGTTTCCTTGAAGTTGTGATTTTTCTTCTCGTCGTTGATCATGATCAGGGACATGAACCCTAAAAACAGACAAATTTCTCCCCAAGATAAGTGAGTTTTTAAATCATCACTGATTGTCTATCGGCTGTTGGGTGAGAATGTATTGTACTAGTTGAAGTCACCGGTGTTCCCGAGCTTTACGCAAAGTTTGTCGAAATCAGATAGACAGTAATTATTTTATTTTGAAGGTCAAGTGAATAAAATTGTAGTTTTTTCTATCAAAACAAAGCCATGCCCTCTGCCACAGATATGTAGGTAGATACTGATGCAGTGTTTGTTTTTATGGAAGAAGTAAATATAATAGCTGGAGAAAATATTTTGACTTTTGAAAAATATGTTCATGTAGACCAAAAAACACCAATTCTGAATATACATATGTAATTCTATATTTTTACTCTCAGAATCAATAAATCGTTCTTGAAAAGTGATTTAAAAGCTATACTCTACAAACGCTCCTATGAATGATGAACGAAATCTGACGTCCAATGTACTCCGTGTTAAGTTTGTACAATGTAATAAACATCTCTTTCTGTTACATGGCAACGTTTTTGTAATAATGAATAAGTAGAAACTCATTTCAAATTTACTTGAGAGTTATGGTTTAAACCCGCTTGCAAGTACACCTTGATCTGTTAAAAATTAATTTTAGTATGAAATTTTGATATTAAAAAAATTATGGAATTCCTTAATGGAGAATAAAGAAAATCTCCATACAAAATGCCTACCCAGAACTACCCACGGTAGATGTGCAGAACACAGATGACATCACGCACCCATCTACCTTTTACCGCTTGGGTTATGGACGCTTTAGTGAGTTTAGAAAAATTCAAACTTGGAGAATTATTTTAACTATGAGAATGAACTTTAAAAAAAAAATACTGGTATTTATTTATGTTTGAATGTGGACATTGATAATCTATAAAAAAAAATGGACTCAAATTCCTTATTGAAACGTTGCTTGTAATGGCTTTGGTGCCCAGATCTGAGTAACCAGGCACTTCCTCTTTCCCATCTCCTTACCCTCCTCATAACAGGCTCCAGACAGTTGGGACTCTTGTGCGGTAAGTATTTTCGCGATAGACAGGAAGGTGAATGATGACATAAGAGTGAATGGCATGATCTAGGGAATTGAATACTGGAACAAGAGATGAATGAATAAACCAAGACAAGTTTTGTGGTTTGCCATCCTTTCTGTCTACCCTACGGAGAAATGGCGTGATGGTTGGTGAGTTAAAGGTGGAGACCTCTTCGAGTAGCTTCCACTCTTCTTGGATCCGTACTGCCAAATGTTTATCTTGTCCATGAAGGGTTTTAACCCCTAGGGGCCGGACCCCTGCATTTGAAGAATGGTGTCCACGCACCCTACGAAGCCCTGCAATTGCAGTGTTGACCTTTCGTGTTCATTTTGCCTACGGATATTACCTCTACTGGGTTAGTTAAAGACAAAAATTTCATTTTATCAGGTATGGTATCGTCTATGTGTTGGCTTTAACAAAAATACATTTTTATTTATTGAAGTTTCTTGTCGGTCCCTATGAGATGGTCTTTAATCTTGTTGGATGCACTAAAAATTTTTATAGGCATTTCATTAAAAATATTGCTGACTGCAGTATTTATTCAATACATAATGCTACATATACATACGCGAGCCCAACTGAACCTGAACTTATGGGAAAGGAATGAAGCAACCGCAAATGGCGTGAAACGCCACTTGCGGTTGCTTCGTTTCTTTTTTGGTTCGCAAATGTATACTTACCATAATTTTTAATAACCATTATCGGGAACATATAAATGCGATTGTTAATAAATCTCTCAAACTACTTGGCTTCATCACTAGAATCACTTCTGACTTCAAAAATATAAAAAACCCTTAGAACTCTTTACTGCTCCTTGGTTCACCCCCATCTTGAACATGCTTGTGTTATATGGTCTCCTCTTTATGCTATCCATATTCGTCACATTGAGTCCGTTCAACATCGGTTCCTAAAAGGGATTGCTAGGAGGCTAGGATTAGAAAGAGGCAATTACTCATATTATGAAATTGAACAAATTCTAAACCTTTCTCCTTTAGAAGACCGTGGGAAAAAATCTGGTCTCATTTGTTTCTTTAAAATTATCAACAATTTTATTGACTCACCTACATTACTAGAACTTATTTCATTCAATATACCTTTTCGTAGACTCAGAAATAAAGAACTGCTCTTCCTCAATCAACACTCGACTAATTATGCTTATGATTCACCATTGTCCAGAATATGTAGAATGGTCAACTCACGTCAAGACCTCGATTTTTTTGGTATAAGTCAGAATGTTTTTTGTCGCTCACTATGCAATTGAGGATATTTTGTATCACTTTAGTTTTAGCAAGGTCTTGACTTGACTTGACACTTCTATTTTCTTATGTTTTCCCTGTTTGTCTCTGCTTTTATATAACATCCTTTACTCTTGCATCGTACATTGTCCCAAATCTCGTGTCGCTTTGTAATATATTGGACACAAGTCCGTTAATTAATTAATAAATAATAGATCTGATGAAACCTCTTTCTCTCAAACTATTCACGTTATAGGAGAGCTTACAATGGAGCTCTCAGTGACAGGACCATAATATGTATATACATACAAGTTCATATTTTATTTTGAAAACAAAATCATATAATAAATTGTGACATGGACAGAATGTTAACAATCGATTCAAAATGTACTAAAAAATATTTATTTACATTGTCTCTAATATTTCCAGAACTGGAAATTTATTATCATAACCACGCAAATAACTATACTTAGGTTCTATATGTATCATTTTATTTTTTAAAAATTAAATGAGCCCAAAGATAAATAATGAAGATGTCTATGAAAGTCCTTTATTATAAGGAATTCTAATTTTCTATAGATAGATACATTACAATGCTGCCTTTTTCTAGATACTATGTACTAAGTAGTTTGAGTGAAAATAAAGACTTCATTACATTGTTGGTTCTAAAATGCTCTCCTTTTTTTATCAAACAGAAACAGATATTCACTGACTGTAACTGACCATGACTAGTATGTAGTAACATAAAGTTAGCCTTTTTAAATATGTATATGTTTGAAACCCTTTTGAATATATCTCGCAATACTTGATGCAGAATTGCAAGGATGGTTTCCCATACTGCTAAAACTACAGCAAAACACCGTACAAAAGAAGTTTTGTTTTCGGTACCTAGAAAACTGCCAAATTTGGAACCCTCGTAATATGTATAAGGTTTTCCTAAGTAAATTTATTTCTGTCCTTTGAAAACCTTACAACAATCGATATTGATTATTTATTATGGTTCCTTGAAGTTTTACGAGGTATTTTAATACATAGTAAGTATTACAAAATACAAGTATTTCTACAATATGTAGTTATTTCGTATAATCTCTGGGCCTTTACAAGGTTGGCTGAGATCTTTCATAAAAACTTTAAAATTACGTTGGTGATTTTTGGGGTATATCTCAACACCCCAAAAAACTTGTGCAACTTCCTCCCACTCTCAACATTTCCGACAGCCTTACAGTGTCCAATATCAAGGCTGATGTGAAATCGAAACCAACATAATACGATTGGCCATGAGAATCTCAAAACATACCCATAAACTTTAACCTGATCAACGCGGCCGTCGCATATGTGATCCATCAGCAGCCATCCCCATATGCGGATGTCGCATATGTGATCCAACAAGTATCACTAAAACACATTATATTATTGCGTCAAAACGGTAACCGGATAATACAGTTTGTGATCAAATAATGTCAGGTTTCTTTTCTTATATTGTTCTGTTTTATCATGAAACCTTTCAGAATGTGCCGTGTGACGGGTTAGATTGCATTGAGCAGGTTAAAGGTAACATTATAATAAAAAATTATTAAAAACAGGAAACTATTCCGATTCGGAGTGATGTTTTCTTTTTTTTCTGCCTTCATCTCGATCCCGACTATGTTTGTTTTCCTTCTTCTTTTTGCATTCCTTCCTCCTCTTCCTCTCCTTGCCAGGGGATTCTGAAGAACTCTCGCTGGACTGATGTTTCTTTGCTTTTTTTACTTTTCTAATACTCTTTCTCTCTAACTTCTCCAATTTTCTGTTGAGGTAAACAAAAATAATCAGATTATTAAAGAAAAGCAAGTTAAATAGAATATATAACATGCAGTTACTGTTATAAAAAAACACACCCAACATTATGTATCTACAAGTTATTTTGGGTTGGAATGCCTTTGATCTTCAATGGAAGACAAGTGATGTAAAAATAATGCTTGTTGGTAAAAAAAGTGATCCAAAGGCAATGGATTGGGATCCTTCCAGGAATTCAGAGTGGAAGATACTCAGTACAGTCCTGGTGAAAGACCATCATTCAGAATCCAAACACTGCTTGAAATCATAATTTAAATAGCGTCATTTTTGTGAAAAAATCACCTCGAGGGCGAGTGTTATGTTTAGTGAAGTTCGAATAGCCTGGTTCTTCTAAACCTTCCTCTAACCCGTCTTCACTTTTTCAGTCACACACAGTTATAATCATATCTATCTATATTGTGCAAAGTGTTATGCAAATTAAAATAATATTCTTTAAATTACTTAAGCAGTTTCTTTTTCTGCTTGTGTGAGAGCTGTGCAAGCAGGTCGGGCGGCTGCACCTCTGTCTCGGGGGCGCGGTGGATGACCTCGCGGGCGCCCAGTGGGATGGCCCCCGGCCGCAGCGCCAGTCCCGCCTCGGCCAGTCCACGCACCAGCTCAGACCCCGTGCTCTCCCCCCCCTCCTCGCCCTCGCCACCCCGTCCCTCCGTCAGGGCGCGTGCCTCGCTCATTGACAGGGCGTACATGCTGCATTCCTTGTCTGAAATGTTCATTCTAATTGAAATTATAATAAATAAAACCTTTCTACCACTGGTCTAGAGACACTGATCTTGTTCAAAAATACAATGTTCAGTTGGTCGCCCAAGATGTCCAGTTAGCAGTCCTAAGTCATCCAAGAAGGATTCCAGGACAGAGATGCCTCATCAAAGTGATGGGTCTCTGACCCGAATAGGCCAAAGGGAAGAAGATGAGAAAAATTGTACATGAGCTCCTCACCTGTATTGATATGCCCCCACTTGTGGCACTTGATGCATCGGACATTCCGGACGAGGATACCGAAGGGCTGGTCACGGATCTCGTTGTCCCCTTTACAGTAGCTCTCGCGGGGGGCATTGTACTTGCGCTGCCACTCGAACTTGTACTCCGGCTCGTTGTCCTCCCGCTCGCGCTCTTTCTTGGCTCCCGGCGGAGGCTCGTACATGAAGTTGACGCTGAGCCGCTCTTTGCTGTCTTTGCTCAGCATGGCTCTGTAATCATTTAGGGGTTCATAAATAAGTTTTTGACTAAATGGCTTTGGGGATTGAATCCTCTATCAGTATGTTATATATGTTCATGAAACTTTTCTAATTTGTCAAAAACTGAAAATGGAATTAATTAAAGATTCCATCTGCATAGGTTTAGAATTTAAATGTTGACGTTGACTGTTGACTTTCTGTACGAACACAAAGGACGCAGATTTTGGCTTTCTGATGAGAACGTTTTATGTAAACGTATGAGACCGCACATAGTGAAGGCAGGTTCGGATTTGTATACACACGTAGCGGCGCTGAAAAGCTTTACCGGAATGAATTCTTAATTCCTACTCGCCGGTGACGCCGGTTAGTGCCAATTGTTTTGTTGAGCAGGAAGGTAGTGTCAAAATGAGCGACCTGTTAATTGCCGCTGTTTTTAACTAATCGCCAGTCTGAGATAAATTAAACACTCTACACAAGTTTTATTTCTTAATTTCAAGAAAGGATTCTCCAAAAGTAATAAATCTTCGTCCGATGAGCGCGACATTTTGTTAAAACAGCAAACCTGACAGCGCAGGTGGCGCAGATTTTACCCGCGTTCAACTCGGCGCAACTGCCGCCGACAAACCCAGGTACTGAGCACCGATAATCTGAAATCCGAAACCCGCGTCCTTTGTGTTCGTACACATATACTGCATAATGATTGCTATAAAATTGAATTATCCCATTTTTATCTTAATATATTCATTATCGATTTAGTTATATATTAAATATCGATTATTTGTATTTACTTACTTATTTTCATGAAGATCCTGTTCTTTCTCATATTGCACTCGCAGTTCTTCTTGTTTCTTTTTGTACGCCTCGGTTTTTTGCTCTGCCATCCATACCTATACATCAAAACAATACTTAGAAACCAATTAAAAACGAATGTTATGTGGCTTAGATGCAAATATAGCTGATAATAAAGAGTGACAGAACAATAATAATTACCTCAATTGGGAAAAAACATAAATTTCATCATAAAAAAAACTTGTGTTTACTAACAATGTAAAATGCATTTCCGTACACATAAAATTAAAATTCACACAATTTTTCTGTAACATTAACATTGTTGGATTTGGTTGAATGTCGCAATTATTAACGGTGTTCACGTTAAAACTAAAATGAATGGAAAAAAACATTTTTCACTCAGAAGTATTATTTGCACTTTCCTCAATGAAAGAAAAAATATTTACCCTTTTGAGATTGTCTCTCGATGCAGGGTGGAAGAATTTCTTGCACATGTAATTGTTGAAACCTTTCCCCATTTTGAATGTTGATTACTTAACTACCTGTACGACTTAAAATAAATTCCTCGTTAAATGACACCAAAAAATGACAGACAAAGCCACCATTTGGCAAGAAAAAGCATAGACGACATGTCAATAAAGATCAAGATATCGAGAGGAGTCTTGATTAGTGATGGTAGCGACATGCACAATCCGCACAATCGATTATTTAAAAACCAAAACATTGTTAGAGACAACCAATTTCCTCTGAGTTGAGGGCGAAATATAAATGTCGAAATTTGTTCCGAAAAAAAAAGATTTCCAAAATTTTGGGAACATTTCTAAACTCGCTCAGAAACAATTATTTCTTGACTTTATTTCCAAACACCATTCGCGGCCGGTATTTATTAGTTAAATTAGGTTGTTAGGGTTCTTACTAAAGATAAACTTGACGAACGTAAATATCTCTCAAGCCAAACTAAGCCCGCTGTCTCGCGGGCCGGTAAGCAATTGACATAAACCAAGTTCTGTAAGAACCTGCGCAGAAAATGAAGTTTGCTATAGTAAGGTCCCATTCCTTGTGTCGTCAAATACCCCAAAAAAATCATAATCATGTCATCAAATACAAGTCGTTATAACTGCATTACAAAAAAATGAAAATGTTGTAGTTCACAATACACCACTTTGCATACAAATCATTTCAAAAGTTTATCATACAAGATGGCTGCTAGTCAATTTCCCCTCACCCTAGATTCGGCTTCAATGCCATTGATACAAAATCGCAGTCTGTGTCCAAGGTTTTTAAGGTCCATGCCTAAATGCCACAGGCCGTATATTTAGGCATTAAGCATAGTAAAAATTAAATAGGTTTTTGTATTTTTCATACATCCCCTCACCCCGCAGCTCTTCCGAATTTTTAGATTTATGCTAGGGGGTTTTTGAAGTGACAGCTAGGTCGGAGTGTCTCATCACCACATAAATCAAACCAAATCAAACATATTAGTTATTTTAACCCATTTAGTAATTTATTCTTTTGTAATTTAGTTTGTGTAACTATATTTGTGTTAATTGTTAAATATTGTGTTGTTTTTATCTGTTTGTCGGTAAGTCTTGTTAAATACTTGATGTAGGTAGGTTAAAAATATTACTATAGAGATGGAACGGGCTAAACCTCCTGATCCCCCGGACGAAATCAACGATGGCTCTTTGTCAGACTCCTCGGTGGGCTCAATGGAAACGGTTGCCACCGATATTCCAGAACCCTCAGACTTCATCACAGTAACAACTAAAAAAAGGAAAAATTTAAAGCTTGTGCGAAATTCCAGTACAGATTCCGAAAAAGTACCCCACAAAATTCCTACCCTTGATAAAAATAGAAGCTTTGTAGACAATGGTATTCTTCCGTCCAATCAGCAGACCCCATCTATCCAGCCACTCAACTCGTCGATCACAACGCCAATTGCTAGTCCAACTACTCCTGTCCCCATACCGACACCAGCCCCTACACCCTCACGAATTTACAACAATTTAGACAGGCCTCCATACATCACACATGTCACTAAAATTTCAAAGGAAGGAGGTCCAACAACATTGTATGACATTGACTTTGGTCACTTTCTCCACAAAAATAAAATCAGTCCTGTCTGGAATGGAGTTAAGTCGGTTGGTCGTAACCGTCTTTCCGTCGAGTTTAAGACAGCGGCTGAAGCCAATAATTTTGTTAAATCAGCGGTTGCCAAGTAAAACTCCTATAACGTATTCATTCCTTCTTACCAGGTTACTAAACTTGGAGTCACTAAGGGGATTCCTCCACACTGGACGACAGACGACATCTTGGAGAACATTAAGGTTCCCCAGGGTTACGGAAAGGTCATTAAAGCTCGCAGACTAAATTATCGTTTTAACACTGGAAACGCCATAGAATGGAGACCCTCTCAGTCTGTTGTCCTCACATTCGACTCCAAAGATCTCCCTCAAAATGTCACCATGTTCAACGTATCCCTACCAGTGGATCTCTACGTGTTTCCAACTGTTCAGTGCTACAAGTGCTGTAGGTTTGGACATACGAAGACCCTCTGCAGATCAGAACCTCGATGCTATAAGTGCACTTTGTCTCATAGTGGCGATAGCTGTAACTCAACGGAGGAAAATTATAAGTGCTTAAACTGCTCAGGAAACCACTTGTCGATCAGCAAAATTTGCCCTGAAATGTCAAGGCAACGCAACATCAAACATACAATGGCTGTAAAGAACATTTCGTATGCGGAAGCATCCAAAATGTTCAATAAGGCTGTCATTTCTTATGCTGAAACTGCATCCAAAAATATTTCCTCCCCTCATCAATCTTCTTCTTCATCAACGAAGAAAACAGTTTTAAAGTTCAGTAAACCCCGAGTTCTCCCAAAAAAGAATGCCACTAGTCACGAATCCTTGTTATGGTTCCCCAATGGACAACTCCCTCCCAACTCTGATAGAACAATACCCAAGTCACCTGTCAACGCAGACCCACATAACATTAACGATCTTAATTCTACATTTATCACGTCATTTTTACACATCCTTCAGACTTTAAATAAAAACAATATACAAATACCGTCCCACGTTGCCAAAAAGATTGTACAGATTATAAATACCTCTAGAAATGGCCCCTCTGACGAGGATTCTTCAGTGGAATTGCCATAGTCTCCGAAACAAATCAGTAGACATCTTACACACATTAAACTCACTCTCCATTGCAGTAGCTGCCGTCTCTGAGACGTGGCTTGAACCGGACTCTCATTTCAGAGTTCGAGGATTCCACTGTCTTCGTGATGACCGCCAAGATGGGAAGGGTGGCTCCGCTCTTCTCATTAAAACATCCTTACCCTTTTCCCCAGTAGATGTTAAGCCAGCCGGTTGCCCTTTTCAGGTGACGGCCGCTAAGGTTTTTGGCACTACAATCCTTTCCCTGTATATATCCCCTTCTAATAAACCCTCTTAATCAATTCTTCAAGCAATGCTTTCTAAGATAGAACCACCTTTCCTTGTTCTGGGTGACTTTAATGCTCACCACGGATTATGGGGCTCTGTGTCTTGCGACAGATTGGGCAGAGACATTGTTGACCTTCTTGACGATCTTGATCTTTGCATTATGAATGACGGTTCCCCTACCCGTGTTCAGGTACCAGGTCAACGTCCCAGCGTGGTCGACCTTACCATTTGCAACTCAAACATAGCCGGATCCTTGTTCTGGAAAGTTCTGGAGGACCCGCACGGGAGTGATCACTATCCAATCCTCATAGAATCCTCCAACATGCTCCATACCAACAAAGCTTTCACGTTTCGTAATCGTAAACCGAGATTTGTAACCTCGAAGGCCAACTGGACTGATTTTTCAAAGCTCATAAAGCTCTCCATGCTTAGTCTGCCCTCTCCGACTAAAGATAATGTCACGGAATGTTACGAGTTGCTAGTTTCATCAATCATCGCGGCTGCAGAGACATGCATTCCTATCAAATTACCTGGCAATAAAGGAAAACCTCCCCCAGCCCCGTGGTGGGATAATGAATGTGCAGACGCAATAGATTCCAGGAAGAGGTATGCTAAAATATATTCTTTGAACATGACCCTTGATAATTTGCTGAACTTCAAAAAGATTGAAGCTAAGACCAAGCGATTGCTCAAAAATAAAAAAAGGCAAGGATGGAAAAACTTTTGTTCTTCCTTATCTCCCGATACCCCACTCTCAGCTGTTTGGAATTCAATCCGCCGATTCAGAGGTTCTTACGTCCCACCCGTACCTCATCCACTCTCTTCAGTGTGGGTGAAGGAATTTGCCGATAAATTAGCTCCTCCCACTGCGAGTAACTGGAACGAAACGGAATTCACATACTCGTTTCGTACGCAAGGGTGGATAGACTCACACTTCAATATATTTGAACTAAGAGAGGTTTTAAACGACCTTAGAGACTCAGCTCCCGGCGAAGACGGTATTCCGTATAGCCTCGTTAAAAACTGTGATGTTGCCATACATAATTATTTTCTTACACTTTTAAATTTGATGTTTGACACAGGTAAAATTCCAACCTCCTGGAAAACCCAATTAATTATCCCTATTCTGAAACCCCAAAAGGACCCCAGTTCTGGTCTTTCGTACAGACCCATTGCTCTTTCTTCTTCTTTAGTTAAAATTGCAGAACATTTGATAAAAAGACGACTAGACTGGTATGTTGAAAGTGAGAAAATTCTCCCCAGCTCACAGTTTGGATTTCGAAAATCAAAAAGTACAACTGAAAGCATTTCAATTCTCACTTCTGATATACAGATGGTCCTAGCTGAAAAAAATATTCTTGTCGGTGTCTGCGTAGATATTACCGGAGCTTTTGACAATGTATTATTAAACGTTCTACAGAGAAAATTATTACAAATCGGCATCCCTCGTAAGCTTGCCAGTTTCATAATCAACCTTCTTCTTACCAGAAAAATTCAAATACAGGTTCTGAATTCCCCTTCTCTGTTGAGAACGGTAAACAAGGGTTTGCCTCAGGGTTCCGTCCTTAGCCCTATCCTTTTTAATATTTACACCTCTGACCTGCATCAGAGTATACACCTATCATGTAAAATTCTTCAATATGCAGATGATTTTTTTATCTATATATCGGGACGAATTATTGCTTTTCTGGAGGAAATGATCAACCTTAGCATGAAAAATCTTTGCATTTTTCTAAGAAATCACGGCCTGGAAATTTCTCCAACCAAAAGCAATGTCATCGTTTTCTCTAGGAAACGTGTTGCCCCATGCATTTCAATCCGAATCGATAACATAATCCTCCCCGTCCAGGTTCAGATAAAATTTCTGGGGGTCATACTAGACTCTAAGCTAACGTGGAACTCTTACGTAAATCTCATTATTAACAAAAGTCAAGCTGGCCTTAACGCCCTGCGCGCCGTGTCAAGGGTCTGGTGGGGAAGCCATCCATGCTCGCAAAAATTGTTTTATAATGCTTATGTTAGAAGCCATTTGGATTACGCGTCATTCCTTATTGAGCCCACTTCGAAAAAAAACCTTACAAGGTTAGACCGTATCCAATCTCAAAGCCTAAGATTAATTATCGGAGCCATGCGATCTTCCCCAATTAACGCTTTGCAGGTGGAGGCTGTTGACCCTCCTCTCCATTTCAGAAGACAGTTCTTGGCAGACAAGTTCTTATTCAAATGTTTCAGACTGTCTAATCACCCACTGATGGACAAAATTTCTGCTCTCTCTGCTCAAGTTAGATCACTTTCATATTGGAGGAACAAAACAATCCCACTTCTCGTCAAAAGCCTCCATACTTACAATGCTTATAAACCTATTTTAAATCCCCATGACAGACTTCCATTATATATAAATTCCTTTCAAATTCATTCGCGCAAACCTAATATTATTTTTTCACTTGGCTTTCCTGGCAACCACGAAGCCCCAAGTAAATTTATCCATATTTTAAACTTGAAATGGACCGGCTGGAAAACTATTTATACAGATGGTTCTAAATCTTCCTTATCTAACCATGTGGGAGCGGCGTTCCACTGCCCAAGAGACCAAATTAGTAAAAAAATAAAACTTCATAAAGAAGCCTCAATTTTCACAGCTGAATGCATAGCAATTTTAGAATCCTTAAAATACATTGAAAGTATTCAAATTGAAAATTTTTTAATTCTCTCCGATTCCCTGAGTGCTCTTCAAAAACTAAACTCCTCCCCTTTCCACTACCCGGAAGATGATTTGTGTATTGGAATCCGCTCCTTATTACATACGTTAGCTATCTCTGGCAGAGAGATCGCGTTGGCTTGGATTCCTAGCCACTGCGGTATCCCTGGTAATGAAAAGGCAGATTTATTGGCGAAAGATGCCATCGACACCGGAGAGTTTTTGTACAATTTCTTAAACCCTGACGACCTTCTAGTAAAACTGAAAGAAAACATGATCTCCACATGGCAAAATCATTGGAATGAGTCGAGTAAAACAAAGGGTAATCATTTTTACAAATTACAGCCCACGATTCCTTCAAAACCGTGGTTTTCTGGGCTCTCTTTAAACAAATTTTCAACTTCTTCCATTTGCCGTATGCGAATAGGACATTGCTGCCACAATGTTCACCTGACAAGAATTCAGGTTAAGAATTCTGCCATGTGTGAGTGTCGTCTTGAAGAGGAGGACCTCAACCATATTTTTTTCAATTGCCCTTTAAATAATAATTATAAAAATTTCATACCTGATCTGATCAATACAGGTATATTGCCCCCCTACGACATTGCATTTTTGTTATCTTCCATTGACAAACGAGTATATAAAATCATTTCTTATTTTATTAAAGTTAATGGCATCAACTTGTAAATTTACTTACCGAATTATTCATACGTGTATGTATATATGTATGTATGTGTATGTATGTGCGTATATACAGGGTGTCCGGGGGTAAAGTGCAGTAACTTCGTGGGGGGATTCTACATGATCGTAGGAGTAAAAAAGATAAATAACTTTTTCCGAAATTCCAATTTTTTATTTTTCATACAAAAAGACATACCTGCTAAAAAGCCATAGTGTAGGTGCAAACTTACCCGATAAATTCGCAAGTGTGAACGTGGCAACGTTGCATATTTGTGAGGGGCGCGTATCCATGGAAACCGCATGTGAATTGTAAACAATAACAACACTGAGTTCGCCGTATGTTTTGATATTTTACCAAATTCAAAAAGAGAACTGCACTAAAATCACGTTACACTTTTTATTATAAAAAATATTAATAACTCATTGAACACTTAACTAATTTCATCGCTTTTTACTAATTGGCCACTTGCATCATATTTTTTAATTTTTTTTCCGGTTAAGGAAAATATTCTAAGACATTCTGTATTATTATTATTTTTTTAATCGTATTTTTGAAACCCTGGGGATTTTTTGAAAATTTCAATCCGAAAAATCAGACCTTTTTTTATAAACCGGAAAGACGGGACATAATTTTATAGGTGAGAAAAAACAATGATTACATAGCCGAAAATCATTTTTAAAAAAATAACGTTTTCCACAGGAATGACACAGCAGAATAACGAGGCATACCAAAAATATTACATCTCATAAATATTTTTTTCCTTGACCCATCTTATTGATCATAAATCATTATAATGTACAACGTCTATATTAATAAATCAAATGTAATATACTTGTACTTGTAAATTATAATAATAATAAGAATATTATAAAATTTGATTTTGATAAAATCAGCACCATAACCATTATACCTCTAAAACACGTACCGACATCTAAATTGTACGGGGTTCTCTTCACATCTGTCAAAAATTCAAACCAAATGAAAAGTTCGCAGAGAACAAACAATAAATCTAGTGAACGAATTCAAAAATTCTTAGACAAATTAAATTTTCAAAGTTGTTTACTCCGCCCGTCAAATTTTGTGACACATTACATTCAAAGCACGATTTACTAATAGCGGGGGGTGCAGGAGGGGGTGCGGGGGACAGTTTACCAGCTGACCGACTGAATTCGGGTGCCGGGGGTAGCGGGGATTAGTTACCGAGGAGGCGCGGGATGTAGATTTGGCAACGACGAAAAAAATAATGCCGTCTAGGCACGTCGGAGAAATTTTTCGTTATTAGCTTAAAAGTACATCTAAAAGTTGGAATTTCAGAAAAAGTTATTTATCTTTTTTACTCCTACGATCACGTAGAATCACCTCCCGAAGTTACTGCACTTTACCACCGGACACCCTGTATGTATGTATGTGTGTATAGATAATAAATATATATATATCTTTTTATTATTATTATTTATTCGTATTTAGTGTGTTTAGTGAACTGTATATTATATATTTATGTTGTGTATTTGTAGTTCTTTGGTAATTTAAAAAAAAAAAAAAAAAAAAAGATTTATGCTACGGAGTGCCATGCTAACTCAACACAGTGACTATTCAACACACTTTTAAAAAGTGATATAAAGTCATTAAAAACTATGAAATTTTTTTTAACCTAACCTACTTAATAAAGTTTTTGTTTCATCACTTTCCATGACTTTATATAACTTTTTAAATATGTGATGAATTATCATTTTGATGATTTATCCGGTCACCATGCCACAGCTACAGAGTGAATGGTATATCTATGGCCACAGAGAGAGTGGTTTATTTATGGCCACAGACATAGACAGCCATAGACAATATTTATGTTATGTTTTCCCTTTGACGCTTGATGCGTTCATTGTAGCGCCGTGAAAAGCTTTAAATTTAATAACCGAGTATTTGTAGATAATGGCTCAAAGGTTTCCAGGCGGTGGACCGAGTCCCGGCCCGCCTGGACCAATGCAGCAGCAGAGGTATAACCAACCTCAAAATGCTGCTCTACCGCGACAATACGCTGGTCCAAACTTTCCTGTAAGTCATTCGTGCCCTTTGTAAAAATTGTGCTACTTGTCTGTTTACGGCTGTAATGAGGTTATTTTCAATGACAATCGTTAAGTAAATGAACTGTAGAAGTATGCACCATAAAGTCGTATTTTGGACAATTTTGATGGTCGGTACTATGGGGGATTAATTGAATCATAATAATCCTTTTGTTTAGCCCCAGCGCAGTGGTTTCACCCCTCCTCCATCCATGGGAGGTCCTCCTGGCCCAGGCCCCACGCCCCTGCCGGGGCTCATGCAGCGCCCGCCCCAACAGGGGTACCCCGTGGGCCCACCTCTGCGTGGGGGCCCTGTACCTCCCTCCCCCCAGCAGGGAGGGAAGAGGCCCCCACCAGATGCTAGGGGGCCCATGCAGCAAACTCCAAAACCGTATGTCTACGCTTAGTATGTGTTCAGTTTGCTTTTTTACTATTTTTATTTTATGCTTTAAGTTACCCACACAACATTGCTTTTATTCTACTTGACAATTATTCAAATAATAATGCTTGTTCTGTGAAGTTCAAATCCTACGGATACTTTCTGCGTCAGGATTGAGATAAGACTGTTAATGTAAAAAGATAAAATGAAAGCACTGATGTGTGGTTCTATTATTTAGGTGTCAAGCTTGTGATAGCTCTTATAGCTGTTCTTAGGCATTCATAAAAAAACTAACTGCAAATTTGTTAGCCCCTTTATTATTCAATCAGCTATTTTCTTGTTCAATGTAAGTATCATGCTTCATTGAAACTTTTATTAGCAATAAATATATAGTGCGCAAATGCTATAATTTGAATGTTATGTATAACTTGTATGCTTACAAAAGCATGTGCCTCGTTTGAATGGTCTGATAATAAAAAAAACACAATAACACAAATTAAATGTAGAATAAAAATTAAATGGGTTTCTAGATTATTAGACTAATGTAGACCGCAATAGTAATTGTTTATATACTTAGCAGCCTAATAGATTGTAGTCTGCCTAGTCGATAGTTGTGGAAATACATTGAAATACTGCACTTGGTAAATTATTATAAATTGAGTACAATAATTGAAAACGTTTCCGTATTTGTTTTGTTAGTGATTTCCAGCACCCTGTGCCTCCCAAAAAGAAGAAGAAGTTGGCAGATAAGATCCTCCCGCAGAAGGTGAGGGACCTGGTGCCGGAGTCCCAGGCCTATATGGACCTGCTCGCCTTTGAGAGGAAGCTGGATGCCACCATTATGCGCAAGAGGCTGGACATCCAGGAAGCTCTTAAGAGACCCATGAAGCAAAAGAGGAAACTGAGGATTTTCATCTCTAATACATTTTATCCCGGGAAAGAGAATGCTTCGGAAGGTTGGTTTTTCCAATGCTACTCTCTGAATCCTGAAATTTTGACACCCCTGTAATCAATAATATTCCGATGCTCTGTATTTTTGTGTAGTTCCGTTTTTATGAAAAATAATATCAAAGGCGATATGTTAGGATTTTTAGGACCTAGATATTATCAGAGCTTTGGCAAATTCAGCGCCCGGAGCGGTCTGCTCCAATTGCGCCCGCTCATGGCTGGCCCTGTAAATGTATATATACAAAACCAATCGCTTGAGTAGATATTTCAAAATACCATAAAATTGCGGCAGGTGCGTTGAGTTATTATGAAATCCACAGTGGATGTCTCGGCATACTAAGGGTTAAATATAAAGTGTTGTAACTTTTGGAGTATTGAGTATGATGCGCTTTCTACTCCTTATTGAATCAACACTTCATATCTGCCCTGATGATGAAATCTATAAAGCCATCTGAAACTGTTGGCTCACAAAGAAGCTCAATTCACCGGAAGTCAAATAATGTGTTACAATATGTAATGTGTTTTAATTACGACTAATATTCAGATTCTACGTGTGTGTGAATCGTAGGAGACTTCAATGATTTGACGGTTCGTCAAGTTACATGGTTCGTTATTTACGATAAGAATTAAAAAAGTACTGTTGCTGAACTGACGTACTTTTCTATTGAGATTAACCCCTTCAGTAATCATTTAAAAATTAAAAATGGTAAAAAAAACACCTTTTTTATAGTTTTTTTTATCAATGAATTTTATTTACTCAAAATATATATACTCATATAAAAGCCATTTCGGGCCCAAAATGGGACTGAATATTGATGTTGTGGTGCATAGTTTGAAAAAATAATTAAAATTTTTCTTTAGTATGAATTCCGAATTCTGGCCGCCCGAGTATACTCGGGCGTGGTCCTTAAGAGGTTAACTAAGTTATTCTGTCAAGAGTGGCTCCCTAATGAAGCTGTCTACCTACGGTCGGCTATGTTCGGGAACTCGTTGGTACCATTCGGATTCTGCTCACACTAGTGCTACCTGTCGTAAAATGCAATAACTAACTTAACTGATACATTACACAACATTTCTAGGAGTCGGAGAAGGCTCGGTGGCTTCGTGGGAGTTAAGGGTGGAAGGTCGCCTCTTGGAAGATTCCAAAAGTGACCCTAATAAGGTAATAAATAATTTAAAACTTGTTTGAAAACCATTATGTCTTATGTTGTTTGTATTTGTTGATACTAAATGTTTTTGTCTGTGTATAGGTGAAAAGGAAGTTCTCATCATTCTTTAAGTCCCTAGTTATAGAACTGGATAAGGAACTGTACGGGCCGGATAATCATCTGGTGGAGTGGCACCGAACCCTCACCACTCAGGAAACAGATGGATTCCAGGTTTGTTACTGATTTACACCTATTTTACGTCTTCTGTCTGTCTTCAAATTCTACATAAACATTGAATGTAACTTATTGGTTTTGTAGTAATCACTTGTTGTTTATCAGGTGAAGCGGCCGGGGGATAAGAATGTCCGATGCACAATTCTGCTGCTTTTGGACTATCAGCCACTGCAGTTCAAGTTGGACCAGAGGCTGGCCAGACTGTTGGGAGTTCACACGCAGACCAGACCTGTTATCATCTCGGCTCTCTGGCAATACATTAAAACACACAAGTAACTAAATACATCTATAAAACTTTTTCACTGATGGAATTGTGTTACGGGCATCCTTGTGCCTGAAATAAGATAGATTTGTCCTTACTTCTGTGAAATTTTGCCTTGTGCCTGAAATAAGATAGATTTGTCCTTACTTCTGTGAAATTTTGAATGATATATGAAAGAAATCCGATGTTGCCAATTTACAAAGGCCTTTTGACTCCTTGGTCTCAGTGAAATTGATTAATCTGTTTAACCTGTTGAAGGCCGGAGCATAAAACAGAAAAATATTAGTGAAACCTAATGTTTTAATAGCCCAAACGATACTGATTTTGTTTTCATTCATTTTTCGAAGGTCAAAATAGCATTGCAAATTATTCGAATAAGAATCATGATTAGAATGCTCGAATTTTCTCCAGAGTACCATCGGCGTTCCACAGGTTAAACCCTTTGGTACCGTGCATTATTTGAAAATACATGGATTTAAGAAATTTTTCCTTCCTATCTATAACGAATAAAAATTATCATTTTCCAATTTTTGGAATTACTGCTATTTTTTTATTATTGGATTTTATCTACTCTTTCAGGCGGTAGCCACGTTTATGGTAAAATTCTACTTAATCATATGTAATATGCATAATTACCAAAAACAATAAACCTATTTAATCTCTCGTCTAGTGGGTTTTAACGCCAAGTATAATAGGTACCTTGTTCAGAACGAAACTACAACAATGCCCCCCAGCGGAGGAACTAGGTTTTACTAGCCATTTAAAGACAGTTCTGTACTAAAAAAGTTCTGTTGAAATTCGTAAGATGTCACTAATTATAACTGACTTATATTGTATGTCAATATTTGATTTTTTAAAACACTTTCCCACTGCAGAAGCCTCAGCGCTGACATAAAAAATACAATAGGTAGGTACCTAGGTAGGTACATCAATGCGCTCTGACCGTAATAAAAAAACGTGCTTGAAGACTATTCAAGAGTAAAAAATGCATGTTTTGAAGGATAACAAAAAAACATGCTTTTTGTAAGCTTTTTTTAATGAGGATCATAGAAGAAAACAACGGTGCCTAAGTAAATAATATGTAATGCTTTATTAAAAACAATGTCACGACACAAATAAAAAAAAAAAAAATACAGTGTGTATTCTTCTCTCTGTCTTTTCATTTCATTCTCTCTTTTTTTCTGTCTATTCACATATTTATAAGTAGCATGTGATAAAAAAAAATTTAAAATTTAAAAAATATGGGATTCGAACCCGGGTCCTGCATAACGAGTGTCGAACGCTCTGCCTCTAGACCGCAAGGAGAGGTATCTCGCGCGACGAGAACCGCGTATACGACGTGTACTCCTCAATTGACTTGTTCCGCGCAATTTTAAATTTTGAAAAACTCACTTGCGGCTGTGTTTTTTACTAAAAAAACTTGTCACGCACGTCTGCGAGGGTAATTAGTCGCGTTATCGGCCTTGAGTCACTTGACGGTCATGAGTCGGTTTTACTCCGGTCCTCGAAAATGCAAAACGCGCGTAAAGAAGTTTCACTTCAATATGTAAAAATCGTATGTAAAGTACATTAAATTTGAAATAAACATTATGAACGTATATAGCATGTACCAAATAAAAATCAGCTAAGCACACCTCACAATAAATATAATATTATTTTACTTATACAATACAAATTGTGAAGACGAATCGTATCAACCTAACTCGATGAACATCTCTGATGCCTGTCCTCAAAATCAATGACAAAACATATTTACATAATATACACAAGTGTGTGTGCGCATGTCCACGTCGAAAACTAACACATGTATAAACCAGTGCACAGCAAGACCGTTTGTCAATTTACAAAAAATTACTGGCAAACTTCTTCGTATATACAAGTAGGTATTATCTTGGCTGACTGTTGACACGCAAGATTTTGTTGAAAATTCCAAGTGTCGTTCCGTGATTAACGCCATCTGTTGACATATTTAAAAATAAGCCTTCAGTTCTAATTTCTGCAGTAGTAGCTGAATTAATGTCGCCACTTTACGGCAACATAATTTATTATTTTAATAAACTCGAAACTCTTAAACAAATGGTAATTTAAAAATAATTTTAAAAAGTGGACAAAAATAATAGAAACTATTCCTCGTTCCCTTTTTTAGAACAAATTTAACCAAAGTTTAGTAAACCGCATTTACAAAAACATTAAAGATAGTGCCTAGGAAATAATTATACCACAACCTTATTCTTTTTTTTTTTTTAATTTCTGAACGAAGTCTTAAGAGTGGGTTATAGGGCATAATGGTGATTTGCTGGAAAACAGCTCCCTAAAACGGCTTAATACTACCTTTCGTATGTCATTCTCAGACTTCATATTTTTTTATACCAATTAATGGACTATTATTTTTCAGTCTGCCTATTTTTTTTTGTAGTTGTTGTAGGCATTCGACTATAAAAAATAAAAACATTGATACACCATACAACCCACTTTTAAAACTTGGATGTATGATTATGGCGTTAATAACGGCTTTACACTATATTTTTAATTTAAAATATGTATATAATACACACATCTGTAGAAGTACGGCCTCTTATTATCGTTATGCTATCTGTGGATATTAACAATTAAATAAATACTTCATCTTGCACCAAATTTTCAACGCATTTCACAGTTTTTTACTTATTCCGGGATGGAAGCCCCCGGTGATGGCGGTGGAGCTATAGGCTCCCTGTTTTACGGCGTATATATTTCGAAAATGCCATCAAAATGTTTCATTAATGGGTCTAAAAGTAGAATACCGACTCACTTAAAGAATTGCAATAATCTTATGAAGCTACGAAAACAGTAAGTACTCACAAATTCTCTTTTTTCATATAAATTTGACGTATTGTATATTTTCAAGTGTCAAATTCTTTGAAACGTGTAATATCCAACATTCTATATGCGTTCCTTTTCCTAACGGTTAGCACTAACGTCATGTTGTTTACTGGCGGCATCTTTATGCAAGTGTGTGTGAGAGAATTCATTGTCTTTACGCGCTCTGACTAAGTGGGAGATTGGACGTTTTTTCATAGGGCACGTTTGGTAATTGAACCAAAAATTACCATCTCACGCCAGATCATTTTTAGTTCATATCACCTTTCCGCGTATAAACACGTAACCATTCACACATTGTCAAATCAAAGATATTCTATCTATGTGTTGTGTTGTACAGTTTCAAATAATTATATTATTTTTCTCTTTGTAGATCAACACATGATTTATCCATAGCAGCCGGAAAAAATACTCCAAACAAGGTATGCTTCGCGCAACAAATGAATTTGAGTGCGTTGGAGTCACGGTGGTGGGGAGGGGGGGGTTCTGGACTTTTTCATCATAATATAATTTTTTTTTTGCTTTTTTATTTAGGAAAAAATACAGCAAAAACACCAACATACGATAGAACCAAATGAGTCTACTGTAAATATTGCACACAAAGGACCAAACTTGGAAGATTTAGACCACGAGGATATTCTTATTGGTTCATCAGCCACTACTGTCGAAAAGGTACTTATATACTTCAAATATCTCGCATTTACTATTCGTCACCTCATTTGGATAGGGTTCTAACTTCATTTAACTTGTTCTGAGATATGAGGTGTCAAAGTTTGAAAAGACGATTTCTCATAGCCTATTTACCTATATTTAGAGATGGCAAAATTTAGCATTAATTTTCAGATTTTTTAGCATTAACAATTGGAAATTTAGGGTTTTATAGCATTTTGAGGCATAATTTAGCGTTTTGTAGCAAAATAGAAAAAAATGTATTTCGTGAATGTTTTTAGCGCATATTTTAAGTAATTTTGGTAAAATATATGTTTAACCTTCATTTGCAAGTACATATTTCCATGTGAAAGATTATAAATAATTATTTTTAATATTAAATTAATAAGGAAGGAAACTCTAAGTACGGGTCGAACACAAACACAACAAATGCAGATTGCGATTAACATCAATAGGCGTAATTTATTTCGCACAAATTGTGTAATGTCAAAAAGCTATTTTAGCCTATAGTATAAAAATATTAAATATTTACACATAAAATAGTAACAAAATTATAAAAAATCGTAGGAAAGGCTTCCAAAAATTAAATAAAGTAGGCATAATACTTTTCCCTGCACATTCACATGAAACTACCATGTATTAGTCAACATGATTCCCTTTTTAACTGCAATTTAAAGCATTTACGATTTACCTCAGAAAATAGAAATGGGTTGAACTCTACTTTTAATTTAAAATGTGTGTTATGTGGTAAACATTTTAAACTTAAAACGTCCGAAAGCATACAAGAAGGCATTGGCATCAACGAATCTTTTGTGTCGGGAATAATGAGCATAGGATCGGGTTATTCGGGCATGGAAGAACTATGTGCTACCCTTGAAGTTCCGTCCTTATCTATTGCTGGATATGGAAAATGCCATAAGAAGGTTTGTGAATGGTGGGAGAAAACCAAATTTACCAGTATGGCTGCGGCAGCCGATGAAGAAAAAAAACTGTCTATTCAAAGCGGCGATGTTGATGAAAACGGGACGCCAATGATCACTGTAGTAGCTGATGCAAGTTGGTCTAAACGATCTTATAAAACCAACTATTCCGCCCTCTCAGGAGCTGCTACGATAATCGGTTACCGCACAAAAAAAATTATTTACATGGCAGTTAAAAATAAGTACTGTACGAACTGCGCAAGAGCTATAAATTTGAAAATTCCTGTGCCCGAGCACACATGCTTCAAAAATTATGTTGGTTCTTCAAGCGGAATGGAAGCTGAAGCAATTTTAGACGGATTTCAACAATCGATAAGTATGTACGGTCTTATATATTCAACCCTCATTGCCGATGGAGACTCCAGCACTTACGCCAGAATCAGAAGTAGTCACCCATATCCCAATATTACAGTACAGAAAATAGAATGCTCTAACCACTTAATTCGAAACTACAGCAATCAAATTGAAAAAAATACGAAAGATACCGGCTTTCCTTTGGAATTTAGAAAAATTGTTTCAACCAACAAACTTCGTCTTAGGAAGGCGGTAGTTGGAGCTGCAAATTATAGGATGCAATCAAATAGTACATTAGACCAAAAAATTATCGATTTAAGGAAAGATTTATTAAATGGACCCAAACATGTTTTCGGTGAACATAAAGATTGTTTACTGTACTTCTGCAAATTTAAAATTGATCCAAATAAAACATTAGACCACAATCACGTTCCAAAGTTACAAAACAATATTATATTTTCAAAAATTATGGAAGCTAATTCTCGTCTTGTCAACAATGCCCGGAGTCTAGTACATTGTTTAGACAGTAATATTGTTGAGAGTTTCAATGGAGTTATTGCAAAATTTATTGGTGGAAAACGAATTAATTATTCTTTAAAACAGTCATATATGGGTCGTTGTGCAGCTGCAGTAGTTTCTTTCAATTCCAAGCGACCGTATTATTCTTTACATAAGCAGATTTTCAACAGGAGCCCTAGTAATTTTTTGAAACGATTAGAATTGAAAAGAAAAAAAAGAAGAATGGCTTCTAAAACAAACGATAAAAGATCTTTACGAAAAAAACAAGGGAGACATTTACTTACAAAATCAGGAGCACCTGATATCCATTATGGCGAATTGTGCGAAAAAATGGATATGGAACATGATGCATATGAATGTGCTAAGGCAGAATTCTTAAAGCTACTCGACATTTCAAAAAGTGAAAAGAAGGCAGTTGAAAGACGAACTGTCTTGCAGTCTGATAGCGGGGAGTGGCTGCAACGCAGAAGAAACATGTTAACAGCTTCTTTATTTGGTAATATCTGTAAACGAAGTCAAATCATCAGTTGTGCTAATTTAGTTAAATCAATATTATACGGCCGCTCTCTAGATAATATAAAATCTGTGCAATATGGTAGAGACCATGAGCAAGTTGCAAAAAGGCAACTTTGCATTCAAGAAAATATTGTGGTCGATGACTGTGGCTTATTTATTGATGAAATTTTCCCATTCTTAGGAGCCACTCCAGATGGTTTGGTAAATGGTACAATATTAGAAATTAAATGTCCGATTTCTGCTAGTGGGATGCTATTTGAAGAAGCAATAGCAAAAAAAAAAATTACGTTCTGGAAGGAAGATAAAAACAAAAAATTTTTTTTTACAAATACAAATCACAACTGGTATTATCAAGTACAGGGTCAACTTCACATTTCCAATAAGTCTGTATGTATTTTTGCCGTCTGGTTGGGTGAAGCAATTCCATTAAAGATAGAAATAATAAAACGAGATGACAAATTTTGGGGAGAAAAGATGGAAAGCAGATTAAGTACTTTCTTTATGGATTGTTTATTACCAGAAATCATAGATCCTAGATTTAAAAGATCAATGCCCATTCGTGACCCACAGTATATTATATCCGCGTTGGAGAAAAAACGAAAAGCAGCGACACAAATTCGAACAGAAAAACTTAAAAAATGCAAGAAAAATCTGTTACGTGTTATTGAAACTAATGTAAATATTGTTCAAATTTTAGATTCTGATACGATTTTAGATAACTTTCTGAAGAGCTCACTCTGAAGAACCCTTCCTTGAAGTTCCTTTTATTTAATGTATTAAACATATACACAGGGTGTTGAGGGACGTACTTGAGTTACTTTAACCAGTAAATCCTGATATTATTTGCAGTAAAAACTGTAAATGAATTTACGGTCACCGGTGACATTTTCGATGTTCGATGTGACATTTCCGGTGACATTTTGAAAAAGTCACAGGAGAACAAAATTTTATTTACATTTTTTCTCTAAATAATGTCAGGAATCACTGGTTAAAGTAAGTCAAGTACGTCCCTTAACATCCTGTGTATATTAAAATAAACCTTTGTTCCACCGCAGGGGAAGCTTATGGCGCAGACTACGCCAGTCGAAGAATACCATCATCACTGCCATGGTTGCCTGGATGGAGTCCCCCCTGATGGCCTTCAAACGAAACAGGAGCCTGTCAAATATCCCCCATGAACATTTATTATCATATACTATATTTTTTGTTTCTTTTCTGTTCCATTCTATGTATGAATGCATTGTTATTTTGTCAATATTTGTACTATTTTTGTACATTCTGGAATAAACTCTCATTATTATATTTGTTTTATTAAAATAAAGAGTGAGTGTCGCTGCAGTTTTGTCATGGTTTTCTGCGGCCTTGCACGACAGACAACATGGTTAAAAAATATTGTCGTTTAGTTGTACTAAATAACACAGAAAAATTAAAAAAATATAAAAAAAAACTTTATTTTATTTCTCGAGGTCAATATATAAGAAGAATAATACAAGATTGCCATTACGGAGAATCAAGCAAAGCAACACTTTAACATTACAAATACAGTAACAATAAAATGTATAACATGATAACATTAAATAACATGTCAAATATATTGATAATAATTTAATGGATTACTTGAACCATGAGATCCCAAACACCGTTTATAATGGAATAGCGCTCACTCCTACCTACCTACCTACCTACCTACACTTCAGTCCCTAACGAAACGCGACCACGAAAGGAACCAAGCAACCGCTAACGGTGCAAAACGCCGCTTACGGTTGCTTTCCTCCTTTCACATAATATCGCGAACTTAAAAACCTATTGTCAGCTCTTCAAACCTAATATGATTTACAATAACAAGCAAATGATGAAACATTTGTAAAAAAGATCATACTAAATACTCTACCCAAATTGTAAGTTCCATAAACAAGCCACATTTTGTTATTGGTTTGTTTTTTTACTTGAATATCTATATGTCTCTTCATAACTCACGTATAATGTTGAATATTGTACATCGGTGAAGGCATCCTTACTGCCACCTAGCGATGTAATAATAAACATATTTTGGTAGTTTCGGAAATCTGCCTTGCCTATTATATGCCTTTAAAGAAAAACCTTCAAGGTATTTTTTGAGGAAATTCAAAATTTAAAAATATTTTGTGAACAATACGAAAGGACGGCCATAAAAAGGTCATATTTCTGATTTAATTTTGATAAATGCTAAGTCTTTATAAATAATAAAAATATATAATTTTTTTTTTCCGGCTAAGAACATCATATTTACCGTATTGCGTAATAATATTTTCATTATTTCGAATTAATAAATTACTAGACACCGCCTTAAACCAAACTTAACTGTATGTGCGTGTGTGTTTTGTTGTTGTTCATTTTTATTCTTTTTTTTATATACATATTACCATAGATTAACTAATAAAAACCTTATATTTTTGATAAAAATGTCATCCATGCTGAATCCACGCAAAAAACACTTTTTAGTATAAAAAAAAAACTAAGCATTTTTTCACTTTTGCCATACTCACGGAGAGGTAAACAAAGTAGGTTTTTATGTTTTAAGATAAAGAAATGGCCTAAAAATTTATTTTACTATAGATTATATGTAGCTTATAGTTCTATCAATATGAAAGTTGGCCGCCATGATACTAAGGTCGTAAAATGTTCATTTTAATTTGAATGAAATATGTATTAAATTACACTATTTTCCATCTCTGACAACTGAAACAATCGTTTGTAATTGTCAATAAGTTGAATCAAAGGTATGTTTTTTTTTTAAAAGCATATTATGTAATAACGATAGTTGTAGGTAAAAGTTTACCATGTTTATATTTTGAAAGGTCACTTTTGTCTTTGATATAGACTTACGCATCCTTTCTATTGTTTTTTTAATGTTATTTTTGAAGATACATATAAGTTTTTATTATTAAATTTTTATGTATATTATTTTTGAATCAATAAAATGTTTTAATTATTTATTTTTTTTGTCTTTTTTAATAAAACAAACCATTAAAGACCTAAAGTTCTTTCAAATGGGAATAGAAATAACTTCGTCAGTATTGAAAAAAAAAACTTTTCTAAAATGTCTGAAATAATTATTGGTTCAGGTCTGAAAGGGTTAAACTGATACATATTTGGAGAATAGTGGTTTCAGAGATTTTGGCTACCCCTGTTGGCAATGCAAAATATTTTTCATTAAAATTTAGCAAACTTAATGAATTTAATTTTTTTCCAGACTGCAAGATGCCCACGAGCGCGAGTATATAGTGTGCGACAAGTACCTGGAGCAGATCTTTGGGTGCCAGCGCATGAAGTTTGCGGAGATCCCGCAGCGCCTTAACCCACTACTGCACCCACCCGACCCCATCGTCATCAACCACGTCATTTCCGTGGAGGGTGGTGCCGAGGCCAAGCAGACTGCCTGTTATGACATTGACGTCGAGGTTATCTCATTTATAATCATTTTCATTACTTTTTTAAACGTCTTCCATATTGACCTTCACGCTAGGAGTCCCGCCTGTCTTGTGAGGACATCTGTATCTGAAAGTAAAGGCAGGATGTAGGTACAGTTTGACAATAAAATGTAGAAATTTAATAAAGTGGAACAAAAGTTTGGAACACCGAATATGGAACTATATATTACCAGTAGTTCTGTGAACAGTTGACCTCGCATCCCAAAAGTATGTTTCTAATTTTCTCTCATGTAAATCAAAACCAAAATTTCTTCTGAAATCATAATATTTTTAAGTAGGTACTTAATTATTAAATTATTTAGGTAGGTATTTAAAATAAAAAAATAGGGGATTATACAATTTGTCCAAAGAAAAGTCACTATCTCAATAACAGTTCTTTTTTCAAACATTCTTCAGGCAGGTAAGTATCATAACATTTAAAAAATGCCCATAAGAAAGTCTAAATAAACACAGCGATTTCACATTTCAAAAAAAGAATCTTCACTGAACCATTAAACGGCCACCAACATATTTATTTAACTGGAAACGGAATTTACAAAGAAATTTACAAACAGACCAAACACAAAGCGGTGGAGTTAGAACAGGACATCGCTACGCTCAGTATGATTCATTCAGTTGCGAGGTTATGTTTTACTCATGAATTTGAAACTAAACATGACGTAACTCAATTTTTTAAATGCTTGAAGTTCACGCCTCTTCCAAATAGACTTATCTTGATTTAACTTGTAATAAATGGCTTCTTTGATGTGAAGATAAATATTTCTATAATACATGAAAATAAATAAATATAATATTCAGCCACCCCATACAAAGTGTGAACAGTAAAAAAAAACGTTTTCAGTTCTTTGGAGATATGGTAAAGAGACAAATAAAATAGGCAGGTTATGAGGTCACAGCATTTATTTGAGTCCGTAGCGCAGTTGTGTGAGATAACTCCGGACCGATGCTCATGCAGTTGGTGGACATAGATCGACGGTGAATTCCCCAGGCTGTAGATCGACATGTCGCGAAGATATCGCAGGGTCTAGGCGCGTGGGGAGCGCAGGCCGGGGATGATATCTAAGTCAAGGGCGCTGAAGTGATCCCGCGGAGTTGATGCTTATCAGTAGCCTCTCTTTTAAGGTTCGTGCAACCCCGGGCGTAGGAAGTAAGTCTGTGGCCTGTAGCAGCGCGGTGGGGTAATGGCGGGGCGCAACATGGGGGCCGGTGCGCGGGATGGCCACTGCCCTTCTCAGTTGTCACTTGCTGCTTTTATGGTACTATAAGACTGATTGACTAAGTACCTCTTGACGCTGTCGCTTATATAGGCACGAATGCATCGATAATAATCCAGCAAGTAGGCAGTACCTACAATGTTTTGCTAGTAGGTTCTAATACGATGCGATCATTTCTAATTTTGCATGGGCGATTCCTGAATATTCTATTAGCTCACCGCTACAGTTCCTAACAATACTGGCAAAATCCGCATGTTTTTGCAACAAAACCGGCAGTATCCAATCTTTACACAACAAAAGCGTCAATCTCCATCTATTAATTGAAAATAAGTCAATAATTTACCAATTAATCTCAATAAAATATAAATAGAGTGGAACTTATGGAAACATTAATTAACAATAATTAATGTGTGGAAGAGTACAAAAAAAAAAAATTACTGCATATTACTCAAAACTAACAGAAGCGGAGAATACCATCTTTAGTTTTACCTTGCCTCATGTATTGTAATTATTGTTGTAATTGACAGGTGGACGACACCCTGAAAGCCCAGATGAACAACTTCCTCATGAGCACGGCGAGTCAACAGGAAATTCAAGGTCTCGATACTAAGATCCATGAGACGGTTAGTAATAAACATCTACCTCCTTACTGATAAATGTGTTTTAAATTTTCATCGCAAAGCTCTCCTTTGAAGAAAAATTTGCCAATATGTAACACTTTTACTTTCATGCATTGTTTGCCTTCCATTAAAGTTTATTATTTATTCTTCCAGGTGGACACAATCAATCAACTGAAGACCAACAGAGAGTTCTTCTTGAGCTTTGCTAAGGATCCTCAGCAGTTTATACAGAAGTGGGTGGTCAGTCAGACCAGGGATCTCAAGGTAAATTACTTAATACTGTTATTCAGCCTTACTAATAAAAAATCACTTCACAACCGTTAAACGGTATTTTTGTTTCATATTGCACAAAGACTGTACAATTTCTATTTCGAATTATTACTAATAAAAAATGTCTTAACTGGCTGCAAAAGAACTGGCAACATTGCATTTTGGCAGACTGGCACATGCGCCTGATGCGCCATGCGCATGTTTCCCGGGAAAATTACAGTTTCGAATTGTGATTTGTGAAGTGTGATTCAAATCATATTTTGTTAATAATTTCTATTCTAATAACCAATTCACCATTATATTAGTGCAATTCAATATATTTACTATTATTTGTGTTTTTTTGTCGTCAGTTTTAATCCATTAATAATCTCATGTTGTGAATATAGTTCATGTTATTGGAAAAATAAAGTTATTTCGGACATATTATTTTTTAACTGACTTACCGCATGAATTTGATAAAACTTCTATGAAAGTGATGTTTTTTAATAACATACATGCCTTGTGCATGTGTAGGTAAATATAAATTTAAATAGGAAATCAATGTTTATAATGCGCCAAAATGGATTCTAAATGTCAGATTTTTTTTGGTTATTATCTGGGAATTATTATTATTTTTAATTGTATGAATGAGATAAAAAGGGATAGCCTTCTTGCATACTCCTTAAGTAAAAGGACTATGTTTTTGGAATTTTGAATTCTCTAAAATTCTGGGAAAAAATTTCTAGACTTTTTTCGTTTTTGAAATTAAAATATTACAAATAATTATAAACAATAATTAGTCGCCTGAAATATCAATACAAATTGAAAATATCTCCCGAGTAAAAATAAATTCTATTTTGCTAGTGTTCGTACACAACGCGACGCGTCGCCTACGAGTTTGATGTCAGTTGCATGCTACCGACAGTGCTAGTAGCACGCAATGCGAGTTTACGCATCTACTATTCGTTTGACAGAAATGGCGTCCGAACATGATTTGAAAGTTAAATTTGTTATGGAGGTGGGAAAATATCCATGTTTTTCAAATTTTCTTTTAAACCGTTTTTGTATGCTTATACTAAAGTTAGAGAAGAACAACATTGTCTTCATCGCTAGTCATTTGACAAAGTAACTCCATGGCTGCATGTGAAAAAATGATCAAATTCAGTATAATTGAGGTAGTGCCGTATATAGAAAACCAATTTTATAGTGTAGCCTGTTAGTAGGCAACTTTTTGTTGCATTACAGTCACATAGCTTGAAAGTATCTTTGTTTATGATGGGTCTTATTGAAATTGCTACACAAAAAAGAGACAAAAAATGATTGTATAATCAATTACTTTATTGGATTTTCACAGCCACACTTGGATTCATTGTTCCTTTTTACCATTTTATCGAAAATATGTGTTTCAATGTCCCTTTTAATTCCCCAGACAATGACGGATGTGGTGGGCAACCCTGAGGAAGAACGAAGAGCCACCTTCTACCAACAAGCCTGGGCCCCCGAGGGGGTGGCGCGCTACTTCCATTCCAAGCTGCAGCAGAGGAGGAACGAAATTGACTCAGCTCTGACCAACAGAAATCCATAGATGGAAAAATGATTCAGTGTATAGAATAGTCCCATTATATTATTGATCATCTCCAACCAAAAACATTAGTCTACAACTATGTGAAGACAGATATAAGACATATACAATAAAATTTTTGGACAGTTTTTTAGAATTAAGGTGATGCACTATGAAGTAATGCAATATCATGTGTTTTTTGTTTTGAAAATTTGGTTGCTTAGAAATATTATAGATACTTTAATTAAATACCGCGAGTAGAACACATCTTGGCCTTTGCTATAACTTGCGCATTTTTATAATAATTTTTGTAAGCCTAGAAAAAACTAAATTATCATGCCTATAAAAAATGCTTTAAAGCGCAGTATGTCCTACTTTTCGCTTACAGTTTTATTGTATAATGTGGCAAATTGAGTTCTTTAGATTAGATCAGAAAACATTTAGGACGGGTTGTTTCACAGAATTTGAATAATTCATCAAATTTCAAAGTTAATTTGCAAGTTCTGTAAAGGTTCTATTCAAGTTCTATTTTTATATCATTATTGGCAAGTGGCTTCACAAAACTGAAATCACAACATAATTTGAATAGAACCTTCACAGAACTTGAAAATCAACTTTGTAATTTGACGAGTTGTTCAAATTCTGTGAAGCAACCTGTCCTTAAATTGTTGTACCTAAACTTAAAAATAAAATAAAAAATGCATTTTGGTGACTTTTTTTGCATAATTCAAAACAGGTGGCCGGTGTTAAGCGCGAATTTCAACCTTATCGCCATCTACATAAGGAATGCATGATTTCGCCCGATTCTGAATGTTACACACCGAGGTGCATCACCTTAATGATTTTAAATGAATATTCTCAGACCTAATAAAAGTATTAGATCGTAATTGCATTTTGTTTTCTTTACACAAGTCAAGCAGTGGAGTATAGTTAACTTATCTGTTGCGTATGCACATTAACGCTACATGATACCAGATTAGGATATGTGAATAACTAACTACAAGTCAGCAGTCCACAATGGGGTTTTGATGCTAACACGGTGGTATGGCAATGGGGCGTGGATTTTGCAGAGCCCTTTGAAACAGCAACCCATGAATATTTTGGACATGCACGGCCGATGGAAAGAGGAAGGAGAATCAGAATACTCAAACAAACTAATTTTCGTTGTCTGTGCTGTGTGTTAGTTAGTCCTGCGTAAAATCTGGTTCACAAATTTGTTTTGAATTTAAGTGTCATTTTTAAAATTGTAAATAGTTGTGTGAAGAATTCAGATAAGCGATCCTACCTATAATATTTTATTATTTAAAAGATTGGAACTGATTCGTTGAGAATTCAGACTATTCTGTGATTTTTCAAGGGTCTGCGAAAATAATATATCTTGTTAGAAATATAACTAAAAATACATGTTTAAAAATTAGGTAAGTAAATAAAATTAACAATAGAAAATAAAAATATATAGTAGGTAGTACGTAACAAATAGAAAGGTATAGTAAAAAAAAAAACTGAAAATGTAAAAGGTCTTCCTCAGCACGGGAAATCCCAGTGGGGAAAAATAATGAAATACAATTATATTAAAAAATAAATAAATAAAATATAGTTATAATTTGAGGTTTCTGATAACCCGCCTCACTGGTTCAGTGTCTAATTCCGTCACAGGGAAAGACATCATTATTACTTATATTTTTGAGGTAACTTTTGGGTATGCTAAAATTATTTCGAAGAACAGGTTTTTTTTTTAAAATTGCCATGCATTTCCCTCTCCTTTTTCCTCTTTTAGGTTAAAAACGAAAGTTAATATTCTTATCAGTGCATTTGCGGTGGCAATAAAATGAATGTATACTTTTGCTTTCATTGTTTACTTTTTAAATCTACTGATAAACAATTGACTGAGTTTGGAGTTAATAGAAATTAAAATTAAAACTTTTAATAGGAAAAGATCAAAAAAAAACTTTACTTAGTTATATGTGTAAATAAATAATCTGAAATTAAACAATATTGTACTACCGGCTTCAGAATGGGTGGATACCGGTAAATTAATTACATGCGTTGGTGTTTTTATAATATTCGTTATGCATTAGCATTATCTATTAATTCTTATTAATTTTTTTTATTGATCTTCCACTTCTGGATCCTTGGAGCCGCCTCTGGTAGTATATAGGAAAACCAATTTCAGTAGCATCAAATACATTTTTATTCACAAAAACTTTGTCTAAAAGATAGGTGTGTGGAGTTGGTTCTTTATTTATATGGATTAAGTCTGAGTATCGAGCTACTCTATTCCCACAACTAACTACCAACTGAGTTTCCCATCCACCGAGCTATCAATCGTCTTATACGAGTACTAGTAGTTCTGTGAACAGTAGAACCGCCAAATGAGAGGCTGCAGAGAAAAGTGTGGCACTATAGGTCAGCTGATTGGTTCGGGCACAATTCAATGCTTTCTTTGGTTAGCTGCTTGTTTCCAGACTTCGTATCCTTCCAGATGTGCCTAGGAAATTTGTGTAGTCATCACATCCGCGATGGACGGCTTTATACAATCAACTGTTAATGAAACTGGTGTGGGCTCAAAGCCCTGGTTCAGTGGACAATGCTCCGAAGCAGTTCGATGAAAAAACGCAGCTTACCGAACCTACAACACAATTCGAAGGTTGGAAAACAATTAATAACAAAATAGCAAAGGAGGATCAAATAGGTCAAAATTCGAGCACGACCTGCAGATCAGCAAAACGCTGGCTGCCTGCCTGCATGGCAGCAGAGGGTTCTGGTCGCTTGAGGGCTCAACAGGTCGCAATTTCTGCAAATCCAGTCTGCCACCTCTCACCAGACTTGAAGGCTCTCTAGCGAACACCGCCACCGAGAAGGCCAACTTACAAGTTAAAAAGATTGCAGAAAGCTCAACCTTTGTTGATCAAGGTGCCGTCCGGCCGTTGGTTGCTCACTGTGGTTTCTTTATGAAAAAGCTGAGGATCCAGCATCAGGATTTACCCCAAGTCTTTCAGGTGCTCGATGTTAAGCTAGCGGGCCTGATGAAATACCTGCCCTGGTATTGTAGAGGTGCGCTGCAGAAATAGCTCCAATTTGAAGAAGCTTTTTAAAATGTCCCTAAAGTCTGGCTCTGTACCCTCTGATTGGAAAAAAGCGGTCATTCATACTATTCTAAAGAAGGGTGACCGCTCCCACACGGCTAACCACCACCCCACAGCGATCACATCTATTTTATCCGAGGTGATAGAACGTGTGATCAACGACAAACTGCTCACATACCTTCAGAAGAACAAAATTATCAACAACCGTTATTAATACAGATTCCGGAGGAACCGCTCTTGAAGTGATCTTCTCGAGTATGTGACATATTTGGGGGCGGTGCCTGGAACGTTTCGGTGATTATTATCCGTGATGATGAGATCCGTGAGGTGATGAGTTGGTGCGGATGATGAGATCGATGAGATCCGTGAGGATGCGGGGAGCATCCTCGTGCACGTGGATTGCTGATTTTTTGAGGGAGAGGTCGTTACAGACGGTTGCGTATATAATGAAGAGGTAAGTACCTAATCGACGAAAATAAGCATTTGAACATTAAAACAATACTGATTAAGAGGGAGTTAAATATCTATAGATAGCATTTATGTCGCACTCGAGCACTGCAGAAATGTGCCGAATTGATAACGTGTCTTGGTATTTACGATTTTCAGCCGGGTCTTCGCTTCGACGCATTTTAAAAGACATTAAGCAGATGGTATAGATCAGCAAAGATCAAATAGACTAGCTAACCCCAGCGACCGGTTTTTTTTTCAAATTTGTAATAAAAAATTCCAAATTCGGGCTAAATTTATTCGAGAACGAAAGCTCACCTATAAAATTTATACCACAAAATCGACTCCAAATGTGATTTAGATTCTGCTTGTACTACGAGTTTCCGAACACCGTGTATAAAATTACATAAAAACTATCAATGAAAATTTGAAAGAGTTAAACATGAGCGATTCGGTGCTTTCATACAAATAAGTCGCATTAATGGCTCAATGGATAGAAGGATGCTTCTGACTCGATACTAATAAGGTTCAGAATACCAAAACCTACAAAGAGGCTTGGAAATAATTAAAATAATTCCATCAGATATTTAAATTTTTTTGTTTTGTTAATATAATATATTGCAAACCCGTGAAAAATCACGGTAGAGTCATAGAGAGTAGTAGTGCGCAGGAACCGGATTCAGTAGCTTTTGGTCATTCGAGGAAAAAATTGGAACCATTTTTTCGCTTCATGGTCTCATCTAAATACAGGGTGTCCGGAAACTCGTAGTACAAGCGGGAAACTGGTGAATCTACACCACATGGGGAACCCCACATGGGAGGGTTAAAACATCTGTTGTTCAACCCTAAACACCAGAAAAAACTTTAACCCTAAAATAGCCGAAAAATATTTTTTTTTGTTTTTTTTTTTTTTTTGTGAAAATGCTCAAATCAAAAAACTTTATGTTTTTTGGGTTCCCCATGTGGTGTAGATTCTCCAGTTTCCCGCTTGTACTACGAGTTTCCGGACACCGTGTATAATAAATGGGGACACTCTGAATTCTCGACAAATCATTGCCAGTTTTGCACATTCATTTTGAGCTAAAAATATTATTTTATCGCTTGTCTGAATTCTCCAAACAACACTTCCAATTTGGAAAATGAAGACACTTAAATTCAAAGCAGACAGACAAAGTCACAACACAAATTAGTAGTTTTATAATAATATTTTTATATTTTACGCGAACAACCCACAACCGTCTGGAGCCAGTAAGGCAATGACAACAATGGGGTATGTTGCGCGGCTGAAGGTATTAATGATGGGAAGGAGATGGGGAGGAGGAAGGTGGGGGAGTACCTGGCTACTCAGATCTGGTTACCAAACACGGTTAAAGCCATTTCCAGCAACGTTTCAATTCTGAATGGTGGTCTTAATAACACAAATTAATCAAATAAAATTTACTTTTCACGTCGGGATTTGAACCCGCGATCTTCGGCTTGCTACCCCTCGAACACAGAGGCATCAATGATGATATAATGATTTAATAATTAAATCCTAATTTTTTGTATGTCTCGTAGATGTATCGAGACAAAACCTTAAAAAAATGTCAGTCCCCTTATGTACATCGAAACTCATTCGTCGAGATTTACCGGAAGGCTGTCAATTAAGAGGATCCCGTTTTCAGGTTCGTCGGATTATTCTGTTGGCTTTTCGGCCGATGAAATCGGATATCCGGTGGGCAGCTTCCGGCCGCCCGACTGCTAACGCCATCTGCCGTCTACCGCAAAGATTATCCTGTCACACGCAATAACCTTCCGCATATCCCTCCTTCCGCCCTCCCCAATCCTCCTTCCCGCCTTCCGGGTGGCAGCCCTGATTTCGGGATTTACGGAAGCATGTTGATAAGGTTGCACGTTTAAAAATATTTATGGAGTAGTTACCTAACTACATAAAAAACCTCATGATGTCGTGGAGAATTTATGGCTTATAATTCCACAATTTTTATTTTTATTTTCTTTCTTTATTAAATAATTAATCAATTTACTGAGTTAGTTAGGTAGCTAATTAGTTTTCACTGCTTTTGATTTTTTAATGTTTCTCTTCTATAGAAGCTGGCGCTTGTGTCTAGAAGAGTGGTGATTAGACTGATTAGATACATTATACAATTATTTCGCCACTAATTTGGCTGTCTGTGGTGTGAAATGAACTCAAATTCGCTTTGAAATTTACAAAATTGGAAACGAGTATTGCTAACTTCTCTTCAAATTATTGGTAATCCGGTGAAAAACGGAATTGCAGGCCTTAACGAATTACTTAATAGGTTAAAGAATATATTATCACAATGTCTGAAAATTTTCGCATTTAGTCACAATGTCTTATCAAGGCAAGTGTGCACATGTATGCGCGTGTTGTGACAACGTGATAATATATTCGTCCCTTTTTTCTAAAAGTTTAACAGGAAATCTGTTGGTTCATCCGTTAAGGCACGCAATCCTGTTTTAATCGGATTACCAGTAATTTGAAGAGAATTTTAATAAATTAGCAATAATCATTTTTCTCCGTGTATGAATTCGGAAAAGCGATAGACTAGGTACCTTCCTATAGTTAGAAAATGATTTAATGAATAAGTAATTCTATATTTCAAGTGTGTATTTCTTTCGTTAAAATTTTTGACAGATTATTTTTCTAGTTTACTAACAGTGTTCAATCGAAAGGAAAATTTCTGGCGTCTCTCTAAGATCTTTGATTTTAGGTTTAGAGGTCGCTGGTTCACACAAACAAATAGTACAATCGGAACTATGCACTCACATCATTTTACTTTTGAACAAAGGATACACACAGTAGGTAGGTAACACCAGGGACCAAATTTTATTATGCAGTATTTTTTTTATTCCAGTCGTAATTAAAACACAAAATAAACTGTCATGAACAAATAAAAATGGGATCAAGTCAACAACGAGAGAGATTTCATATTACGCAAAAAGAACCCCCCTTAGTACCTATATATTTTTAGTACTGGAAAATTTTTGTAACTAGATATACCTAATATTTTATACATAAGCCTTTATTATAATATGTATAAGTATTTTAAAAAATAATTTATAGGTGTAAGTAAGTAGACTAGTTCCCCAGTTAAACCCGAGAAAATTTTTCTACTAACTGGGTAACTAAATTAGTAAATAAGAACTTTATGTAACATATTATTGATCATTTTTTTACCCTTTCTTTATAATTTTAACCTTATACTTGTTTTTTAAAATGCTGAGAATTAAATATGCAGCCTTAGTTCCAGGAGGGATATCGCATTACTGCTTATGGCTTATACGCTTTTGAAAAGTTTGTTATCAATACTAGACATTTTGGCTATAATAGAATTCTACGTCCCGGATAATTTCACGCGAGGCCGCCAACACAGGCTTCTGATAATTCCCAGATGCAGATCTAACTTACCAATGCCCCTAGGAAGACTTACTAGGACTTAAATAACTGCATCGCAGGAAATATTTTCCATGTGTCCTTCAACAACTTTAAGAAAGAAATATTCCTTAACTTTTAGTTGTATGTCCTTATATATTTTTTTTCCTACATTATCTATGTAAACTATATTTTTTTGTAATATTTAATCGCCTTTCCACTGTACCTATTGGTTTTTGTACTGCTTTTGCATAATAAATCAATTATCGCCCCCGTCGCAATTTAAAACAAGCCCTTTGATAGAATTTCCAGCGTCCAACGACTGTCCAGCGCTCAAATTCAAGCTTATTTCGTAGATAATCCACAATATCCACAGGTAGGTACTTATTTTCCTAATGCCTTTCCTCTTCTCCGTAGAATGGGCAGTTAGGGAGTTGGGGTGTAACGCAATTTGGTTTATATGGGCATTCGAAAAGGGCTGTCCACGTGAGCCCTTCCTCTCTAATAACCCCCCCTTGACAGTTAAAATAATATCACATTATTAAATGAACCCTTTAGAAGAAAAAGGTATCCTCGGTATAATCATCTCTCTTTAAATTGTCAAATACGCGAGGGAAAAGGTTTTGTGGAGGGAAAGTATTTTGACACTTTATCTGAAAAGTTTTTATTAATTTTTTAAATAGCCATTTTTAAATAATATTTTGTTGAACATCTCACAAGAGTCCAAACTGTACGGAGCCAGTGGGACTATGGCACCCCTAATCTGGGTATGTCGGGAGGTTGAAGGGAGTAGAAAAGTATGGTACCTCCAATCTGAGTATGTTGTGAGGTTGAAGGGAGTATCTGAGTATGTTGTGATGTTGAAGGGAGTAGAGAAATATCGCACTTCCAATCTGAGTATGTTTGGAGGTTGAAGGGAGTAGGGAAGTATGGCACCGTTAATCTGAGTACGTCGGAAGGTTGAAGGGAGCAAGGAAGTATGGCACCTCCGATCTGAGTATGTTGTGAGGTTGAAGGGAGTAGGGAAGTATGGCACCAACAATCTGAGTATTTTGTGATGTTTAAGGGAGTAGGGAAGTATCGCACATCCAATCTGAGTATGTTTGGAGGTTGAAGGGAGTAGGGAAGTATGGCACCTCCAATCTGAGTATGTTTGGAGGTTGAAGGGAGTAGGGAAGTATGGCACCATTAATCTGAGTATGTTTGAAGGTTGAAGGGACTAGGGAAGTATGGCACCGTTAATCTAAGTACGTCGGGATGTTGAAGGGAGCAAGGAAGTATGGCACCTCCAATCTGAGTATGTTGTGAGGTTGAAGGGAGTATGGAAGTATGGCACATCAAATCTGAGTATGTCGGAGGTTGAAAAGAGTAGGGAAGTATGGCACATCCAATCTGAGTATGTTGTGAGGTTGAAGGCATTAGGGAAGTATGGCACTTCCAATCTGAGTCTGTCGTGAAGTTGAAGGGAGTAGGGAAGTATGGCACTTCCGATCTGAGTATGTTGTGAGGTTGAAGGGAGTAGGGAAGTATCGCACCTTCAATCTGAGTATGTTTGGAGGTTGAATGGAGTAGGCAAGTAGATTGGAGGTGCCATACTTCCCTACTCCCTTCAACCTCCCGACATACTCAGATTAAAAGTTTACTTTTAATCTGAGTACGTCGGGAGGTTGAAGGGAGTAGGGAAGTATGGCACCTCCAATCTAAGTATGTTGTGATGATGTAGTATGATGAAGTATGATGAAGGGAGTAGGGAATTATCGCACTTCCAATCTGAGTATATTTGGAGGTTGCAGAGAGTAGGGAAGTATGGCACCGTTAATCTGAGTACGCCGGGAGGTTGAAGGGAGCAAGGAAGTATGGCACCTCCAATCTGAGTATGTCGGAGGTTGAAGGGAGTAGGAAAGTATGGCACCTCCAATCTGAGTATGTTGTGAGGTTGAAGGGAATAGGGAAGTATGGCACCTCCAATCTGATTATGTTGTCCAATCTGAGTATGTTGTGAGGTTGAAGGGAATAGGGAAGTATGGCACCTCCAATCTGATTATGTTGATGTTGACGGGAGTAGGGAAGTATCGCACCTCCAATCTGAGTATGTCGGAGGTTGAAGGGAGTAGGGAAGTATGGCACCTCCAATCTGAGTATGTTGTTAGGTTGAAGGGAGTATGGAAGTATGGCACCTCAAATCTGAGTATGTCGGAGGTTGAAAGGAGTAGGAAAGTATGGGACCTCCAATTTGAGTATGTTGTGAGGTTGAAGGCAGTAGGAAAGTATGGCACTTCCAATCTGAGTCTATCGTGAAGTTGAAGGGAGTAGGGAAGTATGGCACCTCCAATCTGAGTATGTTGTTAGGTTGAAGGGAGTATGGAAGTATGGCACCTCAAATCTGAGTATGTCGGAGGTTGAAAGGAGTAGGAAAGTATGGGACCTCCAATTTGAGTATGTTGTGAGGTTGAAGGCAGTAGGAAAGTATGGCACTTCCAATCTGAGTCTATCGTGAAGTTGAAGGGAGTAGGGAAGTATGGCACCTCCGATCTGAGTATGTTGTGAGGTTGAAGGGAGTAGGGAAGTATCGCACCTCCAATCTGAGTATGTCGGAGGTTGAAGGGAGCAAGGAAGTATGGCACCTCCAATCTGAGTATGTCGGAGGTTGAAGGGAGCAAGGAAGTATGGCACCTCCAATCTGAGTATGTTGTGAGGTTGAAGGGAGTATGGAAGTATGGCACCTTCAATCTGAGTATGTTGTGATGTTGAAGGGAGTAGGGAAGTATCGCACCTCTAATCTGAGTATGTCGGAGGTTGAAAGGAGTAGGGAAGTATGGCACCTCCAATCTGAGTATGTTGTGAGGTTGAAGGCACTAGGAAAGTATGGCACTTCCAATCTGAGTATGTCGTGAAGTTGAAGGGAGTAGGGATTAGGGAAGTATGGCACCTCCGATCTGAGTATGTTGTGAGGTTGAAGGGACTAGGGAAGTATGGCATATTTAAAAAGCGATTGCGTATATTTGTTGTTTTCTTGAAGATATGTTGTGAACCAAAAATTGATGTTTTTTTTGTTATTTTAAAAATAATAAAACGTTCTGTTGTCAAATATTAACAAATAAAATAAAATAAATTAATAAATAATGCATTCGTACTTTACTAAAAGTCTATCAGGAAACCTATCAATGTATCTATTAAGGGCCTGCTATCCCGTTCTTAATCGTATTACGAATAGATTCATAATAAATAAGCAATACTCATTTTTCTCCGTGCACTTCTTCTGATCCGCCTACGAGTACCATCAGTTGACAGCCACGTTTTTCAGAATATTTTATTATAATTATAGCATTTTAAAGAATAAACTGGATGCTTCTGGTCAAACGTTCCCCCCATTCTTCCCCACAGGGGTCACCCATCCATTATACCGTCACACCGCCCTCCCCATTCACCAATTCATCCCTTATCACCCACCGCCCCCCACTGAGGGAGGATTTACCTCGGGCTATGTAATGGAGGACGAAGGATGTTTTATTATTTAATAGAACCAACTCATGTTTGAGATTAATCGAACGAGAATAATGTTATTGATATTTCATTTATAAATAATCTGGTCTGTGTAACATATACTTATAAAATAATATTTTTTACTGGCGATCTCCTTTGAAACCAATTAGGTCATTTATTACAATATTAAGTTGTGTATCATAAAAACAAATCATTAATATTATTATACAACTAATAACTATTGCTTTGAGTGCTCTCATCAAATAAAACTGAGCAAACGGTATGGTAAGTTTTAGCCCCAAGTTACGAAAGGCTTGCATGATCATTTACATCCCCAATTAAAGTACCAGACTAATCAGATCTGAAGGATCTACCTCTTTGTCGTAACAGTGTTGCATATAACATTATATACTTCTAACCAGCAGAGATTCAAGACTCACATTTTGAGTTATAGTACTAACCCACATATAATGTAAGTCGGAGACGTTCGAGGAAGACATGGCACGACCGAGTGAATCAAATACTTGAGTCATGTATGAGACGATGCATGAATGTGATTGAATCAAAGAGTGTGTGCCAAAACAGAGATTATGTCTTTTATCGTGTTTGCCCACCCCACCGGAGAAACGGCATGTTGATTAGCTTAATTAACATATTAAATTTCCCATCAACCTAACACTACGCAGTACGCACCACTACTGGCAACAAAATCTTACATCCAGCAGAACTCCAGTGTAAATTAAAATAATACGGCCAGCAATAAAATACAGGAACAAACAACACATTACCATTAATAAACCTCTCGTTTCGAGAGTTCTGTAAGGCCGAGAAATAATCGATTCAGCTCGCGTATTTGTACGCGAATAATACCAGAGGATTCATCAATAAAAGATGACCGATGTCTCTGATGGAAACAGCTCCCTGACTCCGCTGATAATGACTGGTGAGTAACGAGTCTGTCGCTTCTTCACTTTCCTTTATGTCGTATGTAATTAGGAACGATAAAATCTGCCACCCACGGTCAAAATAAATACTTACAGAAATCAACAAACAATATATCTGCTGTAAAGCGTACTTGAAGTGAAATCACTAAACAGCGATATATAAATGCCAATGTTATTATTAATATTAGATAAGATTATACAATTACCATTCGAATTATTACAGCGAAGAAAAAAAATTGCTGTTTTATAATCTATTAATTTGCTGTTTAAAATCATTAACGGATATTTACACAGCCCTGACCTAATCAGTATAATTAATTATCGTGTATACAAAAAATATAACATAAAACACCATGTTATATTTAATGTAGTTGCTTCTCGCACCAATCTCCATGTAGAATTCTTGTTCTCAGAGATTGCATCGTTAGGGAATGAATCTTGCTCTGTTGACATATTTAACTATAATAACACTGCAATAATCCTTAACTGTATCAGATTGTTATTGTCTTTAAAAGATTATTATAACCATTATGTACTTACGTTCTGTATAAAAATGTAACTGTGTATGTAAAAGCCCAGCGGGCGTTTAAATAAATAAATAATTGATCTACGTACCCATTTACTATATTATGTAATATGTAACTAAATTAGATAAAACCACGATAAATATGTACTGCCGATAAAGCAGAAAATCAGTAAGCTTCAAATAGCAGTCCAAACTCGAGCGACATTAAATATTGATATTCATAAATGACATTACGAACTAAAAACAACTGCGTCGACATAAAAAATCCAGACAAAATGTTTTTCGTATTTCAATGACTCAAAGCTCACTGTTGAAGAGTTTTAATGAGACAAGTAAACAGATTTTCTGCTCTGCAGTTGATAAATATGTAGCTACATGAAATTTAATTTAAACGGTGGATTTTTTTTTCTTTAGCCCGCTGTCCCACGGTCCGCTGAGGAATCGAAATAAGCTATGTGCTGTACGACCCTGCACACGAAAATAGAGTTCGCCATAGCGAGCTTTTCTACGCGGGGATTTACGGTTTATGTTGAATCCTTACCCTTACCGACCCGTGGACGCCTGTTACCCAGTGCGCAAGATACATGCTCTCAGTATTAGCCTAGCTAGAGAAAACTTAATTAAAACGGTGCTTTATTATTTTTTCTACAGGTGGTATGAACGATTAATTTCCACTGAATTTATCTTGATTATTTATATACTTTCTTCAAAATTAATACCTTTAACTTAAAATACGGCGAGTGCGTAGGTAGGTACATTTTGAAAACATGTATATGTATAGATTCTATGTCCGCAAACTGTAAAATTCACCCGCCATAACACAGGATCATCCCTAGCATGGAGGGTGAAATATCACAAAAATCAATAAAATAAAAAATAAAATTATTAAATAGGTAGATAGGTACCTGCTTTGCCAGTGTCCTCTCGCTCTTACCACAATGGAACACGACCAGTTTAAATTTCTTTATATTTAAACCCGGAGCACGCACAATGTATTCCCACCAATGCATTATTAATTTGATGAATATGTAAAAGTAATGATTCCGCGGACGATATGTTTTTTTTTCCAGAAGTTGTCAGCCTTGATTTCATCCATATTTCATCATCACGCTGATTTAATTACCATTATAATTAAGTGCGGCTATTGTTAAACATACGGACAAACAAACCCGACGATTATTATTCCTATAATACTCTAATGCTGCCTATAGACACTGCGAGCTGAACCACGACTTATGGGAAGCGAATCGACGCAACTTGCTTTATTGCTTTCCCTTAATTTGTGGCTCGGCTCGCGGAGATTTTGTCCTGTTTATACGCACTCTTAAAAACTAGGAGCAGTTTCAGATTAGAAGATTCTCTCAGTATCGCCCCGGTGAAAGACCACTATACGGAATCGAAATGTTGCGCGTTGCTTAAAACGATTTTATCGGTGTTTGGTGATCAGACCTGAATAGCCAGGCACTTCCTTACCTCTTTCCCCTCCCCACTTCTATTAGCCTCATGTATCCCTATTGGGGGTGCCATGGTCCCACTCCAGACATTTGGGAGCAGTGTGGTATTCACACAAAAAATGTTAATTTCTTAAGTACTTAGGTCTAAACCAGTGTTTCTCAATGTGGAGCGATTTATTTTTTTACGTTAATTATTATTTATGTGTTTACAGTTCACAGTTTTTAGAAAAAAAAGGTTAACTTTTAGAATCTCTGGACACGCTTAATACGTCTATATTTTGAGATTCAACATAATTAGGTACTATATAATACAACTAACTGTATACGTCGGGGGAGATGGAAAATACTGCATTAAAGTTCATTTTTTCAATCATAGTTCCGTTTTTGAGCCGACTCTTTTCGTAGGTTATGTTTGAAGGTTAGGAAATAAGCATAAATTATATCAATAGCCCCAACTAAGAACATAATAACCTATTTTGTGCATATTTCTACGACTCCCCTGACTCTCGTCCCCTGAAGTCTCTTGTAGTAATGATGCTGAAATCAAGTTTAATTTTTAAAAAAGTCTGTATTAAGTGTGTTCATTGTGTTCTTTTGTTATTAGCAATTTCACCGGCACCAGCCAAGGTGGATTAAATTCCACATTAAAGATTTTATATAAAATCCATTTTAATAGTTTCGTTTTTAAGTAATACAGATGTCCATATTATGGACATGTTTAACTTGGTGGCATCACCATGTTACATAACTATTTAACATGCAGTGGAATATAATCCACCTTGGTGGCATCACCATGTAAAATTAACTATTTAACATGATGTGGAATATCATCCACCTTGGTGGCATCACCATGTTAAATTAACTATTTAACATGATGTGGAATATCATCCACCTTGGTGGCATCACCATGTTAAATAACTAATTAATATGATCTGGACTATCATCCACCTTGGAGGCATCATCATGTTAAATAACTATTTAACATGATGTGGAATATCATCCACCTTGGTGGCATCACCGTGTTAAATAACTATTTAATATGATCTGGACTATCATCCACCTTGGAGGCATCATCATGTTAAATAACTATTTAACATGATGTGGAATATCATCCACCTTGGTGGCATCACCGTGTTAAATAACTATTTAACATGCTGTGGAATGTAATCCACCTTGGTGGCATCACCGTGTTAAATAACTATTTCACATGCTGATGCCACCAAGTTGAAAAATAGTGTTACTCCAAGTCAACCGTGTCGCTGGCGCTACTGGGCTATTCCACACCTCTGATGTCTCTGCCGATCGTGACGGGGATAGCAATGGAGATTAATTCATATCTACAGGGCCCTGCGGGTTTATAGGCATATTTTATTTTAAAAGCACTTATTAGATAAGTATAAGAAACAACTATTTCATTAAATGTAAGTGGAAAATAATGCATTTTAATGGCTATTTTCTTCACGCTATGTTTTGACAATAATATTAGAATATTTTTTTAGATGTGTCATTTTATTTAGTTTAGTTTTTAACATAAGAAACTATTTTAGGTTTTTAGTTTCAATTTTGGGAAAAAAAGCTAACACTAAAAAAAACAAAAATAAAACATTCATGTCAATAAAAATAGCCGCCAAGTGAAGAGTTGATTTTAATTTTAACGAAATAACTATTAAAATTCATTATTTCCTATTTCCAGAAACTGAAAACTGACTTTTCATTATTATCTAATTGTTTCAAAGTGTTTCTTTTTAAAGTGGATCTAAGTTTTCTGTGTTACTGTTCGAAAACTCAAATCTCTTGAAAAAATCTGTAACAAAGGTAACCCTTATTTTAGAGCTAACTCATAATATCTAATATTTAATAATTCTATAACATTATATATAATTCATGTGCAAATTTACAATTTCCGCATGTTACAAATTATAATTCCCAATTTATCCCCCTTTTTTCATATCTATTATAAAAGAATACAAACATTCCCAGGTTACGAAAAATCTGACGGTTTTTTAATTCTTCCCACTACCGTTACAACAAGTGGAGAATGTTATATGTGCAATGATGGAGGACTTAGACAGCAGAGAATTAAACTCGCGACTTTTGGACAAAAACCCAACCTCTCAACCAACAATTCAATCATTGCTTTGTTCACTTTCGAAGGTTCGGTTATTATTCCGTCATACCATTCAGAGCGTTTTTGGCTTGTAAATTATGTAAACGTTTTCTCCATTACCAGCGTTCTTGAATATTTAAGTTGCCTCAAGTTAGTACTAGTCACGCTATAAGAGTTGCAGTTTGCAAATTAGGGTTGCAAATTATTTCTTACATCTCATATTATGTCTCTTTTCAGTTAATTGCAGCCTAGTGTGTATTCTTTGTTGCTATAATTATTTATTTCGAGCACGCCGATCTTATAAACGTCTGATCTACAGAAAAGAGGTTTACAATTAACAGGTGCGTGCCAAATAAGGAAGGTATGTGATTTATACTTTCTCGACTGAAATTCCAACGTTTCTTTATCAATATAGTCAACTCAAGATGACGATTATTATTGCTTCAGATGACATGACCAAGTGCTGTGGAATTTTTATAAAACTGGAATGATCTGAAAAAACCAAGACGTTTTTTTGCTATTTATTATTTGCGATCACCTACTTCCATATCCCTAGTTTGGTGGTCGTCCAAGATAAATCTATTTAAAAAAACGTAGAAAATTATATTTTAAAGTAACCATATTTAGGAACAACTTTTTATAAGGTTGTAACCATCATTGAAGAAGTTAATATTAAAAAATCTAAACCAAACAGGAAACAGAACAATACACAGAGTGGTTAAGACGCTGACCCGGTAAGACAAGAGATCCTGGGTTCGATTTCTAGTTGTGACCGTTTTATTTTTATTTTCTGTGTCTTGTTCTGTTTGATGTTTCGTTTAGATTTTTTAATATTATCTTCTTCTTCAATGATATACCGTATTTATTTTTCTCGACTTATTTCCTTTTCGTTATTTTACTTGTTCTATTTTTCTTATATTTATACATATTATAAGTTAAAATTATTTTTATCATGTTATCCTCCCAGCTCCCAGGAATGTAGTTATTTCAACACAGTGAATATGAATTACAGATTACAGGAGTTGGTGTGACTATGACATCCCCAATTAGGTTGTCTCATGGGGCTGAAGTGATCGGGAGGGCAAGGAAATGGGGAAGAGGAAGGTTGAAAAGTATCTGGCTATTCGGATCTGATCACCAAATACGGCTACTGTAAGTAATTTGTGGTAAGTCATTTCAAGCAACGTTAAGATACCGAATGGGGTCTTTCACCAGGATATAGAGAGTGTAGTATGTATATAGTTTCGGAGGCGGGTTTGGATACCGCAGCCCTGGGATCCATTTATTGGAAAACCAACAATTCTGCCATAGGTCACCCCAAGTGGTTCGCTATGTTTGGTGATTTAGCAGGGGTGCCTGGGTTCATCGGGGGAGGTGTGTTCACCACCTGCGTGGCGTGCCAGATCGGGAGAGGTTGGTTCGGGGAGACCCTTTGATCTCTCCAACTGGTCTCTCGACCCATCGCCTTGAGCCGCAGCAGGAGGGATATAATTATATGTCACTCCTGGACATACTGATCCCTAGATTCCTACCCACCCCTCATACTTTTTTCTTCCCAGAACTTCCTCTCCTTAAAAAGATTCTCCACACAGCATCCCCTAAGATGACATAGGCCCTGAGGGAAATTATTTTCTGTGTGGGGTTAATGTAAAAAAATGTAGGTTCTATACTGTACAAGGAGAAAAATTATAACAAGATACTGTTAAAAATGTGACTGCATGGCCATTTCCTGATAAAATATTAGTCATTCAGAATATATCGGAACACATGTTCCCGCAGGTGGCCTTGTCCGATTAAATATTATAACGAACGGGATGCGAGTTTATTATTATTTTAAAGAACACGTGGTCCGATTTCCAAATATCTGTACTGTTATTTTGCTAAGAAATTTGTCAATTCATTCGTTATAGGCATTCAGTCCAGTTTTCAACAGGGAATAATTTGACCAGATTTTCAATAAATTAACAATTTTTCAATGTTTTCTCCGTGTCCACTGAATATACTTTACTTTTTTAGATTTGATATAACACGTAATTTAAGTAAGTAAAAAAATTAGCGTTTTTCGTAACAAATTATTGATGTTATTCTAATAACATAAATATAAAAATAAAAATCGTAGTTTGGTGAGCTAATATTAATAGAATTCTTAAAGGGCAACTTCAATCAACTGATTAAGATTCCAATTGAAATCGCACAATCAACTTGTTAAATATTAATAAATTCTCTTTGACCGTTTTAGCCTCCTTGCATTATGTAAATGTATAATTGATACGCGACGCTGCATATCCCCGAGTGCATTAAACACGAAACCATTCCCGGCATTAAGTATCCAATAACTTTGAAACACGGCGCATAGATGTCGTCTGATCTCACTTTAATAACTTCGGTCACGCCGCGCGTCCTTTCGGCACCGTGTCTTTCGATAAGAAATATGACGACGTGCAAAGGGCTCCGGAACGGATTAAATCCCTTTCAACTCTTTATTATAAATGTTGAAGGTCGTTTTAATAATGTTCATCGGATTTGCGACGCTGCGTGAAATGTTATAGAATTCGGGAGACATTTTATTAAAAAAAAAATTAAATGATATTATACATATTATTTAAAGGTCTCGCGGGATTTGCGGGATTTTTATTAACCTTTGAAACGCCGAGTTTTCGCGACCGAATACTCTGTAGTCTATCATGGGTATATAACGTGCACGGACCGCCGTACATCATCTTCGTCTGTTTTCGTAATAACTTACAACTTTTTAGAAACTTTTACTACCAGATAATGCGTTTATATATTTAAAATCATTATGTAAATATACTTGTATAGTAAATTATTTCCCCAGAATAGTTACATAGAAATTATATTTTCCCTCTCTTTATTTACAAAGGTTTAATAAAGAAATCTATCAATATTTTTATTATATTTTCATACAGCTAATAAATAAATGTCCTTCACAATGAATCTAAATAAATAAAATAATATGACATAAAGGATGCTTCGACGATGGCTGCACACTTGTTTTGCACAGATAACATAAATATGTTGGGAAGTTAAAACGACAGGATAGAATAATGTTAGGATATACATTTTCCTTGCCAGGCGAATAAAATATATTTTAATATGCCAATAAAAAATTTTAAGGTACAAAATCCCATAAGCATGTTTTTATACATACATTGCCGATGGGCAATGCTGGCGTTCAAGGGATAAAATTTTACATTCCCGATGGGCAATTCTACCACACAAGCGGTTAAGGGGTGTAATAAAATGAATAAGATAACATAATACTTATTTAAGAAGAATTTGATAAAAAAATACTATTGAGTACCCATAAGTGAACGGGCATTTGTGCATCGCACCCCAGCAGCGGAAAACGCTCTCTCTGCTTCCATACTAGATACAAGCGATGAGTCGTTCATGAACGAGTTGAATAAATTGAGATAGCTCTTCTTGATGATTCGTATTCGTAAAACGTATCACGGCTAAATTGAACGGTTACTCTTTATGTCAGGAGACATTTTAGAAAAATAGCGCCATTATCCAGGTATTAATTGTTATTACTTACTCAGAGACATGAACAGCGTCTGACAGACCGACGTCTGGACTTGGACTTATGTACCTACACCTATTAACTACCTAACATCTTATTGTACCGGTACCAAGAGTTGTGAAATCATACGCCGGGAGCTGGGAGCTGGGAGCCGTATCGGGGGAGCCGTAGCGGGGGAGCCGTATCGAAGAGTGCTATCGGGCTAACACAGTATTCTCACTGCTCATACGCTCTGAGCTCACTTCTCCTGTTTAATTGAGTCGACTCTTTGAGCCGCACAAAAATATTGAGCTGGTCCCGTGGCTCCCGCTGTTAATAAAATGAGTCCATCGCTATTCCACACTAGTCTGTTCGTCTGTTGGTGGGACTGTCATCAATGAGGCGTGACCTAACCGAAGGTATCTCCCTCTGATACCACCGTTCTCAAAATATGAAGTTTCTGTGCTTGAGATGCGGCTCCATGCTATCTTCCTTCGGGTTGAGTAAACGAAAAACCACCATGTGTTTGGCGCAAATTCAGTTTTATTTCAATCCCGCTATCCCGCACACGAAAAATCCGCATATTCGAGGGATCAAATATTGCTGAAATCCTGCGGGATTGTGGGATTGCAAACCTCAATCATAGTCACACTGGCTCCAGACAGTTGGGAGCAGTTGGAACTCAGTCAAATAAATCAATATTCCCGGATTGCGAATAAACTGACAGTATTGGAAAAACACAAAGATATTAGAAGAACGAGATGTGCTTTGAGCAGTTCATACTGTGTGGAATTGTTTTGCCGAGTGTCGCCGGTTTTGTTCACCAATACTACTGCACACCTTCGCTTACGCTAAGGTATCCGCACTAATACATAGAACAGATTTCTGTGCGTACACGTCCCGATACCGTTCAAAGTACCCTAATTAGGTAGTACTCCGGCTACGGTCTGGCGGCCAACATAGCATATCTCGTTCTTCGAATATCTTTGGAAAAACCTCATACTACCATAATTGAAAGTGGAAAATGTTGCTTGTGCAATAATGGAGCACTAGGCTAGCATGGATAGATTTGTCGATTGAAACACCTGGGTGGGAACCCGATGCATTTGTACACCATTATCTTTGACCTAAGTATGAGTAACTAATATTGGCTGGGCAATTTAATTCCACAGAGGTAGCGCGGGGCAGTATTGAACGCGGTCATTGCCGGCAACCAGTGGCTCACAGCTACGAGGGGAAACTAAGGGGGTCGACTTTTAATTACTTTTAAACTTGTTAAAGTTCGACGGGGGAGACTTAGCACCCAGACTTCGCATGGGAAGTAGAGGTGGGTGAGTTCTGCATTTTTCCGGAGGCATCCGAGGACTGCTTCCTTTTAAAAGAACTCGAGTTCTTGGAGTGGGTCCCGGGTCCGAGTTCTTGGGTGCGGACTGGGTACTGGGCGACTACCGGGACGCACGGGTCCGGCCAAGGACTCGGCACTCGGACTCGGATAGAACCCGCGAAAGAACTCGGACCCGTAGCAGGACAAGGACCCGCACAAGAACTCGGACCCACACGAGAACACGGAGTCAATCCCGTCACCCATCGCACCCGAGACGCGAGTTGTGCAGTTTAGCGATGTGTAGGTTCAGCCGGATTGAGTCCTTGAGCCCGAGTCCTTTGCGGGAAGCGGGTCCTACTCCCACTCCTTTTCGTAATCAACCACTCCCAGAGAACTCGGTCTGGGACTCGGACCCGAATACCTCCAATCAACGACTCCCAGAGAACCCGGACCCGAGAATGCCTCTAAGGACTTGGACTCGGACCCGAATGCCTCTAATCAACAACTCCCAGAAAACTCGGACTCGGGGTCTCGAACCCGAATGCCTCCCTCCACCACCGGCCTCGCGAGTCCTGCAGTGAGTGGTAAGTTCTGGTGGTGAAGACATCTTCTGTTTACCTGCTTTACAGTAAGTGGATGTTTTGTTTATTGTTTAATATCTAGTACTTATTGGAGTTATTTGGGGTTATGAGTTGCTTTTCTAAACCGATGAGCTAATTAGTTAAATAATAATATCGACTGACATGTACTAATAAATCAATAATAGCAATAAATTATTTGAGTGATGTAAAAAAAATAAGTTAAGTAATATTTAATTTAATTAGGTGTATAAAAATTAGGCTGTGACTGGGGTTTTCACTTTAAAAAAAATTGATTCTTACCCTAGTATTGTCGATAGTTTTATCAATCAATTCTGTTTCAGCAATCAATTCTGCCATTCGATACAATTAACAGCATTCCTCAAAATATTAGTATTGAAACAATAAGAAATGATTATTGCGGCTTATAGCCAATGAATTCACCTAGATTTTACCATTTTTCCAATATTTTTAGACTCACTAAGTACTCTAGGATGTACCTAGAGGTGCTACTAAGATATTGCAATACTTGCAAAAATTTGACGAAAAGCGCTCCAGTGGATGTTTTTATTTATCTTCTAAAAAACACAAGCCACTAAAAAGCATCTTGCCTATTATTTATAATATCCATAACACTTCATTGTAAATATTGTATTTTTTGTTGTCACTGTTAATAACTACAACGACTACAGAAAACAGATAAAACAAGTTCATTGGATTTTGAAGGAACAACCTTGGAAGGCTCAGCCATCCGAAAGTTATTACCTTAAATCAAGCCCATTGTTCGTCCCTTTTTACATATTTTTAAAAAAATTGTTGGCTAAATCAGATAATTCGGGAGTTGCAGCCAAGCCGATTGTTTGTTACAGCGTTTCCCAAATGGTGGGTCTGGAGTCTGGATAAAATAAAAACTCTAATTAATTTATTATTTTACATTTAACTTCATCTCATAACAAAATATTATTGTCTTCTGTTATGAATTACGACTCTCATTTTGTGATACCTATGACATATTACAGCGCCCATAAGGTGATTTTTTCACAAAACGGCGCTATGCCAAATATCCAACATTATGTGCATCCTGTACTAAATAAATAAATAAAGATAATCTTAGGAATTTGATTCAGGTGGTTGTGAAATGGCCTCTGTCTTCCCTGACTTATACCGCAAATCAATCTTCCATATTACACACACACTAATCTAATAATCTCCTGAAACACCTTTCTCCGCTCTTCATGTCCAAACTATCTAAGCGGTCCTTCGACCAAGTATCTCTAGACAAGCCCTGTGATCTTAAAAATGCCACCCGAACCAAAAACATTGGTTTACGTAAACATTTATCAAAAACAAAGTGCATTTTCTCGCAGTCCAAAATTTAAATTTAAAATTAAATTTAAATTTAAATTTTAAGCATTGGTTTTTTACCTTTTATTGGTCTGTGTGGAGCAAATTTGTCCTCCAGTAAGTTCGCGGCAACAGAATCGCTAGTTTTGTGAAAATCTTTTTTTTTCAAACACAAACATGAGGCAGTCCGTAGTATTTTAGGTACGGGCTATCGCAAACTTTATTATTAACAAATTGATCAGTTATATGAATACTTCAAAAATAGATGTACCTAACAGATAGATCCGAGGCAGCGTACAAAGAAAAGTAACAAAAGATCAAAATGTTTAAATTCTTCCTAAGAAAAAAAACACGTTACGCAACAATGCGACGGAACTCGATCGGTAGGTAGGTACCTAGTAGTATTATGAAATGACGCGTTAGGTGGTATTACTTTTGGATTGAAATTAGGTATGGGAGGGCTAATCTATACTTATTATATCGATGAAGCGGTAACTTCTTAATCTTGTGCATTACGCCGTGCACTTTTTCTCCATATTTATACTGTCTTACATTCCTTTAAAAAATATTAATTAAGGTTAGTTTTTTTTAATGTAAATAGGTAGGTTCTAAAATGTGTAGGTACTGAATTAGATTTTATTTAAACAATACGTCAATATTGAGTGAAATAAAATTTTGTGGATCTGTGAAAAAAATAAAACCAAAAGGACTGCGGAAACAAGTTTGGGAAACGCTGAGAGGAATATAATATTCATTTTGTCACAAAATCATATCGACTACACGTGCTCCACGGCGCGGTGGGAGGTCTGCTGTGCACGCGTTTGTCTCGTGTGTTTTGCTGTGTGCCGGTTTTTAGCATGCGTTTTCTCGTGTGTTTCACGTGATAATTTCGCGGAACATTTTTTACTTTTTCATATTTTTCATGGCTGTTTTAGAAAGTATCTAAGTATTCGCGTTTTTAGTTTTGCTCCCAAATCTGCCTGTATTATTTTTCTTTTCAATTCTCCCACATTTCTTGTGAAAGGCAGTATTTTTTAAATTACTATTTTTATAGTGCCGCTTGTGTGAATACCTCCCCAAGGTTGCTTTATACCTAACTTTAAGAAATTTAACGTAATCATAATATGATTATAAATATATTTTTAGGAATAAATAAATAGGGGAGGTATGATAAGAAAAAAGCAATGTTTCGCATTATTTTTTTTCTTCGATCCAGATACAAGTAACGTTGTGACGAGGTAGATATTTAAATATAGTCTATGTTCCTTACAAAACCCTACTTTCCGATGAAAGGTTACATCATTGATAGTTGCTATTTATTTCTTTTCCAGAACGATTTGTGCAGTACTGACCTATCTTACAGAACATATTACATAGGTAATTGACAGTTATCGCTGGAAATCCGTACCCGGTGAGCGCTTGTCTTGTAACTGACTCCGTGTTGCGTACATTGTGAACAATATGCCTCCACACAATGCAAAGAAGAGTGAAGTATGGAAGCATTTCGACAGCCCTAATGAAGTAGAACAGAAAGCTAAGTGTTCTTACTGTCACAAGTACATCAGTTATCGTGGTGGCGGCACTGCTAATCTATCACGTCATTTGAAGAGGACGCACCCAACGGTCCCTTTATTAACGAATGTTACTTATAATGCCCGTCTAACTGTACAAAACTTTCAAGAAGACCCATCTGTCTCTTGTATACATCAAGAACCGCTTCAGCCTCTAGAACACGAAAATATAAATCGGCGAACTCAAGAAGCACCGACAACTAGTTAGTACAACACAAGCTAGTATTGCTAATTATATTCATGTTGTTCGACCTATCTCGGTTTTGAGATCAAAGCAGTTGGATGAGCAATTAGTGAGGATAATAATAAAAGAATATCAACCATTTAGTATAGTAGAGGATGTGGAGTTCAAAAAATTAATACATATGTTATGCCCCGGATACAAACTGCCAACTCGAAAAACAATTTCTAACAGTATAATCCCACGGCTATACGCGAAAACTGAAGAGATAGTGAAGGAAAAATTATTTAAAGCTAATTATGTTTGCATAACCACAGATGGATGGACATTAATCACGAATCAAGGATTCTACAGCGTCACATGTCACTTCGTAAATGAGGAAACTGAATTGAGTTCGGTTTTATTGGGATGTGAACAATTTGATCACCGTCACACATCTGAAAACATATCATTTTTTTTGCGTCAAACTGTCGCCAAATGGGGGTTAGAAAATAAAGTAATTGCAGCAGTAACAGACAACGCTAGTAACATGACCCGTGCAGTCCAATTATGTCAATGGGAACATTTCCCGTGTTTTGCACACAGCGTAAATTTGGTTGTGCAGGCAGGATTAGAAAAGATCAAAGGTATTCTAGATAAAGTCAAGGTCATTGTCAAATTTTTCAAGAAAAGTTCCCACGCACAAGCAGAGTTACACGCTGCACAAGAACGTATGGAATTACCCCTCTTAAAATTAAAACAAGATTGTCCAACGAGGTGGAATTCCACATACGACATGCTCAAACGCATATTAACTATTAAGAATGCAGTGGTATCGGTTTTAGCAGTTGAGATGCCCCAATACAATACTATAACATCTATCGAATGGGAGGTCATAGGAAAATGTGTTCAAGTTTTAAAAATTTTCGATGAAGTGACTACAGCCATTTGTGCGGAAAAGACCATTAGTATCTCAAAAACCATTATATTTGTGACGGCAATGAAAGAACATGTCGAAAAGATGATGGTGGAACTCATGGATGCTTCACATGCAGGCGCTCAAGAAATGACAATTACTTTGAAAGAAAGACTTGTAAGCGGGTTTCATTTTATAGCTCAGAATACTTTAGCAGCACAGGCATCATTTTTGGATCCTCGATTCAAAAAATACGCATTTTCAGATGATTTGTCTTACCTAAAAACGTACGAAGACATAAAACATATTATCAATAGTTCCGAAGTTTCCCAGCAACAAGTAGTAATAGAAAGAAATCTACCATCCCAATCTAGTACTGACATAGAGTCATTACTGTACAAATGTTTTGATGAGAAAGTTCAGTTTTCGGCACAGCCCCAAAGCGTGTCCACGTTATCTACAGCTGAACTAGAAAAATACGTTGATGAGAAAATCCTTGACAGAAGAGAAAACCCTCTCAGATGGTGGAAAGAACGTAAACATATTTATCCAATATTGTACCAGCTAGCAATGAAGAGACTTTGTGTTCTAGCCACCTCCGTCCCCTGCGAACGTTTATTTTCGAAAGCTGGACAAATCCTCACCGAGAAGAGGAATAGACTATCTACCCAAAAATTTGAGAAAATTTTATTCTTAAACTCCAATCTCGGACTCGAATAATGGATATATTATTGGGTATCAAGATATTTTACATTTGAATATTTAAAATGTGTTGTATTGTTTACTAAATATTTGTATAACTATATATATGTATAACTATATGGGACGTGTGGGATTGCACTATCCTCCCCACATCCTGGAATAAATTATAATAATTATTATTATTATTAATGTTGTGGCGTCGAATTATCCAGATTAAATAATTAATAATAAACTGCTACTTGCTACCTAGGTACCTACTTGCTACTTGCTCGTTAAATCGTAAACAAAGTAATCTACGTACTCTATCTACTCGCGACAATACTATGACGCTATCAGTCTTACACATTACGAGAACTCGCCAGAAGGAACGAGTCTGCCGCCTAGGCATAATTGCCAAGCCGTCGAAAGTTCGCGAATGATCCAGATCGAGCGAGTGTCTTCAATTTAGTTGCCATCTATCTACCCACTGCTACCGTCGGCCGTCAAGTATAAATAAGCCCGACGCAGCGAGTCAGTCAGTCATCAGTTACCGTTCAGCCGTCAGCCTACAAGGAAGGATCAACGAGTGATCACTCGCGCTCTTCTTACTAGCGCGGTGGACAACACGTACCCGGCTTCGCCCCTATCATTATGGACTCCATCGGGACATCATCTTAGCGCCTCGGCCGTGTCCATGGCCAGCGCTACATCGGATTACAAGCGCCCTGGTTCCAGCGTCTCTGACCAGCGCTTCTTCCACGCAACCATGACCACCACGAGGACACGCAGCATCCTCACTGGTCACGCCGTTCCCGTTCAACTGCCCACAAGGTCTGCCGCACCTTCGGCCTTCTCGTCAGCACTGGAGTGCCTGAAGACCTACGTTCTTCGCCAGTGCCTGACCTATATCGAGTCCCGGTCATCAGCGCCCGGTGTCGACTCACTGACCCGCGCTTGACCAGCACATCATCAGCCAGCAACCGGAGTCTACAACATCTGTCCTTCATCATCTCCTTGTCACGGCTACTGACTCACCAATAAAAAACACATGTGACCTTCACAACCTTCTTTCATTTCGTGCCTCACCATTGATCCCCAAAATGTTATTCTTGTTTTACAAAAAGATACCTCTGTATTATAACTGTGTTGTATTATAACTCTATGGTTTATACCTGATTGTAAAATTTTATTTTCCGTTTCGGAATGAATGAAAAAAAATCTTACTGATTTTATTTTTCAATGCTTTTTATGTCTTATGAATAATACGGGGGGATTTTGCGATATTGCTGATTCTTTTAACTGTTTCTAACAATTTGTATAATTTAATTTTTCAATTCGCAATTTAAAAAAAATATATTACATTTTTTTATGTTCATTTTTTTTATGTTTTATCTTGATTTAAAAAATTCAATACGAAGATATTTTGAGTTTATTTATGATTCTTTTGACTGTTATGCCTATTTGTACTTTTTTTTTCGGATTCAGAATTTAAAAAAAAACTTACTGATTTATTATTTTTATGTTCAATTCTTATGTTTCTTTTGTTTCATGATCTTGTTTTAAAAATCAACACGTTGGCATTTTGAGATATTGCCGATTAGTTTAACGGTTTTTATGTAAAATCTCAATGATTTATCGCAATTCTTTGATGTTTTATATTTTTATTTTAGCCCCTCATATTTGTAGGCGCTAGGTACCTACTGTAAGTAAAAATTATTGTTTTATTTTAAAGTTTTATTTTAATTATCGTTCACTATTTTTATTTTTTGTGTTATTAAAAATACAAATTTCAGTGGTGTCTGTCTGTGTATCCGTAACTCTGGTTCAATGAACTCTAGAATATGGATTTGCTTTGATTTTAAAAATTGGAACTGATTGTCAACTGGTATTGGAAAGATTCAGACAAGCGATAAATTAGGTAAGTACCAAGATTATTTTATTCAATAATTGTTTATTTAAAATGGCTATCTTTTGTTAAAATTTTTTAGCTATGTCGTAATAGTGTTCATTCGAAAGGCAAATTTCTGGCAAATGTTTATTTTTAATGATCCTGAGACATATATATGTATATATTTGTGAAACCAAAAGGAGAAATATACAAATCAAGTATATAATATACACAAATCCTACAATAATATATTGAACAAAGTGTGTATGTATTGTAAAAGTAAAAAAAAATGGACTGGAATAAATAGATATTAAAACATGTTGTTAATTGTTAAAATTTTAATAGTTCAATGCTGTACCTAACTACTTCCTGACTTTGTTTTTAAAACATCTCGCCTTTACTGAGTTTCATTTGATAGAGGCTTCGACCAAGTACCTTTATCTATATCGATGGACAGAGATTATGAAAACGACAAATTCTCAACGACAACCGAAATTTATGTTACTACATTTGATTTATTACTGCTTACGCGTGTGCTAAAATTATCATCTGGAACTTGGAACCTAATACTACATCCGTTACGGCCTCGCATTAGCCGTAGCCCAATCAGCTGGAACACGACAAGACACGAATGGATTTCGTTGAACTTCGCCAAAATGTAAACTGCACAACTCGCGTCTCGGGTGCGATGGGTGACGGGATTGACTCCGTGTTCTCGTGTGGGTCCGAGTTCTTGTGCGGGTCCTTGTCCTGCTACGGGTCCGAGTTCTTTCGCGGGTTCTATCCGAGTCCGAGTGCCGAGTCCTTGGCCGGACCCGTGCGTCCCGGTAGTCGCCCAGTACCCAGTCCGCACCCAAGAACTCGGACCCGGGACCCACTCCAAGAACTCGAGTTCTTTTAAAAGGAAGCAGTCCTCGGATGCCTCCGGAAAAATGCAGAACTCACCCACCTCTAGCAGGTGGTCTTTCGTGGAACTATAACTTACTTCTTTACAATTTAGTTAGAATCAACAGTCTTCCACATAAATAATATAAAACGCAGCATTTTCGTAAGTAATAGAATGTATATCATGTGTTTGAAACATTTTCGTAAGCAATAGAATGTATATCATGTATTTGAAACGTTTTCGTAAGCAATATATATCTTGTATTTGAAACATTTTCGTAAGCAATAGAATGTATATCTCGTATTTGAAACATTTTCGTAAGCAATATAATGTATATCTTGTATTTGAAACATTTTCGTAAGCAATAGAAAGTATATCATGTATTTGAAACATTTTCGTAAGCAATGGAATGTGTATCATGTTTTTGAAACATTTTCGTAAGCAATAGAATGTATATCATGTATTTGAAACATTTTCGAAAGCAATAGAATGTATATCATGTATTTGAAACGTTTTCGTAAGCAATATATATCTTGTATTTGAAACATTTTCGTAAGCAATAGAATGTATATCTCGTATTTGAAACATTTTCGTAAGCAATATAATGTATATCTTGTATTTGAAACATTTTCGTAAGCAATAGAAAGTATATCATGTATTTGAAACATTTTCGTAAGCAATGGAATGTGTATCATGTTTTTGAAACATTTTCGTAAGCAATAGAATGTATATCATGTATTTGAAACATTTTCGAAAGCAATAGAATGTATATCATGTTTTTGAAACATTTTCGTAAGCAATAGAATGTATATCATGTATTTGAAACGTTTTCGTAAGCAATAGAATGTATATCATGTATTTGAAACGTTTTCGTAAGCAATAGAATGCATATCATGTATTTGAAACATTTTCGAAAGCAATAGAATGTATATCTTGTATTTGAAACATTTTCGTAAGCAATAGAATGTATATCATGTATTTGAAACGTTTTCGTAAGCAATAGAATGTATATCATGTATTTGAAACATTTTCGTAAGCAATAGAATGCATATCATGTATTTGAAACATTTTTCAAGTTACAGTGTATTTTACCAAAAATAAAACTCAGATATTTGGATGAATTGTATAGCGTCGTTTTTGTGAAAAATTACCTCAAGGGCGCTGTGCCAATATATTATTTACTAGCTGATGTGTACCCGGTGTTGCTGGGGGTTATCCTTAGTACAGATATACAATTCCATAGTACATTATTTTGATATATCTCATGAGGTTTAGCCAGCGTTAGCAATGTAGTGCCCGAAAACATATTTTTACGTTTTGATTGTAAAACATCGACTTTTCTTTACTTTCTATAAATACTTTTCGGAAGAAATTCTCTAAATGATAGTGAAAACCCTATCAAAATATGTTGCGTAGTTTAGAAGAACTAAGCGCACAAACAGACAGACGCGGATAGCGACTTTATTTTATACTATTTAGAGATATGACCAAAGCCATTTCAAGCTAAGTTTCAATTCTGAATGGTGTTCTTAAACCTGGGGGATACTGAGAGTATCTTCCACTCTGGAACGTAGGTACCGCAAGTATATTATATATTATTTTTATATAATTAATTGTAAAATAACACAAATTCTTCGATTAAAATTTACTTGCGCATGCCAGGATTTGAACCCGCGACCTACGAATTGCTAGTCGAGAGCGTTATCCCTCTATGACGGAAGACGTCGTATTACCTATTACGAAGTTTTTCAGTCGAAAATGATTTTAGCTTTTTTTTAAAAATTGGAAATGGCGTTATTAATTCTGGTATTTATTTATACTCTTTAATGAGTGTGCTTAGGAGAGAAAAAGGTGCGGCTGAATCTTTTCTAACTTTTCTGTTTCAATTTTTTTGTTTGAGAGTCGCTAATATTGTATTCAATGATTAATTATTACAATTTTAGGTTTTCAAATTTTGTATTGACCCTCATAAGGACAAGGAAATTACATTGTTTATTAGTAAACATGCAATTAGATTGGTATTTACTTTGTACCTTTCATTTTACTAAGAGCGAACATAAATTACATACCTATTATAACAACGAAATCGATATGCATAATATTATATGTGTTAGGGTATCATAACTTCGATATTTGGCGATTTATAACTTAAATCATCGGTTATTTTTTTAATGATAAACTAATGTTTATAAGACAAGGTTTTTGCAAAGCACAAAGGATAAAAAATTATTATAAGCAATAATTAGTCGCTTGAAATATCCATACAAATTGAAAATATCTCCGACTCCGAGTATATGCGACTAATTATTGCTTATAATAGTTTGTTATCCATTTAATCATCGGTTTTATCATCTACTTCACAACCCTTTTTATTAGTACATAGGCCCGCTAAAACAATCTGTAATTATGTTTTCAATGGGTGGAAAGGCTTCTTTCAAAACACGTTTCAGGACAAAGTATTCATGAAGTATTGAAGATTGAAAATGTGGTGCCCGTACAGTATAGGTAGATAGTTTTTATTGCGAATTTTATTACATAAAAATGTAAGGCATACGACGCGCAGGTTTATTGGATTTTCAGCCATATCTGGTCTCTGAACACTTTTTTGAAGAGTCTAATAAAATCTCGCAGCCTTGTTGCTTGCTCATTTATTACCTGCAGTGATTTATGAAATTCCCGTGCAATCTCAATGGCGTCAACGCGCGAAGAATGACTTAGAGAGTGGAGAGAAATAACATTTTAGATAGAAGATAGGTTTTTCAAGTTTCAACTGCTCCCTACCGTTAGGAGACATGTGACCATGGAATCCCCAATAGGGGTATGTTGTGAGGCTGAAGGGAGTGGGGAAGAAAGGGTGATTGGATAGCTAAAGATTCCGAATAGTGGTCTTTCACCAGAGCGATACTGAAAGTATTTTCCACTCTGGTATAACTACGTTATTGCCTAGCAGTGAATGTCCTATGAAGCCCTGAAATTATCAAACATTAAGGTTTGTTATGTATACAATTACAAACGTGCTTTACAAGAAATTGTATATTTTGAATATGTATATTTTTATAATTATTGTTCGAGGAACGAACAAGGGTTGGGATAGCCGTATTTTAAAGGGCTATTCCACACGGATAAAACATTGATAAAGCCTATGGCTTATGACAGGTGAATGCGATAACACAATTTGTAAGGTTAATTCACAGTCAGCTTACAGGGTGGCGAACGAAATCTGCATCTCGAGAATCATCTGTCAGCACTGGAACGGTTATCGTTGTACGGTAGCACTCGTTATGTTGAATTGGATTGCGATAGTTGCGATAAAATACGTTTAAGGCATTATTCCGATAAATAACCGGCGATAGTACACACATTGGTTTGACAAGACGAACGTTTTTTGATGCGATTGTACGGCTCACGGCACTCCGTGATTATAGTTGACGTGTGTGATTTCAAACTGTACAGTTCAAAATCTGACCATACTATTGGTCAGCACACGGCCTGTCAAAAGCAAATCGGCGTGACGGAACAATTATGTTACAAACTTACTTTAACTAAAGTAAGTTTGTAATTAACTAACTTTAGTAAAGTAAGTTTTTAACATAATTATTAAAATAAACATATTCAAAATATACAGTTTATTGTAAAGCTACTACCAAAAAAAATTCAAGTAACAACTAAACTAGCGCAATACCAAAAAGTATTAAAGTTGTGGCTGTACAATGCAAATGTTGAAGCATTATTCATTTAATTTTTACTTTTTTCTATTTTGTTTCTGTATAGTTATTATTATTTTATTTTGTGTTCTTTTAATTCATATATATTATCTTACAATCTTTATTTTTACTTTGATTTATTTTTAATATGCTCCTCTTGCACAATCTTTTAGAATAACTTTAATTATAATACTACCGTTTTTCTTTATTATGCTTACTGTTTTTTATTTTATTTTTACTGTTATGTATTTTTAGGTACAAAAATCTAATGTATTAAATTATATTACCCACGCACAGGCTGCGCCTTAGTGGGTTCCCTTTCATATTATTAAAAAACTTGTATTATGAAATATGTAAATTGGGAAAAAATAAAGGAAATAAAAAAAAAAAAAAAAAAAAAATTGTATACATAACAAATAATATAGTAACATATAGTACCATATAGAATTTAGTAACATAGTTATGTTATTATAATCTTTCATACTTATTCTACAGTGCAGTTTTGATCGCTGTATTAACTTAGCTACGTTCAGTAAAACAATCAATCTGGAGTAATGACGGTTTGCTAAACACATACATGCTTTACAACAAACTGTTCATGTTTATTTTTATTAATGTCAACAAAGTTTCTACGAAATTCTCTGTAACTGCTTTCAAAGTACCATAAGTACTTATTTGTTACTCCTGTTATGTACAATAAATTGTTGAACTCCTTTGTGGGGCAGAGCTCTCAGTGCTACTTAAATTGTTCATACTCAGCTCGTCGTGTTAATGTGCTCTTGTAATTGTGCTAAAAAAATAAACAAAACTTATGAATCAACACAATATAAGGTAAACCTGAAACTACATTGTAGTTTATTATAAACGGGCTTTCTCCCCATTATCGGGAAACAACAGTAACTACCCCAATGTAAATCTGGGAAGGATCTTTGATGATTTTATGTAATGAACTTAAAATTATGAAAGTAAATTATGTGTTAAGAAACTACATTATATTATTGTTTCTTATGCTATCTGCAGTTTAAAACTGTTTTTTCCTTCCTTCTCATTATATAAATATTATAATATATGCTTAAATTCACATTTAAACCTATCTCATATTATATTCATTTTTGTTGTAATAAAAATATTCAACCGTTTTTATATTGTTCTCTATATGCACAAAATCCTGTAAACTGTAAAAGAAGATAATGTTTGGTTGAAGATTAATAAAATAAACAATTTATTTATTAATCTTTAGGAATTCAACGCTTGAATTGTAGCTTGTCTATTTTCAATTATATTAATTACATGTTTATAAGTTTCTTGACAAAAATACAATGTTAGCGCTATTTGCGCCCTTAGAAAATGTTCGATGTTTAAATCTAATTTTACGGTCCGAAGAAAGGGGTTTGTTATATCGAATTACACTTTTCAAAATAATGACTGACTCGAGTATCTACGAGTATGTCCCGTTGATTCAATGAGCCAATAACTAAAGCCAGCACGTACAAAGTTGTTTTACTTTAACGATTGAAACGTTGAAAGTAATTGCCCGTTGACCTAATGGCTCAAGATATGGGATAAAAGTTTGCCTCCAATAAATCTTTCTTTATCTCTGGAATGGTTTGCTACTAAAATGTCCAATTCGGTTTTATTTCTTAAAATATCGCCCGGTGTAAATAGCGGAAGCTTTTATACTCTAAACTTACTTCTTACAAATTTAAAACGGAAAAGAGGTTAAGTTAAGTTCAGTTAAGCCTAGTATTCACGGCCGAGCATGTCCGGTAAGCTTGACGTCACACGTCTGTATAGAATGCATACAGAAATGCTCGTCGCTCGGGCAGTGACGTCATGCTCGCCCGTGAATAATAGGTTTTCAGCCTAACATTATTCACGGGCAGAAGGAGTTCGGCACAAAACTAAAATAATTAGATGATATTTTTTAGATTACTAGAAATTTTCGAAACTACTTATTATTGAGGTTAAAAACTACAGCACAAACAAAAACAAAATAATTTATGAAATAATATAAAAAAAAAATATTTAAACAGCAATAATATTAGTATGTGCCTACAAATAAAAGCGCAGTGAAATTTTTGTAAATGTCATCCGTTTACATATATTGCATTGTTCATTTGAAATATATTAATTTTTTTTTAAATGAAAATAATGAACATTTTTCAACACTATTTAATAAAATTTATCAACATGTTTCAAAAGAAAAGGGTTCTTCACCGGAGTACGAAGTAAGTAGAAAAATAAGAGATATATTGCATTATTCATTTAAAATATATTCGTTTTTTAAAAAACTAAAATAATGAACCTTGTTCGACACTATTTAATAGAATTTATCAACATGATTAAAAGCAAAGGTTTCTTCACCAGAATACGATGTAAGATGAAAAAGAAGACATATTTATATATTGCATAGTTCACTTAAACTATATTCATTTTTTAAATGAAAATAATGAACCTTATTCAACACAATTCCATAGAATTTATCAACATGTTTTAAAAGCAAAGGTTTCTTCACCAGAATACGAAGTATACTGAAAAAGAAGACATATGTTTTGATAATAATATTATCAAATAACTTTGAAAAAACTTATCGGCTTTTAATTTGTAAGCACTCCTCGCATAGCCACAAGTAGCTAGAGCTCAATTTTTGAGGATTTTTACTTAACTTTATTTTAACTGTAATGGACAGTTTGATAATGCCTGCGGAAATAGCTGTCATGTGAAATAACAGTTACACAGTAGAATTTGTAAATTAATTAATAAATTAAATTATAATATTATTAAATATAATTTTTTTCAGGAGCTTAGTGGAAATGTCAGTCTCGATGGCTCCAGGCAGTTGGTAATCTAGTGAAGTATTCACCTAAAATAGATCTTCATGGGATGCGTTACAAACATAAAATTGCACTTAAACCATCAAGCCGTTTCTGGAAGGATAGGTAGATACGATGGACCACCGAGGAAAAAAGTGAATGTAACGGTTCTCCATGGGATGGACAGTCCCCAACCATATTCTATCTTTGTGAAGTACTTCATTTCAACGCATACATCGTCTCATACATACCTACTCTGCAGTGGCGGTTTGTGGGGTTAAAAAGTAGGGAGGCACTAACATATATTTTCAGTAATTTGTATTTTTACTATTACGTATAGGTAATATGTATACCTACATACCAATATACCTAGTTAGCGAAAGACCAAATCAACGCCACGATATTTAATGGCAGCAAAATATATAATATCAATAATATTTCTTTCGACCTCTCGAACACGGTCTTGCATTATTAACTTCAAATATTCACCACGGCAAAAGTATTACCATCGTCAAACTATCATAATAATTTTTAGTAATCTACTAAACAAGAACCAGTCACCTACGTTAAGCTTCACACTGGTATAATAATATGCTAAACTATCTAACTATGTCACCCCAAGTGGTTCGCTTCGTTTGGTGATTTAGCAGGGGTGCCCGGGTTTATCGGGTGAGGTGTGTTCAGGATGCGCCTGCCCACCACCTACGTGGCGTGCCAGATCGGGAGGGGCTGATTTGGGGAGACCCTTTGATCTCTCCAATTGGTCTCGACCTATCACCTTGCGCCGCAGTGGCAGAGACACACTGATCCCTAGATTCCTACCCAACCCTCATATCTTTTACCTTACCAGAACTCCCTCTCATTCATTTCCTTAAAAAAGATCCACCACACAGCATCCCAAAAGATGACATAAGCCCTGAGGGAAATTATTTTCCTTAGGGCCTCCTGTGTGGAGTTAATGTAAAAAAAATTAAACACGAACAACTTAAATACACATCACAAACTATAATAATAATGTGCATAACACAATTAAACACGAACAAATTAACTACGTATCACAAACTATAATAATAATGTCCATTACACGAAAAAATTAACTACTCATCACAAACTATAATAATAATATCCATTGCACGAACAAATTAACTACGCATGACAAACTATAATAATAATGTGCATTACACTATTAAACTCGAGCAAGTTAACTACGCATCACAGACTATAATAATAATGTGCATTACACTATTAAACATGAACGAGTTAACTACGTATGACAAACTGTAATAATAACGTTCACTCTTAAAAATTAACGTGCAAATTACTCGACACACACAAATAATTCGCTCTGTATTCAAAATAGCCGTACCCAATCAAACAAATATCACTCTGGCACCAGATCAGAATCGCATCAGCTCAAGCCGTTCAGAATTCTTTGTATGAAACTCCATACTGCAACGTACACTAATCAGCATCGGAGTCCTAGTGAAATGGGGCGAGGCGATGCCGAGTTAATATGTGCGCTAACGTTTATTTTGAGTCTTGACCCGACTCATATTTCAAATGCCTTTCCTGAAAACGCATCTGATAACTTTCCCGTTGATTAGGACCTTCGCACCTGCGTCCAATTCGCAGCCACAGCTTCTCGTAGAACGAGGTATTTACAGGTACGTGAGATTGGTCTCTCATCCCGCAATACCTGCAGCTGGCGCGGCAGAGCAGTCGTGAGCGCAGTCGTCCGTCCTCCACGCGCGCGCTGACCCCGGCTTCATCCTCTGTACCTGGCACCTCCGACTTTACCCGCTACCGGCACGTCCGTGCAGTACCCTCACTACTCACTACCTACCTACTCAGCACTGTGCGCTGTGCAGTATCATTTTCCCGTTCGCGGTCACTGCTTAGGGTTACCACTCCTTGGTTTATTTTTTTGGGAGGGTTGATTTTATGTTTTACCTTGCAGCAAAATTGTCCTTGACATAGCGTTGAGCTGATTGGGGACGGATCCAGAGGTGGCGGGTTCGAAACTTAAATTTTATTAACTACATCTTTCAACGTGAAAACGTTTTTAAAAAGGCTCCCATACAAAGCCTAGTCAAAGTTAGCTATGCAACGCTTTTGTTGTCGCCAAACATTAGTGGCCCAAATTGTGGCGTCAATTGGTGAGTGTTTTCTAAAAATAGACCACTGTCCATTGCTTGTTAGTCATTAGGTACTTCCTCGGATATCACCACCAAAGAATCAGTCGTAACCAGTCGTAACTTCGCAATGGAAAAGTCTATATAAGTTATCAGTATGTAGTCGTGCAGATCTTAAAGTAAGCTGACCAGAAAAATATTGAAGTCGTTGAGTGAAAAATTGTGCCGGGTGACAGTTTACAAAATGTTTTAAAATGGCCTGTTTCAGATAATATGAAATGTATTTCACTACCCTGTACTTAATTGAATGTCATTTTAAGATTCGCCAAAACAAAATACATACCTACATTCATGGACATGTGACCCCATAAATTATGTCTAGTGATGAACGAAAGACTTTTTTCACACAATAAATGTAGTGTACTCACCCCATTTTACAAAAAATACATTTATTATTATTAAACGATGCATGGATTTTAGAAGGGCCATTAAATTGATTACTGTTTTCAAGAGTGTATTTCTACTTTTTAAATAGTTATATATCAAGAAATAGAAGCGTTGCAAGGCCTTGGGACGATGGGCGACCATCACTTGTAGGTTAAGACTTCTAAAGTATAGACCTGACATCTACCAACATTTACCGGCTTGCTAGCTCGCATAGCGGCTTGCATTCTGTTCAACCGTGCATTATGCGGTAGGTATCTAAGGCAGCAGAGCCATGCCATTACCGAGGCCATTAATTATGTATACCTACGAGGTGAAATTATAACTTGCACTAGAAGGCTGTAACGCTGTAATTGTATGTAATGGACCAACGGAACCAAATGCAGACTAGACTTGATTATCTCGTGGCAGATCAGTGACGAGCCATTGACTTGTTTAGGTCTAGAGATGATAGCTGTGTCAGAAACTTTGACAGAGTGCGGCCAATCAATAATTAACGTCATAAATTGTCGTTGTTTGACGAGGGAGTTGAAACTTAGTTACAAGTCTATGAATATCCCTTGTTATTTAATGATAGGTAAATACTGAAAGCGGCATTTTTCTGTTTTATTATCAATTATATTAGTAACGTTTACATTATGTATAGAACGCCCGTAAGGCTTTTAGAAATATAATAGCTACCAGACGCGGTCCCTTCATGCATGCTTTGAATTCACCGCATCCCTTGTGTTCTACATTTTAGAGTTTGGTTTGATGAAACCAATTTGGAAAATTTATCGTTGAATATAGTTTTCAAGAATTATTACTCAACCAATAACAGTTGTTACTTAACCGATAACAATTATTACTTAACCGATAACAGTTATTACTTAACCGATAACAATTATTACTTAACCAATAATAATTGTTACTTAACCAATATTTTTTTTACTTAACCAATAACAATTACTACTTAACTGATAACAATTATTACTTAACTAATATTAATTATTAATTAACCAATAATAATTATTACTTAACCAATATTAATTATTACTTAACCAAAAATAATTATTACTAAACCAATAATCATTATTACTTAACCACTACCAATATTATTATCTAATGAAAAATAAATAATTAACAAATAAAAATCCACCGTGGATTTGCTAGAGCTCGGCGCATTTGCCTCGATTTTATGGTATTTTGAACCTTAAAAATGCTCCCAGTATGCTAAAATATTCTTTATTCGCTTGGCAAGAAAATAATGTATTTTAATCTTATTCTAGTTTGTCGTTTCATCACTTGTAAATATGTTTATTTTATCTGCTAAAAGCGCGTCGCAAAATGCCATATCAAATAATATTCTGATTTTCAAATAGTACTGTATTTATTTTACAGGAAAGCCTCATATGGGTTATTTTCACTATGGCGAGTGCTTATTTATGTGGTAATTATAAAAAAAATTATCAAGAATATTTTCGTATTTCTTTATTATATATAATTTTCTTAGATAAATAAACCATTCTCCTAATATAAGTAGCTGTTCTGGGGAAACTACAGAGGCCAGTTAAAAAATACGAATAATGTAAAAAAAATATCTGGTAAGACGGTAATTTATGAAAACAACAATTTAGATACGCGAACGATAGCCTTTTTACCTCAGGCATTCTAAGGTAAACAAACTACAAATAAAAATTAATCAACGAATAACAATTAATTATCCAATAACAATTAACTAACACCAAGAGTAATTAAGCTACAAATAAATAGACAGAGATGCGTTGTAAACGTGGCAACTGTGCATTCTGCCATCGATATAACAACAAACATGCTCAGTCAATTGACAGTTGCAATTTTCATCAATTTCTATTAATTTTGGTTGAACTTACTTAATTTGATTATGAGAGATATAGGGATATTAGCCAAACTCTGTTGAAAAACGAGTTTGTTAGCTACTGCATGGTGATAAATTCAATTTTTCAGTAATATGAATTCTTAATATTGATGTGAGTACGAACATTTAGTAATTTTTAATTGATACATGGATATATATATATATTATATCATTCACCATTGATAATGAGAAGTCCGATTTAAAAAAAAATAATTTCAATGTTTTATACAGTGTTTTTTGTCTTTATCAGCAAGAAGGGTGATATTATATGCCAGAATTTTTATTCTCTGTCTCTGTTGTTGTACTCTACACGGAGAAAAATGAGTACTGCTAATTTATTAAGAATCTCTTGAAATTATTGGTAAACCTGTTAAAAACGGGATTGCAGGGTTTTTAACAAATGAATTAACAGGTTTCCTGATAAACTTTTCGTAAGATGCAAATACATTATTGCGATATCGGAACACGTGTTTAATTCATTTGTTAAAGTTCCAATTTGTCAATCCCGTTTTTAATCAGATTACCAATAATTTAAAGAGATTCTTAATGTATTAGCAATACTCATTTTTCTCCGTCACGTGTGTCATAATGAATATATTCTAATTTGATTAGTTACCTACTGGTTAAGTATGTTTTTGCACATAAATTTTACATACGTTATACTTAATATTTTTCCAATCTTTTAATTAAATTTCAAATTTTTAATTATTTATGGTTTTTAAATATCTACATACAAAAGTCTTTGTACAATTCTTATACATATGTATTTAAAAAAGGATATATTAACCACATATTTCTTTTCCTCGTCTCATATATGTGCTTGTGTACATGTTGTGAAAGTTTAATTATATTTTAAGTAAAAAGTTTAAATGGCAAGGTATTTAATTCCTTCAAAATTTCCTTGAATAAAGTTTATATATCTAATGAAAATCAATTAAGATAAAGTTCTACAAAATTAATAATATATATTTTTATTAAAAGTCTACGTCTCAACAGCATGGTAACGAGGATCATGCTATTGAAATAGACGCATACACGAGTATCCCTTTTTAATGCGTGACTTATTCTGTGAACAGGTACTTTTTTGAAAGAAAAATATACAATGGGTACGTATCTACGTCAATGATCACCAGTCAGTAGGTACTTGCCGTTTTGATCGGCCGAACTAAAACGAGGAATAATTGAGAAGCTGGCAACATTGTAACAGTGCCTGCCGAGCTCATAGAATAACCACTTAACCGTTCTGTCAAACGATAGTCCCCTATTGTTACATTAAATTAAATTCCGATCGCGCTCCTTGTTCGGGAAAATTGAATTTGGGACAGACTCCCGCGCGGCCAATGAGCGCTGGAGGTGGAATTAGATTACAAAACTCAAAGAGTTGCCCATTGGGTCCAGCACGTCAGAAAGCAGTCTAGAATTATTCTACTCAACAGGAATATTCATCAAAATATCAAGTTCTTATTAAGAAAAATCTTTTTTCACCTAGCTATCAATAATGGCCTTTATTTTTATGAATATCGGTTTAAATGTGAAAATAAATTAAAGGAAGGCAAAAAATAGCATAAATATGTATTAAGAGATTACGATGTATTCGCCATTAAATATGAATGTCTCTTTATACCACATTATTTTTTTTCGAAGACCGCAATGTACTTAAAACTTGACAAATTAAACATGTACTATAATATAATATATTATTAAACTAAATAAATTTTTTGCAATCTAATTTTACATGTCATGGAAGTGTAGTATACATAATTAAAGGATGGAAAATAACTAATTGTACAATATATCACTATCCGATTTGAGGGATTAAGATTTGTGCATGTGTAATATATAATAGCCAAAACAAAACCAATTATTGATTTCCCCCTTGTAACCTCTAGAAAATATAAAAAAATAAAAACAATGAAATTTATAAGAAAATCATACTTTATGAAACAAAAATTCGCTCATGGCAAGTAAGAAAAACATCTATTTTATGGAGCTTATTCTCGCGGTAATCGAAGATGTCATATTAAGACAATATCATTTTATAAAATAAGACACAATATAACATTAATTAAGTTCCGTCTAATCTTCCGGGAAAAAAGAAATGCTGCCGACCGGAACTGAACCCGCACCTTTTTTTTGTGTGTGTGTTTTTTTCAATTTATATTTGTGTTTCAGGCTAATAATTATTGTTTATAATAATTTGTTATCTTTTGTGCTTTGCATAAAACCTTGTCTTATGATCTTTAATAAATATAAAAAAAAAACCACTCATGACAACAATAATTTAATTTTTTTTGTTATTTATTGTTGTTATTTATTGGCATTATGTAAAATAAAATAACTGTATAATTTTTTGATATTTGTGTTTAAAGGCATGAAATAAAGGCAGAAATGTATACATATTCCCCAAATAAATATTTATTGTGAATTTATACCTTTCCATGGAGTCCATTAAAATATCATTTCAGTTGTAAAGCAAGACACAACAATGGAGATAGAGGAAAATCCAAATCATTTGAATAAACCAAATTGTATGATACCCCCTGTTACCCCCTCCCCCAAATGTAATGTATTATGTAAGCCATAAGTTAAGAAATATTTGTACCTGTCTGAAGATGGCCTTAACAGGCTTAAACCGGTTACAGTAAAAATAAAATATGGTGGAAAAAATTTTAAAACCTTTTATTATATTATTATGTTTTCATATGGTTTTTCATCTTCGAAGATAAAATAAAATATACTTACTACTGCCGATTTTTTTAAAGACATTTGATGCTTTACATTTGGGATTCTCATTTCAGTAATAATTATGGATTTTGTCTAAGGTTGAAAAATTTGTACTTAAATTTAAAGTCTAACATCTAACTATGTTTAATATTTTATTCAAAGCAATTTCAATATAATTATGAGCAAAAGGAAGGTTATAAATAACGTATTGAAGGTTTCTTCTCGCAATCACCCCCAGACGGCATTCAATCAGAAAGGCTTCTATTGTATTATAACAGGCTTTATTGGAGCGAACCAGCGAACTAAGTGTTCTCATAAACGTATCATTGTTTCTAAGGATGTAACAACAAAACAAGAAACATCGAAGAATTGACAAAAAAATGGTGTTCAACCCGCGAAAATTTACTTATCAGAACAGTAATTATTTAGAGATATTTAGGGAAATTAATTGTACTGTATATCACACATAACAGTATAGAAGAAAAACTTTATATAAAGAATATTTCTCTAAAAAAATTAATCCCTCGGATAGCATAAGCAATATAATAATTCAAAACAACTGGTTTAATAACTATCATATTTCAATGCTAAGAACGAACACGGCTCAACTCCACTACTTGTATTTTATATAGGTATGGAATAAAGAATAACACTAGAAGTGCCTTCCACACAAATTTGAATGAAAACAAATGTTCCATTTAGTCCAATGGCCCAACGCTCCGACACACTTACACCAAAACCTCCTAGGAGTAGATCACGTCTAGGAGGTTTTGCTTATACTCGCCTTGAATCGTCGAACTCCATCCAGCCCATATGAATTTTGTAAACACAGTATTTTATTCGAAATTTAAACCTCGATTAGGCAAATATTTGGATCACGAAACACGCTCATAAGGCACTTCGTGTGTTATTATTTATTCTTCGTATTTAGGTGCACATTTTTGCAAACATTAGGGCAAAAATACACAATAAAATGTAAACGCCCGAATATAAACATTAAAATTAGTTTTTAGATTATGAATTGAAAGGTAGAAAGGGACACTTATTGAATATGTGGAGCAAATGAACAGAGAAAGGAGTGCAAGTAGAATATGGGTGGTTCACAACCCAAGTGGACCAAAACATTGTAATCGAGATCATTGCATGAACGGTGTGCGAAAAGTAACTAACTGCAATATAGTGTACCAAATTTTTAGTTGACCAGTTTCACCATCGATGGAGCGGCCACAACAATTGGATTTCCTTACGTTCGACAACGGGAAGAAAATCAGGAATCAAGACAACAAAAAATTGTTAATGTTAACAAAAGTGTTTTAATTATAGCATAAAATGCTTTTTTACGAAATGAGTTCAGTAAATGTACTCACTATAATACTTTACATAATTACGATCATCATACCCTTACATAATTAGAAACAATATTTGAACATAGTTACTCAAAACTAACCAAAATGGACTTGGTTCACTTGGCTTGTTAAAGGTTCATACATAAACGACGTGAAAGTGAACTTATTGTAGGAAGAAATTCAATTCAATTTATTGTTTTAAAAACGTTATGAAATTGCACATTTTAGTGCGATATTTTAAAAAATGTCGATATCCGAATTAATTAACACCGGCATGACCATTGACAATTTAGTTCTGAATGCTGGGAGATCGGAGTCTATGCTGTCGGTTGCGGATATAACCATTGGGAACATAGAAATGAATGCTTTCCATGAAAACCTAGTTTTCAAACAATCCACAGTCTGAAGACATGAGTAGAAATATGTTTATCCCTTCTGACCTGTAGATGTATAATTCCGAGTGATTGTCGTGTCCAAGAGTCAGAATAACTGAAGGTAATGTATGAGACGATGCGTGAATGTGAATGAACTCTTAGAGCGCTGAAATATTTGTCACGATAAAAAATAAACTAACACTAGCAGAACTTCATAATACTGATATTTTTAAATATTTTGTTTAGCATCAAACAAAATATCCTCATGAGAAAATGCTACATCCCTAGTTGCAACATCTCATAATAAGTGTGCTGTTTGATTCCTCCAGTGTGTATTGGTGCTGCAGAATGAACACGTGCCGAGAGCAAACTGCAAACTGCAAACTGCAAATTGCAAATTGAATATCGCACCTCCATTATATTAGGTACGTTCAACGATGCAATTTGCGGCCGCGAGGATAATGCCATAATACAATGCGAGCAATCCACTTCGATAGCTTGCAACGAAGCGCATTTAAAATGGAATGATTCGTGCGTTATTCAGATATATTATACTGCAATAACCAAGACAGTAACACAATGCACTTCGATAACTTGCAGCGAAACGCATTTAAAATTCGTTCGTTACTCAGATGTATTGTTGCGGATAAGATCGAGGCGTGGTTAGTACTTCTGAGAGTGTGAGATGTTACATTGTTCAGCTTTGAGGTAACTCGGCAAAGAATAATAATGATACGTGTTCTGTACTTACAAGTTGTGAGATAGGATAATCAATCGGATAATTCAAGGATATCAGGTTACTTCGCTTTATGTATTTCATAGTTTTAAATAAAACAAATCAAATAGTATGATTCGCATGCCTAAAGCTAATTAAGTAATAAACAAGGTGTGTAAGATATAAAGTGCAGTAACTTCGGGAGTAATTTTGAAAAATAAAATATTAGTTAACTTTTATCTTGAAAAGTAACTTCAAACGTTGGAATTTCGATCAAAGTTATTCATCTTTGATGCCTGTACTATCATGTGGATTATAAAATACTGCATTTTATTGGCGGACACCTTATATAATAATACGATTAGCTTTAGTTAAACATTGAAAACAGATTAATTTAATGATTACTGTTACATCGAGCTATCCCTTAAGTGCATGACTTTTAGTATTGGACAAGTGTTCATTAAAATAATAATAAATTATTCGGAAATCTGTCATTTTCCGTTTGTTATAAATTCATGTGTTTTAAGAAAACAAAATACTGAAATAAATAATGAAAAATATAAAAAAAGAAATTAAGTATTCGTTTTTTCAAAAATGTTAATGCAGGGTTTTCCAATAAGAGGTGTTATTTTGATATTCAATCGTAAAATATCAATGATTTCGTTGCTTGTGTGGGACGTAGCGCCGTCTTGTTGAAAGTAAACGTTGTCCAGATCAATTCCATCCAATTCCGGCCATAAAACATCATTAATCATCTCTCGATGGCGCAATCCATTCACCGTAACAAATCATTTTCGAAAAATTCATTTTCACTCATTTTCGAAAAAGTAAGGTCCAATGACTCCGCCGGACCATAAACCGCACCAAACAGTCACACGTTGAGGATAGAGAGGCTTTTCAACAATAACTCTTGAGTTTTCCGAGCCCCAGATGCGACAATTTTGCTTGCTGACGAAGCCACCGAGGTGGAAATGGGCCTCATCACTCAAAATGATTTGATTTGATTCACTCAAGTGAATTATAATAATTTCAATGCGCTGTTGAAGCGTGCATGTATCGTTCCATTTTTATTAATGGCGTAGTTTCTACTTGTCAAATGTCAAAAAATGACTTCAAAAGTAACATCTACCGAAATAGCGGGCTATTCAAAATAACACCTCTTATTGGAAAACCCTGTATTTGATCACTCGCTTGCACACAAAAAACTACGGAAAAATAAATTACAGAATAGTTACATATAGTGATATCCTTGATATTAATGTAAGAGTTCACCCATAGATGGGTCTCGTAGTAGTCTCTTAGGTTACTCACACATGGCGTTAGCTGTCGATTATTCTAGAGACCGAAGGGATAATAAATAAGGGGGAAACTCAAGGTCGGGGTCCATATTATTCCAACCGCCTGCAAATCAAAATATCAGAGCTCATTGTAAATTTATTAAATCACATTAAAAGTTGTTTTTAACACATTTAAAATATTTATAAAATACATATAAAAAATTGTTTTTTGGTCTCTGCAACAATAGTCAATCTGTTGATATTTTGAAAAGTAAAATTGTATGCTGTATTTCTATCACAATTGTATTTAAAATGATTTCTCAGATCAATCAAAAGGATTTTTTATTCCAGCCAGATGTCTTTGTGTACAACAAATTATTATGGATTGAAAAATAAACGGAAGGCTGCCAAGTGGTAGTAAGTATCCACTAGCTGGAATTGAAACAAATCAGATTTAATCTGAATATAATATATCAATCAATTAGACATACTGACAACGCGATCTTATCACATCGTTTTGTTATATACTCCAGATCGTGTTATTGTAATACAGGGTGTCCATAATAGTGAACCTACATTGAAGCCAATCAAATTGCGAAGTATTTAAGCAAAAAATTATGGTTAGGGAGATAATATTTTCTGAATTATCAAAGGTAAAGCTTGACGTAAATTATGGGTATCTAGTGTGCTCCTGTCGCGTGATTGTGATTGTTTTCTGTCGTGGCACTTGATGGGCCTAAGGGTACGTATACATTTGCGAAGCGAAACATGTACCACGAATTACGGGAAAGGAACGAATCACCTGCAAGCGGCGTTTCGCGCCATTTGCGGTTACTTCGTTTCTTTCCCATAAGTTGAGGTTCAGTTCGGCAGTTCGTCAGTTCGGCTCGCGAATGTATACGAAGCATATCAGCTGAATTGGAAGTATAGGGTTTTAAAAAAATCACGATGAAGCTTGAGGTTGTATTACCTACATCTAATTAATTAACTGTTTATTATTTACCTATATCATGATACGAGTACATGAATGAGTGTGATACGATGGTCGATAGAACTAAAATATAATGTAAGATATAAAAACTTTCAATAAATAAAATGTATACCTACGCATTTTTTTAAACCATCGGCATACTAATTTTTCATTTGTTACATCTGTGCATACTTCAGACAGATTCTTACTGTGCTTTATTATTACTGACTCTTTTTGCATTCTTACTGATTCTTATTGCACCTCAAACGAAACATTTTTGTACTTTTATATAGGTGTCATAAAAAAAATGATTTTATTATAATCTACCCAAGTAAGTGAGTTGAGTTTTGCAAATGCAGCCGCCCAATCTTGGCGGCTGGTATGCCGATGGGTTAAAACATTCCTAGGTTACGAATGACATGACAATATTTGAAAATTTCCCACTGTCAACTCAATAAGCGGAAAATGTCGCTTGTGTCGTGATGGGGGACTTAACTGAATGTTCCGAAAGAGGGTCGAATTCACAAATGTTCAGAAAATTCAGCTGTTTCTTAAAGATTCCAGGAATCTAAAAATAATGTTAAACCCACCAGGCACGGGTTTTAATCGTTCGGATTACACTTACTGTATCTTCGACAGGTGCCAAATTTATGAGTAGATTAGGGTTGAAACATATTATTACCAAATACCGAGTACCTACCGAGATATACACCGGAAATTACTTCTCCGATTCCACAATAATATATGGCTTAAAAATTATTTCATGGTAAGCAATATTGCAAAACGCTGTGATTCCGGGGAAAGAATTTGAACCACTAAACAATTATCAAATTGAATTTTCTTTATTGTATTTTCTTTCAATCATATGATTTGTTGATCATCGAAGAAAAGCGTTTTTAAGGGTTGCTGTAGAATGATTGCGTATAGATCATTGACTGCATTTAAAGTTTCTTCTGATGTAAGTTGTCATCAACGAACATGTTATTTTAATATAATAGCGTATCATCTTATCATTCGTATCTGTTGCCCCTTAGATATCAATAAAACTTCCGAAAAATCATTTCTGATTTCAATGCGTTTCTTTCTTTCGATTAGCCAAATAATCACAGCTAAGCGATGGTCTATTGCAAATACCAATGATCTAAATCTAAAAATAAAATGAATCCCCTGGTATTGCCGTCAAAGCTCATATATTTATGAACACCCGTATCGAATGATAACTCATTTTGTAATACCCACGCACCTCCCAACAAATAATATCACCTTGGAATAATCATTTAGATATAATGTTACAGTTATTATTAAATTAGTTTTTTATGTTTTCTTATCTTGTGGATACTATTTCATAGCATCGTGGCTATTCATAAAGCTTTGACAAATTATTTTGTTTGACATTATGTGATTCCAGATAATAATTGGGCGTGACTAAAGAATGGGTGATTTAAAATAATGTGGGAATGATATTGTGTGACGCAGATGAATGGTCTGACAAAACTGATAAAAGTCGAAAGAATACATTTTAAGACTTTGTTAGCCAAGTGTTCGAAGTCAGGCGTGTCAAGTCAAGAGGCAAGGCTCAGAACACACAAATCGTCGTAAAAACTACCTTGTAGAGGAATGCTACAGATTATCCGATAGTGTTTCGTTACTAATCTATAGGAAATGTCAATTCAGAACTGAAAAAGTTTCGGAAATAATGAACATTTTTATGATAAGACTTTCTATGTAAATAAAAATTCATTTGAGTTAGAATTATGAAAAAATTGATAATATTTGTAACAATTATTTTACAAGCAATAATTATTCGCCTGAAAAACTCATCCACATTGAAAAATCTCCTGATAAAAGATACATGACGCCAACGGGACTCGAACCCGTGTCCCTTCGATTTCCGGTCGAGAGCTCTGACCACTGAGCTATGACGGCTTATCTCTTATCCGCGAAATAATTCAATATATACTAGTGTTTCATTCAACAATAACTGCTTGTTACATTTGTTCACCTGAAAACAACCAACTTTATTTTATATGAGAAAGGCATTGTAAGTGCTAACTCTCTCACTAGATGGCGTCGAGACAAATTGTCTACATTTTTAGGTGAAATACTTGAACTTGTCAAATATTAATTATTGAGAGATTTTTCAATGTGGATGAGTGTTTCAGGCGAATAATTATTGCTTGTAAAATAATTGTTACCCTTTGTGCTATGCATAAAAAAACTTGTCTTAAACGTTAGTTTACCAAAAAAATAATAGATAATATTTGTTATTAAGATAATACATCAAAATACTACGATGCATAAGAAGCCCAATAGAATTCAGGTCTAAGCTAAAAACTTACCTTTTTTGGCTCTCATGCCCTTAAATTACATGTACCTGTCTGAGACTAGCATTCTTGTATTGCCTATAACATATCGTAATCACACTTTTCTTATTGGATTTATATTATTCGAAGCCTTGCTCGAAATCTGTCTCATATCGAGGTTCGAATCACATTTAGGGAGATAAATTCGAATCAAATCTTTGCACATTTGTACCGCCGAAAAAATGTTTTTCCTCTCCTAGACGCGCTCGTTAAAGAACATAAATATTTATATTATTAAAATAAATACCGGAATTCATAATGGTATTTCCAATTACATGTGCTCTGATGTTCAATGACTGTATCTAAATTTCTCTAATAGACAATAGTGTTAATTTCAAGTAACCCCCCCATGAAAGTATGGTCTTGTATATTTATCTGCCTGTACAAAATATAAATAAATAACAATATATGTACATTATAAGTCAGATAATAAGGATCACGTTCATTGATCAAATGCATTGTACGTGTAGTTTTGTATTGGTGATCGAAGAACCGGTGGATGCAATCTGTTAACCATAAGTTGATAATAGTGGATTTTAATTCGAGACCCTATCTCAGCGTATTTGTTCAGCGCCCTTGAGATGATTTTTCACAAAAACGGCGCTATACAAATTATCCAAAGATTATTCGTCGACTACATACCTACATATGGTACTAAATCCACTGAAAATTCTTATTCCGGTCCATGTTTTCAGTGAACATATATTTTAATTTATTTATTTAAAATAACTAGCAATGGTTACAAGCTATTTGTTTTTTTAAACAATAATGGGAAGTTGTGCTTAAATTTTAATTTAAGTATACAGGGTTTTCCAATAGGAGGTGTTATTTTGAATAGCCCGCTATTTCGGTAGATGTTACTTTTGAAGCTGTCATTTTTTGAAATTTGACAAGTAGAAACAACGCCATTAATAAAAATGGAACGATACACGCTTCAACAACGCATTGAAATTATTAAAATTCACTTGAGTGAATCAAATAATCAATCAGATATTAATATACTGAAAAATTGGTTCGATAAAAACCTCCTCTCATTAAATACTGAAAAAACAAAATGTATCCCATTCTCTATCAACAAATTTAAATTTATACCAGAATTAAAAATTATAATACATCAACTTAAATATAACAGAACTAATTGCAATCAAGAATGTTCTATACTTAGTCTAACTTCGGAAATTAAATATCTTGGTATATATATAAATCAACATTTTAAATGGAAAAAACAAATTTGTGAACTTGTCAAAAGAATTAGAAAATGTATTTATATATTTAGAAGACTTAGAAATATTCTTAGACTAGAAAACCTAAAAAGTGTGTACTATGCAATTGTACAATCTATATTACAATATGGTATTATCGGCTGGGGAGGAACTTATAACAATATATTAAATCCACTTAAAATAGTTCAAATATTGATAATTAAAGTAATATTGAAAAAACCATCCAAATTTTCTACTGAGATTCTCTTTTCAATATTCAATGTACCCACAATAGACAATATATATAAAAAATATTCAATTCTACAAATTTATAAAGAAATACAGTTAAATAACTTACAATTCAATTCATCAGCAAGATATCAAAAAACTATCAAAATCCCAAAACTTAATACAAAGCACACACAAAATACCTATCTCTATCTAGGTATAACATATTTTAACATCCTTCCATTATATCTAAAAAATATTAAAGATATTCAGGAATTTAAAATTAAATTAAAAAATTACCTAAAACTACTATAAAAGTCCATATCTTACTCTTATTATTATTTCCTCCAAATCTTGAAACTGTATTATTGATAAATCTTGCCTATTTCTTACTTATCCCTTTGGTTTTACAAATATATTATTTACTTACTTACATGATTCCATATAATTGAGCTAGGATTCACTCACCAAACACAAGAGCCTCGTCTCTTTATGGTGAGGAAAAGCTATTATTATTTACCTTTATAACACTGTATAATATGTATAAATTGTATATTTATTGTAAAAAACATACAAATATTAAATAAATAAAAAATAAATAAAAAAATGCAAATCATCTTGAGTGATGAGGCCCATTTCCAAGAGTTATTGTTGAAAAGCCTCTCTATCCTCAACGTGTGACTGTTTGGTGCGGTTTATGGTCCGGCGGAGTCATTGGATCTTACTTTTTGGAAAATAAGGCTGGAGCAACAGTTACGGTGAATGGGTTGCGCTATCGAGAGATGATTAATGATTTTTATGGTCGAAATTGGATGGTATTGATCTGGACAACGTTTACCTTCAACAAGACGGCGCTACGTGCCACACAAGCAACGAAACCATTGATCTTTTACGATTGAATATCAAAATAACACCTCTTATTGAAAAACCCTGTATAATATGAATGCAATAATAATGTTTAGGGATATGAGCCAAATAATAAGGCGTGCATATAAACTATTGTAAAATAAATAATAAGGCATAAAGGTAACAACAAATTATTATATATAATGATGTTTTGGGCCATAAGCCAAATAATAAGGTGTGCAGATAAACTATTGTAAAATAAATAATAAGGCATAAAGGTAACAACAAATTATTATATATAATGATGTTTTGGGCCATAAGCCAAATAATAAGGTGTGCAGATAAACTATTGTAAAATAAATAATAAGGCATAAAGGTAACAACAAATTATTATATATAATGATGTTTTGGGCCATAAGCCAAATAATAAGGTGTGCAGATAAACTATTGTAAAATAAATAATAAGGCATAAAGGTAACAACAAATTATTATATATAATGATGTTTTGGGCCATAAGCCAAATAATAAGGTGTGCAGATAAACTATTGTAAAATAAATAATAAGGCATAAAGGTAACAACAAATTATTATATATAATGATGTTTTGGGCCATAAGCCAAATAATAAGGTGTGCAGATAAACTATTGTAAAATAAATAATAAGGCATAAAGGTAACAACAAATTATTATATATAATGATGTTTTGGGCCATAAGCCAAATAATAAGGTGTGCAGATAAACTATTGTAAAATAAATAATAAGGCATAAAGGTAACAACAAATTATTATATATAATGATGTTTTGGGCCATAAGCCAAATAATAAGGTGTGCAGATAAACTATTGTAAAATAAATAATAAGGCATAAAGGTAACAACAAATTATTATATATAATGATGTTTTGGGCCATAAGCCAAATAATAAGGTGTGCAGATAAACTATTGTAAAATAAATAATAAGGCATAAAGGTAACAACAAATTATTATATATAATGATGTTTTGGGCCATAAGCCAAATAATAAGGTGTGCAGATAAACTATTGTAAAATAAATAATAAGGCATAAAGGTAACAACAAATTATTATATATAATGATGTTTTGGGCCATAAGCCAAATAATAAGGTGTGCAGATAAACTATTGTAAAATAAATAATAAGGCATAAAGGTAACAACAAATTATTATATATAATGATGTTTTGGGCCATAAGCCAAATAATAAGGTGTGCAGATAAACTATTGTAAAATAAATAATAAGGCATAAAGGTAACAACAAATTATTATATATAATGAATGAAATAATGATGTTTTGGGCCATAAGCCAAATAATAAGGTGTGCAGATAAACTATTGTAAAATAAATAATAAGGCATAAAGGACTTTTACTTTTTTTTTAAAAGAAAGACAAACATTCCCGGGTTACGAATAACCTGGCAATATTTGAAAATCTCCTACTACCACCACAGTAATCTAAAAATGTTGCTTGTGTTGTGATGGAGGACTTTGAACACACTACTCCTGGGTGGGACCCAAACGCGATGTCAACTCGGCCACCGACCGGTCAGGACATATCAATAAATTATTGAATTACGAAAGTAAAAGAATAATTTCAGAGGATGTGTCCTTTTCACTTAATGGACATATAATGTGATGTAATTTCAAGAAAATTTATTTGATTACAACAAGAACAAATCATCAGTCAATTTTAAAGATTTTATATGGATTTTAAAATGTTCATAGTTCATTTGTTCTTTTGATTTAACTTTGTTATTAAATTATAATATAATGTTGATCCCTAGTGGTTCTCAACATCGGATGGATAAATCGACTAAAAATGAAAGGATATCATTTTATGTTGAATCTATCGCTAACTGAATCTAATATGTGGATTTTTCTCGCGTACTTTGTAGATTTAGATATGGCAATTTGTTTGTTTATTTTTGTAACCGAATGGATATTAAAATCTCGAAAAATTTAATTTGGAGAAGCCACGTGATTTAGTCACACTCAATCATATTATGTAACACAAATAATTTGTTTTAAACCACTTTATTGTTGTGTAATTGAGTCGTGAGAATGCAAACACTCTCTGGAAATTTCTGCAGGTTTTTGATACATTCACAAAATAGATATAACATTTAACAAATATAACATTTTTTGCTAAATATCAAGAGAATAATGTATAGTAATCTTAATATTCAGCAAACAATGGTATATTCAAGATTTTGCAGACAATATAAAGGCATATACCTTTAGCATACAAAGGTATATTCCATTATATTAAAGATGTTCCAGACAACATAAAGGAATATACCTATAGCATACAAATGTATATTCAAGATGTTTCAGACAATATAAAATAATATACCTTTAGCATAAAAAGGTATATTCCTTTATATTCAAGATATTCCAGAGAGTATAAAAGAATATACCTTTAGCATACAAAGGTATATTCCTTTCTATTCAAGAAGTTCCAGACAATTTTTCGTGACTGTCCAAAAACCTCAGGAGCGAGTTTTGCAACTAACTCCACAACTCAATTATCCACTGATTTCGGGGTTCTTTGAGAATTTGTTTATTGTATGCTGATAATATTAGCAACTTTAAAAAATTTAAGAAGAAAACGTGAAACTCATCGATTTTAATTGCTTCGTCTGTTCAAACTTTTGACAGAAGACATTCGTTGGTGTCGTAAAAGTCATTGAAGTCCGCAAACTTATCAAAGGTAATTTTCCTACGTATGTATCTCAAATTAACATTTTTTCATTGAAAATCTTGCTACTATTGTGCCCGACATTCGGGAAGAGTTTTTTATCTGTAGGTATGAAAGATTCTCTCTTTATGTTATATAGTTATCCTTAATTACCTACGTTAAGAATCAATGTTCCTGTGCATCTTACAATAATTAATTCGTCGGTTCATTCCACTCCACCTTGGGGAGCGTGGTAAAATTTATGCAGTCTCCTCGGCCAATCTCTGTACCAGGACGGTCCAGCGGTCAAAGGATTTGCTGGGAGATGAATCAATTTGACAGGACACAGAGCGTGTGGTATTGGACTTGGGAATGTGTGTGCTCTGAGCTCTCCAAACATCCCCAGACAACGATTATACTCGGTTGGCTTTGTTCGTCTAGTAATTTGTAGGTCTCGCCGACTCATCTATCTTATCCATGACTTTCTGGTGTAATTGATTAAAGTATTAAGATTTAATTTAATTTTAATTACGTCTTAGCTCTTATTTTTAAAGAAACTAATTATGTTAGTATACCTATCTGAGTTATCTAGTTAGTATCTGGGGTACCATTACCAAAAAAAAAGTTCCGAAATAAATATTATTCAAAATAGAGCCGGATGGAATATATATAATCTGCCATGTCAAAGGTATATACTAACTGACACAAATACTTCCTTTTACAATTCTGCCAAATTATAACATTACAACTGCCATTCTACAAATAATTCAACACTAAACCAATCTTTAATTCCGACATACACCAGCACAAAAAACGATCACAAAATCAAATACACTTATCGTCATCTACTTACACGACTAAATTTGGAATTAACTCCTTACAATACATTGCACAAAAGCAATACGCATTAGCTAGTAATCTAAAACTTCCGGCAAAGAACAAAAAATATTGGCAAAAGCTCTTAAAAGGTATTTCCTCAACAGTTTTATTAATGACTGACACATTCTTTCTTTGAATCTCCAAAATAACTTCTGCGTTTATTTATTTTAATGTATCTTTGTTGTCTTGACTTTAATATAATGTTGTCTTTCCCGAAATGAGTTTTATAAACTCACTAGGAATAATACATTATAACTTATTATTTTGTAATGTATTATTTTGTAATAAATAAAAAAAAATGTTTCCGGCTATCGAATAAACTAAAAATTTGGTGAATTCTCTCTACTCCCAACATTAAATGCAGGAAATGTGTCTTGTGTAATGATGGAGGACTTATTTGTTTAAAATAATCCTTCTTTATGTAGCTAACAGAGACTTCTTACCGCGACAACACCTGGCCACTAACAGGTCAATTACATTAGTATGTTGTGTCACAGAGGTTAAGATAGAATAAGAAATAATAATAATACATTATTATTATGTTTAAAATAGGTATCCTGTTTCTATTCAGATATCACTTTTTTTAATATATTTTTTTAATAACGGTTAGGCGAGGCTATACCCCCCCCCTTGCGAAGTATGAACTTTAATATATGTATATTATATCACAAACATTAGAAAAGTTCTACAAAAAAAACACTTTTAAAAATTTCCATGATCAAGAAAATTGTCGTTAGTTACGATATTTCATGTGCATTTGCGATTTGAATGAACAACAAAATAACAAAACATTCTGATGGCAAGATATATAAGTGGAAGCCTGCAATGTCCGAAGGTTCATATTTCCTTATGCATGTAGATTGCAAGAACATTGAAGTTAACCTGCCCCGTGTTATACATTGTACAGATGCAGATATTTACATAGATAACACACGATGAGAACATAGGCGTGCATCTAGTTCGCTGTGGAATACATAAGATGGAATTTACTGTACAGAAATGACCCGTAAGTATTATTTAGAGTGCTGGGTCATTCTGTCTTTCTATAACTTCTATGGCGTACGAAGATTTTATATTCGGATTACAGGAATTAGAAGTCACGTCATTTTAAGGTTCAGTGGTGTAGCGACCGCCTAGGCTTTTTGAGGGGCACACTGAGGTCCAAAGCTTTCACGGGCCCCGCAAGAACATTTAAAAAGGAACATATTATTAATATTGTAATAATGATAGTTTGGTAGGTACTTTTAATTGTATCTATCCGTCCTCTTTAATTGTCGGATGACCTATTGTGGTTGTTAGTGAACTTACACGGAAAAAACCTACGGAAATAAAATATTGCTAATTTATTACAAATCTCTTCAAATTATTCGTATTCCTGTAAAATGAACGCCTTTAATGAACGAGTTGACGTAAAATATCAGTAAAACGCGAATGTGTTATGACGATGTAGGAACTGGGTAACTAGCACGATTGATAGATAAAGGTTTAATCGAGAAAGTCGGTAACTTGTCATCGTTCATCGTTCAGAGCATGGCCGCAGATCGCTAACGAATAAATAACAGTTCAAAACGAATAAGTGGTCTTAATTTATTCTTAACTGTTGTTTGTATGTTAGCGATCTGCAGTCGTGCTCGTGAACGATGGCAAGTTATCGACATTATCGATAAATTCTTTATCGATCTACTGTGCTAGATACCTAGGTGTTCATAGTTTATTTAGAAATGACATGCTGTCACGTTTTTAACATGATTTTAATAAATCAGCAATACCTCTTTCTCTCCGTGTAAGTAAACAATACAATATTATCCTAAGAAGAAATTTGTATGTTTGTTTTATTTTAAATACATTAACTATAGCCCTTGAGGTGTTTGTGCACAAAAACGGCGCTATACAAGTCATCCAAGTATTATTATTGTTATTATTATAACGAGGGGAAGTAGGTGCGCAAAATGAAGTACTTACCTGGCTATTCGGATCTGGTCTGGTGAAAAAACACAACGCTTAGGTTTCGAAAGTTTGTCTCTAACCAAGGCGATACAATATCTTTTATACTCGGAACAACAGAGGTGAGAATTTTAATTAAATTCAACGGGAGGGCAGAACTTATGTAGGATGGGTTATTTAACAGAATTTGAACAATTCATCTAATTTAAACGTTCGTTTTCGGGTTCTGTGAAGGTCCTATTCTAGTTCTGTTAATATATCATATTAGGATAGCTGCGTGACAGAACTGAAAAGATAATAGCAATTGAAAAAATCTTTCACAGAACCTAAAAATTAACTTTGAAGAAATGTAAAAATTCTCTAAAACAATCCGTCCTTAATGTTGGAAGGTGAATGTTTGAAGATTTGTGACTTAGTCTCAATCTCTGTCCATTTCCAGCAGACGCCCATCTAGTCCATTCCACATCTACGAGTACGGAAGAAATTTCCACAATAATTATCGTGTTTACATTTCGCTCTGTCAGGGTGGCTGTATTCAGCATGTCTGAGCTATCCGAGATAACTTGTTCATCTCGAGAGGTTGCGCTGCGTGCCTGTTGCGGTTACGGGGCGTGTGGTGAAAGGTAGTAGGTAGGTAGACAGATAACTACCCTGCCTTCTGTGCCATGAGTTGAACAGTGATGTTTGTGTCTTTGCCTCCGATAAGCACAATCTGCTTTTAGATCGCATACTTATTATTCGCTATTTGATGAAGTACCGTTTGTTCAAATATTTATTTAGTTGTTGAAATTTACGTACTTATGATTTCCCACTTAAACCTTTGGCATAAATTAACCTTTTTCACAATGTTAACCGTTTGACTGGCAGAAATTAATGATGAAATTAAAATAAAGCCAGTAATATAATATATTGTATTCTTTGACGTTATTATGCATTATCAACTACTAGTTCTGTGAATAGCATAAATCGCTTCCAAAAAGTATGTTTTTAATTATCTCTTATTTAATATTTACAACCAAAATTTCTTCAGAAATAATATTTGTAAGTAGGTACTGAAATAACTACCTACTTTACTATTTATCTGAAGTAACATATTTTATTTCAAATAAGGAATAATGTAATTTATCTAACCAAAGTCATTATATCAATGAAAATTCTTTTTTCAAATCTTCTTCGGGCAGGTAGGTAGGTACCATAATATTGAAAATACGCAAATTATAAAGTCCAATTAAACACGAAGATTTTAAATTTGAAAAAAGAATCTTTACTGAACTATAGTCAAAGTTATATTAGCCATTTTATGAAAGTTGGCCGTCTGGTAAAAGTAAGGCTCGCTTAGTAATTAAGTGGATGTAGCAGTTTGTCAAAAACGGAAACAGAACGCACAGACAAATTTACAGACAGGTGAAATGCGAAACGATCGAGTTAAAACAGGACTTCGCTACGCGTCAATGAGTTTACAAAATTGTGAGTATCAGACAAACACCGGGTAATGATGCCTTCACGCGGTATGTGTAAAAGCAGCAGTGAAAAAATAAATCAGCTCCTGTTACTGTGTAATGCTTCCCGGGCAATTCCGGGAACTAAAGCAGTCATATAATAGGTGTACTATTAACTATGTTGACCTCGCAAGGAGTCTTAAGTAGGTCCAAGTCCATGCAGCTGTCTTGTCCGCCTGGGTGTGGTCGACATCATGCTGCAAGAAACGATTGTTTATTTGGACTGCGCTATTGCGTTATGTGTATAAAATTGTTGCGAAAATTTAATTTGGATTCTAGCTTGTTATTATTATATATTATGAAACACGACAGATTATTGGGAAATGTTGAATAACTGGGTATTGTATGTAAGTTGTTTATTTTGTCTTATAAATTCGTGTTGAGATTGTGAAAGTCACTATGATATGTTAATTTAAATTTAAATTATGTTTTTGCCGCGTCATGTTTCATTCATAAAACATATTAATATGGATTCTAAAAATACAGAGAAAACTATTTGGTTGCAACTGAGAATCGAATTAGTTATTGCGCTCTCTGCCGGACGGGTGCATTTAAGCAATTACACCAACCGCTTTTCAAGTTTGTTGTGTTTTCTCAAATATTTCTTTTATTATTTTTCATCTTTAAATATTACTTTAGATTGGTGATATATTATATAGCGATTTTGTTGTAAACTTGAATTACTTTTATTTTTAATTGTTACTATAAATTGATTATATTATAAACTGCGATTGTATTGTAAACTTCTAATGTTTACTTTTTATTTTTTTTTGTTTTTAACTGATTGTATTATGAACTATTATGTCAGTTAAAAACAAAAAAAAATAAAAAGTAAACATTAGAAGTTTACAATACAATCGCAGTTTATAATATAATCAATTTATAGTAACAATTAAAAATAAAAGTAATTCAAGTTTACAACAAAATCGCAGTTTATAATAATAATAATAATATTTGGACGATTTGTGTAGCGAAGTTTTTGTGCAAAATCACCTTAAGGGCGCTGTACAAATATATAATACATTTCAACAAATGTACGTTTGTTATTTTTCTTATTTATTTATATTTTGTACGGGCAGATAATATACAGTACCACGCTTACCTGGTTGGTCTCTTGGGATTAACACTGTTATTGTTTATTAGAGAAATTTACATACAGTTCGCACGCACAGGACACGATTGGACTTTCCGGAATTTATTTTAATAATATGTATTTATGTTTTTTAATGAGCGTGTTTAGGAAAGGAAAAGCAAATTTTATTCTGGGCGGTACTACAGTGCAAGATTTTGATTAGAAAATTATCTTCCTAAACGTGATTCGTCCATCGGTGTAAGACAGATTTCAAACAATAACACAATCAGTTTACAACAAAAATAAAAAGGAAAAGTAAATTAGGTTTGCAACACAATCGAAGTTTACAACATAACATTGGTACCTAATACAAAATTAGATATAGCCTAGGAATCATAATAAATTGTGCACCGCCCTTGGGGTGTTTTTTTTTCAAAACGGCGCTATACAAATAATCCTCATATTATTATATCTTTAAACGGGTTAATAAAACCGTTGATGTTTGATCTGTATTGGCTAATGATCTAAGACTTGTTGTTTTATTTAGATTAGTGTTTATATTTTTTGTGCTCTGTCTATAGCCAGTGGAAATGCATTGTACAGCTTTGGGCAAAGTATCTAAATATATATTCCACACACAGACATAGGATATGTCTATGATTCCACACGCTTAAGATTGTGTGTATTGGTGAAAATATATCACATTCATGCAATATATTTCCGACAGTAATGTACACGACAGTTACTGACAAGGAGCATTTTGTCTTGCTTACGCGTACTTGTCTATACCGAGTGTATAAAATGATCGAATTTCAATTTTCGAAAAGTTATAAAGATTTTTTACCGAGCGGGCTAAATTATATGTAGTTCTTGTAAAAGTTTTACGGTGTTATTTTTTTATTATTTTCATTGCAGTTTCCTTTTCTACAGTCAAATACAAGTTCGAAATATGCTATACGCAACCTATGCATCTGTCGGTTTTCGAATTTCAACCCAACTCTGCTTGCTATCAGGCATTTAACCATAAAAAGCGTGTAACTAGATACTTACATCTTGTACGAAATCAAGACTTAAAACTTAATTAAAAACGAGGCGCTTCTATCGTAAATAAAATAGATGGTTTTAATTTATGATATTATGTAGTAAATATTGATGAAAGTTCGCGAACTTTCCTAGCAAAGTTATGGAATTTAAGTTTTTATGACCGTCGGTAGAGAGTGCTTGAGCTTTAGACTATGTAACTGAATATTTATTAAGACTGGAGCGGAATTATTTAAGCACTCAATTTAATGTAAATCCACACGAGTTTACAAAATATTATTCAATTCGCTGAATAAATCTGCGTTATTTCACGTGGATTATGGAAATGCTAAGCAAAGCGGTGAACAATTACTCTGGCGGCGGGCGCTGGAACTATTTACTTACGGCCGGTCATTTATTATCGTAGAGTCGTGACTCGCTACCAGGGCGGACAGATAATATTAAATATATGGAAGGCCATAACACAAGACCATACACAACTAGTTAATGAGTAGTTCTATTGGTGATCTAGAAAAAATGGGTTTTTAAATTAAGGAGATTTCGGTATGTGTAAGGCAATATTATATACCTATACCTATTCAAAGACCGCCAAAACGATCGAAGTATGGCGGGGTACGCGTGACGTCATATGTACCTCGGTTATGTTGATTAGTAGTAAGGTAGATCCCAATCGGGTAGGAATGAAATCAACAAATCCCAGTTTAAATATTTAGCAAGATTTCCAAAAAACATTGTATTCCGCCATGGTGAACCGTATGCGAGTTTACGCAGCGCAACTTGACACTGAATTCTAATGCACGCGGCCGACCAACCCGTGAGGTAGACTTGTAAGGTCTGTCAGAATCCGTCGACAAAAATAACACTAACTAACATTAACATTAGCGGTTTTAATCGTTTTTAAATGACGATTTTTAATTTTGCGTATAATAAATTGTATATACAAACTGAAACTGAATAAAACTTAAGCGTTCAGAATCAGCATTTGTTAATCTAGACGAATATATGTTTTTAAGCCATAATGTTTTTTACTTAAGTTCCGTATTATGTATTTCCCAAACATCCTGCATCACAACCAAAGATATTAGAAGAACGAGATATGCTATGTTGGCCGCCGGACCGTAGGCGGAGTACTACCTAATTAGGGTACTTTGAACGGTATCGGGACGTGTACGCACAGAAATCTGTTCTATGTATTAGTGCGGATACCTTAGCGTAAGCGAAGGTGTGCAGTAGTATTGGTGAACAAAACCGGCGACACTGGGCAAAACAATTCCACACAGTATGAACTGCTCATAGCACATCTCGTTCTTCTAATATCTTTGATCACAACATTTTACATTCGGGGATTAAAAAGTTCTCATTGCTCCGCAGGGCAGTTTTAGGCAACTATTGTCTGGTAAAACATAAAAAAATCAAATGATTTGATAAACGTAGGTACGTTTGAAATCTCTCTCACCAGAGAGGCATGATTTTTCTAAAAAGGAAGCAATTTTTTGTTTTAGAATATTCCAGCGTTTTGTTCACAATTTTTAACTTTCGTAAACCAGATAGTTATTCAAAAAAATAAACCAGGTTAGTTAATATGTGAGTCGGTAGTATGTCATATAGGTTTTCATCAGTAAATACCTTTACTTGCTTTCCTAGTTGTAAATCAGTAGTTAAAGTTTTTAAGAATAAATTCTCAGTTATTGGTTACAAGAGATGAGATGAAATCACTTCGGGAAATAAGGAAAAAAGACAGATATAAACTAATTGAAAATACACCCATTATTCTTTATCGTTCTGTGATTCGCGTTTCAAGGTAGCCTTAGTCAGGTAGGTGGATTGGAAAGGCGGACAGAGAAGAAAATGACATTCGCTCTTATCACAAAAAAGAATCGTTATTCATAGCAGCTGTGAGATATCACGAGCACTGTAAAAAACTCACCAAGCCTAGCCTAGCCATGGGTTTCAACTGGATAGTAATGCGATTACTAGAGTTGTATCAAACGTTCACTGTTATACAATCGAAAGTTGCAATAAAATGTTCAAATTAAAACGGAATTATGATTTTCGTTACACAATTTATAAATGTTTGTGTAAAATTCGAGGTTATTTCATTATTACCAATCCTTGAATGATTAACGATCTGTTGTCTGACATAAAAAAGCCGAGTATGATATATCTAATTGTATAATATATAATATGACAAAACACGAAAATAATAATAGTGAATGTAAAAAAACAGCAAAATGATGTATAAATGATGTATACATGATGTATACAACACATTTAACAAAAATTATTAGGAGAGGTCGTTATGATCAACTCGCATTAAGGGGTTACACGACATGAGATTTAAAAAAAAAAGTTTTTTTGTTTTTGCTAGATAAATTGTTAATACTTTTAGGAACATTTTAAACGTTTAACCATTTCAACATTAAGACTATTTCCGAAATTATAGCAATAAGAAGTGAGCGCGGCACAGTCGGCCGAAAATAGCGTAAACTAGGTAGCGATCGGACGAATATCTATAGCCAACAAGAGAGCCCAACAGGAGATACATTACGCATGAAATGGGCGTGGAATGTACGTATTATATGTTGGGCTGACACACTACGCTATAATCTTCCTCATGACAGGGATTCATATCAATTGGGGGACTGCGCGGAATATAATTTTTTGTATGGGATCTGTCACTTTGGCAGATGATAGCCGCGTAATTACGGTGGTTTATGAATTGTTTTGACCCCTTCTAATGCCATAGGTAGGAGAGGGCTATATATCCTGGCTAGCAGATCACAGCGCATATCGTCGCCACGCTCTCACTTATAGCACATGTTATAGCATATAGGTGTGACAGGCCTGTATGGGATTGTATGGCGAGCAATGTGGAGTTATATAAAACGCTTTGAACTTTTACCATAATCTGTCGCCCCCTTAAAAAGGCCAGGAAATTGAAAAGAGCTGCTCAAAAGGAGTTCAGGAATCGCCAATCGCTAGTAAAAAAATGTTCTATCACTCTGACGCCGCGCCGTACTGTTTTGTTCCTTTGCATTTTATTCCAAAGAACTTTTTTCAAACTGGTGTACAAGATATCAAGATTTACCTAACCAATTTTGTTAAAATTTACAACACATATTCATTTTTAATGTTTTCTAAGATGTTGGGTACAGTTTTTTAATGGATATCATTAATTTTGTAAGCCAAAAATTTCGATTAAAACCGGAGTTTTTGTTTGAATTTCTACTACAAAAATGTCCTACGCAATACAATCTAGCTATTATCTTTCTAAATAAGATTTTTTTTTCATTTGTCAGACGATCCCTGACAGAGAAAATAAGTACACCATCAGCAAAGATTTTTAAAAGAGGGTCATACTTGATGGCTCATATCTCTGTAATTTTTAAGTTGATTTTATTCGTTATTAGTTCAAATTATTTATAAAACTTCCATGTACATGTGTAAAATAATAAAAAATATATTTAATAGCTGCGTCATTTTTTTAACCTATTTTTCGGAGTGCCAAAGGATTGTAACCCCTTAAGATGTTGCCAGAGGGTAAGAATAAAAAAATATATATGTGTCACTTCAATAAAATAAACCAGTTTCCCCTTAAATTTGCCTCACGATAGCATTAATAATAATAATAATATTTGGCTAATTTATATAGCGCCGTTTTCGTGAGAAATCACATATAGAACGATAGTGTTATAAAACTGGGTTTACTCGAAAACGTAAAAGTTAACTAAATCAAATTTTACGTTTAAAAAAAAAGTCAACCAACGTTGTATAGTAAAAAAGTTAATTCTAATTTAAAATTTAATCGAACTTATTGATGCTTCACCTCAATAACCTTCGTCCAGACAGTTGATTCTACTAACAAATCAATAATTAGCTGTCAAAAGTGGAAAATAAAGTGTATTTTTTATTTTTATAGTGAATACCTCACAAGAGTCCCAACTGCTCCCGTCTGGAGCCAGTGAGACTATGGCATCCCCAATTGGGGGATGTTGTGAGGCTGAAGGTAAGTGGGGAAGGGAAAGAGGAAGGTGGGGAAGTACCTGGCTATTCAGATCTAGTCACTAAACACAGCTAAAGCCATTTGGAGCAACGTTTCAATTCTGAATGGTGGTCTTACACCAGGGCGATACTGGTAGTATCTTCCACTCTGGAACGTGCCGCAAATATATATGAACAAATGTGCTATATTATGACATTTCCATTAATGTTCATCAATTCATTGCTTGATATTTATTAGCACTGTCGGAGTCAGACGAAGCAAATGGCAAGAGTATATATTATTTTTATTTTATTTTCTTAATAATAAATTTATATACTATGTGGTTCGTCAGATAATATACCGTGTGTCTAATTTTATTTTTACGAGTTAGTTCATGTGTTCAAAGTACATTGTATTGGTCATCTATGTTACATTATTTATCAACCATATAAATTATATTAAATCCACACAAAAGTGATTTGTCATATTTTTTGCGGTGTGCCTATGTTATTGCGCCACACCCATTTCCATGTTTCCAAAAAAGTGAACTAGAGTTAGAATAATTATTTATGACTAATTTTAAAGGTGTGAACACCATTAATTTTCAAAACACTAAATCATGTGCTGGCCAACAAAAAACTGAGTTACATCAAAATAACAAAAGATAATAAATTTAATTTTAACAATGCAGAATTTTAGCATGTAGTAATAAATAAATAAATAAAAGAAAAATTTTAACATCCCAATGTGTGGAAAATGTTATCTTTGTAATGATGAAGAACTTAGCTAGCTGGGGATTGAACCTGCTTAGCCTGACTGAGAATTCGACGTCTTGGAGTGCTCCACCAACTAACCGATCTGTTATTCGATAAAAAAAGTTTTACCGATGTCCTGCTGACATGTAGTAGCTTAGCAGGTGCACATACTATTCTAGTGTGTAAAAATATAGTATACAAAACTACCTATAAATGGTAAACTACCTATAAATGTGAATGTACTGCCGTTTTGGTGGTATTAAGAGCCTTGTCCCACAGGTCGGTAAAGTATCGAGAGAAACCGAGTGCGGTATACCGAGAGCTCACCCGTCTAAATACTTTTATTAAAAAAAACTCCAAAACTAACTTATAATTACCATTTTTACCAATAACATTTATTTTTGTCAAAAAAGATTTAAAAATATTGCAAAGAATTTATTATATAAAATAATACAAAAAGCATAATCTCGTCGTCACTTGATGACTGACTTAATTCACAATCGTTTGTTATTGTTCATACGTTTACGCGCCATTTAGCCGTTTCCTCAATCTCAATCAAATTCCAATTTATATTAAGCCCCCGCATTCCCAATTTCCTAATTTATTACATACTAGCCGTACCGCGCCACGCGTTGCTGAGGCTCCTTCCAGAACTTTCAAGAGTAAGCTTTATCGAACTTTCCGGAACCTTCTAGACTCACCGACACACTCCGCCACTCAGTTCGGAACCTTCCAACTCTCTTACTTTCGATGTGACACCGAGGGCTATCTGCCACCATAACCACCGGTGGGTGTCAGTGGCTGATTGTGAGAAAATTGGGCCGGTAGGAAAACACGTTTTTTTCATAATATATATTAGTTTTGATTTCTCTTTAACTCAAACATTATTATTTTCCAAGATAATATCTATACATGAAATTCCATCGACAGAAAAAATCACAAAGCTCTGAAAATTATTAAAAACACGTTATGTGCGGTTAATTTACATGTTGCAGGTATTAAAAAATTCTGTCCAGACATCTTTGCTCTATTTCAAATGAATTGTTTTATTTAAAATTTTCACCATTTTCACTTAATTATTAGCGCGCTCCCTTTAACATTCGTATTTACATATATTTCTTTCAAAACATATTTGAACGCTTACTGCGGAGCCTTAATATATTAAATTACCTGTTACAACAAATAGTACCATTAGCGGCGGTATTTGGCGGTAAGAGCGAAAACAGATTAGTCGATTCCTTACCGACCCGTGGGACGACTGCCTTAGTATTGAAGTGGGGTTATTTTGATATTTTTGCAGGCGTCGTTTATCTTTTGCTCTAATTAATATCTTCTATTCTATCATCGCATTGATTTTCTCTTATTTAATAAATCAAAACCAAAATTTTCTCTGAAATCATAAGATTTGTAAATAGGTACCTACTTAAAAACCATAAATATTTAATTAAGATTAATTTATTATTTTTAACTTTATTCACGTTAGTCAATGTTGACTCTCCCAAAATAAGTATTTTTAAACTCACTGGGAACAATATATTATAAATATTACTGTTATTATTTACTAAAGTATTATGACAAAATAAATAAAAATAGATAAAATAAATGAGAAATTATACAGTTTGCACATGACTACCTTTATGATAATTCTTTAAAGAAAAATTTTCAGGGAGGTGTGTACCATAATATTGATTATTCTGATTTGGCGTCTCGTAGTAGGATCGACACTCATGCGAACTCTGGTGGGGTAAAAAGGTAGTATCCCGCATGGCTACCATATTGAATCGGAACCGGACCGTAACAACAAAGTTTGATGAGATGAAATGCGATATAGTCGAGTTAAAACAGGACTTCTTCAGGACAAAAAACCCTCTACCGTCCTGCCATTGAGAGCTAAGCTCTATGTTAAATGGGACACGTAATTTTTATCTATCTACAAAGCTACTTTCAGCGATGAGCCTATATATTGCTGATTGAAGTAATTGGAAATGTGATTTGAAATGTTTAACATTGCTAACGAGAGTACTTTAAGACCAGGCCATTTTATGTATTTTTATCTATCTACAAAGCTACTTTCAGCGACGAGTCTATATATTGCTGATTGAAATAATTGGAAATGTGATTTGAAATGTTTAACATTGCTAACGAGAGTACTTTAAGACCAGGCCATTTTATGAATTTTTATCTATCTACAAAGCTACTTTCAGCGATGAGTCTATACATTGCTGATTGAAGTAATTGGAAATGTGATTTGAAATGTTTAACATTGCTAACGAGATTACTTTAAGACCAGGCCATTTTATGTATTTTTATCTATCTACAAAGCTACTTTCAGCGATGAGCCTATATATTGCTGATTGAAGTAATTGGAAATGTGATTTGAAATGTTTAACATTGCTAACGAGAGTACTTTAAGACCAGGCCATTTTATGCATTTTTATCTATCTACAAAGCTACTCCAGCGATGAGTCTATACATTGCTGATTGAAGTAATTGGAAATGTGATTTGAAATGTTTAACATTGCTAACGAGAGTACTTTAAGACCAGGCCATTTTATGTATTTTTATCTATCTACAAAGCTACTTTCAGCGATGAGTCTAAATATTGCTTATTTGATTAATTGGAAATGTGATTTGAAATGCTTAACATTGCTAACGAGAGTACTTTAAGACCAGGCCATTTTATGTATTTTTATCTATCTACAAAGCTACTTTCAGCGATGAGTCTATACATTGCCGATTGAAGTAATTGGAAATGTGATTTGAAATGTTTAACATTGCTAACGAGAGTGCTTTAAGACCAGATCATTTGATGCATTTTTAGATTAAGGATATTTCGCAATTGATGTTGGTTAATTAGAAAAAGAAGAGAGGAGAGGTGAGGTGGAGGAGTGCTGGAAGTTGGCCGATGGCCGCCCAATTAGGGAATACCAGAAATGACTGCCGGATGACAAATCCCTCTAAATTAGAAGGTCCCTCCCACAAGGCTGTCTTGTTTTTATTTCGGCTGAATCGAATAAAAGCCCTGAATGAGAAATGCGATAGATTGTAAAACTAAAGTGGTTCAAGAGCAAAGTGTCGTACATCAAAATAAATTATCTGTTAACAAACAACGTTACAATCATTCTTTATATCGTTATATTTAGGCTGAAATTATGATCGTATGAAAGTAATGGATATTGGTAAATTTGAAACTTGTTAATTTTCGATTAAGTAAGAACTTTTCCTCAAGAACACACGTAATCAGAAATATTAACTTCGGTTGTTTGTGCGTTAGTCTTGCGTGAAATTTTCTATGAATTTAAGTGAGATTTAAAAAAAAACTGATTGTGTAAAGAACTCAGACAAGCGATAAAGTGTACTTACCTAAAAAATAATTTGTCAAGATTTCCGACCATCCCGTGATTTTGCAATGTTCTGCGCTAGTGTGACATAAATTCAGTAAAGCAAATAAAACAATCCGATTAGTTGAATGAGCGTCCTGCTTTGATTCGATCACTTTGCTTTTCGTTTGTTTGTAAATTTGTTGTATGTTCAGAGTCAATCCTGTCAATACGGTAGCCGTGTTTAATATAGTACATTTTTATTCCACCAGTGCGCATGAGCGTTGCGACTGTTGTGAGCTATCAAGCCGGAATAATCAACCCTTGAAAATACAATAATATTATTTTCACTGATCTCTTTATCAATGTGATGTAAATAATGAGTTGGTGTAAGTAGAGGTCCCAAAAAACATTATAATAACTTTTACAACCCGAGGTCGAAACCCCCCTCCCCACGTGGAAGCTGTATTTATGTAACAATGGAGAACCGTCAAAATATCGCTCAGTTAAAATATATTTTTTAAACCGTTTAAAATCAATAAGTAGATACGCGTTATAATTAAACAGAGCAAGATTGCAAGGAATTTTACACAGGGGTACCACTGTCCCTGGAAAAATTGGAAAAAAAGTTAGGTAGAAAATAAATTTAAAATTTCTAATAAAAAAAAAATACAACTGAGAATGGAATGGTTTCTAGTGAATCGAAGATATTCTCTTACTCATTAAAAACGCGACTGAAATGAATTTATTCCCGCGGGCACCAATCGATATTTTAGAAATACGATCCTGTCCTTCTGGACGTGTCTGCAGAGATCGTCACAGCGGTATTTTAATTGGCGGCAGACCAAAGAGAGGAAATCTGCCCCTTCCTTCCACCTACTCCCCCCTCCACTGCTCCTCCGGGCCAACCGCGGTATCTAACCCAAATAACCCGGAATAATTGGAACCTCCTTCTGCAGGGTGTTCGGTTAGAGACATGAAAATATTTGAAGTGAAGAAAGTATTTTAGGTAACCATACAAATAGCACGTTGTTTTTATTATAGATACTAGCTGACGTGTACCGGCGTTGCTCGAATTATCTCTACTTTCAATAAATATAATGTCCTTTTTTTATATATTAAGGGCCCACTATTCGAATTTCATCCAATTTCCGACATACTTTCCTTAAAATTTTGAAGTTTTTAAGCTCTTAAAAAAATATATGTTATTCTTTAAGATAGTATCTATTTGTTCCAAAAGCCGAAACGGTAATTATTTGAAATTCCCTCGATAGAAATAAATCGCAAAGTATGCTCCGAAAAATATTATTAACACGTTTATTTCTGTTATTTTACAAGTTATATGTATGAAAAAAATCACAATGCTTTTTTTAATGCTACTCAATAGACCCCGAAAGTGATTTTTGCTATTTTTGAAATACGCCGTGATTTATTAAACATTTTCACAACAGTCGCTTACGTCTTATGATTCTAAGCATGATTATTGCATCCCCTCTCACTTCCTCACGCGCGTTCGCTATCTGCCTTTCAGTCACTGCTTAGAGAGCTTCGCGGATGGTCGTGTTGTTCTACATTTCGTGATTTCTCCTAAATAATATTTATCGTAAATAATAATATTGGTATGGCGTGGTATGTTGAAGATCCCCTCCCCCTCTCTGAACGGGTCACGTAGTATGGCTACTGTATATATTGCGCGAAGAAATTCTAAAATCAAGCCGCACTTAATTTACAACGTTCTAACAGCATTACGTTTGTTTTTTTTTTGTCCTATTGTATTTGTCTGTTTCTGAGGCGTTTTGTAGTTGTTCATTTTGATTGGATATAGTTTTAACTTCGCTTTTCCATGTTCTGAGGAGAGAAAGTTTGCAAAGACAAGTTTTCGTAATCCATTTAACAATTTTTGAATTTGAGGTTCAATCTTGTGCAAATTATTTTAGTTCGTCATATTTTAATGGAAAATATTTATAAAGTACGTTGCCAGAGCACAGAATTGCATTCGTTAGAATCTTGTACAATGAATAATTATGCCCTAGCTAATTGCATAATATTCCATATGCATATTTAGGTATGTTCTAAAATGGTAATTATATGTCCTATTTAAATATTTTTCATTTTAAAAATATTAAACTTAAAAACTTTACAAAAAACTCAAATCAGAAATTGGTAAATATATAAATCGTCTTTGCAAACTTTGACATCTCATATCATAGAACTGTATATCTGATGTTAGAACGCGTTCCAACTAAGGCTTGATACAAATTCTAAGCTTTCTGGATCGAGGCAAGTAATATGTATAATAACACTGTAGGTACCTGGAATATGTAGAAAGCGACCCGGTCAGATTTGCATCTCTGCCAATGATTTCGTACAATAATAAGACACTTTTACGGTGGGGCAAACTACCGGCATTTTCGATAATGTATCCAAGAACATAAAGATCTTCATACTAGTTCTCAAACTTTAGGGAATTTAATTTGAGGAAGTTAATTATTGATTGGATATATAATAAATAATTATTTTGTTTTTCTTCCAATAAAAATTAGGTTTTCTATTATTTTATAGTTACGTACTTATTTATTCCAGAATTCGTCCATTTGAAAATAGTCTAATTTTTTAGGCGATCTGTTTTAAATAACTAACTAACTAACCATCAGGCCGTTTCCCCGCAGAGGTAGTCAGAGAGGACGGACCGCCAAACAACTCGGTCTTGGCACGCACTCTTTGCCTTACTCACATTCATACATCGTCTCATACAAAAACCACTTAACTTTAATTTATATTCGTCGATATATATAAATGTTTATTGTCCTGAAGAAGGTTGAGTTCAACCGAAACCGGTCGACGAATATAAATTAAAATAAAGTAGTTAAAACAAAATATTTATTTCATTTTGTTCTTTAATTATATTTCAGATGTGACTATACTCAACTGAAGAACGTTTTGTCCACATCTTGTAAAGATGTTGAAGCACTGAGGTAACAATAAAATCATTTACGCCCTTCACATTTATTTAGAAAGTTCTTGAAATGTAGTTATAATCAATGTTTTTATTTTGTTCCAGCTTCCACGAACAACGGGAAAGCATACCTGTTGAGAATACATATAACGACATACCTAAGGAGAATATAGATAATGGAGGAAGGTAAAATGGATTTCAGAATTTCGATTAAACTATCGTGTTGTGAAAAAAATATATACCGTTAACTTTTTTTTTTATTACAGTAAATCTGATGTACGTGTGTACTACAACAAAAAACGTAAAATTGTAAACAAGAAACCCATCGGCCGGAGAGGTCTTTCTCAAAGCATTGACAATTGGTATGTTATAGTGATTTACTTTACTAACATTTATGTATTTTATTTTACTAACGGTAAAACATAAGTTCTAAAGAGATGAATTATTAATATACAAACTATCTGCTTTATGTGAAAGAACATCCGCTTCATTCGAAAAAATTAATCTTCAGTAATACAAACATTCAAAAATTTATAATACTTTTATTGGTATCCAAATCATTATCAATATCCACTTTTATTTGTAGTTTTTCATAAATCAATTTTGCTTTTCTAGGTTGGATAAAAATGATGCAGTCGAAGGAGGAGAAGAAAGACGCATCGTCGACATTTTCTTTTTTATTAACCAGCTGCAATCCATATCGGACCATTCTCCTTTTGGATGCGGATTTCGAAATCTTATTCTTAAATCTGAGCAAAGAGTTGGTCTAATGTCCAAAATACTATTTGAATGTAACATGTGTTGCGCCAAATTTACAGTCAACACATGCGACCCAAAACCTAAACATACCATGGACGTCAATGTAGCAGCAGTATCGGGGATGACTCCTGCAGGAATTGGGCTTGCTCAACTGTCCGAGTTTTTGACGGCTGTCAACATACCCCCGATGTCCGTAAAATTTTTCCACAAGACAAATGTATTAGTGTCAAGAGAATGGGAGAAATGCGCGTTAGTCGCCATGGAAGTCGCAGCGAAACGAGAGCGTCAAGCAGCTATCGAAGAAGGTTGTCTACAGGACGGAGTGGCGGTGATTGACGTGATCGCGGATGGGTGTTGGTCGAAACGATCATATAGAACAAATTATACAGCCCTCTCCGGTGCGGCAGCAATTGTTGGCAGAAGATTTGGAGAAGTTTTATACCTCGGAGTTAAAAATAAATATTGTTGCATTTGTGCAAGAGCTGAAAACCGAGGAGTATTGCCTAAAGAACATGTTTGCTACAAAAATTACACTGGACCTTCAACTGGAATGGAAGCAGAAATTCTTGTAGAAGGGTTCAAAACTTCAGTTGAATCTCATAATTTGACATATGGGCGGCTAATAGCAGACGGAGACAGTAGTACTTATCATAAACTTATCAAAACGAGACCAGAAAACCTGCAGAAAACCTTCTTCAATAGCAGATTGACGCTCTCGCTCCACTGTGACTTCCACTGCGAGTAATGCACATTTCTTTCACTCTCTTGACATATATTTGCTTTATTATAATGTTTTTGGTACACCAGGGATAAGTCGACAGCCGTAAAAAACTCAGACAGTTGAGCAAGCCCAATTCCTTCAGTCATCCCCGATGCTGCTGCTACATTGATGTCCATGGTATTTTTAGGCTTTTGGTCGCATGTGTTGACTATAAATTTGTCGCCACATTTTACATTCAAATTTTATTTTGGACTTTAGGTCAGATCTGAGCTCAGATTTGACAATAACTTTTCCAAATCCGCGTCTAAATGGAGAATGGTCCGATATGGATTGCAGTTGGTTGATAAAAAAAGAAGGTGTCGATGGTGCATCTCTATTCTCCTTATTCCGACCGTGTCATTTGTATCCAACCTAGAAAATAAAAAGCTGCCTTAAAATGGATATCGATCTATGAAAACAATAACATTGATTTGAGTGCCAGTATAACTGTTATAGTTTTTTAATGTTTGTATTGTATTACGGTCTTCATCATATGGCACCAGCGTCAAACGTTGTTACCAGGTTGTCTCTTTTCATATAACCCACTTTCATTCATCACACCCAATTTCACGTTGAATGAACCCGATTATGTACCTGTTGTCGCTGACGTCTATTATTTATTATACCTGACGAGTTTTATTTTTATTTATTAATATTTAAACATGCTACACTACTTATGAAGATTGTCAGCAGGTACGTAGTGACAACATTTTATGCAATTGGTAAATTTTCAAAGAAGGTATATGTATAAATAAAGATGATGATAAATTACCAACTAGATCAATTGGTTAAATTAACAGAATAGTATAAATATAAATATGTAAACAGCAGTAAAAAACTTATACACTAAACAAGTACAAATGAATGGTCACATCAATAGTTTCATATATTATATAGGTAGGTATATGAAGTATTACAAACATATAATGATATTCCTTTTCCTAACAATGTCAATTCTAATTACAAATACAAGTGCTTCAATAGGGCATCAATATAAATATCTGTATCTTATAGTAATTTCCTTTTATTATATTTGACTTGCAATACAAATGGTATTATTTTTGATTGTTTTTAGTTTATTGTATTTTTTGGGTACAACATAGTTTAAGGTTCTTTCACCGTATTTATTGGTATATCTCAGAACCACCAATTCTTCATTGTATTATGTTTGTGATTAAATTACATTTGACAATTTAAACAAACAAGATTTAGAGTATTTAAAAGTATATCGTATGTTATAACCAATAAAGTTCAAAATTAAATTGTAAGTTCACATGAACTTAAACTATTAAAAATAGTAGTTACAAAAATTTCTTACCTTTGTGAATAAATAAAGCACCCTCCAAACAAAAATACAGAAGCTTTTTTGTGAGAGTAGGTACATCATTAAAAATATATGTTGGAATGTAATTTTATGATTCATACATGTTATATTACTCTCATAATTATTGAATTGTTTAAATGAATAAATAAATCATTACAAAACTGTCTTCTGATTTATATTTAAATCCTTGAGACACTAATGGCCCACACCCTGATAAAAAAGCTTAAAAATGTATAAATTATCTTCATAATACAAAATATGATAAGTATAAAAAACGTATACATCTATATAATTTATATAAATGTACAAAAGTAGATAATACATATATATTTTTTATACAATATGTCCGGGGGTTAAATGTGCAAGGAAGGTGATTCTACATGATAGTACAATTAAAAAAGACGATTTTTTGAAATTTTAACGTTTTAAGCTAGTTTTCGGATAAAAAAAATTAATTGATTGTACAGAAAAAAGTATATTGGTCTATGAAAAAATGTTTTTTTAAGGAAAAAAAAAATGAAATTTCTCCTCCTTGAAACCTCCTGAAGTTTTTGAACTTTACCCCCGGACACCCTGTTTAGATAAACTTATATATATTGATTTTATAAAGTCATATTTTTTTACAAATTACATATTATTATAAAATTAAAAAAATAAATAATTTATGGATTCTGAAATACCCCACAGTTTGACTTCCTTTGTATTGTGCCAGCAGAGCGGCAGCCACGTGTTGATATTATTTCACATTTGTAAAAGTAGATTTAGTTTGGAGTCGTGTTAATAGATGTCTCAAATTCAGGACATAATAATAATATAATTATTTTTCTTGAAGTGACGACAGAGACCCTATAGGCAATCTTACAAAGGTTTAAAAGTTGCCGTAGAGGCAATTCTCAAATTCTGATAGGGAAAGTGCACTCTTAACTCCACACAGGAGGCCCTGAAGAAAATAATTTCCCTCAGGGCCTATGTCATCTTTGGGGATGCTGTGTGGAGGGTCTTTTTGTGGAGAGGAAGGAGTGAACATGGGTCTTGAAGAGTCCCATGTTGTAGGAGGGAGAAAACACAGAGGCCGGCAGTTCGTTCCACAGCCGAGCTGTTGAACTTAAGAACGAATCGTAGAAGCGACCCGTTCTCATGTGACAAATGTCAACCGTGTACAAATGTTGGGCGCGCGTTTGGCGTGTATCCCGACTACGCACCGGTGCCGAAGGGATCAATGACGCTAGTTCCTCAGAGCATCTTCCATTGTAATACCGATAGAACAAGGACAGCATACCTACCTGACGACTGTGCTCTAAAGTTTGCAGTCTGTTTGTTAAGATTGGGGAATCTATCAAACGGACCGCCCGTTTTTGCACAGAGTCAAGGGTTTTTTTCAGGTATTTAGGGGCTCCGGACCAGAGATGGCTGCCAAATTCGACAGTAGGGCGCACTTGCGATTTGTACAGGGTCAGCAGTTGTGTACTATTAAAGTATCTGCGGGCTCTGTACAGTACGCCCAGCTTCTGAGAGGCCAACTTTACTCTGGCTTCGATGGAGCCCCCGTACCTGAGCTGGTCCCTTATAGTTACACCAAGCATATCAATGGAAGGCCTGTTCGGAAGATTGCTTCCGTTGAAGGATACTAGATTATCATTTGGATCCCTTTTAGACGTAATCAGACAGGATTGGGTCTTTGAAACATTAAATTCGACGAGATTATTTTTACCCCAGGAGGAAATACTCTCGAGATAACCGTCCATTCTCTGCTTCAAAGCCCTCCGAGCCGTTGGAGTTTGTGTGCCCTTTGGGGGATTGTCAAAAAAAAAGTTATCATGAACTGTACTGTCATGCGCGTAACAATGAATCGGTGCACATGTCAAAAGGTCATTGATGTGCAACAAAAACAAAGTCGGAGACAAAACCGATCCCTGTGGGATGCCAGCATTTATAGAGTGTGAGGAAGAGGTGAAACCATCAGCATTTATGGACTTCCGGAAGAAATTCTCTTAATGATTGTGAAAACCCTATCAAACTCCGTTGCATACTTTGTAAGAACTAAGCGCACAAACAGAAAGATGCGGTAGTGACATGTCACGATTACGAATTTACTAAAAGTTTATCAGGAAACGGCCGGTAATCCCGTTTTTAGTTCATTGTGATCTGGGATGTTCCGGAATGTTTCCGAATCTTCCAGACTATTCCTGAACATCCACAACATTCCAGAACGTTCCGGGATGTTCTGGATTGTTGTGGAATGCTTTCGAATACTCTCGAATGTTCTGGACTGTTCTAGAAATTTCTAGGGGGAGAAACTTCAAGCCATTATATCTTTAAAAGCAAGCCTTTCAGGTAAAAACGGGAACCTTCATGGATGGTGGTTAGAGGGCTACCACTCCTTATAACTCCCTTGATCGTACCGGGACTCGTTTCCGAGTTTTAGCGACACGCTCATTGTACAGTTTAAGTCCATAAACATAACAAAGAATAAAAATATTTAGACTTAGCGTCCTTGTGCCCATGCGATGAGATTGCTCGTAGAATGACGTGATGACTGAAATATAATATTCTAAGACTAAGCGTACACGGGCTTATGCGATAAGATTGCTTGTAGAATGACCTGATGACTTAAATAAAAGCAAATTATGTGTTACATACCTTAAATTTAGTCTGTCTATTCTTATCGAAAATTATAAACTAACTAACTAACTAACTAAAAAAGCAATTTTTTTCATTTTTAGAGGATGGAACCTCTGGAAATAAGCTATTTCAACTCTCGCCATGGCTTGAGTATTAAATTTGTTTCACGTCATCATCCCATATCTCTCCCTGGTGCCATCAACTTCTTCTTCCATTCGCATGTCACATAACTCTCTTGAAACTCCTTTACCAAACTCGACGCAATGAAACCATTTAAACGTATTTTTAAGTCTTGTTAATTACGATTACATTGGTCATGCAATGTTTTCGAATTTCCCCGTGCAAAAATCTGTCATACATACGGTTCAGAGATTTAATTGACCCACGGAGAAAAAAGAGCTTTGCTTATTTATTGAAAATCTCTTAAAATTATTGGTAATCCGGTTAAAAACGGATTGTAGGCCGATTAACGAATGAATTATCAGGCTTTCTGATAAACTTTTAGTTCATTTCGAATACATTAACTAAACGGTAACTACTTACAAGACTTAACATTCCAGAGGCAATTTTGATTTTGATTTAATAAATAACCAAAAACAAATATTTTTTGAATACGATGTCTTTACAGAAAAAAATGAGTGTGTTCGAACATTCGCTTTCTGATATCGTTAAAATGCATTCGAAATGTACTAAAAAATGATCAGAAAGCATGATAATTCATTCGTTAATACGCCTGCATTCCCGTTTTTATATTAATAATTTGAAGAGATTTAAAATATATTAGCAATATACTCATTTTTCTCCTTGCGCTACTTATACAGAATGCATTGGCTCAAAAAACTTAAGCTATGCTCTACGTAGTGCCGGGTTTCGTATCATTTACCAAACACCGTAGAAAATATGTCCGCAGCAACATTAATTGGATAATTTCGATAGATACGCAATCTCCAGAGAAAACTTTGGCGATAGATAACAACAACAAAAAAAGGTTCGGCGGTTGACAGCTCCTCCAAACTGTTAAGGTGTTCTTTCTTCAAGGAGATAAAGATGATAAACGATGCATGATTTGACAAAAAAGCCATATTTGTTTGCTTAACGATTTTTTAAAGCCAGACGATGATGATGAAGGCCCTTACAGGTAATAACGAATAATATCTGAACACACTTTTTTCAAAAAATAATTTTTTTTCTCATGACTTTCTTTATTTTTCGGCTATGTCGGAATAGACAAAATGAAATAAAAAAAATTGAAATCGAAGGGAAAAAATGTTCGTCTTACAGTGGCGAGGGTGGCAGTAGATGGGGTGGCAATTCCGATATTTGTACAGCTTTATCAACTCTTGCTTTGGTGCCCATAAGAATGATGATTTTTCCAGAAACGCGACTTTATAGAGATTTTGTGACTGATTTCGCATTGGACCATGATTCTCTTCACGATTCTATTATTTTCGTCCGTTAGGCGCCGTGGAGCCTGAAAAATAAGCCTTTATAGTTCGAACCCAAGTCTTGAAATAGTGCCCACAAGAATGATGATTTTCCCAGAAATGCAACTGTATGCATTTATTGTTACTGATTTCGCATAAAACTAAGATTCTTAACTGGATACTTAAACATCAGTCCGTTTGGTACCATAGAGTATGAAAAAATGGCTTTCAAAGTCCGAACCCAAGTCTTGAATTAGTGCACACAAGAAGAATGTTTATTCCAGAAATGCAGCTTTATGCAAATTTTGTGACTGAATTCGCATTGGACCACGAAACTCATCACGATTCCGACATTTCAGTCAGTTCGGCACCATAGAGCCTGAAAAATGGCCTTTAAAGTTCGAACGCAATTCTTGAAATAGTGCCAATAAGAAAGATGATTTTTCCAAAAATGCAACTTTATGGAGTCGTTGTTACTGATTTCGCTTAGGACCACGATTCTTATCACAATTTTCACATATCAGCCCGTTTGGTACCATAGATTCCGAAAAATTACTTATAACTTGAGAAATGCGTAACCAAAATTGTAAATTGTAACAAGCAGTATCCCCACTGGTACTCACCAGACTTAGTTAAACTTATTAAGGAAAAAAAATAAATTTCGACTTCTCTATAAAAAATATAAAAATCCTCGTGATAGAAATTCTTACGAACTCTTACGCACCCGTTGTTCCAAACTCATTAGTAATTGCTACTTTAAATATATTCAACATATCGAATCGTGTCTGGTTAATCATAATAGCGTTAAAACTTTTTGGAGATTTATCAAACAAAAGAAAAAAAATAACAGTACTATCCCCCAAAATATGACGTATGGAGAAAAAAAGTCATCCAATGGCGAGGAAAGCAGTGAACTATTTGCCCAACACTTTTCATTAGTATATGAGAAAGATAACATAAGAGGCAACGAAGAGACTCAACCTCATCCAGTTTCAATTGATCAATCAAACGGCGTTCTGCACACAGTAAATATTAGTGTGCACGATGTAAAAATAGCAATGCTTAACCTCGACCAGAGCAAAGGTCCGGGTCCCGACAAAATTCCACCTATCCTAATTAAAAAGTGTGCACACAGTCTCGCACTCCCTCTGACTATCATTTACAGGAAATCGTTGTCTTCATCCGTTTTCCCAACAAGATGAAAACAAGCAAATATTGTACCTATACCTAAAAGTGGCGACCTTCACGACGTCACAAACTATAGACCCATCTCCATTCTCTGTTCATTTGCTAAAATTTTCGAAAAAATAATTTGTCCAAGTCTGAATTATCATCTCAAAAATCTTATTACTCCAAAACAGCATGGATTTATCTCCCAGAAATCAACATCCTCCAATTTACTTTGCTATGTCACTACCTTAACCGAAGCTGTCGATAAAGGTCAACAGATAGACAGCATCTACACTGACTTTAGCAAGGCCTTTGATAAGGTAAATCACAGATTATTAATACATAAACTAAAACGCATGGGTGTTCATGGTACCTTGCTAAACTGTTTCACTCCTATCTAACTGACCGTGAACAAAGAGTAGTATTTGATGGTTATGAGTCAAGAGGATTAGATGTGCCGTCTGGAGTACCTCAAGGGTCCCATTTGGGCCCGATCTTGTTCTTTGTTTTTATAAATGACTTGTGCGATGTTATTTTGGATTCTAAAATTTTATTGTTCGCCGATGATTGTAAGATTTTTAAAATTATCCAGACATTACTTGATTCAATACTTCTTCAAAATGATATCAACAGAGTTTCTAAGTGGTGCATGGACAATAGAATTTTTCTGAATTCTTTAAAATGTGTCCACATAACTTTTACACGTAAACGCAACTCAATCTCAAGTCAATATTTTATCGACGGTACTAAACTCCAGGAAGTCACAACCATTAGGGACCTAGGCGTAATATTTGATAAAAAACTAACTTTCACACCTCATATCGACAGCATTATTTCTAGATCCCTGAAAATGCTAGGATTTATCAAACGAAATAGTAAAAATTTTCAGAATCCCAAATCAAAAATAACGCTGTATAATTCCTTCACCCGCAACGTGTTGGAGTACGAAGTTCTATATGGAGTCCAACCTACAAAGTTCATATTCAGCGAATAGAGCGGGTTCAAAAACATTTTATGTACCACCTAGCGTATTGTGATAAGCGAGCTCGATCACTTCCTCACTACACCGATAGACTAAATTTCTACAATGTACGCACCCTTGAACAGACAAGACTAAATATTGATTTAAATTTTCTTTTCAAAATTGTTAATGCTCTAATAAACTGCCCTTTTTTACTCTATCAAATTATGTTCAACGTTCCTAGAATTGGTTCCCGACTTATACATTATATTCCGTTACATATTAAAAAATATAAAACTAAGCTGGGGTATGACTCACCTTTACCAAGAATGTGCCGTTATTTTAACGAGACATATAAAAGTCATCCCATTGATTTGTCAATGTCATCACTGGCCACCTTCAAATCAAACGTAAACAAGACTTAAAGCTACCTATCGTGTTGATCTAAAAAATAATTACTGTTGCTGTTATGAAATGTATATGTAAGTGTATGTATTTGTGTATACATGTATGCATGTAGGTGCATACATCTACATTATTCTTCACTTACAGTGCTCTGTTCATCAATGTTGTGTTTGTCTGTAATTAGTGATAGTATCAACCAAGTTTTATTAATGTAATTGAATTTCGAGAGCTTTGGTATGAATCACTGTTGGCAAACCTAAGAAAAAAAAAAAAAAAAAAAAGAAGTCTTGAATTAGTGCCTACAAGAATAATGTTTTTTTTTCCAGAAATACAAATTTATGCAGATAATGTGACTGAAATAGCAGTGGACCACGAATCTCATCACGATTCCAAAATTTCAGTCCGTTCGGTGACATAAAGCCTGAAAAAATGGCCTTTAAAGTTCGAACCCAAGTCTAGAAATAGTGCCAATAAGAAAGACGATTTTTCCAAAAATGCAACTTTACGGAGTTGTTGTTACTGATTTCGCTTAAGACCATGATTCTTATGACAATTTTCAAATATCAGCCTGTTTGGTACCATAGATCCCGAAATAATTACTTCTAGCTTTCGATCCCAAGTCTTGTTTAAGTGCCCATAAGAAATATGATTTTTCCAGAAAAGCAACTTAATGGAGATTTTGTGATTGATTTCGCATTGGACCATGATTCTCTTCACGATTTCCAAATCTCAGTTAGTTCGGGGCATAATGCCTGATAAAATGGCTTTTAATGTCCGAACCCAAGTCTTGCAATAGTGCCCACAAGAATAATGTTTTTTCCAGAAACGCGACTATATGCAGATTTTATGATTGATTTCGCATTGGACCATGATTCTCTTCACCATTCCAAAATTTCAGTCCGTTCGGGGCCATAAAGCCTGATAAAATGGCATTTAATGTCCGAACCCAAGTCTTGCATTAGTGCCCATAAGAATGATTATTTTTCCAAAAAATGCAACTTTATGTAGTTATTTTTTCTAATTTCGCTTTTAACTATGATTCTTAACACGAAACTTAAAAACCAGTCTGTTTGGTACCATAGAGTCTGAAAAAATGGCTTTTAAAGTCCGAACCCAAGTCTTGCATTTGTGCCCATAAGTATGATGATTTTTCTAGAAATGCAACTTTATGCAGATATTATTACTGACTTTGCTTTAGACTATGATTTTTAACACGATTCTTAAACATAAGCCCGTTTGGTACCATAGAGCCAGACAAAATGGTCTTTACTACATCTGATTTAGAAAACTGTGCGTCCAACTCCGGGGAAACATGTTGTAATATGGTTTCAAATTAAATGAAAAGCAAGGAATACAAAACAGCAAAGCATTGTAGGTAGTGTTTGCAAAGGTTCAGGCAAATTCATTCGGAAAATCCAATAAATAAATATATGAATTTTTTTAAAAGACAGTAATTATTATTTTCATTAATGAAAAAACACAATGGTTTGGAGAGCTAAACCCGATAAATGTTCGCTGTAAACGAATAAATCAAAAGCAAAACCTTATTTATAAGTAAAAAATCGATGAACGTAACCAGTGATATATTTTTTTAAATTCATTTAATAACAAATTTAATAATATAATTAATAAGTTCTGCAAGTATTTTTTTGGTTTTTGTTATTGTTACAGCTGTTTCGGATTTCAAGGCCATTTTCAGTTGAAATGACAGTGATGAACGTTTGTAAATGGCCTTGAAAGCCGAAACAGCTGTAACAATAACAAGAACCAAAAATTATATATATAACTCAATAATTTTAATTAAATTAAATTTAAAAAAAATGGAGTTCTACGAATTAAACACAAAACAATAAATACAGTAAATAAGTTGTAAATTAGGTGCGTTCTGATTTTTATTAATCTCATTTTAGACATTCAACACAATGCCGTTTAACTTATATTAGAAAGAATTATTTTTACAGGTTTTTTAATAATTATTTTTGGTGAACACTATCAAAAAACAGTTTTATTGTTTGTCTTACATATTCAAGACACGAAAAAAGTCAAAAAGTAAATCCAGATTATATTCTACAATTATTAAACAAAAAATCATACAGTCGCACAACTTAGACGTAGTAGTTACATTATTAACTACGATAATCATAAAAAATGATTCCAATAAATTTTTTAATCCTACCTAATAACTTACCTCGTTGCACTCACATTTAGTCAAATATTATGTTCTAACTAATGTGCTGCCTTTCTCTGCATCTTTTCTCATCCCATCTCTTGTCATTTTCTATCAACGAATACTTTATTAAATTTTGTGGTTAAAAATTAGTAAAAGATTAATTTTATCTAGTAATTGAAAGCGTAAAGACGTAACTGCATAATATTTATTTATTATACATCCATAAGAGCTTTTACAAACATTTGATAATATGAACATAACAATTCAGTAAAACAGTAATGAATATTAAAATTTGCATTTAAAATTATACAGAAGAATGGTATTATGCTAAACTTAATTGTTATTATTACTGAGGTACGTTATTACAGCCTTCTTGTAACTATATTCCGCCCAGTTGAACACGTGTACAATTTCTGAGAAAACATTGCCAACTGCATGCAATCTAGGTACAAGCGAGTATCTAAATGACTCACTCCTGATATTTTTATTGCAATTAAAAAGAGTTTTAGATCAACTAGTTTTTATAGGTACATGGAAGGTAATTAGACTTAATAAATGAGGGCTGTCTATAATAAATAAAAATCAAGTCGGAAGCAAGTAGTTCTATCAGAGAGTTTTAATAAGTTTAGTTCTTTCATCAAGTGATTGTAGTTTATTGTTTCAATTGGTAGACCGAGTTTATACTTAATGAATATAAAGCATAATAATATAATGTTATGTTGACACGGTGTGGATATATAAATGCTTAACAATTACGCATAATTTACCGGAGTTTAAAAATAAACATTGGATGGTCAATTCTGTCCATCTAACTTGATTTTTGTTATTCCAATGAACGAATTCCATATTATTAATCTAATACCCACGCAGCAACCGCCAAAGCAACAACTGCCATTACAACCAGCTTTGGTATTAAAACGGCAAGTTTTGCATTGAGAGAACATGAGTCAGCTGAAAAAGCCGAATCCACCGTCACCATTCGATTGGCTCCGGGTTTTATGGGTGATGTTTCGCCTTAATTTAATTAAAAGTCTCCGCCGACGTGATTCTAATTTCTGTGGGATAAACGGACCTATCCCATGAGATCGGTAATAATGTCGATTTTGGATTCCGCCCGGGATATTTCAAATTAATATTGTGAGATGTAACGTCATTTCTAGTTTATTACGTCTACAAACTATACTGGTGGGTAAAGCTAGATTAAAAAGGAATTTGATTATTATGAAACGGGGAGCAAATAGTGTCCGAAAATGGCAAATGTCAACCAATTAGAAATCAATAATAGAAATTGTTGCAATTTGGTCTGCTTGTCGTGAGTAACGGGTGCTGCGTTGTACGCATGGGTCAATAAAATTGTCATTGCATAAAAATGTTAATTCGGGTAGGAACACAGCTTGACCACATATACTATGTGAATCGCGATAGATTTCTTTTAAAATATTTTCGTAACATCCATAGACTTTACTTAGGATGGGTTGTTTCACGGGTTGTTTTCATAATTTTCAAGTTCTGTTAAAGTTCTATTCAAGTTCTGTTTTTATTTCAGTTCCATGAAGCAACTAGCCCATAATTATATAAAAACAGAACATGAATAAGACTTTCACATAATTCACTTTGAAATTCGATGAATTTTTAAAATTTCATAAAACAACCCGTCCTTAATGTTTAATTAAAATGACCTGACCTTAAATATAAAACCGAAAGTTGCGAACTCCATTTTTGCTAAAGTGCATTTATTTTATGTACATAAAGCATTTTAATTAATTTTTTTTTCATATAAATCAGTATTTGTTTTTTTAACCTTCTGTGGTATTATCAGAAACATAACTAAACTTAAATACATCATTTGTGAAAATGCGAGGTTTGAAGCAGATTGATTGATGGCAAGTGCCCTTGAGGTGATTTTGCACAAAAACGGCGCTATACAAATCACCCAAATATTATTATTATTAAATGCATCGAGTGTGTTAAAAGAAGATCAAATGGATTTTCTAACTAAAGAAATGTTAATACACGTTCCCATCTAATGAACTGATTATCTAATACAATATAATTAAGCTATTTTGTACTGTTTACGTTAGTCACTCTTCTAGAATATCAATACGTTTTAGTCTCATATTTATTAAAAAATACAGATTTTTAATAAATACAGATTAAATAAATAAGTTTGCTTCATCGGTGTAACTGTAGTTAAAAAAATGTTAAGATAAGAAACTTTATATAGCTAACACTTAATGGGTGAAAGATAAATTTATGATAAAAAATTATAAATTTATGGGTGGATTTCGCTTGTCAGTGTCAGGTATAACATAAAATGATAAAATTTAACTACTGCATTTTGAAAGGTGTACGGAGAAAAAAAGAGATGGAGTTTTTGAAATCCCGTTATAAACGTGGGTGCAATCCATTTCCTAATAAAATATTAGCCTTTTCAGAAAATATCGAAACACGTGTCCTTTTCCTGATAAATACAATGACGAAATGTTACAATTTTAGAATTTTATAAAAACGTGTTCTGACATCCTAACAACATATTCGCGTTTTATCCTCAGTTTTTAGGAATCCTGTCAATTCATTCAATAAAGGCCTGCAGTCCTGTTTTTAAGTCCTGTGTGGTAGGGAGGTACAGGGTTTTCCAATAAGAGGTGTTATTTTGAATAGCCCACTATTTCGGTAGATGTTACTTTTGAAGCAGTAATTTTTTGACATTTGACAAGTAAAAACTACGTCATTAATAAAAATGGAAAGATACATGCTTCAACAACGCATTGAAATTATTAAAAATTCACTTGAGTGAATAAATGCAAATCATCTTGGGTGATGAGGCCCATTTCCACATCGGTGGCTTCGTCAACAAGCAAAATTATCGCATCTGGGGCTCGGAAACCCAAGAGTTATTGTTGAAAAGCCTCTCCATCCTCAACGTGTGACTGTTTGGTGCGTTTTATGGTCCGGCAGAGTCATTGGACCTTACTTTTTTGAAAATGAGGCTTGAGCAATAGTTACGGTGAATGGATTGCGCTATCGAGAGATGATTAATGTTATTTTATGGCTGGAATTGGATGGTATTGATCTGGACAACGTTTACCTTAAACAAAACGGCGCTACGTGACACACAAGCAACGAAACCATTGATCTTTTACGATTGAATATCAAAATAACACCTCTTATTGGAAAACCCTGTATTTGACGTTTGACAGCAGCGGTTTCGGTCGGAGCTCATTGATAAGCTGTGACTTCAACTGACAATAACGTTAAATAGACGAGCTTTCTGCAACGCCTGATATGATGGTAAATTAAATACCATGATTGCAAATGTGCTTTGGCCTGTTGGTGGTATTAGAAAGTCACATCAAAAGTTATAACTCAATTATTCCAAAAGGCAACATTCACGATGCTTCAGGCTCCTTTTGTGCCTTTTGGTTTCTCAACCTCACATCAAAAATAAAGCTTTGAGAAATTTGTCCATTTTAACGACGAATCGCTACATGAACAGATCTACCTTTTATTACTGCAATCAAAGATTCTAATATCCCACAACACAATAATAATTAAATCTGTTTTCAAATCTGTAACAACTTTTGCAACCTTGAAATTGAGGGAAGCATTGTTAGCTTTGCCGACGATACTGTCTTACTGTTTGAAGGCAACAATTGGTCAGCTGTATTTAAAAAAGCTGAAAAAAATATTAACTTAGTTAAAAAATGGTTAGATATAAACACGCTTACCCTTAACACGAAAAAAACAAAATATATCACTTCAAGCATCAATACTGCAGGCCAACCTAATGATGATTACTCCATAAAAATACATAACTGTACGAATTCCAATGTATGCAATGAGTGCCCCTGTATAGAGCGAACTCCACAGATGAAGTACCTCGGCCTCACCATTGACCCATACCTCAAATGGAATATACATACTCAGATCATTGCGAATAAAATTAGGAAAACAATACATTTCTTCAGATCCGTAAGGAACTTCCTTAACTTACAAATTCTAAAAACGATTTATTTTGCATTAACCCAATCTATCATTGAGTATGGTATCATTGCATGGGGAGGGGGTACTTCATCAGCTCTAGATCCTGTTGAAAAGGCGCAGAAAACAATTATGAAAATTATTCTCAAACTTCCTCAAACTGCAAACAGTAACTTAATTTTCAACATAATGAGAGTATTTGATGTTCGACAGATCTATGTAAAAACTATCCTCATGCATCTCTTTAAAAACAAACACGTGCTTTACGAAAAAAAAACTAACTTTAGATTTACGCGTAATTCGAACAAAGACATGTTGCAAGTTCCAGCACTTTCTTCCACCTTTGGTCAACGTAGCTTTGGCTACTTTGCCACAAAGATCTTCAACATGCTCCCGGAAAATATTAAAGAGAGTCAAACAGGGAAAGAGTTTAAAAAAAATGTTAAAATTTGGATTTATTCAAATGATCGAGCCTACACTGGTGCCCTCACCCAAACGCCTTGTCATTGACAGTTATTGCAGTATGTACGGTGCTAAAACTTACTATATACGTATTGTGTAAATGCAAACAATAATGAAAAGTAACCAAATGCCTTGTCACCGTGAGTTATTATAGTATGTATTATGTTTAAACTTATTGTATCTGTATCTTTGATATGTAAACAATAATGTAACCTAAAATAATGGATTGCTGTATGGGAACCCATATTAAACATTTACATATTAGCAAACCATAGACAAAATGGAGAAATAATTAACTAAAAATTCTGCCTCAATACAGGTTCGCCTAGTGAGGCAGGTTATGCACAACCTAAAATATAGTATATTATGCCATTTCTATATAACACTCTTACATTCATATATATTTTTTCTTATATTAGAAACTGCCGTATTATTGTAACATTATTCTTTCAACAATTTCATTGTTTCTAACTGACATATAATTATACAACTTACTAATGATATATTATATATATTCTGTAATTTTTTTGATGAAATAAATAAATTAAAAAAAAAAAAAAAAATGAACTTTAAAAATAAATAAAAAAAACAACTTAATATTTATCTCATTATTCATGAAGCCAATAATAAATTGACTTTTTATGAAGTGATGAAAACATCGCCGGCACGTTAATTAATTATTTTGTAATCAAACAGGTGTCAATTTTGCTTGCCATCAATGTAGGATTCTGACCGCTGTATTATAAAATACCCGTGCTATGGAGCTTATTGAGATTTAAAAAAATACAATGGTAATTGACAGGAAGGTGTGATTTATTAACCATACAATTTCGCGGATAAATGAGCAGAAGCAATTCTATTAATTAATTATAATGTGTTAGTTCTCCGAAGAGAAAACTTGTTGGAAAATGAGTTTTTATATTTATTTTGTTTTATGGGTTTAGCGATTAATATGTAAAACTTAATACATCGAATAGCCATTATTTAATTTTTTTAGATTCAGTTTGTAGTAATCCACAATTGTTATCAACAAATGTTAGTAGTTACCACTACACTCCTGAATTAAACAATGAAGTTGAAACTGCCAATAGTAAGCAATCATTTATGTCGTTAGTTGCTAGTTGCAAGTAACGACATAAATGTACAATAGTACACAAGTGCTGACCCTGTACAAATCGCAAGTGCGCCCTACTGTCGAATTTGGCAGCCATCTCTGGTCCGGAGCCCCTATATACCTGAAAAAAACCCTTGACTCTGTACAGAAACGGGCGGTCCGTTTGATAGTTTCCCCAATCTTAACAAACGGACTGCAATCTTTAGAGCACAGGCGTCAGGTAGGTATGCTGTCCTTGTTCTATCGGTATTACAATGGAAGATGCTCTGAGGAACTAGCGTCATTGATCCCTTCGGCACCGGTGCGTAGTCGGGATACACGCCAAACGCGCGCCCAACATTTGTACACAGTTGACATTTGTCACATGAGAACGGGTCGCTTCTACGATTCGTTCTTAAGTTCAACAGCTCGGCTGTGGAACGAACTGCCGGCCTCTGTGTTTCCTCCCTCCTACAACATGGGACTCTTCAAGACCCATGTTCACTCCTTCCTCTCCACAAAAAGACCCTCCACACAGCATCCCCAAAGATGACATAGGCCCTGAGGGAAATTATTTTCTTCAGGGCCTCCTGTGTGGAGTTAATATAAAAAAAAATAAAAAAAAAATAACAAAAAAAAAAGTTGTAAAACACTAGTTTTAAGACGTTGGTGGTAAGACGATAGTTATAAGTCACTAACACGGTAAGTCAATAGTCGTATGCCGCTAGTTATAAGCCTCAGTGATAAGTTGTACTAAGATAATATATATTTATAGATTTATTTATATTTTTTATCTATATTCATCTCTTATGTATTTAGAAGTTCCTAATTACTCTCTTAATTAGAATGTAACAGAATCCTATATATTATGTTCAACTACGCATATAGATAATCCAGAAGTTTAAATTGTTCCTACTTACCTATTGCATAATGTTATTCTATTTTCCTTATAATTAGTGTACCTCGGTCACCAAGCACAAGAACCAGTTTCTTATTTGGTGAGATTGCGATTATAAATATATTTTGTAACCATAAAATAAACTGAGTTGTACAGCGTCGTAGACATTGATGTAAATTAGTTAACGGCCGTAGAGATGACTGTTTTCACGAGAACGATGCGACGACGCGACGCTGAGAAAGTAGTCCTGTTAGATATTATTATTAAAAGGGGAAACACCATCGATATATTTGATAGATGGGAAACACTAATTTTAATGAATGGGAACTAGCACTTCACAGAATTAGAAGTTCATTTCAAGTCGGTTTTCACCGAAATTAACAATCGCAAAGGTGGTAACCATGTTTGTATAAATAAGACGTTTCCACGTGTTCTCACAATTTTACAAAGTTAAAGTTTTTTTTTTGTTCACTGTGTAAATCGAGTATTGGAAAAGTCGAGAAAATAATACAATAATTTATAAGAAGATACATAAGTATTTGACTTCAGTAATAATTTTGAACGAAGCAAAGAGCTTAGTTCAAATTATATAATAATTTGGACCATTTTAATGACCCTTATACAGTTTGAATTTATCTCTTTGAATGCTGTCGAATCGTCAATCCACAGGTAGGCGCGGAGCTACCGAGTGGCACCCGTCTGTCCAGACAATCCCCTGAGTCACTGTGAACTACCTAAGCTCCCTGTGCCCTTCTCTTGCCCTTCTCTTCCCCTCCTGTACCCAACCCCTGTCAGCGGGAGGCAGACGGAGGCTTAGCTTTAAGGCTTGTTAATTTCATACGGTCCTTAGTTGAAACATGAACCGGCAAGTCATTCAAAGAAATGAGCGGAATCCTTGTAATTTCGAGTCATCCTGTATATGGTTATTATTAAATTATTGACAACAGGATGTTTCATGTTTTAACGTAGGGTTTTCTAATTCCGGAGCGCCCAATAAATTATCACTCTGATCTTATAATCAAAACTTTTTTTCATTCTTTTTTTTTAAAGTGACACCACAAAATTCTGTAGGTACTTCGGTACTGTGCGAAGACAGTGGCATTCCATTTTGTATACTTCTATTTATTTATTTATTTATTTATTTATTTGGTACAATATTTTTTTACATTTCAAAGTTTTCCAGTAATGTTGGCCTCACTGGGTGGCTTGCCCGTGCTGAGGCCTTCATTTTATAATATGAAAATAATCTAAATACAATCTACAATATAAGATAAAATAATACATTTAATATATAATCTTGTGTGTTTGTGAGTGATGTGTGTTTATATTGGTTTTGTGTGTTACGTGTAGGTTTTATTTTTATTTTATGCTATGACATTTTGGTAATATTGTCTTTTTTGTTGTTTAATCAATTTTGTAATTTTGTGTGTGAATTTATTTTTATTTTCCTCAATTTTTAGACTGTTGAAAGCTTTTATAGCATGGTATTGGTAGTGTCTTTGTCCAAAGCTTGAATTTACTGTTGGAGTTTTTATGTTTTCTTTGTACGTTTGTCTAACTGGTCTGTTAGTGTTATTTTGTGTATGTTGAAATTTATTTTTTTTTGTCAAAACTGTAGTTTAGTAGTGTTTTAACGTATAATTGGCGTATATCTAGTACGTCACAGCTGTTGAATATTTGGTCTGTATCAGTCAGTCTATGTTTTTTTAGTATTACCTTTAAGATCATTTTCTGTGCGGTTTCTATGTAATTGATAGCCGAGTTTGTTGCTCCTCCCCAAGCAATAATTCCATATTCTATTATTGATTGGCAGAGTGCAAAATATATTGTTTTCAATTGTCTTATTTTATATATGTTTCTTATGTTTAGGAAAATGTGTATTGTTTTGAGAAGTTTATTTGTGATTTGTTTGATGTGAGGTATCCATCTAAGGTTATGGTCAATTACGATTCCTAGATACTTTATTTGTTCTGTTTTTATATGAATTGATATGGCGGAATAATCGTCAAGATTATAAAATAACCCAATATTTTATCTCCAGTAATGAATGATGGAAAAAAGGCATTGGACAAAACGGTCACACTCTTTTATTTCCCTCTCTTTTTGCTATGTCATGCAGATATCAGTCGCACGGTCGTTTAGTCATAATATTTGAAAAATAACTAAATCCATTTCAAGCAACGTTATTATTCATTACACTGCTCTCTTACAAGCGCGATACTGAGTGCATTTCAACCCCGAGCCTACCCCCTCTATTCTCGTCTAACCGACGATCATTCCATTCCGAGTGAATTACTCAAGAGGGTTTTCTGAAAGGCTTTTCTTTCCTTAAATTTGTTTCTATGGAATTACACATTACTCTATAATTTTTTATCTAATACAATCTACGTACTATTGTATAATGGTTAAGGTATATCCTTATATATATATATTATACATATAAACACAAATATAATTGTATAGGCAGGTAGATTAAAAAGTCACACAAAATTTTACTATGCGAATTACAATATTTCAAAAATACTTTTATTTATTTTGTGAAATAATACTATCATTGTAGTTTATTTTATTGTTTTTAGCATAATAATGCGAAAACTGTATTACTAATAACTGTCTTTACTTGTTTTATAACATTTTGGAATTCCTTAAAATGTTTATTTATTTTTATATTTCTTCGTCATTTATGAATATATTGTGTAGTTACAAATACTAAATCGATAACTAAACTTAATGGAACTTTATTGGTCTAGAACATATGAATAATTGCTGTTTATGCTTAAATGTTTGACTGTTTGTTTACAAAATAAAAGAAAATATATATTTTTAAATTTGCTTGAAACATGCTTCCAACTTTTCTTGTGTACTTCTAATTCAAACAATAGAAGAAACATACCAACACTTTTTTTTTCATGCATCCAAGGTTGAAATAGGTTCCTAGGTTGTGTGGTTTCAATTTTCCGGGTCATTACGTCATTTTCGTTTCCTTCATTTGATCATAGGAAAACTTTAACCTTATTCCCAAACAACTTCAACCAAAAGCTCAACTCTTTGGCACCGTTTCCCAGGGAAAGTTCCGAAGTAAATTAGGTGGAAATTTCGGGTATTCAAATTTGAAGCGTTTTATGAGAATCATGTACGGAAAACATATTTAAAGAGGGGTGAAATTCCCGAAAGATTCATTTACATACATATTATGTAATTTACAGGGAAAGTTTACCTGTTTGATAGGGGGGATATTCAGCTATGAGTGTTGCCAGGTTAAACACTTTGTTACGAAAACGCTGATATAATTTTATATTTCGACAATACAAACAATCATTAAACTTGTAAGGTAAATTTGCAGAACTACGTTAGTTGATAAATTATGTAGACGTCTTCTCCGTTTTCTTCTCGTTTGTTTAGTTATAAAGGGAAAAGTCTGTTACACGCACTTAATGATTTACATTTCAGACAGAAAAGCATTGATTCAAAAAAATATGATTTAAGATTTTCACGGCCAAAAGTATTTTTGTTATTTGTTTTTGGGGTGTTATGCCGTGTTGCGCTAACTCCTTCTTTAGCCAACGTTTCGGACAACATTGCAGTGTCCATCATCAGGGCAGATGTGTTATTTGAGGTTGTGTAAAAATGTGAGCTTATGTATGAGGTTGTGATACCGTGTTGCCAGCTCCAATCCTCTGAGCTAACATTAACGTATCATTTTTTTTTATTTTATTTTATTTTATTTATTTTTTATTTTTTTTATTTAAAGTGGTTTTCTTCGTTTAGCTCTGGTGTATCCGTCAATTACCGGATACCAAGAACTATTGAGCTTAGCTCCATCGTCTCTATTAATGTTTACGGGATTTTTATGAATTTCAATGGCTTCCGTAATCTCTTCCTAAACTCTTGTGCGATTCCGACACCTATAAGAAGATTAAAAACAACCCCACCAACAAGATTGACATAAAGACAAGGGAACTAGTGAAAGCTTCTAGCATCAGGAAAGAGGATTGGTCTAAGCTTTTTGTAAAAGCCTCTAGAACTCCTGCCCTGTACGGTCTCCCAAAAATACATAAAAAGGAAATCCCAATGAGACCGATTGTCAGCGCTATTGGTGCTCCTACATACAAACTTTCCCAATACCTCTCGAGATTACTGCAGATGCAAACTGGAAAAACCGAATCGTGGATTAAGGATTCAACAGATCTGATTAGTAAGCTCAAGAAAGTTAAGACTGAGGAAGGAGATATTCTGGTCAGCTTTGACGTCGTGTCTCTTTTCACAAATGTGCCTCTAGAAGACTCCATGACAATGCTCAGGGAGATATATGAGGAAGACATTTGCAAACTTTTTGAACACTGCCTCAAAACGGGATACTTTGCGTTTCAGGGTGAACTGTTTGAGCAATTGGAGGGAGTTGCGATGGGCAGTCCGTTGTCGCCAGTACTAGCCAACTTTTTTATGGAGAAGTTTGAAGAAGTGGCACTCGACACAGCTTCGGCTGTCCCCAAAGTATGGTGGCGCTACGTCGACGATGTCTTCGCCATTTGGCCTCATGGAACGGAGAAACTAAACGAATTCCTAGACCATCTTAATTCTCTCCACAGCAAAATAAAATTCACAATGGAACTGGAAAACAAAGATAAAATCCTGCCTTTTCTAGATGTGGAGGTGATGCGAAAACACGATGGTAGCCTAGGACATACTGTATATAGGAAACCAACCCATACGAATCGGTACTTACACGCTGATTCGCACCACCACCCAGCGCAGAAGAGAGGACTTATCCATACATTGGTGACCCGAGCGACCAGAATATGTGAAGAACATAAAATCGGAGCGGAACTTACGAAGCTGACCGATGCACTGGAGCGTAACGGTTACCCAGCAAGTCAGACAAGGCAAATCATAAGAGCCAAATCTGCACCAAACGAAGACAGAATTGAACAAGAGTCGAAAGGCTGTGCCTTCCTGCCTTATGTGCACAATGTAACAGACAGAATTGCCAGGCTATTGAGAAAGGAAAGTATCAAGACTGTCTTCGGAACAACAACAAAGATACAGGACTTACTGAGGTCTGCAAAGACTAAGTTTCCTCTGGAAACAGATGGAGTGTATAAACTCAGCTGTTCCGGATGTGACAAGGTCTATGTAGGCCAGACAGAGCGGACTATCTCCAAAAGGATTTCAGAACACTTCAGAGCTTGTAAACTCGGCCACCCTGACAAATCGGCAATTGCCGAGCATTTGATTGACACCGGGCATTACTTTGGATTTGTTCCTGAAATCCTGGGGAGACCCAAAACTTATAGAGCACGGCTGATTACGGAAGCCATTGAAATTCATAAAAATCCCGTAAACATTAATAGAGACGATGGAGCTAAGCTCAATAGTTCTTGGTATCCGGTAATTGACGGATACACCAGAGCTAAACGAAGAAAACCACTTTAAATAAAAAAAAAAAAAAAATAAAAAAAAAAAAAAAAAAAAAAAAAAATGATACGTTAATGTTAGCTCAGAGGATTGGAGCTGGCAACACGGTATCACAACCTCATACATAAGCTCACATTTTTACACAACCTCAAATAACACATCTGCCCTGATGATGGACACTGCAATGTTGTCCGAAACGTTGGCTAAAGAAGGAGTTAGCGCAACACGGCATAACACCCCAAAAACAAATAACAAAAAAAATTGATTCAAAAGTTCGTGATGTTTAATTAACCTAAAAATGTACTCGTTACGATTTATAAAATACATTTTTATATTGTTCATTATTCGGTACCCATTAAATATTTCTTCGATGAAAATATTTTATGTTTGTTTTAATTGTGTTTTTGTGTTGGAAAATAATTCTAAAATTTAACAACAATATCTTCACAAACGCCACTTTACTAAGGATTTTTTTTTAACTTTATTTCACTGAATAAGGAGCGGATCTAAATTGAACTGTCAGAAGCAAACATAAGTTAAACACGACGTAAACAAAATTAAGTCAAAATGGCCCAGTGGTTAGAGGCGTTGTCCCTGTATGACAGAGATCCTGGTTTCAATTCCCAGTTGCGACCGTCACCATTTTATTTCATCTGTGTCTTTTTCTGTTTCATGATTCATTTAAATTTATAAGTATTACCTATCTTATTTTTCAATAATATGACAAAAATAATTTTAAAAAATTTTAATGAAATTTGATACCAAAATGGACGCAGAAAACAATAAGATGACGATCGCAAATGGCAACTGAATCCAGATCGTCTATCTTACCGGAACAACAATCTCCCAATTGAGCTACTGACACCTAGTTATATTTGGTAATTTTTAACGATCTAATATTTTAATTAAGAATTACTAATGATACTGTTTTATTTTTATTTATTCACAAAATGTCCATTAATTTTTCTGTTCATATCTTTGGTATTGAGTAAATATGACAAAAGTGGCAGGACCTTGATTTTTGGCCAACATCGCGTTGTTTCTGCGCGGTAGAACTCCACGTTTTTACTTTACAGTATTCTTCTGTAATTTAGAATCCGGTTCAATTGATTGTAACATATATTTTACATTACATCTTCCTAGGGCCCTACGTTTTTAATTTCATCCCCACTTGTGTGTCATGTATTTTCCCATTTCTCAGTTCAATAGTTTTACACGTTAAAACTACAAATCATCTGAACTTCCTTTTATTAATGTAATTCAATACGCCTAGGTTCATCGACCTTGAATGATTTTCGGATCGTAATGCAGAAAAATATGATTTTAACACTAAAAAGTCTCAGGAATATCGGAGAACGAGTCTTCATTATATGGGTTTATGCCAAAAGTGTGAATTGTTCAGCAATAAAGCATTAAAGTGGTCGTTTTTAGAGCATTTTCTTACTCAAAATACCTAAGACAGTTCTGGTGTCAAATCGTTATTAGAGTAAGTAGATAAATATGTAGTTCTTTCAACATGATATTATATACTATTTATTAATACTGAATTGTGTATAAAAATATATATTTTAGGTAAAAACAATCCAGTTATCAAAAAAAACAGTTAGTATAGAAATAGGTACGTACAATTGAAAAAAACCTATTCCGATAAGGGATTCATCAACAAAATATTATAAAATTCCCTTACGTAAATATGAAGACAGGCAAAAGACAAGACACGTAATAGAGTCAGCAAAGATACCTAATATATTACGTTTAACTCACATACTCCTTAGTTTATTTGTTATTTATTTTTTTGGACGCATATTAATTACTGTATGCATGTACGGTCATACTTGATATGTATATTATACTTTGATTTACTTTACCATTTCAAGTACTATTATTTAAATTCAATATTAATTACGGCGTTGTTATTTTGCCATCACTTATTAGTTTTTTTCTCTATGATACAATAGACATTATTTTTCTTCTTTTTTTAAACATTTGTTTGAAAATACATATCAGTATATTACATAAATTTATTTTCTAATTACCTTACGCGTAAATTATATTTAGCTATTTTATCCATGTATTATGTTACACTTACATAAATATACTGTCAATTTACTATGTAAAAGCCCGATAGGGCGTTAATGAATAATAAATAAATAATTAGCTCAACAATTGTTACATATTTTAAGCCATGGAAGGAATTTTTTTCTGAATCCTTATTAATTTTTTTTTTTTTTTTTTTGGTAAACTAATGTTTTTAAGACAAGATTTTTTTTTTTTTTATGCATAGCACAAAGGGTAACAATTATTTTACAAGCAATAATTGTTCGCCTGAAACACTCATCAACATTGAAAAATCTCCTGATAAAAGATACATGACGCCAACGGGACTCGAACCCGTGTCCCTTCGATTTCCGGTCGACAGCTCTGACCACTGAGCTATGGCGGCTTATCTCTTACCCGCGAAATTATTCAATATATACTAGTGTTTCATTCAACAATTACTCCTTGTCACATTTTTCACCTGAAAACAACCAACTTTATTTTATATGAGAAAGGCATTGTAAGTGCTAACTCTCTCACTAGATGGCGTCGAGACAAATTGTCTACATTTTTAGGCGAAATACTTGAACTTGTCAAATATTAATTTTTTTTTTTTTTGGTAAACTAATGTTTTTAAGACAAGATTTTTTTTTATGCATAGCACAAAGGGTAACAATTATTTTACAAGCAATAATTGTTCGCCTGAAACACTCATCAACATTGAAAAATCTCCTGATAAAAGATACATGACGCCAATGGGACTCGAACCCGTGTCCCTTCGATTTCCGGTCGACAGCTCTGACCACTGAGCTATGGCGGCTTATCTCTTACCCGCGAAATTATTCAATATATACTAGTGTTTCATTCAACAATTACTCCTTGTTACATTTTTCACCTGAAAACAACCAACTTTATTTTATATGAGAAAGGCATTGTAAGTGCTAACTCTCTCACTAGATGGCGTCGAGACAAATTGTCTACATTTTTAGGCGAAATACTTGAACTTGTCAAATATTAATTTTTTTTTTTTTGGTAAACTAATGTTTTTAAGACAAGATTTTTTTTATGCATAGCACAAAGGGTAACAATTATTTTACAAGCAATAATTGTTCGCCTGAAACACTCATCAACATTGAAAAATCTCCTGATAAAAGATACATGACGCCAACGGGACTCGAACCCGTGTCCCTTCGATTTCCGGTCGACAGCTCTGACCACTGAGCTATGGCGGCTTATCTCTTACCCGCGAAATTATTCAATATATACTAGTGTTTCATTCAACAATTACTCCTTGTTACATTTTTCACCTGAAAACAACCAACTTTATTTTATATGAGAAAGGCATTGTAAGTGCTAACTCTCTCACTAGATGGCGTCGAGACAAATTGTCTACATTTTTAGGCGAAATACTTGAACTTGTCAAATATTAATTTTTTTTTTTTTTTTTGGTAAACTAATGTTTTTAAGACAAGATTTTTTTTATGCATAGCACAAAGGGTAACAATTATTTTACAAGCAATAATTGTTCGCCTGAAACACTCATCAACATTGAAAAATCTCCTGATAAAAGATACATGACGCCAACGGGACTCGAACCCGTGTCCCTTCGATTTCCGGTCGACAGCTCTGACCACTGAGCTATGGCGGCTTATCTCTTACCCGCGAAATTATTCATTATATACTAGTGTTTCATTCAACAATTACTCCTTGTTACATTTATCACCTGAAAACAACCAACTTTATTTTATATGAGAAAGGCATTGTAAGTGCTAACTCTCTCACTAGATGGCGTCGAGACAAATTGTCTACATTTTTAGGCGAAATACTTGAACTTGTCAAATATTAATTTTTTTTTTTTTTTTTGGTAAACTAATGTTTTTAAGACAAGATTTTTTTTATGCATAGCACAAAGGGTAACAATTATTTTACAAGCAATAATTGTTCGCCTGAAACACTCATCAACATTGAAAAATCTCCTGATAAAAGATACATGACGCCAACGGGACTCGAACCCGTGTCCCTTCGATTTCCGGTCGACAGCTCTGACCACTGAGGTATGGCGGCTTATCTCTTACCCGCGAAATTATTCATTATATACTAGTGTTTCATTCAACAATTACTCCTTGTTACATTTTTCACCTGAAAACAACCAACTTTATTTTATATGAGAAAGGCATTGTAAGTGCTAACTCTCTCACTAGATGGCGTCGAGACAAATTGTCTACATTTTTAGTCGAAATACTTGAACTTGTCAAATATTAATTTATTTTTTTTTTTTTTTTGGTAAACTAATGTTTTTAAGACAAGATTTTTTTTATGCATAGCACAAAGGGTAACAATTATTTTACAAGCAATAATTGTTCGCCTGAAACACTCATCAACATTGAAAAATCTCCTGATAAAAGATACATGACGCCAACGGGACTCGAACCCGTGTCCCTTCGATTTCCGGTCGACAGCTCTGACCACTGAGCTATGGCGGCTTATCTCTTACCCGCGAAATTATTCAATATATACTAGTGTTTCATTCAACAATTACTCCTTATTACATTTTTCACCTGAAAACAACCAACTTTATTTTATATGAGAAAGGCATTGTAAGTGCTAACTCTCTCACTAGATGGCGTCGAGACAAATTGTCTACATTTTTAGGCGAAATACTTGAACTTGTCACATATTAATTTTTTTTTTTTTTTGGTTAACTAATGTTTTTAAGACAAGATTTTTTTTATGCATAGCACAAAGGGTAACAATTATTTTACAAGCAATAATTGTTCGCCTGAAACACTCATCAACATTGAAAAATCTCCTGATAAAAGATACATGACGCCAACGGGACTCGAACCCGTGTCCCTTCGATTTCCGGTCGACAGCTCTGACCACTGAGGTATGGCGGCTTATCTCTTACCCGCGAAATTATTCATTATATACTAGTGTTTCATTCAACAATTACTCCTTGTTACATTTTTCACCTGAAAACAACCAACTTTATTTTATATGAGAAAGGCATTGTAAGTGCTAAGTCTCTCACTAGATGGCGTTGAGACAAATTGTCTACATTTTTAGGCGAAATACTTGAACTTGTCAAATATTAATTTTTTTTTTTTTTTTTTTGGTAAACTAATGTTTTTAAGACAAGATTTTTTTTATGCATAGCACAAAGGGTAACAATTATTTTACAAGCAATAATTGTTCGCCTGAAACACTCATCAACATTGAAAAATCTCCTGATAAAAGATACATGACGCCAACGGGACTCGAACCCGTGTCCCTTCGATTTCCGGTCGACAGCTCTGACCACTGAGCTATGGCGGCTTATCTCTTACCCGCGAAATTATTCATTATATACTAGTGTTTCATTCAACAATTACTCCTTGTTACATTTTTCACCTGAAAACAACCAACTTTATTTTATATGAGAAAGGCATTGTAAGTGCTAACTCTCTCACTAGATGGCGTCGAGACAAATTGTCTAAATTTTTAGGCGAAATACTTGAACTTGTCAAATATTAATTTTTTTTTTTTTTTTTGGTAAACTAATGTTTTTAAGACAAGATTTTTTTTATGCATAGCACAAAGGGTAACAATTATTTTACAAGCAATAATTGTTCGCCTGAAACACTGATCAACATTGAAAAATCTCCTGATAAAAGATACATGACGCCAACGGGACTCGAACCCGTGTCCCTTCGATTTCCGGTCGACAGCTCTGACCACTGAGCTATGGCGGCTTATCTCTTACCCGCGAAATTATTCATTATATACTAGTGTTTCATTCAACAATTACTCCTTGTTACATTTTTCACCTGAAAACAACCAACTTTATTTTATATGAGAAAGGCATTGTAAGTGCTAACTCTCTCACTAGATGGCGTCGAGACAAATTGTCTACATTTTTAGGCGAAATACTTGAACTTGTCAAATATTATTTTTTTTTTTTTTTTTGGTAAACTAATGTTTTTAAGACAAGATTTTTTTTATGCATAGCACAAAGGGTAACAATTATTTTACAAGCAATAATTGTTCGCCTGAAACACTCATCAACATTGAAAAATCTCCTGATAAAAGATACATGACGCCAACGGGACTCGAACCCGTGTCCCTTCGATTTCCGGTCGACAGCTCTGACCACTGAGCTATGGCGGCTTATCTCTTACCCGCGAAATTATTCAATATATACTAGTGTTTCATTCAACAATTACTCCTTGTTACATTTTTCACCTGAAAAAAACCAACTTTATTTTATATGAGAAAGGCATTGTAAGTGCTAACTCTCTCACTAGATGGCGTCGAGACAAATTGTCTACATTTTTAGGCGAAATACTTGAACTTGTCAAATATTAATTTTTTTTTTTTTTTGGTTAACTAATGTTTTTAAGACAAGATTTTTTTTATGCATAGCACAAAGGGTAACAATTATTTTACAAGCAATAATTGTTCGCCTGAAACACTCATCAACATTGAAAAATCTCCTGATAAAAGATACATGACGCCAACGGGACTCGAACCCGTGTCCCTTCGATTTCCGGTCGACAGCTCTGACCACTGAGCTATGGCGGCTTATCTCTTACCCGCGAAATTATTCAATATATACTAGTGTTTCATTCAACAATTACTCCTTGTTACATTTTTCACCTGAAAACAACCAACTTTATTTTATATGAGAAAGGCATTGTAAGTGCTAACTCTCTCACTAGATGGCGTCGAGACAAATTGTCTACATTTTTAGGCGAAATACTTGAACTTGTCAAATATTAATTTTTTTTTTTTTTTTTTTGGTAAACTAATGTTTTTAAGACAAGATTTTTTTTTATGCATAGGACAAAGGGTAACAATTATTTTACAAGCAATAATTGTTCGCCTGAAACACTCATCAACATTGAAAAATCTCCTGATAAAATCGTCGACCGGAAATCGAAGGGACACGGGTTCGAGTCCCGTTGGCGTCATGTATCTTTTATCAGGAGATTTTTCAATGTTGATGAGTGTTTCAGGCGAACAATTATTGCTTGTAAAATAATTGTTAATACTTGTCAAATATTAAAAAATTAATATTTGACAAGTTCAAGTATTTCGCCTAAAAATGTAGACAATTTGTCTCGACGCCATCTAGTGAGAGAGTTAGCACTTACAATGCCTTTCTCATATAAAATAAAGTTGGTTGTTTTCAGGTGAAAAATGTAACAAGGAGTAATTGTTGAATGAAACACTAGTATATATTGAATAATTTCGCGGGTAAGAGATAAGCCGCCATAGCTCAGTGGTCAGAGCTGTCGACCGGAAATCGAAGGGACACGGGTTCGAGTCCCGTTGGCGTCATGTATCTTTTATCAGGAGATTTTTCAATGTTGATGAGTGTTTCAGGCGAACAATTATTGCTTGTAAAATAATTGTTACCCTTTGTGCTATGCATAAAAAAAATCTTGTCTTAAAAACATTAGTTTACCAAAAAAAAAAAATTAATATTTGACAAGTTCAAGTATTTCGCCTAAAAATGTAGACAATTTGTCTCGACGCCATCAAGTGAGAGAGTTAGCACTTACAATGCCTTTCTCATATAAAATAAAGTTGGTTGTTTTCAGGTGAAAAATGTAACAAGGAGTAATTGTTGAATGAAACACTAGTATATATTGAATAATTTCGCGGGTAAGAGATAAGCCGCCATAGCTCAGTGGTCAGAGCTGTCGACCGGAAATCGAAGGGACACGGGTTCGAGTCCCGTTGGCGTCATGTATCTTTTATCAGGAGATTTTTCAATGTTGATGAGTGTTTCAGGCGAACAATTATTGCTTGTAAAATAATTGTTACCCTTTGTGCTATGCATAAAAAAAAATCTTGTCTTAAAAACATTAGTTTACCAAAAAAAAAAAAAAATTAATATTTGACAAGTTCAAGTATTTCGCCTAAAAATGTAGACAATTTGTCTCGACGCCATCTAGTGAGAGAGTTAGCACTTACAATGCCTTTCTCATATAAAATAAAGTTGGTTGTTTTCAGATGAAAAATGTAACAAGGAGTAATTGTTGAATGAAACACTAGTATATATTGAATAATTTCGCGGGTAAGAGATAAGCCGCCATAGCTCAGTGGTCAGAGCTGTCGACCGGAAATCGAAGGGACACGGGTTGGAGTCCCGTTGGCGTCATGTATCTTTTATCAGGAGATTTTTCAATGTTGATGAGTGTTTCAGGCGAACAATTATTGCTTGTAAAATAATTGTTACCCTTTGTGCTATGCATAAAAAAAAATCTTGTCTTAAAAACATTAGTTTACCAAAAAAAAAAAAAATTAATATTTGACAAGTTCAAGAATTTCGCCTAAAAATGTAGACAATTTGTCTCGACGCCATCTAGTGAGAGAGTTAGCACTTACAATGCCTTTCTCATATAAAATAAAGTTGGTTGTTTTCAGGTGAAAAATGTAACAAGGAGTAATTGTTGAATGAAACACTAGTATATATTGAATAATTTCGCGGGTAAGAGATAAGTCGCCATAGCTCAGTGGTCAGAGCTGTCGACCGGAAATCGAAGGGACACGGGTTCGAGTCCCGTTGGCGTCATGTATCTTTTATCAGGAGATTTTTCAATGTTGATGAGTGTTTCAGGCGAACAATTATTGCTTGTAAAATAATTGTTACCCTTTGTGCTATGCATAAAAAAAATCTTGTCTTAAAAACATTAGTTTACCAAAAAAAAAAAAAAAAAAATTAATATTTGACAAGTTCAAGTATTTCGCCTAAAAATGTAGACAATTTGTCTCGACGCCATCTAGTGAGAGAGTTAGCACTTACAATGCCTTTCTCATATAAAATAAAGTTGGTTGTTTTCAGGTGAAAAATGTAACAAGGAGTAATTGTTGAATGAAACACTAGTATATATTGAATAATTTCGCGGGTAAGAGATAAGCCGCCATAGCTCAGTGGTCAGAGCTGTCGACCGGAAATCGAAGGGACACGGGTTCGAGTCCCGTTGGCGTCATGTATCTTTTATCAGGAGATTTTTCAATGTTGATGAGTGTTTCAGGCGAACAATTATTGCTTGTAAAAGAATCCTTATTAATTTAGTCGACAGATCTTATTATATAGTCTAGATAGTATTTGGGTCAGAGGCCTAAAAAAGGCTTCATTATTGTTAAATGTATTCAGATGAAACACGTTATTGCGTATAAAAAATAGAAATTGGGAACATTTATTTCAATATTACTAAGACATAAAATGGTATCGCGAAGACCGTGAATTATTTTATGTAAACATATTAAATCAATCAATTGCCTTCTGATTACATTTGAAGTATTCAATACCCAAATAATTATAATTTGTGCAATCGTACTTTTCATCTGGCAAACTATTCACAAATAATTTAATGTAAGCTTTAAACTACAGATCCATTTTATTTTTTATCTGCACAACGCGGTGTGAGTTCCGTAATCCGTATACAGAATCATCCGTCAGGACTGTCGGAGGGATGTCGGAAGTCTGCATTTGAAATAACCTCCTAATGAGGGCCTCAGAGGATTGACCAAGGACGGCTCGGATGGAATAATGATCTATTGTCGAAGAGGCGCACAGAAGCGCCCGCTGCCGAGGCCGGCTGGGCGCCAAAGGGCCGGGACCGCTGAATGGTCGAATTAACACAGATCAAAGGAAAAGAGGTGCTGCGGCAAAGGGTTAAACTACAAATCAATTTGGGTTACCGAACACTTTTTCAGTGATTAACTTGGGATTGTATTATTGCAGATGCTTTCAAATCTTTCACTAGTCCCAAAAAAAATGGAATAGGAATACTTTTTTTGTTTTTGTTTTTTTGTTATTTGTTTTTGGGGTGTTAGGAATACTTTTCATTAAATAAACCCTTTAGTTGACCGTCTTAGGTTATGAATTATGATAGGCACGTAAATCGTAAAATACTGGACGGGTTGTTTCGGAGAATTTGAACAATTCATCGAACTTCAACGTTCATTTTCGGGTTCTGTAATAGTTCTGTTATTATATCAATATAGGCTAGTTGCTTGACAGAATTGAAATAATAACAGAACTTGAACAAATCCTTCACAGAACTTGAAAAACTTTCTCAAAAAATATATTGCGCTCTCTCGAGCACTTTGTTGGTGCGTTCCGTGTCCGGTCAATCCTGTCAATGCGGTAGCCGTGTTTGATAGTACCTTTTTATTCCGTCAGAGCATTATGAGCGAATGCGACTGTTGCGAATTAATGTTCGCAGAAAACTACTAATATAATAATAATTTCTTTTTTCAATACCACAATTCTATAACGAAGAAAAATATTAAACCAGTTAAACTATCGGTAATTATTTGACCGATGAATAAAAATTTAAATTTTTCGATGTCTTAAAGTATAAAGACTACTGATAAGTCATGTTTAATTGGCTTATCGGGACTTTAAAGTTTCTAATAACGGAAATTCAAACTGTTCTCCATGGGAATTTCATTTTTGCACATTTCGTCCTAAAATCTAACGACATGAAACTAGCAAGAGAAAATAACACGTGTTTGTTTTTTTTCGAAGGAATCAAACTTTATGGTGTGATATTAAACATTAAATGAAAAAATACGCTTTGTAAGACACCACTTTTTATTGAATTAATAACTGACAGCCAACCAGGATTCGCTTATGTGAAACTTCATCAGGGCTATTATATTAACTAATTATAATTACCTACATACAGACATATTTTAAATACATAAGAAAATACAATGAGAGAAAGAGACAAATGGACAAGAAGACATCTTATTGGAGACAGAAAGAGATACAAATAGAAAAGAGGGAGACCAAAATATTATAGGAGGGGTATGTAAAGGGAGTTCAGCGGAGAAATGGTTTCAGCGGACGTTATCGGAACAAATTAAATATGGGGATAAGTTAAATTTATTTGATTATTAATTATGTTGGAGTTATCATTAACATTTGTGTTTTTTTTTTAATTAATTCCACACTTTAATTTCCTTTAGGGCCTATGTCATCTATGGGGATGCTGTGTGGGGGGTCTTTTTGAAGAGTGGTAGGAGTAAACATAAGTCTTCAATAGACCCACGTTGTAGGAGAGAGGAAACACAAAGGCCGTCAAATCGTTCCGCAGTCGAGCTGTTGAACTCAAGAACTAGTCGTAGAAGCGACCCGTTCTCACGTCAAAATAGTCAAACGTGTACCGTTTAGCCGTTTTTATTAAAAGAAAGGGACGAGATGTATGAATGTTGTTGTTTCATTGTATTTGTTGATTAACAGATTCAACGAAATTATATATTTGTTTTTGTAAGGAAAATATTTTTCTAGTAAAGACAGGAGTTTCATATTCAAATTGTGTCTCTTTTATCATTTAAGTCAGACACCTTCTTTGTTAGTTTCAATATCGTTGTTTTTTGTGAAACATCTCATGAATGGCTCTTTACAAGGGCAGAAAATCTAGACAAAAGATTTAACGAAGGTTATAAAGTAAGCGAAAATTGGTATATAGGTACACGGAGAAAACTGGTATGTAGGTACACGGAGATAGCTGGTATGTAGGTACACGGAGAAAGCTGGTATGTAGGTACACGGAGAAAACTGGTATGTAGGTACACGGAGAAAGCTGGTATATGGGTACACGGAGAAAACTGGTATGTAGGTACACGGAGAAAGCTGGTATGTAGGTACACGGAGAAAACTGGTATGTAGGTACACGAAGAAAACTGGTATATAGGTACACGGAGAAAACTGGTATCTAGGTACACGGAGAAAGCTGGTATGTAGGTACACGGAGAAAGCTGGTATATAGGAACACGGAGAAAACTGGTATGTAGGTACACGGAGGAAGTTGGTATGTAGGTACACGGAGGAAGCTGGTATATAGGAACACGGAGAAAACTGGTATATAGGTACATGGAGAAAACTGGTATGTAGGTACACGGAGAAATCTGGTATATAGGTACACGGAGAAAGCTGGTATATAGGAACACGGAGAAAACTGGTTTATAGGTACACAGAGAAAAATGAGTATTGCTAATTTATTAAGAATCAATTTGAAAAGATTTAATTTAAATCTTTTCAAATTATTCGTAATCCGTGTAAAAACGGCGATTGCTGGCCCTTAACGAATAAATTCACAGGTTTCTTAATAAGCTTTTAGTAAAATACGAATGTATTATCACGATGTAGGAACACGTGTTCATAAAAATTCTCATGTTTTCGCATTTCGTAAAAATAGACCAGACAGTGCAAGAGTTGGCACCGCGTTTGGGTTCCACCCAAGCGTCGTGCGTTCAATTCCTCGGCTGGCTAAGTCCTCCATCACGATACAAACAACATTGTGCGCTTACTGCGGTGGTAGTGGAGTTTTATTTTTATTTTGTCAGGTTATTTGTAACCCAGGAATGTATATATTTCTTTAAAAAAATGATTTGCGAAACTCTTCTTGTGTAAAATAGGCAGAGTAACAAAATATTTGAAAACAATTTTGTGATAATACGTACAGAATTCGGATTATTTTCAATGAGTTAGTATATTATTTAATCTGTTGGAAAAGCAGCCTCTTCGTTGTGTTTCTGTTAATATTGCATTTCCCAAGCACGTTCCACGAAGAGTTGTGGGCTTAAGGCGAGAATGTTTAATTTGCCCGGCCACAGTACAGCAGAGGGAAAAAAACAGTCAATGGAAGTGTTGTTGGGTAAATAAATATCAACCATACGACTCGTGCGCCCCTGGCAACTTTATACCTAGTAGGAGCGAATTCTTTTTCAAAACTACTTTGTAAGATTATTTGCGACAAACACAGATACATACTTACATTCCGATATCATTTTTACCTACTTTTTACTTACCTTACCTACAAGGTATACAAATTCAATAGCATGCATACTTGGCCGATGTTGGGCTAACCACATTATGTTTTAAACATTGATATGAGTATGTAGATACAACATTACATAAAGGATTTTTTTTTTCTTTCAAACTTTAGACTATTTCAATCGCCTTCTTTCTGTATGGAGAAAATGCTGCGCGGCACAAACAGAGAAAAATGTGCATTAATAACAATAATAATAGTTTATTTTAGAATGTATGCAAATAAAAGTAAAAATAAATTAGACAAAATAACAATACAAAGATAAGCACGTGATATAAAAAAAGACAACCAAAGAAAATATTAGTTTATTTTAAAAAATGTATTGAGAATCTAGTTAAATTACTGATAATCCGGTTAGAACGGGATTGTTGATTGGCACCGTTTCTTGATAAAATTTTAGTTAATTGGTAAAAATATTTGTCTTGATAATATATATAATGACAAAATGCAAAAATTGTTGTTGAAAAATGTTCAGCTCCTCGTTCCAGAGAGGAAGATGATCTTCTTTTGTGAGAAACATTTAGAATATAAAAGTAGCCAAAAATGGCTTTTGATTTATTCAGCTAGGTAGTATAATAATATCTTTATTTAATAAATTTGTAACTATAAATGTAAATAGATAGAATACATAACAATTAGATAAAGTTGAGGATTCTCACAACCTGCCTCACTAGGCTAGCCTGCGTTGAGGCAGTCATTTTAATAGTGACTTTAAATAAATATCATAACATAAAGACTCAATATTTTTATAAAGGCTCAATTATTACTTTTTATTAAAATTAGAATGTTCTTTTTGAAATTTGTTTGAGTATATATTTTTTTAAGTTCTCTGGAAGAGTATTATGCAATCTTGTAGCAATGTACCTACAATTTCTTTGTCCGAAAGTAGTATGCATTACAAGAATTTGGAGTGAATCTTTGTTTACAGCGAGTATTTAAATATTTTGTGTATTATTTATTTACGTTTGCATAAAGGTGCGTGAGGATTGTTTTTGCATATATCTGCCGAACGTCAAACACATTCATCATATTAAAGATTAAGTTCGAGTCTGTAGTTAGAGGTATTCGTCTTTTTAATAATTTTCTTTCCTTCCTCACTCAATTAACATCGCTAGTCGACGACAGTACCACTGGGCTTAAGGTAGTCGTTGAATCACATTTAAAAAGATCAAGTAGAACTGTGCCTTTCTTATAAAAAAAACACTTTCAGATGATGATAAACCATGATGAAAAAACTTTCAGTTTGTTCAATCTAAGCTTTTTCGCACCGACTGTTCAGAATATTAGCGCGGTGCACCCGGACGCACAAAGGAGTGTGGGATGAAAGCAAAAGTTAAATTGAAAATTTATCTCCGCCAGAAATTCATTTTAAAACTCCGCTTTAAGTATTTACCAAGTGCGCTATAAAATCTTTTCCATGTACACAATTTGATTATACACGTTTTTTATAACGAGTTCAGACTTCGATTCAAAAACATTCCTAGAATCGTAATCAATCACTCATTATAAGAAGTGTAAAAAGATAATAATGAATGATGGAACATAAAATTTATCTGGTCAAGAGATCATAATGCATTATTAATTCAGTATTAACTCTTTTAGTATTTTTCAATTGCGTTTTGTGTAGGCGGTTTTAAATGTACAAATGATAAAGAAAAAACATCAGATATGAGAATTGAAAACGTACAAGCTACTAATAGTAACTAATAATGTTTTGTTGGAATCATTCGTCCAATGTATTGCTCGATTCAGTAATTCATTAATAACGAATTAACGCTCGTGCCGGACTGAACTGTAATAATAGGCAAGCGATCGTTAATCATACTTAGCACAGGTTTGTACATATTCAAGCTTTAGTTAGGTTAGAGGATTGAAAGCCGAGAAATCAATTTACTGGGTGGTGTACGTTGCCCACTTTTACATGTAATATTAAGTGATTGATTTGCTAATGGTGAGGCTTTTGTGATGTGGTTCTAAATTCAAAAAACGGATTCTATGATTTTAACGTTCTAAATTTTGAATCAGGTAAATTTTAAAGAAATCATACTTTGAAATTTAACATTAGGCAGAGGTATGGATAATGGGTATAGTATTTTAGTTACGTGCAAAGTTAAACAGGACAAGGGAGGGATGTTTTTTTGCATGTCATTTGGATTTGTCAAGGCGCCAAGCCGCTGATAATATCTAACACATAACAGTCCCAACACAACGCCTTAGGCGAATAATGTTTTAGACAAGGGCGTCAAAATTTTATTCGCGCTAGGCGCCGCGCCGTTTCATTTCAGGGCGGGCACTGGCAGTAGAATGTAGAAACTTTTTTTTAATTAATCTAGAACTTGTGCAATAAATTATATAATTAAAGTCCCAAAAGAAGTATTATCATTAAAGCAAAAAATGAATCATATTTTGTTTTTCTGAAGCTTCCTCTTTTTACCAGCACAGATACTGTCTTCAATAACTATCAACGTTATACTCAAATTAACAAAACATATCAAAACAAACTATACAAAATGCCTAAGCCTGATAAAGGACTAATCTAAACTCCTTTTCCAAAAAACCACATTTGGACAAATAAATGCAAGTTATAAAATACACTATCAGCTACGCTCAAACAAATTAATAGAACCACTGACTAAATTCAAACAAGAAATAAAGAATAGGATTGTTAAAATAGATTGTTCCACTATAATTTTCAAACTATTTTAAAGCAAATATGTAAATGTGAATATTATTTTACATAAAAATAAAACATAACCTCCATAACATTAAGTTGAGATTGTAATAATACAATATCTCAAAACTTAGCTTCCATATTATTGTATCTATTTTATTTAATGTTTTCTTTTTACATTTTTAACAGGATTAGTTAACATTTCCCTTTTTTTTCTTCAAATTTTTTTTGTCAACCATGAAGAAATGATATATAAATGCATTTACATAATATATTATTTATGAATGCATTTATGTACCAGCTATAGCTCAGGCATCGAAAAATCATTTATAATCAATTTTGAATAGATAAATAAAAATAAACTTAAGATAATTTATTAAAAAAAACAGTCCTAGAAAAGAATTTTCGAATCTTGGATGAATGTTGGAATTTGATTGATTTGAATTGGAGAGAGAATATAGTGCGCAACGAGTATTGATGTACAGGGTTTTCCAATAAGAGGTGTTAATTTGATATTCAACCGTAAAAGATCAATGGTTTCGTTGCTTATGTGGAACGTAGCGCCGTCTTGTTGAAATTAAACGTTGTTCAGATCAATGCCATCCAATTTCAGCCATAAAAAATCATTAATCATCTCTCGATTACGCAATCCATTCACCGTAACTGTGGCTCCAGCCTCATTTTCGAAAAAGTAAGGTCCAATGACTCCGACGGACTATAAACCGCACCAAACAGTCACACATTGAAGATAGAGAAGCTTTTCAACAATAACTCTTGGGTTTCCCGAGCCCCAGATGCGACAATTTTGCTTGTTGACGAAGCCACCGAGGTGGAAATGGGCCTCATCACTCAAGATGATTTGCATTTGATTCACTCAAGTGAATTTTAATAATTTCAATGCGTTGTTGAAGCGTGTATCATTCCATTTTTGTAAATGGCATAGTTTTTACTTGTCAAATGTCAAAAAACGACAGCTTCAAAAGTAACATCTACCGAAATACAGGGCTATTCAAAATAACACCTCTTATTGGAAAACCCTGTATGTAGGGTTTAGTTCTCGCTCTTCCACTTTTTCATATAAAATTTATTAAACATTAAACTCTGTCACAATAATGAAAACTAAAATACTTGCAGTATCTAATAATACGAAACATAATTACACGTATCTACTTTAAATTTAAAAAAATGGATTTCCACGAATTAACGCAATATAAACAAATTAATATTCCATTAAGGCCCCGTAGATTCGTAGATGGTTTGAGAGGGAGATTTGTAAATACGAATGTTAGATAAAAATAAATATTGAAAATATTCAATAAAACACTACCCGTTTGAAATAGAGCAAAAATCTTTCTACTAATGCTTTAGTTACATACTAGTATTTAGTTAGATACACTGTGATTTTTTTTATCCCTATAACATAATAAATAACATAACGAAACTTGTTTTTGACAATTTTAATCGAGGGAATTTCTTATAATTAACGTGGGAAAAAAAAGGATTGATATTTTCTTCAAAATATTTACATATTTTTTAAATTTAATGTAAATCACATTTAATAGTATTATTATTAAGTTTTGCAAGTATTTTACGCTTTTTGTTATTGTTACAGCTGTTTCCGCTTTCAAGGCCATTTTCAAACAGTAACTGAACTTAATAATAATATTATTAAATTTGATTTACATTGAATTTAAAAAAAAATTAAATGTAGTTTTATGAATTAAAAACAATAATTTCTTCAAAAATAACTTCTTTTTTTTGGAACTTAAAAACTTAAAGAGTGACTTAAGAGAGAAGCTTGTTATAAATTGACAGAAATTGGATATGCGGGGGCTTAATGACTTTTTTACTGACCAAATTTAGCGAAGATAGCTTCAATTAAAGTGAGTTTCAATAAATACTGATGTTTACAGGAATAATCTAAAAATGTGTTCGTTTTTGATCCAAAGAAATGATTTAAAGAATTGATTAATAATTAAGGACATCAAACAGATAGGTAGGTACTACTTTCATAGCGATCATTGCCTGTTCCCTATTACGCATTTATCGTAATGTCTAAACTCCTACAAACTCTGGTCACGTGCGAAATTGCATTGACCTTAAGCAACCATTGGAGCACGTGTCACGTGATCCGGTGACAATTTGAAGTCGATTCATTAGTCGTACTCGTGACACTTGAATCAACCTTACTCTATTGAAATAAGAAAGCTGATCAATGTTATTGAAAGAGCTTGAAGATATTGAAAAATGGAATCGTGTGAATGCGGCTTTGAGGAGTCGATGTTTGTTGTGTGGTTGAGGCTCTTCGGTTTTATCTTAAATTAGAGTGCGGAGTACCTACGCAGGTGTGCTTTGCGATTTTACAGGTAAATTATATCAAAAGTGCTCTCCCATTTATTTATCATTTTTTTTTATCAAAGTTTTCATTTATTTACGTGCAAGTGGTCTTTTAAATGAAATTAATATAATAAGTCTTATATTGTAATGGTGTAAAATGTAAAGTAGGAACATTCCAAAGTTTACATGTAATAATGAGATCTACAGGATCAATTATAGGGTACAAATACGGTAGAGCAAAGAACTCAATCTCATGATTGTGGGATTAATTTTCTGTCAAGTAGGGTGGGAAATCAGAAATAATAAGAGTAAATACTTAATAGAAATTATATTGAAACCATCAAAAGTTACAACAAAGGAGTACAAATTATAACTATGTAACAATAGGAATAAAAGTAGGCACATACCAGATGGATTCCTGAACCAAACTAAACTAACTTTAAGTGGTCGAGAAACGAAGGAATAACAACGGGTGGCGAACGAAAACTTGTCTCCGGTAACGGGGAACGGACCCGTGATGGAAGCCAGGACAACCTTCACTTAATGGAAACTGGAGGGCGCAAGTCCTTCAACGCGCGCCTGTAGGATCATCAAGTCCGCAGCACGTGGCAAGCAACCAGACTCGTCTTACGGAGCCAGGACATCCTTCACTTAGTGGAAACTGGAGGGCGCAACTCCTTCAACGTGCGCCTGTAGGATCATCAAGTCTGCAGCACGTGGTAACCAACCAGACTCGTCTTACAGACTTCGGGAACAGCAATCCGTTCCTTCGCGACGCGAGGATACTCAGCCATCAACTTCTAGCCACAGCTAGGACCAATCCATTTGCGGTTTCACAACCGAAACACGAGTACTACAAATATGACCACCGGCCAACACTGGATAAAAAGCGGAGTTCCATCAACTCCACTAAAAATAATAACCTACACGAACTATTCGTGATAGGAAAAACACCCCGCGCCCTTTTTAAAAGAAAAGAATAACTTCTATTCACATGATTAACTCAGATTAAAACACCTTTAATGGCGAGTGATAAGATCCGCGAGCAGCTCCCAAGCTGACCGGGGAGGAAGTGACCATAAACAAAAAACTGTCCTTCCTTCCTCAAAAAATATTGCCAAACTTCAAAAAAAAACACCATAGACAAAATAACCCCAATTAGGCAAGAACTACACTTGTCACAAAATATTTATGTGACAATATGGAGAAAACTTACTTAAAAAATATTGCTGATTTATTAAAAATCTCTTAAAATTATTCGTAATCCGATTAAAAGTGGGATAGCAGGCCATTAACGAATGAATTGATAGTATGCATCCTGATGAACCTGATATACCTGATGTAAACTGATAAACTTTTAGTAAAATATCAATGTTTTGTCACGATGTCGTAACACGTGTTCATAAAAATCCTAACATTATCGAGTTTCGTCATTACATATTATTAAGACAAACGCAGGTACAGAAACCGATATTATTACAAATTTACTAAAAGCTTATAAAAAAGCGGCCCGCTGTCCCGTTTTAATTACCCAGATTACCAATAATATGAAGAGATTTTTAATATATCAGCAATACTCATTTTTCTCCGTGTGGTTGTAAGTCACTAGCTCACTAGAGCTAATAATCTTAGTTATAAGCCACTTGCAATAAATCTAAATTATAAGTCTAAGTGATAGGGAAAAGGTTAAATATATAAATTAAGTTGTTAGCGCCCTTGAGGTGATTTTCTCACGAAAACGGTGCAATAGAAATGATCCAATATTAATACTGCCCAGCTATGTTACACAACTATTTGTTTTAGTAACAATGGTGGAGTACGTGGTATTGATTTACAAAATAAGCTACAAAGCATAACGCATGAGTTAAACACATGTAAAATTTCACAGGAAATACACTTTTTAAATAATAAAAAAAAAAAGATTAGCAAATTAAATACACAACCAGGGTAAAATAAATTTTTGAGATAATATGTTGGATGTAATATTACTAATTATATAATTGATAGAGACTTAAAAAAAATAGAATAATAATATAAGTACAAGGAGATGAATGCAATTTCTGATGGTTTAAAGAACAGCTCAGTGTATGAAATAGGTAATTTAGCACTGAATTCACGAGAGCACATATATAAAAAAAAATGGAATCAAATTCCTAGTTTCTGGTCATTTTAAGGATTCAAGCACGCTGTTTGAATGGCAAGGTATGTAATAAAAACCCGTTCGCTTCATCGTCTTATTTATGAAAAATTTATTTATATAAACAGGAATGAACTTTCAACGTTTTGTTCCGCTGTGGTGGATACAAGTTATTAATTGACTATTTAAATAATCTATCATTTAACAAATTGAGCACTTCACTAATTATTTTAGGTTTATTGGGCAAGTGTTAAGTTGTCGATATTTTAATATTTCATCCAATTCATTTATGTCTTATTTTTGGATAAATTTGTTATATATTTTTAATTCAAAAATATTTTATGACCTCAAGCGGAGTACCTTTCTTCTACAGGCTACCTGTAAATCGGCAGTCCCGATACCAAGCTGTCGCTCTACTGCGGTTGATGTTTTTTTCCCGATATACTTCCCTTATTTTACGAGAGTTTGTTGGGCCGAGATTTCTTTATTACCGACCGAACCACTGCACGCGCCACCGCCGAACTGGTACAAAAACCCTTTTTTATCGAGAGTAAGGCTAGAAGTAAGTGAATGGGGAATTGATGAAGAATAATCAGGAAAAGGTGCCTGGTTGACGGGGGAACAGATGGGATGAAAGATAAGAACCAGCATGTGATATGAAACTCGTGGCATTCTAAAAACAATAAAAAGGTTCCATGTATGATTTGATTGATTCAATATTTTTCTCTGGTTGACACGTGCGATGTGCTTAATTCCTATTATATTTTATTTTATATGTTCTCTCCTTTAATTAACGTCCCTTTCATCCGTTCCATTAAAAACCGAGCTGTTCGGTTTAACGAATTTTCGGATTACTGGAATGTTTAATTATCCATCAGAGTTTGACGTTTTCCGGAACAATTTAACGTATAGATGTAACATAGTACATTCATTCGTATATAATATACCGGAGCATAGATATCACCAAAATTACCTGTTTTTTCGATGATTTTAAGAGAAGACCGTGTTTACTTTTGAATAATGTGATGCCATCGCGATGTTTCAAAATGTCAACGAACGCAGTTTATTTTTACGCGGGTTTAATTTATGAGTTGATTTTTTAAATATAGTTCTGCACTTGAATCAGCATGGTGCTATAAGCGAGAGTGCTAATTGTAAATACTCGTAGTATTTGGTTTGCTGAAAATTAACCGCTGAAAGCAATCTGTTATAAGTCCTCTCTTAAAATCAGATATTAATCCTCTTATAACTTACCAGAATGTTTTAGATGGAGTACCGTCCTTTATCAAGTATTACAGAGACTATATTGTATTAGAATCATACTTACTTAGATTGATATATATAGGTATATATATGTATATATCAATGAATTAGTATCGGTGCACACACATAGGTGAGGCGCTGTACCGAATTCGTGGAACTCAAGAAATCAATGTCCACTAATTTGCTGATCCATAGAATTCACAAGGTGACGACGCACAGTGGCCAATTTTGATGATTTGGCGCGATATCGCTCTCGGCGTTCGACCATTTGGCATCATTGATGTTTTTTTTAAGTATTAATAAGTAATACCACTTATTTTTTGTTAATTCTTATTAGTTGAAATGTTGATAATGATTTTAATGCTTTTATAAAAAGTAGCGTGTAACTTGGGCGCTAAGTTTGTATTTATAGATTATTAAAAATTGGAAAAAAGGTAAACTTTGAACCAAGGCAACAGTTATAATTTATGAAGAAAATTTTTTTTTCAGTTATTTAAATAAAGCACGTATCTTAAAGAATATCTCAAGTGATTTTTTAAAATACTTTTTTTGTAAAATAAGTACACAAACAACCTGATTTCGCACGCCTTCAAACTCGCCTAGATACAGCAGCATAGTTGCGCGCCCGAACATCTCAGTTCTGTGGGTAATTACCGAGCAAGTAAGCTTAGGATGTTATTTTAAGGCGATGCCATACGAAATAATTCAAAATCATGTGTTTTTGGTTTGAAAATTTTGTCGCCTAGAAATGTTTCAGATGCTTTAATTAAATACTGCGAGTAGAATACATCTTGGCCTTTGAAAAAATCGATTATTTTTTAGATAAGTATTTTTATAAGCCCAGAAAAAAATAATGTATAGGACTATGAAAACTGCTTTAAAGTTCAAAATCTCCTACTTACGAACCCATTTTCGGTTATGATTTTACTGTATAATGTGGCAAATTAAGTTATTTATAAAGTGATCGAAAAAAATTTAAATATTTATGCCTGAACATCCACAAAATAAAATAAAAGGCACTTTTAAGCCATGTTTTTTTCTTGCATAAATCAAAACAGGCGGATGGTGTTAAGCGGGAATTTAAACCTTATCGCCATCTACGTAAGGGTTGCTATTGATGGCGGCTCAATTTAAAATATTACACGACGTAGTGCATCGCCTTAAATGGTTTTTTTAATGTCAGTGATTAATTGAGAACACATTGGTAAAAAAAAAATCATTTCGGGAACATGCCGATCTGGGGTCAACGTCGCGCCAGCGCTCAAATTTAAAACACTGTGCGACGGTGCGGTATGATTCTGCAATCCAGGCTGCTCGCAACCACGTCGAAAGTACATAGATTGGTCGACGTTCTTATTCTTGACTCTCTTCGAAGGTGCATTCGCCAAACATCAAAAGTTATTCCACTCGAACAACGAGTGGTACGACCCACGAGTGAAATAACTTCATAACGTCGAGGCCCTAGATGGAGAAATTTCCAGAGTGCTGACAATTCCAGCGGCTAGATCAACAGATAGCATTGGAGTTTGGACTCGTTAGCGATAGTAGTAGTGGAATGGAGGATCTTTATTGTACATATAATTAAATGATCAGGTTGATAAATAAATACGCTCTGTGTAATTGACGTGTTATTATTTCTCCATGACTGAGAAAGGTTGACGCGGTAGGAAGGCGGCTTCTGACGTCAGCATAATTCTCTCAGAAAAGCACAGAGTTACCATACCATAGTCCGACTCTTATACTAAGATTTTTTTTAATGATATTTTAAATATTTCAGTTTATGTTTCATTTTCAACATAGGTTCAAACAGACATTTGTAACTAGACTTGTGGCGATACCACTAAACTTAGTGGTGTCACCACAAGTCCAGTTTCAAACAGACATTTGTAACTGGACTTGTGGCGATACCACTAAACTTATTGGTGTCACCACAAGTCCAGTTTTAAACAGACATTTGTAACTGGACTTGTGGTGATACCACTAAACTTAGTGGTGTCACCACAAGTCCAGTTTCAAACAGACATTTGTAACTGGACTTGTGGTGATACTACTAAACTTAGTGGTGTCATTCAATTTTCGTGGAAAGGAATTTGCAACAAAATAATCTTCCGTAATTGTAAAAAGCATTCACTTTGTGGCTCATCATAATTTATAATAAAAACACATAAATTTGTTTTTGACCACGATAGTTTTATTTTCACTCTACCGGTTTCGGAAGATCCCTTCCTTCGTCAGGAGAATATTTAAAACTAATCTACTACACAAAATATTGACACATAAATACAAAAATTTTAAGTGTTTGAGGGAGATGTCGACAAAGTGGAAGGGGTAATTACGGGAATTCCAGGAAGAACAGAGCGGTTAACTGGAAATATGTCAAGAATAGGACTATAAGACAGATTAATTTGGTTATTTATTATACTGGAGTTATTATTGATGGATTTTCTGATTTCAAGTGCTTCTAAATTATCTAATTTTTTGCCTTTATTACTACGGTGAAGAATTTTAACCCCTGTATCTTTATTAAAAGTATGATCGGTGGAAATGAGATGATTGGCAAACTCCGAAAAATTATTGTTATTTAAACATCTTAAATGTTCGGTGATTCTAATATTTATATTTCTAGTTGTCTTACCTATGTAGAACGATTGACAATCATTGCAACATAGTTGGTAAATGACTGAGTGGCTAAATTTGTGATCTTTATCTTTAGTATTTTTAAGTAATTTTCCCAGGTTGTTATCAGTATAGAACGCGGGTTTAATGTGGGTAGGCAAATTTTTTGTACTAAGTGAAGAAAAATTGGATATGTATAAGATTTTACGCCATTGAAAGGGATTTATGATTTTATTATTAGTTTCAGGTGTACCAAATAAAAATGTATTCGTCGAAATGAGTTTAAGTTTCTTATTCAGGATTTTATCAATTAAATGTGTCGAGTAACCATTATTTAGAGCAATTTGTTTTATTTTTGACAGTTCAATTTCGAAATTAACAGCTGATAGTGGGATTTTTACTAAGCGGTGTACCATTGAATGATAGGCAGAATGTTTGTGTGATATCGGGTGGTTTGACGTGTTATGTATAGTTATATCCGTGACCGACATTCACGACATTGAATGTCGGTCACGGATATAACTATACATAACACGTCAAACCACCCGATATCACACAAACATTCTGCCTATCATTCAATGGTACACCGCTTAGTAAAAATCCCACTATCAGCTGTTAATTTCGAAATTGAACTGTCAAAAATAAAACAAATTGCTCTAAATAATGGTTACTCGACACATTTAATTGATAAAATCCTGAATAAGAAACTTAAACTCATTTCGACGAATACATTTTTATTTGGTACACCTGAAACTAATAATAAAATCATAAATCCCTTTCAATGGCGTAAAATCTTATACATATCCAATTTTTCTTCACTTAGTACAAAAAATTTGCCTACCCACATTAAACCCGCGTTCTATACTGATAACAACCTGGGAAAATTACTTAAAAATACTAAAGATAAAGATCACAAATTTAGCCACTCAGGCATTTACCAACTATGTTGCAATGATTGTCAATCGTTCTACATAGGTAAGACAACTAGAAATATAAATATTAGAATCACCGAACATTTAAGATGTTTAAATAACAATAATTTTTCGGAGTTTGCCAATCATCTCATTTCCACCGATCATACTTTTAATAAAGATACAGGGGTTAAAATTCTTCACCGTAGTAATAAAGGCAAAAAATTAGATAATTTAGAAGCACTTGAAATCAGAAAATCCATCAATAATAACTCCAGTATAATAAATAACCAAATTAATCTGTCTTATAGTCCTATTCTTGACATATTTCCAGTTAACCGCTCTGTTCTTCCTGGAATTCCCGTAATTACCCCTTCCACTTTGTCGACATCTCCCTCAAACACTTAAAATTTTTGTATTTATGTGTCAATATTTTGTGTAGTAGATTAGTTTTAAATATTCTCCTGACGAAGGAAGGGATCTTCCGAAACCGGTAGAGTGAAAATAAAACTATCGTGGTCAAAAACAAATTTATGTGTTTTTATTATAAAATAATCTTCAATCATCAATGTAGCTATGGACAGTAGAACAACATATTAACTAATTAAAATGGGTGAAACAAGTAAAATAATTGAACGATTGATAATTAGGCAATTTTAAAAAGTGAACTTTTTATACTGAAACATTTACCTATTACAATATTCAATGTACCTTCAATAGACAGAATATATAAAAAAAGATTAATTTTTACAAATGTTACAATTTAATATACCAGCAAGATAACTTTAAATTTCCAAAATTGGACACGTTATTCAAAATAACCTCTTTCTAGGAATCTAAAAATTATCGAAAATATTTAAGAATTTCAGCTTAAATGAATGAACATTTATTGTTATTATTTTGATAAATTATTGTTTTTCAGTTTTCGATAAATCTTGAGTGTTCTTATTATTATTATCACTTGCACGATTTTCTTATTTGAGCTTAACTTCTTTCACCACACACGAGAGCCTTGTCTCTTTATGGTTAGAAAAAGCTATTATGATTGTGTGCTTTGTACTCTTCGAATATATAATAATAATTGTTGACAAATAAGTATGTTAAATAATAATATTAATACAAAATAATATTAATAATTATTAATATTAATACAACGGCTCTGAGCAAGATCATCCACGGTGTAAGGTTCTCACTTCAAGCCCGCAATAAATACAATCAAGTAACGCACTTGAATTTGAAAGTCCGCCTTCAACAAAGTCACTAGAATTGATTGTGATTTCTATGTTAATTATTGTACCAAAGATTAACAAATGTAAATAATGAAACACGTCTACGAGTGTAGCGTACGTGCATCTATTCTAACGAAACCACCTCAAGTCAGGCCGGGACACTAAATCAAATCGGCTTCATAACTTCTAAATTTTTTTGTACACATCTCTATAAATTATTAATTATTTTGTAAATCAATTAAAAAAGTTTATAAACATATTTTTTTTAATCTGCAGGAAAATCTCACAGAAGTTAAGACCCCGCATCCCGAATTTCTATCGACATATTACAACATACGTTATTTTTAAAGATAAAATTTATTCAGATGCCGAGTTGAAAAGGTAATTATATCAAATTCCCTCGGTAGAAAAATATCGTAAGGTATGCTCCAAAAATTGTAATCAAATACTTCTGATTGAGTCACTTAACTTTTTCCAGGTTTATTTAAATGCTACTTAACTCAGATGTCAATAAATTTTTGCTTAAGTGTAATGTCAATAATTTTTTTTAAATAATTCGTGTTTTATTAAATATTTTCACAACATTCGCATATCCCTTTTATTCAGTATTATCCTTTTTTTACTATTAGCGCGCTCCCTCTACCATATGTATTTAAATATGTATCTCCCTTTCAAACCATCATCAGTAATCTTCTTATACTTTTTGAACGCTTATAACGTAGTCTTAAGAGAGAGAATTTAATTCAGTGTCAGGACAGGTGGCCTCCAACCTACAAAAATTGTAATCAAATACCTCTGATTGAGTAATTTAATTTTTTTACAGGTATGAACAAATTCACAGAGTTTATTTAAATGCCACTTAACTCAGATGTCAACAGATTTTTGCTCTATTTTAAAAAAGTCGCGTTTTATTAAATATTTTTCACATCATTCGCTTACCCCTTTTGTTCAGTATTATCGTTTTTTTTACTATTAGCGCGCTCCCTCTATCATACGTATTTAAATATCTCCTTTCAAACCGTCTTCTTATTCTTTTTGATCACTTATAACGGAGCCTTAAGAGGCCAATTTAATTCAGTGTCGGGACAGGTGGCCTGGCTTGAGGTGGTTTTATTCAAAGCGGCCATCGCCGGTGGCGGGCGGGCGAATGGTCACCGAGCCGACTACGGACCGGATGACAGCTTGACTCGGAATCGATTCGGACCAATTATAAATTCGCCTCGAGCTTTTTTTACACTAGAATTACATATTTCCAAGTGAATAAACATGTTTATGTGTGGACGTAAGATATTGCCAGCGCCGGCGATATGATAAATAAATACATTAATTATGACCAAGTCTAGTGTAAGCGGTTATTGGAAATACGTGGGTTGTATCAGTGAGAACGTTCATATTAAGCTCTTGTGTTTACATTGTCCTTCACGTATCGGTCATTTGTACCGCGCAGAAAGGGTGGGAGACTTCGTAGATAATATATAAACTTAGTGTCACGAATTAATAATATGAAAATCAATTAAATTTATATTTAATGCATTTTATAGTAGTTAAGAATAGACGCTGCCTACGAATAACTGTCAGGAATTTAAATGGTCTTTGATTTGTTGGGAAAATAATGGATTTATTTAAAAAAAATAAAAAATAATTTAACTGTGGATTAACCATTCAAAGTGTCTTTTAAAACTTAAAAAAAAGTATTAACTGAGGATTTAACCTTCCTTCCCCGGGGCTGGAGTCAACAAAAATAAGCCAATTAGAATTGGATAGTACCTACATTTATTTCGTATATTAACTACTATAAATGCGTGTGTGTTGAAGAGTGCCTCCAAAAGTTTATAGAAGGAATTGTCATCCACAACGAGTCGACTCGATCGGACATCGGGAAGTAGGTTGATTCCCATTTCCAAAATTCCACTTCATTTGTTCATTCGCTCATTCATTTAATTTAAAAAAAAATAAATTTAATCGATTATTTAGAAAAAGAGGTCGACAACAGATGATAATAATTATAATATGGTCTGATGATCCGAGGAGTTGTGCGGGTGTCTGTGTGTCAAATTGTAAGATGTTGACGGTCAGAAGGTTTAAAGAAGAAGACATTGCTAGACATCTATTATTGAGCGTAGTATAAAAATAAGACACAAAATAAATATTTAAGGCGATGCCATACGTAGTAATTCAAAATCATATGTTTTTGGTTTGAAAATTTGGTCGCCTAGAAATGTTTCAGATGCTTTAACTAAATACTACGAGTAGAATACACCTTGGCCTTTGAAATAATCGAGTACTTTTTTAGTCTTTTTATAAGCCCAGAAAAAAATAATGTAAAGGCCAATGAAAACTGCTTTAAAGTTCAAAATTTCCTACTTACGAACCCATTTCCGGTTATGATTTTATTGTATAATGTGACAAATTAAGTTATTTATGAACATCCACAAAATAAAATAAAAGGCACTTTTTGGCTATGTTTTTTTCTTGCATAAATCAAAGCAGGCGGATGGTGTTAAGCGGGAATATAAACCTTATCGCCATCTACGTAAGGGTTGTTATTGATAGCGGCTCAATTCAAAATATTACACGACGTAGTGCATCGCCTTAAATGTCGGAGAAAGTCGTCTAAATATAAGATTGAAAGTTTATCGCTAAACTAATCACTTTTAGCAACAACAGTCGAAGTTTTTTAGATGGAAGAAAATTTTTTGGACTCAGTTTTATTGTTGGCACAGATATTCTGGGGTCAAAGTTCAAAGTTATATTTATAATATACTAGCTGGTACGCAGCGTTACTCGGACTTATTAATTGTTTTGAAGTAAAGTTTCGAGGTTGTGGATTCTAGTGTACCTGAAAAATGGGTGAATTTTTAAGTTGCAAATATTATTATTATAAAGAAATGAAAAGTTAAGTACATATTTATTTAATTTGATCGTGTCATGTCTTACTCGGGCGTCTCAGACATCATTTACCATTCAATTCCATGTTATACTTTCTTCCTCTTCCCATGTCTTCGTTCATCACGTACACTTCATTTTACCATGCATAAGTATTTGTTTCACTTGATTGTGCCATGTCTTACTCGGGCGTCCTCGACTTCTTCGTCCATTCAAACCACTTTCTAAACACTCCTGAAACTAACGATAACATACTTTTAACAAATTTTTAGCGAAATCACACATAGTCCATATGAAATTTAGAAAAATCACCCCTACCTCATTTTCCCACCCCTTGAAGGGTTTTCCAATAAGAGGTGTTATTTTGATATTCAATCGTAAAATATCAATGGTTTCGTTGCTTGTGTGCACGTAGCGCCGTCTCGTTGAAAGTAAACGTTGTCCAGATCAATACCATCCAATTCCGGCCATAAAGAAATCATTAATCATCTCTCGATAGCGCAATCCATTCACCGTAACTGTTGCTCCAGCCTCATTTTCGAAAAAGTAAAGTCCAATGACTCCGCCGGACCATAAACCGCACCAAACAGTCACACGTTGAGGATAGAGAGGCTTTTCAACAATAACTCTTGGGTTTTCCGAGCCCCAGATGCGACAATTTTGCTTGTTGACGAAGCCACCGAGGTGGAAATGGGCCTCATCACTCAAGATGATTTGCATTTGATTCACTCAAGTGAATTTTAATAATTTCATTACGTTGTTGAAGCGTGTATCGTTCCATTTTTATTAATGGCGTTTCTACTTGTCAAATGTCAAAAAATGAGAGCTTCAAAAGTAACATCTACCGAAATAGCGGGCTATTCAAAATAACACCTCTTATTGGAAAACCCTGTAGAATGATGATACTTCACACTTGACATGCAAATAATTATCTTAATCGAAAATGGGACCCAGGCGCATTTTCGCCGAGAAACGGTTCAAATAAGAATAATTCTTAATTAATTTCACAATACAACTCTCTTATAAATATATTACCTTCCCTCGTTCTTATCCAATGATCGTAATTTAATAAAAAAACATATATATCACAAATTTTGTATTTTCTATAGCCCCAAACAACAGTTAACTTTCATTAAATATCTAACCATTATTATATTTGAGTATACTCAGCAGAATTATAATGGCAGTCAGTGCGGTAGAGATCCGAGTATTGGCAAAAAACAGATCCGACCTCAAAGAGAGCACTTTGAAAGTTGCGCGGTCCGTTGGGTGCTGAACCCATCGTCCAGGGGTCGTGCACCTTCGTTATCATTATTATTTATATATTTATAATTGTAGGTTAATCAACAATTATCGAATTCCTACGAATTAGCAATACAAAAATTTCATAGCTCGTATCACAAAACGTGTACGTGCTTAATTTGGTAGTCGACGGAGCTTAAGAAAAACTATGTGGGTAACATATAAAAAATACAATCAATAAAAATATAATCATTATGAAATATTCTGACTGGAATGACTTCGACTACCTAAATAGTCGATCTGTGAATACCAGAGAGACAGGCTGTGCAAAATTTGTATTATCAGAGCTCACCATTTTGTGTTTTTTTTTGGGAAACAGATTTTTTGCTTCATAGTAAAGATTTATAGTACGATCCTGGTCATTAGGGATCTAGAGTCATTTCTATAAAAAGGAGCTTCCGTAATAAATAAACATTAGAGTCTCGACGTGTACGGTGTTCTTAGGAAACTCCGTTTCCTAAGAACACCGTGGGAAAGTGGTGTGCAACCTCCAATGATCTATTTCCTTTGAACGCCGTGGGAAAGTGGTGTGCAACTTCCAATGTTCTATTTCCTTTGAACGCCGCACATTGGGGCGACTTCATGTAACGCGTTGGCTGAAATTCAGAAAATCAAATGTTCTTTACAATGAAGCAAGTATGCTAGTTTTGAAGTTCATTAAGTGTTACATAATAACCCCGAAGCGTTTTGCCCTAATCGCGATACTAACGGGAAGAGATCAGTTTGAACTTAACCTTTGTGCGGGTGACTGTGTCAGTTTTCGAAAGCGCGTAAATTTCAATACTTTTCAAGTTTATAAAAAGCAAAATCTATCAAGTGTTCAGATCCAATTCAATATGGATACGATGTCTTATGGTATGTACTTATAGTAGTATATTATAGTAGTTATTGATACCCTCATACTATATGTCATAAATTTAAATTAAAACAAACACCTATTTGAATGAAATATTTTCTTGTAAATATATTAAACGTAGAGGTATATAGTTTAGAGTTCCACGAGATCCCGTCATATTTTAATTGTTTTTATATAGTTTAATATCTTAGCTACAAGATTTAATTATAAATAGTTGCAAGTATGCACAATTTTTTTAATTATAGTACTTGAAAGTGAGGACTATCAGTTTTCATAAAAAACAGTTGTAGTCTAATAATCAATGTGTTTTGTTTTAGATACATTTTCTGGCGTGGTTCTTACGAGATTCGAATTATACATGATTACGAAGAATTCTGGCGTTAAGAAATTTGACGAAAAAGTAAAATTCCTGAAAAAACACCTCTTAGAACTTACTCATTGTCAACTCTTTAATCAAAAATAACTTTTTAATGAAATAGCTGCATTCTGTTCTAAATTGAAAACCAAATGGTTGAAGTGTCACAGAATCCATGACTTCATTTTATTAAATAATAAAAAATGGCTCGAAAGCCTCGTTATGTTTAAGAATTATAAACCTTTAGCAGAAATAGTAAAAACGAAAAGAGGTCGACCCACACTGTCATTTGATATGTCGTCTGAGCGTACGAAACGTCATAAAACTATACTATTGCGATCTAAAACATCTAGAACTGAGTTAGCCTTTGCTACACACATGAGTTTTCGGTTGGCAGGTAAAGCAGCAACATCGACTGTAGTCAAAGACGTCACGTTAAGTACGCCGACCAGAGCAAATAAGTACAGAAAAGCTTTTACCGATAAAACCCAAAACAAAAAGATATTGAGTGGTGATGAAGCACTTGCTTTGATTGTAGATGCCAAAATTAGTCGCTACCAATACAATTTTATAAGAGAAAAGGATAAAAAGGTATTTCCTTCATACAAAATTGTACAAGGAGCTAAGAAAAAATGATACCCATTAAGTTAATGGGTATCATTTCTCACCCGAGCGTCGCGTGTTCGATTCCTCGGCTGGCTAAGTCCTCCATCACAACACAAGCAACATTTTCGGCTTTCTGTGGTGGTAGTAGGAGATTTTCAAACATTGTTGGGTTATTCGTAACCCGGGAATGTTTGTCTTTCTTTAAAAAAAAAAAAAAAATAAAATAAAAAAAGTGAATTCATAACGGTCACGGAATCTTCAGCGGAAGTGAAATTGCAACAATTGCTGGATCACACTGCTGAGCGTTTAATACAAGTTCAGCAGCCGGACAATGAAGACAATTTCAAAAGAAGTACTGAAAATGCTAAAGACACCAGACCCTAATACGACTACCAGGAATGATTCGATAGTTGAATCAAGTATTGATGACGATAGTATATTGTCACAAGATGATGAAGACGATTTATTATGTGTATAACTGTCAATAAATAGCACGAGAAATAAAGTGAGCATTTTGACTGATTTAATTGATCTTATATTATTCAATTTTATATTTTTGTACTAAGTATGCGTGACTTTTCGAACATTTTTTTTCACTTATTTTTATCAACATGTCTATACGGAAGTAAAAATCGAAAAAGATTTGATGTCATTGCAACCACTGATTTGATGCCAACTTTCGGGGTCATCGGCCCCATTGTGCGCCGGGGGAAAGTGGTGTGCAACTTCCAATGTTCTATTTCCTTTGAACGCCGGGGGAAAGTGGTGTGCAACTTCCAATGTTCTATTTCCTTTGAACGCCGGGGGAAAGTGGTGTGCAACTTCCAATGTTCTATTTCCTTTGAACGCCGTGGGAAAGTGGTGTGCAACTTCCAATGTTCTATTTCCTTTGAACGCCGTGGGAAAGTGGTGTCAACTTCCAATGTTCTATTTCCTTTGAACGCTGGGTGAAAGTGGAGTGCAATCTCAAATGTTCAATATCATAAATTTTTGATCCTTTTTTGTATAAAACTTAATAAAAATGTTTATTATTTTTTTAGTTGTGTATATTATAATATTACAACATTACAGATATCATCTAATACATTGTAAAAATATCTTTACGTAGTGTTATTTGACGACATTGTAGCCAAAAAAATATTATTACTATATATTATTAATTATTACAATAATTGAGTCTTCTTCTTCTTTCGTATGGTGAGGGGTCACAGGGGGACATCTGACCCCACATAGGTCTGCGAGCCATTCTAGGGCCTCAGGAGTCGCCATGTGAACCTCAAAAATCCCGTCAAGGAATGAATGGAGCGGGCATTTGTTGACCACTTGTTCGGTAGTCTGCACCGCACCACATTCACACATCGCCAACTCTTTTAAGCCCCATCTGTGGCCTTGTGGCCCTGTCAATAATTGAGTTATTATGAGTGTTTTAGTTGTGTGGAAGTAATCTACTGACTGTACCTACCGCTAGGAAGGAATAAGTTCATCATGAATAACGACAGTGAGAATTATTATGATTATTTTTAATAGCTCGCAAATCATTTGTTAACCATCTCACGAGACTAGCGAAAACGTATATAAACCTGTAGGTGCATATATGTACATAATTTCAATAGTTTTCAGGTTAGCCCTGTTAGTAGCTAGCCACTAGCCGCTAGCCACTATCCACTAGCCGCAGCCACATATCCGCACTCCAGTTTGCAGATTGTTCCGGTTTACGAACAGCCGGCCGCTCTGAACTTTCTCGATGGCAGTATACAAGGATGTACTATTATACAGTATACACGCTTTGTTTTAGCACTGGCATTCTCATATCGACACCGAAAGGTTTAAATGAAGGTCGCAGTGATGGGTGACCTTTTTAGATTATCCCGAAAAAACTGATCTTGGCGAATACCTTATCTTAAATTATAGTTGACATCACCCGAGAGGTTTTTTAGTTTAAAAAAAGTTCGGGGTAACAACACGATTGTGGAAAACAAAATAGTCCCTTGACATCTTTGTTCTTGAACCCCGACTTTAGAAACAACATATTTTTAACATTGGCTGTTTTGTTCTGTGTTTCATGCCACTATCGAATCGATGCCAATTTGCCAATTGGTTTATTTGTTTACATTTATATAGTCCCCGTTATGCCGATTCCGGCTAGTTTATAACCGTTAAAATGCCAACACTTAAAAATGGGGTTGATCGTTTAAAATGTAGCGTAGGTTGAAACACCCCTACCTTAAATTTTTATGAAACACATTTTTAATCGTGATATTCCATCGAATCTAAAATGACTGAATGAAAAAGGTGGTTATGTAAAAAATTCTTCTCTTCTAGTTAAAGTACAAACTGATAACTTTTATCACTTGAAAATTATTTTTTAATAGTCATGTCTTTCCTCTTTTATGCGGTACGGAACAACATTATAATGGAATAATACATATTCTAGTATGTACCATAGTAATATTCACCATAAATTCTGGCGCAGGGCAAAGTTACTACCGGCATCCTTTATTTTATTAATGCTGTAGATTGTAGAATGATGACATTATGAGATGATGAGATTAAGAAAACTTAAATAACTTGAATATCTATACTGTCATAAAAACTATTAGTGTCGTACAGTGACAAACTAAGAGTGACACCAATCTTACTAAACGTAGTTAAGAAAAAACTGGTTGTAAAATCGTAAGTAAAAATTCACATATTTTCTGACTTAATTTACGAGTAGGTACCGACAGAGAAGATATGGATTGTTTCAGGAGACTACTCTAGGATTCATAATAATATATTATTTGAGTTATCGATATAATACAAAATAATTATGTAGAAAGTAGAAAGTGTAAACTAAGAACAAGTAATCTGCTTAACCAGGAAATAATATATATAGCACATTCCTTTTGCTAGATTGAAATCGAAAAACGAAACGCATAAGAAAAGAATAGCCACAACGAATATGTCGTAACTAATGAAATGGCTACAAATATTACCATTCATTGCTAAATGGAACGGAACGCATTAGAAAGAGATAGCCATTCAAAGAATATATGTACGGGTGAATCAGCTAGATTATTATGAACACCCCCCGTTTCTATATCCGTTCCTCACGACACACAGTGGGCTGAAAATCGCCTTTCATAGACATAGAGACTTGAATTTTCAAGGGCTTTTTTTGGCTAGAAATGGATTCTGCTGATCATTACTATGCTATAAAATTTCGTACGAAGGAGTTATCATTTTTTAAAGAAAAAATTGTATGGCACTGACATTAAAAATGAGGCTATGTCTGGAATCATAAGGTTGGCCATTCTATCCTTACACACAGATATACTACTATTTATTTGTATTTTTTTGACATACTTCGTATTGTGGCGCAACTTGCAATTTTAATTCATCTAAGATTGTGAAAGATATTGAATTTTTGTTACTTTGGATTGGAGAATTATAAAGGTAAAAGAGTAACTACTTTTGTATATAAGGTCTTCAATGTAACTAAAAACAACTCGCAATATTCAATCAAAACCTTGTTCAGATATTATCTTCCTGATGTAATTTTTGTACAATTTGTAATTGTTTATTTAAGTGTAGGTACTTTGAAGGTACCATTCTCTTCTGTCATTTCTATTGTTTCTCAGTTTATGGTAAACGTTTTTTTTATTATTGGATAATAATAAAATAAATATAGAATAAAATACCCAGCAGCGCAGAGATAAGTTGAAGTAATAATGCCTACAGGCAAGTCATGCAATATCCAAAATTCTGCAGTTTCTCTGCAATGTTTACCTAAGAGTAGGAAAGAGGGTATGGGTGGGTGTCGGTACTAGGTACACTCATTTGCTTTCCTATTTCACAATCGAATAGCCAGTCTAACAAACAAAAAACTTCGCCGTACATTAGAACATGTATTTACCATTTTTTTTCTTCTAATACTTTTTTTTTACCACCTACATCCCATGTCTTTTTCATTATAACGATACTTTATTCGGTAGTTACCTAACTACTTACTTACATGCAACAATTTTTTCTTTTGTATTTTCGTTTGGTTACAAAGAGAAAAATGAGTATCGCTAATTTACTAAGAATCTTTTAAAATTACAGGTAATCCGGTTAAAAACGGGATTGCATGTCTTAAAAAATAAATTAACAGGCCTCCTGGTACACTTTTTGTAATTTTCGAACATATGAAAATCCGAATGTTTTTGCTTTTATATATATTTTTTTGACATATCATGACGATAATAAAATATTCGGATTTTCATGTACACTTGTTCCCACATCGTGATAATATATTCGTAACTTAAAAAAAATTGTACTTACAACATTTAAACTTTATATCTATGTTAATGGCACATGTTGTGCCGTATGTTTTTAAATAAATGAATAAAAGTTTTTATGGCAACCTGTTCATTCATTAGTAATTCCTGCAATCCCGTTTTTAACCAAATTTCCAATAATTTGAAGCAATTCTTAATACATTAGCAATACTCATTTTACGCCGGGATTGTGATAATCAGACTGAATAAAATGGTTTCCCGGAATAGATTTGGGGTGAGTTGGTACAAATATTTGCATAATAGAAGTAGTCCTTTGCTACTGTCTTAAAAGAGATAATGACAAGGCGCTAGACAATATTTACGAAACCAAAATCAATTTAAAATGAGTATGTTTGGAAACGTTTTCGTTTAAAATGGGTTGGAATAATAAAGTTACCGTCAAATAACCGTGGAACAGGTATCTAATAAAATACGTCTGCCAAACGGTGTATCATTAGGAATATATCTGCAGTTAAGTTTATCACTAATTATTTAACCCTTAGTCGCGTGCCTTCTAATGCTTAGTCTCCGAGGCTCCTAGAAATATATTCTTGAACCCTTAGTAGTCGTTTTTTATATATGATTTCATTTGAAATTTGAATAATGGTAAGGTAACAGTGGCGTAGTGAAAGACTGACCCCCGAATAAACACCTTTGGAAGATTGTGATTATCGCCAATTTAAATGGGTTGTTGGCTGAATGATTCTGTGGTTCTCTAATCCGCAGAATCCAAGGTTGCGTGATTACTCTTAGTGTGTAATAATGAGAATTCGAATATTTCCAATTTAATTATTATTTTTTTGGTAAACTAATGTTTAAGACAAGATTTTTTATGCATAGCACAAAGGGTAACAATTATTTTACAAGCAATAATTATTCGCCTGAAACACTCATTTCACATTGAAAAATCGCCTGATAAAAGATACATGACGCCAACGGGACTTGAACCCGTGTCCTTTCGATTTCTGGTCGACAGCTCTGACCACTGAGCTATGGCGGCTTATCTCTTATCCGCGAAATAATTCAATATATACTTTCATTCAACAATTACTGCTTATTACATTTTTTTCACCTGAAAACAACCAACTTTATTTTATATGAGAAAGGCATTGTAAGTGCTAACTCTCTCACTAGATGGCGTCGAGACAAATTGTCTACATTTTTTGGTGAAGATACTTGAACTTGAACGCCAACGGTGGCGTCATGTATCTTTTATCAGGAGATTTTTCAATGTGGATGAGTGTTTCAGGCGAATAATTATTGCTTGTAGAATAATTATTTCCAATTTAGTTTTTATTCCAACAAAACTCACGTTACAATAATTTTATGAACAAAACAGATCGCGTACGCTAGAGGAGATTTAGGGCTAAACCGACGGCTAGACCGCAGGAAACAGAATAAATTATTTGCCGCGCGAGGTATCTCGCGCATGCTTACAGTGATACCCAAAGGTATTAGAAGAACGAGATATGCTATGTTGGCCGTCGGACCGTAGCCGGAGTACTACCTAATTAGGGTACTTTGAACGGTATCGGGAAGTGTACGCACAGAAATCTGTTCTATGTATTAGTGCGGATACCTTAGCGATGCCTTAGCGTAAGCGAAGGTGTGCAGTAGTATTGGTGAACAAAACCGGCGACACTCGGCAAAACAATTCCACTCAGTACGAACTGCGCATAGCACATCTCGTTCTTCTAATATCTTTGGTGATACCAGTCTCACATGAATTTAGGTAACAGTAATGTTGTCATTATTTTCGGGAGATGTAAACTCCCTATAATTTACCCTACACACCTATCCGAGAACCTGACTCCACGAACGAGAAAAGTAATATTAATAGTTTTCAGTTTACAATTTTGATAAAAGATGATTTGTATTCTTGTATATATATATATATATATATATACACATTTTTGTAATGTTGAATTGTTCTGCTTCTGGAGATAAATGGACTGGCATGGATATGCCGTAATTAATACACCAAATCGATGGGCAGTTCTAGATTTCTTTGCTTATCATAAACATTAGAGGATGTACACATATACAATCTCCTTCCCAATAGCTTGATATCAGTAAATAGAATGAATATATTAAAAAAAAACCGTTTGCTCTTAAGATCAGCGAGCTAAATTAAAATGTACTTATGTGAGTTTCGTAGTAAACAATTATATTTAGATTTTTATTTTTAATTTGTATTTTTAAGTTAAGAAAGTGAAATGCGTATATTTCTTTTATCTTAAAATAAAAAAAAATCGGACAGTATAACACCCACCGTCAAGCCAAGCGTGGAGAAAAGAGTCTGGCCAATTTATTAAAAATCTCTTCAAATTATTGGTAATCCAGTTAAAAACGGGATTGCAGGCCATTTCCTGATAAACTTTTAGTAAATTCCTAATAAATCGGAACACGTGTTCATGCACCAGCATTTGCCTTAATGATATACAATGACGAAATGCGGAAATGATTTTTATGAGCACGTGTTCCGACAATGCGATGATATATTCGTGTTTCAATAAAAGTTTATAAGTAACTATCAATTCATTCGTTAAGGGCCTGAAATCCCATTTTTAACCGGATTACGAATAATTTGAAGAGATTCTTAATGAATTAGCAATATTCAATATTAGTAATTTTTCTTCGTGAGGGACTCAGATTATGAGCGAAATTGGCCAGGAATGATCCTTCCAGGTTTCCATCCCGGGGTGACTGCACAGAAAGTAAATCGATCGTACGCCCCTGGCAAAAACCAAATAGGTATGTTTTTTTAACTTCTAGGCAGTTGTGGCTTGTGGCTTGAAGCCACGTGCAAAGAAAGGTACTTTTCTTACAAGATAGAATCACGGTAGAGTGGATGGCAAGAAGATAGGTATAGGTAGTGGTCCTAGATGGAAGGTATGCAATAGCCGAGGGCGGCTTGATTGGTGGTTGCGGTCAGAATTTTCTGACTGACCTACCATATTATTTCGTGAAACAGAATCCTGGGTAGCCATTTGGAGATTGAATTATTATTTATTAAATTTGATGGTTAATGGCGGTAGCTACCTACCTACCAAATTAATAATTCGTTTCATTTGTTAAATCGGCGTAAAGGAGCTGTAGAAAATATCAATATGTGCTAGATATTTGGATAAATAAACTTAAGTGCACTAAGAACCATTGTTTTTTATTTTGAATTGACCTGATTGATACCAGGTCCGACCCGTCACATACCTCTTCTTGTACAACGTACAAAGGAGATAAATAATGAAAGAAAGACATTCTATAATCCAGCCTCACGATGAATGGATAAAATAATAATACGATTTGGTATCGGATATTACCTACTCGTGCCATGTTCTGTGTTTGGTTCCGTTCACCTCTCGGATGATAAACACACGAAACCAATAATATTTAACCGCTAAACCCTACGGTACAGCTTGAGAGCTACATAATAGCAGACAACAGTCCGGTGATCCGTACCTGCCAATTACCTCCGAACATTATAACGCGAGAAACGGCCATAAAAACACGCAAACAAAACCTTTTTCAAAACATAACCTCTCCATGCTTCCCGCTTAAAGTTTTTTATGCGCGCGCAGAGAGAGACACATAGCTCACGTGGCCGCAAGGTGTATAAACCCATCTCTCTCCCACAAAAACAAAGAGAGACGGAGAGCTCACGTGGCGCCCGCCCAGATAGCCGCGTCCCTCTTGCGCAAACTGGAGTGGGAGGCCGGCATTCAAGATGGCGCCGTCGCTATCGGCACGTCTCGCGTCAGTGCTACAGTTTTATTTAGTTTACATGCGACAAACGTGCGCGACGCGTGTAAAACTAAATCACGGATACTCGACTCGATGTATTGCAAGTACTGCGCGGGAGTTTGTTGTTATTATTTTATATTTTAGTGTCATGTGGAATTGTTTTGTTTGCGCGCGCATGCTGCGCAACAAGTGAGATGGGCGCGAGAAGCTGGCGGCGGGCGGCCCAGAGTGTGTTCGGCTGCCTGGCCCTGGCCTGCGGAACCCTGCTGCTGTACCAGGCTGGAGCTGGGCCCGTGGCTGGCCCCCGCCCAGGGCTCCCGCTGGAGGGACCCGCGCCTCTACCCGCACTGGAGGCCGTGACACCCCCGCCCCCGGCGACGGCTACCCCTAGGCCGCTGCTCACATCTCTCCAAGATTTGTTTATCAGTGTTAAGACTACGAGACATTACCATGATCTGAGGTTGCCCATCATTCTCAAGACCTGGTTCCAATTAGCAAGAGAACAGGTTTGTTTACATATTGTTTTCCTATGTTTTGATTGTGTTTGGTGTCTAAAATTTAATAAAACTTTCGGTCCTTCAATGTTATTTTAGAAAGTGAACCTACAAATTTATTTGAATCTACTAACCACACTGTCAGTTACTAGCAGTGGTGTACAGTTAAATTTTATTTGCTAGTTCCGTAAAAGTATTTAAATATGTTTTTATAGAATCACGCAAAAAGCAGATATTGAATTATTTCCTACCCTTATAGAATAATGTTTTATTTTATAACCTATTAGCAATAGAAATGATACAAACTGCCATCTATAAAATAATTACATAATCCTTGTTTTATCCGTATGGATGTATTTTGCTAAATTTTACATGTTCACGATAACATGACGCGACTAATAAAAATTAAAAAATAGTAGTAGGTAACCTACCTACTAATTTTCACAGTACAATTTTCGTGAAATGTCATTTCAATGGCGCTAATACAAATAATAGATTTAAAGGTTGCAGATTTGAAATATTACCTATAAGCAGGTATACAGTAAATAATAACAACATTAGGATTATTTGTACAGCGCCGTTTTTGCGAAAAATCACCTCAACAGCTGTGTACTAATATAACCTTCTTGCCTTTCATTTTCATTACTATGATTTATTATTTAATTTCTACAAAACACTGTTTTAACCTTTTTTTTTATTTGGTACATTATTTTGTTACAATTTATGTTTTCCAGTAATGTAGGCCTCACTGGGTGGCTTGCCCGTGCTGAGGCCTTCATTTTATAATATGAAAATCTAATCTACATATTACATTTAAAGAGAAGATAGTAAATTTGAAAAGAAAAAATAATAAATTTAAAATTAAAAATAAAAATACATAATAATACATTTAAAATTAAAAAATAATACAATGAAAATAATCTTGTGTGTTTGTGAGTGATGTGTGTTTATGTTGGTTTTGTGTGTTACGTGTAGGTTTTATTTTTATTTTATGCTATGACATTTTGGTAATATTGTCTTTTTTGTTGTTTAATCCATTTTGTAATTTTGTGTGTGAATTTATTTTTATTTTCCTCAATTTTAATTTAAATTTTTAGACTGTTGAAAGCTTTTATTGCATGGTATTGGTAGTGTCTTTGTCCAAAGGTTGAATTTACTGTTGGAGTTTTAATGTTTTCTTTGTACGCTTGTCTAACTGGTCTGTTAGTGTTATTTTGTGTATGTTGAAATTTATTTTTTTTGTTAAAAATGTAGTTTAGTATTTATATTTATTTTTTATTTATATTTATTTTTTTATTTTTTTTTACAAATAAATGCGTTACATCGCCCGCCAAACCAAGCCTACTTTAAAAAAATACATTTATTTGTATACACTATATAATACTAGAATATGAACTTGATTATAATTTTAATAATTTATATATGGTAATACAAGCTTTCTATGTAAGCTCGTTCATATTATTACCCTCGTACCTCGTAACAATAATTCCATGATCCGTGAGTATTCATCGCATTTGATGGCTTTTTGCCTCCGAAACCATCCAACCACCTGCCGCTTTTATCTGAAATTAATGAAGCAGCTATCCAAATTAATTGTTATTTTGATTATTGTTAGGAACTACCCGGCTTCACCCGAGCTCTTAACGCTATTTTATTATTATCAATCAATTTGAGAAATGAGAAAAAAATAATAGGTATAACGTCTTACTTTTTGACATTAATTTTATGAGCTCATGTTGGAAATGCCGATACGAGCTTATTATACAGACAGTTAATTAATATTTTTTTATTTACAACTAGCTGTACTATGTACGTTACTGTGGCTCAGTCTCTCTGTGCAGATAGAGAAGCAATAGCGCGTTTTGCACTTACGTCTAACAGATGGCGCTGTTTTTACGTGTCACAGGTGACATCTATATAATATAGGTATATAAAGACACAATGCGTATTCGAATGCAACGTTGTGTCAAAATTTCAAAGCAATCGGTGAAGAACTTTTGGAGATTTAAGATTTTGAACAAACGAATATTAACATTTTTATTTATATAGATCATTGACTTACATCAATAATATACATAGATTACATAAAATTTTTTTTTTTAGAATCCAAATTATGTTTATCATATCACATTTATTTCTGTTAGTACTTCTCATCCAGGAAGAGGATTATAGTAAATGTTCTTAGCCGTTATATGTATAAAAATGGGGAACACGCATAATTACGTTCAATAGTATTATATAGTACATATTATGGTGAAGGTAACGAAAATAATGAAATTAAAAGAAATACCTTTCTATGTATGTATTTAGAAATTATTATTAAATTATTTAGAAAATAATATTACCGAGCGAGTTAATTGTATGTAGGTATCGATACGTCCTCACACATAATAGTTGTGTAAAATTCACAACGCCAGAGCTCACGGTCCGAAAGTTTTTCTGTTTCTGTCAATCGAGTGTCTTGCATTATAATTAATTATAATCGAATTTTAAGTTCTGTCCATTGTGTCCGTTTTAGATTTGCAGTGACCATAATTCGATGTGTTTAGGTACGAGTAGGTACCATGTTATTATATCTGCCACCCCGTGCGTGACGTGACTGACGTGGCACGAAGAATAAACATAACCTCACCACGGTGACTGGTGACCGTCACGGTCAGAGCACATGCTACTGCCATGTGCCCAATCCGTTTTATATGCTACTTCATTGATCATTTTATATGTATTTTTTATTGCTTTGAAACATAGATCAAAGGAGACTCCAAAACTCGAAACCAATGAACTATAGGAGGTCTAGTCCGGCCATTCATCCTAGTCTCCAAATTCGCGATATTGCAAAATTCGTCATTCAGTCCAAAAATTTTAGTTGTAAATTCCTAATAAATCTAAAAAGCAGCTCGGCTCAAAACACACGTCAATATATTTTCCATATTCTAATTTCTTATTTATATTCTGAAATTTTCGCGTTTGCAAATTTTTACCCGAAATTCGCACTTTTCGGGCAAACATAGCAGATTTTAGTATTTTTCTGATATTTTAAAATAAGAATACTTTAAACATTACAAGAAAATATTACTATACCCATGGTTTTGACAAAAAAATTACTTACTGACTTTGACAAATGATCGATTATCCGCCACTTTTTTGTTGTTAACATCACTTTTGTTTGGAAAATACTATCGCTCAAATGTTTCTCAAAAATATGGCGAATTTGGAAAGAAAAACGCCAATTTCGACGAAAAATACCGCGAACTTTTCAAGTCCCTACTTATAATCGATTGAATTAGGTAGATATTATATTAGTATGTGAATACATTTTTTTCCATTGGCGTACCTAACAGGTGAAAACCAATTGGTAGTTACCTAATGTTTACTTTACATATCACAGATTTCTCAATAAAGTATGATTTTGACCTGCAAAATTGACGCGGACATTTCAACACCATAGGTGTGCCTGACTTTCTAATTTGGCGACAGAAAGTGGTGCTGCCTTTTAAAGTGAACTGTTTAAATAACCCTTTTTAATTATTTTGGTGCATCATCGCCGAATTGGTAAAAATGCATTATTTAAATGTCCAAAAATAGTATGGTTAATCAATTGCTATAATATCCTTTGGCAAATAGCTCACCCAGTGCTGGTTGTATATTATTAATGGTCCACTGGACACTGGTTACTTTTCCACACACGTGTGCGTGGGAAAATCACGACCGTAAAAAAAAACGGAGGAAATAAACCTCGGCATAATGTGCACTGAATTAAAACAATCATGCATTCGGAAATTGCGTCTCGCTTCGGCTCCGATGGGGTAGACCAATCTGAAGGACATAATATGGAGCATTCATAATTCACTGGATAGGTAACTACCTATTACCTATGAATCATGGATAATAGAATCAAGGCGAGATACGGCACCTAAGCTTTTGCTGCTAGAGCTATCCCGATGAGTTACAAAACTCATTGCAGGACGCGAGTCATTATGCCAAGTAGGCTGTATTCAGTCATTCTTTAACGAGAGTCGAATCTTAAACCCTAGGATCCAAAATCAAAAATTAAGACCGCTACGCTACTATACTTGTCAACCTCCTTGACACAGATTCTGTCCTAGAAAAATGCCTTCTATCTTTTCTTATGATTCGACTTACATTCTTTCCACATAATAATCAATTACCTATTCTCAAATCGCCTTCATTTCTTACATTTATTAATATTTCCATATGTTGAATAAATAAATTTTCTTAATTATTTCCTTCGTATTATTAATTTACGTAATTGTATATTATTTCTTAAAATCTGTCGTTTGAACTATGAAAAAATATGTTTAATTAACAGATGAACTAATGTGTACCAGACTTTAACGTGAGAAAAGCAGTGTAATGGATGTTAATGTAATAAATAATCACACGTCACGCCATTGCCTCCACAATCTCAGTCCCCAGTTCCCATGGCTCCCCTCATTCATCAACTCGTATCCAGATTGCAGTGATTTAAATTAAACTATTCATCGGGGGTAATTAAACAATGAAACAAGTGGCCGACACGTTACAGCGGTTTTCTCACACTTTTAAAAATTATAATTGTGTTTGCAAAATATATGATTTTAGCTTACATTGCAGCTGTTTAACCGATAAGTAAAACATAACTTGGTTGTTTATCACCTTCTTCAGCCTATCGGAGGTTGGCTATCATCAACTGACAGCATATAACAACTCTCTATATATACCTACATCACTAGCATCAGTTTATTTATAGTTTTCTGATGGTGACGTTTTGTAGCAAAAGCTCTGTAAAGCCACACAATTCGTGAAATATGAATAAGCAGAAAGGAAAACCTTGTGTTCGATAAAAAAACTGTAACAATTATCTCTGAGGTCATGAAATTTTAACAGTTTTTACTCACTGAATTGTCAAAGTTCACAATATTTTCAGGTTAGCGAAATTTTTATCATGTTTAGAATTATCCCATTTTTTTCCTTCAAAAAGCAAGTAAATATGTCAAATTGTTTTATTTCTCTTAATCTCTTTTCGGACTAAGCCGGGTGTTAAAACTGGTTATAATGAAATGGATCATTTTACATTTACTGGAAAGATGTTCACTTTAACGGAAGTTTCCATTAGGTACTTAATTAAATTGAATTTTCAAGAAATTTCCCCGACGGAAAGCAGCTATTTCAAGGAAAGCTGCATTTAATTTGCACTGTGCATTGCTGTACATTTCTAACGAATAAATTTACCAGGAGAAGTTTGCTACCACCTCTTCTGCTCCCTATTCTCCTGGGATTTTAAACATGAGTCTCCTACTTTTAAGTGTAATTCCATTAAAGTGGACTGTAGAACAATCCCTCTGTGGTGAAGTAGAAGAAAGTTTCTTTAGTTTCCTCCTTTGGACTACTCTCCTGATACCTGGTGTTTCTTGTTTTGAAAGGAATTACACGATATTATAATGAAGGAACTGGATTGTCAGATGCAAAATAATATCGATATTTTTTTTTCGTTCTGTTTTTCCCATCGTTCTACTACGTACGGGATATTTTCTGTAGCTACACCTACGTGGAGGAATAAATACAATTTCGAATTTTAATAGAAAATCATTTTATGGTACGAGTACCTAACAACTTATTTTAAATTTGTTCTGAGTAGTTTTATAGTGCCTAACAACTTATTTTAAACATGTTCTCAGTAGTTTTATAGTGCCTAACAACTTATTTTAACCTTGTTGTGAGTAGTTTTATAGTACCTAACGACTTATTTTAAACATACTCTTAGGACGGGTTGTTTCGGAGAATTTGAACAATTCATCAAATTTCAACGTTCATTTTCGGGTTCTGTGAAAGACTTATTCAAGTTCTGTTTTTATATCATTGTAGGCTAGTTACTTGACAAAACTGAAATAAAAACAGAACTTGAAAAAATCTTTCACAGAACTTGAAAATTAACGTTGAAATTTGATGAATTGTTCAGATTCTCCGAAACAACCCGTCCTTAGTAGTTTTATGTTTCGAAACCTTGGTAATTACAAGAAAATATAAGAAATTGAAGTTAATGCTTTCTACCTCTTTTTTCACAATTTTCAACAATATATATATTTATTTAGTAAATATTATAAAACAAACAAAACAAAATCATAACAATTTGACGTTATGTTCTATTTTTTAATTAATATTTCAAAAACACTTAATGTTGAAATGGAATTTCGAGTTGAAAATAATTGCGATGATCTAGAAATTCTATAAAGAACAAGCTGTACAATTTCACGCCTTTCGCGTTTTGGATCAGGCGTCTATAGCAGATTTTCTGTCTGAAAATCCGGAATTGTGCCGTAAATGGATTAAAGCACTATTAGCGTGAAATAACAATTCAAGGCCGCTTGCTCGTATTGGTATACAAATTGTTGACTGACCGTTTTTATGTCATTTAATTTTTTTTTAATTTATCAGGTAAGTTCGGTCTTTTATATATTTACTAATAAAATTGATTTTTTTAGTGAAAATCCATCACTTAATAGCTTTTATGTTTGTGTATTTTGATAGTATTTGCCTTAACTCTTAACATTTTCTTTTTACTGTTGAGTAAGCCGTAATTAAAAAGGCTTATATGCCAGCGCAAACAAACTACGAGTCTTTCAACTCGATGTGCCAATGGCAGTAGGAAGACTGTCTGCTGTCAGCATTTATTGTTACTGCACAAGACGTTGCATTGGAAATTTTGCTGCAACTGTCGTATATTTTCTAATGCAAAATGACACAATAATATTTTTTTTTCTGTCTGTATCAGTCAATCAATTACTGTCAAAACGCACTACTCAGCAAAAAGGTTACACGTAGAGTTCGCATTCCATACAATGGTGACAGAATAAATCATCAAAATGATAATTCATCACATCTTAAAAAAGTTATATAAAGTCATGGAAAGTGATGAAACAAAAACATTATTAACTGGGTTAAGTAGGTTAGGTTAGGTTTAAATTTTATTTTTTTTCATCGTTTTTAATGACTTTATATCACTTTTTAAAGGTGTGTTGAATAGTCACTGTGTTGAGTTATCATGGAACCCCATACATCATAGGTTCAATTATATTTAAATAGAGAAATATGTAAACATTTGCGTTTGTAAATGAATTGATAGGTAGGTACCTACCCATCCTGTAATTTAGGAATTAGGTAGGTACCTGCTAACTCTCTAAATTTGGAATGGATTTTGTAAATAACGTTGTTAAATTTGGTCTCGTATATGGATAATTTAAAATGAAATAATCTACCTAGTCTAATTTCCATGGTTCCGGCTATATAAAACACAACCTCAAGGGCATTTTACAAAGTACGGTCACAACTTAACAAAGATAATAGTTTTACACATTACGTGCTTAACATATCGGCATTTTCATTCTGTTTCGTACTTAGGAACACGCGGTTAAAAATTATTTGTCTGATGGAATTCTTTATTTAGAACATTAATTTTAATCAAATTATAGTATCTAATAGTTGACGTGCACCCGGCGTTGCTCGGGGTTGTGCACGATTTGGAGTAAAGTTTGAGGTTGTGAATTTGGGGATAAACATGAACTTTTATCTACTTTCTATAAATATAATATATATATGTAAACCTTCTGGAATAAATTCTCTAAGTGATAGTGAAAACCCTAACAAAATCCGTTCGAGAGCAATGTTGCGTTTAAAAAAGCGCACAAACAGACAGACGCGGATAGCAACTTTATTTTATACTACTTAGAGATGTACACTTTCAAAATGTGTGCACTACTAGTAAAGGCATATTTATTTATGAAACAAACATTATTGAAACTTTTTAAATACAAAATAATAGCAAACCTTTCCTCAATTTGTTAATCAATCCCTTAGATTTAACAGGAGATAATATAATATTTCTAGCACTATTAAACGGTACGATGAGAGTGTTGGGGTCATGCCAACCGGCACTTGCTCAATTCAGAACTCACAGGTTCGCCAAAGCATTGGGAATGATGGCCCTAGGTGGGCCCGCTCTATTCCCGCCCGGCTATATAATCCCATCAATGAATTTATGGCACCCGAACGATGCCATTTGGCGCCGGTCCAGTTCTCCGTCCCCGTCCTGTATTATTATAATTCAGTTTTGGATGAGAACTAATGAAGCGGGAGTTATATCGATTACCGTGGCAGATGAATTAGAACACCCCATTAAATTTCCTGGCTTCGAGGATGTGGAGAGAGTTTATCGGACAATATTTTACAATTTTGCATCATGGTAATATTTGTTTGGTCGCAGCTTCAGTGGGATGAACAGTAAATAGTGTATTAGTCGTTATGTTGTACAATTAGCACAAGCGTTTGCCTGGATTTAAATTTCCTGCTGTCATTAATTGCTTGTTTTGTGGGTGACTTGAATGGAATGCCTTCTATCTGGCATAATATTTCTTTACGTTTTTCGTGAAATCGTTCAATCTGCTTACAAAGCATAGTATTGTTTTGACTTATGTTTATTTTATAAACTGGTCCAGCGATGTGACCACTTCAGCAGTTAGCGCTACCTAACATATGGTAACTTGTAATAAAATATTGCTTTGTTGATAAATTTTAATACTTTTTTCCTTATTGTGAACTCTTCAGTTCAAATCATCCTTCCATCCGTAACACCTGAAAATCAACCCTTATTCCTCTCGACCGTGATATGTTATTTCTTTCTCCATAGAATTGTTAAAATTATACCACTTAGCTACAATAAAAAAAATAACAACCAGTTTCAATCAGGACCTAGAGGGGTTGCCTTGGGTTTACTTTATGGGCTGGGTAATAATTGAGACTTGTATCTTGTATGGGGGTACGAAACGGGTTAAATGCGTGCGTGCGTGTAGGTCGCGTGCCAATAGACCACCTAGTCGTTTTATTGTTATTTTGTCACTTGGGACGAAGAGCTCTCGAACCGCACGCTGATTTTGGATTTATGAGTATCTACGCGCATGGCGATGCCATACGTAGTAATGCAAAATCATGTGTTTTTGGTTTGAAAATTTGGTTGCCTAGAAATGTTTCAGATGCTTTAAATAAATACCGCGACTATAATACATCTTCGCATTTGAAATAATCGAGTATTTTTTAGATAAGTCTTTTTAGAAGCCCAGAAAAAAATAATGTATAAGGCCTATGAAAACTGCTTTAAAGTTCAAAATCTCCTACTTACGAACCCATTTTCGGTTATGATTTTACTGTATAATATGGCAAATTAAGTTATTTATAAAGTGATCGAAAAAAATTTAAATATTTATGCCTGAACATCCACAAAATAAAATAAAAGGCACTTTTAAGCCATGTTTTTTTCTTGCATAAATCAAAACAGGCGGATGGTGTCAAGCGGGAATTTAAACCTTATCGCCATCTACGTAAGGGTTGTTATTGATAGCGGCTCAATTTAAAATATTACACGACGTAGTGCATCGCCTTAAATTATAATAACACTTGATTTCAATGGTGCGCTTTTGTGAAATGTCACCCCGAGTTCCCTGTAACCTTAAACATCGACTGTCAAAAGGTACGTATAAACCTTAGAGTGACAATATACAGTATAAACGAATAATTGTCACTCTTTTCAACAAATGCAATGGTACCAACGTCGTATTAAGGCGACATAAGACCAATAACGGGGGTTTGCTCGACGCTCACATTTTCATTATTTCTGATGTAAGTATTAACCGTTTAAATTTTAAATAGTATCCAAATATTACTTCAACTGTTTCCAACTAGTTTCCTTTGATGTTGGTAAGTAAATGAAATTTCGGTAAGCCTTATTTATTCAGACTCCTTGGTCGTATATCTGGGCTTAAACTGAAGAATCCTCTCTTTTCTCACAAATTTAACATTCAGACATCTTTACGCATATTTAGGAAAATTTATTCAAATGGCTGGTTTTTGGATTATCTTTTAGGATGATATCTATTATTTCTTTAACTTTCTAGCTTGTTTACGTAGATATTATAGATGCACATTCTTATTGTTCTTCTTCTACCCTCTCCTAATCTTCACCCTGCAGATGCATTGCTGAAAGCATTTTCAAACTAGAACCAGTTACACGGCGATAAATTCATATCACCCTCGGAAAAAATTATACTGCACATAAGCAATATATTTTTAAATACATCCATTTGAATTTTCACTTTTGTTTACAGTAATATTAATTATTTTCTTTCATACCAATGCAAATCTTGGACGCGTAACTTGACCCACTTCCCGAAATCCGATCGAACTGAAACTCGGCAAATAGACTCGTTGTCGATTATAATAAATTCTATCAACTTTACAGCAGTTGATATGCGAAAAAATGTCGGCCATATCGGATCGAGATTTGGCTCAGTTGTTAGCGCGTTTGACTCCAATCCCTGGGGAAGAAGGTTTATTCTTCAGTCAAATAATTTTTTTAATGTTTTGAACCTTCACAGCAGCTAAGAGCCAGTCTCTGGGGAGGAAGGTTCAATCCTTAGTCAAACCAAATAAATATATTTTTTTATTACATAATGTATTATTAACATTATTGTAAAAATATATTTTTTAATTCTAGCAGGCATTACATTAATTTAAATTTTATTATCACTAAATACCCATTATTATAATTTTTCTGCATTTAAATATCCTGGCGCCCTAGGGCGTCTGACCAGGGGGCCTACTCTGTATCTTTCGAGTTAACAAACCAGTAAGTTCGAGGTTTAACCTTTCCTTGCCGGTGCTGTCAACTGAGTGAACATCGTCTCTAATTAATAAAATATCTATCTAAATATACTAAACAGAGAGCGCAAATTTTAGGTATTCTTCCGCAATGGTGACCGGATAAATCATCAAAATGGTAATTCATCACATCTTTAAAAAGTGATATAAAGTCATGGAAAGTGATGAAACAAAAAAAAATATTGACTGGGTTATGTAGGTTAGGTTAGGTTTGGTTTAATTTTTTTTTCATCGTGTCTAATGACTTCATATCACTGTTTAAATGTGTGTTGAATTGTCACTTTGTTGAGTTATCATGGAACCCTCCGCAATACATTTATGTATTGCATTAAGTAATTACAATATATAAATATTTACCGAGTGTATAACACCGGAGGAAGACGAATTTTTTAATACCGTAAGGGAAGGGTTAATACGGGTTTGTGGCGTGGCTAAACTGGCGTCAGGAAAGTTTCTAAAGATACAGAGTAGGCCCCCAGGCCTATAGAATTGACAAAATGCTTATCGAATTAATCATTTAATCTAATTTCATTACTTAATATTAAAAATAAAACAACGAAGAGAAAAACTGTTCACAGTTGGAAAATAAAATTATTTATTGCACTGTGTGTAAAAAAAATGTTTCTGCTCCAGTTCGTATTTTTCCTACAATATTATTGTAACTTGTATATTTAAAAATTAATTGATCCCCGATTATTTATTTCAAATCCGCTCTGTCAATAGTTTTTTTCGTACCGTTTCCCCATAGTTATTACCTCTCCCTATTCAAAATTCCATTTCCGAATAGCCTTTCACGGCTTTATTTTTCCGATATGGATCTAAATTTAAGACAATTTGAGGTTTTACTCTTTTTATGTATTAAGTTATTAGAAAAATATACATAATTTAGTCTTTCACTACCCGAATTTCCTGCTTTAACCTCACTTTTAATTCCCGAACGAAATGCCCACCGAGATAAATATGATTATTAACAAAGCATAGACCACACGACATCTATCGGTTTTCCTTCACACTCAAGTGACCATCGTTTATAAATAGCCGGGCCGCGGTTTCGTCTTCACGCTCGATTAGCGCTATCGGATGCATTCGGTCGGCGATGCGTTTTGCGGTGGCCGGTTCGATGTTTGCCTACCGAACCGGAGAGTTATTAAATCATTTTCGCCTTTTTCCCAACACGGCTGAGCTGACCGCATGTCCCTCGCCGATTTGGCCGCCATTTGTTTAATTTATGCCCAGTCAGTGATTTCGCTTTTGGACTTTTGTTTTCCACGACGCTCGAATGCGTCCGTTTACTGTTTCATTTTCAAAAGGCTAGACAAAAATAAACCGACTAAAGTCTACGTTCTCTTATTTCATAGATTTGGGTTTAGGAGGAGTCACGCTGCGTACGAGAAATGTTGAAATACATAGCTTTTTCGTGTGGACGAGTACAGTTCTAAATTCAGCATTACGCTGGTGATTGTCTTGTTAGGACTTATTGTTCGAGCATCCTTACTGAATCTGAAATTATGCTGTTCCCATACAGCGTTAACATGGGCGTGTGTTACCGTTGATTAGTAAAAATCGCCTTGCTATTATTGAATTTCCCCGTGGAGCCTTGTGCTTTAGAGAAAATATCTCGGTAGACCTCTAGGTTATGTTAGGTCTAATGTTGCCAAAAGTTACAATGTGATTTGAAGTGGTGTATATACGATGGCCTTTTCACGTCGTTACATGCTTACTAGATTACTGCATCTAGTGATGATACATTATCCTTTAGACGGCACACTATAGTGCATATGTTCAGGTAGACCTATCGTCATAGCATGACACCTTTGATGAAGATGGTGATTTAACTACGATAAAAATACCATGTTCACCGTAAAGAACTTATTTAGAAAAAAACGTTACAAGCTTAACCAAATGTGGTTATGGTTACCCGCGTGGTCCAATCCATCACCTCCACCTACATAATGTGAGTCAAAGGTATATCAACAATCAACTGTTTACACTTTTAAAGGTTTATCGGATAAAATTGCTCTCTTATCGCGTTCGTAGAAAAGAAACGGTTTCATTCCATTGTGGTTACTTCTTATCTAACTCCGTTCATGGTTTATCGTTCTATTGGCAAATATTGACTTCCTTGTTTGTAGGCGGATCACGCGTGGGCCTGGCTTTTCGTGTTATTTATGCAGGACCCTGGCTTTGAGTCTTGCCCAGGATGCCAATTATTTTTTCGGGTTAGTTTTGCTGAAGGAATTGTGTTCGCCTTTGAACAAGAAGGGAAGTTTAATACTCGCAACTTATTCGTTTTATTTCTTATCTTTCTATTTAATTTTCTTTGAATATTATTAATATTGTTGCCATGTTAACTGTTTTTGTCTTATTTGTCAACTGTCTACTGGTGCTGTTAATGAAATATCTTCACTTATTATGGTTATATGATAAAAAAAAATGGTGGGGCTAGGAAGATGTAAACAATTAGCCAGTTGCCTATTGCTTAACATTCCCTTATCTGTTTCTTTCAACCTCACAACATCTTCATTATGGGAATACCAAAGTTTCGCTGTCATTAATACTTACATAATTTAACTAAAACGTGATAAATATACTCTCATTAGTACCTTATTTTATACGACCATCTTTGAATTATTTTTTAACTCATAAATTAATACATCGTTAATTTGCTGTTAGCCAGAATTGAACCCAAGATCTCTGGTCACAGAGTCAGGGATTTTACTGGCCTACCACGGTAATTGTCATCAAAATGTATTATAAAATAGGTACCAACACAGGTACGTCATTGTTTTTAGACAATTTTAGACAATTATACCTCCATATAATGGGTCAATTCAAACGTTCACAATTCACACAGATATCTTTGAAAATAAATCTATTTCTTAACGTGTTTGCGGTATTAGGATCATTTACACATTTCTATCCAATTGTCTTGGCGTGGTTTCGCGATATGCATGCAAATTGTGGTTTCTTTAAGGTTTCCGCCTTTCCATCCAATAATTTACTTAACATTTCTACCTCCGAAAGAAATAAATGTTTCTGGTTTGTATTATACCTACCTAAATGTACTTACATTTGTATGAGAGAGCGTTTCGTGGATATTTTGGAAGGGGTGGGTACCCACCCTGGTTTTATAATCAAATTTTCCGCTCAGTTGGAAATTACGTTGCCTCGGGCCACTTACTTTAAATGAGATGTTTCACCTATCTATTTTTCAGTGGCGCGCAGTAACTTTTACCTGTTTTCCCTTATTGCATTAGTATTTTTGGTATTACACCCATGTATTAACGTGGATAGTGAAGAAAAACGCTTGGAAGTACTCTGTTCTTCAGAACTGGTCACTTTTGTACAAAAAATTCAAATCGATGATTTCGTTGTTAATAAAACTTTTAGAAACTATATTAAATTTTTATAATAAAAACTCTTGATTCTCCGTACGCCACTGCTATATTAATATTTCTCATAATTTCTCGAATAGGCACCGTAAACTGACCCACCCACTGAGTTGTACAGTTTTTACAAAAAAAATACGTTTACGTAGAATTTAAAAAATTCTTAATTTTTCTTGTTGAAGATATTAAAGATATTAAAAGTTGAACCTTCGTTACCATAACTTTTTAAATTAGAAGCAGTCTCTCTCCGTCATTATACAAGTTAAGGTTTGTAGCAGGTATTACAAAAAAATACCCGCTTAATTTTTTATGTACTTTTGATATGGTATTCCTGAAAAATGATAACATTAATTTAACCCCTCTACGGAAATCACATCCCATGTTTACACTAATCACACTTAATTTGTTAACTGTTCAGTAACAGATAGTTGTAACAGTGCTATCAATGAGCCCCCATTAAACGAGTAGAATGGGGGGTGGTTTTTATGTTATGTGTATGTTAGTACTAGTTCCATTGGTAACACCCCCCCCGTTCCCCGCGTGCCTTGGTTAGAGCGGGTGTTTGTGACCCCAGCGTGGGAATATAATATGTATGAATATAGCGGGGGTCGGGGTATCAGATACCCCTCTATATGCATAGGCAGATCATATTTTGATGGTTCTTAAACTACATATTCATAAATACACAATTTGTTAAACTTGTTAGCAAATGATTTTTGATCGTTTAGACGTAATCTGCAAATCTTATAATCGTTATAGTTATTAATAAATATTATTGAAGTTTTTTGAATTTATTATTAAATATCATGTCTTAAATTTATGGTAGATAAGTCTACGAGAGATTAAAAAATATCAAGTCGTGAAATTTGAAAAACTGTTTGTGTAAGGAATTAACGTACAACTCGCAGCTTCTATTTGCGAGGTTTGTTGTTTTCATTTTGAAATATCATTTTAACTACCAAGAAAGCGACATGAATAATTAAATGAATGAAATGGAATCTTGGAAGTGGAAATTAACCCACTTTCCGATATCTGACCGAGCTGAATCTCGGCAGATGGACTCGTTGTCTATGACAGGCATTCTATCAACACAATATACGATATGCATTTTCAATTTACAACTATCTGATGTCAGAAATTGGGTTAATTTCCACTTCCATGATTTGCATTCATTCATTGACCAAAAAAATTGCAATTCAAATCGGTGTATTTAAAAAAAGAGAGTTGAAACACAGAAATTGCAGGGTAGTTAAAACTAGTCTTCAATAATCTTTGATGAAAAAAGGTTCTTGTTGTTGTAGTAAACAATTTGTCATTTTTAAGCAGCACAGTTGACAGACGACGATGTCCCATTTCTGTCTGCCTTCAATTAAATGTCGATAGAGTTTATTTATAGCAAACAGTTTGAGGAGTGTGACCCTCCGACGAATTGAACAGACAAGAAAGAAGTTCATCCGTTCCCATTCTCGTTTCCCTCCATCTCATCCAGCAAATTGTTCATAATAAACACTCGTCGGCCTTTTATCCCATTATGGGGTATCAATGGGCCACTTTGCTTTAATGGGACGCTCCGTGCTTTATTGTACGGGTGTCAAAAGCGTTGAATGAATAAAAAAATACATCGGATAAATGGGTGTGTCTCGAAACGATGCCGTAATCAAAATTCGCCATGAAAAGCGCATCGTAAATAATAAAGTGGTTTTTATTTTGCATAACCGTAAACATGATATTTATTCTGGCTACAACTTTGCAGAGATTTTGCCACTTCTGAAACGCAAACCCCTCTGTTTCCTCCATGTTTAGTCCATTATTGTGCCTTCACACCACTGACGTCAGAACACTTGCTCTATCCCCCCACCGTCCACCTACCTAAGTTTTAGGTCTCCAGAGAATTCTCTTTCCTGCAAGCTTAGTACTTATTAAGAAACCTCTTCGGTAGTCCTCCATTGGAATTGCAAATATTGAATGCGAATCATTTGGTGGTTTTATTTTGAACTGTAATCAATGTTTGACACAACTATTGGTGTTGCTGTGGTTAAAGTTAAAATTGGAAAGGGATTCCGACTTACCCCTGGTCTTTTATATTATGACCTTGTAGGACACTGTTGGTTATCACTGCACAAGCCTCCGTAATTGACTCGAATTAACGCACTGAAGGAACTGCACCGGATGATAAATTGTTGCAATATCACTCAGTGGTACTCCACACTGTCGGACAGGGACAGGTAATTGGGTAGCGGGTAATATGGTACGAATCATTGGTGCGGACAGTCGCGTCGGTCAGCTTTATATGACATGCTGTTATTTGTTTTTAATAGCTTTTTAAACTGTTTGGTCCTGATTTATTAATCCGACGGATGCCATTTTCATATTTTTATTTATATATTACAGAATTTATTTCACAGACGTAAGTAAACTTAAATTGTCCAACTAGGAATAATTCCCATTTTAGGTGTGTCAAATTGACAAGCGTATTTCAAAATAAGTGCCATTTATCTCATATATTAGAAAAAGAAAACATAGTACAAAATAATGTATGATTATATTAATCAAGTAATAAAGACAAGTAAAAAATTACAGATATATTATATAATATGTGAATTTTGATAGATATTGGTTATTGTTATGAACTGTATGACGGAATGCATTAAATATTTAGTGTAAAACAATCAACACAAAAAAAGTATTTTACCATAGTATGAAAATCTATTTTGTAATGTCCTTTAAAACTTAAAATAAATAAAAATAATAATTTTTGGTTTGACTGAGGATTGTACTCTCCTTCCCAGGGACTGGAATCAACCGCTCTAATTACCTCGCCAAATGGGTAGGACCGACTTTTATTTCGTATATTAACCGCTGTAATGTCATCCGATTTCAGAGAAAAGCATATATATCCCCGTGTGTGTACGTGATTGCCACCAAGATAGATAAAAATGATATATTGCGATTTCATCGACAACGAGTCTATCTGCTGAGTTTCAGCTCGATCGGATGTCGGGAAGTGGCTTAATTTCCGCTTACAAGATTTTCATTAATTTATTCCCGAAAACAAAAGTGAAATTCAAACTGTAGATTTATTTAAAAACCAAAACATTCATCAGAATTTATCATTCAAATAATTAGTATTCCAGTTAAAAACGGGACTGCAGGCCTTTGGCCAGAATGAATTGACAGGTTTCCTAATAAACTATTAATAAACGTGTCGGAACACGTAGAAGGCCTGTGCAGTGAACATATTCGGTTCCCTCAGTGTCTTTCGTACCCAACCTGGATGTTATGGAAGCTTGTGCGTGAAATAAATCAATCTCCTGTGAGTGAAACCAACCATCAACATCTTTGAAGAACATCAAAGGGGTAAGTCGGATTCCTTCCTTACTCCATGTTCACCATCTCCAACCATAGTTGTGTCAACTTCAAAGTTCACAATTAATATTTTACAGTCCACTCTCGATTCGCCTATTGCGATCACATTATTTGTATGCATGTATATGGCTGCAGAGACTTTTGTATGCTTTTCAAAAAAATTACGTTATTCTTCGTGATTTTTGGCTTAAGTCCTTCTCGGGAGAAGTCTATATTTCGTGATTGTTTCTTTGAAGTCCGCGGTAATAACTGCCGTTGAGAGTGATTATTCTGTTGAGTTGTAAATTGAATAATAGTAACTTTAATTGATAATGGTCGATGTCAGTAGGACGACTCAGCAGATCACTTTTCCAATAAGATCACTGCCCACGCTTGCCCTAAAAGATGACGTGACTTGAATTTGATACAGAACACGATCGCGTTGAATCCAATAGATAACATATTCTCGTAGATAATCTTCTATAAAAATAGCATTCATCATAACAACTCAACGGGGAATCCCGGAGATCTCATTTCAAATGTAACATATTACCTAAACGTAAGACTAATCTTTATATTTAACCTAGTTTATTTGTCCTAGGTGCGACCGTAGAATGATGAAGATAAGATAAGATTATGAAAGGGACGCTTATATGGTGTGGACATGTAGAACGAAGGAGTGTAAGGAGGATAAATGATGCAAATTTGAATAGTAGCAGAAGTCGGGGATGCCCGAGGAAGAAATGGCACGATAAAGTGTATTTAAGAAAGGGACGCTTAGATGGTTTGGGCAAGTAGAGCGAATGAGCGAAGATAGGAGTGTAAGGAGTATATATGATGTAAATGCGAATGGTAGCAGAAGTCGGTGACGCCCGAGGAAGACATGGCACGACCAAGTGAATCAGATACTTGAGTCGGGCCATGTCAAGAGTCAGAATAATAGAAGAGTATGTATGAATGTGAATGAGGCAAGGAGTGTGTGCCAAGACTGAGTTGTTTGGCGATCCGTCCTCTCTTCCACCCCTGCGTGGAAATGGCGTGATGTTAGTTAGTTAGTTAGGTAATAGGATGCGGCTGTATATTTTTTCAATTTTTCATTTGAGAATCGCTAATGTTATCCTCGATAATGAAACTAATCTTTAAGTTAATATTATTATTCCCAGCATTTTATACAGTCTTCAATGGTTGGGGTTAAGATTAAACATGCCATAGAGATAAGATGGGGAAGTTTTATCTGTGTTAGTGCTCATTTGCAATCTTCCGCAAACTTCCTTGTGCATGGCTGTAATAATTCGGCAGTATCCACTTATGCCAGCGCAGTTACAGTAAACATTACGCCCATCTTCCCCTAGCAGCTGATATGGTAATCCCGGGATACCGAATGCCGACACATCTTCCTGCAACCCGGGAAGTGGGTCGCTCGGGTCACGACGACCCGCGCGGCGTGCGGCGTGACCCGGGCCGGGCGAGATGTGCCGATGACCGATATTGTACCTTCGCCGCGACACGACCCACCACTGCGGCTCTTACTTTTCAAACAAACAAACACACGAACGATCCGATCTCGGAATGGCCTTGTTATTGTTTGTAGAATTTTAGCACAAATTGGTGCGGTACGTGTGAGGTTGAACGTCTTTCCTTCGGATCGTTTCTATTGATCTCTGGAAATGTGCGAATGTTTAGAGCAATACGTAGGTACGTACCTTGTCTACCGATTTTCAGTTATTATTTATATTAAGGCGAAGCTTAATCCTAAATCACTATTTTGATTAATCTTTATAACGAATTGGTGTACATTATGAATACCAAAAAATATGCTTCAGATCAATTGAAAGTTTTCCTATCGTTTCGCTTGAGTAGAATACAAATAAAATAATAAATTACTTAATAAAAAATATAAATGCAAACTACTAAAATTTTTTATTTTCAATAGAAATGTATGAACGCGTTAAGGAAACAACTTTTAAAAAATGCAGTAGTATAGCTAAAATAATCTGTGACAGTTTCACTTGATTAGCTTTTTTGCTTTCTTACAAAATTATTTACAAAATAAATAAAAACCAGTTTTGTGCTTGAAATCGAACGTTTGTAGACTCCTTTTGTCAAGCCATTTTAATGTCTATTACCTTCAATATAAGGTATACCAAGAATATACACATTTTATACTTGTAGCTTCCTCTTAAGAACAATACCATTTATGGTCGTTTATCAGTTATATAAAATTTAAAACACCTTTATTAGTAAAGTGTTAAAATTAATTTAATAAACAAATTTATTTCTTTGGGTTTTGATTTTCACGTTAAGTGGGTACCTACAGTAATTATTATATACTAATATAAATGACTTAATGACCAAAAAAATTAATTAGGTGCAACTAGGGAATGCAATCCCGGTATGCCGGGATCCCGAAATACCGAGATCCCGCAGACATTTTGCGGGACTAATCTCGGTCGAAAATTTTGCGGGATCCCGCTGGACTGGCGGGATTACAGAGAAACTTCTACAACTGCATCGACGTCCAGTTCTTCCACATCGGCTCATTGTGAACCTCAACCATCAACAAATAAAATCACTGACCATTTTTCAAGCGAAAACAATACCGTCGAAAAGAGGGTATCACGAATGGTGTCTAAAGATGGTTTACCATTCCGAGTTTTCTGTACCTCGTCGGATTTGCGAGATCTTTTTAAAGCCGGGGGTTTTAACTTACCAACATCGTCTAATTCTATCAAATTAATGGTTATGAATTACGGCAAGACACTAAAAATGATGGTTATTCAAGATCTTTTAAAGCTGAAAGAGAACAACTACAGATTTACCCTCACTTACTCTGAATTACTTCGAGTCCGGTGGATTAAAAGGCACATACCTTCAATTCACTTACAATGCGCTAATGACTATTGTGCCAACCAGCGTGGAAGCTGAACGAGCTTTTTCAGCCGCTGGCTACCTTGTGTCCAATATCAGAAGCCGTTTATCAGATGACAAAATTAATACTTTAACTTTTTTACGAAGCTATTTCCAAAATAATGTTTAATTAAACTTATGATGCTCATTGTACAAGAATATTGTTTATCGTGTGAACGTTATTATTTAAATTTAAGTTTTAGTTCAATTTCAGTTTCCGTGCCGGCAATCCGGGTGTTTATTTTATTTTCATTTGTGTACATAGATTTCTTTTACCCACCTCACTAGACAAAGTCTGTTCCGAGGCGGGTATGTTATGTAAATTTATGTCTTATCTTATTCTTTGCCAATTTATGACTTAAACTTTACCTATGTCTAACTACAGGTATACCTATTAATAAATCATTTAAAATGTCCCAAAGAACTTGTTTTATTATAGGTATAAATTTAAAACTCTAAAAGCAAGGTTGGTAGATCGAGGTATTAGGTCTTTATTATACGATTGATTAGATATCTAAGTCCACTCTGCTGGATCCCGCAAATACCTGGATCCAGCGGGACTAAGATTGTTCAGTCCCGCAAATACCTGGATTGACATTTTCTTGCTGGATTGCATTCCCTCGGTGCAACTCGATACGGAGAAATCTTACTGATATAAAATTTAGCTGATTTATTAAGAATCTCTTCAAATTATTCGTATTCCGGTTAAAAACGGGACTGCAGGCCTTTAATTGATTAACAGGTTTCATGATAAACTATTAGTAAAACACGAATGTGTTATTGCGATGTCGGATCAAAATTGAAAATTTTTCGCATTTCGTCATTGTTTATTATCAAGAAAAAAGCGGGCGCCTTAACACGTGTTCCGATATATTATGTAATGTACTAAAAGTTTATGAAGAAACGGCCTGCAGTCCCGTTATTAACATTCATTTTTCTCCGTGTATTTCTTTAGTATTTCGAGATTTACGATACTGGTGATTTCGTAAAGCTTCCGCGTAGTTTTCGTATCTACCTGTTATATATGTATCCAAGTATTTATATTATAGGTATGATGAAAAAAATCATTTTCCATTTCAATTACCGGTATTATAGTCTTATTCAGTACCGCGTCTGTAAAAAATATCATTAAGTTGCAGGTTTCTAGTTTGCGATCTCGGATTACGAATTGAAAAGGTATTGCAAGTTTCTTTGATCGCAAAAAATTCCGTTTACTCATTGAAGTCAGCCCGTATCGGAGCTAAAAGTTATCCATTCTCCGAAGAGCAAATAAAAATTGAATGGAATCGTGATGGAAAATGTTAAAGCCAAGCATTTTTTGTGTCTAGTGTCTCGGGCAAAGAATGAATATTACTTTATTTTGTTGTATTGCTTCTTTGGCTTGTTTTATGTGAAACTTTATGAAAAGAACAACTGTTATTCGTGAAGATAGAATTCTTATAATGGTAACACTTGCTATTTTCTGTGGCGCACCTAGAACTACAATTAGTAATAATATCTCGTCGAAACTTGTTCCACTATTATAACGCGATAAGCGGTGCACGTAGACCAGATTCGGAAGTTTTAGTTAGATCGTTGGGAGAGTTGGAGGTCAGTTGGAGGTAAATAAACGGAAATAATTTTTTCGCTTCATGTCTCATCTAAATAGAATACATTATTTTATTTGATTTGAGCAGATTAATCCTACCCATTCTTTATATCAATACTTCATCTTCAGAGTATCGCCTTTTTCCTTTAAAATTTGTCGCCGATATAGCTGAAGCGATGTCTTGTCTCCGGGAGTGGTCCACTCCATCTAGAGCTTTTCTGCTTGACCAATTTGTATCAATGATTAAGTACAAAGACGATGCTAGCGGAAAGAGATGATCACAACGACCAACTACGATTACCTACTTGTAGCCTGAGTAGGTACCTACTTAAAACGTTAAAAGCTTTTCCCAGAGGTCCGTGCAAATGAATTACCTGACAAATCGCTGTGTAATTCAACACAAACGAAATGACAGAACGACCACCGGGGTGTTCTAATATTAAAATTACATCAAAATTTATCTACTGAGCACCGAGTTGACTCAATGCATGGTTAATTAAATTGCTAAAATTAGATATTTAAGTACTCGTATCGTTTGTACTCTGAGCTAAGTGATAGTTGTGGTTTGGTAAATCGTTTCGTAGCGTCGATTAAGAATTGCAACGGACCATCGATCCGACGCGGTGCATTGGGCATAATTATTAATTCAGATGGAATTCAAGCAAAAAGCCGCCGACAAATGAAATGTGCACCGGTGGTGGACGATTTAACCGCGAAGGGACGTGCTGATTTCTTTGGGTCAGCGTAATGGCGACCGTCGATAAAGGTCTTATTATTTTATTGCCTCGTATAAATCGCATAAAAATTTGTCTTCCTTTTTTTAGATGGGTCGTTGGAAAATGCTACATATCCCGAGAGAACGTTAAATCGATTAGCTGTAGCTCCTTGTCGCCAATTTCAGTCACAAAACCTTTTTTTGGCATAATTGTCTTTTCGTTCTTCGATAAATTGGATGCAAGGTGCCAGTGATTAATGTTTTTCTTTTTAACTTTGATACTGCACAATAGTTTTAATGTAGTGACGCTGAAGAAGTAGGGTTAGAAAGGAGAAGGGTAAGAGAAAAGTTAAGAAGTGCCTTGCTATTCATATCTGGTTACTTACATTTTCAAGAAAATTTGAAACAAACATTGCAATTCTTAATGGCAGTCTGTCACCAGACTATTTTTATTTATTTATTGGACAATTTGTATAGCTCCGCTTTTGTGAGATATCACCTCTGGTGCGTTTTACAGTTGATGCTGGTATTACAAAAAATATAAATATTACAAAAATAAAGTTAAATTAAGTTAAATAAAATGAAGTACAGGAACAGGAGACACGAAGATAGAAGATGGAGACTCTGCAGCAAGAATCCTAGGTGGTGGGGAAACTGGACCAGCTGCTGCAGCGAAAGAGTGCACCGCGTCCACCAACAGTGCCAGCACGAGTTTCGTCATCCGTCCAGGTATGTGTCTACTGCTAATTAAGCGCTGACACAGTATCCTCATATAGATAACATACCTTGGCAGCACCGCTGTGACGTTCGGCAAGTCCATCATTCATCTCCATGTAATCTTGTTCCTGGTGATTGTGTTAGTGGTGCATAGTGCCCGCAATAATGACTATATAACAAATCTGCTGATACGTCGCTCTGACAGCATCTTCTACCCTAGAAAGTGCAATCAAATATACATATTATACAATATTTGTATGCACTTATGAAAAAACCCATATTTTTTGTGTTAATTCATTTTTACTATCTGTTTACCGCCCTGCCACGGAGGTCGACAGCACTCTAATGGCACCGTAGCAACTAAAGCTAACTACATTGGTTATTAGTTATTATGAATGTTAATATTGCTGTTAAATTATATATATTTTATTTATTGAAGACAATATTAGCGATTTCTAAACGAAAATCTGAAACAGAAAAATCAGAAAACGATACGGTCACATCTAGTTCCCCGGCAAGGCAAGGGTCCTGGGTTCGAGTCCTAGATGTGACCGTATCCTTTTCTGATTTTTCTGTTTCAGATTTTCGTTTAGAAATCGCTAATACTGTCTTCAATAATTAAATATTACAATTTGAGGTTTTACTCAATAAAGTTATTCCAAAAAATAAATATATATATTTTGTTTATATTTTATTTATATTATAGGTACATATTTTTATTTTTACAAATATAATACGTCGAAAATTTAATAGTATTATGCAATATTAATTATGTACAATAAATACTTATTTGTTTACCTTTTAAATATTCAATAATATTTTTATTCAACTTATAAAATCAGTTTATTTGCAAACAAGTATTGTGTAAAAAATTTAAAAGGAGTTCTACAAATTAAACTTGATAACAATAAATAAATATTTATCGTTTTACAAACATAATACAGAAACATATTAGTTGAATTCACAGCTAATTATTTTTGCTTTGATGTACAACGGAGAGGTTTTAAATACATAGGTATATCGAATAGGTCTGTATATGTATTTTCAATTAGGTAAAATCGCGCTTGTGGGGAGTGATAAATAATTGTTGTTGGTGGAAAAGATGGTGGATTCGAGTCGATTTAATATGTTATACCCACAACATAATATATATTATATTGTGTGAAGTAAGTGACAAAACTGATAGGTCTAGCGTTCTGACTAGCAGCGAGTTAGCTTCAATTGTTTTCTAAAGACCGTATTATTTCCCAGTAGTAGTCGGCCGTCGTACCGGCTTAATTCGTTCGTTAGTTTCCCATCAGTTGATGATTTTTCTCCATAAGTGACGGCGCGGGCGGCTGGTTCACTACTTCGTAGGCGGGATCTCCAACGGGGAATCGCTTCTTCCGTTCATTGTGTTGCCATGGGAACCAGTCATGGGAAAAAACGTCGAAACAATCGCGAGTTTTCTAGACGGTGCCCACGCAAACGGAGGAAGTCCTGCGATCTCATCGTATCACAGGGTAAATAATGCTATAATTTGAAAGTAAATAAATTACGGCATTGTTAATATTGCAGCAGATGCATATCGCAGTATTTCGCATGAGTTGTTTTTTCTGGTGGCAATGCACTTTAATTTAGAAATTTTCAGACAATGACGGCTACTGTATTCATTTGTCAGTGACTAACAATAGTAGAATGAACGGATTATTGTCATCTTTTTGCAGTGAGATGAACTGGATTGTGTGAAAGTCGATTGATTGATCTCAAAGTGACTATACAACATACATTCACATAAAAATGGAAGAATACAGCATACATTTTTAAGGCACACAACTAATAAATGACGTGTTCCAATTGACAACATAAATTAAAGTAATTTAATGCAATTACTTAAACTACACGGAGAAAAATGAGTATTCATGATTTATTAAAGTGCTGTTAAAAACGTGACAGCATGCCATTTCCGGATAAAGTATTAGTACTTTCATAACAAGTTTTCATGCAGCTGCATTTATCCTACTAACATAATTATACTGACGGACTTCGAAAATAGAATTTTTATGAACACGTGTTCCGACATTGGCAAGACACATTCGTGTTTTACTGATAATTAATAAAGAAATCTGTCAATTCATTCCCTGGACCTGCAGTCCCGTTTTTAACAGAAATACGATTAATTTGAAGAGATTTTGAATAAATTAACAATATTTTATATCAGTAAGTTTTCTCCGTGTATCGTGTATTGTCACAGCGAAGAAAAAATTGTGATGTTGTATTATTATTTAAATCATTACGGACATTCAGATAGCCCTGACCTGGTGAGTACCACTAACTATCGCGTACTGAATGAATACAATACTAGATTCCATGCTCCATTTAATGTAGTTGCTTCTCGCAGCAATTTTGTGTACTATTCTTGTTTTCAGAGATTGCATCTATTACAGAGATTGATATTTAACTTTAAGAACATAACTGTATCAGTTTGTTATTATGGTTATAAGATTATTATAACTACTCTGTGTGTTCTTGTGTTTTATTTTATTTATTTAAAACGAATCAAATCGTTGGTTGCTTGAAATGGCTTTAGTCGTGTTTCGTGACCATATTTGAGTAGCCAGATGCCTACCATTATCTTTTTCATCCCCTCCTTCCTCTTCTCGCTACTTTCAGCCTTAGAACGTAAACCAACCAAGGTTCCGTAATCCCACCGGCTGCTGGCGGTTGTGCGTAAAAAAACTATATTACGGATGTAATCGTTAGGCTGGCTAAATAAACACAACTTCGTAGAGAAATTACTATACCCAAATGAGTTTTTTTGAATAATTCCTTAAATAACCGGTTTCATCTGAAATTTTAATTTATAAATTGATAAAACAATCGATATTTAAAAGCTGTATAGATCTTATTGGCAATCACATTTTTAACTCAACATAGTCGCGTTGACTTGTAAATTCCAGATAGAAACAGCTATTTAAATTTCATGACTCCAGAGCTCACCATTTTTGAGTTTTTTTGTTTGTTTCACCAACCATTTTTCTTATGAAATGTGGTTTACACACTCATAGTTAAAATATGAAGTAGATTTACATAACACGGCACAGTTACACACAGTTTAATGTATCAGTATAAACAGCCACTAATGTACGGTAAATGCTTGTTTATATGTTATCAAGGGGTATACTAAAGGTATGTATAAAGGTTTTGGCAAATTATTTCAAATCTAAATTTTCCAGCATATTTTTACAGAGCTTTAGATTGTTTTTACTAGCAAAACAAAAACGAAACCTTTATTATTATTAGTACTACGCAAAGTTTCGACCAAAAAGTCCATTGATTTTGAGAAATCCGATAATGGTCCCTAAACATTTGCCTACTGGGTGTACTGGGACATCTAAAAAGTGTGATTTTATTCCGGTACTCGTAAAGTAATGACCGTTTCTTTTATCAATAGTATCTATTCATTGGGTTTTCTCATTTCAGCGTTTTTGGATTACGTTATTATCAAAAGACCCGCTCCGTATTCTCATTGTATTGGTCAATGAGTTTAAATGAAAAAATCTTAAAATCGCTGTAGCCATTGACCTAAAGAAGGTGGCCGTTTTTAGGTAACCGTGGCTCAGGGCGGACGACTCGTTGGAGATTTTAATTAATTTCCCTCTAACCTTCGAAACGTTTTGTATTTTTAAAGAGTTTCGAGATTCGTGAGAAAAAAACTAATTGTGGTTTAAATTAATGTACGAAGTACACACCTTCGTCAATTTTTTTGGAAATGTTTTTCAGATTGAAAATAATAATTCCCGGCTAATTTTGTATAATTTTTTACCTGAGAGCGTTTTAAAAAGCTTAAAATTACTTTAATAAAAATTACGTTGAAAACGCTTCATTTCCGTAATATAATTGTTTTTTTACCCATTGATGATCATTTGGATGATATTTTGTTATAATATGAATACTTTGTACATGAAAGCAATGTTGAAGAAATAGTTTATTACTTCGCTGTTAATTTTATTTATGATTATTTTTTCTTGTTTGGCTTGTTTATGACTTGTTGTAGTTTGCATACAACACAGGCACATCCTTTCTGGAATTAAAAAAAAAAACTTTTATAAAATTATCACTTTTAATTTGATATGTATAATACAATTAACGTGGTATACTCCATCTCTCAACTTTTCGAAAAGTTCTTGCATAAATTCAGAATCGCATGTAAACTTTATGGTTTATCGTCGAACAAGTCCATTCTTCCCGGATTAAGTAGAAGTTATACCATCTTATTCTGTTGCAATTCTTCAAAACTTTTCCCTCGCATAACATTCATAACTTAATAGACTTAAATTTCGCAATGTAAGTTTTTTTTGCAAATTGCCAACCTGCTGATATTTTATTTAGAAAATAGATATGATAATTTATGTTTGCTCTTTGTCTGTTACTTCAGACAAGTCCGCACTGGTTAAAGTTACCCTATCGTAACTGGTTCAGAAAGACATGTCCTTTAGTTACCTGTTCATCCGATAAGGAAGGAAGGCAAACAATATGCAGTGTGCCTTTTGCGCGTTCCGGCGATAATATCAATGCAAATAGTGGAATCTCCTTCTCCAGTCTGTTATCCTGATATCTCTCGCGTTGTACCTGGTACGCAAGCAAACCGATGTCGATTCATATAATCTACTGAAATAATTTACTTTGTATTTATTGATTTTGTTCCTTTTTTTATATGTCCCTTCACAAGAGCGCCCCTGTCAGTACATTGTAAAGGTATGGAAGCTATGGCCCCACTCGGTTGGGCAGAAGAGTCAGTATTCAGTTCCTGCTAAAATGTTTTTAAAGTTCTTGTTTTAAATAGGTACCAACGTATTATTTTTTCTATGTTTTATTTATTGACTCTTGATCGATTTCAGACTTAACTTACTGATTTCTACTAACGAATGTAATGATTTATGATAAGTTTAAGGTCCGTAAGTCTTACTTAGTCAATGTCCGTAAGTCATTAAGCCTCACCAAACTTTTTCCCCAATGTGCTCGTACCTTCACTCCTTATTTTTTTAACTGACAACTCTACTACATTATAATAAGTCTCTACGTTATTTCAGATATTTTTTAAGGAGTATTCTTCTCGATTACTATTCAGACAGCGGTGGGCTATTAAAAACACAATTTAATTCCAAGTACTCTTAACCTTTAAATTGTCTCCCTTCTGGTTTAGTGAGCTCGAATTCCATGACGTACTTAATCGTTACAATTATTATGATTGTCCTTAAAACCCTTTCATACACCCACCTGTTTAGTTATTCCACCGTGTAGACGGAGATCGTTTCATCTCGCAAAGTGGTGCTTGCTTTTTCTCTCCCTCTAATTTAAATAACTGCCGGAGGGCGTCTGCCGTTCCAATGTCAATCAATGGGCACAGCGCGTCTCGAGTTCTCCTCGAAACTTCTGTGCTCCTGTTATTAACATATCGGAATACGATACAAGAGCCCAAGAAATAACAGAGCGGGTAATAATGAGGAAGATTACAAAGAATTCTCGTGGAACGCTGCCTACCATGCAGGTTGTATGTATGTTGTTAAATGTTTTCGATGTAGTCTACCATGTTGCACGACTGAACACTGTATATTTTACATAGAACTGACAAAAGATTGCCCTGTTTGATAAAATTTAACAAGGCTGTAAGATATTTTGCAATATTAAAAGTAACGTAGTCTTATCGAATGCAGATCGCCTTTCCTCCTGTGTATCATTATTTTGTATCATTCCCAACAGCAAGTTTCTCAAACGTTTTATAGTTCTCAAATAATGTCGCAGTAGAAACAGTATTTAAATTTGGACTGCTTACAGAAATAATAATACCTATTCCGGATTCGGACATGATTTCTATTACTGTGCCCTGTGTTTGAAGTGCTGCGCTTTAGTTCACTGGGTCAAGCAAGAGTTCAAAAATCAAATATGTATGTTTGTTTGATGTTTGCGTAGGTAGGAAGTTGTTATTGAAGTCCCAGAACAAGCATTGAAATACCCGAAGTTTTTAAACTGTAAGCGAAAGAATGAAGGGGATGAGCCAAACATGCTGACCAAATGAGTACATTAATAATAATAATATTTGGCCACAATTCTTTGTTCCATAAAAACCCAAATTAAAAGACGAGTTAATTAGGGAAAAGGGAACAAAGCAACTTGCGAGGCGCGGCACTTTTGGTGATTTGTCAATAAATGAATCTTAAAGTATACAGACAATTCTCATAGTGATATCACGAATTACTAGTCCTTTTTACAATGGCACGCCAATTGCTGGCTGGCAAATCGGGTAAATAAAAGTTCGGGCTTGTTTCCAGAGTTTAATATTTTGTTACATTATTAGTTTTACAAATGCGTTATTATTTAGTCACCTCAATCAATTGTGGCGTCACTGCGCCAGGCGATTCGTTTGAACGTTCAGCTTCCGCTGAAAAGCTCCTCGAACCCTCTTGGTTCTAAAAATTTGGTAAGGTGGTTTGCCTCCAGCTCATCGAAACGTTACCCAGATTTCATGTTAAGGCAAGTATATAAGGGCATTAATTTGAATATCTACGGTCCTCACCGTGTTTTTCAAATACTTGATCGCACTAACACATTTACATATCTTTTACATGTTTTGACTGACTCAATTTGTTTCTTGCTGTATGTGTACCTAAGTAAGAAGCAACTTTTTGTACCTACCTACTTATCCTAAAAATATAGTTTTTACTTATCTTCCTCTTCTTTTTACTATTAAAGTGATCATAGTGCCAAGAATTTTCTGAAAAAAAAGAACGGGATATCTTTTTCGTTCTGGCGCACAGCATATCTACAAGGGTACGATTAAAACGCGTAAGAAAAGTTCATACGGTTCCTTCACTGAGAACTCGGCCGCAAACACTTTTTCTATCAAATGAGTGGTTTATGATAACGAGAAATATAATAGGCCTTTACGTGTCTTCCTTTACTAATTTCAATTTTAAAGGAATGGAATTCCTTGGAAAGTGAAAGAATAATTCTCAGAAGACATAACTTTTACTGCTACCGTCTGCATATCATTCATAACGCCGAGTCTCCCGGGTGACCAGTAACTATCCACCTCTCCGCGAAGGACGCACGCGCCGCTATTCGCACCCCGGCTCCAATGCCCGCCTATTGTTATTCCGGGCACGGACGGGCCCGTCCAACATAGGCATCGCACGTCACGTGCGTTTTGTCTAGAGATGGTTGGTACCTGAAATGGTTGGTACCTGAAATGGGCTGTCACTGCGGTGACAGTTACCGGAGACCAATGTGGAACCGGTTCCGAAAATAATCTGATTCTCAGGGACGAATGAATAATGTCGACGGTTCCAGTGACAGCAAGTCACCGGACCAAAGTAACCGGGACAGGAATATCGACCATCTCTAATTTGGTCCTTCGAGCCGGACAGTAATGCGCCCCTGAAGACCTGGACCCGGAGTGATGGACACTAAAAAATACATTCATTCGTTCATAATGGAAACGGAAAGTGGTGCTTTGTGGTAATATAAGTCAACGTTGCTTTGTTTGTGGCAGTAAAAGAGTTGAAGGTAAGGATGTGGAAAACTGATTTTATGAAGACATACATTATGTTTATCTTGCCTTCTTTTTTAACCAAAAAATTACGGATCTAACAAACAACTTTTTTTCTGTCAGGGTGCCAACAAACTCGCAACACCGGGAATTATTAGAATCATTATTATTAGAATTAGTATTTTAAAATTTGTTCACCTTTTATAGAAATTGCTGGTTTATTTTATTTGAAATTTCCTTTATTTCTTAGGACGAGTTGTTTCGGAGAATTTGAACAATTCTTCAAATATCAAATTAATTTTCAAGATCTGTGAAAGATTTTTCAAGTTCTGTTATTATTTCAGTTCTATCAAGCAACTAGCTATAATGATACAATAACAGAACTGGAATAGGACTTTCACAGAACCCGAAAATCAACTTTGAAATGTGATGAATTGATCAAATTCTGTGAAACAACCTATTCCTAATTCTAATAATTTTTCCAGGAAAATAACCACAATTAAGTAAATTATAGTGGAATGAAATAGAGCAATTTTTTTGGTGGCTTTAGTAGAATCTTAATGGGTTATCAATCTACTTCTCGGGATCCTTTTTAAAATATCAAGCTCACCTACAAGTAAAAGTGCTCTGGGAAATCTGGAATATTTATGATATGTCGTTTCAGAGAAATTGAACAATTCATCAAATTTAAAAGTTCATTATCAATCTGTGAAGATTCTATTCAAGTTCTGTTAATATTTCAGATTTGTGAAACAACTGGATAGTAATTATATAACAACCGAACTTGAATATAACCTACTCAGAACTTGAAAATCATCTTTGAAATTTGATGAACTGATCAAATTTTGTGAAACAGCCCATTCTTAGTATTTCTATGGCCACTTTAATTCAATATTTTTTCTTTACATTTTCTTAAATCGTTAGCTACAATTAGGCACCTTTATCATTGTACGTGTTAAATTAAATACGCCAGCGGTTAGTATCATTCAAGATTCTTTATTTTGGAATGTTCATACTTTTTTGGGGAAAACGAGCATGTCAACTTTCAGCTATGTCGCAAACCTCCATTAAAATGCAAATATGAATCGGAAATTACGCTATAAGGAATATACACGTGCAAACAAGTTTCAACAGTCGTAATTACTGGAACTATTAAATTTAATACGTCAAGTTTTATCCATTTTTATGAATGAATATCGACAATGCAATTTGGCCGAGCTTCAACCGTGATGCATTTGGGCGAGCAATACGTCTAATTATTCATTGAATTCAATCAATACCCTAAATAGGAGATAATGGTTGATTCCTTTATCACAGCTTACAGCACAAACTGAATTTTTTGTCAAAGATGTCTAATTAGATATAGTGTAGGAGAAAACTTATTGATATATAATATTGTTAATTTATTAAATCTTGTCAAATTATTCGTTTTCCGGTTACAAACGGGACTGCACGCCTTTAACGAATGAATTTACAGGTTTCCTAACAAACTGTCGGTAAAACACGAATATTTTGTGAGGATGTCTGAACACGTGTTCATCAAAAAATTAATATTGTCGCATTTCGTCATTATATTTATCAGGAAAAGCGTTGCTGCGTGAACACGTGTTCCGATATATACTGAATGGACCAATAATTTATTAGGAAATGGGTTGCAATCACGTTTTTAACAGAATTTTAAAATAAAAATTATAAATTAAATATTAAAATTATAAATCGGACATAATTATTTTTCTTCGTGTGAGCTGTTATCTCTGTTATGGCCGTACCACCAATAGAACTGATGTGACGCCATCACAAGTAAACTAATTTTAGTCAGCCCATCTCTACAGTTGGTAGGACTGCCTACCTATGTATAGTCAATGCAGGCATCGACGGTTTAAACGCCCGAAATGCGGTCTGCATGTTAAACAATGCTATATTGCGATAACCAATACATGCATAGCTTCGTATCGATACCTAAACGGAACCAGACAAACAATCGAACATTAACCAATGTCTGGAAAATCTGCTCGACATCCATGGACCAAACTCACAACGCGTTCATTGACGACAAAACTAAAAACACTTCATCAAAAGAAGCAAAGTGTTCCTTTGATTTATTTTTTGATTGAGGTTCAAAATGTACAGTTTGACCTTGTGCCAAAACTCGATTGATGAATGGAATATTGTGGATGCGTTTTGGTCAGCACGCACCATCGGCAGGCACCTGACGTATCTACCTCACATTGTGCAGTTTTTTTTTGATTTTTAAACATTTTTGAAGCTTTGGGTTTTGTATATAAATACATGATTAATGCTTTTCTTTCCTGATTTCGTATCCGAACAAAAGAATTTAATTCCAAAGAATGTTTTTTTTTTTCCACTTTCTTACGAGGATAGCATTCAAATTGTTTTACGAATTTGTCATTCTATCAACAACGGAAATCGGCTAGAAATGGATTGTATAATTTTTTACGTAGCAATCACGCCTAATTAATTAATTAATTTATTATATTTGTGATACGTAATAACGTGTATATATATGCAGCGTATGAAAGGTTCCTTCCACCTTGCAAATGTGCTCTCAAAAGAATGTTTTCTTTTTCCGAAAGGCGATAAAATTCTTGAACACTGAACCTGCAAGTTTGCACTTGTAAGCAGCATTTAACGCAAACACTGGAATTCCACCGTTCTGTTCCAGAAACCTGAGATATTCTTTGCATTTTGTAGAAATTTTTCGTTACCACCTGCTACTGGCGTGTTTACCGTTTTTGTTCCCCCGGGGCAGGATACTGGGACAGAGGACAGGACAGAAGATAGAGAACGAATAGCCGGGATTCTTCCAAACAACAATAATAGTAACAGTGCTTGTACCTGTCGAGAGAGATGTTGCAACCAAACAACTCGACACCTTTATGAGGGCCTTTGTATTTTGTACGTACCTGCCTTAAATGCACACGCATTTCGCATTCATTGCTTTGTTCCACAGTAAAACCTCTGTTCTTTTTTGTCGTTGTTAATGGACTACTGAATTTGTAAACATGTTAGGATTTATCAAAAGCATTTGTGTCCATGTTTGGATTTGTTTAATGTGCGGGCTGTTTTGTGTTGCAGCAGTTTGCACATTAACGATTTAATGATAATGTTGATGTTTTTAAATTGTCACATTAGTGTTTAAATACACATTTCTAAGTGGCTGCTTTATCTTCCTACAAAGGAAAACTATTTTATTGGTTTTGCTAAACATGTTGTTGAAATGCATCTTTTGGCACCATACCAGTTGACAATGTAATTTTTTTAATATTCTATTTGCATAATACTGTGTACATTTAACGGTATGTGTACCATGTTCAAGTTTTTTTATTGTTATTTAAACGTTAAAAATCTCATGTTGTCACTGTATTACGCAGTAAATCATGTAAAAGCCCATTAGGATGTTTATAATAAATATGTATATATTTTCTTACATACATCATCTACGACTACCGTAATACGGGCGAGTCTAGTATGGTAGCTGAGGAAATTACCAAAATTGTATTTCTAAAAATTAATATATAATTTTTTTTTTACTCTATATAGTTTGTAATATAAACTATAGTTTGATTCTCCGTTTTTTAAACGGAGTGTATCCCTAGGGAGTCAACAACAGATCATATTTTTAATAAACTCCTCACTCGTTTACACTTGTAAATAACATTTTTAACTACATAGTCATGGCTTACTAAATTCACTTCACTCCCCGATTCAAATTCTGACCGATTAATTGCAGGAGCAACATGGGTTTAAATTGTAAATTTTCCACCAAATTCTTCTCATCTATTCATTCTTATCTCTTATTAGTTTCGGCCAGTTTATAATGTTCACGTCTACTCGATGAACTGATGTTTTCTAACCGTCGTCCTTCTATACCTTTTCTCAACTGTATCGCTTTCAATATCTCACCTCTCTGGTGGTCCATCTGTCCTCCGCAGTTTCCCATAGCATCTGTTCTGCATTCGGTTCGCCCTGATTGAATTAAGCTCAATGTCACGGGGCATGATTATATCCAAAAGACCCGCGAAAAAGTTTATAAAATAAAAATAACAGATTACTAATTATATTTATTTAAAGGCTCTGTTAAATATTCCATTCAATTTATTTGTTTTTAAAACATTTAAAAATTGTTCGTTTTGATGCATTTCTAAATACATTTGTTACTTTTTGCCTTAATAATAATATACCATGACGAAATGCAAAAATATTAGGATTTTTAATAACACCTGTTCCGACATCATGATAATATATTAGTAATTTACCAATGGTTTATCAGGAAACCTGTTAATTCATTCGTAAGTCCTACAATCCCGTTTTTATCCGGAGTTACCAATAGTTTGAAGAGATTCTTAATAAATTAGCAATAGTCATTTTTCTCCGTGATTCTCCCGCGATCTTTGGGTACTAAAAAACTTAAAGCCTTTCAAAACACTCGAGTATTATAACGAGTGATCACACCACTAAACTTTAGTCCATACTGGGTACCCTTTTAAAACAAATAATTCCGCTGTTTAGTTCAAAATTACCTCAAAGGTGGGTGCTGTATAAATATGACTTCCTAGGCTCTATATAATTATGTAAAAATACTTACCGGGCAGATCACTTCAGAAAAACAGTTTTATTAGAAAGTTTAAGCTTGGAGAAGTCCTAGTCCTAGCTTTGAGTAGTCCTACTATAAATACTGTACACAACTACACAAGCAAGAATCTCTTTATTCTAATTTATCTCTAATAATATAACTAACATTCCGCTATTATATTGTATTTTATATAAATTTAAATGAAATAAATTATTAATTTAATTAAATTAAATAAATAATTTAATCAACAAGGATCGGCATGTTTAAAAAACGTCATGATATATATTTATATTCAATAATAATTATAATGTTTACTTTGATAATGTATTGTGTCATTTTTGTGAATATCACCTAAAGGGCGCATTTCCGACGTAGTAGTATTAGTAGTCAAATACTCTTTGTGCATACCTATCTTTTGGCGTAGGTACCTACCGCTAATAGCATGTAACATAAAGAGAGGTTACATCGCAGCTCTAATCTGCGGGACTATACCTTCGATTCTCAATCTTAATTTTTTCGTACATTGATTTTTTATTTTTTTATTTGGTACAATATTTTTTTTACATTTCAAAGTTTTCCAGTAATGTTGGCCTCACTGGGTGGCTTGCCCGTGCTGAGGCCTTCATTTTATAATATGAAAATATAATCTAAATACAATCTACAATATAAGATAAAATAATAAATTTCATATATTTATAATCTTGTGTGTTTGTGAGTATATTTGATTATATCGAGGTGTTATTTTTCAACAACACCCGAGTCATTATTTTATTTATTTATTTATGTCTATTCTTGAATATACATTTTACAAATGATTAGAGTGGTTTATATTGTAATACAGAAAAAAAAGTACAGAAAAAAGGTACAAAAAAAGGAAAAAAAATAAAGAAAATAGGTTGATGAGGTAAAACTGTGTGTGGGTGATATTGTATGTTACGTGAACACCTCACTAGGAGAAACAGGTGCTGAGGTGTTAACGTGCTTGTGATTAAGTGTGACAGGTATTTATGTGTTGTAGTAGATAGTTAGTTTAAAAAAAAAAAAATTTTTTACAGATATATATAGTCCTGAGAAAAATAATTTCCCTCAGGGCTATGTCATCTCTGGGGATGCTGTGTGTAAGGTCTTTTTGAGAATAGGGAGGAGTGAACTCGTGTCTTGAAGAGACCCATGTTGTAGGAGAGAGGAAACACAGAGGCCGGCAATTTTTTCCACAGCCGAACCCTCGGAGCATCTTCCATTGTAATACCGGTAGAACAAGGACATCATACCTACCTGACGCCTGTTCTCTAAAGATTGCAATCTGCTTGTTAAGATAAGGGAATCTATCAAATGGAACGCCCATTTCTGCACAGCGTCAAGGGTTTTAACAGGTATTTTTGGGCTCCAGACCAGAGGTGGCTGTCAAATTCAACAGTGGGGCGATACTTGCGATTTGTACAGAGTCAGCAGCTGTGTACTATTAACGGTCTCACTTGAAGTGAAATATCACTAAATTGCTTTATCAAAAATTATTTTTATATTTGGTACTGGTGTGAATTTGAACACCCACTAAGCAGGTAATTTATCATTTTTCGATTATTTCTCGATAATGATGTTGTACAATAAAAGCGATTTTGATGTTCAAATCCATTGCCTCCGGAAACTGCAAATCACCAATAATCTCCCAACAGGAAATAGATAACCATTAAATTCCCCACTTCACGCCCATCCAACTTAACCACCTTCAATTAATTATTATTCCGGTAAATAAATAAATAAAAAATCTGCTTTATTAAAGATGATTTGGCAGCCAGAATGAGGTCACGGCCAATTTCTGAACAGTCCGCAATGAACTGAGGATTTTGGGTTATATTCCTAGTTGTGTCCGTTATCTTTTAATATTTCTGTGTCTTGTTCTGTTTCATGTTTCGTTTAGATTTATTGGTATTATCTTCTTCTTCTTCGATGACATATTACATTGATGGGTATAACCTTCAAAATAAATTAAAAATAAAAAGTTCTTCCTTGATTACTTTGATTAAATTACCGATACAATACACTAAGGACGGGTTGTTTCAGAGAATTTGAACAATTCTTCAAATTTCAAAGTTAATAATCAAGTTCTGTGAAAGTTCTTTTAAAGTTCTGTTATTATTTCAATTTTGTCAATTAACTGGCCTATAATGATATAAAACAGAACTTGAATAAGACATTCACAGAACTCGCAAATGAACGTTGAAATTTGATGAATTGTTCAAATTCTCCGAAACAACCCGTCCTAAGTATTTTTGCTGCAAGTTCTCCATCTTCTATATCCATCGAACGTCACAGCGGTGCTGCCAAGGTCTGTTATCTATGTGAGGATATTGTGTCAGCGCTTTATTAGCAGCAGACACATACCTGGACGGATGACAAACCTCGTACTGGCACTGTTGGTGGACGCGGTGGACTCTCGCTGCAGCAGCTGGTCCAGTTTTTTCACCACCCAGGATTCTTGCTGCAGAGTCTCAATCTTCTATCTTCGTGTCACCTGTTATTGTACTTCATTTTATTTAACTTAACACTTTATGTTTGTAATATTATTTTTTTTGCAATACCTGCATCAACTGTAAAGCGCCCCCGGGGTGATATCTAACAAAAGCGGCGCTATACAAATTGTCCAATAAATAATAATATTGCTTTATTTATAATTTATTACCGATACAATTTTATTTTTATGCCTTTCTTGAAAGAACTGCGTTTTTTTACGGACAAAACTATTTATTCATATTAATATTACATATGTACGGGCGCGAACAAATAATATTTTAAAGCGTAACTTTCAAAAACTGTATTTTCATAAAATAATTAAATTTACGCCATCTATGAACCCGTATATTATAACGTACGTCACGTTTACCCTTAAAGTTATCTATTGTAAGTAGTTAATTGGTCATATAAAAATATGAGTTCGAAGGGTTAGGTTGGAGTGTAAGCAAATACATCCCTTTATTTGGTGGTTTTTTGAAAATTAGATAATAATAACAAACTGTATGCTATTAAATTTGTATTGCATAAAGAACGCCTTTCGCAAGTCACCACCTCCCGGTTCTTTAAGTCGTTATTTTATAAGGCAATATTTCCTAGCGCCCCGGGGTGCCCGGGCGCTGATAGCCCTCTGCATAATACATGCGCTCCTGGCACCCGCGGGGCGGAGTGCAACCTTTAACTGCCGCGCTGCCCCCCGTCATGCCGTAACCCCGCTCGGCCGCCGGCAAATGAGGCCCTTAAGAAATACGTCGTTCAAGAAAATAATAAATTATATTTTCGCTGTACAAGTATTACATTGATTGGAGTATTGTCATGCTAAAATGCGTCTTGGCGGTATGAATATAAATACGATGTGTAGGGATTTTAATTGAAACTATTGAAGCCATTTTACAAAGGCCTCTCAACTCCTTGACACCAGATAGACGAATCAATTTGATTTCTGTAGGATATAATGGTAGTCGTAATAGTAGTATTAATTAATAATATAAAATATTAATATAATGTAATAAATAAATAAGTTGTAAATTAGAATGCGACTTACACTTCTGAATTCCAAAGCTGGGTTACAAAAACGTATCTATATTTTCCAGTTTTTTTTGTTCTTTTACACGATTTTTCTTAGACATTTTTTCTCATTTAAATGACATAAATAAGGAAGGTACTATAAAAGCTGAAGGATTTCTCTGACTATTCTCGAATCCGTTATCCGTGTAAGTGATCTTATATAACAAACTTATTTCTTCTTGCAAGACGTTCTCCAGAATCAGCTTTGAAAATTTCTCTGGTTCGTCGAGGTGAAAAATAATAAATTGGTCCTAAAATTCATCGATACGTTAGCGATTCTAGTCGATCGGTTTTCTGCGTTAAAAATGTATATTGGAAAAGCCAAAATCTATCTTCCTTTCAGTTCCAATCTTCCTGCACTTCGTTTTCCAGACAGTATCTGGAACATATTATTTGTAATATGTATTATATTATCAGAATCAATTGTCTAGTCTTAGAAAATTCGTCAATGTTTGCAACTTATTTTGATATGTTGCCCCGAATAGGAGACTGCTTAGAGATAGTTGAATTTAGATTACCTTTCCAGTGCGATCATCTCTCTGCAGTCTTATAGAATGTACAGTGTTCGAGTTTTAAGGTTTTATGTAGTTATAATTTAAAAAAAGCAGCTTGTCAGCAGGTCATTTTCACAATATCAATTATAAAACTAAAGCACACATATAACGAGAAGCCACAATATATAAAATATGTAGATAAATAAGATGATACTGATAATGACAATTGGACATCTTTCTACGTTCTAAAGAATGCCACACATACAAAAAATCAAATAAAAAATTGATCACTTTACTAAAAAAAACACATCTCAGTTAATATATCTGAATTATTATTTTTAATTAATGTAATTTAAAACGTAGATGAAGGAGGTATTGTTTTTCAATAGCCACCAAATTTGTGTCGAGCGCCTTATACAAGACATACCTTTTTGTGGACGGTTGACATCGCGTTTGGGTCCCACCCAGGCGTAGTGTGTTCAATTCCTCGGCTGGCTAAGTCCTCCATCACAACACAAGCAACATTTTCCCCTTACTGTGGTGGTAGTAGGAGATTTTCAAATATTGTCAGGTTATTCGTAACCCGGGAATGTTTGTATTTCTTTTAATTAAAAAAAAGAGCCGAATTTCCCCAACTTTAGGGAATTTTTTCCTCTGAAACTACGAAAATACTCTGGTGTAAATATACTTTGGCTATTACGTCATACTTCACACCTCGCCATCTCATTTCACTATTTGAGTACCTACCTCATACCTGCAAACTCATTCTGCAATCGTATCCTACCCAAATTTACACCAAACAATATTGAAAAAGATAGATACTTAGTTAGGAAAATGAATTTCCATTGTTTAGGCACTATGCCATCAGCTTGGTTTGATTTCACGTGGAAACCAATCGGATTTTAATTGGAAATGCATTATTTCCGTGAATTTTGTAAAGCCGCCATGTGCTTGAAAATAATATTTAGTTTTATCTCAGTGCCTTTCGAGGGAATGGATTATTTTGAGAAATTACAAATGATTCTATGATGAGTAACATTCTAGTATAGTTTTCTATTTTTATTTAATGAATTAATTTATTTATTAACAATGGATGTTTACAGATGTTCTCACTAACGTGAGAACAATACAGTTGCAAAACCTTAGTTAGTACTCAAATTGGTACACACAATTGCAAATAATCTACTCCATAGTATACATTAATTTGAATACATCTAAATAAAGTTTGAAAAACAAAATTATATAAAAGCTTACTCAAATTCTAAATAATACAAAGGGAGGTGAGAGACACGAGAGACACAAATAGACGCGAAATATACACAGAGAGACACGAGTAATACATAATTTAATTAGCGTAACACATTTTTTAGCAACGGCAGAACATTTTTTCTAAGTAAATTATCGACGAAAATGCACACTTCAGCACACTATCTTATTATATAGTACGTATTATGTGGAGAGGATTGGCTGTGTTTCCTGTGTTGTTAATAACTTTAAAGTAGTAAGTCATTGATTAAAGACGATCATAAAAATAGCTCAAATTTTCAACGTGACAACTTCTCAATTGATAGTTTATTTTGGACACCCTTCCACAGCTCATTCCGTGAGATGAAATAGCGATCCAAATCTCCTTGTTGTGATAAATGTCCGTAATATTTAGCGAGCCACCGAGGCAAATTAAACACCCCGCTGAATAACTCGCTGCGAGTGGAATTCTCTACTTCTATTTTCTGTGCTGCCGGCCAATAATTTATAGCTTTATCGCACTATGCGGAGCTTTTTGTACCGATCCGTTTAAATCAGCGTTCGTAAACCCAACGAAGAACATAATGAAACGTTTGTAATAGAAAAAAAAATCTCTGGCATAAATTACGTGGGTGCTTACAAACCTGCAATTGAATTGTGTAAAGCGGGGGCACAACCTACCCTAGTCACTGAAGTTTTATTCATCGATTAAATTTGCTTTTAAAAACTACTTCTTCAAAAACAAATCTTTAAGTCCACACGTTTGCGTTTTATGTTTCATCGGCAATGATTTATTTTGCGACAAATTGCACATTTTTGTTGTTTATTTTACAAGTTGACCTCTCGTAGAAGTGCAGAATTAATTTTTATATTTTTTGTACCGTTCTTGCCGCCTTTTGTTGATGATGGATGAAGCGTTTTTGCGGTCCTCGCTTATGTTTGTTTTTTTTCGCGGTATCGTCATGAGCATTGTTTTTTTCGTGCTCGGATGATTAAGATATCTGTGGTGCCGGGCTCGACGTTAATTTATCATTTCACCTTTTGTGTGGAAGATTGCGCTTATGAGACAATTAGCCGGTTACTCTATGTTTGTAGATACTTGTGCATTTTGCGGTTATTTAAAGTAAACAGGTTAATAGATACTCGCACTTTTTGGTGGTTTAGCCGTCGACTTACGAGTATCGCTTCACCATGGATCGGTAGGTTTAAGTTTCAACCTCGTCGAGGAAAATTCGGGAAAGAAAGAAGTCGAGAGTTTATTGAATGTAAAAAAATTGCATGTAAGCTCGCAACCCTGCTCATAAAGGAGTCCATTTTTTTTAATGTGGTAAAGGCATTATATTCTTATGTGTTAAGGACATCTGTACACACACCTGAAGCAGTAAATTCAATATCATTAAATTTCTTCAAATTTTTCGACAGAGTTTTAATTCTCTCGTTCAGTGCATAATATATTTTGAGCTCGCATAAAGATGTCCAAACAGAATATGCATTTGAAAAGAGCCCTACAACTCGGTCGAAGCCGGTTAGAAAACTGCTCTTATGATATAAAACAAACATTATTTTTATTGATTTAATAATTGTATCCTTTTTTATGCAAGTTAATGTTCTCCGCGCTGGATTATACCTGTATTTTTGAGGAATACCTACTGACATCTAAGTAGTGGATGTTTGTTTTCATGCTTAGATACATAAAATTTTTATAAAATCTGTTGGTGAAGGTAGGCAACACATTTAAACCTCAGTGTCGGTGCCCAATTAGGATTTTTTTCCCATGTGTGTCGCTTTATGTTAGCCGGTTTGTTATTCCATAAGTCAGTCGGGTCAGTCTATAAGCGTGGCCTTCGCCGCACTAGCGCCAGCTCAGCGCAAGCATATAATCAAATCTTCACACGTAAACACGTCGGACTAAAGCCTACCTTCTAAAAGAACTCCGATATCCTTTTAGGGACCATTTTTTAAGTATGTAAATGCAAAAAGATATAGGTACATAATATATGCAGTCTTGTTTGTTGGTGTCTTTCTTGGGTTTGTTTTGTTTAGCTTGATTGTGGCCTAGTATGGAATGTCTTTGGTATGTTTTTATCTTTAGTGATAAAGGTAGAGCTTTTACACGGAACACATATTTTTAAATATTAACAATACATACTTCAAAAGTAAATAAACGTCATGTATTGATGTAAAAAATCATTTGAATGCTTTTATGGTTATAACAACAAGGATGTATCTATTATCATACGGATGAGGTTTATTGGTTTCAGCGGAGAAAAGAATATTCATTCGTGTGATAGTTAATACTAATTGTATTAACTGTATCTTTTTTGGCTTGACTGTATTTAACATGTATATATTTATATTTTATGTATAAGCTGTTTGTCTCTTTACCAATAAATAAATAAACAAATAAAAAAAATAAAAAATATATAATGTTTGGATTATTTTTATAGTGCCGTTTTCGTGTGAAAATCACCCCAAGGGCGCTGTGGGTCTCAGATTGCTCTTATGGCGGGTTGTTTCACAGAATTTTAACAATTCTTCAAATTTCAAAGTTATATTTCAAGTTCTGTGAAAGATCTTTTTCTGTAATTATTTGTGTTATTATAATTATATAATAACAGAACTTGTATAGAACCAGAAAATTAACCTTGAAATTTGATGAATTTTTCAAATTCTGTGAAATAACCCATCCTTACTGTTGTACTAAATTTTCTTGAGGCTGTCTGCGTTTCAGACATGTTAATTTTCCCAGTTTTTTCAGATATGAAAATTTTGAAATCCTCAGTATTTTAAAAGTTCCATGATCTCAGCTTATCTACCTATTTATTTCACGAAGTGTGAACGGGTGTGTGGAGATGAGTTCTTGTTCATGCTATTAGTATCTTGTGCGGTACACTGATCTATTGCCCTCATTCACAATTAATTAGTAGTGTAATTATTCTTGTTCCGAGAATTAATTATACTACACCCAGTTATAACAAACATTTGTCTCATGCTAATTAATTGAGGAGGTAATAGCTATGATTGATCCCACATGGATCTCACTTCTTATGTATTACACTAATTTTCAAATAAATACGCCGACATATTTATTGTTCAATGACCCAATTAAAATTATTAATAATATGATAATATTAATCAGATGACAACAGTATTTATTTTCCAGTGGTCCTATAGCTCTTTTTATGACTTTATCCTCATCTATGATGCCATTAGACTTCCCATGATACATTGTTTCTCCAGGATCTATTTTTGATCTATGTTTTATTGTCTGAGCGTGGCGAAGCTGAGGTATATATTTATTATACTATTTGGTATTTCATGTCTGTAAATTTGTTTGTCACGTTCAGGTTTAAAGATGGTGGCCAGTTTAATGGTTCAGTAAAGATTTATTTTCAAATGTTTAATCGTTGTTTTTATTAATTAAATAGGTAGGTATTTAAGTACCCACTTACAATCTTATGATATCACAGAAAATTTTTGGTTTTTAAATTACATACATACTTAGATGGGGTGCCCGGGTTCATCGAGTGAGGTTTGTCTAGGTCTTGGCGGCGGATGCGTTTGCCCACCTGCTGCATGGCTGGCCGGATCGGGAGAGACTGGTTGAGGGAGACCTTTTGACCTCTCCAGCCGGACTCTCGGACCCACCGCCTTGCACCGCAGTGGGAGTGATGGATTCATTTGTCCGTTACCCCTGGATACGTTGACCCCCAGATGGACACGTTGACCCACCTCTCATATTTTTCCTTCCCAGAACTTCCTCTCCTTCCTTTCTTTAAAAAGACCCTCCACACAGCATCCCCAAATATGACTGAGGAAAAAAATTCCTTCAGGGCCTCCTGTGTGACAGTAATGTAAAAAAAACTAGTGATAATGGTAGGATAATTTGCACACCTTTAAAAACTATTCGATGCGATGTGTTGGTCCAACATTCTGCGGAGAAAATGTTTAAACGACCCTGGCATATACTATGTGCCTTATTATAGAATTTAGGAATTCATTAATTAATCGATAATTATTCATGATAACAGTCTTTGATAAAGTGTTTGAATAATATTAAAAAAAAATCACGTATTCTAAACCAATAATTAAGTTACGTAGTTCTAGATAGGAGGTTTGGTAATAAGTAATATAAATAAGTATCTTTAGGAAATTCCGATAGCGAAAAGGTATCTTTTAGTGTTCCAAAGTACCAGTTATCTTTGACATCGAATTCATATTTTAACAAAGAAAAAAACTGAGGTTCGCCTTCCATCTCATTTTCTCACCCTCAGTCGTCACCCTTATATGTATTATGCTTTTCGGGAAATATTATCTTTGGGATAAAATGTATTTCTTTATGATGTCTTTTGTTATTGCCTGTAATGAAACGGCGGTGAGAAAAAACTTCTGCAAATCATTGTGCCTACTTTTAGGTTTTATCCGCCCTTTATCATGCTTTTATTCTTCCTGTTCATCTTCCGCCTTCTGTTCAACTGTCGATACGTTTTGTTTTTTTTTTTTATAACACCTTCGGTATTTTCTTGCGTTCCGTATTTTGATAGCACAACACTGAAACCTTGGTCAATGGTCAAACTTATGTGGTTATAGGTACATATATACGAACCATTTGTAGACTTCCTCATCATTTGTGTTAGAATTAGAATAAAATTTAGACAATATTTTTAAACTCTTATTCCACACAAGCTGTTAAGAGAGAGTTAGTCCCTTTACATTGATTAATTAATAATTCAGGTGGATTCAAATTTAGCGTGGGCCGTTTCTCGAGCACTAATAGTAATTAAGCCTGTTTAGAGTAAAAAGTAGAGGGCTCAGGTTCCATGTGTTAATTGCCTGCCCTCTGTTGATTCCCCGGGAGACTTCCAGGACTATTAATTAGCCGAGACGCGAACCGCCCACGCGGCTCATTAAGTCGACCTTTATAAGTGAATCACCTCGCCTCAAATAACCGTCCTCAGTCGTTCTTCTGACCTTTGACCTGCGTGCAGTTTTTGTACAGTCATTTTAATGTTGAAAAGATGGGAAACTCTGTCTAGCCGTTGTTTTTTTGTGTTTATTCTCTGAAAAAGCGCAAACTTTCAGAACATAGTAGTGTGTCTGAAAAAAACATAATCCAGGGAAAGATACGCGGCAGTACTGGCAGAAAGCAAACATGTGACAGCGATATCTACGCGAGAGGTTTATCTATAATACCAAGGATTGAGAGGTCAATGCCGTAGTGAAATCTCCTATAGGAGCGAAATATGAAGAATTGAACGGTCAGTAGCTGAAGTCGCATCGCGTCTGGGTCCCACCCTCAACTCAATTCCTCGCAGCTAACAGCTCAATTACTCTGCTGACTAAGTCCTTCATCACAACACAAGCAACATTTTCTGCTTACTGTGGAAGTAATATGAGATTTTCAAATATTGTCAGGTTATTCGTAATCCGGTATTGTTTGTCTTTCTTTATTATGTTACGTAATATTTTGTATTGCACACATACTTTGTTTTTAATTTTTTTTGTATTGAAGGAGCGATTTTTTTTAAATTTGGATATGATTTGAGTTTATTTTAATTTTAATATATTTTGCGAAAATAATACTGAAAGGCATTAAAATGTGTAAATTTTAAAATGGAGGCGTTCTTAAAGCTTAATAACTTTGTGTATGTACAAATCATTATTTTTTTTACAGACAATTTTCTCATTAGAATTGCAGTGAAACTATCAATATAGTCGAAACAGCCCATTTATTGGGTTGTGTCATTATAAGATAAATTCATCTCCCGTCTGCTGCTTTGAGGGGGGTTGAGCGAAATTACTAATTAATATTAAAAGCATTAGAGAGTTCCATGAAAAAAAAATAACATGGTCTGCTTTTATTTTTATCGTTTCATCTTTTCTCAATTAGCTCGTTGAGTATAACCTCCTAAGTACATTCTCCTGTGTCTCTGATATTTCGATAGCGCTAATGGTGCTGTCGGGTCTGCTAATAATCTTATCATTCTACATCGAGATGAATCTCCACACTCCGAACAAACGTATGGTATGCATTATAATGCGGCTGTTGGGATTCTGCGCGACCTGTCAATGATTTTGTGTCTCCCTTGAACACGTAGGACATTAATCGGCTGAACCGCCTTTGGAAACGTCACATAAATATTCATTAAACTCAGACAAGCGCGGTATTATAATGCGACAACTCACACGTGTGTTATTACACATGTGTGTGTGTGTGTAATTATATATAAATATATATCGACTTACTGGTTTTCGTTGTAGCCTTTGCAAATATTATTGTCGGCACCCCCTATTTATTACCTATCTGGAGATCAATAAGATCTAGATGTTCAATAATTAAACCCAAAACCCACCCAATACCGTTCCCTTCTTACTCTATAAAAGTAAGTAAATGTTTTTTAAAATTTTCTCAATTGCATGGAGACATTAGCATAATTCGGAGTCTCGGAAGTTTGTCAACGAAACTTCTAACTTTTTGCAACAGCTGCAGCAAGTACAAACAAATTCTGTACAAATTTCATTCGCGAATGCAGCCTTCTGAAGCGAACACTTACTTTACTGGTTGTTTCATTGGTAGAACGCACACGTAGGTTTTACGTATTCATTAGAGAAGATAATACACGTAGGTATTGACACTAACTTGTCGGTGTGTGTTCCATTATTATTACGGGTTCATTGAATTCGACAAAAGAGTCATTTGCATACAAATATGTTTCGTTTTAAATTTGTTGAAATGTATTTTGCCTAAAATTATCATAAAATCTCTAATAATGACATCTTCATCTCAGAAGGCATGTTTGGCGCTCTTTTAATGGCTTTGCCTATATTACAAGAAACCTGATATACGGTAGGTGTTAATTGTAACCAACAAATCAATACACTTTTAATGCTGTTGACAGTGTTGATCCCGAATAACCGTTTTAAGCCTGAGTAATTGAGTGGCATTATGACGCAATGCTGTGATAAAGGCATATCTATCCTCTCCCTCTTTATTACAAACGACGCATGTAACAGAACAAGAGATATAAGTTCTCAGCGGCAATATCTTATTTCAGGGTTCCTAGCACAAACCCCTACAGAATCAATATGGCTTTCTTGTTTCCAGAATATTTTTGTTTCCCCTTTTGATACATTATAATTCGAAATCGTTTTATTTTCATTTGCATTATGCTTCACATCCCTAATTTTCGTCAATAGCTTAAGCCCATATCAAACGCGATCATCCGTGGCCAGTCAGGCGTACGTCACAGCTCCTGCTAATATTAGTGCGTTAAATAGCACACGTCGCCCGTCGCTCATGGAATCCTGGTTTTGCTTTCGTTAGTGATGAGGAGAAGCGATTAATAACATTTGCCGGCATTTGAAATCTTTCTCCTATTATTTTTAATCTTAATTCTGTTAAAAGCGAATTTCTTATTTGATTATCAAGGGACTAAAATTTGTTCATCTTTTCCAGAATAACGTATACGTCTTTCCAGAATAAATCCGCAGGTGTACCCGTTTTGCTTTGAGGCAATTTTATAAGATTATCTGTGCATTATCTCTTATTAAATGCGAACTAAGCATTGTAATTTAATTCTGATCAGCAGCGGCATTGCGGCTTTTTGATATCTCTGCAAATGAACTGTCACATGGTTATTATATCGATTTTAATCAATTCTGCGCCAAATCCCCTCGAACGTGAACCCGCTTACACGCTTGTATCAGCTGTGAACTAATTCCCTTTCAAGCGAACACTATACTGAAATATTGTGTATAGTCGATTCAATGGGGATGATTTGTTAATTTGGCACCGTTAATGCCGGTGTCAGACTGAACAGACTACAGAGAGTGTACACACTATTTGTACACAGTTACACAGAAAGCACTGGCACATAACATAGGGTGATTATTATTTTGAATTTGACGAATTCATTACGCATGAATTATCTTCCATGAACTTGTATGGGCGTGGAGCTCCGTCAATGTCTCTAAATTAACACTAATTTAATTAAATCAATATTGTTTCATCTGACGCCAGTAGCCTGATATAATGAGCTTTACAGTATCTGTCTCTAAAGCTCGTTATAACGGAACAGCGCAGTGTCAGATGGAACATTGCCACTCTAATGGGCAAATATATAAATATATAAGACTAAATTTATAGGAGAGCAGTTAATTAAAGTAATTTTGTATCAAAATAGTAATAATAACAATGGGATAATTTGTGTAGCACCGTTTTTGTGAGGCTCTATCTAATTGTATTATCTACAAACATATATAGAAAACAAACTTACTTGGCAGGTCACTAGAAATTATTGGCAGGGCATTCGAAAGTTTAGGCTTATAGAAGATACGACTTTGGACGCAGAAGACACTATTTTAAAAACACTGGACATTACATAATTATACATTTGCTATTTTACCACGCATAACTATTGATATTACATGGATTAGAAGATTGAAAATTTCTGACACTATGGATATGACTGTCTGAAAAAGGTAAGTTTTAAGATGAACTCTAAGTTCTGTCGAGTCCGTGATCATCCAACTACCCGGTACCAGTGGTTCTATGCCATTCTTAAGTTGTGAATCAGGGAATGGGCAGGGATTACCATTCAGATCTGGTTAACATGATTTTAAGCAATGCCCAACGATTCGAATCTGGATGCTGGACTTTAACCTGAAAGATACTAGAGTATCTACAACAGAAAATGTCTACTTTTTAATTTTTATTCTTCATTACAATCACCCGCCAAATTGTCGAAGCAATGTGTCAGCAGTGAACTCACGAATGAAATGACCATAGAACGTAACTAAAAAAAAGTTTTACATCTTTTTTAAAAATATATATATTTTGGATGATGACAAATCATATTCATAATGCTCAACAATGCATAATTTTTTTTTTCTTGTCTATAAAATATATTATTTTATTTACCCTTTTACGAGTTTGTTTTTAACCACTCTGCCTATGTGCGGCTACTGTAAATATCCACTCCCAAAGGACTTTAATATCCATTCATCGACATTAGTATGGAATTTGTAATGGGAATTTTGCTCCAATTAATGTTTTTTTTGGTCCTGGAACATGGACATATTAATTAATCTGAAATATTCATTAATCATAATTTGAGTCATATGTGACCGTTGAGGATTGTAACTATGTTATGTTTGACGTTATGAGATATTAATTTATTCTATTCCCTTCATATCCGTGTTCATTTCACCGCACGTTCCCAATATTGGCTATACCATAATTTCATTGATTCCCGACAACCAGGTTAACTAAACATGCGTGTACATTGTATTTGTTTTAATATAATATAGTTTTTCATGAGGGTATGTCCGCCTGTAGGCAATATCGACATTGCCAACATTGTTCTTCTTGAAAGAAGAAAACGTCCTGTAATATTATGCAACTGCGCTTCTGGCAATGAGGAGCTTTTAAGAACGCCCTTTTAAGTTAAAAATCAGTATATTTTTTATTCTTTTAGTTAGTTTTAATCGTCAAAATAATTTTCATAGTTTTTATTTTTCGGGTCTCCCCAAATCGCACCAAATCTGAGGTGTGTCTATGTGACTGGCGTCGAGTGTCGACACGTTATTTACGGTCTAAATAATGTTTCAATTCCGTAAAAAACTGTGAAACAACAACAATGAAATCTTAGAAACAAAACCCGATTTTCATTGGTTCGATCTGCAAACAAAATCAGAAGAAATATGGACGTTGTGAACTGGTTCCGTGACCCGTGACGTCAGAATCAACAGATTCAGTCGTGCCAACCAAACAAGGCGTTTTAATGTGATGGTGTTGAAGATTTAATATTCTAAGTATATATAATATCATACAATAAAACTTTATATTCAGAATTTGCGTTTGTTTTTTGATCTTATGAATACATATTATTTAAGCCACAATATTTTTCACTGGAGTTCCTTACTTTGCAAAATGTTGAGGGTTGTACGAATTGTCCAACTTCACGAGCAACAACTGTTGTCCCCCTTGCATTGTGTTGCAATTATGATTTTTTGTTACTTCAGGTGATAATACACCGTAGGCTGTTAATAAATTATTATAAGCAATAATTAGTCGCCTGAAAATCCGTACAAATTGAAAATGTCTCCCGAGTAAAAAAAAATAAATGCCGCTGACGGGAATTGAACCCGCGCCTTCTGATGTCCGGTCAAGTGCTCTGGACCACTGAGCTACGTCGGCTTATTTCCAACACGCCAAATAATTCAATATGTTCTAGTACTTTAATCAAAAATTACTGCTTATTATATTTTTTCTCCTGGAAACACCTACCCATCTAGTTTTTGATGTTTTATGGGTTTTTGTCTTCCTTTTGGTCTATTTGAACTCCGATCATTTGTCTTCTACACGTAGAGAAATAATCATGTTAAAAAAGTGACAGCATTCTAACTTCCTGATAAAATACATGTATTGTTACCATAATTACAATATTGACGGTCATAATCGAAACTGTTTATTATGGTGATCGAATTTTCGAATTAATCGTTCTAAGGCGAGCTTAATGCTAAATCACTATTATGTTTAATAACGAATTGGTGTACTTTTTGAATACCAAAAAATGCTTTAAGTAAATTGATGGTTTTACTATCGTTTCCCTAGAGTAGAATACAAATAAAAAAAATAATTACTCAATAAAAAATGTAAAAGTAAACTACAAAAAAATTGTTATTCAATATAAATGTACGAACGCGTAAAGGAAACAATTTTAAAAAAATACATTTTTATAACTAAGGTTATCTGTGACAGTTTCACTTGATTAACTTTTTTGCTTTCTTGTAAAATTATTTACAAAATAAATAAAAACCATTTTTGTGCTTGAAATCGAACGTTTCTGGACTCCGTTTGTCAAGCGATTTTAATGCCTATTACCTACAATATGAGTATACCAAGAATATACACATTTTTGGCTTGTAGCTTCCTCTTAAGGTTGTCGTACACATACAATATATCACCCCTGCACCAGATTAGCATTACCTCAGCTCGAGTCGTTCACAGCTATTTGTATGAAACTCCATATTATGCTATGCAACGCACACTAATCAGTAATCAGCATCGTAACAGCATCGCCTCGTCTCGGACAACTGGTGAAACGATGGGGGACAGTGCCGATCGCCTCGTCTCGGACAACTGGTGAAACGATGGGGGACAGTGCCGATCGCCTCGTCTCGGACAATTGGTGAAACGATGGGTGCCGTGTGTGCGAAAACCTTTATTATTTTGATTTCCTCTGACCCTCGCGACAGAATGGCCCAAGTCGCAATAGTGAATTAGTCGAAAATAACCATTATTTCAATGCAGTATCTAGAATATACTATGTAGAGATGCAGAATAGAATATACTACAATCCTCAGTGATAAGCGGAATTGATTATTTTGAGAATCCGGGTATTTCGTTTAGATTTTAGAGATAATCGATCATTTCGAAATGTATTTTTTTGAGTTACAAGTATCTGATAGTATTATTATTATTTAATGACTGTACAGTTTAGGATTGTTGTAGATGGGAGTGGCGCCCTCTGTTATTTAAAAAAAGAACCATTGATGTTTTCAAACCGCGGCAGCGGGTTTTTATCTGTTAGTGTTCGTTTATCATCACTACAACAGATAGAATATTCAAATGCAGATTGACGGCACCTCCAATATTATAACCCATAGACTAATTTCCCGCCACACAACTGTGAGTGATCTCATTTCGGCGCCAATTTATTCGGTGATTGTTACCGGACGCGAACAATATAATATATTGTGCTCGGGAGGTCATATGAGAATAATTGAACAGCTTTTATTCATTTATACGTTGGGCTGTCACTGCTGCCGGCACAGCGAACAGCAAGCATTCGAAATTTAAACAAGTTAATTTGTTTATTTTAAATTATAATAAATACCTTTGTGTTCACAACTATGTTTTTTGTCTGGAGCCAGTGAGACTATGCCATCCCTAATTGTGGTATGTTGTGAGGCTGAAAGTTGTGGGTAGGATAAGGAGATGGGGAACAGGAATGTGAGGGAGTACCTGGCTATTCAGATGTGGTCACCAAACACGGTTAAACCCATTTCAGGAAACGTTTCAATTCTTAATGGTGGTCTTACACCAGGGGGATACTGAGAAAATCTTCCATTCTGGAAGGTGCCGCAAGTATACTGCATATTATTTTAAATGAATAAATTATGAAATAACACAAATTAATAAAAATTTACTTGCGCACTAGTCGAGAGCTTTACCCCTCAGCCACGGAGGCCGTCAAATTTTTAAAAAGGATATAAAAATATTTTCCTTAAACCATTGGTTTTGAACTATGTCGGTCCTTTTTGATCGAATCGTGGTGAATACTAAGTTATTTATTTTATTTCAATTAAAACGACGCCACAGAGTAATTTTGCAATTATTGAAGAATAAATTAGAATGTAAAAAAAAGTCTGCGAAAACTGTTATATTTGAATTTGCAATATTTTTAAAAAAGTATGGAAAATTTACAACAGTGTAATTTTTATGTTGACGAATAATTTTTCTAAACCGTTTTAAAATTAACCATTTTCAATTTTCCGCCAAAAACGGCATGTTTATTTTGATGTTCGGCGTTGACATTTTTACTCACAGTGACAATATTTATTTATTAATTGGATGATTTGTATAGCGCCGCTTTTGTGAGATATCATCTCAGGGGCGCTAATATCCCATTATTGTGGACACGGCGTGTTCCTGAAGTTTTTCAGAGCTGTGAACCTAGAATGATTAGACAAGACGCTTATGAAACCCCACCTTCCTTTGCTATTGATAGCTCCGGTCAGTCGATATTTCACTCAAAAAGTTCTTTATTATATTGGCCAATTGTTATTTTTATTAATTTTGTCCTACCTTCCATATTGCCAGTAAAATTTTTTTGTATCCTTTTATGTCGAAAAACCTCAAGTTGCGTTGCGGGACAACTGTTTGGCAACCTATTTTATGTACTATTGTTCACAATTTGGCAGGTCAACACCTCTGCCATAGGTCACCCCAATTGGTTCGCTACGTTTGTTGATTTAGCAGGGGTGCCCGGGTTCATCATTCGAGGATCCCACCACTTACCCGCCCCGGTATAGGTAACTTATGGTTACCCCTTCAGGGCTCTTGCAAGGACGCTAATTTTTTTGTTAAGAACGACTCTACATTTAATAAGAACGAAGCTAAACCTCGAATGTCCCCGCATACGTTTTTAGGAAAGCAGTCTGCGAGTGCTTACTGTGTACAATGTTAGTTTGTTAGTGGAGTACTTGCCTCTGTTTCTATGTTAGTAGAAGGGGAGAAAAATAAATACAAAAATAAAAACAACTGGTGTAGACTGTTTGTCTACATAGTATGTGCATAGTAATTTAGAGAAAACAAAAGTATAAACGAAAAACATCTGGTGCTGGTCCGGAGAGGAATAATCCACATTCTTCTCGGCGGTCCCGAGGCGAGTCAGTTGGTGATTGGGTTGATCGGTTACGAAGTCAGGGGACCGCTCCTTTTAGCCGATTTCTCGGTGGTGCCCTGAAGAAAGTGTAACTGGGAGCTGGGGGAGTGGATACCCGAAGACCCTAGGGAGAGATGCGTCGAGTCGTCGGAGGCGGGGAGGAAGATCCCCTAAGGTCGACCGACCATCCCTCAAACCTGCTACTATCCTCGGGGGAGGCGCGGTAGGTTTGTGGATATCCTGTTTCCGGGGTCTGTCCGTTGGCCGTATGAGGGGACGAGGTTTATCCACCCCCTTGTGGGGAAAATGGACATTGACAGAACATTGATGTTCAGTTTCATCCCGGACTCGTGTTGCCCCTAAATGTGTCTTCTATATGCGTGTATAACCTAAATAACAAAATATAAGAAAAGAAAGCAGAAGAGAAATGTGAGGAAACTATAAAGAAAATTATTAAGCAAAAATAAAACAAAAGTATGAAAGAACGGAGAATTGGTAGAAGCTACAATTTCCATAGCAAAAAAAAAAAAAAAATATATATTATTTGTCATTCCAAGGTATCCACAAAGATGGGAGCTGCTGCTCCTGGGTCTGGTGTTTATCATCTGAGCTGGGTGAAGAAAAATTATCAGCAAAATCTGGCGAGGGTGTAAAAGAGTATACAAATCATGGTCAAGGAAGTCAGGAGCAAGTACACCAGGTTATGATTGATTTTACTCTAGTCAGCGACTCTCAAAGCTGGCCATCTCTCAACCCATGACTTAACATACTTTCTCAGACATTCGAAATTTGTCTTGTTCGAAACGAGATCGGCGTTCCAAACCGGTCTCGTGATTACATCTAGGCCTCTCAGTAATTCATCCCTCGCATCCGTCATTATCTCGCAGTGCCACAGAATGTGCTCGGCTGTTTGGTCCGTATTGCCACAGGCGCAGTTGGGATGGGGTGACAGGGAGAGTCTGTGAAGTCTCCCCCTGAATTCCCCATGTCCGGACAACAGTTCAACCATATAGTGGTCTGGTTTGCGTGGCGTGCCCAGAGCGGGAGAGGCTGGTTTAGGGTGACCCTTTGACCTCTCCAACTGGTCTCTCGAATTATCTCCTTCCGCCACAGTGGGAGGGATATTTTCATTCGACTTTCACTTCTAAACACGCTGTTCCCTAGATTGCTACCCACCCCTCATACCTTTTTCCTTCCCATAACTTCATCTCCTTAAAAAGACCCCCACGCAGCATCCCCAAAGATTACATTGGCCCTGAGGTAAATCATTTTCCTCAGGACCTCCTGTGTTGCGTTAATATAAAAAAAAAAACATAAAACATTTTTTACAACAAATCTTGGCAAAGTTTCCAAAACTTGATGTACATACTTGAAAGGCTAGTCGATCATAACATTATACGACATTACAGTACTTGAATGTGGAGGATATGAGGGTTCACCTGAACATTTCGTTTGATTTGACAGTTCCATCAATTTATCAACAAATTAATAATATTCAAAGATGCCAATCATTGCCAAAGTGATTTTTTTTGAGTCATTAATCAATTTAATAGCTATCCAGAGCTGATGATCATGATCAGACTGCTTCGATGGGAACAAAGCTGCACATTCGTATGTTTAATGTAATAATACAGGTAGTTGTTTGTACCCTTGGAATGTTGCCCTGGACTCGACGAATACGATTTTGGTTTCACTGCTTCTCGAAACCGGCTTTGATTTGTATCGGCAATAACAATTAATACATAAATATTATTGGTTCAGCTTCTTGGAGCCGGTTTTCAAATATTCTGTCAATAGCAGATGTGTTGGGGCAGTGGCGTAGTGGGAAATTCGCCGGTACATTACTCTCTCTTTCCCTAAAAGTAATCGAATCAATAATAGTAATGGGAAAATTGTAAAAGAATATTGTTTTTGTAAAAAAATTTACAACCATTTGAAAAAAATTATGATGATGAAATATTTGATATCTTTGATCTCTAAAGAGTATAAAACGTTTTCGGGCGCTTACATCGCTAACGCTGGCTTAACCTTACGAGGCACGTCAAAATAATGTACTACGGAATTGTATAGCTTAAAGAGGAATGCAGAAAAGTCAATATCTCCTAAGGGTAACCCCAAGCAAAGCCGGGTTCACGTCAGCTAGATATTAAATACAGGGTTTTCCAATAAGAGGTGTTATTTTGATATTCAATCGTAAAAGATCAATGGCTTCGTTGCTTGTGTGGCACGTAGCGCCGTCTTGTTGAAAGTAAACGTTGTCCAGATCAATACCATCCAATTCCGGCCATAAAAAATCATTAATCATCTCTCGATAGCGCAATCCATTCACCGTAACTGTTGCTCCAGCCTCATTTTCCAAAAAGTAAGGTTCAATGTCTCCGCCGGACCATAAACCGCACCAAACAGTCACGCGTTGAGTATAGAGAGGCTTTTCAACAATAACTCTTGGGTTTTCCGAGCCCCAGATGCGACAATTTCGCTTGTTGACGAAGCCACCGAGGTGGAAATGGGCTTATCACTCAAGATAAGTTGAATTTGATTCACTCAAGTGAATTTTAATAATTTCACTGCGTTGTTGAAGAGTGTATCGTTCCATTTTTATTAATGGCGTAGTTTCTACTTGTCAAATGTCAAAAAATGACAGCTTCAAAAGTAACATCTACCGAAATAGCGGGCTATTCAAAATTACACCTCTTATTGGAAAACCCTGTAGTATAAAACGTAGTCGCTATCCACGTCTGTCTGTTTGTGCGTAAGTTCTTCTTTTTATACTACGTAACGGATTTTGATAGGGTTTTCACTTTCGTTTAGAAAATTTCTTCCTGAAAGTTTATATATAAAATACATGCATATTATACTTGTTGAAGTGAAATGACACAAAACTGGGCTATATAAATGCTATGTTATTATTATCATTATTAAAGAAAGTCGAGCAACGCCGGGTACACGTCAGCTAGATCTATTATATGATATTCGGTAGAGATTAGTTTTGAATTCGCTCTAAATGAACTTTTATTGAGTCTTGGGCGGGGGAGATTTTCACGCGTTATGGCATGTTTATCCAAAAGCGTGACTGTAAACATTTTATCTGAACTCTGTAATGGTTCTTTCGATATAGTATCCTGTTTTGGACTGGCGTTATTCGATAATTTTCAGAATTGCAGTTATCCATGGCCAACATATTCTATTTTAGTCGCAAATGTCTTAAAACGAAAATTAAATTATATTTTATTCATAATGACTGACGAATGTCTGATTCGGCATTGTTTTTTGTTTTTGTTTTTGTACCTACCCACCTACATATCCAAACGAGGTATGAAAAAATAGTAAGAAGATAAATAATGTTCCGCGTGTGATTTTTTACGTTGATTCGAATAATCTGAATACGTCAAGGTTATAACGGCCCTCCACGTACTCAGTCGGATGCTGCGCCCCTGGATATTTGGTATCTAACTCGTTTTTCAAAGCAACTTGAATAGTTGTCCGGTTTGGCGGTTGACAGAATTGACAATGAAAAAAATAATATCATTTGTTCGGTACCCACAACTTTGACAGGTGACAGATAAAATACTAAAATGTTGCCTTCGTATATTTATTTATTTAATTTATTATGGGGCAGTCAATACATTTGAAACACCGCCAGTAAATTCATGCCATAATTTTTTTTGGTGCTTTAGATTGAACTGTTATAAATTATGCGAACGATTTATTGGTATTAACATATTTTTGAAAGCTCTTTAGATCTTGTTAGGTTCAATTGCTTTCGAAATTATTCAAAACAAACATAAAAAACTCCTCCCTTCTGTCTACTAGACTTTCCGTCAGAATCACGTTACATAATTTAGTGGCTTTCAAAATGACGTCAATATTGAAACTGTATGTAAAATTGTTGAATGTAGAATGCTGACTTCTGAATAGGCTATTCATTAACTTCCGCCTCCCAAAGCGATCAGAAATATATCGATCAAATAATAGCATAGTGTATCAGCATGTATTGTTTTTGGAATACGATCGGTACCACTTCGTGCCAACAGCTACATAGAAACATCCATTGATAGTATATTAACCTCCCTTTATTCGCAAACCGATGAATATAATATGAGCGAGCTGGATGATATGGAATTATCGCCCCACATTTCAACGACCATTGTAGGTATTAGCCGAACGAAACTGCAAATCTAAAAATACTTAAACCCTATTAAAATTAATACATCAACACTCGTCTTTCGGAGATTTGTCGGGATAGTTGGGTGGATCGACTTCGATATACATTCTCGAAGAGAATTTTAAACAAAACGATTACTCGAATCCGGAAAAATATACACTAATAGACCAAAAACGAGAAGCTAAAATATAGCTATTCTATACTCGAAGTGAATTCTGAAACATCAGTGTCCAGTGTCGAGAACTCTCTGCAAAGACGGATACTGCACTCGACCATAGAACACTGTCTCACACTGAAAATTTGCTTGGGAATCAGCAAATAGGGAAAGACTGACAGTATTTTACGTTTAGATAACCTGGTGATTTTGAAGGATATATTTGAAAATGATGTATTTTTTTAACCTCATCTCTCGTGTATGGGCAGGTTAGATAAAGTTTCTCAGAACTCCAGTTGTCATTATTTTGGTACATGATACATAATCTACGGGGCTACACTTTTTTATTGGTCAATATTACAATCCTTGAAGTTAATCTAGTGAATCCTATAAAATATTGTACTCACTGAAAGAACTTTCCTGCATGTGGGGTATAATGTAGGGGTACCGCTAATAGCTCGACTGTAACCGCTCCCACTTTTCCATAAACGACGCATTTAACAGAAAGAGAGATAACAATGAAGCTCTCAGCGGCAGGACCATACGGCATAAATTACACTGTGTTCTGTATACGGCATGTGGTGGATGGAGGCTGTAGTTAGAGCCATTCACATTAATTATGGAATTATAATTCCCCAAGCACCCCGACCATTCTATATGTAAATCGCCCCAAACAAGTCCAGGATTAGCGGCGAGTTGTTTAGGGACCCACGGTCGATTAATTGATATTTTAATTATATATTATGCTTTCTGTTTACCAATTTGGTTTTGTATAATTTTATTATTAACTTTGTGTGAATTATGCAAATATGAAAATAGCCTCTTTTGAAACAGTTTAAACCCAACCATTATAGTATTATAAAAATGCCTTTCTACATACATCTTCAACTTTTACACATTTTCGACAGTCATTGTCATTTATTGTTCAGGAGCAAGTATTAATTTCAACAATTGCTTTAGCAAACAAATAGTTTGCCTAGGTTTACTTCGAATCATTTACTCCTTCCTTAATGTGATGAGTGATAACTCTAATCAATTCGTTTTTCGATATTCTTGTTAACTTGCACACCTCAACAGTAAAATTCCCGAATTGGACGTGTATTTGATTTTTATGCACGTCAATGTTATGTCTTATCTTATACACTGCTGAACAGTATAATGCATTGCTATGCAGCTTCTATGCACTTGTGTGCATACTGCACTATGTCCAACTAGTTGATCTAGGCTAGATCACTAGATTGTATAGCCGCAGTCCGCAACTCGCCAGTGCATAAAGCTATTTTGACGGAGCGTTTTATTAGGCAAATATTCCGGGAATCCTTATGGTCAGAGATCCGGTAACTATTTACCTCTGATTAAATTGCTCGCTACTTGCCCGAAGTTCTGAAGCTAACAAAGCGATGTTTGAAGCTTCACGCAATTAATTTTCTCGGAAAATGTTCAGAATTGTTTGGATAATGTATGTGAATCAAATGCTTCGTACTGTGTTGCATCACATGCTCTGCACTTATAGCATTTTCGTTGGAGATTCTCTTTGACCAGGGATAAAGTCAATTTGTTTTTTTTTTTTGACGAAGTAAACAAAAATAGGTTTATGTGCTACTAGTTTTACTAACTGGATTTAACGTTCATTTGGTTTCATGTACCTACCTATATATCAACTTCATATTTCTCTGTGTTTTCGCACTAACCTTTCTAATTGTCGTAGTTTCTTACTTTTTGATAGTTTAGTGTAACGAGCGTTCAAATTCAAATTACGTTTCAAGTTAAAAATAGTTGCGTTGATCTATAAAACCCAGAAAGAAAAGCTGTGGAAACTTCAACCCCCAGCTCATAGCTAATAGATTTCTCCGCTGTATTTACGACTGTTCAACACATTTTAATAAATTTATTTTGTTTGTTTCAGATATGGTTCTTTACTGACGCTGACAGTTCCACGTATCAAGAAAAGACAAGTATGTTGTTAACACCTTTATATTTATTGAATAATTGTTTTATACCACGGAACATGGCGAGAACAATAAACACACAAACGTGTTCAAATAATAATTCCCAATAACACGAGCGTTCAATATTGGTCAGTAGGTATAAACTTGATTGGAGCTTTTTGCTCACAATAATCGTGAATATGCACGTAACGGATATGACGGAATCAAAACAACGCGTGCTGTTGAAATATATTAAATATTCCAATGCAATTAAATATATTGGTAATAATAATAATAATAATAATACTTGGATGACTTGTATAGCGCCGTTTTTGTGCAAAAACACCTCAAGGGCGTGGTAGTAAAATATAATCATTTTATTTATTCATCTAAATTGGATATTGAAAATAATCGGCATTTCTCCTTGCAGATTTTTTTTTCCTTAGTTTGGGTACATTTTGGATTTTTATTGATCAGAATACCCAATATGTCAACGCTGTAATCGTGCGTTAGCGGAAAGCTAATGATATAAACGTAATGACTACAATTTATTTGGACATTCAAAGTACATTTTACTATAAGAGTTATATGGTTCTAAATTAAATTATACATAGTTAATATATCGATTACGTATGTCCTTAAAATGTCTTTTTAATTTCGTAGCTTAGCGAGTTAGTGATAACAAAGAATACTAAATAGGAAGGTGTGTGGAGTGTGAAAGAGTTTTTACCAATTTAAAAAAAAAAAATAAATCTCGCTTGTTTTCGATTTCAAATTTGTATAATCAAGAACAAATGCAGTTAATCAAATCTTTTACAAGAATATATGCAATTTTATGAAAACTTTCCAACCAATATGTTAAAAATAAACATAGATAGTATTTTAAATATTTCTTACATTAATGATTAATGACATACGTTGTGACTTGTGACATACATCATTTATGCACGGAATGCGATTTAAAAGGACTATAAAACTATTTAAATAACAGTACATTATCCTTTTCAATTGTTAAATTGTTGACTTTTGTATAACTTAGTTAGTTTTAATAAAGTAAACAGTTTTATTTGATCTCGAAGCTTGAAAATGTAACATATATCACAATTAATAAATGAAACCTACTAATAAGTAATTAATAGCGGTATTGCAAAGTGCAAGTGTAGGTACTTATTATTATATTGTCTGTTAAGAATCGACAGAAATTTGAACAAGATAATACACAGATATTCTTGAAAATTCTCCCAAAAATTCTGTGTTTCAGAATTGTTATATTTTAATTCGTACCGCACAATTTAGTTTGGGGTACCTATGTTATGAATTGTTGAGGGGTAGGAGCTGGTGAAGAGAAAGGTTGCGGATATACACTGTACGATTTGATTATATGTCGTATAATAAAAGAGTTCCAGTTATATAGTAATTCCAAAAAAGAACTATCATAAAAACCTAACCTAATCTATTTTTTATCACTTTTCATGACTGACTTTGTATCTCTTTTCGAAAGTGTTCTGATTTGTCCAATTAAAAATAAAAGATTAAATATTTTTTTTAAGCATTGAAACCGGACAGAAGAGAACAAAAATGGTGTGTAGGTACATGCTGAATGTTCAAAAAGATTATTAAAAACTAGATCACTTCCTCCTTCTCGTCGGGTGTGTAAATCTTAAACATTACATGTAAATCGAATTGTTAATTGTACGGCTAGATTTTTTCTTATGAATAATGCATGAAGGTTATTCTCGCCGAAAACTGAGTGGGCTTAATCACGCCCATCTCTCGGTCAGCAGCGGAGAACAAATCGAGCAATGCGTACTAATAATGGTTTGATTTGAACCAGTTCTTCGTGAATTTGAAAGTGGCCGCACTGTTAATTGGTTCATCGTGAATAAATTAATTTGATCCGACGTACGTGTTCCTGCCTTATAAATTTTTAATACATCATAAAGATTTTTAACAACACGGTGGTTGCGGATGGAGCAAGTTGCATTTTTAATAGCAAGACAACTTTTTAAATCTATAAATCTCAACCACATTAGTTAGCTTTACAATACTCGGACAGCGCCCAAAAATATATATCCAATTACCCTACATAGTATACACTACAGAGTAAAAAACTTTTTTTAAACTTTTTCAGTTATTTTAAAGCTTTATACCGCTACTTTGTGGTGATATTCCACAAAAAAGTGAATCTCAAACTGTACGAGTAGAAAAACAGTTTGACATTCTTAGAAATGACATCTGTGCAAAGGAGAGCGATCCGTCTGATCGACAATCCGTTAACAGACCGATTGCCTTCTCTAATGCATAGACGCTATGTAGGCATGCTGTGTCTGTTCTACAGGTATTTCAATGGAGCCTGCTCCAGTGAGCTAGCAGCATTGATTCCTGATGCACCGGTGCACGTGCGCGAAACTCGACGGACACGAACTGAACACCCGTTCACGGTTGACGTTGGCTTCACGAGAACGGGCCGTTTTTACGACTCGTTTTTGTGTAAGTCGGCTCGTATGTGGAACGAGCTACCGGCATCTGTTTTTCCTCCCTCCTATAATCCGAGCCTCTTTAAGGCCTGCATTAACAAATCCCTTCCTACAGCCCCTACCTTATTCCGCCTCACAACGCCTTGTGAGGTGTCTCATTAAAAAAAAAAAAATTGCTAAATTTCGCTGTACCCCTTCTAAATGGATTGCGTAGTCAAAAGTCGAAATTAACCACTACATACCTATTTCTTAAAATCCAGAGAAATCTGTAATTTCGTCCTCGCAATGTTCAATTCAAAAAGTTATTTTTATTTATTTAACATTATGTGTAAGGCAAGAATGGTAACAACGGTTGTTATCAGTTGAAATGTATGACTATAGAAATTTTGTTAACCCTCTCAATACCAGAGTTCCTCCTGAGGAACATGAACAAAAAAAAAATCCCGTATTTTGTGTATCGTTTGTGAAGGATATTCCTCATTGTTCCAACCCTTATTTCAGCAAAAAATACTGTAAAAATAATGACAGATCCAGTTTCGAGTCTTTTGCTCAACTGGGATCCTGGGATCCGAACTGTGAATATGTTTTTTTTAAGTTTTCTTTATATTTATGCATGTTACACTACAAATTAATATTTTCTTAAAAAACATTTATTTGGGTGATAGGTTTTTTTCATAAAAAATAACCCCTTGAGACCTAAAAAATAATTAAAATCAAATAAGAAAAAAAATTATATTTTCAAATAATTGTTCAAGTTGTTATGAAGCTTAAAATATGGTCTATATATGGAAATAAAAGTGCGGTGCTGAAGGGGTTAAACAATGTAGATATTATCTTATATGTAGAAGGTACAACATTTTAATTCTTTGGAATATCTATCATTATTTTTATATTTGAGGCTTATATTTTCTAATGAAGGCCGAAGTATTTAACATTAGCAGATCCGGAAATAATACACGGCTGATTAAGCGCAATGGTTGAGAGGGAAAGGGATGCTTATTTGGCCTAGGCATGTAGAGCGGATGAACAAAGAAAGGAATGTAAGGATACTATAATACGAGGAAGACATGGCACAATCAAGCAGCACAGTGAATCAAACAGATAGGTAGGTACTTGAGTCGAGTCGAGGGTCAGAATAACAGAAGAGTATGTATACGGAGAAAAATTATCCTGTTAAAAAAGTGCCGGCATGCCAACGTCCTGATAAAATATTAGTCATTCAGAATATATCGAGAACACGTGTTCTTTTCCTAATAGATATCACGAAGGAATGCGACAATATCGATATCAGTATTTGTATGAACACGTCCTCATAAAACATTAGGTTTTGACTGATGCTTTGTTCGAAACTCTTTTAATTCATTCGTAGGCATGCAGTCCCATTTTAACAGGAAAACGAATAATTTTACCAGGTTTTGAATAAATTAACAGTATTTCATATCAGTAAGTTTTCCCCGTGTATGAGAATGAAGCAAGGAGTGTGTATACAAGAGTGTGTACACTTGTGTAGCGGTCTATCCTATTTACCTGCCACTGCTGTGAAACGGCGTGGTGGTTAATTAGTTAGTGAAGTAGGTATAATATTATCGTACTCATAAACCCACTCGTTCCTACTAATGTACCCCCGTCCTACATCTTGATTTTAGTCGAGAACCATATTATTATTTAACGATTTCCAATTAAAAATCTCCATTTCTAATGCCATTGAATTCTCAATATGGATACCTCGTATGGAGTGATAATAATGCACTTTAATAACCTTAACAATTTCATAACTAATAGGCATGCCTCACTTACGTAAGATTCCCACTAGACTCGTACGTGTTACTGGTTAACTATTATTCATCACGTTGCGTTGTAAACATATAAAAAAACCTGTCCAATTACTTTGATGATTTGATTTAAATTTACATTAATTATATATTAAAGGTATCACGGCGTGTGTATTTATAAAGAAAACAGTTTTTTCATCGTTTTGATTCATTAATTACTCCAAGTAATAAAAAATGGTTCCATTAATATATTTAATGGCGTAGGTACGCGTACCTGCTTAATTTATTAAAATTACATCTTTTTTGTGACTAGGCATTGAATTTGCTCTACTTTGCATATCCAGATTATCGTTTTCTTTACGTGAACTATTTTTCTCTTGTTGAGCTGATACTTATTTCAGATATTTTTTTAATATTATATAATATGTATAATTTTATGTTGTCTTTTTAAGGCGATGCACTACGTCGTGTAATATTTTAAATTGAGCCGCTATCAATAACAACCCTTACGTAGATGGCGATAAGGTTTAAATTCCCGCTTAACACCATCCGCCTGTTTTGATTTATGCAAGAAAAAAACATGGCCAAAAAGTGCCTTTTATTTTATTTTGTGGATGTTCAGGCATAAATATTTAATTTTTTCGATCATTTTATAAATAACTTATTTTGCCACGTTATACAATAAAATCATAAACGAAAATGGGTTCGTAAGTAGGAGATTTTGAACTTTAAAGCAGTTTTCATAGGCCTTTACATTATTTTTTCTGGGCTTATAAAAAGACTTATATAAAAAATACTCGATTATTTCAAAGGCCAAGATGTATTCTACTCGCATTATTTAATTAGAATTTGAAACATTTCTAGGCGACCAAATTTTCAAACCAAAAACACATGATTTTGTATTACTACGTATGGCATCGCCTTAATTACATCTATTTGAATTTGTTTTCTTGATTGAATTTTTTTTTTTTTTTATATATACTCCACACAGGAGGCCCTGAAGAAAATAATTTCCCTCAGGGCCTATGTCATCTTTGGGGATGCTGTGTGGAGGGTCTTTTTGTGGAGAGGAAGGAGTGAACATGGGTCTTGAAGAGTCCCATGTTGTAGGAGGGAGGAAACACAGAGGCCGGCAGTTCGTTCCAACGCCGAGCTGTTGAACTTAAGAACGAATCGTAGAAGCGACCCGTTCTCATGTGACAAGTGTCAACTGTGTACAAATGTTGGGCACGCGTTTGGCGTGTATCCCGACTACGCACCGGTGCCGAAGGGATCAATGACGCTAGTTCCTCAGAGCATCTTCCATTGTAATACCGATAGAACAAGGACAGCATACCTACCTGACGCCTGTGCTCTAAAGATTGCAGTCCGTTTGTTAAGATTGGGGAATCTATCAAACGGACCGCCCGTTTCTGCACAGAGTCAAGGGTTTTTTTCAGGTATTTTGGGGCTCCAGACCAGAGATGGCTGCCAAATTCGACAGTAGGGCGCACTTGCGATTTGTACAGGGTGAGCAGTTGTGTACTATTAAAGTATCTGCGGGCTGTACTGTACAGTACGCCCAGCTTCTGAGAGGCCAACTTTACTCTGGCTTCGATGGAGCCCCCGTACCTGAGCTGGTCACTTATAGTTACACCAAGCATATCAATGGAAGGCCTGTTCGGAAGATTGCTTCCGTTGAAGGAGACTAGATTATCATTTGGATCCCTTTTAGACGTAATCAGACAGGATTGGGTCTTTGAAACATTAAACTCGACGAGATTATTTTTACCCCAGGAGGAAATACTCTCGAGATAACCGTCCATTCTCTGCTTCAAAGCCCTCCGAGCCGTTGGAGTTTGTGTGCCCTTTGGGGGCTTGTCAAACAAAAAGCTATCATGAACTGTACTGTCATCCGCGTAACAATGAATCGGTGCACATGTCAAAAGGTCATTGATGTGCAACAAAAACAAAGTCGGAGACAGAACCGATCCCTGTGGGACGCCAGCATTTATGGAGTGCGAGGAAGAGGTGTAACCGTCAGCAACCGCCTGAATCGACCTATCCCTTAAAAAGTCAGCAATCCACGTACACAGGGATGCGGGAAGTCCGTAAGAATGCAATTTGTTGACAAGTCCTCGGTGCCAGACCCGGTCAAAGGCCTTGGATATGTCTAGTGCGACCGTTTGGGTCTCACCGTGACGTTCCAGGCACCGCCCCCAAACATGCGTCACATACGCGAGAAGATCACCGCACGAGCGGTTCCGCCGGAATCCGTATTGACGGTCGTTGATAATTTTGTTCTTCTCGAGGTATGTGAGCAGTTTGTCGTTGATCACACGTTCCATCACTTTGGACAGAACTGATGTGATCGCTATGGGGCGGTAGTTGGCCGGGTTGGAGCGGTCACCTTTCTTGGGAATAGGGTGAATTACCGCTTTTTTCCAACCAGAGGGCACAGTGCCACACTTCAGGGACATTTTGAAGAGCTTTGTCAAAACTGGAACTATTTCCGCAGCACACCTCTGCAATACCAGGGCAGGTATTCCATCAGGTCCACTAGCTTTGTTTACATCGAGCCCCCGTATGACGTGGAGTACATCCCGATGCCGGATCCTCAGCTTTTTCATATAGAAGCCGCAGTGAGGAACCGACGGCGGAACAGCACCCCCGTCGTCGAGGGTCGAGTTTACCGCAAACATTTTCCCTAAAAGGTTTGCCTTTTCGGTGGCGGTGTTTGCTAGTGAGCCGTCAGGTCTGGTAAGAGGTGGCAAACTGGGTTTGCAAAAATTTCGACCTATTGAGCCCGCAAGCGACCAGAATGCTCTGCTGCCATGCGGGCAGGCAGCCAGCTTTTTGCTGATCTGCAGGTCGTGTTCGAATTTTGATCTATTGATGATTCTCTTGCATTCCTTTGCCGATTTGTTGTATGCTGATCTGCTTTCGGGCGTTCGAGATGTATTGTAGGCTCGGTAAGCCGCGTTTTTTCGTCGAACTGCTTCGGAGCATTGTCGACTGAACCACGGCTTTGAGCCCACACCAGTTTCTTTAGTAGTCGATTGTATGAAGCCATCCATCGCCGATTTGATGACTTCACCAATCTCCTGGGCACATCTTGAAGGGTCCGAAGTCCGAAAACAAACAGCTGACCACGGAAAAGCATTGAAATGGGCCCGCATACCGAATGAATGAATGAATGAATTATTGAAATTGAAGTGGAAATTAACCGACTTCAGATCGAGCTGCTCGGCAGATAGACTCGTTGTCGATGACAATGGGTTCTATCAACTTGTTGCACTCATACACTCACACACGCATTTCTCTGAAACCGGATGAAATTATGTTTATTAAATTTACAGCCCTTAATGTCGGTGCTATCAAATTAGGATTTGGCTTAGGTGTTAGCGGTGTTGACTTCAGTCCCAGGGGAGGAAGGTTCAATCCTCAGTCAAAACTTTTATTTTTTCAAATTTTAAAAGTGCGAGTTGATTTTTTATACTTAAATTTGTATTTATATGACTCCCTCAGGCAGTCTCGCGGAGAGAGTGGAGCAAGCATTAGACGTCTGCTAATCGACGTACACTACGTAAAATAGACTCCTACTTAATCTGCAGATCACACATTCCATAAATGCTAACATATATGTTTTTGCTTTCCTAATTATATCAAAAACTATATTGAACAGAAAAATAGTTCTCGTTGAATTCATCAATGATAAGCCTTCAAATGAAAACTCTTGAAAGATATCTCTTGAAGAAAATGCCGGTTTTACTGCCAAAAATGGCTAAGAAAGTGTTTAAACAAAAATCAAAAAGTTCACTAATTATACAACAATTTTTGCACCATCCATAGACTACTGTTACTATTCTCTATCTTAGTAATGCAGGTAGTTTAAAACATCTTCAAATAATTCAGAATAGAGCAATGAGACAAATTTTGAAGCATGATAAATATAAATCAATAGGAAAAAATTATATATATAATGATTGTTAAACTAAGAATTTTCTATAACGTTTTATTTTATCTACAAAGTTATTTTTAAAGTATTTTACCACCAACCAACTTACTTTAGAGATAAACTACATTACAATAAAGAATTCTACACACGCCATACAAGACAGAAATAAAAATACTAAAAAGATTGAATACATCTAAAACGTTTGTTTTAAGACAAAATTGTTTACTATATAAAGGCATTTAAATGTAAAGCTAAGTACAAAGTAAAATTAAAAAATGTACCTATATTAAGCACATTTTAAGAAAAGTGTACCACATTTATATCAGACCACACGAAGTGGATCTATTTTAAGTTTAGTAAATACAAAAAGTATAAAGAGCTTCAGAAACAATACATTCTTTTTTTCTACGATAAGTGAACAATAATAATTAAATGCTGTGGACGTATACAGGACCACCACATTACAAGATGTACTTTCAAATATACATCCGCATTGTTTAAAAAATAATTTAAATACTACATACCTGAGAGTGATTTAAAAGGGTTCACTGCCTGCTACCGTTCTGACTAATATTCATGTCCCAGCGACAGCTAATTGAAGATTTTAAATTCCTCTCTGGGCTGTAATTTCATTAAAATTTCCTTATCTCCGCGAGGAAGAGTCCGGAGCCTGTTATTAGGGTCCAGCCGGGAGTTGAGGAGATGCTCAGTTCTGCCCGGCTACCGTGGCCCCTTGAATAAATTAAATTACTTCGCCTCGGGCCCTCGTTTAGTCGGGCGCTTCGGAGGGCTGCTGCCTTTTTGGTAAGAAGGAACCTCCGGAAGGAATCACACGACGAACACTGAATATAACAAGTCAACGATGTTTTGCGAAAGATCGGCGAAAATATCATTCGATTAATATGATGTCAAGCCTGCTGGGTGCTTATCGGAATAATATATTTTAGACGATTTCACGAAAACTGTCTAAATTATTTATTGGCATAGTCCTGTTTAAACTCTACTATTTGGCATTTAATCTATCTGTAAATTTGTTTGATACATTCCTTTTAAAATGGTGGCCGTGTTGGAAACTACCCCTTTATTCCGCCAGAGTACGCTTGATCGTGGTGCCTACTACGAGCTGTCAAATCGGAATATTATGCTTAATGTACTTACCTACCGGCCTGATAAAAGTTTGAAAAAATAATTGTCATTGAGATGGTGAAATTTTTTTGGACAAATTGTATTATTCCTTATTTGAAATTTAAAAAATGTTCCTGAAATATTTATGATTTATAATGATAGATAAAAATTTAAGTGCATACTTAATAATCGTATGATTTCAGAGGAAAATTTGGTCTTGATTTATTAAATAAGATTACATTAAAAACACTGGACGCGAGGTCTACTGTTTACAGAACTAATAGTTTATTTTTGACTTAACTTATAGGGTCAGTTTTGATCGTTGAAATCGAACGTAATACTGAATAAAATGTTAAAAGTAAGTAGGCACTTGCATGTGAAAACTAAAGTGGTAATAAATAACGAACAGCCTAACCAAATTATTTTTAATTAATTAATCAAAGTTTTGCGGTCTGAAGTATGCATTTGTTTCCATTAATAATATTCAACTTTACATGGCTTTGCAGGGTTATCATTAGAGTCAATGCAATGGTATAGCGACTAACTCACTCCTAGGGCACTCTTGGTAACACAAATTTACCTAATAACTGTATATTGTGCTAACAGGACAGTGTTCATTGAAATTAATACCATAAAAAAGCATCATAGAGGAGTTTTTTAGATTTTAAAAGTCATATTTTATTGAAAGTGGTCCATTTGATCGTAACGCCACTGAGTCGAGTGCATTGTTATGAAATTCTGACGAAAAATGATGTGAAATTGCAGCTTTGTAATGCCACTTATGTACGGCCTTTGTGTCAGGTAAAATATGTGCTATGATGAAAACAACACGGTAAAGAGTGGGTAGTTTTTGCAACCTATTTTGTACGTAATAATTTTTATTAAAATTATTTTGTTTATTGATAGTGCTATTCCACCCACTTTTCACCACTTTTCATGTTTTCATTCAGAATTTTCCTCAACAAAATATTATGTTTGCTTGCTTACAAGCTATCTAACCCCGATATTTAATATATGTATTTGAATCCCCGATATTTAATATATGTATTTGAATCCCACTCAGTTTCGAGTAAACCAACTAATTTATTTCTAGAAGGCACTAGCTGAAGTACCCGACGATTACGTTTCACAGAAATCAGGAGACATTAGTTTTTTTATTTTATTTTATAGTTTTTTAAACATTACAATTTTCAACTACCATACTAGGCTTATGCCTGTGTTATGGTAGTCAAACGTCAGATGTGCAAAATTTCATCAAGCGGTATCAAAATTCTGCTTTAAAGACTGGGAAAAGGGGGAAGGGTGGTTTTTCGACATCTCGTGTAAAACTGTGAATTTGTTTAAAATTTTTTTTGTTGTTGTTTGTTTTTGGGGTGTTATGCCGTGTTGCGCTAACTCCTTCTCTCCTTCTTGGCTAAAGAAGGAGTTAGCGCAACACGGCATAACACCCCAAAAACAAACAACAAAAATGCTTTTGGCCGTGAAAATCTAAAAACTTACCTTGTTTAAAATTATTTTATTTTATAGATTCAAATTTAATACGACAAAATAAAGAACAATAGAAGGCATAAACACTAACAATTTAACAAATTATTATGGGCAATAATTATTACCCGAAACACAAATATAAATTGAAATGCCGCCGGAGGCGTTTATTTTTTCTCGGAAGATTTTTCAATTTATATGTGTGTTTCAAGCTAATAATTTTTTATCCTTTGTGCTTTATATAACAACATTGTCTTGTAAACATAATGTTTACCTTTATAAAACAATACTAACAATTATGGAGATCTGGGAGTTTTCCAAGATTCTAAAATACTATATTTTATAAGGAACGTATTGAAATTTTTTTAGAAAATGCGCATATTTTACGCATTACAAAGCCCTTCACTTTACCGCATATACTTATTTTTCTATTGTATATGTCGTATTTATGATCAAAACTTGGTTTTTCCTCAGTCACTTAGAATTATATTCATCCTATAGAAAACATTAAAAAAAATTTACCAAACATCTGTCGTATCGGTTTAGTAATCATCCCATTGCTCTATGTAGATGTAGTAAAACTTTTCATGCTATTTTTAACTAAAAATGTGAACTGTTTTGTTAATAATCTTTTCTGTTAAAAAAGATTGAGTTTAGTTGTTCCGAACGCCACACCAGATTTATTTAGTTATACAAGTTATGAAAATCTAAATATGTGCATAATTCATTTGAGACGTATATGCAAAATATACAACACCCTAAGAGATGTAGACATTTTCAATTGTACCTTGAAAGTTATAAATTTAAACTGACCGGATTTATCATAGTGATAATATTAGTATTCGAAAATTGTACTCATTTTTACTGTTCTTACATCTCTTGTTTATTTTTGTTTGCAATGTTGTACGCGTATAAACCGCTTAATTAATGGATCTTAATTGGTTTATCTTACATTTATTTCATAATGTAATTATCATATTATATAACGAAACGCAAAAGGATACTAATTTACCAACTCAGTATCGGTTTGTTTATGTATTATTTATTTAAAAGAAATATCTACTTCATTTTCGATTATATCGATACTATCTCGTTGTGTTGAACCAATTTTTTACACCACACCGTTTATATACGATATTGTTGGTTGATTGAAATTTAGTCAATAAACAAAGCCAAAAGAAAAAAAATAACAGAGATAAGGGGGAAGACTGTATTTATATTGGTGCAAAGGAAGCCTATTCAAATTCTTAGATTAATATAACATCAAATAACTTTCTCCTTCCTTCGCATCTTCCATTCTTTATCTAACTTGATAAAGTACAATATCTACAACATAGGCCTCATTTCCTTATCAGTATCAGGTACTGTACCTTCTCGACATTCCTCTCTCGCTTAAGGGCCATTTGTTTCTGTAACCCTCTGCGTGTTAATGTTTCGATTAAGCCCTGAGATCGTTTGTTATTCCTGTCTCGGAATTATAATATATTGTTGGGCGGATGCCACCCACGTGCAAATATGTAGGGGACAAAGGGTTAACTGATAAATTGCCTGGGGAGATTTCAAATCTGGCCACTGAGGAAAAAGAGCAATACGCAAAGTAAGCTGCTTATTCCTAGTGTATTTATTTAAGTTAATCCTTTCATAAAATGCTTTTATTTTTTTGATTTCACGTCTAATCCCGATTGTAATATTTTGGGTATGTAGGTAGATATACAGGGTGTATCGGCACGTACCCGACAAACTTTAACCAGCTATTCCTTAGCACATTTGGAGTAAAAAATGTTATGCGCACTTTGCTGTCCGGTAACATTTTTTTTTAATAAAAAATTTATTATTCATATTTTCACCACATGTCACCAATGTTTTATCCTTTGTCAAAGTTTGAAAACCCGTCTGGCAATATTTTGTTCGAGTTTCGTTGAATAATGTACGTACGTACCTACGTTGACGCGCTTTTACAATCACAACGAAATGGCACAGCACCATTCGTCTCATTTTTAACTATTATTATTTAGTGTGTACGAAAGAGCGAGGACACTTTTTGACGCACTTGCTAATAACAGCTGTTGAACGCGAGAAACAAGGCAAATGACAGTGACGGAGTGTGGATTTTTTTTATTTATTTTTTGTTTTTAATGGAAAAAAAATGTTACCGGACAGCAAAGGGCCCATAACATTTTTTACTCCAAATGTGCTGAGGAATAGCTGGTTAAAGTTTGTCGGGTACTTGTCGATACACCCTGTATACAGCACCATTTTTTGTGAAAAATCATTACATGGTTATTTATAATGACTGAATGGCAGAAAAACTTGAACCTTATAATTATAAAGCAAAAGTGAAAATGCCCGTTATTCTCACAAAAAAAATTACGCCTTTTTTGTATTTAAATATTTTGTATTGCAATTCTGGCACTGAACGCACTAATAACATGGAATTAAAATTTATTTAAAAATTTTAAATACATCTATTAGAATTTTATTTTTATTTTCGATAATGGATGAATGAATGCAAATCCTGGAAGTGAAAATTAACCCAATTCCCGACATCCGATCTAGCTGAAACTCGTCTGATAGATTCGTTGTCCATGACAATGCATTCTTTCTTTTGAATCAGTGATAATATGGCATCCCCAATTAGGGTATGTTGTGAAGCTGAAGGTAGTGGATAGGGGTAGTATATGGGGAAGAGGAAGGTGGGTACCTGACTACTCGGATCTGGTCACCAAACACGGCTAAGGCAGCATTTCTAAATGGTGGTCTTACACCACCAAATAAAATTTATTTGGGCACGCCGGGATTAAACCAAAACCTCCTAGATCACAAGGCCGGGACACTGATTCAAAGCAGCCTCCTAACTCGTATGGGATTTTACATTTTTTTTTTCAATTTATTCTTGTTTATCAAAACATCTTAAAATGTTTTAGTTATTTAACAAAAATTATAAAAATACATTTTTTTGAGGTTGTCATAAAGTTAGGAGGCTGATTTGATTCATTGTCCCGGCCTTATGATCTAGGAGGTTTTGATTGAATCCGCGAACTCCGGTTTGCTAGTCGAGAGCCTTCCATGTCTAATCAACTTTTGTCACTAAATAACTAACCATCACGCCGTTTCTCTGCAGGGGTAGGCAGAGAGGACGGACCGCCAAACAACTCGGTCTTGTCACACACTTCTTGCCTTATTCACATTCATACATCGTCGCATACATATTCTTCTATTATTTCTAAACTTTGTAGCTAGTAAAAATCAAAAAAAAAATGCGTGTATTTTGGTGTCAATCACCTACATACACGCATTTCTCTGAAATCGGACGACAGCAGTTAATATACGAAATAAATGTCGATCCTACCCGCTCGGCATCTGGCAAGGCCGAGAGCATTTTAAAATGGACGTATTTATAGTAAAAAAAAACTATTGATTTGTAACCGAATAAATTGATTTGAAAATGATTTTCAATTAAGCCTTTTGTTTTCGTTTAGTTTCGGAGTACCTAAATAGTAAATAGGTTTATTTGTATGAAAAGGAAGGGAATCTATCAATTCGGACTACTAATTAGTGAACCTAATCGATTGTACGGCCTAATGGTGAATGATGGAGGCGTAATCAACGTCAAATAGCAAAGAATAATTCTTGCAAATCCAATGTCAATTAGCTCCGAAAGGCACTGGTACCTACCTATTCGATTAATTGACATTTTTATTCTCCTTTATCCCTGATGTATGGTAGTGCGGTATAGAGAAACGACAAGATGGTTAGTTATTTAGTTTTCCTTTTATTGATGTTGTAATTAGGTACCTACCCTGATGTACGGAAGTGAGGTATGGAACTGGAAGAGAATGGATGAAAGTAGACTGAATGGTCTAGAAATGAGATCCCTGAGGCGTATATGTGGTAAAACCATGTATGGCCGTGTGAAAAATGTGGAGATCCGCAAAGAGTGCAAGGCTGATGTAAGCGTATCGAGTAAAATCAAGAAAGGTAGGCTTAGATGGTTTGTAGAAAGGAGTGTAAAGAGAATATACGATGCAAATGTGAATGGTAGCAGAAGTCGGGGACATCCGAGAAGACAATGTGAATGAGGCAAGGAGTGTATGCCAAGACCGAGTTTTTTCGCGGTCCGTCCTCTCTGCCTGAAACGGCGTGATGGTTAGTTAGTTAGCAATAAGATACCAATGTTTTGCTAAAAATCTGTTTTCGTAACGCCTGAAACACCAACAGTATAACGGTGAGTTCTGGTGTAGTGAAATTTGCACCGCGTTTTCTGTCTGAACTGACAGGTTTGCATCTTATTTTATCTTGCAACGTCGTTTAGTTTTTGATTTGTGATGCTTTAAGACATTCTTTTTATTCAAAACAATATTTTTTCTCAATTAATATAATTTAGTGTTAACATCTACCTAACATTATTGTTTGAATTTTTAATTAGGGAAATCATTGTAAGTATCTGCGCCAATTTTATTTAGGGGATAGAGTGTAAGATTTTAGAAATAGTTCGAAATTGAAAGCAAACTTTACGTGTTAAAGGTTTGAACGAAAAAGTGTACGGACTGACAGATTTTAACTTCCCAAGCGTCAGCCAACACGAAACTGGATTACAAACATCTGCTCCCAGACTAACGACTTCGTGTCATAAACATAACATAAAATATTTACGCTACTCCTATTTATAATACATTATAGCGATTTAACCTTTGTCTGGCAGCATATCTTTACAAACTTTAAAAAAGCTAACTTTAACATTTGTGTGAAATATATCAAAGACTAAGGGCCAGTTATTTCATAAAATTTCAACAATTCCTCAAATATTTCAAAGTAAATTTTCAAGTTATGTGAAACGTTCTATTCAAGTTCTGTTATCATTCCATTATGGATCAGTTGTTTCAGAGAATTAAAATAATAACAGAACTTGAAAATTAACTTTGAAATTTGATGAAATGTTCTAATTCAGTGAAACAAATGGCCCTAAGTGCATACCTACGAAAACAAACTTTTATGTTGTAAAAAAATAAATCCTTTTTTAATAAAATAATATTACCATGTATTTTTTGTATCAGTTACATACAATTTTATACAGGTGCTATTGTATCTTCACATTAGTACACAAACCGATTATATCGATACTATCTCGTTGTGTGTAACCAACTTTTTACACCACACCCCTTATATACGATATTGTTGGCTGATTGAAATATAGTCAACGAATGAATACCAAAAGATTTTTGTCCTGCAATTTGGCCTATGTAATCTTACACAAACATGTAGAGATGTCACAAAATGTAAGGTCTCTACGACTTGTACAAAAATTACACTTTTAAAAAATGCGAAAGTTAAAATACTCCATAAATATGCCGCTAGAAAGGGGTTTATACATAGACAAACTGACTGACATTATCGCATACCAATAGCGTGGCGTTCTCACATGAATGCCACCAATGTCAATGCCCTTCCGTATAATGTAGTTAGTTTTTATGGTTAGTGTAAGAGACATTTTTTACTCCGGAATCTCACATGATAATTATTAATTGTTGTATTTGTTTTTACAGACGGCCATATGATAAACACCAATTGCTCGTCGTCGCATAACCGCAAGGCCCTCTGCTGTAAGATGGCCGTGGAGTTTGACGTGTTCCTCGAAAGTGATAAGAAGTAAGTTGATTTAATTTCTTTACTGTTACTACTTTTCACGAATTTAGATAATTTGAAGAAAACAAATTCGTTCGGTTTTTAAAATCTCCATAAATGAAGTTTCCACAGTTTTAATCATCTAGACATTTTAGTACGAAAAAAGAATTTCACGAAACCAGAGGTTATTGTTTGATAGTTTTGTTGCCTGAGTTTTTACATAATTTTTAATACATCTATTTAGATTTCGCTTTTGTTTTCACGAATGAATGAAGTGTAAAACGGAAGTGTAAAATGGAAGTGTAAATTAAACCACTCCCCGACATCCGATCGAGCTGAAACACGGCAGATAGACTCGTTGTTGATGACAATGCCTTCTACTTTTGTTGGTAATCACGCATACACACGCGGACATATACGTATTTCTCTGAAATTTGATAACTTTACATAATATATATATGAAATAAATGTCGGTCCTACCCAATCGGAATTTGATTCAGTTGTTAGTGAGGTTGACTCCAGTTCCTGTGAAGGAAGGTTCAATATTCTGTCAAACCATTTTTTTTTGAAAAATAGATCTATTAAAGATTACTTAACAAAAAGGTTTTTTGTTAAGATTTTAGTTTTGTTAGATCGAGAATAGTGTTCTTTGCTATTTTCTTCGCTACTAAATTTATCTTATTCGGCTTTCAATTATGGTTTTCCAAACAGAAGATAATCGAATGTAAAACATTCGTAGTCATTAATTGATTAGAAAAGGGATTCATTTTTAATGTGATAGTATAGTACATCTCAATAGCTTGTTAAAATTCTGAATTTAACCACAACCCAGATGTTTCTATCTTAGTACATAGTTAATTCTGAACTTCGAATCTTTACCATAACCCTGGTGTTTCTATCTTAGTACATAGTTAATTCTGATCTTCGAATCTTTACCATAACCCTCGTGTTTCTATCTTAACATAGTTTATTCTGAACTTCGAATCTTTAACCACTGTCTTTTACAAGTCTTTATTGCCGCATAAATAATTAGATCCGAAAATTGAGACCCTTCTCTTATTAAATCTCGCTTGATGTCTTACAACAACACACTCCATCCTTTTAAGATAAAACATAATTCAGGTCACCATTCCGAGCTTTTTAGATTGACTTTATCTTTTCGTAATCCAAAAGAGAGGTGTTAAACAGCCGTCCATTCACTCGGTAAAGCGTTTTTTGTGTCTGCTCTGAATAAAAAAAACCTGTAACGTCTAACGTCTGTTATAATCCTGTTGAGATTTTGTGGTTTGACTGGCAATCCAAGGGATTACGTTATAAAGTTGACATGAAGTCTTCCAGTATGTGGTGGTTTATGGGATTAATTGTCCGAAAGATATTATTGTGAATAATTAGACATACGGATTATAAAACTAAAAATAGGTTTTTCATGTCGGGTTTTAGAGTGAATGGAGAACGAAGTGATGTCGGATTACACGTCCCATGATCATTTATTTTTTGTTTGATTGAAGCGTGTTCATAAACTCAACTTTAACATTCGTTGAAAAACTATGCTAGCCGAACTGTAGTTACTTAAAACATTTTGAACCGATTTGATGTAGGCAATGATTATACGGTTGATATACGGAGAAGAATGAGTATTGCTAATTTATTAATAATAATAATAATATTTGGCAATTTATATAGCGCCGTTTTCGTGAGAAATCACCTCAAGGGCGCTGTACAAATATAATATTATTAAATAACATTAAGATTATATATAGAATGGGATTGCAGGTCGTTTCCTGATACACTTTTAGTAAATTCGTAGTAGTATCGGAACACGTGTTCATGCACCTTTGCTTGTCTTGATAATATATAAAATGTCAGAATTTTTAATTTTTATCACGCGTTCCGACATCGCGACAATACGTTGTTATTTTACTAAAAGTTTATTAGAAAACCTAGCAATTCATTCCTTAAAGGCCTGCAATCCAGTATTTAACCGGATTACAAATAATGATGAAATCAGTGAAAGTCTAATTCCAATTTAAAAAAAGTGAAATTTCGTTAAGGCGAAGCTTAATGCCAAATCATTATTTTGATTAATCTTTATAACGAATTGGTATACATTATGAATACCAACAAATATGCTTTAGATAAATTGAAAGTTTTCCTATCGCTTCGCTTGAGTAGAATACAAATAAAAATATAAATTACTCAAAAAAAATGTAAACGTAAACTACAAAAAAAATATATTTTTCAATAGAAATGTACGAAGGCATAAAGGAAACAACTTAAACAAATACAGTATTATAGCTAAGATTATCTGTGACAGTTTCACTTGATTAACTTTTTTGCTTTATTATAAAATTATTTACAAAATAAATAAAAACCAGTTTTTTGCTTGAAATCGAACGTTTCTAGACTCCGTTTGTCAAGCGATTTTAATGCCTATTACCTACGATATAAGGTATACCAAGAATATACACATTTTTGGCTTGTAGCTTCCTCTTAATCACATTTGCGACCGCCGTGTTTGTTGTCTGGAGTATTATATCAAACTCTAATATCTGTACCGCCGCTGTGTCTATCAGTGTAAATTTACTAATATTCGCTCCTAATTTATCCAGTATTGGAGCCCCTTTTTGTTACGCCTCGATCGTTTAATTTGCACTCTCAATCGTTTCTTAGCAAACACTGGACCCAACCACGGAGGCTGTCATCACAGTAAAACGATATGGCCTATTTTTATGACAATCTTAATGATGTTATAAATTCGCCAATAATACGAGCTTTTCTACTCCACTATTTTAAGTCCTCTAAGTCATGCGGTTAAAATAATCTTGCGTCCTATCAAGACATAGTAAAACTGCCGTAAAATCTGACTATAAAGGCTCTAGCACCTTATAAGGGGTAGAGAAATATATTTTATATTATTATAATTTAACATTTAGGTATTATTAACAGCGCGAAAGCCAATTTGTTACTCATGGACCAATATTCTAATCGGAACTTTTGAAATGTTTAATTGTAGTAATGATGGCGTTGTAAACTTTATAACCGTAGAGTTATAAATGCGTTAGGTATTGTTTTTTTTTGTAATAGTTATTACCTCCAATAAATTTATCTTACATCGTACTTCCTGTAGGAAGTATATATATATATAGATTTAATGTAAGACCGTAGATATTTATAGATCAATTTGGAATATTGTCGTAAAACAGTAAAAGCAGTAGGCATCCCACTTTTTAAATTGACTGGTAACATTTTAATTATTCAAACATGTAAGACAATATTTCATAATTTTTATTTATGTCTTTGGTTTTACGCTCAGCCGGGCGTTTATCTTGTCAAAGGTTGAACATTAGAATCGCAAACTTAAGTCTAATCTTTAATCTTTTCGGTACATCAATGATGTAATCATGATTTTTAATGTACGCTAATATCTTTGCCAATGGAGTGTGTCTTGCATATACGATTCATAAGGCTAAAAAAATGTATGATATCGCAGCCTAAGGTAGTCTACCTCAAGCGCGACACAATAATGTATCTAGTCAACTTGTAGATATGTTTAAATACGGTGTATGTTGCTTCTTGTATCTAAGCTTTTTATGTTTTATTTTTATTCCAACAAAAGTAACAAAGTAATTTTAACAAGAATTACGCATCATTAATTAATTAGGCATTCCAACCGTGAACATAGTTGTCTTCAGCGTCGCAGGTAATATCCTTACCCCCCTGGCAGATATATTTCCATAGCATTACTGTACCTATACAACATTACTGAAGTTTTTTGAATTTATAACTTCTCTAGTGCCAACTAAAGTAGTTTCTGTGACCGTTAATAAAACTAATTGCTTTCATTTAGCCGGCGGTAGAACGGTAATAATTTTTCTTTTTAATAACCCCGCTCCCACCGATGCAATTTGCGGTGCAGTCGAGTAAACGGTCCATCGCTTCTTCAATACTTATGTTTTATTTTCTCTGCGCTGCAACCTCAGTAGTTAGGTACTTGCGTTTAAATTTTAAAAGCTCCGGTAGTCGAAGAAGAACACTAACTAGAAAATGGTCGATCTGGAATGAATTAATTTCCCGCTAACTGCACGCGATTTCAAAGCGAAAACATGACGATATCTAGACGAGGATCGCCATCTAAAATATGTCACCGAGAGGAAAAAATAAACGATAACACGCGTTTGATTTTCTTTTTAACCTTTCTGTTTTAAACCTTTTTCCACGTTGGTCAAAAGTTACCTTGCATGCTATTGAAAGGAGCGGAATGTGGCTGAGATCAGGAAGCTATAAAGATAGATCTGGATCACTTAACGTGTTCTTTTTCTTTACTAAATTCCTTCCTAGCCGCATTTTCATTCCTTCTGAGGAGTTATGTATTCCTGGTGCCTACCCCGCCGCGGGGCTCTTCGCATTACGTTTTATTTATATCATATGCCATAGCGATATTGAAATATCTCCGACCCATTTTTATTTTCATATTATTTTCCTATCGTATCTCTCTCTCTAGTGCGGAGGTGTCAGGAATCCATTTGAATAATTCTTGCAGTCTGGCTGCCTGCCTTCGAGTTTCAATGAAAGTTTTTCAATATCCTTCCTTGCAGAAGGAACTCATATTAAATATGGAAATACAGCATTTTCTATTATTTCCACATTATGTAATTTAATAATGCATTCATATGTAAATGTAGTACACATTGTGTATGCCCCACTTTTAAACAAAAATTCCATTTTACATTTACATTGAAAGCTTGACTTCACTGGCCATTTGAACAAAGGACCGTTTTGATTGGAGTCGATAAATCACTCATTCCGACTAACTAGTTTTTGATTCGTTTGTTTGATGGGTATATTCTAACCCCCATCACAAAATTGCGATATAGTTTTTCTTTTAAATTGGTAAAATAGTACTAAAATGCTCCATGTATATGCCAAAATATTAATTAAATCCATATGTGGAATTTTTCATTATTAAATATTTCAATGAAAAATCGTGAACGGGCGTACTTATCTATTTTCAGTCATCCACATGGCCATCCAAGAGAAACCAACCGTTTAAAAATTCAATTTCATTTGAAGGGAGTCGAAAGTTTACTTTTTTAACACTAAGTTTTTGGCAGTTTTTTTTTGTGGAACTTATTCATTCAATTCTTCCATTCGATTAAATTATTCTACTTGTCATCAAGTCGCCCTCAAACATCTCACCAACGATTGACGTCCGCCGTAATTGAGGGGTAAGAATGTCGACTAGCAAACTGGAGGACGCGGGTTATAATTCCGGCGTGCCCAAGTAAATTTTATTTGATTAATTTCTATTATTTCACAAATTATTCATTTAAAATAATGTATAGCATATTTGCGGTACGTTCCAGATTGCAAAATACTCTCAGTATCGCCCTGGTGTAAGGCCACCATTCATAATTGAAACGTTTCTTGAAATGGCTTTGGCCATGTTTGGTGACCACATCGGAATAGCCAGGTACTTCCCCACCTTCCTCTTTCTCATCTCCTTCCCTCCCCATTACCTTCAGACTCACAACATACCCCAATCGGGGATGTCATAGTCTCACTGGCTCCAGCCGTTAGGAGTCACATGAAAAAACGTTTGGGAAACTCCGATCGTCCTAGCCTTTGCGTTCTATCGATTCCTGTGGATTGTACAATGGTATATGGAAGTGTTCTGTTTTACTGCAATAGCAACCACCACACATCTCAATATCATTCCGCACCCGTGTAAGTTATTTGTTTAATCCCGCTGTTCGGCGAGTTGTCGGTTGCCGTCCGAGGTCTGAGGTCCGAGAAGGATTTATTGCCCCAGAAAGTAGACGCTGGAACTAATGAAGACTCTTCGGTGATTGGAGGTTGGGGTAGAACCGCCCCACCAAATTATTGTAAGCTCGATTCGCAAGTTTTCTAACAATTCTATTGAATGTGTTCGCTAATAATTACTCTTTTCGTTAAACGTAAACTATATAATGCCCCAGGCACGCTTTTTTTTACAATTTAATATACTCTCCCAGCTCAATATAAATTAGGGTTTGGTCTTATTTTTATCATGGCGCAGTCATCTAGACATTTTCCATGTTCTTTTGCGCCACACCATATTCCATGTATTTTTTGTCTTGTAGTTGTCATGAATTTAACTTAAAATTAACTCAAGAAAAGTGATAAAACATAGAGACACTGTATGGGAGAAGATATGAGTATAAAACATAGAGACACTATTTTACCTCCGTATGTGCGGAACGATTACAAGGGGCGTGGTAATTAGAATTATTTTATTTTGTGCATTTGTGGATACATTTTCAATCTGAGCCCCAGGCTAATAAAGGCTTTCACCACGTCTAAGATTTTGAGTTTATACTTACTTTAATGCTTGGCTATTTAGCCTAATTTTAGTGGAATTTAACCTGTGAAACTTACAATTAAGACATACATGAAACTGTAGTTTAAACCTGAAAAAATAGCCATTCTACTTCAATAACTTGATAATCTAGATTTCTTTTTTGAACGCTGTAAATATTTTAACCGGATGCAATGGGTAATCTAATATTGTCGTTTCTTTTAATTATTTTTTGCAATTAATTGATTAATATCCGTTAGGTTCTAGTGTAAATATACTCCTATTTCAGTTCAGGAATCCTCCCCTAGACGTCTATAAATCTTCATTCGAATAACGTCTGTGAGAAACTGAACTGCCAGGCGAGCAGCGGCTAGTAGGAATTGAACGGGAGATAAATTTCCTGTCTAATTAATTAATTAATTCTGTTCGTCCTTGCAAAGCTCTACCGTGTTATTGGCTTCATGTGTAGCTTAGCTAAAGCCTAATGGACCGGTCAACTTGCATGTTTTTATATACGAAGTAACGTTCACGAGGTATGATGCGCTTAAAGATTATATAAATTGTACCTGCAAGGCAGTCGGGAAGCTAAGAAGGGTTTTTGAGCTCTGAAAGCTTTTCAGAAACGGATTAATTTTCATTCTGAAATGTAAATTAAAACTAATAGTATATATATATATATATATATTATATGCTTTATACGCTTTATATGTATTTTTATACCTTTTCGTTGTTAATTCCATTCAAGAATCGTAACGCCTAGAGTCAGTGGGAATGTCGTTACCCCCAACAAGGATAATTGTACTTATGCAGTTCTGAAGACATTTCCATACATTCTACATGACCTATGTATGTATAATGTATTTCAATCGATTTTAATTTGTACGTGAAAGATCAAAGTAAAAAAGAGACAAACGTTTCCAGGTTACGAATAAACTGACAATATTTGATAATGCACTATAAATCTCCTACTACCATCACGCTAAACGGAAATGTTTCTTGTGTCGTGATGGAGGACAGCCGAGGAATAATTGAATTCACGACTTCTGGGTGGAATCTAACCCAATAACCCTTTTTATTTGAACTACTCCAGGTTTTGAACCAGAAAGCTCTGTGCTAAGGATTTTCCCTCTGGATGATGTTTAAAGTAGTTAGTTAATTATGTATGCAGTTTCTGCCTTATTTCGTCTATAAAATAAATTCTTCGCGCAATCCATGTTTGTGCTTCTTTATGGGAACATTTCACCCCGTAACAAAAAACTATGCTTGGCGCTGAAACTGTTTATTCTCTGACCTTTAATTTTATGTCTTAACAAAGTTTCGTTATGATCCCCGACAACTGATAAAAATAAGCTGATTCATCAAAGAGTAATTTTGATATCTTTATTAAACCGTCTCGACCGTATAATATCATCCCATCCTCTGTTTTATCTCTCAATAAACTTAATCAGTTTTCTCCTCAATTCTCTTTCTCCTACATGTTTTCCTGGCGTATCTTACTAAACCAGATTATGTTTTTTGTCCCGGAATTGTGGTTATACTTATTATTAAGTTAGGTTCATAAAAAAATAAATGAAACCGTTTTTTGGGGGAAAGATGGCGCACAGTGTTGACTTTACCGAGACTGTTGATTGAGACAAAGCAGTTTTGTCTTTCCCACACTGAGAGTGTTGTTTAACCGGCAAACTGTTTTATGTGAACCACATTAAGGTTGGCTAGTTATGCTTCAATTTTGTCTATTGAAGATTGTAAGGGATGGGAAGCAAAACTCACAAAGTTAGATAATAATAATAAATTATAATATTTGTCTAATTTATATAGCTGCGTTTTCGTGAGAAATCACCCGAAGGGCGCTGTACAAATATATTTCTTAAATACTAGAACCACTGACTTACTAGTGACTTACGACTAAGGCCTATAACTACTATCTTAATGACATCTAACAAATGTAGATCCTAGGAAATAAATTGTACAGCGCCCTTGAGGTGATTTTTCACAAAAACGGCGCTCTACAAAATATCCAATTATTATTATTATTATTATTATATATATTTATGGTGACCGGATAAATTATCAAAATGATAATTCATCACATCTTTAAAAAGTCATGGAAAGTGATGAAACAAAAACTTAATCAACTGGGTTAAGTAGGTTAGGTTAATTTTTTTTTTTCATCATTTTTAATGACTTTTTAAAGGTGTGTTGAATAGTCACTGTGTTGAGTTAGCATGGAACCATATTTACATATGTAGAAACATACAACTAAAATTAACATTAACAATCTAATTTTACTAGCGCCTTACTTAAGAAGAAGGAAGTTCTGTTGTATTAGGGTGTTTTTATAGTTAGCTGGATATATATCTTAAATGAATGAAGCAAAGAAGATCCGTTGATTATACATGATTGAGTAATTTTTATTTTATTTTATTACTGACAGACTTTCTTTCGAATGCTGTGTTGAATTTAAAATATAATATAAAATGTAATGTATTATGCAGCAGTGTATATGGACAACCGTTTAGTAAAGGAAGTGTGAATTGCCACTGATTACAGGTATTCCCACGGACCATATGCGACTTGTTTCCAAGGAAATGCACTGCATTGAATCTTGTCGAAGGACCTGCCTTCGTAAGTTATCAATTTAGTATCCGGTCAGCTCCCAAAAAGGCCGGAGTACTTTGTTAGAATTTTGCACCTCGGATTGATTATATAGCCTTCCTGTAGTTTTGAAGCAAAAAGTCAACCCTTCGTTGACACTTCTCTGGCTGAAAAAATCAAATCAAATCTGAGTAGTCAAGTACTCAGAGCTACTCGTATGTAGTTTCGTCAAATAACTTTGATTGTATTGGAATAACTTTTAATATACACATCAATGTAATATACCAATAAAAAATAAGATAATACTAATAAACGGAACATGAAACATAACAAGACAGAACTTCCCAGTTGAGACCATCACCTTATTTCTTGTTCTGTTTCGTTTAGATTTATTAGTATTATCTTCTTCAATGATTAATTAACTTTATCTGATGTGTTCAACGCAGGTGGCCTTGTACGGCTAAATGTAATCGACGAGATGCGAAAATATTATTATATTGAAGAACGTGTCGTGTTCCGACTTCCTCAAAACATATTCGTCCTTTACTGATAGTTTGTTATGAAATTTGTCAAATCATTCGTTATAGGGCTCTAGTCCCGTTTTTAACAAGAAAACAAATAACTGACAAGACTCTGATCTCCCCCTCCTCCTTTCCCCCCCTTCACTTAAAAATGTTAAGCCTTATTTCCACTGGCTACAGTGTGGTAACGTTAAAAAACTTTTCTTTCGCGATGTTTTCATAAATAAAACCACACTTCAGTTTGATCCATAATTGATATTATTTCTAAAAAACTTTTTAGGAGGTGGATAAAGAAGGCTTTTATGGAGTTATTCGCTGAAAATAACAGATGTGGTGTCGCTTTAAAATGTACACGATAATCTCAATAAAGCCGCCCGGATTATGCATGCTTCTAACAATTTATCGGTGTACCAGAACAACGCCGGTGGATTTATGATTCTATTGTACTAAGTTTCTGGAGTTTCATAAATCTTAACTGCATATAATAAATAATAATGGTATTTGAACTAGCGCAGCACAAAATTCGAGAAAGCCAAGAATTTTACGGTTCATCGTGGAGATCATCCGTTTGCTTAGCGGCGCCAGCAGTCTTATATTACCTCAATGCTTTTCTGCTCTCCTGGTAGACAAATAATTTGATATCTTTGTTTTGGTCCGTTGTTTATCCTCACGTATGTGCAATATTTAACTAACATCTTGAGCAGCCACTCGTGGGCGTCTCTGGTCTGCGTAACCCGAGTCGGTAGAGTTGTTCAACTCCCAAGCTGCTCCTGAACGTCAGGTATTATTATTTTAATACACAATACGAGAGGCTGTACTGTTTGTAGATTTGTAACCAGTGACCAGTGTCTCTGAGTAATTAGATTTGCATTAAAAAAATAATTGAGCATAATCGCATTTACGTATTTTATTTATACATTTATTTAGTTACGTCACTTTGATATTTTGTTCACCGGTAGGTCGGATTGAAATAACCTAACTTTGTATACCGGAATTACGGTACGAATATGTGTTTTAAAATCGAGTATAAGATATTAAAATAATTCATACAATATAAGGCCATAAATCTCAGAACAAGCTCTGAACTGAAGTTATACAAAAAACCGAAATCGGAGTAAAACTAAAATTATATGTTAAATAGTTATAAATGTTTTTGTGTGATATCACCTCAAGGGTCCTTTTTTTAGAAAGCTAGAAAAAAACACTTTAAATATATAAAACAAAGCAGAACATTATAAATTCAGCAAAAAACTGTATTTAAATATTAATATGAAGTCGTCTCTGATTATAATGTGGAAAAAGTTTAAAAAAAAAACAATCAATTATTGTAATCCTTGTCGATGAAACGAAATCGTAAATCCAGAAATAATTTCCTTGCCTTATGAAAAAATACTATTAAAATTTTGCAGTTCTTGTCTATGAAACGAAATAAATCCAAACATAATTTCCTTCTTGGCTTAGTTCCGAAAGGTTTCGCCTCCTTTTCAACTTTGTGCATTTCCTCTTAGGCAGCTCTGAACGTTGCAGCCTCGCGTCTGCAACTGGTAATAAAAAACTGCATCGGCCTCTGCATTCTCTAATGTTTATGTTTGTTTTACTTGCTCGCTACATTGGCCGCCAAGTGAAGTAACTTGAAACTGACGGGTATTTGGTTTTTTCGTTACCACCACCTGCTTCTATGGCGTACGTGTGTGTTTGTGTGTACTTTTTGTTACTATAATTTTATCTCGGTGGAATGAGATTTATCTAAAGTTGAACCAAATTTTAAATCCGTGTTTTACTTTTCATGTACTTTGCCACCTGCCTCATTAAAAAGTAATACTTACTAATTATAACTTTGGTTATGTAGTTATCTTGTATTTGATCGAGAATTTACTCACGTGAGGCGAATTAGTAAAGAATGAATGATGTTTTGTGAAATTCACTGGCGGAATAATACATTTTCTGTCCCAGGGCATGATAATTTAACAATGCATCTGATGATCTTGATAATATATATTTATATGTATATTTTTATGAAGTTTCAGTACATATTTCTATTGCGCCGCTGGAAAAACATTCTCCCATTCTAATTGGTATTGTCATTAGTAATCCGTGCTTATCTTTCTTGTGTCCATCCAGTTAAGGAACAAAGATACTTAACTTTTGCTTTTGTCTTTATATTGGCTTATAAATGGATTGCTTCCGGGCGGTATACCGGTACTCTATACCTAAGTTGTCGTTACGGCACTGGTAAGATTTAAGAATAATTTACTGTACAACCAAATATAAATCTATCCGTAAAGTCACGAAAACTTGTGTAATTCTTTCCGAAGAGCATTAAAATTTGTGTATTTGTTTTTAATCTAAACACACGTAGTATAATAGAGCTCTTTCTGTATATACATGAAACCGACGCAACTGCTTTTACTGCTTACCCTTTTGGATACAACAAAAAATTCAATCTCTCACTACATGTGCATTGCAATGCACAGGCTGCAGTTCAGTAATAAAGTAACCTTGCTTCATTTGTTTGTGTTTCATTCTCTCTCTTCTCCTTCTTCGTCTCAAGTCTCAAAGATCCTGTTTCTTCCTTTATTTAGTGACGCCATCTGGCATCCAGATTGCTCTGCATCCGTAAAGGTCGAATTAGAAAGGAGCTTTGTCATAAAATCTACGACCCCTAATACTTTATGCCTTGGATGTTTTGATGGAGAACGGTTTTGTAGCTTGCGTTTTTTCGTACAGTCCACTGACTCCTAGAATTCTTTGGTGTTTTTTCGTGCATTTCATCCCAAATAGGCAAAGTATGCTGATAGAATTTTGTAGACTGTGAAATAATAGAGTAAGTTTTTTTTTGCGTTTAGTGAATCGGAGAATTTTAGGTATTTTTAAAGGCAGGTCGTAACTTCCTGCCAGTGATTTATGTCATATAATTAATTGTTTAAAAAAATAACAGATTTTTTTGTTTTCGAGATTCCTCACGTGACTTTTGAGGTTTTAAAAAAACCTTCCATTAATATTTGATAGTATGTGAAGTCCCAGATGTTGCCCGGTGTTTATGGAAAGTTTTTCGAAATCAGTTTGGCTGTGAAAGTAATTTTTCTCTTATTTTGAACTTCAAGTAGGCAAAATCCAAAGAAGCGAAGTTAGCAGTCCACAATGGAGTGCTGGTGCCTACCCTGATGTATGGAAGTGAGGCATGGAACTGGCAAAGAAAGGATGAAATTAGATTGAATGCTAATTATTATTTTTTTTTTTGGTAAACTAACGTTTAAGACAAGATTTTTTATGCATAGCACAAAGGGTAACAATTATTTTACAAGCAATAATTATTCGCCTGAAACACTCATCCACATTGAAAAATCTCCTGATAAAAGATACATGACGCCAACGGGACTCGAACCCGTGTCCACGTGTTCGGGTTTCCACGTGTTGTCCCGTGGACACGGGTTCGAGTCCCGTTGGTGTCATGTATCTTTTATCAGGAGATTTTTCAATGTGGATGAGTGTTTCAGGCGAATAATTATTGCTTGTAAAATAATTGTTACCCTTTGTGCTATGCATAAAAAATCTTGTCTTAAACGTTAGTTTACCAAAAAAAAAAAAAATAATAATTAATATTTGACAAGTTCAAGTATTTCACCTAAAAATGTAGACAATTTTTGTCTCGACGCCATCTAGTGAGAGAGTTAGCACTTACAATGCCTTTCTTATATAAAATAAAGTTGGTTGTTTTCAGGTGAAAAAATGTAACAAGCAGTAATTGTTGAATGAAACACTATTATATTTTGAATTATTTCGCGGATAAGAGATAAGCCGCCATAGCTCAGTGGTCAGAGCTGTCGACCGGAAATCGAAGGGACACGGGTTCGAGTCCCGTTGGCGTCATGTATCTTTTATCAGGAGAGTTTTCAATGTGGATGAGTGTTTCAGGCAAATAATTATTGCTTGTAAGATTGAATGCTGTTGAAATGAGATCTCTGAGGCGTATGTGTGGTAAAACCACGTATGATCGTGTGAGGAATGTGGAGATCCGCAAAGAGTTCAAGGCTGATGTAAGCGTAATGAGTAAGATCAAGAAAGGGACGCTTAGATGGTTTGGGCATGTAGAGCGAATGAGCGAAGAAAAGAGTGTAAGGAGAATATACGATGCAAATGTGAATGGTAGCAGAAGTCGGGGACGCCCGAGGAAGACATGGCATGACCAAGTGAATCAGATACTTGAGTCGGGCCATGTCAAGAGTCAGAACAATAGAAGAGTATGTATGAGACGATGTATGAATGTGAATGAGGCAAGGAGTGTTTGCCAAAACCGAGTTGTTTGGCGGTCCGTCCTCTCTGCCTACCGCTGCGGGGAAACGGCGTGATGGTTAGTTAGTTAAGTAGGCAAAATTTCATAAAGACGTTTCAAAGTTCTGCCTTAAGGGGTGTGAAAAGGGGATGGGGCGGTTTTCGAAATCTCATGTAGACAGTGACCGTCTTCTTATTGTGAAGGTTAAGTGTGCAACATTTCATCAACCTCAGAATTACTGTAGATTTGGATCAAAAACAAAGCCACGCCGCCCATCACAGACACTCTTCTTTATACTATACAATAATCAATATATATTTATACTATAGTCAGACAATTGTTTAATAAGCATTATGTATGGCGGTTTATCTCAAGTCATTGAACTCCCAAGCCTTCTGATGTCATTAATTTAGTTTTTATTTAATGCTAAGTACCTAAATTATTCAATATTATACTATATCATGTTAGGATTTACTTATGCATCACGCCGTATTTCAGCAGGAGTAGGCAGAAAGGACGGAACGCCACAAACTTCAACCTTGGCACAAGTACCTCGCCTTATCCACATTCATGATTTCGACTATTGTCTCAGCTCTTTTACTATTTCCTTCAATTGATCGTGCAAGTATGTATTCACGGGCGTCCCTGATTCTTTCTCTCGAATTCTGTGCACATTATATCTGCGCCTTTCAATATAATTTTAAATCGTCATTCTTCACGTCGGTTCCGGCTGCATTCGTTTCAAGTTTCCGAATCGTCAACATAAAGTTTCCCCATCGGGCACTGAAAACTTCGACAGCAAACCGAACAGCAACAGTTTCGCAGTCCCATTGTTCTTTGGTGGAAGGCATGCACAAGTAAAAGGCTCAGCACTCAGCAGATTGGCTGCCAACTGAACACACAACTGGGTAGGTAGGTAGGTTCCATGTTCTACTGCTGTTTGTTCTACTGTTCTGTCTTGCAAGTTGGTTTTGCTGGAAGTGTGTTTGCGTCTCCATTCGATATGGACTGGGCTTAAGTTCATCGTTTACGGATCACACTTCGCTGCTGCTAAATGCATTTATTTGTAGTCAATCAAAGAAGAATTATTACTATTTCAATTGGATTGTGAACATGCTTTTACAGAATCTGTGGTGCTCCTATGAATGTTAACCCCCCTGTGAATGAGACGCGAGATAGTGAACCCTTAAGGTTACACTAAAAAAGTGTTAAAACTATTTTTTACTGCTGAATCTCTTGATCTGATTGAAAAGCTATCAAAATCTAGTTGACGGTGTACAGTTGTGATTTGTAATGATGAATTATTTTTAATGATATACTAATGTTTATAAGACAAGGTTTTTTATGAATAGCACAAAGGATAACAAATTATTATAAGAAATAATTTTTCGCCTGAAATATCCATACAAGTTGAAAATATCTCCCGAGTAAAAATAAATGCCGCCGACGGGAATTTTTGCTTTTATTTTTACTCGGGAGATATTTTCAATTTTTATGGATATTTCAGGCGACTAATTATTGCTTATAATAATTTGTTATGTATGATGAACCTCAAGCTAATGAGAAAAAAATGATATTGAAAGTAATCAAACATGGGTAGTAAATTAATATTTAATTGACCATAATATTAATTATTATTTTTTTTTAAATAATAATAATATTTGACAAGTCAAAAATATTTCACCAATAAATGAAGATATAATATGTCTCGACGCCATCTAGTGAGAAATTTAGCACTAACAAAACCTTTCCTACAAAAATAAAGTTGGTTGTTTACAGGTGGAAAACATATAATAAGCAATAATTGTTGATTGAGGTACTAGTACATATTGAATCATTTGGCGGGTTAGAAATAAGCCGACATAGATCAGTGGTTTCAGAGCACCTGACCGGACATCAGAAGGCACGGGTTCAATTCCCGTTGGCGGCATTTATTTTTACTCGGGAGATATTTTCAATTTGTATGGATATTTCAGGCGACTAATTATTTTAATCTTGCTAAAAACAATGAAAAATAGCTAATAATTTGCATAAAAGTATCCAATTTCTCATATAATATTCTTCAAAGCATCATTAATTTAAGACACTTTAAAATTCATTAACGATGTTGATAAATCAGGCGATCGAAATGAGAAACGAAAAGGAAATATAAAATAAGGATGTTTATTGAAAATTGGGTAATAAACTTACCGAATCTAATTAATTTTACTGGCAACGTTTCCGTTTTTGAAAATGAACGGGAATTAATATATGTATTTTATTTTAAATGGTTTGTTGTTGTCAACGCAGTTAAAATGAACAAAAATAACACTTTATTAGCGCAGACCACTGAAAAATCACGAGAAATTATAATTTAGGTTTAAAGTGGGGCTGAAAGAATTTATATTTAAAGAATTTATTTTTTTAAAGGCGTTAACAAAAAAAATGTCCAAAGTATCGAAGCTAGCAGTCCACATTGGAGTGCTGGTACCTACCCTGATGTACGAAAGTGAGGCATGGAACTGGCAGAGAAAGGATGAAGGAGACTGAATGCTGTAGAAATGAGATCGCTGAGGCGTATGTGTGGTAAAACCATGTCGTGTGAGAAATGTGAAGATCCGCAAAGAGTGCAAGGCTGATGTAAGCGTAATGAGTAAGATCAAGAAAGGGACGCTTATATGGTTTGGTAATGTAGAGCGAAAGAGCGAAGAAAGGAGTGTAAGGAGAATATACGATGAAAATGTGAATGGTAGCAGAAGTCGGGGACCCTCGAGGGAGACATGGCACGATCAAGTGAATCAGATACTTGAGTCGGGCCATGTCAAGAGTCAGAATAATAGAAAAGTATGTATGAGACGATATATGAATGTGAATGATAAATAATAATAATACTTGGATGACTTGTATAGCGCCGTTTTTGTGCAAAAACACCTCAAGGGCGTTGATGGGCGGGATGCAAGGAATGTGTGCTAAGACCGAGTTGTTTGGCGGTCCGTCCTCTCTGCCTACCCCTGCGGGGAAATGGAATGATGTTTAGTTAGTATTTATAAAAAAATATTTCTCTCTGGACCATTGCCTTTCAAAAGACGATCAGAAAATTTACATTTAGAATGAACACCGTTAGTAAACTTGAAAATTACGACATCTGTAAAAAATTAAACTTTTAAGTATCGAATTATTAATAAAAAAATTGTACCTACTTTATCGCTTGTCTGAATCTTTCCCACAATACTAATAATGATAATTGGATAATTCATACAGCGCCGTTTTTGTGATAAATCACCTCACTTTTCCGTTTAAAACTTCAAAGAAAACACCAGTTCTAGGGGTCATTGAACCGGAGTTACACAGAGACACACCACCGAAATGATTACTTTTAATAATAAAGTTTTATTAAATTCTACCCCGGAACCACCTACCGTGAAATTACTGTTTTGTTCTGTTTTTGATATTAAAAAAAACTTATTATTATTATTATTCGCGTAAAGAAATGTTATTTAGGTTAAATTAAAAATAAAAACAAACTGTCTTATCTTAGAAAGAGTATTAAACGTCATAAAAAGCTGCTCAGGTGAGAATGCAATTATTCCGTCCATTCATGAGATTAGTAACGGATTATAGAACTTCCGTTTCCTGGTGAAACCGATCGCATTAGACGGGAGAAAAACAGCCAATCAGCGGCCGGCGGTTTCCTTTTCTTTGAGGTCTCACAAATAGATAAACGACTAATGTAATTAGTAATTACCTGCTTATAAATTACTTTGGGAAGTACCTGCTTTCCAACCTTACTAGATTGAAAATTGGTAGGCAGGCACTTTGTACCGATTGATATGGGTATATTATCAACATTATATTTTATGAAAATTGTTGATCTTAGCCATAAGAAATATTTACTTCTGTTTTGTAGCCAAGATTTATAATAGTGAATCAATTTGTGTTTTTATGTCCCTACCTACATTTAGATTGATGATTCCCTTTCATGAATCGACTAAAAAAATTTCCACTGTTACATAAATAGAACTGCCACAAATAAAGAATTTAAAAATGTACAAATTTGCAAAACAGTGTAAAAAGGAGATATTATTTTGCAGTTTTTCGGTAAAATAAAGTAACAGCAAATCAGTTATTATGCTGGTTGCGATATTTTTAAAATATACTAAAAATCATAAAAAAACAAACGCCATAGTCAATTTGGGAGGGTATGGGTACCGCCACCCTTAGAACCATTTATTGGATAACCAACACCTCGGTATGTCACCCCAAGTTATTTACTACGTTTGGTGACTTAGCAGGATTGCCCGGGTTCATGGGGTAAGGTTTGTCTAGGTCCTGGCGACGGATGCATCTGCCCACCTACTGCATGACAGGCCGGATCGGGAGACACCTTTGACCTTTCCAGCAGGACTATATCGACCCATCGCCTTGCACCGCAGTGGGTGAAATGGATTCATATGTCCTTTACTTGTGGACACACTAACCCTTAGATTCTTACCTAACCCTACCTGTTTCCTTCCCCGAACTTCCTCTCCTTTATTTCCTTAAATTGACCCTCCCCAAAGATGATATAGGCCACAAGGGATTCCAATTTGTTTTTCTCAGGTGGAGCCTCCTGGGTGGAGGTAATGTAAAAAAAAGTTTCAATTATTTAATTTGACATACAAATTTTTCGTAATTATTAATAACAACACCATGTATTTAAAAAAAATCTTAAAGGTCGCTCCTGTAAACTACTTGTTAAACGGGTTATCTTCTTTGAAGCGATTAGCTACTAATTACTAGCATAGATATTGAAAATAAATAGAAAATCTACTTACTAACATAAATTCTCTTCTCACTTAATTTATTTTGTGTCTGATCTGACCGCCTCGTACAAAGTATAAAATATCCGAAGCGGCGTTTGCAACTCCTGTCCCCCGCGTTAATTAAAAACACTTAATCGCCCGGCTACCTATTACCAACGAGAGGTACGGTGACTACCAGAACCAGGTACCGGAGGAATGCAGTTACGGGACGCCCCACCGACGCGACGGGGAAACGGGCTTAATAAAGTGGGCTGTTTATTCGCCCGGTTCGAAGCGTTCAAAGACGCCGTTGGGAGATGCCGTACAAAGACGTCGATCGATCCTCTATCACTTTGCAGCAGGGATTGAAAACCGTATTTTATCTATTATAATTATTTAAAAAATATATATTTTTTGGCATGGCCGGTTCCACCCTGCTCCGAGTGTCTTCGGAATAATACATTTTAATATGTTGTTAATATCCTAACATAAACTTTAACCAGTCTGAAGATGACCTTAATTGGGTGAAACTAGATTCATCGAAAATATCGCGATAACTGGAAAACGTCACAATGTTTCCATAAATTTTAATATTATCTACAATTGATTTTCAACACAAATTTATTGAGAGCTTAAAAATATGTAGGTGTAGGTTAGGTAGACAGCGATAATCGTGTTTTTCTTTACACTAAAAATCATTCTGTAAAGCAATCTAAGATAAATATTGGACAAAGAAACATAAATTTCTAATGATATATGCACGTGCAAGTAAATACAACAAAAAAACAAGGTACCTACATAGAAACAAGTAAGGAAAGAAGGATTATTTGTAGTAGATTAGATAGAGCTTTTACAGCACCCTTGAGGTGACTTCACCAAAATAGCGCTATAAAAATTATAAAATTATTATTATTACATGCTAAACATATCTTTATAACAGTTTCAAAGGTGCATTTGTAATATTGCTATTATAATATAGTAGGAAATGGAAGGAAACACACGGATTTAAATATTGCAATTATAATATAGTAGGAAATGGAAGGAAACACACGGATTTAAATATTGCAATTATAATATAGTAGGAAATGGAAGGAAACACACGGATTTAAATATTGCAATTATAATATTCTAGGAAATGGAAGGAAACACACGGATTTAAATATTGCAATTATAATATAGTAGGAAATGGAAGGAAACACACGAATTTAAATATTGCAATTATTATAATATAGTAGGAAATGGAAGGAAACACACGGATTTAAATATTGCAATTATAATATAGTAGGAAATGGAAGGAAACACGCAGATTTAAATATTGCAATTATAATATAGTAAGTAATGGAAGGGAACCCACGGGATTATAATATTGCAATTATAATATAGTAAGAAATGGCAGAGAACGCACGGGATTTACTTTAGTTATAGTTGTTTAGCGCAGATTGAATAACAAATATACCACAACATTCCACAGCAAAAACTAGAACCATTATTAACTATCGAAATCCTTTTCAACAATAGTTGGTTTGTTGTGCATTTTAGAATACAACCTACAAATTCGTCTCCCCCCGTTTGCGTACCTCTGATCTATCGAAAGCGTATCACGGGAATGTCCGAGTTATTGATGACAGCTGTTGGCTTCGACTGAACTGTAAAGGTATATTGGCTTTATTGAGATATAAAAATGGAGACACGTCCAAAAGTCGATGTCACTCCTTTATTAAATTTGATGTTTCTTTGAAATGCGAATCTCGATCTCGAAGATAAAGTGTTTTTTTTTTCGCGAATAAAGTCGCTTGGGGACTATTTATTATTCACAGGTCCTTCACTTTTCAAGGCCTTAAGATTTGACACATTTTGAATTTTATAAGGATGCTGCGAATATTGGGACAACTTTTAATAATAATACGGCTAGAACAAATTAAGTTGTTAATTAAATATCATAAAATATTGCTTGTTGCAGTATAGGTAATATGGATATGAATACGTTCAATTATGCATATTTAGTTTATGTGAGCTGTAGTTTATTCCTCGACGACCTGCAGTCGTGCTCGGGAACGATGACAAGTTACCGACTTCATGGATAATTTATTGATGTGCTTTTTCTAGAGGGCTTGGAGCCTCAATTCAGCTTCCGATCGGATGTACTTTACTTTGGTCCAAAATTTAGGCCGAATATTTGGCATTCATCTTAATTCACCATTCATTTTTTATCTCACTGTCAAAAGGATTTTAAAAAAATCCGTACCTACTTACATAAATGACGTGCAGCTTTGATACTGTCAAAAACATCATCATTTGTCAGTTGTCACGGAGTCAAAGAGGTCAAGTGTTTATAATACTAAAACGAGCAAATAATGTTTTACTTCCTTAGTAACTCTTGCTCCACTTGCCTTTCTGTTTTTTTGGCTTCTTTTGTGTTTAAAGCTTAACGTAAAAAAATCTCGAACGTGTTTACTGATTCTTTCCAATTGGAACACATGCTCATAGATTTTTAGAACCGAATAAGCGTTCCATTTTGAATAGGCAATCACAAAGTTTTCTAGTCTCGCTTTATTATAGTTCTGTGAAAATCGTATTAGGAATGCTTGTACCTTGGGGGAATAGCTTGTTCAGATATTCGACACAGGTATTATAGTCCTGGCAAGAGATATTAAGTATAAACTTAACTGAGATATTTAACATTATCAGGATATTGCAACATATCCATACATTATATTGGACAGAGTATAATAACTCGTGTATGGAGATTTCTTTAATGAAATGCGAATATCCATACGGGATAGAGTGCTTTTGGACGCAATTGTGATATTAAAAAACTTTCTTACACTGGGAAATTGTATAAACTGTTAAAAATATGTGAAATATAAACACCTTTTCTAATTCTGATCGTCTTATTTATAAGCAACCAACTAACTAACCATCACGCCGTTTCCCCGCAGGGGTAGGTAAAGAGCCGGACCGCCAAACAACTCGGTCTTGGCACACACTCCTTGCTTCGTTCACATTCATACATCGTCTCATAAATAATTTTCTATTATTCTGACTCTTGAAATGGCCCCGACTCAAGTACCTGATTCACTTGATCGTGCCATGTCTTCCTCGAATAAATAAAAAATCTTAACATTTTCACATAATTCATTCAAAAACTCTCCAAAATCCCTGCTTCCTAAACTCTTCAATTTTGACCATGACGTAGGTGCCGCTTCTGGTTGCGAACACTACTGTCATCAGAACTCGGGACTGCCTACAGATATTAACCGGTGTGACGTCACCGACGCCTTCCGCCTACTGCGAATCAAAATACACATAATTTAAATCGTCGTAGATAATCTATTCGTCAACTATTTTAATATTGAAATAAAAATCTATTCGTTATTTTAATATTAAAATAAATTTTGGATAGCACTCCACCAGCGGCAGATAGATAGCAGCTGATGAAGTTTTCGTTGGCAGAACTTTAGATGGTATGCTAATGTGTGAGTCGCCCGCTGGTCCGCTAGTGTCAAGGCATATAAAGCCCGGTTTATAGAATATGATAATTTTAAATCCGTCATCGCTTCTGAACTGGGCTTAATAATTGAACAGCGCGAGGGCTTATGGCTACCAAAAGAAGCCTTTGCATGATAATGACGCCACCGCCAGGAAGATTAAAGCACACAAACATACGAGTAATTTAACCTGATTTTGGAAGCCCCCGGGAAGACGGTGCAGATCCGGGAAGAGTTGTTTGGCGCTTGTAGTGATCATATTACTACTGAACAGCCTTATTAATTAATTAAAGAAATATAATTTATAAATATACAATTAATATTATTTTCACATAATGAATTAATGCCTCCATTCTTACTGTTGGTGGTGTGGTTAATGTTGCCTTCCAAGCAGTTTATCGGGGTTCGATTCTCGCCGCGTTAATTTATTATTTGATTTTTTAACTTTTATATTTTAAAAAATCTTAAAAAAATATAACCTAATTTTTCAGTATTATGATACTATTTACACGTTGTTGTGTATTAAAACCTCAAAGTCACACAGATAACAAAAACTGACTTAACGTAACCTAACTTATAATTTGTATCATGTTCTTTTTTGTCACTGTTAGAATTGATAGATTTGTAGATTCAGGGGTCCGATTTGTGTTAGGTTAGGTTAAGATGTGTAGCTCTGTATTCCCTTATCGATACGTTATTCTTTTGAGTTAATTAAAAAATTCGTCTTGTGTTGGTATTGATCACCCCATAGAAGCATCCCTTTCACATAATTGTTTTTTTTTTATTTTTTTTTATTATTTTCTCCATCTAAGGGCCGAAGATCGAGGGATCCTCTGGTTACAGAAGGAGACGTGTGTATTTCGATTTTGAAACCCTGCCTATCAACCATGCCAGAGAACTATAACCTGAATTACAATTCGCTAAAACTATTTCTCTGAACAATTTACGATTGCTGACCATTCCTGGTGTCCCATTTTATGAAAAGAAATAGTGAAATAAACTCGTTGTAAATGGTAACCCGTTAGTCACGCAGTCCCGTTCTAAACGAACAGTAACCACATAATATAATTACGGTCCGACGTTGCTGGAATATGCCACCACTGCCTGTGAAAGGGTTAATGAATAGTCGTCTGATTGTATGGCACATGGATGTAGTTTGAACTCGGAATTAACTAAATGCTAGATATTGTGTGTACTGGTACTGTACTGAACTGGATAATATTGTATTGAATCTTTTTTATGGTGTCGTGGTGCTGTTCGTCTTAGTTGGTGGACGATTTGAATACATAAGCTATGTAGAGCTCTCTATGCACGTTTTTCTGATTCGTTTCTTTTGTAAGTTGAGAGTTTTTGTGACACATCATAAGCCTGTCGGATACAGAGTAAAATCGTCTGGTGGTTTACGTAATTTTGGCACGAATCTGGCTCATTATAATATATTTTTTATTTATACTATTGTTCTAATTGAATCTATTAATATGTCAATTGAGACTGCCGACACGCAATTTGCCTAATCATATTTATAACAATAATAATATTTGGATGATCAAAATCAGTTCAAGGGCGTTGTACAAATATATGATACATTTCTACAATTATCTATCTTATTACTTATTATAGACTAGTCAAACTATTGTCAATTTATGACTAACAGATTGCATCTACCGGTTCGTCGATCACCAATACAAAGCTATATGTATGTATAATGCATTTGATTGATGAACGTGATGCTAGAATGTACAAATGATATTGTTTACTTACATTTCATACAGACAGTCACTTGAGATTAACACTGTTTATTGTTTATTAGAGAAATATAGATCCGGTTAGAACGCACAAGACATAATTAATAAAAGAAAATTGGACTTTCCGGTATTATGTAAGGTTCTACAAGCACGAGTACCTACCCACAGAAAAAAGTGTGTCAAGATGTTATGTATTAGAAAGTGTTTTGGGGTAATTATTTAAGCAACCGTATTTCACCAAAATGGACCTATATAAATTAGGCCAGTGGATGAATATGATGATAGAAAAGTCTGGACGCCACAGAAAGGCATAAAATAGTATATTGCTCCAGCAAGGAGAGATTCAAAAGTGAAATCCTATTGATTCTCCAATCCTCAATGACACGATCTTCACCAACGCATGAAAAGTTTTGGAAATTTGTTTTTTTTGATAATTTTTTTTTTTTTAGTATTTGGAAATATCTTTTTTGTCCAATTTTGCTTGTAATTTCTAGCAAGTAAAGTTTGTAATGTGTAAGAAATTTAGCAATTTAAAATAAATAATTATTATATCATCAAATTCTTAATTTGGGCAATGTTAAGTGTCGGCATAACAGAAAAGTATATATGAGACGATGTAAATAAAGCAAACAGTGGCTGCCAATACGGAGTTATATTAATTACCACTAATAAATAATAAATAAAAAAATAACGATTTAAATGCTGGGCCTTCCATTAAATCATTAAACCCCTTAAACATCAGGTAAAAAAATGTAATTCGATTAATCTCGAATCCTTCCGTTAAAAATTCTCAGTTCGTAACCCCTATAAAGAATAGTGGGGTATAATATTATTTCCCCCCGCCGCGCCGGGCTACGAACCATGTTATTTTCATCTTACATTGGACCTCACAGCGTGAGTCCGGTAGGCTAGCCATTGTAAATAGAGTTTACGTATTTCCTGCTCCTTTCGACTCGACTTACCAATTATGGCCAATAGGAAAAAACAAAGGATGATTTGTTTGAATTTTATTTATCAAAAAATATTTTGATATTTTAGATGCGCTTTCAACTTTGTCTCATTTTTACGACGCCATACGTCCTTTTATGCTATCTTACCCTAGTTACCAATAGACACCTCCTGTTAGTTAGGGTGGTATTGAAAAAAAAATGGTTGTAAAAATTAATATTTTTTACATTAACTCCACACAGGTTGCCCTGAGGAAAATAATTTCCCTTAAGGCCTATGTCACATTTAGGGATGCTGTATGAAGGGTCTTTTGAAGAAGGGATCAATGATGCTGGTTTCTCAGAACATATTCCATTGTAATAGGTAGAACAAGGACATCGTAACTACCTGACGCCTGTGCTCTTTATGACGTGATTTTATTCTCCTGTGATAATTATTATTGTCGATTCATTTCATTCAAGTTCGACGAGCTTGCTTTCGAAGTGTCATGATCTAAAATACGGGAAAAAAACTGCCTTTTCAAAATTAAAATGATTTAATTGCAGTGGTTTAATTTACATAGCTAAAGCAAGTCGGTTAGGACATATGAGTCAATTGGTATCAAAACTGGTCAACTCCACTTTAGGTGAATTTTCAGGAAACACCAAAACAAGTGCTGGATTTGACTATTTTTGATACCACAGCCGCTTTTTAAACCGGTTTCTCTTACAAAATATGCGGATATGACTGCTTTTGAAAAATAAGAACTGTTCTTTTGTTAATAATGAACACAGTTCAATACTAAGGACGGGTTGTTTCGGAGAATCTGAACAATTCATCAAATTTCAACGTTCATTTTCAAGCTCTGTGAAAGATTTTTTCAAGTTGTGTTTTTATTTCAGTTTTGTCAAGCAACTAGCCTACAATGATATAAAAACAGAACTTAAATAAGTCTTTCACAGAACCCGGAAATGAACGTTGAAATTTGATGAATTGTTCAAATTCTCCGAAACAACCCGTCCTTAGTTTATTTTTTTTTAATTTTGGATCTGACCAGTTTTGGTACCAAACAACTCATATCTAAAGTCATCTACATAGATAAAGCTAGTCGGTTAGGACCTATCTAAAGTCATTTACATAGCTTAAGCTAGTCAGTTGGGACCTATCTAAAGTCATTTACATAATGTATTATTTCATGTACTAGCGCGTTAATGCGTCGATCTGAAAAAAGCCTGATATTTTCACAGTCACATTGTAAATAACTAAATGCCTATTTAAATGTAAAGCATTATTGATAATTATATTTCTGTATCTGTTTGCCCGTAATGAGATAAATTCTCGCAAGTTATATTATTTGTACAGCGGCCTTGGGATGATTTTTTCACATAAAGTTGCGCTATAAAAATTATCTAATTATTATTACATCGTATTGATCGATATCCATATCGTGTCGATCTTAAAACGATGAGAGACTTAGCAAATTCATTTCTAAGTGGTCATAATCCATTGTGAATAATGTTTTTTAAATAATATTGAAGTAAGAAACCATGAAAGTAATGTGTTGAAATACTTGTAAAATATCTTACTAATTACTACCAAAACTTTCTCTACTTTACCTTGACTTTAAAATAACCCTCCCCACAGCATAGATTCAAATAAAAGCTTATTTAGCAAATTCGCTAAATAAGCTTTTATTTGAATCTGTGTCTCTAACTCTTCTGCCTTTACAGTCAACAATTTTAATTATGAATTAAATTAAAATATTGTATTTTTGAAGGAGCTTGAAATCTTTGTTAAGCGATAGATGGAAACCGTTCAACGTTCTTCTTAGTATTAGTTATTCTCATTGCTTTCCACTGCATGTTAACATACATTAAGCATAACATTAACAAAGGAAAATCATTCACTCCGGATGTGCAGATTGTAGAAACCGTTCGCACTGCGCGTGGGAAGTTCAATGCTTTAGTGCGCACATCACATACCTAGAACATAGCCCATAACATGCAAATAAATGGTTTATCGACCTGACCGCCTGATGTGATGAAAATCACCAGTTGCAACAAAAGAGCTGGGGAAAAACAGCCCGGAGACAAAACAAAATATTATATAAATATATAGCAAAATATTAAGCACAATGTAATATAAAACAACAACGGTTATAGACAATATTTTCGGTTACCGAGATCTTGCAGTGCCAGCGAAATGCTTACATCAGGTAGAGTAAATTGTTTTTATGCTACTATGAGGCATAAAACTCCGATGCAATCTGTTACAAACTTCTGAAATGCTCCAATTAATGGCGCAATCGGTTTGTTAAACGCACCAATACAAAAAAATGTTTTTGTCAAAAACCTCCTTCAGAGAAACTTACGATGTATTATTACGATGTCAACATTATTATCTTATTATTTATTTTTTTGTTTGCTTTTCGTACATATAGGTTGAACTTTTTTTTTTTTATTTGTTGTATAATGTTAATTTATTTCCTTATTATTTTTTATTAATACAATATTGACGTCAGTGATTAATGTTGCTAATAATTAACATCTGAATGTAGTCCGGAATAAAATAATAATAATAAAATTAATGCCTGATGATTTAAAAAATCTATTTTTTCTACTAGAGTACTGAAAGCGACTGGATAATAAATTAGTACATAGTATATTAGTGAAATTTCGTTCGGTTGAAGGAAAATTGGACAGAAGGAGATTTAGATAACAATAATTAATTCATGTAGCGCAATTTAGTGTTATTTCTCCCTGAGTGCGCTTAACTTAAACTTAGCTTAACCTACTTGGTGGCCCAGTTTTTCATCTGTCAAGGGTGCTCTTCTCACATAAAATTACTCCCATTGCGGCGCGTCTAAACAATAGACACAAGCAACCTTAATTACTATATTTATTTAACTACAGTTTTAAGTTTTTTTACAGCTTAGTTAAGCGCCCTTCTGTGTGGTATTTCTCATCAAAACTTGCCTAAAAAACCAACCAAATAATAACAACAAAGCCTTGTTGGTATTATTCAATATTATTGTACTGTAAAATAAGAATAATGTATACTACCCGAAAATGAGTTAAATATTATAGTGTTTCGTGAACACCTCACTAGGAAAACCTGTGCTGAGGCAGTGTTTTAATACAGGTAATATTGCTGTTTGAACATATTTTAATAATTTTGCGTAGCGAAATATGATTTTTGATCACTGAAGAGATGTATTTAATAATTATTGTTTTGAGATGGCAATTTACAGGAATTCTGCTAAGTTTATAATCAAAAGTACTATTTTCACTTGTGTTTCTGTCTATCTGTGTAACTACGGTTCAATGAATTAGGATTTGCTTTCAAATGAAACGTTATTTTCAAAATTCTTCTGTTAGAGGATTAGTAGTTAAAAGATCTTAATTGACGATGTCAATTTTCTTTCGTATGTAGATCACACTTCTGTGGATTTTCTGTTCAGTACAACAGATATCAAGGAATCAGTTTCCTCTATTTGTCATTAGAGCGGCATTATTAGATTTCTGATATTATTCCTTTGTTTTATGAAATTTTTTGTATTCGCACTCAACAAACAACATGTTGTGACCGGAGCTTGTATTCTAAAAATAATAAAGCTAGTGTTTAATAATGTAAAACGAAAAAAAGTGGATGATTAATGTGATTGAAATACAAAACAGTGCCTTAATTTAACATATTTTCCAAGACGGTTTTTTGTTGTAGAGCTGTTTTATCGCAGCCACAATATACGTTGCTCGTTTAAATAATATACAAGGGTACCGAGTACCAACTGCACAAGCTCACACCGTTAGGTAGGTACAAGTAGTGCACACGAGTGTTGCCCTTTCCGTGCTATGATTGCTCTCATTGCTCCCATCCTGCCACGGTGGACCAATCTCGTGCCCGGCTATATCCATAACCAGTGCTGTTTACCACTCGTGTCCTGTTGGGTGTTAATTGGCGCTATTGTCTGGCGGGACTCGGGAGGATGCCGTCATTCTCAACACACTTGTCACACAAATTATAATTTTAATATTTTTATTTATTTATTGCTGTCGTTTAAATTGGATAAAGCAAACATTTTTAACGCTTGAAAATTATTGCAGATATCTATAACTATAAACGTTCATGCGTAAATTTATCTTACTGTGAAACTGGCTCCAGATGGTTGGGACTCTGGTGCGTTATTCACATAAAACAACAAAAGAAACTTGTGATACTAAGTCAAGGCTCTTATCATGTTTCCTCTACACCGCGTAGCCACGAAATAACACCCGGTTATAAATGTAATCCTGTTGACAACAGGGAATCAGCATCAATTCGTCCATTTTGTTTTTCATTTTCACTTAGGTTTTTCTCCTCGGAGACGTGAAACATTAATCAGCGGCCGGGAAACAAAGGTAAATTTATTTGCCACACTTACCGCCCCGGGAGACAATACAGTCCGCCAACAATGCCCGGCTTAGGGGTACGTTTCTGTTTCACTCGAATCCTTCATCCCCTGGGGAGGTGTGCCCAACCTTGGAAGCCTTACGTGTCAAGGCTTAAGCCTTTAAGTTCCTTAGCTTTAACCTTACTGATACGTATTACGAAAAAATAAATTATTTACTCCAACCTGGTCACTTCTTGTGATTCTACAAAATTATATGTTCATTTGTAATAATATAATTTGAAAACGCATTTCATCACCTTCCAAAAACATTTTTTTTTTCGTGTACTTTCAGAATTATTCCATTTATTTGGATTTTGTTGAAAGCGGAAATATTCCGACAGAATATGCCAGAAGCCTTAGGGGCTACTATACTATTATATATTTATTTATTTCTTTCTTTTATTGAATTGCGTTTGCTTTTAAAGAGAAATACGTTACAACATGTAATAATAATACTGTATAATAATCAGGACGGTTAGAACCTACTAAAGAATTAAAAGTGCATTAAAATAATAATTTCCTTTAAAATAAAGACAAACATTCCCGAGCTACGAATAACTTGATAATATTTGAAAATCTCCTACTACCACAACAGTAAGCGGAAAAAGTTGCTTGTGTTGTCATGGCGGACTTAGCCAGCCGAGGAATTGAACACACTTCGCCTTCACCGACCGGTCACATTTTCGTCTTACTTACATTCAGCAACATGCTGTGTCGCATGAGGATTGGTTCATTTCTCGTTGTCGCTTATCCGTATGTACCTACTCGACAAACGACATGCTGAAGTGGATTTCAATACATCAAAGACATATGTTTGACAGATGACAGATGATCTATTTAATGGAATTGATTTTGGCACTTAAAATGTGACGTCGACCACCATCTTGGTTGGTGACCACCCCTGTAGTAGTATCTAGATATTTTCGGTTTTAAGTATTTCAGCATTTTCTTTCAGTCCCTTTTGTGTCGGTCCTAAGCGACGTTTAATCGCAATTCTTTACGTCCCGTTAATCTTTGTGACATTTTTACACCGGATTTCCGAGTAGGTAGGTAGTAGAAGTATGTACTGCTGCCTTTAGATTTTATTTTTATAAACCTCACTTCATTGTTTACAGGGTAATTTGCATGCTCAAATTATGGTTTATGATCGAATAAAATTTTACGACCCGATTTAGTATAATCTAAGACATAATCATTAGCTTCAGCGAGTAACTATAAATCGGAGTTCCCCGAAATATAATATTTTCCAGTAAAGTAGTAAAGTCGTGTCATGTATATTTTTATATTGTTTTGAAAAAGTGCTAGTGTAGTGCCGAGTTGTAGTGAATAGAAATCAGTGACGGTAACTAACTAATAGTTAATTACAAGGTGGTTTCTTCCGAAATTTTTCTTATTGAATTTGACAATAGCGTGGATCCGCAATACGTTTTTCTACCAAAATATAACATATTTCCCTGGAACGCTTTAAGTTGGACGCTTAAAAAATAAATATGCATAAGAAAAAGTAATAATATGAAATTCCTCGAAATAAAAAATCACAAAGTATGCACCGAAAATTATAAAAAACACACCTGGTCCTATTATTTTACATGTTATTATATTAAAAAATGCACAATGTTTCTTTAAATGCTACATGACATAATTTATCGAGAGATTTTAGCACTATTTAAAAAAAATCCTACAAAATATTTTCTTTTATTATTAATTATAGTAGTTTTTCAACTTATAGCTCTTCCTCTAAAATTCGTAATTACTTATCTACCTTTCAAACCATATTCGTCTTCTTTTCGAATGCTTTCAAGAGAACCTTACACACTCTCGAGAGCTAAAACAGTTCTGTCGAACTAGAAATTTTAAAAGCTCAAAGCCAAAGCTCGTCATTCGAGGATTCTTCGCTGCTTCAGAAAACATATTTCTGCTTTATGATTAGTTAATATTTGTAATAATTCCAGTCGTTATTGCATCTGCAATTAAAGTTCTGTGCAATGCAATGTTTTTGATCACCAGACTCTTGCCATTTAGCACTTGTCGACACATTAATAATTACATTACATGTAACACCACAGTTTTGAATTACAGTTGACATTTTCATCAAATGTGCAAGATACATTACAACATTACACTTTATGCAGTTCTCCATCTGATCTTATCATCTCGTACGTGATTCTGTTTTCTTCTACTTTACTGGTCTTTAATCATTACCGCTTCACGCTTCTTCTCTCTTGATCCACTACCGCGGCACCGTATCGACCTTTACTCCCGAGTAGCACGCTAATTATTATTCTCCTTCGGGTTTCCAAGTCTAGAATGAGATTCGCTATTTGCCTCACCATTCATTAACTCCCGGAGTACAGAATACGTGAGGATGTAAACAGTTCCGAGAACGTTATCAGATTGGAGATGTGAAAACACATTGAGACTTCTCTTAGAACGCTTGCGTGTTAAAAGTTTTCTTAAGCTCTTTTTCCTTTATCCAAATACATGTTATTGAGCATCTTCTTATACGTTCGGTTTACATTTGAATTGAATATGATAGATTTTATTTAACTTTTTCGCGTTGTGAGCAAGAAAAAAGTTACCTGCTCTTTTTACGGTAAGCGATAATGATTTTTAAAAATTTGTTTTCAAGTTATAATCTTCAATCTATGTAAATTATAATATGGAAACAATTAAATTGCGGTGCATAGGTATCCTCTGACTGTGTGTATAACCAAATTCTGAGTATGTATGAAACGATGTGTGAATGTGAATGAAGCCAGGATGGTGTGCCAAGACAGAGTTGTGTGGCGGTCTACCCTATCTGCCTATCTCTGCGAGGTAACGGCGTGATGGTTAGAAACATAGAAGTAATTAACCTAATTAACATTTTTAAGGATGTTCATTTCTTGCCACGCGGTGATTAGGTACGTACGAGTTTGAGAGAAAATTGGTTAAATTCTGTCCTTCATAAATCATTGTCGTAATTGAATGTGACTTTGCTGTATTTTAGTGTCCAAAGTTGCCTTGACGTGGGACACAAACGTTAATGATATCAACTAATTGAGATCTAAGTTAATTCCTCAATACCCCAGACTAATCGCCACCAATAAAAAGGATTGGCGTTTTCAATTAATGTTAAGTGCTCGTCCATTAAATGTGCTCCTCGGCGTTTATTATTTTCGCGAATTAAAAAAAGTTAAAGTTCGAGTGTGTAATGGATGACCATATATTGGTTTTAATTAATGGGAACAAAGTACTGCCGACTGGCAGCATACATGTGCGAACACTGCGAACCTACGTAGAACTGATATATTTTTCAGTGCGGTTTTGGTTGAAAGAACCTAACCTTTTTCATGCCTCCATAAATTATTTGGCCCACTCTCGAAATTCGAGCACTAAAACAGAAAAAGGAAACACCGGAATCAAGGTTGGTATTATTTATCAGCGTACCCACCGAACTTGCTTGGAATTAAGTGGTTCCGTACCGAAGATGAAAACGTGCAATTTTTTAATTTCCTTTTCTCCTACAACCTCAAAGACTAATATATACTTAAATAAGATTCCTCTATTACCTCTGAATATGTGTTTTCACTAAAAACATTCGACCAGTGGACTCCACTACGTGGAGTGTAGATAGTCCTCTCACATGGACTCTCAGGAAGAACGTTATTACAAAATTGACTGTCATAGGTTGATATTACCGTCACAATGTCCAAACTCATGTGAGACTATGCTGGTCACGTAGCACGACTATCATATGACCGTTGGATTTTATCTTTTCTCCAATTTCATCGAATTTCGTTGTTGGTTGATAAAACTTAGCTGCCGACAGATGATATGGTTTGACATGATTTGATATGGTCACCAGAAATCCTGAAAACTTGAGATGTTTGAGGTAGGCCTGAGTCCAGAACTCAATGTTAGAAGCTTTTCGAAGAAGTGGGAGCCGACTATTGCATTAACCTCTAAACGGCAATTTGAGAAAAGCCGATCCCTTTAAATATCGTAAGCAGCACTCTTTATTCCGTCTCTGTCAGCGACCCTTTTAGATGTTGTTCTTTGATAGTCTTTGCACGTACGGTTTACATTTGTATTCCATCCGATTTAAACATACCTCTGAGTCGAGTCAAAGGTGTCGTCGGGATTAATTCCTCTCAACCAACTCGTGACACTGTAAGATCCATTTTCGCCACACGAACTACTTACTCTCCGCAGAACGATTACATTCGCCGCAATTATACGACACCTACATTAAGTAAACCCTCTCTCGTCCACTGGTTTTGAAATCTTCGACAGTTTTCATCTATTTAGTTGTGGTATATATTTAATACTTTACAACACGTTTTTTTTTAGTTGTTAGCTTCAGACGCCTAAAAACACGAACGTACTTGCCCAATTTTTTGATTACCTTTGAAAGGTGTACGTCATGTTATATAAAGGTTATGTGTTTAGAAAAATGCATGAATTTGAACAAGTTTTTAGTCCTCAGAACTACATGTCGCAAACGATGGTAAACAACTCATAAAGTTTTTTTTGACAGTTTGATAGTGGACTTGAACGCCGAAACAGCTTTCATTATATTAAAAACAGAAATACTTGCAGAACTAAATAATAAAATTATTAAATTGGCTTTACTTTAAATAATAAAAAATAATAATTGGAGTTCTATGAATTAAACACAATGACAACAAATAAATATCTCAATTCATAGTGGAAGAAACTCTCAGTATCGCTCTAGTGTAAGACCACTATTCAGAATTGAAACGTTGCTCGAAATGGTTTTAGCCTTGTTTGGTCGCCAGGTACTCTCCCACCTTTCCATTCTCCATCTCCTTCCCCTCCCCATTACCTTAAGCCTCACAACATTCCCTGATTGGGGATGCTAATTAGGTCACAATTAGTCTCACTGGCTCCAGACGGTTGGGAGCAGTTGGGACTCTTGTGCGGTGTTCACATAAAAAAGGTACTTACTCGTAGTACAAACAATTGTTATCTAGTAATTTTAAAATATTGTAGGTATTTACAGCTTTTGCCATTTTATATACTCGATTAAACATTTCTTTTAAACAAATGTCACTACACCTTACATAAATTAAATACCTCTGTTTTTTATTTATTATTTACATACATTTGTTAACATGTAATTGTTGGGTTATGTAATATAATTTGTATTTGTTGGGTTAACTGGAAGAAATAGGATGTAACATATAAGCCATACCCTTTGTACTCTGTATTTTTGTGCAGTAAATATTTTTTTGAATTTGATCAAAAAAGTTTAATTGCGAATGTTTGCACCCAAAAAAATCTGCCCGAAAAACGCCGGTCTAGTTAACGTATTGAAAAAGTTCGTAAATATTTGGATGTGAAAGGGTAAGCTGGTGGCACTGCATCTAAAGGTCTTTTTCAGATTTTTTCCAGGGAAAGGTTCTTTGAAAATGCTCACCCTTTTCTACAAACAAACTAAATATCAATCAAATAAAAAAGCGAGTCACACTTATACTTTGGATCGTCTCTCTTTACCCGACATAAGGCGGTGTTTTGCAGTTTCTTTTTGTCCGCATCCAGGTAATATGGCGTGTTAAGCGGGCATTATGGCGGTGGTGTCGCCCAAACAAATGTCGCCCTTATCGACACGGCCCATCGCGTGCGCGACTCTATTGTTTTTATTCGCCGCCGTTTCGTAGAGCGAATTCAAATCTAAATTGAAATGGCGTTTAATGCTTCCGCGTTCGTATCGCCCGTTAGCGGAACCGGAAGGCTGTTTCAGGCGTATCAAGGAAAACATACGTTCTCAGTTTGATATGTTTGTGGAGTAGCTATTTAAATAAGTCCTTTCTCGGTTTCTGTCCTATTCATTTCAAAAAATTATGAAAAAGGGAAACTTTTAATGTGTTGTGAAGTGGTTTATAGCCCGGGCGTAGGCGGTTCGAATAGTAATTAATCATACCGAGTCAGTTGCTCGTAGCGGGAATAGACTTATTCCCCTTTCAACGTGAGCTTTACTACAACCTCAAAGTTTAGAATTTATAGTTTTACAATTAAAATACATTTCACACTTTCTGATTTTCCATTATGCATAAAATGTCAAAAACTATATCATAACTACATACCCACCACAAAAGCTGTAAGCGAAAACAACAAAATCCCTCAAAGCGGTAGCTCTAGCATTATGAAATTTCGCACAGTTGTTTGGAATATATAGCGCAATTTTCCCCCTTTTAGCTTTCAGTCTTTCAAGTCATTTCATCAAGAAATCGGGAAAATCACGTCCCGTTGGCGTCATGTATCTTTTATCAGGAGATTTTTCAATGTGGATGAGTGTTTCAGGCGAACAATTATTGCTTGTAAAATAATTTCATCAAGAGATTAAAAACCTTTGAAATATCCATTTAATTTTCAGAAAATAAGATTCCATTAATTTTTTCTATTCAAAAATATGTTTTAGTAGGTTCCATGATAACGCAACACAGTGACAATTCAACATACTTTTAAAAAGTGATATAAAGTCATTAGAAACGATGAAAAAAAATTTTTTTTTTAACCATACCTAACCTACATAACCCAGTTAATAAAGTTTTTGTTTCATCACTTTCCATGACTTTATATAACTTTTCAAAGATGTGATGAATTATCATTGGGATGATTTATCCTGTTACCGTTTTAGTAAAAATATAATGATTTTTATGAAAACATGCATATATTCCGTTTTTACTAAAATTTTAACATGAAATCTATCAATTCATTCGGTAAGGGCCTGCAGTCCATTTTTTAACAGGAATACGAATAATTTCAAGTAAACATTACTATGTAAATTCTACCTGTGTACCTTCCTATTTATTTTTTATTTAATTACGAGGGTGTTTGATTTAATTAACAAGGAAAAGGTCCCATTTTACATCTATTATATTATACGTAAAGTACATTCGAGAAACAACTAGAATTAGGGGTTAAGGGTCTTAAAAGAATTCGTAATCTGTTCTTTCATAGATGGCACTAATTTAATTATTTTACAGTTTTTTTGCAAGTTGTGCAAACAAAAAAATTAAGATGAATTCTTCGTTTGCGCAGTACTTACGGTATATTAATATGAATAACTAGTTTCGTCCTTATAAAAACTCAATTCTTTCAAGAAAGGCGTACCGATTCAATATTGAATTTGTATTTGTTTGTTAAGTTTGAATGCGGAAAAAAACTATTTAGATATTCAGATTAAGTATGTACGGGCGTAAATAAATAATTCATCTTTATACTTTAAAGCATATTTTACAAAAAGTATTTTTTTACTGAAATAAATACATTTGCGTCATAGAGTACATTATTAATTCTTTTAAGTATACTCTACAAAATAATACTGGAAAGAAAAAAAAAAATCACAATAAAGTACTGATTATTTACAAATCCCCTAGAGACCTGTTGTGCGAAAAAACAATTGGGTATTTAATAATACTAAAATTTTGACACCTGTGACTTGGTGTACATTGCTTTCAGAATATTATATCAGCACGCCAACCGGTTTCGGCACAACCACGACCTCGTCAGAAAAGATAAGATCAGTTTGCCTCTGTACCAGAATCGGTTACATTATTCGTATCAATATAGAGATGTTTACCAAGTTACAGTATTTCACTATAAGAATAAATTTCATCTACATTGTTGGTTCACACAAACTTTGAACTGGTTTGGTTAGTTTCCTTCACTGAATAGTCGGCGCTTCATCCTGAATTTAGAATATCCTCAAATATTCCAAAAGTTATTACAAGTCCCCGTATCCGGCGTAACAGCTATTTACCCGGCACGCGTGCTGTGGCTTCCCATATCCGACGTTTTGTTAACTCAGCCGAAAGTTTGCAGACCTTTGCCCGCGGACCCGTACAATCTACATGAACCTTACGTAACCTGCCCTCGTTTAAGGGTAGGTAATAGATTGTTACATTATGTAGCTTATGTGCCCTATCCTTCTAGTAAGGAATCGACTTATTGAACATTCTTATTTTTAAAAAAAATTCTTGGGCGTAAATACAAATTATTTTGCTTCTATAAAATAATATTCATGCTGATTTGGTTTTATTTGTTTTATTTATTTATTAATATTACTACCTTGTAACAGAGAAAAAAAACAGTAGCTATCGGAAGATAGACAGAAGAGCGAAGTGAGGACTCTATGTTTTTTAGATTTATGTATTTAAATTATACTTGTATATTATTTCAATTGTGACAAATAGAAGTTCATTTCTCTACCTCCTAATTGGTTAGTAGGTTTTGTAGAGTAAGATAATAAACATATATGTTATCATTAAATTGATTCACTGAATGTACGGAGGCATCATAAGGATACACTATTCCTGTATAAAATAGTTAGTAACAATGTTATCCTTCAAATGTGGATTACATGACCATCTAAGATCATATGACGTACGTCGTGATTACTTCAAGATTGATACACTTAAAACTAGAAGGCAATTGACTGATCTCATATGTTTACATAAAATTATTCACGGTCAACTTGATACTACATTATGTCTTAGCAATATTAAAATAAATGTCCCCAATTCGCATTGTTTAAGGCGCCATAATATTTTTCACCTGAATACATTTATAAATAATATCGCCTACTTTAGCCCTCTGACCCAGATGTGTCGACAATATAACAAGATAGAGTGTGCTGAAATAGATATTTTCATCGATAATTTGTACGGATTCAGAAAAAAAGTTCTGGCGCTATTAAAAAATATTAGCTAATTCATTGTGTCAATTTTCTCTCTATGCATACCTCTCGTATTTCTTATGCCTCTTACCACTTGTAATAATGTATAATGTAATGTGTTACTTGAGCGAGCTTGTATATGATTGTGTATTTTATTTTTATTTTTTGATGTTTTTGTTTTCTAATTGCATGTATCTGTATTTAATTGTATGTATCTGTATTTAATTTATTGTATCTTTATTTAATTGTAGATTTTTGTAATTGTACAATAACTGAGTTTTTATAAGTGGATTGTTCTCACGTAAGTGTGATCATCTGTAAAACCCAGTATAAATAAATAAAAAAAAAATAAAAAAAAATAAAAAAAAAAAATAAAAAAAATAATATTCACTGCCCAGAGTTTTTAAATACGATTTAATTCAATGTACCTGCGCGTTCAACACGCTCTTGTGTCCTGTTCAGGGTGGATCAATGCAAAACGAACTTTAAGCAGAATTCTCGCCTGAACAGACTATGCAATAATTACAATAGCGTATTATCCAAGGTGGATATTTTCAGCTGCAAACTTACCAAATACAAGAGCTCCATAAAATAATATTTCTCTGATGATTTGTGAATAATGGTATTTTTTTTATTTTTTTATTTTTTATTATCAATATAAAGTTTCTTTTACAGGTTTTTTTTTTCGATGTCTGTCTCACTAGGATAAACCTGTGTCGAGACAGACGTATTTGATACATTAAAAATGTTTACATATTTTTTGATACATTAAATATTTCACTACATTAAATGACATTGTGAAAAAGATAGAAAGTAATAAATAATAATAATAAATGATACATTTGTTAATCAGCATCTAGTTGGAGTACATACTTATGTAGGGATTTTTATAAAAAAAATTATCATGGATCTGTCTTGGCTGATGATCCAAGATTTGATGTCTGTTTTATATTTCAGAAAAAATTCGTTCAGTCTAATGGCTAGTGGGAGAGCATTATATAGCCTTGTTGCAAAATATCTAAAATTTCTCTGGCCAAAAGTTGTTTTAGCGAAAGGGATTTGTAAGAAATTATGTCCTTTTGTTCTAGTATCACGAGCAGTTTGGATATTGTCAAAAGTAGTTTTGTGTTTGAAGAGGTATGTTAGTATGTTTTTGGCATAAAGTTGCCTAATGTCCATAACACAGATTTTCCTAAAGATTTCATCCGAACTGCTTGTGATTGGTAGTTTGAGGATAATCTTTATTATAAGTTTCTGAGCTTTAGATATTGGATCAATGGCGGCAGCGTTTGCTCCTCCCCATGCTATGTCTCTATTGTTTTTATTTCTATTATGTTTTGATTTATATCTACAACCTCTCCCCATGGCTATAAATGTATTGATAAATATTTCGTTTTGTAAATTTTTCGTTTTATATAATCTTTTGTTTTGTATAAATTTTTGTAATTCATATTCCTTTCTTACAAATTTAATTTACTGATTCCTTATTATGCTGTCTCAGTAGAGAAAAAGTCACAAGCAGGAAAACCATAATCTTTGTTCCTACAAACAAAAAATCTTTGAAGAAGAAGAAGATAATACTAATAAATCTAAACGAAACATGAAACGGTACAAGACAAAAACATTAAAGTATAACGGTCATCATAGGATAGGAATCGAACCCAGGATCTCTTGTCTTACCGGATATGATATATTACATTGATGGGTATATTCTTCAAAATAAGTTAAAAAGAAAAAGTTCTTCCTAAAAAAATCTTTCTGTATAGCCGGATTTTTCTTTTAATTGGAAAGTCAAAAGCTCTAAATTTTCAGTACAATCGAATATAACAATGCTGAAATATGTCTAAAAGATTTTCTAACACCACTTCCTGTTATATTTGTACAACCTTTTAAAAATACAGTACCCCCGCGTGAGCATTATTTTCTTTAAGGGTGACCTTTGACGGGTTTATTCTACTTATTCCGCCCGGATAGCTCTCGAATTACAAAGAATATCATTGAACCAAGTCTGTCTATAGCTGTACAGAGTATATAGGTCCAGAAAGGCTGAAGGGAAGACTGTCTTTTGTTACCCAATCCCCCGATGAAACCCAACACGTCTGGGGGTGCTGCTTGCTTGATGAGAGTCGGGAGATATGATCCCTTTATGGCCTGGTTAACATGCCAGTAATTACGGCTAGCCCCACTGTGCCACAGTCCAGAGACTGTACTCTGTACCAACTCTCTACTATTACCGTCTACCAGTGGCGGTTCGTGCAATGAGGCAGGGGAAGCTGTGCCTCCCCTAAAAAAATAGGAGAAAATGGGAAAAGTATGCATGTATCCATTCTTCCAAAATGTTGTAATATATTTTCGAATTTTTCTAGGACTTGTTGTGTTTATAATACTTTGTAACTCATCAAACCTGTGGATTTCCGTTCGCCAAGTTACGCACCGCAGTACAATTATTATTGTACGCATTACGAAGTGAGGCGGACGTTAGGGCCTGCCTCAAAGAATCACGGATTTTATAATATGTATGCGGAGAGGGGTTAATGTTGTCGTATGTAATCGAAATTAATGGTAGCTGACATGTTGTTTAGTTTGAGGCGCGCCTCACAGCACTTCCAAAGTACCGCCGATCATTTATTATTAAAAAAAATAAATTATTCAATTGATGGTTTACTACCACCATACTAGGCACATGCCCATGTTGTGGCGGTTGGATTACTTTGTCATTCGATTAGATCACCGATTATTTTGCTGTCATGAAAGATCTTTGCGTTTATTTGATCTTGCGCTAACGTGGTTTGTTGGTATTTGTATGTTTTTTTTTTCATTAACCACACACGGGAAGACCTGAGGAAAACAATTTCTCTCAGGGCCTATGTCGTCTTTTTTAAGAAGAGAAAAGAAAATGGAAGGAGAGGAAGTTCAGGAAACGTAAACGGTGTGCGGTTTGGATAAGAATCTAGGGATCGGTGTGTCCAGGAGTGGCGGACATATGAATATATCCTTTCCATTGCGGCGCAAGGCGATGGGTCGTGAGACCATTTGGAGAGGTCAAAGGGTCTCCCCAAACCAGCCTCTCCCGATCTGGCAAGCCACGCAGCTGGTGGGCAGGCGCATCCTGAACACACCTCACCCGATGAGCTCGGGAACCCCTGCTAAAACACTTGGGGTGACATATGACCGAGGTATTGGTTATCAAATAAATGTTTTCTGGGGCGGCGTCTCAAACTCTCAAACTAATACTAAAAAAAATGTTTGTGCCTTCCCACTTTTCAACCCCACAAACCGCCACTGCTGTCTACGAATATCCCTGCATGTAGAGGTGACAGTGTCGTCAATTTGCCATTAGGATGAGCAATGTTCGTAAGAAGTGGCAATTAATTCGATGAACACGATGATCAACGAGGTTTAATCATCATAGAAATAATTACATTGGTCTAATAATGTAATATCGTTTTTGTGATTTAGTATATACTGAACTTCAACGATTTAAAGTAAGAAGACTTAAGGAAAACCCCATTCGATTTGCAAATAATGAAAAAACTTTCATAATGTGTGAACATTTTAATAAATGTGTTATTTTTATGATTATTGTGCGTAGCACCGAAAAGATTCCAAGTTGGGTCAGAGTTCTATCTAAGTAAGTGTTGTCATTTTATTCAAAAACCAATTGATTTAAAAAAAATGTTATTTAAAACCAACATTTTTATCGCAGATAATATAGAACATCATACACCTTTCTGCTCATTAGAATTACTTCAGTCATATTCTTTGAAGTATTAAATGTAATTGATCGTTCCTTGTCTTGTTTTAATTTTAAATGTACACATTTCAGTTTTCATTTATCTCGATTTCAATTTGTTAGGTTTCTTTATGAATTTACCCCACTTACAATACAAGTAATTACGCTTAATATTGTGTGGCCTGGAACTAATAATTACACAGATTACTTTGTTCATCTCTAAAGAAGCAGGTGCAATTGATATCTCTACAAACTGGTCTAAAGTTCAAATTGAATGGTCCCGTATATTGCTTAGAATATTGTGTGGCAAAGTGTTCGGACAAAGTTCGCGCACAGATTGGCTGCCCCATACAAATTGGGCAATACTATATTATCTCATTACGATTCCGCTCTCCAAACTGGAGGAGGCGGTTGTATGTCCCGTTGAAAGGTACTATTCATTTTTTCAGACGGCTGCAATCAATATTCATATCCCCGTCTTTTTGTGAAAGATAAAACCTGCACAATAAGATGGTGAAGACAATTCTACAAGACAAGTGATTATTGTCTGTATCTTAGATCCTAAATGCATAGAATGTTTTACAAATAACTGTTCTATAGCTTTTGTCGTTTATTAGCGATAGCTCTAAGCATGCTTGATCATAGAACCATCCAAATTTCGTTATTTTTAATAGTATTGACTGCCGTTATAGATGTTTGATTTTAATACTAAAATTTATTTAAACGAGAAATATACCACCACTATGGCAATGAATAAAAAATTACCATGTTGAATAAAGGACAGGGTTAACACAGTCGTACATGTTACACTATAAAACTCACATAATTTTATACGTATTTTACGATATGTATGTTATGTCTCAATGTTTCACTCATTATTATTTTGAATAAAAATATGTGTCATACTGCGATATTTTTAAACACATTTAGAAAAAATGAAGATAAACAAAAAAAAGTTAATTAATACAGATCCATTAACTAACAAGTGAAATTTACCTGACAAAAGCTTGGTTTCAACAACGGCCACCAGCTTTATTCAGAAAATTCAAACGACGAATTCGTTACTTAATTAAATTCCAAGCTGTACAATTGAAGTGAACAATGTTTTTAATGCAGTGAAGTATATCTATCTTGTCTGAATACAAATAAATTGGATACAACACCTTTGATTCCTTTGAAGCCGTTGCTTTATGTTGCTTTTTATTCTCAGCTGGGCATCAGCAATCGTCGGTATCAACAAAATTGCTAGAGGCTAAAAACTGACTGATGGCTGAAATTGGCTTCCGAATAAAATAACGAGCGGCCCGAGAATTGGACAAAATGAGGTCACGTATTGTTGCAGGTTACGTGAATGAATTCGGCTGCACTCGGAAACGTGTTCGGGTGCTGCCGACAGGTCACAAAAAGAGGCACGATTACTTGAAAAATAACAATCAGCTCTTGGGGGGGAAAAAGTTTGCGTGACGACAGAAAAGTCCCTCCGAATTTCTTGACTTTAATTTCCAAAGTTGATGATTAAGTTTTTTTAATAGATTGTCAGTCTTCAGCACTAAGGTGAATTTACACCAAATTCAAAATTTGGAATTGTACAAACTATAACAACGATTAATGTAGTATAACCCTGCACCAGCAGAGAGAACACTGGTGACAGTTCTCAGACACTCAGAGCACACGGTCTTGGGTTCTATTCTGTGTGTTAGGGGCATTCATACATTATATTTAAGGTAATCCACCATGAAACATGGTGTGTTAAACCCAGAACGTCATTCTGCGTTGCATATTAATAATATCTGTTAAAAAAAACTTCAAATCATTCAGAATTACCCACCTATAATACTAATTATTATTTACAGGTGTAAACCTCACTACTGTTAAAAATACAGATATTTTTACGCTTTTCCGTTGATGCCTTTTTTATGACCGGAACAATCCGATAGCCATTATACTCGTATAATTGCGTTCGTAAGTTTGTTTTAAAGTATGTTTCTTTCAAGAATGTAAATCTTTTCTAGCTAAGCAAATAATAACGAAACTGAGGACCGCCCATTCCGCCCTAATGTTGGCATTATCTGATTGAAAGGATTGATTTCATTCTAATGTTGACATTATCTGATTATTCCCGAGATTGTGGTTCGACTGTTGTGAAATGTGACTTGGACACGAAATGAATAATAAAGTTCTTTCATTATCTTTCGATCCACTATTGCTGCTTGAAGCATTATTTGTATGTGAAACTCTGTACAAAACTCGCTTCGTAATATACCCACAACATCCTCTACGAATCACTAGTTTACTTCGAAGAAATACCGGGTTGCTAACTATGAAATTAATATCGAAAATTATTAACTTGGTGACGAAACATTGTTAATAACGCTGTGACATTGTTAACTTAAGTTACTTCGTAGGGACGTATTTATAGAAGCTAAATAAACATGTATTCTATTCTCCTACTGTTCTACTAAAATAAATACGAAAACCGATTTCTCAAGTGAGATATTAGGTGGTTTTGAAAAAAACATCCTTGAACCATTGTATCCTTGCAAAATCAATTATTAATAAATAAATAAATAAAACTAAAATATTTTATATTGTTATTTTGTTGAAATAGGCATTCAACCATTGTATAAATAAATAAATTACAATAAAATAATGTGCACAAATTTACCTGTATTTTGTTATGCACCGAAACCAGTTAGCGTGTTCGTATTATGTTTCGTTTCATAAAATAAATACTTGATTTTACAACACTATTAATTAACATTAACATTGTTCATCAATGTTGTGTTTGTCTGTAATTAGTGATAGTATCAACCAAGTTTGATTAATGTAATTGTATTTCGAGAGCTTTGATATGAATCACTGTTGACAAACCTAAGAAAAAAAAAAAAAAAAAAAACGCTTTTTTCCATTTTGTTTTTACAGTTTCTATTGACCGCCCAAACAACTCGGTCTTGACACACACTTCTTGCCTCATTCTCACTCATACATTTTCAAATCTCTTTTGACTAGTTTATCTATCACTAGCTGTACCCCGCCACGCGTTGCTGTGGCTCAGTCTGTCTGTGCAGAAGGAAAAAAAAAACAATAGCGCGTGTTGCTATTAAGTTCGAAAAATGCATGTTTTTACCTGTCACAGTTGACATCTATATAAAAACGCACGCGTATTCGAATGCAACGTTGTGTCAAAATTTCAAAGCAATCGGTGAAGACCTTTCGGAGATTTATGATTTTGAACAAACGAACATTTTTATTTATATACAGGGTTTTCCAATAAGAGGTGTTATTTTGAATAGGCCGCTATTTCGGTAGATGTTACTTTTGAAGCTGTCATTTAAGTAGAAACTACGTCATTAATAAAAATGGAACGATACACGCTTCAACAACGCATTGAAATTATTAAAATTCGCTTGAGTGAATCAAATGCAATTCATTTTGAGTGATGAGGCCCATTTCCACCTCGGTGGCTTCGTCAACAAGCAAAATTGTCGCATTGTCGGAATTGTCGGAAAACCCAAAAGTTTTTGTTGAAAAGCATCTCTATCCTCAACGTGTGACTGTTTGGTGCGGTTTATAGTCCGGCGGAGTCATTGGACCTCACTTTTTCGAAAATGAGGCTGGAGCAACAGTTACGGTGAATGGATCGCTATCGAAAGATGATTTTATGGCCGGAATTGGATGGTATTGATCTGGACAACGTTTACTTTCACACAAGCAACGAAACCATTGATCTTTTACGATTGAATATCAAAATAACACCTCTTATTGGAAAACCCCGTAGATAGATTCTTTGATAAAAATTGAGTTATTTACTTTTTTTTTGGAATTCGTCGGCAATCGAGCCCTAAATCACCAAACTTTATCCCTAGAACCTTTTACCCTACTACAGCCGTCGGCCGCAGTGATTGTTTTTCTCGACAAATCAATCCCTTAAAAAATCGTTAGGGTTTAAAATAATGTTTGCTATGTTCTCTACCCTTGTTGCTTTTCAAAGGAAATAATGTATAAATATTTTCTTTTACTCGAGGGGCCGATCTCTCGGCGTTTTAACGATAATACGAGTTGCTTTGCCCTCTCACTCCACGGCGGCCGAACTGTTCAAGAGATAATCAAAATCTGTCATCGTCCTGGAGGCAATTCAACGAGCGATACAACACGAATTCCCTCGAAACATTATTATTATTTTATTTTGATGTTTTATTTATGTATTGAAGTAACTTTTTTCAATCTTTGTATACAGTTTTCTTGGAATATTTTATTAATAGGTTTTCTTCTGAAATACATCATATTTATTTTTCTTAATCTAAAATAGCTTCTTACACAGTATTCATCCATATTTATTGATTTTCGTTGTCTTAAAAGTAGATTGTCAGTGCAGAAGGTTTTCTCTCGAAGAAGTGGTGTTTATTAAAATTTAGATCGATAAAAGTCAGTGACAATTATTATCATTATTAAATATTGGGTTTTTATTTAAAAAATTCATTTTGAGAAAGGACTGCATAGTTGTGTACTGGATGAATATAACTTAATTTAATTTAATAATATATAATGTAATTTAACATTATTTAATTAAATCGCTAATTTGGATTTAAACGGAAGTTGTGAAATGTATGATTTGGGATACAAATGCGTCAATATGCACTCAGTATCTATGGGTATTTGCAGGGTAAAAGGGAACTCCGGTCTTTAAAAACTAGGTACTTAGAAAAACTATCGATGCTATCTGCAGATACTATCGGTGTGCACAATACATTCAAAAGAGCCCTCTGTAAAATGTTTCGCATGTGCCTACACTCGTTTTTCCCAACTCCCATATCAAAAATGCAATAGGTACTTCAGCATGATTTTTATAGTTTGTCCCATGGCTGAGAACCATGAGTTTTGGGCGTTCCCATCATTTTCTTATCATTTTTCAAGGTTAATTATTACAATATTTTAAGTTCCAAAGTTTATCTTTTATTAAGAATAAAAAATGAGATTATTCGACCTTGAAAAGGTAAAAAGTACCTACCCGTTTTTCCCAATAAAATGTTGGGATTTTTAAGGTTTCGGGGAAAAAATATTTAATGTTAGCACACTGCCGCTGCTGGCGATAATTTGCATGTTTTTAAAACAATTTATTAATTTTACTTTTTTGCGGGCTCGTAAATTACCTTTCCGCTTATTATATTTGACTTCAGTTCTTGGGACCCGAATTTTAAATATCCACAGCCGCGGTAGGCAGGGATTTGTTTTAAAGAACAATATTGATTTTGCCCTCGGCAAACACTGGCCGGGGTAAACGTATTAAATTCTGTTATTTTTGGATTTAAGTGTAGCCACCAATATTTATACGATTCTTCATATTGTTTGCTCTCAGTGTTTTCGGCTACGTCGGTGGCAGACTAAGTAATTCTCTAAGACATCTGTTTGGTATACCTGCTTTATCGTTTTATTTTACTTATATCATTTATTCATTTTCGCTAGAAAAAAAACACCTGACATTACGATGCGAGTATATATACATAAATTAATTTCAGAACTAAACCGTAGCACCTAATCCTATAATATGTTATTTTTGTATTATTTCTCAATTTAGCTTCTTCTGTACATATTTTTTATTTTGGTACAATATTTTTTTACATTTCATAGTTATCCAGTAATGTTGGCCCCACTGGGTGGCTTACCCGTGCTGAGGCCATAATGCACACATTGTGTGTCTTTCTATTTGTTTTTACTATTGATAACTTGTCCCACAATCTTTATAAAGGTCGCGATATCGCTAAATATGCAAATACCATTTATAATTTACTTCAATTAATTTGCTTAATGTGACCCAGTTTTGAGTTGGTATTTATAAAAAGGCGCTTTATACATAATAACATAAGTTACGCATTTGAATCGAAGTTTGTTTTGATGAATCAAATACTTATAACAAAGAATTTAATTTTGAGTTCTGTTTCGTTTTATACAGAGCAAAGTTATGTCTGAATTATGTACGGTCTGCATTTTTAAACAAAGATCAAAAAATAATTGACCAGAAAAATATAAAATGAATGTTGCAAAAGTTTTCAATACCTTTCCAAATGGAATTAAACATACCATGGAGATAATCATGTATAAAACATCAAAATATGGTATATACGGTATAAAATATGGTATATAAGTAAACATAAGGTTGAGGACATGTAAGATTAACAGGATAATATAGATTAACACCACCGTAGCAATTTACAATCCGCTTCGGGACAAGACTCCCTAGTGAGGAGGACTGTGAATAATAATGAACGTTTATTATATACTACATATTTTATAACGTAACACACGATAAATTAAACTTAAATAATCTGAAATAAAAAATAAAGAGTTATTTTTAATTTAGGAAATTATATAAGTTTACCTATTTATTACCTTGGAAACCCCAGTATTTGCTTTTCAAAACGGTTGAAGTAGCTGCATAGGTACAGTGTTTATTAAAATAATATAATTTCCTAGAGTTTTGGGTTTACGAGTGGAATTCTTTATAAAAACAAAAACAGATGGCACCAGTGTTCCGTCTTGTTTGAAGAAGAAGCGAGGCTCCAAAGTAAACTTACATTTGACAGAATTCCGTTCGTAACGACCATATAATTTTCTTCTTTACTTAGGTTACACACTCAGGGGACTGGGAGAACGAACCTGTTTACATGTTTTGTTTTCATAGGGTGTTTTTACTGAGAACTCTGAAAGCTTTCACACAGTAGGTACCCACGTCAGGCCTGGCTCAACGTATCCAGTCTTATTGCTAATTTATCATTTACCTACACTCTACACCACACCTGAATGCAATTAATTCAATAGTCACAATATGTCCGTACCTATTCATATTATCAATGTACAGGTATTAATCGATTTAGTTTGCCGATACTGCTAGGACCGCCTGATAAACAGATCTCGATTAATCAACAACTAAGAGCAATTAGGACTAACGAGATAAAACCCGATAAACTATTACAAATTACAACTAGCAGCTACAAACTTATTGTCAACAATGTGGTAATTGATTGGGTTTTTCTAAGGTATTGATAACTTGGAACAGTTTCCATTCAGCAAGTTGATTTATCATTTAAAATCGAAGGTCAAGAAATGAGTCATCTCTTCTATCTTCCATTCATTCAAGTCATTTATCATTTATCTTCGAATCGGCGTTTTTACTTATTGTTTTGTGGAGCCAATCAGTTCTTATTGTATTATGAGACTTGAATGTTGTGAATGGTATTTGAATGTTTCCACACGTCCATTTTTATTCAAAGAGGCAGCTTTGTTCCAGGCGGTTGGTTTGATTCAATAACAAATCGACTCATTTGTCTTGATAAATCAAAATGGAAAACGAACATGTTCTGTCAATGTCTGGTTCGATCACTCGAGAGAAATTCAGCCGCCGAGTCATGATTTTTTAGTCGAACCTAAAGAAGGCTTAAAAATGCTAATTAATCACAGCTCAGGAGAATCGAATTTAAGTAGCGTGTAAATTTATAATCTTTTGTATCTAGATCTATTAAAATAACATCGTGATTCGCCGTTTCAAACATTATTGAATTAAATAATCAGTCTTGGTGTTTTCTATTTAACTTTTACTATTACGATTATGCATGAGATAACCTTCGTTGATTAGTTGTTCAGCATTCTATTCGCACTAAAACGTGACGATAATACCTTCAGAAGTCAGTTAATTTAATAATAAAATTTAACATTACAACGGCGCGCTTTGATTGAAATAACGCAATAAATATGGAATAACGTTATATAAATTTTATGTTATTATTAAAACAAATTTCGATACCAGGGAACTAAAATAGACACGGATTGGACTTATTTTTGGCAAGAGATTGGTTACATATTTTACTGGTCTGTCTAGTGGCCATTAAATGTGTGTGGACTGGTCAACACAGCATCAGCAGTCCGATTAATATATATGTTACCGCTAGGTAGGTATATTAAAATCAATCGTCTATTTGATTGCCTGTATTAGTTTCGGAACATGAAAAGAGTACATCGTGTGTCTTATTGATTTATTAAGGTAGATTTATTGTGCCATGATACTTAATGCTGATCTCAAAAGGCAACTTGTACACATTTTTGGGACAAAATGCATTACGAGCAGCTGTTCTTGGAATTAACCTCATTTTGATCTGAGAAGCTAATTCGATTGAATTTTTTAAAAGGCACCTAAAACACGTTTACTAAAACGTCAACGTTTGATATTTGTTATACTACTAACTATTTTAATTGCAGTTTTACAAAGTAATCATCAATATAAAACACATTAACCTTAATTTTTACTTACTGCAGATAATAATGATAATCCTGTATACGTTCTCCGATTAGGCTGTAGTTGTAGCTCTCAGTTTTGATTGTGGTATGATGATATTTTGTGTAAGTTTCCTGTGCCTGCTGTGCTGGTACATTATTCATTGTTTATGGTTGTATTAATAACATCACAACTACGAGTCCTCACGACACGTGGAAAGTAATACTTGTCTGCCTAACGAATTTAATAATAACAAAATTATTTACTATCCTTTACCCAAGGAATACCCTGGCATTTTTATTGCGGTTTTGTCTGGGCGTTCTTTGTTCAAACCCTTGTCTATTTACATTTGTATTAATCAAATTTTTTGTCGAGGCAAACATTTTTTTGTTTGAATAAAATACACAACTTCAAAAAGCATTTAATATTTCTGGTAAGTACCAAAAAATTATTATTATTTTTCATATATATTTTCATGATACTCGTGAAACGGTTGTACACAAATATATTACAGAGAACATTGAACATTTAGAAGACTTAAAGGTATAATAATGCGAAACGGTAAACAATTAAAATGTATGTAAAAATAAGTACCTGGTAGCAATAACAAATAGTAGAATTAAGTAAATAACATGTGTACATTGAAGATTTAGAAATACTAAAGACAACAATATCAAATGAACGTGCAAGAGGTGACATTATTGTGTTATGTTAAGTTGTTACAACTAGAAAAGGTTTTGTAGAAATTAGAGCAAAGTATAAAAAAAAGACATGCGTCAAAAGATATTTGTTTATAAAACTGTCTGTAAAAGACGTTGTCTGTCTGTAAGTACCAATGGACAATTCAGTATCGTTGGTCGCTCTGTTGATTGGCGAAAGATTGATTATAAGAAAGATTTCGTCTTGCCGTCGGTAACTCAACGTTGATTACCTACTTGACATTACTTAAACAATTATAAAATGTTCATTCTCAGTAAAACAAGTTCAATTATCTGTGAATTACCGTCGGTTAACATCCACCCACTGGTCCTGTACCAGTCTCCTCCACATACCATGTTCCCACAGTCCTTATACCTAACCGAGACAGACCACCTCATTCATTAAACACTATCTTCATTAGCAGCTTCGTCAAATATGCAATACTGTTTGTTTAGTTCGTGGGAAGTCCATTTTGGACCGTGTTTCTTATCTGGATTCTTGTAATTTTGGTAGCCGTAAGCCATGGCTCCATGGTTTCTGATAGTACTTCCATTATTACCGAATACATTTTTTAGATTTAATTTGTTGCAAAACAAGTATACTAGGTTAACATAAATTATTCAGTAGAATTAATAATCCTATAAAATTCACATGTTCCTTCTACTGAAAGTTTAAATGCATCCGTGAAAGTTTTGCACTTCAATTATTTAGCTCAGGCGACATTCTTTATTCCCTGCATTACTGAATTATCGCGCAGCTTTTGGAAATAGAGAATTATTTTAGTTACTGAATATTTGAATAGCCGACGAAAGGTCGATTATTCCCGATTTAACACTGTTTACTCAGTTTGTCGTTAACTATCACAATACTGGAGCATTCTTTAATGCGTCAATATTTTGTTTCTTAACTATATTATTTCGAGTCCTTTTTATCGTATGGCTCTAAAGCAATAGTTCTTTTGTGTTGATTTTGTGTTACAGTTTTTATAATAATACAGGAAATTTTTCAATACGATTATCAAAATTTTACGGCTTAAAGTGTGAACAACTACAGCATACAAAAAGCTTCCTTAACAACTCAACAATATTAGAATTCTAGACTTGATTTGAAAAATACAGTTCATATTGCTTTTTGTTTGTAAGTAATAACTCAGATTTTACTTGCTCTCTTTATTTTTTTATTTTTTTATTCGTAACATTATCAGTAGGTACGCCTGTTTATATTTAATAAGCAGGTTCACCGTAAGTCAATGTAGTTCTTTCTTAGCTACCTCGTCACGTAAACTGTCAATTTCCTCAGTATAATATTTCATTTTCCAGACTTACGCCTAATTCCACATGATTAGCTACCGGGCACCGAGCACCGGCTACCGTCCGCAGTCGGCCAGGGGGCAGCAGGGTAATTACATAAGTGATGTACGACATAAAATACTAAATAATGTACGAGATCAAGGTTGGACGTGCTCCAGGACGTTTATGATGCGATTAAGTTAAACGCGGCCGACACGACACAGTGACTCTTGCCAAATTGAAGAAGACTCAGTCATTTCCTAATTTAAAGCTACGAAATCGGCAATAGACTTTATTATACTCTTGTATTTTGTTCCATTAATGTTTACTAATGATTTTTTAAATTTCCTTTGTTTCAGGTAAGTCCCAAATGTGTATTTCCGGTTCTTCAATAAAAAAATAGATCTGCGGAAAACTTACATGATTTTAAAGCTGCCTAAGTAAGTACCTACCATTTTATTTACGTAATCGATTGTTTAATCACTTGTTTTTTTTTTACTCTGTGAGTAATCGTAAGATAGCGTTATTCCATCAATAATCATTAAAATTTAGACAAAATTATTTTTTTTATATAAATGCAGGAAGAATAGAGGAAAATATATGAAGAATAGAATAAGTAACAAAGACTGATTCTAAATATATAAATCGTCATTTAAAAATGAATAAAACACAATCACATTAAAACACACCGTATGGTAATATATCTATGGTCTATAATGGCCACATTTGAACCGATGAAAACGATGATTTCGGTGTTGATGGAATTGAAACATTATTTAGGCGCCTATAATATAATTCTTATTTACAAAAACAATGAAAGTGATAGGCATTGATTTACAATTGATCGATAGTGATATGTGTATTATTTATAAAGGATCAAAAAGGTTTAGGTTAGTGTCAAAATCTAAAGATAATATTTAAATGGTAATCTGCTTACGTAATATCTGTACCGACAAGCATATTGTACACGGATGCAAGTCCAAAACACGAATTTTTCAGGAGAGCAGAAAAGCTATGTGTTTTTAGCAAATCTCAACTTATTTACACAAATATTTTAATTGATAATTAGAAGAAATATTGTCTTTTTTTTAAATTATCATATTTCAACTGTCGAAATTACCTGAGATTTGCTAAAAACACGTAGACTCTCCTGAATATTTCGTGTTTTGGAGTTGCATCCGTATACTTCCCGGGTACATATAAAATGTATATGCGCTATTATCATTGTTAATTATAATAATTAGAATATGATAGTTACCACAAAAGAATAATTCTGGAAACTATTGTACACGTGTAATTTAAAAAGAAAATATGCACCAAAATGTAAACAAACCTTAAAGACAATAAAGGTTACATTTATAGCAAACATTTGTTAGACCACCTATATTAAAAACGGGACTGCAGGCCTTTAACAAATGAATTGACAGATTTCCTAACAAGCTGTCAGTAAAACACGAATGTGTTATGAGGATGTCGGAACATGCGTTTATAAAAATTTTAATATTGTGGCATTTCGTCAATATATTTCTCAGGATAAGCGATATATACTAAATGTACTAATATTGTATTAGGAAATGGCTTGCCATCACGTTTTTAACACGATTTTAATAAATCAGCCGTACTCATTTTACAACAAAATTCGTACTCGCTGCTTCACTGCGTTAATTTGATTATCATGAATTACATTCTCTAGTTTTTTTGACGATTTGCGCCCTTTTTTATAAAACATAATGTACTCGTATATCTTCTCGTTCCAGAATCTTGATTGTGCTTAAAGTTAAATAAGTAGATATTAGTAATTTACAATCCCAATGGTCAAATTCACGAGCCTCACAAACACCACACTTCATCACAAGTTATTATAAATATGATTGCTTACAAATAGATACTGATTCTACACGCTTGTACCATAAACTTTATAATTTAGTACTTATCTCGGCAGTATTTCTAACAGTAGGCTGGCAGCTCGCGTTGTGGCGATCTCATAACTCGATTCTAGTCTTGTTTTATTGGATGTTAAGAGGGGCATTGATTACATTTAAGATTTCTTCTCTCTGGACGTATATCTTCTTCCGAACTAGTTTCTGTTCTGCAATTTCGTACTTTCTCATCGCATTTAATACGAAGAAAACAACTTGGTCCATATTAAATACATTAATAATTATCCACGGGAATGTATTTATGCTGATTTATTAATGTAATCTCGTGATAAATCCAATTTAATATGGAAATTAGAGCAGTTTTCTCAAGTTGTGGCATCTAATTAATTACACAGCCCGAGACAGTTATGATAATGGCGTCCAGGAACAGGCTAGAATTCGAAAAGAATTAAATTATTTGGGTTTCTCTCTTAACCGGTCGTTTAGAGATAACCCCGTACTGAGTAAATAATTAATTTATTTTAATTAAATTAACAACACGCGGTAAATATACCACCCACGTAATTTGTGTGGCAATGATAGGAATGACCAATAAAAATTCCGGCGTTTCATGTTAACTGATGCTGGAATAATTTAATGCCACAATAATTATAAAAATAATACTTACATGCTGAAGTGTGATGTACGGAATGAATATATGAAGTAGGTGTACCTCATAAAAGTTCCAATTCCGTGGAATTGTGACATCCCATAATATCATGTAATGAAGGGACGGAGAAAGGAAATATTAAGGTTTGGCATACTTAACGTATTAAAATAATGTTTCCTTTCTGAATAACTATCTATATTTAACCTAAAATTACATAATCTTAAGGATGATCACCAAAGTATTTTATTAATATTCTGTAGATATATGTTTGACACGAAAACGTCTTCAAATTCGATGCCGGATTTAGGGAGAGGTAATCGCGCTTGATAACTAATTTGTGTCTGTAGACCTTTTGTAAAACGGTTGACTGCTCTAATCCACTGAGCTATTAGGGTATCTAGAAAATTTTTGGGGATCGCGGTGAAAGGCACGAAATGAAAGTCGGTCGTGAAGGTCACAGTGTTTATTTGAGTCAGAGTAGCCATAATGAGAGTGGACGTAGGACAGATGTAGTATCCTCCGGATGCTGGCTGTGATGGCTGGTCAAGCGCGGGTCAGTGAGTCGACGCCGGGCGCTGGTGACCGGGACTCGATGGCGGTCAGGCACTGGCGATCTGGGGAATCAATACTCCAGTGCTGACGAGAAGGCCGAAGGTGCGGTGGACCTTGTAGGCGGTTGAGCGGGAGCTGCGTAGACCAGTGAGGATGCTACGTGTCCTCGTGGTGGTCATGGTGGCGTGGATGAAGCGCTGGTCAGAGACGCTGGAACCAGGGCGCTGTAATCCGTGTAGCGCTGGCCAGGGACGGCGGCCGGGGCCAAGGCCCTATGATGATATCCCGATGGAGTCCATGATGTGTACGTGCGAAGCCGGGAGTATTGTCCTTCGCGCAAAGTTGCGCGGATTATCACTCGTGAGATTTGTCCACTGACGGCAGATTGATGACTGACTAATGACTGCTCGCTGCGTCGGGCTTATTTATACTATACGGCCGGTGGCAACAGTAGGTAGATGAATTACTAAATCGGAGCCACTCGCTCAGTCTGGGTCTTTCGGGAAGTTTCGGTGAAGTTCCTTCTGGCGAGTTGTCGTAATGTGCCAGACCGACTGCGACGTATTGTCGTAGGTAGGCGAGTAGATACTTGAAGCAGGTAGGTTGCTTTGTTTTGTTTACGATTTCGGCTGCAAGTACGTACCTAAGTAGCGTCGAGCTGCTTATCATTAATGAGTTAATCTGGATTCTTCTTGACGCTACAAATTGATTATGTTTCACGTTGCATCGAAACGATACTCATATACTGTATAATTGTACCACCCCCCAGCCAGGGGGCACTGATTTATTAGGGCCTGGAACACGTGCTCTGAGGATGGGAAAGAGGTTGGAGTTTAATCGATCGGTATACATGGCAACATATAAGCCAAAATTGGAATTTATGATGAGCAGTAATAAAGGAATTGATTGTTTTTTTCTTCCTTCGTGTCGTCCTTCTTCCCTCTTATCTGCTCTTCTTAAATCTTCGCGTCTATTTTGACTCTCCTTGGCACTTCTTGACCCTGCTTGGATGTTGTCTCTGCTTGGCTCTTCTTGCTTCTTATTTTGTCTTCTTGTCTCTTCTTGTCTTTTCTTGTTTCTTCTTGGCTCTTCTCGTGTCCTCTTGGATTTTCTTATATCTTCTTGGCTCTTCTTGCATAGTTTAATCGACCGGTAAGCATGGCAACCTAATAAGTCCAAACATAGGTTGGGCAGGAATAAACGAATTGATTGAGCGTTGGTTTCTCGCTTCCCACTTCTTGTTTTCAGTTTCTCGCTTCTGTAATTTTATTGCCACTTCTGATCGTTTCCTGTCTGAAACAATACTTATATTAACAAGTCCATCTCAAGTTCTCATTTTAATGGACCATTCAACAGTGGCCATTTTATTTCATGTTCGTATTTTTCTTTACTGTATTACCATACAATTGAAAACATGTAGGTACCTATCTGTAACTCCATTATCTCCGTTATCGTCTGTTTTACGCGGTTTGTTTATTAGTTGGTTGTTATAAGGCCACTCAAGTTTCTTGCTACGCTTGAGCTCGTTTCTCTTGTTTGTCAGGCTGAGTACTACAGTACACGCAGTACATGATCTTTGCTTCAAGGACCCTTCTGTGCCTACTCGAATCCGACTTACGACTTACAGCTTGCCACTGGCACTTGACTTAACCCAAAACAGACGTAATGTATTTTGTTCGTTCTATGATATTTGTATAGTATTGTAAACACTGTGCGGGAGGGGTACCTTAACTTTGGTATGCGTAAACCGATCAAAATTATTAGCATTCTCTCAATTCATTTTTCATTATCGGTGAATCTTTCCTTTTTCAATAAATTCTTCTTCAACATGCAGAAATTGATTTCTTAGAAAAAAGTAACCGTTAGATGCCATAGTGACAATTTCTGAACAAGCAGTTTCAATTTTTTTTGGTTTCGTTGGTAGTTACTACCTGAATATGTTCTTAGGAATTGAAATAAACAATATGGCGTCTTGTCCATTTTTAACGTTTTGATAAATAGATATTTTAAAGCGCCATAGCTCATGGTGGTCTTGTGTTGCTGACTGGAAGAACGTTGAGGTGATATATAAATTATAGATAGTGAAAGCTGCTCAAATTTCATGATACTAGAGTTTACAATTTCATTCGTTTTTGGCGCTTTACACGCCACATCGATTTTTAACTTTATAATAATAATAATAATAATAATAATTGGATAATTTGTAGAGCGCCGTTTTTGTGAAAAATCACCTCAAGGGCGCTGTACAATCGTAGATTTTCTTACTCTATACTGTTTTATGTCCCCAAATCAAAAAATCATTTTTGATTTTTTTTAAACTCTAATCGGATGTACAAATATGTGAGTTCCTATCTAATTTTTGCTAATCCAAACATTTTATTTTGAAATTTCCTAAATTTACTGAAAATAATACGACGTAAAAATGTAACTATTTTTTTAGAAAAAACTTTATTTGCACCCTTATTGTGTGAAAGCCCAATTTATCAAAAAAAATCACGACATACCCTTGTTGTAGTAGGTTGCGCCATATCCATTATTTTTATGGACATTGTTTTGAGTTAGGATAGTAACATAATATATCAGATATAAATTTATCTTATAAGTTTGTTTACCGCTTTCGCCTCCCACTGTTCGAACCCATATGGCGCGCCATACGTTCGTTTATTTTGTCTTCGATCTCCCGGGACTACCGCGATTCTGAAACCACTCTGCAGTAGTCGCCTTGAGATTTAATAATATTTATATTAATCGGCAGTAATAATAATAATAATAATTGGATAATTAGGATAGCGCCGTTTTTTTGTGAAAAATTACCTTAAATATGCTTTTAAATTCTTTTTTTTTTGTGTGAAAATCGCGCAAGGATCCCAACTACACCCAACCCTTTGAATTCAGTGAGACTAAGGCATCCCCAATGGGGGGCATGTTGTGAGGCTGAAAGTAGTGGTGAAGGGATGGAGATGGGGAAGAGGAAGGTGGAGAAGTTTCTGGCTTTTCATATCTGGTCACCAAACACGGCTAAAGACATTTCAAGCAACGTTTTAATAATGAATGATGGTCTAAATGATAGGGCGATATTGATAGTATTTTCGACTCTGGATTGGATGCTGTACAATTTTTTCTTACTTGGCTTTATCTTATAGAGAAACACACTTACCTGAATTTGTTGAAACTGAAATTATTAATAATAATTTTTTACATTTACTTTTTTTGTTGTCTGCAAATTGTTTGCTTTTTGTATAGCACTGTATCTAAGTTCGTGTTGAAGCACATACTTCCATGCTCCGTACTCAAGTTCTGTTGAAAATTATTTTATTTTTAGCTAGTCATTTATCAAACAAATTATACCATTTTGTAATTTCATATTTAAAGGTTTCTAAACTAACTAACCACAGCGCAACTCTACAGCGCCACAGCGGCACAGATTCTCCGCTTTTATTCACATTCATACATAATGGTCTCATTCATGCTCTTCTGCTATTCTGACTCTTGACATGACCCGGGTATTTGATTCACTTGATCGTGTCACGTCTTGCTCGGGTATCCCAGAATTCTTCTACCATCATACACTTTCGCGTTATGTATTATACTTCCTATATTTTTATAAGCAATAATTATTAGCCTGAAACACTCATCCACATTGAAAAATCTCCTGATAAAAGATACATGACGCCAACGGGACTTGAACCCGTGTCCTTTCGATTAATTTCGATTGTCCAATCGAAAGGACACGGGTTCAAGTCCCGTTGGCGTCATGTATCTTTTATCAGGAGATTTTTCAATGTGGATGAGTGTTTCAGGCTAATAATTATTGCTTATAAAAATAATTGTTACCCTTTGTGCTATGCATAAAAATCTTGTCTTAAACATTAGTTTACCAAAAAAAAAAAAAAATAATTCCTATATTTTCTTCGTTCACTCGCTTTAATTGTTACAACCATCTTAGCGTATCTTTTAAAACTCTTATTAATTAACGGCTCTCAACTTTGTAATACTATCATACATGGTTTTACCACACAGGTACGCCTCAGGGATCTCATTTCAAGAGCATTAAGTCTAATTTCATCCTTCTTCCACTAGTTCCATGTCTCTTTTCTATACATCAGGTTTGCTATTGTAGACTGTTATGCTACGTATACATACGCGAACCGAACGGCTGAACCGAACCTTAACTTGTAAGAAAGGAACGAAGCAACCGCAAATGGCGCGAAACGCCGCTTGCAGTTGCTTTGTTCCTTTCCCGTAATTCGTGGCTCGGTTCGCAAATGTATACGTACCATTAGACTCGCTTCTTAGATTTCAAATCCTATAAGTTATTGTGTTGCTACTATTATTATGTAGAAGTATAGGAATGTATGGTATAGTTATATTATTTATACAATACCGATGTTGTATTCATATATTATTACATAGGTATAATCAATGTAGAAATACCAATAATAATAATAAAATAATAATAATTGGATGACTTGTATAGCGCCGTTTTTGTGCAAAATCACCTCAAAGGCGCTTTAAAAATTTATAATACATATCTACAGTGATCCATGTTATTACTAACTATTTATGGAGATAAATATCAGAATACTAAGAATAATGGATTCCCGAGATCGGGAATCCTGTTTTCTGCTGTCGACCGCTATCTATTCCAACTTTTTTTCTACACCTGTAGGTATCTACCGCTGGGCTCACAGACATAGGAATTAATAGACGAGAAGATAATGGCGAGGGGTAAAATCAACTGTTGAAGAACGAAGGGAGTAAGGCTGACTGTGATTCGTCAATAAATCAATCTGACAGTAAATAGGCATCTCGCATTATAATATCACCATTTACTTCTTAAAAGTAAAATCTGCTTTTGAATGAATAGACATTTTTACATGGGAGCGCAAATTACTCGCCACGTTATGAACAAATTTGCGAAGTCCAAATTCGGCAAAAAAATTCGGTTCTATTTTCAGAGTCGAATATTTCGTTTGAGTATTTAGTTAAGACACTTTTATAAATGTTCATAATTTACTTCCCAGCAACCAACCAGCTTTGTGTTTCGCGTCCAGACGTTTCTCGATGTGATAGTATATGTTTCTAAAACTGATCTATATTATACGATGTGAATATGCTTAAAATAAAGTAAAATAATGCTTATATATGGAATGTAATACGACAATTGGGTTTATTCTCTTTTTCACATCTATTTTTACAAGTTTTCATAGTACAAGTCAACATTTTGCCGTGTTATTTCGTAAAATGAACCGATGATGCCTCGACCATAGTTCGCACAAGAATGATGACGTCACGTTTTCAAATTCCACTTGAGGCCATACGCGAGCACAGCCGGCTCCAATGGAACCGGTATGGGGAGTGGGGATAATACGCTTTTAATCACTTAGGGCAGGTCTACTAATATTCATATGTCTATGGCTGGGCTGGATAAATTCCTTATTTTTTTGCAGAAATTCTTAGCATTTTCATGTGTATTATGTACTTCTAATTCTTAGCTAATAATACATCAAAACGTTAAGCTAGTGAGTTTGGAAAGTTTTATTATCCAAAAAATGATGATAAAAAATACGCAATTAAATGAAAATAACAAACTTTGTTAGAGGGTAAATAAAACGCACGTTATAATCTATGCGTTCACTGGTGGCGCTAATTTAATTATTTTACGAAAAAATAAGTAATGTTGTGCTTTAAAATATTAAGATGAATTATTTGTTTAAGCATGTACACACGGAATATGAATAATTTTGTGAGTATAAAAACACAATTCTTTCAAGAAGGTCATACAAATACAATATTGTATCGGTGATTCAGTCCAGTTTTTTCGTAAAATAATTAAATTAGCGCATAGATTATAACGTATCTTCCGTTTACCCTCAAGCTACTATTTTTTATAAAAAAATATACTAAGGCGATGCACTACGTAGTAATGCAAAATCATGTGTTTTCGGTTTGAAAATTTGGTCGCCTGGAAACGTTTCAGATGCTTTAATTAAATACTGCGAGTAGAATACATCTTGGTTTTTGAAATAACCGAGTATTTTTTAGATAAGTCTTTTTATAATCGCAGAAAAAAAAATGTATAAGGCCTATGAAAACTGCTTTAAAGTTCAAAATCTCCTACTTACGAACCCATTTTCGGTTATGATTTTATTGTGTAATGTGGCAAATTAAGTTATTTATAAAATGATCTGAAAAAAATTAAATATTTATGCCTGAACATCCACAAAATAAAATAAAAGGCACTTTTTGGCAATGTTTTTTTCTTGCATAAATCAAAACAGGCGGATGGTGTTAACCGGGAATTTAAACCTTATCGCCATCTACGTAAGGGGTGTTATTGATAACGTCTTGATTTAAAATATTACACGACGTAGTGCATCGCCTTAATATGTTTCAAAACCAAAGGTTTTTTCATCAGGGTACAAAGTATACGTAATTAGTTCGTCATTGGGTAGTTTAACTTTTTTGAAACCTGCTACCTTGTACACTTTGAGAAAATAACGGATTAATTAAACGAATTCTTTTCATCGAATGTATTACGATTGTTATTTAAATAATATAAGTAACAATCGTAATACATTCGATGAAAAGTATTACAGAAGAAATTATTATATTCAGATCATATTGGGAATTCTTTTCATCGAATGTATTACGATTGTTATTTAAATAATATAAGTAACAATCATAATACATTCGATGAAAAGTATTACAGAAGAAATTATTATATTCAGATCACATTGGGAATTCTTCAAATAATAAAAGTAACTGTGCGTTTATGTGTTGAACAATTGCATTCCCAATGTGATCTGAATATAATAATTTCTTCTATAATATCGTTACATCAAACTTGCGTGGCCACTTTTCCACAAATTAAATATAGATAAAACAAAACACTGAAATTTTAGTTTTTTTTAATTGGATATTTAATTTATCATTTAAGAAGAATTATTTTTTAATGATAAACTAACGTTTATAAGAAGGATAACAAATAATTATAAGCAATAATTAGTCATCCGAAATACTAATACAAATTGAAAATATCTCCCGAGTAAAAATAAATGCCGCCAACGGGAATTGAATCCGTGCCTTCTGATGTCCGGTCAGGTGCTATGTATCCACTGAGCTATGTCGGCTTATTTCCAACCCGCCAAATGATTCAATATCTACTAGTACCTACCTCAATCAACAATTACTGCTTATTATATTTTTTCACCTGTAAACGACCAACTTTATTTTTGTAGGAAAGGCTTTGTTAGTGTAAATTTTATAAGCAGTTGATTGAGGTACTAGTACATATTGAATCATTTGGCGGGTTGGAAATAAGCCTGCATAGCTCAGTGGATACAGAGCACCTGACCGGACATCAGAAGGCACGGGTTCAATTCCCGTTGGCAGCATTTATTTTTACTCGGGAGATATTTTCAATTTGTATTAGTATTTCGGATGACTAATTATTGCTTATTATAGCTTAATAAGTAAATAACTAAATAACTAAATAACTAAAATAAGTAAATAACTAAAATAAGTAAATAACTAATTATAGCTTATATAATTATTTGTTATTTAAGAAGAAGATAATACTAATACATCTAAACGAAACACGACAAAGAAAAAAAGGTAACAACTAGGAATTAAACCCAAGATCTCTTGTCTTACCGGGACAGCTTCTTAACCGCTCGACTATTAGGACCTAGTTATTTAACATCATATTTGTCGCACTTATATACAAATTCGGAATTAACAATATAATCTTACAACGATCACAAAGTTCTAATGAATTGGTTTGTAACCTAGATAGTGTCTCGGATAAATATATCCGATTTTTATTTGTGTCAGATACTTATTGAATTTTTCTAAAACCTGAATGAATTCTAAAATGGAACAATCATATTACTGTATTAACATTTCAGGAACAAGTTTTTCTTTATTTTATAGTTATACCCATCAATGTAGTATATCATTGAAGAAGAAGATAATACTAATAAATCTAAAAAAAGTTACAATAAAAGCACATAAATTTGTTTTTGACCACTATAGTTTTATTTTAACAATAATTTTTAAATAATTAAATAACAATAATTTTTCAGAGTTTGCCAATCATCTCATTTCCACCGATCATACTTTTAGTAAAGATACAGGGGTTAAAATTCTTCACCGTAGTAATAAAGGCAAAAAATTAGATAATTTAGAAGCACTTGAAATCAGAAAATCCCTCAATAATAACTCCAGTATAATAAATAACCAAATTAATCTGTCTTATAGTCCTATTCTAGACATATTTCCAGTTAACCGCTCCGTTCTTCCTGGAATTCCCGTAATTACCCCTTCCACTTAACACTTTTGTATAAATATGTCAATATTTTGTGTAGTAGATCAGTTTTTAATATTCTCCTGACGAAGGAAGTCTTCCGAAACCGGTAGAGTGAAAATAAAACTATAGTGGTCAAAAACAAATTTATGTGTTTTTATTGTAAATTATGATGAGCCACAAAGTGAATGCTTTTTACAATTACCTAAAAAAAATTGTTTCTAGATATTTAATTGTAATTTTTAGTGAATTTGATTTATTCTGAACATTATAGTAATCCAGCGTGTATGGACGTGGACATGTGTTTAATGTTTCCGCGACCCGTCACACAGACACTTGTATGGCGACACAGTGAGCTTTAATCACATTTAAGAACACCCGCAGTGACCGTAAACTCTATTAATAATCACGCCATTACGTTGTAAGCCCCGTACCGTTATTTACCCATTAGGACACTGGGTTCCTACTCTTGGGATTCACCGCCTCATAATGCCGCCCTGAAATCGTATCAATTTCTTGCTAATGGCTACTAATCTCGAATGTGGAATTGCAAATTACAAACCTCGTGATAGGAAAACGAAAAAAAAGTTTTGTTTAATCATAACACGCTTTTTGAGATCTAGTAAAAGTACGTTTGGTTCTTAAGGCTTCGTAGTAAACGTTGAAAGATGGTTCGAAAGGTAGATGTGTAAATACTAATGTTAGAGGGAGCGCGCTAATATTTAAAAAAAAGATAACTAAGCGAAAATGGTGAAAATATTAAATAAAACGACTCGTTTGAAATAGAGCAAAACTCTCTCGACAAATGCTTATGTTGCATTTAAAGATACACTTTGAGTTTTTTCATACCCACAACATGTTAACCCTTCAGTACTTTCATCACTTTTATACAGTTTGCAATGTTTTCTGAGTATTTCGAATACCCTCTATATATATATCTTATTTTTTTAATTTTACGTAAAAACAAATACTGTTTTAGAAACTAGATTAAATTATCTTCTGTAAAATTATCCGGTGTGTGCATTTAAAATAAACATTACTATTTCTAAATAATAAAATTTTAATTTCAAACGTGAAAAATGTTATCAAAAACTAACTACATTTTTACTAACTAATATATACCTAGTACATTTGCGTCACTTTTCAAAGTTGAAGATAACGTAAGTATCGCCCTGGTTAAAGACCACCATTCAGAATTGATACGTTTCTTAAAATGGCTTTAGAAGTATTTGGTAACCAGATCTGAATAGCGGTTATTTCTCTACCTTCCTCTTCCCCGTCTCCTTTTTTCCCACTACTTTCAGCTTCACAACATACCCTAATTAGGGATGCCATAGTCTCACTAGCTCCAGACGGTTGGGAGCAGATGCGACTCCCCTTAAAAATGATACTCCCTTTGATTTTACCTATTTGAGGATTCTAAAGATTGTGTTTTATTGATCTTGAATTCGACATGTTTCACCCAACCTGTACGAGAGTAGATGTTTATGTAATTGGCATTCATTTTCTGAGACTACCTATATTTCTTACAAAAGTCAACACAACGGTAAAGGCAATGGTTTTCTGAAATAAAGTCATATGTTTATACGTTGTGCAAATGCGTAGTGCGAATTTAACTCACTAATAAAAGCACCGAGGATTTTTTTGTATTACATTCTTTGTGTAATTTTATAATGTTAATGCTTTTTATTGTTACATTAAAAAACCAGAATAATTGTTCGATTATATTTATAATATTATCTCGAGCTTTTAGAAACCTTTGCGAGATTGTAAAATACAAAATTGCTTGAAATGTCAAGACGTGTTATTATGCATAATAATTATTACTTAGTCAGCAGGAAATTCTGTTTAATCTGAACACGTCTCTTTAATGATTATTAATCTGTATAAAATTGCATAGTATGCTTGATAAGACGTTGGTGCTGCAGGGACTTATTACTGGGGAGAATATTAAAAATACAACATAATTTTACCTCGAGGTAAAAGCTGTCAGATAATGTCGCAAATAAATGGCATCTATCTCGTTTCAAGAGACACTTGTTCTGTAACAGGGGTGCACATCTTTGGTTTATTCAATTAAGCACTGTTATAATCATTAAAATATGTTACAGAGTGGTAGGTACTCTCATTATCGCTCTGGTGAAAGGTCACCATTCCGAGTCGAAACGTTGCTTGAAATGCCTTTAGCCGCGTTTGGTGACCAGATCTGAGTATCCAGGTGTTTCCCAACCTTCCTCTTTCCCATTCGCAACCCCTTCATCCTCACATCCTGTCCCAATTGGGGATACCTTTGTCCCACTGGGTCCAGACAGTTGGGAACTGTTGGAAATTGAAAAAAAATATTACGATAAAATGGCCGGTGTAAATTTTACATATACGATTTAGGTATATAATGGAAAAAAAATGAAAGCCACCCGGATAGCATAAGGTTTGTGATCTCTATAGCTCTTGTTTACCATTTCCAGTCCCCGAGCGAGGAGTTACTATCGATGGACGGGTTTTATGCCAGATTCTTACCAAGGGTAGTCGTACGTTTAATTGATTACTTTAAGTAGCAGATATTATCACGGAGCTCGGCTATAATTGTGACTAGCCTCCGGGTATAGCTGGTAATAGTATCGCTGATTAAGTGGATAGCAGATACCTCTGCCGTACTATGCGCTCCGGGTTGCTTTAATTGAGTTAATGGATATATCTGTCGTTTGAATGAGGCCATCATTATAATGGCTGTGTGTCCTTTTATACGTAAAAATACGCCTTTCTACGTTCATTTATTTCTTATATCTTGATTAAAATAACGATACGGGATTTCTCACGTTGAGTGTGATATTTAATACGCTCCTTATACATTAATTTGTACAAATGGAGACTGAAATAGTTATTACTGACACTTCACTTTTCTTTGTATAATACGAAGCTTTTCAAGAATTTGTACCGTTTAAAGGTCGGCATAATTGAACGTGAGTTAATGTGTAAAAAAATTATATAAAAACTCTTCCACAGCTAGGTTGTTCGTAGTAAATACTGTATAGGTACTATATTTTACAAAATTAGGGTAATTTTCTGCGATACTAATTTCGTAATGTCCTTAACTGCTTTGTCGTGCAACAGTTGTTACAAAATGGGTGTTTTAAAATTTATAGCTTGTCGCACGGCAGCCGTTTTGTAGAATTATCGCAGCGTGTACTTTAGCATAGTACCTACTTACTTTATTCAGTAGATATAATAGTACTTTCTCGGTATTATCTTCTAACGTACCGAGGAGCTGGTTTTTGTTCAATGTAGTGCAAAGGTGATTCTCTTCTTGTTAGAACTGTAACTTTCTTACCCGTTGACATTATCATGGATGCAATGCACTCACCTTCTCCAGTATAATGTTGGAATCTCCGGAGTCTTAGGGGGGTACATAACAGGATAGGTGACGGAGATTAGGGGTGGCATTGTTAGTTTGTTATTACAATGCCAAAAAGATAAAAAATATATATGATAGATACATATGGGGTATACATATATGTATATATAACAATGATTTTTATAAAGTAACTTCTTAAAAAATCTTACGAAAATTTATCGTTTTTTTCTACCTACACTTGTTCTATTTAATTAGGATTTTATCAGCATTGTTGTCATTTTAAAAAAATGTTTTGATTTTTTAATTTTTTTTTTCGATTAAAAAAAAAATCGTTACGTATGTCATTGTAACAGTTATAAAAGGTAATATTCATGTAACAAAAAAATCAATAACAAAAATCAATTATTAATATTTTTAAGTAGCGTAGGGAGTGTAACCCATCGCTCATGAAGTGGTGGAAACACGACCTGCAATAGCTATCCCAAGCCAAGATGTGAGCTACCGTGCTCAGACTGAATGACCTGGGGAAAAGCGTCGCGAACGGTGCCTCCGAGAAACAGGGTCGCATCTCGGAGTATTTAGACCTTACCTCAGCACTCGAGTTTCTGCTGGAGTCTTCTTGTACCTTCTATTTCCCTAGATACTCGTGGGGCCTTCTGGGCACCAAGGAGGAGTGCAGAAGAAAGACAAGATTCATTCAGGGAACAAAGGGGAAGCGGACTCCGCAGTCTTGGGGCCTTCTGGGAACCAAGGAGTGGACAGGAGAGAAGAGATCATCTTACCTCGCGGGGCCTTCACGGAACCAAATGGGAGTGGACTCCTCCATCGTGGGCTTTCTGGGTACCAAGAAGGAGTGGAGAGATGAAACCACCTTCGTGAACTCTTCCTTGTGGGGCCTCCAGGGAACAAATGGGGACTGAACTCTTCCTTCGCGAGGCCTTCGGGGAACCTAGGATAGATGAGAGTTCAGGCCACCTCCGTGAACTCTTCCCTTGTAGGGGCTTCGGGTAACCAAAGGGGATTGTAGAGGACAGATAATGCATTCTTCCCTCGTGGGGTCCTCAGAGAACCAAGAAGGAGTGGAGAGGAGATCTGAAGCCACCTCCGTGAACTCTTCCTTTGTCGAGCCTCCAGGGAACAAAGGGGGAGTGAAATCACCTGTTGCGGAGCCTTCGGGGAACCGTGTCACTTAGGCCATAGTACTGTGGCCTAAGTGACACGGGAACCATATGTAAAAAAATCAAAAATAAGAAGTTTTATAAAAGTAAATAAATATGTGTATATAAATATTGTGTTATTGTTGCCATCAAAACCAAATCAAGGACAAAAAGAAAAAAACAGTTTTTTAAGGTTACGTGAATTACGCTTTACCTAAAACCCTGAAACTTTATTTAATACACAAGGGCTTATTCATCATCTAAAAAACTTTCCTTTTGTGATGAATATTCTAAAATACAATAATTATTCAAAAATTCCCGCAAGTCACCGTTTACCGCAAAAAGCCGGCGTCGTTCTTTATGCCTTTGGCCAACCCTGCTGACCCCGGCGAGCAGAAAGTCAGCCAGGTAAGGCGGAAGGGCGGAAGGCCTGGCGCGTGGCCCGACTCCCGATAAGTCGTGCCCACTCCGCCCCCCTTCCCCCCGCCCCCGCCCTAAGCGTGCCGCTGGAGGTCACGAGCGCTGAATGCCGGCAGAGCTAACGACAGGCACGCCGGTCATTCCTCAAGGGATATGTATTTAACATGTGGAACAAATGCCCTGGACATATTTTCGCTTTTAATGACGAATTTATTGTAGATTTTTTTCGTGTGATTACCGCACCAGTCACCGTACCCTACTAATCGTGATCAGTGAGACCATGACATCCCCAATTGGGGTATGTTGTGAGGCCGAAGGGAATGGTGAAGAGGAAGGTTGGCAAGTAGGCACCTGGCACCAACATTGCTAAAACCATTTCAGGCAACGTTTTGATTTCGAATGGAGGTCTTTCATCAGGGCGATCTGGGAGTACCACTCTGTGAAGTAATTAATCACTTTCCTTCGGATTTTAGTTTTATCTGAAAGCCTATTTGTGATTTATTATTTGATAATTATAATTAGATGTTGTATTAAATTTTCATATTTTGGAATATGGATGCGTTTTATGGTTATATCACAACACCATCAAGCGGTTTTTGGGCATGACCTATATCATTATATCGCTCACCATACAATCCCATACATACCTTTCAAACCAGACAGATCATGTGTTATATGTTTGGGCGTGGCGATGATGATGTGCCGTAATCTGCTAGCCAGGCGATATTTGAAAATTAATGCGACCCCTCTCCTGCCGTATATGCAGGAGAGATGGTCAGATCAATTTAAATAGCGTCTTGATCACGCGGCTGTCAGCCATCAAGATGACAGATCCCGTACAAAGGAATGATATTCCGCGGCAGATCCCCAATTGATCTGATTTCTCTCCTGTCGTAGGAAGAGGAAGATTATAGCGTAGTGTGACTCCTCTACATATAATCTGTATAGGCCACGCCCAAATAAGCGTTGGTGCCTATAGTGTAATGTGCTTTAGGTTTATTCCGCGGCAGCTCCCCAATTGATCTGACCCCTTATCTTATCTATATAGCTTCGCGTGACACTACACCATAATATAATATCTAGGCCACGCCCAAAAAACGCTTGATGCGTATAGCTGGTCTGAAACAGGCATCAGGGCTGCATTTTTTAAATAAGGTTATATGATAATGGCACCTACCTAATACAATTTCAGGAAGGTAATACTACAAAAAATCAATCTTTTTACAAAACTTTGTGAATGCATTAATAATATAGTGGCCCTAGTCCGATATTAAACGACGATGTTTTTGAATTGAATTGACCCTTGCAATTTATGTATCGCGTGTATATAATTTATTTCCTGAAAATTGCTGTTTACCTCTCACCGCCATTCACCGTTGCTGAGCCAATTTGGCGAGACAAGACAATATTATGATTAATTATCTTTAAATTGTAATTCTTCCCCGTCATTTTGGATTACCCGCTTGACAATGGCGGGATCTCTGCGGCCGCCATCTTTGAACAAAATTACACAACCGCCACATAAATAGCGTTGACTTGAAAAACTCTCGTGAAAATTAAATGTCTTCGAAACCCGTGTTTATATGTGCAATCTCCTTGGTCTCTTTTCTTATTTCCTTGACTATTTAACTAAGCTACGGTATGGCCACGGTAGATATAGGTTGTTATTTTAATCTCCTGGGTCATTTTCTGACTTCCGTCTCGGATATAGGATCAGCTTTTGGTTTAGCCTAGAATTTATAACCAACCCCATCCGTTTTATTTTGATAAGTAGGTACCGTTACTTTTAATTTTACCACTCTTAAGATGCCTGTTGCAGGGTGAAACCGGTACGGTCAAAAATTCAATATACTCGTAAGTTATAAATGGTTTTATTTCATAAATTCATGTTAAACTGGAATAAATTCATCATCAGTTTCAAATTTAGAAATAATCTTTAACTTCCATAATCAAAAATTGCTATTTCCTTTTGAATGTGATGAAAATATATATATATATATATATATATTTTTTTTTTTTATCAAATTTTCATAATGTGTAATAGTTTTGGTGAAACTGTTTCTGTCTATCCCTGTCGATATTGTATCCCGCATTAAACGTATATTTATATAGTTTTGCTTGAAATAATAATTTCAATACTAATCGTCTTACTACATTCTTACACGCTCGTTCAACGTTGGTGTGTTAAAAACGGCCCCGAGCCTGGTTTAAGTCCGTTTTAACCAAATAAACGCCAAAGTAATAAGTCAAGTTTTTAACTAATCTGACTTACGTTACGCATAATATTTACATCAAGTTTTTTAGTAAGGCCGTTAGTGTTTCTTTGAGTCTAGAGTATGGTCTTGTGATTTGAACTCTAATGGAGCAACCTGCCGGTAAATACCTGTAATAAAATCGCGATTGCTCAGAGCAGAGCAGAGCGGCGGTGGACCGAATGTGATTATACACCACCCACAATATAATGCACGGGAACCTTCCTCCCACCTTGCATGGCATCGCACACTAACGCTATCTACTCAGAGAAATACCTGAGTTACTCTCATTTAGACTTGGAGACCTTGTGTATCGTGCGCTTTATATTATCAGTTTTATATCTTTTTGTTCGTAACTACCCGTGCAATACTAATCTGCATTTTTTTCAATCATTTGCGGGCCTCTGCGTTTCATCCCTTCTAACAACATGGACCTCTTCAAGACGCTATCTTTCCCCAAAAAGACCTTACGCACAGCATCTCCAAATACGACATGTGCCCCAAGGGAAATTATTTCCCCCAGGTCCTCTTGTGTGGAGTTTATATTTAAAAGGAGGGTTGGGAAAATTTTACTATCGAGATCTGACCAATTCAACGCTACGTATCATTTCCGATAGGTTGTCTTTTGAGAGAGTGGATATCACCCACTATATATAACGCGTTTACAGCGCTGTATAAAATAATCCAATCTCAATATAATTAATATAATAACTAGCCGACTTGAAAGTGGGGTTATGCAGACTCGTTTGAGGTCAAAAATTAGTTTGTTAATTAAGACTAGGAATATATCTAAAGACAGTGTGAGCTCAGGCCTAGTTAGGGAGCGGCAACCAAGCAACCAATAACCTTATCCTGATTATAATTTGGACCTCCCCCTGTAGTATTTATGAACAAAGCCTTGGCTGAAATAACCACCCTTCGCGGCCGACCTAGATGACGAAAGGCCCATTATCTATGGTTAGGCTTAATAATACGCATTATTTGTGGAATCAGGCTGAGTTTTCAAAGCCTTGGTGACATTGAACTCTTAAAGTGCTCCAATACAGTGAATACTGAACTTCTTAGGTAAACCTTTTGAATTTGTTTTATAATTATCATTTATCATATAATACTCGTATATCAGCTTCGATTATAGATTATTGTCGATTTTTTATTTGGCCTTCGGTGGTCATCGATATTTACATTTCTTTCTTTATCTGGACTCCGGTAGTCATCGATATTTATACTTCTTTCTTTATTTGGACTCCGGTGGTCATCGATATTTATATTTCTTTCCTGATTCGGGCGTCGGTGGTCATCGATATTTATATTTCTTTCTAAAGAATAAATAAGATACAAAATAGGACGTTAATGAAATATTCATAATAAATGTGAATATTGCATTCAATATTTATTCGATATTATTTTCTGTTCATATTCGGTTACCAAATTCGACTGGAATTAAAATGCATTTTCGGTCAATTGTACTAACGTTGTGTATAAATTGCAGGAGCCAACAGTAAAAAGTCTTTCTAGGTAGTAAAGTGAATCGTATTAAAAAATTTGTACTTGAAAATAGCGCAAGGAATGATTTCTTTTTTTTTTCCCTTTTTCCCCATATGGCTAAATATAACATTGATGTTTTTTTATACTTATTTTATTTGGCTCTTAGGTGCAGGTGTACTAAATTGTAAATAAATCATATATTATTATGTATTTAAAAAGCCATCAGCATTAAATCGAATTAATCATATTACGAATCGACAAAAAGTTACAAAAAGTGGTATACTTCCTGTAACGTGTGATAATTAACTGGTCTAGTTTTTTCCCGAATTAAATCAATCTAATTATGCACTTGGCTACCAAGCCGTAAGTAAATAACTTTCAACTGTATTTTTTATATATCGATCAATGTAATTTTTTTCTCAACTGCTGAAAAAGCTTGACGCTTCCTGCAACAATGTCGAATATACAAAATGTTCTAGATTTTTTGTCAGAATCTGTCAAGAATAAAAAGTACTTAAGCCACGGATTTAAAAAAGTTTGGATATCGCTTTCGAAATAACAACGACTGGAAACTGCTTCTATTTTTTATTTATTTTGTTAAATATAGTTCAACTTTCATTGCACTGATTGTCAGATAATAATTAATAATCGATATAAATGCGCTCTTAAAAAGAGAAAGGCTGCGGCTTGCGTCAGAATATCATGATTTATCTCTGGTTGTTGGTCTTAAGACTAACCGATTTAAACAAGGGCGTTGCCCGTCGAAATGAAATCTTTAATCAATGTATTTTAAAAGGCATTGGAGTCAACCGGAATCTTAAGTTGGATTATTCGAGTGGGCGTTTGGATGAATGTTATCAATTAAAAAATTATAATTAGATCATTCATTTCGGATTGATAAATACATTTATAGAAAGGAAGGCAGGCACCGCACAATTTTTGTTATGCTAGTTTATATTTTTGACGATTTAATCGCTAGGTAGGTACTTAATTTATTTCCCATCCATCTCTAAGTACAATTAGAGCTTACATTTTCACGACCAATAGTAGTTATCTTCCTTTTGTCGTAATATGTTATGATTGTTGCGTTTAGGGGTGTAGAGCAGTGCTGTCTTGCCTCCCCCCTCTTAAGCCAGCGTTTCGGGTAATCTGACAGTTTCCATCATTAGGCAGATAGACTTCCATAGTATAATAATAATAATTATGTAATATTTTATGTGCCGTTTTGGTAAGCGATCACCTCCAGATGTGTATGTTTTTGGTTTCTGTAAGTTATTTGATTTTTAGGAGTTTGAGTGTGTTTTTAAAAAATATTGATAAACATTTTTAAAGGAGTTGTGTGGTGCGCTTTACCAGAAGCAAGAATGAACGTATTTCACTCATGGTAACTTTGAATTAGAGTTACCATGAGTATATACCATAGGTATTTAATCCACTGAGCTCTCAAGTTACAAGCAACAAGTATTTTACGCTTTCTCAAGGTGAAATTAGGGGCGTTTTACACCTTGTGTTTTTTATACCGAACCCCACATGGAAACTGTTTGGGGCCCATGTGAAAAATCTTTGCCTTACACGATCATTATTTTCATACCTTGACGTAATTTTTCACAACAACGGCGCTTTACAAATTATTATCCAATTATTTTTACTCTCGATTCTGTACAGATATATTCCATTAGAGAAGAATTAATATTTTGACACGGTACTAGGTATATCGTTAAAAAATGGCAACATCTTAAAAATAGCCATAGATCACATGAAAACATCTGTCATTTATCTTTTCCATTGCCGTCAGCAAATCATTTAAAATCCACAATACCCAAGAGTAATACACGTTCACCTTCAGTAAATAATACGTGCTATAGTCTTCTTATCAATATTTTAAATACAAATCGAAATAAACATGCATAATTTCACATAATATAGTTACGTAAAAAAATTACAGACGTCAAATAATGTCCGCCATTTTAAACTGTACGAAAATCGGTACCAAAATAGAACAAGTCCTTTTTATCATTCTGAATCCGTATTATTAAAAGTCGGCCTATATGGAAACTAGACAGTAAAAATCATCGTGTAAAACGGCCTTTGAAGGCGGTGGGTACTGGTATTGATGTTTGTATATCGGCGCATGCTTAATTGCGTCCTGTGCGCAGTCGTTCCGCGCATGAAAGGCGTGAATAATCTGCTCCCTTTTCCACGATCTCGACCGTTGAACTGTCCGCCGTGACGGCAGGGGCAGGCAGAGTAGTTGCCAGAGTTGGCAGAGTTCTCAGTCTTACCGGCAAATACCTTGTCTCTCAATCTGAACAAACTCGTTTCGGTGTGAGATTGCCTCGCACCTGCTTCCTATCTGGAATAACTGACTGTGGATTTAATTCAAGTCTCGTATTAGAAATAGAAAATGTGAAACATGGATTTAGTGAGATGCGTAAATAATTGCGGCAAACGTTAAACACTGACAATTTTTCTAGTATCACCTAGAAAAACGGATCCAGGTTTGCAATACTTAGTTATTGCTCGCATTGTAGAAAATGTAATAAATGAACAGGAGGTATTTTGTAATATTTTTTTTACTATAACATATCTCGTAATAACATTCATAGGTATTAGGCATCTGGATATAGTGCTGTTTAGTGAGATGAGAAAATCAAATTTAAATTCTGTATATGTGATGAATTTATTATTACTATTAGAACATTTTCGACATCTTGACAACTTCTACAAGTTTAGTTCTGACTGACCAAAGTTAACCACCCTGGAGTCTTAATAATTAACTTTAATATCTTTATAATTACCTAGAATTATAATTATGAATAACCCTTGTCAATGTGAAAGTTCCGTAAACTTTCTAATAATTACTTTAGCAGATATGAAAATTTATATTTGATTTCTTGCGAAAGATTTAAAAGGTGCCATGATAAAAGGCGAAATTATAATTTTGTATATTTGTAATAAGCATTTACTTTGTGGCTCGTCATAATTTGCAATAAAAGATATAAATTTGTTTTAGATCACTTTAATTTTAATTGTATTCTACCGGTTTCGGAAGCACCCTTCCTTCGTCAGGAGAATATTAAAACTAACCTATGATACAAAATATTGACAGATATATACACAAAAAATATAATTTAGGTGTTTGAGTGGGAGGTTAACAAAGGAGGACGGGTAATTGCGTGAATTCCGGCAATAACAGAGTTAGAGAGATTCAGAGAGAATTATAATTTTGTTGAAAAAGCATTTGCACGCTTTTTGAGTTTTGAATCTACGCGGTCTCTTTTTTTTCTTCACTTTAATACAAAAAGGGCATTTGCAAATAAAAACTCACGTTATCACCATTTGTTAAATAAAATTAAGTTACCCTTAGAAAATGCAAAGTAAAATTTGTATTGTAATTTTAATGTACTTACTAATTAGTTTCTTCAGTTTCAAACTCGAAACAACGCTCTTAACTAAGTCTCTCTGGGAAATAATTACTCGAATATTGTCTGCACTACCTAAGCCGAGCTTAAAAGCTTCCCTGGATTTCTTCGTATCTATAATTCCTTCACCAATAATTATTCTGGCGTAGTTTAATTATAAAATAAAGCTCTCTATAAAGATTGCACGAGCGGTAAGCCAATAGCTTCGCTTTAGCTCTGCCAACGAAACGTGAACCATGACTTGTTATAGATATATTTTTTTAATATTTTATTCGAATATAAATTCGTAATAAACTCAATACAACTATTAAAAATGAACCCATTTTTCTGCATTTTTTATAATTGTTCTGATATTTTCTTTTCCACACCATTAGCACGAGCACGTAAATTCCTTGTAATTTAAAAAAAAATTGAATATTGAAAGTATTTGGGAGGGGAAGGAGTTGGGGAAGAAGTAGGTGAGAGAGTACCAAGCTATTCAGATCTGGTCACCAAACACAGCTAAAGCAATTTCAAGCAACGTTTCAATTCTGAATGGTGCTCTTACACCGGGGCGATGCTGAGAGTATCTTCCACTCTGGAACGTGCAGCAACTGCACTATGTATTATTTTAAATGAATAAATCGTGAAATATCACAAATAAAATTTACGTGCCCACGCTGGGATTTGAACCCGCGACCTTCGGCTTGCTAGTCGAGAGCCTTACCCCTCGACCCGGAGGCTGTCATTACTGAATATTTTAAATATTCAAATTTTAAAATACAGGGAAAAAAATTAACGGCATAAGCTTTTTATGAAAATTGTAAAAAAAAATTCGATTGTTGTGTTTTCTTGAATTTAACCAATCTACAATACCTAAACGAACGTCTAGAGTCTAAACCAAAGGTTCCCAAACTTTTTTCCCCGTAGACCACTTGCCAAATTTTTTTTTCCGCAGCCCCCCTGCCTGCCGAATATTGAATTTTCCTAAAACTATTGACGTCCCATGTGATAATCATTTATTTTTTTCGGAAAAAGATTTCCTTTCCTTTCCTGCCCTACAACCGGGTGGCGATATAGTTCCTCTGTTTTTGCATTGTGCTGACAGGGGCGCCCTTGTGAGGTATTACACCAAATGAAAATGGAGCAGAATAAGCAACGGGAATTTCTTTCTGTAGCTGGCCCTACAGAACTGCCCCTTAAGTTCTTTGTTAGCGCTTATTCCGATCAGTTCTTTTTGTCATATGATATCCGATTCTTCAACATTCCATTTCCACAGTCAAAATGTCCTCAAACTTAGTTTCGAAGTCTGTGTGAAGTATATCTAAATGTTGAACGTCATTATTACCCTGTACGTTTTTCAAAAACAAGTTGGGGAACTAGGAAAATTCTTCTTAGGCTTCCAATGTGAAATGTTTTGGTTCAATATATTAATTATGACGAGAAAAGGAACGTAGACTCTATTTACATAACTCAATAAACAACTTTACGATATATAAACATGCAAATATCAAATAAGTAATTTCTCAATCTATTATTATTAGTATTACGTAAACTGTGTTATTTCTGTTAGGTGTATTGTGTCATGACACAATACACCTAACAGAAATAACACAGTTCCATGGAACTCCTAAATATTGAGTTGAGGTAAATAGGGGTCCGCTCGTATGTACCCCCATTTGAATCTCGTCAACCCCCAAATTTTTTTCTCCTTGACATTGACCCCCAGCAAGCCGATATCGACCCCTGGGGGTCCATATAGACCACTTTCGGAACCTCTGGTCTAGACAGACAGCCATTGAAATTTTTCATGTGTCTTATAATTCATTCCAAATTTCAAAGGCCGTATATGCGAACTATTTCTATCTAGTTTATTTTACACGTTTTTTTACTAATATTAACGTCGATTTGGTGTAGGTATGTTGAAAGATTATCAATTTTTATGTTGCAAAATATTTATATTTTCTGTTTCCTGTAAATATATGCAAAAAGTAAAAATTGAAAAATTCAAGACGTTGTAAATCTATGACATTAAAATGATACACAATTCGTAACTAAAATATTTTCAAACCACGATCATTGCTTTGTTAACATAATATGATTTGAACCTTCATACGCATATAAGTACAATACACCGATTCTTTATTTCGCGTAGGTACTCGTACAGTGTTATAGATTCTAACGGAGAAGTTAAACGTGCTACTAAATAGCTTGTGTATTTTACAATGTTGATTATTATATAGAAGAGTCATACATACCTCATATCTAGTTGGAATGACTTCAGTATGAAAATTAGAGATTGGAAGTATATAAAATAATGAAAATAGTGTATAAGCTTGGCTTAAACCCTGACGGCAGAAGTGTGTGCTTGGGTTACTAGCGAGCTAATTGCATTAGCTCTGGTTTAAAAATTGCATACTTATACGTACAAATCAGCCGATTGTGTGTTTTAGTTAGTAGCTCGCGTATCGGAACGAAATTAACTCAAAAATGTTTTTTAATTGAGCGCTTGGTGACCAGCTAAACGGATTAACGAACGATTTTCATCGCCGCTTTCGAACATTTAAAATCCCGAATAGAATACGTTTGATTTTATCCATGTTGACATGGTTTAATTTTTTTTTTCATCTATTCGATGATGTTTGATATGGTACAGCGGTTTTAAATTTAAATTAAATTATAAATAAAAGAAAAAAAATAATATCAGTCAATTCTGTATCAGTGTATTGCCACATTTTAGGTAATATATATATATCAAAAATACACCCCCACAACACGGCTCTCGCCCTGCACAACACGGGCAAGTACCTAGTTTGGCGGTCGAACAATTTCAAAACATCTGTATGTAACAGAATGTTATATTTTATTCCAAATAAAAAAATTAAAAAAAACTCGATTTGCAGACCATAATTGGATATTTTGTATAGCACCGGTTTGTAAAATATCATCTGAATGTTGTACTCGCATTTGTAATTAATTGTTCAGAACTACCATTAGATAATTACATTCAAATTTTTAAATAATCTCAATAATTTTAAAAATTATATTTAATTTTTAATAATCTTGCTATTTTTTTAGAGTATAAATTTTACGGAATTAACTCTGCTGAATTTTTTATCATTCCAAAATTTTTATTTAATTTTATTATATAATAAATTTATTTCTATTCAAAAATTTTTTTTATTTAATTTTATTATATAATAAATTTATTTCTATTCAAAAAAATAATGAAATTTATTATATAATAAAATTAAATAAAAATTTTGGAATGATAAAAAATTCTTTTAAAATTCAATTCACCTACATCTCTTGTCAAATCCGGGTATCGGGTTCCTATCCAAGTGAGTCACCTCCGCCATCGCATAAGCACCATTATCTGCTTATAATCATAATAGTAGAAGAAATTTAAATATTGTTATTATTTCTTCAAAAATCGCAATTTCGCATTGTGGCGTCATTTCAATGTAATTAAAATAAATCACTTTGTACACACCACTATAATTTAATCAAAATCATCAACATGTTTCGAAACGTATGGTTTCTTAGTCGGGATAAACATATAATAGAAATTAATAAATATAGGAATAGACAAAAAATTATAGAAAATTAAGTACATATAGACAAAAATGTTACAATGAGCGGTGTTTGATCATGTTTATTATATTTTTGATATATACATTAGTACAATAATTACTTATTTTATAATCATTTTTTTATTCAATTTCATTCGTTTTAATTTTCAATAATTGTCACTAATTAATCAGCGATCAACTTGTTTGTCTAATAATTTTCATTATAACTTTACTAACGAAGAAACCATCGGTTTCCAAACATGTCGATTATTTTGATAAAAATTTCATATTGTTCTTATTATTCGTAAATGTTTGTATTTCTTTTAAAATCAGTAGGTACCGAAGTAAAATCTTTCGCATAGAATATCATTCAATATGAAATTCTGTCACACAAATGTGAATCCAGTAGAGTAGCAAATTACAGATGCCATTTTCCAGACCTGTATTAATGTATTATATTATATACCTTTTCTGATTTCCCTTGCGTATTATGTTATTAAGCAGCTGTAAGTTCATATTGATTCCAGCGTACACTTTTGTAATTGCTTTCCTTTTATCAGTAAATTGTATCAGCGGAATAATTTATACTTCACTTAGTCGTCCTACCAGCATCCGTTAATCTGCGTCTTTATCTTTAATCACCTGTAAATTATGCCAGTTCCGTCCATTCCTTTAAATCGCTACTGCTTACTACTCGATAAACAAGATATTTATTTATTGATTAAAGCATAATGTTTGTGCAATCTCTAAATAGTATAAAACAAAGTCGCTATCCGTTTCTGTCTGTTTGTGCGCTTAGTTCTTCTAAACTATGAAACAGATTTTGATAGGCTTTTCACTGTCATTTATAGAATTTCTTCCGGAAGGTTTGTGTATATAAAACATGCATATTACATTTATAGAAAGTATATTGTATATTATCGAGTCAAAACAATAATATTTTCGGGCGCTTACATAACTTTATATTTATTTTGTAATCTTATGAGATACATCAAAATAATGTACTACGGAATTGTAATCTTAAAAAGGCCTATAGAAATAGTGATGATACATGTCTATCTCCTAAGGATAATCCCCAGCAACGCCGGGTACACCACGGCTAGTAATTAATATCGTTCAATATTATAATATATAAACATATATAATATTACAAACTTGAAATATTCTTCAACCTTATGCTCAACACTCTTTTAAACACAAGCGCCAGCTTCTATAGGAGAGAAAAATTAAAAAAAACAAAAGCAGTGAAAACTAGTTTTATGGATTATCTTAATTAACATACATTATTATACTCTGTAAATTGATTAATTATTTAATAAAGAAAAAAAATATAATCTGCTAATTAAACTTATTCATTTAGTTGTATATGATGATGAACAGCTATTTTTTGTCACATCTTCGTGAAGGTAAAGGTAGTTTGTTTACCAAAATAGTTTTATAAACTAGTGAAAGATACATTGCTGCATAATATACCACATATAGAAATGGTATGCGATTATTAAAATGGTCCTATGTTTAATATACGTTTTTTATAGTGCACTTTATTAAAATCTGGTTTTAAACGGAATTGCAGGCTGTTTCCTGTTAAGCTTTTAGTACTTTCCTAATGTATCGGAAAACGTGTTCATGCACCTGCATTTGTCCTGATAATATACAACGACGAAAAGCGATAAAGGAATATTTTTTTATAAGCACGTGTTCCGACATCGCGTTTTACTGAAAGTTTATTAGGAAACCCTTAATTTCATTCGTTAAGGGCCTGCAATCCCTTTTTAACCGGATTATGAATGACTTGAAGAGATTCATAATAAATTATATTCTTTTCTCCGTGTGTGCGTTATTTAATAATATATCAGGTATTTGATCGTTTTCGTTGTATATACCATATCATATGGTTTATTCCATATCTTTATGTCGTGGAACATATGAAAATATTTTATGGAACACCTGCATAGGTACCGCATCAGTACGTACATAGGTACTGTGTTTGTACTGGATTGTTTTTGTTATTAAAATGGGATCTCGGCATAAAAAAATCCATTAATTCGCCATATTCGACTTTATGAATGTTAATCGCCGATTTCACTTCCCATCGTAATGATGAATGCCATCGTAATACGAGAGCGATTTTTTTTTGCTGCCACCATATTAGGCATTATTTGCTGCCCGAGCCAAATGATCATAAAAAGTTATATCTCGAGGAAAGTACTCGTGCTCACTTTATGGCAAAAATATTACATGTTTTATGCTTTTTTCGACATCAATTCTCGACCTCATCAAGAAGAACTTCAGTTTATTTCTTCTCGGGCTTTTTATTAGCTCCTTGAATGCACTGCTGTTCAAAATTCAATTTACTGACTCCCCGCAAAAAAAAACTTTAGATTTTATATTGTTTTTATAATAATATTGATTTATAATAAGTCTAAGGTGATTAATTTTATGAATGAAGTAAACACTAATTTTATGAATGAAGTAAACACTAATTTTATGAATAAAGTAAACACTAATTTTATGAATGAAGTAAACACTAATTTAATAGTGTGACATTACGAGTATAATTAAAATAAAATATCTTGTTTTACTTTGATCTTTGAAAATGAATACTAAAAAATACATACCTCTTGCTAATGAACGTGTTTTAAATTTTACACAACTTTTAAACAACCATTTACCCCATATTATTGGTAATCAGTTGTGTCAAATTTAAAACTAGTTTATTAGTAAGACCATTTTTACTTAATTGTCTACTTATACGTTTTTTTTAAAACATACCGAAGCCAATTTATTTTTATGCTGGTCAACAACTAAATTCCCCTTTAAATATATTTTTGGCGTTTTTTTTAATAATCCATATTGCGTTTTTATGAGCTCGAGATTGGTGCCTTAGGGTGGTTGCCCAAACTGTCCGAGCTTCGCTCCGCAACTGCACATTGCAGCCTACAAAACCGCCTTCAAAGCATCACTTAACTCCCATTATACGCTGTACCCACAATAATTAGGTATACTACATGTACATACTGATGTAGTACTTTGAGTTTTGACAGGAATATAGTTTCTTAATTCTCCCTGCTGGAAAATCGGCTGTAAACATTGGGAGGCAGGAGCGTAGCGGGCATTTTAATTGGTTCGCTGGTCAATTGCCCCCGGCACTGGGCTGCCGTTGTGGAAGCTGATGGCAAATTGCACCCCTGCCTTCCACCGCCCGGGCGCATTAATCACCGGTCTGACTTATGGAAAACAGCTCATAAATTCTCGTGTAATTGGGTTTGAACAAATTATGCTAATTCTCTTACATTCGTATGTATAGTATTATTACATTTTGTTTCTTTTTTTAAAAATTGTGATCAAGTATTTGTAAATATTTTCACCTTTTAACGTAAGCTTAGCATAGCTTAAAGAAAAGATAGTTTAAGGCCCAAGCTGTAATTAATTATTTTTCAATTCATGCCCTGTTCGTAGTTTTTCGTAGGCTCTTTTGAAGTTGATGTTACACTCATCGTGGTGATGGCAGATCAAGAAAATTATGAAAGTATGGATTTATCGGAGAACTTGATAGGAACGGGAATTTCAATCATTACGTTTTGTTATTATTATTAGTGAGTTATTTGAGGAAGGGTTTTTTATTTATTTTTTTACATTGTCATCTTCGGGAATGCTGTGTGGAGGGTATTTTTAAGGAGAGGAAATTCTGGAAAGGAAAAAGGTATGAGGGGTGGGTAGGAATCTAGGGATCAGTGTGTCCAGAAATGACGGACGTGTGAATCTATACCTCCCGCTCCGTCGCAAGGCGATGTGTCAAGAGAGACCAGTTGGAGAGGTCAAAGGGTCGCCCCAAAACATTTGTACAATTTTGACCCATTATGCGCGGTGTAAGAACATTTATTTGACCACTGATAATTAATTAAACACCGTGGTTGGTTTTCTACAGAAATGCTAATTGTAAGTATGTACCTATCTAATTTATTCCCTATTTCTCAAAATCGTTATAATTTTTTGTAAATGGTATCCATATTTTTGGTACTGGGTTTTGTTACTGGGTTTTAAAAATGTTTTGGAAAATAATCTGGGATACTGCATTTTAACGAAATACTTAGGAGTAGATACAAAATATAATAGTACGACACATTTTTTCAAGGAATTCTTAAACTCTTTTTTGTGGCTAGCCTCGTCAGATTTTTTTCCGCATACCACAAAATAATGGAGAGCAAATACTGCCATTATTTTAAAATCAGTTGTAATAAAATTTTCATGGAGTCAAAATACTTAAAAACGATTTATGCAGAAAAAAAAGTTCCTGTTGGCATTCAAAGTAGTGTTGCTTTCCTCTTGCTGAAAGGAAAGTTCGCTATTCACTTTTCCTTAAAAAAAACCCTCCCACGGCATCCGCTAAGTTTTCTTAGGTCTCTTACGAGGAGTTATAATAAGAATAAAATATTTATTTTTTGATAAATTAATGAGTGAAACCTCAATTTGTAATATTTAATTATTGAAGACAATCTTAGCGATTCTTAAACGAAAATTTGAAACTGAAAAATATATGGACCTGTTTTCGTTTATATTTATATTTCGCTAATATTGTCTTCAATAATTAAATAGAAAAAATATATTTCAACGATATCTTCCACTCCGCTCGACCTGACAAAGCAGCAGACATATACTTCACATTAGACTGGTAGGTACATTCACGAAGAAACACTTTATTACAGCACTGCTCTATTTGTACGTAGTTAATTAAAGAAGTTCCTAGTTAAGACCACTTGTCAATTGTGATTAATGGTTGGATGGAAAGGAATAACGATGTTTGCATTCCCCATTAGAACGCGACTGTCCGCTGATTGACGACCGTCATCATCCCAAATGGAACATGTTTGGTTTTAAGGCTGCCATTTGAAAAAGTGATTGACTTTCCACTAGGCACTCCACTCCACACTACCTGCTCAAACATCAATAACGATTAAAGGAATACAAACAATGGTGAATTCTTTACGTTGAAGTATTATTACTTATTACGAAACAAGTGCTCTAAACCCGTCTCAGGACGGGCTCTAAATACGTGCAACGGTTAACTTAGTTACATATTTATCATTTTTGTGTCGAATTTGAAGAACTCTAGTTACAATCTGTACTTTCAACACGGTTTTTTGTGTCGAATTTGAAGAACTCTAGTGACAATCTGTAGTTTCAACACAATTTTTTATGTCGAATTTGAAGAACTCTAGTGACAATCTGTAGTTTCAACACAGTTTTTTGTGTCGAATTTGAAGAACTCTAGTGACAATCTGTAGTTTCAACAAAATTTTTTTCAACGATATTGTTTTATGTTTTTACAATTGAATGAATTTTTTAAAACTCATGACGTTTCGGTATAAAAATAATTTGGCTAACCTACAAATTTCGTAATGCCGATTTTTTACCGATGTAGATCAAATATTTTTTATTAGCCATTAATTTTGCTCTTGATAGTACGTATTACTTAAAAAAATATTATTCAAGTTTTTCGTATAATATCCAAAAATATTATTATTCAATTTATTACAAAAAAAAACAGTTTAGAAGTTCTGCTGTGTTAGTTAATGTGTTTAGTACTATTTAGTTAGCAATTACTAACTACATACAATCCAGGTATAAGGTAGCATTTAAAAGACTCAGTCCGTATACATTAATGAGGACGGGTTGTTTCACAGAATTTGAACAATTCATCAAATTTCAGTAAGGTTCTATTCATAATCAGTTGCTGCACAAAACTGAAATAGTAGCAGAACTTGGATAGAACCTTCACAGAACTTGAAAATCAACTTAGAAATTTAATGAATTGTTCAAATTCTGTGAAACAACCTGTTCTAAGACGTATGTGAATAATTTTAAACTACTCAAGCTTTCACAGCTGTTGTTGTTCTGAACCAACGTTGTGCGGGAATTTACACCCACCAGCTAAGCAATCTTGCCTGCCTTGGTAGGGTTGTGTACATTCATACGACATTGATAGATGAAAGGAAATGTAATATACATATTATATACCTAGTATCTACTTCCTCCATTTCAATTCTGCTCGCTGGGAAACCAGGGTAATTCATTGTGAGCATTATTGCACTCGGTAAACGTTAAATAAGAGATTGGAATTATTCCAACGGGCTGTAAGACAAATTCTGCCACGTAAGGAATTCTTCCTCTGTTCAGAGTAGGTACTTTTTAACTTTTAAACTCTCTACTAAATTAAAATCCTCGACTTAAATTGCTAACTATTGCGTATGATAATGTATCCTTTCTTCGTAATGTCAAAGCTTTTTATTGTTTATGGCCTCGTTCCGTTCAGAATTATTTTTAAATTGCGTGACACTGCGCTATACTATTTATTAACTGTCCGAATCTAGTGGAACTATGGATTCATGTTTTGAGGAGTATTGTGGGGATGGAAGGAAGTAATGTGGTAGAAGGAGAAAAAATAAGATAGTGGGAAGTAGGTAATTTAGATCTGGTCTCTAAACGTAGCTAAAGCAATTCAAATAGTTCACATTTCTACAACGAAGTACTTGTACGAGCATGCAGTGGCTTGCAGTCCATAGTGGCTCAAAAGTTGTGCACACCCTAAGAAAAACGAACCAAAAAAGTATATTTAAAAAATTCGATATTTCTGAACAAATACATTTTTTCGATGTATTTGCTAATTTATTCAGTTGGCCTCAAAAATCAGCGGAAGCGTTATCAAATAACCATTTTCAAATATTCAATGCTCATATCCCGAACTTGCAACAAAACTGCACACAAGTCTACCTTTGGTCATAGAAAAATGCCACTGCGGCGAGCATGTACGTGCTTTAAATTAAAACTTTCCGCATATTATTATTTCAAAAATACAAATCGAGTTCAGACCTTTTATAAACACTGGAATAACTTTTCGAAAAAAAAAATCATTTGAACGTGATGCTAAAATGCGGGACGTCGGACATCATGTCATTATTTTGTTTTTAATAACGTACCTCGCGTTTATAATTTCGCTCTCGCCTAAGTACCCCGGCTAATGCATACTCGGCAAACCTAATTGTCCAGATCTGGTCTTATATTCTGGTTTAAGCGGCTTACAAGGCGCGTTGCCTGCAATTACTACCAGGAGCGTAGGCGGCCGAGAAGGTAGCGTGGATTTTTTCTCTCCTTAATAGCGGGAAGACGATCGTATCTGCTACCAATTTGTTCTTATATACGGAATCGCGTCCGATCGAATGAACCCCGCTTTAAAGTTCTTCTTTGCTAATAGGTATTCGAGATAGCGTAACAGGCTTTGTAGTAGTTAGTAAGTTTGAGCTTGTGCGCTTTTGGTAAATGTTTTTTAGCACAGTTCGTAATTTGAGAATCATTTCTTTTTTTGTTTATTTTGTACTTCAGTATGCACCTAACTAGGTCAATATTCTATGGTGAACAATAGCATAGGTAATATGATAATATTTCTGTTTTACCTTTAAGGCGATGCCATACGTAGTAATGCAAAATCATGTGTTTTTGGTTTGAAAATTTGGTCGCCTAGAAATGTTTCAGATGCCTTAATTAAATACTGCAAGTAGAATACATCTTGGCCTTTGCAATGATCGAGTATTTTTTAGATAAGTCTTTTTATAAGCCCTAATAAAAATAATGTAAACGCCTATGGAAACTGCTGTAAAGTTCAAAATCTCCTACTTACGAACCCGTTTTCGGTTATGATTTTATTGTATAATGTAGAAAATTAAGTTATTTATAAAATGATCGAAAAAAAATTAAATATTTATGCCTGAACATCCACAAAATAAAATAAAAGGCACTTTTTGGCCATGTTTTTTTCTAGCATAAATCAAAACAGGCGGATGGTGTTAAGCGGGAATTTAAACCTTATCGCCATCTACGTAAAGGTTGTTATTGATAGCGGCTTAATTTAAAATATTATACGACGTAAGACACGATGCACTTAATAACCTAATTTGCCACTTTAAAGCAGTTTTCATAGGCCTTATACATTATTTTTTTCTGGGCTTATAAAAAGACTTATCTAAAAAATACTCGATCATTTCAAAGGCCAAGATGTATTCTACTCGCAGTATTTAATTAAAGCATGTGAAATATTTCTAGGCGACCAAATTTGCAAACCAAAAACACATGATATTGCATTACTACGTATGGCATCGCCTTAAGAAAAGAACACGATTTCTAGATATATTCTGAATGACTAATATTTTATCATGAAATCGGCATGCTATCACTTTTTTAACGGGATCATTTATCTCGGTGCAATCATTACGAGAAACTCGTATGTTAAAATTATACGCGGTGTGTATTGTATTTAAAGGTAACAGCTTATTATGGAGATAATATATTACTAGCTCAAAACCACTGTCCTATAAATTGCAGATTTTAAAGGCTGAGCAAATTACATGTCACTATAACTCGCCGTTTGAGTGTTGCTGCCGATTATTACCATCGGATTTCCGTTTTTCTTAGTTGACGCTATCTGGTATTATAAACTCATAGTTTATTCATATTATCGTTTTTATTTCAGTTTTCTTTAGTTGAAGCTCTTTGGTACTATAAATGAACTTGTAGTTTATTCATATTATCGTTTTTATTCCTGTTTTTTTTTGAGTTGACGCTGTTTGATACTATAAATAAACTTGTAGTTTATTCACATTATCGTTTGTATTCCCGTTTTTTATTTAGTGGACGATGTTTGGTACTATAAATAAACTTGTAGTTTATTCATATTATCGTTTTTATTCATGTTGTTTTTAGTTGACGCTATTTGGTACTATAAATAAACTTGTAGTTTATAGTCGATAATATAAATACCAGACAGCGTCAACCAAAGATATTAGAAGAACGAGATATGCTATGTTGGCCGCCGGACCGTAGGCGGAGTACTACCTAATTAGGGTACTTTGAATACTGTCGGGACGTGTACGCACAGAAATGTATTAGTGCGGATACCTTAGCGTAAGCGAAGGTGTGCAGTAGTATTGGTGAGCAAAACCGGCGACACTAGGCAAAACAATTCCACACAGTATGAACTGCTCATAGCACATCTCGTTCTTCTAATATCTTTGGCGTCAACTAAAAAAAAACAGTAATTATTCCGATCAGAATCAAAACAGAATCATCAGCAACACTAAAACGACGAGTTGTGGTGACATGTAATTGGCATAGGCTTTTCAGTCGGCAATTTACAGGACAGTGGTTTTAAGCTAGTAACATTTTCTCTTTCCTGAGCTTACCTTTCAAATGCGGATTTTTTGGAAATTTAACATTCGATCCTTAAAAAAACTAATTAAGAATGTGTCCTTAACGTTCTCGGTTTTATGCGTTACTATTTTTGCACCTGTAATAAATTCTTCCCTACATCTCCATTAAATTTAACAACTCTCCATTAAAATGTGCTGTATCTACCTTTCCGCAGATATCAAAGCCCCGTTTGATGTGCCCGTATTTACGAAGGGCCGTTAAATCAGTCAAAGAATTCCGCTGCATGAAAAAATATTCCACGAATAGTTAGTGCTCCCATCTACCGCAGAAGTACCGCGGATAATGATTAATGTCCCACCATATATATATTGTGCCGTAAAGTGCACGCTTAAGTACCTGCTCACTCTGTTAAGCTGAATGGGTGCAAACAGCATTTAACTCTGTATTCCGTTACCGAGCCGAGAATCTAAAAGAATTTGCCGTATGTATTGACTTTGCGGTTTGGACGACTGTGTTCCGATTTAATTGCGTTCAGGTGTCTTTTTAGAGAACAAAACTAACAGTGACCTGCCGAGTTTAGTAGGTATATATAGCGGATTTTGCACTCTAGTTCTAAAAAATTCAACCACAGGTTCTGATTATCGAGCTCCATGGTGTAATGGTCTGCGCATTTCTATTGCCGGTTCGATTTCTCAATAAGCAACATCATTGAAAAATATCATGGCTTAAAATCATATTATCAAGCAGATTAACAAATGCTGATTCTGAATATTGGTTGTATTATATATATTGTCATTTAAAAGTCACTTAAACGCCCTGTGATTGGTCGGCGGTTCCTGACGGCACTTAAACTGCTACTTAAATTCGTGCATTAAGAATGCGGACAATTGTGTGCCAATTTACGCTGCGTATACTCGCACACATGTCACTACTGCAGTTTATTAATTATTTCAAAAGAATTCATCTTTCTTGGAAATCTGGCAAAATATTTAAATTGGGTTTATTGTTTTCATACCTCCCGATTGGGATTATTATTATTATTACATTACATAAGATACATGTAGATAGCAAAAATGATAACATAATAATATTGCAATAACTGCATAAGTATATCAAAAATAAGTACAAGTGTTATTATGAATTGCAGGTCGATATTAGTTCCTAGCTAAAATTTAACTTAGATTGCCCGTTCTAAGGAACCAGGAACCAGATACTGTTAAAAGTTAAAAGTGTTGTTGTTTTTTTTTGTTTTTTTAATCAAATTTGAATATATATTAAGTATTTACTAAATGAGCCATTAATAGGTAACCATGTAAAATTTTAAGTGACATTATTTAATAGTTTTTTAGACTCCACCCTCCTCAAGCCAATCAACCATTTAGTTATTATTGAACCGATGAAGGACATTTTGCATGCTTTAATATTTAATTCATGGGGGATTTTATTATATAATTTCGGTCCCAGATATGTATACGACTTTTGATACTTTGCCGTATTTCTCCCTGGGACCACGAGACCCTTTCGGGTGTGACTTCTTTGTGATATATTTATGATCAATTTTATCAAGATTTTCTAGATTTTTGTTTACGTGAATAATAACTCTTTTTATGTAATTTTGACTTAATAATGACCTTACTGTTAACCCACAAAACTGAGGTACGTATGACGTCTCGCGTACCCTGTCAGATTTCGATTGTTTTGGCGGGCATTGAAAAATGGACACTTTGGAAACGATTTTAACAATGAAATCAAAATTTTAAACAAAAAATAAAAAAAATTCTACTGCTTACGTTAGAAAATGAACATTCATGATAAAAATTTACTGGAATTCCTTACTGTCGCATTATTTAGTTTTGGAAATCACATTACACTATCACCTTATATTATCACGTTACAGACATCTTATAACGCATGTCCAGCATTTTCCGCGTGAAAATTGATTGATTTTTTTTTTGGATGTGCTCGGTTGTAGAATTAATTGGCGGCATTTTATTTCCTCTTTCCTGCGATATGAGACTCTTAAAGATCCTTATTTACTCTTTCACCTCCTTAAAAAGGCCGTCCACTCAGCAATCACCAAAATGACGTAGAAAAGCCTAAGAAAACTCAAAGGTTTTCAACATTATATATTTGTGTTGTCGATCCTTAAGGCGATGCACTACGTCGTGTAATATTTTAAATTGAGCCGCTATCAATAACAACCCTTACATAGATGGCGATAAGGTTTAATTTCCCGCTTAACACCATCCGCCTGTTTTGATTTATGGCCAAACATGGCCAAAAAGTGCCTTTTATTTTATTTTGTGAATGTTCAGGCATAAATATTTAAATTTTTTTCGATCATTTTATAAATAACTTAATTTGCTACATTATACAATAAAATCATAACCGAAAATGGGTTTGTAAGTAGGAGATTTTGAACTTTAAAGCAGTTTTCATAGACCTTATACATTATTTTTTTCTGGGCTTAAAAAAATACTTATCTAAAAATTGTTTCAAAGGCCAAGATGTATTCTACTCGCAGTATTTAATTAAAGCATCTGAAACATTTCTAGGCGACCAAATTTTCAAACCAAAAACACATTATTTTGCATTACTACGTATGGCATCGCCTTAACTTCAGCAAATAAATCTATAATGCACAGTCCACGACCTCTAGAAACGGTTCACCATAAAGTTTTAAATAATTTTTTTTACGAAATTACTATTATGTAAATTTAAAATAGTTTTTTTCTATTTATCTCTTTCAGCAGGTACCTACTTAATGTGGTGCGGCAACACATAAAGCTCGCGTTATTTCCAGTTTCCATTTCGCGAGCGAATGCAAAGCGTTTATTATTATGCCCATAATGTTGCCACACTTATTTACTTTATGTTAACCCATACGCATATAAAATAGTTTTACTCTTCCGGCAGATGGCAACTCTGAACCACCTTTACAGGCTGTTTGGATTAATGATCCGAATAAGAGATTTAAGTGCACATTATTTAGAGTCATCATGGCGGATATTATCATCATAATAAATTATTTTGATAGTAATGGTTGTCTACATTAGAGACACAAATAATTCATAATACGCGAAATGGTTTTTATGACCCTTCTAGAGGAAGTATAGTTTTGGGGTAGCAGCAGCTATTAAAAAAGAAATATCCTGAAAAATAGATACATTCCTAGCACATAATTTTTTTTTAAATGTAGGCAAAATCTTTAATCCGTTTTAACTATTCGATCATAAATTGATGCAAAATGTTTTTAGTACCTACCTTCATTTTACATAAGTAGGTATTTTCCGTTGTTTTAAAAAGCACATTTGGTCTAAAACCATAGTACCTACTTAAGTGCTAAATTCAAAAACAGTTCTCACGTCAATGTTGCTACTAAAATTGAGATGTTCTTATAAAAATCAAAGTTAATAAATATAAAAATGAAAATCGAATATTACACATTTAAACTATCAATCAAATGCCGAATACGGAGATTTAGAATAATATGTTTGCACTTTCTACAGTTTTAGGACATTTAAAAATGTCACGTAACCTATTTAAAATTTAAAACGAATTTCCACTTCATTTTTTTTTATGAAAAAGAAAGACAAAGCTTACCTGACCTGTTTATTCAATATATTAGCATTAATTTGTCAATTTCAAAAGTACGAAATTTCAATATTGGTAGGAGTTGCCTACCTGTGAATATTTTTATATCTGCGTTTTTTTTTACGTTATTGTTATTATTTTCATTTTAATTTTTTTAACCCCTAGAGCAATTTTGTGAGATATTTCTCCCAGACGTCAACAACCCTCAGTGTCTTTAAACCAAGGCTGCCCAACCTTTTTAACAGTTGGGCGAAATTGACGATTTTGAATCCCCCAAAAAAAATTGAAATCCAGGGGGGGGGGGGGGGGGGGGGGGGGTTGTGACGGAACTTCGCTGTGATTCCCCACAACAATTTTTCTAATTTCATGGGGGGGGGGGGGGGGGGGTGGCTACAAGATTCCAGTTCGGACGCAAAAAATATTATATCAAAAACCGGTGTATTTTTGTTTAAAAATTTTTTCGTCGCTGATTCTCGTTCTGAGTAGCCTAAATAGCGATAAATCGCCTTCGTTGGCAACACTGGTGACCGCGCGCAAGCTGCATTGTTTGTTTTACCGCGGCCCGCGGGCCTGGGGTTGGGCAGCCTTGATTTAAACGGTATTGGAAAGAGTGAACACCACTATTTGAATTTCTACTTAAAAGTTTACAATTGACGCTCCCGAAAAAAATGAAATAATTCCAGGAACAAAATATTGAGCTTTTGAAAAATATTTGTTAAGTTTTTATAATTTTTGAATAAATATTTTATATGAAACGAAAAAAGTTTTTTAGTTTCGTGTAAGTGCCGATTACAGTTAACACGATAAAAATGTATGCTTGCGTATAGATATGTATACCTGTATAAGTATGGAGTAAGGGTTAAATTACCTCCTTTATACTTTAGGTACGATATCTACATAGATTTAAAGGGATGTGTTTTGTTTTTATTTTTCATTGAATACAAGATTCAATGCGTTACTACTTCATTGCTAAATTATACATACGTATTTTCTATAGATAATCGTAGCAATGACTCAGTGTTTTCATATCCTATCCATCGTTCTGCCACTTTAGTTTATCAAGATTCAACAAGACCATTTATACAACATTACGTAATGAATCAGATACGATAAATAAAAATTAACTATTGAAATTTAAATTAACAACTTCTCAAAGTGCCTAGGTACTTGGGTACTCGTCTCGAGCTCTGAATTCGCGAAAATTCAATTGTCTATTATCTTTTTGACGTATCTGAGCTGTGCGCAACATTTTCCACAATATAATTTTTTTTAGCCAAAAAAATTTTTTTGATAAAAAATGTGGTGCTTTATAACGACCTTACTTATGCATTGAAGTTATTACTACCCACTTATGAAATTTGTTATCTGAATAGCCAGGCTTCTCAACATTCTTTCCTCGCGTGTAGAGCTAATGAACGAATAAAGGAGTGCAAGTAGAACACGTTACGCGAATGTGAAAGGTAGAAGAAGTCGGGCCGCCCGACGTACGTCCTCTCTGCCTATCCCTGCGGAGAAACGGTGTGATGGTTAGTTAGTTAGTGTTATCCGTGGGGTTGAGATTAAAAACTAATAATCAGGATTCGCGCTAGTGCTGTATTGTGATATGTTTAAATTAAACAAAATAATAAAATATAATATCAAGTAAGTTTTAAAGTTACGATATAATAATGCAATATTGTTGTGATTAAGTGAAACATAAAGTTTCATGATTTAATGTTTTATTTTTTAAAATACAATAAAAAGCAAGAATATAATGTAAATTTTGATATTACACTAATACTGTAGTGAAAAATGAATGTTTGCAAAAAATATGTTTCAACAGCTAAATCATACATCCGTAATTTAAATTCTTTTACATAGTATATTGTATCAGTCATTTGCATAAGCTTATAATGGTTAGGTGAAAATGTTTGAATAATTTTTTTTAATTTTTTTTTTTTAAATTTATTTATTTCATCAAAAAATTACAGAATATATATAATATATCATTAGTAAGTTGTATAATTATATGTCAGTTAGAAACAATGAAATTGTTGAAAGAATAATGTTACAATAATACGGCAGTTTCTAATATAAGAAAAAATATATATGAATGTAAGAGTGTTATATAGAAATGGCATAATATACTATATTTTAGGTTGTGCATAACCTGCCTCACTAGGCGAACCTGTATTGAGGCAGAATTTTTAGTTAATTATTTCTCCATTTTGTCTATGGTTTGCTAATATGTAAATGTTTACATGTAAATATGTAAATTCACTTAAAGTGTGTTCAAATTTTACTTTTATTTGGGCACACAGACACGCCCATAACACATTTTAATCAGTATTTCTATTCATTGCAAACGGCAAAAAGGCAGATGAGCTTATCATTGAAAATAATGTTATTAATTTATTTATCGTCTAACACTGTTTGCAATCGCTTTAACCGTGCCAGCTTTTCCGTGCCTATTGTGAAATTAGTGTAGTTAGAGAATGGTGGATTTTCTAATTGAATTTTACAGCCTTTTGTTCAATTGTTCGTAAAAGCTCTCTTGAAAAAATCACGTAGAACCTTGCTTGGCCGCAAAAGGTTTTACACCTCTAAATAAGCTCCGTTTGAAGCTTAGTTTGTGTTTAATTAAGCCCGCCAATTATTTGCCCTAATCACTCGCGCCGTCTGTGGATCTCGGCCGTTTCACTCAGTTATTATTAATACGAATACGATTCATGAGAAACAGAACAATTAGTCTGTTATTAGAACAGAGATCATCTAAATATGAGACCGTGCATATTGTATTCATTGTGTTGCTCTCTGGATTCATTCATATTTGATTGAATTAAGCTTGGTATTCAAGCTATGAGCTGTTATTATTCTCGCCTTTGTATACGAATAGCACCCGTTCTAATTTTATAATCTTCTATGCCACGGAGTTCTTGTTTCGAGGAGCAAAAAAGTAATATATATATATATATATATATATATATATATATATATATATGTGGGAAGCATAGAATGGGGACAGTTTTTCGAGCGCGCCCATACTTTGGGGACATTTGTATAGTTTGGGGACAGGCCCAAAGTATCTGTCCCCAAACTAACACTTTGCATTATATACGCAACGCATAGATTGAAGCCAATTTTAAAATTATGCAGAAGGCATGCTTTGAGCCATACATTACTAAAATATCCATAGATGCCACTATCGTATCGTTCTCAGATTTTCGAAATTTTCTATTGTGAATTTTTGAATTAGCAAAGGCTCGGTACCTATTTACCTAATTTATGTTTGTATTCTTTTTCGCTTGCTTTTGTCGGAGAATGTCGCATTTTTAAACCCGGTGTCCGCAAATATTTTATTTATTTAATTGTTGGTATTATTTTTTCTCATTAGATAATAATAAAATTAATATGTTCGTACATAATATGATGGTGTATTAAAAACTGATTTTAAAATAATCTAATAAAAATAATTACACATATTACGTTTGTGCAAACATTAAAAAAAAACTTTTTTTTTGGTTTTAGGCATTCCACCCTAAAAAGAGTGCTTTGTGATAAAAAAATACTTCCATAATTTTTAATCATATTACAGATACATGTATTTTCAAAATAAATTTATTTTCATACTTTGACAATGTGGGCTTCACTACCCGTACTGAGTTTTATACTTTTTATTTTTATAGTTTTTTTTTCTAGTTACCTATTCAAAAGTATAAATGTATGTAATATAATAATGAGAGGTTCATACTTCCTACTCTCATGTTACGTGAATAATGCAATAATAATATAACTATAAAAAAAGAATTTAGAAATCGCGGGTTCAAATTACGGCGTGCAATTTGCATAATTTCACAATATTTATTTGTTGAAATAATACGTTAGTACCTACCTATATGGTATATTTGCGGCAAGTTCAAGAATGGTAGATAGGTACTTTCAGTATCGCCATGTTACTTGAATAATGCAATATTTTAAATAACTACAAAATAGTTGTTCATTGTTTCGCCGTTGAGATTGAGATTACGATCCTTGGCTACGAATTCGGAGGTCGCGGGTTCAAATTACGTCGTGCGCAAGTAAATTTTATTTGATAAATTTGTATAATTTCACAATATTTATTTGTTTAAATAATACGTTACTACCTATATGGTATATTTGCGGAAATTTCAAGAATGGTAGATAGGTACTTTCAGTATCGCCATGTTACGTAACAAATGCAATATTTTAAATAACTACAAAATAGTTGTTCATTGTTTCGCCGTTGAGATTGAGATTACGATCCTTGGCCATGAATTCGGAGGTCGCGGGTTCAAATTACGTCGTGCGCAAGTAAATTTTATTTGATAAATTTGTATAATTTCACAATATTTATTTGTTTAAATAATACGTTACTACCTATATGGTATATTTGCGGCAATTTCAAGAATGGTAGATAGGTACTTTCAGTATCGCCATATTACGTAAAAAATGCAATATTTTAAATAACTACAAAATAGTTGTTAAATTTTTCGCCGTTGAGATTGAGATTACGATCCTTGACTACGAATTAGGAGGTCGCAGGTTCAAATTAGGGCGTGCGCAAGTAAATTTTATTTGATAAATTATACCAAATAATTCGTTCGCACCTATATGGTATATTTGCGGCAAGTTCAAGAATGGTAGATAGGTAGGTACTTTCAGTATCGCCATGTTACGTGAATAATGCAATATTTTAAATAACTACAAAATAGTTGTTCATTGTTTCGCCGTTGAGATTGAGATTACGATCCTTGGCTACGAATTCGGAGGTCGCGGGTTCAAATCCCGGCGTGCGCAAGTTAATTTTATTTCACTAATTTGTGTTATTTCACAAATAATTGATTTAAAATAACATTTAGTATATTTGCGGCACGTTCCAGACTGGAAGATACTCTCAGTATAGCCCTGGTGAAAGACCACCATTTAGAATAGAATCGTTGCTTGAAATGGCTTTAGCCGTGTTTAGTAACCAAATCTGAATAGCCAGGTACTTTCCCACCTTCCTCTCCCACATCGCCTTCCTCTTCCCACCACCTACAGCCTCACAACATACCCCATGTATTTATTCAGAAAAATAAAATCTTCCGCACATTTTTAATTGTATTCATAGTTTGTGAAACTTTAAAATCCTTTAAAGACCTCTTTAAAATTGAAAAACTCTTAATTTCATTAATTTTGTCTAAATAAATTGATTACATTTTTCAGAAAACTTATTGTTCATAGATATGTACCTAGGTACCTAGGTAACTGGGCTAAATATTGGTCGGTTACAAGATTAATTTTAATTTAATTGAAAAACATCATAGGTAGGTGGTTAATAAGTTCAAAAATTAATTCATAACAAAGTTCTCAAACGATTGAATCTATGAATTCACTCTTCTTCGATCACGTGAACATCCGCGTGTTACTGACGTGCTCCTGCCACCGCGCAGAAAAGAGACAGCCACCCAACAGTTTGTTCCATAATTTGATTGAACCCTTTCCACATATTCTCGACCGGATATATCCCAGACAGCTATCGGATTACATCGAACAAATATATTGCTTTTAGGAAAGGGTTGTCACAACCAATGATAATTAAAATACATTTTTAATATTATTTTTATTTAGTGGCCATATAAGATTATCCACAGACATAGGAATTAATAGACGAGAAGATAAGGGCGAGGGGTAAAATCAACTGTTGAAGAACGAGGGGAGTAAGGCTGACTGTGATTCGTCAATAAATCAATCTGACAGTAAATAGGCATCTCGCATTATAATATCACCATTTACTTCTTAAAAGTAAAATCTGCGTTTGAATGAATAGACATTTTTACATGGGAGCGCAAATTACTCGCCACGTTATGAACTAATTTACGAAGTCCAAATTCGGCAAAGTAAGGCAGCTTCTATTTCAGAGTCGTAGTTAGTTTCAGAGTATTTAGTTAAGACACTTTTACAAATGTCTCATAATTTACTTACCCCAGTAAACAACGATGAGCACACTTGAGAATCGCTACATTGTGATGTGATAGTATATGTTTCTAAAACTGATCCATATAATACGGTGTGAATAAGCTTAAAATAAAGTAAAATAATGCTTACTTATGGAATGTAATACGACAATTGGGTTTATTCTCTTTTTCACATCTATTTTTACAAGTTTTCATATCAAAAGTCAACATTTTGCCGTGTTATTTCGTAAAATGAACCGATGATGCATCGACCATAGTTCGCACAAGAATGATGACGTCACGTTTTCAAATTTCACTTGAAGCCAAATGCGAGCCCAGCCGGCTCAATGGAACCGGTATGGGGAGTGGGGATAATACGCTTTTAATCACTTAGGGCAGGTCTACTAATATTCATATGTCTATGAGATTATCGGTATTATCATTCTGTGAACCATCATTTCTATTTGTTGTATTTTAGGGAAATCAACAGGCATAAACCAGTTTTAAAATGAAAAATGTTATCCTTATCAAAACCGTAATAATTACTAGTGTTTATTTTTTTATCAAATCTTGTAACATAAAATTCTAAATAATGGCCGAGACTCGCCAGAGCTTACCAATTTAATAAAAATGCCAATTCCATGAAGATCAACCCGACAATCCAATTTATTCCATTTGCCCACTTGTAGAACAAACATTAGAAAAAAAATCCCAATTCCTGGAATATGTACGCAAAATAACAAAAAAATTCACAGCATAGACATTTTTAAAAAAATCATCAGAAATATCGAATAGAAGAAACGCGTACGATAAATTAATACGAAAGTATGAAATGTATCGGGAGCATCTTATATCCTTATCCTATATTCCTCTCCTTTTTCTCTAACCAAACATTAATTTTAAGATATAATAAAACTCCATCTCCAAACCAATATTAGCATAAGAAACTTTTTTGGTTTGTGTGAATGGATTGCAGTCGTATTGTAGGTATTTATCTCTGTATTATATATTATGTATACTGTAAGCTGTTTGTTTCTTACAAATAAATACATATTAATTCCTTATCTAACTTATTTAAGTATCGAATAAAATAGTTAATATTTATTCAGTTGTTAGATTTGAAGAGGTTTTAATTAGGACGTTTACACAGTAATTAACTAGGTTTGAACAGCTAGGATTCGATTGTATTCTCTTTACACTCTTTTCTCCATTAATCCGTGCAATATGCCTAATCCATATAAAGCGTCCACTTCTTTATCGTGTTCATTATAATAACTTTAGTCTTGCTTGGTGACCAGATATAAATACCTAGTCAGGATCCTTTACCGCTCCATTTCCTTCTCCTCGTACCTACAGTACCTAGTACGAGTAATCCTTCGTTTCGGGACACCGACTGGATTCTGATTTGGTAGGTACCTAGATAAACAAAATACACCAGAGATTTTTCCGAAAGGCGAAATAGCGAACCTAATTGTATTGTAAGAACTGTAGTAGGTATGCGGTCTATCTTCTTTGATCTTACGAATTCGAATCAATTTACAGAATGCAACATAATTATATTCCTACCTACTTTGTACATATCTTTTCATAAATTATCGTAAAGTCCAAGTAAGTAGCGACCTAGATAGGTACCTGCCTACCGAAGTCTAAAACATCAAGATTTGATTTAACTATCGATATCAAGCATGAAACTAAAATGTTTGTTTTGTGTATCCCTTGCCGCTGTATCTATCTTGTGGCGTGATACATTTTAGCTCTCATTGGTTAGTGGTGTTATGTCACACTATCGCGTAGGGATATATAATAGTGCTATTCCATGTGAGTTCGATTTATATGCACCACTTCAAAATTTTCAACACTCCTGATGGAGAAAATTAATAATGTTTGTGGTAAGGTTTAGTCGAGGGGTAAGGCTCTCAACTAGCAATCCGGAGTTGCGAGTAAATTTTATTCAATTAATTTGTCTTATTTCACAATCAATTCATTTAAATAATCTGTTGTGCACTTGTGGCGCATCGCACAGTGAAAGGCGCTCTGAGTAAAACCACCGCTCAGAATTGAAACGTTGCTTTAAATAATTTTAGCTATATTTAGTAACAAGATCTGAATAGCCAGTTATTTTTTTTTAAGTTTTCTTGAGAAACTGTTTTTCACCTTCCGTACAAATCAAATTGGTGTGGCATGGAGTTATCAAAATATTGATCGATGAAAAACATGAAAAAATAAATATATTTTCTTCTAAGTTATAATGTAATAAAGCTTTGTATTGGGTTTTGGACATTTTGAAGTCCGTTTCTACATTAAAAAATATATTATGTTGCCCTACGAAAAGTTGCGGTTTCGGAATTCGGTTTTGTTACCGAAATATACGAACATTCTTATCATATCTCACTCCAAATCTTTTATATATTTTTTTAATAGTAACATTTCGATATTTATGATATTGTGATATTTCTACAAACCATAAAAAGTGTTTTAAGGGGCGCCCACATACTTGTCTCGGCTCGACAAGCGTCCGCAAGCGTTTGGCTTGGCTTGAATAGTATAGGCTTGCGATAGCTTGCTGCCGATCAGGCCGGGGTCCGGTTGGTATTCTGTCCACAAGGCGCGGCAAGAGTTTTTAACTTGCGCCTTGTATGGCAATTAACCCTGAGAAGAGTACAACTCCGAGCTGTTTATAGTAAATATCGTAAAAATGAATAACTGGACCAACGATAATCATTTTTTTAAATTATATCAAGCAGGGTCCTGTGTATGGATTTATTTATTTAAAAAAAATATGTAATTAATTCAAGTAAAATAGTTAATTTTTATATGAAAAGGAACAAGACACAGAAAAATAAATAAAGTAACGGTCGCAACTGGGTCTCTCGTATATCCGGGACGAATGCATTATACCACTCTTTTTGTGTGTGAATACCGCACAAGAGTCTCAACTGCTCCAAGCCATCTGGAGCCAGTAAGACTATGGCATCCCCAATTGGGGTATGTTGTGAGGCTGGAGGTAGTGGAGGAGGGGAAGATAAGTAAATGGGGAAGAGGAAGGTAAGGAAGTACCTAGCTATTTAGATCTGATCACTAAACACGGCTACAGCCATTTCAAGCAACTTTTCTGCTAGCGAGAGCACTTATTTTTAAGTTGTTTCTGACGATTTAAAATTTCACAATTAACAATATTATCTTCAACTATTTTTCCCATAGTTTTGGCAGCAATCTTTTTACATTATTTTAAATTTCTTCTCAAATTATCAATAAAATTAATTTACTTAATCTTTTTTTTGGGAGATTTCTTCGTTTCGCTTTTAAATAGAAATAGGAAAAATGACAGCTGTCACAGCTAATGTAGGCCTCGACGTCCGCCAAGCGCGTAGATGCCGACGTTTGGCTTGCCTACGCTTACCTAGGCTTGCGTTGCCACAAGTGTCAAGTGGCAAGTGTCTGGGCGTAGCATTCACTTTTCGTCGGGACAGTTTTTTTTTCGAGCTTGTTGCCGTGAATTCAAGGTAAAATACTTTATTATTTGAGGTGATTTTTAAATTATTAAGAAAGCGGTGTAAGTGGTGTAAACAAAGTGATTTGTTTTTATTTAATTTGTTTTTATTATTAGAAGTGAGTGCATATAATAAAGACTTCACATTTATCGTTCTCGATGGTAGTCAACGCGCATGGACTTGGCACGCGTGAATCGAATGTTACCTACAGGCTGTTTCAAAGTTCGTTCGTCGCTCAACAATATTAAAATATTTAGGTACTACTATTTCGGATTTCTTTCGGAAACTGCTTCCTTGAACCCATTATTAGAACCATTTAGCGCCCTTGAGGTGATCTTTCACAAAAACGGCGCTCTACAAATTATCCAATTATTATTATTAGTTTTATTTGCCTGTGATTAATTAAGATCGTTAATTAAGCTAGTGTGTGTCGGAGTAATGTAAGCTTAATCGATAAATACTGAAAATATGCCTTCCGTTCGATGTTTCCTGCTTTAATTAAGACAGTTACTATTGGCACACTGCGTTAATTGTATCATTTTGTGGAACAATAAAAGAAATAAGTTTTAATCGAATACTAAATGTTGTTTTATTAATTTAAAACCAGGAATATTTCTGTGTCATTTATGAAAATGAGATGTAGTATATGCAGTTCTACTATAAAAGGTAAACAACGTGTTTTTATTTTATTTAATGGTGTTACTAAGGTTAGGTAAAGAGATGCAACTCGGTAAAAAAAACTTAAATATTTAGAAAATAAAATTGGTATAAATAGGTATTCATCAAAATTAACAATTAATTATGGGAATAGAAGTATAATCTGATTACTATAACATGAAGGCCATTTTTGTCTAAATATTGACGTAAATAAACTAACGTGAAGTTGACAACACGCCGATAATGTTAAATGCTAATGAGTAATGCCACGCTAAAAAAATGGTCACCAATATAATTCGTCAAATCTTCTTGCAAAAAATTTACAATCCGGCAGGATCAGTCCCCTCCCCAGAATAGCTAGTACGATGTTGAAGCGTCGTTTTAGGGAATATTTATGAGTAGGGCCGTAGATATATTTATTTTCAAATATATTGACTTAATATTTAATATACGTAATAAGAATAAGTATGCAAAGACATTTCAAGAAATAAAGGAAGTGAGAAATTCACTTTATATCTCCTAATGGAGAATTGTGATAAAAATTATTCATCTAAATGTTACAGATTTTAAATTTATTGTGTTTTTGTTGCTGTAAATGCTTAATTTTTTCCTAATTTTTAGTCGAATTACACATTTTTGTCGAAATCATAAAAATATATATTTTCAATTCATAAACGTTTCCACTTCTTTAGTAATTCCTCTTTTGGTTTGCTTTTATTACCACGCACAAGTTTCATCATGAAAAAGATTTACGGCAAATAAATTACTTTGCGAACTCCATATATTATACTTTTGCATCAAATATGCACTCACTCATTCAAGGCTTCGTTCGGCCAATAGTGTTATACGAAAGAACTCACACAATCACAGACCAAGTTTTACTCCCCACACGATGCAATCTCTGAGAACAGGAATTGCATAGAAAATTAGTGCGAGAAGCAACTACATTAAATGGAGCATGGGGTCTAGTATTGTATTTATTGGGTACTTACTAGGTCAGGGCTGCCTGACCAGATCTGAATAGCCAGGTACTTTCCTCTTCCCCCTATCCTTCCCCTCCCCGCTACTTTCATCCGCAGAACATAACCCAATTGTGGACGCCATAGCCTCACTGGCTCCAGATGGCTGGGAGTTGAGACTCTTGTGCGGCATTCAAATGTCAACTGAAAACAATACAAATAACTCCTCGATTTTTTAAATATATTTTTTTATGTGAATACATCACAAGAGTCCCGAGTGCTCCCAACCGCCTGGAGCCAGTGAGACTATGGCATCCAAAATAATTGGGGTATATTTTTATAAACTTATATGTGACACCTCACAAGAGCGTCCCTGCCTGTGCAGTGTACAGACAGGGGAACTATGTCACCACCCGGTTGGGCGGCGTTGTGAGGCGGATTAAGGTAGGGGCTGTAGGAAGGGATTTATTAATGCGGGCCTTGAAGAGGCTCGGATTATAGGAGGGAGGAAAAACATATGCCGGTAGCTCGAAATTGCTCGTTGATAAGCCAAAAGTATTGGAGAGAGGAAGGAGATGTGGAAGAGAAAGGTGGGGAAGTACCTGGTCACCAAACACGGCTAAAGCCATTTCAATCACATTTTCAATTCTGAATGATGTTATTACACCAGGGCAATACTGAGAGTTCCCTCCAATCTGGAACATATCGCAAATATACCTTATATTATTTTTTAAGATAAATTGTGAAATAATACAATGCCATATCTGCTTTGTTACTTTTATCTATGGTTAAAACCATGTAGGTGCCTACCTAACACAAAAGTTAAAATGTGTACCGGAACAGGGAAGATAGGCCATTAATCATTGTTAGTTTGTGTGTAGTGTCGCCAACATCATATAACCTTACAATGCATTGCATCTACACTCCTGCATAGTCACCAAACGTACAACCCGTGCAGTATGGTCTAAGCTCGATGACAGTTGGCACGCTTCCATGCCATATCCGCTTTGTTTCTATTATCTATGGTTAAAACCATGTAGGTGCCTACCTAACACAAAAGTTAAAATGTGTACCGGAACAGGGAAGATAGGCCATTAATCATTGTTAGTTTGTGTGTAGTGTCGCCAACATCATATAACCTTACAATGCATTGCATCTACACTCCTGCATAGTCACCAAACGTACAACCCGTGCAGTATGGTCTAAGCTCGATGACAGTTGGCACGCTTCCATGCCATATCCGCTTTGTTTCTATTATCTATGGTTAAAACCATGTAGGTGCCTACCTAACACAAAAGTTAAAATGTGTACCGGAACAGGGAAGATAGGCCATTAATCATTGTTAGTTTGTGTGTAGTGTCGCCAACATCATATAACCTTACAATGCATTGCATCTACACTCCTGCATAGTCACCAAACGTACAACCCGTGCAGTATGGTCTAAGCTCGATGACAGTTGGCACGCTTCCATGCCATATCCGCTTTGTTTCTATTATCTATGGTTAAAACCATGTAGGTGCCTACCTAACACAAAAGTTAAAATGTGTACCGGAACAGGGAAGATAGGCCATTAATCATTGTTAGTTTGTGTGTAGTGTCGCCAACATCATATAACCTTACAATGCATTGCATCTACACTCCTGCATAGTCACCAAACGTACAACCCGTGCAGTATGGTCTAAGCTCGATGACAGTTGGCACGCTTCCATGCCATATCCGCTTTGTTTCTATTATCTATGGTTAAAACCATGTAGGTGCCTACCTAACACAAAAGTTAAAATGTGTACCGGAACAGGGAAGATAGGCCATTGATCATTGTTAGTTTGTGTGTAGTGTCGCCAACATCATATAACCTAACAATGCCCTGCATCTACACTCCTACATAGTCACCAAACGTACAACCCGTGCAGTATGGTCTAAGCTCGATGACAGTTGGCACGCTTCCATGCCATATCCGCTTTGTTTCTATTATCTATGGTTAAAACCATGTAGGTGCCTACCTAACACAAAAGTTAAAATGTGTACCGGAACAGGGAAGATAGGCCATTGATCATTGTTAGTTTGTGTGTAGTGTCGCCAACATCATATAACCTTACAATGCATTGCATCTACACTCCTGCATAGTCACCAAACGTACAACCCGTGCAGTATGGTCTAAGCTCGATGACAGTTGGCACGCTTCCATGCCATATCCGCTTTGTTTCTATTATCTATGGGTAAAACCATGTAGGTACCTACCTAACACATCAGTTAAAATGTGTGCCGGAACGGGGAAGATAGGCCATTGATTGTTGTTAGTTTGTGTGTAGTGTCGCCAACATCATATAACCTAACAATGCCCTGCATCTACACTCCTACATAGTCACCAAACGTACAACCCGTGCAGTATGGTCTAAGCTCGATGACAGTTGGCAAACTTCCATGCCATATCCGCTTTGTTTCTATTATCTATGGGTAAAACCATCTAGGTACCTACCTAACACATAAGTTAAAATGTGTACCCGAACAGGGAAGATAGGCCATTGATTGTTGTTAGTTTGTGTGTAGTGTCGCCAACATCATATAACCTAACAATGCCCTGCATCTACACTCCTACATAGTCACCAAACGTACAACCCGTGCAGTATGGTCTAAGCTCGATGACAGTTGGCAAACTTCCATGCCATATCCGCTTTGTTTCTATTATCTATGGGTAAAACCATGTAGGTACCTACCTAACACATAAGTTAAAATGTGTACCGGAACAGGGAAGATAGGCCATTGATTGTTGTTAGTTTGTGTGTAGTGTCGCCAACATCATATAACCTAACAATGCCCTGCATCTACACTCCTACATAGTCACCAAACGTACAACCCGTGCAGTATGGTCTACGCTCGATGACAGTTGGCACGCTTCCATGCCATATCCGCTTTGTTTCTATTATCTATGGGTAAAACCATCTAGATACCTACCTAACACATAAGTTAAAATGTGTACCGGAACAGGAAAGATAGGCCATTGATTGTTGTCGCCAACATCATATAACCTATCAATGCCCTGCATCTACACTCCTACATAGTCACCAAACGTACAACCCGTGCAGTATGGTCTACGCTCGATGACAGTTGGCACGCTTCCATGCCATATCCGCTTTGTTTCTATTATCTATGGGTAAAACCATCTAGATACCTACCTAACACATAAGTTAAAATGTGTACCGGAACAGGAAAGATAGGCCATTGATTGTTGTTAGTTTGTGTGTAGTGTCGCCAACATCATATAACCTAACAATGCCCTGCATCTACACTCCTACATAGTCACCAAACGTACAACCCGTGCAGTATGGTCTAAGCTCGATGACAGTTGGCAAACTTCCATGCCATATCCGCTTTGTTTCTATTATCTATGGATAAAACCATCTAGGTGCCTACCTAACACAAAGTTAAAATTTGTAACGGAACAAGGAATATAGGCCATTAATCGTTGTTAGTTTGTGTGTAGTGTCGCCAACATCATATAACCTAACAATGCCCTGCATCTACACTCCTACATAGTCACCAAACGTACAACCCGTGCAGTATGGTCTAAGCTCGATGACAGTTGGCAAACTTCCATGCCATATCCGCTTTGTTTCTATTATCTATGGATAAAACGTTCCTGACGAACGAGGATGCAGTTCCTGCTACCTTATTTTTATTATTATTATTGTTTTGTCTTCTTGCTATCTCTTTCATAGTACTATATCTAATTACATTATTTATACCATATTATTATATATTACTCATATTTGTATAATTTACTACCGTTTTCTAATTCATTTGATATCAAGCAATTCTTGCTACCATTTTGTTTTTACTTCTTGCTATCTCATTAATAGTACTACATCTAACTACAACATTTGTACTATATTATTTATATTAAATGAAAAAACATACACTTAGTAAGACACCACTTTATTTTTGAATCAATAACGATAGCCAACCGGGTTTCGCTTGTCCCAAGCTTCATCAGGGCTAAATATCAACTAAAGCTAATTAGATACAGGCACATATAAATATAGGTAAATGAAAACAAAGAGTGAAAGAGATACAAAACAGATAGAAAGAGATGCAAATAGAAAAGGTGGAGACAAATTATTAAGGATGATGAGGAGGGAGGGGGGGGGGAAAGGAAATAACAGTTTCAGCGGCGGAATAAATTTAATATGGGACTATCAGATAAATTAATTTGGTTATTTATTATATTTAAATTATTATTAACTGCTTTTTTTATTTCAAGGGCTTCCAAGTTGTTTAATCTAATTCCAGATCCATTTTTATGCAATATTTTAGTTCCAGAGATTTTATCGAATGAATGATTAGATTCTATTAAATGATTCGCAAATTCTGAAAAGGCATTATTGTTTAAACATCGTATATGTTCTTTTACTCTTAAGTTGACATTCCGGGCCGTTTTTCCGATATAAAAAGCAGAACAATCATTACAATTAAGTTTATATATGCCCGAGTGGCTTAGTTTATCGTCTTTATCTTTAGTATTAATTAAATATTTTCCTAAATTATTATTAGTGTAAAAAGCGGGTTTTATTTCAGATGGGAATTTTTTAACGCTTAAAGAAGAAAAGTTATTTGTATACAGAACTCTACGCCATTGGAATGTTTGATTTATGTTTATATTATTAGGGTTATAAGATTTGTTAAATAGAAATTTATTTGATGCTATTTGTTTCAATTTTTTATTAAGAATATTGTCTATTATTTTTGTATCATACCCGTTGTTTAAAGCGATTTGTTTAATGATGGATAATTCGTTGCAAAAATTATTATTATTCAATGGTACGGTAACCAATCTATGAATCATGGAGTGAAATGCTGAATGTTTTTGGGATATAGGATGGTTGGATGAATTGTGAATTGTAATATCAGTATACGTGGGCTTACGATAGATATTAAATTCAAATTTATTGTTAATTATACTTAAAGTTAGGTCTAGAAAATTCAAAGTTAAGTTTGTACCTATTTCTACAGTGAATTGAATTTGTTTGTGAAAGGAGTTTAATATTTTAAGAAAAGAGTTTAATTGTCTTTCAGTGCCTGTCCAAATGCAAAAAACATCGTCAACATATCTTCTCCATAATAAAATATTCTTTAAGAGAGGTGAATTTGAAGCAAAAATATTGTTTTCTAGGTTATTCATAAAGATGTCAGCGATAAGGGGGCTTGTAGGAGCGCCAATTGCTAGTCCCTCTCTCTGCTGGTAAATAACATTATTGTATTGGAAGTAATTTTGATTCAAACAAATATTAAAAAGACGAGATAAATCATTAGCTAAATCTTTAGACAAGTGAGAATTATTCAGTAAATTAGAAATTAGGGTTTTGCTTTCAGTGACAGGTACATTGGGGAATAAGTTGACTACATCGAAAGATATTAATTTGCAATTACTGGGAAGAACCAGGTCCTTTAGTTCATCGATTAATGCTAATGAGTTTTTGATAGTATATTTTGGGAAAAACACATTGGCATCGTTAAATACTTTTGTTATAAATGAAGATAATTTAAAATTGGGGGAATTACAACAGGACACTACAGGGCGAATGGGGCAATTACTTTTATGGATTTTTAGAAATCCATAAAGTTTTGGTGCTTTGGGGTTTTTTGTTAAGAACTTTGTTTGGTTATAAGAATCATCCTGAAAAATAGAGTTTTTTGAATTTTTTATAGCACATTTTATACTATCTAAATATTTAGATGTAGGGTCAGATGGTAAGACACTAAACACATCATTTTTGATGAAATCTTCAATTTTTGTGTTATAATCACTTTTGTTTAATATGATGACAGTGTTGCCTTTGTCTGCTTTTGTTAAAATTAAGTTGTCATTTTTTAACTTATTCCGGATACTCTTCATGATGTGGGCTTCTGGATCTGTTTTAAGGTTAAGATTAAATTTTGGGATTAATTTTTTTAAATTTTCAGCACTTTTGTATAGAAACGGTTTTGGTTTATTATGCAGAGCAGTTTCGATGTCCACAGCAACGTTTTCAACAGCATTATCGAAGTCATTTTTATTATATTTTAAGTTATATTTAAGACCTTTAGATAAAAGGGAAATTTCTTGATTGTTAAAATGTCCAGAAGAAAGATTTTTGACACGGTCAAAAAACTGATGTGTAGGTTTTACATGGGCACTATTATCTAAAGTTTGTTGAATACTGCACAGATTTTTCAGTTTTTTGTTTAAGATCTCACGTTTTTTAAAAGCTTTAATAGAGACGAAGTTTCGGATTTTATCATCGAACAGGTCCCATTCGACAGGATGAAGTTCATGAACAAGTTCAATATGTAGGAGTTTAAGTTTTAATTTTATATTGTTCCGTTTTTTGTAGGCATTCTTGAGGTCTTCTTTCAGCCAGGCTATTTTAGCTTGGCACATTGATGATTTGGATAAACTGTCGTTTTTGATACGATTAAAATTTACATTAATATATTTTGGAAACACTTTGCACTTTAAACACTCTTTGTAAAAATATATATCTAAACACATAAGTCTGTATTTAATAGAATAGTTTTTATAATATTTTGCTTTTTTGGCAGTACTAGCCGATATAATATTTTCGAAGGAAGCAAATACTTTGGGGTGTGACATATTGAATGAAAAAACATACACTTAGTAAGACACCACTTTATTTTTGAATCAATAACGATAGCCAACCGGGTTTCGCTTGTCCCAAGCTTCATCAGGGCTAAATATCAACTAAAGCTAATTAGATACAGGCACATATAAATATAGGTAAATGAAAACAAAGAGTGAAAGAGATACAAAACAGATAGAAAGAGATGCAAATAGAAAAGGTGGAGACAAATTATTAAGGATGATGAGGAGGGAGGGGGGGGGGAAAGGAAATAACAGTTTCAGCTGAAAAAAACTGAAAAATCTGTGCAGTATTCAACAAACTTTAGATAATAGTGCCCATGTAAAACCTACACATCAGTTTTTTGACCGTGTCAAAAATCTTTCTTCTGGACATTTTAACAATCAAGAAATTTCCCTTTTATCTAAAGGTCTTAAATATAACTTAAAATATAATAAAAATGACTTCGATAATGCTGTTGAAAACGTTGCTGTGGACATCGAAACTGCTCTGCATAATAAACCAAAACCGTTTCTATACAAAAGTGCTGAAAATTTAAAAAAATTAATCCCAAAATTTAATCTTAACCTTAAAACAGATCCAGAAGCCCACATCATGAAGAGTATCCGGAATAAGTTAAAAAATGACAACTTAATTTTAACAAAAGCAGACAAAGGCAACACTGTCATCATATTAAACAAAAGTGATTATAACACAAAAATTGAAGATTTCATCAAAAATGATGTGTTTAGTGTCTTACCATCTGACCCTACATCTAAATATTTAGATAGTATAAAATGTGCTATAAAAAATTCAAAAAACTCTATTTTTCAGGATGATTCTTATAACCAAACAAAGTTCTTAACAAAAAACCCCAAAGCACCAAAACTTTATGGATTTCTAAAAATCCATAAAAGTAATTGCCCCATTCGCCCTGTAGTGTCCTGTTGTAATTCCCCCAATTTTAAATTATCTTCATTTATAACAAAAGTATTTAACGATGCCAATGTGTTTTTCCCAAAATATACTATCAAAAACTCATTAGCATTAATCGATGAACTAAAGGACCTGGTTCTTCCCAGTAATTGCAAATTAATATCTTTCGATGTAGTCAACTTATTCCCCAATGTACCTGTCACTGAAAGCAAAACCCTAATTTCTAATTTACTGAATAATTCTCACTTGTCTAAAGATTTAGCTAATGATTTATCTCGTCTTTTTAATATTTGTTTGAATCAAAATTACTTCCAATACAATAATGTTATTTACCAGCAGAGAGAGGGACTAGCAATTGGCGCTCCTACAAGCCCCCTTATCGCTGACATCTTTATGAATAACCTAGAAAACAATATTTTTGCTTCAAATTCACCTCTCTTAAAGAATATTTTATTATGGAGAAGATATGTTGACGATGTTTTTTGCATTTGGACAGGCACTGAAAGACAATTAAACTCTTTTCTTAAAATATTAAACTCCTTTCACAAACAAATTCAATTCACTGTAGAAATAGGTACAAACTTAACTTTGAATTTTCTAGACCTAACTTTAAGTATAATTAACAATAAATTTGAATTTAATATCTATCGTAAGCCCACGTATACTGATATTACAATTCACAATTCATCCAACCATCCTATATCCCAAAAACATTCAGCATTTCACTCCATGATTCATAGATTGGTTACCGTACCATTGAATAATAATAATTTTTGCAACGAATTATCCATCATTAAACAAATCGCTTTAAACAACGGGTATGATACAAAAATAATAGACAATATTCTTAATAAAAAATTGAAACAAATAGCATCAAATAAATTTCTATTTAACAAATCTTATAACCCTAATAATATAAACATAAATCAAACATTCCAATGGCGTAGAGTTCTGTATACAAATAACTTTTCTTCTTTAAGCGTTAAAAAATTCCCATCTGAAATAAAACCCGCTTTTTACACTAATAATAATTTAGGAAAATATTTAATTAATACTAAAGATAAAGACGATAAACTAAGCCACTCGGGCATATATAAACTTAATTGTAATGATTGTTCTGCTTTTTATATCGGAAAAACGGCCCGGAATGTCAACTTAAGAGTAAAAGAACATATACGATGTTTAAACAATAATGCCTTTTCAGAATTTGCGAATCATTTAATAGAATCTAATCATTCATTCGATAAAATCTCTGGAACTAAAATATTGCATAAAAATGGATCTGGAATTAGATTAAACAACTTGGAAGCCCTTGAAATAAAAAAAGCAGTTAATAATAATTTAAATATAATAAATAACCAAATTAATTTATCTGATAGTCCCATATTAAATTTATTCCGCCGCTGAAACTGTTATTTCCTTTCCCCCCCCCCTCCCTCCTCATCATCCTTAATAATTTGTCTCCACCTTTTCTATTTGCATCTCTTTCTATCTGTTTTGTATCTCTTTCACTCTTTGTTTTCATTTACCTATATTTATATGTGCCTGTATCTAATTAGCTTTAGTTGATATTTAGCCCTGATGAAGCTTGGGACAAGCGAAACCCGGTTGGCTATCGTTATTGATTCAAAAATAAAGTGGTGTCTTACTAAGTGTATGTTTTTTCATTCAATATGTCACACCCCAAAGTATTTGCTTCCTTCGAAAATATTTATATTAAGCACATTTACCATTTTAACTACATTTGGAATCGCATTTAATTATATATTACTCGGGAACCAACTTCTATACAACACACAACCAACACATACTTATGATTCAATTAAATTATGATACCGGAAATGATTCCGGCATAGATCTTAACATGAATGTCATTGATGATATGAACAATCTAAATAACTATAAATGGTGTGCTTACGGCGTTAAAATTATACACCAAAATATAAGAAGCATTTCTAATATTGACGATTTTTTAATTTTTCTGGATCAATTCAATTACCAATTCGACGTTATTATTTTATCGGAATGCTGGCTTAGTAAAGATTACACCTCAAAAGTTATTCACAATTACTCTGAACACCACACAAACATATATCTTAATAAGTCTAGCGGGATCGTTGTATACATCAGAGACGGACTTCAATCTCAAGTTGATGAAATTTTCTTATCACAAGCCAACTGCCTGAAAATTGTATTGAATAATAATCTATGTATTTTTGCAATATACAGATCACCCTCTTTTCAAAATATTGACACTTTTCTGAATTCACTCCAATCAATTATCAACAGCTCAAAAAATATAGAACGGCAAATAATTATAGGCGACCTCAACATCAATACAATTACCGAATACCACCGCCAATCCAACGATTACCTATGTTTGCTAACTGAAAATGGGTTCATTCAGACAATTATTAGCCCTACTCGTGAGCAGGGCATGAGTAAATCTTGTCTTGACCACATCAACGTCAAAAAAATTAACCATGTTGACTCATTTGTCATTCACTCTACAATCTCAGATCACTATACAACAGCACTCTGCCTTAAAAACAAACCTCCTAATCCTGCTAAAATTAAACATGTTGCAAGAATAAACTATAATAACTTAATTGAAGACTTGAGCTCAGAAAACTGGCAAAATGTTCTAGACCAAACTGATGCCGACTCATCGATGAATGAATTTATCACTAAATTACATTCATATATTTCTAAACATACAAGCAATAAACTTATACCACATAAACAAATAAAACTTACGCCATGGATCACCCCTGGCCTTATCAAATCGATTAACATTAGGAACCAACTTCATAAAAAGGCGAATAGGTGCCCTGAAAATATTATAGTACAAGCTCATTACAAAAATTATAGGAACTTTTGCAAAAAACTAATAAAATCGGCCAAAGAAAATTATTATAAAAAAATAATTTACGAAAATAACTGTACTCCAAAACGTTTATGGGAAGCATTTCGCAATATAACTAAAACAAAAATAAATAAATCTTCCGATATTAAATCACTGAACATCAATAACGCGAACACCTCAGACCCAAAAATCATTGCGAATTTTGCCAATAACTATTTCACGTCAGTGGGAGTCACACTTGCGAAAAAAATTCTCAACAATCTTAATACAACAGAATCCGATCTCGCTAAGTTAAAAATCTCTAATTTCGGTCATAAATTAGAAAACATCCAAACAACTTCAAACGAAGTCATAAATATAATTGACGAACTCAAGTCATCGAATGCTTGTGGTCCTGATAACGTTTCATCAATTCTGCTAAAAATTACTAAATCCTTCATAGCAACTCCAATCGCGTATATTTCCAATCTAAGCTTCAATTCAGGAAAATTTCCAAATCATTTAAAACACTCTATTGTTATACTGCTTCGCAAAAATGGAGATAAATCGCAGATACACAATTACCGGCCAATTTCTTTGCTCAATTCAATCTCGAAAATTATTGAGAAAATTGTAAAGAATCGTCTAAGTCATTACCTTGAAAAAAACAATATCCTTTCCAATAGACAGTATGGCTTCAGACCAGGATTGAACACTGAAAATGCCATTACAAACCTGACGAAAATCATCTCCAACAATATAGATAGAGGAAGAAAATGCATTGCGCTCTTCTTGGATCTAGCCAAAGCGTTCGATACTATCTCACACAAAATTCTCTTGAAAAAACTACAGCGCATCGGCATTCAGGGTCAGCTACTTAAGTGGTTAGGTAGTTATATAGAAAATAGGAGCCAAAGAGTGAATATTAACGATACTCTAAGCGATCCGGCTGATATAAACTTTGGTGTACCTCAAGGAAGCACTCTAGGACCACTTTTATTCAATATCTATATAAATGAATTATGTAACAGTTCATTTGCCGATCATATTATCACCTTTGCCGATGACACAGTATTATTATTTGAAGGCAAAAATTGGAATAAAGTTCATAGTAATGCAGAAATTGGTATTAACAAGGTAAAACAATGGCTAGATAATAATCTTCTCACTCTCAATACTGACAAAACTAAATTCATTTGCTTCAGTGCAACTCAAGCGGGACAACCAAGAGAAACTCAAAGAATTATTATACACCATTGCAATGACCCAAACACTTGCAATTGCAATACCTTAGAGTATGTGGATAGCATAAAATATCTAGGAATTATTGTAGACAAGAATCTGAGATGGAATGAACATATCTATTCAATCTCCACAAAGGTCAGAAAACTCACGCATCTTTTCATGGCGATTAGAAATATTCTATGCGCAAAAGATCTAAAACTAATGTACTATGCCATGTGCAACTCTTTACTTGAATATGCATCTTTAGGATGGGGAGGATGTACCAAATCAATTCTGGACCCCTTAGCCAAAGCACAGAAATCACTACTAAGGGTCATACTTAAAAAACCATTTAGATACCCCAGTAATGATTTATTCAAAGAGATAGGAGTTCTGGATGTGAGGCAACTATTTATAAGAAAAGTTATATTATACACACAAAAATATCGTCACCTCTTCCCCTCCGTAGAACATTATCACAACACCCGACATGCAGGGAGGAATCCAATAGTTCCACTTGCTACTATGACATCCCTTGCTCAAAGACAATATTCTTACCTAGGTCCAAAAATGTTCAACCTTATACCCGGTTCTTGGAAATTGAAAAGTGGAAGCGTCCTGCGTAAATTAGTCAATGATTGGATTCTAAACTTAGGGAGAGTCGAAAGTGAACGTATGCTGTATAACTGTTAAACAAAATCACCAAACTTTCCTGATCACTAGACCAAAATTCCTACCACACTTCATTGAGTTCTGATATTGCTCCGCAATGTTTCGACATCCATTCTGATGTTTTTATACCTTCTGATGTTTTTCAACCTAAGATTTATGGTTATGCGCCCCTGAAGCCTGTCTGCTCATTAGGTACATCACTACTGTAAAGCGTATCACATTTGTACTTCGCACACTAACTCTGTGTGACACTTGGTACCTACTACGGTAATGATTTATAATAAATACATAACACAATATGGCGCACGAAGTAATGCACCAATTTCACCAAAGTAGCACTAAATCAGGTACTATGTATTTATATTCATAGTTTATGTTTCATAGTTTATATTTCTATCTATATATATAGTTATTGTTTTTACATTTTAGCAGTAGTTCAAGAAATGAGCGCGGTGTATATTCGTATTGTCGTATAATATAATTTGTTCTGAATTCATGTTTTAATTCAGTGAAAACAATCATGCACATAATTTATTACACATTCTAGTTACAACGCTTACCTCATACTCTGTAAATTTTAATATTTTATGTTACCAGGTTAATTCGGTAAATCCGATTATAATATATGGTACCAGATTAATTTTTTCTACTTCTCACAAAACAATGTATGTGTACTTATATTTATTATATACATTTTCTTTATTACACAACTTAGTTTCAGAGAAAAATGAAACTTTTTTTTTTTTTGGTTTTTGTTATGTAATTACGTACATTTCAGTAATAATATGAGCTAAACATGTCAATTTGTCTGTCCTAGAACGGGAAACTTTCCTAGCTGGACAGGCAAAGCATCCAATATGTAATATGTACTTTCTTTTGATAAAAAAAAAAATAAATAAAAATAAATAAATAAATAAAAAACCATCTAGGTGCCTACCTAACACAAAGTTAAAATTTGTAACGGAACAAGGAATATAGGCCATTAATCGTTGTTAGTTTGTGTGTATTGTCGCCAACATCATATAACCTAACAATGCCCTGCATCTACACTCCTACATAGTCACCAAACGTACAACCCGTGCAGTATGGTCTAAGCTCGATGACAGTTGGCACGCTTCCATGCCATATCCGCTTTGTTTCTATTATCTATGGGTAAAACCATGTAGGTACCTACCTAACACATCAGTTAAAATGTGTGCCGGAACGGGGAAGATAGGCCATTGATTGTTGTTAGTTTGTGTGTAGTGTCGCCAACATCATATAACCTAACAATGCCCTGCATCTACACTCCTACATAGTCACCAAACGTACAACCCGTGCAGTATGGTCTAAGCTCGATGACAGTTGGCAAACTTCCATGCCATATCCGCTTTGTTTCTATTATCTATGGGTAAAACCATCTAGGTACCTACCTAACACATAAGTTAAAATGTGTACCCGAACAGGGAAGATAGGCCATTGATTGTTGTTAGTTTGTGTGTAGTGTCGCCAACATCATATAACCTAACAATGCCCTGCATCTACACTCCTACATAGTCACCAAACGTACAACCCGTGCAGTATGGTCTAAGCTCGATGACAGTTGGCAAACTTCCATGCCATATCCGCTTTGTTTCTATTATCTATGGGTAAAACCATGTAGGTACCTACCTAACACATAAGTTAAAATGTGTACCGGAACAGGGAAGATAGGCCATTGATTGTTGTTAGTTTGTGTGTAGTGTCGCCAACATCATATAACCTAACAATGCCCTGCATCTACACTCCTACATAGTCACCAAACGTACAACCCGTGCAGTATGGTCTACGCTCGATGACAGTTGGCACGCTTCCATGCCATATCCGCTTTGTTTCTATTATCTATGGGTAAAACCATCTAGATACCTACCTAACACATAAGTTAAAATGTGTACCGGAACAGGAAAGATAGGCCATTGATTGTTGTCGCCAACATCATATAACCTATCAATGCCCTGCATCTACACTCCTACATAGTCACCAAACGTACAACCCGTGCAGTATGGTCTACGCTCGATGACAGTTGGCACGCTTCCATGCCATATCCGCTTTGTTTCTATTATCTATGGGTAAAACCATCTAGATACCTACCTAACACATAAGTTAAAATGTGTACCGGAACAGGAAAGATAGGCCATTGATTGTTGTTAGTTTGTGTGTAGTGTCGCCAACATCATATAACCTAACAATGCCCTGCATCTACACTCCTACATAGTCACCAAACGTACAACCCGTGCAGTATGGTCTAAGCTCGATGACAGTTGGCAAACTTCCATGCCATATCCGCTTTGTTTCTATTATCTATGGATAAAACCATCTAGGTGCCTACCTAACACAAAGTTAAAATTTGTAACGGAACAAGGAATATAGGCCATTAATCGTTGTTAGTTTGTGTGTAGTGTCGCCAACATCATATAACCTAACAATGCCCTGCATCTACACTCCTACATAGTCACCAAACGTACAACCCGTGCAGTATGGTCTAAGCTCGATGACAGTTGGCAAACTTCCATGCCATATCCGCTTTGTTTCTATTATCTATGGATAAAACCATCTAGGTGCCTACCTAACACAAAGTTAAAATTTGTAACGGAACAAGGAATATAGGCCATTAATCGTTGTTAGTTTGTGTGTATTGTCGCCAACATCATATAACCTAACAATGCCCTGCATCTACACTCCTACATAGTCACCAAACGTACAACCCGTGCAGTATGGTCTAAGCTCGATGACAGTTGGCACGCTTCCATGCCATATCCGCTTTGTTTCTATTATCTATGGGTAAAAGTTTGTTGGTACCTATAAAAAAGCTAAAATTAACAATAAGTATTGAAAATTATTTTTTTCGAGATGGATGAAATTTTTCACTCTTTTATCTTTCGAAAAACTCTTCGAAAAAGTTTCATAAAGGATTGACTTGAAGACGCAACATTACTTTATTGTAAAGTACCAAATTCACAGCGCGTAAATATCTACATATTTGATATTATTATTTGTGCCATCTGGCGTCAAAAATATTAATAATTACACATTATTCCAATGGAAGTTTCCTACTTACCATAGGTCGAAAGTATGCTATATGTACACGAAACACCTCTCTGTGAAAAGCATTATTTGAGACCACGACGGGAAATTATATATAACGCATACATTGAGGACTGTCTTCAAACTATCGTCTGTATAGAAAAAAAATATGTCTTCAAAGTATGCTCTAGATGTATGTATCGATATATATTTTAAACGGTACATCATAGACGTATATAGCTGTGAGGGGGTAGTTTTTAAGGGTTGATTAAACAAAATGGCATTAAAAAAAAGTGTATATAATGTGGCTCAAAGTATGCTTTATACAAATATATATATATATATATATATATATATATATATATATATATATATATATATATATTACTTAATATATATATATATATATATATATATATATATATATATATATATATATATATATTACTTAAATATATATATTACTATATTATTATTATATATATATTACTTAGTGAAAATATTGGGTGGAACATGCATATTTTTTTTGGAACTGAAGTTCACAAGTGCCACGAAGTAAGGTTGTGGTGTTTCAAAGTTCGTCAAAATTGATTGACAATCAGAGACATTTTGATTTTTTATCATTTGAACAGTTCCAGTTAATCGCCGATTTTCGCCCCTTTTTGCTTTTGATTATTTTTGATCGGTCGTCAAGCTTAACACCACGATCGTTATGTTTGACGGCTGATCACGATTCGATCAAAATCTGAAATAGGTCGAGAGTCGTCGTTTAAAGGGGGATCTTTCAAATGACAAAATTTAAAGATGGCGTTGATCGTCGATTTGTGTCACTTAAGAGGAAGCTACAAGCCAAAAATGTGTATATTCTTCGTTTACCTTATATTGCAGGTAATAGGCATTAAAATCGCTTGACAAACGGAGTCTAGAAACGTTCGGTTTCAAGCACAAAACTGGTTATTATTTATTTGGTAAATAATTTTATAAGAAAGCAAAAAAGTTAATCAAGTCAAACTGTCACAGATAATCTTAGATATAATACCGTATTTTTTAAAGTGTAACGCGTTCATACATTTCTATTGGAAATTTTTTTTTTAGTAGTTTACATTTATATTTTTTATTGAGTAATTTATTTTTTTATTTGTATTCCACTCAAGCGAAACGATAGGAAAACCTTCAATTTATCTAAAGAATATTTTTTGGTATTCATAATGTACACCAATTCGTTATAAAGATTTATCAAAATAGTGATTTAGCACTAAGCTTCGGCTTAAACATGGTTCAGTTTGAAATACCCCAACCTAAACTATTTAACGACTGTAATAAATTGTGTTACTTATTTTGTTATTAATTCTTGGTTGTTTTGCACAATGCAATGTCAACAAAACTTTTGACATATTCCCTAATGTTTGTACTATTTATTATTCAATAGATTAACTGGTTAATTAACCATGAACTTGTTCTATTATTCTTGCTTTTTGGTTGATCAATAACAGGAGTGGCAACAAACCGTCAAAACTAGGAAAACCGACAATTATTTGGCAATTTGATTGATGTGGGATTCATGGTAATGTCAGAGAATTATTAATTTTTAAGGGATATCAGGAAAATCTAATTTTGATATTATTTCTATCTTGGCACAACGAATTTATTAATCCGTTATTCGAGTTTTTTGAGATATTTGAAGTTCGAAGGTTGATTCATTTCAGTAAGATTGTACTCAATGACTAAAGAATGCTTTTTCAACATTTTTCTGGATCACATTTTTTTAAGGACAATGGCGTCAGTATCATAATTGATAATTTACTCTTTAGTTCTTTACCCGAGTAGTAACAAAATTTAGGAATTCCAGTAGAAATTGAATATATTTTGATCTATCCAATGATTATTTTTAAAATATCGAACAAAATGTAAAAATGAATCTTGTTTACTCGGAATTATCAGACCGTTTTGCAATCTATTTTCTAATCTAGGTACCACTTAATCAAGTGAATAACTAATTTGACAGCCTCCGTCGTCGAGGGGTAAGGCTCTCAATTAGCAATCCGAAGATCGCGGGTTCAAATCCCGGCGTGTGCAAATAAATTTTATTTAATTAATTAAGGTTATTTTATTTCACAATTTATTAATAAAAAATAATATGTAGTATATTTGCAGCACGTTCCAGAGTGGAAAATACTCTCCGTATCGCCTTGGTGTAAGACTACCATTCAGAATTGAAAAGTTGCTTCAAATGGCTTTATCTGGATTTGTTGTCAATGTTGGAATAGCCAGGTACTTCCCCACCTTCATCTTTCCCATCTCCTTTCTCTTCACCACTGCCTTTAGCCTCAAAACATACCCCAATTAGGGATGCCTTAGTCTCTCCATAAAAAGAGAATATTAAAACAATCTAACCTGATTATTTAATCTCTCAATCTAATTTTTCACATTTTCCATCAACATTAACATTGTACGCAATTAAGCGCAGAGCGCGCTGTCGAACTCGCGCACCTCCATCCATTAATCACCCGTGGTAGCCATTCAACCTCTTGACTTGTAATTGCGAGGTGTCTGTAGGCACTTCTTCCTTTTGTACCGACTCCTATCACTAAATCAGATCTTAAATGGATTACACTGTGCTCGGAAATTACACACTTGAACGCTGCTGCACAAGGCCCATTATTCCACAAATCTTTCTGATTACTTGGCAGTGTTTGAGATTCTGCAGGTTGCACCTGTCCTTGCATCCTCGCGGTCAAGTAATCGTCTCTTGAGGAGATCTTGGTGCATTATCAAGACCACGAGGGTTTTATAATTAAACCTTGAAAGTTGCCGTTCGGAAACTCGCTGATCGATTTTCACGGTTTGTAATATGGGGGTTGATGCAATCGTGGAGAATCTCTTTTACTATCGGAAATAATTCATGATAATAAAATCCTCATTATGTTTTCATATCTCAATACGTTTGCATTACCATGGAGGCGTGACGCATCATGCGTGATCATGGACAATATATTAGGTATCGTAATTATAAATCTTTTTAGCTTTTATCCACATTATGTCTATCTTATGTATGGTATATTTTTAACTTGTTCCTTAATATTTATATTATCTGGGGCAGGGTGTTCAAATTGTCATTTTTGCACAGTGTTAAACCGTTTGTAAATTTCTCTTAATTATATTAAATAACACGAAATTGATTTTTAATTCTTTTGCGTGGTTACTTACCATTTATAGATTTTTTTTTTTTTTTTTATTTTTTATTTTTTTTTTTATTTTTTTTTTTTTTTATAAAAGAAAGACAAACATTCCCGGGTTACGAATAACCCAACAATGTTTGAAAATCTCCTACTACCACCACAGAAAGCCGAAAATGTTGCTTGTGTTGTGATGGAGGACTTAGCCAGCCGAGGAATCGAACACGCGACGCTCGGGTGAGACCCAAGCGCTATGCCCACTCAACCACTGACCGGTCAATTAGATAAACTATTTGGTCAGATACTGTTAAACTATTTTGAAATTACTATTTTAACTATATTAAATAACTTTAAATTGATTTTTTAATTCTTTTGCGTGGTTACTTACCCTTACAGATACTGTTAAACTATTGGGAAATTACTATTTTAATTATATTAAATAATTTTAAATTGATTTTTTAATTCTTTTGCGTGGTTACTCACCCTTACAGATACTGTTAAACTATTTGGAAATTATTATTTTTTTGGTAAACTAATGTTTTTAAGACAAGATTTTTTTATGCATAGCACAAAGGGTAACAATTATTTTACAAGCAATAATTATTCGCCTGAAACACTCATCCACATTGAAAAATCTCCTGATAAAAGATACATGACGCCAACGGGACTCGAACCCGTAATAATAATTTGAATAATTTCGCGGGTAAGAGATAAGCCGCCATAGCTCAGTGGTCAGAGCTGTCGACCGGAAATCGAAGGGACACGGGTTCGAGTCCCGTTGGCGTCATGTATCTTTTATCAGGAGATTTTTCAATGTGGATGAGTGTTTCAGGCGAATAATTATTGCTTGTAAAATAATTGTTACTATTTGGAAATTACTCTTTTAGTTGTGCTAAATAACATGAAATTGATTTTTCATTATTTTGCGAGTTACTAGCCCTTTCAGAGACTGGCTACTTAATAGTTAAGTTTGTCCAACCCTGAAGAACATCTATTTATTATAATTTATATAATTTAATATCTTCCCACGAGCTGAAGTCCCCGGCGTTTACCGGGCTCTACGCAAGATTTCTCAAAATCTTTTTTGGACAGTAATCTTCCTCTTGTTTTGAAGGTCAAGCCAGCCTCGGAATAAAATTGTAGATTTGTATACAAATAAAATCAACGCCGCCCGCCACAGACGCATTCTTTACTTAAATACATATATAGATTAGTTTAAAATGTAATAATCAACTTGTGTCTTTATTAGTATTTTATGGATATTGAGAATACCATACTATAAGTCTAACTATGCGCAAAATTCACTAATGGGAGACGCATTTGCAAAACATTAAACATCCTACGAGATGTAGACATTTCCAACTTTATCTTGAAAACATCTTAAATCAAAATGGCTGAGTCTATCTCTTGATGCAAACATTTGAGATACTTATTATGAGTGTTTATTGATATGAATCAGATACTTTGTGATGTAACATTATAATTTAAAACAAAACAATGACTTAGTAAACACCACAAACACAATGAGTGTTTTCACTGTGTTTATTGTTTATTTTGTTTTTGTTTATGTTGTATTATATACAATATACTTCGCCCAAATATCGATGAGTAATTATTTATTTGTATATTTTGTTTGGCTTATCGAATATTGATCTTATAAATAACTCTTCGATTCCTTATAATAAAATATATCTACCCTGAATAACAGTTTCATTTATTATTATAAGCAATAATTATTAGCCTTAAACACCCATACAATTGAAAAAATCACCCGAGAATAAATCAATGCCACCGACGGGAATTGAACCCCTCAGCCTTCTGATTGCCGGTCAGCTGCTCGACGAGATGTTTTCAATTCATATGGGTATTTCATGCTAATAATGATTGCTTATAATAATATGTTTTCCTTTGTGCTATGCATAAAATCCTTGACTTATAAACAATAGTTTACCATTAAAATAAAATAAAAGTTTGATGATTAGGTTAGCATTTAAAAAAAAAAAGTTCATTTTAACGTTAAACTGTCCGATCGTCGCTTTAACACGTACTTCTTCTTTCAGATGGTTCTGTCACTTCGACGATGATAACTACGTGAACGTTCCTCGCCTCGTGAAGCTACTTCAGGACTATAGCCCCAAGAGGGACTGGTACCTCGGGAAGCCATCCATTCAGGCTCCGTTGCAGATACTGAATCGCGATAACACCAAGGTATTTACTCAATCTATGTAACAGTATTAATACTTTATCTATTATATTCCTTAAAAATAGGTAAGCTGGTAGCATACACAGCACAGATGTAATGTAATAATTTCCTTTAATACAGTCATCTGCAAGGAAAGTGTTAAAGTAGTTATTGCTTTTATGTGTGAGTTTAATACATACAAATATTGAATTTCACTTTTGTTTTCGTGAATGAATGAATGCAAATCAATGCCGATCGAACTGAAACTCGGAAGATAGACTTGTTGTCGATGACAATGCATTCTATCATCTTGAAAGCAATCACGCATACTCACGGGACATGTACACATTTCTCTTAAATTGGATGACATTATAGTAGGTAATATACCAAATAATTGTCGGTCCTAAACAATCGGGATTTGGCGCAGTTGTAAGCGCGCTTAACTCCAGTCCCTGGGGAGGAAGGTTCAATCCTCAGTCAAACCATATAATTTAAAAGTTCATAGCAGCTTAAGAGCCGTCCCTGGGGAGGAAGGTTTAATCCTCAGTCAAACCAAAAACAAATCTTTGAAATTGGCTACTAGCCGGCCCAAGAAATGGCGCAACTAGTTCGAAAATTGAAAATAAATGTATGAAAACTTATTGTTTTTTACGGGTCGATTTTTTTTATTTATTTATGTGTTCGAATCTTTAGGACCTTTATATCGCCATTAGTTTTAAAAATAGTCTCCGAAAGTGAGGCACATGGAACCACATTTTGGATGAAAATAGTGGTCTAGAAAAACACAGTTTGCTAATTTTTTTACAAGATTTCCTCAAGTGGGTTTCTATAGACTACATTGTCAGCCGGTTGGATGTCGTTGTGAGCCGAGTTAAGTAATGGTATTTTTGGGATTGATTTGTAAATACAGGTCTTGTATAGGCAGTTGGTCGATGCTACTGTACTGATGCTACAGCACCGAGCTGGCTCCATTGCTCTGAATAGATAATACGCACTAGAAATGACTCCAATTAGATTTGAAGGAAATCAAGGTCGCAACTGACTACGATGCCCGCTGACGCCCACGTCGTATTTCTTGTATTATTCTTTATTCTGTGCTTCGTTGTGATATCTGTGAAATAAATATGGTTTGAGATTTTCACAGCCAACACGGCATAATACCTCAAAAATAAATCAGTATAAGATTTTTATTGCATTAGAAATGGGCATCGATCTATTATCGATAGATTAGTAATCAGAACAACCAACAATCTGAGGTATCTTTGTACCCAAAACAAGTATTTTAATGCCGAAGCCCATTGGTAAATATAAATATATTTGTCAGACTTGAAAACTGTACCTATAGGGTCAGCAGCTAACTTTTACGCCATTACAGCTACCGTAAGGAATGTTGATCTACAAATAATAAATAACTTAGTAGTTTTGGTATTGTACGTAATGTTAACGCTTAGTTAAACACTGAATGAATAATAGCTCTGAGCTGCTGCATTGTTTCACCACTTGAATGTTTTGTATTCATTCGGCCAACATTCACATTCATTCGTACTGTTCGTTCATTATTCATGGAGCAAACCAAACATCATGCCTGGCACTATCTGCCCGCCTTGAGATATCATCAGATGAGACATGCTACAGTACATCATATATGGAGCACCACGATTCTCGATATCACCAAATTCAAATCACGAACACGGTTGCTGTTCTTTTGTTTATTTATTTTCTCGCCATATGCTGTACAAACACCACCTTACACTTTTGAAAAGGTTGCTTGAAGAACTACGCAACAATTTTTTTTTTGTTGCAGCTTTTGTAAGAGTTGGACGTTTATTGTGTTTGCTTCACGATTATTCTTCGTTTGTCTCCAAGTAATATAAATTAGTTTTCTTAGTGCCCCTTAAGAAGGCGAGACACTCCACCGTGCCAGCTGTTTGTGCGAAATAAATATTTATTGAACTTGACTGGTCCGAAATGAGTTTTAATTTTTTTTCTTTCACTCCTAAAAGCAATAAGATTACTCAAGAATTACTTACATTATTATAGTTTTCTTTTCAGTTCTCTCCGATCAATCCTTTGGGTTCATGGTATTCAGTAGTATCTAATTTTCAAATGAACAACAACAACAACAACAACATTAAATAGATTCCTATTTTATTACCTTAACCGAATAACTTATAGTATAATATGAATAATTTCAATGTGAGGTAGTAATTGAATCCCAATTGCACAGTCACTTTTTCCAGTTTCTATCGAAATACCACTTCCACGGCAAATACCACTTTTGGAATGGGACCCCAAGAGGGACCTATAAAACTGTACATATTGAGTTGGATTTTAAACAGTTTAAATTCCATCTTAAAGTCACATTTAAACGAGCTCGTACTCTTATCACGTTATAAATATTTACAGACAACAATCTTAATATAGTAAGAGATAAAATGTAACAAATAAACGTAATAAGTTCAGTATTTTTATCGCACGTTTATTTAAATTGAAGGCCGTTCTTCAGAACGACAGTCAAACTTATTTTTTGAAAACAAACTGCAATTTGTTTTATCGATTATTTTACATAATAATATTCTGAGAGATAAAAACTGTGTGCTCATTATTCAATTGGTCCATTGATGCAAACAGCGGACCGTAAGCTCGATCGATTAGTATTGCGCACGGGGAGTATTATTATGATTCCTTTGAATATCATTACGTGGAATCCGGCGTACTGCAGGGCTCGGCACCGGGGCCCGTCTTGGCCCGTGGCGGGGCCATCGCGATAGGCCCGCGCTAGTCACGACCCGGTCCATCGGATAGGACGATGATGACCAGAAGGGTGAAACGGTCCCGATAAAATGTGCAGATTGCCCGGAGTATGCGAGGATGAGGAATGGCCAGCGGGTAACGGCGAGGAAATAAAGGAAGATGATTATGCAATGGGAGCGCTTCGAGTTCTCTTCGTGGAAACAATGCTTCTGCTGAATTAAAACTATAAGCTCATAAATATAAAACATGGAATGGCTCGCTTAAATTTTTCTAAATTAGTTAATTTTATTTTTTTATTCTTTGACTGTCAAATGTTTCGCAGTATCGCTGATGAGCTTGATCACGTTAACACGGTTTAACAGATGTGATACGGTATCGCTTCTAGACAAATACATATTTTTGTACGGATGATGGACAACTGTAAGGCTATAAGAAACGCTCGAAGAGAAGAAGGAAGAGGAAGCGCAACACGTCTGAATGCCCCAACAGTCACTCACATGACACTATCGATATTATGTTTGATTGATGATAAATAAAGGTATAATTTATTTTATAATGTTTAGCAAAATTATGCAAATGTCGGTTTAGTTACATTTGAAGTAATTAGTTTAATGCTCGGCTGACTTTATTTGTTTTCTCATTTTCTGGAAATCGTCAGTTTACATTTTATCAGTTTGTCCGTGTGTAGTATACCAAAAATAAAACCACTTTATTGATTTCATTCTTGTGACTCTACCCCTATTATGACGAGATAAAAAAAAATACTTATCTACATAATATAATATAGCAATGAATCATTTTTGAATAATTTTATTACAAACCTAGTAAAGACATTCCTGTTTTATGATCTGTTAATTCGTGGGAGAATTTCATCGTAATACCTACATTTCGATTAAAAAACTTCTTCACCCGTCCGTATCAGGGTAAGCCTGTCTAAAATAAGTGAAACAAAGTTATAAAGTTTTTTAATCACAAAATCAACAACTAAAACAGCGGTAAATCATTTTACACATTTCCATTTGTGTAGGCTTTATGGAGTTACTTTCACGCTGCCAGCATATGGAATACAGAGACACCCTACTACCAGTGGCGTGCAGTTCATAAAGGCTGCAAGCTGTGACCCCAAGAAAAAATGTGTTTTTTCCAAAAAATTTAGGAAAATAATACTAAAATATTCATTTCAAAATATTCAATGCACAAATCTCACTCGAATCGAGCAATGCACGCCACTGACTTGGACTGAGGAATTGCTCAGAGATGTGCTTTGCGCTATAACGAAAGGTAAACTGTGTGTAGTTTTTCAAGTTCTAGAATGAATTGCGCATTGCGTATTTGAAAATGACTATTTGATTATCATCTTTCGGTGACCAAGTTGTGGCCAACTGTGTTATTAACTGAATATTTTGTATATATTGACCGGTCGGTGGTTGAGTTGACAACGCGTGAGGGTCCCACCCAGATGTGCAATTCATCGGCTGCCTAAGTCCTTCACCACGACACGAGCAACATTTTCCGCTTACTGTGATGGTTGTAGGAGATTGTAAAATATTATCAGGTTATTCGTAATCTGGAAATGATTATCTTTTATTTTTTTTTATGGTTCGTTTTTCTTAGGAAAGGAACAGCTTTTCATCCTTAATGAACTGCACGCCACTGGTATTGTTACTACTACTTAATTATTTGAAAAGCACGAAGTGACCGATGCCAGTAGCCTTTCAACGACCACCCCGTTTACAAGGCCTTAATATTTAATGCTTTCTGGACGTGGGCACCTTTTAAAATGTTGCTAATAATTAAGGGGTGGAAGTGCATTTTCGGGGAACGGAAAACCCGCTTATTTCGCTGTTAAATTTAAGTACGTCATTAAACTTAATGATGTTTCACTTGCACCGTAAAATGGGTTCGAAATTTTGTATGAAAATGTTTTGGCATCTTCGTTTATTTAATTTTCTCTTTGTCTGACTGGCACTTAATTACTTGAGCTATACAGAAACAAAGACAGCAGAGTTAAGGAACGTTAGAACATTAGTTAATGTGGAGAAAATACAATTTAGGCTTTATAAAATCATATTTAAAATAAACCCAGTCCCTAAGTATCGATAACGGCAAATGGATTCAATCGAAATACGCTAGAAATAATGGTATTTTTCAATCGAAATACGCTACGTAAGCTAGAAATAATGGTATTTTTCAAAATGGCGTTCCATACTTTTCATTTACAAAAAAAAAAAATTACGTGTTATAAACTTTTTTTTATTGACTACTGATAACATCAGCTTGTCACAGATTCTACGTGGTTAAACCTATTTTGTTGTTTACAAACAATTGTATACACAGACATATATGTATTTTCACAACGACATACTTATCTTTGCAGTCGGTTGAAAAGAAATGGAAATAAAAAATAATTCGTCCTTTCGATAGTTCAGCTGGAGGAGATAAGTATGTCAATCTGTATTTACAATTTCTATTTATATGTCTCACTAATCAAATAACAATATCAGGACCGAGTCATTTAGATACTCACTTGTACTTAGATTACATGCTGTTGGCAATGATCGTAAATGTGCTCAACTGCACGGAATATAGTTACAAGTAGGCTATAGTAACATACTTCAATAATATTAACTAAGCTAATAATAATACTATTAATGAAATAAAAACAATATATTTTTTTGTTTAAAACCACGAATTTTTATTAATTTTAAGACCGACCGGTTTCGCTACACTCGAGCATCGTCAGGGTACAAAATTAAAAAACTGAAAAAAAAAATAATAATAATAATAATACTATTCTTCTGAATTTACTATTTTTCTATATGCATAACTAATAGCAATTTTTATTTCTTGATTACTGTTGCACTAAACTATTAAGTGTATTAAATGTTTGTAATGGAATAGAATATATAAATAAATGAAAAAAACATCTTTGTACTTAGTTTTTTTTTGTATATGGTTTTTTTCGTCGGAACGTTTGTGGGTGCCCTACTTCTGTTTATACACTTTTTCGGATTTGATACCGGTAGGTACTCGGTACCTTATTATTACAGTAATTTAATTTGCTCTCGTACTATGCCTATTCCTATTGCATTAATTCGCCCTCAAATTTGCAAACAAGATGGTAGGATTTTCTAAAGTTTATAGTAAAATGATATTACCTGGCTTCTTCTTCAAGGGAACATTATTTTAGTGAAAGCTTCCAAAATTAAATATATTTTTTCTGCTTTTAATTGTCCCTACTTTTCGAACTTACATATATTCCCTGATTCAATTAAGAATAAGCCGAGAACTTTAATCAAATTATACTAACTGACGAAAACACACATAGTTATAAAGTTACTATTATAAATTATTTAACTAAGGCTTAGTCTTAAGGGTTTAAATCCATGAATCTATTATTTTATATTATTGTGTATTCGCAAGCTTTACAAAATTTACTTGTTAAAGTTTCCAAGATGTTCTGGATCATGTGAGTGAATATAACAATGCTTGCTGGTGAGTCTATATATCCCTGTCAATTCGCTTTGTTAATCTTTTGTCTTACATCTACGAGATTCGAAGACGTGTACGTTATTTGAACTAGGGATATACGAATGTACGGCAAGGGTTTGGCGTATTCTTAGGAATGCTAGAGATAATGAGACAGTAATCATATACTAAACTTGATTGAATATAACATAATATACTGACTTATTCACTGCTTTATTATGATTATTGTTAGAGATGATTGGATACATACATCAGAGTAATGATACAAGTAAAAAAAACATTGAAATTTAAATTTTATTACATGTTGAAATGTTTTTTTTACCATACCGGATAGCTAGTACGAAGCAATACTTTACAGTTCCATCTATGGACGTAATTGGAGTAATTGTTCATGGCATTATTGATGTTCTTTCAGTGATTTTTTGTTTGGACATGTTTTCTCCATTGTCGAACTAAGCCAAAACATAATTACAATTACGCCACCTAGAATGAAAAAGTTAAATCCCGCTGAGTTATATGAGGTTTTTTCTTCTCTCTTTGCCGATTCGAATTAAGAAATTATGACTTGCTCTTTGTGCGATGGTATTATTGATTACCGTCTTCAACTCCAACGTATGTCCGATTGATGAGCTGTTGAGTTGTTTCTCCTTTTGGTGATTTGATGATGGTTGTTTGTCCGACTATCTGACTGACTGTCTGACTGATGATGTTCTTGGTTTTGTTTTGCAGCAGAAGATCTCGTTCTGGTTCGCCACGGGGGGCGCCGGATTCTGCATCAGTAGGTCCCTCGCCTCCAAGATGATGCCGCTAGCCAGGTGAGTGCCGACGATGGTTGCCGATGATTATCGATGATTGCCGATGATTTTATTCGATAAGGACGTCCCATTGTTATTTTAATTTCCAATTAATACTGAAGTTTCTGCTTTCTTCGAGGTATCATTGGATTTCAGCTTGTCATTTACTACGGTACGAATGTACCAAATCAAAACGTGAAACAGGTTTATGTTTCATACACCTTATTATAACATTGAATATAAATTCACGTGATCTTATAAATATTTTTAAATGCTTCATGATATCGTGATTAACACTCGTACTTCAAAATAATTATTTTTACAGATTCCGAAAAAACTATTTACATTTCGTTTTGTTTTTTGGCCTATTTTTAAACCACTGTTAAATCAAAATAATTTAGTTAGTGTTTTATTGAAGTTCCCTCAGGGACTATGTTATCTTTGTGGATGCTATGTTGGGGGTCATTTTGTGGAAAGGAAGGAGTGAATCTGGTCCTTGAATAGACCCATGTTTTAGGAGGGAGGGAACACAGAGACTGGAAAATCGTTCCACAGCCTAGTCGAGAAACGTGTGCTAATGTTGGGCGTACGTATGGCTTGTTTCCCGACTGTGCACCGGTGCCAAAGTAGTTATAGTAGTGCTAGTTCCTTGGATTCTCTTCCATTGAAACACCGGTAGAACAAGGACGGCATTCCCATCCGACGCTTGAGCTGGGGTGCCTGCGTGGGGAGTTCTTGTGATTTAAGCAGAGTTAGCAATTGTGTAACTTAATTAAACGATATCAAGTTCCACGTATAACGAATATACAATATTATTACCCCTTCTCGTTATCTCCGTTGTCAATTTAGCATAATTTAGAATGTCTCGCAGCAATAAAGCACTAAATTCATCTCCGGCGAATAAATGGTACCTGCCTAATAGTAAATTTATGTAAATTACTTAACCGTCCTCGGGTCCCTGTTCCCTGTTCAGGTGAAAGCCTGGACCTTAAATCCCCGACCTTCCCCGGCGGGACCCGTCAACCTCCAACCCTAGCCGTATTACATTTCCCGAGGTCAATCAATTTTAGTTAGAGGCGGCTACCTGCTTCCGAAAATCAGCTTTGATAGAAATTTATTTGCGGAGAAATGTAATAAGCCACGGAGCGATTAAGTTTTTAGTATTTTGTAAGTTATATATTATTTGATTTTGTGTCGAAAAAAGTCTGAACGGTGACTGAAACGGCAAAACATATTCGTGTTTTAGAAGTAGACCGATGAACACGCTTTTTGCTTGCATTCTTCTCGCATTCTTCTCAAAAATGTATGATGAAGTACTAGTGTGTATAATTTTTGCTTCTACCTATATAGCAAGGAATGCACATCAATCACAGATACACTTTAATTTTTTTAACGACCAAAGTAGAGATAAAACGGTAAAAGTTTGTTGTGGACACGTCCGTGTGTCGAAATAAGCTCAACCATGTCTTACTTCTGGTGAAATATTGATCAAACGTTTTCAAATATCGAAATTCCTTCTTGAATAGATAATCAATTTTATTGGCCTGTCTGAGATCTGGGCTGCAAAAGTCTGATGTAAATTCGTATGACAACCGTTTTCTTTCAAATCGATATAGATCACCCTTCTAGTGATTTTCTATCGAATTTGTGTATATCTTTATAGTAAAATTTTCTTCCTTACTGTTTTGGCATTGTTGTTTACTGTGCGTAAAATTCCTGCCGCGTTAAATGTAATTCCCGGTTGCATTTCATCTGATGGTCCCCAGATATTTATTTAACGCCCATAGGGCTTTTACATGTAGGTAGTACAACTTTAACATGACAGATAATTTAGAAAAAATACATTCAAGAAACAAAATGTTAAAAAACACAATGTTCCAATTTGCTTACAGAAATACAGCAGAAGGTCTAATAGTGTTGGGAGTAAATATTTTATATGATCCACAAAATTTAGCCAAGTTAACATTAAATATGTCAATATCACCTAGGTATTGGTTTCCCATAGTGTGAAACTATCTACTGTATCTGGGAGTGAGCAATTTAGTTGCGTTTAGGTATGCTGCAGTAGAATAGTGTATTTTGTTGTTTTCTAATAGTAGGAATGGGTAGGTTTATAAGTTAAAGGATTTATGCATTGTGCTAATAATCCGCTTTCCTGGTAAAAGGTTAGTTAAAATGTTCACAGATTGAACGTGAACTAATTTCGGAACAAACGTCCATAAATTCGCTCTTCCATAAAACGCTGAAAAATATCACAAAGGTTAATAAAAATGAATACTTGCAAAAAGCTAAATTGCCTGTGTTCGTACCGCTCCGTTAAAAACGTCACTTCATTAAAACTATAAAGCTCCCCCCCAACTAAATGATGAACTCACGTATCCACCAACAGGTGTTTTTATGAAAGACCCCTGCGGCTTTCGTGCTTTAATTAACACCTCCCAAGACTATCCGGCCCCTGGTGACGGAAGCGGAAAACTATACTTTCCCGGGCGGAATTGTTTTCTAGAAATGCTTCCGTTTCCTGTCTGATAAAGCGGCACCAACCCTCCGGCATGAAGAAGTTACCTGGTAACAATGACTTTTCGCGTACTAACCCGTACTGTATGTCGAACACCATTGCGCATTGGCCTGGTCAACTCTTTGATCTAGATTCTATTCTTGTCCCTGTCAGGTCTGACGACAAAGTTTCCGCGAGTTAACTCTTTCTATACAAAAAATAATGCTTACATTTTAGGTATCTGACTTTTTATTTATTTATTAACCGAGTATATATGGACAGATACAAATATATATACTATCCATAATTCGAAAGCTTTTTGCTTCAGATATCGTGTTATTATCGATTACGTTTAAATATTAATTAACGCGTACCTGCGTTTAAATAAAAAGGCAAAACAGTGTAATTCTTTTTTACTGTATCTCCTTCTGATAACTATAATTTATTTATTGCATCTCACTATACATAAAACACTTTTTTTTCACATAAAAATCAACCTCACTAGGACTAAGCCTGTATCGTGGTTAACAATTTACATTTGAGTGAAGCAACATAAGAGTAATCACAAACATAAAGTAATTCTGCATACAAACACAAAATATTTCAAAATTAATGAAAAAATAAGTAACAATTATTTTATAAGCAATAATTATTAGCCTGAAACACTCATCCACATTGAAAAATCTCCTGATAAAAGATACATGACGCCAAGAGTTAGCACTTACAATGCCTTTCTCATATAAAATAAAGTTGGTTGTTTCAGGTGAAAAAATGTAACAAGCAGTAATTGTTGAATGAAACACTAGTATATATTGAATTATTTCGCGGATAAGAGATAAGCCGCCATAGCTCAGTGGTCAGAGCTGTCGACCGGAAATCGAAAGGACACGGGTTCAAGTCCCGTTGGCGTCATGACAATTAATATTTGACTAGTTCTAGTATTTTCACCAAAAAATGTAGACAATTTGTCTCGACGCCATCTAGTGAGAATAAGTATTAGATGTATTACCAGATGGGTAATTTGACAGTATATTGTAACAATATTTGAACCATAACTAATCATTAATCATTATTCAAAAGAAGAAGCAAAGTAGATAATAAAGACAGATAGGGTGACGTTTTTAGTAAATGGGATTTAATAAATGGGATATAAAATCTTATTATTTAAGAAAGGACGAGGATGAAAAAATATTAAGACAATCGTCTGTCAATACAAATTTTTAAATTTAACAAAGGAATTGGTAGACTTAGGACGGGTTGTTTCGGAGAATTTGAACAATTTATCAAATTTCAACGTTCATTTTCAAGTTCTGTGAAAGATTTTTTCAAGTTCTGTTTTTATTTCAGTTTTGTCAAGCAACTAGCCTACAATGATATAATAACAGAACTTGAATAGGACTTTCACAGAACCCGAAAATGAACGTTGAAATTTGATGAATTGTTCAAATTCTCCGAAACAACCCGTCCTTAATATGATTTGGAAGAATACTAAACATAAGTGGTGCCTGATGTAAATAATTTCTTTGACCAAAAGAAGTTTTAGTATGTACCGCCACAAAGTTCAATGTAGAGCTAATTCTAGTTGTCCGCGTTTGTTGTGTTCTTTCAGCAAATTTAATATTGATAAAAAATCGACCAAGTATTTGAGTGATATATAGCTGTTTTATACACATAACATTACATTCCTTATAAAGTAGGTTGGATGGATAGCATAATTTTTTTGTACATCACTTTAAGGATCAATTTTTGAGTAATATTTAGTGGTTCAACATTGGACTTTAGACATGATCCCCAGCATACTAATCATAAGAAAGTCGAGATTGGACTGAGGCAAAATAGATTAGTTAACATATCGATATGGTCATACCATATTAAAAAAATTATCAATCTTTACACCTATATACATGATACAATCTACACTTTCCAAGAGGTGGCAATTACAATTTAGCAGACAATTATGCATAATTAGGTTATGAGTATCAGAAGCCTGACTTTTTGATGATATACTAAATGTCACATATTTAGTTTTTATTGTATTCAAAGTTAAGATCTTATTATTCAGTCAACTCTTTACTGCTCTTAATTCTAAGTCACATTTGGTAAAAGCATTTCTCCAGGTTTTACCCTCAAATATTAAAGCAGTATCGTCTGCGAAACTAACAATGTTACCTGGAATATCTAAATTACACAAATCATTAATGTAGATTAAAAACAATATTGGCCCAAGCACACTACCTTGCGGAACCCCAAAAGAGATTGGTTTGCTATTGCTTAAATGATTATTTATCTCTACTTGTTGCGTTCTATCACTTAGATAGGATGTGAACCAGCCTAGTGCTGTACTATGAATGCCAAGAGAAGATAATTTTTTGAGGAGTAATCCATGGGAAACCGTATCAAATGCCTTTGAAAGATCTAAGAACACAGCCAAAGCTTTGTTTCCATAGTCTAACGCACTAGTGACTTTGGACAATACCCTCAACACTGCATCACTTGTTCCTATATTCTCTCTGAAACCAAACTGATTGCTAGAGAGTATATTATATGTTTCTAAGAATGATACCAATCTCGACTTTATTTTATTTTATTTTTATTTTTGTAGAGAGACAAACAGCTTTAACAGAGCAAATATAAATATATATGTTAATTATAGTCAAGCCAAAAAAGTCTCCTATATTAAAATTGATTGGAGGTGGAGTTTTATTGCATAAAAAAAAATATATATATATAAATATATTATAGGTGAGGAGGGGAGGAATAGGAATTTAGGATGAGGATAGGAGATGCTCTGGATACAATTCATACTATTGTATTAATTTTCGATCGTACGTGTTACTTCTAATCGATATTTGTGAAGTGTGTTGCTAAAAATGTCTATGTTTTGAAATTTAGTATTATATTGGGCACATATACGTGGAATTGGTGAATTTTTTCTAAAGTTAGTTCTATATGTAGGTAAATGAAACAAATGGGATTGCCGTGTTGATCTTGTTGGAATATGAATATTTATTAAATTGGTTAGCTCTGGTGAGTCGAGGCCATCGTTAAGAATTTTAAATAATAAGATTTGGTCAAAAATCAAACGTCGTGTGTGAAGGGAGTTGAAGTTGTGGTATAATAGAATCGGTGTAATTTAAGAAATGTAAGTTTTGTTTATAATTAATGTGTTTAAAAAATTTTTTTTGAATCTTTCGATTCTTTCAATGTGAGCTTGGTAAAAGCTTAGCTGGAGCTTAGCCAATCTCTCTATTACCTTTGAAAGAGTATTGAGTAAGGATATAGGTCTGTAATTATTGACATCTAGACGATCCCCACCTTTAAAAAGGGGAATTGCTTTAGCTTTCTTACAATGAGAAGGGAACATCCCACTCTCGAAGCTAATATTTACAAGGTGAGATATGGGACCAGCTAATTCGGATACATGCATTTTATACACCATAACACTTAAAGAATCAATACCGCACGAGAAAGACATTTTTAAATCATTTATCATATTTGTGACTTCAGAAATGCTAGTTGGTTTAAAATAAAAATTGTCCCCTGCAACGTGAATTATTATCATGAAATTCATAACCTACTTTTCTTTGCCGTCGTTGCGGAATAAACGTTTATTTAGTGGAAATTTTATCTTTGTTTTTATTAGAGTCGTTTAAATTTTAGCACTATTGGAAAACCGACATAGTTACGTCAATTTTGTCCTCAACCGCTAAGGTATGTTTAATTTTTATTATGTTTTTATTATAACATTCAGAGGTTGTTGCCACTTCTTATATTCGGAATGATTCGCTTCATTAAGATTACCCATTGATAAAAGAGCAATTAAAATAAAAAATATCTTTTATTTGTTCAATAAAATTAATTGTGTTTTGCAATCCCTAAAACTTGTGTCCATAAAATAAACTATTAAGTTTATGCTTTTGCTTATCGGGCGAGGTTTTAATGACATTTTGATACTGTGGCCGGCGCTCCTTTGATTAGAATTCTCCCACACAGACCGCGGACTTTGAATGCTTTATTTTGTCTGAATTTGTTTTTAATTTGGTAACATTCCGTATCGCGAATTTTATCCCTAATGAGGTGAAATTTCTGGCATAGCTCTGGCCACGCCGGGACACGGTAACATTATTAAAATAAAAGAGATGCTTTAAAAAAGAGAAAAATCTACCGGAATATTTTCATCTCGTCATTTCGGAATGGTATCCGTAACCCGCGAACTGTTTGCCCGCGGCGTTCGTTAAAACAATAGGTTCATTTCCGTCTAATAATGAATTGGTAGATTCGGATTCCAAGTTTAATAAATTTGTTTCGAGACAATTCACAAAGAAAAATAAAAATCTTGTTTTCTCAGTATCCATAAATTGTTTGAAATGAGCGGAATTCTCGAAACCAATTGTTCATAAAAATATATCTTCGTTTTGTTCTATTACGATATCTAGCTTCAAAGGTTGCTACGAAATCTTCACAAACTTTTGAAAGATGCCGTAAAAATTAGTAACCTTTATGTTATACGAGTATAATAGGTTAATAAGTTACATTTATGTTATATAATAGGTTAATAAGTTACATTTATGTAATATAATAGGTTAATAAGTTACATTTATGTTATATAATTGGTTAATAAGTTACATTTATGTTATATTATAGGTTAATCAGTTATATTTACATTATAAATAGGTTAATAAGTTACATTTATGTTACATAATTTTTTAACACTTATGTTATATAATTGTTTAGTGAGTTAAATTTAAGTTATAAAATTGGTCAATAAGTTACATTTATGTTATAAAATTGGTCAATACGTTACATTTATGTTATATAATTGATTAATAATTTACATTTATATTGAACAATTTGAAGGTTTATAATAAAGTGCTCCTGGGTTGAAACTGAAGGTTTATAATAAAATGCTCCTGGGTTGAAACTGAAGGTTTATAATAAAGTGCTCCTAGGTTGAAATAAATAAAAAAAACAGTAGTTGCTATACATTTGCTTTCTTCAGTTTAAATTACCCCCACCCGCTACCTGCTGGTTTAGTTTTAATTACCGAAAAACGTGAAATGCCAAACGGCCACAATTGTTTTCAAATACGCAACAATTTCAACAACTATTACAATTGTCATTCTTTACAAGAAAAAACCCACCCACTTCCCATATTTTAATAAACCTGCTTGTTACAGTGAAAATCTTATCTGCCGGGATGGTAAGAAGTGCCTGCCCATGAATAAGCATTTAATTACAATGAAGATATTCAAGATGACCGAGAATATAATATATATTTTTAATCATCCCAGATCATACACCTAGAACAGACATGAATAAATTTTATCATTAATCCGGATTACACGGGACACCTTTTAATTTAAATAAACAGCTGATAAATTTGAATAGTTATTTTATAAAAGATATCACCTTTGACTTTTATCTTGTTAATTGCCCGGAATGGCCGGCTCTTCGGCATTTTAATGAAGATTTATTCTGGTAAAGCTCTCGACGCCGCGGCCATAAAGGGAAACCGAAAAATCTAAACACGTCGCCGTATGATTTTCTGAATAAATTATCCGAGTTGATAATAAATGTGGTCCATTACGTTAGATAAGATCGGAGGCTTACCGAAGTCCGTAAACAGAAGCAACTTTGTAGACGTTGTTTTGGTCGGAATATAAACATATTACTTCTGGCCTATTTGACTTAGCTAAGAGTGTTTTTATTACATCCATTGTTGGAAGTGTTACTCGTTATATATAAATATGATATAATTCTGTCTTGTGATTTTGATTGTTATTAAATTTTATTCATGCATTAGATTTGTACAGATTTTCTCGGAATTCATGTTCGGCGTCTCAGTTTATCAGCTGACTCAGTAAATTTAATCCATTAATTACCAGATCAGAGATGTCTTCAAGCGTCAAGATATTTGGGATTAATCAGTGGCTAAATTTACCCACGAATAAAATGTAATTTTTATTACCCCCAAAATAATCTTCGCGTTATAAGTTACCTTAATGAGACAGGAATTCAAAAAACGGAAGTGCTAATGGCCTCGGATTATCTCGCTCTTCGTTTATGAGGTTGGAGTGGAATTTTTTCTTGTGTTAACGTCTTATGTTCGTACATCCTGGAACGGTGAAAACCTTCGGCTTAACAGGGCTTTGTAGGTTCATTATTGTTGGATATTTGACGACCTCTGGTAGAGCAGTAAGCTAACGACGCAGGATTATTTGTCGCGGTTTCAAAATTGTGACAAATAATTTCTAAATAGTATAAAATAAAGTCGCTATCTGTGTCTGTCTGTTTGTGCGTTTAGTTCTTTTAAACTACGAAACGGATTTTGATAAAGTTTTCACTTTCATTTTGAGAATTTCTTCCGAAAGGTTTATTAATATAATACATGCACATTATATTTATGGAAAGTAAGGAAAGTCAATTTCGTGGACTTTTCAACATACAGGTTTTTTCCTTTTTCGAGTCGCATGGCGCAACGTATAACGTGTCATGCTTTACAATAATGTAGGGTTTTTAAGGCTATCCACCCAAATCCTCCTCGGCATGTAACGTTTTGATTCGGGCGAAATCACGCACTCCTTACGCTTTACGCAGATTGAGGTAAGGTTTTGATTTATGCAAAAAAAACATCGCCAATATGCAAGTTTTTTATTTTGAGAAATGCAGGCATACATGTTTAAAAAAAAAATCGATGGTAATCTAAAGAACTTAATTTGAAACACTTTACAATAAAACCATACCCGAAAAGCGGTTCGTAAGTATGAGATTTTACACTCCAAAGCGTGTTATATATTTTTTTTCTAGGCTTATAAAAAGTGTGCTGGATTATAGCAAAGGCCACAAAGTATTCTACTCGCAGTATTTAATTTCTCTAAGCGATCAATTTAAAAAAACCATATGATTTTGCATTACTTTGCATTGCATCGTCTCAATAAAATATATTAACTGCTTTAAATAAAATGTTTTTTTTTTTTGGTATTTCAACATTTTTATTGCTTCCTATTTATAATGTACCTACATGGTTTATATGTACAACTTCATCGTGAGACAGTGATGTTCGTCTTTGGATCCTTTTATATACCAACGACACGATGTTTTTTGTTGGTCAATTTAACACACGGCTAGTGGCTAGTTTCTGGCGGGTGCAGAAACAATTTGTGGAATCCAATAACGAGATTGGAGCCGAAAAATCTCCAAACCAGGCGCAAATTAAACCAGTCGGGGGAAAAATACTTTAAAGGCCCCTCCTCTCCCCCAAAACCCCCGCCCACTTTAGATCCGAGCCAAATTGATGCCCTTTTCATTACATAATTTATTATATTTATGGGAAAAGTTTGGCGATAAAGGGTAGTGCAGTAATATAGATTGCCGAAGCACTGAAGCGATTACTCAATTTTACAATGGGTTGGCACTAGAATCTCTAAAGGGTGAAGAGTACAAACCCTGAAATTGTTCGGGGTATTTAAAAGTGCTTTATTTCGAAGCCGCCCAAAATAGCTCATTTAAACGTTAAGGCCAGTTAACAATTAATAATTTCATTCTTTAAATCAAATTATTTTTTTTCGTTTTTAGTTAATTAAAAATCTACCTACGTAATGAAAATGCCCAATATCATTTTGTTTGTATAATTTAACTCAAGGAAATCATTTAAAATAATTTTTCCGAAAGTTATCCACCTTGAAGTATTAATATGAAGAAATCACGAAAGAAATCTGAGCTTCATTAAATTCAGGAAGTTATGAATATATTGCCGAGTTTAAAATAAAATTTCGGTATAAAACAGACTAATCAAAAAGTAGGCACGAAGTGCCTTGAGTGAATAAATTGAAAAAGTTTCGAAATAAAAATCATTTCTTTTAATTTTTTGGAAGTTCATTTCTTTCTCAGTTCTTTGAAATACCTACAATAAAGAAAAAATTGAAAGACTAGGTCAATATCCGACCGAATAGACAATTAAATCTTTTGAAACTTGTTTAGCAATTGCGAAATAATTTGTTCTGCCTTGAAAATGTCACTTGTTTCAGACATTACTAATATTCTTTATATTTTGTTCATTTTAAAAATACGGGATTTAATTTCTTGTGTAGCTTTTTCTAGAAATGCCAAAAGAGCTTATTGTCAGTCTTTTATCTCGTATTCGTAATCAGTTCAGTTTTAATGAATATTTTTTTGTTCATACAAAGCAGATACTTTACACAAGCGCACTTGAAATGAAATAACAAAAAACGGCGCTCTATAAATGTTATGTTATTATTATTATATTTTACACATTATTATCTAAATAAATAAAAATGTAAATGTTCGTTTTTTCAAAATCTTAAATATCCGAAAGTTCTTCACCGATTGCTTTGAAATTTTGGCGCAACGTTGCATTCGAATACTCGTGTGTTTTTATATACCTATATTATATAGATGTCACCTGTGATAGGTAAAAACATGCTTAAAAAAACAGCGCTATCCGTTCGTAAAAGCAACACGCGCTATTGTTTCTCTATCTATCTATCTGCACAGACAGATTGAGCCACAGCAACGCGTGCTGGGTACAGCTAGTTTATGTGCCTTACAACTCGTAGAACATCTCATACAAATTTTATGCTCCAAAAGCGATATATTCTGCCTATTGAGCGACTGTACTGCTTAACGATTCTGCATTGACCATCGCCATTTTTAACGTCATTTACAGACAGTTCAGCAACTATTCTTTGATGTATTTCACAAAGAAGTAAAACTGCTCCTATCAATTTTTATACTTACATATACCTTAAATTTGTCATCTTTTCTGTAATTTATCGGTGCATAATCGTTTTATGGAGAACCTGAGTAAATTAATTAATACAGTGATTGTGTTATATCATCACAAAAAATTCAACAATAACTTTGAATGTACATTTCTAAGGCAACAAACTTTGCAGCAAAAGGCGAGTAGTAGCTGATTTAACATCTATACATAGAATTTTGTACCGAACTTCTATCCCTTAATGAGTTTAAAATATCTTTCAGACGTACACGACACACAGTGCTATTGCACACGCTTAATTATAAAACAAATACAGCATCTAATTCTCTAATTAACCGAGCTCTTCATACTCTAAATGACATTTGTCTAAACTCAAACATTTTTCGGATTCACTGCCCAAATTCAAACGTGGCATCATGTCAATAATTTAAACTGTTCAATGCGAACACATATACACACACACACACACACTTCCACATACATACACATACACACTTATATACTACACACGTCACCTGGTAATTAATGAATAAACACACCACTTACCAGACATTACAAGGAAACATATCATAGGTACCCAACATGAAATATCTAATTCCTGTATATTGTTTCATCACTATAACATATTTACTGTTTGTTTCTATAATATCAATTAAATAAATCACTCACAATGCAAACTTTGAAAAGCTTATTTTTTAATATGTAATTGGTCGTTTTCGCTCTTCCCGCCTCAATGCTGATGTTTATTGGATGACCCATTGATCGATAAAATGTTTAGTGATTGAATTGTAAATACGCTATATTCGGCCTTTGAAATGGGGCGCAATATACGATTTCATTTTAACATTTGACCCAACAAAGGGATTTATTGTATCTGTCTAATTGCACCCGGCTTGCATTCATGGTACCTTTTAATTGGTTTCGAATTGGCCGCGATCTCCGGCAGGATCAGGATCGGGGACCCCGCTGCTTCTACAATTCCACATGACTTTCAAACAATCAAATTTTGTTTAAGACAATCAAAGATCTAATATCGTGTTTAGATGCTGACACAATCAAAAACGGACTTTAATCGGTTTCGATGAATAGACTTATTGTGTTTTGGATTGTGTGTACTTATCTACTGTGTAGGCGCAATCATGTCGAAATTTTTTATTAATTTTAAATTGTTGGAAGCTTTGAAAATCCTTGGCTATTATCATTAATTGTAGAGTCGTTCGAAGAGGTTATCTGAAAGTGATTTCTTTCAGAATATTCGTATCAAATGATTCGCAATAGTGTACAAAGTATAACAGCCTAGGCTTTTTAAAAATTACATTATTTGAATATCACCTCGACGCCGATTTACGATGCTGGAATATAACTTTAAACCTGTTTTGACTCGACCACTTTGTATTTCGTCTGTCTGCGAATTCGTTTGCGCATTCCGTGTCCGGTCTATCCTGGTAAGATGGTAGCCGTGTGTATCTTTTATTTCACAGAGCGCATGTACGTAGCGACTGTTGCGATCTGTCAAGTCGGAGAATTCAATATTACGCGAAGTCTATTGTTGACAGAACTACTAGTCAGCTTTACTATAGAATACTGAGGCTTTTTGAAATAAATGGATATTTGAATTTGCATAGTGACAGATCTTGCGGGCGGTGCAGTAGTAAATATTAAAATAATAAAGGTACAGAAGATTCATAATACAATAGTCAATTTAGGTACAACGGGCTAGCTCTGACTGGGTTTTTTTAGCGTAATTGTTGGTACTCAGAGAAGTAGTGTAGCATTTGCCCTCTGTTTAGGCCTTGGTTGTATAACCGTGAAGTACCTACTTGTCAATAGATTGATGAAGCTGAACGCCGTGTTAAAAAAAATAAGTGTTGAATCTAATAATACCAAATTGATGCCAGGGCTAAAAAACAGCCTTTAGTTCTGTAAATCAGCGTCCTTCTCAGGACACTATCAATCTTGATCAGCCTTAGACATTAGGTTTAGCCCGGCCAACGCGAGTACAATGTCCTTCATTTCTCTGGAAAACTGATTATCTTTAAGGCTTCGAGCCTTCTTCGTTGATATCTCTTGTAGGTACTACTGGATTATGCTAAAGAATATCATGTCAATGGGCTCCCATCCAGATAAAAACCTCGGAGAGTATAGAAAATTAAATCTACAGCGGCCATTGTCGGCAGAGCCGTTGGGATTTTTCAAATTTCAATTACCGAGATGCGGGCGAGATACAAAATCACATTTCCGATCTTCGATTATTATCAATAATTGAATGCGGGCCCATGGAACTTCAATGGCTCGCACTGACTTGACCAAAATTATCTGATATTGTTAATCTCGAATCACTTAAATTATGTCCTCGGACCGGGGAGAGTAGAGTGTTACGGCGTGGACCGACAACTTGTTATATTATTTGTCATTGTAGTGTATAGTATATTTATCTTGTAGAGAAGATAAAAATACATAAGAATCGTAAAAATACTTCTTAATTAAATTTAAGTATTTTACTTGTGTATACCTGCAATCAAATTTAACGTCTTAGGCTGCCTAAACCCGAATAACTGGTCTAATAAAATATTGAATCGTTTTATAGATTAATGAATTCAAATGAAGTCAGCCATTGGACGATAGGAATCATGCTTGTCAATCTACCTACTATTTTAATTAACATCCCGAATCTCAAATACTTTATTTCTTTAAAGGATTTGAGAGAACAATGTAGATTTATGTAAAGTGAGATAATAAAGGTGAGGAGAAGGATATGATTATATGACTTCTTTCAGCATTCAAAACCTGTTACAAAATTTATACGTTGCTTGAATGGCTTTAGTCGTGATTGGTGACCAGATCTGGTACTTCTATAAAGCCAGGTACTTCTCCACTTTCCTCGTTTCCATCTCCTTCACCTTCCCACTTCCTTCAGCCTTACAACATACCCCGATCGGTTGGGAGCAGTTCCTTACTCTTGTACGGTTTCACATTAAAAAAAAAAAAGTGGGTGTGTCAAGCCTACGCAAGACAGAAGTGAAACTTCTAGTTTCAGCTGATGCTTGGCGTGGCGCAGTTCGCTGGTGTCTGAGAGAGAGGAAAGAAGAGAAGAGAGAGAACGTTCGTGAGCGGCTCCCCCACCTCAACAAGGTTTCACTTCAAAAATGCCACAGCCGAGAATCGAACCTCGCTTAACTGATTGAAAGCCAACCACGCTGAGCACCAACTGTAAGCAAAGCCGCATAAATTGATTATATTATGTAGGTTCTGAAAATATGAGAGCTTGTTATGTTTTATAATGTTACCTACATCACACCCAAAATATAATATATTTTTAAAAATAATGTACAATGTACAGAAATAGAATCCCACACAAGATCGCGTAGTGCGCTCTAGCGAACGGATATTTTATCAGAGGGAGATAGTTTTAATTTTTTTTTCTGTAAATTATTACATATTATCAAAATAAATAAATTAATTAAATAAATGTAATACAATTATCATAATATACGGATTAGATAATAATTTTAATCCAACACAATAACGCAAAGCGCGCTCTAGCGGAGTAATGTTTTATCACAGTGAGATAAGTGTTTTTATTATTTTGCAATATTATTTTCTTTTAAAAAATGTTCTGACCTACTAAAAAATAAGATATTGAATGAAAAAGGCGTTAAAAACAAAAAAATAATGTGCGATGGCCGAGAATCGAACTCGGATCAACTGCTTGGAAGGCAACTATGCTGACCATTACACCACCAACGCCAGTTGTCGAGATGAGCTAAGAAGCATTTATATGTTACTTCAAAACTTTGACTAGATCAAATGAACTTTAATCGGTGGTCCCGCATTTTCGTTTCGGTCATGAGTCGGTTTTACTCCGGTCCTCGAAATTGCATGACGCGCGTAAAGAAGTTTCACTTCAAAAAGGTTTTTAAAAAGGTGTAGTTTTAGCTAGTTAAATTAAAGCTTAGTTAATTTGCATTAAAACAACTCCACTTGTAAGCTTATTCTTCTTCCGCTCATCACGTGTGTCACATGATTCGGGAATCTGACCGTACACCTCCAGTCGCACGTGTCCTGACTGCACAGTTCACGTGAATAGGAAGCGAAGCAGCCAGAACCCTCGCACCACCCTCGCATAACCTGTACCCATGTACACTCATGTTTCACTGGTGGCTTTCCAATTATCCAATAAAGCCCAATCTGCCATAACTCAAACTGATTCCACGTGGCAGTACTACGGCACTTCCAATCAATCGATCGTGCTTCCGGCCATACGGAACCACCCTTGCAGGTTGTATTTTTGATTCTATTCAAGTCACGTGTGGGGATGATCAGTAGGGGCGGTGGTACACGTGTTCTGTATGAATGTTGTATGCTCAAAGAGCAATGTGTATTCAAACTGTCTGTTTGACTTATTATCGTATTTCATTCGATTTGTGTCTTGAAATAAATCATCCCGAAAGCACACTTCGGAGGGTTATTAATGTGATTTGGTCATATCCAACCTCAGTCCTTTATTGCTACTAAACTCGACTTTGACAGTCGGTTTTCGTGGTATGTTCCCTAAAAGCTTTATTTTTTCGTCTATTTTCCAAAACTCACATATACAATAAACTTTTTGACTAAAAAAACTCTTACTCTATTCTGCATGGGATATTAGCTGAAATAATTATATACGTCATCCTTTATGTAAAAGTTAAAAGACAAATTAATTCAGCAACTTTTATATTTCTTTTTTTTTTCATGTGAAACCGCGCAAGAGTCCCAACTACTCCAAACCGTCTGGAGCCAGTGAGACTATGGCATCCCCAATTGGGGTATGTTGTGAGGCTGGGAGAGAGAAAGTAGGGGAGGGGAGGAGATGGGGAAGAGGGTAGTGGGGAAGTACCTGGATGTTCAGATCTGTTCACCAAATGTCTGGTGTTCAATTTCAAGCAATATTTCAATTCTGAATGTTCCAATCTGGAACCTGCCGCAGATATACTATATATTATTTTAAATAAGTAATTTGTTAAATAACACATATTTCCAATTATGTCCTAAATCCTGAATCTAAATTTCGCTAATAAACAATTAGTTAATGTTAATTGTGTTAATCTCAAGTGACCTACCAGATAAGTATGGTACTGTATTTTATCTCCATATATAGTTATTAGATCATTAAAGAAGTGTATTATATATTTGTACAGCGCCCTTGAGGTGATTTTGCACAAAAAACGGCGCCATATAAATCATCAAATTATTATTATTATTTATAAAATAAAATTTATTTGCGTACGCCGGGATTTGAACTCGCGACCTCCAGATTGCTAGTCGAGAGCTTTATCCCTCGACCACAGAGGCCGTAAAAAGTAAATAAAAAGTTAGTAAATGTAAATAACGAAATATCATAATCTATGCATATGCTTAAGCAGATTAACTAAATAACTAACCATCATGCCGTTTCCCCGCAGGGGTAGGCAGAGAAGACGGACCGCCAAAGATATTGGAAGAACGAGATGTGCTATGCGCAGTTCGTACTGAGTGGAATTGTTTTGCCGAGTGTCGCCGGTTTTGTTCACCAATACTACTGCACACCTTCGCTTACGCTAAGGCATCGCTAAGGTATCCGCACTAATACATAGAACAGATTTCTGGGCGTACACGTCCCGATACCGTTCAAAGTACCCTAATTAGGTAGTACTCCGGCTACGGTCCGGCGGCCAACATAGCAGATCTCGTTCTTCTAATATCTTTGTGGACCGCCAAATAACTCGGTCTTTGCACACACTTCTTGCCTCATTCGCATTCATACAACGTCTCATACGTACCTTTTCTATTATTCTGACTCTTGACATGGCCCGACTCGAGTATCTGATTCACTTGGTCGTGCCATGTCTTGCTCGGGCGTCCCCGACTTCTGCTACCATTCGCATTCGCATCATATATTCTCCTTACACTCGTTTATTCGCTCATTCTCTCTACATGCCCAAACCACCTAACCCAAACTTAAGCAGCTTAAGTATGCGTAATATCTTTTTAATTGTATTTCAAGGGTTCTTCAGTTATCGTGTTATTAACTTAACAAGTATATTGCATTTCATTCTTTGTTTCAATAATAATAATAATAATAGTAATAATAACGAAAGATTTTTTAAATATTTATGTTGAAGGATCAGTAGGATTTATAGGCCCTGTTAGGAGTTCTACCGAGCCGAACCCTCCGATATGAAAATATCTGGAGTCAGTGAATTATTTTCCCATTTGATCTCTGGTGAGTTGACGTGTTGTTCTTGTATTGTTTTGTATTTATTTTGCTTATATAATGCACTTGCATAATGTTGATTGACTAGATGATCATTTGTGGAAAAGTGTGTGGAAGGGTTTAGTTTTTCCTATGGGGAAGATTTAACCCGGACATAAAATCGGATAATATAATATATTCCAGAATGTGGGGAGGTTATTGCAATCCCACACGTCCTATATAGACATACATTTTTTTTGTATAATAGATATAATGAATATTTATAAATATTTTTTTTTATATATCTTGTACGGTTTTTATTTACTTTTGATTTTACATTTTAGCTAATGTTGCTTTTAATTTAATTTATTATCTTATCGTGGAAGTCCAATAGGGCTTTAATAAATAAATACTTTAATAGTTCGGTTATTTTTTACAAAAATGTCTTTCAAACCCTCGTTACATAAAAGAGAGTGAATGTCCCTCCTAGCCATTGCAAACCTGTAAATGATTTCAGTCGCTGTAAAAATGTAAATAGTTTAATGCAAATTGAATTCTGAGATGGAATTGAATTCAACTCGGAAGCTTTACAAAACATCCTCTCCAACATAACGGCAAAGCTTTTGGTCTGAAGTAAAATTCCTCATGCAAATAAGCATTCTGCATTGTTTTCTTCTTTCAGACGTTGCTAAAATGAATGGCATTTTGATATATTATTTACAAAGCGCTCCTAAAAGCTACTTATGCGCATTCTAGTACTTCTAATTTCTGTAGAGCCATTTTTGTAGAAAATTACCAAACTACGAAATTATTGAAAGTATTAAGATTATAAATTAAATTAAAAATAACATTATAACATAAACATTTTTATTTAAATAAAGCATGATATACAATATACTTGTTAAGTTAATAACACGCTAACAAGCCCTTGAAATAAAATTAAAAATATATTATGAATACTTAAGCTGCTTAAGAATATGTATACATTGTGATAATTCGTTATTTTGGCTCTAAATGTATCAAAATTTAAAACGAACATATCAGCGATATTTATATACATTCATTGCCAAAATTATAGAAAAAAAACCTAATTTGTTTATACATGTTTGATAGTTTATATAAGAAATGTGAGTAATTGTGTATTAATTCTTTAAGTAGTTTAATTTAAGATTAAACTTGGTGTTGAAATAAAGTGACTAAGTGATCACTAAAGTCACTTTAAGTGTCTAAATCCGTTGTCTACAGTTGACAACAGTGAGTAGTTGTCGTGAGATAGGTGTATACGATTATAAAATAGGAATGTGTCAAATCAAATGCTATGGATGTGATGTGAGTTATATTATGGCAGGCATTTCTTCTATTTGCATCCTTATCCGTCAAACATCTACCATACATCAGACACATTCAACAAATAATAAACTCCAACAACTGTCCGTTGAACTCCTTTTGCAGACATACGGTTCATTACTACCGTCCCTTGTCACTTGAAAAAAAAATAATATCTCCCTCTAGCAGCAATGCCTTTCACCGAAAATGTCAATTTGCATCGTTTACCTGTGTCTCCGTCTCGTCAGTCGAACGATCTGTGTCCGTTCAACCCACCTACGCGTCCGGCCGTTCTATGGCCGGCCATATTTCTTCCACTAATTGGGCACATATACCCCTCAGCCTATCGGAGTATCAGAGCTGCCAGCCGTCAGTCTTTTGTTTGTTGCTCTATTTTCGGACGAGTCCGTCTTGTCCTCTCCACCGCTTTGGGATTTCTGGGATGATTGTCCTTCCTTGCCGCTCGGCTTAAATAATCTACAATCTTTGGGCGGCACTAGCTAACGGCCTGGACTTTTTACAGCCTTCAGTGCCGAAGTTAAAAGCTGGAAGCTGAAAGATATACAATTCCATGTCTTTTTGTAGGGATGGTAATAGTTTTAATGTTAAAAACCCTAGTATTGATAGGATAAGAAATGAGAAAATTGCGTTTTGCGTGCTTGCATCCTTGGGTGATTTTGTAAAAACCAAAACAGAACTAAATATTATTATATCGTACAGATGAGTGATCCATCGACTCCCGTTATTCAAATGCGAGATACCTACTGATAATTTTTTATGTACTTCTATAATTCATGCGCTTCGCTATTTTGGTTGTGGCATTGAGTTTGGCGATATTTTTACATTTAAATAAGTCTATTTGAATTTAATTTTTGTTTGGTAATTTATGAATCCAAATCTTGGAAGCGGAAATTAACCCATTTCCCGTCAGCCGATCGAGCTGAAACTCGACAGATAGACTCGATGTCGATAATGTAGTCTATCAATTGTTGGTGGCAGTCATGTACACACACGCGGATATGTACGCATTTCTCTGAAATTGGACGACATTACAGCAGTTAATATATGAAATAAATAGCGGTCCTATCGGTCGGTCAGCATTTGGTGAGGTTGGTAAGATGTGTTGACTCCAGTTCCTGGATAGGAATTTTTAAAAGGCATTTAAAGTGAAGTGTTTTAATAAAAAAAAAGTTTTTATAGGTTGTTTCTCTCGTTTGAATTTCTTGCATCTAAACTAAACTTATTTTATTTCTGACATTATATTGATGATTAATTATTACATTTGTATCAATCCATTCACATAATTTTAGCTTGTGAACTAGCTAAATATCTCAATTTCGACAGATTAAATTAATCGGAATACTGTTTTACCAAGACTTTTACAATAACATAAAATTTATGCCGTTTTCTTGTATGATTTCAACTTGTATTTCGACGGGTATTTAAATACCTTTATACTATACGATAAATCTGACTGGGGTGACAGGTGTTTCTGCAGTCGACAGGTGTTTAAGAAATCATACAATAACGGTATGCGAAGCCTCTCCTTAATGAAAATGTTTTAATTTAATTAAACCTGAAATTAACATGTCGCGGTTCGACAGTATTTAGGGATACTTTGGATCGGGTTTTAAAAGCCTGTAAGGATTAGATTTTAATAAACTTACAACAATTCTTAATAATTTTGATACTCGGTTGGACATTAGTATGTTCTACCTGAAGATTTGTATTTCTTAAATTCGTTATTGTATAGTACTAAGGATGGGTTGTTTGATGATTTTGAGAAAGAGAATTTGAACAATTCATCAAATTTCTAAGTTGATTTTCAAGTTCTGCGGAGGTTCTATTTAAGTTATGCTATTATATCATTATTGGCAGAACTTGAATAGAACCTTCACAGAACTTGAAAATTATTCACATTTTGTGAAACAACCCTTCCTTAGTATCGTCTCATACTCACCCAGGTAATTTTAAGTTACTTAGACCCTTGACTCTTGACCCTTTAGATTCGGGCGTTGTGACAATGGTTTTTTTCATTAAATCAGTTTGACCGCACTTATTTTGATATTCTGTTCGGTAGCTTTTTTGAAATTTTCACTTTCTGAAATGAGATCCTTGGGGCGTATGTGTGGTAAACCCATGTATGATCGTATGAGAAATGCGGAGTTGCATGCAAGGCTGATGTAAGTCTAATGAGTGAGATTAAGAAAGGGAGGAATAGATGGTTTGGTTATGTAGAGGTAATTATCGAAGAAAGGAGTGTAATTAATGTAAACTGTTCTGAATAATAGAAAAGTATGTATAAGACGATGTGTGAATGTGAATGAAAAAGTTGTGTGTTCCCAGACCCAGAGTTGTTCGGCGGTCCGCCCCCTATGCCCCCGTGGGGAAATATAGGTTAATTGGTTAGTTAGCTGGTATCTGGTATGAAAAATATAATGATGTCACTTACACTTTAGAAGAGATATATTATTTTATGAATATGCTTTAAGAAGTTTTCGTATTAAATAATGTAAATGCTGCTTATTCTGATTCCGCTTTCCTATCTTGCTTCCGCCGGTAGTGGAAGGCGTAATGTGACAGCTTGGAAATGTTGAAACGTTGAAATGTAATGAATATTTAAACGTAACAGCTTCATATTAATAATTATTACTGTTGCGAGTGACTTGACACCGAGTGAGTCGCTACATTATTTGCTAGTTCACAGAAATCAAAATGACTTAATCCAGAAACTTGAATTACTAATAATGCTTACCGTGTGCGAGCTTCATAAGGCGAACATATTATAATGAGCTCTTCGAGAAATTACTACCTACTTATATGTCCAATTTTTATGTTATTTCGTTTTTTCCTACTTTTTTATTAAATTAGGTACTTTACTCCCGTCTTCGTCCGGAATTTGATACAAAAGATAAAACAAACCATTTGGCTTATTTTTTTTAAACTCTTTATGAAAATGGCGTTGCGAACGGACGTAGAAATTCTAGACAAATGTGTAGATCTCATGAACCTAGACCTCACCGTTCGAGAGTTTTTGTGGTGTCTACCATTGAGAGGAGTGTTTAAAGTTATTTGATATATTTTAAATTAACAAATATAATTATTACCTACTCAGAAAACGACTTGTGTACGCCCAACTATCGAGTACCGTAAAATGGGGTTACTTTGATCATTTTCAACTTTTAAACTAAATAACTTTTTATAAGATGATTTGTGGTGGAATTTTCATACTTGTTTATTTTAAAAAGAGTCACTTTAACAAGAGTGGGGCGACTATGATATAGGTACCGTTTTATATTATCTTATCACAATAGTACGCCAATCCCAAAAAATAATTATGTATTTGTCCATAGACACTGTCATACCCATATAAATGACACTAAAAAACTGTTATAATCGTTGAGGAATTTATACATATGTATTTACATTTTTCTCTGTCTGAAAATGTCTAAAAAAAATTTAACAATTCAACCATCAATATGTTTGAATATAATTAGAAACCAAGTATATATGGTTCTTATTTTCTGGCTTTATTGTATCCATGTTGCTCGACAAAAAGAAACGGTAATTTATGAGCTGTAGTGAGAATTATACAGATTATCCGCAATGATCAAAGTCACCCCCCGATTCAAAAGTCACCCCATGGTAACTAAATATTTTGTGTAGTTAATACAATTAACAAATAAGGAAAAATAATGAATAATAGTCCCCAGTAAGTAAATGTATATTTCGTTTGCTCTAAAATTTGAAAGTTGTATTTGTATTATTATTTGATAGGTGCTTTCGAACCACATTTTTCTGTTTGTATGGTACACAAAAGGAGAGTAAAAGTTCGTAAAACGTAGACATAATTAATTTAGGTAGAATTTCTTTAAGATTGCTTTGAAAATCCCCCCTCAATGGTAATTATGCCCTGATGTACAAATATCTACGAGTAAGTAACATCGCGTTTTGTTTCCGCTGAGTACATGGAATATAGACCTTTGGATTTCTATTTAAATTTATGGAGAGGTAGTATATATAATGGAGTGTAGTACCTACTTGTATATTATCCTTGGCAAATGGCTCTGCGGCGGTTGTTAAATTGTTTGAATTTATATTCATTTGTTCCCCGATGTCTTGTGATAAAATGGTATAGCGAAAATGAAGAAACTAAATACAGTATCAAAAATATTTCCACCTCAAATTTAACGCTTTATGAAGCTTTTATTAATTAGGTTTGTTGTGCAAGTGAGTTTTGGACCCAAAAATTTCAATTGAGTTTTGTTTGTTGGTTTTATAAAATGTTTTTACAACATTTTTAAGATCGGACTACATTCACACCCTTATTATTAAACGTGTTTAAAATTTTACACAACTGAAAAAAACCCATTTATCATACATTAATGGTTGATTATCAGTTGTGTATACACGTTTATTAGTAAGGCCCTTTGAAAGTTATAATATTGAATAAGACAGAAAAGTATTCTGAACGAATACAGTTTTATGTAATTTTTTAGCTCTAAATGATTCTGTAATGTGATTGAATTGTAAAAAAACTGCCTAAACGGGTAATAATAGAGTTTTATCTCGTTTTGGTTTAGACTGTTACTTATTAGTAACACAGCATTCAAATAGATAATATGTAATATGTCCCCACCTTTCTTTGATTATGAAGGATAAATATGTTTTTATTTAAGCGAACGTATTTATGTTGTTTCGTGCCATTAAATACGGATACGTTTAATTAAATATCGGAATCTTAGCTAAATGCTTGCATAACCTCTTTTATAGCGACAAATAAATTCATAATGTGTAATTAGCAACAGAATACGTCCATATATTTTCGCTGTAAGAAATAATCGTCATCACGCTATTTTAATATTGTCTATTCATGAGGATGGAATAGCTATTAGCAAAAATCTATTTATATTAATGGATCGATTAAAAAACATTTGCCATACGAAGGAGTGAGTATTAGGTATCTGCCCAGTAACTTAAGTATTTGCATCTTAACGAGAACGATCTATGAAAACAAATTTATTTAAATTTTATTTTAGATACATAATTTAGTATAAAAATTCACCTTCCCAATATTGTTGACCGTCGGAATATTGTAAAGATGTTTTTTTTAGATTGTTTGCATAATATTATAAAAAGATTTACAACCTGTAAATATTTTAGCAAATTTAATTTTAAATATAAAAAAAATCCGTTTTAACGGGTATTTAAATTCTAGCCCGCCATTTATCTTCTGAATAATGGACCAACACATTTATCCAATGATCTCCCGAGTTTATGCGATTATCCTTTTAATATCAAAGATGATATTTATTATTGAAGTAAAGCTTAGCTGAGTTGCCGAACTCATAAAACATTGATACTTGATGGCTTTGTACCCTTCCAAGGATGTTGGCGGGGAGCAAGTGCTTAAACTGAGGGCGGAATGTTTTTAAATATTAAAGCCGGGCTTAAACCTCCGCTTAGGGTGGCTCTTAGTCAGATGAATAGCCCTCTAATAGCTGAATACATGACTCAGATGTATTGAATTATTAATTTATTCAAAGTTATTACCGTACGCATAGTTAACCTCCGGTGAAATCCTCTTAACTCGATTCATATTATAATGACGGTAAGTAACATTTTGACGGGGAACGCAACGAACGTATCAAATCTTGATGTGGGAAACGCACCTGTTACTGTTACCCTTGGTAATAATATCAAAATCTTCTCGACCTGACTTAAACGTACAGTTAGAAATTATTATTTACCTTAGTAAGTATTAAGTAAAATCTTCAAATAATAACGCTTTTTATTCATAATTTCCACTATGTTATGTTACTATGCCCGTATAGTGGTAGCCGAAATTTGTGTATGTAATTATATATATTCAAAACCTATCAGTTGTTAAATACACTGTTTTGTTAATTATAATGTATTAGTAAAATGATGAAATCTATAATTCATTTCTCAGGTAAGTAAATTGTACATGTATTAAACCAACCTCATTATATACTGTTGATTTCCATAAAATGTGGGGCATTCTTTAAAACAGTTCTTTCCATTTATAAATAACCAAATCTGAACACTTATGATAGAATGATGCTTTATCTACTAGGAATTTATGTTATTCTAAATGTTTCTGAAATATTTCTGTTTAATAATTCCACACTTATAGGTATAATTATTTGGATGACAAGATAATTTTAAAATGATCTTCTTTTCCAAGAATTATTGTTATAATCCATATTTATATTATTTTTAATGTTTAATTATTTCAGTTTATTTCTGTATTTTGGCTTTATATTTTCATTTTTTTAAAATTTTGTCAATATATTTTTTAGTTAGGTATACTATAAAATCAACAAAATATATTTTCAATATCTGCAAATATTTGAACCTTTTAAAATTGTAAATCAGTAAAACCCGCTGACCTTCTAGTTTCCCAGAGCTTTATAAATATAGTTTTCTCCTCGAAATATTCCAACAGAAAATCATATCCATAAATAAATAATAAAATTGAGACCCTTGTTTCAGAGCTACCCTGCTATACTTAAATTCTGTAATGTATTTTTTTCATATTTGATTATTGTTCGCTGTGCATTCTTGTGAGTTTGTCCTACAAATCTGCATTCAAATCATACCACAACGTTCGTAAATAGGTTAATTTTGCACGTTTCTTAGCCTTGATGAATAAATAATAAGACAAGTACTCAATATAACTATATTTTCTAGCCTTGTGTAATAGCGCCATTGAGTTTAAAATCTGGCACTTCAAACATTAACCAAGTATTGCGTTTTCCCTTTCAGTTGCTACATTTGCGATATGAAACTACCAGTTGTGTTTTTTCTGAATTGTTTTCCAAGTGTAAATTACCATGTTTCTACATATTTTTACATATTCCAGTTGGTACAAATGCTGAGTTAAAAACTACAACACTCAACACAATACGGTATTATATTTTGTGAGTGCATCGTCCGTTTGTACAGACTGGATTATATAACAGTTTGCTGGTGTAGAATGCAGATTGTATATATTTAGGAATTTTCAATACGGTGCGACTTGTATCAATGGCAGCAACACTTGAAACTTTCGGGCTTAATTTACTGAATAATTCGCTAGATAAAGCAATTTGAAGTTACTTGTCAGCGGCGGCGCTAGTTTCACATCGCCTGCATATTGATTTTATAAGGAGTAGGTGGTAGGTAGTAACTTTGTTTGTTTTTAGAATTCGTTAAACTCGGTTTGATTCGAAATGTGTTATTTGCAGAGAGGAAATGAATTTGATGGGTTCCCTTGGGTTGACACATTACAATAATGACGTATATATGTATGTATATATAAATAAAAATTGTTTCCTCATGTGTTCCTTTGCAACATTAATGTCGATATTAATGGCATCAGAAGGAGTTTATTGTTTAAATTATTATTATTAACTTATTATTATGACATTTTTGGTATAATTAATTGCTATGCACATCCCGACAAAAAATAATTTTAATGTTTTATTTTTTCCGTCAGTCACTACTATTGGTTAACCTCTATCATTTTACCTCGAGAAAAGTGATAAGCCAAAGTCGCGAATACACTTTTTACTACCAAAAATGTTCACTACGGTCGCGAATTTATTTTATTTTAAGAAGAAGTAAAGCTGCGCCATATTTTAGAATTCCATTCGAAAATGAGAGTAAAACATTTAAATATTTGTGTCTGAATTTCAAAAATAAAATCAAACACACTTTTTGGCGATGTTTTTATTCTTACATAAATCAAAACAGGCGGCTGTTGTTATGCGGGAATTTAAACCTTATCGCCATCTACATAAGGCGTTTTATTGTAAGCGGCCCGATTCAAAATGTCACACGACGTGGTGCATCGACTTAATCTGCTTTAAAAGATTGCGAATGTGAATGTATTCCCATTTATTAATATCGAATGGTTTATACAAGGTTAATACAGAATAATTTCAAAAGTTATTTTCAATTTCATCAATATTCGGGTATAACAAACCCTAAAATCAATTTATAACTCTCATAAAATCCCTTAGGCTGTACGATAAGGGATTTATAGTCTAAATCGCACAGTAGACTTAAACTGTTATTATTAAAATTCCATTATTAAGCAATAATTAAACATCCTGTATAATGTTGATAGCGGGTGCCACGGAAGCTAAACGAATGCCGTGTGTTGGTGACAGCCACTCAAAAGTGTTTGCGGCTTACCGAATAACTGATAGCGTAAGCGGAGTTGCATGACGTAGGCTGTAATTATAATGCCATTGACTTTTTGGCATCCAGGTTTAACGATATCCACCCTCCTGTATATGGGATTCTTTATCGGTACATGTACATTTTATTCGTTTATGTACAAAGGAAGGTACAGCCCATCCAATATCCAAACTATTTTTTGACAAGATGCGATTTTTAGTTGAGATTCGGTGTGGTTTTAGTTAAGTCTTTGATTTATTGAAGCCTTCTTAGTGTTTACGTCATTTAAAGTAGAACGGTAAAATTCTTGGCTACAGATGTTGCTTATTCAGAATCCGACAAGGGCAATAAAGACGTAGGTAGCATAGTAATAGAGTTTACTATAATATTTTTTAGTTAATATACCCCAAGTTCGAGATTGGAAGACGCTCTATCGCCCTGCTGAGTTACCACCGTTTAAATGGTAAGGCTGCTTTAATTGGCTTTATCTAAGTTTAGTGTCAGATTTGATTAGCCAGATTTTACTTTAGCCTTCTTCATCTCCACTATCCCACTCCTTGCAGCCTCCTAACATTCCCTAAAAAAATGAGGATGCCATGCTGTAGCTCCGGGCAGTTGGGCCTCTTGTGCGGTGTAAAAAAAATTATTTCGCACCCTTTATAATAAAAGTAAGGGCTTTCATTTTTATTCATCCCCATAAAAGTTATCCTCTTTTACCGTTTTACTTTTTTATTGAATAGACCCTTTACTCAGCAGAACCCACAGAGAGCACGTGCCGCCACGTGGCGTAGGGTGGATACTCGGGGTAAGGTCACGGGTCGAGCAATCCTAATATTCTATGGACAGATCCTTATATATATTTTTTTTATATATTATGAAGAACATTTTTATTTTCACTAGTATTTCGCGAACGGATGTATGTAACGGTGTATTTTGTTGTTTTCGATCTATGATCTTGTAGGGTAAATTAGAGGGAGTTTACATTTCCCGAAAATAATAACAACGTTACTTTTACCTACATTTATGTGAGACTAGTATCACTGTAAACTCGCGCGGCAAATATTTCATTCTCTCTCCAGTGGTCTCAGCCGCCGGAAAAATCATTTAAAGAGCAATTATGATTTACCGAGTATTATTTGTTTTTAAAATTGTAGTTCAAGAACCTACGCTAATTCGATGATATCCTTGAATAAGTTTTGGTTTCGTATTTGTGAAAATAAATTTTTGGTATAATTTTTTTTTTTTTATTCAAAACTTATAATCATATCCTGAGATCCCCATCATGTGAGCCTCAATCCATTAAGGGTCAAATTAATATATTATTGATATAATTATTTATAATTTAATCTAAAAGCATCTTAATGCATTCAGTATGTTTGCATACTTTTTCACATAAACCCTCCGTTAAACAGCTGATCGATCGTCCGTATAATTTCCACTTTCCATCGCAACCACTTTCGCAGAACGGATCGCTGACATTTTCGTATAAATCTACAGCAATTTATTTTCCCTTCAGCATGTGAACCGATTTGCTGCCCATACATCTTCCCATCCACCCCCTCCCCCACATTATCCCCTTCCAATTATTAATTGCCCGGAGAATAGCACTCATGCGACCCTATCGTCTCAAAGGCCCAACTAAAAATTCATAAAACTGCCCGTTTTACAGCTCACCCCAGTTACAAACATCCCCTATAATGATATTTCATTTTAAGAACACGTTGGTTGTGTAATTGAAACATATCCTCTCATAGGTATAACCACAAATTCGTAACATAACCCGTTGTTACAACCTCACTTGATTATTTACTGTGAACCATTGATTGGATCACCAACACCCCTGCAATAATTAACCCAAAGGAAATGGCGGAGGAGTGGAGCCCTTTTGACCTCTCCTACTGTCTTTCTTTCTTCTCTCTCGGCCTTTTTTTTTTTTTTTTTTTTTTTTCCTCTCGCCTTGCCTTACGTCTGTCACTCCTGGACACATTGACCCCAGATTTTTTTCTTTCTCAGAACTTCCTCTCCTTACTTTCCCTAAAAACACCCTCCACACGGCATCACCGAAGATGACATAGGTCCTATTTTTTTTCTCAAGGCCTCCTGTGTGGAGCTAATAAAAATAAACTAGACTGTTTTTTACAGTTTCAAATAATGAGGGGGCTGTAATTGAAATCTTTTATCGTACGAGATGTGCTTTGTCACAATTAATCTATTGCGAAAGAATGGGATGGCAGCATTATTGTCTTTCGTCTACCTTTCAAGGTCACCTTTAACGGCTTACGTGTATGCACGTTTTACCTGCTGTTTACATTATTACGTTACTATTTACATAGATGTTAGAGGGTAGAGGAGATTAGTTTATCTATGGTGAATCATCTTCTATCTTTATTGATTTGTGAGGGTGTTCGGTTTGTGAACTCGGCAGGTGCAAAGATATTTTGTAGTTGCAGGGTTACCACAAACCAATAAAACAACAATAGATTTTGAATTATTGAAGATATATTAGCGATTTTTAAGCGTCCTAGATGCGACCGTACATTTTTTTTGATTTTTCTGTTTCAAATTTTCGTTTAAAAATCGCTAATATACCATCAATAATTAAATATTAAAATTTGAGGTTTTACTCATTATTGTTCTTTTTGTTTTTGTTTTCGTGGCATAATTTTAGTCATTAGCATCATTAATAACTATACTTCGTATGTCTGATATTTAGTTTGAGGTAATTTTTCTTGAATTTCTGATAAAATCATGTCTTCTTCAGGGCAGATTTAATACTTCGTAAATGATGTTTGAGTAGTCTTTTTAATATTTACTTGGTGCGTAGTAACTTCTTGTGTACGATTGGCATAATATATGTAAAAGGATAGGGGATGCAAAAGGCTGATCTTTGTTATTTAAAATTTTTAAATAAAAATATCTCAACTCTAATTGTTAACGTCCGAATATTTAAATAGACTGTTGATTGTAATCGATTGTTGAATCTCATTCGATCGCGGCAAATCTTGACGCTTGTTTTCTGTGATGTGTGTCTCACAAGTTCTTAGATTTTTAGATGCACATCTCACATCACAATTATTTTTAATTTAACTACATGGCGACATTCAATTTGCGAATGTACAATTCTCCTGATTCAATGGAAACAATCGAACCAATTTTCGAGAGGAACGCTCCTTTGTAGGCAACGAAAATATTACCACTGGGTTCAAAATACCTTGCCATCGCACTGGCTGAGTGAGTAGTGATTCTTCTTCTTTCTTCTAGTAGGTAAGACTTTGCAGGAATAGATGAACAAGGGAGATGATAATGTTCTTGGTACCTTGGCCAATATTAAACACCAATCGTAATAATAGCTCTATATAATAATGTTTTATTTAAGATAAATACATGTTTTCTTCGAATCTCTCAAAGCCCTGCTTTAAAATGTTCAAAATTAACCTTTTTGTGTTCCTTGAATTCCTTCGCACGCTCTTTTAGATTCTTCCGTTTCGCGGGAGGTCCTTTATCCGATGGAGGAGAGAAAGGAAAATTGGTAAAACCGTCAGCGGGTGGCACCGCACCAGTAGGTACGGACGAACCGGGGCTAAAGGGAACACGCGCTACCACCCTTCCGCTTCTGTGACTAATCTTCCAAGCGGGGTAACGTGTCTCCTAATAAAAGATTCCATTGATACACTATCTAAAAGGACTTCACGGACTTGCCCTCTCTCCACGGTTATTTATTTTCCAAATATTTTTTTTTGATACAATGTCGGTAGTGCTTCGGGGAACATTTTAAATATTTATTATATAGGTACTCGAACACGGTTTGATGGGAAGCTACTATGATTACGAGAGAGGTAAAGGGTAATAAGAGATATAAATGATATTGAAAAAAAAACATAGATGACTGAACTAAATGCGGTTGGCGCTAACAAAAAAATGTCCAAAGAAGCTAAGCTAGTGGTTCACAATGGTGTTTTGGTACCTTCCCTGATGGATGGCAGTGAGGCATGGAACTAGCATAGGAAGGACGAAAGTAGACTAAATGTCGTAGAAATGAAATCCCTGAGGTGTTTGTGTGGTAGAACAATGTATGGTCGTGTGCGAAATGTGGAGATTCGCAACTAATGCAAGGCTGATTTAAGCGTAATGAGTAAGATTAAAAAAGGGACGCGAAAAGAGTGTACTGAGAATGTATGACACGTACGTGTATGATAGAAGAAGTCGAAGACGTCCGAGAAAGACATGGCACGATCAAGTAAACCGGATACTTAAGTCGGGCCATGTCAAGAGTCTGTATGAGACGATGCATGAATGTGAATGTTATTCACGTACCTACATGTTAATTGTTTTATTTGACTGAGTTTATTTTGAATGTATAAATAGTGAACCTGGTCTACCTGTTCTTGTCCAATATAACAGCTTAATATTGGACTAGAACATCAGTTATCTTTATTTTGAACCTACACTTTTCACGAAACAACAAGTTTAGATTTTCAATAATTTATTGTAAGGGAAATAAAGTCCGTCCGGTGTAAGACGGAGATAAATATTACTGTATACAAAGTGTACGTACACATTTCGTAATTTTATTCCTTTGAAATACGTATTTTGAAAATTAATGTAGAAAATCGATATTTATTTGTTTCGCTTTCTTTTGTTTCAGTGGCGGAAAATTCATCAGTATCGGTGATAAGATAAGGCTACCCGATGACGTCACGATGGGCTATATAATCGGTAAGAATAATTCGTCATTCATATTTCAAAATAATAACGCTGACAATGTGTAAAGGAGTGCACTAAAAATCTTAAATATCAATATAAATTTAGTGTTTTTTGATTTATTCAATCTTTTTAGTCTAATGTTTTTTTCTGTCTTGTGTTGTTTGTGTGGAAATCTATATTGTTATGTGGTTAGGTTGTAGTTGTAGTTGGAAATGTTATTATTTCATAAAAAACACATACAGGGTTCCCAATAAGAGGTGTTATTTTGATATTCAATCGTAAAAGATCAATGGTTTCATTGCTTGTGTGGCACGTAGCGCCGTCTTGTTGAAAATAAACGTTGTCCAGATCAATACCATCCAATTCCGGCCATAAAAAATCATTAATCATCACTCGATAGCGCAATCCATTCACGGTAACTGTTGCTCCAGCCTCATTTTCGAAAAAGTAAGGTCCAATAACTCCGACGGAACATAAACCGCACCAAACAGTCACACGTTGAGGATAGAGAGGCTTTTCAACAATAACTCTTGGGTTTTCCGAGCCCTAGATGCGACAATTATGCTTGTTGACGAAGCCACCGAGGTGGAAATGGGCCTCATCACTCAAGATGATTTGCATTTGATTCACTCAAGTGAATTTTAATAATTTCAATGCGTTGTTGAAGCGTGTATCGTTCCATTTTTATTAATGGCGTAGTTTCTACTTGTCAAATGTCGAAAAATGACAACTTCAAAAGTAATATCTACCGAAATAGCGGGCTATTCAAAATAACACCTCTTATTGGAAAACCCTGTACTATCCATACTACTAAATTTCGATATTTTTTTTTCTTTTTTTTATAGATTTTTAAAACATTACAATTTTTAACCACCAATATGTAATTAAATTCTCAGCACGGGAGATTACAGTGAGGATATCATTATATCTATTTGTTACTACAAAAAAGAACATAATAAAACATTATTATTATAGTTCTGGTTGTAGTTAGGTATTTTAGGACACACGATGTTATGATATCCATAACTTTATCAATAAATAAATATGTGTGAAAAGTATTTCTCGAATTCTAAGCAGTATATCTAGTGGTTGGGTTTAAATTCAACTTTTGTGAAGGATGATCCGTATAAATCAGAAGGGGTGATCTTCCTCCTCCGGCGTTTACGTATTTAGATTGCTGAATTTTTCTTTTATTACCGAAATTCCGCGGAATTGCCGATATGGTGCCATATAATTTTTCCGAAATGCTCCATAAACCCACACGGACACACCAGACCCCTCTAGTACTGAACAAGAATTACATATTTTATGATTTCCGCGAATTTTCCGTTCGGGTATCAGAAAAAATCAGTTTTTGAAAAACATTTTCGTAACATTTTCGTAACATTTTCTAGTATTGGACAAGAATTACATTTTTTATGATTTCCTCGAATTTTCCGTTCGGGTTTCAGAAAAAAATCAGTTTTTGAAGAACATTAATGTAATAATAATATTGTGTAAATTTATTAGCAAAAATATCATTCTATGCACAAAAATATTTATAGCAATGTTATTGATGTAAAACAGGGTTATTTTACGTCGTGTAATATTTTGAATCGAGCCGCTATCAATAACACAACTTACGTAGATGGCGATAAGGCTTAAATTCCCGCTTAACACCATCCATCTGTTTTGATTTATGCAAGAAAAAAACATGGCCAGACAGTGCCTTTTATTTTATTTTGTGGATGTTCAGACACAAATATTTAAATGTTTTTCGATCATTTTATAAATAACTTAATTCGCCACATTATACATTAAAACCATAACCGAAATTGGGTTCGTAAGAAGAGATTTTGAACTTTAATGCAGTTTTCATAGACCTTATACATTATTTTTTTCTGGGCTTATAAAAATACTTATCAAAAAAATACTCGATTATTTCAAAGGCCAGGATGTATTCTACTCGCAGTATTTAATTAAAGCATCTGAAACATTTCTAGGCGACCAAATTTTCAAACCAAAAACACATGATTTTGCATTACTACGTATTGCATCGCCTTAAATAAAATAACTAGACACAAATCTCAGCATAATAGAAGCATAAGGCCCGCTCATCTGGAATAGACTTCCCTCAGCTCTTACTGATCTCCAGTATTTGGCTAAACTTAAACGGGCTTTAAAAACAAAATTATTTAAAAATAATTTTGCCTCCTTATTGTATTTTTTAAAATGTCTGCTCAGAAGATTCTCATTTCTGAGCACAAACTGCCTCCTGTTTTATATTATGTTTTAGTTTTAATGTTCTTGTTTTGTCCTTTCGTGCTGTTATTGTTATTCTAAGTTTTGTCATTTATATTTAGTATATTCAGTGTTATGATATTAGATCTGTATTGGGTAAGGCACACTGTAGGAACAATGTTAAGAACATGACCACTAATACTGAATTACCGTTTTTAATTTTGTTGTAGTAAAGCGCACTTGAAGTGAAATTACACTAAACTGCGCTATATAAATGCCATGCTAGTATTATTATTAGACTATGAATAGTTTTAAACCATATAAAATTTTTTACCATTGCTTATTGGTTGTGCTCGTTCTCATGCATTGTATCCATTGACTTGGGTACAAAATATATAAAATCGTATAGCTAGAATTGATAAGCTTCCGGATTCCACAACATAATACTAGAGTCAGGATTTATTTCAGTGCAGAAATTCTGGGACTAACTACCATATGTATTCCTCATTGCCCAGAATACTAATGGAGGGAAACAATTATACAAAGTCAGTGGAAGTCTTCAATTTATCTTTAAACAAATATAAAATTCAGTTATGTACAATAAATAATGTATATTTCTTAATATTCATATGTAAAAGCCCCGAAAAAGGGAGTTAATTAATAAATAAATAAAAAATACGATACCGGGAGCCCCCTCGTGTAGTAATGCACATTACTTTCATACTAATTCATTTTATTCACTTATTTCAAGAATCAGAATGTTTCGGTTTAAATAATCGATTATTTTGAAATAGAATTGAAACTCGATTATGCTCCTCCACACTTTCATCCGAATCAAGCCCATAATCTTAGTGGAACAAGAATGTCTTATCCATAGTGTCTTAGTGGCGCGCTTACTGAAAATCCCTTTTTTTACAAGAAGCTAGCCATTACTGAAAACGTCGCCATGTCCGTGAAAATTTTTAGGCTTGGATAGCGTTTTCATGGATTATTACTTCATTTCCTGAAAATTCAGGATCATAACTTGAGAAATACGAGCTCTCTAGATCATACAGCCTATTAGTCTTAGATTTATGTCCTGCGCCCCAAGTTCACGACTCGTTGCGACTGAAGCATAAATCACATTTAAACATTTTCTATCTAGCCTCAATTCTTCAGAGTTTTTTTACAACTTCACTGCCGGGTATTGTGTCTACAAGGAAATTGTTTATGAAAACGGTGATTAACCACAGCACGCTTCATTAATCTTTTGCGCTTCACTTGTCTGCTTTCATTATTTCACCATGTTTATTACATATCGTTATAATTCTTTCTTATGTTACTGTAGGGACAGTTTAATCAATCACACTACTGTTTGTAAATAATTAATCAAAACGTACAGTTTACTTCTTCATTTTTGTATTTTACTTGGTTATTAACTAAATAGGTATGGATAATTTATTAAAATCCTCTTAAAAACCGGACAGCAAGCCGTTTCCTAATAAAATGTTAGTACTTTACGAATAAATCGGAACATGTGTTCATGCATCTGCATTTGCCCTGTCAATATATAATGATGAAATCCGACAATATTATGGGTTTTATGAACACGTATTCCGACGAATACATTACTTTTTTTTACTAAAAGTTTAACATGAAACATATTCATAACGAATAATTTGAAAAGATTTTTAATAAATTAACAATATTTTATATCAGTAAGTTTTCTTCGTGTAACTGGAGACTATATACAAGAAAATTTACCCGTTGAAAATAATGTATGGTAGATACGGGTGTAAAAACAGCGTCTTTAAACTGATTGAAAAAATGTTCCCACACAACAATCATTACAAAAAAACTCAATATAATAATAATAATAAAATTTGGATGATTTGTATAGCGACGTTTTCGTGCAAAATCACCTCAAGGGCCCTGTACACACATATGATACATTTCTACAAATATCTTTGATTGGTTTTAGTCACAATTCATGTTTCGACTTTTTTAAAATTATTGACTGTAAAGCCTTCTTGATAAGACTTTTAGTCTATTTATGAAATGTCGCTTGAAATATTTACAACTATTATGCACAGCTTTCCCGATTATTTATTTTTTCCATTTAATAAATATATACATAGGTGTACCGTATCGTACACGGTAGCTTATTTCTCATAAATCATATCTATTTGACTAATGCTTCTCTATTCTTCCAGAACACCTGTTGGGCCAGCCTCTTACCGTGGTGGACCAGTTTCATTCGCACTTGGAGCCGATGAAGTTCCTCCGAAGAGACAGACTCCACGATCAGGTGTCCTTCTCCTTCTCCAAGAACAAGGACGAGTGGAACGTCGTCAGTGTGGACGGCTTCGAGAACAACTACGATCCTAACAGGTGAGGATCCCTTTTGCGAAGTGGTCAGTTTTGATCACAAACGGAAAATTTTTAGTAGTAAATATATTATTTATTTACCCATATCCATCATCATATCCGCATTTCCTCGGAAATGTTTTTAGGAACCGGATTTTTAAAGACAAATACGAATCAATTAGAAGAGAAAGCACCTGTCGTGCTATTACGGAAAGGGGGTCTTAAAAGTTCGTAAATAGACCACTTGTAATTGTGTCAACAACGTGTGTATGTTTACCCACACGTAATGAGTCGTGCACAAGTTTTATTAGCTTGATCGTGCATGTCTCTCTAGAATCGTGTCATAGCATCGCTTTTATCGATCCTACATTCTTTGCTAACCTCGTTATTTCTAATTTAAAAATTTGTTTTCTGCGCATTCGTTCTATGAATCCCATTACTTCTGCATTCGATATACGTTCATCCTTCTTTTGAAAATTCCATCCCTTACTTGTCATAAACGTGGTTAATATTAGCGATGTGGCGCTTCCTTTGACGATTTTCGATAAGTACGAAAGTGAATTGAAATAGAATTTTGTGACGGGATAAAGGTATGTGGCATTCCTCCCGCTTTGTCTATCCCTGAGTGGAAACGGCGCGCGGCATTAGGATCCGTAGGATTGGGTTCATGCCTACAACGAGAAGATGGCTGTTTTGTTGAAATATTTATTGAGCTCACTATCGTATTATTATATAAAAATTCTTAAGAATTATTAATCGAATTTGTTCGGCGCTAGAGTAGGCCGCTGATGATTCCATGTAATATATACGCTAAACGAAAATGACACGTTTCTGGCTGTTCGATTCATCACGCAGATGAAATATTTAAAATCGATACAGACAACGGATCACTATAAATCACGGTAATATCTATGTTTGTTCTTAACAACACAACACAACAAACCTAACGTTCGAAGCCTCTGTTAACGATTTGTCTTATTTTTTCATGACTCCGTGTAGATATGTTCACTCCATAAGAGGAACAATAAAACGAAACCCGTGTCATCGTATATTATGCTCGCAGCTTGAGATTAACTCAACAAACGGATACCACGTGTGGAGATCATTTTAATGTTTCTACTATCAATATCAATAATTTCATTTTAGTTTAATCGAGGAAAAGATTTAGTGCTATGCTTTTTCATAATAATATGACGAATAACATTAAAGATGTGAGATTAATTGACTAAGACTTTCAGAAGACAGTTCTATAACGATGTTTTTATTTCACCATCTGATAAGTTACGTTTTATTTCACAGATTCCTGTCGCTGCACTGTTTCCTGTTTCCGTACTTCAGCTTCTGTCCCAGATAATATTCCGCGCCAGTCTCTAGGCATTGTTCCAGACTTCCTGCTGCTTCCTACCACCTCCCGGAACTTCGCCCAACTTCCGCCCAACACCGTATCCAGACAGAGAGGAAGAACACCTCAGGTTAATCAAGGGAACTTTCGCCACGGGGATGCGCTAATGATTCTTCAATTACCGGCCAACTCTGCGAGCTCCAACTGCTGAACTAAATAGTTATATCCAACTATTCAGGAAAGAAGCTGGAATATTGTAAGCAAGGAGCTTTGACAAAAATAACATGTGAAAGTTATATGGAATTTTGCATCGCAATGTGCAGCTTTGAGGTATCTGACTTACAAAAACCATACCAACGTTACTACCATCACCACGTAAGTCATTGTAAAATTAAAAAAGTCCTATTATTATATCCAATTCGCTTCAAACGCGAATTATTGATTTTTTTTTTGGAAAATAGCAATTATTGGACTTACGCGAAGATGGATTTGCATCAAGTATGAAATAACATATCAATTAATACCCGGCGTTACTAGAACAAGAGTTATCATGCTCTTGTGACGTGGACTAAAAAGTTTGTTTTGTTGTTAGATTGGCGCCGCTGTAAAGCTTTTCTGGTTCTTATTGTAAAATGAAATGTATTCGGCAATATTCAAATTGATAATATGTGCAAGTAATTTGCTGGTTGTAGTTGAGTCAAGTCACTTTGAAACAAACAAATCACAGATTTGTTTATTTCAATGATTATGTTTAATATTTTGAAGAGTTACAATATTTCGAATTTGATAAGGTTGTCGAGTATTTTTAAGAGATTTGAGAGTTTCTGTTTTCAAGTGGTAGTTGTGGCCAATTGGAATCTGCGCTGTTAAATTTTGTAACTTCAAGACAATAATTTTATAAAATTATGACGTATTTTAAATTTAGTTATTTTTTTATTTATTATTCATTAACGCCCTACCGGGCTTTTACAGAGTAAATTGACAGTTTATTTATGTAAGTGTAACATAATACATGAATAATAGCATAACTAAATACAAAAAATAATTATAATTATGAGCTATATTATACCGTCGTTGTAGCGATGTTTAGTCAGCCTTTAAAACAGAAATGTATAAACATGTATATAGGTTATATTCTTTATCTAGATATTTATAAGCACTGTAAATCATATACATACCTATTATATTTATCCATTATTATATTCTTAAGACAAATATTTATGGTGTAAAAGTTGATAATCCAATTATTAATTTTCCATTTTTCATAATTTGCGATTTGTTTTCCAGCAACTTGGAAGATGAAAAATAAAGTCGAAGTCGCTAAAATATAATGGATGATTTTTCAATTATAAAGTTTAAACCTAAAAACTGCTCTGAAAATCGGCAGAATTTTCAGTGTTTTTGAAATCTGTTGCCACTCCGAATTAATAAGTCTCAAACAAAATTAAAGTGGTTTGATTTTAAATTTTCACGGCCAAAAGTATTATCGTGATAATTTTTTAATTATAATGCCGTGTTACGCTTCTCCCTTCTTTAGCTAACGTTTCGGGCGGCATTACAGTGTCCTTGATTAAATGCCTTCAACAAACTTTTATCGAGCTCTTTTGAATTTGAAAGCCTACGTGGCTGAGCGGTTACGATCCTCGGCTACGAGTCCGGAGGTCGCGGATTCAAATCCAGGCGTTCAAAAGTAAATTTTATTTAATTGATTAATTAATTTATGTTATTTCACATTTAAAGTTAAAATAATATAATACGGTAAGTTTGCTGCACGTTCCAGAGTAGTAACAGGAAATTTGCTTGAAATGGCTTTAGCCGTGTTTGGTGACCTCATCTGAATAGCCAGGTACTTCCCCACCTTCATCTTCCCCATCTCCTTCCCATCTCTACTTCTTTCACTCTCACAACATATCACAATTGGGATTTCATGGTCTCACTGGCTCTAGACTGTTGGGACTCACACTTAAAAAGAATGGTTTTGTTATTCGAGCGATGTTTCAAATTTAATAGCACTATTCTGCCATAATTCATCTCGCGAGCCACCCGTGAAGCAAACATTGAACGCTGAACAGCCTCTATATATTTTTAATATTTGAGCCCATAAATGGGCATCTGTTATGTGTTCACCTGCGGGTGATAATAATATTTTGTATACACCTTTTTGTATCCCGATAAACCTTTAATGTCTGATCACTGGGGGGCTTTCGAAATTCGAAGAACAGCATATTATAACCACTGCTGCGACTACAAAAAAACGTTAGTGCCCTTACGGCGACCCTTTAAGGGGTGTGATAATTTAATACGGCCTTATTTTGAATAGTGCCCGTGACTTACGGGATAAAAATATTTGTCAACAGATGGGGTACATACTTTTAACTGAATGAATACAAAATTTTAGAAGACAAGGCATATTTCACCACCTTTGAGTAACTCGTATTGGACAATTTTCACATAAATTTGATTGATTTGATGAATCTGTTGAGAAACTATCTGCCAAGTAACTTTAATCGTAAGATTAACGTAGCGGTAAACAGCCGTCAAGCAGACCCTTATTAGCTCATCGTAGGATTGAGCATTGAGTTTGGAAGATGTTTGTTTTAAACAGACAGGTAGAGTTACTTAACGGTGGTGAAACAGATAACATACGTTACTCAACGAGTTGGGCTAATCGACAGTTTACTCAAAGGCGATGAAATACTCCTTAAATCTTTACCCGCTATGTTGATTTTTTTTTCATTAATCATGCTCAAATTTTAAAATTATGTATGTACGTATGCCACGCGCCCCATGTAAAATATCTATCCTACTCTCGTAAATTATCTCCAAATTTGTCATGTTTGAAAAATTTGTTTTCGGTATTTCGTGGTGATAAGTTAACCCGAAAAATTGTTGTTTGTAATAATTTATTTAAGTATTATTCAATTACAAATTTTCATTAAAATTTAAAGAACTCCCAAAAAAGCAACATACTGTGCTATTTATATTGAAAAGCAACATATTGTGCTATTTATTTTGAATAGAAACAAATTGTGCTATTTATATCGAATAGCAACATATTGTGCTATTTATATCGAATAGCAACATATTGTGCTATTTATATCGAATAGCAACATATTGTGCTTTTTATATTGAATAGCAACATATTGTGCTATTTATATTGAATAGCAACATATTGTGCTATTTATATCGAATAGCAACATATTGTGCTATTTATATCGAATAGCAACATATTGTGCTATTTATATCGAATAGCAACATATTGTGCTTTTTATATTGAATAGCAACATATTGTGCTATTTATATTGAATATCAACATATTGTGCTTTTTATATTGAATAGCAACATATTGTGCTATTTATATTGATTAGCAACATATTGTGCTATTTATATTGAATATCAACATATTGTGCTATTTATATTGAATATCAACATATTGTGCTATTTATATCGAATAGCAACATATTGTGCTATTTATATTGAATATCAACATATTGTGCTATTTATATCGAATAGCAACATATTGTGCTATTTATATTGAATATCAATATATTGTGCTATTTATATTGAATAGCAACATATTGTGCTATTTATATCGAATAGCAACATATTGTGCTATTTATATTGAATAGCAACATATTGTGCTATTTATATTAAATTTCATCGATTAGGCGAATATTCTCGCACAAAGAAAAGTTACAGTTTGGCAGATTTCTTTATATGCGTAGATTTATTCAACCACGTCAATGAAAACAGCACATAGAGAAAATTTGTATTATTGAATATTTAGTCGGATTATTACACATACTAATTGTCAATGCCTTACGAACAATACATCTTATTAGCAGATGATGTGTTATAAACCAACTCGAACATGAAATTAATTAATTTGAAAGCTTGACGGCAGTTTATTTGAATTAATTAAATAATCTCGTTTGTTTTTTATTTTTTTATATATTCAATAATATTATTATTGGGTTTATAAAAACAGTTTATTTTTAAACAAGTTCTGCTGTGTAATTATTATTACGCGTGACAGCTGTTTCAACTATGAAGTACTTAATTATGCTATTAAAATAACCCTATGAGTCATCGTTTGGGAATAACTAACATTAAGACATTCAGTCAAATTTTTAACATTACACTAATTGGGGAAACTTTGCTGGGGTAATAACCATTAATAATTTCTAATATCTTACTCAAAAATCAATTAAGAAATCAGTAATTGAAATTAAAATACCTACCTAGAAATAATATAAATGTATCGTCTGTAAGTGGGCTACCCACAGTTTGATAATGCCTTCAGAGGGCGAAACAGCTGTCACGCGTAATAATAATTACACAGCAGAACTTGTTTAAAAATAAACTGTTTTTATAAACCCAATAATAATATTATTGAATATATAAAAAAATAAAAAATAAAATGGAGTTCTACAAATTAAACTTAATAACAATAAATAATCTCGTTTGTATTGGATTATCTTGTCCAGAGATACAATTTCCCGAGCTTCAGATTTAGTTTCAATAATAATTTTTAATGTTTGTTTCTGACGGAAAGCCTTTCATATTTCATATTCATATTTTACAAATATGAATTTATTTTTTAGATTTTTTTTTTTATGAACTCTTAATTATTCCACTGTCTTAGAACTGGGCAACATTTGGAACGAGTGGCTGTAAAATTAATACGCATTTTTAATTTCTCGTTTTTCCTCTGCAAATTCCGTGCTTCGCAAGGTTAAATTTAATAATAATAGTAATTGGATAATTTGTATAGCGCATTTTTTTAAATGAATAATGACCTAAGGGGCGCTTTTATTATTATTATTATTTTCTGATCTTGGTACCTTTATAGTAATTATTGTAAATTATTGTACATTATATTTAAGAAATTCTTCTTAAAACCCTTCTTTGAAAAAGTATCTGTGATGTCTTTGTAATCTAGGTTTAAGTGAAATAATAATGTAAAACACATTTGTAGTTGTATTGTTCTTTGAAAATATTCCACATACGTAATAATTCCATGTTACATTCTTGTAGACGATTTTTATCGTAATTTATAAATTGTTTATTGAAATAATGGTTCCTGTGTTCTCTTTGAAAAAGTGTCATTGAAGTTAGGTTTTTTTTAACATCATCAATTGTAATCAGGCGTCAATTATGACAGCGTGTGGCTTACATCATCACAATTTTATCAAAAGCCGAAACGGGCCGAGAATCGGCTTAGAATGGAGACCATTCAAATGTCTGATCGTCGATTTTTTATCGTATATGATATAATTATATATGCGACAAAGTTTTGAATACCCCAACTTTAATATTGAAATGCCTAAAAAAGTAGAGTTATTGTTTATTAATTTCGTACAAGCAAAATGTAAAATCATTCCATCATATTATTAAAAATTCTACGACCAATAGTTTAATAAGTATAAAAATCTGCTTTTTTCCTAGTCTAAGCGAATATATTATTTAAACACTTTTATAAACATATTAATTTTATAAATATAAACCTTATATTTTCATGCAATTAACAGAGCAATATTACGTTGAAAGTTTTGTACATAATTTTTCTAAGTCTTTATCTTTTAAAAGAAATTATTGTTATCTTTGTAAGCTTTTGTAAATATTTTACTATATTATATGCAAGTCATTTGAAAAATGATTGTTAATATTTTGTAGCAAATTAAATGAATATTTTATTACAAACTCTTTTCATCAATACCTACCCATTCCTCCTGTAATAACTATATCATTAAATATGAAATTAAACCCAAATACGAACTGAATAATGAAAGCTTTCTACGAATGATTTCTTCTTGCAAACATTAAAAAAATTAAATCAGAGATTCGAAATCGACTGTTTTTTTTCGAGATTGAGAAAGTTTGCACACTCGACCCTCAAAACAAGAGGAAGGTGACTGTCTATATGAGATTTCTAAAAATAGCACAACAAAACCAGGGCAACGCCGGGAAGCTAGTCAAATATAAGCAACAACTACTTGTTCCAAAGTAAATAATTTTGCTACCAAACCCGTTAAAAATAAACAAAAAATACAGCATTACAACAAAGTTCAAGCCAAACGTTTACATGACCAAAAAATATATCCGCTGTATTTTTTGACAAAAGTAGTGTCCTCCACAAGGGAGAAAACACAAACATTTATTTATCATTTTATATTCCAGGCGCGTATTTCCTTTCAATTTGACGTAGAAATTATTTCCGCAACTTCCAACGAACCCCCAGAGATGTCACTGTCTATTTGAACGTAGAAAAGTTTCTTTATTAAATTCATGAATGGGGTCGAAGTCTTATGAGGTAGAAATGAAAGGAATAGGCGTCCCGCCGAATCTACGAAGGCCTTATATACGGAAAACCAATAACTTATTAACGCCCGCACAATTAAACTTTCAAACACGACTTGGAACCTTATACCTACATTGAATTTCTTTAGTCAAATTCTCGTTGCTTCAATTATTTTCGAGAATTTTCCTGGATAGGCGGGAATTTGTAAGATGGTTGCCTTTTTAAATAGCCAATTTGAAAACAGAATTTCGCATGGTTCTAATCTATAAGTCAGGAAGGTTTTAATGCTTTTTTTCGTATTTGAATTTCCAGAGCATGTTCTTAGGTGTTTACATATCTACCAAGGTATTTTACCTTTATTTAATTAAGTTAATATTTAATTAAATTAAATTTACTTACACACGGTGTCCGGAAACTCGTAGTAAAAGCGAGAAGCTTTTTGAGCTTCCATTTTCGAGTAAATCAGGCCCGGAGGTGGAATTTTTTTTTTAAATATGTGTCGCTAGGGTGTTAACCAAAGATATTAGAAGAACGAGATATGCTATGTTGGCCGCCGGACCGTAGGCGAAGTACTACCTAATTAGGGTACTTTGAATACTGTCGGGACGTGTACGCACAGAAATCTGTTATATGTATTAGTGCGGATACCTTAGCGTAAGCGAAGGTGTGCAGTAGTATTGGTGAACAAAACCGGCGACACTCGGCAAAACAATTCCACACAGTATGAACTGCTCATAGCACATCTCGTTCTTCTAATATCTTTGGTGTTAACACAGCCTGTTTAGTATCAAAAGATTTTTTTAACCTTATACAACCTACATAAGTATATATATAGATTTAAAACGGTGCATAAAGATTTTTTTTGGTTTTCTATCTAATGTAGACTCACATATTTCCCGCTTGTACTACGAGTTTCAGGAAGTCCGGGTGAGGAAAATAATTTCCCTCGCGGTCTACGTCATCTTTCGGGATGCTGTATGGAAGGTATTTTTAAATAGAGAAAGGAGATGAAGTTCCAGAAAGGAAAAAGGTATAAGGGTTGGTAAATAATCTGGAGGTCAGTGGGTGACGTTTCATTTCACCCCTCACACAGTATTGCAAGGCGTTGGGTCGAGAGAGTCCGACAGGAGAAACAAACTTATCCTCAACCTCCTGTCCGCCGTGCTGCTGGTGGGCAAACGCATCTGCCACCAAGACAAGGACAAACCTCATTCCAACGGGAATTCCCGGGAACACTTGCTCATCACCAAAATTATCCCACTACTGTCAATTATAGGTGTTTATAATCCAATGAATGATTCCGGTATGACGTCCCAAATCGCCTTTTTGATTAAAAATATATTAAAGTATATTGTAAGTATATGAAAATGATTCAACATTTTATGGGTTTATTTATAAAAAGATTTATAATTTATTTATATATAATGGAAAATGAAACAAAAAATCATTCAACCTCGTTACAGACTTTCTTAAATCGACCTGGTGATAGATAACCAGAAACTTTAAAATTGTCTTTGATCTGCTTAGATCTAAATAGTCAGGTACTTCCCCTGTTCTCCCCATCCAACATCAAATCCTGCCCAAAATTAGGAATATCACCAACCAACTGGCTGCTGGCAGTTGGAACTCAAAAAATCATGTCTCTCACAGTTTTTGCATGATATACCTGCTATAGTAAATTTATCTGTTCAATTTAGCGTTTCGAAATTTATCTGTTACCGTGGGATTAAATGGCAATAAATGAATTTAAGGATAGGTTTATATCTATAAATAAAAAAATATATTTAGGAATACTAAAATGTATTACTACAAAAAAGAAATTAAATAGCATCCGATAATTAAATCTGTCTGGCAAAGGGCTTGCATAGGTAAAATGATGAAAATGTAAAAAGGTGTGATACCAGTTCGTTCTTGATGCGAAGTATTAGGTTCCGGTTCTTCACAGCAATTGTAAATAATGCTGTAGTCCATTGCAAAATAGACTCGCACTGCTGGTCTCCAAAAGGGTGCCTCTTAACTAATCAGGATCGGCAGATGTCATCCGATTCAATCAATCCAATAGTCAATGCTCCATATGCAAAAGCCGATGCTCACTAAATTGGCGAACGTGTTCGTCGAACCTCAGCCAAAAGGAATGCCCGCTGCTCTCGGCTGGTGATCAAAGAATGGCCACAGCTTCCAATTCAAATCACAGATTCTCCCTCCCTCAGGTTTGGCAACTCTCCAAGTCAAAATTAAAGGGCTGTCAATATGACCAATAGCAAAATGACAATGTGTAAGTACAAGGTCCCATACACCAAGACCATAGATGCGATGTAAGTAAAGTGATGCACACACCTTGTTACAAATCATATATGTAACATTTCCTGCCATAGTCTCACTAGCTCCAACCATTTGAATGTCTGATAATTGTACATAAATACACGATCCGTAGGAAATACAGCGTAAAATCTGTTTACAAAGCCGCACGATTCAGGCATCTTCAACATAAACGACCTCCCTTTCCTTTATGGGTTGAAGTGGTGAAAAAGTCCCGCCCACGTTCACGTTACTGGTTAACCTATATTTCGTGCCAACCAACTTCCTCTGCATTGAGAATTATGCACACAGCGCCGCGCCGGAACGTCTCTGTGATTCAAATGCATAATCTGCAGGGGTGAATTTAGTGATATATTATTTTTCACTGACGTATAATAAAAACAGTGCTAAATGGAAGATATTTCCGAACACCCATTATTCAAGATATGTATGACCGTATTCAATTCAGACAAACTTAACTTCCATGTCAAAAGCTTATTATTACTACTTTGTAAGTAACTATTAACTACTTTGATCCTTTCTCTGGGCGTCTAGCACGGTGAAATCGATAAGTTTACAATATCGAATCGATAGGCGCAACCACTGACGATTTTATAACAATTTCCCGAGCACGGTCGCGCTGTTGATAGTCGGACCGATATTGATAAGTAATAAATAAGAAGTCGATATACGCTGGAAACACCAGAGGTAATTATTGTCTGTGAAACATCAAACGTCAAACAGCTACGTAAAAATATTAACAAATTGACATTGTGAAATTGAAATTCTAACCTAAATAGGCGTTGTCAGTCCGAATTTACTCACTGACACTAAAAAGGGAGTTAATTAGTTAAACAGGTCACCATTTTTTTATTGAATTAATAACTTACATCCAACCAGGTTTCGTTTATCTCAAACTTCATCAGGGCTATTATATTAACTACAGCATAATTGGCTGTCGGTTATTAATTCAATAAAAAACAAGCCCGAACTAATATAGCGTCATTAGCCCGAACAAATTCAACTCGCTGCGTATACGACTTCTTTCAATTCTAAGAACTTCATTAGTTCAACTCCGTTCGCCAATAAGCCAGTAATTTGGTATAACGAACGACATTATTAAACATATGTGTGCATTAACAGTTAACCGAAGCTTATTTGATACTATTGAGGTCACGCTAAAATTTGTCTATCGGCCGGCCGTCGGAATATTTCTTATCAATCATTGACAGTGCTCGAAAAATGTCGCTAACTGACCGAAATAGACGACGAGTTTTGTTAATATCGTATTGACCTCCTGGACAAACAGTAACAAGTCATTTTGTGAAAATTTCCCCTCATAATTGGGCTAAGAGATTGGACATCGTTTTATACGTTCATATGTTTTATATATATATTTCTATATTGTTTTCATTAACTCCAAACAATATCACAATTTCACAATTTTTGGCAAATCAATGCAGAACCTCTGTATAAGTTACCTGTATATTCAGGTTGTTGTGATGATACGATTCTCGTTAAAAAACGGAGATGTTGAATAGTGATTACTTTTGTTTTTATTAGTTTTTTACGACATTATGTCCGGGTTAAGGAAAAACTAAACCCTTCCACACACTTTTCCACAAATGGTCATCTAGTCAATCCACATTATGCAAGTGCATTATATAAATATAATAAATACAACATAATACAAATACAACACGTCAAATCACCAGAGATCAAATGGGAAAATAATTCACCGACTCCAGATATTTTCATATCAGAGGGTTCGGCTCGGTAGACCTTCTAATTGGACCTATAAATCCTACTGATTAAAAAATGTTTATGTATATCAATGTATTATTGTTCTTATTTGTTTTACGTTACCACCATAATACTGGAATTTGCTAGTTTGGGGTATTTTAATAATAAATAAATCTTCATTTCACAAAAAACATAAATAAATCAAGTATTCCACACTCGCAAAGTATCCCGCACGCACCGGCTCCAAACATAAGAATGAATTTCTCGTTCGATTTCACTTTCTGGGCTTTCCCACACTGCTCTAGTCTTCACCCTATCATCTTGGCCTCCGGGTTATTTCCCATAGGAACCCGCTGGTCATGAACTTTGCTGTCGTCTGGCATTATTTCAACACGACCGGCCCATCGTACCCTCAGAGGGTCGTTTTTCATACCTTTCCCTTCACGCACAAATTTTCTTATTTATTTTCTTCGCATAGGGATGAGCGCCTCGTCTCATAATCGCAAGCAACCACTAGCCACATATCTGTGAAAATATAAGTTATGTTTAAAAACCTCGGATAAGTGATCTTTGTTTTTTTGTTTGTTTTAAGAATGACTAATATTCTTGGGTTACGAATAACCTGACAATATTTGAAAATCTCCTACTACCACCACAGAAAGCGGAAAATGTTGTTTGTGTTGTGATGGAGGACTTAGCCAGCCGAGGACTTGAACACACTACGCCTGGGTGGGACCCAAACCCAATGTCAACCTAGCCACCGACCGGTGTTTGCCTTCATAATCTAAAAATCTAGCTCCATCCCTTAGAAGGAAGCCTCGCAACATCCCCAAACTTCAACATTCCACGTTCTCGCCGCAATAAAAGTGCTCACTGCTCACGTACAAAGCGGGGGCTCCCGCCACCATTACACACAAGTGGCTTCACTTGTTCCGTATTCCGTGTTCCGTGTGTTTGGTGTTCGGGATGAGCCGAGCTACAAATCAATGTAAATGAATTGTTTGCATGTTTATGGTCGGGACTAGATTCGGTCCGCACCCCGCAGAGACCACAAACTACTGATTTAGTCATGAAGTTTTGACTCGATTCCAAATATATGGAGCGTTTGTGTGAGGGTTTCATGATTCTACATTCGAGATAAACTTAAAATAATAATACAACCTAGTGAAATCTTTACCCACACTTTTGTGAAATGAGCTTTATTTATATTGAGGTTTTATGACATTTAATCGATTTTCAGGAACTTTAATAATTTCATAAAAACGTCGTGAGCTATAAAATTTTAAAAAATGTCACTGAAGAACCAAAATTGCACAATGACGAAAACATAAAAACAATTTATTAAATGAATGGATTTGAAAATAAACAATAGATTTTGTTTATTTAGGGCAGTGATGCCCAACGTTTTCAGGCAGATGGCCGATTTATCAATTTCCATTTTGTTAGCGGGCCGCAGGAGTTAAGGTACCTTCAGCTTCACATGGTTCATACCGTAAAAGAGCCCCAACTTGTCAGTGTTTTCAAAAAAAGTAATCGGGTAACCTTTTTTATTTTGTGAAACTGTAACTTTTTAAGCAATCAGTCGATTAACGGACAAATATAGCACCGCAGGCGAATTTATTTTCTATCCCCAAGAGCAAACTTAAAAATATTGTCGATTTTTTTAAATTCTGAAATATTGAAAACATTGAAGACAGAAAAATGACTCGCGATCTTTTCGTGTTTTATAAAATTCTTAAATATTTTATCTTAGAATTCACCCGGAAATTCTAACGATTGCTTTAAATAGATATACGAGTATCAACACCCACTTCTGCCATTTATATATTTTCAGAAATAGCGGTTATATAATCTGAACCAATTAAAAATGTTAATTATGAAAAAATGTGCTGTGCCCAAAAAAAACACAATAAATACAGTTTATTTTTATGGTTTAGAAAATCAGATTTCGAACATAATTTTGTGGTAAATCTTTTGGAATTTTATAAAATGAAAACCTTTAAAATTTAATTGCAGAAAGCCCTGCGTCGAAGGCGAAAATAAATTCACTAAACTACAAAGTTCTAACGTTTTTCTGAAAAAAGCTTGTTTTTTGAGCAGTTGACAGATTAAACCTCTTGCAAAATAGACTGGAAACCATTAAATAGCGCCCAGAAATTCAATCAGTGACCATTAAACGCGAAATATTACCAAAACTTGCGTATGTATGTTTCCGAGGTCTTACCAAAAATATTTTGAGCCGACAAGAGTTAAAATATTAATTAAATTGGTCCACAAAAATGTTTTGTTTCTTAGGTTCTTCTTTTTTTCACGAGAAGTACCGCGAATTTTTGGTATATTATTAAAGAAGAGAGAATTGTGTTTTTAGAATCGTTTTGAATTTAATAATTCGCGTGGTAGTTTATGTCAAGCTTTAGGGCCTGTATTCCTGAAAGCGCGATTTCTGAACTAGGTAAGAGGTAGGAAGTAGGTATACGGTCTGAGCTCTGAGCTACTATGGAATACCTAATAATATATAATAAATAACCTCTTTATTCTAATTTAATTGTCTTTAATCGTGTCAGAGTGCTTTTAAATTTGTGATGCATAAATTATACCCAACGAGGCTAGAAAAGGTAGGATGTTTACAATTACCCTAATTTCTGACCAAAATCTCCATTGCACAAAATTTCAACAAATGAATTTAAAAAAATTTAAAATAGTACCTATATTAGACGATTTAATTCAAAATGCTTAGATATATGTTTATTTATTAATTTTGGTGAAGTCGACCGTTAAAATTTTATCACTTTGTTTAAAACCAATAGATTTCCTCTTTGTAACTTTACCTCTAATAAGACAAAACACGAAAAAAAATTAAAATTGTCAAATTTATAAAAAAAATATATATAAAAGAAAAAAAATCGCGCATGATACGTAAGACAAACATTTATTTAATTGAGTTTTTTCTGGTGGTCATTGAAGATGTCATATGATTTTATTACAATAAGATATAACATTAAAAGTTCAATTCAGAATTATATAAAACAACGACAAAAAATAATCAATAATATTCAGAAAAACATTTTTTTTATTAAAAAGAAAGACAAACATTCCCGGGTTACGGATAACCTGACAATATTTGAAAATTACCTACTACCACCACACCAAGCGGAAAATGTTGCTTGTGTTGTGATGGAGGACTTAGCCAGCCGAGGAATTGAATATACTGCGCCGGGGTGGGACCCAAACGCGATATTAACTCATCCACCGACTGGTCATAGTGATTAAATAGATATTTTACATAATGACTGGTCATTATATATAATTACAAAAATGTTTAGTCAATGTGATAAATTAATCACTTTATTCGGATATTATTCATAATATCGGGTCAAAGTTAGCCAAAGTAATAAATACGGTCCAACTGACTTGTTACCCCCCTATACTAACCTATCCTCTATTAACCCAACCTAACCTTACCTATCATAACTCAACCTAACCTAACATATCCTAACCTAACCTAACCTAACCCAACCTAACCTAAAATAACCCAACCTAACTTAAAATAACATAACTCATCCTAACCCAACCCAACCTAATATAACCAATGAAAACCCAACCTAACCTAACCTAACCTATAATAACCCAACCTAACCTATAATAACCCGACCTAACCTAACCTTTAATAACCCAACCTAACCTATAAAAACCCAACCTAACATATAATAACCCAACCTTGTAAATTAAAGGCAAATTGAAATATAATTTTATAATCTTTACCTATTCCTACTTGTTTTATTACTTTATCCAAGTCATCGAAGATATTATATAAAATGGCTAGTTAAGGTGATTAATTCTGTGTCAATTATCACTTTGTCTAAATTGGGTAGACATTTTAAATAATGGCTGGATAGTATATATGTATAATATCCGGATTTATTACTTTGGCTGTAACATATTATACATTTTTATTAATTTTTATTATTATTACCATAATGTACCTATATACCATTGTTGTTGTCATAATGTGTAATGCTTTGTTTATGTGTAACGAAGGTTCATAATGTGTTTATTATCTTGAGTCATATATGAGATGCAATGAGTTTTTTTTACCACGAAGTGAAATGGTTACCCAAATATTTTGTGAAAATTTTATTATCTTTTTACTAATTTAACAATTAAACATTTAATGTGATCAAGGAAAAAGATATAATATGGAAAATTGAACTGAAAATTATTGCGTGTACTTGGAAGTTTTGACTATTCAAGTTTCACTCTACTAGAGCTCAACGTCTCAGAATTTTTCATGCATCAAACAAACATACCAACAGTTTTCATTATTCTTCATAAATCCATTGATAGTTTTGATAGCTTTCGGAACTTCTCAAAGTAAATCAAGTATAAGCGATTTAAAACAATGAAGGTATTCTTGCGAGCAGTTCCCAACCAGTTGCGGCTAGTGCTAAATTTGTATTGCACTAAAAATATTACCAATCTATCCCTAACATCTATTCCTCCGTGATCCCTACCTACTGGAATGATCGGTATGCGAACTCTAAACTAAAGTGGCGCCATCTCACCGAAGAGTATTTGAGGCATTGGCGAGCGCCGTTCATGTTTCGGAGAAATTTCAATACTGCTGTCGACATCCACGTTCAGCGCGTATAGATAATTGATGTTCCCGGGCGACGTTTCTCAATGAGCGATATAGAATTCGCTCGCACCACGTGACTTATGATGACACGTGATACAAATAACAAACTTTTTGAGCCGGTTGAATTTAACTTAATACTTTTATACTCTTATTTTCTTTGAGTTTCGAGTAATTACTATTGGTTGATAATTATTATTTTTAGATTGACTGAAATTTTGGGAGTGCGTTGCACCAACGCTCATCATAACTAGCCGCCACTGTTCCCAACTCTCACTGAGATGAATCGCGGAATTCCCGGTTTTTCCCAATTTGAGTGAATGATTCGAGTCGAACCGGGAAATGTTACGGTGTTATGCCGTCGCCGCCGCCGAAGCGTGCCTCGAATGTAATGTGGAATTTGTTTCCTCCGTAGAAAAATATTTGCTACGCTTTAGTGGAAACCGCTTCGGAAAAACACAGTCTACTCCATTACCAACCTACTAGGCAGGAGGCAGAGACTACGAGCTTCTCAAGCTAAGGGTCCCCGGGCCAGAAAAATATATCATTGTTGCAAAAAGTCGTCGGGAACGCAGAGCTTTACAGCCCTAACTTTTGCATTCCCCTGATAGTGGATCGAATGCCACATAACTCTGTCCACATTCATACATTATCTTGTAAATTTTCATCATGTAAATATTACATTTCTTTGCGTCTTAAACATTTCAGCCCCGCAATTTTTTGATTCACTTGATCGTGCCATGTCTTCCTCACGTCTTCCAATCATTCGCGGGTCGTGAAACTCCTTTGTTAATGCAACCCTTTCTAATATATATCGGAAAGTAAGTTATTAATTCGTAGAACTTCATTTATTATTTTTGTTAAATTTTAATATTAATCAAATTTTAATAATGTTATTATAACGTTTAGCAAGTATTCTGCGAGTATTACAAATACTTGCAGAACTTTGATTTAATTTAAACTTGGTTAACATTAAATTTAAAAAAAAAGGAAAGTAAGTTAGCTGCTAATAAAGAAAATCGAATAAGACCTCTTCTGTTTTCAACTAAGGCCTAAAAACATAATGATTTTGTGGGTCTTGGTACGATAAAGTTGGAAAAGCCCCGCCACACGTATGTATGTCTGATAAATTACATCAGGAAGAAAACAGGAGGAAAATAAGAAATTTATTACTTACAATAAAACAAAACCTCGCTTGCCTCACTTTCTCTTCAACGAATGGAAGCTCTGCACAATTCACACAAACGGCTAGTACATACACAAACAACAAGCTACATTATTATATTCGTACTGAGAAGCTAGTACATATTTGTAAGTGTACCTTACCAACAGAGAAGTATGTGGCAGATATTATACATACCTACCTACCTTTGATGACCCTTCCGGTAGAGGGGGCATACTCTTTGACCTTTGATCCAGATGTCGAGGGTTCGAAATCTTGCATGGAAAAAAAATATTTTTCGGTTAACTTAATTGATTGAGCGTAGAGAAGTTCTGTCTAGAAATTTATTTGTTTATTACATTCCGATATTAATATGGTGATTTTTCACTGTAAATTGTATAATTCCATATTTAAATTTTCATAAAAATGATACATAAAATATTTATGGTTTAAATAAGATTAAAAGAATTTGGCATTCTCAGACTATAAAAATATTACCGTTCGTTATTTCGGCTACTGGCATTATACCTAGCTCTCTCATTAAAAATTTAGGCGTATTAGATCTATCAAAAAATTTATACATAAAGATGCAAAAGTCGGTCATTTTGAATACATGTAGGATAACGAAAGATTTTTTAAATATTTATCTTAATCAGTAGGATTTATAGGCCTTATTAGGAGTTCTACCGAGCCGAACCCTCTGATATGAAAATATCTGGAGTCGGTGAATTTTTTTTCCCATTTGATCTCTGGTGAGTTGACGTGTTGTTGTTCTTGTATTGTTTTGTATTTATTTTACTTATATAATGCACTTGCATAATGTTGATTGACTAGATAATCATTTGTGGAAAAGTGTGTGGAAGGGTTTAGTTTTTCCTATGGGGAAGATTTAACCCGGACAACAAAATCGGAAGCAAAAAAGTAAGTAGGTGGTATTTAAATAGGTACCTACTTACAAATCTTACGGTTTCAGAAGAAATTTTGGTTTTTATATATATTAATTACGAGAAAATTAGAATCGTACTTTTTTGGACGCGAGGTTTGTTTGCAGAACTACTAGTATAATTACGTAAAAATAAAATATTTAACCAAATACACACTTCATTTGCTTTTGTAAATCATAGGCCACCATTTAGAATCGTTGCAACGGGTCTAACTTAGGGACCAGATATAAAAGCCATGTACTTTGTAACCTTTCTCTTTTTTACCTTCTCTTAAAAACTCTCAATTGAATTACTGAATTAAAACTCCACAAAAGGTCCACTGAAGGGCGGTTTTAAATTCCGTGTGATAAAATTGAAAAAAAGAAAACATTAAAAAATAATACATTATCGAAGAAAGTAAACACTTTGTGGCTTGACTTATTTTAGTTATATAGGTCGACCGGTTTTGGTTGCACTCAACCTTCTTCAGGACCAAAAACTAAATTGTAAACTAAAAATATAAGCAGTTTATATTTCCATTGTCCTGAAGAAGGTTAAGTGCAAACGAAACCGGTTGATCTATATAACTCAAATAAAATGGTTTAAGATATTAAAAAAACATTTATATTTAAAAAATATTTGATTTTAATCATTCCAAGTAATTACTTTCATTAACTTACGAAGAATCAGGATAAAAACAAATCTTTCTTTCTACCGGTGATTTTTCTTCTTCACAATAAATTCTCTCATTTTTAACAAGCACCAATTGAAAGAAATCGCAAAATGATTTTTCTTGTTAATTGAGTCAATTAAGCCAAGATGAAAAACTCAATATCAAAGAATTTTAATTTGCCTTCAAAGTTTCAAAAACAATATGGAAGTAGAATTGCCTGAAGCAAAAAGTTTGGATTTGTTTCTTGAGATTTATTGAATAGATTTAGTTTGAAATTGGAACGGTTCGTTGCAATATCGTTATTTTGAATCGTTTCCCGCCAACACGAGCGTGACGGAAGGCGTCACCTATCGGCAATTCCTTTTACTACTTTACGGGTCAGGGGTTGTCACGAGGACTGAACAAATAAGAACAATAATAAGACTTATACATCGTGAATAAGACACATACAACATGGATAAGCTACATATAACATGAATAAGATACTGAAAAATGTCGATCTTCTTGATTTTTATTTTTTTATTATGTGCTTTAAATAAAAAGGTTTTTCACATTTTTGTTTGGCTTTGCCTTTCTCACTAGGAAATCCTGTGTCGAGACAGACTAGTTTACAAATATTTTATAATATTAAAATAAATTACATTTTTCAATAAAGCAAAAATAGTTGACAAAAATTTTCAGGTTGCTAGGTAGTGGTAACAATAATGTGACTAACTATTGCACGACCTTTTTCGATGATCCATTGTTTAATCAGGATTTTGTATATATTAATATTATTCGATTGTCTTGTTTTTTCAGGTAGGTTATTGTATATTTTAGACGCAATGTATTTGAAATTTCTTTGACCAAATGTTGTGTTTGTTTTAGGTGTTTGTATGAGTTCTTTGGTTTTGTGCCTCGTGTTTACAATATTTTGGGTATTTGCATAAAATGTATGTGTTTTATTTTTAAACAGATGAGTTAAGATAGTTTTTGTATAAATTTGTCGAATATCTAATAAATGAAATTTGTAGAATATATCTGCAGCACTTTTTATTAACGGAACTTTAAGAATAACTTTCGTAATTAATTTTTGTGCCTTCGATAATGAATCTATAGCTAATAGTATTGCACCTCTCCATGCGATTATTCCATACTCAATGGTATATTGACAAATAGAGTAATAAACAATTTTCATAGATTTGGAGTCTGGTATATTTCTAATGTTTTTGAAGAAATAAATATGTTTGCCAAGTTTATTCGTGATAAGTAGGCAATGTGTATTCCACTTAAGATATTTATCACATGTAAGACCAAGGTATTTGATATGGTTCGTACGATCTAGGCAAGGACATTGACAGAATGTATCGTGAGAACAAGAACATTCATGTACTTTTATTTCAACAACTTTATTAGATTGGCCAACGATATTCAAAGTAATGTATTTTGTTTAGGAAGTATTTAGTGAAAGAGTGTTTATCTAGCCATTTTTTAACATTTTTTGATTTCTCAGCCATTTTGTATGCGTCTAACCAAGTGTCGGATTGAATGAGTAGCACAGGATCGTCTAACCAAGTGTCGGATTGAATGAGTAGCACAGGTTCGTCTAACCAAGTGTCGGATGGAATGAGTAGCACAGTATCGTCTAACCAAGTGTCGGATGGAATGAGTAGCACAGTATCGTCTAACCAAGTGTCGGATTGAATGAGTAGCACAGTATCGTCTAACCAAGTGTCGGATTGAATGAGTAGCACAGTATCGTCTAACCAAGTGTCGGATTGAATGAGTAGCACAGGATCGTCTAACCAAGTGTCGGATTGAATGAGTAGCACAGTATCGTCTAACCAAGTGTCGGATTGAATGAGTAGCACAGTATCGTCTAACCAAGTGTCGGATTGAATGAGTAGCACAGTATCGTCTAACCAAGTGTCGGATTGAATGAGTAGCACAGGATCGTCTAACCAAGTGTCGGATTGAATGAGTAGCACAGTATCGTCTAACCAAGTGTCGGATTGAATGAGTAGCACAGTATCGTCAGCGAAACTTACATTTTTTCCATGTATCATTAGGTTACAAAGATCATTTATGTAGATGAGAAACAAAGTAGGGTGTAGATTAAAGGTGTAGTGGGTACACCCTTACATGGATACCAGATACAAGATACCGAAAAACCCTTTTTTCTTTCTTGATCTGGTTTTTCAGTGTCCATATTGCACTATTTAAATGCTGATTTAGTTTAAAATAATTAACCATTGATTACCTCCGTCAGAGAACAGGTGAACTCATTGGTTCCTGAACCAGAGGTTCAAAACCCTGGGGGTGCATTTAAAATTTTTTAATTGATTTATTATTCTTAAAATATTAATAATACAGCATATTGTATATTGTCCTTCGCGCTTAGAGCTCACCTGTGTTTTGGTAGACTTTTTCAATTGTAAATTACTTTAATAACAGTGGTGTAATTAGTTATAGTATATGAAAAAGGTGGACTTAAGACTTAGGACGGGTTGTTTCGGAAAATTTGAACAATTCTTCAAATTTAAAAGTTAATTTTCAAATTCTTTGTAAGATTTTTTCAAGTTCTGTTATTATTTCAGTTATTTGAAGCAACTAACCTACAATAATATATAACAGAACTTGAATAGGAATTTCCCAGAGCCGTTGAAGTTTGAACGTTGAAGTTTGTTGAATTGTTCAAATTCTCCGAAACAACCCGTCCTTGGTACATAAGAAAAGTCATGATTATTTCATAACCTATGAGTAAATTAATTTAATAAGTTCACATTACTAATGTTTGCATCACGTTTAGGAGTGGTAGGCTCGGTATTGCCCTCCCTGGTAAACATTTAACAAATAGTATTGAAGCATTTCTTATTCCTTGGGGCAGTTGGAAATTGGAACTCGTGGGGAATTCACATTTTGGGGAATGCCATTTTGCCACAGAGGTAGATAGAGATGTTAGTTAATCCTTACATACTTCTCACAATTCTCTGATCCTTGTCACCAGGAGAAGGAGAGTGCCCGCGCAGTACATTTGCTAACACGCAACAAATAACAAGTCACCAGTTCAAATCCGCGTTGCGTGCAAAGTGAAACAATTCGCTGTGGACTTTTTTGTTCTTTAGAAGGAACAAACAGGATACCATCAAAAAGTCTTTTCAATATTCTGGTGGCTTTCTCACTGCAGTACCATTTCCGTTCCTTTTTTCCACTAATTTCGTCATCAAGAAACTCTTGGACCTAGATTGCAATTACAAGAGCTATCTAAACATTTACTTATGCTTAGAACAAAATGATTTTTTAAATATAACTTATAGCATTAATTTAAGTGTAACATAAACAAAATATTAACTCTTCTGTTATTCTGTGTATACGCATACTCACTCCACCCCATTGTCTGGACACTCGGTTCATCTCAAAGACTAAATAAAATACCCCTCTCATCTCCCCTACACGATCTAACATTATATGCTAACAAATGAAAATAGCAATAGAACTAAAAACGACTGTGAATACGGTCCAGTGATTAAAGCCAAACTCAAAAGCGAAATATCTATTTATAAGTTCAATGGGTTCTAGTATTGTAGACTTGCCTTTGTGGGCAAAGGGTAAAAAGTTGTAGCCAGAACCATTCACAGAATAAATAGGCGTGTATTTTCTCGTAAAAGAAGGGTGTTGATATTATGACACCACCCATTCAGCGGTTGGGAAATAACGTTGAATGAGTACTTTCTTGGGAAGCTGGGTGGGTGGGGTGTTATAGGGTAGGTTGGTAATAAGATTTTCCACCTGAGTGCTTTGGCGACGGGTATTTTCGTTAGCTTTCCTTTGAAGCCATTGATGAAAATTTACACAGGAAAGTGGCAAAGCAAGGAACGGAGACAGAAAGTTCTTAAGTACATATTGAAAAATAAGTTTTGTCATTTATAACTTAAGTTTTCTGAAAGGTTTGTCTAAACCTAAACAAATAAATATTGACATGATCCGGATTACATTAAATATGAATTTTCTTACTTTCATACTGTCTCCGGTAACTGGAACCGCAGTGACGACCCATTTCAGGTAACAACCATTTGTTTATGGACCTTTTCTCGAAAAGTGCTGTGTGAGTGAACCTTGTTAGGTATATTTTTTAGAAGAACCTTACTTCATACCCTTAAAAATGTTCTTTCCTACTGGTATTTTAATTTAAATCATATCAACATTTTATATGAAACGGGACCCGTAGTCTTTACTCCTAAGATTTTGTACTTCCTGAAAAGAGTTTATTCAAACTCTCAATGAGTATCTTATAATGTTTTGAATTTCTTCTGGAATGTTATAAATTTTAGGTGGAAAAGTAATAAATAGTCGGTGCCTACTTCTCTCCTTTAAAAAGTTTTGCGTATTTACTGAATATTCTGATATTATGATTAAATAAATGCTTTTGAAGAGTTTTCATCGCTGGAATTTAGCTCGGTTCATTTTCCCTTTTTAATCAGACGCCGAAGTCCACAAAACTTTTATTTCATTATTTACGAAGTTGCTCAGAGTTCTCAGGATTATTATATTATTTTCAATACAAAATAGCGAAACTGCGAAAGCTAAGATTAAAGTAAATTGCGGTACTCATGAAATTCTATACGACTTTCTGCAATTTGGAATTGCAACTAAGGAGCCTGCATGGTGGCCTCGGGGGTGAAATCTTCCGCCTTTCTGCTAAAATAAGGGGCCGTTATTTTAAAACTTTATTTTGAAAGCTCCCAACTTAGTTTTTATTTGAAGTTCAATACCATAATTTGTTGTGGAGAATTTTTATGACAATTTAGGATTAAATCGATTTGGTTTCTATGTTTGTTGTGAAAACGAAATAATTTCTATATAACTTGAAAGGAAATGTTATTTTCCTGTGGGTATGTATTTTTGTATTTATTTTAATAGCTGAATGTTTGAATAAAAAAAACTGAGTAGACTGCTGAGATTAAATGATGTAATTTTTTAATGATTGTCTACGTAAGCTTTTGTTCTATATTAAGTTAGTACTCCCAACCAAGCTTTTGCAATTAATTGAAACAATTATTAAATAATTGTTAACTGACGTATAAACGAATTCCCTTTAAGAAAAGTATATTTACAAGTAATAAATATATTTTGGTGAGAATGTTGACAATAAGAGTTATTACACGAGATATATAAAGGGAACTAATAAACAAAAGAAATTAAGTTAATGGCTTTCATTTTAAATTATAATCTTTATTTCAACGATTACCTGCAAATGTTCATTGAAAAATACCTACTCATGAGAAAATACATAATGTTACAGATATATTATCACTTATAAGGGTTACGAGTAGCTCGGTTGATCGACAAAGGTTTTACCGAGAATGTCGGTAAATATTCATCGTTCCCGAGCATGACTGCAGATTGCTAGTGTACACAAAACAGTTCACTTTGAATAAATTAAGTTGATAACTTATTTGTTGTGACTATAACGAGTCACTAATATTTTCGATAAAAACGATCGACCTTGCTAGATACAGGTATTGTCTATGTTGAAATCGATCTGCCAGTAATGGAGTTATATGCGATACACTTTAATCGCTCCATTGGTGTGTTTGTCCACTCCTTATTGCCATCCATCTTGTGTCAACATTGTACAACAGGTGCTCTTCTGCCGTAAGTCTTCCCCTGAGATCGATCTGCGAAATTATATTAGTTTCAGAAGTAGTTAGTTTAGCGTTGCACAATGTGGTCATCGGCTGCCATGTGCAGTGTGAATTGAGCACGTGTGTAGTTAGACTGGTTTGAATGCGAAGTGATTGTAATTTGAAAGTGATTTCGAGAGATTTTGAATACGTTGACTATTTAACCCCGTTTTCCAACTGCATGTTAGTGAAAATCGGATTTATAAAGACACGTTCGTATTCACACCATTTTCGTGTTCTGACTGCTTTAAAATCAATTTATAAATTCTAAAAAAATGTTTCATATTTTTAGGTTATCGAACTTTTCTTTGGATTTATTATTACGTGATTCAAATCAACACTGGTTGGGACGCGGTTAAGTTGAGTTTTAAATACTGAGCGGTCGTTAGGGGATGGAGTTTTAATCACCATTCATAAAATGGTTTTCGTAGTGTATCAAAGATGGCTGCTTGTTGGTGTCGTTTAATTGATAAGAGTGGCTGCATTTTATAACCGCGTTGTTTGCTTGAAGGGCCGTTTCTATGAACGACGCAATGTGCAGAATAGAAAATTTTGACAGAAGTTACCAAAATACATTTGAAAGAAAAATTCGTGAATTCCTCAATGAGTTCCATGCGCCTCTCAAGCCAAAGTAGGCATAAATACGCTGCATTTTGTCATTTAAAGTAACGTAGGGTACATTCGTAATTATATACATATTTACAAACTATGTATTATTATGCCTACATTTGTGTATTTCAAAGGATGTGCAAATACAATAAGGTTTTGAAAAATTTAACAAACATGTTTTAAGATTACTTTTTCGTGAAACGAGAATTCTTTTCCGTTTTTTTCCAAATGCTGGATGAAATTTCAATTTTTCCATACCAAAAGGGTGTAAAAATTCTAACAAAAATCCCTTTTCTGACATATCGCAATAACAGAAAAATAAATAGGTATATTTCTGTTATTCAAATTAAATTCTAGGTTTACTTTCTCGGTTTCAGTTTAAATACAATTTTTTGATTTCTACGTTTGTATTAAATCCTAATTAATATCATAAATGCAGAAATGTGTTTTTTTGTTTGTCCTTCATTTACGTGATTTTTCGCATACGACTAGTTGGAGGTTTGGAAAGTGAAATATAAGGCTACTTTACATCCCGGAAAATATATCATTCCCGTGGGAAAATACTTTAAGTCATTTCTCCTTAATACTACGCCAGCGAAGCCGCGGGTAAATGCTAGTATTTGGGACAAATGAATTGCCTTCTTGGCTTATTTTCCAACACAGAAACATATAATTCAAGATCCATAACGTACGATGAACAAGCGTCACAAACGGCGAATAATATTTTTGTGTTTTCTCTGAAAATCGCAACAGACTGTTTATTCTTGACCCCAAAGATACATTTGAGAGTTTCTGCTGCTTCGTATACAAATAATTTCTACTTTCTAGTTTGGCATGTTTATAAAAATATGATTCTGTCGAAAGCCGTAAAATTGTAGGTTATGTGCATCACAGATACTATGATACCTATAGTGTGAAACTTCAACGGTTTATGCAACCCGGTAAACTTAAATTTATGTAAAATATCTAAATAAAACTGTTTGTTTTCCAAACAAAGTAATACAAAAATAAAGTAAGTTATATGCACTGTCTTGATTGATAGATATAATTTATTAAAAGAGTATTTTTTTGTTTCCATTCTATTTTAAGATACACAATATTATTGCCGTACCATTATTTGATACTTTCGTTGAGAAACAAACAATACATTTGACAGCGCTCTTAAAAGGATATACTTCTTAACTATTTGAATTGAACGTAGTTATGCAGAAAGTAGCCAGTCTACAATTTGGCCCAAAATAAGATATTACTAGCCATATCGCATTTATACAAAAAAATCATAGTAATCGCCCCCCGAAATATTTGTTGATTGCGAAAAATACAGTATGGAATTGCGCAGAAAGCGCCCAAGGCACTCGAAACAATTTGATGTGGATATTTATATTCCCAGTTATATTGATTTCAGCAATATACCTAACATTCGAAAAATGTCCTTTAGCTAATCAGCAGAAAACGTTCAAGGCGCTTGTAATTACATAGTTTTTGGTAGTTCTAAATGTTATCTACATACGTAGATAACATACATGTGTAGGTAAAAAATACTAAACTAAACTAAACTAAAACTAAACATTTAATTTAATGGAGCTTAATTGGTCTAGAACATATGAATGTTTATTGTTATAATTTTTTACTGTACGACTGTTTGCTTCCTAAATAAAAAGAAATTAAAAAAATAAATAAATAAATAAATACTCTCGATGTTTTCTATATTTCACATAGTAATATCAGATAGTTGATTGCAGAGTTCATTTTAGTTTATTGGGGAAACGAATAGTTTTTCAATTTTATATAAATAATTACATTTTACATGTAGGCATTAACCAGTGAAGCTTCCACATAAAATTCATGTTACACACAGAAAAAAACAGAAAAACATAAAAAACACCTAATGAAAATATTTTTTAATTATTGCGGACAATATTAGCGATTCCTTAACGAAAATTTGAAACAGAAAAATCAGAAAAAAATACGTAACATACGGGGCACCTCTTTGAGTGAGAAAAATTAATGAAAATAACTAAATATCTTATATATCTTACACACTGCAGGGGAAGAGGGTACATAATTAACAATTTGATTTATTCTTCTCCAATGTGCATTTAGTAAACTAAACTAAGGACAAAGAGTGAAAATATAGGCGTGTGAAAATATATTATTTTATTTTGTGCATATCCTTCTGAAAAATGAATGTTGTGTGTAGTTAGTTTTTGAGTGAGGGATGTGTAATAGTTTATTTCACCGTGTTTTTTGTACTGGACAGTGGAAATGAACATTTTCCTGTTTAGGTTTATTAATATGTATTCTACCTGTAAAAACACGTATATCTCTAAAAATGTATGCTTAAACCCACTTGAAAGTAATAAGAAATTGGTGTCTACATATTATTTATAATTCTTTAACTTAAAAAACATTATTGTTGTGTAGATTTGATTATTCAATCTTTTAACAAAAGTGCTTTTTATCTTACTTTAAGTTTTTTATGGTTGGCCGCTTTCTGCGTAATTCAATTAAGTCTAACCCATAAAAGTTTTTATAAGGAGCACGTTTCATTACTTGATTTTACGACACTTGAAAACAACTCCGCCTACTTGCAGATCTAACTGTCGCCTGAATATAACTCTGTATTCCTGTATATATATTATTATGTATTACCGCACAGTTCACAATGCTACTCGCTTTTCCTGCAGTCAACTGACATCGAACAAAGAACATTCGATAAATTGCTGATCTGAAAAACACATTTCGCCGCTGCAGCAATTGTTTCGTGAATGCACACCTTGCAATATATTTATTATTACGTCAGACACGATAGAAGATTCGAGATACAATGCAAGAGCCGTGGAGGCAACAAATATCCCGATAGAATGATCTGGAACACAGACATTACGGGTAACATATTGGCACGAGAACCTTAAGCCCCCGCATACCCAATTTATACCGATTTATAACAAGTTTCTCGTTAAGTCTTTAAGTTTTTATGTTCCATAAAAATATATGTTATTTTTGAAGATAATATCTGTACATTTGTTATGTCGCAAAATAAGCTCCAAAAATTATTAAAAACACATTTTGTGCTGTTATTTAATATGTTATGGGCATGAAAAAATCACAGTGTCTCTTTAAATGCAACTAAACCATTTGTCTAGAAAGTTTTGCTCCATTTCAAACAAGTCGTGTTTTATTAAATATTTTCACCATTTTGGCTTAATTATTATCTCTTTATTATATTAGCGCACTCCCTCTAGTTCAATATTCGTATTTACTTTTTATTCTCTTTATTTATTTTTACTTTTATTTATTCTCTTTGAACGTTTACTACGGGGCCTTAAGGTGGGACCGTAAAATATGTCACCTATATTGTGAAAACTATTAAACGTGTTGTGGAGCATTATTGCAGTAACACGGTAACACTGTTTGTATTGTTTTCTATGTCGCTTTACTTCAGACAAATTCTGATCTGGTTTTGGGCATAATCCTGGCTTTTCAGGACAGATATCATACGACATTTGGATGATTAGTAGGATAATTCATTTCAAATAAATTATGAACAAAAAGATTTATGAACAATATTAAGTGCATATTGGCTTTTGTACGAACTGTTTTCTAGTTTTCTTACATTTTTTAGATAATATTCACCAATGTCTAAAATGGCCAGACTTGTGAAATCAAGTCAGGGTCTGCATTTTTTAGATAATATTCACCAATGTCTAAAATGGCCAGACTTGTGAAATCAAGTCAGGGTCTGCATTTTTTAGATAATATTCACCAATGTCTAAAATGGCCAGACTTGTGAAATCAAGTCAGGGTCTGCATTTTTTAGATAATATTCACCAATGTCTAAAATGGCCAGACTTGTGAAATCAAGTCAGGGTCTGCATTTTTTAGATAATATTCACCAATGTCTAAAATGGCCAGACTTGTGAAATCAAGTCAGGGTCTGCATTTTTTAGATAATATTCACCAATGTCTAAAATGGCCAGACTTGTGAAATCAAGTCAGGGTCTGGATTTTTTGGTGTAAGTCTTTATCGGTCATTATGCAAGTAATCCAAGATCGTTTGTATTAATCTGGCAGAAGTCGTTAACTTCATCAAAACCTTGTCTCTGTATTGTCTTAACTTTACATTTTCAATTACGGGTCAATACATTATTTGAAGTTAACAGAAAGATATTAAAATGAAGACAGGTGTATTATACCTAGATATAAACCTACTCGTATGCTGCAGGTGCCTAATAACACCGATAATAAAACCAATCTTTGTACGGATTTCAAAAGGTTATTGGAAGTAAGCGGCGAGAGCAAAAAGAGGAACTTATTTTTGTATTTTTTTTCACATAAAAAATCAAAGGAAGATGAACATTTGTCACAGAGAACGGGTCTTGGATTTGCCAGCCTCGGCCTCCTCTATGTTACCTCTCTCCTACAATATGAGTCTCTTCAAGACCCAGGTTTAATCCTTCCTTTCTAAAAAAGACCCTCCACACAGCTTTCCCAAAGATGGTATAGGCCCTGATGTGTAGAGTTAATGTAAAAAAGCCAACATCGACTATGAACGGGTGTTCTTCTGGTGTCCGTTGAGTTTCGCGTACGAGCACCGGTGTCATTGACATTGGATCAATGCTGCTATCTCCTTAGAGCAGGTTCTATTGAAATATCTGTAAAACAGACTCATCATGCTTTAATTGAATCTGTGATTTAGGGATGACAATCGGTCAGTTAACAACGGAACTAACGAACGCGCTACGACGTTTGTTTAATCCATATGTACAGTGTATCCGGGGTTAAAGTGCGCTAACATCGGTGGGGGGGAGGGGGAATAATTCTACATGATTTTAGAAGTAAAAAAGATCCAATAACTTTTTATGAAATCCCAATGTTTTAAGGTAGTATTAAGTTGAATTGTTCGTATGGGATAATATATATTCTGCTATGGAAAAACATTTCTTTTATGGGAAAACATTGAAATTTCGAAAAGAGTTAGTTATCTTTTTTACTTCTACCATCATCTCCTAAAATCACCTCCGAAGTTAGCGCACTTTACTCCCGAACACCCTGTATATTTTATGTTCACAAATCTACAGTAGTTACTATACATATTTAGCTATTTTGTTAAAAACGAAAACAGAAAAAAACTCTGCTGGCGATTTGTCGTCATTCCTTGTATCATATTTCACAAAAAGTGCCCATTGTACGATGTAACTGATAAGTCATATGAGATATGAAATGAATTCATTTTATTTCTTTAGTCATTTCCACAAACGATCCATTGTTTGAAATTTGTTGTGAAATTCTACGAAAGATTTTTTTTATGAATTGGACCATAAATCAATAATAAAACATAACGATATCAATGCACCGATCTCCACAGGTAAGTACAAGTACATGCATCCCACACAAATAGTTTTTAAGTAAATGAAATTATTATTGATAGATTCGATAAATTGAATCATTAATATCAATCGGTTATTTTTAAACGTTCATCAATTTAATCTTAACCGATTGATTGATTAAATCATGTTTTCAACATGAACGTATACATCTTGTCGATTCCAATGAGAGATCAATGAACTTTTTAACGAATCATTTTGTAAAATGTTTAAGACGTTCAATGGTTATTTATTTTATCGAAAGGTTTTTATTCGTATCATTAATTAACAAATTGCAATCCGTTTTCAACGTTGTAGCAAGACTTATCACCGGAGTAATATTCCCACATTTCAGAATATTTCGAAAATATTCACTGGCTCAAATATCCTGGAAGAATCTAGTTCAAGTTCTGCTGGATGGTCTTCACGTAACCTAACAGAGGCTGCGGCTTAATATGTATTTTCCGTAAATGGTAATTCACGAGTCAACAGTCAACAGTCAACCCTGAGGTAAGTAACGTCATCAACTATCGGAAGGTAAGATGAACGAAAACGCACACCAGGTACTGAGTTCTATGAGTGTGCTTTTGGAGAGTCAGGACCTAAAAGACCCACTTAAAAAACGTATTCATTACATCTTAATTTCACTCATTTTTATTTATTTTTATTTATGTGAATACCGCACAAGAGTTCCAATTGCCCAGGGCAGTGGGATCATGACTTTAAAAAAAATAATTCCACTCTATTTTTATGTTCTCTTTAAGGATGCTTTATGAAGAGTCTCTTTAGGGAGAGGAAGAAGTGAACATTAGCTTTGATGCCGGTTTATCATTAGATTAATTCCATTTGTGAATTAACTATTAATCATTTAAAGAATTGCAACAATTGATTCACTTATTCTCTCGTCAATAATGACTTTTTTTAATGAAAAGAAGAAGAGGAATTTGTTGGAAGAAAATGGTATGAGGGGTGGGTAGGAATCCAGGAATCAATGTGTTTATTATTGACGGACGAATTATCTATCCCTCCAGCTGCGGCGCAAGGTGATGGGTCAAGAGAGACCGGTTGGAGACATTAAAGGGTCTTCCCAAACCAGTCTATCCCGATCCGGCACGCCACGCACCTCATCCGATGAACCCGGGTACCTCTTAGTAGAGGTATCTAAACAACATCACTTGAGCCGTAGGCACCCATGAGAGGTACCTAAACAACACGACTTGAGCCGTAGGCACCTATTAGAGGTACCTAAACAAACGAATCGAGCCGTAGGCATCTATTAGAGGTATCTAAACAACATGACTTTAGCCGTATGCATCTATTAAAGGTATCTAAATAACACAACTTGAGCCGTATGCACGTATTAGAGGTATCTAAACAACATGTCTTGAGCCGTAGGCATCTACTAGAGGTACCTAAACAATAAGATTTGAGCCGTAGGCACCTATTTTATTTGGATTAAAATCCTTGCAGTAACAGTTACCGACACTCTAAGATAAAATCCCACATCACACACCTATGAATCAAGATATTACAAACGTAATGCGGGATAATAAAGTCGTTAAGAGGAATCCCGGTAATTCAGAAACTTATTTAATAGGTATTTAGCCCAATTATTGCTATTCTGCTCTGTGCTACGGTCAGTCATCGTGCTGTAGATGTGTGAGTGTGCGAAGCTCGTATGCGCGTTGGTGGCGCACTCCGCCGAGAAAGCCCGCCAAATAATTATTCCTTTGCCACTCCGCTTTGGGGTATCATATTACATCGATGTTTGCCGGCCGGCGCGGCTAGTCGCAAGTCACAAGTCGCTACAGGACTATCTGCATGCGTGTGGAGACTAGCGATGTGTAGGTTCAGCCGGATTGAGTCCTTGAGCCCGAGTCCTTTGCGGGAAGCGGGTCCTACTCCCACTCCTTTTCGTAATCAACCACTCCCAGAGAACTCGGTCTGGGACTCGGACCCGAATGCCTCCAATCAACGACTCCCAGAGAACCCGGACCCGAGAATGCCTCTAAGGACTTGGACTCGGACCCGAATGCCTCTAATCAACAACTCCCAGAAAACTCGGACTCGGGGTCTCGATTCGAGATCTTACTGATTTTATTTTTCAATGCTTTTTATGTCTTATGAATAATACGGGGGGATTTTGCTATATTGCTGATTCTTTTAACTGTTTGTAACAATTTGTATAATTTAATTTTTCAATTCGCAATTTAAAAAAAAAATATTACATTTTTTTATGTTCATTTTTTTTTTTATGTTTTATCTTGATTTAAAAAATTCAATACGAAGATATTTTGAGTTTATTTATGATTCTTTTGACTGTTATGCCTATTTGTACATTTTTTTTTTCGGATTCATAATTTAAAAAAAAACTTACTGATTTATTATTTTTATGTTCAATTCTTATATTTCTTTTGTTTCATGATCTTGTTTTAAAAATCAACACGTTGGCATTTTGAGATATTGCCGATTAGTTTAACGGTTTTTATGTAAAATCTCAATGATTTATCGCAATTCTTTGATGTTTTATATTTTTATTTTAGCCCCTCATATTTGTAGGCGCTAGGTACCTACTGTAAGTAAAAATTATTGTTTTATTTTAATTATCGTTCACTATTTTTATTTTTTGTGTTATTAAAAATACAAATTTCAGTGGTGTCTGTCTGTGTATCCGTAACTCTGGTTCAGTGAACTCTAGAATATGGATTTGCTTTGATTTTAAAAATTGGAACTGATTGTCAACTGGTATTGGAAAGATTCAGACAAGCGATAAATTAGGTACCAAGATTATTTTATTCAATAATTGTTTATTTAAAATGGCTATCTTTTGTTAAAATTTTTTAGCTATGTCGTAATAGTGTTCATTCGAAAGGCAAATTTCTGGCAAATGTTTATTTTTAATGATCCTGAGACATATATATGTATATATTTGTGAAACCAAAAGGAAAAATATACAAATCAATTATATAATATACACAAATCCTACAATAATATATTGAACAAAGTGTGTATGTATTGTAAAAGTTAAAAAAAATGGACTGGAATAAATAGATATTAAAACATGTTGTTAATTGTTAAAATTTTAATAGTTCAATGCTGTACCTAACTACTTCCTGACTTTGTTTTTAAAACATCTCTCGCCTTTACTGAGTTTCATTTGATAGAGGCTTCGACCAAGTACCTTTATCTATATCGATGGACAGAGATTATGAAAACGACAAATTCTCAACGACAACCGAAATTTATGTTACTACATTTGATTTATTACTGCTTACGCGTGTGCTAAAATTATCATCTGGAACTTGGAACCTAATACTACATCCGTTACGGCCTCGCATTAGCCGTAGCCCAATCAGCTGGAACACGACAAGACACGAATTGATTTCGTTGAACTTCGCCAAAATGTAAACTGCACAACTCGCGACTCGGGTGCGATGGGTGACGGGATTGACTCCGTGTTCTCGTGTGGGTCCGAGTTCTTGTGCGGGTCCTTGTCCTGCTACGGGTCCGAGTTCTTTCGCGGGTTCTATCCGAGTCCGAGTGCCGAGTCCTTGGCCGGACCCGTGCGTCCCGGTAGTCGCCCAGTACCCAGTCCGCACCCAAGAACTCGGACCCGGGACCCACTCCAAGAACTCGAGTTCTTTTAAAAGGAAGCAGTCCTCGGATGCCTCCGGAAAAATGCAGAACTCACCCACCTCTAGTGGAGACAAGAATAACAATCAATTTCTTGTGACGGGACGTTCCATCCTTAGCAACCTAAATAAGCTATTAGCTACATATTGTCTTTGCACGCACAAAATATCACGCAAGAAATAAAAGCGGAGATACATGAGCCTCAGATGACATTTTTTAATAATTGTTCCAAATCTATTCTGCCTAATCTAAAAACCAGTTTTAGACTGAAGGAACTAAATAGGTACATTTTCGTAATAAAATAGGAGACCTAGGTACATTATTTCATAATTTATTGTATTGCTCTTACTTACTTGACCGGTCAGTGGCTGAGTGGGCATCGCGTTTGGGTCCCACCCGGGCGTCCCATGTTCGATTCCTCGGCTGGCTAGGTTCTCCATCACAACACAAGCAATATCTTCCGCTTAGTGTGGTGGTAGTAGGAATTTTTCAAATGTTAGGTTATTCGTAACCCGGGAATGTTTGTCTTTCTTTTAAAAATTAAAAAAAAATCTTACTACCCATATAGGTACACCTACTAAAATATGTAGGTGCGTACATTTGAACTGCCTCCGTGGTTGAAGGGTAAGGCTCTTGGCTACGAATCCGCAGGTCGCGGCGTGCGCAAGTAAATTTTATTAAATTAATTTGTGTCGTTTTGCTAAATTAATCAATTAAAAATAATATAAAATACTTGTTGGGACAGATAGTTATCTTTTTTGTTTATCAAAACTTAACTAAACCATTCAAGTTGTTTGAGACAGGGAAAAGTATTAAAATAAATTATTTATTTTTTTATTTTAGTAAAATTCCTGAAATCAACAGGTTTTAATTCCCTTGCGAAGTTTATTTGGCCAAAATGACCAATTTTTACCACATAAACATCGCAAGTGACCAATTTTCGATATAATATTGCAATTTTTTGTTCACTATTTTGTTTTACGAATCTTATTATTGTGTTTTGTTAATAGAGTCAACGCCAATGCCATTCGTTGAAATTTTGAAAATGACATGAAAGCCATAACACCCTTGCCAATCAAATGGTGTAAAATATAAAATATCACACTGCAAATCGGATGGTGTGGAGGAAACCTCCATTTTTTCCACTCTACCTCCAGACATGGAGGGGGTTCTGAAAATCGGATCATGAGTAAAACTGAACTAGTATTTAAATATCCATGTAACTCTAAAATAATAGAAAATGTCATGACTAAACGGCGCAACTTTTCCTACTGTGTTTTGTTATAACAGATCACCACGCAAATGGCATCTTTTTAAAAATATATATTTAAAAAAAAATTAGTAGCGAACCACTTGGGGTGACCTACGACAGAGGTTATCCAATAAATGGTTCCCGGGGCGGCGGTACCCATAACCACCTCCCAAATTGAAAATTATTATAGTACTTGACGTATACAAATTGAATTTGGTCCAATTTTAGTAAGATCGGCAAGTATGGTATACTCGAAATAAGTCACTAAACCAAAAAAAAACTAATAAAATATATCAATAACTCGGGAAAAGACAACACTAGTGCACCGACACAATTCAATATACTACGCTACATCACTTTGCTGTATGTTTATTTGTCGAAATAGAAGTTAAATAAATAAAATAACAATATACATTATAGGTTATTGAAGAATTATAATATTATGCTAGTTACCCAAAAGTTATTTTTAAAAAAATTATCCATTTGAGTGTTTTGTATCCATATTGGCAATACAGAACGAAATCACCTCGGAGTCGGTCTGGCCGTAACGGATGTTTTTTTTACAGATATTATTTTACGTAAACATATGAAATTAAAGTAAGAATATCGGAATACTTCACCAAACAAACACAGAAGTGACCAAACGGAAAAAATAATAAAAAAACATCGATTACTCGGGACAACACAACACTAGAATATCGAATATCGATTTATGACTACGTGACATCACTTCGCACAAATACATACGTATTTATCTAAACCCTGTCCCCCCGACCATTACCTCCCGAATACTGAGCGAAAGGGACACATGCAGCTCGGGCTACAAATACCTAAATGAAATCTTCAAAATCGAGGTTTTGTATTCCCCATTTTTCTCCTCCAAAAGTTAACCGATTTTCAATTTTTTTTTTACCAACTACATAAGAAGAAACTATTCTATGTCGGACCGTTTTGCTTTTTTTCAAAATATATTGTCTAGTTTGTAGACTGAACGTCTTTTGACTGCGTTTAAATCAGGCAATTTTATTGATTTTTGGAAGGTCATAACTTCTATAAGAAGCAATTTATCAAAAAAAACAAAACGTACCGACACGCAAATCGCCGATATCTATTTTATAATAAAAAAATATTTGCTCTAGGGTTAAAATCCAGAAAGATAAATGGGGACTACGTTTGTATGGAAAAATCAACGCCCGGTTACGTCTTAATTTGAGAACTTTAGTGTTAGTGTGAGACAACAATATACAATGCTTTATATACAGTAGTGCGTACTTACTCTTTCTCTTTCTTTACCCACATCTCCTCTAGTTCAGACGTTAGGTAGTTATACTAATTGTTACTATTATCATTGTTTTAATATATAAAACAATTCTTGCATTTTAATGTCTATCCTCAAATAATATATGCCTTGAAAAGTAATAATACAATTGTATTAACTTGAAAATTTACGAAATTACGACTTAAAAATAAAAGAAAAAAAACACAAAATTAAAAGCCTAAGCCTTGGTTTAAAATATATACGTAGGTTAGTTCCCTACCAGTTTAGAAATGCTCGGGTGAAACCGGTTAGGTCTAAAAAGTATATTTTATCAAGCAAAATAAAATGTAAAATTTTTAGTAATTCTGATCGTAATTTTCAATCCTCTGCCGCACAGCTTTTCACCGGAGATGGCGAAAAGCGGAGGCATTAATGTCAAAATCAAGGAAAAAGAGTATTATACCCACCACTGATTGCTGAAAGCGTTTTATGTGCGGAATGTGTATGAAAGAAGAAGATAAAGAGAACGAAATTAGTGACCACATACTCCAACATAACGACCTAAGCGTGGTTTGCGGGCTCTAATGGCCCGGGGATAACAGAAATATTTTGAAAACCTTTCGGAAAGTCTTTTAAGGAAGTTCCTGAACACCAATATACTGTTTGACCACTGACGTTGTTTATTTAATCAGTAAGTATAACAATAAAATGTAGAAATTAAATAAAGTGGAAATTTTTTTCACGCAATATCAATACAGAGTAACGTAGATGTTGAAACAATATAATAATAATAAAATTAAACTACATTTAAAAAAAATTTATTAATGTCTATTCTTGAATACACATTTTACAAATGATAACAGTGGTTTATTTTGTAGTACAGAGAAAAAAAGTACAGAAAAAAGGTGTAAAAAATAAAGAACATAGGTTGATATAGGTAAAACTGTGTGTGGGTGATATTGTATGTTACTAACTAAGAGAACCTGTGCTGAGGTGTTAACGTGTTTGTGATTAAGTGTGACAGGTTTATGTGTCGTAGTAGAAAGTTTTTTTTTTTTTTTTTTTCACAGACATATATTGAAACATGAAAGCACACATTTATATGTGAGTGTATGTATTTTTGGATAATTCTTGAAGAACGTGTATAATATTTAATTTTACTTATCATATTTTATTATCTTTGGTTTGGAATTATAATCTTTTGAATAAAGTGAATATCTTGATTTTTTATCCAGGCTACGATATGTTTTTTGAGAAAATTTGTAGATGTATTTGTAGTCATTAATTGTTTCAAAGTAATGGACATACTTTTAAAAAGTTTGGTTGCGTAGTATTGAAAGTGTCTTTGTCCGTGTGTGGTGTGTGTTATCGGAATGTTCAGTGTTTTATTTGTTGATGACCTGGTTTTTATTATGGCTTTTGGTTGATTTGTAATATGAAGATTATTATGGATGAGATGTAGGAGAGCAGTTTTGGCGTAAAGTTGTCTTATTGACATGACGTCTAGAGTTTTGAAGATTTTGTTTGAGTCTGTGTAGAATGGTACTTGCAGTATGAGTTTTATTATTGCCTTTTGAACTTTTTGAATTGGGTCAATTGTTGTGTTTGTAGCGCTTCCCCAAGCTAATATTCCATATGTGGCAATGGATTGACACAGTGCAAAATATATTGATCTGAGTATTGTCAGTGGAAAAATGTTTTTGATGGATTTTATTAGGTGCAAGACTCTTACCTAATTTGTTTAAACCACAATATATTTTTTTTTATATTAACGCCAACCGGTTTCGGAAAAACCGTATTTTCCTCAGGGCAAAATATAACAAAACATACATTATATTTATATTAGGTGTTGAAGTGGGGGTGGAGGCGATAATGTGGTTTAGTGAAGAGTGGGGGTCAGAGAATGGGACCATATCTAAGATGAGGTTGTAAGGTAGGATTTTTGTAATATTCACTTTAACACTCAATATAATTATGTTCACCCATGATTTTGTTAGATTAAGTTTTTATTTTGCCCCGAGGAAGGAATGGTTGTTTCAAAAACATAAAAATATTTAAGCATTTTTGTGATTATTATTCCACATCCTAATGCCCTATTCAAATTGTCATTTCCTTTTGTTCCTTATTTTTCCTAAAATTCTTATCTTGGAAGAAACCAGAACTGGAGAAAGAAGACCAACGCGAGGTTATTAACACGCATATGTTATTTGTTTTATGATTCTAATTCTCGTCGTACTTGAGAATGCATGTTATTTCGCTGCTCGTATCAATAATCTTGTGAAAAGTCCATTAAATAGTGCAAATTTCGTACCCGAGTTCAATATTGTCGTGCTGCGAATATAAAAAATGTCGTGTTCTGAAAATATAATAATAATGGTGATTGTATAAGGTGTACACCCATTGACTAAAAGCGACCCATGGAATCTTCAAGAAACCAGCAGGTCACAAAAGAAACCAACATCATCACCAGGTCAAGACTTCCTTTCCTCTCTCCTCGTATATCCTTCTGATAATAACAATATCGATTAAGATTACCTTTTTATTTCCATAGAATCCATTTTTAATACCACTCGGACAGCAATCAGTGCTTTACTCCAAAATTTGACAGGAATAAGAGCCTAACTCGAAATTTCAGATTTTTTTTTTAATTTCCTTATTTCGCTTCTCTTCTGAAGTGTCTTATTTTTATTTTTATTCAATATCTGATAAACGACTAATTTCGATATAGGAAGGATGAAGGTAGGTATACATTTTCGCAAATACACTTTTCAATGCGATTATCTCGCTTTGACTATAATGTATAATCATTTGCTTTCGAAAGTACCACTAGCAAGTACTAGCGGTTTTTCAAAGTTAAAATCTTTTGTCTCTATGTAATTTGATTTTTAATTTAAAACAATAAAACATTCAGCAGCAATCTCCATTTTATACACCAACCAGTTCGACCGTAACGTTATTTTATTCTGGAAAGAAGCAATTTTTAAATATATATATTTGATTTTCTATTTTGTTGTGGAAATTAACCCTCTTTCCGACATCCGATCGAACTGAAATACGCAATTCTCTGAAATTGGATGGCATTAAAACACTTAATATACGAAATAAATATCAGTACTACCCAAACCTTGGAAATTTGTAATTTGGCTCAGTTATTAGCATGGTTGACTTCAATCCCTGGGTAGGAAGGTTCAATCTTCATTCAAACAAAAAAAAAAGAGAGATATATATTTTTTTCGATTTTAAAAGACATTTTAATATATCACAAAAGTTCTTAGTCACTGGGTAGGAATGTTCAATCGTCAGTAAAACCCTTTTTTTTAAACTGATGAATCTCTTCATAAAAATAGATATCTTATAGAAAAATGAATTGTTTTTACCGGTTGATTTTTTCACTCCCCAAAAAACATTTTCAGAATGTTATTTTAGCCGCATATTTTAGGGGTGGAATAAGATTGATTTTCTGTGTTTTTTAATATTTATTATTTTCAATGTTCGTTAAAACAACTGTAAAGGTTTTACCGTAAGGTCTAACGTCACCGCTTTACCCTGTATTAGTGATGGCAGTGCCTGCTAGAAGTGGGTCCGGTGAGTACTTTTCGTTACTGGGTACAGTGAGTACAGGTACAAAAAAATACCGGTTACAAAATTAGCTATTCAAAATACGTATTAAAAGTAGGTAATAAGTACTTAGTCACAGTATAAAATACTTGTGAGTATTTTGGAACCAGGTATTTTGAAGATTTGTCACAAGTACAAAGTATCGCATGAAAATAACAGGTACTTTTACTGGGTACGATAAATACGCCTCTCCTCTAGTGCCTATACTAATACAGTATAGGCGAGTAAAGCCCCAACCAACAGGCTGTCTGTTGATGTTAATTTATTATGATAATGGATTTTAACAAAGTTACTTCCCCTTCTCTCAATAATATACCGTAGTTATTTTATTAATATTTCATTCATTTCAGAAGTCCAAAGGAACTAAGTTTGGTTTAACAGAGATTAACCTATAGCCGAAATTCTGAATAGAGATTTAAAAATAACTTAAAAAAACATATATAATTCTTCTCGGTTATGTTCAAGATTTGTAATGAAAACTATGAAGCAATAAACAATACAGCGTTCATATAGTTGTGCTAATAGATTATTAATACCACTTCAAAGCAAGATGAGCATATTTCTTGATTACAGTTAGCATTATGTATTCTAATTTTTTATGTATTAAATTAGACAATTTAGAATCATTTGAAATCAGGAAGTCTTTAAATACAAATATGTCTCATTACTTACTTAACAATCAAATCAAGCTATCTAATAAAAAAAAAACACAAACTGTAGCCCTATATTTAATTTGTTTCCTACAATCCATTCGACTCCATTATTATTATGTACATGTTAAATTGTTTTTCTTAGGTCTTTAATTATTATAATATGTGTAATTCTTGTTATTAAAATGTAAATTATACCGCAGGTTCATTATCACAGCTATGTATTGTTTTCATATAGATCACATAGTTGTGCTAATCTATTAGCACAACTGTATGAACGCTGTATTGTTTAAACTATGAAGCAATAAATAATACAGAGTTCATATAGTTGCGCCAATCTATTAGCACAACTATATGCACGCTGTATTGTTTAAACTATAAAGCAATAAACAATACAGCGTTCATATAGTTGTGCTAATCTATTTTCAAATCAATTCAATCACTTCACAATTTATAAAATAAAATTTCCATTTCGTTTTTAAAAGATACACTGGGAAAATAGTAAGGACCTCTCTAATAAACGTATGCTAAACCTTACACAACTGACAAACAACAAATAATTGAAAATGTCAGACAGCTTTGCAAAAAGGTTTGCTTTGCTCATCAGTTAAATTAGTTTTTCGATCTCTTTACATTGACCGATCTTTGAATAAAGCCTTCGGTTCGTAAAAATACTTGATATTTTGAAGAATGGTAAAGAATGATAAACGTGATCGAGAAGAAACATAGAGGAATTTATTGTTTTCTGTATCATTAAATCTCCTATTTTATAATTTGCTAATGCTAGTCATACGTGTATTTGTTATATTCAAAGTAAGCTAACAGAATTACCCTGTTAACCAAACCAGATATAAATATTGGAACACTAAGCCGTGATATATCGCACTTGAAACATATCAGATTACTAAACGAGCCCGGCGTTGCACCTGCAAAAGCATTTTATCTGTGTCATTTCCATAATCTGCCCGAGCGGTGCCTGAAAATTCATGTAATATACCTAACATATTATAACCAGTGGCGTGCGGTTTCATTCTCTTATATTCAGAAAAGCTATGAAATACTTCCAGTTAATTGATTTTTAAGTGACGAACTTAATGCTTTTAAAAATCAAACATCAGATCAAATCTATTGGTCAGTTATTTGTCCATGGTGGCTGGAATCAACCATACAATGTTAATTTTTTTTTGTTAATACATAATTATTTTCACTTATAGTGATTTGTTTTTGGGATATTATGCCGTGTTGCATTACCACCTTCTTTAGCCAACGTTTCGGACAGCATTGCAGTGTCCATCATCAGGGCAGATGTGTCCGAAACGTTGGCTAAAGAAGGAACAACTCAACACGGCATAATACCCCAAAAACAAATCATCATAATACTTTTGGCCGTGAAAATCTCAAATCATTCCTGAATAATTTTCACGCTTACTTTATTTTGCTTGCGCTATTCTTATCTCCTCTATTTTTTGTTTAGATTTGAGCAAAGTGAACATGAAACAACAAAAATAGGGTTTTTCGTGCGTTATGGATGAAAAACGTTTGGTATAAAATGCTTAGAAAAAATTGTTCATTGTATCGCCACAAGCGGGGGAATAAAAATGAGTGTCCAAATTTTCAGGTTAATACATTGATATCAAGTAAAGATAAATATAATATGACCCAGAGGCTCCGATATAAATTAACGCATTACCTCCACGACGATTCTTTCAGGCGTCATGCAAATAGATGAAAACTATAATGTTTTTCATTTAAAGATTGGTATTTTAGCTTTCCATAAATAAAATAATATGATCAATTTTATCATTTATTCTATTTTTTATTAATTGTTTATCAATGCCTTATTCTAATGTAATACTTTTCTAAGGATATATTATCTTTGGTCATTTATTTTTTTACTGTTATTGTATTTTAGACAAAACGTGTAATAACCATAGGAAATCCTTAATGTGGACCGCACGCCCTTGTATATCAAATATACCATCCAAAGCCACCGAAAGCATAGAAGTGTTTGAAATCCCCCTTCTCTACACAAGTATTAACTCGTGTGCATACTGACTTTCAGAAGGAGTAAGGGAATAAACCACGTTCTCAAAATGTTTACATGATTTGAAAGGCAATACTTAACATTTTAATTCGCTGTCATCTGTATTTATCACATTTATTTAAAGAAGAACCACCTACCACTGGATTTTTAATTTTTATTTTTTTTTTTTTTTATTGAATAAATAGTTAATACAAATCAAACAAGTCCTGCTAATAATATATATAATATATATAGAGTGCTTGTTTTATTCGATTAATTTGTCTGAAAGTCTTTCCCATTCCATTCAAACTTTCAAACCCTACCTCCTATTTTTTCATTTAACGGTTATCAGCGGAGATATACAGCTTAATCCCCAATACCTTATTGAAAAGGATATACAGGGTAACCGGTACATGGCGAGATATTTGCAATATTATATATGATTTGTATAAGCAGACAAACGTTGACGCTATAAATAATGTATGGTGTTCATAATATTTACTTTTTAAAATTAAATTCTAATGCATTAAAAACTTTTATTTAAATGCATCCAACAAAGCACATTTATTTAATCATTAGTGCCCTTTTTAATAAATTTTACGTAAGAATACTAAATATTATACAGTTTTTACTTTCTTTTTGTATATACCCGTACAGCTGCAATAACAATCTTTTGTATAAATATGACCGAAGGAGATAGGGTCCCATTAGCTCAGTTGGTAGAGCGGTGCCCCGGCAAGGCAAGGGTCCTGGGTTCGAGTTCTAGATATAACCGTATCTTTTTCTGATTTTTCTGTTTCAGATTTTTGTTTAGGAATCGCTAATATTGTCTTCAAAATAATTAAATATTGCAATTTGAGGTTTTACTCACTAAGTTAAATAAACAATCTTTTGTATTTAAGTAGTGATGTCTATTGACTATAATTGCACTGCATAATTATTTCCAGCCATTAGTATTCTGGGCAATGAGGAGTACATATGGTAGTTGGTACCAGAATTTCTACACTGAAATGAATCCCGACTTTTAGTATGTTTAGTTTTAGTTATGTTTAGTACCTAGTATTCTGGACTACCAAATGCATTATTTATAGTTTTATATATAAATAAGACAGATAATACATAATATTTGCAAAAATATTTTTTAAGGCAGTGGTGAAGATCACGTTACGAGTTTTCACATCGCGTTTAAAAGCCTAACTCTTTCTGCCGTAACTGTGACTTAATTTAAAAGAAGAAAAATTCTCACGTCTAAATTTCTTGGGCTTTCTTGTATTTTGTATCTGTTTTTTGGAAATTCATTTATATAACAATTATTATAAGGATCAATTTATCAAACATCACTGATATGTGGGTAACCCGAGTATCGTAACTCGATCCGTTCAACTACTAGCTACTACCACACCCAGGAAAAGTAAATATTTATTATCCTTTGCCAGGAAGTTATCGCGCCAAGTAGAATGTAATAAAGCAAATAAGAATTTCCGACAGTTTTGCAGATTATAAAAATGTTTTTAGAACAAAAATCTTATTATTAGTTGAACAATAGTGATGTGCAATAATACTTCATGACTATATTGTATTTCAGACGTACTGCTGAAAGCTAATCATTCTTGGAAAGTTTGTAAAGTCTGGAGTTAATTGGAAATTACAGCGTCTGGAAAGAAATTGTGCACAGAAAAAGTACAAACACGAAGTTCTCGACACAATTTGTGGCATTGTGCGGGCAAAGTGCAATTTACTTCAATCGAATTGATCTAGCGATGTATTAGAAACTTTGTTTTGAAATTAATTATAATTGAATAAAACTCGTAACTTAGAAATAATAACACCGATATGAGGCGTTGGATTCCAACTTATATAATCGCTCGAGAAATACAAACTACTTGTTCGTGGAGTGCCCATAACATTTATTTTTATTTCTTGTCATAAAATTTGTGCCCTTGGAACAATAAGGTTGCATCTGACTCGGCAATAATAATATTTCACATAAAATTATACTATAAAACATATGCGGAAACTTAGACTAGCCAACTAGGAATTGATCCTGTTTTAGGCCAGTCAAATTGACAAATTTAGTTCATATCATAATTTCATATTACATTGTTTAATTTTTAGAACATATTATTATAAAGAAGGAAAAAGGGTTAAGATTGAATTCCTGTTAGAAGCTTTAGTGAAATGTACAATTTTGTACTTATAAGAATAAGCGAAAAGAAAAAATAATATCATACAAAATTAGGATCGAATGTTATGCGATATTGAACTCTAATGTAGTACAGTCTAGAGTTAATTCGTGTTAGATAAAACCTTGTTAATTACCTTATAAAGGGACACATGGAAGAAAAAATTTCTTTAATTACTTGTAACCTCTCCATCTAGTCATTTTTAGGTGAACGAACTCAAAAATAATGCCCTCCTTGCAAAAACACTGTTTGTCGTTTGGCACAGTTTTACACTAGATAAACTATATTATTCTAAGTGGTGTAGGTAATTAGTATTTACTTTTGTTCCCTGAAGGGATAAATTGTGTTATGGGCGTGACCGTTTGCCAATGAAGTTGAATTTAATAATTCAATTAATAAGTCTGGAGCCATTTAGACTATGGCCACCTCAATTGGGGTATGTTATGAGGCTGGGGTTAGTGTGGAAGGGAAGGGGATAAGAAAGAGGAAAGTGAGGGAGTTCTTTCTGCCAGTTGAGAGCCTTACCCCTCGACCATGGAGGCTGTCATATAAATATTCATAAATATCGAAATACTTTCATGAACAGATATCCAAAATTACAATCTTTAATACCGGTAGGAATACTCTTCTAGGTGTTATTAATCTATTCAGGGCTTTTTTTACCACCCTAGCTATGTTCGATATTCTTCTTCCTATGGTACCATCTCCCATCAGAAGTTGTATCATCAGGGCAATCTTCACCCTGCAGGCTGCGGTCCGGAGCAAATCTGCGGAACTGCGAAATAGTCGCACAGGCATCGAAGCCATAAATCCTGATCAATGATCACCTAGTTTATGAATTGGGTATTATGTGTCGCTCCTCGTAATATAAGTTTCTTATTTTCGTATCTTACACAGTTTCAAAATATTTTGAAAGAAGAATTTCAAAATCCCAGGTATTTTAATGCTGACATAGTCACATTTCGTGTTAAGATAAGATAACAAGTGTTATATATTCTGTGCTAATGTTTTCTTAATCACGCAGAAAAAAACACATAACAGCGAACAAAATTTGTTTTTTTTAAAAACAATTTTATTTTTTATAATTTGCGACTTTATGTCCGGGTTAAATCTTCCCCATAGGAGAAACTAAACCCTTCCACACACTTTTCCACAAATGATCATCTAGTCAATCAATATTATGCAAGTGCATTATATAAGCATATCAGAGGGTTCGGCTCGGTAGAACTCCTAACAAGGCCTATAAATCCTACTGATCCCTCAACATAAATATTTAAAAAATCTTTCGTTATCCTACATGTATTCAAAATGACCGACTTTTGCATCTTTATATATAAATTTTTTGATAGATCTAATACGCCTAAATTTTTAATGAGAGAGCTAGGTATAATGCCAGTAGCCGAAATAACGAATGGTAATATTTTTATAGTCTGAGAATGCCAAATTCTTTTTATTTCATTTCTTAAATCTGTGTATTTTCTTATTTTTTCATTAGCAGATTTTTTAATATTACAGGAATTTGGAATAGCGACATCAATGATATAAGTTATTTTTTTAATTTTGTCATGTAAAACTATATCGGGTCTATTATGACTAATCGTTCGGTCTGTTAGTATAGTTTTATCATAATATATTTTATAAAATTCGTTTTCTAAAAATGAATTTGGTTCGTATTCATAATATGGTACTATATTATGGCAGTCAATCAAGTTATGTTTAAATACCAAACTTTGGTGAATTATTTTTAAAACTTGATTGTGCCTAAATGAATACTCGGACGGTGCTAATATAGAACATCCCGATATAATATGTTTTATAGTTTCCGGAAAAGCCAAACATTTTCTACACAAATCATCAATTTGATTTGTATCTTTGATTATATGCTTCCTATAATTTTTAGTATTAATGACTCTATCCTGAATGGCAAGCATAAATCCTTCTATTTCTGCTCTCAACTCTCCAATACTCAACAATTTGTTTGACGAAAATTAGTCAACATACGTTTGGTTGAGATAATTGAAGTGTTTTGCATGTAAAATTTTATTTGACCAGGAATCTAATAATTCCTGGTAGGGATTTATAAAAATGTTGGCATTTTCATCGTATAAATTTAAAGGTGTAATATTTATATCTGCCTTGCAAATTATTTTGTGCATTTCTGAGCTATGAGCTTTCCTATGGAAAAAAGTTCTTAGCATTTCTACCTGATTATGTTTCCAAGAAGTTATTTTGATTATACCTCTACCTCCTAAATTTCTAGGTAAATTAACTCGTTCTATAGCTGAATTTGGATGATGGCAATTAAACTTTGTTAGCGTAGTTCTAATTAATCTTTCTAAGTTATCTAAATCTGTATTAGACCATTTAATTATGCCAAATGAGTACGTTAATAGAGGTATTGCCCAAGTATTTATTGCTTTTACTAAATTTTTAGCAGATAGATTGCATTTTAAAATTTTCCTGATCCTAGTTTGAAATTTAATCCTAATATCATTTTTAATACTAGTATGGTCTAATCTATTTGATTGTGGGTATCCTAAATACTTATGAACCTCATCCCCTTTCATACTAGTAATTTGGAAATTTCTAAATATACTCTCGTCCCCATCTACAATTTTGCCTTTCTCTATATGGATCGTTCTACATTTATTTAAACCAAAAGCCATTTTGATATCATCTGAAAAGTTTTTAACTACCTCGATCATTTTCTCTAAATTTTGTTCAGAATTTGAAAATAATTTTATATCATCCATATATAATAATTGCGAAATTGTACTACTCTCCCTTGTATTACCCTTAACTTTTATTCCAAACTTGCTTTTAATTAACATTTTAGATAGAGGATTCAATGCTAAGCAAAACCAAAGAGGACTCAATGAGTCCCCTTGAAAAATACTTCTTTTAATTGAGATGCCCGGTATTACTATTTTATTACCTTTTAAATTGATAAGTAAATTGGTATTCCAAAAGGACATAATATTTTCCAAAAAGCTAATAATAATGGGGTTAATTTTATATATATTTAATACTTTGATCAGCCACGAGTGCGGGACACTATCGAAAGCCTTTTGGTAGTCTATATAGCAAGTATGTAAATTACGTTTTCGAGTTTGAATCTGTTTTAGAATTAGAGAATCAATAACTAATTGTACTTTACATCCCATATGTTTTCTGCGACAACCTTTTTGTTGTTCAGATAAAATATTTTTTTCATCCAAATGAGTATATATTAAATCTGTCAAGCAAGAGGTTAATATTGTTATTATTATTATTTACTTATTATTATCTACTTATTACTACCTACTTCATTCTCGTATTATTATTTACTGTAATTATTATCTACCTATCTGTTATAATTTACCTATTTTTATTTAGTTTCTTTTTTCTCTTATAATTTATTATTCATACTATCCATCTTGTAATTGTTAGTATGGTTACCCTGTGCTTGTGCCTGATAAGCCAACGCAGGAACCTTGTACATTAGTTTACATAAGAATATTATTGTTGCCAACCCACTATAAACGTACTGCCCAATGTTTCTCTTGTAGACATTGTTTTATTTTTCGCACATTTGTTACTAAAATTGTGTCTATTTTTGCTACCGGTCTCGACACAACCGTGTCATTAATTTATTATCTGGGTTTAAATTTAATTAAATTAATATATTAAGTTTAATTACATGTATTTTTAAACGATGTAATTGTAAAGCTGCACATCTTGACACAGGAATGCCCTAGGGAGACGTGCAGATTATATTTTTTTATGTTTAAATTATTATTTATAATTAAATAAATGAATAAAAATATTATTTACTCCAGAGTTCTAACAATGTACTGATTTACATGAAAAGAATAATAATAATTGATAATTTCAATCTACCAGGAACAGTAAGTACCCAGTAATAGTTATTCGGTGGAAACTATTCGCGATTGCACTCCAAAAGCATATTCCATTAAGGGAGGAATAACTTATCTCGATACCCGGTACCCATGGGGAGGGGGTGTTATCCCACTTCAAGAGTAGAATCCGGATGGTGTGACAAAAGGAATATTAATATTATAGGACTTTCATAGAAAACGCCGGTAGAACAATCCAAAATAATTACAATTACAAAATACATACACGATGTCCGGAAACCAGTGGTACAATCGGGAAAAAACTAGTGGTACAATCTGGAGAATCTACATCAGACAGACCAAAAACCATTTTTTTTCGAATTTTTTTTAAACTTTTTGCATTTTTTTCGAAAATTAAAGAGTTCAAAATTTTGGAGCCGGGTCTGTTGAAAACTGTAATCAGCTGATATTAACTACTTAGCAGCCTAAAAATGGAACTCTGGACACGATTTACTCGAAAACGAAAGCTCAAATAAAAAAAAAAAAATTACATTAAAATTGACATCAAAGATAGATTCACTAGTTTCCGGAAATCGTTTATCTTACTAAACTGGTAAGAGATGGTTTTTCCGGGCGGAAACCGGGTCTGCCGGTGGAAGAAAGAAGGACATCAGTTTGAAACAGCGAAAACTCTTGAGCTCATTTCCATCATGCTACGGAGCTGTGGAACACCAAATTTATACTTAAAAAAAGAGTCAAGAGGGACTTATACAAAATCAATACTAGTACTTAATACGAGAATTTAATCATGGATGTGAAATACATACTATTACGTGAGGTCTACATATGAAAAAAAGTAGGTACTTCCATGATTTGCAAGAGAAATTGTTCTATGTTGCAAAAAATATAATAAGTACCTACCTACTGAGAAAACTCGTTTCTTTACGTATTGTAAAGAAGCTAAACATATTTATTTTTCGGAATAACTTTATTGAGTAAAACCTCAAATTGTAATATTTAAATATTGAAGACAATATTAGTGATTTCTAAACGAAAATTTGAAACAGAAAAATCAGAAAAGGAAACGGTCACATCTGGGACTCGAACCCAGGACCCTTGTCTTTCCGTGACAGTGCTCTACCAACTGAGCTAATGGGACCCTATTCCCCTCGGTTTCAAATTTTCGTTTAGAAATCACTAATATTGTCTTCAATATTTAAATATTACAATTTGAGGTTTTACTCAATTAAGTTATTCCGAAAAATAAATATTCATTCAAGACTTGCAGAAAAGTCAACAGATGTCGCACATTAAAAATAAAAAAAATGAGATAGGTTTATCTAAAAAAGACGCTGTCTGGATTGCATTTAGTTCGGGTTGAATCTTGCGATCATACATAAAGATAGTTGCCAATAAAAATGTGCGGTGAAAAAATGAAGACAATGTTGGTGGTTCTTATTCGAAGTATGATACAGTTAAAAGTGACCGAGGGGAATAGGGTCCCATTAGCTCAGTTGGTAGAGCACTGTCACGGAAAAACAAGGGTCCTGGGTTCGAGTCTCAGATGTGACCGTTTCCTTTTCTGATTTTTCTGTTTCAAATTTTCGTTTAGAAATCACTAATATTGTCTTCAATATTTAAGCTAAACATAGTTTTTTTATTCTGAAAACACGTTTTGAATTCGAAAATAGTGGATTACTAATGGTTCCGAATACGTTTGTTTTTCTACCGACTACTATTTGAACAAATCGGAAACCCCTGCTTAGTTAACACTAATTGAGAACGAAAATAAAACACACGATCGTTCGTTTTTATCCTGAGACGAATACGCTTTCAATGTTCAATTTAATTACTAAGCAATGCGAGGTTGTCAAAATGAAAGCATTAATCATTAAACATTCTATCCTCATACTATATAAATATAATGACATATAAAAAACCATAATAAGTAATAAACGTATAGCTTTCATTTATGCATTTGTACAGAGGGTGGCAAATAAGAAGATTTTAAAAATTTAAACAAGTTATTTATTTTATTTCAAAATTGTCTTGCGGGTTATGACACTTTTACGCTGACAACTTCAATTATAGATGAGATTTACCAATTGAAATTTAAAAGGAATTGATGAAAATATGAAAGATTTTTTTAATATTTAAATAAAATACTTGGTTTAATAATCACGGTTTTTTTAATTAATTTTCACATCTACCGGTTTCGCTTCAGTCAAGATTCATTAGGATGTTAATTCAAAACTAAATACTAAGACAGAGAATGGGCTTATATATAGGAGGACAGAGGGAAACAGAATATAACATATTAAGTAAGAGTATATAATAGACAGAGACAAAATACATGAAAGAGAAGACCAAATTGCTAATTGATATGTGTGAGGGAGAACGCAATATATGGGTGTGGTAATGAAAAAACGCTATAGTTTACATAATAACAAATTACAAAAAATAATAATTTTACAAGAATTATACATATAACAATAAATTCTAAGGTCATAACAAACACAATGTAATATATATATATAATATTATGGAGTGGAATAGATTGTGGGAAAGAGATTAAATATGGGGCTATAAAGTGTGTTTTTTTTGGTTAGAAAGGTTTATTTGATTATTTAATAAATGGTCAGACATATTAGTATTTAGAGACTTCCTAAATTCTAACGATTCTAGATTATCTAATTTAATACCTATACCATTTTTATGGAAAAGACTAGTACCGGTTATTTTATTAAAACTATGGCTTGTTGATATTAAATGATTGGCAAGTTCCTAAAATTTTTTTTTTGATGAATGTATCGATTTTTTCGAATCAAATTGTTTTACTGATCAGTTTTGTACCTATATATCTGTACCTCAGAAGTCAAAGGTGGGTTGTCCAGTTTTTTGTGAAAATAAGTTATGTATGAGACATTTTTTTCAGTATCTGCACATAGGTATAAAGACCATGTGATGATATTACGACAATGTGAAACTAAGTTAGGTCAACATAAAAGGTCTGGTATCCCCACAATGTTCAAAGGAAAAATTTTACTATTTCTTCTCTCCTGAACAATTTCAAAAATGTGACAACCGACCCTTAATTTCTAAGGTACAGATATTTTCTTTTAATTTTTTGTTGATCTTTACTTTTTAAAATATTCATGGCAATGTGCTTACACCACTTATAAAATTCTCTTGAACTCTTCACTCGCTTGAAGATCTTTCATTCGAAATAAAGCTGTTTTCTCGTACGTACCAACTACCTTTCTTCACAAAGGGAATGTAAAACTCGGCTTCAAGCGTGCTTTAGGGATGCTGGGTGACGCAAAAAGTCGCCTCAAAGCGGAACATTAACGATAATCACGCTGACCGTTCGTAATCAACGGGGAAGAGGGTGGCGCAAAATAATTCACTTAAGCGTAAGGGGCGGATTCTCAAATTACAAGGATTTTGTGCCACCCACTCCACTGCTGTACCCACCAACGATAAATGAATTAATTTTTTTTTATAAAAGTTTTGTATTTACCATGAGTTTTCTAATTCACGTTTTAAAAATGCTTGAATTCTGTAAATTAGATATTACTTTTACGTAATTTAAAAGGTATTATCGAGAAGAATAGTTATTTTTACTAAATTGCTGATGTACCAAAATATCAAAAAGACAAGATGAATCTCCTGGGGGAGTTAGAAAATGTATAATCGATTGACATAAACTTAAAGAAAAATAATTTATTTTCACACAGATAATCGGCGATTGTGATAACCTCATAGATGTATTATATTTAGATTAGATTTGAAGCAAAAAAATAGTCCAAACTTTTGTATATCCGATTTGGTTTCCAACGTTCCTAACGCCGAACGACCGGAAACTACAACATCCGGTCTAAAGGTTAAATCTAAAGGTTTCCGAACGGTATCGGAATCGTAATCCTTGCATTACTGACACAAATCACTATAAACACAATAATAAACAATTTATAGCAATACATCGGATCTTAATAATAATCGTGATTATACATTGGTCTTATATATAAGCTCGATTAGGACAATCTAAAAGTATCTATGTTGAGATAAATTTATTATTCCAAGTTACGTTGATTTTGTTACATTTTATCTAAAAATGTTTTTTTTTGTACCCTGATGTTTGATAGACAAATTCGCTGAAATTGTAAATGAATGACCCAAACGACAAGCACAAAGGTTAGTACTTTGGTAACACAACGGTCAGAGTAAATGGCGTTCTCGGCAGAATTATCCAAATGGCGCTTATGAAAATGGGATCAATTTACATAATGTTATTCCATATTCCTCCCAGAACCAGAAACATTCAGAAACAAAGCAAACACCGCTCTGTTTCACTAAGCGAAGTGTTCCATATTCTCCGCTAGGGCTCAGCCGACTGGTGTATTCATGCACACGAAATGGTACTAATTTCCTCGGTGCTGACGTCGTGTAACAATACATTTCTTTGTCATTGTACAACATATATCGCTGTTGTCAGATTCTAAAAAAGTAAATGCCGCGTTACTGTATGAACTCCATACAAATATTGTAAAAAAAGTATTTATTTTAATTGGTCCATTTCTACAGCGCCGTATTTGTAGGAAATTGTGGCATTCTTACATACCTACCTACTACTAAATCTATAGTCCATATTTCGCATACCTGAGACAATAATAAAAATAATGTGTTAATAATACTTTTATGGATTAAAACACACCCTTAAATTTCTTCCAGTTGACCGGACCGGTATATTTATATTCCTTCATATTCATTCATGACTCAATATATACTATTGATTTAGTTCAAATTGTACCACGCTGAAGATGCCCGTCAAAAGTTTAAACCACTGTCATTAATACAAAAACAGGAAAAAAGTTAAATAAATGTGTTTTAATCCATTTTAAGATCGCGTTAAAATGGTATTCCACCTTGAATTTTTTTTTTTAATATATTTAATGATATTATGATTAAATTTATAAAAAAATTGTCTGCTGTGTAATTATTACAACGCATCAACTGTCCGATAATGCCTTCAGAAGGCGAAACAGCTATCACGCGTATTAATAAATACACAGCAGAACCAGTTTATGAATAAATTGAATAATAATATTTATGAATACGGGGAAAATAAATATAGGGTTTTTTTTTCAAAATAGTCTGTTCGAACAATAATGAGGTTTAATAGTTATTTATTTATCCCGTGGTGTGCTACCTCCTTCTATAGCCAACGTTTCGGACAACACTACAATGTTCATCATCATAAAACTCAAATTATATCCAATATTGAGGTTGTCCCCATTTATTTAAATTTTTATGAATATGTATATTTAATGTGTTAACCGACAGTAAAATTAGTTGTCCATGCCTCAAACATATTCGAACGTTGATACAATATTATGCAATTGTGTCTCATGACGTCACACGCAGTACAAATAATAAAATATTTACTAAATACTAATTTATTTGGGTAATTCACAGTATTTTTAAAGTAAAAAAAATTACGATACGATGTCAATATTTTCATATAAAAATACATTTCTTAATTTAAATTAGTTCTACAAATTCTAAAATCTATAAAAATTAATTAATGTTTCAAAATTAGAAATAATTAAAAGTTTGTTAATTTTTATTCCTGGTGATGGAGTGATGATGATACTATATTTTTTATCTCGTTTCTCATTGATATTTATTTATGTCACTTCACTACCCTTTTTATAGTTTTATCATTTAAAAAAAATAGTTTAACTGATAGATCTAATGGTTACCGTTTCAGGCTCATTAAATTGTCGATTTCTTGGTTTTTTTACATTAACTTCATACAAAAGGCCCCGAGGAAAGTAATTTCCCTCTGGGCCTATTTAGGGATGCTGTGTGGTATATCTTGAAGAGACCCACATTATAGGAAAAGTATTCTTAGAATAGAACATTCATATTTTACAATGTTGGGAATAAAATTGTTCGTATCATTGACCAATAAAATAACGATATTTGACGCTCGCGTTTGGCGTGCGTTTGACGCGCGTTTGGCGTGTATCCCGACTATACACCGGTGCCGGAGGGGTCGATGACGCTAGTTCCCCTGAATATTCCATTGTAATACCGGTAGAACAAGGACAGCATACCTACCTGACGCCTGTGCTCTAAGGATTTGAAAGATAGGGGAATCGATCAAACGGACCGCCCGGCAGAGAATTACAGAATATACAAGTCTTTTCAGGTATTTTGGGGCTCCAGACCAGAGGTGGCTGCCAAATTCAAGAGTGGGGCGCATTTGCGATTTGGACAGGTTCAGCAGAGCGCCCTTGAGGTGATTTTGCACAAAAACGGCGCTATACAAATCATCCAAATATTATTTTTATTATTGTGTACTATTAAAGTATCTGCAGGCCTTGTGCAGTACGCCCAGCTTCTGAGAGGCTATCTTGAGTCTGGCTTCGATGGACCCCCTTGCCTGAGATGGTCACCAAGTTAGAGTTACACCAAGCATATCAATGGCATGGAAGGCAAGGCTCAAAGTTTTTTTTGCGTTCTAAATTTTCTTCTCATAACCGTAGATAATTCTGGACTTGTTTTCGTTTGGTACACCGTTATCGAGTAGGTGTCTAGTATTAAAATATATTTTAACTTCTCAGCTAATACACTGTATTTTAACTCTTTAGACCAGTGGTCCTTAACCTGGGTTCGATCGAATCCCAGGGGTTCGGTGGGTCAGTCTCGCGGGGTCGGCGGAGGTCAAGACACACCCCCGATTTATATGATTCGTGATGACACAACCCGCTTTTCCGTCATTGGCTACAGGTGATCACGCAACATCGCTTTGACTGTGGATGGATCTGTGCTACAGGGAATTTGGTGCGCCCAGTAGTCATATTGTAACTATCGTGATGGTACGTCATACCTTTCTTAATATTTTAATCACTTCATACTATGTCGAGCAAAAAAGAAAGTGGTCGGACAAATATCTACAATATAGATACACATGTTTAGCATATATATTTTTTGTGGTTTTGTTCTTTGTTCTTAAAAAAATTTATTCATTTTGTGCACATATCATATTTTATTTTTACAAGTAAGAAGGGTTCGGTGAATGCGCATATGACACTGGTGGGGGTCAGTACCTCCAACAAGGTTAAGAACCACTGCTTTAGGCTTATTAAGCGTAATCAGCTTAGTTCCCAGTAATGGGAAATTTACATACCTGACTATTATATAGTATACACGGATATTCACGCGAGGCCGTAAACACACGCTTTTGATTCTTCCTAGGTGCAGAACTAACTTATCAATGGTGATTGAAAGACTTCTAGATGAATTATCTGCCAAGCAGGAAATGTGGATATTTTTCGCATATCCTACAACAAATAAGCACGATGTATTAAATAACCTTTAACTGTGTGCGTAAACTACGTGTTACCTTTTCTGTCCCACATGCAACCTTATATATTTACTATGACAAATATTTGTTTCTATTTTTTTATCGCTTTTGTAATGTATTGGTGTCAGTATTATTATGGCAATAAAAAAAATAATGAGTTTGTTCGAGAATGTATGCAGAGGTAGTGCAATACATTACATTCCATGTGTAGCGTCGAGATTAATCCATTGAATAATTAATAATAAACCGCTCGACCTACTTAGGTACGTACTTGCTAATTGCTACTTAGGTACGTATTTGCAGCCGAAATCAAAACAAAGCAACCTACCTGTTTCAAGTATCTACTCGCGACAATAATACTGCAGCCCGTCTGGGATACTACGAGAACTCGCCAGAAGGTTCGAGTCTACGGCCTATGCTTAATCGCCGCAATGTCGAAGGTTCCCGAAACACACAGTCCGAGCGAGTGGACTCGATTTAATTGCAATTTACTACCTACTGTCGCCATCGGCCGCGTAGTATAAATAAGCCCGACGCAGCGAGTCAGTCAGTCAGTCAGTCATCATTCTGCCGTCAGTCTACAAGGTTCAACAATAATAAAAACAAATAAAACCTGTCTTCCTGGTTGGATAACAAAAGACTTATTAAAAATGATTAATAAAAGAAATAAACTACACTTAAAAATAAAAAAAAGAACCCTGTAACCCATTACTGAAAACAGAATTTACTAAAATACGTAACCAAATAACTATACAAAAACAAAACTCTAAAAAACAACACTATAGCAGACTATTTAAAAAATGTGAAAATAATACCAAAAAAACTTGGAACCTAATTAATAACATCATCAAGAATCAAACAAACACGAAAAGCAAACCATGTAAAAAACTAAAGAGAGATAATGAAATTATCACAGAAGAGATCAAGATATGCGAATGCTTTAATAACTACTTTTGTAATGTTGGCGCCTCTTTAGCTGGTAATATAATTAACAAATACACCCATGAACTGGATGAAAAAATTACATTAAAGTATGAAAGTACGGAGTCAATATACCTACAACCCGCAACTGAACCCGAAATATTAGCTATTATACAGTCCCTAAAATCAAATGCGAGTGCTGGTCATGACCAATTAAAATGTGTAACAGTACAAAAACTTGCCCCGCTATTAACACCTTTACTAACTAAACTGATTAACCTGAGCCTAAAAGAAGGTCAATTTCCGAACAGTTGTAAAATCGCAAGGGTTATCCTAATATATAAAGGGAGCTCGAAAACTCAAACATCAAACTATAGGCCTATTTCTGTCCTACCAATTCTATAAAAAATATACGAAAGAGTAATATACGATAGGCTAAACAACTTCCTGAAAAAAAATCATTTCTATATGCCAAACAATACGGTTTCAGAAAAAAGTCTAACACTCTTTCTGCAACTAATGATCTTATAAATAAATTTAGAACTAGCATAGATAATAGAAACTATGTCATAGCAATTCTTGTAGACCTTCAAAAAGCCTTCGACACCGTAAGTCATGAAATACTGATTAAAAAAATAGAAAAAAACAGGAGTAACCGGTCCAGCTATCAAATTAATTAAATCATATCTATCAAACAGAAAACAATATGTTAGCATAGAAGATAATAACAGTCAGTTAGAGGGTATAAACTATGGAGTTCCGCAAGGATCTATACTGGGGCCCCTCCTATTCCAAATATACATAAATGACATCTGCCAGTTGAAACTACATGGTGAAATATTTCTATACGCAGATGACACTGCAATATTTTACTTCGGAAAAAACTTAGAAACTCTATTAGAACAATCTCAAGAGGATCTTAATATTCTAAGCAGTTGGCTAATAAAAAATATATTAACAATAAATATTAATAAATCCGGCTACATGATCCTAAGCTCACCTAAAATAATAATACCGTCGCATAAACCTCTACAAATAGAAGAAAGGGACTTGCTTATTCTAGACAGCGAAAAATACCTTGGCTTACATATTGATAAACATCTGACATTTAAACAACACGTAGAAAAATTAAATGCAAAAATCATCCCACTAATTGGTGTATTTGGTAGAATTGCCCATCTCCTACCAACGGAGGTAAAGAGGGGCTTATACTTCAGTTTAATCCAGTCCCATCTGAATTATTTAATAGAAATATGGGGAAACACATACATTACATACCTAAATGATTTACAAACAATACAGAACAAAGTTATTAAAAAAACTCTTCAATTATAACCCGGACACTCCCACAAAAAAACTGTATCAGGAAATGAAACTCTTGAAAATAAGGAAATTGTACGAATACAACATATGCCTCCTAATCTACAAAATCCAAAATGGACTTATACACCCAAACACAACATTTAAACAAACGTCACAAGTACACGAACATTATACTAGGCAACATAACAAATTGTACACACATACTGTAAGAACTGAAAGTGGCAAAAGAGGCATTGGCCACGAGGGTGTACAAATATACAATCTCCTTCCAGATAAACTTAAAACTGAGACTATAAATGTGTTTAAAAAAAAACTTTTTAATCTTAAGTTGTTAGAACAATAATTAGAAAACTAACTTAATAAATAATAAAAAAAAATAATAATAAAAAAAACGAGTGTTAACCCGCGCTAATTTTACTAGCGCAAAGGACAATATTCCCGGCTTCGCCCGTACCATCATGGACTCTATCGGGACATCATCTTAGCGCCTTGTCCAGATCGCCGTTCCTGGCAAGCGCTACTCGGATTACAAGCGCCCTGGTTCCAGTGTCTCTGACCAGCGCTTCTTCCACGCTACCATGACCACCACGAGGACTCGCAGCATCCTCACTGGTCACGCCGTTCCCGCTCAACCGCCTACAAGGTCCGCCGCACCTTCGGCCGTCTCGTCAGCACTGGAGTGCCTGAAGACCTACGTTCTTCGCCAGTGCCTGACCTTCATCGAGTCCCGGTCACCAGCGCCCGGCGTCGACTCACTGACCCGCGCTTGACCAGCACATCACCGCAGCGTCCGGAGTATTCAACATTTGTCCTACACCATCTCCTCGTCACGGCTACTGACTCACCAATAAACACATGTGACCTTCAACACCTTCTTTCATTTCGTGCCTCACCATAGATCCCCAAACATGTTTAAAAAAACAGACAAATAATAAGAATACATAGATAGGCACAAAAATGCAGAATAGAAGTGAAAAATGTGTGCAAGCAGCCGTTTATGGAGGATATTTGAACATCTCTGATTAATAACTGTTCAGTTTAGGATTGTTGCAAGCGAAAGTGGCGCCATCTGTTATTTTCAAAAACAACCGTTGAAGTTTTCAAACCGCGAAATCCGCTGGTTTATACTGTTTTCGTAAAAAAAATTCAATTGATATTTGTTGATTGATTTATTGTTTTGTTAAATTGACAAATCGAATAATCGCCTGAACATTTCAGCCACATCTAGGATTTTACAAAACATTCAGGTTTGAAACTTTAGTTGATTTCCATCACGGAATTAAATATTCTAAAAGACTATGTGAGCGAAGCTTTGGAGCAACGAGAAACCATGCTAATAATATTAATAACTCCTTTCTATGAAATGGTGGAGTTTCTGTTTTAAATTTGGCATTTTGGATGCATTAGCGAATTACACCATTGCGAAATGTATATTTGCTTTCGTGCAAGCTTTTGCACAAGTGAACAGCTATGCTGGTATTTGTTAAAAGGAGGAATAATATTCGGAGAGCAAATACCAAGCAAATACTAGACTCTTTTTATAGAGCAGTTACTGTGTAACTTCACCTAAAGGCAGTGCCCAAAGCTAGACAGTACATTTAAAGAATATATCATATGTATTAATAATCAAAATACTAATTTGTCCGTCCATGCGTCATTTTGAAATTGAAATTGAAAGTGCATACAATTATTCAATGAAGTTCGACGAAGTCTTAATTATCAGATTTGGAGCTGATAAGTAATCGTATCAGAAAAGCGATAAAGTAGGTACCAAAGTTATTTAATTGATTAATAATTCTTTATTTGAAATGTGTATTTCTTTTGTTTTAATGTTTGACAGATTACTAACGGTTTTGGTTCGATAGGTAATTCTGGTCATCTCTCTAAATATTTGTCGACAAAAACAAAATTGTGTTGTAATTAAAATTGTCAATATTTTTTTTTTGATAGGATGATCCTGAGCCAAATATTTTCAACTACACAAATTCTCCAATTATGACATCCCGTGATTTTTCACGGGTTTCTGGAATTTTAATGAAACTTAACTTTTGATACACATTAAATAGAGGTGTGTATGACTCACTTGAAAATGAAGTCGCCAAATTACATTATGCATATAAAAAACGTTCGATTCCTGGAAAGAATTTCGAAATTTGAAAAGGTTTGATCAATTTTAGAAGAAACAAGGTTAAAACTGCTTACTTTTGTAGTACGCAGAAATCCAAAACGCATTTCTGTATATTTATCAACAATAACATTAAAAACAATATACTTGGTATTTGTTTAGTCTGGGGTTGCTTTGTGATTCCTCGTATCTTATTTTGGTAAAATTTCGATCGCGCTGGCCTCGCTTATTATGAATATTTTTTAGATAAAACCTTTACATTCACCTTAATTACTGTACGACACAACTTTTAACCTTCGGGGCGGTGGAAAATATTGCAATAAAAATTTCAATTACGTAAAATTAAAATTAGCTTTCGTTTTGTGAAACGAGACCGTCCATTTTCAAACTTTATTTGTTTATTGTCAAATGTCATTTTGTTTTTTTGGTATTTCTGTTACTATAGGACGAAACGAACGGCTAGAAGTGGCTAGAAACATAATCGCGTGGGCGTTTTTTTTAATGTTAAAAAATTCCGTCAAATTAGTATTTACCTAATATGCATGCATTGTGTTTGTTGTGATTGAATTTTATTAGCTGGATTTTATTTTTTTACGTTCAAATTTTATTTAAGTTAACTATTTCTGCGATGTTGAGCGGCTACGCTAAGTTTTTGTAACATGGTTTATGATGAAAAAGAAACAAAAGTGTCGTACAGTAATTAAGGTGAATCTAAAGGTTTTATCTAAAAAATATTCATAATAAGCGAGGCCAGCGCGATCGAAGTTTTAGCCTTATTTTTATTATTTGAAATGCTCTTCGAGTGTAACTGATAGATCTGAAGGTATCAGTTTTTTCAAATCATAAGATGCTTGTATTTAACGTTTCATTTAGCCTGAATAAGTTTCTCATTTCAATCCCATTATTCCTATGTAAATTTTGTTGCAGCCAGATCTGACTCTATTTTATATCTCTGTAATATCCGGGCGATAGAGGAACTCGTCAAATAGTTGGTTGTTCCGAATACCGAAGACTGGATACAGATGGCTGGGGGCTCTATTCCCGGTTGCTGCAACTTTAACCAGTCGTGCTCAACGACTAGTTGTGTATTAAAGTTTTTACCGATATTATGATCAAATATCTTGTTCGTTAGATCATTGTCTTGCTGAAATATTTATCATAGTTACTTTCAGCACTTGGGAAATTATGGTTTTTTGTTTGTTTTTAATTAATAATACCGCACGAGAGTCCCTACTACTCCCAACTGTATGGAGTCAGTGAGACTATGGCATCCGTAATTGGGGTATGTTGTGGGGATTAATGTTGTGAAGAGGGGAAGAAGACGGGAGAGGAAGTTGGGCGAGCACCTGGCTTTTCTGATCTGGTCATCAAACATGGCTAAACCATTTCAAGCAATGTTTCAATTCTGAATGGTGGTTCCAGAGTGAAAAATAATTGGAGTATCTTCTACTCTGGAATCACAAAGTACCGCAAATATAATAAATATTATTTAAAATGAAGAAATTGTGAAATAACTCAAAATAATCAAATAAAATTTACTTGCCCACACCGGAATTTGAAACCGCGACCTTCGGCTTGCTAGTCAAGAACTTTACGAGTTTACATGTGCCTGAAAACTTGTGCCATAGTCGTCGCCACATCTTGTTCGAGAATCCACACGGCAGAACAGACATTCTATCACAGCACAGCGTGATAAGAGGAATGGAAATAGTTTATTTGTTATATTTTTTAAAGATTGACAAACATTCCCGGATTACGAATAATCTGACTATATTAAAAACCTGCAGGTAGTATTACTAGGCAGAAATGTTGCTTGTGTAGTAATGGTGGAACTAGTCAGCACAGGAATTGAACTCACGACGCCTGCGTTACTACCCTATGCATTTGCCAACTCAGCACCTGTCCGGTCGTTTGGTCGTTTAAGACTTGTACCAGCACCGCCCTAGATTCAATATATTGCATAAGTGTAAAAAAAATAAACATCAATAATTTTTCATTACACTAACTTGACAGTTTAATGAATATTTCAAAGCTCTATAGTTTTTTGAAGTAAATGATGCTTTGAACTCTAAATTGCTGCGCCGACCTCCAAGTTCCTGACAAAAAAGGTTGTGTAAATTTCACAATTTTAATATTTTTCTGTTGAAAAAAATCTTCTTAGATAATAGTTTAGAAGAAGATTTTATCACTTTTTATATTAGTTGACAACATCTGATTGAAAGAGTAAGAGAATGATATTGCAGTGTGCCCGAGGAGGTCCCAGGGCTATTCAACTGAACATTTTATGCTTCGATAAAGCGAACACATTCGATATTTGAAACCCATTCGATCGTCCTTTTTCTATTTAAGAACTATCGGCAAGGATTCATATTGAATGAGGAATGGTTGGTGGGGAATATTAATATTTGAAAGGGGAAAAATTTTATCATAAAACAGAAGAAACATAAAATAATAAAATAGGACCTACTTGTCAAGGGTATTTAAAGACTTTCAAAATATTGTAGTTTTACGCTTCTAATCAAATAATATTAAAAAAATATATTTATGTATTTAACTATATTTATTAATTTCGAATCTGTCATCAAACACACTAATTTCGGTAATGTGCTATGAGTTAATTAGTCATGCGTGAAATCTGATTCAATAAACTCAAATTTTGCTTTGAATTTAATTGTTATTTTTACAATTATGTCTATGGTAGGTACCTACCAATAATTTAATATTTTGACAGAAAATATTTTTGAAAGCAATATGGACAGAAGGCGAATATTTTATAAATATTTTCAGTTTCATAAATCCTACAATTGTAATTTTCCGTGATTTTTCACAAGAATTCAGCAAGCGTTGAACGCAAGAGTCCCAACTGCTTCCAAGCCTCTGGAGCCAGTGAGACTACGGCATCCCCAATCGGGGAATATTGTGAAACTAAAGGTTGTGGGAAGAGGAAGGCGATGAGGAATTAGAAGGTGGGGAATATCTGGCTATTCAGATTTGATCACGAAACACGGCTAAAGCCATTTCAAGCAATGTTTCAATTTTGAATGGTGTTATTTCACCAAGGCAACACTGAAAGTATCTACGACTGGAACGTGCCGTAGATACACTATATATTATATCAAATTGTGAAACAACACACATTAATTAGAGCCCTTCCCTTCGTCTACGGAGGCCGTCTGGAAAAGTCACGAGAATTTTGGAATACCTACATTTCTTTGTAAAAAAAACAAAGAAAACATAACGTTTGAGTCTGTACCCTCCGGTCAGAGATCGCTCGAGGGTAAAGATTATGCCAACTCAAAGAAAAGAAGGAATCAGGAGAAATTTAACCTCCCACAGCTTCTAGTTCAAAGCAACAGATGCCTCCATTGTTGCCGCGAGAGGAAATGGCCGGTGGCGGGAAGACTTTAACTCAGAACGTTTCAGTAACTCGTAAAGGAGATGGTTGATCGTAAACCGCAATAGACTTCCCACAACTTTTGTTGATATCGTAAATTTTGCTGAAATTGAAAGGTCCGTAAGAGTAATTAATTACTATAACATCGTTTTTATGAGTAATAAAATAAAACTTCGCGTGTATAATAAGCTGTGTTTTAACCTTGAATTGCTTAGGTCCAGTTTTCTCAACCAGTGAAATATGTTTGAATAATTCAAAATTTATTGCAATCTTTCTCTTTCTGCAATAATCTTTTCATTGATTCTGCTGAAAATAAATCGCACCCTTCGATAATTGCAAGTTCATAGTAATTTCCAATATTTATTTTATTTTAAAAACTCTTATTGAATACTTTCATGGTGTTTTTAAATATAATTTTAAATTATTATTAAATAATCGTAGAAAATGAAATTTTACGTGTTTTTTTTTAAAATATGTACAGATATAATGTGAAACCGCACAAGAGTCCCAAATACTCCCGACCGTCTGAAGACGGTGAGATTATGGCATCCCCAATTGGGGTATTTTGTGAAGCTGAAGGTAGTAGGGAGGAGAAGGAGACGAGCTATTTAGATTTGGTCACCAAAAACGGCCAATACCACTTTAAGCAACGTTTCAATTCTGAGTGTGTTCTTACACTAGGGCGATACTAAGAGTATCTTGCACTCTGGAACTTGTTGCAAATATAGTAATTATTATTTTAAATGAGTAAATTGTAAAATAACACAGATTAGTCTTTTAAAATTTTCTTGCGTACGCCTGGATTTGAACCTGCAAGTCGAGAGCCTTACTCCTCGACCACGGAGGCCGTATTTTAAGGCGGTTTAACCAGCAGACGAGAATTCAAATTTCGTTAAAAGACGGTCTCGCGATCGTACGTTTTTTTAGACCGAGACAGAAATACCGAATTCATTCCGCTGCGAGCCGTACACTCGCGCGGCTGTGAAAACTACAGCATGGTTCCGATGAAATAACAATTATTGTTGTTAAATTCTTGGTTGTAGCTTTCTTCCTAATAAGTAGTTACATACATATTTGTAAATTATACGTCGGAGTGAGTTAACATAAATAAATACAAATGCAGTTTGTTGACATGGTAGATATAAAATATGTAGGTATATGAATATACATTTAATAAAATTCAAATATTTGTTTTTTTAAATATTTTACACGAGTTTTCCAAAGGTGAGTAAAAATCTTTTGTTTTACTTATTTATTCGTTTGTCCGAAAGGTATTACCGGTAAGTTTTATTTCTAATACTTATCTTTAAAGTATTACTTGATTTGATATTTATGACATTGAAAATAGGGTTTATTCCTTACAACTGAAGTAGTATATACATTAAAACTAGGTTTTATTTCCAACTATTTTCTACGGTACCTACCTACATATTTTGTAGTTATGCGATTGCATAATATTGTATCGCTTTCATGTGTGTATTTGTTTTCGTGATTAACGAGCGACCTGACTCGTCTAATTTTCGAAATGTTATTAAATTCACGAGTAAATTTCGATTGAAAAATCATAGGTTAGTATGCCAAAAATAACCTTGTTTTTTTTCCTAAATCAAGAAGCTCAATTCACAATATGACATTATGAAACTGACAAAAAGTAACACAAAAAATATTAAATATGTTGAATTATACCAATGTTATAGTGAATTGGACAATAAAATAGAAATTATGAACAAAAAAATGATTTGAATCGCACATCACGAATCGAAATTCATTTGGTTCGTGGCACTTTTTGACTACCAATCACAAACAGTTCCACGTACTTTGGCATAAGTTTTAACATTTATACATGAAAAAACGATGACAGACATAAACTCTTGTCCATAGTTGATTCTTTTCCCTGGAAATTAAACAACACAAAATTATCGCCAAATGTTATTAAAAATATGTGCTTATTCTGACTGATTCTTTCGAACGACTCTGTAGCATATAAGTACGTACAATGTACACGGATAATTAAATATCACTAACCTTTGTTTTTTCTGAAAATATATCTCCCACGTACGTTTTTGATGTCGTAATTTGTGCTATCTAATAAAACTTTTTTCCGAGGGTATTTTCCTCCTCATTTTTAAGCGAGGAATTTCTTTAAAATGTTATCAAGTAGACTGGCGTGGAATAGACGTCCGCTCGCCGCCCTGTCGCAGCGAGGAATGATAAAATTTCGGCTTGCGCCGGGGTAATCACAAACAACAAACGCGAATCGAAATTAATTACTATTATGTACTTTAAGAATATATTTTTTGGTCATAAATTATTTTTAATGTTTCAATAATGTCTTGGTAAATTATTTTTCTAAAAAAATCTGAACTATACCAATTTGTAAGACCATAAATAAATAGTCCAATTGAGGGATTTTCGTCACAAAACGCGTGCTCGGATTTATTTATTAGTAATTTTATTTGAAATAAAAACAAAATTCTTATACATACATATGATAGATAATTTATTGATTGTTTATACTGTATTATTATATGATTTGAAATATTTGATGTATAATACAACTTCACCTTTGAAAATGCAACAAGTCTGCGCATCGTCCAACGGTAACACTTTATTATGATATGAAAATTATATTATTTTTCAAAATTTTACATCTTACTTTACAAGATAAAATAACGATCTTTCGAAATCAATTTGTGTTTTTTTCTAGAAAAGTGTCCATACGTCTAAAAGTGGCCTCAAAAATGCCAAATTTCAGGTCAAGTCTACCTATTTCGCCTTAATACACCGTCAAAGGAGGTTAAATTTAGTTGTTTTTAACTGACACTAAAGAACGTTATTTTTCCATAGGGTGTGATTTATTGGAAAACCTTTATTTAATTTTGTTAATTAATTATAAAAGCTGGCTTCTTAGAGCTTACAAATTTAAGTATATATCTTATATTACTCCTTATACACCAATGTCTATATGTCAACGTCTATGTCAATATTTACTTCACAAAATAAATATAATGGTGAAACAGCTGTGAAAATATTGTGGTGACGTATTCAGGTAATTCGATTTTGAGAGTCAATGAAATATTTCAATGAAAAGCGCATAACTTTGCAATTTTCACAGGTAATATTTCACCGTTTTCAGGTCACAATAATATTTTTGAGCGCGGAGTCGGGGATAAAGCAGACGAAAGGAGGGTAATAAATCCAGCGATAGATGACTGAACATTTCAGTAATGGTTTCCAGAGTGCCATTGTTGCGATATTGAAAATGAAAAACTGTCACCAGTTGGCCACTACTGGTGAACATTTACTGCGTTGGAGTTGAAGTGGTTCTTTTGGTTAGCGATTGTTGTTAGAAAATTAAATTTCCAGAGGGGTTTAAAAACAAGTGTTAGTAAAAACATTATGCAGGGTAAATAAGAGATCTGACAATATTTATTTATTTAGAATTAACGGCACGAGTGTCATTTACATACATGATAGATATTTAAAGTCATGGTACAATTTTAAAAAAGAAATAAAAGAAAGAGAAGAAAGAGAAGAAAGAAAAGAAAGAAAAGAAAGAAAAGAAAGAAAAGAAAGAAAAGAAAGAAAAGAAAGCCAAGAAAGAAAAGAAAGAAACGAAAGTAAAGAGAGAAAAGAAAACCAAGAAAGAAAAGAAAAAAAGAAAGAAAAGAATGACAAGAAAGAAAAGAAAGAAAACAAATAAAATAAAGAAAAGAAGAAAAAGAAAGAAAAGAAAGAAAAAAAAGAAACGACAGGAAAGAAAATACATAATAAGTAAACAAGACAAAAGAAAACTAATTAGTAGAAAGTTGTTGAAAGAAATGAAGAAGAAAAACCAAAAAACAAAAAAAACCTATTTTGCAGTGACCTCGTTTAATATACACTTCTAAAATGTTTAATTAGTATAGCTTTATAATTCAATAGTGGCATATTAAAATCATCAGCTAACATAGCATATGAGTTGGTGTATTGGATAAATGTCATTATTATGACATACTAGGAAACCTTGATTTAATGGTAGGAGCGTAAAAGGAAATCAACATTATCAGCATGACTAATGTCAAGTATGAAATATACGACATGTGAAAGCGAAAAGAAAGGAATATAAAATATTATGAATGGTTGTCCAGTTCTAAATCACTTGTTACCGTGTCTTAATTAGACATTATATTGTATTAATTATTACAATCTCTTTACTATTATTTCGCTATCCCAATTCATAGTAAAAATGAATAATGTTATGAACACATTAAACGGGCAATACAGGTAATACCAGGGGTGTCGCGGTGCATTGCTTCATAAACAGAAATACGTAAAACACTAGTTCTAACTTGACCAAGCTCTTAGGTGGACTGTCCTTTCATATATATCAAGTCGAAATCTTCTGCGCATTAAAACATGTTCAGGGGCCAAGGGATACGGACATTCTAGAAATAGAAAGATGACGTCATATGTAACATTCCTTAATATGTTTTTATTGTTTTGAATTTTTTTTTGTGAACACCGTGCAAGAGTCCCAACTGCTCCTAACCGTCTGTAGCCAGTGAGACTATCGCATCGGGGTAAGTTATGAGCCTGAATGTAGTGAGAGGGGAAGATGATGGGAAAGAGGAAGGTGGGGGAGTACCTAGCTATTAAGATATGGTCACCAAACATAGCTAATCCATTTGAAGCAACGTTGCAATTCTGAATGGTGTGCGTATGTGTAATGGTGGCGTGCGTAAATTTTATTTTATGTATTTGTGTTATTTCACAATTTATTAATAACAAATAAAATGAAATATATACTTGCGACACGTTCCAGAGTTGAATATACTCTCAATATCGCCCTGGTATAAGGTCTTACACCTTACATCGGTACTTACATATTATTTTTAAATAATAAATTGTGAAAGAATGCAAATTCATGAAATAAAATTTACGCACGCATGCCGGGATTTGAGCCCGCAACCTTGGAATTGCTAGTCCATAGCCTTATCCCTCGACCACGAAGGCCGTCATACAGAGATATTGTAAACATAATGTTGATAATAATAGTGGGTACTAACGTACGTTAAACGTAATAACATCGGTGTTCAATACCACTAACTATTAGTTTATTTATAAATGTACCCTTTTACAATCACACGTTTGTCTTTGTTTAAATAAGATGAGTTTTCGTGAAGAGTTTGTTAATAATTGGGAGAAGATTTGTAATAACTAATTGTTCATATAAATATATGACTACTTCTTATCAGTAATGCTATCTGACGTCACTAAAACGGTCGTTTTACATGATGCTTTTTTTCACATCGATTCCATACGGAAACTGCATCGGAACCAATATGAAAAATATTTGCTTTGCGTGATCATTAATTTCACATACATTTGATTTCATACAGGTAGATCACACGAAGGCATCTGTCAATTCATAATACCGAACAGTAATATTCGTTCACAATCAGTAATTCACATATATTATAGCCTTTTTATCAATGTTTTAAATAGGTAGGTAACAAAATATGTCCCTTTTTTAACCCAAATCCATTTGAGAAGAATATGAAAACTGGATGAAAAAAAAAAACCGTGTAAAACGTCAGTTACTCCTAATATATAATACACTGCTATGAAGGATTCGCAAAAAATACGTAATAATTTTCACGAAAAAGAAAAAAATGAGAAATCTTTTCCATCCCACAGACGCCGTCCTTCTATCTTTGTTCTTTAGCAAACCAACAAGGAGCGGAATCTATTTAATTTGAGAAAGCTTAAACCGGCATTTCTGCAGCATGAAATGGGCATCAAGTTTCTCGGGGCCCGTTTGACACCGCCTTCCTGGCGGGAAAGTCAACAATGCAGGTGGAAATGCTTAAATGGCAAACACTGCGAGCACAACCCCACTTCGTTGAAATACTTAACTCAAGGGTTGCAGAGACCAACCTTGTATCCATTTATTAAAGTGAATTTTTGGTATCTTAGAAATCTTTATAATAGTTTTGAAGCATCTTTATGATATATTTTTACATAACCAGAGGGCTTTTATACAATGTGTCTGAAAACTAGTGAAATAGGTGGATATACAATCCACATCACTTAGGTAATAGAAAAATACAGGGTGTATCGGCACGTACCCGACAAACTTTAACCAGCTATTCCTTAGCACATTTGGAGTAAAAAATGTTATGGACACTTTGCTGTCCGGTAACATTTTTTTTAATAAAAAATTTACCATTCATATTTTCACCACATGTCACCACTGTTTTATTCTTTGTCAAAGTTTGAAAACCCACCTGGCAATATTTTATTTGAGTTTTTTCGAATAATATACGTACGTACCAACATTAGCGCGCTTTTACGATCACAACGAAATGGCATGGCACCATTCGTCTCATTTTTAGCTATTATTATTTAGTGTGTATGAAAGAGCGAACACGCTTTTTGACACACTTGCTAATAACAGCGGCACAATGCCAACAAGACGGAGTGTGGATTTTTTTATTGAAAAAAAATGTTACCGGACCGCAAAGTGCCCATAACATTTTTTACTCCAAATGTGCTAAGGAAAAACTGGTTAAAGTTTGTCGGGTACGTGCCGATACACCCTGTATATTTTCGATCTGAATATATTGATTTTTTAAACATTATCCTGTTTTTTCGTCAACTAAAGGGATAAAAACCTTCGGAGCCGGGTCTATGCTTCAACGCATTTAAAATAATATTAACTGCTGATATTAACACCCTATCAACCGTTTTTTTTTCATACTAGACCTAAAAAAGTTAGATTTTATTTACCTTAAAACGAAACCTCAAATAAAAAAATTATTCAAGAACAAAATTTTTTATTTTTTTTTTGAAGATAAATCCAAACTAAATATGAAACAAAACAAGACATAGATAAATAAAAATACAATAGTCACAACTAGGAATCGAACCAAGGATCTCTTGTCTTACCGAGATAGGCGTCTTAAACCACTCGACCATTGTTAGATAAAAAGGTAAATGCCTATAATATGGGAAAAATATTAGCAAGATGATATTAGTTTTAGAAGACATTTTAGTACCGGGGAGGAAGGTTCAATCCTCAGTTATACAATTTTTTTTATTTTATATATAATGATAAGATAATAAATTTTAGATATAAAAATGTATTTAAGCAAAAAAAACTTCGTTTTTACGGGCTTGATTTTTAAATATTTAAATCATGTTATAATTATTACAAGGATTGATGAAATCGTAAAGAAAACCAAAGAAAAAAAACACAAACACAGGACGACTTCTTGCAAATAATACGAAGATCAGTGAATTTTACTTACTCTCTAATGGTAGAACAAGTAGAAAATATTATAATGTTTCTGGGTTTTTTATGTTTTGGATACTTCGGGTATTATCTCAATTAAAATCCATCATCCCTTCTGTCCAGTAATAACATTTGCCGATAACAACACATAACCTTCCGTATTCCTGATAAAATAAAAATAAGAATTATATGTTCCCTTGAAAATTTCGTTCTGAGCCTACCATTGGTAATGCCGCTAGGAAAAATGATTTTACTAAAATAATTTTACCCCGATACTTATAGCAGAACTAACCTACTATTTGTCCCCTGGTACTTATAGATTTCTCAAGTGAACGCTGAACATTTGAAAAAATATGATATTATTTAACTACGTACAATATGTGGTAATAATTTATGTAAAAGAACATTTCAAAATTTTGACAAAATTGGTGGAAATTTGTCACACGAGAACGATAGTTTCTATGACTCGTTCTTGATTGTAACAGCTCGGTTGTAGAACGATTTGCCAGCCTCTGTGTTTTCTCCCTCCTACAACATGGGTCTCTTCGAGAATTTCCTTCCTCCCCTCAAAAACACCCTCCACATAGTATTCCCAATGTCATGGGAATGGGAATGGAATGTCAATGTCTATGGGAAATTATTGTCCTCAAAGAGTTGTATATGGTGTAAATGTAAAAAAAAATGAATAAAAGAATAAAAAAATAATAATATGAAGAAAGACTTAAAAAACAAAACAATGACGTGAAAACGAAGGCAGCTCTACTTCGCAAGTTATGGCGAATACGAGATTCAAGTGGTTCCAAGAGCTATCGGTTTCACGGTGGATAGGGAGCAAAATGACTTTATTAAGCCGAGAGGAAAAGTCCGTGTATTTGCTCTTATTTCGAGGTGTGAAGTCGTATGAAGGAGCCGCACGGTGTAAATATTTGAGTGTTGGAGCAGGAAGCTCGAGAGTCAGAAGCAAGTGATACCCCTGACAATAGGACATGGTGTATAATGTGCAATGCAAACCTTGGAGAATTCTTGTATATTCGTATAGTTACAGGTACCAGTTCGAGAATCCTTCAACAATAAAATGAAATTTAAGACACCATAAGCTTATAAATTTACTAAATTTATTAAATTCAGCCAATCGAAAAAGACGTCGCATGACAGAATCAGAATTCTTTTCTACTCAGACGAAATTCGTTTTCCTAATGAAAGCTGTTTTTTTCTCAGGGTATAGGTGCCTTAACTACGTTATGTGTCTTGCGTTCAGCCCAGGAAAGTAATGGGCCATGTTCATAAACTATGAATACCGTTCTGATTCTGATCATTGTCGAAAAAATTATCTAAAACCGAACATTCTGAAAGGGTTCCAACTGACTACAACGTCATTATGACGTAGAAAACTGGCTGGTAAGACGGCTGTCGAAAACGTTGCCCGCCGTGACGTCTACGCCGCCATATTCAAAATAAAAAAGAACACGTCTTTTTGGCCGCAAATCAAAAATGGTGCATTTTAAATCGTTATAGAAAATTTATTTCACAACATAAAAATACTGTAGTGGATGTGATGTCTACTTACAAATGCATCGCCACTACATTCTTGGTCGCGAGGTAAAAAGAAAATAACAACTTTTTGGAATCACTTGAATTTATTACGAAATTACAAAATGTAGGACACAAGATTTATCAGAAGGGATTTGTGGGAAATTGAGAACTAGTTTTCAACACCGTGTCAACCTAAGAGATCATTCAGCCAGAATGACAAATGGGGTTCGTCATGTATTGTTTCATAGTGCTTTCATACAAACGAAGTATTGAATTCCGTAAGTCTAAACTTAAACTTTAGGGTGCACAGTTTACACCCGCGCTGTGCAAGCGGGTTCCCTACAGAGCATCGGACCATCCCATGTTACGGTGTTGCCAGGGAAAAAATGTTGGGCACACAAAAATTAAATTAACCGATTTTTTGCAGTTCTTTCTAAATTCCCCATAATACCTTAAAAAACAGCGTGAAAATACTATATTATTATATTTCTTTCGCTATGTATAAATAAAATGACGAAATGCTCAGAAATATTTATTTTCGGACGTCGTCGTGAATCTCGTAGTGGGAAACGATTAAAATTTATTTCAGAACTCACGTATAATTGTGTCCGTTAATGCTGAGAAGGGTACAGGGTACAAGGAGCTAAGGAGGTTTAAGGGGAGTTTGTAAGAAGCTGCCGATGTATTGTGTCTGGTTTATCTCGAATAGCCGCTTGAAACGGTGCGATTTAACGCTCTCTATCCCTTCCATTTTCCTTCTAATCCTCAATCCCCAGAGAATTCTCTTTTAAAGCACTTTTCTCTGTAAATAGTACCTGAACTGGAATGAAAGAAAATAGGAAGCGACGATGACGATAAGAGAATAATATTTTTTCGTTTCGAAAATGTGAAAATATTTTTGAAAGAAATTAATTTGGAAATAGACAACATAGCACTTTATTTATTTTAGTTTTTTTTAGTAAGGGAAATACCTCAACGATTGTATTTTTATATCCTAAAAAAAGATACAAAATTTGAAAAGATTTCACAAAACAGTTTTAATATCACTTGTATTTTCTTACGGAGGTTTATTTTGCAATTATAAAAAAAACCACTATTCCTATTCGATTTCATTCTAAACAACATCAAAGTTACATAAATGAAAGGGATTCGGATTCAACACCTAGACACCGTATTTCCCTTCGACGCTGTAAATTCTGAACACCCAATGGCTTTTAATTTCCAAAGTATTTTGTCCCTCGAACCGCGAGGGGAACACCTTTCAAGACTTGAGAAAGCCCAGCAAACACATTAGAGAAAGCTCGACCGAGAGATGCGATGAAAGCTTTTACAAAGATCACGGAGTGCAACCTTGTTATACGCCAGTGATCACGTTACGCGGTTACTTGGAACTTTTATGTACCTACACCTACCCGTACTCGTAGGGAGGTAAATATAAGTTCAACCGAGAACTTTCCGACTTCAAAACGATAAAATATAATACTCATATTTATAAGCTGCAATCTGTAAACATAAATTGGTCAACGAATCTTTATTATAGATACTTACAACATGAGCTTTTGGAATAATCCGTTTGGTCGAAGAGGTTTACGATCAGAGCCACGAGTCATATTTTTTCAGAGTAGTTTTAAATATATTTTTTAAATGTGAATATCGTACAAGAGTCCCTACTGCTCCCTGGAGCTAGTGAGATTATGACTTGCCCAATTCGGGTGAGGCTAAAGGTTATGAACAAGAGAAAGATATGGAGAAAGTGAAGATTGGGAAGAACCTGGTTATTCACATCGTTCACCAAACACCACTTAAGCCATGTCAAACAACGCTCTGATTCTCAATGCTGGTCTATCACCGGGGTGATACTGAGAGTATCTACAACACTAGAACATGCCGCGAGTATACTACATACGTTTTATAGGAATGCAATGTGAAAAACACAATTTTATTAAATAACATTTACTTAAGCATGCCGGAATTATAACCCGGACCTTCGGAATCGTAGTGGAAGACCGTACCCCTCAGCCATGAAGGTCGACAAATTGAATAATTAAATATTTTGGTTTATCAATAAATGAAATCTTCGTTCTTTTGATATTTTAGATAATATTTATAACTCTAAAATACTTCTATTGATTTTTTTGTTTCTTTTCGAAATGAGCAATAGGCATTCTCATTCTACAAAAACAAAATTCTTCGTTTGACGGAGGAAGGTTGGCAAATGTCATAATAGAATGCTGAGGTTATTTAACCATCCTATATACTTCATTGGTAATTACTTGATTCAACACAAGACAGCATGGCAATTTAATTATATTTCAAATAAATCGTAATATACAGTAATCTTTTAAATAAAAAAAGATAATTGATATTCTTATGTACTAACTGCATGTTATATGACTACTTTGATGTTGCACTTGTTCGGATAGACTTTCGATTGATCGAGGGACATCGAATTTAACTAATTATATTTAATGGATTAAATTTGTGAGTGTCAACTGATTTATTGTAACACGCTTAAAACAATTTGAAAATAGTAATTATTTTGGTTTCATTAATCGATTAGTTTGAGCACATGCAAGGTACAACATGTTACACTAATAATGAATAAAATTACTAGTACCATTGGTGTGGCATTAATTATGATCAATGGTTTTCTCATTTCCGCTTTGTTGTCGATAGAATTTAACTCGGTTGTAATGGATTTCGAAGTTACAATTACTGCAATTAAATGTTAATCAAACGGAACATAAATATTACTAACAAATTAATTGCCGATGAATAATAATTGTTATCGTCAATCGTACATGACCATTCAACGATTTTGCATCGTATTTGAATTTTTAATTTGGCATAAAATGGCCTACCGCACACTGGACATGATGACGTTCAACGTGACTGCATTGTTCCTATACATTTATTGGTGATCGGTATACATTAGCCTTTTTTGTTGGGTGCCGTGTTGAGGGTCCTTATATTTCTAGAGCCTTAAAATTAACTAAAATTGAATATTAATGAAAAAAAATTTATGAACATAGGAAAACGAGTAACACAACTGTTCGAGGAATACAAATGGGAGTAGCGGGAGTAGGTAGGCATGTATTCGCAAAGACTTGATGGTTAATAAGCCTTAGTAATTAATCCTGCAATTGTCCTATCTACCCAATGTATCTACCCATCCTAAAATGTCGCCACGACCGGAATAATTGTTGCAAGAAGAAAAAGATGTAAAACCTACCTTTCAAAGTGACAGTATGCTCGGTGCTCGGACAGAACGGACCATGAACGGACGGATGTTTGAAATAATGGAGACCACGGAATATTAAGTGTAAAGTAATACCTTGGATGGGATGGACGGGACGGACGGATGTTGGAAATAGTGGATGAATTTTGAATAAGTGCAAAATAATGCCTCAGACAGAGATTATAGGTGTGTTATATAAAGAAGACTACGGATTACAATATTGTGAATTTAACATTGAAGTTAAGCATCCAGAATCCCAGTGGCCCCAACTGCGACGGGTGAGTCGCTTAATTATTATTAGATTAGTTAATTATTCTATTGTGCCGAGGATGACTAAAAATAAAATATTTCAAAACGTTTTTTTTGTTTCCTTTATGATTTTGGTAAAACGTAATGTGTTCATCAAATTTGGTTCACTAGAAGTTCCTAACATTATTTATAGCAAACTAACGTGTTATTAATACGAAATCACAGCTTGATGGTGCCGGATAATTGAAAACATTTGCGTGTTTATGGAACGTGGTTTGCGGTAATTTGTGCTAATTCGCTATTGATATTAGAGAAATCTATCTATATAATTCGACGTGAATTTATTAATTTATTATTAAAACTAGTAAACCAGTGCAGTATGATGAAATAAAATCGAACCTACGGAAGGTGAAATCATAAGGCCACAGACACTGCAGGTATTGACTGGTCAGTGAAATAGATCACTGAATAGATATATATTAAAAATGCCTTCCATGTAGATTTCAACGAAAACCATTGCCGCCTCTTACTTGGTACCTTTTTGTTCGAGTTTATTAAGAACAGGTTCTGTCTCTTTTATACCTGCCTGTTATTGTATATTGCCATCCTATTCGATCGAAATGTAAGCTTTATTATGATAATAATAATTCCGGAATGTGGGGAGATTTGTGAAATACCACATAGTTCTGTATTTCAAATTTAAGTAAAGAATGGTCAACCTTTTTGATCATATTTCTTGCGTTCTTCTTTATTGTATGAAATAGATTATTTGTTTAAGAGAGAATTTCGATATTTAGAAATATTTCATGAAATTCATAAGGAATAATGAAAGAAATTAGCTCTTTGAGCGCACGGACTTTCTACAAAATTTTATTAGTATCTCTTTTCAGGGACTGTGCTTTGTTGAAGATTGTAGTAAATTTCATCCAGTCTAGATCGAATTCTCTTTTAATTTTATATTTATTTTATAGTTACATCTCCAACTTTACAAACAAAATAGGAATTGTTGGTTGGGGTGGAGCATTCAAAACTTCTCTCTTACCTTTAGAAATCATCCAAAGAATATTAGTAAAAATAATTTTGAAAAAACCGTATGATTACCCTACATTTAGATTATTTCAAGAATTTAAAGTCCCTTCACTTCATATTATTTATAAAAAAATAACTCTTTTTCAAATACATAAAGATTGTTTCAACATTGACAACTTAACAACTTTTTCGAACAGCAATAGACAAAGTATTCTTGGCTCTATAACTATCCCGCGCTGTAACACCACCACAGCCCAACAATTTTATAAATATTTTGGTGTCAAATGGTTTAACCAATTACCTCTTAACTTAAGATTGGAAACGAATTATAAAAAATTCAAAAGCTCAATAAAAACACTATATCAATAGCATATTAAAATCGTTTATACTTAAAAATACAATATAATCTCTCAATTATTATTATATTGAAATCCTTTTCTCTTATTTCTTATTATTATCTCTTTCCTTCTTCTACATTATTTTCTCTTTTCTATTTGATAAAATTTTGTTGCATATAAAATTTTTATTTTGTTATATTAAAAAATAAAAATTCTTTTCATTATCTTGATAAAAAATATGTTAAATTACTATTTACACGCAATTCTCCGCCTTTTTAACACGAGCATCTGCTCTAAAAAAAGGTGTATCACGATGTACTGTAATAAAAAAAATTAAACTTAATGTAATGTAATAACATGTAATTGCAAATTTAATATTAAATAAAAAATTAAATAAAAAAAAAAAAAAAAAATTCTTATTCGTGTATACATACATGGATTGTGTACAATGTTATTTAGTACTAGCTGTACCTCGCCACGCTTTGCTGTGACTCGCCGTTTGCATATTTTTACCTGTCACTTATGACATTTATATAATATAGGTATATAAAAGCACAGTGCAACGTTGTCTCAAAATTTCAAAGCAATCAGTGAAGAAATTTCGGAGATTTAAGATTTTTAGAACAGATGAACATTCATATTTTTATTTATACGGATAATCACTGTGCTATTTTTAGCAGTTACAATATACACATTTTCGATAATTTACTGTATATTAACAAAATAATAAGAATACAAAACGGTCGCTAAAGCATAAGTTAATTGTTTTTTTATAAGAAGACAGGAATTAATGCTGATATCTTATTATTTGTCTCAAGCAACAAAAACTTTCGAACGCAGAACACTTGCGTGAAAATTGCACTGCATTTTTGTCAAAAAAAAGATAACTTTCACAACTAGGATTGAACCAAGGATCTCTTGTCTTGCCGGGATAGGCGTCTTAAGTCATTCGACCATTGAGACCTATTTATTAAGAGTCATATTTCAAAATCAGAATTAACAATATCATCTTGCAACTAATTTTTCCCATGTATAATAGCAAATATTTTTAGCTAGATATATTTATTTAAATTTCAGTGTCTTCATAAGACAGTTGTAAACTAATATATTACAGATATTAAAAATGTAGAACACATAAATGAGACAAGTTACCGAATAGTTCCAAGAAAAAGGTGCCAGAGGTTAACCATTTAGTAAGTTCAACCAGTAGTGGTTTTTGGGAGACAATGTTGTTCATAAAGGCTGTTTAGGCTACGAACGTTTTGATAGATTCTACTAATATCTACGACTATCCCAAATTGGGGATGCCATAGTCTTTCTGGCTCCAGATGTAGGGAGTATTTGGGACTCTTGTTCAGTACTTACATAAAAAAATAAATGTATCTTTTTTTTTGACGTATTATGTCTGTGGTCTTGTTTTGGCGTCGTAAACACCGAAATGACCTCTTGTTGAAAGCATATATTTTGACGGCCGGCATAGTCCAGTGGTAACGCATTGGACTGCCATTCCGAAGGTCGCGGGTTCGAACCCGGCGTGCGCAAATAAATTTTATTTGATTAATTTGTGTTATTTCACAATTAATTAATTAAAATAATATATAGTATATTTGCGGCACGTTCCAGAGTGGAAGATACTACCAGTATCACCCTGGTGTAAGACCACCATTCAGAATTGAAACGTTGCTCCAAATGGCTTTAGCCGTGTTTAGTGACTAGATCTGAATAGCCAGGTACTTCCCCACCTTCCTCTTTCCCTTCCCCACTTACCTTCAGCCTCACAACATCCCCCAATTGGGGATGCCATAGTCTCACTGGCTCCAGACGGGAGCAGTTGGGACTCTTGTGAGGTATTCACTATAAAAAATATAACTAAACACTAAAGCTCTTCAGTTACTCTTTCCTTTCTAAAGTTGGTTATCATCAGGGCAATCTTCACTCTGAAGGCTTCAGTACGGAACTCTGCAAATCTTTATACAAATCTTTGAAACCTCAAAAACATGGAGTTTTTTTGGATTAAAACTATTTAGGTGGTATGATACGAAAACGTTATTTTGTTCTTACTAAAAACTGTAATACGTATTCTTCCGGTTCCATTATAAAGAAGATTGTCTGTGGTGTGTTGAATGGATTTGATTTTTGTATAAATGTACACATTATATCCGTTTAATTCCGAGATTGATGAAATTTTGTACACTTTACTATCAAAACGAGTGGAAAGTTACTCTCTATATCAGATTTCTAAAAAAAACCACACTACTTTTTTTTCCCACCCCAAAAATCGGAATTTTGATACTTCTTGATGAAATTTTGCACACGGGAATAAGAGGAAAATTAATATCTAAATCTGTAAGATCCGTTAAAGGCCCGGGCAACAGCGGGGACATCAGCTATTACTAATTATTTTCTCACTAGGAGTTATTAAACGTGATAATAATTACAGTATCCAAATCTCTGTTTCTCTCATTTCTAAACCTACTAACCGCCCAGCCCTGTGGAAAGTCCCGCCGCACATAAATCAGCCAATGCAACAACAATTCCTCTGATTACTTTACCTGTGTTAAGCACAGATGCAATGAAACCGTACCCCTTCTATGGAAATCCAGGTGATTTATGACGTCATAGCTCTAAGAAAGTCGAGATACGGAGTATGTATTAAAGCCGTTCTAAAAAATCTTGTAACTCGTTGGTTGAGTTACAATTGGTCTTAATCTTCGTAATCTCGGTCCTAAAATAAATTTATTTTTTCAATTTTTTTATATATTTAAGTTAAGTAAGTTTTCATTGAGTGAACTTCGATCTTCTACTACAACCGTTTTCAAGAAGGCATTTTCAAAATATCAAATTCGAAATAAACAAATGTACATTTTAAAGAGAGGGAAATGATATTTTACTGTCCCTTTTGAGATAATTTTTCAGTCTTCCTATTGTTTGAATCATATTCAGATTATTAAATAGTTTCGATGTCAATATGTTTTGAATATCAACACGATACGATTGTCGATATGTTAAGAATACAGTTTTTGCAACATTTGTTCATATAAATAAATTTCGAATAATGATAATAGACTGATCAAGAAAGTATTTTTACTTTTTTATGTTAGTTAGTAATAAGTGTTAAAAAAATAGTACTAAAATTTACCGAACCTAATTTTTTGTGTGTGTTTCCAGACTTACGTGCATCATTGAGCTTGCAGCTTTTTAGCGGGAAAACTACTGGTTACATGTAACAATACTAAAAGTAACACGCGATCCATAAATTTCCCACCGGAAGTGAGATAAATCCCGGAACACGGCGGGTCGGGGTTCCGGAAGGCCGTAGGAGGCTGTAAAGGAAAAAACCTTTCTGTACACCCTGTACCCAATACTCGTACGAGTGAGCCCAGGTGAGTTAATGCTAGAACAGCTTTAAGACTAAAATCTCAAATTCAAGGGTGCTTGCTTTCACTTAAGTGCTTGCTTTTACTAAGTTGTGTCCGGATGTTACAGAAAGTCGTACCTGCACAATAGGGTGTATCGATTTTTAACTTTTTTTTTGTTTTCAAATTCAAAGTTGAGAAAAAGTTGCTACAAGGTACCACAACTTACCACAAAAAGTTTTGGATTTTTAAAAAAATGTTTAGGTCTCCCGCACAAGGCTTAAAGTTTTAATTTTTTTCAAAAAATATAAAAAAAAAAATTTAAATTTAAAAAAATAAAATCGTAACTTTTGTGTTCTGAACTCATTTTATGCCTTCTGTAAGATAATGAAAATTAATTCCGGTCGTTTAAACTAAAAAAAAACATGTTTCATATATGTACACAAAATTACAAAATTTCATCAAAATTAACAAACTTTAGGGCTTGTGCGGGAGACCTAAAATCCATTTTTTATAAAAAAAATCGTTTCTTACTTATTTTTATGCCCTAATATTACTGTGTTTTGACTTGGAATAAACACAAAAGTTACGAAATATTTTTTTAAATTTAAAAAAAATTGGATATTTTTTGAAAAAAATTAAAACTTTAGGCCTTGTGCGGGAGACCTAAACATTTTTTTAAAAATCCAAAACTTTTTGTGGTAAGTTGTGGTAGGTACCACTACTAGGTAGTAGCAACCTTTTCTCAACTTGGAATTTGAAAAAAAAAAAAAAGTTAAAAATCGATACACCCTACTGCACAAATAATTACAATGCCACCAAAAAAATCTTAAAATCCATTTTTTGTGAATATTTCACTGTTATAACGATTTAAAATGTGCCATTTTTGATTTATCTCCAAAACGACAGGTTCGTTTATTCTTGAATTCGGCGGTGCTGACGTCATGTCGGGCGACGTTGTTGACAGCCGTCTTACCAGAGCGATAGTGACATTGTTGTCTGTTGGAACTGTTTTGTAACGTGCAATTTTAGATCGTTTTTTAATAAATAATTATTAATAAAAATATTAAAATTACATATTCTTAGTACGATCATCATAATCAGAAAAATTAACTTAAAAAATTTTCCAAACATTTTTACGGTATTCGTATTTTTTGAAAATAGCCCATTAGTATTTCATCACCATCTGCAGTCGCTTGAGCATGCATTGAGCAAGCCTGGCAAAGAAAATAGAGTTCATGGTAAGTGTCTTCAGTCTTCAGTCTTACGGCCGCTGTTCCCAATCCTAATAATCAAATTCTAAGCGAATCACCACTGCACTACGTAATTCCAACACACAATAATTGCTTAAGCAAGCCGCCCAGTCTAAGCCAGCCGGACAGTTGGATTAGCCTTAAGCAATATGTAAGGAAAAAACTAGTTACAAAAAGTGTCGACAGAGTGAAAAAATACCGCGAATCAATGATCAAATGTCACTCTGACAATCGACAGTCGCGCTCCTTTCAGTTTTTTGTGTTGCATTTGTCATTATCATTTTGTGTGAAGTTCTTCGCACGCTTTGCTTTGATCTCCATTTTAAGGTTTGTTTGGGTTTGTTTTGCTGTCGCACGGAGAAAAACTTACGTCGATCTGCCAAATCAAATGGGAAGTCCCGATTGTGGGCATTGTGGCATCACGTTCAAGTTGTCACTTTATTTTTAATATATTATATACGTTAGTTTAAAAAATATGAAATACCAGTTTATGAATAACGGTATTTAAAAGAAGTAATGTGTATTAATAAGAGCTACAATAATTAACTCTTTAATATTAATTTAACATAGAAAGTTTTTAATTTGATGTCATTTTATTGTCTATGGTAATTTGCGGTAGTGTGTGGGGCTACTTAAGATTTTCAAAGATAAAATGATTGGGAACAACGCAAATCGAACGTTCCCTACAAAATGCTTAAAAATCGCTTGGCTGAGCAAAAACAAAGATTTGAACTTAGATAACGATTAAAAAGTTGGGAACAGCGGCCGTTTGTGCCTTAAGATGGTTGACGTTGCTGTGTCGCGTCTCTTGAACCTTGTTTTTAATGAAATTCCAGGCATTTTCGACAGGGTTAAGGTCTAGGGAATTACTTGGCCACTATAAGATATTAATGTTATGGTAATTGAGAAAGTTTGTTTCAGCCTTGGCCTCGTAGGCAGGGAACCATAAAATGATCATACTGATTATTGTCTAAAAATTAAGCAACTGTTTTGCAAGTAAAAGAAGTGTAAAGCTCTCCTGCCCTTGTTGTAAAGTTTTTTTGACCGCTTAAGTGTAACATTGTTTTTCCGGCACTGTAAAAGATTTTACAGAATAATTGGTGATATTATGATTATTTTCTAGTATTCCAGTCAGCTTAGATACAAACCGTTTCACCATAAGGACAAAAAAATAGTAATCAATTATTGAGAACGATAAAATAATAGGTCAATCATCAGAAATAACGTATTTATTTATTGATTCATGTGTCCAATCTGACGGCTATAAAATCTTTTTTGATCACTTTGATCAATATTGAAGCTTTGAACTCTGTTTGCGAAACACATCACCGCGCGCCAGTGAATTTTTTTTCAATAATACGTTTCAATGAAATTGGCATTTCGCTCTGTTTGACATCCAAAATTGACTTAACAATATTTGATTTTCATTTTTTCATTTCTGCTTTTATCAGTTTCCGATTTTTATCTTAAAAAAATAATTTATTTAAAAAAAATGTCGTATGAGATCATCCTCACAAGACACCACAATTCCCAGTTCAGCTCACTACTGGCTTCCTGTAATAGGAACTCCTGTTCTCCCAAATTTTAAGCATCTAGAGCCAGTGAGACTATGGTATCCTTAATTGGGGTACGTTTTCAGGCTGAAGGTAGTGGGGTGGGGAAGGAAATGAGTAAGAGGATAGTGGGGAAGTACCTGGCTATTTAGGCCCGCAACCTCCGTATTCTTAGTCGAGAGCTTTATCACTCTACCACGGAGGCCGTGACATAACAAAGTTGACAATAACAATTAACAAAACCAACCTCCCTAAATAAAACTTTATGCGGAAGGTTTTTCAAAACAACTTATCGAAATATTTGTCAAAAATATTTTAACCTATATTTATTTATTTATTTTACACCTAGAGGGTTTCTACACAAAAAAGTCGTATATCTTTAATATTAAAGATATACGACTTATATATTATATATAGGTATATATAAAAGTATATCTCATATGAGATATACTTTTGAACATGAGAATAATAAAAATAAAATTAATAATAAAAATAAATAAATAAAAATACAACACACAAAAATTAAAAGAAATGGAGTGACCAGATAGGGTAACAAAGACCCTGACGAATATTTAAGAGTAGGGTTGGAATATGTTTTTAATATGATTCACAAAATTCCCCAAGTTAACATTAAACATGTCATTATCACATAAGTATTGGTTTCCCATATTGCGCAACCGCTGGATTGGAGAATTAATAATGTATTTATTGTTATTAAGTTTAATTTGTAGAACTCCATTTTATTTTTTATTTTTTTATATATTCAATAATATTATTATTGGGTTTATAAAAACAGTTTATTTTTAAACAAGTTCTGCTGTGTAATTATTATTACGCGTGACAGCTGTTTCGCCCTCTGAAGGCATTATCAAACTGTGGGTAGCCCACTTACAGACAATACTCGCCAAAAAACTTAACTTTCTTTTCAAACAACATACTAAATTCTACCCAATACATAGCGTTAAAAATTCTCTCGAACTTGTAAATAAAATAAAAAACATAAATTTACCGCACAATTGCCAGTTCATATCTTTAGACGTGGTCAGTCTCTTTAGCAATATCCCTATTCAAGAATGCCTTAAAATCATTGAAGATATTTTAGACGAATCTAATATAAACCCAGTTACTAAAAAAGACTTATTCGATCTATTTAAAATTTGCGTGGAAACTAACTACTTTGAGTTTAACAATAAATTCTATAAACAAAACGACGGATTACCAATGGGATCGCCCCTCAGTCCACTTCTTGCAGAAATATTTATGGATTACATTGAAAAACAAATTTTAAATTCAATCTTTAACAAACACATCATTTACTATGTTCGTTATGTTGACGACATTTTGGTCTGTTGGAAAGGTACCAACAGACAATTAGATCTTTTTGTCACATTTGCTAACTCCATCAACCGTAAAATCTGCTTTACGGTTGAAAGAGAGTGTAATAATAAAATCAATTTTTTAGACCTAACAATCGGTAGAGAAAATAATAAACATACGTTTGAAATTTTCCGTAAGCCTACGTTTACAGATACGACCATTAATTATAAATCCTTACACCCATGGTCACATAAATTATCTGCCTACCACTCAATGGTACATAGGCTTAATAACATCCCACTCGACAAGAAAGCATACGAGAAGGAAAAAAATACAATCCTAACTATTGCTAAAAATAATGGCTTCAAGGGTAGAGACATTGAAAAAATAATTAATAATAACAAACACAAAAATAACCTTAAATTAATTTACCCAGTGACTAATAATAAGACGAATAATAAATTCGGGTGTTTAGAATTCATCGGACAGACATCTAATAAAATTGCAAAAGTCCTCAAAAAGTGTGGCTTAGATATTGCCTTCCGCACAAATAACAACTTAGGATCATCTCTTAAAAACTCAAAAAGTAAGGTACTCAAATTACAAAATAGTGGCATTTATAAACTCCAGTGTGACGAATGCAACGCTGTTTATGTTGGACAAACGGGCCGGTCCTTTAACACTAGGTTCAAAGAACATATAAGATCTTTTAAAAATAATAATAAAATGCAATCTCAATTTGCCAAACATCTCCTAGATGAAAATCACTCACTTAATGATAATAATAAACCAACTCCGTTACACGTACAAAATAAAGGCCGTAAACTGAACCTTTTAGAACAGTTAGAAATTAACAAAAACTCTAATAATCCGAAAGCTATTCTAATTAATGAACAAACAAATATAATTCGTTCACCCCTACTAGATATCTTCAAACCTAGTTCAAATATGAGTGCACTATGAAGTACTTAATTATGCTATTAAAATAACCCTATGAGTCATCGTTTGGGAATAACTAACATTAAGACATTCAGTCAAATTTTTAACATTACACTAATTGGGGAAACTTTGCTGGGGTAATAACCATTAATAATTTCTAATATCTTACTCAAAAATCAATTAAGAAATCAGTAATTGAAATTAAAATACCTACCTAGAAATAATATAAATGTATCGTCTGTAAGTGGGCTACCCACAGTTTGATAATGCCTTCAGAGGGCGAAACAGCTGTCACGCGTAATAATAATTACACAGCAGAACTTGTTTAAAAATAAACTGTTTTTATAAACCCAATAATAATATTATTGAATATATAAAAAAAAAAAAAAAAAAAAAAAAAAAAAAAAAAAAAAAAATTAATAATGTAGTTGTTCTTTTGTATACAGCAGTGGTATTGTGTCGTGTTGTTCTTGTGCATATGTATAGTTTTATAAGTTACAAAAGTTTGGTAAAGCTAACAATATAATTTGGTAAAATAAAATAAAATACTTTTTGTTTTAAAACCACGAGTTTTTAATAATTTTTAGAACCGACCGGTTTCGCTTTTTTTTTTTTTTTTTTTTTTTTTTTTCTCAGGTTATTAGATTAATTAAACTTGGTTGATACTATCACTAATTACAGACAAACACAACATTGATGAACACAACACTGTAAGTAAAGAATAATGTACATGTATGCACCTACATGCATACATGTATACACAAATACATACACTTACATATACATTTCATAACAGCAACAGTAATTATTTTTTAGATCAACACGATAGGTAGCTTTAAGTCTTGTTTACGTTTGATTTGAAGGTGGCCAGTGATGAAATTGACAAATCAATGGGATGACTTTTATATGTCTCGTTAAAATAACGGCACATTCTTGGTAAAGGTGAGTCATACCCCAGCTTAGTTTTATATTTTTTAATATGTAACGGAATATAATGTATAAGTCGGGAACCAATTCTAGGAACGTTGAACATAATTTGATAGAGTAAAAAAGGGCAGTTTATTAGAGCATTAACAATTTTGAAAAGAAAATTTAAATCACTATTTAGTCTTCTCTGTTCAAGGGTGCGTACATTGTACCTGAAGATGCTTTGTACCATTGTAGATGCTTGAGTAAAGCATCTTCAGGGTACAAATTATTACTAGACAAGAAGTACAAAGTATGAGCTTATATATAAAAAAAAATTGAGGGAGACAACATGATATAAATATAACACAGAGAAATCATACAATACATTTACACAAGTATAAAAGACATGGGAAAAACCGAAAGATAATTATGTAGAATAATGGATTATAATAATATATATGGGAAACAAAGCATCAACTGACATGGTGATAAGGAGAACTTGGACATTTTTAATGGTTTATTGGAAACAAACTTAATATTGGACTACGTGATATATCTAATTGATTATTAAGAATAGGACTTTTGGTTTACAATAATATATAATTTGGTGTTTAGTATTTTAAATAAGAAAATTAAATAATTTACTTTACGTCTGTCTTCCAATTATTGAGTATTTATAATAAAAAATTGTTCTAGCGGGATATTTATATTGATAAAACGAAGAGTTTTTTTTTTGTATTCGCAATACAAATTTTTCAAGAGGTATACCAAACTACTAAATGCATGCACTATGTTATGAATTAGAGATCAAATACGACGGAGAACTCAAATAAACGGAAAACCAAATAATATTTCAATATTTTTATGAAACTTGCACAAAATGTGCGAACATTTCCAAACTGCCAAATGCTCTTTTTCTCTTAGTGACGTCTGCGCAAGCACGTGCGGTTTTTATGGCTGCATGTACCAACTTTCAAGTGACGTATCCATTGTGCTCTGGGTCCTAACCGCGCACTAACGAACGGACATTTTAGCACTATTTCCGACAGTTTTCACCAAGTGCCGTTACGTAACACGTAACAATACGGTGCAAGCCTTCACAAACATTTCAAACGAGCATTTTTTAAAACTAAACGTAGCATGGCTGAAAAATTCAATACAAAAATATCCCTTTACGAATTTTTGGAAGCATATACAGATTTTAGACAAGTAATAAAACGTAATATTGCGATGAAAATTTAACACAGAAATGTCCGCTTTTGTGATAAATAATGACAAAAGCTCCAACTGATTTTTTAACCTTACTGCGTACGAATGGACATTTTAGCACAATTTTTTTTAAAACGTTAATAGTATCGCTGTGAAAATTCAATCTTATCTCATAAGATTGAATTCATGGCAGTATTTTCATTACTTATCGTAATGAAAATACTGCCATGAGTCCCAACTGCCCACAGCCAGTAGGACTATTGCATCTCTGATTGGGATATGTTGTGAGTGGGGAAGAGATGGAGGAACTTTGGGGAGTACCTGACTTTTCAGATCTTCGTTTCGATCTCTTCTCGCATTATCTAGAAGCTTAGATTTATTAACTTTTACGTGTTCTGATTCTTGGCAGTCCACTTTCCTTGCCCTCTTCTCTTTTATATCGCATATATTATATTTTACAAATTAATAATGGCTCAATGGATGCACCCAAATTGACGTATTAGCGTTTCGAATACCAAAGTGCTATAGCGTACCAAATCGTAACACGGGTCTTTCGAAATGGTTTTCTGTCAATTCGTCGAAAATAAACTGTTTCATTCAATCTATGGTGAAGTCCAAAGGCTCCATGGGCTTGGAAATAACTTCAGTTCCATTAGTATTTTAAATTTTATCAGAAAGTTTTATTATTTTAATTTTATTAACGCTCATTTTAGGGGCTTTTATATATAATTGAGGTGTTTTTGCACAAAAACGGCGCTATACAAGTCATCCAAGTATAATTATTTATTATTATTATGATTAGTAAAAAAATATTAGTACAGTACATATATACTATACATAACTGTCTCAGTAACAATCTTTTGTATTGTCAAGTGATAAATTAAAGAAGTCCACTGACTATAATTATTTCCATCCGTTAGTGTTCTGGGCAATCAGGAATACACATGGTAGTTAGTACCAGAATTTCTGCATCGAAATAAATCTCGACTTCTAGTATTACGTGGTGGAACTCGAAAGCTTATTGCAAACATTTCATGAGTATCAAATGAATCATTTAGAATATTCAAGTCAGTAAAAATCCTTCTGTCAGACAATTTAGGCATATTTATTTAATTCAAAAGAGTGTTTCAACAAAATTGCTGGAATACGCATTTTAAAACATAGAAAACATAAGAATTTATTATGTTTTCTTTCAATAGCTTGTACATTAATATTGTAATGTGGGTTCCAGACGGGTGAATTGTGTTTATTCTGACAAAATATAATAGTTACACTTTATATTGTTGAATTTTTCTAGTTAACCTAATTATAAAACCCAACATTTGTAAGCCCTTGTTGGAGATTTCCGTTATATGTTTGTGTTAATTTTTCAACAGAATTGTTATAAATGTTGTAATTAAATATCACGACAGGCGAAATCCTTTGCCATTTGCTACGGATTAGAGCAACTAGTTCAGGAGCCTACAAGGGTTCCTGATGTCCAGACTCACCGCTCCAATCTGTTAGACCTATTCTTAACTACTGTGCCACACGGTTATAAGATTGACGTCACAGCGCCTCTGGGATCATCTGACCACTGCCTAGTGACGACATCAATCCCCGTTAGTCTCAGACCAACCAATGAGAGGCTGAGGAGAAAAGTGTGGCACTATAGGTCAGCAGATTGGTTCGGTATGCGGGCCCATTTCAACGCTTTTCCGTGGTCAGCTGTTTGTTTTCGGACTTCGGACCCTTCAAGATGTGCCCAGGAGATTGGTGAAGTCATCAAATCGGCGATGGATGGCTTCATACAATCGACTACTAAAGAAACTGCTGTGGGCTCAAAGCCGTGGTTCAGTCGACAATGCTCCGAAGCAGTTCGACGAAAAAACGCGGCTTACCAAGCCTACAACACATCTCGAACGCCCGAAAGCAGATCAGCATACAACAAATCGGCAAAGGAATGCAAGAGAATCATTAATAGGTCAAAATTCGAACACGACCTGCAGATCAGCAAAAAGCTGGCTGCCTGCCCGCATGGCAGCAGAGCATTCTGGTCGCTTGCGAGCTCAATAGGTCAAAATTTTTGCAAACCCAGTTTGCCACCTCTTACCAGACCTGACGGATCACTAGCAAACACCGCCACCGAAAAGGCAAACCTATTAGGGAAAATGTTTGCGGAAAACTCGACCCTCGACGACGGGGGTGCTGTTCCGCCGTCGGTTCCTCACTGCGGCTTCTATATGAAAAAGCTGAGGATCCGGCATCGGGATGTACTCCACGTCATACGGGGGCTCGATGTTAACAAAGCTAGTGGACCTGATGGAATACCTGCCCTGGTATTGCAGAGGTGTGCTGCGGAAATAGTTCCAGTTTTGGCAAAGCTCTTCAAAATGTCCCTGAAGTGTGGCACTGTGCCCTCTGGTTGGAAAAAAGCGGTAATTCACCCTATTCCCAAGAAAGGTGACCGCTCCAACCCGGCCAACTACCGCCCCATAGCGATCACATCAGTTCTGTCCAAAGTGATGGAACGTGTGATCAACGACAAACTGCTCACATACCTCGAGAAGAACAAAATTATCAACGACTGTCAATACGGATTCCGGCGGAACCGCTCGTGCGGTGATCTTCTCGCGTATGTGACGCATGTTTGGGGGCGGTGCCTGGAACGTCACGGTGAGACCCAAACGGTCGCACTAGACATATCCAAGGCCTTTGACCGGGTCTGGCACCGAGGACTTGTCAACAAATTGCATTCTTACGGACTTCCCGCATCCCTGTGTACGTGGATTGCTGACTTTTTAAGGGATAGGTCGATTCAGGCGGTTGCTGACGGTTTCACCTCTTCCTCGCACTCCATAAATGCTGGCGTCCCACAGGGATCGGTTCGATCTGTCTCCGTCTTTGTTTTTGTTGCACATCAATGACCTTTTGACATGTGCACCGATTCATTGTTACGCGGATGACAGTACAGTTCATGATAGCTTTTTGTTTGACAAGCCCCCAAAGGGCACACAAACTCCAACGGCTCGGAGGGCTTTGAAGCAGAGAATGGACGGTTATCTCGAGAGTATTTCCTCCTGGGGTAAAAATAATCTCGTCGAATTTAATGTTTCAAAGACCCAATCCTGTCTGATTACGTCTAAAAGGGATCCAAATGATAATCTAGTCTCCTTCAACGGAAGCAATCTTCCGAACAGGCCTTCCATTGATATGCTTGGTGTAACTATAAGTGACCAGCTCAGGTACGGGGGCTCCATCGAAGCCAGAGTAAAGTTGGCCTCTCAGAAGCTGGGCGTACTGTACAGGGCCTGCAGATACTTTAATAGTACACAACTGCTCACCCTGTACAAATCGCAAGTGCGCCCTACTGTCGAATTTGGCAGCCATCTCTGGTCTGGAGCCCCAAAATACCTGAAAAAAACCCTTGACTCTGTGCAGAAACGGGCGGTCCGTTTGATAGATTCCCCAATCTTAACAAACGGACTGCAATCTTTAGAGCACAGGCGTCAGGTAGGTATGCTGTCCTTGTTCTATCGGTATTACAATGGAAGATGCTCTGAGGAACTAGCGTCATTGATCCCTTCGGCACCAGTGCGTAGTCGGGATACACGCCAAATGCGCGCCCAACATTTGTACACAGTTGACACTTGTCACATGAGAACGGGTCGCTTCTACGATTCGTTCTTAAGTTCAACAGCTCGGCTGTGGAACGAACTGCCCGCCTCTGTGTTTCCTCCCTCCTACAAAATGGGACTCTTCAAGACCCATGTTCACTCCTTCCTCTCCACAAAAAGACCCTCCACACAGCATCCCCAAAGATGACATAGGCCCTGAGGGAAATTATTTTCTTCAGGGCCTCCTGTGTGGAGTAAATATAAAAATAAAAAAATCACTGTATTTTATATTCGTAACTACATTTTGATTGTTTTAAGGAAAGTCTGTTTTCGTTGCACCAAATTAACAATTGTTTGATATTATCTTGAAGAATATTACAATCATAAATATTTTGAACAATACTAAAAATGTTGAGATCATCAGCAAAAATTAAGTTAAATACATAATAAAATATTTTTTTAATTTTTAATTTTTATTAATTTTTTATTTTGGTCATACACCAAATACAACATATGACAGAATATAATTGATTATACATCATAAACATAACATAACGTAACATAAATAAGCCTAACATAAACTTAACATAAAAATATCAAAACATAAACATAACTTAACATACACATAACATAAACATAAGACATCATAAACATAAACATAACATAACATAAACATAACATAACGTACACATAACATGAACATAACATATCAAAAACATAAACCTACCATAAACATAACATAACATAAACATAACTTAACAAGAACAATACAGAGCCGGTAATAATAGATAATTACAAAATTATAAAAATTGGAACATGTGTACAATAGTAGTGGGCCTTGTCATATCATTTATAATAAAAACATTCGACCAAGGTGTGAACTTTGTGGGACTTCACTTGTTGCATTATTTTTTTCTGGGAGGATTTTGTTTGGCAAGTATAAAATATAATCTGTGACTTACTTTTAATGTTCATCCTTTTCTATTTACTGTAGTGGGCAGGTATCTACACTTTGTTCTAGTCTTTTAATTTATTGTACGTTTGAGTATTACGTGGATGTATTTGGTTCTTATCTTTTTGTTTATGGTCTACCGTTTGTTATAGTTCCAACATGGATAAATTGAATAACATATCCCATTCATGTAGGTGGCAATGAAACTAACTAACTAACTAACCATCACGCCGATTCCCCGCAGGGTTAGGCAGAGAGTACGGACCGCCGAACAACTCGGTCTTGGCACACACTCCTTGCCCCGTTCACATTCATACATCGTCTCATACATACTCTTCTATTATTCTGACTCTTGACATGGTCCGACTCAAGTATCTGATTCACTCGGTCGTGCCATGTCTTAATCGGGCGTCCCCGACTACTGCTACCTTCACATTTGCATCGTATATTCTCCTTACATTCCCTTCTTCGCTCATTCGCTCTACATGCCCAAACCATCTAAGCGTCTCTTTCTTGATATTACTCATTACGCTTACATCAGCCTTGCACTCTTTGCGGATCTCCACATTCCTCACACGATCATACATGGTTTTACCACACATACGCCTCAGGGATCTCATTTCAACAGCATTCAACTATTATTGAAACTATTATTATTATAAAATTTACATTGCACTAGTAAGTAAGAGTTGTCTTCATGTAAAAGCCCTTAACTCGTAAACTACAGGGTTTTCCAATAAGAAGTGTTATTTTGAATAGCCCGCTATTTCGGTAGATGTTACTTTTGAAGTTGTCATTTTGACAAGTAGAAACTACGTCATTAATAAAAATGGAACGATACACGCTTCAACAACGCATTGAAATTATTAAAATTCACTTGAGTGAATCAAATGCAAATAATCTTGAGTGATGAGGCCCATTTCCATCTTGGTGGCTTCGTCAACAAGCAAAATTGTCGCATCTGGGGCTCGGAAAACCCAAGAGTTATTGTTTAAAAGCCTCTCTATCCTCAATATGTGACTGTTTGGTGCGGTTTATGGTCCGGCAGAGTCATTGGACCTTACTTTTTCGAAAATGAGGCTGGAGCAACAGTTACGGTGAATAGATTGCGCTATCGAGAGATGATTAATGATTTTTTATGGCCGGAATTGGATGGTATTGATCTGGAAAACGTTTAATTTCAACAAGACGGCGCTACGTGCCACACAAGCAACGAAACCATAGATCTTTTACGATTGAATATCAAAATAACACCTCTTATAGGAAAACCCGTATAATTATATGTTGTTTGTTTACACACTGTACAGATAACACCTAAAAGTGTGTGTACGGTCTCTTGTTAGTCTCTGGAGGTCTTGAGTCGGGTGTAAATCGAGCTCCTTCAATAACTTCCTTTATGTTCCAAAAAAGGGGGTTTTCGCACATTAGTTTGTAGGTTATACTCGAATAATAAACACTTGTGTTGAATTACTCGTCTATTGGGAAATTTCATGTACATAGTTCATACAAAGGTGAGATGATGTTAGATACTGGTAGGGCCTTTAAAGGTGGAATTGAAGAACTTTGGTAAGAAATTACTGACAATCTTTTTAAATGATTTGGGACTTTCCCGTAAAATCATAGACAAAATGATGCAAAAACAATCTTGATGTATAGAACTAAAGATAAAGTGTGACACAGACGTGACATTTAAAGTAAAAGAGTCCATATACGGAAATGAAGCAAAATAAATAAATATAAAATGACAAGTAAGAAATTAAGTGAAATATTTCAAATAAGACAACACAACACTCAACAGCATGATCCATACCGATTCGAAAGAAAATTGATGTTGCTCACATACGATAAGTCCTTTTGACTCCCAGGTTCTAGAAAGTCTTATAAGATTGATATTGCCAACATTCCATAAAGACCTTTTAACTCCCAGCTACCAAAAGATCAAATAAAATTGATTATTTGTTCGAGAAAGAATTTAAATATTTTAAAATATTATATGATCAGTTGAATCACAAATAACGAAAAATTAAGCTTGCTTTGTTAATACGAACAGGTCACACTTTTAAGAATTTCATACCACATTTTTAAAATCTACAATTCACATTTAATTTCTTCCAAATTTTGTAATTTGTTTATGAAATGAAGCCTGTCTAATCAGAAAGCCAAAGCTTTCAAGTCTGAGAGCTCCCAACCCTCAAAAGGCGCTGCTCTAATTTCTAAGACAGCATAAAGAATGCCTACTTTGTCGCAACAAATCAAATAAAGCTATCATGGTAATTCATTTAATATTTCAGTCGATTTCATGTTGAATTTGGACTGTTTGTTATTCGGATTAGGTTTTGTCTTATTCGTTTTAAAAAAATAAATTTTCTCTCTCAAACTTATGTCGCTTTCTTGCAATTCGTTTAATAATTGTCGGAGATATACAAGGGTGGACATAATTGGTAGCAATGTGCCCGAATACTAGAACACAACTACTGATCTACACCGATGTGAAAAAAATAGCAAATAAGTACCTTATATAAGTCTGAATTATGTTAGTCTTTACGTAGATAAAAGTTTTCTTATACAAATGACTTAAACATGGACTCTATCAAAACCTTTTGCTAACAATATCTTGCAAGTCTTCAATAATATGTTTATGTTATCCAGAAAAAATTTGAGCAAGTTTAATAAGTTTTAATAAAAATATAAGTTTGAAACGCTGCATAATGGAATAACACCAGTTTTAATCAAATATCTAACATCACTTTCTCTCATTGTCATTATTGATACCCACTTCATGTTTAAATGTAAAAGTCGAAAATATTAAAAAAAAAAACAAAACACTTAGTACGGTTTGTTTCAGAGAATTTGAACCATTCTTCAAAATTTCAAGGTTAATTTTCAAGTTCTGTTATTATTTCAGTTATGTCAAGCAACTAGTCTATATTGATATAATAACAGAACTTGAATAGGTCTTTCACAGAACCCGAAAATGAACGTTGAAATTTGATGGATTGTTCAAATTCTGTGAAACAGTCCATCCTTATTGTATCATTTTACTCGTATAGTTGCACTTTATCAGAACTGCTCATATTATAATATATTGTTATGTATTTTTTTTTCTTTAATTTTGTCTTAACGTCGTTATTTTATTGGTCAATGATACAATCAATTTCAGGATGAATAAAAATTATTTTAGTTGAGTTTTTCCGCAGGGGTAGGCAGAGAGGACGGACCGTTAAACAACTCGGTCTTAACCCACAGTGTTTGCATTATTCACATTCATACATACTGTTCTAATATTCTGACTTTTGAGATGGCCCGACTCAAGTATCTGATTCACTTGATCGTGCCGTATGATATATTCTCCGTACACTCCCTTCTTCGCTCATTCGCTCTACATGCCCAAACCATCTAAGCGTCCCTTTTTTAACCTTACTCATTACGGTTACATCAGCCTTGCACTCTTTGCGTACCTCCACATTTCTCACACGATCATACATGGTTTTACCACACATACATCTCAGGAATCTCATTTCTACAGTATTGAGTCTACCTTCATCTTTCCATGCCTCACTTCCATACATCAGTGTAGGTACCAGCACTCCATTGTGGACTGCTAGCTTCGCTTTATAGGACATTTTTTTCTTAGCGCTAACTGAATTCAGTCATCCATTAATGAAGTTACCTGAATTTAACCCTCTTTCAATATCTCTGTCAGCCTTCCCATTTCGCATAAACATCCTTCCATAATTATTATTTTGGAATAACTTAATAGTAAAACTTCAAATTGTAGTTTTTAAATATTGAAAACAATATTAGCGATTTCTAAACGAAAATTTGAAACAGAAAAATATACGGTCACATCAAGGACTCGAATCCAAAACCCTTGTCTTGCCGGGGCACCGCTCTACCAACTGAACTAATGGGACCCTATCTCCTACGGTCATATTTTACTGTATCATACTTCGAATAAAAACTACCAACATTGTCTTCATTTTTCTCACCGCACATTTTTATTGGAAGCTATATTTGTGTATGATCACAAGATTCAACCTGAACTAAATGCAATCTAGACAGTGTCTCGAATAAATATATCTTATTTTTTTATTTTTATGTGCGACATCTATTGACTTTTTCTCTAGGATGAATTTTTTATTTTATTTATTTTTATATTATTTATTTTTTATTAACTTTATAAGTAAAACCTCAAATTTTAAAATTGAATCATCGAAGACAATATTAGCGATTCCTAAACGAAAATTTGATATAAAAAAATCAGAAAAAGATACTGTCACATCTAAGAATCGAACCCAGGACCTTTGCCTTGCCGGAGCACGAGGTTCGAGTCCTAGATGTGACCGTATCTTTTTTTCTGTTTCAAATTTTAGTTTGGGAATCGCTAATATTGTCTTAAATAATTAAATATTCTCAAATTCAGTTTTTTGGGGGAAAAATCAGAAAAATTCGCCATCATAATATTAGAGGCTCTAAAATTTCGAAGAATTAGATTAGGTTAGGTAAGCCGACAGATATATTTAGTTACAAAAAAATAAGAAAATAAAACAAGTATAATTTTTTTATTTACCCAATTGGTCCAGCCCCATTGTCACTACTTTATTTCCCTGCGTACATTTTTAATTATAAAAAGATTTTGCACCAAATAAAAAATAAAAATCAGTATTACGTATATCGGCCCCACCGGACTTCGGTCCACTGGTCCCTGCCTCCCCCAGAGCTCTTTACCCGAGGAATGATTGTGTTGTGAAAGGGAAGTAATGCGATAAAAAAGGCTTTGCCAATTCAGCGAATATAATCTCGGAAGTTTAAAGCGACGGAGAATCGAAGCAAGTGATTAAGGCTGAACGCTACGTGCAAGGATGAAGACGAATTAACGACAGATAAAACAAAATAAATAGGAGGTTAATAATAATTTAAAGCTGGATACCTCGTCCGGTGAATGGCTAAGAGGAGATTCAAGGTACCTCGGAATAAAGGGGCTTAATAAAACATTAATACGCGCTTAACACTCTTTTTGGCCGGCTCTTGACTCGGTTTCATTTTTTAAGCACGAAAGTCATACGATGCTGGGGAACGCTGAGAGTGTCGATGTAACCTCACTCTTGAGGCACTTCTGGGCAAGTTGGTTACGTCAGACTCAGTAATAGAGGAAAATGTCCACCATAAACATATTAGAAATCTGTCATGGCTGCCACCTAGTGTACCCGCCAGGGGGGAGGCGTGCCACCGTTAAATCGAGTCGAGGTTGAAGCAATCGATATTAAGGGTTTGGGTCTGAAAAAGACACCGGGATTTGACAGATTGAATAGAATAATTGCGAAGAATGTCTGGATCTACGCCAAATAGGCGTTCTACTAAGTGTTGGAGTAGTTGGAGGAGTTACAAGTGTTGGAGTGTTTGCATAGGGAAAATTCGATAAGCCAAGGACGCACATAGGAGCCTATAGGCCTATAAACTTATTACCAATTTTAGGCAAAATGTTGGAAATCTTCAATTCGGCTTTGTCCCCGGAAAATCAATGGAGCACGCCATAGGCATCTTCTTGGATATCTCGGGTGCCTTTGATCACGTGAAGTGGCCGATGATACTTACCAAGCTAAAAAGCAGGAATTGCCTGTCTAAACTGGTTGAGATGGTTAGTGACTATCTAAACAATATAACAGTTATTGTAAGGCACACGGACGTTGTAGTCACCCGGACAGTCGACTTGGGATGCTCGCAGTGTTCAGTCCTCGGACCCGATCTATGGAAAATCTTGTTTGACGACTCCTCTAGGCTACCCTTGCCTGAGGGTTGTACATCGATCGACTATGCGGACGAAAAATTGTATTTATTCTCTGTGAACAGTATAAAGGAAGTTGAATCTAAGGCTGAAGAAGGTTTACGGGAGATTCTCGAATGGAGAAAGAGAAACAGTAGTAAGAGCTTCATAGATACACGCACAGATGGCAGTGCATGCTTATATATATAAGTAGACCGTTTATAGTCAGAGAAGTAAACACAAGAACAAATTTATTTGAAACACTCAGTGCCAAGAAGTTTCAAAGAAGATTTCGTCTCAGTAAAGAAACGACATCATTATTAGTGCAAGAAATTGAACCTCAGTTAAAATTCAACGCCAATAAAAACATCAGCGAGGTGCTCGTCACTGGAGCTAACGCTCCTTATCGAGGAGTACTTTGCAAGGTTGTAAACTTCTAATCATACCTACAGCATTCTTATAATACTTTAAAACAATATAGTATGTAAAAGAAATAAAAAAACAAAATTACTCGGATAATTGTTTTATTTTTAATTCCAACAACAGAAGCTCTTTTTGTCTTATTTCATCATTATGTCTATTTGCTTTAACTTTTTCTTCATAAAATAAATGAAAACACTATTAAACCACACACACAATCACAAAATATTTTGACACTTCAAGCAAAATGAAACATCGTAGCTGTTTTATTTACGCGTTAATGGCGGTAACCACGCGGTAACTGTTTTACCGACGCGTTAAACACGTTTAACTAAAATTGCCACCGAACTGCGTGGTGCAGGACGCAACTAAACGCATTTAAGTTAAATGTATTTAGGGTCTTAAATACGTTTAGTTAAATACAATTTAAGATAAAATTTGCGATAGTTGGTGCAAGTCGCCCTAAGTGTGAAGAAATTTCTTTTAAGCCAGTTTTGCAGGAGGCCAAGTCCATGTTCCGCTTCTTTGTAGGTACTTATCTCTTTCTTTAAATAAAATTACTGTATCGTCATGTTTGTGATAATATGATATAAAGTTATAAAAATATCCTGCTGGGGGAACGCATTGATCATTCATTATTGAATCAATAATATTCATAAAATGAAATATTTTAAAAAGTACAAAAGTTAAAAATATTTGGGTGCCACCTAGACTAGAACCCTGATCTATGGCCAACCAGGGGGTAAGGTTCTGTTCCCAATTACACCACCTTATCTCCTGGCAAAACTGAGATAATTATAACAAACCCAGAAGATTTCCTCATCATTATTTTAATAGAACACAAGAGTAATCACCTGCGTCAAACACAAAATCAAATAATCCCTTTTCCGAGTTCATACACGTGGAAGTATCAACTGACTTGATCCAGTAATAATAAATTGCTTGACCTAAACCTATTCCGTAGAACCACGATCTACCAGGCTACGACATTTCCCTGTATTTAGGGTTTTAATGGTGTTGCCATGTTCAGCGACCAGGGTATTAACTAGGTTACCCTACTCATTTATTACACAGCCTTTGATGTGGCCACATTCCACCCAGAACTATTAACGTAGGATGGTTCTAATAGCGATAGATCTTGAATGAATTCTCCCACACAAGTGCTTCAATATTTCAAATAAAAGAACAAATTTTATTTGTTTCTACTGACTAACAAGCACATTGCTCCCAGCTTAACCTTTTGTGTATTTATGAGGTTACTCCACCTTGAAATTTAAAAAAAGCAATTTTTTTGATAAGATAAATTGTTTATAGTTTTAAGAATATTTTAAATGTTTAACCATTTCAATATTCAATTTATTTCCCAATTAGAAGGCCGAGAATTCCCGGCAGAGTCTAGAATGAAGAGAATATAATGAATATCTGTTCGAGGAACGAACAAGGGTTGGGATAGCCGTATTTTAAAAGGCTATACCACACAGATAAAGCATGGATAACGTCTATGGCTTATGACAGGCGAATGCGAGAACACAATTTGTAAGGTTAATTCACAGTCAGCTTACCGGGTGGCGCACGAAATCTGCATCTCGAGACTCATCTGTCAGCACTGGAACTGTGATCGTTGTACGGTAGCACTCGTTATGTTGAATTGGATTGCGATAAAATATGTTTAAGGGATTATTCCGATAAATAACCGGCGATAGTACACACATTGGTTTTACAAGACGAATGTTTCAATACGATAGTACGGCTCACGGCACTCCGTGATTATAGCTGACGTGTGTGATTCCAAACCGTACAGTTCAAAATCTGACCGTACTATTGGTCAGCACACGGCCTGTCAAAAGCAAATCGGCGTGACGGAACAAATATCTATATGAATATAATTAACTTTGTTGAATCCTACAAATTAGAGTAGCGTTGGTAAATTAGTTTTAATGATTTGTCTTATATGTAGTGTTGTTGTAATTTCTTTTTTACTTTATGTTACTCTTACGTTTTACTAATATTGCTTCATATTTTTTAATATTTTCTCATTATACTTGTAATCACAATTTTACTAGTGTGTATTTTGTACCTTCTTTAAAATGGATTATATCTATTTACTGTCAATATCTCCTGTATAATACATATTCTCCTATGTACACTGCATCATGTATCACTTTTATGTAAAAGCCTTTTTAGGCGTATATATATATAAATAAATAAATAAGGAATATCTATATGAATATGATTTATTTATTTATTGCATCTCACTATACATAAAACACTTTTTTTTCACATAAAAATCAACCTCACTAGGACTAAGCCTGTAACGAGATTAAAAATTTACATTTGAGTGAAACAAACATAAGAGTAATCACAAACATAAAGTAATTCTACATACAAACACAAAATATTTCAAAATTAAAGAAAAAATAAGTATTAGATGTGTTACCAGATGGGTAATTTGACAGTTTATTGTAATGAACGTCTTCATGAATATAATGAATATCTATATGAATATAATGAATATCTATATGAATATCTATATATTATATATAAAAAAAGAGCTGCTCAAAGGTCCGAGGAGATTGCAGCAAATACGTCCTAAAACGTCGTTACAAACGGCAAAGACCTTATGTACGGTCAAGAAATCACGCAAAGTAATTAACAAAAAAATATTAAATATAAAAAAATTGGTTTTAAGACGCTGACGTCGTAATGTTTTTTTACTACTTTTTTCAAACTGGTGTACAAGATATTTCAAGATCTACTTAACCGGTTTTGTTCAAATTTACCCCACATATTCTTTTTAATATTATATAAGATGTTGCTAAAGATTTTTTTTGATCGGAAGGGACGTTAATAAGTTATACATTTTTTGAACTGAAAATCTCGATAAAAATCAGTTATTTTCCAAACGGCTGTCATTTCTACAATTTATTTTTATTTTTTAATTTCCTTACTCAATAACTTAGCTATTCCTTTCTAAGCAAGGATTTTCAAAAAAGTTCCTACTTGATGGTTCATATCTGCGTTATTTTTTAATTCGTTATTATTTCAAATTATTCATAAAATCCTCTGAGTATGTGAAAAATTAAATGATTTTTTATGGCTGCGTCAAATTTTTTATTTATTAAATTTTTAAACCTATTTTTCGGAGTTCCAAGGTGGTGTAACCCATTAATACGTGCTTATAAATACCAAACATGAGATCTAAACTGTTTTCCTCGACGTCCTGAATAACAATATGGTAGTTCACAGTGTTGATAGTTCGTATCGCATATCTCGTTGAAGAGTTTAATTTTGTGAGGGTGTATCAGGTAGACATCTTTGCAGGTCGCACTTGGGTTTCATTAAAACTTACAATATTTTGCATACAATTACCTATATAAAAGTTTATTAAAACTTACAATATTTTGCATACCTTTATAAAAGTATATTTGAGTACCTACATCACCGTTCTTTCAAATCGGAGAAGTCAGTGTGAAACGGCGCTTAGTTATTTTTTGTGTTGAAATGAAATTAGTATTAAGTAAATGTGCGTGTTTTTGTGAAATTAGTAAACTTAATTAAAGTTGACCTCCCGAAAATAAGGTTCCATTAGCGTTTTTTTTAAATTTTAAATATATGCAATTCTTACAGACCTCGTTATTAATAAAATAGATCAATTTCAGATTTCCCCGCTGGGAATTGAATTATGGCATCTTTAAGGACGCTAAAGGACGTAACGCAAAATAATAATTTTGGGAAGTTCGGTTTAGGGTCCGTTGTCGGTTGTCTCTGAACTTTGTTTCCGAAGTAGGCTTGTATTGTCGTCAAAACTCCCTGGCGTTAATTAAACAAAATGTGGCCCGAACGCCCCCCTCCCCCCACCCCGACTAAGTGGCTTCACTCTACAGACATTTAATTTCACCCTCGTCTCTTCTTTCCACCCCACTCGTGTACATAATGAACATCCCCTTTGGCAATTTACATTGTAAGACTGACGGGAACTGGCGTTGTTTAAGATTGAACATACGTGGAATATTCACAAGAAGCAAGGAGTAGGTACGTACTACTTATGTCAGTGGACGGTGATTATGTTGGTTGGCTTCTTATAATCAATTTTTCACCGAGATGTCATGAACGGAGCAGCCAAAACTCCCAGATATTCAGGAAAATTACAATAATTCATTTAAAAACTGAAAATAGTGTAGTCAAATATTTACTTACCCTAATGTTAAACATTCCACTCAATGTACACGCAATAATTGATTTAGTATGGGCGAAGCAAATTTAATGGAATGTTACTAATGATTGATAACATGCAAAATTATCATGAAAGAACATATATTTAGGACGGACTGTTTCGCAGAATTTGAACAATTCATCAAATTTAGAAGTTGATTTTCAAGTTCTGTGAAGGTTATATTCAAGCTTATATCATTATGGCCAGTTGTTTCACAAAAACTAAAATGATGAACAACTTGTCCTCAGTCTCTAACTTAGAGATTTCTAATCAATCCAAAAGAATCTTCACATATTTTAGATATACGACCATGCTCTAGTTGACATAGGTAAAGGTAGGTAACTCCTTACCCTAGCCAGTCAAAGAATTTTAGGAATATTATTGAAATCAGGTGCCATAGTCCTCATTGATCTCAGCGTAAAAATGATTTTTTCTATTTTGAATCCGCAAGCTCTTATTCTTGAACCAAATTACATACCTCTCTGTCGTAATCATATTCATGCACCGTCTCATACATTATCTTCTATACATGTCTTCTACAGGCTTCTCACAGCATTCATTTTCGCGTCATATATTCTCCTTACACTCCCATTTTTGGTCTCTCTCTCTCTGGTTTCAATCCTGGGATTGGTTTGCAGCAATTTCATCTAATCTCCTCTTCCATTCTTCCTTGTCTTGTGCGGCTCTTTTGACTTGTGCATATGATGAGCAGCGCACGTCCACCAGCAGGTCCTCCAGGTACTCTCGTACTACCTAGAGTTGGTCCCCTCGGTCATACCCTCCATTATGACATGCAAGAGGCCTTCTTGTCGTATAACATGGCCGATCCATCTTGCACGCCTTTCGGACAAGGTCCTGAGCAGGTGCCTTCCTCCTTCGATTCTTTGGAGAACCTCCTCATTTGTATTATGGTCTCTCCAGGAAATTCCTAACAGTCTTCTATAGGACCACATCTCAAAAGCCTCTAGTCTCCGTTTATCTCTTTCGGATCTCTTTTATCTCTTTGCTCATATACTCCAAATCAAGTGTCTCTTTCTTAATTATATTAATTAATTACAACATTCGCCTTGCATTCATTCCAGATCACATATTTAACACGGTCCTATGTGGTTTTACCACACATACATTTCGGGTATCTAATTTCAATAGAATATACTCCACCATCATACTTCTTCTATCTTCAGTTTCTTGTATCGGGGTTGGTAACAGCAAACCAATGTGGACTGCTAACCTTAACTAAAAGAGGTATCATTTATTCTGTATCAAAGATTCCAAGTGTTTATTTTTCATTACATGCGTCATAGTTCGAATTTATCGTTCCCTTCATTTAGATTTTAGTACCCGTTACGCAACTCCCTTGGTGAACCTACCCCACGTGGCCGGATAAATCTACATTTTGCTAAACACGGAAAACGAGAAAATATTCCACGGCTGTTGACGCACCCAGCCTCCTAAAAATACATCACGTGAACAGTAAATAAAGTTATTGCTTTTTCGGGGATCAAAAGATTTGGAATTTTTCGGCAAAGGCCTTAAAAAGTTATTATTAAAAAAAACGATATCAAACTATACCCAGGAGAAAAAGGTGTGTTTGGGGATTATTTTTGGTTTTGTCTGGTGTGAAAATATTAGTAGCTCTGAAAAAAAGAAAATTGCTTCCCTGCAAACATTTTGAATACTGATTCAAATACAAAAGAAAAGGAAAATATGTTATATAGTTTGACACGCTTCATTTTGCAGTTACTAGCATCGACACTGTAAGTATTGGACATTCCAAAAAATGCAAAATAAATCCCATTTTCCTCGCTATAAATCAATAAAAAATACTTCGAAGAAACACGAATAAAAATATTTTCACAGTCGGCCGCCTAAAATGTTAACCGTGTCAAGTTATAGTTTGAAAACAGATGTAACATTTTAATTGATAATTTAAATGGTGTAATTTAGTATTTATAATTTAATAGTTTAATGATTTAAATGGTTTAATCTAGTATTTATAGATTTAGGATTCACTTACAACACGATTTCTGTATGAAAGCACATTTCCAAGTTTTTTTGAAATTTCTTAATTCTGCCAAATTCAAAACATCGCGTTTCATTCTCCTTTCTTCCAATAAACATTTTTTTGGAATGTCTCAAGTCAATCATTTCCCCGGAAATGACGAGTTCACAACAGTCCCCGAAGGCATATCATTGCGCCAAATACAAGGCAGAGAGATCTGCGACTAGCTCTCGGGTGATGGAAGCTACAAGCTCAGCAGTTACGTCGGTGGACTGCTTCGTTGAATTTTAGATTAATCCAATCTCCCCGTGTGCAAGGAACCACAACTCCAGAATTCCAAAGACAACTGAACACCTTGCTAATTTAGGAATACAATATATTATTAGTACAGCGTCTGAGGAAAGTATATGATAATAATATTTAACCTCTTGAGTCTCCGATATTTTGCAATTTTTTTCTCTTAGGCAAACTGTGAACATGTTGATTACACGGAAAATATTTATTCATCCTGTTAAATTCACCGTTTTCCACAAAAATTCGCAATTAAAAATACTGTTTTTGAAAACCGTTGTAGGACTCATTACAAATCGACATATCATGTAACTAAAAACAGATTTAAAACATTCAAACATAAATAAAGTTTTTAAAGTCATTTACCGATGGTTTTTATTGTGTAAACCGTAATAACCACGTTACAGGGAACTAATTTAAAAAATAATAATCAGAAAAAGGTGTGTATTTTATTTATTTCAGAAACAAATAGTGGTACATTAAGTATAAATAATAATTATTCATATGTTCTAGACCAATAAAGTACCATTAAGTTAATTTATTGATTTAGTATTTGTACCTACAAAATATATTTACAAATGATAAAAATAAAATTAAAACGCATATTATAAGAAATCCATGAACATGTAAAGGAAAACAGTTTTCGTATGATTTTACAATTTCAAAACCATAAAATAAACTACGGGTAATGATTTCCACAAAATAAAATTATTTTAAGTTTATATCAGTTTAGTGAGCTGCATTATAAATGATTTGAAGTTACAGTTGAAAATGTCTACACCTCGTAAGGCTTTGTGAGTTTTACATATTCATCCTATTAAAGATCTGTGTTCTAAACAAGTCATTCGATCTGGTGTTGAGTTCATGGCAACTGGCAACGTAATGCAAAATTTTCCATTATCTTTGTTTCTTGTCTTAATGTGACACACTCTCAGTAAAACTAAAATAATCTCCATTTTCTTACTTTTCATGAGCAATATGTTGTTTTTTTATAATTTTCTTATAAGTTTCAATATTTTTATTACGTTTTCTTATCAGAGGTACAGCCACTAGGAGGAAATCCATAATTGGTTTTATTTTAGCCATACTACACACGTACTAACTGATAAAATGTAAACTGTTAATTTCCCGAAAATAAATTAATAATTAATACAAAATGAGATAGCATTATTTAACTTTATTCTGCCTTTTATTTATGCATTAATATTAATAAAATTTGGGTACGGCCATAGTAAATTCTATCTGCCAAATTTAATTAAAACTACACAATATTTAATTGGGTTTGGTTTGTCTATTTTAAATCAGGATGTTCACCAAATTTACTTATTCGATTTGTTCAAATAAACAAATAACATTGATTTAATAAAGCTTTAGTAATATCAGTGATTGTTGTAGCGCTACCATTTTCAATTCACAAATTTAATGGTATACGATAATGAAATATATATACGAAATCAAGTCAATAAAGCACAATAGACCTGTATACACCACTCCTTATCCAAATATCAGGAATTTTTTTTGTTTTAAGCTTCAATAAAAATTGTATATGTATTTAAAAAGTAATTGTTAAAAGAACCTGTTGAAAAACTGATATCAATCAGTTTAACTAGACTTAATAGTAAACAACGGTATTTTTGAATGTTAATAAATAAAAAAATCACGGCTTTTGACCAAATTTATTAAGTAATACCTTCGCATATTTAGCTATAATGTAGTTTGGGTCAATCAAAACACAGCTGGCATTGAAATATTAATAAATGGTTGAAAAAAGTAAATAGCTGTGCTTTATTAAAATTATGACGTTAGAGATTGGTGGAAAGTTCAAGCCATCGTGTTGAAATGTGGCGAAAGGAAAGTAGTTTGTAAAATAAAATAAAACGTACATTTCAGAAAGCGTGGCTAAGTGCAGAACGCCATTAATATATAATAACTGCAGGGAACATTGAATAGACGGATAAACGGGAGCAAGGACAAATGCAGCAGTGCTATGGGCCAGGGTCAGGAAATGCACTTTAGACCAATGCAAACTGGCAGCATTTTTTGAAATAGAGCGCATTCGAAACTTTTGAAGGACATACACGTTTTATGTGGATTTTTAATTAGGAAAAGCCAACACAAAAATCGTATCAAATATCTCCCCCTATCTCAAAAGTTATATCATCACATTTTACACTATAAGTCAATTCATCTTTCCGTTTTCTTAGAAGGACAGGGACCCATCGTATCACTCAGCAATTTCCATTGGTTTATTAATGCTGGTCTGGTTGCGTCTGTATATAATCAGTCATTCTTGGTCAGATTAAAATACTGAATATATAAAATAATTTTAATTTTCTTGGAAAACAAACATGATAAAAATATACTTGTATATTCCGGATGGTAAAGGGCAATGATTATTAATTTATGTCTTAACTCTAAATCTGAAACTTTTCTAAATTTTAATATTCTATATTTGAAGCACCAAAAATTCATGAACGACGTAGTCTGACCTAGAAGGTTCAGGTCATAGTAAACATTTCAATTAGCTACCCTTTTTCCAGTCAGTGTGCCCACTACGCTGGAGAAGTCTTTCTTTCGGCTGGTTTGAATTTTCGTTGATCCTTGTTTTGTCAGATTCCTACCCACCCCTCATACATTTCTCCTTCCCTAGTTTCCACTAAAAAAATCCTCCACACGGTACCCCAAAGGATGACCTGGCCACGAAGAAGTTTTTTTCTCAGGGTCTCTTGTATGGAGCTAATATCAATAAAAAAATGACCGCCAGGATCTGCTATGTGTTCCACATGACAGAAGTGATAGGGGGTGCTGCTTAATGACTAGGTCTCTTAAAATTTTCAATATTGGCCTTGAAGGTTTCATGTCATATTAGGCAAGAACTGTAACAATTTTTTACATTAAGAGGAAGTTACAAGTCAAAAATGTGTATATTCTTGGTATACCTTATATCGTAGGTAATAGGCATTAAAATCGCTTGACAAACTGAGTCTAGAAATGTTCGATTTCAAGCACAAAACTGGTTTTTATTTATTTTGTAATAATTTTATAACAAAGCAAAAAAGTTAATTAAGTGAAACTGTCGCAGATAATCTTAGCTATAATACTGTGTTTTTTTAAAGTTGCTTCCTTTATGAGTTCATACATTTCAATTGAAAAAATATTTTTTTAGATGATTACATTTATATTTTTTATTGAGTAGTTTATTTTTTTTATTTGTATTCTACTCAAGCGAACGATAGGAAAACCTTCAATTTATGTAAAGCATATGTTTTGGTATTCATAATGTACACCAATTCGTTATAAATATTAATCGAAATAGTGATTTGGCACTAAGCTTCGCCTTAACAAGAACACATTTTACAATAACGAGCCTTAGAAACGACCCATTCTCATTTGAAAAATGTCAACTATATGCTTAGGATGTATAGTTGTATATTTAGGCGCGTGTTTGGCGTGTTTCCCGATTGTGCATCGATGCCGAAGGGAACAATGACGCTAGTTACTTGGGTCATCTTCCATTGAAATACTGGTAGAACAAAAACATCATTCCCACCCAACGCCTATGCTCTAAAGATTGCAATACGTTTGTTAAGATAGTGGAATCTATCAAACGGACCGCCCGTTTCTGTACAGAGTCGATGATTTTTTTTCAGATATTTTGGGGCTCCAGACTAGAAGTGGCTGATAAATTCAACCGTGGGGATTTGTACAGGGTTAGCAGGTATGTACTATCAAAGTATCAGCGGGCTCTGTTAGTAAAGTATGCCCAGCTTCTGAGAGACTAACTTAACTCTGGCATCTAGCATATCAACGGAAGGCATGTTGGGAAGATTGCTTCTGTTGAAGGAGCCTAGATTGTCAATTCGATTCCTTTTAGAAGTAATCAGACGTGATTGGGTCTTTGAAACTTTAAATTCGACCAAGTTATTCGTATTCCGAGATGAAACTCTCTCGGGGTAACCGTCCATTCTCTACTTTAAAGCTCTTCGCGCTGTATATATTTAATCATATTGACCCATTCTTAAATATTTAAAAAATACTTGTTCATCTTCTCGGCGCTCTTTATAATTGTATGTAAAGAATTATCCTTATTTTTTTTCGTTTTTTATTCCTCGGATATACAGAAAATCGTCTCATTTTCTGTTTCTACCTGGCTACCTACTCCTCTTCAAGGAAAATTGCCACGGCGGCTAATTCTTCTACAGAAAATTTCTGAAACATCTTGCGCGGGTACACAGAATAAATGTTGATTTGTGTGCCTGATTTTGCAGTTTACCGCAAAATAACTACTCGATTTTCTTTGCTTCGTGTTGCCATGTCGGCAGTTTAATATTCTCGTACGTCAGGTTGTTATGGCGACAGTTTGTTCTTATTGCGTTAAGGCCTTGGGCAGAGCCATTCTAAAACAATTTGAGGCCGCGGGGTGAGGGGAAAGGTGTTCGAAAAATGCCTTTAGCAACTTTTATTTATCATGACATGTCCCACCCCCTGTCTCATCAAATACCTAGCCCGAAAAATCATGAGCCGTCATACGAATTAACGATAAAAAATAAACATTCATTTAAATAGTTTATCTTATACTACTTTGCATGCAAATCATTTCAAAAATATGTCGTACAAGATGGCTTCTAGGCAATTTCCCCTCACCCTAGATTTGGCTTTAATGTCGTTTATACTAAATCTCATCGAGTCCAGGGCTTTATAGGTTCATGGTGCCGTGTCTGTGCTGTGCCGGTAGATGTTAATGCACGCGTCTGTGCTGTGTCTGACACGCTACGTGTCTGTGCCGGTAGATATGGATCGACCTTTAAGCATGTCATACTGCTCTAAAATATTATCGTTTTTTTCGTTACTTTTAAATAATATGATTTTTATGTAAAAAATAAAAATTAAAGTTATTGAGATATTTTTAATTATTTTCCTCACATCTGAATACACTCATAAATAATTATATTTGTTTTTACAACTCTAAAAATCATGCATTTCAATGTTAGACTTTCGAAGAAATTAAGTACATCTTTATTATCTACTACACAATTGCTTTGAAATATAGGGAATATGCAACATGCAATAATATGTATATAATCGAGATCACTACATAATTCTTTTTCTAGAAAAATACATCAGCTAAACAAAGAGCGACGCCTGTTTTTTTTCCAATTTTAATAAATTTGATTTGGGTTCTGAACGGCAAAGGTCAATGTTATACTTATTATCATCAATATTAAATATATAAAGGTCAAGTTCGCTGAAAGGCTCCAAGAAGATCTTACCCTGACAGACAACAATAAAATAACTGACGCAGTGACATTTAAATTGCTTTGAAAAGAAATTACGGAGATTTTATTTTGATTTCCATGAATTTTAACAAACAAGATTTTTATCTCTCCGTAGTGTTCTAGTGGCACTACAGCTAATGAAGACTTTTTAGCCTTTGAGAATGTAATTTTTCCTTTGTACCTTAGGTCATTGTGTTCTTTCCTTAAATTATTTATTTTTTGTGGTATTTTAAATAGGTACATAATTATCTATGTCAAAATACAATCTGTATACACGTATTATTAAAAAAAACATGTGTTAGAATAAATCATTAACACATTTCCGTAATTTATGTTTAAATTTGTTTATGTTTTCTTCTAATTTTATTTCTTCTTGTAATTTGCAAAATATCCCGAAGGGGAGTCTTACTTCATTTCTTTTCCTCGTTTCATGTTTGTGTTTTGTGCTGCAGGTTTTAAATTTTTCTTTGAAATTCAATTGATGTGTTGCCATTAATATCGAATGGTGTTTACTCGCAAACTTTCTCGTTGTTTTTATCAATTTGTTGTTAATTGACTAGGAGTAGCGAAGTACTGTTTTAACTCGACCATTTGGCTTTTCTTCATGGGCACGATAAAAAATTCATCTTCCGAACCTATTCTGGAAAAACAAACAAATGGTAGATTAAATACTATTTTTATAATATATACACATAAACGGAGTATCTGTTAAGACCGTACAATTTCCGAAAACTTACAATTTGAAAAAAAAAGAAGCTATTACAAAAATATTAATTTCGGAAATCAAACGAAAGTCAACGGTTTTTCCACAATTTTTTCAAATGCGGAATTGTAGTGTTTATTAATTAAGTAGGAAGGAATTTAATTACTTACTGATATATTATAATTTCAAAGGGAAATTTGGTTTTAATTTAAAGTAAGAGAAAGTCAGAGAAATTTTTTTTTGAACGCAAGGTTTACTTTTTACAGAAATACTAGTGTTATTTACCTATTTGAATAATTTAGGGCTTTTACATAAAAAAAGTCTTATTAATTTAAATTACTGGTTATTCTAACAACAAATACGTACGTATACTTACAAATAGCTACGCTACTTAAGTCACCTGAAATTGAATAATTTATGTAATTTGATAATAATCGATTTTACAGTAGAAGCAGAGAAATTACCAACGCGTTGGAGTGACCATGTGTCTACCTGTGCCCGTAACAGCGTTGATGTCTTTGGCTCTCCACGCACACAGAAAAAATGAGCATTGCTGATTTATATATACTTAACTACGTTAAGCCACTGCTTGACGAATGCAACGTCAAGCAGTGGCACGGGTCGTCAACGCGGATTTAGACTCCAGATGTCTGTAACATCTAACCTCCCATGCATATCAGATTTCTTATCAAGAACTCTTGACAAGGGTGATCAGGTTGATGCTGCTTATTTCGACCTGGAAAAAGCATTCGACAGAGTTGACATCGACATTCTCGTAAACAAGTTAGCTTCCTTTGGTTTTTCCACAAGGCTACTCCGTGTTTTAGATTTATATTTCCGAAATCGAAAACCATTCGTTTTTTATAAGGGTTATAGTTCTCTCAAAATCGTAGTTTTTTTCCGGAATTCCTCAGGGGTCTATTCTTGGACCGCTATTTTTTCTGATATTTATTAACAATATTGGTTCAGCCATAATTAATTCGCACTATTTAATTTTTGCAGATGACTTTAAGTTGTACCGTTAAATTAAAAATCTTCTTGACTGCGTTTTTCTTCAACGATCGTGTATGAAACTGGTCCAAAATAAACGGCCTAACTTCAGTACACATAAGTGTAATATCGTCTCGCATACAAGATCAAAGAATCCTTTTTTTTATTATAAAATTAATGAAATAATTTTTTAACGCTTCAATTAAATTAAAGGTATTGAGGTTATTTATATTAAAACTAACTTTTCACCAACACATCAACGATTTAGTCAGCAGAGCTTTCAATCGTCTTGGCTTCGTAATTATAAATTCGTTTCACAACACAAAAACGCTGAGACTATTATATAACACACTAGTCTTAAGTGTATTGGAGTAAAATGTAATTATTTGGGCCCACACGAAGTGACGTACATTTTGTGCATTGCAAAAGTTCACGAGAAATTTAAAATATTTTTATTTTTGCGTATCTACGGATATTACCCCTGGCTATACCAATATACTTATATCCTAGGCATGACCAATTACTACTCCTTAGAGACACGAACAGGTATTGCTCTGATTAAATATTTGTATCTCTTAATAAACGGCTACATATATAATAATGAGATTCCGGCTCAAATAACAAAAAAAACATCTTTCCATGTGGTCACTGGTCACTCAGCCGAGTAACCGCCCAGCCCCCTTACTGTTCAATACTAACTGATTGATTATGTTTTTCGGTAAAAAAAAAACAATTTGCCAGTAGACAAAACGCCATCTACATTTAGGAGTCACTGGTTAAAATGAACGTCTCTTTACACCCTGTCAATATTTTTACTTAAGTATTTCTTTTATTTCTATAAAAAGTTCATCAAATTTAGCAATCATCATCGCAACACATAAACTACCAATGAAATTTAGAAAGTAACAACCCAATAAAGTAAGAGGTAACATTGAATTGAATTTGATCAATTCGTAGAAAATTGGTATTCTGCCAAGTCAACTTACACACAAGTACCACACGACAATATTTGTCCGAATATCGGCAGTGGATGAGGGTTTACGTTATCAGTAATACTCGAGAAGACAGCCCTGTTAGGAGGTTGGGTTAGGTTAGGTTGGGTTGTAGTGGTGGGAGGCGGGGGTGGGAGGCGGGGGTGGGAGCTACGATGGCATGGCGATATCGACACAGCCTTATGAGCTGGTGATGTAACTATAAACATGCTTCTCATCAGATGACAAAATATTGTCATATTTTATGTTAGTGCGAGTCTTCACTCGTTTAGTTTGAACATTAATTAAATCTAATTATGGTGTGCATTATTTATTTATATCTTTCATCAATGTGTGTATTATTTATTTATATATTTATCTGTCTCCATAAAACAGAAGATTACAAAATGTAGAAGATACATAAAGCAGTAAATGGGAAATTATAATAAAAATAGTGTATTATTTTATATTAGCGGGCGGCTCTTAGTTGGGCTTCGCCCATTTTAAGTGATATTAACTACACTTACATTTAATAGATAGATATTGGGACATTCACAGAGAGAGGGTGAGTATATATATTGTTAAAACACGGAACAGGAAGGAGATAATTAATAATAACATGCTAAATTTACGCATAATAAGAATGACAGTTGTTTGAATAAATGAAATTTTACGTATTTGTGATGGATTATTTCAAATGAAACACTATTATTGACTACATGTCTACAACTGATATTAACTGTTATCGTACCTAATATAATTAGCTCATAGGAGACTTGCAGTGCTTAAATATGTGTTACAACCGTAAATGTCTATAAGTTTAATCAATATCGTTTAGTTTGTCACAATTAAAGATAGTTGTTATAACAAAGTTGACTTAAATAATAGATTATTACATATTGATTAATTGTACCCGTGTTTATGAATAAAAGGAGGGTAATCATTTTCGGTAATCATTTGGTAATTCTTTACCTACAACTGTTACTGTATCTAATAAAGTTTAAAGTTAGATTATATATACACCTTCATCAGGAGAGTAAAAATCTATATATAAAGGTAGATTATTACAATATAGCGCCCCTGAGGTGATATCTCACAAAAGCGGCGCTATGCAAATTGTCCAATTAATAAATAAATATAATGTTTAAATTTTATTGTGTATACACCGAAGTCAAAAATTAAATATAGATTGCAATTGGGAAAGAAGAAGTGGAAGGAGGGGGGAGGGGTAGGAGTAGGCTGGGTTTATAATAATAAGGAATTACAATATCGTTAGACGGGAAAGACCAGTTAAGTGGGAAAATATTTAAAAGAGAGTTTATAAAAAAATTCTTGTTAATTATATCTGCTTTTATATTAACATGTTTACTCATTTCTAAAATTTCAAAATTATTTATAGTGAAGTATTTTAAGACCTGAAAAAAACAAATAGCATATAACCATAAATCAATATATTCATAAGACAAATAGCATTTAATAACGGTTATTCTAATAAATTGATAGTTATATTAAACATATTCTCTTCAAACGGTCTTTCTAAAGATAGAAATAAACAATGGCGTAGAATTCTGCTTGTGGATAACGATACTTCTAAAATTATATATAAAAACAATTCTGGTACTATTCAACTGGCGTTTTACACTTATAACAATGAAGAAATATATTCTTAATAATAAACTAACTAACTAACTAACCATCACGCCGTTTCCCCGCAGGGGTAGGCAGAGAGGACGGACCGCCAAACAACTCGGTCTTGGCACACATTCCTTGCCTCATTCACATTCATACATCGTCTCATACATACTCTTCTATTGTTCTGACTCTTGACATGGCCCGACTCAAGTATCTGATTCACTTGGTCGTGCCATGTCTTCCTCGGGCGTCCCCGACTTCTGTTACCATTCACATTTCCATCGTATATTCTCCATACACTCCTTTCTTCGCTCATTCGCTCTACATGCCCAAACCATCTAAGCGTCCCTTTCTTGATCTTACTCATTACGCTTACATCAGCCTTGCACTCTTTGCGGATATCCACATTCCTCACACGATCATACATGATTTTACCACACATACGCCTCAGGGATCTCATTTCAACAGCATTCAATCTACTTTCATCCTTTCTTTGCCAGTTCCATGCCTCACTTCCATACATCAGGGTAGGTACCAGCACTCCATTGTGGACTGCTAACTTCGCTTCTTTGGACAATTTTTTGTTAGCGCCAACTGCGTTCAGTCCTCCATTAATGGAGTTACCTGCATTTACTCTTCTTTCAATATCTCTGTCAGCCTTCCCATCTCTCGTAAACATGCTTCCTAAATACACAAATTCATCGACCTGCTCCAAGTATTCCTCATTCACAGCTATATTGCACACTGTTTTCGTACTTTCACTTTCAAACACCATTACTTTAGACTTACTTACATTCATCATTAACTCATTCTTCATGCATACTTCGTTCATTCTAGACACGAGAGACTGCAGATCATCCATACTATTAGCAATCAGCACCGCATCATCAGCGTACAACAGGCAACATACTTTCAGATTACTCAAATTCGCGCTCAATCCCACCTCTTTCAATTCTTGCATACAATTATCCATGTATAGATTGAATAACCACGGTGACATTACGCAGCCTTGTTTAACACCTTTTATGATATCAAACCACCCCGTAAAACCACCGTTCACCCTAACACATGCAACGCTTCCCTCATATAGAGACGCAATTGCCTGACTCAGATTAGCATTCACTCCATACTTGGACAACACCTTGCATAGCTTTTTCCTGTCGACTCGGTCGTATGCTTTTTGTAGATCTACAAAGGCACAGAAAAGTTTCTGGTTTTTTGCCAGAAACTTCTCGGTGAGCATACGCAATGAGAAGATCTGGTCCATGCACCCCCTTCCACTCATAAAGGCACCTTGCACATCCCATATTTTATCCTTTGTTTCCTTTCTTACCCTTTCAATCAAAATTCTACCATACAGCTTGCCAACTGAACTTAGCAGGCTAAGAGCCCTATGATTCCCACATTCCATACGTGACCCTTTACCTTTGTATAATGGCATGATCACTGCCCTTCTCCAATCTAAAGGCGTGTAACCTTCCTTTAAACATTGGTTAAAAAGATTGCACAACCATGTGAGAATTATACGGCTACCTCCTTTAAAATATTCAGCAGCAATATTGTCGAAACCGACAGCCTTACCATTCTTCATACACTTAATTGATCTTTCTATCTCATCCATGCTAATTTCGGTAACATTCAGTCCATCATCATTCATTTCTGATTCGCCGCTAGAATCACTGTCACTCACTTCGCTTTCAAAGACTTCCTCGAAATACTTCATCCATCTCTCTTTTATTTTTTCCTCATTCGTCAACATTTTTCCATCTTTCGATTTTATCACTTTCATGCTTCCGGTTTCAGGGTCACACCGGGACCTTTTGACTTCCTTCCAAAATAACTTAATGTTTTCTTGGAAATGGTTTGTCATATTCATTCCTTCTTCCTCTTCCAGGCGTTTCTTTCGTTCTTTCACTCCAACTCTTACTTTTTTCTTACATTCCTTATATACTTCTTTCGCTCGATCCTTCTCTTCGCTGGAAGCACTGCCAGCCGCAATCAGACATAACCATGCTTTCTTATTCTCTGAGACCAGTACTTTAATCTCATCATCCCACCATGCGTCACCTTATTCTTAATAATAAAGATAGCAAAATTCAAATAAAAAAATCAGGAGTTTAAAAACTCAATTGGGATGATTGTAATTTCTTTTACAAAGGTAGAACCAATAGAAACTTTGAAGTCAGAACTAAAGAATATCGCAGGGCTCTAAATGGAAATAGTGAATTTGAGTTTGCAAATCATCTTTTGAATAATGATCACACTTTTGATAAAAATTCAGGTCTTAAAATACTTCACTCAGGATATAAAGCATCGCAAATAAATAATTTTGAAATTTTACAAATTAGAAAACATGTCAATATAAAATCAGATATAATTAATAAGCAAAAAAAATATAAATAATAATGAAAAATGCCATTACAAAGTGATAAGCTTCCAGAAGAAATCTTCTTATTAAATGCTTGTTAATCGTAAGTAGTCAAATATTGTGAGCTGCATATTTAAATATCCGCGCCATTCATTTGGTTCGTTTTTAAACCGCCAGAGGTGCGCTCTGTCGGCCATCTATAGCCGTGCGTATCCGCCATATTGAATAAGGAACGCGTGATTTTTTATAAACGTCAAACATAATCACGTAACTGTGGATAATTTTCATTGTAATGTAATTAATCCAATGGATAATGAACTTTCTAAAACATATTTTCTTCGATATTATCCTAAAATTATATGAGCAGAAACGATGCTTTTGAAGAAATCTCGTATTATTATGAGGCGATCCTATTTTAGTATGAAATCGTGTCTTAATTTTCAAGTTAGCTGAATTTACCCGAAACAGACAATTTTAATTCGACCAATCAGAGGGCCTAGATCGTCCAGACGCTGGCGTAATAATACTATCAGATACAAAAAACTAGTAGCACAAAAGTATAACTAGTATAACAAAAAATAGTAAAAGCAAGAATGTACATTTTAATATAAAAAAATATTTGTATAAAGGCCCGTAGTAAGCGTTCAAAGATGGTCTGAGAGGAAATATGTAAATACGAATGTTAGAGGGAGCGCGCTAATATTAAAAAAACGAAAATAATTAAGCTAATATGGTGAAAATATTTAATAAAACACGACTCGTTTGCAATAGAGCAACATATTGAAATATTAACATATTAGCAACATATTAATATATTATATAACAATAAAATAAAATACTTTTTTGTTTTAAAACCACGATATTTATTAATTTAAGAACCGACCGGTTTCGCTTTACTTAAGCATCATCAGGGTACAAATTAATACTAAACAAGAAGTACATAATGTGTGCATATATATAACAAAATATAGAGGGAGACAACATGATACAAATATATTATAGAGGAAGACAACATGATACAAATATAAGCAACACAAAGACGGTCATAAAATACATTAACATAAGTGCACAGGTAATGGAAAAAACGGAAAAAACCGCCAGATAATTATGTAGACTAATGGGTTATACCAATAAATCGGGAGAAACAAAGCATCAACTGGCATGGTGGTAAGGAGGTAAGGAGAACTGGGAATTTTTTATGGGTTTATTGGAAACAGACTTAATATTGGACTACTTGATATGTCTAATTGATTATTAAGTATCTGACTTTTGGTTTTTACAGCTTTTTTAATTTCTAGTGCCTCTAAGTTGTTTAGTCTGTTACCATGCCCGTTTTTATGTAAGATGTTAGCACCGGTGCTATGACAGAATGTATGATCTTTATCGATCAAATGATTTGCGAATTCAGAAAAACCGTTATTATTGAGGCAACGAAGATGCTCCTTTATCCTAATATTAACATTACGTGATGTCTTACCGATATAAAAAGCCGAACAATTATTGCAATTTAATTTATAAATCCCCGAATGACTTAATTTATCGTCCTTATCTTTAGAATTAATTAGAAATTTACCTATATTGTTATTGGTATAAAAGGCCGGTTTGACTTCAGAAGGAAGGTTTTTTACACATAAGGTAGAAAAGTGATTGATGAATAAAATTCGCCGCCATTGATAATTAATATTATTGTCATTGATTTGAGGAGAAGGACTAGCGAAGAGGAAGCGATTAATGGCTATTTGTTTTAGCTTTTTATTTAAAATTAAATCTATAAAATTTGATTCATAGCCATTATTTACTGCTATGTTTTTAATTAGTTTTAGTTCACTATCAAAATTACTATCGGACATTGGAATTGTGACTAAACGATGGACCATAGAATGGAATGCGGAGTGCTTATGTGAAATAGGGTGATTTGAGGTGCTGTGTATGACAACGTCAGTATAGGAGGGTTTACGAAAAATGTTAAAATTAATTCTGTTATTAACGATCGATAAGGTAAGGTCTAAAAAATTTAAGGTTGAATTTATGCCTATTTCTAATGTGAATTTAATCTTATTATGAAAAGAATTTATAAGATTGAGGAAGGAATTCAGTTGACGCCTAGTCCCTGTCCATATACACAAAACATCATCAACGTATCTTCTCCAGTACAAGACATTTTTAATAAGATGTGAGCTACTAGATAAAATTTTATTTTCTAAGTTATCCATGAATATATCAGCAATCAGAGGACTGGTAGGGCTCCCCATAGCTAGGCCGTCACGTTGCTGATATATGACATTATTAAATTGAAAATAATTTTGATTCAGGCATATATTAAACAAGGAAGTTAAATCTTTTATAAAATCTATAGAGAGATCGGAACTATTTAATAAATCAGAAATTAAAAGTTTACTCTCTTCTATGGGAACATTGGGGAACAAATTTACAACGTCAAAAGAAATTAGTGTAGAATTACTAGGGAGAATCATATCTTTCAATTCTTCTACTAATGAAAAAGAGTTTTTAAGGGTATGTTTAGGTGAAAAAACATTGGTATTTTGAAACACATTAGTAATAACGGATGATATTTTAAAATTTGGGGCATTACAACATGAAACTACTGGCCTGACGGGGCAATTATTCTTGTGTATTTTAAGGAACCCATATAATTTAGGAGTTTAGCTATGGGGAGCCCTACCAGTCCTCTGATTGCTGATATATTCATGGATAACTTAGAAAATAAAATTTTATCTAGTAGCTCACATCTTATTAAAAATGTCTTGTACTGGAGAAGATACGTTGATGATGTTTTGTGTATATGGACAGGGACTAGGCGTCAACTGAATTCCTTCCTCAATCTTATAAATTCTTTTCATAATAAGATTAAATTCACATTAGAAATAGGCATAAATTCAACCTTAAATTTTTTAGACCTTACCTTATCGATCGTTAATAACAGAATTAATTTTAACATTTTTCGTAAACCCTCCTATACTGACGTTGTCATACACAGCACCTCAAATCACCCTATTTCACATAAGCACTCCGCATTCCATTCTATGGTCCATCGTTTAGTCACAATTCCAATGTCCGATAGTAATTTTGATAGTGAACTAAAACTAATTAAAAACATAGCAGTAAATAATGGCTATGAATCAAATTTTATAGATTTAATTTTAAATAAAAAGCTAAAACAAATAGCCATTAATCGCTTCCTCTTCGCTAGTCCTTCTCCTCAAATCAATGACAATAATATTAATTATCAATGGCGGCGAATTTTATTCATCAATCACTTTTCTACCTTATGTGTAAAAAACCTTCCTTCTGAAGTCAAACCGGCCTTTTATACCAATAACAATATAGGTAAATTTCTAATTAATTCTAAAGATAAGGACGATAAATTAAGTCATTCGGGGATTTATAAATTAAATTGCAATAATTGTTCGGCTTTTTATATCGGTAAGACATCACGTAATGTTAATATTAGGATAAAGGAGCATCTTCGTTGCCTCAATAATAACGGTTTTTCTGAATTCGCAAATCATTTGATCGATAAAGATCATACATTCTGTCATAGCACCGGTGCTAACATCTTACATAAAAACGGGCATGGTAACAGACTAAACAACTTAGAGGCACTAGAAATTAAAAAAGCTGTAAAAACCAAAAGTCAGATACTTAATAATCAATTAGACATATCAAGTAGTCCAATATTAAGTCTGTTTCCAATAAACCCATAAAAAATTCCCAGTTCTCCTTACCTCCTTACCACCATGCCAGTTGATGTTTGTTTCTCCCGATTTATTGGTATAACCCATTAGTCTACATAATTATCTGGCGGTTTTTTCCGTTTTTTCCATTACCTGTGCACTTATGTTAATGTATTTTATGACCGTCTTTGTGTTGCTTATATTTGTATCATGTTGTCTTCCTCTATAATATATTTGTATCATGTTGTCTCCCTCTATATTTTGTTATATATATGCACACATTATGTACTTCTTGTTTAGTATTAATTTGTACCCTGATGATGCTTAAGTAAAGCGAAACCGGTCGGTTCTTAAATTAATAAATATCGTGGTTTTAAAACAAAAAAGTATTTTATTTTATTAAATATGTCAAACCACAAAGTGATTGCTTTCTACAATAGTATTATATAACATATTAAATAACAAAATAAAACGTGTTTTTAATAATTTTTGGAGCTTATTTTGCGATTTTTTTCCGTTTATAGAATTCCATATAATTAACGTTTCGGCATAACAAATGTATAGATATTATCTTAAAAAATAACATCATTTTTTTTTTAAATTAAAAACTTAAGCGAGAAACTTGTTATAAATCGGTAGTAATTGGGTATCCTGGGGCTTAAAGGTTTGAAACAATACTAAATATAACAATATCAAATAATCATGCAAGAGATAACATTTTTTATGTAAGGTTGGTACAGCTAAAAAAAGTTGGTATTATATATCGCCTTAAAACTACAATACATGATGAACTTACATACCTTTATATTTTAAAGTTAAGTTGCACAAGAGTCCCGGCTGCGCAAAATCAATGGGACTATGGCATTTCCAATGGAAACACGTTGTGCAACTGAAGAGAATGGCCAATGTAAGAATATGGTGAAGGGAAGTACCTGGGCTAGAGAGTAATTTTTTACCTGCATGAAATTATTGTTCCAGGCTGTAGTTTGCAGGGAAAACATTTCACTGTCAGTAATTTTCCTCCGATAGAAAGGGACACCAATAGGACAACACGATGATTTGATATATAATATTATTTCAAAATAAAATATATATTCAAGTTTAGTAAGTGAAGGAGAGAAAAGTGTACGTGAAGATGACATACATATTATTATGTCATCTTTCTAATGGATTTCCCTTCTAATGGGTCCCAATATAACAGACGCAGTTTTGTCCCGGTTTCTGACGTTTGAAGAAGGTGGCAACGTAACAGTCATGATTAACGATCATATTAAATCAAATTAAAATGTTGCTGTTCCCGTCATTTTCTCTACTGAAAAATAGCAGGAAAATTTACACGGGATTTATGACAATAAGAAGTGAAAAAGTTAATAAAATGAAAAGAAAAAACTATAGGCTTATAAGTCTGTTCACAGAATAAGAGTTTTTCATGAGATAAAGGAAATCTGTTCTCATCACATCAGTTAAGTTAGGTCCCTAAGAAATCAAAATAATGGACAAAATTACTCATCACGTCTCGGACCCCCCATTTTGGGGAAATAATGTTGCCAGAATATGAAAATTCTCCAATAAATTGGTGAAATTTCACTGAATAATAATTTATTAACTACTTTTTGAGTGTTACTTTTTGGGAATTATGAAAAGAAGGAAGAGAAAAATGCATGTTAAAAAATGTCAGTTTTATTTATTTTACATCGTGGCACAAAAGTAAATAATCGAGAACCAAGTGTTTTTTCTAAAAATACTTATTTACTATAATAAAAAAAATGTTTTTGGTCGTGTTAACTTTGTATGCAAATATAATGAGCAAATTTTGTAAAAAAACCAATACAAACATTGATAGTACTAATTCGCTTGAATGGCTTGGGAAATCTTACCCGCCGTGATGTTTTTCAACTAACTGAAATTCTCTCGGGACAATTTCTTACAGCCAAATCTTGCGAAGAAAATACACAAGATCTATTCCCAAACATGCCAAAAAATTATTCAGCAAAAATACCACGAGCAAAAAGGAATGAAAAATAGTATGCGTGAAATTTTAGCTTGTGAGAATAAATATAATCTTTTTGTTAAGTGAGTCAATATTGTTTTCGTGTTTTACGCAAGCGATACCATTTTCACACACACGTAGACAATCGATCGCAGCGCGCGCCTACTCCGGGAAAGCGCTCCCGCTTTGCGCGTGCGCGTTAACTGCGCAATTCCCTCCAACCCTTACAATTCTCAGCCAAGTCTCAGTGCAAGCCGAGAGCGCTGTGCTCGCGCTGTCACCCGCCGCAAGCGAAACCACGGCGACGGCGAATACCAAAACCACGTTCGCTTTTCAAATCAAATCAAAACCCACGCGTTACAAACTCGAATGATTTTAAAACCCATACGCTAAATCGAGTTCAGTGTTCGATTAATTAAAACTTAATACGGATGACAGTCGATATATTGATGGATTGCGTTTTGAATTTGACTGTCGTTAATTCGCAAGCTTTCTAGAGTGAATAACTTTAGCCTTGACACGATTTTTGGCGCGTTTCATTATTGTTCGTCTTCAGATCTTATTGTATATAATCTCTCACGATAGGTTATCAATTATGTGCCATTTTAACCGATAAAAATAAACATTAAAAAAATACTTACATAAACCATAAATAAAATTTGATAGTTTTAAATAAAGTATTTAATTGTTAATCATTTAAAATTGCTCAATTCTTTGCATAATATTATATTTATCTAAAAAAACAGTCACAAAGTTTCATCTTCAATGAAAGTTTGCCAAGTTTATTGACTCGTCTTAGTTAAATAAACCCTTTAATCGTTCCGATAATCTGTGTGTTAGTGCTCGTATTTTAAGATAATCTATTAATATATCGTGTAAATCGTTCTCCACTTATAAATATTAATATTTTAATGGTAGATAACGAGAATTAGAAAACTTTAAAAGACATATACGGAAGGTGGTTAAAACGATAATAATCTGGATTGTATTTACGACAATTTAACATAAAATTTATGATATTCGTTGAAAATAATAAAAAGTTTATTATTTTGGTGGTGTTTGAAATTAAAATGACAATTACTATCTTATATATTTATCTATTAATTATAACAAAATAAGGGTTTATTGTGTGCTATATATGCTCACTTTAAAATGTTTTTATTTAAATTGGAAAAAGTTTTATAAAAGCAATGTTTAACACAAAATAAGTGGAAATAAAACGTGCTATTCAAATGTTTTAATATTTCATGATTCGTTTAATCTGAAATAAAAAGTTAAAGTGTTTGCTTGACATTCAAACCAATTATCTAATTGAAATAATAACTCAACAAATATTAATAACAGCGTTCAACAAGAATGCTGTTGTTATAAATTATAACTACAATTAGGAAGTTTCAAATGTGTGTTATTCCAGTGACTTCTGTACAATTATGATTAATGACTTATTTGGGTGTTGAATGGCAAATGAAACCCGGGGCGAGCCGGTTCTTGCTTATATCCGCCCCCTAGCCTTAAAACCCCATCCCTTAAAAGGGTGAAGGACACCTCCCCCGACACTTCTCTCTCGGAGGACCCTGCGGAAGAAGGAGATATGAAGGGTGAGTTACAGATTACGGAGCCTGTCACTGTCATGTGATGATTGATTAACCTCATGGGTCGTGGAAAAACACGTGTCTCTGTTAATATCAATCAAAAAATTATAACCTAAAATAATTAAACATATATACACATAATATCTTCACCAACACATTATGATATACAACTGTACCTCATAGTATTTGCCTTTTTTTTGTTGTTAATTACAGCCTTTATTATTGTCAGTGGCTTGATTGGTATCGCGTCTGGGTTAAAACCCAGGCAAATCCTACATCACGACAACAGCCTCATTTTCCGCTTAATATAGTGGTAGTATGATATTTTCAAATATTGTTAGGTTATTCGTAATACGGGAATGTTTGTCATTCTTTTCTAAAAAAAAGATGTAAAATGTGAGTTTTTATTTTTATGTCATCTCCTTTTTTTATTTCATGTTATCTTTTTTATAGAATTTTATTAAAACGTAGAGTACAGTGATGCCCACATTATTATAAGATGTTTGAAAATACATAATATTATTGTATCAATAATAAAAAATAAAATAATTTGTTATGCAAATAACATAATATGATTTAAGTGCAAACACAACTATATTTCTTTTCACTTCAAGTGCTTTGAACAATTCATCTAATTTCAAAGTTTAGTTTTAAGTTCTGTGAAGGTTCTTTTCAAGTTCTTTTATTATTTCATTTTTGTGAAGCCCTGTTTGCAAACGTTGCAAAGTTTGCAAACTTTTGAAAATAATAATTTTGTATACCTATAAGAACGTGTTTTTAGTTCCGTAAGTGTAAAGATTTACAATGTGTTTCTTACTTTGGGACAGCAGTTTATTGAGATGCAATAAGTGACCAAATCTTCAGTATATTTCAGCACTCATTTTCGACCAAAATTTTGGAAATGTAATTCTAAGACGTACCAATGATGGATTATAGCTTTGAGATGCAATTTTATGCACTTGAGGTGCAATTATGTTTCCAAAAATATCAGTTTTATTTATTTTTTTTAATTTTAAACGGTGACAACTGCTCCCAACCGTCTGGAACCAGTGAGACAACGGCATCCCCAATTGAGGTACGTTGTGAGGCTGAGGGTGGTGGGGAGGGAGAGGAGTCGAGAAGGGGAAGGTGGGGAAGTACCTAGCTATTTAGATCTGGTCACCAAACAAGACCAAAACCATTTAAAGCAACGTTTCAATTCTGAATGGTGGTCTTACACCAGGGCGATACTGATAGTATTTTCCACTATGGATCGTGTCGTAAAGATACTGTATGTTATTTTGGTGACCGGATAAATCATCACAATGATAATTCATCACATCTTTAAAAAGTTATGTAAAGTCATGGAAAGTGATGAAACAAAAACTTTATTAACTGGGTTAAAGTAGGTTAGGTAAGGTTAAGTTAAAAAAATGACCGTTTCTAATGACTTTATATCACTTTTTAAAAGTGTGTTGAATTGTCACTGTGCTGAGTTATCATGGAACCGTTATTTTAAATGAGTAATTTGTGAAATAACACAAATCAATCAAATAAAATTTACTTGCGCACGCCGGGATTTGAACCTGCGACCTTCAGTCGTCTAAATTTATACTGATATATTTATTTGAATATATTTGACAGAAAGGAATGAAATGCTTGGAAACCAAATTCTTCAAATGATCCACGATTATAAATATTTTTTAATTTTCTCAGATTAATTTTAAATAAAAAAGTTTAACTATTTTTGGGGTTGGTTTTTTAGGTTCGTTACGCTTCTTACGTTTTGAACGTTTCAGACATTTTGACTATGAAATTATCAAGGCAGATATGGAAAGTTTAAGTTGTAGGCGTAACTTCACAAAAATCAAAGCGATATACCTTCACATTGATTGAGGAAATCCCAAATCTTATGTAAACTAGACAAAGGAATTAATAACTAGATATGGATAAATGTATGCCTTTTTTATTTATGACTAAAAAGCCGAGAATTGAACCCCAATCAGCTCCTTGGAAGGCAACAATGCTGACCATTATACCACCAACTATTAAAAGAACGACGGCATGAATTCATTATGTGTAATGAAAATTTAAGAATTACGTATTTTTGAGTTTTAGATAATATAAAATTTCAAAAATAATTAAAGAAAAAAATGTACAGCGGTAACAGCATACATCCGGGGGATTTTAACAAAGCGATTCCTGAGCATATTTGATGTATAAAAAAAAACTTTAAAAAAAAAGATGTCATTTTGAAAACAGTAAAATTTTTTCAATTAAAAAAAATAATAATGTTTCTATCACACGTCGCTACTGATCACATTGTTACGCGTCTTCTCTCTCTTTCGACCCATTAGGTTCAACCAAACTACTTAGATACGACATGTGATGGAAAAATATTATTTTGAAATTAAAAAAATCTTATCGGAGAGCAATATGACATTTAAATTTTTACTCCAAATTCGTTTAGGAACGCTGGTTAAAATCCTTTGTTTACGTTATGTTACACTTGCATAAGATATCTATCTAAACTATCACTGCCTCGGTCGAGAATCGAACCTCGATCAACTACTTGAAAGGCAACTATGCTGACTATTACACCACCAACTATTGTAATAACGGCAGCATGAATTCATTATGTGTACTGAAAATATGAGAATTACGTATTTTTATCGACGTTACGTACATTTTTATTATTACGTACATTCAACATTATATTACCCAGGAAAAGCGTAGGCCTAAACAAAACTGGTAGGCGACAAATTTTATAAGTAAATAAACTTTGCGGTTCTTACAAAGCGAAATATTTATATATTTTGTACTGTGAAGCGACAAAGCGGTTACTTACAACGAAAATAAAATGGATATTTATTTGGCCTACTTAAGGTATTTACGGAGAGGCAATTTCATACACCAATTTGTGTGAACATATTACGAGTATTTATTCTCGACTACGTCAATCGGATTTCTTATAAGACCACATATTATTAAAGGTAGATACGCCTGCTTTGACGTATTGATTTGTGCGAAACGTGTACAGTTTATCGAATATTTGATTACGAATTGGTATGTATTTTTATACGTTTATTATTAAACGTAGGTACCTATTTATAGTATTATGTTGCCGCAAGTTTTCACCAGGTTGGGGTAGGTCACGAGTTATGATCGATTCGAGATGGTAGAAAGTTAGGAATGGAGATTTGACTGCTTATTATTATTTTTGTTTAAGTTTGTGATAAATCCTAGTAGGTATAAATAATAACAACTATCGTAATAGTTAAGATCAGCAGCTGCTATCAATCTACTGCTGAATGAATCTATGGCTGCCCCAAGTTGCACCCACTCTTCTTCGGGCGTCCCCGATATGTTCTACCGATTCTTTCTTCTTCGAATTTTCGTCATATATTCTCCTTGCACTATTTTCTTCTTTCGTTTGCTTTACATGCCCGAACCATCTGACCGTACTTTTCTTAATCTTACCCATTACGCTTACATCGGCCTTGCATTCTTAGAACATTTATCACACAATATTTCTCGAATCACTGGTTTTACCACATATTCACCTCAGGTATTTGATTTCTACAGCATTCAGTCTACTTTCACCCTTCCTCTGCCAATTTTATGCTTCTCTGCCATACATCAAAGTAGGTACCAGCACTATATTGTGGACTGCTAGCTTCACTTTTTGAGACAAATTGTATAGTTATATTTATTATGTTTTTTTAAATTATCATGTATAATTACGACAAAATGTTGTGGAATGTCATTTGATTTTATTGAAAATGGTGTAACATGAGTTTTTTCGCTATTTAGAGATAGTAAGTTTATGTCAAACCAGTATTTAAGAGTATTTATGTCTTCTGTTGCTTTTAGTTTTACTAATTCCCATGTATTGTCACTTTCAATGATTACTGTATCGTCATACTACCATGAAGTGATTGAGGAAATATCCCGTTCACATATAAGATGAATAATATTGGACCCAGTACTGTACCTTTTGGGATTCCATAATCAGACGTGTCTTCATCGCTATATACATTGTTAGTTTTGACAGTTCGAGGGTGATTTTCTAGGTAGATTTTTATCCAATTTGCTGCATTCTTTTTGATGTTCAGATTATCCAATTTTTCCAGTTTCAAGTTTCAAGTTTTGTGTAGGATATACTGTCGAAAGCTTTTCTCAGATCTATAAAAATACCAACACATTTTTTGTTCATGTCTAGTTTTTCGTATATACGTGATGTGAGATTTTCAATTGTATCTTGTGTGCTTCGCGGTTTTTGGAATCCGTATTGGCGGTCGTGAAGTATTTCGTTGTTTTCAACAAATTCCATTAGTTGAGATTTTACAATTTTTTCAAATATTTGGCTATATTAGAAAAGAGGGAAATTGATCGATAATTTGTTACATTTTGGGTATTTATTTCCACTTTTAAATACAGGAGAAATAATTGTTTTCTTATAATTAGACGGAAATATACCATTTTTGAGACTTATATTATAATATTAATTAGGTGAGTTAATGGTTTTGTCACATGGTTTTTAATAGATTTAAAAAATTGTACTATTGTGTTGTCATAACCAGGAGACGATCCTCCTTTCATATTTTCAATTATATTTAAAATATTTACTGATCATTTTAAAACGAAATAGTGAGTTTATTTTTTGTGAGTTTTTAATAGTTAATTGTGTTTTTGATCCCCTTGAAACATATTTGTTTTGGCTAGGTTTTGTCCCACTTTTGCGAAAAAGGAGTTGAAAACATTACCACATTTTTTGGGTTTTCTTGGGCATTTGTTATTACGTCATTTTCATCTTTAATTTCATTGATTGACTGTTTTTGTTTATTGTTACTTCCCAAATACCCAAACTCATTCACCAGCTCCAAGTATTCATCACTCACAACTATATTGTTGTGCTGCACTGTTTTCGGACTCTATCTTTCAAACGTCGTGACTTTAGACTTCATCATTAACTCATTCTTCATACATACTTCGTTCATCCGGCGTGGTCTAGTGGTATACGCTTTTGACTACAGATCCGAAGGTCGCGGGTTCGAACCCGGCGTGCGCAAATAAATTTTATTTGATTAATTTGTGTTATTTCACAATTAATTAATTTAAATTAATTTAAATAATATATAGTATATTTGCGGCACGTTCCAGAGTGGAAGATACTCTCAGTATCGCCCTGGTGTAAGACCACCATTCAGAATTGAAACGTTGCTTGAAATGGCTTTAGCCGTGTTTGGTGACCAGATCTGAATAGCCAGGTACTTCCCCACCTTCCTCTTCCCCATCTCCCTCCCCTCCCCAATACCCTCAGCCTCACAACATACCCCAATTGGGGATGCCATAGTCTCACTGGCTCCAGACGGGAGCAGTTGGGACTCTTGTGCGGTATTACTGTAAAAAAAAAAAAAAATCCTAGACACGAGAGACTATAAATCTTTCGTATTGATACAAATCAGCATATAACAGGTAGAATACTTTCAGATTGAGCTTTGGTTTTATGAAATATAGATTTTATGTTGATTTGTTAAAAACGCTGTGATTGTTGCTAAAAAACACAGGCTGAAAGAATGACCAAAGATTAAAACAATTTTATTTACGTTAATTAAAGTTGTTATCTTAATTATGCTGTGCATCAATGTAATGCCGTAATTTTTAACCACGTTACGTGACAAATCTAACAATTAAAATTTATGATCTAACTTGTAAAATATCATAGGATTATTTCTTAATCAAGATGAGTGGCAACGTAAAAGTTTTATTTTCCAGTGAATTTGAAATGGCTTTACTGTGATATCATAAATAAAAGCACTATAAAAACAAGAGTCTATTACGAGACATGAATAATACTCGTAATTATAAAAGAATTACAGTTTATATCTAACCTCGAAGAACAGTTAGATGGCTATAATAGAAATATGCAAGTCACTAATTTAATAAAATTCGGTAGGTAGATAAAATTAAGTTTGAATCTAACATTAATCATTCTAAGACTATACTTTCAAAAAGGGCGCCAGCTCTTGCACTGATTGTCAAAACCAAATTTATAAAAGAAAGTAAACAAATTATTACAAATAATATATGAAGTTAAAATTATGCTTAGTAAGACACCACTTTATTTTTGAATCAATAACGATAGCCAACCGGGTTTTGCTTGTCCCAAGCTTCATCAGGGCTAAATATCAACTAAAGCTAATTAGATACAGGCACATATAAATATAGGTAAATGAAAACAATGAGTGAAAGAGATACAAAACAGATAGAAAGAGATGCAAATAGAAAAGGTGGAGACAAATTATTAAGGATGATGAGGAGGGAGGGGGGGGGGGGAAGGAAATAACAGTTTCAGCGGCGGAATAAATTTAATATGGGACTATTAATATGGATGATTTTACGTGAAAATATTATTGAATTACATTTATCTATGTTTAGGAATAATTGGTTTTCTTTGCAATATTCATTAATTCCACTAATATCTTCTTGCAATTTATTGCAATCATCTGTTGAGCTTATGCATTTGTATATTTTAATATCGCCAGCGTAAAGAATGAAATCAGAATATCTGATGACATGTTTGATGTCATTAATATACAAAGTAAAGAGTAGGGTCCCAAAATGAGAACCCTGAGGCACTCCTGAGGGAATAAATATTATTTGTGACATGTAACCTTTTAGGACACCAGCTTGACTTCTATTTTTAATGTAAGATGAGAACCATCTGAGAAGATTCCCGCTTATACCATTTTTTTCTAGTTTATTTAAGAGTGTGTCATGATTCACCTTGTCGAAATCTTGGAAAAATCAGTATAGATAGAATCAACCTGCTTTTTTTGTCCATTGAATTAAGAACAAAATCGGTGAACTATCCCAAGTTTGACTGAATAGATCTGCCTTGAAAAAAACCGTGTTGTTGGGGGTTGATAATAGTGTTTTTACATAAATTAAATAGTTGGTCATAAACGATTTTTTCCATGATTTTACTTAAAATGCATAACTTTGATATAGGTCTATAATTTTCAATATTGTGTTTATCCCCCTTTTTAAAAACAGGTGTTACAAAATCTTTTTTCCAAATAGTGGGAAATACGCCTTCTTTGATAGAAAGTGTGAACAGTAATTTCACAGGAGTAACAAACTGTTCAGCACAATTAAAAATGAAAATTCGGTGTAATTTATCGCATCCAGCGATTTTTTGTGTTGATATTTTTTAGATATCTTAATACTAAAGTTGTATTAATTTTAATCGAATTCAAATGTATTGAATTTGCATTATTATTATTGGTTCTATCAACCTTATTCGTGGAAATGTTTTTTGATTGAGAGGGGACAAAAACAGATTGAAAATAATTGTTAAAAAGATTGCAAATTTGTTGCCCGTCACTTGAAGAAAGGTTTCCGTGGAACACGTTATTGTTATTTTAGTTATCAAAATACTACTAACGCCATCTGTGTTTGTACGATAAATTATTCAATAAACACTAGTTCATCCTGTCTCCTTGAACAAAGACCGTGTTTTATTTAACAGTTATTAGGTATATTAGAGGAGGTTTGTTTGGATTTCACGAAAGTCCAGAAATATTTCACATTATTCTTTATATTGAACTCAGCATTATTTATATAGTTTGTATAACATTCTTTTTCAAGTTTCTTTTGGCGAGTTCTAAGTAAAGAAAATGTGTGGTAATCAGATGGTTGTGAGTATTTTTTAAATTTACGGTGAAACATTAATTTTTCTTTAATGATTTTTGTGATGATGCATGTTGAACTAATTAACAAGATCGAAACCGAACGCCATTCTCTCGAGAATTTGTCCGCAAAGGCTACCACCATAAGTAAACCACTCTCTTGGTCCTCTATTTAACCATAGATATGACAATATTTAGACAAATTTCAAGCGTTAAATAATGCTACATCGCACACCATCGACGAAGATAGAGGAAACTAAAAAAAAGCTCGACTATAGACAGTATGATTCGGAGCCTACTTATTAAAAATGGTTTTATAGTGACAATTGATTATATACACTTTGTTTTTTCTCTTTTGACCGAGGATAGCGAAATTCTGTTTTAATTTGACCGTTTAGCATTTCGTCTGTCTGAAAATCTGTTTGTACCTTCGAATTCCAGTACAAGATAGTGGCAGTTTTAATGGTCCAATTCCTTATTTGAAATTTAACACAAAAATGTAAATAAAATGTACAAATTATAATTAAGTAAGTAGTTATTTAAGTAGGAAGTTTTGCTTTGATTTGTTAATTCAAAATTTTAAAAAACTTCTACTGTTCACAGAACTACTACATATTTATTTGCTGGTTGGGAACGGCTCACGTGCGTTATGTGGAGTATGTATACTCGTGTAACATATTCTAAATAGCTTCTCACTTCGCGAAGGCCGTTTTCTATTTATCATTATTCCTGGTTAAGGCCCGTCGCACCCTCCGGATATATTCACACCGCACGCGAACACACACACTACATATCCCTTTGTGCTCACGTGTTCCATTTAGGCGGGTCCATTCAGGCCGAGTCTTTACATCGCTGCCGATTGTACAAGTATAGTTGGAACTCCCCGCGGGAAGAAATTCTTATGGGATGCGCAGGATTGTACGAATGTATGGTCGACATCGATATAACGGGCTTCGGGTATTTTTGGAAAAATTGGACCATTGAACTTATTCGTTCCTGCTGGGATTCGAATGATTTATTCCATGTGGAACTTGTAAACCTTTTTGTGGAATTTGAACTCAGCACGCACCAATTTAATGGAAGTGCGAGTACTGAACTGTGTGCTCTGAATTTTATATGATTTCCTAGAACGGAAAGATTTTCATCGTATTTCTGTCAAAAACCGAAATGGAGTCGGAAACATTTACTATCCAAGAACCTAATACACCATGCATAATATAAATTGATATCTTACTAACCGAAGTGGTGGAATGTCACACTTCCTTTTTACTTTGCGAAATTCGTAAATGTTGTTCACTTAATCGTGCTAATCATCTTATTTTTGTGATTGCACGGAAAATATGCTATGATTTTCAAAATTGACATTGATACAAAAAGGTGGTTATTATTAATTAATTAATAGACTTACGTCCAATATATTACAAAGCGACGCGAGATTTGGGACAATGTATAATGCGAGAGTAAGGATGGTATATAAAAGCAGAGACAAACAGGGAAAACATAAGAAAATAGAAATGAAATAGAAGTGCCAAGTCAAGTCAAGACCTTGCTAAAACTAAAATGATACAAAATATCCTCAATTGCATAGTGACATAGCGACAAAAAAAATTCTAGCAAAAAAAATCAAGGTCTTGACGTTAGTTGACCATTCTACATATTCTGGACAATGGCAATGGTGAATTATAAGCATAATTAGTCGAGTGTTGATTGAGGAAGAGCAGTGCTTTATTTCTGAGTCTACGAGAAGGTATATTGAATGAGATGAGTTCTAATAATGTAAATTATTATTTTTTTGGTAAACTAATGTTTGAGACAAGATTTTTTATGCATAGCACAAAGGGTAACAATTATTTTACAAGCAATAATTATTCGCCTGCTAATAATTATTGGCGAATAATTATTGCTTGTAAAATAATTATTACCCTTTGTGCTATGCATAAAAATTTTTGTCTTAAGCATTAGTTTACCAAAAAAATAATAATTAATATTTGACAAGTTCTAGTATTTCACCTAAAAATGTAGACAATTTGTCTCGACGCCATCTAGTGAGAGAGTTAGCACTTACAATGCCTTTCACATATAAATTAAAGTTGGTTGTTTTCAGGTGAAAAAATGTAACAAGCAGTAATTGTTGAATGAAACAATAGTATATATTGAATTATTTCGCGGATAAGAGATAAGCCGCCATAGCTCAGTGGTCAGAGCTGTCGACCGGAAATCGAAGGGACACGGGTTCGAGTCCCGTTGGCGTCATGTATCTTTTATCAGGAGATTTTTCAATGTGGATGAGTGTTTCAGGCGAATAATTATTGCTTGTAAAATAATTGTTCTAATAATGTAGGTGAATAAATAAAATTTTTGATAATTTTAAAGAAATAAATGAGATAATTATAAAAAATATTGCGCATCAAATGACAGAAATCAGAAGAAAGATGATAATGCCTCCCCTTTTTCTAAAGAAGATGTATGAAAAAATATATTTACCAAGATCGAGTGTCGAAACCCAAAGTGTTTCAACGTAAGTATATTTCGTATACTGTCGTCTAAAAACCCATAATCACATTTTTCATTCATCCGACCTTCTGGGTCTCTTTAAGTGCCGATTTCACTTTTTTACGCTATTTCCCTCAAAAACACTGAATCTACATTCTAAATAATATACAGATTTCATCGGCCTTAAGAAAACCTCTCGAAGGTATTTTGTTTAAAGTTGGTTCGACGATGGTTTTCCTTTGAATCAATTCTATTGATTTATTTCTCTAGCCTTATATCTTTGTGAAAGAAACTGCCTTTTAAATTGATTTATCTGGGCACTTAAATTGAAAAAAATCAAACACTACGTTACAGCAGTGTTAACGTTTCGATGGGTCACGTCTTACAGGGGTTTCACCGTATTTCCCAAGTAGTACCCAAGTAGTTTCATGATTTACGTCCGCACCGCTATCACACCGTATTTCGGAATGACGACGCGTTGATAGGTTATACGCTGCCACCCCGGAGACATGTGACGTTACGAGGTAACTACTGTGCATATGCTGCGTTGGAAAAGTAGGCAGATTTATTAGGTTCATTAACCTCTTTTCAATGCCTATCATAAAAAAATGCATAACTCATTTTTTGCACCCTAGAAACCGCTTTCTATATCTGTCTCTGAGTATGAAGAAGGTTTACATCACCCTATTTGAACTAGCACCATTTTAAGTCTTACTGTCCATAATATTTAAGATTAATGGGGTATTTCACCATCCTCTTGATAGTTTATGTAAAACCTCCAAAACGTAGCCATTAAATAATTATCTAAGACAAATAACTTTTATATTTTCTACTTTTTTGATCTAAAACACGGAAAATTAATTAGTTTATTAGAGTTATGCAGAATAAATTCAGGATATAAATAACAAGAATTTGTTAAATTTTTCACAATTCTTAAAAATAACGATTATTTATGTTTTCCATACTTTACAAATTCATTCATTTCCACCCTGTTGAAACGCACTCGCAAAAATACCAGTGAAACACAATAGACCAGCTCGAAAATGTCGTTTTTGTGCTCAGAAAGTTATTATTTGGGCCGGTCACAGTTTTCTACATATATACTGTGGAAATAGGGCAATGATAAGAGAAGGGTGAGAAGGGATGGGTAATCAGTGCAATGGGGTTAGGATGGACAGTGACGAAGGAATGTGATTGATATGGGGTGTGATGGGAACATTGAAACTTTCTTCGATTGGAACTATACCCTTTTAAGGTTGTGTGTGCACTCGATTTCTTTCAGGTGATTTTTTCAACTCGACCAAGAGAGGTCGAACCAGAGGTAAGAACCAGTAGTCATAGTAGTCATTTAATATTGAATGCCCAGCGGATTTTTCAAAGTACATTTTTGATCTATTTCAAACATAAGGCTTTTACATTCCATTAAAATTATTTTACCATGTGAGTTTTGCACTCCATCATACTTATTTCATCATGCCAGTTTTGCATTCCATTATACTTATTTCATCATGCCAGTTTTGCATTCCATTATACTTATTTCATCAAGCGAGTTTTGTGCTCCATTTAACTTATTTCATCATGCGAGTTTCGCACTCCATTATACTAAATCATCATGCGAATTTTGTACTGCATTATACTTATTTCATCGTGCGAGTTTTTCACTCCATTATACTAATTTCATCATGTGACTTTTGTACTCCATTATACTTATTTCATCATGCGAGTTTTGCACTCCATTATACTTATTTCTTCATGCGAGTTTTCAGATATGATAAGTATGAAAATTTAACGTGGTTACGTTTAGCTACAAATTTCCACGAAAACGTAAAATTTTTGAAAAAGATTAAAATGCCATAAAACTTACAAATCATAAAGATAATCGCTCAGTGTAACAAAAAGAGATTTTTTTTATTGGCAGGCACTTATTTATTTTTTATTTCCATTTTCACTCACAGATGAAAATTACACATTTAAATACAACGACTATGGTCTGTTTTTGAAGAAAATATTGTAATATAACTTCAAATAAATTATGGTATTTACTAGTACAAAAGGATATAAAATTTATAAAATATCATTATTTTGAAATTAGAAAATGATAATATTTTTTAACAATAAGCTACAAACAAAGGCTTGATACCAACAATACATAATGACAAAATCAACCACGTTTCAAAATTCTGTTACACGTGAGATACCCTTTACACATTATGTGAATATTATAGTTACCATATAATTATTGCAGGTATATGAACAAAAGATTAATTTATAATGCTTTTCATCCGAAAATTAATTCCGGAAATAATTTTATGATAAACAAACATGGAACATACAGTATAAAGAGTCGCATAAAATCAGGAATTGAACGACTTAATTGTCAAAAGGTCGCAAACTATCGTGAGAAAAATTATCACAAAGTACCTACCTACGTTAACAATAGAGTAATATAAATAAAATAAATCGTTTTGTATACACCACTATTTTATCAAAAAGGATCGACGTGTTTCAAAATCAATGGTTTTTTCGTCATAAAAAGAGTAATAATTTAATTTTCCATTCAGACGAAAATTCTTTCCTGAATTTCATGGATACAGGAAAATAACCACGTTAAGTAAAATAACACTTGAGTATATGAATAACTTGATCATACCCTTGAGAGAATTTTTCATAAAAACGGCGCTATATTATTAACATTATTATATCAATACATTACAATTCACTGTGGGCGTATTTTATCAAAGAGTAATTATTTACTTTGCCTTGCAGAAAATTTTTTCCTGGATTTCGAAATTTAATGCATGTAAGGTTTACTGAATAAAAAACCACGTAAAGTCATGAATTTATTCAAGGGTTTGAATGGGAAGAGCATTAAGAGGGCTTGATCATCGTAAAGCCTACAGAGTTAATGATAATAAAAGCAACCCTTAAGGATGCATGCAAATCTCCTTTGTTCTAGAAAAGCTGCGAACATTTTTTCTTTCGGCAATGGAACAATGGCACATAGAATTTTTTTATAGAAGTTATTTTTTTTATTGCAAACGATGTTTTCTCCACTCCTTTATGATGTACGACCCTCTGAAGTTATAAAAATACCACAAGCGGAGTATTTAAAACATTTCTTTGTGCTGGCAGAAGAAAATAATTACACAAAAAAATAGTGAGCATAATTTTGTGTCGAAGGATATAACCGAAGTGGGGACGATTCCGAAACCCGTTATGAATGATGAAATTTAAAAAAAAATGTTATAAACCAAAAAAATTGGGAAGTTTAAAATTAATAAATTTAAATTCGTAAAAAAATCGTTTGAAAACATAATTTAATTTTTTTATTGCATGCTCGTAGTGCTTTTACAGATATATATATACAGGGTAACAATAGAAGTAGATAATTAGTTAGAATTTACAAAAATAATGAGAAAATTATTTTTGCTTTGATGCCGTGCGATGATGTTTTGAACATGTGTCGAAAAGGTCTGTATATGTTTTGGCAGTTCAGTGAAGACGAAGATTAGTTGTGCGTCATATGAATACCGTAATTGTCATGCTTGATTCGAATATATCTAATAGGGACAGATATTTACAGCACTTAACATTTGAGAGCTCTCTTTGAAGTTATTCAGTATTTAAAAGCAAATAAGAATATCGTTTATTGTTCTCCGGTAGAAATCACTGGCTTGAGACGGTTGGGAGCAGTTTGGACTCTTGTGCGGAATTCCACATGAAAAAAGCAGATTTCATTTATAGGATGTCTTAACATATACTAAACATATGTCTTGGAAATCTCCTTTGAACTTTTGCAAGCGGTTTATGTTACAAATATTTTTACGTATGTAGTAGACCATACTGGAGATGCATACTCTGGCTGCGGTCTATCAAGGAGTTTAATTGACTCAATATTATGAAAAGTCCTTGTGTTACGTATTGTTGATTATGTTTTGAACTTTATATAAATCCATTCAATAAAAAATATAGATTTAAATTCAATTCAATTCTTTGCAGTATCATTGCAAAGAGCACGACATAAAACCTTTTGAAAAATTAAACCAATTTCAAAGGAAAAAAACTCTTTTGTACGTATAAATTGAGTTTTATTAACCACATGTGAATATGTTTTTATACAGAAAAAAACGACAAGCATTCAAAGCTACTCCAATAATCTCCATTATAATATCGTTACCATTTTCCTAACAAGGTTGGAATCGGTACAGCTAAACAAATCCAGGTAGCTTACTCGATTCCAGTAATAAAAAAGATAAAACCCTTAACATTTCGACCGAGCCCATGTGAAAATATAACAAGATTAGTCTCGCCTCTGTTGGTGGAAAATGGAAATGTTTGGTCACTTGTAACGGATATTTAGTGAGTGGAGTCCAGAACAACAAACTGTTGTGAAAAGTTTAGGGCAACGAACATAATCTTTCCTTAGTTGCGAGGTCATACAATATTATTATCGCCTCATTTGTGGCTTCTCTTATCACAATAAATGCACTGAAAGTTTGCTGTAGAGCTAATAAAACAATTGTATCCATTGATGCAATAGGATTTATTACAGAATTCGAAGTTTGAAAAAATCACATTTTCCTCTTTGACCAAACTTATAAACATTATAATATTGTATCAGAACAAGTTTTTCTTAACAGAAATATACTTCTGACAACTGAATAACTTTGGGTACACATTTTTTAATAAATATTTGAATATGAAAATTTTGAGAGGTTTTTTTAAATATGTACAGTGACAAAATCATTTTTCTTATCAAACAATTTTATTTATGAAAGGTTCATATTTGAATTAAAACAGTTTTTAAAATTCTTTTCGACTAATTGAGTATTTTCATAACATAATAAGTTTTTATTTCAAAAACAGAAATCTTAGTAAAAAACATTTCTTCTAAAATTGTAAATATGCCACTTTAATATTGATTACCTCCTACAATTCCTCTTTAAAAATAATTTGACTTTTATGCGTTCATTTTAAAGATGTTATATGAAGTTATAAATACGCATAAATAGGTACAAAAACATCATTCATATACTAAATTTCTCTAAACTGCCACACCATTATTGTTCTAAGTAACATATACCACTTGCATTAACTATCCACCTGAAGTAATAAAACTATACAGCCTAGCGAAAGTGGAAGCGAAGCAACAAAGCACACCTTGGCGAGCATCATGAGATTAATAAAGTTTTATAATATTAATGAAAACTACACCCAGTCAAGGCATTAAAACTACCCTTCCTTGCTAGTAGCCAACGGAGGTCGGATGTCGAGTCACTTGACGGATTCAATTATTATAGCTGTCTACAAACTGTCTACGACATTTCTTATCTACGGAAATCAGGCGTTACTGTCAGTTGATTATTATTCTGTACGCAATCTTCTCCCAGTATTTTATTTAGCAACAGTTTTAATGAATTGTCTTACAGTAGAGACGGTTGGGTAAAGAAAATAAAGGATTTTCAGTAACGTTGGAATCCAATTACTCGGCTGGTGAATATAAATAATACTTCTTTAATTTTGACTAAATTTGGTGTTTTCTGTTAGCAGAGGTTAGTAGTGGGAAGAATTTAGAGTTATTTAGGTAGGAGAAAAATTGATTTCCTTCAGATCGGTGGGTTAGATGATTTTTTTTTCATTCATAGGACGGAAGATTTGCTTGAGTCGTATTTTTATAGGAGCCACCGGGAGGTAATCAGAGATGTGATCAACTTTGCAAAGGTCAAAAGCGTAATTAACTCAGTTGATCTAGTGAGCTCTTAAGGTCACTATTATATTTTAAAATTCACTTCATACAAACTACGTTGGTAGCAGAAGTGTTCTGGTTTCGATAGAATGAAATGAACCAGTATAAAGAAGTATCCTTTGTCATAATTGTATCATAAATTATGCATCGTTTGCATCACTCACGTACAGTTTTATAATTTGACTTTAAAACAAATTTAAAGGGGTAACTTTGTCGTCGAATTGACCTCTCAAAAATTATTCTCAATATACACTTAATTATTATTTATTCACCTGACAACAAAAAAAAGTGTATTTTTTTGGTCTTGACGTTAAGCAATGCTTGCGAGGGTTCGTCTAGTTTTATTTGCATCCGCTGGTTTCCGATAATTACAATTTGTGTTTTTGAAGGGTTGATTAAAAGTCTCACTTTATTGGTTTGCACTATTTGTCTATTTCCTGTTTTATTCAAACGATCCGTATAAATAGTACATTGTATTTAAAACTTTTACAAAGGCCACCTGCATAAATAAATATTAACCTTGCTTAGTATTTTGTAAAGAAAACACGTGAATTAAACAATGCATTCTATTAAATTATTTCAGTAGTTTAAATGCGTTTAATTTTTTTTTTAAATGGTCAAAACAAGAAAATTCTGTTAGTTAAATTATTGGTTGCTCTATTTTTATTTTTTAAATATGCTCATCTTACGTGTGATAAATGATCAACGTCCTTCGCCCATCCATCCTTCTTATATTCTTTCTTCTTTCCAATCCTTTAATATTTTGCACTCGTCCTACCCACGATTAAAACTTTTGAGTTTGTACAAAAAAATACCGATGAGAACATTCTAAGAATTTTCTGAATATTTTGGCTGTATCATAATATCAAATTCCAGGCTTATCACTTTGCCTCGAGTTAGAGCAACATTATCAGTTGCTACTTACAAAATGTTTTTTAGCGTTCGCAAGATACCATGAGATGTTCGCAGAACTGAAAGAAAAAGCATCAAAGTTTTCGTTTCATAATTATAGGAATTTCACATCAACTTACTACCCTGTTACAACTTGCTACCCTGTTACAAATTTCACAAATTATATTCTGCGCGCTTTATTGCCGGCGCAGATATTAGATTATTTCCACCTTATTATCTTTGGGGGTCGCAAAGGAAACAATTCTTATTTCATTCTTGTTTGTATGAATATTGACTTTGTAGAAGGCGAGAAATAATGTGATAATTTGTGTCAATCACGCAAATGACCGTCAAGGCACGAATTCTCACAAAATTCTATGCTTGTTATTGCAAGTCAGATATCTTTGAGATCTTTATCTAAGTGTTCAGACTTTCTCATTAAACCATTATCTCGAATTTTAGTATTTAATTTTTTGTTGGTATCATTTAATATTTGCTTTACTTATAATAATGCATAAGGCATATTTGTTCCTTGTGGTCGTTAGTGAATTTTTCAGTCAAGTTATTCTTCAAAATCGAATCGAAGTTCAAATTCGCCATAGTTGTAGTTATCGTTTTTTGTCTTTTCTGAGGAAACTGATTATTTTTGGGCCAAATGCTTTAGGAAAAAAAATAATAAATACGTAGTATAGATGACCGTGTTTGAATTTCGCTCTCCCTCCTCCCCATCAAATTTTTTTTTTTAATGGAACTGTTACTTTACCTTCATAATTTCGCGTCGCCGTAAAATCAAAAATTAAAAAAAAAACTGGGACTCAAACGAGATATTCCTCGTTAAATTTAAGTATGTATTTTGGAATTGTTAGTGCATATATTTTGGAATTGTTAGTGCATATTTAAGCATCTATTTTGGAACTCTTAGGGCATATTTAGGCATTGTTACTTAGTGCATATTTTTGCCCTAATGCGTTTGTTACTCGCGTGCACATTTTGCCATTTTGATAGTGCATATAACCCGATGTCTATTTATTGAGTATGTATTTACCTACACGACAAATTACAATTAACAAGAAATTTATGAAAGTATTTAGTAGGGTCTTTGTATCTCAAATATGTAGTAGGCATTGACGTCAGATAGACCTGCGCTAACTTCTGGAACGTGAGGAACCAGGAAATAAACCACATGATCATTTTAGAGACGGAAACTTTGAGAAGTTTTTTAATAAACGGCTTCATCATTTGTGCATTGACAGTCGGCGAGGGAACAGGGATACTTAGAGTATTTACTAGACGTTGGCACAAATAATAATGTCACTGCTCTGTATTATTGTAGTTAAATTACGCATGAAACAAATAATTCACAAAAATCAATAAAAGTTAAAATAGTTAATTGAATTATTTTTATGATAGGAAATTTTGTGTGACAACCCTAAATTCACGTTTGATGGGGTTTACTCGGGGTGCAAGTGTTTGTTACTGTGGTAAATAAATTATCACTCATTTGTAAAAATGTATAACTAAATACGATAGCAAAATATTCGATCATGGAATTATGCGGAACTTTGTCGCGGAATTTGGAATTTGCAATTACGTGTATTACTGCTCCTAGTAATTCGCGCGCTGTTGCAAAAAGGACTAGTAATTCGTAGGCAAATTTTATTTACGAAGTCTTAATATTAATGATAGAATGCGAGGTGTCTGAAAACTGTCAGATTATATTACTGACCAGTCATTGAATGTCAATAAAAGCTTACTACCACAGACATGAGAAACAGTAGATGGGAACCTAAAGGTAAGGGAAACAATCACGTTGCGTAGTGCGATTGGTTAAGTCAGGGGGAGAGTAATCTCCACCTCATGATAGTCTCCGTGTTCGAGGGTTAAGGCTCTCAAATCCGGTGGTCGCGGATTCTAATCCGGGTCGGAGCAAATTATTTTTTGTTTTAATTAATTTGTGTTATTTCACAACTTATTAATTTAAATAGCATATTAAGATATTCTCAATATCCCCCTGTGAAGGACCAGCAATCAGAAATAAATCATTATTTGAAATGCCTTTAGCCGTGTTTGGTGAGCATTTGTGAATAGCCAGGTACTTCCCCACCTTCCTCTTAACCCTCTACTCCTTTCCCACTACCTTCAGCTTCACAACATATCCCAACTTAGGTTTGTACTAGATATAAAATGTATTTTTTTATAACTAAGTAAAAACATTTTAAAAATGGTGAAATCGTAGTCTCACCATCTCCAGTTGGGAGGGTTGGGAGTTTGCAATTCAGATCTTTTAATTGAGAATGGCTAATGACGTTTCAAGAAACGTTTCGATTCTAAATGGTGGTCTTTGCCCAGGACAATTCTGCGAAAAAATACCTAACTTCCTTCTACTTCTTGATCAAACTTTTCGGTGAGACGGAGTTACTTAAGGGAAACTTTTTTAAATTTATGTGATTATGCTGACATAAATAAATCGGGATAAAATATATACCATTTAGTATCTACCATAAAAAGAAATGTTTTTTTCATGACGACTAAAATTATAATTAATTATTATTACATTAAAAAAAAACATTTGGATTTTACTTGCATGTTATTTTAACGCCCACTTAGAATTCTACATACGTTGTGAAATTTTCACTCGATGTAATGTAATTTTATTTTGTTCATTCGTTCGTCATTTACAACACAAGAACGTTACGTTATGTTTGTTACGCATGTTACGAGGCTTTCAGTGTGGTCGTTATGGTCTCCAATGAATAAATCGTTAGGTTCTATCTTCAAGCCTAACGAGGGAGGGTTTAAAAAATGATGTACGTGATTAGGTCGCTTTAGGGTGCAATTATTATTATTGTAATCCGGATATTTGTTTTAGAAAAAGTGCCATACAAAAACCGAAAAAACTCGTTCAAAGAAAAATAATATGGTCTAATAATGTCTGTTTATTTTTTTTAGTTTTCACCAAAGTACTTTCTTGATCAGATATGATGTTAGATTTACACGGCCAAAAGTATTTTAGTGATTTATTTTTGGGGTGTTATGCCATGTTGCGCTACCTCCTTCTTTAGCCAACGTTTTGGACAGCATTACAGTGTCCATTTCACACATCTGCCCAATGCAATACGGCATAGTACCCCAAAAAATAAATCAATATTTTCTTCACATAATTCAACAAACCTTTAAAACTTCATTAACGAAATGAAAAAAAAACTGAACCATAAACCTAACCCACGGAACATATTTAACATCAAAGAATTATATTTGATTTGACGTACTTATTTCATCACTCTTCATGACTTTATACCACTTTTTAAAGGTGTGTTGAATTGTCTTTTTGGAGAGTTATCCGGTCATCTTTGATTTTATGTATGCTGAGAAGATAAATCTCAAAGTACAAAATAGGTACCATAATTCAGACGCATAGTGACACATTATATAGATGTTTCAGATTTGCTTTCAACTCAAAGCACAAAATACGTACCATAGTTCAGACGCATAGTGACACATTATATAGATGTTTCAGATTTGCTTTCAACTCAAAGCACAAAATACGTACCATAGTTCAGACGCAGAGTGACACATTATATAGATGTGCCAGATTTGTTTTCAAGTCAAAGCACAAAATACGTATCATAGTTCAGACGCAGAGTGACACATTATATAGGTGTGCCAGATTTGCTTTCAACTGAAAGCACAAAATACATACCATAGTTCAGACGCAAAATGACACATTATTTAGATGTGCCAGATTTGCTTTCAACTCAAAGCACAAAATACGTACCATAGTTCAGACGCATAGTGACACATTATATAGATGTTTCAGATTTGCTTTCAACTCAAAGCACAAAATACATACCATAGTTCAGACGCATAGTGACACATTATATAGATGTGCCAGATTTGCTTTCAACTCAAAGCACAAAATACGTATCATAGTTCAGACGCAGAGTGACACATTATATAGATGTGCCAGATTTGCTTTCAACTCAAAGCACAATAAAGGTACAATAGTTCAGATATATAGCGACACTCTACATAGATGTGTCAGATTTTAGGGTGTCCTAATGTGTCTGAAATATAGTACCTATATTGTGCTTTGAGTTGAAACTGCTTCGGAGCGCTATACCACTCAAATTTAAGAAATGATGCATTTTTTATCTTCTCAGCCTATATAAAAGCAAATAACAGAGTGTCAGAACACTGAGACCTACGGAAGGTCGTATACACAAATATACCTACCCCCACAGCTATGTTTAGTTGAGAAACGGGCATTAGAGTAGATATATCAACATTTTTACTACGCCCTAAGGACAGACATCAAGAGCACGTTTTACGGTGGGGTTCCCGCGACTTCCTTTTACGCTTTCCCTACCTGGGAGAGGGGATGGGGTGTGATGGGGTAGGTGAGGTCTTCATATAAAATTGGGGTAACTCTGGGAACACGTATGGAAAGAGCGGAAACGGTGGAATCTATCGAAAACTGAATCTTTGTGATGTCTTCTGATTATTGAGAATTGCTTTTACGTCTCTGTCTGCAACATTTTTATCAGAAATGTGCGTTCGTTTGACGAGGAGGTCTTATAGAATTCACGTACATAATACATCACTTTGAATTATGTGGTTCTTTATAAAAAAAAAAGAGATTGATATATTTTTCAATATATACAAGGTGGCGCATAAGCCCTCCCACAAATTTATTTGGCAGTAGCTTCGTTCTAAAAAAAATATATATATAATAATAATACTATTTTTTGTAAAGTTCCGTTTTTGTAAAAAAAATACTCATCAAGGGCGCTGTACAATTTATTATGAGTTCCTAGGCTCTATATAATTGTGTTATTTGCAAGAAAACATACCTACTTACCTGGCAGGTCACTTCATGTAAGCACACTTTTATTAGAAACTAGCTGTACCGCTCCATGCGTTGCTGTGACTGCGCTTTTTTTAAAAACAGCACGTTTTACCCATCACAGGTTATATTTATATAGTATAGGTATATAAAAACACACGCGTATTTGAATGGAACGTTTTGCCAAAATTTAAAAAAAACCGGCAAGTACTTTCTGAGATTTAAGATTTTTAACAAACGAATATTTACATAGATTTTTATTTATGTAGATTGTACGATTTTGCACACAAAGACACTATATTAAAAACACTGGACATTGGATTTTTGCATTTACTATTTTATCCTCCATTACCATTAATATTGACCGGTCGGTGGCCGAGTTGACATCGCGTTTGGGTCCCACCCAGGAGTAGTGTGTTCAATTCCTCGGCTGGCTAAGTCCTCCATCACAACACAAGCAACATTTTCAGCTTGCTGTGGTGGTAGTAGGAGATTTTCAAATATTGTCAGGTTGTTCGTAACCCGGGAATGTCTTTCTTTAAAAAAAATAAATATATATATTACCTTTTTCAGAAGATTAGTGGCAAAGGTAGAGTTGATATGTATTTTAAAAGACCTATTATAACACATTTATTCCGCATTCTTGAGGAGTAATAGCGATCCTTGATTTGTCAACGTAATCTGCTTCTGTTTACTTAATAAATATCAAAGTTTTGATGACCTAAGACCATTTGCAAAAACGAGAACATCTTGCGATAGTGTTATGACGATGACTTTTGCCCCATCTGTTATATAATTTTTGTTGTCTGCTAAACATCCTTATTCTTAACCCAACTATTACATATTTTTATACTTCAATGATCCGGAACAGCGCTTCCGAAAATCTTAACCGTTATGTTATTTCACCAAAATAGATTTGATGAGCTCTACCAAAAAAAACGAAAATTTTAAATAAAAATAATAAAATATAATACAAATAATTAATTCAATATTTTGGCGCTATAAGTAATTTAAAAACAATTTGCACTTAACTTATTTATAGTCAATTACAATTCGTGAGCTTTGTGTACTAATTGATTTAAAAAAAAACTCTTCCACTTTCCACACACCTTCTTCGTATTTAGTATTATTTGGTTACTCACACCTACGAAATTAACAATACATTTTAAGGACATACGTAATAGGTATATTAACTATGTATCATTTAATTTGGAACCACATAACTCGTAGTAAAATCAAAATGTACTGTAAATGTCCAAAATAATAATATAAAATTTCCACTGTAACCGGTAATTACTCGAATTCAAAGAAATAAGCAAGATATATTTAAAAGTCCGGCTGGGAAAAAAAACTTTTTTTTTAGTTTAAAAATAAATAAAACTTTTATTTTTTTCGTAACGAATTCCTAGTAAAAATAATAATACTCTTTTCGACAGCCCGTTTCGTTAGTGTCCACCAAGGTTTTACCAATACTTAATAAAAGAATAAAATATAATCATATTTAACAAATATTTATTTATCAGCCATCATCTTCAATCTATCTATCTGTCTTCTATACAAATAAAAACGTAATGTTCGTTTGTTCAAAATTCCAAGAAAGTTCGTCATCGATTGCTTTGAAATTTCGACACCACGTTGCTTTCAAATACAAGGGTGTTTTTAAATATTATATACATGTCATCTGCAGATAAAACATGCCTTTTTAAAAACAGCGCCATCTCTCGGACAAATATGCCAACATCAAACGAGCTATTTTTTATTCTATCTGCACAGATAGAGTCACAGTAACGCATGGCGGGATACAGCTAATTTATTTATAAGATAATTAAAAGCATATTTGAGAATCATTTATGCCTTTTCACCGTGACATGAAGATCAGAAGTTGAAAGTAAATCGTAGCGTTGGCCAAGCTATTAGAAGCCAAAGTTCATAACACCATTGGTGCTAGGGGTGACATTAGTGACCCCTTTTATCCCATTTCACCCCACTCCACCCCTCACTAGCACACCAGCAGTCACTCGTCACTCGAACCAATAATTACCTACTGTTGGTGTTGGTTACAGTCGTTACAGTTGACTAATAGGTAATAGGAAGATATAAATACGAAGCTATTGAATTACACATCAATCCACAATTTGTTGAGGACATTTGATATGTAGGTAGGTTAATAGTTAATCAAAAATGTATATTTATAGATGTTACGTTGGAAATGTATTATTACAAACAATATGGTCTATCTTTAAAGATGTTACGTTGAAAGTGTATTATTACAAACAATATGGTCTATATTTATAGATGTTACGTTGAAAAAATTTTATTACAAACAATATGGTCTACCTTTATAGATGTTACGTTGACAATGTTTTATTAAAAAAAAATAGAGTCTCTATTTATTTAATGGCTTTCGTTTATTCTTTTATTACGGATGTTGGATTATAACCGTTTGGTTAATGTGATATGACAATGTCATTAACTTCGTCCAGATACTCCACACAGCGCACCTGAGCCGTTCCCAACTAGTAAGTTAATATAATATTCTTTAACAATGATCGAAAAGCCCGAATACATTTTTATTGTCATAATTGATTTCATACACTTTATGTTGCCCTTTTTATTTCTTAATTATTTAATTGCTTCTCGGGAATGGCTGGAGGGCGTTGTGTGCAGTGTCTGTAATAAGCTATTTATGTAAGATCCCATATGATATTATAATGCGGGGTTATTACAGAAGCCATGTTCATTATTGATTATTGAAGATGTTATATTGTAGAAATGCTTACATTGTTGAAATTTCGTAAGTTCTTAGTTTCGAAATATTTTCAACAGGGGGATGTTTAGAAGTGGGTTTATCAGCTACTAAAATGTTATATTTTGTATATTTTTATGTAAGTTAGATGTAAAGGGTGTATGTAATGTACATTCCCTAGGAAAACCTCAGAGTCGTATATGAGGGGATCACCAAAGTAATAAGAAATTTAAGAAACATACAGATATCTGTGTTAAATGAATAAGAAAACTGATGTGTTTATTTATGCGTTTTAGAAATATATGTATTTATGTAAGTCAACCAAAAACTCTTTTGTTTTCAAGACATTTTGAAGATATGTACATATGCTAACTTATGGATAAACAACAAATGTTCAGTACGTTCATATAATTATTTTCTATTTTTGGCCTCTAGACCTAAAATAACCACAACACTTCAGAAATTCAAATAATATGTACAATAACCACGTCTTAAATCAGTTAAAATAATAATTCTTAAACATATTTTATCACACACAATAGAAACAGTGAAAAAATTAATAAGCTTTCAAAACTTATCTCTTATATTGTAATCATGAAAGTAATTTCCACAAAACATTGTGTAAAAAGTAAAAAGTATTTTTTCCAATGCTATGAATTTATTGTTTATGTATTTACATTGCCTACTTAATATGAACTAAACCAATCAATTTAACTGTCCTGAAACGGAAAACCTTCCCAGTTGGACATTCAACGCTTCATTATACTGTAATTGTATTTTTTAGTACTTATTCGATTTTATTAGCTTATTTGAGGCCGAAGTGTTGAAGGGTGTCTAAGAAATTGGCAGTAGCCATTTTCTTTCAAATCGCTTTAGGTATTATCTGTTGACTGGTGGTTCTCTATTAAATCTTATTACAGAACACAGCCTGGTGGAATGTCTCCCGTTGCGTTATTAAAGTATTATTTAATGTAATAAATACAACGGGAAAAGTCTGCAGTTAAGGCCTTTATGTAGAATTTATGCTCCACACTTAGTCTGCATGCGAGCTTGAAACACGTATCGGAGCAAATCCTTCTTCACGTAGAAATAGAACATCGCGTGCGAATCACATTATTTTTTTAAATCGTTAAGTCACTGGGAAAACCCTATTTTCTTTAGAACTTGAGTGCGAAAAAAGATAGAACGTTTCTAGTCACGTAATTCAGCTGTAATTCACATATTTAACTATCAATTTTAATAGTGTATTTTTTACTTACTTTTTACGAATTTTTCGCAATAAATCAGAAATGTGTTAAAAATTGTCTTATGTAAGATTACCATGGATTGGCTTAGTTTTTTTTTTAATTTGTTTATTTTAACACTACTATTTCAATCTTCAGCGCTATTTTCATCTTTGACCGGTCAGTGGCTGAGTTTCACCCAGGCGTAGTGTGTTCAAATCCTTTGCTGCCTAAGTCCTGCATCACGACACAAGCAAACTTTTCCTAATACTATGATGGTAGTAGGAAATATTCAAATATTATCAGATTATCAACCTGGGACTTTCTTTATTTTTAAAGAAAAGAAAAGTTGCTTTGAAATCTCCATTTAATTTTAAAAAGTTTCAATTATTAGGTTTAGAACATATGTTCTATCCTAGAGCGCTACGTTGGAATGAAAAGGTCATCATATTCGTATATAATTTAAAATGAAATGAAACCCTTATCTACAAAGTGTGTAATCAATTTGAAATCAAAATCATAATAATTACATAAAATCATCATGATTACATAAAATCATCACAATTACATAAAATCGCCAGAGTTACATAAAATCGTCATAATTACATAAAATCATCATAGTTACATAAAATCATCATAATTCCATAAAATCACCACAATTACATTAAATCATCATAACCATAATTACATAGAATAACACAAAAAAGAATGGTGCACTTTAACTATAAATATCTCGGAATATTTTTTTTCATTCTATACCTGAAGGTATCCGAAATATAAATAGCAGTAAAGATTTTAAAAATAAAAAAAACACTTAAAATATAAACCAAATACTTTAGCATATAAATAAAAATATAACCAACAAAATGAAACATCCCCCCATACACACAAGCCTAGCTTTATTATGGTGGTTCATCTTATGTATTAAATTAGTCCAAATGATTTTTAACAACCGTTAATATGTTTGTAGTTTTTTTTTTATTTAGAAATAATTTTTTGTACCGTTTTCCACCCAAAAATATATCTGAAAACTTTTCCAGAGTTTATTATATTTATAAAAAATACCCCAATTTAAAGTTGTGTGCACGCTGAAAAAATGTGTTTTTCATGTTGAAATAAATTGTACACAGGCCACGCCCACATAACATATTTTAGCCCCTTTTTATTTATGTGAATGTGTTGCTGTAGTTAAATCCTGAAAAGCGCCGAAGCAGCGAAATTCCAAAGTGCCGCCCCTCGACAAACAAAGGTCAGCAGAAACGAAAGGTATTTACCCCCGTGTTCTGACTTGGTTCTCCTGCTTCATTCCAGGGGTCCAACGCCCAGCAACTACGGGGAAAAGATCAAAGCGGAATAGGTGTAAAGTGACTCTGGACGGTGGTGGGTGTTTTATGGCTTTAAAAGCGGTCATTACGCCGTTAATCCGAGGTGTCAGGTTCAAAACAAAAGGTAAACTAAATTTTAAACCGATTACATGATGAGGGTTTATCTTTATGGCGCCCTCGTTGGTGTGCTCCATAGCACTGTGGTGATTCGCTGAATTTGGGTATTAATACTTTGGGTTATTCCCGTTGCGTGGGTAAACGATTTTATATACAGCCTCTACAAAAAATAGCCTTGCTCATATTTCCTTGAAAGCTATAGTTTAAATCACTACAACAAATAAAGGCGAGGAATTCGACAAAGGCTAATGAAACCCACTAAGTAATCATGTGGTCAAGAATACGCCAAGAAAAGAAATCGTGAACACGATGAAAAACTTCAAATACTTTGAATATGTGTTTATTGACAATATATAAAAGACACAACATTTTTGCTTAGTGGCAGAAAGTGCTTTAAAAGACGAACTTCGTGACATGGATTCTCTCGGAATCGTTTGGTCGCAAAACGTCTCTTCAGTATCAAGGATTCAGATCTAAATTGATGCGAAAAATAAATTAATTTAGATATATATAATATTGGTTACATAATAAATTATTATAACGTATTTCAGTTTTATGTGGATAAATTCTGCACTGCTGACAAATTTAATGTGATTTTATATCGTTTAAAAAGAAAGCTTTTTATTTTGTTTTTCGTTAACATCTTCTTTTGATTTATAACATTGTATTTACACTGCTATTGCAGATTACCATATTGAGTAAATTAAAAAGAAAATATAACAAAAACACTGCAGGCAACTGCAAACATACGCTGGTCTAAAAAAGACGAATTAACCGATTTTTCTCAAATAATTCTCAAAACTAAAACTTAACTAAAATAGATTGAAAAGTTTGGTAGTAGACAATAGACAGCTTTCAGTTAAGATTTCAGAGAAAATATTTATACCTTAATTCGTAGTTTTCTCTAGTTTCCATTACCCTCAGTGCCCGAATATCCTCTTTGTATGTTTTCAACTCCAGCCATTGATCTCTGTGTAATACTGTTGTATGACTAGTTTCTTTGATCCTCTCCTCTTTACTCGTTCTTCTGCTGGGATAAAGCAGAAGGTAGAGTAAGTTAGTTGGTACAGTGGAGTTTGTTGGATCTAACACATTACAAGGGATATTTCAATTCAAAGTTTGACGAGGTTTTACTTGGAAAAGGGTCAGGTAAGGAAGCCGGTTCAAAATATTTCGTTTAGAGCTCATATATAATTTTATTTGCGAATATTGAATAAGGTATTATTTATTTATTTATTTTGTAAGAAACAAACAGCTTTTATATAATATGCAGTGATAGATATAAATATACAAGTTAATTGAAGTCAAGCCACAGAAGTTTCTTATGTTAAAGTGCATTAGAAATGAAGTTTTAGTTTCTTAAAATTAATTTGGTGTTAAAGGAAGGGGAGAGGAAGAAGAAAATAGGAAGAGGATAGGAGATGCTGCCGATACATTCCATATTAGCGGTGATCTCCATAGATGGATAGCATCATATGTTAGTAATCGGTTATAATAGTATTTTTTTATTATATATTATTAGTGAAGCCTCTTATTACAGACAAAATTAGAAATCGTATAGGCTCACGCAGTAAGTCAATGTACTATGTTTGTCTAAATAAATATAAAAAATACCAAACATTAAATTAAATTCCCGTGTTATCAAATTTCATCAAAATTTATATCAACATCTCAAAAAAATGATATATTCTTTGTTTATCACTTTATTTGAAATTTTTAAATGAAACCTTCATCTGGTGTTTTCTTGGCTAAAATTTTAAAACGTTGTTTCTGGGTTCAAAGGTTGTGGGTTGCAATCCCAGCAAATTAGAAAAGATCGTACTGTTTATTTAAATATATTAATTTATATTGGTTTGAAAGTGGAATTTTTTTATGCTAATTAAAAAAAAAAGGTTTTTGTTTTACAAGCGCACTTGAAGTGAAATGACACTAAGCTACGCCATATAAATGCCATATTATTATTATTATTACAAGGTTTAGAATTTTTGAAAATCCATTTCGGAATAGCCTTGTTGTTTCCGACGTTTATCTCTTCCTTATTTTCCTTGTGTCTGTTCCCCATTTTCCTCAGTTTCACATTATCCTCCAATCAGGCAAAAAGGCAAGCCTCTCATTCGACTGATTACATATGTTATGTGGTGAATTAATGAAAATCAACTTTAAATACAGATTTTCTAATTGCATGATCAAACAAATTAGCGAAATAATTCATTTATAAAATCATTCCCAACCTGTTAAAAGATTACGACTTGATCGATAATCGTTTGGGAATTAATGAACTTCTACGAGAAACCCATTAAATATTACTTAAGGCCCATTCATTTTAACCCAGAATGATGACGTGTTGATAACCCATTAAAAGCTTGCCATGTGGTGTGTCCTTATAATGAATGCATTATACCAACCCGTACAGAGTACAGTTAGCAGGTGGTACGCAAGAATAGAGGGATGCATTACCATTAAAATCGTCACAAAGGCTCTAGTGGTCTGATGGGTGAAAAACCCATCAGCTGGGACCAAAGCAAAACTTTTCCTGTTGCAATTTCTATCCACGAAACCCACCTAGTCATTCAGTCTGTCAGTGTCAGCGTGTTGGTTAGTGATAAAGCATTTGTATGTTTGGAAAACATAAAAAAGTGAGTAAAAATGCGCATTCTGTTTGTATAAAGCTTTCAATACTGATTAACATTTTCAGTTTTGAAAATAAACCGTTCTTTTTTTACTGTGCGGAATTTCAAAATGATATCAAAGTGCATGTTTTATTTAAAAATAAATAAAAAATGGTGGTTGACACAGACGAGTTTTTATTTGGAAATTATTTTCTTGAAAAACAGCATAATTTTTTAATTGCTTGCGTTAAACTTTTTCATGACTTGTTATGACTTTTATCAAGACTATGCATACTGCTAATCGAAAATTGTACAAAGTGGAATTGGTTACCCCAAGATTTTGTATTTTAGTCATATTTTCAATTAGTAATTGTTCAGCTCTATTGGGGAAACTGGAAAGATTTTTAACGTCTTAGATCACATGTTATTGTAGGTATTTGTGATGTTTCAACAATTTAATTTAAGAGATACTTGCATATAGCACGGTAATTTATGACACATGTATATTAAGAATAATATTTCACTGCATCTAATAATTTATAAACTGCACCTGGCGACTGAAAATGCAATCTTGCACACATACAGGGTGTCCAGGGGTTAAGTGCGCCTACTTTGGGAGGTGATTTTACATAGTGGTAGAAGTAAAAAAGAAAAATTTATTTTTTCGGAATTCCAACTTTTTAAAATTAAAATTAAAATATTTTTCCATAGTAGAAAATTTATTTTCCCGTACAAACAATTCATCTGTTTTTACCTAAAAACTACCTTAAATCGAAAGAATGTCGAATTTATAAAGCCGTGTAATTTTATACAATTGATATTCCTAAATTACCACCATTTCCGCATTTCCAATCTTTCCGTATCCGCTACAATTCCACCACCACCCCTTGGAACACATCAGATATCCTGTCCATATCGAGGTTTGTAAAACAATGGATAACCGACCGACCAGCAAACAGGGTGGATTATAAAACATAAAACTCTGGTTTCCACCCCTTAACCGCACCCGTAAATTCCACCTACCGACCACCCCTCCCCTCCCTATCGCCCCTGGCCATCAGCCACCGTGAGGATTAAAGCCTTCTTCTGAATTTTACGCTTCGTGGAATGCCGGGGAAAAGTAATATTCCAGGATTAGACAATGGCTGTATTTACATGTAACGGATTTTAATTTTATCAATACAATGTAAATGAAAGCTTTCTACGCGAATGTAAATAATATAACTGATATCAGAGTGTTTCTTTTGTAAATGAGATTATTTTGAGTTGTGTTTTAACAATGGTTAAAATAATAATCGATAATAGAAGAAAAGTTTATCATGTTTTCCACTTGGAGTGGATGTTGGAAACGTTAATAAAATTAAGTTAATAATAAAATGGGATCGTTCATAAACCTATTAAAAAATAGTAGGTAAATGTCTAAGTGTTAACTTTACGATCATCTCACGTTATCATTTCCATTCCGAAATGATCCTTTAAAAATAATATAACTTGAAATGTTCCCTAACGTACAGAAAAATTAAATACATACTGATTTCATATATTTAGATTTATGATATTGGAAGAATTTTCTTGTTCAATTACATAAATATTTTTTCTTTCTGAATTTAATTATACATTACCAATACCGAAATTATTATTATTATTATTTTTTTAAATTATTTTATTTCATCAAAAAATTACAGAATATATAATGTATCATTAGTAAGTTATATAACTATGTGTAAGTTGTAACAATGACATTGTTGAAAGAATAATGTTACAATAATAGAGGAGTTTAAGAAGAAAAAGTTTTAGAAGAAAAAGAAAATATGTGTGTAAGAGTGTTATATGGAAATGGCATAATTTATTTTAAGTTGTGCATAACCTGCCTCACTAGGCGAACCTGTATTGAGGCAGAATTTTTAGTTAATTATTTCTCACATTTTGTCTATGGTTTATTATAAATGTTTATTATGGGTTCCTATACAGCGATACAATATTTTAGGTTACATTATTGTGCTTATACACTATACATACTGTAATAACTATCAATGACAAAATGTTTGATAAGGTTACATTATTGTTTGCATAAATACAATATACAATAACTGCCAATGACAAGGCGTTTGGGTGAGGGCGCCAGTATATGCTCGATCATTAGAATAAATCCAAATTTTAACATTTTATTTTAACTCTTTCTGTGTTTGACTCAGTTTAATATTTTCTGGGAGCATGTTGAATATTTCTGTGGTAACGTATCTAAAGATACGTTGACCAAAGGTGGAAGAAAGTGCTGGAACTTGCAATATGTCTTTGTTCGAATTACGAGTAAATCTTAAGTTTTTTTTTGTAAAGCACGTGTTTATTTTTAAAGAGTATTTATATTAGAGTAATTATACATTACTAAACCTAAAATGTAAGTCTACTTACAATAAAACAACTGTCACAAGAATACTTGATAAATGTAACAAGAACAGATCATGCCAACTATAATAAGTCGCAATATCTCTAGCGGAACTTTTAAACATGGGTATGTTCTGATAAATGAAAAACTGTCAACAAAACATCCCCTGTGGTCATGTGTTAAAATATAAAATAGAGTATGTTAATATTAATAGTATATTAATAAATGTACAATAATTACTAGCCATTTAATAAATAAAGTTTCGAAATTTTAAAATTGGAAATTCACATGTCACACGGCATATATTCTGGTCTAGTAATTTGTAATTTCTATCACCTAAGAAATTCTAAAGAAAATGTACCATAGGATTCATATGTCTTGATATATTAATGTGGAAATTCTAACTATACAATTGTAAATGTTCTCCAAAATGCCCTGGAAAAAATCTCAGACTTGTGATGTCCCGAAAGAAAACAATCATCTATTCTGAATGCAATTACTAATGTTATGCAAATTGACCCTGATAATAAATTACATCTTTGCAATTCTTTCAAGGATAAAGAAACCATCCTGTCACTTTGAATGCAATCAACAATGTTCTCAAAATTTGTTTTGACAGCATCGCCATTCCATTGTAGGAATATTATGTACTAAATACACAATTTGGCTGTCCTGAAACGGAAATTCTTCCCAATTGGACAGACAAAGGTTCATGTTGTTTTGTATTGTTTGTAATTTATATATATAAAATAAATAAATAAAAGTTTAAAATAAATCTAAGGTATGCCGGATACGAAAACTGCTAATTACTAATACAAATAATTTATCTCCATTTTAGAATACCTGTTAGCATAAATGATTAAAATAGGAGTTTTAATTGTTCATTGTATTTCATAAACACATTTATAATTTTAAAAAGGCTTCGGATACAAATTCTAACCCCTTAAGCCCCTTAATGACCGCCCTCTCCTCGCCGGAGCTTTCGCGCTGTGTTAAGGCTTCGACGGAAAATGGGATCGTTCAATTTTAATATCAAGTTATTTTTCAACTATTCACCGCGGGTTTTAAGTAGTTTTTTATGGTTAGCGTCAGATCGCGAGGTTAAGATCCCTTCATAATGGTAGATCCCTGTTCATTTTTATTGAGTTAGTTGGATACAAGAAAAGGCACTTTCATTGTAATGAGGATTATAAAATTTCGCCCAAAAAGCCAATTACTTGAATTTTAAAAGTTTTTTCATTACTTTTATCTCAAGTGTAAAAACTTTATTAATTCTAAATTACAACTAGTCATTATCGCCCGGCCAGAGAAACATTATTATTATTATTTCGCGGGTCAATCCCTAGTTTTTGGCAGCTCACGATAGAAATATTAACCGGGGTCAATGTCAACGCTACAGCCTACAGATCCCAGCTTTATAGTGGAGTTTTTTATTTACTTGCATATTATTTGTTACTGAATGGACGATATGGCAATGAGTACTATGATATTTATTTCAAATTTCGATATGCGAATGATTTTCCAATCGAAACATTAAATTTTGCGACGCATTGTGGTGTAATCATTTCGTAACCCTCAAACATCATTTTGAGCTGGTATCATTCTGGAATGGGAAAATTAATCGGAAACATCATAAGGTTATCAATGTGTTTTAGTCTAATCTTCTCGGAATTATCTCTTAATGAGTTATGTCATGACATTATATGGTACCAATTGTAAGTGATGTGAGAATTTAACTATTTAAGGCCAATGCTTAGGTTTGTAGACGGCTAATAAATAATAGGGTAAACAGAAGCCATTCGAAGATCAGGCGGTTATTAGGATCAAGCTGTCCCCTCTGATGGCCCTCTGGAGACGGGGGACAGTCAAATATCCCCCATAAACGCGTGCGTTTTTTTGTTTAACATTTTTCACTTCTTTCCTGTTTTTTATTTTTATTTTATTTGGTGTTCTATTTGTATTTTAGTTGCTTATTTATGTATAATTATTTTAAAATATGAAATGTATTGGATTGTACTATGGCAGTACAAAACCTGTCACTCTTAATCCCAGAATAACTGATTCATATCATCTCATTCTTGAATCTCTATCTCACTCTTTCAAACTCATATATAACACTTCTCAACTGATCTATTTACTACATTGTTTTTTTTAATACATCAATTTGAATTTCGATTTTGTTTTCTCCATTGAATGAATAAATTAATTAATGAATTAATGAATTAATGAATTAATGAATTAATGAATTAATGAATCAAAGGAATCTTGGAAGTGAAAATTAACTCACTTGCCGACATCTGACCGAATTGAAACATAGAAAAAAACTCTTTGTCGATAACAATGCATTCTTTCAACTTCTCGTCTCTGTGGTACTCATGCACACACACATGCACCTTTATGCATTTCTCTGAAGTTGAATGATATTATATCAATTTTCAGAAGTTAATAATACGAAATTAATCTAGCATCCAATTAGGATTTTTAAGTGATTCACTCATTTTAGTCAGTCCGTGGGGAGGAAGGATCAATCCCCAGTCAAACCATTTAAAAGATATATATATCTTTTTATAAAAATAGATGCATGATGTAAAATGACTATTTTTTTCTCCTTGCTTTACGTAATACAATTGGTTTGTCAAACGTAAGACAAATCCACCAGCCATTTTTTTTTCATATAAAGAACATATATAAGAGTATTATACGAGAAATTTTCAAAAATAATAATATGCCTTTATCCTCCTTCTAATAATAAACTGTATGCTACATTAATATAAATTGAATAGCTCTATCACCTTTTCTATTACACCGTAGTTTCAATACTCAATAAATACCTTATCTCTCATAAATATGAGACTTTATTGTTTCCAGTATTTTCCTCCGCATCCCATAACCACGCCGCGTAGCGTTCGGCCTACGAGCTACGGTTCTACGTAGCTACATGACTACGGAGCTTACGGAAGGTTGACACAGAATTCTGGAGGCTTGCCAATTTCAAGAGTGGAAGTAGGTAATGTGGAACGACCCAAATTCAGTCGGAATGAAGATTCTCTTCGGACCTTCATAATTCGAGATTACGGTCAGAGCCTAAAAAACGATAAATTTTGATTTTTTTCGTATTATTCTGAAATTAAAGGTTTCACCGATTATCGAAAATTTTGGAGAGTTTGAATTCATTGAAGTTTCACAATAATTTAATGTTTCCCACAGCTTCTCCATGTCAATAAATAGATCTTACTTAGTCACAAAAAATTCCTAGATTTTAGACAGACGCGGTTACATTGGTGGAAATTCTAATATTTTCGTGTCGGTAAGGGTGCAAAAAAAAATTTTAATGTTTGGAAATTATATTGCAATTTGAGTTTTTGCGTAGCTGCGGATTTTTGATAACCGTTTAGCAAAGGTTTGAGCATAAAATTTGTAAAATAATGCTGTATTTGTCTGTTATTTTTTCCTCAAAGCGACGATTTTGATACGTTCAATGGTTTTGATAATATCATTTTGAGATGATAAATAGCTCGATGGGGGACGCTTCAATAGCAAGCGGCTGGGTGGAGTTAGATATTCACAACGTGTACCAAATTTTACATCCACCACCCAATTTTTTATTCATCCCGTGCAATGTAATGCACATTTCAAACGAATGTGAGTGAGCCAAAATGCTATACTATAATCTGCCATTTATTGTAGTAATATATTTCCGAACGAGGCGCGAACAAGATTGATCGCAATATTATGGAATTACACCCCCCCAGCCACCCACTACCCCATTCCACCCCTCTTATTCTCCCGCCCGACCCACCAAACCAACCACCCCCTCCCTCGTTACGTCACTGCCATATCCCCGGCCCTGAATGGTGGAAATTATTTAAACTCGATAAGGGAAGTTTTATATTGTTTTCTCTTCGCTGTGAAGCCTTATCTTTGCGTCGTTGGTGGAGATCATGATTGATGTTTTTGGTATCGTAGATTAGATGAGAAGAAGTTTTACGAAGGTTTGTAGTAGATCCTTATTGACCGTTAAAGTACGTATTTAAGTGTGATAAATGAACTCTTTATTTTATAAGCGGTAGATTGAATATTCGTTGCTTGAAATAGGTTCTGTAATATTGTAATTATTACAAATTTTTCGGTTACATGTTTTACCGTAATCATTACAACACAATATCACCGAAAGAATGTTTTGTTTAACTAAAAAACTGTACTACATATCTTATAAGCACAAGGTTATGGCAGTTAGAAGGAAATTTCAACAGTTTCATGTGACTATAAAACGTGAAAGTCTCTAAAATGTTGTATTGGTAATAGCGTTTGATTTATGCATTTAATTTTCTTTACTAGTATTTTTGGTCATACTTACGAAAAAAGTGATAAATTACGTACTACCCAAAAACATTTTCAAAAGTTTAGGCGATGCTAAATGATTTACTTTGAACAATATACATACTTTGAAACGAAGGAAGAAAAAAGCAGAATATCTATGAAATTAATTGTGTTTAGTAACCGTAAACTAAACCATGTAACCTTATCTCAACTCTTCAAAATGATTCCAGATAGTAAGTGACTCAAAATATAAAAAAGTTATGTTGTAATTTTTTTATGTCCTTATGCGTAAGTCTATAAATTATTCCCCAGTCCGCCGAAGCAATCTTTAAAAATCGCAGAAAAACCCGCCTGGCTCTTCATATCCCAACTTTTGTAAAGAGCCCACTTTATTTATAAAAATGTTCATCCCGACATACAGCCATAAAGCATTGCCATTCCTGGGCATGACAGGCCAGCGAAACTTTCCGAGACAGTTGGAAATATGACAATAATCCCTAATGGGCGCTTCTTCCCGTACTTCTTTTCGTCCCTACGTCTACTTCTTTACGTTTCTACCACTTCTCTCAGTTTCTACTTTCTCTCTCTCTCTCTCTCCGCATTCTCACTTCTGAACGCCTTTTGTTGTTCCTAACAGAAACATCGAGAACAATGGGAATATCTGAAATGCGATAAAAACGTGAGAAATATCACCGTCACACTGCTGAGATAGCGATGACGAGATGAGCGTATTAAATACAATGGACCACGGACAATACAGATAAAATAAACCTGACATATTTCCAGTTGATGAAATTTCAAATAAATAACTGAAAATGTGTCTTCTAGCGGACATTTACTGACAATCCACAGCGTTGCATTTCTTATGTAACAGCATTTCAATCTAAACCCTAAACATGTGCATGTTTACGTATATTTACTTAAGTTCAATAACAATCATGACATAACTTTGTTAAAAAAAAAGCATTTGCAAATAAATAACAGCAAATATACGTACATCTACTTTTTATGTTCATTATGTAACATTTTATTTTCAATAACACTCATGACGTGACATTGTCAAAACAAAGCATTTTCGAATATAAAACAGCAAATATACGTACATCTGCTTAACATATTAAGTTCAATAACAATGGTGACATGTATCGTCAAAACAAAGCATTTGAAAATATAAATCATAAAATATGAAAAAATAAAATATTTAGGGCGCATTGCATTTAAAGGGTTTGTCGAACATGCTATTAATACATTCAATCAACAAGCTTTATTTGGACCTTAAAAACGATTGAAATTCAAATATCAAAATTGTCTAAAACTTTTAATTACAGAAGATGGCGTTATTATGTCCCGTTAAACCAACAACAAATAATAACCGGAAGATCCATTTCCTTGCAGGGAAATTGATCATTTTAATATCCGACACTGCCGCTAGATGGCGGCAGGTGCGTCACGGAAATAGAGCCTGGGAAGGCTCTACTTTCTAATGAAAAACATACGGAACATATTCAGGCCTTTGCAAACTTCCATTAATATTCTACGCCTAGTCCTGCCATGCTTAAAGGAGATTTAAATATAAACTGAAAAATCCCCTGGTTAAATTGAGCATACAAGAATAATAACGGATGAATTCTGCAAAATTTTAAGTGTTATTTTTAAATATTCAGGAATTTAAAGCATATAAACCCCATAATATATATTATATTATATTGGATATATGCGAAGCGGACGTTTATTGTGCTTTATAAGACTGTTACAAAATGTTGCCATATTTTATTTTTATTTTGACAACCTTTTGGTAAAATCTTGGGTCTGGACATTAAGTCCTGGGTTCGATGCTGACCAAGTGAATAAAATTTTGTTTCATCTACTCATAGTGTTTATTTTATACACGGTTCTAGGTGTCTTTATTTCTCAGGCTAAAGTAGCACTTCGCTACACACTTCTTCCCTTTTCTTCAGCACAAATTTCTTAGATAAATAAGTTTTAAGCTCAAGATTCCAATTGAATATATTATTTATGTCAGTTTGATGAATCAATGGCATTTAATAACGTTGTCTGACTGGAGAATTATGTCATACCTGTTTGTATTACACAGAGTCATTAACAACTCAATTGACCGCCCTGCCGTCGTCGCCACTATTAAATTCCGTGTGCCGACTAGGAACACAAGACAAAATGTAACATTCTTCTGCAATACATAAATAACCACTATCAGACACACTCACTAACTAATAGGACGTATGATCTGGGCAACAAGTTTGGGGTATTATTGATATATTTGCTGACTCCATTTATAGAATCAAACGTAATCTATATCATCACTTTTTTGAATCATACAAAATATAATAGTGTTAGTAATTTAGTTTTCGTGATTGGTATTATATGTTGAATTGTTCTAGTTTTTATATTATTTTATGTTACTGTTACATGTTTTACTAATATTGTTTCAAATTCAGTTTATCGGACGTTTCATGCCTTAAAAACTTTGTGTATAATTTTCGATAGCTCACTTGGTATATTTTGTTTTTAAAATCCACGTAAAAGCCCAGCTGGGCTTGAAAACCAAATAAAATAAAATAAAAATTCAACCTCTTGACCAAATAATGAGGTTCCCATAAAACCACTGTCTCTAGTCAGTTTGGACACTTCTTTGTGCTTTATCTCGTAAACAGCAATTTAAATCATTATCATTATCTACCTTCATCTATTATCAAACCTCTGCTGGATTAGGGTCACAAAGTCGTGAGACATTTGAGATTTTTTTAAAGTTTTATTTAATAAAGAGATAATGTAAACCAAGCCCGCATAGAGAAAAAAATATCTTTATAAAAGAAATACATTCGTTTTACGATGTGTTATTTACTGTTGAGAGTGAATATTATGTAACTGTATTTTTTCAAAAGGTAAACATAATAAATCAACATCAAAGCAGACGTTTGCATATTTTCCGTTTCAGCGCTGGTGAAAAAATTCATTGGACATCTTCTGTCATACATTTCAGACCTTATGTTACGTCATTGTTGTTTTGAATGTTGCGGGTTCAAACCTTAATGGAGAAAAAAAATCATTTCTATGAAAAAACAATATCATTTTACTCTATATTATTCAGGATGTCTGGGGATAAGGTTTACTAAATTCGATTCTACAAGATGGTAGAAGAAAAATACATTAAAAAATAACTTTTTTTTCTATACAAAAAAAATATTTCTAAAATATTATTTCTTTACTGAAATATTCTTCAAAACATTGGAATTTCGAAAAAGTTATAACCATCTTTTTATTTGATGAATAACCTTCCCAAGGTATTGCATTTTACCCCCAAACACCTTGTATATCATAGACGAAGAAATAATACAGCCTAAGCGACCTAAAGTCAAAAATTCATTTTTTAATGACATTCCATAGGCAAGCGAATTCCGCTAATGGCCGTATACTTAGTTCATAGACATAGACTACCACTAGTTCATAGACTATCACTAGTTTATAGACTACCAATAGTTCATAGACAACCACTAGTTCATAGACTACCACTTGTTCATAGACTACCAGTAGACATGGAGCACAGCGGCAAGTGAAAAGCCTTTTAAGACCCGGCATTTTCAATTTTTACCGATTTATAAGCAGTTTCTCGCTAACTCCTTAAGTCTTGAAGTTCCAAAAAAAATAAATGTTATTTTTGAAGATTATATCTATACATTGGTTTTTCCGAAACGTTAACTATATGAAATTCCTCGATAGAAAAAAATCGCAAAGTAAGCTCCGAAACTTATTAAAAACACGTTTTGTTCTGTTATTTAATATGTTAAAGGAATGAAAAAAATTTAGAGTGTATATTTAAATGCAAATATAACTATAACGAGAGATTTTTGCTCTATTTTAAATGTGTCGTGTTTTATTAAATATTTTCACAGCAGTCGCTTACGTCTGTTCATTTCAATCGCGTTAAATGTTAGCGCGCTCTCTCTAACATTAGGATTTACATAAGACCATTTCAAACATTCGTCAGTCCCCGCGCAGTCGGCAGGCATAGTGGACGTGTGTCAGAATTTTTGGCATCTAAAATTACGTGATTTATTGCAAATAATATTTAATTTAAAATATTTGAATATCTTATTTAACGTGAATATTGCATTTATCGGTTAAATAATATTGTTTTTCAAAAATGAGAAATAATTAACAAACATAAATGAAATCTCCAAAGGCCGCGGCTTCTGTACAAAAGTATACCATTTTTTTACGATTCGCCAAAAATTCGTTTGCCACAAGGCAATGGAAGCTGATTGTTCTAAAACTGTGAGATTATTTCTTGAATGAATTCCGCAGTCGTTTTTTCCCACTCTGGAAATATTAGAGTAAAACACGTCAGGTGTTTAACAAATACTGGTTATTCAGACTTTGCCGAACATTTAATTAATACTAACCATACTTTTGATAAAAATACAGGAGTCAAAATTATAAATAAAAATAAAATAGGAATACGCCTTAATAATTTAGAAGCATTAGAAATAGTAGTAGATTGAGATCAACCGAAACCGGTAGACGTTTATAGCAAAATAAAGTGGTTTAAAACCAAAAAAAAATATTTTGAATAACGTATTTAATTCAAATGTATCTATCACGTATACTTTTATAAAATTTACAAATATCTTTATTAAATTCAATATTTATTTAAAAAAGAAAAAAGTGAAGTAAAGCAAAAAATCGAGTATTAGAAATTATCCTCAAGGGACAACTCTCTATTACAAAACATATTCAACTTTTTCAAGTTGTTTTTATAATTTTATACTTTATATTATTTTTTAGATTGCGTCCATTTAAAGACATATTTAATGCATTGATAACTGTAAAAACCGAGTAAGTTTGTTTTGTAATGGCCATTAAATGATGATGATGTTTTTGTTACGTAACTCCACACAGGATGCAGGTAATTTTGCGTGATTATACAAGTAAAAAATAAAATGTTAATTTTTCGAAATTCCAACGCTTTAAGGTCGATTTCAGGTAAATAAGTTAATAAACTAAAGGATAAATAAATATTTTTCTATGGAAAAATATTGTTCTATAGGAAAAAACACAATGGATTGGTAACCCTATACGAACTCTATGACAAGTAAAAGTGGTGGGCGTCGCCCATCTACAATCCGAAATGCAGAATGCCGCGTCTTAAGCTACAAGCCAAAAATATGTATATTCTTTGTTTGCCTTATTACGTGACGAATACACAGGTAATAGGCATTAAAATCGCTTGGAAAATGGAGTCAAGAAACACTCGATTTCATGCGCAACAGTGGTTTTTATTTATTTTGTAAAAAAAAAAAAAGTATGGACAGAAGAAGAGATGCCCGAAGAGTGGAGACTAGGAATTGTTTGTCCACTACACAAGAAGGGCGACCAACTCGAGTGCTGTAACTATAGGGGAATAACGTTGTTAAATACCGGCTATAAAATTATGTCTGACATCTTGTACAAAAGATTGCTCCCAATGTCTGAGGAAATTATTGGCAACTACCAATGTGGCTTCAGGCCAGGCAAATCATGCATTGATCAAATTTTCTCCTTGAGACAGATCTTAGAAAAAACGTTAGAATACAATGTCGAGACTCATCACCTCTTTGTAGACTTCAAGGCCGCGTATGACAGTATTAATAGGAACGCATTGTATAATGCAATGAGTGAGTTTGGAATACCGCGTAAGCTGATCAATCTGGTGAAACTGACAATGACCCCAGTAACGTGTAGAGTCAGGGTTGGCAGTGATCTGTCCGAACCATTTGAAGCGCTCTACGGGGTGAGACAAGGAGATGGATTGGCCTGCCTCTTATTTAACATAGCCTTAGAAAAAGTTATTCGTGACTCAGGCATTGAGAAAAGAGGAACGATATTTGACAACTCTGTGCAACTATTGGCTTACGCTGATGATATCGACATAATTGCGAAAAATCCCGATGATTTACAAGACGCCTTCATAATTCTTGAAAGTTCTGCCAAAAATATGGGTCTTGTAGTAAACCAGCAGAAGACCAAATACATGGCCGTAGGATGTACCCAACAAACCCCATCTCTCGTATGTGGAAGCCAAAATTTTGAAACGGTACCAAGATTCACATACCTGGGCTCCCTGATAACAAACAATAACAACACTACAGAGGAGATCCAGAAGCGCATCGTGAATGCAAACCGCTGCTATTTCCGCCTACAAAAACATATAAAATCCAGACTGCTTTCCAGAACCACCAAGGTATTAGTGTACAAAACACTAATTAGACCAGTGCTTACGTACGCAGCCGAAACGTGGGTTCTAACTAAGAAGAATGAGCGAGCACTGGACGTTTTTGAAAGGAAAATTTTGAGGCGCATCTTCGGACCGGTTCTAGAAAATGGATTTTGGCGCAGACGTTATAACAATGAGCTCTATACTCTGTTTAAGGAGCTAAACGTCACAAAATTCATAAAACTGGGAAGACTTCGGTGGCTAGGTCATGTGGAGAGAATGACCGAGCATCAAGAACCAAAGTCCCTGCTGAGCTCAAGACCGATAGGGAGAAGGAGCCTGGGAAGGCCAAGGTTAAGATGGAGCGACAACGTCATCAAAGATTTGTCTGCCTTGGAGCTTCGAAACTGGAGAGAGCTGGCGCGGGACCGAGATGAGTGGAGGAAGACTCTTGAGGAGGCCAAGACCCACCAGGGGTTGTAGAGCCAAAAGTGATGATGATGATGATAAAAATTTATAAGTACGCAAAAAATTAATCAAAGGAAACTGTCACAGATAATCTTACCCATAATATGTTATTTTTTAAAAGTTGATTCATTTGTGCATTCATACATTTTTATTGAATAAATACATTTTTTAGTAGCTTACATTTATATTTTATATGGAGTAAATAATTTTTTTATTTGAATTCTCCTCAAGCGAAGCGATAGAAAAACCGTCAATTTAACTAAAGCATATTTTTTGGTTTTCATAATGTACACCAATTCGTTATAAAGATTAATCAAAATAGTGATTTGGCATTAAGCTTCGCCTTAACGGTTAAAAAATTTGTCCAAAAAAATCATTTAATAAGAAAGATTTATTATATATAAAATAAATTAATAAATAAAAAATATATAAAATGTGGACAAATACTTGATAATTTTTTTTAATAAACAGTATTTATTTTTAAAGTATATTATTTTTCTAGTAAAACGTGATCTTACTCAATACGCATCTAAAGACATCAACAAAAAAAACTTTAAAAAAGAATTCTTATTATATGTACCTGTATATTTTAATAACTGTATATATACTACGAGAATAACTCTTGCAAAAGCGACTTAAAATGTTAATAAATGATGTTTTTTTTACAGCTTATCCGTAAATTGTTATCATTTTACATTTAGTAATTCTTCGTGACTTCACAAGTCTTCCATACCTTCCTACATAAGACCACAATGTACTGATATGAAATATTGTTAATTTATTAAAAAATCAATTATTCGGTTCCCTGTTAAAAGCGGGACTAGAGGCCTATAACGAATGATTACTTTTGAACTATCGGTAAAGCAAAGTAAACACGTTTTGAAGAAGTCGGAACACGTGTTCTTACAAATAATAATATTTTCGCATCTCATTCATTATATTTATTCGGACAAGGCCACCTGCGTGAACACGTGACCAGATATATTCTGAATGACTAATATTTTACTAGGAAATTGTCACATTTATAACATCTATGTTTTTATTTAGTATATTAATAGAAAAAGGAGTTCTCATTTTTCTCCGTACAGCTTCAAAACGGTTTATAAATAGCTTCGTGACACATTTCCGGCAATTCATCTGATTAGGTGACAAAATCGACATGACAGTGTAGGTTTTACGATCCAATAAAAATGGAAATTGCTAATTTGAATAAATTACGCAAAAGCTGGAAGGGGAGGGGTGGTTGCGGGGAGTGAGGGGATTTTCCGTATCTGGGAATTATCGGCGAGTTGTGATTGGTCGATGGGTCCCGCGCAATATTTCATATCCCGTTCGAAATTCGAATAATCAAATTACTTTTCGTCAAAGCGAATCCAAAAATGCGCCCGTGATGGCGGCGTAATATGGACTATTGGAGTTGAAATTCCATTGGTATTGAACACTGATGAGATAAGTAGCTAGAAATATGCTTTGGGCGTGTTCGCGTGACCACAGCAAGCATTATCCTTACCTACTACGTTTTCACATGTTGAAATTCTTTATTGAACAGAAAATCAATTATGTCATTGAACTGCCAAATTGGCGATATCCGTTTTATTTCTCAATGTGAATATTATATCTGGTCGGTGGTAAAGAACGTGTCAAGTACACGGTGCTTACCAGTGCCAATTTTTTTACTAATTTAGATAACCTACAATGAATTTCTGCATTCTGATGTCGGGGTTCATTATTTATTTAATGATTTCTATCAAAGATTAAATAAATAAATTATAATATCATTCATTTGTGACATCACGAAAATATTGCAATGGAACGAGCTGGGCTGATTTGAACTATCCATTTATTTGTCAAAAAAATTACTAATACACCATATCCTGTGATAGGAAACGAATATTCATTGAAACTCGGAAGAAGCCAGTATTTCAAAAGTGAGGATAAGGTATCTGTGAACCTACAGAGGGTAAGAAAAAAAAAGAAAATTAAATAAATTCGGAACTAGTGTAATATACTCATATTTATTTTCAGTTTGCCCAAGATATTTCTGTGAAAATTCTACCGTTTAAAAGCCAAAAGATCAACTCACGCTGAGATCATTTCACAGGTTTACAACGAACCAAAGTAAATTAACCTAAATACAGGGTGTATCGGCACGTACCCGACAAACTTTAACCAGCTATTCCTTAGCATATTTGGAGTAAAAAATCTTATGTGCACTTTGCTGTCCGGTAACGTTTTTTTTTAATAAAAAATTTACTATTCATATTTTCACCACATGTCACCACTGTTTTATCCTTTGTCAAAGTTTGAAAACCCATCTGGCAATGTTTTATTCGAATTCCGTTGAATAATGCACGTGTGTACTTATATTGGCGCACTTTTACAATCACAACAAAATGGCACGGCACCATTTGTCTCATTTTTAACTATTATTATTAAGTGTGTGCAAAAGAGCGAAGACGCTTTTCGACATACTTGCTTATAACAGCTGTTTAACACGAAAAGCAATGCCAATGACAGTGATGTAGTGTGGAACTTTATTTTTTTTGTTTTTAATTGAAAAAAAATGTAACCGGACAGCAAAGTGCCCATAACATCTTTTACTCCAAATGTGTTAAGGCACAGCTGGTTAAAGTTTGTCGGGTTAGTGCCGATACATCCTGTATATTAGGCACCGAAAGATTTGGTGCGTACGGTAGGTTTAGGCACTCCAAACCAGAATAAATACTCTCAGAATCAGAGTTGAAGCTTAGCTTAAAATGGCTTCAACTTGTTAGTAGTATAAATAGACAGCCACAATGTACTTCCAACCCTCTTCTTACTCTCGCTATTGTCCTCTCTCGCTTCTTTCCGCCACGCAAATCAACCAATATTGGGGTTAAATGGAAACCTCACTTTATCCAGTAAGTTTTGTATGGTGGCTAAATTGGAACGCATTGAAGCGTCAATCGGTTAATTAGTTATCTAGAACTGTATAAGAAAGTGTGTCTAATTCATGGTAATCATCTATTATAACGTAATATTAAGATTAAGGTCGATTTCACAAATTTTATTAGTTTATTTTAATTATTTTACCACGCCCAGCTGAAAAAAAAATAAGACAAGGCTTAACTTAGATATTAAGCTAGCTGGAATTAGCTGGGGATGCGACGCCAACACTCTCAGAACAGCATCCATTGCCCTGGTTTTCTCAACGGCTGAACACTGTGCTCCAGTATAGGCTAGAAACGCCCACACTTCCATGGTAGACGTTCAGCTTAATGCCACGATGCGAACCATCAGCGGGACTTTAAAATCTACTCCTCTTCCTTGGCTCCTCGTACTTGGAGCCAAGCATAACCCCGCCAAACATCAGGCGAGAAATTGCAACACTGAGGGAATACAAGAAGGCGCTGCAAAAAATTGCAATACTTTTTACTTTGCACGAAGATGTCGTCTCCCACCCGGTATGCCACTTCAAGTCCCGAAAGCCCTTCTGGGCGGAAGGAGAGAGGCTCCTTCGATTACCTCTCACCCCAGAAGATATGTGGAAATTTGTGTGGCAAACGGCCAACGTAGAAAATGCCCACCTTATACAGGATCCCACCGAGAGACAGTCTGGGTTCTCATTGCCTCGCAAAACCTGGTCCGCCATCAATAGGTTAAGGTGCTCCCATAGCCGCTGTGCCCACATGATGCACAGATGGGACCTTAAAGAGTCGGCGATGTGTGAATGTGGTGCGGTTCAGACATTCATTCCCCGGTGGGATTGATAAGGTTCACATGGCGATGCCTGAGGCCCTAGACTGGCTCGCAGATCTAGATGTCCACCTCTGACCCCCCACCATATGAAATAAGAAGAAAAAGACGTCCAGCTGAGCTTTTACGTGTTTATTTTTTAAAGACAAAGAACATATAATCAAAACAACAACAAAATAAAATACTGTTCGATGCACGATGGAGAAATAGTAAATAAGGCAATAGAAAGATTCTGAAACATTACTGGAAACACAATTAAAGAAATAAGTCGATAGAACATCCGAAGTACTCAAACTATCTGTCCACTAAAAAAAATGTTTTTTTTCTAAAAATGTTGATCTTGTATTCTAAATATGATGTTGAAAGGTGAGTATTTTGATAGAGTCTGCTCGTGATAGTGGAACAGGCCGATTTTAAATTGTAGATATATTTAGTAGTAATTACTAAGTATACTTTTAATCAGTATAGTTAGTACTAACAGTAAACTAACTAGCAAGCGCTAGGTCACGTGTTCAATTTTATTTGATCGACTGAAAAATTTTTTTACATTTTTTTTTTTTAGACAATGTGTAGATAGTCCCACGAAGCTGCCACATGGCTGCTTGTCTGCAGGTTCTATCTCAATATACAATTATAATACAATATAAGTCTCCCGTTATATAAAATAAATAACAGACTCTTACATACAATCATAGAACTCACTAAATCGTCCCAAGTACACTAACACTTTGAATGACAATACGATTATTACACAAATTACTCCTTTAAAATAATATTTAGTATATTTGCGGCACGTTCCAGAGTGGAAGATATTCTTAATATAGAAACGTTAACAAATAATTGTAAGCAATAATTAGTCGCCTGAAATATCAAAATAAATTGAAAATATCTCTCGAGTAAAAATAAATGCCGCCAACGGGAATTGAACCCGTACCTTCTGATGTCCGGTCAGGTGCTCTGAATCACTGAGCTATGTCGGCCATTTATTTTTACTCAGGAGATATTTTCAATTTATTTTGACATTTCAGGCGACTAATTATTGCTTATCCTTTATGATATGCATAAAACCATGTCTTATAAACATTAGTTTATCATTAATAAAATAATAATAATAATAAAAACGTTGCTTGAAATGGCTTTGGCCCTGTTTGTTAACCATATCTGAAGAGCCAGGTACTTCCCCTTCCCTCTACCTTCAGCCTCACAACATATACCAATTGGGGATGCCATAGTCTCACTGGGGGAGCAGTTAGGAATCTTGTGCGGTTTCACATTAAAAAAAAACTTATTGTACTAATAACTATTAATGCTAAATTTGTTCTGATTCTCTTGAAAGGTTTTTTAATTAATTATAATTTGAAAACAATTGGTAGGTAAATGCCCACCAGGAGCAAAGTTTTATTTTTATCTTTAACGAAAGACACTTCTGGGTTACGAATAATCTGAGAATATTTGAATCTCCTAATACCACCACAGTAAGCGGAAAATGTTGCCTGTGTTGTGATGGAGAACTTATCCAGCCGATGAATTGAACACACTACGCTTGGGTAGGACCCAAACGCGATGTGAACTCAGCCACAGACCGTAAAATGTATTTTTTCGTAATTCCGATTAATGCAATGTAATAATTGGATGATTTTTCCTGAGATAAAAATCACCTTAGTTCTAGAAATACCAAACACTAATATAGCTTTTGACATTAAAGTTCCGTAGTAAGCGTTCAAAAAGAAGATGATTTGAAGAGAAGATATATTATAAATACGAATGTTGGAGGGACCTCGTTAATATAAAATAAAACCATAATAATTAAGCAAAAATTGTTGAATTAGCTCATTGGTCAGAGCACTTTCCGCTCAAGGAATAGGTCCTAGGTTCAATTCCTAGATGCGAATGAATATTTTTTTGTCTTTTCTGTTCCACGTCTTTCGTTTGAGAGTCGATAAAATTGACTTTATTGATAAAATATTACAATTTTATGTTTTACTCATTACGTCATTCCACTACAAAAAACATTATATATATATATATAAATCATCTAACGGCAACTGAGAAAATTGGCCATTAATATATTATAAAATATTTCATGCAAAATAAAGTAAATCGAATACAAGTCACTCAACTTCCCACCGTTGGAATTGAGTTGAGTCCTCGTGAGATGTTTGCATTCTACTCCGCGTATTCAAACATCTCCCAAATTGTAACCAGCGGTTGTAAGCTGCTTGGAGCCTGGCTTACCTCAGCGAGTATCCCCCTAAGGCAACCAAGCTTGTAGAGAAAGGGGTAGATTGGTTAGCATCGTGCATTGGATATAACAACATAACTACTATCGATGGCTTAAAGTATTGTATACACACAATGGTATCTCCTCTTTTTGGCGAAAATGAGTTACGAATTCCACTATATCAATTAGATTATTAGGAACATATTATGCCAACGCGTCAAAATCATATTTTTAACTACGTTTATTTCGGGAAAATGGTTAATGCATATAAAATATTTTCAAGTGTTTTTTTTTATTTTTTTTTTCAGAAATGTGGAGAGGTTCCTGCAATCCTACACATCCCTTAATATAAATACTTTAATACATACAAATTTAATTTATCGATATAAAGTTTAACGCATTTAATTTTGAAGGTGGTCAAAAGAAACAAACAAACTATTTATACTGACTGCTTATAAACATAATATAACTATCAATGGCTTGAAGCTAAGATATTGTATCTCCACTTTTTGGCGAAAATCAATTATGAAAATCCAAATTCCTATTATATATTGACATATTTCTGAATATCTAATTTAAAAAAAATTAAATTTAAAAATTTAAGAAACTCAAATAAAGTAGTTTATCTTGAAATGGTTTATGAAGATAGTCTTGTACTACTTGCTGCTTGCTCTTAGTACCTTGAAGGCGGCCAAAAAAGGCACTGAAAAAAGACAATTTTTTTTACATTAACCCTATACTATAACCCTATATTTCCCTCAGGGCCTATGTCATCTTTGGGATGCTATGTGGGGGGTCTTTTTAAAGATAGGTAGGTGAGGAAGTTCCAGGAAGGAAAAATGTTTGAGGGGTGGGTAGAAATCTAGTGATCAGTGTATCCAGGGGTGATGATGATGATGAGTGACGAGTGAATGATATATCCCTCCCGCTACGGTGCAAGGCGAGGGGGCGAGAGAGACCAGTCCGAGAGGTCAAAGGGTCTCCCCAAACCAGCCTCTCCCGATCCGGCATGCCGCGCAGCTGGTGGGCAAGCGCATCCTGAACACACCTCACCCGATGAACCCGGGCACCCCGGCTAAATCACCTTTGGGGTAACCTTTTGCAGAGGTGTTGGTTATCCAATAAATGGTTCTAGAGGGGCGGCGGTACCTAAACTCACCTCATTGAAGCAATGCCACGAAAGTAAAAAAAGTCGAATCGCTAATATTCTTTGTCGTGGCCTTAAACAGAACATAGCGAGGATATAAATTAGTCCAATAAATTAAGTAAACGTTCATTCAAAATAGAAAAATGGTCAAAGTGATGGCCGCATAAAAGTAGTTCGTTTGAGTGGATTTGAGAAAGTTTCATGACGCGGTTAGCTTTGATGTGGTTATGCGGCCGGGTAACCTGCTACTAGTAAATGTGAATATATTTTATTCCGTTTGCAACACTGGTGTAGAGTTTTATTTCGACATTATTATATTGTTTTATGAAAATATTGACAGTAGATATTACAATAGTTATTAAATTCAGATCGGATTGAAGCAAATCAAACCGTAACTGGTATATATTAATTCATTTAGGTTGGTTCTGACTACGTGAAATCTGTAACATTAATTTATCATGGTGAATAATGAAATGTGTTCATTATCACCAAAACACATTTTTTTAAATGCAGGAATATTAATAATTTCTCAACAAGTTACTGGAGATTAATCCGTAAACTGCACATCTCTAATACTTTTATCAAGTTCTCCTGGATGTATTATTTATTTTTACAGGAGAAAACTTTTTACTATGCTTGCAAAAAAGTGGCATATGCATATAATGACGGAAGAACTTATAGGTAAATTATTATTATTTATTCTTAATATATTTCATAATGTATTGAATTTATTGTACCACTATCTTTATAACACATCAGTTAACAATAGTTGTACGTTGCTTTTCAAAATACCATTTACCGAAAGTCAAAAATATCCTATTGTTATGTTTCTAAAATATAAAATCTATTTGAATGGTCAAATAACATACCTACGAAATGTCTACTTTGAATTTTACTAGTAGTCCTTGTCCATAAAATATCCTGCTCACTCTCCTATTAAACTTAACGGGTCATTTCATTTACAGCACTAAAAACGCTTAAGCTTAATATAGTTAAGTCCTTTTTAATCGTTGGCCTCAAAGTTTATCAGTTAGATTCCGTGTCTTGGGGATGAGAAAAGGCTTTTGGTTAGGTTTTCATCCCTTAAAATTGGTCGAGTGTTTCATCGCTAGGGTGAAATGAGAGGGACATTTGGGAATGGAGGAACCATTAAGAGTTAGTGACAAAGAAATAAATTACATGATATTATCACTTACCTTTTCATAAATTACGTTATAAAGATTAGCTTGAAAATAATTTTTTATTACTATTACTATTTGTGTTACCTTTTATTGATTATGTATACAATATAATAATATTTTTGTGCTAGAGACAGAAGTAAAGTTTTACATTACAGACGGGGTACATATTTTTAGTGTAAACATAATATTACTTTAGCTAAATCTTTCTGGAAATTTAAAGTGCAAATTCGAATAAACCCTTTCGAAAAAACGGATTTGACAATTTTTTTTATTTACAAAATCAATAATAATTCTGACAATTTCATCGGCCTTACAGTTAACAAATATGTGATATTTTTTCAATGTACACATTTTAATACGTGATGAAAGCTTCAATTAAGAGATGGCGTCATTCTCACTTCACAAATGTGCATTTTACTTTGAACAAAAAACGTATTCTCGATGCATTAGCTGTACTTTGTTTTAAAAATACGAGAACCTTGCGAAGAAGCTACATCAGGTGGCACATAATCGATTTGAGGCACTTTGCTGATAAGTTATAAAAATGGATCATCCATCAAACAATTTATAAAATTAATCATAATAACGAAGCGAAGGCAAACAAAAGAAGGTAAAGGATCGCACGATTATAAAAATATAAATATGTATTTTTAGAATATTTAAAAAAATCAATGATTTTTGTGGAAAATTTACATTAATGCATGAAGCAATTTGAAGTATCATCAATCATTTTTGAAAAATAATTGATGATACAAATTTCAACAGGGCGGTATCAATCTATATCTACAGGTATCTGGGGGTAAAGTGCACTAACTTCACGAGAACTTTTTTACTTCTACATGATGGTAGAAGTAAAAAAGAAAAATATATTTTTTCAAAATTCTTTATTTTTTTTCCCATACTAAAATATTTATCCATAGATGAGTATTTATTTTCCCTTACAAACAACTCAAATTTTTTTACCTAAAAACAACCCTAAAACGTCGGAATGTCGAAAAAAAGATATATTTCTTTTCTAGTTCTAAAATCATGTAAAATCACCCCCCGAAGTTAGTGAAATTTACCCCCGGACACCCTGTATAATATATTATGAAGAACAGTTTTCCGGTTTGGATTTGTTGGTTCGAGGGTTTATTTTTTAAACAAATCTACGGAATATTCCAAGATTGATGAAATTTTACACAATTAAACTTCAAAAGACGATATTTTGAAAAACCATACCCACCCTCTTTTCCCACCTCTTGAAGCAGAATTTTGATACGTCTAGAAGTCTAGATGATATTTTGCACACTTGACGTTCGAAATAAGAGGAAAATAACCGTCTATCTGTCTACAGTTGAAAATATGTTTCCCTTCGAAAATAATGAAAATTATTATTAAGGCGATGCCATACGTAGTAGTGCAAAATCATGTGTTTTTGGTTTGAAAATTTGGTCGCCTAGAAATGTTTCAGATGCTTTAATTAAATACTGCGAGTAGAATACATCTTGGCCTTTGAAATAATCGAGTATTTTTTAGATAAGTCTTTTTATAAGCCCAGAAAAAAATAATGTATAGGCCTATGAAAACTGCTTTAAAGTTCAAAATCTCCTACTTACGAACCCATTTTCGGTTATGATTTTATTGCATAATGTGGAAAATTAAGTTATTTATAAAATGATAAAAAAAAAATATATTTATGCCAGAACATCCACAAAACAAAATAAAAGGCACTTTTTGGCCATGCTTTTTTCTTGCATAAATCAAAACAGGCGGATGGTGTTAAGCGGGAATTTTAACCTTATCGCCATCTACGTAAGGGTTGTTATTGATAGCGGATCAATTTAAAATATTACAAGACGTAGTGCATCGCCTTAATAACTTTACTCGAATTCTCTCTATTTCGTTGTGTTTTTTGTCTCATCAGCCACAGAAACAATTTATAAAAACAGTTGATTAGACTTTTACAGCTTAGCACACTTACTTGTCTTAACAGGTAGCCAAGGGAGGAATTATTAAACGAAAAAAATATATTCTAACTCATATTTTTTTTGTATCCACAAAATTTACGCTAGCGACGACACTGTAAAGTATAAAACATTCAAATAAGCACAATAATTGGTTTTAACTCGACCGTTTTGCATTTCATCTGTCTTTAAATTTGTCTGTACATTCCGTTTCCGTTTCAAGATGGTGGCCGTTTCAGTAAAGTTTTTTTTTAAATGTAAAATCGTCATGATTATTGAACTATCTTCTCACTAGCATTTTTTCAATATTATGGTACCTACCTGCCAGAAGAAACTTTGAAAATGAATTGTCATTTAGACAGTGACGTTTTTTGGATAAATTGTATAATTCTTTGTTTGAAATATCAAAAAAGTAACAAAAAATACATCATCGGTGATACTGCATATCCTAACCAAAAATTGCAAAAAAACATTTGAGGGGGAACAAAAAACTTTTTATTTCCCATAATACTTAAGATTTTGACTTCTCGACGTGTTACTCGTTTAGGTCCCGCGCATCACTCTATTTAGTTTTTTAACTTCTAGCTACACAAGTATGTAAAATGTAACACTTGCGCGCTTTTGAACTAGCTAAATATTTTTAGAATCACGTAGATTTGCTATTTACGCGTAAATGTAAGAACTTTTTTTTTCACACGAGCGGTTAATTTTTATTTACCTGACAAATAAACAAATATTATATTACTAATTTATGCACATTTTGTGCTTGAAACAAACGTTCTTAATTTATTTACACTCAATTGGGCTAGATTCAATCATTTTTTTAAATATAATAAAATACTTCTAAAACTACTGATCAATATCATAAAACACAATTTTTTTTAAACTTTTGCTTCATTAGATAGTCATGAAGCATTACACGAGGAACACGCGTTTTTCGATACCCAGTGTGATTGCAGTAATCGGAGCAATGATAAAATAAATTGTGAAAATTACAAAAAGTTTTACTTATTCTTCATGGGGTAAAACTTTCGTAAAAATTGTGACATTCTGCTGGAATTACATAGTTCCTGCAAATGATTGAACTTTGTTTCGGTGATTTTAAGTCGGAAACTATTCAACGGATTTATGTGAATGTCTTGATAGTTGGCGAGACTCTTACACGTCTAGGTAGGGTTGAATATGCATATTACATACTACCTTATAATCTATAGTTTCAATAGGATTATATTGTAGAAATTATTCGGTTTGAATACGGAAATATTGTTTCCATTGTAAACAGCTTAAACAGTATCCTTAAGGCCCCTGGCAAACACTTTTTCTTTGGCGTCTTGCTCGTAAATACATCTTTGTTGAAATATTATCAAAAAAGGTAAAAGTGGTATTATAAAAAATTCTTAATAACCATAGTGCACCAAAATAATACTTTCTTTATTTCTTGTTCTGCTGTAGCAGCTTTTGGTGGGGCGTAGTTTTTTTTTTTTTTTTTTTTTTTTTTTTTTTTTTTTTTTTAATTTTATTGAAACATATAAACAAGGTAAAAAATGTACGCCGATTGGATTAACATGTGCCCATCAGTACGCAGTTTGGTTTCGCGCGACATCTCATTTCTGCTACTCGGAGAACATACGCGGTATTACAAAAGTTAGATACGTGGATTTGTAGTATCACCAACAATATGGTTTACAATTAAGTAGGTAAGTATATAAGTATCTAATATAGTATAGAAGTATCTACTGAAAAGTCTTATGATTTATTAAATAAGAAACAAATTGAAACATCCTTTTTTGTAGCAGGACTACCACAGTTTACTACTATTATTTTTCGTAATTTTTGATCAGTATTCTTGTAAATAAGAAAGTTTCTTTGGGAGAATAACTCCTGCCTATAATCAATGGGTTCAGTGAAAAAACACTTTATCCTTTGAATGATCATCAATTTACAAGTTTCCTACCTTGTTCAACATTTCTGGCAAAAAATAAATCGTGGAAGGAAATTTTTGCCGTGAAACTTTTTCATGTTTTCTGCTGTAACGAAGAACAGAACTCAACTTTACGGCAGCTTTAGAAAAGTTTAGCAATGTCGAGTTGTAGTTGCCGTTACCGCAGTTAGGTTGGTAATGAATAAGGAGAAAAAAAACTCGGGAAGCCGGGGAATAAATAGGAGGAACAATGCTCTCCCATAAATTGGCTACAGGAAACGAAGTGTTTGCTGATGTTCTCCCCTGAAAGGACCGGGGATGGGTGTCGGGCCCTTTATTAGCTAATTGACGTGGATTACTGAATGCTCAGATCCTTCACAATGACGAGGGAAATTTATATTCTTAGGACGTGATCATGTACGTAGGTACTGTATAAGTAGTTTTACGGGTCTATCGTTTTCGAGATGAGAATTATATTTAATGGAACCCTCAAGCCACGATAAAGACATCGAAAGGTTAACCACTTGGACAATTTTGGGAGATATTCTGTTAGGGCGGGTTATTTAACCATGGTGAGCGTCATTCTTATGGTGCAATGTGCGCATATATTGTGATTGTAGATTGTGTGGTTAACATTGTGATTAAAATTAGTAGCATACATGGAAATGTTTATGAAAAATATAGTATGCCACTCTTCCAGACAGTGATGGGACTCTAAGGGGGTATTTCACTATGTCGGGCTAAATATCTGACTAGCTATCCGTCGGCTGGCTTTAAAGATCAGAATAACTTCGTTATTCAACGGCGACCGTTTCACCATTGTTTCGAGCTTCCGGATAGATAACACTCGAAATAGTCTGGCAACATCGCAAAATGTTTGCAGTTACTCCATCTACTGCCACGGCTGTCATGCGTCACAGTCCGCACACCGCGAAGTGTGCATTTTTTTGGTTATGTTATGTTGATTATTACATTGTTAATTATTATTACATTTATTAATTAATACATTGTTTCTTATTTTGAACACAATCAAATAATTCAGGATGGATCATACAAGCATTCAAATTCATTCAACAAAATTCGACTCACTTCTCAGCTGTCAAACTCGGAATGTTTTGACGCCATCTTTGATTCGAGGAATAGCGCCTAACGTGAAGTTCGAGCATTGATTAGTCAAATCGAACTTTAACCCGAGCGTTAGCGTTATTCAGATATAGTGAAAACGAAAAAATTACTAATCCGCGGATTAGTGCTTAGTCAGAACATAATCAGAGATTAAGAGAGTGAAATACCCCCTAAGCAGGCTAAATTTTTATATATAGCTAGCTAATGTGTACCCGGCGTTGCTCGGGGTTGTGAATAGTTTGTAGTAAAGTTTTAAGGTTGTGAATTCTAGGATAAAAATTGTCCTTTCTCTACTATCTAAAAATATAAAATGCCCGTCTTATACATATAAACCTTTTGGAAAAAAATCTCTAAACGATAGTGAAAAATTAAAATGCGTTGTGTAGTTTAGAAGAACTAGGCGCACAAACAGACAGACGCGAATAGCGACTTGCTCGACTTTTATCTAGTTTCTACAAATATAATATGCATGTATTATATATTTATATATGCAAACCTCTTGGAAGAAATTTCCTAAATGATAGTGAAAACCATATCAAAATCTGTTTGCTTAGTTTAGAGCAGTGGTTCTTAACCTGGGTTCGATCGAACCCCAGGGGTTCGGTGAGTCAGTATCGGGGGTTCGGTGGAGGTCTTAAACTTTAGACGAACTAAGCGCACAGAGCGACATTGTTTTGTACTATTAAAAGATAGAGAAAAGATTTTAAGCCCGATTGAATAGACTTTTGGATCACAAAACACGCCCATATTCATAAATCAATTAAATTAGAGGAGCTTTTGCTCTCGAATATCTCGTCGAAACGTGTTCCACTACGCGATAATTAGTGAGCGTAGACCGGATTTTGTGGTTTCCAGTGGTTCGGCATGAGGGTATTGGAGGCCTAATCGGACTAATTTGATGTGCAAATGTGGAACCTATTTTTTCGCTTCATGTCTCATCTAAATATAAGACATCAACGCCCCCATCATATTTTCAGTGTTCTTCTTTATTCTATGTTCACAACAAAAAAAAAATTTAACTGGCAGAGAGAGTGGATTACTTCTACCATTCACCTGTTCGCCACATAAACTTTAAATCACAAAGTTAACAACTTACAAAAGTGCATAACACAGTGGTAATCCGTTCACCAAACAGCAGAGCTCTGTAGTTTGTTAGACTTCATCGCTCCGTTTTATGACTTCGGTGAGTGTCTGAATTATCAGGTTCTCCTAAAATGCCTACAACTATTTCCTTAATTCAATTTCATTTTGTTATCTACCTTCCATGGCACCATTGAAAGCGGCACACGTATCAAAAAACCTACCCCTCCACAAATAGAGATGCAATTGTAAATTTAATTAACTTTACCTATACCGAACTATGATCATGATAATAAAGACGTATTTATCAACCAGCAAGCTATTCAATAAATAAAAATTAAATTAACTCAAAACCTTTCGGCAAGCCCCATATAAGTTTTCCTTAGTAAATTAAGCTAAGGCCGTCATCAAATTTATCGCTCTGTTTACGTCAACATGATTAGGACCAAAGCCTAGTTCTAGCTCCACCAAACTAACCCCGCCTTAGTAAGCCGGCTAAACTATCCCTGTCTTACTAACCTAGACCTAAGAACTCGACTCTCTAAAGTTGCCATAATCCGCCCTTCGCCTTTATTTGTTTGGCCAATTCAGTGTTATGTGCTAAACACACAAAACTCATGCCATTCTTTGCGATTATTTACCTACCTACTTTGTATTTATTGCCAGTCGTGAAAAAGCGAGAATGAAGAGCGTATTATTAATATTATTTATTCCTGTTTTATTTCTTTCCCGAAGGGATATATTTTGATTGATGGCAACTCCCGTTTTGGCGTAAAACTAATGAGATTTCTCGGTTTTGTGACTTAATTCATTTTTCCTGAGCAGGGTAAAATAGAATACATATTATTGTTCCAAGAAATCCGTACTATTTCGAGTTTTTTTGTCGTTAGTATTAAGAGAACTTTTCCTTGATAAAATGTCACCAAGATCCCAAGCGTCGCTGACTTCTTGATATATTCTGTTGAAAAAAGATTTATTTTTCTCTCCGGTAATAACTATCGTTCAACTTTCATAATAAAATATAATAGAATTCTGAGACATTGCTTGATAAAACGAAAATAACATCATGTTTTCGAGCTACTGAAGCATTTTAATTTTTAAAAAAATACTGTTTCTTTGTTTAACGGAGCAAAGGTTTTGTAAGAAATAAAATAAATTGCCATTTTTATTTCTTATTTACGTTTTCAGTGATTTTAGTACCGGTAGTAGGACAATGGCATTATTTTTTAATGATAAACTAATTTTTATAATACAAGGTTTTTTATGCATAGAACAAAGGCTAACAAATTATTATAAGCAATAATTAGTCGCCTGAAATATCCATACAAATTGAAAATATCTCCCGAGTAAAAATAAATGCCGCCAACGGGAATTGAATCCGCACCTTCTGATGTCCGGTCAGGTGCTCTGGTCCACTGAGCTAAGTCGGCTTATTCCCAACAAGTAAATAATTCAATATATACTAGTACTTCGATCAACAATTACTGCTCATTATATTTTTGGACAATGGCATGTTTCGATGACCACTTGGAATCGACTCTATGATCTTGATAATTTCCTGGAGCCTTAAGCATGTTTTTTAAAATAAGCTCCTTTTTAGGTCTTTTTATATTCTAATTAATTTTTATATTTGAATCGTAAAAGGTATTTTGGTAGAATTTAGGATACGATACATGAATGATATTTTTAAAAGTTGTATACCATCTTGTATTGGGTTGATTAGTTATCAACAAACGATTATAAATGCAATATTATTTAGCTATTGAAGACAATATTAAGGTTAAACGCAACAATCTTTATAATCAACGGCAGGGGTGCTCAAACTTGAACTGCTGGCGATCTATCTCAATATTATTAGATTCCGATCTTTCGACTCTGAGAGGCTGCAAGTATGTGTGATGCAGGATTGTCGTCTATGTAGGTAGGATGTATCGTGGCGCAGGTATAAGTGTATATATAGGGCCGTTGCATAATTGCATGGCCCCGAATCCACATTTGGAGGAACGACAGAAATTAGTTCGCAATTTGCATTTTTTTTAGTCAAGGTAGGTGAAGGTCTGCACTAAAAAGTAAATGAAAAAACTTATATTTATTCAAAAAGTCGTATCGCCTTCAAGTTACAACTCGGACTGACTTGGACTGACTGACTACTGACTCCCACTATTCTGCTCCCACGGCACAGTATATATATCGGCACTCAGTGGAAAGGTCCAGAGACATTGCATACCCGCGCTCCGCAGCACGTGGAACTTTCTCAGCTCACAGCAATACGAAATTTGCCAGCTGTTCCAGAACACTCCGTTCAGTAACTCAGTCCGCTACAAGCTACAAATAAATAATAAAAAAGAAGGCATGAAAAATGGGAAATTTTTCTCGAGATCGACTCAAAAAGCACTCGCGATCGACCGGTCGATCGCGATCGACCGTTTGAGCACCCCTATAAACCCGTAGATTCTACGGGTTTATAGATGGCATTAATTTTATTAAAATACGCTTTTTGTGAGTTAAGCTTTACAATATTAAGACGAATTATTTCTTTAGGCCCGTACATACGGAATATGAATATAAATAAATAGTTTTGGATTGAATATCGGTAAAGTATTGTATTTGTATGGACGTCATAAAAAAAATTCAGTAGGTTTTGGCATTTTCCAAACATCTTCCCCTCACCCCGTGGCTTCAAATTGTTCTCGAATTGCTCCGTCCAGTGCTTTTTAGATCGAATGGATGAATTAATAAATAAATTAATACAATGGAATCTTGGAAGTGTGGCACTGACGCACACACACGCGCATACGCACGCAATTCTCTGAAATTGGATGATTATTTTAAAATTTACAACAGATAATATACGACTTAGTAAATCTCGATACCATCTACTTAGGATTTGGTTTAAGTGACAGCGCTGTTTACATATTTTATTCAGTCCCTGGGGAGCAAGGTTCAATCCACAGTCAAACAAAAATAAAATAAAAAAATTATTTACGTAGAAAAAAAATAACATTTTTTTTCTGTTCTTTGGAGAAAATTTTAACTTATTACCTTGTAGGTTCAAACAAATCCGGATAAAACGCTATATTGTACATTATGTTACCCTGTAGAACTCTGCACATTTAATTATATATATATATATATTATCTGAATTCTTTCAATTCTTTCAGATCGTTTCATCTTCTTCCTTGTGCCCCTCGCCGCCCTGCTGCTGCTGCGGGTGGGCGGGGAACCCGAGCCCGCCCCTGCCCCCGCGCCCCCGGGCCCGCCCAGCACGGTGCCGCCGCCCTGCCGCATGAGCGAGTATGCGTGCACCAACCGTCGGTGTGTGCCCGCTAACCGGTACTGCGATAACGTCAACGACTGCGGAGACTCGTCGGATGAGCCGCGCCACTGCACACGTGAGTTTAGCAATTTACAACATACTTTTATTATGTCAAATACATTTTCACTGTGAAGGTTCAAAACCTAAGGATTGCTAGTCGAGAGATCTTGACCACGGAGGCCGTTAAATTACTAATATCTAGAGACATAAAAATTTGTACGCTAAATATGCGATATCCTGGAATTTGTTTCCCATCAAGAAATTAATAAGAGATTAATAAAGAAGAGTAATAATTCATCATATACAGTAACATTTCATTATTAAAATATTTTTTATCTACATTTAAATGTAAAGATCTATCCACATAGAAAGATATGCTTATGTGTAGGTATTATTATAATTACTCAATATTTAAAAAGTAAAGAAATTACCAAAATGGGAACATAATATCGCCTTTGTTGCAAAATATCACCAGTTTTGCTGAAAAATAACACTGCTTTTTCCAAACGCGAATTTCTTCAAATTAGTGTGAATTTCGCTAAAAAGTCACGCGATGTTTACAGATAAGGATCTGTAAACATCTCGTGACTAATATGTCAAATATGTTAGAATTAAATGTTACTAATATGTTAGTAGGGACTAATATGTCAGTTACGGTCCAACATTTTTTTCGTGAACAGTGCTAAGATATTGGTAAACATTTATTATACTTAACATGTATTTTATCTTGTTAGAGTCTTCTTCTTCTTTTGTATGGTGGGGGTTCAAAGGCAAAAATGTGGTAATTCTAGAACAGAAATGTACGTACATAACTGTGGATTTCTTTATTTCCTCAGGGGAACGAATATAGTGTACATTTGTTAACAAAATACATAAGCGCTCTTGATGTCCTACTTTGGTGATTCGAGTTTAGATAATTAAATAGATAATACTACCAATCTGATGAGTTGAGACATAAGGTCCGTTCCCACAGCTTCCATTATCATAAAAGTTTTTTGCGGTATCCTGAAGCAAGGCGAACTTTGTGTTTCTTCTTGACTTCTCTCTAAACCATTAATAACCTACAGAGACCATTCCTCACAAAGAACAAACATAAATTCTACTACAATGCAAGGAAGGCTAGGCTAGGCTAGGGGTAATGTCTCATTCAGCCTGAAATTTATTAATTCTCTCACTTTTATCTACAAAGAAAAAAATTCTATAAGTAAAAGTCATCATCACAAACAAATCGCAACATTTTCCAAAAAATGGTGAAATGAGATTACACATTATCAATAAAAATAAACGTAGGATTCACGAGAATTTGCATAGAAGATTACAATCACCGTAACCAGTATTTTTACAGTCGAAGTTTTGGACACACCACACAAAATGCTACAGAAAATTATATACATTTCTGGCTTATTTAAAAAAAAATATCGACGTAATAAAATGTAAAAAATGCTTTCTCTCGCGTTGTAGTTTTAATTTCGGTAGTAGGAATACATTATTTTTCTTATACTGATTTTCTAATGCATATAAATTCAAATAACTGCGTTAAACTTTTTGTTCTTGGAAGTGTGTTTCGTTCAAGTTCTTTACCAGATCAAATTTTACACAAACCGGTGAGGGGTTTGTTTAGCATGGGTCTTTTATTGACTCTTACAAAGCCGGGAATAAATTGCCAATCGTCTGCCGTGGACCGAATGAAGCTATTTTCTTAATAAATAACTTATTTTTTACAAAATGATATTTTTGTAAATTGTAAGGTCACATCAGATATTTTTTTTATTTATATCTTTATTTTATATATATAGCTATCCTATGTAATTTCCCCAATATAGCCAGCCACTTATATTCAGAAAAAATGTTTTCCTCTCTCTAATGTAAAAAATGAGAAAAGAAATACGAAAATATTCTAGAGATTTATAATATTTTCAGCTAAATAAGCGTTATTTACAATAAACATAAATTATACGAACCTTCCCTGTAAATAAATGCAGCACTATGACTTTTAATTATAATATTTGAATAATTTAATGAAATACTAGTGCATATTGAATTCTTTGGCGGGTTGGGAATAAGCCGACGTAGCCTTAGTGGTTTGGAGCACCTGACCGGCAATCAGAAGGTACGGGTTCAATTCCCGTCGGCGGAATTTATTTTTAATCGGGAGATATTATCAATTTCTATGGATATTTCAGACAAATAATTATTTCTTATAATAATTTTTTATAATATTCGAAATGAAATTTGCGACGCACTTATATAATAAACACATTTTGAATTACGAAACTACAAGTAAAAATAATAATAAGACACTATTTCCTTCCCAAACGAGTAAAATAAAATTTTTATAATACATTTTTACAATTTTTATAGTACAAGGACAAGTAGAAACTACGCCATTAACAAAAATGGAACAATACACGCTTCAACAACGCATTGGAATTATTAAAATTCACTTGAGTGAATCAGACGCAAATCATCTTGAGTGATGAGGCCCATTTCCACCTCGGTGGCTTCGTCAACAAGCAAAATTGTCGCATCTGGGGCTCGGAAAACCCAAGAGTTATTGTTGAAAAGCCTCTCTATCCTCAACGTGTGACTGTTTGGTGCGGTTTATAGTCCGGCGGAGTCATTGGACCTTACTTTTTCGAAAATGAGGCTGGAGCAACAGTTACGGTAAATGGATTGCGCTATCGAGAGATGATCAATGATTTCTTATGGCCGGAATTGGATGGTATTGAACTGGACAACGTTTACTTTCAACAAGACGGCGCCACAAAAGCGAAACCATTGAACTTTTACGATTAAATATCAAAATAACACCTCTTATTGGAAAACCCTGTAGTATATTCGAAGATTCACAATAACATAAAATCGATGCAAGTTCGTTGAGCGATGAGAGAATCCTCTGGGATATCTTGGCACCCTAGGGGTAAGGCTTGGTGGATGTCTTGCAACACTAGGGGTTCAGGCTTGGTGGATGTCGTGACACACTAGGGGTTTAGGCTTGGTGGATGTCTTGCAACACTAGGGGTTAAGGCTTGGTGGATGTCTTGACACACTAGGGGTCAAGGCTTATGGATGTCTAAACACACTAGGGGATAATGGCTTGCCACACTAGGGTGTAAAGCTTGGTGGATATCTTGCCACACTAGGGGTTAAGGCTTGGTGGATGTCGTGCCACACTAGGGGTTAAGGCTTGGTGGATATCCTGATACACTAGGGGTCAAGGCTTATGGATGTCTAAACACACTAGGGGATAATGGCTTGCCACACTAGGGTGTAAAGCTTGGTGGATGTCTTGCCACACTAGGGGTTAAGGCTTGGTGGATGTCTTGCCACACTAGGGGTTAAGGCTTGGTGGATGTCGTGCCACACTAGTGGTTAAGGCTTGGTGGATATCCTGATACACTAGGGGTCAAGGCTTATGGATGTCTAAACACACTAGGGGATAATGGCTTGCCACACTAGGGTGTAAAGCTTGGTGGATGTCTTGCCACACTAGGGGTTAAGGCTTGGTGGATGTCTTGCAATACTAGGGGTTAAGGCTTGGTGGATGTTTTGACACACTAGGGGTCAAGGCTAATGGATGTCTAAACACACTAGGGGATAATGGCTTGCCACACTAGGGTTTAAAGCTTGGTGGATGTCTTGCCACACTAGGGGTTAAGGCTTGGTGGATGTCGTGCCACACTAGGGGTTAAGGCTTGGTGGATATCCTGATACACTAGGGGTCAAGGCTTATGGATGTCTAAACACACTAGGGGATAACGGCTTGCCACACTAGGGTGTAAAGCTTGGTGGATGTCTTGCCATATTAGGGGTTAAGGCTTGGTGGATATCCTGATACACTAGGGGTCAAGGCTTATGGATGTCTAAACACACTAGGGGATAATGGCTTGCCACACTAGGGTGTAAAGCTTGGTGGATGTCTTGCCACACTAGGGGTTAAGGCTTGGTGGATGTCGTGCCACACTAGGGGTTAAGGCTTGGTGGATATCCTGATACACTAGGGGTCAAGGCTTATGGATGTCTAAACACACTAGGGGATAATGGCTTGCCACACTGGGGTGTAAAGCTTGGTGGATGTCTTGCCACACTAGGGGTTAAGGCTTGGTGGATGTCGTGCCACACTAGGGGTTAAGGCTTGGTGGATATCCTGACACACTAGGGGTCAAGGCTTATGGATGTCTAAACACACTAGGGGATAATGGCTTGCCACAATAGGGTGTAAAGCTTGGTGGATGTCTTGCCACACTAGGGGTTAAGGCTTGGTGGATGTCGTGCCACACTAGGGGTTAAGGCTTGGTGGATATCCTGATACACTAGGGGTCAAGGCTTATGGATGTCTAAACACACTAGGGGATAATGGCTTGCCACACTAGGGTGTAAAGCTTGGTGAATGTCTTGCCACACTAGGGGTTAAGGCTTGGTGGATGTCTTGCAACACTAGGGGTTAAGGCTTGGTGGATGTTTTGACACACTAGGGGTCAAGGCTAATGGATGTCTAAACACACTAGGGGATAATGGCTTGCCACACTAGGGTGTAAAGCTTGGTGGATGTCTTGCCACACTAGGGGTTAAGGCTTGGTGGATGTCTTGCAACACTAGGGGTTAAGGCTTGGTGGATGTTTTGACATACTAGGGGTCAAGGCTAATGGATGTCTAAACACACTAGGGGATAATGGCTTGCCACACTAGGGTTTAAAGCTTGGTGGATGTCTTGCCACACTAGGGTTTAAGGCTTGGTGGATGTCGTGCCACACTAGGGGTTAAGGCTTGGTGGATATCCTGATACACTAGGGGTCAAGGCTTATGGATGTCTAAACACACTAGGGGATAATGGCTTGCCACACTAGGGTGTAAAGCTTGGTGGATGTCTTGCCACACTAGGGGTTAAGGCTTGGTGGATGTCGTGCCACACTAGGGGTTAAGGCTTGGTGGATATCCTGATACACTAGGGGTCAAGGCTTATGGATGTCTAAACACACTAGGGGATAACGGCTTGCCACACTAGGGTGTAAAGCTTGGTGGATGTCTTGCCATACTAGGGGTTAAGGCTTGGTGGATATCCTGATACACTAGGGGTCAAGGCTTATGGATGTCTAAACACACTAGGGGATAATGGCTTGCCACACTAGGGTGTAAAGCTTGGTGGATGTCTTGCCACACTAGGGGTTAAGGCTTGGTGGATGTCGTGCCACACTAGGGGTTAAGGCTTGGTGGATATCCTGATACACTAGGGGTCAAGGCTTATGGATGTCTAAACACACTAGGGGATAATGGCTTGCCACACTAGGGTGTAAAGCTTGGTGGATGTCTTGCCACACTAGGGGTTAAGACTTGGTGGATGTCGTGCCACACTAGGGGTTAAGGCTTTGTGGATATCCTGACACACTAGGGGTCAAGGCTTATGGATGTCTAAACACACTAGGGGATAATGGCTTGCCACACTGGGGTGTAAAGCTTGGTGGATGTCTTGCCACACTAGGGGTTAAGGCTTGGTGGATGTCGTGCCACACTAGGGGTTAAGGCTTGGTGGATATCCTGACACACTAGGGGTCAAGGCTTATGGATGTCTAAACACACTAGGGGATAATGGCTTGCCACAATAGGGTGTAAAGCTTGGTGGATGTCTTGCCACACTAGGGGTTAAGGCTTGGTGAATGTCGTGCCACACTAGGGGTTAAGGCTTGGTGGATATCCTGATACACTAGGGGTCAAGGTTTATGGATGTCTAAACACACTAGGGGATAATGGCTTGCCACACTAGGGTGTAAAGCTTGGTGGATGTCTTGCCACACTAGGGGTTAAGGCTTGGTGGATGTCTTGCAACACTAGGGGTTAAGGCTTGGTGGATGTTTTGACACACTAGGGGTCAAGGCTAATGGATGTCTAAACACACTAGGGGATAATGGCTTGCCACACTAGGGTGTAAAGCTTGGTGGATGTCTTGCCACACTAGGGGTTAAGGCTTGGTGGATGTCTTGCAACACTAGGGGTTAAGGCTTGGTGGATGTTTTGACATACTAGGGGTCAAGGCTAATGGATGTCTAAACACACTAGGGGATAATGGCTTGCCACACTAGGGTTTAAAGCTTGGTGGATGTCTTGCCACACTAGGGGTTAAGGCTTGGTGGATGTCATGCCACACTAGGGGTTAAGGCTTGGTGGATATCCTGATACACTAGGGGTCAAGGCTTATGGATGTCTAAACACACTAGGGGATAATGGCTTGCCACACTAGGGTGTAAAGCTTGGTGGATGTCTTGCCACACTAGGGGTTAAGGCTTGGTGGATGTCGTGCCACACTAGGGGTTAAGGCTTGGTGGATATCCTGATACACTAGGGGTCAAGGCTTATGGATGTCTAAACACACTAGGGGATAACGGCTTGCCACACCAGGGTGTAAAGCTTGGTGGATGTCTTGCCATACTAGGGGTTAAGGCTTGGTGGATATCCTGATACACTAGGGGTCAAGGCTTATGGATGTCTAAACACACTAGGGGATAATGGCTTGCCACACTAGGGTGTAAAGCTTGGTGGATGTCTTGCCACACTAGGGGTTAAGGCTTGGTGGATGTCGTGCCACACTAGGGGTTAAGGCTTGGTGGATATCCTGATACACTAGGGGTCAAGGCTTATGGATGTCTAAACACACTAGGGGATAATGGCTTGCCACACTAGGGTGTAAAGCTTGGTGGATGTCTTGCAACACTAGGGGTTAAGGCTTGGTGGATGTTTTGACACACTAGGGGTCAAGGCTAATGGATGTCTAAACACACTAGGGGATAATGGCTTGCCACACTAGGGTTTAAAGCTTGGTGGATGTCTTGCCACACTAGGGGTTAAGGCTTGGTGGATGTCGTGCCACACTAGGGGTTAAGGCTTGGTGGATATCCTGATACACTAGGGGTCAAGGCTTATGGATGTCTAAACACACTAGGGGATAATGGCTTGCCACACTAGGGTGTAAAGCTTGGTGGATGTCTTGCCACACTAGGGGTTAAGGCTTGGTGGATATCCTGATACACTAGGGGTCAAGGCTTATGGATGTCTAAACACACTAGGGGATAATGGCTTGCCACTCTAGGGTGTAAAGCTTGATGGATGTCTTGCCACACTAGGGGTTAAGGCTTGGTGGATGTAGTGCCATACTAGGGGTTAAGGCTTGGTGGATATCCTGACACACTAGGGGTCAAGGCTTATGGATGTCTAAACACACTAGGGGATAATGGCTTGCCACACTAGGGTGTAAAGCTTGGTGGATGTCTTGCCATACTAGGGGTTAAGGCTTGGTGGATGTCTTGCAACACTAGGGGTTAAGGCTTGGTGGATGTTTTGACACACTAGGGGTCAAGGCTAATGGATGTCTAAACACACTAGGGGATAATGGCTTGCCACACTAGGGTTTAAAGCTTGGTGGATGTCTTGCCACACTAGGGGTTAAGGCTTGGTGGATGTCGTGCCACACTAGGGGTTAAGGCTTGGTGGATATCCTGATACACTAGGGGTCAAGGCTTATGGATGTCTAAACACACTAGGGGATAATGGCTTGCCACACTAGGGTGTAAAGCTTGGTGGATGTCTTGCCACACTAGGGGTTAAGGCTTGGTGGATGTCGTGCCACACTAGGGGTTAAGGCTTAGTGGATGTCTTAAAAGTGTGATCTTAAATAACTTTTTCAATCTCGATTGTTCTCGAGGATTGCTATAAGGATTATATTATTTACTGTAGAAAACAAAATGTTATTTGAAATTTAAAATGATTTATAAGAAATATCTAGACTAATATACATACAAACTATAATTCCAGGTTAAAGATCATAAACAAAATCATTTATTTGCATCTAGGAACCTACCTAATGTTTTGACAGCTTAGATATTATATTCATACAATACATAAATCTATGTTGATTTGTAGGTTAGGCTAGTGTTTGTTTTTAGCTTTGCTAATCACACCAGGGTGATATTCCACAAAAATTGCTTTATGAAATTTTTTATGCATTTTTTTTATTTATCTATTAATCCATATAATCTATATAAATAAAATAAATATTAGTCCATATACTCTATAAACATAAAAATATTAATGTTCTTTTGTTCAAAATCTTAAATCTGCGAAAGTTCTTCACCGATCGCTCTGAAATTTTGACACAATACATTGCGTTCAAATACATGGGTGTTTTTATAAACCCATATAATATAGATGTCACCTGTGACAGGTAAAAAAATGTTTTTTTTAAAAACAGCGCCAATATCTGTGTGACGTAAAAGCAACACGCGCTATTGTTTATCTATCTGCGCAGCAGACTGAGCCACAGAAATGCGTGGCGGGGTGTAGCTAGTAATAAAATTAAAAATGTCAGTATAAAAAGGCGAATTAAAAGTGAAAAAAAATATTATGAAAAAATCTCCAATGATAAAAACGCAAGTGAAATATGTACCTACATCAAAACTCAGAAATTAAAGAGAATATATTAACATATTTTTAAATGAAATTTGAAATGTAAATTAAGATGGAGAGTACTATTAAAGCGGAGAAGCGTCACAATTTCTGTCAATAACTGTCAGTAATTTAAATCTTTGAATAATGACTGTAGACAAGTATTTAATGCTCTGTTTTGTGGAATTGTTATATTTTATAACGAAGCTAATAGTATTTTTCTAGTAGTCATTTTGACAAGAATTTTTATATAACGAGCTCACTCACTAATGTCCTAGATTAGCCAAATGTTGCGAAATAACTTAAAAAGAGGTAGTGGGCCGTATTTTATAAACTAATAATGTGTGTTTGGAGTAAAGTTTTATGGTTGTGAATTCTAGTTGAACTGAAATTTAGGTGCATTTTTAATTTATGCTCAACCGCACGAGAGTCCCAACTGCTTCCAACCGTCATGAGCCAGTGAGAGTATGCAATCCCCAATTGGGATATATTGTGAGGCTGAAGGTAGTGTGAAGGGGAAGGAGATGGGGAAGAGGAGGGTGGGAAAGTACCTGACTAACCACACACGGCCAATGTCATTTCAAGCAACGTTATATTCTCCTTTTTTAAGGAAAAGCGTTTTAGTAAAAGTAAAAAAGCCTTTCCAGGCATATAAAAATTGCAATACTATAATTTTTAAAAATCTGAATGGCGATCTTACACCAGGGCGATACTGAGAGTATCTTCCACTCTGAAAAAGTGGAAATAGTGTTTTTGTAAAAAATTGAAAAGTTAACTTTTTAAGTATTGTTTCACTTGATCGTGCAAGGTCTTCCTCGGGCGTCTCATAAACTTCATATACCATTCCTTTTACGTCACACATTCTTTTTATACCCCATTCTACCTTCATCACATGCCTAATTCAACCATACATAAGTATTAATTTCACTTTATCTTGCCGCGGCTTCATCGGGCGTCCCCGACTTTATCTATCATTCAATTCATGTTCACATTCTCCTTACACCCTTTCTTTATTTATCACATACGCCACATTTTACCACACAAGTATTTGAATAGTTTGATCGCGTCATGTCTTCCTCGGGCGTCTCCGATCTTTACTACCATTCACTTCCCTAAAAGCTTACTGCTAAAACACTTCATTATATCGACTTTAATTCGACTACGTATCTCTTTCCAGTGCAGAGTTAATGCGTCAAGTGTTCCTCGGGCGTCTTTATACCATTCACTACTGAACACCAAATTGTTACTAATAAAACTACATTATATCAACTTTTATTCAACCTCGTATCTCATTCCTGTGCAGAGATAATGCCTAAAGTCTCCCTCTGTCGTCCCTGGCAGAGCATTCAAACTACTCTCTAAACACTCCTGGCACTAATAAGAACAAACTTTGAAATTTTCATCGACATCGGTCCAGTAGGTTTTGAGTCTATAACCACTAGAGTGCTCGCGTCAATAACTGGAATATTAGTTGTGTGATTGGCGTTCAAGGTGGAAATGTGTACATTATTTTTTTGAAAAAAACAAATATATTCATATAAATTTTAATATTTATCCAATGAATTTACCTATATTTTTAGCATCCATAAAAAAATCGTAAATGCGCCAATTCTCAAAAATGGCATATTATGGCGTGCGATCACTCAACACATTTTACCAACTCGGCACAATATGCCAAAACTCACTCGAGTGGATAAGGCACGCATACGGACATGGCCTTTTAAGAATATAGATGTATTAACCAATCAAAAAATGTTTACCAATTCGTTGCCGTTTGGTTAGTTAACTAGTAATTTAGCGATATATTACAAGAACGTCACAGTTTAATTTCATTTTCAAAATGTTGTATTTTTTACTTTCCATTTAAATTTCAACATGTTTATATATTTATTTCATATGTTTACACTATAACTATGTTCCATTGGTCACCATGAAACAGGCACCCGCCTAGTTATGTGTGGTGATTTAATACATCTATTATCTGAAAATGTCTATGTCAAATATAAATAAATAATTAAACAACGATCATACTTAAAAAATATATATTTTGTTCGTTTATCAAACAACATTTTAATCCTTACTGTTGTCGCCGTTTCGAAACGACTATTTCAGTCTTGTCATACATAGTAAATTAAATTAAACAACTAAAATTAGCTTACTTCTTGGAAATGCTTATTCAATTCTGTTTATTAAGGGCGTTAACTTTACATATAATATAGATAATCTAGGTACAAGTTTTTCCCCTTCTCGACAAATAATTTATTCTAGAAGTTACCAACTAGAGCAGTGTTTCCAAGCCTTCTTTATGCCATGCCCCACCGTAGTCTTTTCAAAAGTCAGATGCCCCACCGGCATCTTTTTTATGATCCCTGAATGAAATGAAATAAAACCTATCCTAATACATATATTATAACTGAAATTAAATTTCTGTAATTATCCATGTTCACAGAAGTCAAGCTTGATGGCAAACATTCGCATTCATACTAAGGAAAAACCATTATCATGTTCTTACTGTAACTATTCATGTTCAAAAAAGACAAATTTAATGATTCACTTTCGCATTCACACTAGGGATAAACCATTTTCATGTTCTTACTGCGATAATTCATGTTCAAAGAAGTCACGTTTAATGAGACACAATAGCACTCATACTAAAGAAAAACCATTCTTACTGTAATTATTCATGTTTATGGAAGTCAAATTTAACGATACACATTATCACTCTTATTTAGGATAAACCATTTTCATTTTCTTAGTGTTACTATTCATGTTCACAAAAGTCAAGCTAAAGTAGACACATTCGAACTCATACTAAGCAAAATCCATTCTCATGTTCTTACTGTGATCATTCATGTTCACGGATATCCAGCTTATTGTTACAAATTCGCACTCATGCCCAGGAAAAATCATGTATCATGTTTTTATTGTAATTATATATTTTATTTTAGGAAAATTAACAGTTACTTGGTTGGTTTGTACATGTGCAATTTACTTAACTGAGAAACCAATTAAAGATTTCCTCGTTATACTTATACATTATGTATAAAACAATTAAGCAGTATATTGTCTACATCCTGCACAGTTTCTGTGTTTTTAGATAATTATTGAAATTGTAACGGGTTTCATAATATTTTAAGTACAATTTGGCGTATATTTCAATTTTGTACACCTCAGGCATTTTTTGTATGACCGATGAGTATTTCCCTTTATGTGTGGAATGCCTACGTTTATCATCTCTGAAACGTGGTGCCCCACCTCTAAGGCGTTCTGCCCCACCGGTGGGGCATACGCCCCACTCTATCAGTGGGAAACACTGAACTAGAGCAATATGAGTAGCCTGCCTTGGGTTGAAATATTCACTATTTCTAAATCTGCACAAACCATTGATGTATTTATACTAGATTAGCCTTGTCTAGTTAAATCCATTTTAAAAATGACACCACATAGCGTACGTCACAAATATGGAGATGAACTTAACAACCCAACTCTGTTTAAACTCCTTGTACAAACGTTCGAACTCGTAAGCGGAACCAAGGAACAGCGTTCATTTTGTTACCGAGTTGTTGTTGTAATTTGAATACAAAACCGTTACCAAATAACATTTTTTGCTTAACCAGGTCTGAATCAGGTAAAGGACTAATAAATAACACAAAATGATTTTTATATTCACATTTTAAGTTTTGGATTCTGTACACTACATATTGAGCCAAAACGGGAAACGTACACATATTTACTATCGAGTAGAAGTTTTAAGAATTTACAAAATTATTTATATAAAATAGTATATAATTATCAAAGAAACCGTTTACTTTGTGGCTTGACACTTTAATCAAATGAAAAGTTATTTTGTTTTTAACCGCTTCGTTAGGTTTATAAGACAGAATTATAAAAAACTAGTCTAGGTACTTATTAATAATGTATAAATTATAATATCAAAATAAAGCGAGAGAAATCATATGGTGGGGTGGGACAAGGGAGGGTGGGGGTTACATGGTAATAATATCAATTTATTTATGCCCATTAAATAAGCTTTTACATTTTTACATTGTGTTTGTCTTCTTTTTTTATTATAGGCACAACTTTACATATCTACGGAAAAAAAATATGATTTTACCTTCCTTCCCAAGGATTGGAGTGAACCGCGCCAACAACCTTGCCGAATGCATGCCGATCGGACCGAAATTTATTTCGTATATTAACTGCTGTAATGTCATACGATTTCAGAGAAATAATGCCTATTCGGTTTATTTTTGTAGTACCATTTTTGTGAAATATATAGATGGTGCTTAATCAAAGCTAGACAATAACAACCAGTAATTAAAATAACCTTTCTCAGATTAAGCAACGATAGCTAATTTGTGGGTATATTACATTCTCTCCTCCACACAGAATGCTCAAAGATTATAAAGGACCTGAAGGAAATTGCAGTCTAAACGTTTGGGATGAAAATGATTTATTTATTTATTTATATATATAATTTGTACATTTATTTATAACAATTACAGGTAATAAAGCCTAAGACGTTATAATTGTACCATTTATGCAGTGTATATGCAATGCCAAAAATCTTGCAAATGCGCTATAGGACACAAAAAATAAATCAAATTTTTTATCTACCGCATTCAAAAAGCACGTAGCTCTCCCCACAGGTGAGTTCATTAATAAATTAGCGCGGCTTGCTTTACTATATAGAAGATTGTGATGACGTCCTCGAGAGTGAGACTCTGGTACAAAAAAATTTAATTGGGCCAGTATCTCATTATTAGAAAAGTGACCGTTTATTAGTTGGAAAAAATATTTAAGCAAAGCAATACCTCTACGTGTCTCTAGGGAGTGGTAATTGGTCATGCCTAATAAATAAATCGATGGGTAAAGCCAAGGGTAACGTCCATAGAGCCGCGAGAATAAAAACCTTAAAAATTTTTTATGGACTCTTTCAATGCGTAAAGTGTATGTTAATTCATGTGGAGCCCAGATGATCGAGTTTGATTCAAGTACACTTAGGACTAGTGTGTTATATAATAACGTCAGTGTTTTTGTGTTACGAAACGGATATGAGTTTCTAATTACGAAGCCGAGAAGCCTGTATCCTCTGCTTAAATATATTTATCTTTATTTATCTTTTTTCTTATTTTCTTAAATATATTTTTAATATAATTATCTTATCTTTCCATTTGAGCATAAATGGCTTCCTGATGATGGTACGGTCAACGTGTTCCGATATCGTGATAATTAATGTATTCGAAATTTACTAACAATTTAACAGGAAACCTGTTTATTCATTTGTTAAGGGCCAGCAATCCCTTTTTTAAATAAATTAGAAAAACTCTGTTCCGACATCGTGATAATGAATGTATTCGAAATTTACTAAAAGTTCAACCAGAAACCTGTTCATTATTTGTTCGTTAAAGGCCTGCAATCCGCTTTTTTAAATAAATTAGCAAACACTCTTTTTTCCGTATTTGTAAATATTTATTTTTTAATTATTAATTTACCATATTTTGTAAGAAACAATCAGCTTTTATATAATATACAATGATAGATATAAATATACAAGTTAACTGAAGTCAAGCCACAGAAGTTTCTTACGTTAAAGTTCATTAGAAATGAAGTTTTAATATCTTGAAATTAATTTGGTGTTAAAGGAAGGGGAGAGGAAGAGGAAAATAGGAAGAGGATAGGAGATGCTCCCGATACATTCCATACTCTCATATTAATAATCGATCGTACGCATTACTTCATATCGATATTTCTTTAGGTTATTACCAAAAATGTCAATGCTGTAAAATTTTGTATTAGATTGTGCACATATACGAGGAATTGGGGAATTTTTTCGAATGTTATATATAATAAATATTACCTAGTTATTTTCACAAAATTGAATCCGGATTGCTTATATCCATTTCTCATTTTTTTCTCGGTTTGTGGGGAAACCTAAGCGAAAATAAGACATTTTAAGAATAATTATCGGAATGTATATAGAAAATATTTATTCCTGTACCTAACATTTTAAGCCTACGTGAACGTTCCTTTTCATGTAACATATCTTCCACCACCTTCATCACCTCTACAGCAAATAAATTACTCAACGACGCGATTTTTTCATATAATTTAACATGCAAATAATTGTGGACTTAATACAACCCTGAATAGAAACAAGACTAAAAAATAACCAACACTTCTAAAGTTTTTTGCGCGCATCAAGTAAGAACGCCTGATTTTAACCAACACATCAATAATTATCATGTGGCAAGCTCGTGCCATGTACTATTGTTTATATGTATTCGTTAAAAGCGTATAACACACTGCATGACGTCATAATTGTGACTAGTTTGAAAGATGACGTCAGAAAATTTACTTGTCGTTAGTGAAATTCTATTAATTTCTGATATTTGTTAATGCGTTGCCTTGAATCTATCAGTAAGGTACTTATATTTTTTTTTATTCAGATAGCTGATTACATTTTCTAAAATAAAGTCCGCGATAGGCACAATCTAAAATATTTGGAACTGGGTTATTTTTGTGATTGAAAAAATGAACTTGCCCAGCATAGCTGACAAGCAAAATAGCTTAACTCTAGACCAACAAAAGGTAAAACGCAATGCACAGTTGCAATTTCGCATTGCGACACAATGCGTGCGCCTTTTCATAAATGTGCACGTGAACCAAAACAAAATTGAGTTGGTGTTATTTTTCACTGGTTACACCTAGTCTAGTTGTATTTAGTCTATGGCACAAACACATAAAAATACTATGTACGCTTTTTCGTTTGCGTAGGCATTGATTAGTGTTGCGGAAGTAGTGACTTTCAAAAGATTTGGTGGTGGCTCGTACTGACCATAAAGTATTTTTAAAACGTGTACACAAATTACTACGTTAAATAACTGGTGTTTTCACTTAACATCCATATTTCTTCATCTCGAGTCTTCTGCCGTCCAGTTTTGCGAAATCTTCGAGGTTTTCACCTTATTAAATGCAATTGTTGACTTCTCTTCTCGTCAGCCCATATAATCTGCCTAAATTTAGAACTTGACCTAAGAAATTTTTTAAACTTTTACGTGACACCTTACACGAGCGCTCCTGTCGGTACAGTCTAAAGGCAGGGGAACTATGTCGCTATTTATCAGAATTTATTAATGCGGGTCTTGGAGAAGCCTGGATTATATGAATGAGGAAAACAGAAGCCGGAAGCTCCTTCTATATACAAGCCGTCTTACACAAAAATAAGTCGAAGAAGCGGCTCCATCATGAAGTCAACATCAACTGTGAACCGATGTTCCGGTCGTGTACGTCGAGTTTTACGCACGTGCACCGTTGACCCCATTAGAATATATCTGTAGAATAAACTGAGCATGCCCACATTGTGTATGTGCATTTGAGATAGCAAACGGTCTTTTAATAATGGATTGTCAATCAGACGGACCGTCCTCCTTTACAGAGTTTCAAGTAGATTCATCAAGTATTGAGGAGCTCTAGCCCAGAGGTGGTTCCCAAATTCAGTTGTTAGGTATAAGGTTGGCAGCTGGTTATTATTGAAGAATCTGCTAGCTCTAAACAAGAGTATGTATTTAATATTTTGTTGCCTCATATTTTCATTTGATTATATGGATTTAAATAACATGAACCTGATTTTCTTATAGTTTGACTACTAATATATCTAACTAACAAACTAACGCAGTATCCCGCAGGAGTAAACAGAGAGGATGGACCGCCAAACAACTCGGTCTTGACAAAGTCTCCTCGCTTCATTCACATTCACACATCGTATCATACAAACCCTTCTGTTATTCTGACTCTTGACTTGGCCCGACTGAAACATTTGGTTCACTTGATCGTGCCATGTCTTCCTCGGATGTCCCAGACTTCTTCTTCCATTCACAATCGCTTCATGTATTCTCCTTACACTCTATTTAATTGTATATTTCTTAGTCTTACTCCTTATGCTTACATCTTGCATTTTTAATGAATCTGCATATTTCTCACACGATTGTACATGATCTTGCCACATATATGTCTCATGGATATCATTTCTACAGTACAATGTACTAATAATATACATATTATATGTCCTTATCAGTATTCAGGTACAAATTTTGTATTTCCTAACATTTCATTTAAATATATCAGGTATGTCATACAAAAAACATACATATCTCGGAGTCAATCATAAACAAACAAAGACTGATAAGTTGAACTACGAGTGTTATATTTTTGGAGTATAGTTCTATAGAATTTCAGGATGTTTTGTCATGTTAGTATAGGCAAGAATTTAGGAATTTTATTTGACAGAAGAAATAGGTACACATGGATATAAAACGTTTATCACACTGTGTGAGTGACATCATGCCATACGTGAAAAATGAAAAATATTCGCTTTTTTCGCATAATGCCCCACGATTCCATACCATATAAAATCATTTAGAATCCTTCTACAGAAATCTTGAGTCAACATTGCCACATAAGGATTTATTTTCCTGAGGAATTTTCATATCAATCCTTGAAAAAGCTATTGCGAACATAAAGAGAATTTCCCTCGGCATTTTTTTCGCACATTCCTTCCTATAATAACTCATTTCGCACAGAATGTGGCTGAGAGCCTTCAGTGCCGGGGTTCAAATGGTGTTTTTCATCCTTGTTAAACCCATTTCCTAAATTGTATTTTGTGCGGCGGCTGAATGGTATAGTTAGTGAACCCTTTAGGATGGCCTCGACTTTGACAGGTTTTGATTTTAGCTGCATAAAAAATATGTTTACCATTTTACGTGGTTGCTTTTTTTCATTTTCAAAAGAAACAAACAAATTGTACCTTGACCTTTTAAATAAATGAAACGAATAATGTATATTATTTGTATGTATTGTATGCTATTTTAATAACGGTAACCGGATAAGTCATCACATCTTTAAAAAGTTATATAAAGTCATAGAAAATGATGACACAAAAACTTTATTAACTGGGTTATGTAGGTTAGGTTATGTTAGGTTAAAAAAAAATTCATTGTTTCTGATGACTTTATATCAGTTTTTAAAAGTGTGTTGAATTGTCACTGTGCTGAGTTATTATGGAACCTTTAATAACAGTTCTGATGATGGTACGGAGGTACCGAAGCCGGTAGACATTGAAAATATATCAATAAAGTGACTTAAAACCAAGTGTTTTTGTTTCATTTATATAATTTATTTGTTGATAAAATGTAGCGGAACTTGTTTTCTCAAACAACTGAATGATTAGCAACATGCAGCTTGCAAACTCATTTCCTACCTTGCCTTACAAGGCCTCCACACTGGCATTGCCCATTGTCTTGACTAAATAAAATATATAAAAAATTACAGTAAAAAAATGAAACGGTATCAGTTCTGTTTCATAAGTTTTGTCTTTCTGAAAAGTTTGAATCAGTCCCTCATAATATATATATATATATTTTTACATGTTCTTAAAAATACATAATATCGTGGTTCCACCTTAATTATTGAAAAATTTTCACCTTGGAAGTGCAGCCTTTTTTGTTAAGTTCTATCTATGTCTGATGCGTTTTAAAGGTGTACGTTTTTTTTTTAGACTAAATTTTGTTGAACAGAATTTATTGGTTTGACTTTGGAGAAAAACCTTTTCGACTGAGGCCCATCATTCTTGCGTTCAATTACTATTTTATTAAAAAAAATACGGTATTAGAAAATATATACTAGGTTTGCGACACTACCCACTTTAAAGTTAACCCCTCCAGCTGCACGTACCCTACCCCTGGAGATCCGCGAATAAATTAAAAGTGCACGGAATAATGAGTACTGCTGATTTATTAAAATCCGGTCAAATACGGGTTTGCATGCCGTTTTCTATTAAACTTTCAGTACGTTCCTAATATATCGGAACACGTGTTCATACACCCGCATTTGTCATGATAATTATAAAATAACGAAATACGAAAATATTAAAATTTTATGATCACGTGTTCCGACATCGCTATAAAAAAGTGTTTCACTGAAAGTTTATTAGGAAACCGATCAATTCAAAAGATGGCAATCCCGTTTTTAACCTGATTACGATGAATTTGAAGAGATTCTTAAAAAGTTAGCAATATTTAATTTTAGTAAGTATTCTCCGTTCGTTAAAATGGCCCTCCAGTTAAAAAGGTCGATGGTAGCTAGCCTGGAGATTAAAAAAAAATGTTTTTATTTCCATATTGACCTTTAAAATGCCATTTGTAGATATTAAAATACTCCACCGAAACCAGTTTGTCCTTCATTTTGTCAAATCAAATGCAGTAAATCATGTAAAATATATAAAAATGCCCCCGCCCGTCAGGGTGTAAATAAAATAATGAAAAAACAAGGTTTTTTTAAATTTTGTCCTGTGCATCCCTTTATAAAACCGAAATTCTGCCTATTTGCCAATGAAATCAAACTTTCGCTTTACTTTTTAATGTATTAATTATTGTCTGGCAAATTTTATATAGTTTCATAGCTGTAGAGACAAAAGCTTTTTCTGATCAAAGTACACAAAGAGCCTTTACTAAGTCAGCTTCTGTACACTTCAGCCTCTTTGTAAAGTAATTCTATTTTGCTTGTTCCATTTGTTTTACAACCCGTAAGCAAAACAGTTGCTTAAGTAATTCATTTACTAGCTTTATAAACCAAAACAATAGTAAGTAAATGAACTACAATTCCATCTATTCATTGTCAGAATTAAAATAATACGTGTTTGGTAAATATCACTCGAATTTAGAGCAATTTACAATGTATTCGATAAGACATAAAAACCTTAAATTCTAGTTCGTTTCACTAACCTTAAACTTCACAATATTTCGATTTGGTAGGCGGGTATGTGTACCGCCGCCTCGGACCCAATTATCGGATGACCAAAACCTCTGCCATAGGTCACTCCATGTGGTTTGCACACGTTTGGTAACTTAGCAAGGGTGCCCGGCTTCATCAGATGAGGTATGTTCAGATCTTGGAGGCGAATGCCCAGCCCAGCAGCTGCGTGGTGGGCCGGATCGGAAAAGGCCGGTTCGGGTAGACCATCTGATATTTCCAGCTGGTTTCTCTCGACCCATCGTCATGCACCACAGCGGGAGGGATGGATTCATACGTCCTTCACTCTTGGACCCATTGACCTCTAGATTCCTACCCACCCCTCATACGTTTTTCCTTCCCATAACTTCCTCTCTTTCCTTTCCCTAGAAAGACCCTCCATACAGCATCTCTAAAGATGACATAGGCCAGGAGGGAATATATTTTACTGGAAGCCTTCATCAAATCATCAAATCATTCTCATCATATAATAGGCCGATCTTTTGAACAACTGAAAGTCAACATCTATGTATATGTAGTTGGAAGCAAGTTGTTTTCTATTCATAAAGTTTTCTATTACTAAAAGCACGCGAGAGTTTTAAAAAAGCTCAAATCAAAATAATGAATAAGTAAAGAGACTTAAACAACAAAAAAATGATAAACAAATGTAAAAATAAATTTAATAAAAATTGTGGTATACGTTAAAAGTATGTAACTCCGTTGTAGACCTTTTGAACTTACGGACACAATTTTTTTTTTAATATTAAGAAGACAATATAAATAAATTATTATATTTATTAAATAAAAATAAATTAGAAAAAGACAGCCGCAAAAGATATTCTCTGAGAATGCCTACTTGCAAAGACTGTACGAGTTTTATCTTCTGTGTTTTCACGAGACTTTCAGCTCTCCTCCTTCATTGTAAAAAAAAGATTTATTTAGTATCTGTCCTCCAAATTTCCTTGAATCCCCCTTATTGGTGACTGTTCAAAATGTTAACACTGGTAATGCGTGCAGCAATCTACAAAGGTAGTTGCTTACAGGAAAGAAACTATAAGCAGCCCTTAATTAGGGGTGGTGTCGTGACGTGTTATTTCACGAATAACTACTGGAATTATCTTAAATTTCAGGTCATTATTTTATCGCATTTACATTTAAATAACGTACGTTTTTCATCAGGTAGACGTTCCTTTTCTCTAGCGTGCGCTTAGTGAAATCGTGTTAAATTCGTCGTTTTCCAAATGCTTGAGTGTTTCAAAGACCCATTTGACGCATTTACGACAAGAAGTGAGGCCTTAAAATGTACACACGGAGCCAATACATTTGTAGGTTAAGATTAACTTTTCAATAATTTCTGCACATTTTTTGAATTACATATTCAATTGGAAACACCACAAATATGAAAACCGTTACACAACAGTTCCGTTTCTATCAAAATTAGTTTTGTTTTATTCTCACTTGATACAGAAGCTTATTTGACTTAGCATTAAAAATAACAATTTCTTCATTCAAAGGGTTACGATAACTCCTTTTGCTTTACGGCTTTTATCGGAAGTAATACGAAAATTCATTTGTTTTCGTCGAAGTTTCATTTGTTTTGACTGACGGAAACAAGATAAAGTTTTATTATTGTGGAAAGTTACCGAACATTTTTTTTCCATTTTCATGAACTTTTTATGTGTATCCGATAAGTTCGGGAAACATGTATTATGTAATACGGGCTCATAAATAATAATTGAAAACAAACTTTACTTTACTCACATTTTATTTAAATTGGAAAAAAACACGTTGGGTTGGAAAAGTAATTTTTTGCAAAGATTTGGATTAAGTTTATTGAAAAGACATCTTCATATATTTTTTTTACTTTTTGATACCTAATGTGCTTTCTTATATTTTTTCCTTAAGAATGATTTTCGTAATCGACGGTACGGTACTTGAATTTTTAATGATTTTTGAATTTTAATATTTTTTATTAAATATCCAGAGTTACTGGAATTCGTTTAAAAATTTACATATTATTTTTAAAAAAGTTCATTCTATCAGTTTAATAACAATAAGAAAAAACTATTCCAGTCAGCGTAAATTGAAAAAATGCATTTTAATAGCCATTTCGCTAAAATATGGATAATTTGAAATTTTTTGTTCACGCTACTCGTATGCTTGGATATAATAATATATATTTAAATGCGATTTTGGGTAGTATTTTCGTTGTTTTTTTAACCCTTGACAGGCCAAGATGCCAAACAAAATGTCTGTAACCAAGTGGGTCTTCCGACGACCCCATGCTTCCTTATTAGCTTTTAAACTATAGAAATCCCAATTATTCAGTCAATTATTAATGGTATATATTTGCACAGAAATACGTAAAATACTAAAATGATATGTCAAATATTTAAGCTAATATAAGGAGGATATAATTTCGGGTACTACCTACTCCCCCACTTGGCTGCGGATAGTTAACCTTAACTAAGAAAAAACATACCTTTAAATATTCATGTCGTTTTCATTTCAACGATCTAACTATTAAACTTCATTATTTTCCATTTCCGATGGCCGAAATATGTTCATAGCCAAAATTCTTACATCGGGAAAATCGAAGCAATTGATAACAGTAATTTACACTTGAGTGTTCACCATCAAGAGATAATTCGATACTAACGCCAACACTATTTGTTGCTACGATGTACCATTTATGTTTGAATTTAAACTTGGCCGATGTCCAACAGCGCCTTTCCCGGGATAGTTTGGGACAGTGAGACCTAAAGATAGGGTGCCCCAGTTCCACCCAGTGGGTCTACAGGACCCAAAATTGTTTCCCGATTCCCCATTGACTGTTTAGGTCAATGATACCTAAATTTAGGGATTCCAGTGGCGTACCCAGAAACTTTGCGGCGAGAAATGGCATTCCGGATAGTTGGACGATTAGCCAACAAATTATTCCCGTTAGTAAATAATTAGGATTCTATAGAATTCTAAGGTCTCAATGGCCTCAGATAAACTAATAGACGTATCTAAAATACATTAATGGCTTTACCAAGCAAAATAAAGCATAATGTTGTTTTTTTATATTTCTCTAAGTAAATGCAAATTGGTTTTACGTCTGTAATTTGGAATGTCTATTTGTAGTAGATAGTAAGAAAATGTATAATGTTACAACCTTCTTCGTGGATCCATTTCTAAGGTTCTTGACCCCTCAATCAAAAATAGTGTTATTAAAGTTTTTATGTTGATTTAAATATTTTTTTAATGTTTTACTGAAAATGATTTTCTCAAAGTCTCATACGCTTTTTAGTGCCTATAATAAAACGAACATCATTTTTTTTGATATTCTGTAACTACTTCGACCAGTAGGTAGAAGTCCCCGGAACTGCCCGGGCTTTATACTGAGTTTTTCAGAATTAGATGTAGACAATTTTTTTTCTAATATTAATAATATTTTTATAAGTGTGCAAAATTTCATCAAAAAGTATCGAATTTGTGCTTTTAGGTTGAAAAAAGAGGGTGGGGGATTGTTTTTCGAAATCTTACGTAGGCATTGACTTTCCTCTTGTTTTGAAGGTCAAGTTTGCATAATTTCATTTTCAAAACTAATTAAATAAAAATTCTTAAGAGATAAACGTAGCAAATTAAGAATAAAAATATTAAGTGTTTTATTATCTTCCTTTTGTGAAAAAAATACAGATAATGAAATCCTCATTGGGATCTCCCGTGCTGAGGATTTATTTTACATATTATTAAAATTTAGTAGTAAGGATACTATAAAATAAATATAAATATTATATATTTTCTCCAAAAATACATATAAAGTTTCAGTCTGTATTTGGTTTCAGTACATTATCTATTTCTGATCTCCCTATGTTGTTTATCAAGATTCTTATTTGAGATTTAAATGTTATAATATCGTTGAGTTTTGAATGAGTGTGGAATTTTGCTCTAGAGTTTAGTACCATAGTATAGGAAGCTTTTTGTCCTAATGTTGTATTTGTAGTTGCTTGTTAGATATGTATTTGACTCTGAGAGTGTTTCTAATAGCCGTGTTAGTTGTCATTTATTGTGTCTTGAATTTACGAATTATTGTTGTAGAATAGAGTTATTTAATCGACATGATGTTCTTATAGGGACATTCAGAATAACTTTAATTGTAGCTTTTTGGGTTTTAATGAGTGATTTTAGGATATTCTCATTTGCACCGTCCATCCGGTAGTACCGTATTCTAAGTGCAATTTGCACTATAAATCGTATAAACAGTTACATAAGATCTGAAAATTTTATTGACATTAACTAATTCGATGGAACATTCCCCGTTATGTTACAAATCAAATGTATTGCTCAGTTAGAATTAGACCAGCATCAAAAAGCCCACTCACGGGTCAACTGTCCATTTGCGGACAGTGCTCCGCCCCTGATTCAGGACAATGATACCAAAACCGGGCTGTCCCACTACCCCAGATGGCCCATATACCCGAACGCGTCACCTTGTGACCTACACCACCCCAACAAACTAGTATTGTATCGGTGTTATCTGCAGGCTATTGGAAGGAAGGTGCTTATACCGATATTTATGAATTTCCTCTACCGATCTGTGGAGATTCCTTCGGTGCCTATCCTGTGAATTGAAAACCGATATCGTTTACGTGTGAATTTGTGTGGGATGACGTCGCTGCTCAGTTTACCAGGAGATTTTCGACAAATTGAATTCAGCTTTGTATCTGGCTAATAGAGTTTTATCGATTCGCTAGACGTAAATTGGTAAGTAAATATACCATCAGTGTTGGAGCGTGTAAATAGCCCCAACGAAAACGGGCTTTTTACCCAAAGAAAGTATAACTAACAAAGGTAATTATTCGGAATCGCTGGACAAGGATTATATGAAATATTTTTAAATAAAACCTTCAGATTTACCTTAATTACTATAAAAGGAATCTGACTGCATTTGGGATATTTTTAATTTTAGCATTTTAATTTTTAATTACGTAAATCGAAAATTCACTCTCGTTGTATGGGATGACAGCTGGAATGGTTTCTGTTGATAAAATTTTCTTTTGCTGGTATTCCTGATAAGAGTGGCTATATTTTTTACCATGTTCAAATACTAGGTAGGTACTATTTTAGCCAAACTCGAAAAATAAAATAAAGATATGTAGGTATGTTTTATAAAATAGAAAAATTAAAAAAGGTAAGGTTATTATAGGTTAGGTTGGATTATTATAGGTTAGGTTGGTTTATTATTAGGATTTAGGTTAGGTTAAGATAGATTGGATATTATAGGTTAGGTTGGATTATTATTAGGATATAGGTTAGGTTAGGTTAGGTTAGGTTGGATTAATGTAGGTTAGGTTGGATTATTATTAGGATATAGGTTAGGTTAGGTTAGGTTGGATTATTATTAGTATATAGGTTAGGTTAGGTTGGATTGTTATTAGGATATAGGTTAGGTTAGGTTAGGTTGGATTATTATTAGGATATAGGTTAGGTTAGGTTGGATTGTTATTAGGATATAGGTTAGGTTAGGTTAGGTTGGATTATTATTAGGATATAGGTTAGGTTAGGTTAGGTTGGATTACTATTGGGATATAGGTTAGGTTGGATTATTATTAGGATATAGGTTAGGTTAGGTTGGATTACTATTGGGATATAGGTTAGGTTGGATTGTTATTAGGATATAGGTTAGGTTAGGTTAGGTTGGATTATTATTAGGATATAGGTTAGGTTAGGTTGGATTGTTATTAGGATATAGGTTAGGTTAGGTTAGGTTGGATTATTATTAGGATATAGGTTAGGTTAGGTTAGGTTGGATTGTTATTAGGATATAGGTTAGGTTAGGTTAGGTTGGATTTATAGGTTAGGTAGGATTATTATTAGGATATAGGTTCGGTTAGGTTAGGTTGGATTATTATAGGTTAGGTTTGTTTATTATTAGGATTTAGGTTAGGTTAGGTTAGGTTGGATTATTGTAGGTTAGGTTCGATTATTTTAGGTTAGGTTACTATAGTTTAGGTTAAATAAAACAATAATTATAATAATACCTAAATATAAATAATTTAAGTTTTTTAAGTTACATAAAAATATTTTATTTTTCGAGTTTGGCCAAAACAGTACCTAACTAGAATTTGCATTCTGAAATGATTCAAATTCTAGCTACTCGTATCAGGAATACCAACCAGAGAAAATGTCATCAACAGAAATCATTCCAGCTGTCATCCCATACAACGAAAGTGAATTTTCGATTTACGTAATTAAAAATTAAAATGCTAAAATTAAAAATATCCCAAATGCAGTCAGATTCCTTTTATAGTAATTAAGGTAAATCAGAAGGTTTTATTTAAAAATATTTCATATAATCCTTGTCCAGCGATTCCGAATATTTACCCTAACAAATTATTCTCACCTCAAAGATTATGGCCAAGAATTGCCTAAACGTATAATAAAAACGTGCACTTACCTGTTGTAGATCCCTTCTTGCAATCGTAAGGTTTCATATGGCCCATGCAATATGTGCAGCAGATCATTCTCTCAGGTGGCGCCATAAATAAACCACTCACGGTGGAGCGCTAATCAATTTGTGATGAAAAGAAAATTATTCAAACTTTCAGATGCCAAATTTCAAACAAGAGTAAGTAAGAAACAATAGACACCGAAAAAGCACAATGACAAATAGTTCTAATTTTGAAGCGTAGACTAAAACCATTTGCCATGCATTCGGGTAAATACTTACCAGATTAGTGCACATTTGATGTACTTATTTAAAATATTAGAGAATTATAAACTAACCGAAACAATAATAAATTGTATAACCGTGCTTAACCAATTAGTAAGTATAATACTATCTCTTATAATGCATGTTTTGTATATATTTGTCTATGTAGTTCTCCACCTTGCTATTATTATTATTTTCTCGTTGGGGTGAAAGGCTTGGATGACGCAGTGCAGTCTAGTAAGAGAAAAACTGCATTTGAGAACTCTGCCATTGATACATTGAGCTAATGTAATGATAAGTACTTAACAAAATAATGCATAAACTACAAATAAGACTTAATTTTTCTTGATGACAGTTAATTTATCATTAAATGTACTTATTGACTGAGCGTAGAAAAGTTGTGTTTTAACTCGACCGTTTGACATTTATTTTGTCTGTAAATTTGTTTGTATGTTCCTTTTAAGGCGATGCCATACGTAGTAATTCAAAATCATTTGTTTTTGGTTTGAAAATTTGGTCGCCTAGAAATGTTTCATATGCTTTAATTATATACTGCGAGTAGAATACATCTTGGCCTTTGAAATAATCTAGTATTTTTTAGATAAATCTTTTTATAAGCCCAGAAAAAAATAATGTAAAGGCCTATGAAAACAGCTTTAAAGTTCAAAATCTCCTACTTACGAACCCATGTTCGGTTATGATTTTATTGTATAATGTGGCAAATTAAGTTATTTATAAAATGATCGAAAAAAAAAATATTTATGCCTGAACATCCACAATATAAAATAAAAGGCACTTTTTGGCCATGTTTTTTTCTTGCATAAATCAAAACAGGCGGATGGTGTTAAGCGGGAATTTAAACCTTATCGCCATCTACGTAAGGGTTGTTATTGATAGCGGCTCAATTTAAAATATTACACGATTAGTGCATCGCCTTAATAGATAAAATCGTGTATATTTGGACTTTCTTATTCGCTTTTTTGACATCCTTCAAAAAGTTTGAAAAAAGAATTATCATAGAGATTGTGACATTTTTTGGACAAATTGTTTAATTGCTTATTTGAAATTTAAAAATAGAAGTTACATAAAATACATTACGTGTTATAAATTATTATCAAGTAGGTGGGTATTTGAGTAGCTATTTACAAAACTTTTAATTTCAGTGGAAATTTTGGTTTTGATTTATGGAATAAGAGAACATTAAAAATGTCCTTCTTGGATGCGAGGTTTATATTGTTCACAAAACTACTGGTAATAATAATTGTTGCATATAAAAGTTTATACAATATTTATATAACATGAATAATAGATCAATACTTTGAAAATAAAAATTAAGTGTGTCATTAGGCTTCTTCCATGGTGACAATACAAATATACAATAGAAATGTTTTCTTAATTGCTTGATAGTAAAGACGTCTCATATATACTTTGAAGTCCCATAAGGTTGTTTCCTTATATCTTACTTTTTGCAGTGTGTATTGGGCAACCTACATCAACAGGTACACACCTAATACACAGCTACACAAGCAAGATGTAGGTCTGGGAAAAACTCAACTAACACTCAAATATACCAGTAGCATGGGGCTATGAAACAATGGCGATTTGTGGGTTTGAAAAGTAGGGACAAAAACCTTTAGAAAAAGTATCATGTATGCCTATAACTACCTATACCTAACTTTACCTAGAAAAACAATAAAAACTGTTACCTACGTTAAACTATAATAATAATAATGTGAAAAAATGATTAAGTTAATTTCTGGACACACACATGATAGGCCATCAACTTCGAACTCGGCCTATTGCCGCATACAATACAAATCATGAAACGAAACAAATTTTGGTGGTTAGATTAATCGTAAATGATCGGTTCTACTTCGGAATCGTTTTTGTTTGAGGCGCGCCTCAACTGAACTATACGTAATCACGTAACATATCGTTCATTTTACTTAAAAAGACATGCAGTCCTAGTGAAATAAGAACATATGAAAAGATTAATAATTTGATGAATGATGTTGTACTAGTGTAGTAAATAGGGAAATATAATAAAATCTATCAAATGTAATAAAACTTGTAAACTTGATTAATGGATAACATTCAAAGTGAACTAACACTAGGGCTTAGACGATTTAAAAATTAGTAATATAAAATAAAATTAAGGCACATTATATTTGGGATCCGTGTATCTTTTTTCCACTCATCTCCTCAGTTTTCTTAGAGAAGGCACATCATCCCCTGCCTCATTGCACGAACCGCCACTGCTATGACACTCTTTTACAGAAAAGCCAACGTATACTTGAAATTAATTTATTTTCATAGAGCTCTACAAATTAGTGTTAGGACCAATAAATACAGCACACTTAGGTCACCTACTAAAACACGATGCAAAATAAATGTATGCATTGAACCCTGAGAACACCGCACAATATTCCTAACTGCTTCCAACCGTCTGAAGCTAGTAAGACTATTGAATCCCCAATCGGGGTATTTTATGAGTCACAAATAGACCAGGTGCATCAAGGTAAAGATATTGAGAGTATCTTCTACTCTAGAACGTCCCGAAAATGCACTAAAATATTATTTTATTATTTAAGACAAATTAAATAAATAAAATGTATTTGCATAATACAAAGGGTTTGAACCCACGACCTCGTCCCGTTCACTGTCGAGAACCTTACCTGTCAAAAGGAACCTTAGATAATTTGAGATCAGCCTCTTTGCCCAAGTGACGAAATAATCCCTAAAATCCCCATACGAATCGAGCTGCCTTCGAATTAAACAATGAGGATTTCTGAGTTATTTGGATCAAATAACTATCTGCCAGCAAACCCACTTTTTTAAATGATGTAAAAAATTTAAAACAAAAAACTTTAAACTTGTAAATCTGGTTTTATTTACAGATTCTTAGATAAAACTAATTTTCAACGACCAAATTTATAGTTGAAATAAACACGAATGTTTTCTTTTCTATCTGGATTTATTCGGGTACGATAATTACTCACGAATGTTATCTCCGGAAAGCAAAATAAAAGGTTTTTCTCAGACAGAAAACAAAACCACCCCTAAACAAAAAAAAAAACTTGAAACTGTCGGCTTTATTTCCACCTATTTCGTAAACAAACTGCCCACTCAGACTACATTTTTCATAATTATTTCAAGAGAATAAAGAAAATCTGAATGGACATATACCGATAGTGAAATAAATTTGAACTTATGTGAAAAAACGACAATGTACTCGAAACAATGGAGGTTATCCTTTCATTAGAAAAGGTCTAACGAAAGCTTTGCAGGATATTCTAGGGATACAGAATACTCCATTGTAAGGAAATTTAATGTTCGTATTTTAAATCGCTGTTTTTTGTCTGAAAATAATAACGTACAAAAATTGCCTCGTAAAGTCATTTTAATAAGTTTTATATCCCGCTTCTGGCTGTGGGTTTAAAAGTAACAGTCTGGGAAAATCTATGAATTTAATGTCAAGTTTGTTTCTTTAACACCGGTTTTTTTTTTAAATAATTGAAAAAAAACTAAAATATAGTTTTTAGGGATGTTTCATTGGTTTTTCATTTGGGTTCAGTATTTATTTGATTTGAATACCGCACAAGAGTCCAAACTGCTCCCAACCGTCTGTTGCCAGGAGACTATGGGGTCTATACCTTATTGGGGTATATTGTGAGGCTAAAGGTAGTGGAGAGGGGAAGAAGATGGGTAAAAGGAAGGTGTAAAAGTTCCTGACTATTCAGATCTGGTCACCAAACACGGCCAAAGCCATTTCAAGCAACGTTTCAATTCTGAATGGTAGTCTTACTTCAGGGTGATACTGAGAGTATCTTCCACTCTAGAACATGCCGCAAGTATTTTAAATGAATATATTGTGAAAGAATTCATAAAATAAAATTTACTTGCGCACGCCGGGATTTGAACCAGCGACCTTGGCATTGCAGTCGAGAGGCTTATCCCTCAACCATGGAGGCCATCAATAGCCAATGAATATTGAATAGTAGTGGTATTATTATTATTATTGTACATTTGAAAAAGAAAATTATAAGTTACATACATAACTACTAACATTAGTTTGTAGTACAATTTTCAGGGGGTTTTCGTCGCATTAATTAATTATCCTTCATTGTTTGTGATGGCAGATCTATTCAAATTAATGTATTGTACCCTTTAACTTTCTTTTCAGTGGTGAAATTATAATTACTGTATTTAATGTACCTTTTATCTTTGATTTCCGTGGGGAAATTATAATTATTATCATTAATTTTACTTAAGAAATAATAAATAAACTTAATTAGTGGTGGCATTTGAATATTTATTCTTTTTTTTTATTGGAACAACACAAAAAAAGAGAGAAAAAAAAGATATTGATACCTGTCTGGAGTAAGCCACCCAGTGAGACAAACATTACTGGAGAACTATGAAATTTAAAACAGTTTACCAAAATAAATAACAAAAATCAACATTAAAAGAAAAAGTAAATTATAAGGTAAATATTTACATATAAAAGTAAAATAATTATTAAATAATAAAATAATATTAGCAAAACAAAATATTAGAAAATTCGGATTTAAATTTTTGTATGGAATGAATGAAAATATCAACGGAACTGAATTTATTTCAAAGCCTTTGTAGGCTTTGAACTGGGAAATCCATAAAATAGTTAGTTTTAGATGGATAAACAAAAAACAACTCAGGAAATCCCGTATTACGATTTGATACTCGGAAAGTTATTAGCTTATTGTTGTGTTTTTTTTTAACTTGTATATTTTTAAATTAAAGTAATATCAAAATATACTTTGGTTGGTATTTTCAAACACTCTGCATATTTTCACGGCCCCAAAGATATAAATTTTCACGATTTTTTTTAAAGCGGAAAATGTTGTTGAATGATGGAGAACTTAATTAAGCAACGATCGAGAACATATTTGTGCAATGATGGATGACTTAGCTAGCATTAGATTGAATTCTCGACGCCTAGATGGGAATCCGAAGCAATTGTCCACTCGGCTACTAGCCGATTTATTAAAAGATTACATTTCTGCTAAAAGATGTCCATTAAAGAAAATACCAATAGATTTCAGTCAAAGTATTGTTGGGAGACTGAATTTCGGAAATTCAAAAATTCTTGCGACCTTGAAAAAAGTTCGCCTGCTGCGCCTGTTCCGCGACTTGTAACTGTGAATTTAAAAATTCATGTACCAATCCCTTCTCCTGGGGATAGCACGTAAAAAATTTCGCCTACTACGCATTTCCGTGTTTTTGTGAAAGTTATAACAAATTTTGAGCTTCTTTTGCTCTCGTCACTTACCTACTCCAGTTGGGGGTGCCATAGTTTCACAGGTTACGATATTATTGAGGAACTGAGACTAACTGTAGGTAATTTACTAAACATTAAAACAATCATATTTTCATTCCACGATTCAAAATAATAATGGCGGAATTTTTATTTTAAACTCGGCTCATATATATCTCCAAACCGCGATTAGGTTTTAGAGCACTGTCCTTCATGCACCCCTTTACTAAAATTATCATAGACATATTTCATAAGGTTTACTGTTTTCTTGTAGGATTACGGCTTTCAAAATGAGCTCCCAAACATGGTGTGCAAATGGGTATTTTGGCCACAAACCCACAATTTATTTTTTTATGAAAAATTAAGTGAAATTTTATAAATAAAATCACATTCAAAATAGACTGGTTGACCACCTACACTTCCAAGGGCCCTTGGTTATGTTTGCTAAATGCTTTTTGCTGAGTCTTAGATCCGTCTCCGTATGGCACTCGCAATTGGGATATGAAGATGGAAAGTTATGAAGTACCTTGCTATTCAGATCTGGACACCAAACACGGCTAAAGCCATTTCAAGCAACATTTCAATTCTGAGTAGTGGCGATATGGAGAGTATATTTCACTTTGGAATATACTATGTTACATCTTATTTTAAATGAATAAATCATTCAAATATATCCAAGAAATTGCTTAAATACTTGTTCACGCCTGGATTTGAATCTGTGACCTCCAAATTGCTAGTTGAGAGCCTTACTTCTCGACTACGGAGGCCATCAAACGATTAAGCCCCCGGATACCCAATTTCTACCGATTTATAACAAGTTTCTCGTTAACTCTTTAAGTTAAAAAAAGTTATTTTTGAAAATTATATCTATACATTTGTAATGCCGAAACGTTAATTATGAAAATTATACACTTTAAAAATGAAAATTATTATTTATTTTAATTATTAAGGCATGAAAAAATTCACAATGTATCTTTCAATGCAAGCACTTGTCGAGAGATGTTTGCTCTATTTCAAACGAGTCGTGTTTATTATCGTTTTTAATATAAGTGCGCTCCGTCTAACATTCGTATGTACAATGTACATATCTCCATCAAACCATCTTTGAACGCACACTACGGGGCCTTATCCAAATTTATGTTCCTTTTAAGAGGAAGCCACAAGCCAAAAATGTGAATATTCTTGGTATACCTTATATTGTAGGTAATAGGCATTAAAATCGATTGACAAAAGGAGTCTAGAAACGATCGATTTCAAGTACAAAACTGGTTTTTATTTATTTTGTAAATAATTTTATAAGAAAGCAAAAAAGTTAATCAAGTGAAACTGTCACAGATAATCTTAGCTATAATACTGTATTTTTTAAAAGTTGTTTCCTTTATGCCTTAAAATTTTTTTTTAGTAGTTTACATTTATATTTTTTATTGAGTAATTTATTTTTTTATTTGTATTCTACTCAAGCGAAGCGATAGGAAAACCTTCAATTTATCTAAAGAATATTTTTTGGTATTCATAATGTACACCAATTTGTTATAAAGATTAATCAAAATAGTGGTTTGGCATTAAGCTTCGCCTTAATCGAGAATATAGAGAGAATGTAAAATTATTACTTTTGTAAAATTTGTTGACGTAACTCGACTGAATAAAAGCATTAATTCAAACATGCTTTCATATTTCCATTGTGGTTTAATTAACGCGAAAATATGATGCAGAAGTAAACAAAGTCATGGAGCCACACGGAATAACTTTATGCTTCAAGTCCACCAGTGCCCATATTATTATTATTATTTAGGCATGAATTATTAATTACCTTCAGAGAACAAACGACCGAAAAGTGGCCTTTGATGTTTTGTTTTCCTTTGCCAAATACTTTTCCGAACAACAAAGAACATTTTTTTCTTTTCGCCTACAATCGTGGTCTAACTAATTGGCACACAGTTTTAATTTTGAATTTTCAAAATTAATTCATTCATTCTTTTTGGAAGCATTTAAAAAAATATATCAAGTTCATAAAATAGCGGACATTTTAATTTTGATATTATCAAATAATTAAATAAATATATTTTAATGTCGTGAATAATAACAATACCTACTTAAGGGAACGTTAAATGCTTCACGTTGAACGACCCAGACCAACGAAAGTTCAAATTCTAGTGACGAACCACCCGAGTTAGTAATAATCAATTGCAAATTCCTCTGATGGTAAAATTTATCGTTGCATGATACCGTGACAATGGACTATTAAATATCCTAATTTCGGTTGTTGGTGCATGGGTAAGTAAGTAATGTGAAATATTCCTACGTAATGGTTAGCATTTTTCAAGTTCAATAAAGGAGCTACTTACCAATAGCAAGCGATGCAGTGGGTACCAAAATTATTTAATGAATTAACTAACTAACCATCACGCCGTTTCCCCGCAGGAGTAGGCATAGAGGACGGACCGCCAAACAACTCGGTCTTGGAACACACTTCTTGCCTCATTCCCATTCATTCATACTATTATATTATTCTGACTCTTGACATGGCCCGATTCAAGTATCTGATTCACTTGATCGTGCCATCTCTTCCTCGGGCGTCCCCACTTCTGCTACCATTCACATTTGCTAATATATATTTTCCTTACATGCCCAAACCATCTAAGGGTCTCTTTTTTAATCTTACTCATTACGCTTACATCAGCCTTGCACTCTTTGCGAATCTCCACATTTCTCACACGGTCATAAATGGTTTTACCACACATACGCCTCAGGGATCTCATTTCAACAACATTCAGTCTACTTTCATCCTTTCTCTGCCAGTTCATGAATAAAAATTACTTAAGGCGATGCACTACATCGTGTAATATTTTAAATTGAGCCGCTATCAATAATAACCCTTACGTAGATGGCGATAAGGTTTAAATTCCCGCTTAACACTTTCCGCCTGTCTTGATTTATGAAAGAAAAAAACATGGCCAAAAAGTGCCTTTTATTTTATTTTGTGGATGTTCAGGCATAAATATTTTTTTTTTTCGATCATTTTATAAATAACTTAATTTGCCACATTATAAAATAAAATCATAACCGAAAATGGGTTCGTAAGTAGGAGATTTTGAACTTTAAAGCAGTTTTCATAGGCCTTATACATTGTTTTTTTCAGGGCTTATAAAAAGACTTATCTAAAAAATACTCGATGGTTTCAAAGGCCAAGATGTATTCTACTCGCAGTATTTAATTAAAGCACCTGAAACATTTCTAGGCGACCAAATTTTCAAACCAAAAACACATGATTTTGCATTACTACGTATGGCATCGCCTTAACACTTCTTTACTCAAAATGCGTATTTGTTTGTTCAAATGCTTCACAGATACTCGTACTATAGTGAAGCTACGTACTGAGCTTACTGAGCTAGATGCAGTGGACGTACTTTAGCGGCCCGTTCATATAAATGTTCTTTATGGCGCTCTAGGTTAAATATGGCGCTCTAGGGGCGGCCGGCTGCTTTTTTAAGCGCTCCGCGTTTATTTTGAAAAATCTTGGGAAGTTCTCAATTTTTTCGGTGTAGATAAAGTGTAAAATAACCGCAATAATTTTTAAGTTAGATGTATAAAAATAAAATAATTTTAATGTCACTGATTCGAGATTAACTCAAGTTTTAATACAAAATTTCAAATATTTTAAGTTCAAATCTGCCACGTTGTTCCAGAAGTGCATAATAACGCTGCAGCATCGGTAAAATCGGTCGAAAGAATTGAACACATGTGCAGTGTGAAAGACAAGCGAGCAATCGTGTCAAGTGTAAATGCGTCAAGTGATTTATAATGGGTATTCTTTGAACTATGGTGACTGTAAACAATATCCGATACGACAGGGCGACACTACTACATCTCAAAAGTGAAAGTGTTTTTTTGGACCCTAAATTAGCCGCAAAAATATCATTATATGACCTTGGACGCGATAATTATACTACTCGTAAAATTAGATTTCGTGGTTGCCGTGCTGGACGATATCATAAAAAACATACACTGTGCATCAGAAAGGAACAATATGACACAATACTTTGTGATGCAGCACAGGCCGAAAACACTCCTGCTGTAAGTGATCGGGCTACACTCCTAAGTTTTAAAAGTGATAGTGTGTTGAACCCTTCAGTGACTGCAAAAGAAACCATATACAATCCAGTCCGTGATCCGAATGTGAAATTTAGATACAGGGGGTGTCGCGGTGGACAAAAAACAAAATATTTTTGCAGGGAGGAACAATACGTTCCAAAAATTATTAATAATAACAATGGTAATGAAAATAACAATAAGTCTCCGTCAGTACAGGATGTTCAAGTAGTCGAACCGATCGACAAACAGAATTACCTACCGTCTAAAGCCCTCCGCGATTCTGATAAATTCCACAACAACTTAAATGAAATTAGATTAGAACGACATGCCAACTATAGGAGCAGACAGCTTGCGATTGGTTCCTGGAATGCTCGATCCCTTAACAACAAACTAGAGGTGGTGGACGATATTTTCAGAGACCAAAAACTCCATATCCTTACTGTCACAGAAACTTGGCACGAGAACAGTGATTCGTACTCAATTAAGAGACTCCGAGCTTTAGGGTATGTGGTTCTTGAAGAAGCCCGACCTAGTAGGGACCTACCATCAAACAATATCTCACACGTGAATCACGGGGGTGTCGCGATAATAGCCCGACCAGGATTACGGCTAAACAAAGTAGCTCTCGGTACATTTAACACGTTTGAGTATATTGGATGCAGGGTTTCTTCTTCAGGAACGTCGTTCATGTTGTGCACCCTTTATAGGCCCGGATCGAAACCAATCTCTGTCGAATTTTATAATGAGTTTTCACAGTTTTTGGAAGTTTCAGTCGGACTCTCCGACACACTCATTATTACAGGCGACATTAATATTCGTCTCGAGCGCGTGACATCACCAAACACTGTTAAATTCTTAGATCTATTAGCCAGCTTTGGATGCCACCAATGGGTCGACGTCCCAACTCATGATGCTGGTGGTACATTAGATGTACTAATTTCAAAGAACAGTGATCCACCGCTTTCAGCAGATATTCGTGATATAGGACTGTCAGACCATCGGCTCGTTTGCACTGATATTGATTTTAACCCGCCTAAAGTACCATATAAAACAATTGTATCAAGGGAATGGCGTAAATTTTGCTTTAGCGATTTTCTGGAAGAGTTACAGACCTCTCTCTTATGTACACCCAATGTTTGGGAAACAAAGACCCCTACCGAACTTGTCAAGACATATAATAAAACACTTTCATGTCTGTTAGATAAATATGCCCCGACATCATCAAAAACACGGAAAGTTCGAAAGTCTGACGGCTGGTTTGACGATGAATGTCGAAACCAGAAGAGACTTATGCGGAAATTAGAGAGGACCTATAGGAAAAACTCTTCTGTAACTACAAGAGACGAGTGGATTCTTTCCATTTTTTTTCTCAAAAACAGTATACGTGTAAAATTAATTCCAAAAGATCAGACTATTGGAAAGAAAAGATTAACTCTGAGCGAACCGACCCGCGACGTCTTTGGAACTCAATAAAGACAGTAATTTCCGAAGTCACTGTTCCAACGAAAATAGATATTACTCCGGAAGCTTTCTCAATTTTTTTTCGGGAAAAAATTGAATCCATTCGTGCTTCCGCATCTCACGCCTCTCCGCCAATATTCACTTTAAATTCTAAAGGAATTTTGTCTTCCTTCAAACCCACAACGCTGGAAGAAGTAATATAAATTATTTCAAGCTCGCCTAATAAACAGTGCAGTCTTGATCCCATACCGACATGGTTATTAAAACAATGTTCTACTGTTTTAGCTCCATTCCTAGTTCACGTTTTTAATAAATCACTTAGCACGGGTGACTTTCCTGAACCACTCAAGTCAGCTGTAGTTACACCAATCCTGAAAAATTCAAAACTAGACGCCGATAACTTAGGTAATTATCGGCCCGTTTCAAACTTACCATTTATTTCAAAAATCCTGGAGAAAATTGCTGCCGCACAAATAACCAGTCACTTGAATTCAAATAAATTATTCGCAAAACGTCAATCTGCGTACAGAAAGTTCCACTCAACTGAAACCGGACTACTTCGTATGCTATCAGACATAACTCTGGCCGTAGAGTCAGGTAAGTTATCGCTTAACTCACTCCTAGACATGAGTGCAGCGTTTGACACGATTGATCATGAATTCCTCATTAGGAGATTAGAGGAAACATTTGGTTTGAATTCCGACATAAAAAATTGGCTGGTATCCTATTTATCCAATCGCTTACAAGCCGTGAGGGTTGGAAATAAATTGTCCAACTTCGCAACACTATCTTCAGGGGTACCCCAGGGATCCGTTTTGGGTCCACTTCTCTTCATCCTTTTTACAAATGATGTCGCCAAAATAATCGAGTCATTTGATCTCTTGTCTCACTGCTACGCTGACGATCAGCAAGTTTATTTTTACTGCGCTCCAAATGATATCAATAGTCTCAAAATCCGTATAACTGAATGTCTAGAAGCAATAACTCGTTGGATGTCTTCAAACAAGCTGAAGCTCAATCCATCTAAGACTGAGTTTCTCTGGGTAGCCACAAACAAACGTCAACATTTCATAGACAATTCACCTATTACTATTTCCGGCAGCGATATAATCCCAAAAACAACAGTCAAACTTCTCGGTGTTAATTTAGATTCAGACTTTTCGTTTAAAAGTCAAATAAATAGGACTGTGAGCACCGGTTTTTTTCACCTAAGACAACTCGAGTCTGTCCGAAGAAACCTTCCTTCAGAAGCAACAAAACTACTTATCAACTCTTACGTAGTCTCACGTCTCGATTACTGCAACGGCATTTATGCCAGCCTTCCAAAATATCAAATTGACAAACTTCAATCAGTGTTTAATGCAGCAGCACGGCTCATAACCGGGGTTTCAAAATATTCGCACATTTCAGAACACCTTCGTAACCTTCACTGGCTCAAGTGCCCTGAAAGAATCCAGTACAAACTGTGCTGGATGGTGTTTAAATCCATCAATGAAATGGCCCCACCCTACATCTCTGAACTATGCTTCCCGGAAAACACTGGTCTGAGGCAGTCAACGCTTAGATCAGCAACATCAGCAGCTGTAGGCAGACTGATAGAACCTATGCGCAAGCCAAATACTAAGTTTGGTGATCGCGCTTTCGGAGTATCTGGGCCGAAGGCTTGGAATAAACTCCCTCCGGAACTAAGATCCATAACAAGTCCAACAGAATTCAGGTCTAAATTAAAAACTTACCTTTTTAAGCTGTCGTATCCTTAAATTAAATATACCAATCCTAAGAGAAAGTCCAGTTATATTCAATTTTTCAATTAAGTCCTAAATCCTGTATCTAAATTTCGCCAATAAACAATTAGATAATGTTAATTAAGTGTTAATCTCAAGTGACCTATCAGGTAAGTATTGAACTGTATATTATCTCCATAAATAGTTAAGTAATAACATAGACCACTGTACAAATGTATTATAAGTTTGTACAGCGCCCTTGAGGTGTTTTTGCACAAAAACGGCGCTATACAAGTCATCCAAGTATTATTATTATTATTATTATTTAAATGGCTATCCTTTTCATAAACCGTGCTACATTTTTTGCTCGATGAGAATGAATGTATTTTTATTATGTCATTGGATTGATGTGGTAATTTTTCAAGTTTACTAACATTCGACAGGTAAATTTCATCTTTTGAAAGGCGATGACCCTGAGGCAAATATTTTTTTTTATACTTCCAGCTTTTCAAATTCTACAAAATGTACCATACGTTATAAGTGATTTATCACGGGTCTGCGTTAATGTAGGTACTTATTAATAATTACGGAACAGTCAACCATATTGCAAACTATACTTAGATTGTGTAGTATTCACCCTAATATATTCACCCTTTGACTCTGAAAAACTCCAGAACCGCTGCTACTAGCACTTAACCCCTCAGGATAATTTGTTTGCTTTTGGGAACAGCTTATATGCTCTCATAGGAATCGTTCTGTCTCCCTTACTTTCACGGTTAGAAATATGATATAAATGATGTTGGAAAGAGAAAATACCACGCTTTATATTAAAATACAGAAATAAACCACGTAAAAAAATTACACCTCTATGAAACAAAGGTTCCGACAGCAATTTAAGGAAAAAATTATGATTTTTTTTTAAATTATTTTCATATGAAACGAAAAAAATAAGGTAACCATAATGTTCATAATACATTTTTCTAATAAAATAGGCTACATGTTTTTTCGTTATTGGTAATTTTAGATCAGTATTTAAATGAAAATAAGAAAGTGTGGCGTCGAGAAGAATCCAGATTAACTAATTAATAATAAACCGCTCGACCTACTTAGTACCTACTCCCGAGTTACGTACTTGCAGCCGAAATCGAAACAAAGCAACCTACCTGCTTCAAGTATTTACTCGCCTACCGGCGACAATACGATCGCATACGGTCTGGTACATTACGACGACTCACCAGAAGGTTCGAGTCTACCGCATATGCATAATTGCCGCGCTGTCGAAGATTCCCGAAACACCCAAACTATGCGAGTGCCTCGGATTTAGTTGCAATTCATCTACCTACTGTTGCCACCGGCCGTACAGTATAAATAAGCCCGACGCAGCGAGCAGTCAGTCAGTCAACAATCTGCCGCCAACGATTTACTAATCTCACGAGTGATAATTCGCGCACCTTTGCCCGAAAGACAATACACCCGGCTTTGCCCGTACAATCATGGACTCCATCGGGACATCATCTTAGCGTCTTGACCACGTCCCTGGCCAGCGCTACACGGATTACAGCGCCCTGGTTCCAGCGTCTCTGACCAGCGCTTCATCCACGCATCATGACCACCACGAGGACACGCAGTATCCTCACTGGTGTACGCAGCTCCCGCTCAACCGCTTACAAGGTCCGCCGCACCTTCGGCCTTCCAGTCAGCACTGGAGTACCTGAAGACTCACGTTCTTCGCCAGTCAACGAGTATGACAGTCAACGAGTCCCGGTCACCAGCGCCCGGCGTCGACTCACTGACCCGCGCTTGACCAGCAAACCACCGCAGCGTCCGGAGAATACCACATCTGTCCTACGTCATCACTCTCATTACGGCCACCTGACTCATCAATAAACACAGTGACCTTCACGACCGACTTTTATTTCGTGGTGATCCCCAAAAAAGATTAACTTTTTTTAATTTTATGTATTAAAAATTTCCATGTTTCAAAAATTATATGTTTATTTCTAATAATTAAATTTCTGTTTTTGATAGTTGAAGAAAGCGTATTTCTTCAACTATCAAAAACAGCTTCTCGGATACGTTCATAATAATTGTTCCATTATTTGGATTTCAACACCTTCTGACAGAAAACGCTAGAAGTTTGAGGGGTTAACTACGTAAGAATAAGTTCAGTCAAAAATTTATTCTTCGTGTTTATTTTACAACAATTAAATAAAGCATAAAAAGTGTTTTTCATGACCCTTTACTTTATTCGGCTTCTTACAAAATGATTAAAGTCCATATTTCACGACCCACTGCGCAATTTTTATTTATGCCCGCCATGACTCAAGATCAATAATTTGTAAGCGATATGTTTATGTATCTAAGTGTTGGGTTTTTATGAAAAACGGCCTGACAGATAAATGAGGGTAGGATTTTTCTGTCTTCTGCTTCAATGGTCTCTATTATTTATCTTTTATGTTTGGCACTTCACCGTCGCTGTGTCGAGAATCTTCCATTATATCTGATATCAATTTATGACTCGACACCTCCCCTGGTTAACTGGGAGATGATGTGAAATACAACACCTTTAGATAAGGGCAGTATAAAATAGTTACGATATGGAGGCCGCACGTCATTACAGTGGAATCTTTTTCACTTTGCCGTAAAGAAAAAGGTCGGGTTATCTATAGTTAGCATTGTTAAACTTTAGGTGGTTTTGATGTCGTCGGACGGTTTAATGTGACGACTTCATAAATAGAGTCAACAGTACTTGATGTACTAAAGTTTATAAAATATGTTATCGGAGCTGGGATGGTATTTTGGCAACCTTTTCCGAAACCCGTTTCCGTAATAAGGTGACAGTTTTAATGATAGAAACCCTTTCAATAGTGGGTAACATATTCCATTTCAATTATTTGAATTACTACTAACCTACATAAAACATTTAAAATTGTATGCAAAATTTGTAGATAAGTCATATTACCGTGGTAGTCAATCTTTTATTCATGTTCCACCAATGACTTTGTAATACATATAGACTTGTTATTGTCTCAGTAAATTAAGATAAAATGTAACAAGTAAGAAACACTCTTAATATGTTTTCAGTAAAATCTTAATTCAAACTTTGTTCTTCCATGACAAAGATAGTATTTAAAAAAAATATAATATATGTGTGTTAACTAAATAAACGATAAGACCGGGCGGCGTTTTCGTATTCAAAAGTTGTGTCGAATACTACTACCTCGAAGCCGACTAGATTACAAGCCTGGGCGCCTGACGGATTTCGAGATGTCAAGTGATCGAGTCAGCGCCGTGCCATAATAGAGCAACGACAGTTTGCAAATGGCGGCGATTGGTGATACTCGTTGTTTCTGTCAATGTGTATATTGTTCTACCGCAACAGAGTAATTAGACTATTGTAAATAGTGAAGTTTCAGTAAGACAGTAAGACTTCGTAATTTGGCAGTTGCGCGTCCAGGCCTGTACTCTAGTCGGCCTTGCCTTTTCTCTAACGACACATAAAATCTTCGGGCAGGAAACTATTATATTATTTTAAAAAATCGATGGTAATAAAGAATTTACGTAAATTTACAAAATTAAATGTTCTTTCTTCGTTTTACTAGTGTTTGCTGAGTGATTAAAAAACTTTATCATTACGCTCGAGGGTATTTTGTAAATTTTTAATGGCAATTTACTAAAAGTTAGCACATAACGCTACGCGACAAGTAACAGTTCAGCACTAAAACTACGAAATCCAAAGCACTGCACTTGACGTACTTTTTGCTTGCCACTACAGATTTCCATAGCGCTTCTATATATTTGTAATGTGATTTATTTCCATTATTTATTTCTTCTCTTGTAGTTGCAAAACTTTTAAATAATATGTTGTCAGTAATGCAATTTTTTTTCAAGGGAATATAATTGATTTTTAATTTCAAATATATTTCAGTTTGTTTATGACATTATGCTACGTATACATCTGCGAGCCGAACTGCCGAACTGAACCTCAACTTATGGGAAAGAAAGGAGGCAACCGCAAATGGCGCGAAACGCCGCTTGCAGTTGCTTCGTTCCTTTCCCGTAATTCGTGAAAATTAGTGCTTCCCTTAAATAGTGCTTCTAAGAGGCGAACAGTAGCAATAAGTCCATATCAAAACGCACCATAATTAAGGCGATCCAAATTCTTACCAAAAAACATTTACTTTAGATTTGTTGTACTTTTTATGTTAACATTTTCTTTGGTATAATTGTTCAAATCCCAATCTTCCTAATCCTAATCTTATTTTACTTGACTAACTTTGTTTTTTTGGTGTTGAATAAACAGCCTAACGGATTTATATTTTACTCTTTATCTCAGAGGCGCAGGAATAACTGTTTTATGATACAAAAACAATAAAATTAGAACTGGTACTAGAGCACTGTTGGGTTTTAAAATGATTACGACTGTGGTTTTGTGAAAACCTTCAACCTACACAGTAAAAACTGTAAAGAAAACATTAAAAACAAATATTTACGGACTCGCAAAACTAATAAAAAATATTTATGTTTATATGAAAATATGAAAGCGGTTATTAGTTTTTCAACATTTTTATGTTAAATATTGCAATTTATTTATAATTTTAAAAATATTGAGGGTTGAGAGATTTCATTTAAGGTTTTCTCGAAATGAGCCAAAACAAATACACGTAAATTTTGTTTTCTGAGTTAAGAATGCCTTATCATTACTTATTACTTATTACCTTACTCTTGGATTACTTTACCATGATGTACTTTGAAAACTATTCTGTATAAAACCACTGAAAAGTGACGTTCCCAAAAAATGTGGCTTGAAGGGTTTTACCAAAACACAGTAGATAATGAGGTTAGTTCCTACCGTGGTGTTATCTATTCAGTTCCTACGTTTCTTATGTATCCCTACCTACTTAGGTTGAAACTGTTTGAAAAATGCATAGTACCGATAGTTTATAGTTCAAGAAGATTGTGCAGATTCGGATGCTTTTGTTTTTAACAAGAAAAAGGAAAAAGATTATCGTTGAGACAGGTTATTGTTATTCGTTTTTGAAGGAAAATTTTATTTTCGGTTTGACGGCGATACTTTGAGCAGTGTAAACAATTGTTGCTATCGTTAAATCTAATAAACAAATATAAGAAACTATTGTATTTCATGTGCTCGAACATACACCGTACCCAAGCTGACCTTATTTTGGAAAGATGATATAGTCTCACATACTTTCAATCAATTTTATCAAACGCCATTTCGTCATTTATTTGTTTTACGGTCCATTTATAAGTTCATCCGAAGCTGCATAATTTTTATGTAGTTTCGGATGCAAAAATCACACTTGTGCATTATTTAGGCTTTAATAACTTAAGTGCTTTCATCTATCGACTTTAGGATCTTTTATAAATCGTTCATAAACTAAAACCTTGTCTGATCTCTGTGAAAAGTCAGACAATATTGAAATAGCGTTGTTTGCCTTCGTCCATTTTACAAAAAAAAAATGATTCCGAAAGTACCAAAATAACGTAAAGATCACATTGACACATAACATCTTTGAATTTTAATCGTCATCAAAAAAATCTTCACAGACCTCTTACGATACAAAAAGGATCGACATTATGAACAGCCGATTATCTGAGCAAAAAATATAAGCTGAGGTTTTAAAAATATATATATCGCACATCTTATAGAAAAGTGTTGTAAGTTAAATAAGTCAATTTTCTAGGAGAGCGAACACAATTTGTTTTTGTAAAGTTTCATAATTTAGCTGTTATTTGACGAGGGACCATTTTTTTCATTGACAAATGGCATTAACGGTAGGTGCAAATTCTACTCTAAATCAGTGTTTTATGTGACTGAATTTATTATTTAATGTATTATTAAACCTTTATTTGGAGACAGTTGGAGAACAAGTGTAATTTCGAAAAAGACAGTCCCATCGAAAATAGACACTAGCTACATCTCGCGGAGACAGAGTGAACTAACTTAAATATGGTTTACGTGGGGCATAGATAATCACAATCAATTTACTATTCAGAGATAAAACGTAAACCAGAATATTTTGACTTACAACTCTATAGAATATGCGATATTCTTATTTTCAATTCCCCTGTGACCGATTAACCTTACATTAAACTATTTATCAATTAGAAAAATTAAGATGAATTATTATTCTTTTCGATTCCAGCTTCCCGGTGCTTCTTCCAATATCCAGTTTTTCCCCTTTAACCATTATTTTCCTTCTCCCCTGGTACTCGCTTGTACCGAGACGTGATTCTAAGGAAAGCAAGGAGAATAAGGGGAATTTCTGTGTTCTCTGTAGTGTAAAGGTCGGCATTAATTAAACTGGTGACCCAATTTAGAAGGTTAGAAGGTTGTATCTACGTTGCATAATTCAGAGTGTGTTCCATTTTACAGATTTTGGACAAATGATACAATAATGTAACGTCAGGCTACATAATTATTATGCAGTTTTAAGGTAAACATATATCATATTTGGTTTTCACATTATTGTTTATGCACCGTGTACTTACATTCGTAAATAATAAGTAGATACCTAATTTTCAAAATTGCAAAGAGTTCAAATTATAATATTGACTTATATTTTTACCCTACGGGAATATAATATGTTTGAAAAACTCACAAACGGTGGGATCCGGCGTAATGAAATTTATACTCGATTTTAGAAGGAAATTTCTAGGTTTCTAGGTTCTCCATGAATAGCTCATGACAAAGCTTTTAAAAATCAGCACCCATAACTGACATAAAGTTTGCCCAAACGTTATTTCTTTTATTGGTTCATTTTTTTCAATTATATATTGATACATGTAATAAAAATAGCAGTATTGAAAAATTGTTAAACTTCTTTTTCTAATATTATTATATGGTATAAAATAGTCGATAATAAGTCGATCGTGAGCTAAGGAGCGTTGATGTTTCAATTTATCTGAACGCGACGCTTTCCTATTTTTCAACCTAAATATCGAACGAAACAGGGTAGTAAAGAGGTGTTTAGTTTATAGTTTCCATGTGTTGCAAAGGGATGTTAACTGTTAAATAAATAGGTAGATATTAATAAGATAACGTCAAATTATTAAAATATTTTTAATGATTCGCGATAAATCAAGCATTTCGTTTGATCGCAAACTTTCGGTTATTTGGCCCTATAACCGATAACAAAGAAGTTTCGGGGAGGTGGTCGAGGTGGTATTGGATAAGTTACTTGGCAGAGCTCTCAACACCAGTAGTTAATAAACTACGGTGAAACCTGTATTATCCCTGGCTTTTCGCGTGGATTGATTGGGTGAAAATTTCTTCCGAACTCTCTTGTTGATTGATCGTTATTATATGGCGGTAAATGGACGATGCAAAACAAGTTTATTAACCAGGTAAACAGTTTTTAAATAAATATATATATAATTAAAAGTGAAGTTTGTGCGGCCTCCACTTGTCCCATACAATATAAAAATTGTATTTTAGAACATCTGAATGTGCAACCCTGCTCCGGAAGAGAACTTTATTTATCCATAGAAATTCAAAATGAAGGGAGCGTGGACGCAGCTAGCTTTGGATCGTAGATTGCAAACACAAATAAACTTATGTATAAATCATGTTTCGTTTGGTATTTTTAGGATGATTATGGAGAACACTCGACTGTTATAAATGACTTTTATTGACAAGGACGACATTCGACATGTTCCTTCAACAGATCACCAGACAATAATAATCTCACTACCCACAGTAGTGATGTGAACTACTTAAAAATAGTGATGTCACTATTCTTAAGTTAATAAATAAGCCAAGTAAGAAGTCTCAATATCTATTCGGTTATTTGACTTCTCTGCCATGTCTGGTAGTGCATGGATTTGCATTTTTTTTGCTGTACCACCTGTCCATCGTCTCTGACTTTTTATTCTTCGTACGCTGGACTAGATTGCATGGAAAGATGATAATTATGAATATCAATATTATACCGGATTCTTAAGTATACTCTATTCCGTCAATACTACCATAAAAATCTTCAATGATATAAGACATTCTTTAACATCAGCTGGTAGCCAATTACTTTTAGAATTTTTCTTAAAATATAAATTATCCTCTGTTTTTAACATAGACAAAGGTTTTGCATTCAAATTATAATATTTGTAATTTTGGAAATATTTTTTTCAACACGATTTTTGTAATCTGAGAATCGAACAACCTTTGGTTTTAATTTTATTTGAATTTGAGGAATATTCATTCACTTCTACGGAGTGCTGGTACCTACCTTGATGTATGGAAGTGAGGCATGGAACTGGCAAATAAAGGATGAAAGTAGATTAAATGCTGTTGAAATGAGATCACTGAGGCGTATGTGTGGTAAAACCATTTTTGATCGTGTGAGGAATGTGGAGATCCGCAAAGAGTGCAAGGCTGATGTAACGTAATGAGTAAGATTAAGAAAGGGACGCTTAGATAGTTTGGGCATGAAGAGCGAAGATAGGAGTGTAAGGAGGATATATGATGCAAATGCGAATGGTAGCAGAAGTCGGGGACGCCCGAGGAAGACATGGCACGATCAAGTGAATCAGATACTCGAGTCGGGCCATGTCAAGAGTCAGAATAATAGAAGAGTATGTATGAATGTGAATGAGGCAAGAAGTGTGTGCTAAACCCCGAGTTGTTTGGCGGTCCATCCTCTCTGCCTACCCCTGCGGGGAAACGGCGTGATGGTTAGTTAGTTAGTTAGTTTTTTCATTCTAAATTTTCTATACATTAAAAATTGTGCAGGTGACGGTAGGTTGACTTTAGGTGGGTTCCTGTAAAGTAATAAAGTTATATAAGGATCTGTAATTATTCTCTAGATTTTTTTAAAATATTTTTTACAATTTTCACAGAGCTCTCTGCTTACCATTATATTGTGAATTATATGGACTACTAACTACATGTTCTATATCCCAATCATGTAAGAATAGTGATTACTTCGTATAAGAATAGCGATACTTCAAAAAGCCGACATAAATATCGTTGTTGCTTTATTTAAAAAAAAATCAGTGTGGATTTTTTTAAAGATAAATATGAGCAAATTGGAGACAGCACAACTAAAAAAACTGATTTATTTATTTTATTATTAACAACTATGCAAAATACTTTTTTCCAAGATTTTATAAAATACATGCAAGTGGCCTATTTCGCTCGGGCTATTTGTAGTTGAATATTTTGGGTATTTGAATACTGTAGATTGAGCAAATAATTCGTAAGTAAACACAGTATACTTTATGCATAAAGCGCTCTCCTTTCATACAAAATTTTTTGATGCTTCACATCTCTCATCTTCCGTAGTGAAGTGGAAACCATAGCTCAACTAGATGCGAGAGTTCAATCATAAAAACGCACAAGCTCCGTGCTCTTGTATACAATTGCCCGCAAAATCTTAATATTTTGCAGTTGTTGGTCTCTTTTTATATACGAGTATATATTTTTAATGTTGCACCTCGCAAGAGTACCCCTGTCTGCACAGTGAGAAGACAGGGAAGAAATATCGCCACCCGGTTGGGTATCGTTTTGAGGCGAGTTTATGTACGGGTTGTAGGAAGGGATTTATTTATTCATTGATACTGCAAAAAGATCACAATAAGTGCGCAACACTAGATTGGGTTCTTCTTTAATGTATCAGCCGGTGAATACCAGAACATCCTTTGGACACAGGAGTTTTTTTTCTTATAAAGCTCCGTTGCTTTATAATATGCTTATTGAAAATATAAAAGCTAAAGGTTCGTTAAATCTATTCAGGAAAATATTTTCAAATTCAAACATCAAAAATTCAATACTATCTGAGAGTGGTGATTATGGATTACCTATATCGAGGCTTTTGTCATAAATCACCATAGAAACCCCATGTTCGATATAATCCATATATGTTTTATGTATTTTACTCATTTGATTAAATATAATTGTAAAACTTCTCATCTCGACACAGGGATTCCCTAAGTGAGAGGAGCGGCGGAGGATTCTATTGTAATGTAAGTTTTTAAGAATCAATAAATAAATAAATTCATGCGGGTCTTGAAGAGGCCTGGATAATAGGTAGAGGGAAAAACAGATGCCGGTAGCTCGTTCCGAAAACGAACCCCAAGAAGCCAATATCACCTACTGAGAACGGATGTTTCAGTCGTGTCCGTCAAGTTTCGCTCATCAGCAATTGTACGTGCCTCGTTTGTGTCAGCCCTATTTTTCCGTCTGAAAAGTTCACCGTCACCGTCAAAAACCAATGATATCTAAAATCGTGTTCATTTGTCTCAAGAAACGCGTCAAAGACAAACTAAAAAAATCTCCCCTTCAAACTAAACGCGGTCTCTTTAATTTACCTTTACGTGTCCACTGAGCAATGTCACGCGGTCCTTGATACCTGCGCCCGGCGTCGAGCCCTCAGGTTGAGGCAGTAGCTACCATCCTCTTCCCTCCAGCCCTCATTCCTCAGTCCTCAGTCCTCTAGTCCTAGTCCTCTCGCCCCCTTGACGCCGCAGAGACCCTCGACTTCCGTTTTTCACTCCTCGCGAGTAAGCTCGTTGCTGTTGTAGGTAAATTTGCATTTTGCGAGTCCGGTGCTTTAGTTTTTGCAGTACTTAAGAGCACGACCCGCTGGAGCCGAGGACTTATCTGCGGTATCTCTGGACTTTGAGCTAAACTGAAGAGATAAATAACCCAGATTCGCATGTGCTTATGACACTATTTATTTTTAATTAATACGAATAATTTTAGTTAACGTGAACAATTTTCATAAATTTAAGCGTATGTAAATGATGCCGAAATATTTTTCGTATCGAGACTGCGAAAATGAATTTGTTTTTATTTTCTGTTATATATTATACTTTGGATTTTTTGGAATCCGATTAATTTTTAAATGTAAATGAAATCCTCAACACGGGAGATCCTAAAGAGGATATCATTATCTCTATTTGTATATATATATATATATATATATATATATATACTTTGGATTTTTTGGAATCCGATTAATTTTTAAATGTAAATGAAATCCTCAACACGGGAGATCCTAAAGAGGATATCATTATCTCTATTTGTTACGAAAACGAGAGAAAATAAAACGTTTATAATTATTTTATTACTAGTGCGGTCCGCAAAAAATCACGGGATGTAGTAAAATATTGGTAAAGCAAAAAGTATATAAAAAAATAATTTCCTCTTGAAAGATAATTAGAAATAATTTTCCCTTTGATACCGTTAGTAAACTTGAATAATTATGACATCTGTTATAAATTTACATTTAACAGTTTTCAAATATAGAAATATTAATTAATTAATTAAAAACAAATAATTTTGATGGCTACATTATCGCTTGTCTGAATCGATCCCAAAATCTAATTCAGAAATCTAATTTTGAAAATCAAAGGAAATCTATGTTCCAGAGTGCATTAAACCCGAGTTACACATAGATACAGATACACACCACCGAAATTATTATTTATTATTATTCATTATTCCTTACGTACACTTTTTCTGTCGTATATTATAATTACATTGAATTGAGCCATAGGCTCCTTTTGCGTTTTAGAGTTTCGATTTCACTTCATGTTTTGTTAAATTATTGTATATATTACGTTAAATTAAACTTATTTATTTTGTCAAATTACACTTATTTATTATGTTAAATAATAATTATGCATATTATTAAATTATACTCATTTATTATGTATAATTTTACTTATTTATGATGTTAAATTATACTTATTTATTATCTTAAATTATTCTTATTTATTTTGTTAGAGTGTACTTATTTAATTGGAAAATTATATTTATCTACTGTGTTAAATTATACTTATTATTGTGTTAAATAATATTTATGTATAATGTTAAACTATACTTATTTATTAAGTTAAATTATACTTATTTTTTTATGTTAAATTATACTTGTTTATTATATTAATGTTTATTTATAATATTTTTATATTGCGTAGATTATTTTTAGTCTTTTTTTTCATTCAAAGGCGAACAGAAAACAAAACTTTCCAACAGGGTAAAACTCGTTAACCTTTAAATTGGGAAGTCCTTATTATCACAATGGTGCAGAAGTATCAGAGGCACTACGAGATACACAATGAAATGGGCCCATCCAAAAGGGTCGTTAGGATTTTACCTTTTATTTGCTTACTTGAATTTTATGGCTGAGAAAATACAGAAATTTCTCCTGTACCGTAAATATACAAGGTAGGTACTTGACGTAATACGTAATAAAGGAGACGAATAAAATAAAAGTTTGCTTAAACATGGTCAATCAATTCTCTACAGCTATTGAACTAAGCAGATCTCTGGACATTGAATATTCACTTTCTGAGGACCTTGTCCCCGGCATCACATATTCTATAGCGATACGGGTAAATTTGTTCATTTTAACATTTTTTTAAACATTTTGAATGCAAGATAATTTTACAGGAAATTTCATAGAAAATCCATTAAAACAATTTACCTACAAAACTAGCGTTTTAAATTGCATATTGTTAAAGAAGAAATTTTTGATATTTGTGCAATTTCAATTGAGAGTATGATATTTTTTTCAATATACAAACTCTGTAATGGCCACCAAATAACTGTCTTCAAATTAACTCTTTCGCTTGAAATTGTCTACGATATGTTTTCTTTTAAACTAGTACATAATTCTGTGAATAGTCGCCGAGTCCCAAAAAAACATGTGTAACATTTTTTTAAAATTTCAATCAAAGAATTATCTAATATGTCAAAAAAAATTCACTATCTCAAAGTTAATTCACTATTCAAACATTCTTCAGGCATGTAGGTACCATAATATTGAAAAATTTCAAATTTGAAAGTTCAAATAAACACGAAGATTTCACATAAAAAACAATCTTTACTGAACCGTTAAAACGGCCACCATCTTAAACCGGAAACGGAACGTACAAACAAATGTACGCACAGACGAAATGCAAAAGGTTCGAGTTAAAACAGCACTTCGCTACGCTCACTTAAATACGCAACAAGTACCAGGCACCTACGTTGTTATTTTAAATGAAATGTTACCTACTTCCCTCAACACCAACGCAATGTTTCAAAATGTGTAAAGCCACAATACAATGGAGAACTTTTCTCCTTTGTTTACTTTTATGAAAAATAAATACTCGTCTAACCCCTGAATTACTGTAGTAGACATACATCTAGGAGAATGTATTTATAAATGGATCGGAACCATGGAAGCATGGAAGGCTTCCAATTTTAAAATAATGTGCTTTTCAGAACGCGAGTGTGTGTTTGCATAGTGCAATATTATTGTGTAGGTATAGATATGTCTTTACGTTGTTAAACTTTTTTCTCACGTTATCTAATGGCCGGCAAACGCAAATCATATGCAATCGTATTTTAATTTCGCATTTTAGTAGTCCCGCACTAATTTAATTTTCCACTTTACTGAATATTATTAAAACACTGTACTTTTTCTATCTCAGAACATAAAGCCGTGTTCACGATAGTAATTAATAAATTAATATTCTTGGTATTATGTGCAACTGTTTGGAAGATTTATACAATTTTAAGAAAGACGGGTTTTTATCAATTTCCATTTTCGATGTACAGGGTAAAACAGCACGTACACGAAGGATTTTAACTTGCGATTCCAGAGCACATTTTGGACTATAAAACGTGTATTTCATTTTGCAGTCCGGTGATATTTTTTTTCAATTAAAAACAAAAAAAATATGTTTCTATCACAAGTCACCACTGATCGCACTATTAATCGTCGCGACGGGATCACGTGTCAGCGTGATGCTGGAACGATACGGAGTGCGTATCGCGTGACCCGTTAGTCTGAACCCATACTGAAGATGTTTGGGTAAGTTCGTATTTTCCTTCCGTCTATCCATACTGAGGATGTTTGCATGAGTTCGTATTTACATTTGAAAACCATGACGATTGATTTGGATACATTATAAATCAGGTTATGATTTTTTCCAAAATAATCACATATTTGGAGAAGTTTCATTGGTGCGCTAAGTGACCGTGGTAGACGAAGAAACGTATCATCTACGGAATTAATTAAGTTACTTTAATATGTTTATTTACAATATTTTGTTCTGTTTAAGAAGACGTAGATGACACCAAATATATAACTGTTGGTAACCTAATCCAGAAATAGTGTAAATATGGAAGATATTAGAGTAATACTAGTAATAATAATCAGCTATAATCAAAAGAAGAGAGACCCGTGCATTATGGATATACCTTGCCGTGAAATTAAATGTAACTTCCAATAAAATGATTATATTGTTTATTTCTTTTAATGTATGTATGAAATATTTTCCATTGACCTCCCTTTCAAATTCATTTTTTTATTTAAAAATAAGTTTCTTTTTTATGTCAGATTAAACAACCTAGAACTAAATCCAGTCTTCAAAAGAGAGATACATGCTATAATTTTTTTTGCTACTATTATTCTGTGGTTTCGCTGAAAAAAAAACCTCACTACTTAATTTTCCATACTAAACTGAAAATTGATGAGTTATTCCATACTTTCCAATCTAAACTATTCTGTGAACCGTAGACTAGATATGAAAACCAAAATTTCCACCGAAATCACAAAATTTTTAACTTAAATACCTACCTACTTAATTATAAACCATGCACATATTTTAAATAAGGAATTGTACAATTTTTCAAAAGAAAGTGACAATTCTTTTTTCAAACTTTCTTCAGGCAGGTAGGTACCATAATATATTTTTTTTAAATGCGAATAAAAAAAAGACAATTTCACATCTGAAAGAATAATCTTCACTGAACAATTAAACCACCATCTTGGACCGGAAACGAAACGTACAAACAAATCTTCAGACATACGAAACACAAAATATTGAAGTTAAAACGGGACTTCGCTACGCCCAGTCAATAAATATGATCGCCACCCTTAAAAGCAGGTGAATAAGAAACATAACATAAAATGGTAAAGATTAATCGCAACGTTCATCCCTTACACCACTCCCCTACCTCGAGGGTGAATGTGTCTCGGTCTCCCTGTGGAAATGGAGGCTATTTCGTTTATGATTGTGCCTGGAATGACGTCACAGGGGGTTGTGGTACTATTACTACCCCAACTACCTTTTCCCCTTCCGGCCAACCCTCTTTACCCCGTTAGTATGTAGGCTTTACTTTCGCTTCGTTGTGATTTCGTTATGGAATAACCTTGGTTTATAGGGCTTTACAGTGGAGTTCCTACTAATATTTTATTTATATTGTTTTCATTGAGGTAGAAGACTGACTTACGCAACTTTTAGTAAAATACGAATATATTATACTAATATTTATGAACAAGTATTCTATATATCCAAATGTTATAATATCTAAGGCAAATGCAGGTGCATGAACATCTGTTCCGTTATATTAGGAATTTATTAAAAGCTTATCAAGAAACTAGATTACCGGATTGAAGAGATTCTTAATAAATTAGCAATACTCATTTTGTATGAATGTTTTTAGACCTATTTACGATGGTGGTACATTAATTAGTTATAAGAGTAAGCTATTTACGATGGTGGTACACAAATCAGTTATAAGAGTGAGCTATTTACGATGGTGGTGCACAAATTAGTTATAAGAGTAAGCTATATACGATGGTGGTACACAAATCAGTTATAAGAGTAAGCTATCTACGATGGTGGTACACAAATCAGTTATCAGTAAGCTAATTTAATCGTTTATCAAGCTTGTCTTTACTACACAATAGTACCATCTGCCCATTGCCAGCGAGACTATGGTATTCCGAATGATTCCCGAAAGATGTGGAAGTAGAAAGGTAATGGATTAGAGGAAGGTTGGCAAGTGCTTTAATGTTTCTCGTTTCAAGATCTTGTGAGTATGCAGGGTTAAAGCCATTTCAAACAACGCTTTATATTCGAATGGTGGTCTTTCACCAAGGTGATACTTAGAGTAACTACACCTCTGGAATGTGCGGAAAGTACGAAATATATTTATATATATATTAACGACATTTAAAATACTACTATTGTTTGATGTTGAAATGAGAATATGGTTGGTTCCTACCAGAATGTCATTTATCGAGTTCATACCTCTCCCTTACCATCAACTTGCCGGAAAACTATACTGAATATGGAACAACTGTAAGAAAATAGTGCGAATTCTATTGCAATTTTTTTTAAAACAGAAGGATTCGGACTACCTTGGAAGCAAGTTGTTTGTGTTGTTCGTTTATATTATTTCGTTTTTAAGTAAAAAAATAAGGGATTCGACTATCTAGGAAGCAAGTTGTTGGTGTTGTTTGTTTATATAATCTCGTTTTTAAGCAAAACATAAGGAATTTGACTATCTAGGAAGCAAGTTGTTGGTGTTGTCTGTTTATATAATCTCGTTTTTAAGTAAAATAAAGGAATTTTACCATCTAGGAAGCAAGTTGTTGGTGTTGTTTGTTTATATAATCTCGTTTTTAAGCAAAACATAAGGAATTTGACTATCTAGGAAGCAAGTTGTTGGTGTTGTCTGTTTATATAATCTCGTTTTTAAGTAAAAAAAAGGAATTTTACCATCTAGGAAGCAAGTTGTTGGTGTTGTTTGTTTATATAATCTCATTTTTAAGCAATAAATAAGGAATTTTACCATCTAGGAAACAAGTTGTTGGTGTTGTTAGTTTATATAATCTCGTTTTTAAGTAAAAAAAAAAATGAGGAAGTTTACTATCTAGAAAGCAAGTTGTTGGTGTAGTTCATTTATACAATATCGTTTTTAAGTGTAAAGAGAAAGAATTTGAATATCATGGAAATAAGTTATTTGTTTTGTTCATTTATATATTCTCGTTTTTAAGTTAAAACAGGGAATTTGACTACCTTAGAAGTACATAATATCATTATTCAATTTGGTTCGTTTGGATTACGATGAAAATAGAAATTATATATCATGATTGTGTTTTGAGCTCCTTTGCAGAGATACAATGACAATTGATTGATCATCCCGTTTTCCTTCTACACCGATATAAATCTACCTTATATTATTATTGGTATAAGAAAACACCCAAAAATAAAATGAACCTAATATTTTCCCTTTCAGCAAATAAAAAAAAACATAGAAATTACGCAACATAATATTTAGAATCCAAGACGAAATAAAAATTATCTTTATTTATTTTATTATCTATTACAACGTTCTTTCTTACGTTATTACATCATTTTCCCGTCTTTTTCGGTCCCCTACAGTCCTCCCCTCCTGTTTTTGTGTGACCTGACCTAGACGACCTACATAATATGTCATTATTCATTATTTATCTCAGCTTTCTCACACAATAGAGGAAAGAAAAACAAATTATCTCCAGCATTTCTTTTCCAAATCATTTTTTTTGCGTAACTGTATTTATTTTTTTGGATAATATTTTTTATGCATATTTGAATCATTTTAATGGAATTATAAAAGTGAGCAGTGAATAGTGAACATAAGTATTAATGTGGTCAGCAAATAATATTTATAATTGATATTATTCCTATTGGGGTCCAGTGGGCTGGCTCTGACACAGTTGGGAGAAACTACTACTGCGCCGCCCTGCTTAAAGACCCCCATTCGGAATCGAAAATTGGCTTTTACCGTGTTTGGTGAGCAGATCTGAATAGACAGGTTCGTCCCTATATTTTTCTTCGATATCCCTTCTTTATTCCTTCCCCTCCCCACTACCTTCAGCCGCACACATACCGCGATTTGAGATGCCTCCAGACGGGATGGGAGCAGTTGGGTTTCTTGTACGTTACTCATATATATATATATATATATATATATATATATATATATATATGTATATATATGAGTAATATACAAGAGACCCAACATATATGGAACTATTGAGCAAAAATCGTGTTGTATTTACATTCAAATAAATGCTACCTTTGGAGACAATTTCCTTTGCATTAGAGCTTTCGATCTCGCGGCTACGGATATAAAACCTTTCATAGAGAAACAACTTTAAATAAATACAATATTATGGCTAAGATTATCTGCGACAGTTTCTTTTTCTTATAAAATTATACACAACATAAAATAAAATAAAAACACTTTTGCGCTAAAATCGAGCGTTTCTTGACTCCGTTTGCCAAGCGATTTGTATGTATACTACCAATATTCGTGGTAAATATGGCACATTAAAAATATAGATATATTCATTTTAAATACATATACACTCTTAAAGATTGAAATCCATTTGTTAAGTAACATCAAAAGGTCCGGCCGTTTCAAGGGATTTTAAAAAAATATTTTTGGGGCTCCATACCAGAGGTGGCTGCTAAATTCAACCGTCGGGCACACTTGCGATTTCTCCGGGGTTAGCAGATAATCTAATAGTGTACCTACTATTAAAGTATCTGCGGGCTCTATTGTGGTTATTTTGGCATTCACAAATAAATAAAAATAGTAAAAATATTTTTTTCCTCCTCTAGATTAAAATATTTAGTCCGTATCTTCTCGAAGAGAGACCATCTTTCCGAGACGTTGCTTCTTCATTTCATTTCTCGAACTATTTCCTCAATAATTTCTGATTCTTACTTACCTAAATAATTTCTAGGAATTTACTATTTTTTCGCATTAAAAAAATTACAACAATGACTTTAAATTTTTCATCATTCAAAAACCTTGTTAACGAAGCCACCGAGGTGGAAATTGGCTCATCACTCAAGATGATTTGCATTTGATTCACTCAAGTGAATTTTAATAATTTCAATGCGTTGTTGAAGCGTGTATCATTCCATTTTTAATAATGGCGTAGTTTCTACTTGTTCTTCTACTATTATACAAATTTTATTTTACTCGTTTGGAAGGGAAATAGTGTCTTATTATTATTTTTACTTGTAGTTTCGTAATTCAAAATGTGTTTATTATATAAGTGAATATTATAAGAAATAATTATTTTCCTGAAATATCCATACAAATTGAAAATATCTCCCGAGTAAGAATAAATGCCGCTGACGGGAATTGAACCCGCACCTTCTGATGTCCGGCCAGGTGTTCTGGACCACTGAGCTACATCGGCTTATTTCCTACACGCCAAATAATTCAATATCTATGTATTAGTACTTCGATCAACAATGTATGAATATTTCAGGCGACTAATTATTGTTAATAATAATTTGTTAGCCTTTGTTCTATGCATAAGAAAACTTGTCTTATAAACATTATTTTGTCATTAAAAAAAATAATTCAAAAACCTGTTTATGCAAAAGTGGATTTATCGGTCGGTAGTTTTTTTAGTACCCACCCGAATATACCTACATTTTTATGAACGTATTTTGTATTTGCAATATTTTATTGACATATTATATAGATTTTGGTTACCGGATAACTAAATCACAATTCAACACACCTATAAAAAGTGCTTTGGGGATCTATGGTGAGGCACGAAATGAAAGAAAGTTGTGAAGGTCACATGTGTTTATTGGTGAGTCAGTAGCCGTGACGAGGAGATGATGTAGGACAAAAGTTGAATATTCCGGATGCTGGCTGATGATGTGCTGGTCAAGCGCGGGTCAGTGAGTCGACGCCGGGCGCTGGTGACCGGGACTCGATGGAGGTCAGGCACTGGCGAAGAACGTAGGTCTTCAGGCACTCCAGTGCTGACGAGACATTATGGTGCTATAAAGTTATGAAAAGTGATGAAACAAAAACTAGGTTAAATCGGTTACATATGTTACACAGGTTTCATTGTATCCGAAGCCAGAGGATTAAGGTATCTGTTGTGATTGGGAGTGCATATTTTACATGTCTCGGAAAATTGAAAGCTTTAGACGAAAACATGTTTATCTAATACCTACTCAGAAAGGCAAATGTTTTCCTTGAAACAGTAACATAATTTCCCGCAATAAAGTTACTGCCTTCTCTGTAAAACATACATTTCCTGGGTTTAATTAAGCTTTGTAATAAAGCTTTTAACTTAGAACATTTCCGAAATAATTTTGTTTCTTTGTTGACATCAACCATAGAATTAATATATATATAGGTATGTACTATGTATTGACGGCCGGCATAGTCCAGTGGTAACGCATTGGACTGCCATTCCGAAGGTCGCGGGTTCGAACCCGGCGTGCGCAAATAAATTTTATTTGATTAATTTGTGTTATTTCACAATTAATTAATTAAAATAATATATAGTATATTTGCGGCACGTTCCAGAGTGGAAGATACTACCAGTATCGCCCTGGTGTAAGACCACCATTCAGAATTGAAACGTTGCTCCAAATGGCTTTAGCCGTGTTTAGTGACTAGATCTGAATAGCCAGGTACTTCCCCACCTTCCTCTTTCCCTTCCCCACTTACCTTCAGCCTCACAACATCCCCCAAGTGGGGATGCCATAGTCTCACTGGCTCCAGACGGGAGCAGTTGGGACTCTTGTGAGGTATTCACTATAAAAAATAAAAATAAAAAAGTACTGAGTTTACTAAAAATTACTAGCAGTCGTCGAATTTGTTTTGTAATAATTACGTTTTAAAATTCAAATTAAAACATTGTAATTTGTTTATCAAGTCATAAAGACTTTAAAAGTATGCACTTTAAAGAAAAAAAAATTGAAAACATGTTTTATTTATTAAGCAAATTTATATTTCAAAGATAATGACTTCAGCTTGATGTTAATAATTTTTTTGTCTCATTGCTCAACTTTAGGAACAATGTAATATTGATTATAAATACGGTTAGGCTAGGATAGTTTCGGTTAGAATTCAAATTTAGCATTGTACACATTGGTGAGTCCCGGCTTTTGTTTAAATCTCAAAATCGTTTTTTAACTTTAATTTTGAAAATATCATACAAAAAGTTATTTTGCTACTTTATGGATGCAAAACCATGAATTAAATATCCTAATTTCAGTTGTGTGTCTGTTGAATTTAAGTGTCATTTTAAAAATTTAAGCAATAAAGTACATATCTATAAGGAGAATAAATTGATTGTGTTTTTCAAAATTAAAAATTCATTTGAATTTTAGGCTCTAGGCATAAATAATAAACGTTTAAACGTGAACCTGTCGGAACAAAATACCAGGAGCACAGAAATTTTATGGGGAATTTTGTGTTAATTTCCGCAGTGGCACTGATGCCACAATTTATACAAAATTAGTGGACCCCCGCAATGATTCGCTATTGCTAATGTCTACCACAATGTAAATGTTAAAAAAATTACAATACATCGACTTTTCTTCGACACCGTATATCATTACGGTGCAGAGATATCGTATTAAGTATTCCTCGGGCATCCACGATTTCTTCTAACATTTAAACATCTCTACACTCCTGGCACTAAAATTTTCAGTGATATCAATCGACTACTTTTCCAACCAGTTAGAATTTAACTCAACCATTTGGAATGCATTTTATAATATAAGACGTTGTCCTGCCACAGATCGCCTTCTATGTAGGGGAGTTAAAATTAGAGGTTGTATTTATTTTTAGATGAAAATTCTTTTTGAAAAAAATTGATTTTTTTTAAGTCTCGACACAGGGCCACCTATCGGGTCCAAAACTATTATTTTTTTTAAGCTAGAACCAACATTACACCTTGACAAAATTTCATTGAAAACTGTTGGGCAGTTTCGCAGATTAGCGTGTACGAACACAGTAACACGTGATTTTTATATATTAAGATATAATTTAAATATAATTAATAAATTATCGTTAACCTGCCGAGGATAAGAACAAAATACCAGGAGCACATAAATATGATTGGGTATTTCTACTTGGTTATTATTATAAACGCGTATATTGCTCAGTGACACGTAGGTAGGTGTTAAAAATCAAATAATATGTAACGTTTTTACTCAATTTGCTCAGTCCACGTGTTTCTTTTTCTTTTCTCAAAGTGAGCTTCCTCAAATAATACTGAATAATTCAGGATTTTGAAAACGCGGTCAGTTCTTGAAAGGGTTCTTACATCATCAAATATCCGGTATTTGCTGAACCATTGACCAAATCAACCCCTTTGTTCTAGGTCCGGAACCTAGATTATGTACGTTTATTATTCTGAAACTATTTGTAGTTGTTGAATTGTTAAAGTTCACGCGTGACGCTATGTTAGTGTTTATTTGGCAATTAGCAGAAATTACAATTAGGGTGTACGTATTATTCAATTAGCAATTAGCACGGCAGCAAGGTGCCTCAGGTAGAACACGCAAACAGAAATCTGCATTCGATGAATACCTTATAAAGGTGGTTTGTAATTATACACTAGGGAAGCTCAGAAAAGAAACAAATAGTGAAAGAGAGTACGATAGTGTATGCTATTGTCGAATCGTGTTCCACTAGCGATAATCGGTGTGCACTGTGACTAGACCGGATTTTTGTAGTTTCCTGTCGGTCGGCAAGCAGTTGGTCGGCGGAGCGCAGAGAGCGTTGCAGCCTGTTTTTTTTTCATAATGCGTCAATGGCTGAGTGACAATTATAAAAATATATTTTATATGAACTCTACAAGATGTATTAAAGTTTCGCTTGCCCTTTCTTAATATGTATAGGCAGTGGCCACGGTTGGTCGATTTACGTGACCTATTGATTGACCGGTAACCGGAAAACTCTGGAGAGTGGCAATTCAACACACTTTAACATGCTCTCGAAAAGTGACAAAGTCATGAAAAGTGATGAAAAAACTACGTTAAATTAGGTTACGTTATGTTAAGTTATTAGCTTATTTTTAGGAGCAGGTGGACTAGTAACCATATAATATCAATGATTTGGTGCCTCCCTGATATCTGGACCAGTGGTCTTAGTCCAGTCTCCCCTTGCAAAACACCATATCATTTTTCCCAAACTTTTCAGCACCAATCTTTTTCAAATGATTGTTCTTTACAGCAACACAAAATAAACACCTTTCCTCTTTATTTTATGCAATCATTTTAATGCCAACTGACAAAATAGCAACCTTAGGCGGAGAAAAATGAGTACTGCTGATTAATTAAAATCCTGTTAAAAAGGTGCCATTTCCCAATAACACATCATTCTGGAGGAGGCCCACCACTTCCCCGCCCTGTTTTAGGTACTGATGGTACCCCTTCAGAGCTCTCGCAAGGACGCTAATTTTTTTTTTGATATAATGAGTCTACATTTAAAATTTCAAAACAAGACCTCCAAAATGTCCATGCATACAATGTTATTCGCAGTATGCAAGTGCTGCGTATTAGTAACTTGTTAGTAAGATCTATTCTATTTCTAGTTTAAACAAATCATATGTACAAAGTATCAACAAATCAAATAATAATTCACAGCCACCTGCAACATTGGTAAAGTGTGCGCCTCTTTGTGTGGTGGGGGGTGTCGTCGCCCGCTCACAGGCAGACCTAGGGAGAGAGAACAGGGCATTGGATAGGTTTCACGGGGACCAGGTTTCGCGCCCTTGAGCCAGGAAACCGGTTGTGCCTCGACGAAAAGTGTGAGTTGGGGTTGGGAAAAATCCCGAAGACCATGAGGAGAAAGCGTCGGAGTACCTGGAAGCAGGGCGGAAGGTCACCAATCGACGTTCAGCCCATCCTCAGTCCAGTTCCTGTCCCCAGGGGAGGCGCAGCGAGCAGACGACGACACTAGTCCCTCATCGTGATTTGGTCATCCAAGATGTGTATACACGGACGAGGTCTTATGCCACCCCAGAGTTGGGGTAAACCGGGAGAGAACAAAAAGAAAACAGTTCAGTACTGCTACCAGCAAGCACGTCACTCTGTGAAACATAGAAACAGAAAAAGAAAAGAAAGAAAATTGCAAATAAATTTATAATAATCCGGTTTTGTACATGTCGACCTAGAAGAGAGATGGATCAATAAAGCAAGGAACAATAACTATATACATGAGAAAATTTACAACATCCAATAAAATACTACGCAAATATATACAGGAAGATTAAAACAATAACTATATACATGAAAAAGAAAGAAAAAAAAAAATTACAACCAGCGACATATAAAATGAGGTAATCTCGTCGTCCGTTAAGGCCAGGAGCAACACCTGGCATTATAAAGCTATTGAGTTTAATCTAATTCTCGACTCTAAGATCAGACCATCTCTCAACCCAGATCTTTGTGTACTTCCTCAGACACTCGAAATTCACCTTATTAATAACACATCAGTACTTTCATAATATATCGGAACACTGTTATTATGTAATTAAGAAGGGCGAAGTTAGTATATTTATGAACACGTGTTCCAAGTCGCCAAATCACATTCGTGTTTTACTGATAGTTTATTAGAAAGTCTGTCAATTCATTCTTAAAAGACCTGCAGTCCCGTTTTTAACAGGAATACGAATAATTTGAAGATATTTGTAAAAAAATAGCAATATTTTATGCCGGTAGATTTTCTCCGTACACCATTTCTTAAGAATCTAATTTGGGCAGCCTGGAGCCTAAGGCACTTTACCTTATCAGAGCAATAATATCTGCTTCCGCTTTCCTATCTATAAAATAAGGGTCTCTTTGTGATAAAGATAAATGAATTTATTTCATAATGATTTGATACAAGTATTTTAAATCGTGCTGTGTTTTAGCGAATGAAACGAATCGTAATTAACAACAGAAAGCACATTCTAATATAATAATATGAAATACTAAAAATAGAGTTACGTATAGATTATACTTAGTATCAGTGTGCTATGTTGAATTGTGTTGTGATTCATACTCGCAGGTATACTAGTATATTTTCATAATTTCAATATCTGCGCGCTTTTCCTGTGTCTTAGGCTGGCCGCATACATACGTTTTCGTATTCGATTTCCGAATTCGTTTTCCGTATTCGGACATCCGAATGCACGGAATCAGTAGAAAATACATTAACTGCCGCACACGTTCGTTTTAGTTCCGAACGGAACAAATTCCTTACGCGCGTTCCGAATGCGAGCCGGCGCGTTCGGAGAAACCGAATGGAAAAAACCTAATGACGTCATGTGGAACGCAGCTATTGCATACAGTTTGTTTGTGCCGACGCAAACGTACGGAAATTTCCGTTCGTAATTCAGTGTTGCCAACGGATCTTGACCTAATATCGCCGTTTCTCATACATAAGGTAGCGTAAAGTAGCCGAATTTGCTGTTAGGTGGGACATGTTTAAAATTGATGTTTTTACGTGAAAATAAAAATTTCGTGGGGGGAGGGGGTGGCTAGAGAATTTCAAGAAAATATAAAATTTGTCCCCAGAAAAATAAATTTTATGGGGGGGGGGGGGGGGGTGGCTAGAGAATTTCGGGACATGTTTAAAATTGATGTTTTTGAAGTAGCTTAATTGGCGACTAGTCGCCTTTTAGATTTTCGGCGCCGATTCTCGCTCTGAGTAGCCTAAATGGCGATATATCGCCCTTGTTGGCAACACTGGTACTGACGTTTATACATTCCGAATGAAGAAAAACGAACGTTTGCGCTAGTCTCACGGAATTCCGAATACGGAAAACGAATTCGGAAATCGAATACGAAAAACGAATGTATGCGGCCAGCCTTATTCAAGGTAAAACGAATTTTGAACAAAATCCTTGCTTATATGTACATACATCAGAAGCATTTAAAAAAATATCATATTGTAACGAGAGCCTCACTGGGTGCTTTTTCCCGTGCTGAGGCACTCATTTTACAATTTTATGCAAATAAAATTGTTTGTATTGAAATTACAGTATAATATTTTGTGATGCGAATACCTTCGATTATTGTTCAAATAAATATAAGAGTTGTGTTTTTGTTTTGTGTAAATGAATTGTTGTTAAGCCTACTTTTACATCTAGTCTATAATTAGTAATTTTTAAGGTTGTTTTTAATTGTCTAATAATATTCAATCTGAAATTGTTTTTACAAAATATTTTGAAAGCTTTAATATTGTTTAATGTAACTGTTGATTTCCCGTAAATAAAATAAATAAAAATTAAAACGTAACATAAATGTGATCAATACCTTCTGAAATGTTTAAAAAAAAACCAATCGGAAAATGTCTCATTATGGATTTCCCCGGAGGTAAAAACACAGCACAAGTGGCAACGTGGTCCATTGAATTTTACTACGATATTACGGTATATAAAAAAGGATGAACTTGATGTGGATCTGTGTCGGATCTCGTCTGCGTACGTCGTTAGTTAGCGAAATATCCGTGTCCACATCGTAGCCTATTTAAACATAGCTGTCGATGTCCTCCGTAACGTCACTGTATTTGCATTAGACTTATCGAGAAATGATTTGTTTTATTTTACGATTAAAAAGATTGTCCATGTTGTTGATTGTTATATTTACTGAACCTTATAACAACTGTCATAAGATATAGACTTCTTCTACATGAAGGTCAAATTGAGATGCTGAGTTTATCCAGTTAGTCAACGGCGTCGGCGGTCACTTGGTCCCAGCGGGATACTGGTAAAGGGGATTGTGTAGTAAGTAATATTCAGTAATAACACAGATTAAAAATTCTAAGTAAGTACTGCCCCGCATGTCTATTTGGTCCTTCGTCAGTTGATCAGTAGAAATAATATTAATCTAGCAATGATTTCATATAATTTTTTAGTAAATTTTAAGTTTTTCTCAGTTCGTCGGACGTTGTGATTTTTGTAAATCGGTACTGAAAATAATATAAACGCTTCCAAATTGCTTTAACGTCCTAACACTGTAATTAAAATAAGAAGATTTTTTTTGGAGAACACTTTTAATATCCGTCACATCATTTGTTTGAAATTTACCACTTACTACTTAACACCTTAATTTATAAAGGGGAAGGATTACCGAAGGATTTTTCTGCATTATGATTTTTTTTTCAATTAAAAACAAAAATTACATAATTTGTTTGAAACTTATCACTTGCCACATAACACTTACATCTTACCACTTACCACATACCACTAACCACTTATCACATACCACTTACCACTTGCCACATACCACTTACATCTTACCACATACCACTAACCACTTATCACATACCACTTACCACTTACCACTTACCACTTACCACTTACCACTTACCACTTACCACTTACCACTTACCACTTACCACTTACCACTTACCACTTACCACTTACCACTTACCACTTACCACTTACCACTTACCACTTACCACTTACCACTTACCACTAACCACGTACCACGTACCACTTACCACTTACCATTTATCACTTATCACTTACCACTTCAATTTATAAAGGTGAATGGTTAAGGATTTTTTTGCCTAATGATTTTATTTTCAATTTAATACAAAAAATATATTTTCCAACACGTGTCGCCACTGATCACACTGCTACACTTTGCGACGGATTACGTTGTACGCGCTTTTTCTCGACTGTTACCGTGCTGCTGGAACGAGACGGAGTGTGTATAATGTGACTTGCAAGGATGTACCCAACTATCCAGTGGCGAAGTTTTTTTTTTTTGGTTTGTAATTGAAAAAAAAACTTCGATCTTCAGCAGAATGCAAAACACATGTTAGGAATTTTTAATTAAAATAATGCGTTTGAACACATAGGTTATTTTAAGTAAGAATCCAGAAATAAAGTTTAGTTGTACCTTTTATCCAAAAATATGACCTTTTGTTTTGTTCCAGCCTGTAACCGCACCTACTACGGAGACCTGGGAAGGACCTACGACCTGGAACTGCATCGGCCCAAGGAGGACCGCCTGCCCTTCATCTGCCACATCACCCTTACCGCCGGAGGAGGGGCGCATGGAGACCTTATTCAGGTAAATCTCTTTATTCAATCAATCATTTGAATTAAAATTCAGAATATTTTCCATTTTGAATTTTAAAGCCAAATAAAAATATTTACAAAAAATGAGGAACGAGTCTTGAAGACGTTAGCTGGTAATTTAATGTAAATGTCCCATTAAAAATGTATATAATTCATGGATTTAAAATTGTCCATTTCCCTTAAAAATTCCACATTGCGTTATTTATTTTGGAATACAATACAAGAGTTCTAACTGCCCAAAACCAGTTGGACTATCGCATATAGCATCCCCGATTCCCCAATTCCCCAATTCACAAATCGATAACTGCGTTCGACTACGAGCTTTAGGGTCTACTACTGAAGTCGTTAAAAGCGAAAGCTATGTCATATTTATGTTTGGTTTTAGTATGGTGAAAAACATCTATTATTATCTTGTCAAATCTAGTGGCGGCGTTTGACTTTTAGGTGTACTAGAGCGCTAATATTACCTAAAAATATATTTGTTTTTGAAAATTCGTATTTTTCGGCCAAACTGAAATTTTCTGAAAATCTTCATAGAAAAAATCAAAAATTGTTTTCAGCTACAACAAAATCAATAATGCCATTTTTCTAATATTAGCACTCTAGTACACCCAAAAGTCACGAGCCGCCACTGGTTAAATCATTGAATAATGGAACAAGATCTATGTATTTATTATCTATTACATACAGGACAAGTGATGTATCTATTGCCAACTTTTTATTATCTATTCACTCCAGAATCTGACATCATTCAAATCTGTTTTTCAGTATTCAAACACGTATTGCCGCTTTCTAATCTAAACTTTTGACGGGGAACAAACTGAAATATATTGTAGAGAATCTAAAAAGCGTATGTTTCTCGTAAATCGACCCTTAACTGTTCAAGTTTGAGAAACAAATATTCGAAGAGGGAAGAGAAAAAAATCGAGCAAGTTAGGAATTTATTTTCACGTCAATTCCCCGAAGTCAACTTTCAATTCATTCAATCTAATAATATAGATAGAAGGAGGGGTTTTTAGGTAGAAATATATCTTAGATCGATTTGTTTTTTTCTCTAGATCTTATTTCTTTCGTGATTATACTTAATGATTTTCTTACCGAGAATCTGCCACTGATTTATTACTACTTACGTCAAGAATGACTGCTGAAGAAATTAGTTATGTACGGTAAAATCATGTAAGATTGTGTGAGAAATGTGGAAATCAGCAAAGAATGAAAGGCTGATGTACGCGTAATGAGTAAGATTAAGAAAGGGACGCTTAGATGGTTTGGGCATGTAGAGCGAATGAACGAAGAAATGAGTGTAAAAAGAATATATGAGGCAAGTATGAGTGGTAAAAGAAGTCGGAGACCCCCGAGGAAGACATGGGACTATCAAGTGAATCAGATACTTGTGTCGGTTCATGTAAAGAGTCAGAATATTAGAAGAGTATGTATGAGACGAAGTGTGAATGTAAATGAGGCAAGTAGTGTGTGCCAAGACCGAGATGTTTGCTCTCTGCCTACCCCTGCGTAGAAACGGCGTGATAGTTAGTTAGTTAGTTACATCAAGTAACTGCAGATCAACTTATTAGTTTAGTTGATATTTTAAGTCTAAAGGGAACATAACCTTGATTTAATTAATTTGAGAATTGTGGAGATGCATTGTACCAGCCAAGCCAAATATATTGTATATGAATACCAATAAATTGTGTTGGTAGGTACAGTTTCCTGAATAAATTTGAAAATATGGATATCTTTATGGTTTACTCACTAAACTCTATACACCTGCCCTGGGTACTTTTAAATGAAGTAAAAGAAAAAATTGTTACAATGGTAATTTAACATTTTACGCATAGTATAGTGTCTAATATAATATAGTTTCAAAATTAAACATATAATCATTTTACGCATAGCTTAGTGTCTAATATAATATGGTGTCAAAATTAAATGTGTTATTCGCCAATATTATATTCATTTTTTTAGAATCTTCATTATTTTGCTAAATTCGCTTTGGAGTAGACTTCAAAGTGTCTTAGTTGAGGTAACAAAGTCCAGCTTCTTCTCTGTGCCCTCCGGTGTACCTCAAGGTTCTCATTTAGGCCCATTATTATTTAATGTGTATATATACGATATTCACAATTGTTTTTTACATGCTATTTACCTAGCATATGCAGATGATAAAAAAATATACTTAGTTATTAAATCAATCAACGACTGCATTAAACTTCAAGAGGACCTCAATCGTCTTTTTGTCTATTGCGAATTAAACAAACTTGTTATTAACATCGCAAAATGCAATAAATTAACATTTACACGTAATAAATAAAATATCCTTTGTATACACACTAAACGGCACACACATCAATGAAGTAAAATATTATATCAGGGACCTTGGGGTAACACTGGATGTTAAATTAAACTTTTTCCAACACACTAATGACATCATTAACAAAGCCAATAAAATGCTGGGATTTATAATTCGCATAGCAAAATCCTTCCACAACATAAACACTATATATTCCCTTTACACCTCATATATTCGCCCGCACCTGGAACACTGTACACCGATCTGGACTCCTTTATACCAAGCCCATATCGAAAGAATAGAAAGAATTCAAAAAAAAATTTTGAAACACATAAATTATAAACTAAACTTACACTTTATACCGAATCCATTAAATTTCATAATTTTAACTCCCTCCAAACACGACGTTTAATTTTTGATCAAATCTTATTGTTTAAAATCCTAAATAATGGTCTGGACTCACCAGAACTTACAAATTTAATAAATCTTTATATTCCGTCTAGATCAACCCGACAATCTGATTTATTTTATCTACTCTCGTGTAAAACAAATATTCGAAAAAATTCCCCAATTCCTCGTATATGTGCACAATGTAATACAAAATTTTACAGCATTGACATTTTTGATAATAACCTAAAGAAATATCGATATGAAGTAATGCGTACGATCAATTATTAATATGAGAGTATGGAATGTATCGGGAGCATCTCCTATCCTCTTCCTATTTTCCTCTTCCTCTCCCCTTCCTCTAACGCCAAATTAATTTTAAGATATTAAAACTTTATTTCCAATGAACTTTAACATAAGAAACTTATGTGGCTTGACTTCAGTTAACTTGTATATTTAAATCTATCATTGTATATTATATAAAAGCTGTTTGTTTCTACAAAATAAATAAATAAATTTTCAAATAAAACGCAAAAAAAAAAATTATTGTTATCACGCATTCTTCGTCTCACTTACACTTTTTTCTGTAATTTCTTTTGATTCTTTTACTCTCATTTATAAGCTAATGTTGGTAAAGGAAAACGAAGAAATGGAAGTAAAATCGCCATGCTTGATTTCCCCAAGGATACGCCATGTGAAATTATCTACTCTGTATGTTCTTCGCTTACCAAAAATTCCACAAATTACATTTTAAATTACATTTCTCCGCATTAATAGGGCCCTTAGAAGAATTCTAAGCCGATTAAAGACCTCCTTTATGATCCGCTTTATTCCAGACTAAAGACTAATTAGTTGAGTCTGCTCGCATTATCGTCTCGGTGGTAATGGAGAATTATCCCGTGCCTAAATGTTTCGAATATACTACCTTCAGAATCAAAATTAAAGATTCTACCTAATTTCAGAAATGTCTTGAGTTTGTTTCTGAGCATACTTCTAAGTCTCAGTGGCGTGCGGTAAATTGTATTATTAATGCATGTTATTTAAAGTAATGTCATTATGATTGATCAGTTTTTACCTTCTTTGTAAAGTTGACAAATTTTGACTTGCACACTATAAGAATTAAGGTGACTCTTGTATTATAAACAAAAAATCCAAGAATAATAGTATTAGACTAGGATGTAATCGTAGATATAGATTCTAACAGTATGTAAAACAGAAAAAAACGCGAATATTTTTTGCGTGCCAAAGCGATTTCAGTTTAAGTAATTCCGTGTGTGTAAATGTTTAGGATTCAACAAGAAAGAGGTGGTTGTTCTCGGAAACAAAAAGAGAAGTTTATATTAATGCATATTAAAAACTGCTTATTGTAGCACAAAAACATGTTCTAAGTATTAACGCATGCTGGGGAACGGCGCTGGTCACAAAACCCAGAGACATAAGAATTTCCTATTATGCTCTTCAAAAGTGAGTGTGTCTGATAGTTGGTTGTGTATGTATTGCAGAAGAATGTTATATTTTGTGTTGAGTTTCCAGTCGGCACATGGAATTTAATAGTGGCAACGAAGGCAGGGATGTCATAATAAGACCAGATTGGAATGCTGATATTATGTCTAGCAAAGAGATTTTTAATTTTTGAAAAAGTTTGTCCGAATTTGTGTTGAAAGGAATTGCTGGTTAGATTAAATTCATATTTCGTTTCAGGTGCCAAATGTACTGTTTCTGACACTACTCGGTTTTTCTTGTTTTACGATTTAATTATTTTTATTGCTTGTGATTTACCTTTATTTCTTATATTATGAAACTGCTATATATAGCTGATGATATGTTCTCCTGTTATATATTTTTTAATGTTTTTAGTTCAAATTCAATTATTGTTGATGACTACCAACTGATTCTTTCATATTATTTATTTATTTTAGATGATTTTGTTTGCTCTTACTTTGTATTAACTTATAAAGTTATTTTGAACTGCACATACATTTTATAACTCTCCCTTTCAAGGGAGTGGATAGACCTTGACCCTGAAATCAGTTGGGCTAAGACAATCTGGAGCAGTCATCTTATAACCCACTGGCGGCTCCCCCAACTTAACGAGTGTACACAAGGAATGTTTGCATAAGTCTGATGCCCCCTTCTAGTAAACTTCAGAAGCTTCTCCCCTCTTCTTTAATTCAAATTTCTTCATACAAACTCTCGATGAACTAGTTCTATGAACCGCACACCATTGATATAATATATTATCTACCGTAATTCCATGAAAGTATATAACTTAATTAATATCTCATTGTTCGTAATACGATCATAGAGGTTAATTAATTCAAAACCTTTGAGAAACAAACAACACCGACATAATGCATAAAAAGATGAAAACTTCAATCGTTTATAAGGCGAAGGCTTTCAGATATGCTCCACATTCTAAGTTCATATTCAGGGATCGGGTTATGAATACCGCCTGGGGGTAGGTAAACGGTAACCATTCGTGCATGATAAAATCGAGAACCAATCGCCTGTCACAAACCGTCCCGCAGCGCGCCGCAACGAAGTCACCCGAGCAGTACTTTGCATTCACAAAACCCCACCATGAAAATAAAAGAAATACTTTATCGGGAAGAATATTAAGGCAGTATTTTCATGTATATGAACACCCATAAATATCATACCAAAGTAATTCACGTTAATTTTCATCTATTTATTTTAATGTCAGTTCTATTAGTAAAGTGAATAAATCAATAAATAAATGCATAAACTTTTAGCAACATCGAAAACGGTTACACATTGTATTTGATAAATATGTTGACCATATTGGCTCAAAATAACCCAAAAAGAAGTACTAAAGACAATTGTAAAAAGTTCCGGTTAGAACTCGGACCTCTAAGTACCTACACAAAACAATATTAAAAACATTTCAAAAATTGAGTTCGACATATTATATACAATATAATAATAAGTGCCTACCTACTTAACAATTTTTAACCCAACAACATGTCCAAAAGTTCTAAAGCACAAACCGTAAAGCAGTGTCTGACATTCGACAGTGGCACAAAATAGCTTTTATTTGAAGGCCAAACACATTGTTCGCAAAGTAAAACAACTTAACTTTTACAACAATCAAACACATCGATAAAACCTTTCACAAGGCACGTTTTGGGGTGAAAGGTGTTTCGCAATCAATCATTTTGTATAGTGGCCACCGTAGACATAATATAAAATGTATACATATTTCTGTACAGGCTCTACCATTCTTAGCGCGCGCCTGTAAAGGAAAACATATATATTTTTCGTTGACATATTTTCTCCGGCTTGTCATACCTGTGTCATCGTGACATATAAATATTCCAGGAGCTCAGCTTTACTAAGAGAATTGATGAGGAGATTTGGACAAGGGGAGAAGGACTGAAGACTAATGCTGGACGAAAATTTTCTTAGGAAGGCGTACATATTATTCACGAATTTTCTACGTCAATTTTCATTGAAAACCTTAAATGCTATCTCTAATAGAAATCAACTTGTACATTATGTAACTTCTGTTTAAGATAATTTAACCTTCCGCAAGAGCTGTCAGGTTCATAATAAGTATGAAGGAACTACCAGAAAGGGTTTGTTTTGCTTTGTGTATGGTGTAACGAAATTGGCGTCTGAACTTTCTTAGAAGCTTTTCCTCGTAATTTCTAGGACTTATTATTATTTCTGTGAAAAACCAAAGTAAAGCGATTTAGATATAAGTATATGTATATAATATAAACAATAGATATATAAATGTGTTTATGTATTTTTTTTTTAAAGAAAGACAAACATTCCCGGATTACGAATAACCTGACAATATTGGAAAATCTCCTACTACCACCACAGTAAGCAGAAAATGTTGCTTGTGTTGTGATGGAGGACTTAGCCAGCCGAGGAATTGAATACACTAAGCCTGGATGGGACCCAAACGCGATGTCAACTCGGCCACCGACCGGTCTTTCAGATTTATATACACATTTTCTTTGTCAGTTAGATACACGAATTTTTCAAAGCTAGTGATTAAAATGATGTCGCTGTTGACCTACGAACCTCAGACATGGAGCCTTTGTTTTTACAGACAAAGGTTTCTGCTGTGTTTTGTGAAAATCTGAATTATTATTATGATTAATATGACACTTTTACAATGCTTTCGCTCGCGTAGCTGTCATTATTAAATATACCTTGTAGTGCTAAAACAAGTGGTCTTTTGCAAACCAACGTCTGGCCGTTTCGCACTTTCAAATAATATTTACACTGAGAAAACTTTCGGATATAAAATATTTCAAACTTATTACAAATCTGGTCAAATTATTTATATTCCTGTTAAAAACGGGATTGCAGGCCTTTAACGAATGAATTGACAGGTATCCTAACAAACTGTCGGTAAAACACGAATATGTTAGTATGATATCGTGTTCATAAAATTGTAACATTTCGTGATTATATTTATTAGGAAAACGACACTTGGATGAACGCGTGTACCGATATATTCGGAATAGGCTAATATTTTTACATTGCAATCACGTTTATAACAGGATTTCATTAAATCCGCCATACTCATTTTTCTCCATGTATTATCAAAATCTACATATTATAACTAAGTAATTTTTCTAAATCGTTTTACTTTCAACTCATCATTTAAATAGACTCTGCAAAGCCGATATCTGTATATTTTACGGCTAAACAGGGCTAAATCATCATCATATATATATATAAAGAATGTAATCACTATAATTATGTCCTGAAAATATCAAACGTAAAGTTTGGTAAAACCTAGAAATGCCGAAATAACTATCCTAGCAGAGCTTACGTAAGAAATTAATTTCAATAATAATGGCAAAAGTAATTTCGAAACAAGTTGCTTTGACAGAATGAATTACTAAAGAAAAATCTGAGTTAAGGAGGAAAAAATACGAGACTTGGGTCGTTTGAAATTGGTTGGGGAATATAAATAGTTGTTCTGGAACTGATGTAATAAGTATAATGGAGGATTATAAAAAAAGCGGGGAAGAGGGAACGTGATTTTATTATTTTTATCATGCGAACCGTGTCCTGTAAACATTCACCAACATTATTCTTATTTTTTTGTTACCGTGCCATATCAGTTGTAGGAAAATATCTCTTCAGATATTGAAGAATGTTGTGAGACGGAAGGTCGCGAAGGAAACGAGAAAGAGAAAAATAGGTCCAAGGTTATAATTTACTAGTACTATGAGCAATGAGTTGTCACATATCGTATCACAATGTTTCCGAATTTTTCCCAAAATGAAGTTATAGTATTTTTCTTGCCACGAGGCTTAAAAGTTTTGCTGTAAAAAATGACGTCTCACCAAAGATATTAGAAGAACGAGATGTGCTATGAGCAGTTCATACTGTGTGGAATTGTTTTGCCCAGTGTCGCCGGTTTTGTTCACCAATACTACTGCACACCTTCGCTTACGCTAAGGTATCCACACTAATACATTGAACAGATTTATGTGCGTACACGTCCCGATACCGTTCAAAGTACCCTAATTAGGTAGTACTCAGCCTACGGTCCGGCGGCCAACATAGCATATCTCGTTCTTCTAATATCTTTGCGTCTGACGCTTGTTTCGCTGGGATTTTATGTCACAGTAAACAATATCATTATGGTTTTCGTTGTTACCAGTGACATGCACTCCGACAGATATATCAGATTTTAGCAATTTTCCAGGAAATTATTGAATTTTTTTATTCTATGAAAAAATAATATATACCGTTTTCGCGAGAAAAATACTGATTAGGTGTTTCCCTTTTGATTAGTTAGTCAATGAAAATGGTTATGGCATATAAAAACTAAATGATTAAAACCTCAAATTGTAATATTTAATTATTGAAGGCAGTATTCAGTTGGTAGAGTGGTACCCCGGCAAAGCAAGAGTCCTTGGTTCAATTCCTAGATGTGACCGTATATTTTTCTGTTTCAAATTTTCGTTTAAGAAACGCTAATATTTTTTTCAATATTTAATATTACAATTTGAGGTTTTCTAATTAAATTATTCCAGAAAAATAAAAATATTTATCCTAGACCTGCAGAAAAAGTCGATAGATGTCGCACATTAAAATAAAAATAAGATATATTTATCGAAGACACTGTCTAGATTGCATTTAGTTCGAGTTGAATCTTGCGATCATCTATAAAGATAGCAGCCAAGAAAAATGTGCGGTGAGAAAATGAAGATAATGTAGGTAGTTCTTCCCGGCAAGGCAAGGGTCCTGGGTTCAAGTCCTAGATGTGACCTATCTTTTTCTAATAATTAAAATAAAATAACTTTGTTTGAATACCACTTTATTGTATATATTTATAACCAACCGGCTTCAGTTCAACCCGAACCTTCATCCGGGTTAATAAAAACATATTAAATTAATTACAGAGGTGTATGGGTACTTATAGTTAAGCTGGAAGAGGGAGAGAGAACATCAACTTTGGTGGGGGTGGAGGACTTAGGTAGGAGAGAGGGGGTAAACACAGATGCAGGGAATGGAAATATATTTATAAAATAATTAAAAAATAAGAAAATACACAGATCTAGGAAATGAGATTAAAAGAATTTGGCATTCTCAAACTATAAAAATATTACCATTTGTTATTTCGGCTACTGGCATTATACCTAGCTCTCTCATTAAAAATGTAGGCGTATTAGATCTATCAAAAAAATTATATATAAAGATGCAAAAGTTGGTCATTTTGAATACATGTAGGATAACGAAAGATTTTTTAAATATTTATGTTGAGGGATCAGTAGGATTTATAAGCCCTGTTAGGAGTTCTACCGAGCCGAACCCTCTGATATGAAAATATCTGGAGTCGGTGAATTATTTTCCCATTTGATCTCTGGTGAGTGGACGTGTTGTTCTTGTATTGTTTTGTATTTATTTTGCTTATATAATGCACTTGCATAATGTTGATTGACTAGATGATCATTTGTGGAAAAGTGTGTCGAAGGGTTTAGTTTTTTCTATGGGGAAGATTTACGATTACTGTTACACTAAATTATTATCTATATCCAGTGCCATAAACACAAAGACGCATTATGTTCATACTCATCGAACAAAAAATATGGCACGTTCCTGTTTCTAGATTGAAATCGAATAACGAAATGCATAAGAAAAGAATAGCCACAAAGAATATGTGTGAATTAATGAAATTGCCACAAATTACATCATTCGTAGCTTAATGGAACGGAACGCATTAGATAGAGATAGCCATTCAAAGAACATGTGTACGGGTGAAACGGCTATGCATAGTATTATGAACGCCCCTTGTTTCTGTGCGCGCGACGCCAGTTGCGGCCCACTGACGGGCGAGCATGTCCGCGGCAAGCATGATGTCACAGACGAGCGAAGAGCATTTTTGTATGAATTTCCACCAGATAAATCGTGTGACATCATGCCCAGACTGCTCGCCACAGACATTCTCACCCGTCAGTGGGCCGCTTTTCCCCGACTTCTCGACGACAAACGAGCGAGCATAGTACGAGTAGTAAAATACGACGTACGTACTGTCACTAGGTTGTCCTTCATATGGTTATGTGTATCTGCGTTTGCTGTCTCACTTTATTTTATTTGACGTTTAACGTTTTCGGGTAGCAAAAAGCATTGTGAATAATTGTATTTATTTAAATCATAGGCAAGTTTTGAAATGGAAACAATCTCAGATTTGGTGTTGACTCGAAGATGATTTGTGCACATTCCTAAAGCACAAGAAAGCTTTTTTTACAAAAAAAGCCTAGAGCGATGTGTTTGTGGCATCCAGTGACAGCTTGTCTGACCGACGGACTTTATGTCCATACTAAACGCAGTAAATCACAAGTTTGTCCACTGGACCTAGTTCAGTGAGACCACGCGCGTTGTCTCCGTAACCTATCTTCTCTTTTAATTCATTTAAGTGTATATCACTTATTCGTAAAAGCCTGTATGGACGAATAATATAAATAAATAAATAAGCTATAAATAAGGATAACCATAAATAAGCAAAACGAGACGTTTTATTGTTTTATCAATTGTTAAATAAGAAAATGCTGAATCACCAGCGAACAGGAGAGTAATTCTAATAATTGGTACTAGCATGGCACAATTTTTGTGAAAAATTTCATCAAATGCGCTACTACTAGTTACCCATATCATTGCTGAATTTCTTGAAAATCTGACAACCATCAATTTCAGTTAATATTCATGATTATTTTCCATCATTCAAGAAGATTGAATTATCTTTTTATCGGTATCGCCCAACAAATATAACGCGTTATCTGCACCAATCCTATGAACAGGAGAGGAAACGCTGTTTAAATAAATGCCGACATTGTTTGCACACGAGTAATGTTTTATTTCCTCTGGTGTTTTATTTGCTGCCGTTTGTATTTCAGTTTGATTACTTAGGTTGATTGAAAAGCACGTCCCGACTGGTCCGGTGGGAGGCTGCCGGCTTTTAGTATGATAAACAATATTTCAGAAGGGTTTCTGACACAGTTACAAAGAAAACTAATTAGTCTTTGGGTTTGGAGATAATGTAATATCGACCTGAAATGGTGGAGCGAAAAAAACTCATATAAATATTTGATCAAAACAATTCAGAAAAAAATGAGAAAAGAGAATAAGTAAATTTATTTGAAAAGATAAGCAGTGTATCTTATTTTGAAAGGAGAACAAATATTTGTTTTTTAATTTACTGTTTTTAAATTAATTTATTAGAATAATAATAATGTATAGCGCCGTTTCCGTGCAAAATCACCTCAAGGGCACTGTACAAATATATAATACATTTCTACAATGATCTTTGTTATCACTAATTATGTATGGAGATAATATACAATACCATACTTACCTGGTAGGTCACTTGAGATTAACACTGTTTATTGTTTATTAGCAAAATTTAGACACGATTCGCACGCACAGGACATAGTTGGAAAATTGGACATAATTGGACTTTCCGGTATTTATGTTAATAACATATATTTATGTTCTTTAATGAGCGTGTTTAGGAAAGGAAAAGCAAATTTTATACTGGTCGATACTACAGTATAAGGTTTTGATCAGAATTCACTTTTCTAAATGTGATTCGTCCCTGGGTATAAGACAGATTTCGAATAATATAAATTCTATAAGAAAAGTGTGATTAGGATCTAATAATAGGAAATTCGGCCCAGATGCTCCGAAAGCGCGATCACCAAACTTAGTATTTGGCTTGCGCTTAACTCCATGTGAATTTCTTTTTAATAGTAAATAATAAAAATAAAAATGTTTACTTAATTAATAAAAATGTTTTTCTTGCCTTCCGAAGGCGATACATCTGTCAAGCGTAATTACCAACAGAACCCTTTTCTTTAAAAAAGTTTCTGCCGCTTTTTATTATTTAAAAATACTTTTTACTAGCTGAAACACCCAGCGTTACTAAAGCTTTATCTGCTTTGAGGACCGGGAGGGGATGTGGGTGTTTTTAACTAGGTGAAACACACAGCGTTGCTAAAGCTTTATTCTGCTTTGAAGACCGTGAGTAGGGGATGGGGGTGTTTTTTACCAGCTGAAACACCCAGCGTTGCTAAAACTTTATCTGCTTTCAGGACCGGTAGGGGATGTGGGTGCTTTTAACAAGCTGAAACACACAGCGTTGCCAAAGTTTTATCTGCTTTGAGGACCAGGAGAAGGGGATAGGCGTGTTTTTTACTAGCTGAAACACACATCGTTGCTAAAGCTTTATTCTGCTTCGAGGACCGGGAGAAGGGGATGGGGGTGTTTTTCACAAGCTGAAACACACAGCGTTGCTAAAGCTTTATCTGCTTTGAGGACCGGAGGAAGGGGATGGGGGTGTTTTTTATTAGCTGAACACCCAGCGTTGCTAAAGCTTTATTCTGCTTTGAGGACCGGGAGAAGGGGATGAGCGTGTTTTTTACCAGCTGAAACACACAGCGTTGATAAAGCTTTATTCTGCTTTGAGGACCGGGAGAAGGGGATGGGGGTGTTTTTCACAAGCTGAAACACACAGCGTTGCTAAAGCTTTATTCTGCTTTGAGGACCAGGAGAAGGGGATAGGCGTGTTTTTTACTAGCTAAAACACACATCGTTGTTAAAGCTTTATTCTGCTTCGAGGACCGGGAGAAGGGGATGGGGGTGTTTTTCACAAGCTGAAACACACAGCGTTGCTAAAGCTTTATTCTGCTTTGAGGACCAGGAGAAGGGGATAGGCGTGTTTTTTACTAGCTGAAACACACAGCGTTGATAAAGCTTTATTCTGCTTTGAGGACCGGAAGAAGGGGATGGGCGTGTTTTTTACTAGCTGAAACACACAACGTTGCTAAAGCTTTATTCTGTTTTGAGGACCCGGAGAAGGGGATGGGCGTGTTTTTTACTAGCTGAAACACACAGCGTTGCTAAAGCTTTATTCTGCTTTGAAGACCGGGAGTAGGGGATGGGGGTGTTTTTTACCAACTGAAACACCCAGCGTTGCTAAAACTTTATCTGCTTTGAGGACCGGGAGAAGGGGATGGGGGTGTTTTTTACAAGTTGAAACACACAGCGTTGATAAAGCTTTATTCTGCTTTGAGGACCAGGAGAAGGGGATGGGGGTGTTTTTTACTAGCTGAACACCCAGCGTTGCTAAAGCTTTATTCTGCTTTAAGGACCGGGACGGGATGTGAGTGTTTTTTTCAAAATCTCATACAGACATAGACAGTAACCTTCCTTTCATTTTAAAGATCTATAAAATGTTATCAATCTCGGAATTAAACTTCAGATTTGTTTAAAAAACAAACCCACTCTCTTTCTTCAAGACTGATATACAAAAAGGAGTCTATATGTTGAAAGCAGAAATTTGAAAGATGAACGTTGAAGGTTGATGGTCGAAATTTGAGAGCTGAAAGTTTAAAGTCGAAAGTTAAAATTTGAAAATTTTCCATGTTGAACAAAAATTCTCGAAACGGGACTTTTAACCATTTCGGTTAGTATTAGGCCAGGTTAGCTATGACTATCACTAGCACACTGGAACCCACAAGCTGCTAACTTAGAGGGACTCATCAATTTTTTTTTACCAATAAATAGGTTTGGTAATTGCTAGATAGTAGTAGATTTATCAATGTTTAGGCTTTTACAGTAACGTATATTGAGTTCCAGTATAAAATAAGAAACATATTTCAATAAACTTACTCTCACTGTTTCATCACTATTTAAAAAAATCGTTCTAGGACTTTTATTCGTCATCGGTAGTTCCATATCCCTAGGGCTGATGCCTCCTAAGGCATTCAAAAGTGTTGAAGCCGCATTTACTCACTAACAAGGACTTCATTAAACTGGACTGTTTATATTTTTATTATACTACTGTTTCTACAAGTAGGTACCACTTGATGACAGGATGTAACATGAATCCCGAAAATATATCTCTTGAACCACTATATTTATAACTTTTATCTACCTGATAATTTTTCTGCTATTTTTATGCGATAAATTATCTAGAGATTTGTGCAGATTGATAGACTCAAATAAAAAATTCTCATGTTTTTCATTTTAGGAGGTAATTTGTATTACTGTTTTATAATTTATTTAACTAATTGTTTATTTTCTTTATTGGACCTATGTTTTTTTATATGGTTTCCTAATCGTGATAGAACATTCTTGCACGACAAGACTCTGCAACAATGCCAAAGATGTCCACAAATAAGTATGGCATCACAACCAAGAAATAAAAAAAAACAGCAGCATAAGTTTGGTGAACAGGTTGCCGACTAGGATTGAATTGCTTTTTAAGAACAAAGGAATGTTCGCCATATCCTAGATGTAAGCGATTCATCAGTCTTTAAAATTTGAAAACTAAAAACAAACACCATTCGAGTTTAATAATCTGCAACACATCTGTACTTTGATATATATTTTATATTTATTTTCATATACAGTGCTTATTAACTTAAATTTTACTTTAAAAGTTCAATATATCTGAACGTCCTAATTATCCATTCAACCACGTGACACATTGTGATTGACAAGTGGGAGGTAATTATGCGGAAATGAGGGTTTGGGGATCAGCCAACTATTCTATTGAATGATCCCCTATCCCTAATTCTATGTTCCATATAACCCTTAGGTGTCCCACATCTACTATATCCTTATACTATATCCCTTATATCCCACGTCGACTATATCTCATGGTATACAGTATTACCCCGGTTAACGAGGTACCCAAACAATTACGCAAAATACTCCTATCGTGTGAACTAACACATAAAATTTTTCTAATTAAAAATTAGATTTATTTTTTGTGTCCTATAGCGCATTTGCAAGATTTTTGGCATTGCATATACACTGCATAAATGGTACAATTATAACGTCTTAGGCTTTATTACCTGTAATTGTTATAAATAAATGTACAAATTATATATAAATAAATAAATAAATAAATAAAAAAGATTCAAGCTAAATTTGAATTGCGATATTTCGTTTATTAATTTAATAAAAAAATAATGTTATTTGTATTTGTTAAAAAATTCAAAATTTCAAGATTCGATCCTTTTACACATATTTTACGAAATCCAAAGATTCTTCTGTAGCACTGTAGACATATTGCAACTTCCATAACAATTGATTTCCAACAAAAATTTCTTCCAATATTTACTTGACTTATAAATATATTTCTAACCTTGAAGCTATTGCTATATTTTAAAGGTATAAATAAAACCGCAACAAATTGATCCTTAAATGGTCCTGAGGGTTCATTTGGACCACAATTTTTGCAACAACTTGGATAGTTTATGAGAATGGGGGGCGATGTCACATCGAATCTCCTAGCAACTTAACGATAGAAGTTTTGATTATCAAAAACAAGTTTCAGGATATTTCAAATTTTTAGTTTCTGGAATCCGTTTGATTACAGCAATGACTATGTATTATTACAACGTTGAATCAATTTGCTACATCGACACAAAAAAATTACATGCATAGTTTATTAGAAAGGGAGAGATGTCACAACGAATTTATCAGGCGGGAACCTATGCCATGTGTAGTAGAAGATTTAGTCTTGAAAAACTGGTTTGCGGGTTTTCTTTTTTAAGTTATTTAGAATCATATCTAATCGCTGGATTACAGCACTGACTCTAGATTTGTACATTATTGTATCGACTCGCCACACAAAAACAGAATCTTTTCCTCGTTTTCAGGGGTTTCGTCAATCGAAGTATTACTGTGACCTTTATTTCCCGTATCTCCATCCCATACGTCTCCGTTCCTAACCCTTATTTCACTTCGACAACCCAGCCTTAGCCTGTCGTTGGAGGGACAATCATATCTCACGCGAGGAAAATATAATGGTGCAATTAAAACTTAAATTCAGACAGAGATCATCTACTAACTGTAGGCTGGAAGGCAATCTATTCCGGATGGCACATGTAAAATATATCTTTGCTTTGTTTCAATTAATTTATAAGTGTTCCTCTGTACAAGTAATATGACACTGTATCTTACTTGGATTTTGAACAAAGTAATTATTATTTTTTCGGTAAACTAGATTTTTCAATGTGGATGAGTGTTTCAGGCTAATAATTATTGCTTATAAAATAATTGTTACCCTTTGTGCTATGCATAAAAAATCTTGTCTTAAACATTAGTTTACCAAAAAAATAATAATTAATATTTGACAAGTTCTAGTATTTTTCACCAAAAAATGTAGACAATTTGTCTCGACGCCATCTAGTGAGAGAGTTAGCACTTACAATGCCTTTCTTATATAAAATAAAGTTGGTTGTTTCAGGTGAAAATATGTAACAAGCAGTAATTGTTGAATGAAACACTATTATATATTGAAGTATTTCGCGGATAAGAGATAAGCCGCCATAGCTCAGTGGTCAGGGCTGTCGACCGGAAATCGAAAGGACACGGGTTCAAGTCCCGTTGGCGTCATTTATCTTTTATCAGAAGATTTTTCAATGTGGATGAGTGTTTCAGGCTAATAATTATTGCTTATAAAATAATTGAACAAAGTAATTAGTACGGTGAGTGTATCTTAGTTAAGAAGTTTCTTTGGTATAGGATGGTTTACTAAAACCTATCAAAATAAATATTTGAATGGTTCACAGATACAATAAAAAATATATCCGAAGGATTTCTTGTGAATTGCATAATATTGTGTAGGAGGCGTCCGAGGAAGACATGTTTTCTAAATGTAAAGACCTTACGACCAACTGCTTCCAACCATCTGGAGCTAGTGAGACTATAGCATCCCCAATTGGAGTATGTTGGGGGACTGAAGGTAGTGAGCGGGCAAGGAAATGGGAAAGAGGAAGGTGGGGAAGAACCTGGCTATTCAGATCTGGCTACAAAACACGGTTAAAGCTATTTCAAGCAACGTTTCAATTCTGAATGGCCGTGTCTACATGATCAAATATTAAATGAAACAAACGCTTATGTCAAATCATATTTCGAATAAGTATAACACATTATAACATCTATTAAAGACACCCAGAGTACAAAAAGATTTCTAGAAGCGGCTCAACACAAAAATGTAGGTGCCCTTAATGGACGTCAAACATATTTCAGCGTTTCCGAAATAGAAAATTTTAGATAGGTACTATAATATTTTTTACGTATTGTATGAGTCTCACTGAACCCATAGGAGTGGGAGTTTATAATTTATATTGCGTTATGTAATTTTTATGTTGTATAAACATCTGTATATTTATATACACTAATTTGCTGTATTTGTTTATAAGTTTGTCCATTTCATAGTTTTCAAAATGAAACCCCTGTTTAAAATGTTAAAAATGTTGAAACCCCTCCAGAGTTTCATGGTCATATATGACCGGGCGTACATATTTTATAAAAGTATTTTTATCTTTTTTGTAAATACATAAATTTTTGAAACTATTATCGCCAAATTACAGTATTTTCAACTCCTAGGCCCTAGACAGGTCAGTGAAAATGATTACCTGTCCAAGAAAGAATTTCGTTTTTCAAACATGTTTGATCTATTCCACCAGAAATAGATGATAATAATAGGACATAGGCCCTGAGGATTTTTTTTCTCGCTTCCTGTTTGGAACTAATGTTGTTTAGCAGCACCATACCCCGTGTCATGTTGTGCTGAGCCAATACTTCTTTTCTGCCATATGTGGTATGCATAGCAGATCGTTGTGCCGCCCCTGGCAGTAGTTGTTTGATACAAATAACTTTATTGTATCCCAGGAGGTACGGACTATCTGATTATGCACCGAAAATTTGAAAAAGTATAGTAATATATATTTTTAATATGAATATTTTCTTATTGTGACCCTCACTATCGACTGACGTTACCAGCATGATATTTAAACTAAAATGTCTTTTATAGTAGTTAGATATCCCTTCTCATCCTAATAAACTTGTCTCAAAAGGGTAGATTAAGTACCTATCTACTACAGTTAGTCAATACAAGCTTAAGACTAATTAATATCATCGAAGATGGCCCATTATTATTCAAAGATTAAATTTTCGAAATCAATTATTCATTAATGGCTTTTCACTAAGATCTCATCAATGTTTCAGTAGACGTAAAACAGTTTCCCATCATCTCGCGTATTATAATTTCCTTTGTTTTAACTACCCAAGGGATGTTTAAACTTGCGTCACATTTGATTGATGGTCAAATCGACGATCAGTGACATTTGAACTGTCCCACTTGAACGTCTAATCTAGGCCCTTCTCAGCTTTTGATCAAATTAGGATCAGCCGTTAAGAATATGTAATAATGTTATGCTTGAGAGCTGATCCAATCGACGTAGAAAATATTATTTTATTTTCGGAAACGTTTTTGATAAAATCTAATACAAAAGTTTGCAATTGGTAAAGGCAAGAAGACCATAATTTATCTTATAAACTGTGTAATTACGTTTTTTTCCTTTTTCATTTTCGGAGGCGGTTATGGGTACCGCCACCCCGGAAACTGTTCGTTGGATAACCAACGCCTCTGCCATAGGTCAACCCAAGTGGTTTGCCACGTTTGGTGACTTAGCAGGGGTGGTCGGGTTCATGGGTTGAGGTTTGTCCAGGTCTTGGCAGTGGATGCGTCTGCCCGCCGGACAGGATTGCGAGAGGCCGGTTGAAGGAGACCTTTTCACCTCTCCTGCCGGATTCTCTCGAATCATTGCCTGGCACCGCCGTGGGAGAGTTGGATTAATACTTCTGTCACTTTTGGACACATTAAACATCAGACTCCTACACACCCCTCTTACTTCCCAGAAACTCCTCTCATTTCCATTAAAGACTTTTTACACAGCATCACCGAAGATGACAAAAGCCCTGAGAAAAATAAAGGAACTTATTTTTCTCAGGGTCTTCTGTGTGGACCTATTGCGAAAAAAGTATCATTTGTGTCTATTACTTGAAGATAAATAACATAAAATTAATCTCTCAGCCCCAAAAATGCTTGAAACCGTAAGCCACTGAAGAAGATGTTGTTCATTGCAGTCAGTACTCATCTAATATATCTACCGTCGCATCTATAAATTTTCTGCACGGCCTAAAGGGATTCGTTTTCCATAAGCGTGGACCTACACTGAACGGGGTTAATTTTCCGGAGTCGTTGACCTATTTAGGGGTGTCGTTTTCGTTGTTTGCCGCTGGTGGACCCGGGGTGCGGTACCAGACTTTCGGGTGTCGCTAGTCTTACAGATATTCGATTATGATGTGTTTTTTATTTATTTATTGGACAATTTTTATAGCGCCGCTTTTGTAAGTTATCACCTCAGGGGCAGTTATCAATGAAACATTCATGGTCAGACTACCTACAGAGAGTAACTTCACTCTTCTTAATGTTGAAAAGTATTGATATACCTACCTATGCGTGAGAATTAATTTAATGTCTTATCTTTTTTTACGGTTTCGAGGATATTTAAAAGCTCCATAGCTCATGGATAGAAATATATTCGGTGTTGACAATTGTTGCTGTTGATATATAAATAAAAATAAATTGAAGTGTACGATGTAGGTACACGGAAAAAATGAGTATTGCTAATTAATTAAATCTCTTTAAATTATTGGTAATCCGGTTAAAAACGGGGTTCTTAACAAATTAGCAATATTCAAAATTGAAAAGCACACCTTTAATTGAAAATCAAAAGATATATAATAACATAATATATAAATAGTTTTCAAAAAAATTGTGTAAATGGTTTAATTATTAGATAGTATTATTACGCTAGCGTCTGGACGGTCTAGGCCCTCTGATTGGTCGAATTCAAATCGTATGTTTCGGGTTAATCCCGCATAGGGGGTCTGCAGGCAAAATTCGACCACTCTGCCCCTCAATTTTAATCAACTGTAAGGTTCATTTCGGTTTGCAGGCGACCGGATCAAAAAAAATAAGACTTTAAAATTATTTAATAGGATCGCCTCATGTAATACGAGATTTCTTAAAAAACATCGCTTCTGCTCATATAATTTTTGGATAATATCAAAGAAAATATGTTTTTGAAAGTTAATAATCCATTGGATTAATTACATTACAATGAAAATCGTCCACAATTATGTGATAATGTTTGACGTTTGTAAAAAATCACGCGTTTTGAGGTCCTTGAAAATGGCCGATTCGCACGGCAGATATAGTTTCACTGATGGCCGACAGAGCGGAACTCTGGCGGTAAAAGAATGAACCAAATGACTGGCGTGAATATTTAAATATGCAGCTAACAATACACATAGTTATTCAAAATTACTTTTCCATCAACAAGCGTTTAATAAGAAGATTTCTTCTGGAAGCTTATCACTTTGTGATGCCATTATTTATTTTATTAAAACACAAATAACTTTGTTTACATCACTTTATTATATACAACCTCCACATGTTTCATTAACGAAGTTCACCTCATCAGGAGTATGTATACACTGAAAGAGGGGGGAGGGGTAAGAGTGGGCGGAGTTTTTCAGAATTAGTAATTACAATATCGTTAGACGGGAAAGACGCATATATTTTGCATACGCAATAAAATGTAAACATTATATTTTAATAATCTATTATTTCATTCTTCTTTGTTATAACTTGTAAGTTTATTAGCTACAGTAACAGTTGTAGGTAAAAAATTACCATCAGTTGGAGTAAAATTAACACATTTTAAATAAACCGACTGCTAATCTCATCGCACAATTACGCTCCTTTTATTCATAAATACGGGTACAATTAATCAATATGTAATAATCTATTATTTCAGTCAACTTTGTTATAACTATCTTTAATTGTTGTGACAAACTATACGATATTGATTAGCTTATAGACATTGTCGGTTGTAACACATATTTAAGCACTGCAAGTCTCCTATGAGCAAATTGTATTAGATACGGCAACAGTTAATATCAGTTGTAGACATTTAGTGAATAATGGTGTTTCATTTGAAATAATCCATCACAAATAAGTAAAATTTAATTTATTCTAACAACTGTCATTCTTATTATGCCTAATTGAGCATTTTATTATCCACGAACTCCTTCCTGTTCCGTGTGTTAACAATATATACTCACCCTCTCTCTGCGAATGACCTAATATCTACCTATTAAATGTAACTGTTGTAAGGATCACTTAAACTGGGCGAAGCCCAACCAAGTGCCGGCCGCAGAAATACCATTTTCGAGTCCAAATATTTTCTTTCTTAAACACATAAAAAATAGTAAAAATCATTACTGTAGTTCGTAAAAAGTTTAGGTTTTCTTGGTTATAATTAAACCCTCACTTAATAAATATATTTAAGTACTTGATTTCCAAACTTTAAAAAACCATTATGTTGTCTGTATGTAAACCTTTATGGAAAAAAACAAGTGCTTGATAAAACAAAAACTTCGAAAACTGTACGTAAAAATGGAAAAACATATTTTTTTAGAGCTGAATTAACAACAAATTAAATACATGTTCAAATATGGCCCACATTTCCTCCCTTACACGAGAGTTTTAATTAAACTGAATAAGCGCTTTGTTTTAAAAATAAAGTTCATTTAAAATATCTGATGGTTTCGAACGTACCGATACATGTTAAACTAACAACAAAATCAATACAAGAAAGTAATAAACTTACAAAAAATTCAATTCAGTAAGTATGACTAATTTTAAATTGAGTTCTATGAATACAGGATTTGCAAAAAAAACAATAGTGGTCCCTGCAAAGTGTCAAAGGCCACCTGCCACGTGGCTGCTTGACAAGTTCTACCTTCATTTGAAATACGTTCTGGTGAAATCGAAAAGGTTTTTATCAATTTCATCAAAACCAAGAAAACACAATATCGGTTTATCTCTCCGGTGGTACCAACATATTTATTATTACAAACACAAATAATATATATTTATTTTTTGGAATAACTTTATTGAGTAAAACCTCAAATTGTAATATTTAATTATTGAAGACAATTTTAGCGATTTCTAAACGAAAATCTCAAACAGAAAAGGGTCCTAGGTTCGAGTCCTAGATGTGACCGTATCCTTTTCTGATTTTTCTGTTTCAGATTTTCGTTTGGAAATCGCTAATATTGTCTTCAATAAACAAATAATATATACAGGGTGCTAAGAGACGTACTTGACTTGCTTCAACTAGTGATTCCTGGCATTATTTAAAGTAAAAAAATCTCAAAACATAATATGTATGTGTATTCATAAATTTAAATTAACAAGTCGAAAATATTTACACCGAATGGATTAAAGAATTTTTTTTTTCCACATTCAAAATTAGAAACATTTATACTGAGCTTGAAATTCGTATTAACATAAAGAAAAATAACTGCTTCTAAAATACTGAGTTGGTAGGTACCTAGAGTGTCGTGTTATTGGGTAATAAAATTTTCGAATTAATTGGCTTTACCCTCTATTCTCTAAATATATTTGTATATTAAAGAATATTGTGCACTTTCTCCAATTTTTTAATTCAATTTTTTTAATATAACTATTTCCGACTTTATGTCCGGGTTAAATCTTCCCCATAGGAAAAAACTAAACTTTTCCACACATTTTTCCACAAATGATCATCTAGTCAATCCACATTATGCAAGTACATTATATAAACAAAATAATTACAAAACAATACAAGGACAACACTTCAACTCACCAGAGATCAAATGGGAAAATAATTCACCGACTCCAGATATTTTCATATCAGAGGGTTCGGCTCGGTAGAACTCCTAACAGGGACTATAAATCTTACTGATCCCTCAACATAAATATTTAAAAAAGCTTTCGTAATCCTACATGTATTTAAAATGACTGATTTTTGCATTTTTATTTATAAATTTTTTGATGGATCTAATACGTCTAAATTTTTAATGAGAGAGCTAGGTACAATGCCAGTTGCCGAAATAACAAATGGTAATATTTTTATAGTCTGAAAATATAATAATAAAAATAAAATAATAATATTTTTTCATCTTAATATTTTAAGGCTTATTATTGTTATTTTTAAAAGCTGACATGTTAATCTGTGAGAAATAGTTAGGATGCATTTATATATAAATAGTTAGTAATTCGTATTATAGTATAAATTGTACATTTATGAATAGTTAGGATGGATAATTAGGGGAATTCTCCAAGTAATGTTTTTTTTATTGTCATGTTTATTACTGTCTTTATCTGTTTTTTCTCCAATAAAAAATAAAATAATATTTAAATTTAATAATTTCTATATTTTCTAAAAATTTATATTTCTCTAACTGTTAATAAATTATGCGTGTTAGAATTATATAGTAACGATTATACAAAATTCAAGGAATTTATTTGTTTTTTTTACTGAACTAAAACAAATTCTATTCGAACTTTCACATAATACCACAGTGTCCTTATTCCACATTTGTATTTTATTTCAAGTGAGTACCTTCTTAGAATAATGCCAAGGAATTTATCATTTGAGAAAGGGCTGGCAGTTGGTAGTGAGAAGGGTTATATAATATATGTTCGTATTGAACGAAAATCAGTATCACGATTTAAATTGGATATCGCAGACGAAAGTTGGTCGAATGTTCGGGGAAGGGAATTGCTTTGGTCGGAAACTATCGGGTGCAATAATAAACTTATCGATATTATCTCAAGTGAGATTGGCATTATCGGGTACTCGTTACTCGTTACCTACAACAGTGTTAGAAAAATATTGATTATATCGACAGTATCATAAGCATCACCATTTTTATTCTTTCTTCGATTGTATTAAATACACGGAGAAAAACTAGTATTGCTAATTTATTAAGAATCCGGTTATAAACGGAATTGCCGGCCTTAACGAATGAATAAACATGTTTTCTGATAAACTTTTAGTAAATTACGAATATATTATCACGATGTGGAAACACGTGCTTGTGAAAATCCGAATATTTTCGCATTTTGTCATATGATATATTATTAAACCAATGCACGTGTTCCTGCAATCCCATATTTAACCGGATTACCAATAATTTGAACAGAATCTTAATATTTATAAGCAATACTCATTTTTCTCCGTGTATCAAGGTTTTTTATCTCCATAAATCAAAGATATCGATCTTCGAGACAAACAAAGTTGGATAACTTGATTTAAAGGCGTTAAAATATGCAAATATACATTATCCCAGGGTTAAAGATACTCTCAGTATTGCCCTGGTGTATGATCACCATTCAGTATTGAAATGTTGCTTGAAATGGCTTTGGCCGTGTTTGGTTACCAGATCTAAATATTCAGGTACTTACCCCACCTTACTCCTCACCATCTCCTTCCTCCCTGTACTACCTTCAGCCTCACAACATACCCCAATCAGGGATGCCATAGTCTCACTGGCTCCAGACGGTTGGGAGCAGTAAGGACGCTTGTGCGGTATTCACAGAAAAATAAATTTAAGGAGTACAATTCATGACAACAAGTGGAGCCACAATAACCACTTGGTTATGCCATCGATTCACCAATATTACGTTTGAAAAGTTTGGGTGACATACAAATAAATAAATAATATTGATGTTTTCGACAATTAAAAACCTTTCTATTGTAGTCGCAATAAATAAAAGATTTTAAAGCTACCTATTGAACTTCGACAAAACTAGTTCGATTGATGGCATTTTTTTTCTTAACATCTTTAATATTGAAATGTCTAATTTTAACATTTCACTTGTAGTTACATTAAAGTATACGGTTACCTTAGAAAGGTCCCTAAGCATTTCTGACATTTTAAAACACACCCCACTGAGCCATGCCACACCCCTCTATATTTCATATCATGAAAAAAAATACAGAAAACGTTACATTTAGATATGTCACTCCACGAATAATTTAAATAAAACAAACGTTTTTTCCTCGTGAGCTACTTGCAATTAATGAAATTATTTTGACGTTTTCATAGCGACATTTTCATTTTTAACAACTTTAATTAATTATACGAATTTGTATTAATCACATGCTTGGTAGTTATTTTAAGCAAAATAGCGATTATATCCTTCTATCTGTCACTCGTATTTTTGCAACAGTCCTTTTATTTTTAGCGTGATTTTATTATTCATAATTGCTAGTGCAATTTTTCAGAATACCTGTGATGGACCACATTATATTCTCGTGGCTTGACCTATTTCATCATATCGCTTGCCATACATTCCCATTAGTAGTTCAAAGGCGACATAAGACTCTGATGCCACGGGTTTGCTCTACGCCGACATTTCAATTATTTATGATGAACGTATTACTAAAATCTCAAATGTTTCTAGAGGGATCCCTACGGATCTAAGTTATTTATATTTAAGATTAATAAAAACACTACCTTACGATTAAAATATTTTATGTAAAACGGTTTGAAAATTTTATAAAACGTTTTTCAACTATAAAATTAGCTGTAAGCACCAGGTTATATTTTTTAGAAGATGAATTAGTAACATCCCCAGTGATCCCTCTAGAAATATTTGAGATTTTAGTAATACTTTCATCAGAAATAATTAAAATAAACACCACGGAAAGACCGATTTTCTAGGCCTGCTAGGGCAAAGTCTATTACTCTGAGCCGCGCGCTAATTATTGTTTTTAGGTCACTTCAATACTTACGTCGTTAAGATTCCCAATTTATTTTAGAGATTTAATAGGGAAAATTCAACCGCAAGCCTGTCCAATACACAAGAGCTGCGCGTCGCATATTTTTGTGCACGGCTGCTTCACTTACGTCGTTAAGATTCTGGCTATATTTTACGGTATTTTCTCGTCTTAATGGCGAGCGATAGGCTGAAATGGGCCAAGACATGTTGCGTACAGCGCAATGTTTCGCCTACCTAATGCAGGTAGGCGAAAATATAAATAAATAATCCAACTGACAAAAAAAATCTGTCACAATTTCATTACGTTAGAACTTACTCTTCCCAGAGTTTTTGGAACTTCGGAGAAACTTCTTTTACAGATTTGAAATGAAGTTGAAAAATCTAAGTTTTTGATAAGCTCTCCGATTAAATAACTCAAAGTTAAAGAAAGCTGCATTGTGTTTAGGTAAATAATGACTAGTCAGTTAAGAAACTCAAGAAAATTGCTTCGAACTTCTTCTTAGGTACCTACCTAGCTACTCGTGTTTCATTCGATATCTCAACGTCATGCTATCTGAGAACAATTCACCATCAAACTTTTCAAATTAATTACATAAAGTTTTAAATTATTATTTTGTTGGACTTTATTAAAATACCCGTCGAATGGGATAATATTACAATTGTTTTGGTTCTGTGGAACTGTGGAGGCTTCCATGAAATTACTCGATAATATTCTCTCTGGAGATATTTGAATTATCTAGTTTCATCTTAACCAAGAATAATAATTATAATTGTGATTTTTAAATTAACCAAATTTTATGATTCTTCGAGTGGTTTAAATTAAAGTGCCAGAATCGATTCCTTAGAGGTCCATAATCTTTAACTCATTGTTTGGTTAGTAAATTTTGATATTTTGATATTTCTACAGTACATCGTACCTGGAAGCAGGATTTATATTACGTTTATATTAGCGCAATGGGTATATAATGATAGACAATCAATGATGTAATTAGTTAACGGAGGCGATCGCTTATTTTAGATACCGTTAAATGGGGTGACTGCTCAATATTGAACTGAAAAAAATGGGTATTGCTCATTTAATGAGAATCTCTTCAAATTATTGGATGAATTTACAGGTTTCCTGATAAACTTTTAGTAAATTTCGAATACACTATTACGAACGTAGATTTGATAGAACACGAACCAAAAGTTTATCAAGAAACCTGTTATTTGATTCGTTAAAATCTTACAATCCCGTTTTTAATCGAATTATCGAATAACGAATTTATTGAAGAGATTCTTACTTGGTAATCAATACTCATTTCTCTCCATGCATCTAGCTTTGACCATAGGCCTCTGTAAAATATCTTCTCTCTACAATGCAATTATCTTATGATGATATATTATCATCAAATAATTTGAATTTATTTTGTTCCAGCTGACCCTCGACAGCTTCACCCTCGGCCGTTTCGTGTCCTTCACCGCCGAGGGCTGCCCCGACGGCGCCCTTCAGATCGGCGAGCTTGGGCGGCCGCTGGTGGGCGGCTCCTGGTGCGGCACATCCTGGGGCCCGGCCGTTTACTACAGCGAGACGCGCTCCATCACGCTCACCGTCAAGCTACTGAGGCTGTCCAAGGACCAGACGGGGTACAACTTTGACTTCAGGATGGAGTATAAAGTGTTGAGGAGGGAGCTGGCCACTGTGCGGTATGGCGGGGCGGAACCGATGGGTAAAAACTTATCATTAATCAAATGACTGATAACTTTATTAGAATACATTTGACTTGCTCCGTTATGATTATGCTTCAGTTCATCTTTGAATCTGAAGTAAAAACTGGCATAAATGTTAAACAATTTTTCAATTTGCTGTCGCAACTTTTCTAAGCACATTCGCGTATTTAAGTGAACAAAACTTCTCTGCAAATGTAACTTGAAAAATAGTGAATGTTACTTGTTTGTGTAGATTTTTGTATATATGTTTTACTTGTATATAAAATAGTCGAATCGTAGTAGACATAGAGTCGAATTAAATTATAATATCATAATGCAAAAATCAGTCATTTTAAATACATGTAGGATAACAAAAGATTCTTTAAATATTTATGTTGAGGGATCAGTAGGATTTATAGGCCCTGTTAGGAGTTCTACAGAGCCGAACCCTCTGATATGAAAATATCTGGAGTCGGTGAATTATTTTCCCATTTGATCTCTGGTGAGTTGACGTGTTGTTCTTGTATTGTTTTGTATTTATTTTGCTTATATAATGCACTTGCATAATGTTGTTTGACTAGATGATCATTGTGGAAAAGTGTGTCGAAGGGTTTAGTTTTTCCTATGGGGAAGATTTAACCCGGACATAAAATAGGAAAAGTACAAAAAAAGGAGACAAGTGAAAGGACAACCTAACCCACAAAAGTTAGATTTTAAGTTATGATTTTTAATTTTTATTTAAATATTTATTCACACAAAGAATGTTACATAATTTACAGAAAATATAGTAATTATTTCACCTAATTTTATACATAAGATATACCACCATAATAAAGCTAGGCTTGTGTATATGGGGGATGTGTCATTTTGTTCGTTATTTTTTTATGTAATATGCTAAACTATAAAATATTTTGTTTTCTGTTAAAGTTTTATTCAGCTATTAAAAATGAGGTTCAAAAAACTTATTTGCAAATTGTCTTTGTATGAGTCAATATCTTAATTCGTTCTTCCATCCGAATAGTAAAAATGAGGAAAGGTATGAAGTTTCTTTACTAAATCCAATGGTTTACAAAAAGTGTTCTTTATACGTCTTAATTCACACCATCCAACTAAATCAAATTAATAATAAATAAAATTTTATGAGCTGTTATCGAAATGCTGACTTTTTAACAAATGTCAATTTGACAGATGAAAGTGAGGTTAGAATGACGGCAAATGGGGATTGTATATAGCTGATTGTATATACTTGAGAGGCGTGTTCATATTCTTGTATGTAAGGGCATAAGTTGACAATGTAGCATGACTATTTTTTTGTGTGGTGTTAGCTAAGGCATACAGTTTAGGTACTAAATATGTCCTCAATTATTACGCATCACATGTGTGTCGGTACCTACTAATCAGATCATTTTGCACATTTTTGGTGTTGTTGTATCCGAAAATGATGTATCCGTGTGGCGCACGGTCAAATTTCCTAAAAATCTTCATACAATAAGCAGAATATTCATAAAAATAAAATCATTTTTTATACAGCAACATCATTAATGCCATTGTTTATAATATCAGCACTATAGTATACCCAAAAGTCACGAGCCGCCACTGCCTACACGTAATTAACAAATTCCTTATTTAAATCACCCGCTGTTATTGAATCGAAAGCAATAACTTGCCAAACTGACAAACTATCTAATAACCTATGTAGCTTTTGAACAGACTGTAAAAACATAGCTTTTTATTGAAGATAGTATGTTGACGTTATTATTGTTTTCAAATAACAGATAACAACATACCCTACGCCCCGCAAGGCAACTACACCAGGATGCAAGAGAACCACGAGGATATGGATCATTCCCCACTTCCACCTCCTCGCCAAGAATACTACCTCGGAGATCTTATATCCGGCACTTACTGCTCCCGCATCTTCAGCGATTGCGACCGCAAAATTTGCAGACTCCAATCCCCAAACTTCCCAGGAGTATACCCGAGAAACCTGACCTGCTACTACGCTGTAAGACAACACGAAGTCCCTCCGGGAAAACATGCCTTAATCACGGTAAAACAGAAAAAAGGACAACTCATTTCAATTAGAAGTCAGTCTGCTTTACACGCGCCAAATCAGCAGCAGCAACAACATACCAATACTCATGTGAGGACTTTGAAGGTTTGGACGGAGTGTGATGACGTGCAGGACTATGTGACTATTTATGACGGGTACACCACGAGAGATCCAGTTATCTTGAAGTTTTGCGGGGGAGGAGAAGCTGTCCCAGAGGCCGTTTCCAGTGGACCAGAGTTGTTGGTTGAATTCACTACTTCGCCGTATGGAACGTTTCTGCATCCAGCGCCTATACAATCTCTGCACGGGTTTCAGTTGGAAGTCGAGGTGAGATTTCAACAAACTTATATATTTTAGTAGGTGTACATACCATAGACTAAAACAAAACATAACAAAAAATGTGATGTGGGCGTGTTTTGTGATCCAAAAGTCTGGCCATTCGGGCCTTAAATTTCCTATACAAAACTGTGTTAAATCATCATTATCAAATTCAAATGAAATGGCGATATACGATGTCAGCCATAAGAGAAACAGAAATCGTGCTAATTGGGATAGAACCGAAAGGTACTAAGTCGGTGCGGACATTCGTTTCAATTCGAGTCTACACGGAAGGCATTTCTAGTGTATTATTTATTAACCAAAATGTTATTTTCAAAAAACATCTGAAAAATTACATGTCGAGGAACGATTATGATTAACAATAAATAATTGATAAATATCAAAAGTGGAAAGGTCACGTGTGCCATACAATAAAGGAAATTAATTCAAGTATTCTTCCGAAATCAATTTCTTATCAACGAAAAATCTTTACTAAATATACTACGCATATATCAACAATCTACAGCTTACAAACGAGCCTAATCTCCACAGAATTTTTTCAAAAACATTATAAAAATGTTATAGTGATTTGTTTTTTTGGGGTATTATGCCGTGTTGCGCTACCTCCTTCTTTAGCCAACGTTTCGGACAGCATTGCAGTGTGTATTTGTAATTACACATCTATCAATTATTTATTATTTACCTATTCGGTGAATTCAATATTCCTACATTTAAAGACTTATTTGTGAAAAATACAATTATTCAAAATATAATAGAAAAAGATATATATATACTGCTTCCACCTTTTTTTGTGCTGGCAACGTCAAATGAAAATGCGTATTATTTTAAAAAATCTATACAACTAACTTTATAGGCCGGCAAATTTATTTAATTCAATCTTAATTTATAATTTTACATAGTTCTAGTCTCTATGATCCAACCGTTAGAGTTTGGTAATATTCTCAGTAATTAAATTAAGAATAATTGTAACGATTCCATATATATCAAATTTAAAGTTTCTGACATTTACTAAATATCGCTCAATGCTTTTGAAAAATGCTAGTTACAGTAGTTTCTGTGTTCCAAGTTATTTGAGCCTCTGTATTTAATGTTCCGCGAGAAACATTATCCGTTCTCCGCATCAACTCTTAACTTCGTAGCCAGCGGTATTTATGTACCAAGTGTTTGGAAGTTTGTTGGCAGAAACGACTTAGCAAACTCCACAACTTTACGTGGAACCTTTTATATTATTTACTGTAATCAGATTAAAGTGTGTTCCGCGAATAATCAAACAAATTTACGTAAAGGGATGGGTAATATTAACAAAATTCTAAAAAATATTTTAAGGTTTTAAGGGAGGTTTTTCACAACTTTTAGAGCGTGTAAATTTTAGGTTACGGTGTATACAAATGATAATCATTGATTAAAATAAATTCTGTTAGTGATTTTTCACAAGGATAACGATGATGGCTTGGAGTAAAAATATTGTATTATCTCCATAAATTAGAATAGTGATAAAACTGATAATAAAAGTTTGCAATTCTTGTGACATCAGATTTTAAGATGTAAAAATAAGTTTTTAGTTTCATATTATAATCTGTCAGATGTAAATACAATATTTTGGCATGGACTTTCGTTTAGCATAAAAATAAATATTATTGTTAAGGAGATACAATATCTGTCTCATTAAAAATTTGCTTAAAGGATTTACAGAATGTTTATATCTATGGGCCGATAAGTTTAGGAGAAGCAATATTTATATCTGTGATACATTTCAGTACCTAGCTCATTTTCGACCTAAATCGGAGATACAACATTTTAACGAGAACTTGGTAGTTTGAAATATTCTATATTTCTAATGATAATAAGGGTGAGTAACACAGGCAAGACTATGGATCCAAATATATTAATTTCCACTAACCTTAGCGTGACTGAAATGTCATAAAAATCTTTGTTCCCCCTTATATTATGAAGACATTTCCCTTGTGTGTGATTATCACAAACGTGCGGTTTGCGGTGTAGTTTGCGATGCGGTTTGCGGTGCGGTAGTACACTGATAAAAAAGTAGTGTATATTTGGGTATGCCTATCCTGGTTTTGGGTAAGTTATTCAAAATTCAAAAACAATTTATTGCACAAAAATACAGAGTACAAAGGGTTACATACTGCTTATAGGTTACATACTGTTTCTTTCAGCTAACCCAACAAATACACATTATATTACAAAACCCAACAATCACATTTTAACAAATATATATAAATAAAAAACAGAGGTATTTAATTTATGTAAGGTATTCATTTAAAGTTTAGTGACATTTGTTTAAAAGACATGTTGTTAGTGATGATTTAAATTTGAGTATGTCGGTTATTTGTTTGATGCTACGTGGAAGGTTGTTATATACTTTAATGGCCATGTAGTGTGGTCCTTTTTGAAATATAGTTGTTTGCTTTTGGGATTAATAAGTTTTCTGTGAACCTTGTAGCGTGTTTATGTGTTGGGTTTTTTGTACCACTTCCTCGCAAGCAAGGGCGCGAACTGAATTTTTGTGCCACTTTCCGCTAATATGGTTATTGAATAATTTAATCGCTGTGCAAAAACGCCGAGATTACTCTACACTGCATCCCCAACGAAGTCATAAGCACAGAGTGAAATGATTTCCCTGGAGATCTCCTTGTTGAAGTTAATGTTTTAAAAACAAAACACAGAATACGTTTGCTGTAATTGGGTGGAAACTACCTTCCTGTTTATATCTGGAAATATGTATTCGTATTTCTTATAACGAGTATGATCTTTTCAGGTTAAATTTGTGGATCAACAGAGCCCAACCTACGCGCGCAACAAACGTGCCTGCGAGTTTTGGCTGCGCGGCACCGGCAAGGGGGTTCTGGAGAGCCCCCAGCACTCGCTCACCCCAAATACCACCTGCCTGTATCACCTGCAGGGCATCGATACCTCTGTGCCGTCCTCACCGGGTCCCCTGCGCCCCCTAGCGCCCTACCCCTGGCGCAGGTCGGGTTTCACCTACCCGCCGCCCAGGTTCCGTGTGTGGATGTCCGTACTAAAGTTCCACGTAACTTCCGCCATAGGGCCGCAACTGCCTGAGGAAGAGATCTGCGCCAGTCATCTCAATGTGTGGGATGGGCCGCTCAGGATCGCGCCGGGATGCAGCGATATATTTTGGTAAGTATTATTTAAAGGTAGAGTGTAGGAATTATTAAGAGTCTGCTGTACTCAACAGCTGTATTGTAATACGCAAGATAAGTAATACAATTTATCACGAGTGCTCACGTTTATTCTGGTGGAGTATTGGGTTTAAAAGAGAACGATCGAGTAGGCACTACGCTATATAGTGATGGGAAAATATCCGGGAATTCATTTTTAGGGAATATTCCAAAATGGGAATTATCATCTAAACGGTGATATTACAGAGAGGTTGTTTCCTACAACGAAATTTTATGTTATTAACAAACGAATCGTTTTAATTAGAGCATGCTTAGGACATAGCTTTGAGAATTTTTGGAAAATACCTAATACAGGGTTTTCCAATAAGAGGAGTTATTTTGATATTCAATCGTAAGAGATCAATGGTTTCGTTGCTTGTGTGGCACGTAGCTCCGTCTTGTTGAAAGTAAACGTTGTCCAGATCAATACCATCCAATTCCAGCCATAAAAAATCATGAATCATCTCTCGATAGCGCAATCCATTCACCGTAACTGTGGCTCCAGCCTCATTTTCGAAAAAGTAAGGTCCATAAACCGCACCAAACAGTCACACGTTGAGGATAGAGAGGCTTTTCAACAATATCAATACCATCCAATTCCAGCCATAAAAAATCATGAATCATCTCTCGATAGCGCAATCCATTCACCGTAACTGTGGCTCCAGCCTCATTTTCGAAGAAGTAAGGTCCATAAAACGCACCAAACAGTCACACGTTGAGGATAGAGAGGCTTTTCAACAACAACTCTTGGGTTTTCCGAGCCCCAGATGCGACAATTTTGCTTGTTGACGAAGCCACCGAGGTTGAAATGGCCCTCATCACTCAAGATGATTTGCATTTGATTCACTCAAGTGAATTTTAATAATTTCAATGCGTTGTTGAAGCGTGTATCGTTCCATTTTTATTAATGGCGTAGATTCTACTTGTCAAATGTAAAAAAATGACAGCTTCAAAAGTAACATCTACCGAAATAGCGGGCTATTTAAAATAACACCTCTTATTGGAAAACCCTGTAGTACCGCCTCCAAGATATCGAAGATATAAGCCGTCAGTGTTAATATTTGCGCCACATACAATGACGGCACAGCCTGCAGTATTGCCATTCTAATTATGAATTGTTATATATTTTACCAAAGTTCACTTCGAAAGCTCATAACGTTAACGTTGTTGGAGTTACCCAAAAAAATAATTTTACTGTCTCTATTAAATCTTATATACAATAGGTACATTTTCATTAAAAAAAACAACCTCATATACAGTAACTTTATTAATAAAAATAAATAAATTCCCGACTTCAGGGAATTTATATATTAGGTAGGCGAATATTCATGTGCAACCCTATAACAGAACTTGAATAGATACTTCACAGAACTTCAATCAATTATGAAATTTGATTATTTGTTCAAATTCTGTGAAATAAGCCTTCCTAAGGGTATCTTCCATTCAATCGATTTCTGATCCCCAGAGTTTGCTGTGGGTGGTGTATTTTAATTAAATATTGATATTATATTAATTACACAATTTAATTAACTCCGAAAAAACCCCTCATGTAAAATATCCACCATTTTCTTATTGATTTAGGTTGGCAGCCACACATTTTAAAAATCAGAGGCTTTTTAATAATACCCTCCCGAATAGAGGTTGCTTTTTTATGAATATTGTAAAGGGTAGTGTTGCGTGCGAGCCTCCAGCTCAACCCTCCCCCTGCCCCTCATTATCACACTGTGTATTCTCTCGGTGCCCTTGCTGAATCAAATATGCCGACACGAGCGGATAAATATTCTAAAAGAATCCATGCAGCATCCATTTCGAGGGGTATTTTTAAAGATTCATCTCCCGTGTTCAAGGCGCATGAATACCATTATCTTCTGGCTGTTGTTCCCGTTTCCCATGATTTTTTTGGAAACCTTTGAATAAAGGCGGTGAACATCGAAATTGCATTACAATATCTTATTCCAACCCGATACATCCTTTCTTATCTTTCAATACATATTTTAAACAGAAATGATAGATTTATTGGGACACCTATATTGGTTTTTCGGGTAAAGTAAATGGATTTTATTCGAGCACGTCTAAATAACTTTGTACCTAAATGTAATCAATTTATTTTGTTGATATAATTATGAATACAAATAGGAAGTTTTCAAAAACCCGAAAGCAGCTTTTCAGGTCATAAAAAAATAAAATAAAATAATAAAGATTTTATATTTTTTGAATTATTTATTTGTATTATTTTATGTAATTACATTTGTGTAATTATTCAAATATTGTTTATTGTTTATTGCGGTATTTTAAGTAGGTACATAGTTATCTATCCCAAAGAACTCCTGGATGACCCAATGCTCCAAAATCCTACAAAGAAACGGCCTAGATGAAAGCGACACTCAGAACCGAAGAAGCTATAACCTGAGAACGAGAAGAGCCGACCCCAACAGCCTACCTAGGCAATGAGTTGGGATAGTGCTAGGAAGAAGAAGAAGACATAGTTATCTATGTCCTAATACAATCCTTATATACATAATAAAATACTTTGATTTTAGGTGTAAGTTGGCATTACGTTTTGCCTTGTCGATATTAATTACTAGCTAGAAATATCGCCTATTCTAAAGCCCCTTGTATACGTTGGCCCAATGCATAGAGAACTGAGGACCGCGCCAATATGTGAATGCCCTTTGCGGGTTGCCCCCAAGATCCTTTGATGTGTGCACAAATACCGACAATAATCGGGTCGACGGCCAACGTTGTTGTCCAACGCATGCAACCGCCAAATCGCTCTGTACACGTTGGGCCAACGTATAGGTACAAGGGACTTACTATATTTGCTAGGTAGTAGACGGACAATGCCCACTAGAAAAAACAGCGATAATATATAGTATTATTATCTACTCCCGGCTTCAATTGGAGAACAAACAATATGGCGTCTTATTTTTGGTAGTTAAACTGCAATGGTCGTAATTATAATAAAACTAGAATGCTAGCTGTAAATAGTTGTGTTAACTCCCTGATTGAAAAATCCGTCTAAATTGAATTATGCAAATATCCTAAAAATCAAATAAAAGTTCAATTACCTGTCAGAATTGAATCCTTGACTCTGTGCTAGCTTCAAGTGACTAGCGTCATTGATTCCTTCGGCACCGGTCCACAGTCGGGAAATGCGCCAAATTTGCACCCAACATTTGTACACAGTTGACATTTGTCACTTGAGAGCGGGACGTTTCTACAACTCGCATTTGAGTTCAAAATCTCGGCTGTGGAATGATTCCCTGGCCTCTGAAAAGTATGTTGATCATAAAAAACAATTTTCATATTACAGCGATCGTGAAAAATGGAAAGCCGTCAGAACCGGCAGCCTCGACCAGCCTGTCACAGTCGGCAAGCCCCCAGGAAATGCCACAATCCTCGCTCGGTACTGCCGAGACCGGGTGCCCCGCTCCTGCGACCACACCCTCCTGGGGGCCCACGGCACCCCCTCCACCCACCCCTCCAACAAGCGCAGATTGGACAACGTCTACCTGGACAGAAACAACAACTACAAAACCCATGAAAGACATGGCTATGCCATCGACAACTCTCAAAGCTCTTACGGGACTTCGAATCAGTTTGATCGGAGAGGTTCTTCTCTTGATAATTCTCCGTATAATGGACATGATGGTATGAATGACTACACGATGAAAGGACGGGGTATAGACGTGAGGCTGTCGATGGAAGGACGAGGAGTTCAAGGAGTTACGACTGCACCGAGGTTGCCTCGTCCGTGCGCCCTTGCTGAGAGTTTCCTTTCAACCGGAGATAGCTTGACCCTGGAGTTGAGACTGGCTGATTCCACTGCACTTAAGTATGTTAAACTTATCAATACCTACATTCTTTCTTATTTTCTACCTTATTACCTATGTTGTTTGGTCAATTAATTTATTACTAGACATTGGATTGTATGGATTTGCATATTTGCAAATGATGGAATGCAAATATGAGCATTTTTGGTGGTTAGTGTATTTTCGAGCCTTTTTAATGTCTATTTAAGCCATAAAATTATTCAAAAGCTGTATTGTTCAAATTAGACATTATCGATATCCTTGTATTTTCTTAGTAACCGTATACGTTTTATCAAAAAAGAAAATATTTTTTGAGAAACTCGCAGACAAATTTTGGACACAATACACTTGTTCTGTTATTACTTATTATGTAATTTTAGGTAAATCAAATATTTACTTTGTTTTTTACTCATAGAGGTTGAACTCAGCACTCTCAGCAGTAACATTATCAAGAGATTAATAATCTACCTGGTAAAATACTTAACAAAGCAAGTAATAGCTTATGCAATTAAAATATTATAATAACAGTTATGAAGATTAATACCTATTAAAATCAATCAGCAAACTATATACAATTTCCGGTTTTCTTTTCAGGCCTGTAACGTTCAAAGCTTTGTATGAGTTTGTGGACCTACAGCAAGATGGAGAGTCGTATGGTTCAGGTATCTGCTCGCGTCGCTTCTTCAGTCGCTCAACAGATGCCACCGCTGAACCTCCCCAGCGGTTCACGGCACCGAGGGATGTGTTCCTCTATGGGCGTGGAGGGGCCAAGAATTTAAGGTTATCATTTATAATTATCATTCACTTATTTGGATTGGATTGGAATTAAGAGTATTTTGGTGAATTTTGCAGGAATCTGTGAATAAATAATGTACCAGAACCACTTTTCCACCTCTGACCAAGCCCGATGGTCAAATGGCTAACTCGGCCCGCGAGAAAGCTAAGATATTAGGAAAAATTTTCGCGGAAAACTCGGCTCTTCAAGATAACGGAGGGTCTCTCCCTTTCATTCCGCACTGCAGTTCCCAAATGAAGGAACCAAAGATCTGAAACAAGGAGGTTCTCCGTGTCTTGAACGAGTTTAAAATCGACAAAGCCAGCGGGACAAAAAAATACCTGCTTCGGTCGTTAAGAGGTGTTCTGCAGAATTAATTCCGGTGCTCTCAAAATTATTTAACCTCTCACTCAAAAGTAGAAAGGTGCCAGATCTTTGAAAAAAGGCGACCATCCATCCAATCCCTAAGAAGGGGGACCGCTCCGATCCTTCCAATAACCGTCCCATAGCCGTGACTTCCATATTTTCAACGGTATTGGAAAGGGTAGTTAATAACAAGTTGATCATATACCTTAATAATAATAACACCCTAAGCGATCGGCAATATGAATTTCGACAAAACCGATCGTGTGGTGATTTGCTCAGATATGTGACGCATATTTGGGAGCAATACTTGGAACGTTTTGGAGAAACTCAAATGGTCGGGTTGAATATCTCCAAAGCCTTTGATAGGATCTGGCACCGGGTGTTTGTCGGGAAGTTACCATCGTATGGGATCCATCCAAAACTGCATAGTTGGATTGTGATGTTTCTCAAAGGAAGAACAATTCAAACCGTAGTTGACGCCTCTTCTTCCTCTCCGCGATAAATCAATGCGGGGGTGCCACAAGGATTTCTGCTCTCGCCGACTCTGTTTTTTTTTGCATATCAACGATTCCATTGAAGATGCACCAATTCATTTCTACGCTAACGACAGCAAAGTTTATGAGGCTTATTTTGTTGACAAGCCCCCTTCCACTTATGATGTCCGAATTAGGGAAACAAAAAGTTGACCATCACCTCGAGAAGGTTTGTGCCTGGGGTATTGCCAACCTGGTCAGTTTCAACGTCTCAAAAACTCATGCATGTCTAATTTCGTCAAATTGGGAGATCAATGACTGTCTGATGCAATTTGATGGAAGCACCCTTCCCAATAAAGACTCCACTGAAATACTTGGTACCTATATCGGACCGGCTCAAGAAACTGGTCGTCTCGTATAGGGCTAGCAGATTCTTCAATATGAACCATCTGCCAACCTTATGCAAATCTCAAATACGCCCAATAATTGAATTTGCCAGCCACCTCTGGGCTCGAGCCCTACAATTTTTGATGAAGCTTCTTGATTCTGTGCAAAGGAGGGCGGTCCGTCAGATTGACAATCCATTGTTAACAGACCGATTGCCATCTCTAATGAACAGATGCAATGTGGGCATGCTGAGTCTATTATACAAGTATTTTAATGCGGCCTGCTCTAAAGAGCTCGCAACATTGATCCCCAGTGCACCAGTGCACATACGTGATTTTCGAAGTGCGTACGGGTGTTCAGCTGTTTCGGGTTCAACTTCCGGGTTCAACTTCCGGTTTCAACTTACGGGTTCAATTTCCGGGTACAAATTTCGGGTTCAACTTCAAATTCCAAGTTCCTCACACAGCGGAACCCCGTTCGCAGTTGACGTTGGCTTCATGAAAACGGGTCGCTTCTTCGACCCGTATTTGTGTAAGACGGCTTGTATATGGAACGAACGGTTCCATGATAAATCAACACATCTACAATTCAATACACCTTTAAAAAGTGATGAAAAGTCATTAGAAACGTTGAAAAAAAAAAATAAATTAAACCTAACCTAACCTAACCTACTTATCCCAGTTAATAAAGTTTTTGTTTCATCACTTTCCATGACTTTATATAACTTTTTAGAGATGTGATGAATTATCATTTTGATGATTTATCCGGTCACCGGAACGAACTACCGGCATCTGTTTTTCCTCCTTCATACGATCTTAAATAAATTCCTTCCTATAGCCCCTACCTTAACCTGCCTCACAACTCTGCCTAACGAGGTGGCGACATAATTCCCCTACGTCACAGGGTAACGTACACAGGGTACAGACCAAACAGTTAAGGGCGCTTTTGTGAGGCATCACATAAAAAAAAAAAACTAAGAAACTAAAATTAACGGTTTTGATATTGTCTATATAATATAAGTTTGGGCTAGAAGGTAAATTAATGCTTATGACCCAGGAAGTTATTTTTCCTGATTGCTAGATACTTCCAAAATAACTTATCAGAGTTCACGACTTGAGTCATGATTACTTTTAGTTCGAGACATAAATGGATTAAACTTTACCATCACAGGGTAAAGTCAAGAAGATAATGCAAATTGAATTTAATTGTAATAGCAATTAGTGCTTTCGATTTTGAAAAAGTTTCAGGGAATTCTGAATTATTAATAAAAAGGGGTTAACTTTGGAATTTTGAAAAGTACCTAACCTGGATAAAAGTTTTTATCACAAAAATACTAAATCCTGTCTAACAATACTTATTTAAGAAACAAACAGCTTTGTTAGCAAAAAAGTTAATAATGTTAAATAAGTAGTATGATAACACAAGAAGATATAAACTCAATACTGTACATCTATAAAATAAACACAGGAAAGGAAAAGGGAAAGTATGTGAAGATAGGGGTGGGTATGTTTTCAGTATACGCTTGAATTACTATTCATTTATCACATACACATCAATATTTGGTGATCATGCACATAACCGCGTCTTGATTTTTCGCCATTAATATTACTCAATCATTAATTGCCCATATAAACGGTAAATTGTAGAAATATTCTTCAGATTGTGTATACTGTAACTGTGCTCTATTTGTTTTCAGTTGCTCTTATCGCTTCGAAGCTCAACGCGGTGAGCGTGTCAAGATCATCATATCATCTTTGACCGTGGATCGCAAGAAGAGAGGACGCTGCATCACACATGATAGCGCTAGAACATCTCGCCTCGCCTGTCTCGGCAAGCCCCGGGCTTCCTTGACCGTCTACGAAGTCCCTTGGCCTGGAGCCCCCGCAATCCCTAGAGACTGTCTGTGCTCGGAGAAGAAGGAACTTATTCCTTTTACGTTTGTGTCTTCTACTCATGTTGCGGAGGTCAGGTTTGAAGCCATTAACATGAGCGCTTCTGACGATTTTGGCAATATGTTCTTCGAAGGGACATACGAGTTTGTGAGGTCTCCGATTTGTCCCAAAACTCAGAGGGTCACTGGGGCTAGTGGAGAAGTTACGTTGGGAGTCCCAAGCCACGATGAGGATGAGGTAATAAAATTATGATTTATCTTTTCAATATTATCAATGTAGTATGAGACACTTTTTTCTTTTTCATATAGATAAAATTTTCTATATTTTCTCAATTACAGAAAATTGTCAGCAGTAAAAAAGATTTAAAATCATCACTTTTAAAAAGTGCAGGTTATATTGACAAGAATAATCCCCGATACAAAAATATTACATAATACACAGAATATATTCTTATATATTTCTACTTTGCTATTTATTACATAATACGAGAACACCGAGGATTATTTTTGTCAATACGTGCACTATTTTCAAAGTATGTATTGCTTTTGGCAAAAGGCCATTTGCATTATTTTATGAGTAAATTTTCAAATTCATTTCGAGAACACAAATAAAAACATGAATCAGAGAAAGTACAAATTTGAAAATTTAATTTTAATAGTACATTACAGAATTAGTTGAGTACGTTTGTCAATTTTAACCGTTTCTTTTCTTCTTTTTAGTTGAACTGCCTCCACCACCCGTGGCTCATCGACGCATCGATAGGCCACTATCTATACGTTCAGATGAGAGGTACATATATGTACGAGCCCGTGTTAGACAATAACATATCCCACAATGTAACAATCTTACACGACGACAAAGACCAGTGCCAAACCAAGAACCGCATAGCAATCTACCCCGGATCACTCCCACCGGTAATTGTATGCCCGAATCCACCCCCTCATCAAAAGCACAACATGATTAAAGTGTTCTCCGAAGGGTGGGGCGTGCAATCTTCCAATAAGTTCGACCTTCCGACCTTGACCTCGATTCCGACAATAGACCAACTGGGTCAGGAATTCTCAAGAGCTATAGCGGTTGAACTAATTGGTAAAGAAACTGGAACATACTCGATAACATGGCTTGAATTATCTAGACGGTAAGTTTTTGTTGGATCCTAATTGTGCTTTTAATTTGATAGAAATTCCGTAACACTGTTTCCTGTACCTAATTGACATGAAGTCAACCTTTTCTCATATATTATGTACTTTGATTATACACATTATATAAGGCCAATATGGGAGCTGCATATAAATGGTCTCTTGTTACAATACCTATGTTCTCTGTTTCAACCGATCGTTTACTTATATGTATATTTTGTTATTGCTGATATATGTAACTAAATAATAGTATACTCATTTTTAATGTTCATGTTTTCTTTTTCAGGAAGCACAATACTTATCCAGCTGTATTTGCAATGTTAGACGTGTGCAAGTACAGATGTCCAGAGTTGAACGCTTGCATCAATGCTTCTTTGTGGTGTGATGGGATATCGCATTGTCCGTCAGGCTATGACGAAGCTCTATCGCATTGTTCCTTTCTGCTCCAACTTCCCCTCCAGTATTTGCTAGCCTTCTGCGCTGCTATCATCTCTGGAGCATCCTTTAGCGTGTTCATCCTCTTGAGGATTCGCAGAAAACGAAGGACCTCTGCATTCCAGAGGAGACTGGAAAGCATGTCTTCAGACACCGCTGTTTTTGGAGACAAGGAAGTGATTTGCTGACACAGCGACAATTCTGTTAGATACGTGGAAGTTGACCGTGTCACGACAGTGTGACAATGTTTTGAAAAGAAACATGGTTACTCTGAGTTTGTTGAAACCAAAAGCAGTGAATGTGATTGTTTTTATACACTAATCTCGGTGGTGTCTCGCTCTCAAATAATTCTAAGTGTGCCTAATATCGCATCAATGTTAAGATGTCTTCAATTCACGGACAATTGACTATTGCGTGTAAATTTGGCAGATTAATTTGATGCGTCGACTCTCAAATGGTTCCAACGATTTCTTGCACCCGAACTCGTGCAACGAGATACTTAGCTAGCTAATATTAATTAAATGATACACCCTTTGAGATGTATACGCACAAAAAGCAATCTCACTCTCGGTTTCATAAAACAATGCTTCCAATGTATTAACAGAATTGTGATATTGAAGTAAATTTTAACATTATTATTATAACTTAGGTAATGTGATTTTATTTGTAGACTTTATTGGACCAAAACATTAAACATTTAAATTAGGATACATCTGATAAAGAAATATTGTTTGAAGTGTTCATTCATTTACTTATTAGCGACAATCTAAGTAACTATCGTGCGTTCTATCTAAGTAACTGATACATAAATACTTTTCTATTTCAAGTAAGTATACAATGCATACATTATGTATATACATATTTACCTAAAAGTGTTGATTTTCAAATATTTAAGGATTGATGAGATTGATGTATGTATAAGGATTTGATAGAATGTTAGTACCAATATTAAAATAAGTGTTGTAAAGACCTTATTATGTTAATTCTCAATTATTTCATTCTGATAAAAAATATAGAATTTATTAAATCTAAGAAACATTTAGAACATTTTTAGGAGGATTCATATCACGAGATGGAAAATCTGTTACTACAATAATATTAGTGTGTAAAATAATAATTTTTATTAACTTTGAATTTTATTAAAAGTATATTTAATTTTACAAAAGTACGAAACATGTTACGTATTTCTTTTTATTTAATACAAATCAGTGAAGAGACAAATACCTAAACATATGACAGACAGTATTGAAAATATAATATATTTACAAAGGATAGATAAAAAAAAATAGATAAATATTCAACTATTACAGCATTCAAACACAATTTCAACTTATGGGTAAACATTAATGATAATCTATTTCAGATGGCGCTAATTTAGTTATACTTTAAAATATTTAGATGAATTATTACATAAGGAATTTGAAATTATAAAATTGGATCGAATCACCGCTACAATACTGTATTTTAATGTCTTTCTTGAAAGAATTGAGTTTTTGTATGCACAAAACTAGTTATTCATATTCATATTGCGTATTAAAAAAATTATTCATCCTTATATTTTAAAGTGTAACTTGTAAAAAGTGTGCTTGCATAAAACAAATTAATTATCGCCATTTATAAAACTGTGGATTATAATGATAAATAACTATTTATATTTTGAATTTATTAAAAAAAATTAAATGTTATTAAATTATACAAAGATTTAAAACATTTTAATTTGTAGGTCCATATAATATACCAACGGTGTATTATGGTGGTTTAAATACTTGCTTACAATAAATGGGGGAGAAAATAAATTATTGCATTTAACGTTTATGTCTTTCTTAAAATCTAATTTTATATGTGTTAAGTTTTGATGTCGATGAAATAAATTATATAAGCATCGTAGAAATTTGTAGGCTATGTCAAAAACAGTAGGAAAATTAGAAATGGATAAATCTATTGTTTAATAAACAATAATATAAAGAAATCGAAGTTCAACTTCTTATTTATTATAATATTTATAAAAATTTGTTTACTGATCGACTATTCTTACTGATTATAAGTTTTTCTGTATTTTTGTAAAACAATAATGTTGTAAAAAAAAATTAAATAAATTTATATATAATAATATAAATCATGTCATATCTTAGATCTTAGATGATGCATAAATAAATAGAATAAATTTTACTCATTTTATTATGGTTACCGATTTAAAAATAAATGCTTAGATAAAAAATTAAAAAGGTTTTTTAAAATTTATTAATAATTTTTTTTATTATTTGCCTCATCTTTGGTGAGTTTATTTAATTTTGTAGACAGTCAATATTTACATATGAATAAAAGTTTTCTGATAATACTCATAAAAATATTTCATTTATAGAATTAAAATTCTAAATCCAAGGATTTAGCTTTCTGAAATGTCAACAGCGAATTTATAATATACATTCTTTTTATGATTAATTTCCAATCAAAGAATTTTATGCGTAACTTTTATGAATGTTTTCTGGGCAAATAATAAGGCAGCAAGGTTGTTGATATTGAATAAGACTAATGAATTACAATGGTGTGAAAATCTATACATTATGGTTAAACCGTCATAAATGATAATGTAAGACAAGTTTCGTAGAGAATATTTATTTACGGTTAAAGTGTAAATACGGTTTGAAGAATATTTTAAGTGATATTTCTGACAAGAGGTATCATTGAGTAATTGCCACTGCCAATACATGTAATAGTGTTCAAGGAAGACGATTCAAAGTCAGGTGCATTCTGACAATAACATTTTAGAACCTCTTAATTTCTCTTCGTTCTTCAGATTTTGTTACAGTCAAAATTATTTTTTGACGAATTTTAAATGAGAATTCTGAAAAGAGCAATCGTTTTAATAACTGCCAATCTATGTATGTATATATAAAGAATAGTGTCTGTGGAGTGCGGGCACCGGGTGGACACCGGGCGGGCGGTGTTGATTTGATTTTTATACAAATCTACAGTTTTATTCCGAGATTTATAAAATTTTGCACACTTGAAAACAAGAGGAAGGTAATGTTCTATGTCTGATTTTGAAAAACTCTTTGTAAAGCCCGGACAACAACAAAGCCGGGGACTTCAGCTAATAAAGGATATACGCGTGTAGTAGTTTTCAAGAAAAACAATCATTCATAATCATGTAGGTACATTCTGACACTAACATTTTAAAGAACTTCTTTGTTGGGGCCATTTGTTTCACAGAATTTGAACAATTCATCAAATTTCAAAAGCTATTTATTCCACTATAAAAGTTCTGTTATTACATCACTATGTTTCACAGACTGTAACAGACATAACTGAAATAATACCAGAACTTCAATAAAACTTTCACAGAACTTGAAAATTTTCGTTGAAATTTGATGAATTCGTCAAATTCTGTGAATAAACCCTTAGTTTTTATGTTATTTTGTTGATGTCAAAACTATTTGAAAATATGTAAAGAATATAAGTGATGTCTTGTGAGAATGAACTATATTTGTACTACCGAAGTACTGTAAAGTCAGGTGTGCTATAACAATAACAATATACTTTTTTTTTATGCAATTTTGTTTCTATTAAATTCTCAGCAAAGTACCTACCATTTTAACAATGTGAATTAAAATCTATTCATATTGCTAATTTTGTACAGATTTACAAATTTATCTGTGAAGGGGGCCAAAAGAAGAACTTTCGAAAGAACGATACAGCTAAAAAGAAAACATAAATAATGTTTTGCTTGCACAAGTATATTTATATCTACAGTAGCGTTGCCCCGGTGGCACAGAGAAGTTTGTATATCTCAGCTTTTTTTTCATCGAAAGACGATTGTCTAATACTGCCACCAAAAGGGCTTCCGAGCTTTCTCCAACAATGGTGATAATGACCAAGATCTCACAGAGATTGTACTTTGTGACACCAAAAATAGCAATCATTAATGTTGGTAAGACCAGATTGTAAGATTCATGTGTCCACAAAAAGTGTTCTCCAATTTGATTGGAACAATCAAGGATGTCTTCTAAAGAAGTAGGAACTAATGTGCATTGATGTATTTAATAATAATTTAGGTACTTATTGTGTAATTCCGGTAGCTACTAATACTGACCTACATAATAATCTAATAGGTCAGTACCTACCAAGATATCTAGTTGGACAGTATTTTTTTGGTCAATTCATGTTACTTTACAAATTGTTTTTTATGGGTCACAGCAACAGTTCTTTAGGGTCTGTCTACTTGCGTACAAATTCGGTTTGTGCAAAAACACGGTACACTGTGTGGAATCTATACAACAGCTACTTGCATGCAAAAACAGATTTAAAGTGTATGCAAATGTTTTAAGTGTATGCAAGCAATTTGAAGTGTTCTGAAGCTGTATGTGCTTACTTGTGTTGAGTTTGTGCAAGGAAGATTGAACTTGTGGATGGACTTTTAGAAGAAGGACTTTATATTAAATTACTTTACCGACATTCTACCCCTATGTTGCTCCATTTTAAATTTATAGCAATGGCTGTGGGCTGATTATTTAATTGCCACTACTTTAAATTGATTGATAATTACTGTGCAGAAAATAAATGACAGTGTACTGTTCCTCATCTTTTATTTTTGAAAAATTTAAAAAATAAAATACCAACTATTATTGTTTCTCCCCCATCATTATTTTATTGTTAATACCTATCTCATAGTTTTATTTAGACAAAAATTGTATTGTTAACTTGGAGGGTTCGTCATTATGCCATAATTTGGTGTTTTATTTTTCTCAACCTAAAAATAATTTATAAAATTGTAAATTATTGGCAATAAACTTGATTAAAATGTTCTCTCTGCTGTTTCACTTACTCAATATGTATTACCTTTTAATTTTCAATTTAATTGAATCTATTTTTTTCTGATAAGCTGGGACTAAACTTCTTCTCTAATCTAAATCTACCACAGCTGACAGCATAACAAAATTTGTTCGAGGGGCCAGTATAATTCATCTCTAAATAGTATAAAACAAAGTCGCTATCCGCGCCTTTCTGTTTGTGCGCTTAGTTCTTCTAAACTACGCAACGGATTTTGATAGGATTTTCACAATCATATAGATAATTTATTCCGGAAGGTTTATATATACCTACATGCATATAATATTTATAGAAAATATAGAAAAGTTGATGTTTTGTAATCAAGTCAATCAAATATTTTCGGGGGCTACATTGCTAACGCTGGCTAAATCTTATGAGATACATCAAAATAATGTAATACAGAATCGTACATCTAAAAAAGGCCTCATAACCTCAAAACTTAACCCCAAACAATTTATAAGTCCCCGAGCAACGCCGGGTACACGTCAGCTGACGTCAGCTAGTGATGGAATATTTTCTTTAACCTTTTTGTCTGTGTTATGCAGGTGTTACCTACCTAGAATAATTTTACCTAATATGATAATTTGACGCTTTAAAAGATAATGTAAAATGCACAATATTACCACTCTGGTTATACACACTTAACTTTGTAGGAGGAACTAACAAAGGAGCAATCTGTAATTTGTTTGTAATAGGTATTCATAAAACTTACACTTCGGACGTAACTATTTTCAAATTTCAAACTGTAGATTCCTAAACTAAACATTAGGAGGAAAGTTTACCGACAAAACATTATAAAAAATATCGTAATAAAATTTGCTATTTTAATTTTGACCAAAACTTTAAAGAATAATAATAGATAGGTACCTGTTTCAAATTATGTTTTTTATAAAATAGGTAGGTAGGAGGTACCAAAATAGGAATTTTAATAACATGAGATTTCTATTTAGCTTCTTCTACTTTTCACTGTCACTAATAAAGTCTTAAGAACAATAATGACATTATGAATCATACATTTTTACCTATTTTTCTTCTGATAATGATTCTAAAAATAGAATATGTACTCATGAATTATTAATAATACACCTACGTCGCAAAGAGAAAATCATGAGTTTATATTTCGCGGAACAATAGACATTCGACGAGTGTTGGAACAAGTAGACCATAGATGAAAATATTCTGATTTTAAACGTCACACGGCAGGTCACGTGATCGCCGATCAATCGGTTTCGTTTTTTTTTGAGGCGTTGCTGACGTACGCGAAGGTTATCCTTGAATCTATTGCATTGAATTTGTTACTCATCGTACTGGTACTGTAATTTCCAGACGGTATTCGTCATAATATAAACTGTCTTAGCTGGCATAGTGTAGCGAAGTTTTCCTCGAAAAAATCTAGTCGATAGCCGGCGTTTGCTACTAACTGGCGTTTGTCCAATTCTTTTGGATAAAAATTACTTGCGGGCGTGTCTTACCTCTGTACCGCTGTTGTGATCGTGCCGCACTGAAGTACTGACCGATAAAAATAAAAGAATTTCGCTCAAGAGCATTCTAAATTTATCTTAAAGATGAATCCTTATCAACAGGTTGGTGTTTTACATTTTCCCTCATAGATTTTAACATTCTGGCTTATTTTTTTGTTTGATTATCAGTAAAAAACTCGTCATTTGTCAGTGTTTTTTCTCCGCAAATTTGTCACTATTCATTTTGCTTTATGCCGCTTCCCACTGTTGCAACTGCTGTTTTCTACTTGCTTTTTATGAGGCATACATTCTTGCGGCTTTTGTTCTAGAATATTGTCCTTTGTATTAGACAATAATTATGGCATAAAAATTATATCATTACCTCTGAAGGGAAATAGAAAGCCTAAATGACATGAATAAAGTAGAAAAGCTTACAGATATAACATTTCATACTATTAATTATATTTCACAATTTTTTTTTTTGTGTTTAGAAATTTTGCATGTTTTCTGTTATCCTTTTTTCAACTAACCATTAAAACTAATAAAAATATAATTCTGTTGTAGATTGTAGATTATAAGTAGTACTATAATTTATTGCACAACTGGCCCACTTTATTGCTATGTAAACAATAGGTTTGCGTTATTATTACATCGACGGTGAACAACTTATTTGAAAGTGCCAGAGTATCACAAAGTATTTTTCTCTAATGGTCAGTCAGAAAACATGTGAAAATCAGTGTTACGGTATGCATACTCTCAATGTCGAAAAATGCAGCTTCAGTTGTAATTGTATACGCCTAACCATCAATCAAGCCTTCGCATTATCCATTTTCCTTTGGACCCAAACGGTCTTTAAGAAGTGTACATGATTACAAATGATTCTGCCATTTTTTGGATATTTTGACATTGTGTGTATGCATATCTTTAATTGTGATCGTTTTCATTTTCAAAAGGGCCAACCCGGAGCGCCTCCGCATCCGTCCTATCCACAAATGCCCTACGCTCCGCCCCAGCCGTACATGCATAACATCGGTCACAGCGGGGCACCGCAGTCCTTCGGGATGCCCATGCCTTACGGGGGGATGCAGCACCCTACTCCCTATCCTCAACAATACCCCCAACAGCAGGGAGGATACCCCCAGGCTGGCGGTTACCCTTCACAGGGGGGTTACCCTCCACAGGGAGGTTACCCTCCACAGGGAGGTTACCCCGCACAGGGTGGTTACTCTCCGCAGGGCGGTTACCCTTCCCAAGGCCCCGCCCCCGGTAGCTACCCCTCCGAACAACCCCAGCAAAGCCAGCAATACGCCCCCCAACACGCACCACCTCCAGGGGGGCACGGCCAGGCCCCAAACCCCACAGCCAGGAAGGTAACAGTCTACTCTACTGTTTTTCAAAACTTAAACCTTCGCGAGTTGTGCTGATTTAAAAAAAAAATTACAAATAACGCTGGGCTAATTTAACACTTGCTTTATTTACTTTCTACACATTATTTAAAAAAAATATAATATCATTAAACATGATCAACAAGATTACAAGAATGATAAAAATGCTACAATGATCGATCTGTTTTTAAGTGTTTGTAATCTTCTTTATATAGGTACTTGACAAAAAGCATTATGAATGAGTTACAAATACTTTAATCTAATAACGACTATTGAGTGAAATACTTTGTGATAACATCAACCAACTGTGTGTTTGCATGAATCATATTTTTGAAGGACGATTCATTAATGTTTACATGATTTATTTTAGCAACCGAGGCCCACCGTGGTGCCCTTTGAGCCTTTCAATCCCAGGGCTGATGCCGAGGTTCTACGCAAGGCCATGAAAGGGTTTGGAACGGACGAGAAGTCTATCATCCAATGCCTGACGAAGAGGAGCAACGTCCAAAGGTTAAAGATCGCCTTTGAGTTCAAAACTCTCTATGGAAAGGTAAATAATGTAATGTGGTTGTAACTAATGTTTCAGTTGTTACTAACAATGTTTTAAAATTATATATTTTGAAAGACATTATTTAAACAAAAGACATTTTTGGCTTCAGTTACAGCCTCTATTCATCACATTGTTAAACAGCATTGAAGAAAATACAATCCAATAATTGTTTCAAGCAGTTTTGTTGGTTTGTTTTTTTTTCTAATTTAATTTTTTTTTTTTACCTCTGCCTAGAAATATTCCTCAATATTGGAAGTGTGAAAATATACTTTAATTTTATATAACATTTATACGGCAATACAAGATATTCATTATCGATGATATGGATTATGTATTGAGTTAGAGCTTATTGCAAAGCCATAAAATATTACTAATACTTGGTTTATCAGTTTTACATAACTAAAATAAACATTACATCTGCAATATGTACTATGTCACAAATTCAAATCTTTTTGACGGTCTCCGTTGTCGAGGGGTAAGGCTCTCGACTAGCAAGCCATAGGTCGAGGGTTCAAATAAATTTTATTCAATTAATTTGTGTTATTTCTCAATTTACTCGTTTAGCAAATAATATATAGTATATTTGCGACACGTTCCAGAGTGGAAAGTGGAGTTGCTTGAAATGGCTCTGGCTGTGTTTGGTGACCAAATCTGAATATCCAGGTACTTCCTACTGTTCTCTTTCCCAATATTCTTCCCCTCCCCACTACCTTCAGCCTCAGAAAGTACACCAATTAGGGATGCCATAGTATCACTGGCTTCAAACGGTTGGGAGCAGTTGGAGCTCTTTTGCAGTTTTACATTTAAAAAGAGAGGAATCATTTAAATTTGTCAAAACTTTTATTTGTGGATAGATATTATGGCTTATCAATATTTTGTATTCCGCTATTGTAAAGTTCCAATGACTTTGTACAGGGATGTGTAGCATTCTATACCCTCTGCCTACTCTTCTAGAGAGAAATGATGTGATCTTAGAGTTGAGTTGAGTAGCTGAGTTAAAAAATGCATTAGGTTCAAAAAAAGATGGAAGTTGGAGAAATTCAAATATTGTCAGTTTATTCATAACCAGGGAATTTTTGTCTCTCTTAAAAAAACAGAAAATGGTCCTGTACATAAACATTTACATAATGTAAATTACATTTATATTCATCTTCCTGCTGTAGTCATCAACTTCAAACAATAAAATCGGTTACTTTTCAAGAATATAGTCACAAGGCTTTGCTAGTATTATCTGGAATTTTATGCTCTTATTTTTTATCACTTTTGTACACCTTTTTAACTTGACAAGTTAAACAAACTCTTTAAAACATTAGTTAGTGGTTTGATAATATTCCTAGATACCTTATCTAAATGTTGTAGCAACAGTCAACACGGATACCTTACAAGTATGTTATTATTTTCTAGTGGTGCTGATTAAAGATTGTTGTGTTTAATTTTATGAAATAATTATTGACATAATTATAGATACCCAGAAAAACAACAGCGGTTTACTTACAGGCTTGTACCAAAACAATTTGGATAATATCGACTGTGGTTTGGAAAAACCCTTCAAGCCACAAAATGAATATTTACGGATTCATATAACTTATTAAAAATATTGAAGTTTATATTTTCTTCTGAACAAACAAAAATGGATGATATCGTAAAATCACTTGACACAAAGCAGTTTGCCCAATTCTGGAAGAAAAGCAACAACCTGATCAAACCAAAAAATCGAATCGCCAGCCAAATTGATGGGTCCACAAACACGGAGGAAATTGCTAATACTTTTAGAAGAACCTTTGCAGATATTTCCGGAAATGAAGTACTGTCTGTCCCTGATATTATGGAATATGATGGACAAAACGTTTACCTATCTGAAAGTAGTATAATGAAGGCCATAACAGGCACCAAGGCTGGTAAGTCTCCGGGACATGATAATCTAAGTATTGAACACATTAAATACGGAGGTAGATACATACCCAAACTACTAAACATACTGTTCAACGCAATACTTAAACACAACCATATACCGGGTGCAATGACGAAAACGATTATAACTCCAATCCTGAAATCGGGACAGCCCGACATCACTAACTCCAGCAATTACCGGCCAATATCTTTAGCAACTATAACTGCAAGATTATTTGAAAGGGTAATACTAAATGAGATACATGATAAACTTATGTCTAAAGATAACCAGATGGGATTTAAATGTAGATTATCCACTAATATGGCAATATATACTGCAAAGCAAATAATAGAATTCTACAAGAAACGAAAAACTACTGTATACGGGTGCTTCTTAGACCTAAGTAAAGCCTTCGACAGGGTCTGTCATAAGACATTATGGGATAAATTGAAAGCTAGGAATATACCTACCTTATTTATAAACATACTATCCCGATGGCACTCCCAGCAGGAAAATGTTGTACGGTGGGCAAGTACATACTCCCAGCCGATATATTTGCGGTCAGGAGTAAGGCAAGGAGGGTGCATGTCCCCCATTCTATTTAATGTATACATGGACGAGTTATCAAGTCGCCTGGATATCAGAGCGGGCTGTCGTGTTAACAGTATATGTATGAATCATATAAGCTACGCGGACGACATGATACTCCTAGCTCCGTCGATCAAGGGATTGAGATTACTCCTAAACATTTGTGAAGAATATGGAAAACAGCATAATATGATGTACAACCCGAAGAAGACGGAACTGATTGCGTTCCACCACGGAAAAAGACAAGATACAAGTAAGATGCTCCCCGTATACCTTAACGAGGCAAAAATAAAAACATGTTCGAACGTGAAATACTTGGGGCACATTATTAATGAAGACCTATCGGACGATGGCGATATCGAACGACAAAGGAGAAGCCTAAGCATAGTGTCCAATATGATTGCCCGCAGATTTTGCAAATGCAGCAATACCGTTAAAAAAATACTATTCAACGCATTCTGTACTGGCCTCTATACGTGTGAGACATGGTGTCACTACCGAACTTGCTCGATGGAACGACTCCAAATTCAATACAATGACGCCTGTAGAATAATATTTGGATACCGACGATACAGCAGCGCATCGACGATGTTCACGGAACTAGGACTGCATGGATTTGCCGGCCTGATGAGACACCGGGTCACTGGAGCCAGGATGCGGCTAATGGCCTCCGCCAACAAGTTGGTGACCGCAGCCTACCAGCACCAAGCGCCACTCCTGAGTGAGCGCTGGGCCCAAGCGCACTCAAGACCACACCCTGCATAGTTGTCCTTATTAGTAAATTTATTATATGTATTATACAATGTAAATCTATATGTATATTTATATGGGACGTGTGGGATTGCACTAACCTCCCCACATCCTGGAATAATATTATTATTATTATTATTATTATTATTATTATTATATGAAAGCGGTTATTTGTTTTTCAAAATTTTGATCTAAAATATTCCAATTCTATTTAAAAATTTGAGGATTGAGTTTTATCAAATTTTATCAAAAAAAACACCTAAATTTAGTTTTTAGTATAAAAAATACCTTAATCGGCAATTATTAAAACCATTGAAAGCGGCATTCTCAAAAAAGTGTGGCTTGAAGGGTTTTACCAAAGCACAATCGATGTATTGCTACTGCATTTATCATTTGTTATTGAATTTATCAGCTCAATATAATGTAAAAAATAACTGTCATAGTTGGACGATTTCCATAGTGCTGTTTTTGTGAAAAAAAATCCACGTCAAGGGCCTTTTTTTTTTAAATCTTCGCTGATTTACATCTGAGCCTTGAAATTCAGTACCAGAGAGCACCCAATTATGAGTTCAATTGATTTATTTGATTATTGGAAAATTCTGTACACTTTTATGTATCTATTTTGTTATTATAAAATCACATCACGGATTATTAATCTTGTATAAAAAGCCACAGATCTGTGCATATGAAGCAGTAAAAACTGTTCAGCTCATGCATTGTGAAATTTGCACAGTGTTTTCTGTCTGTTATTTCTATGTCAGTGCAACAATATTTTTAGTCAACTTTAATGGGTTACTTTCCTTATGAATGAGTTTTGCATCAAAACAACTTGGATAATATGTTGTTACCATATTTATAAATATTTATTACAATTGGATGATTTTTATAGCGCTGTTTTTGTGAAAGAAATCACATCGTGGGCATTATGTTTTTTTTTTTTTTTTTAATATTTCACTGATTTACATCTGAACCTTTACGTTAGGACTTCACAATAACTAATATGCATAGATAGTAATAACATCTCTTTTTGCCCCTTGTGTAGTATCACAAATACCAACATAGGAAAATTGACATGTACAGAAATTATTGTAAGTAAATGGCTGTCATCCCATACAAAGAAAGCGTATTTTCATTTTACTTAATTTAAAATTAGAATGCATTATTTGCCATTTTCTCTAATGCAAATAGTTGCCTTTTATAGTAATTGTATTAAGCGGATCCCGAAAGTTTACCACGTTTTGTTTTGCATTTTAGCATGCCGAAGGTTAAATGTTAAATTATTGAAGACAATATTAGCGATTTCTAAACGAAAATTTGAAACAGAAAAATCAGAAAAGGATACGGTCACATCTAGGACTCGAACCCAGGACCCTTGTCTTTCCGGGACACATTAAATGTTAAAACCTTATTGAAACTTGGCAAAGCTGCCTACTAACTACTACTAGCTTGCTTTTTAATTATTATGTTTATCAATTCAATTAAATTGTCTTTTCCGGCAGGACCTGGTTGAAGATCTGAAGAGTGAGTGCTCCGGCAAGTTTGGGGATGTGATCGTGGCGCTGATGACTCCGCTGCCCCAGTACTACGCGCAGGAACTGCACGATGCCATTGTGGGGGTGGGCACGGACGAGGATACCCTCATCGAGGTCCTCTGCACTATGACCAATCATGAGATCAGGGTCATCCAGGATGCCTATCAGACCAGTAAGTAGATTACCACACTGGACCAAAATGTTGTCTACCTTTTTATACTGATATATCGTATTGGCTAAAACAAGTAGTAACCTTGTATGTATCAACTAGTAGTCACTTAAAGAATACTTCCAATTTTGTTAATTTCACTTAATTGGGACACATCTGGCCCCCAAACATTTTGTCCCGAAGAAACGTCTGTCCCAAATAAGCGACCTTCAATATAAGGCCTCTAATATTCACCCCCCGGACCAGTTACCATAGAAAACAAATGATTTCAATGATTTAGTGCCTCCCCGACGTCTGGATCCTTTCCCCCGCGTTTTACTTTCGATGTCTCTGCTTTTTCTTTGTGTAACACTCATTTGTCAGCAAGTCGATTTTCTTATCGTGACGCGATGTGGTAGATTTTGGTGGTAACCGGGCAACTCAGGACAGTGGCAATTCAGGTTACGTTAGATTAGGTTTATAGGCCATTTTGTTTTGTTATTTTCTTCACTTTTAATTACTAATTTTATGAAGGTAATCAATTTTAGTTGAAAGTGTTTTTTTGGCAGCTTACGTGTGGGCGAAGTCTAACGAATTACCGCTGACCTCGAAACTTCCGTAGCCCGCCCTTAACTAAAATTCGTTTACTGCGAAACAACATTCTCATACTTTATCCTGACACTCAGCACTTGGTTTTCAACAGGACACACAGACAAATTTCCTGCTTCTTAGTTCAGATTTTTCTTAAATTAAACTGTATTCAATTCAGTATAATGTTGCCAGAAAAGACTTTTTTCTGTTCAAGAAAGAAAATGAAGTGCACACCTGTTTAAATAGGCACCAACTCTTCTTAGAAAACTATTGTTGTGATAACTGAACGCATTATTAAGGATTTAAGATATGCACATAATATTATTGCATGCTCATTGTCAATATATTTTTATTGCAGAACCAATCTGTAGAACTATCGATTGAGTGTCCAATTTATATTTTTTGTTTTCTTCCAGTTTACAGAACATCTCTGACGGAGGAATTGTCTGCCGATACATCAGGCAGCTTCAAACGCCTTCTGATTGCTCTCTCGTGTGTAAGTGGTCCATTATTTATGATTGAATCAATTACTTAAATCATCATATGTTTGATGAAAGAGATCGGAAATACATCAACGGAACTTCTACATATTTTCAAAAGTTTTGTTGTTTCTTCAGACTTGTATACAATCTGTTTTTGTATCATAACTATATGCCTCATCTGTCAAGACCCTGAAGACGGTTGGTATGATCCAACTGACAAGTCATCTGCCCGGAACACTGAACCACCATAAAATACAATGCTATCAAATCCCTTCATATATATATTATTATAAATATACATATATGTATTTTTTATTGTATGATCTTTCCCATACAGCAGAAAAATCTGTTTGTATCTTTCACAAAAAAAACTCTCAAATGGTGAGCTCTGGTGATTTGCACAGCTATTTCTGGCTAAAATTTCTAGATCAGTGCAACTATTCTCAGCACGAAATGTCTTTTCTAGTAAATGTCTGTAACTATGTACTTGAATCTCATAAAATTTAGCATTCTAAGTGCGGATTTCCCATCTTTGTTTATGATAACTGAATAGATTTGAATGGAAACAGATGTCGCTACTAGTAATATTTTGGTTCTAGCCCATTTAGCTTGCTCTCTGTCTCTCTTATACACTCGCCTGAAATTATATCGCCATCCCATTTTATCAAAATGAAATTTTCATAATGATGATGAAATACAGTTTTGAAAATATGATATTTAACCCTTCAGGCTAATTTGTTCGCTTTTGGGAACAACTCACAGTCTCACAGAAATCGTTGTATCTCCCATGGTGAAAAATATAATCTAAACAGTATTATAAAGAGATTTTTTCACCACGCTTTATATTTAAATTCAGAAGTTAACCACATAAGAATTAAGAAGTACACCTCTATGAAACCAAAAATTCCGAACGCAATTTGAAAAATTATTATTAAACGACCAAAAAGTGAGGTGACAGTAACGTTTGTAAAGTATTTTTCTAATAAAATGCTTGAGTTTTTATTTATTTTTTGCTGTAAGTAATTTTAGTTACGAACAACGTAAAGTGTGCCATTTTCATTTATGTTTGCATTTAAAATTTCAATATATGTTTATTTCTGATAATAATATTTAAAAGCGTATTTCAACACTTTTCAAAACGATTAGTTAGTTTTCGGATATGTACAGAAATATTCCATTTATTTTGATTTTTTTACAAGTGGAAATTATCCGACCTTCTGTCAAAATATGGCCGGGTCCTGAGGAGTTAAGCAAAGAATGGTCAGACTTTCGGATCACAAAATACGCCCACATTGCATTTCTCGTACTGTTCTTTTTCTATGTTTATAATATATTTTATGTATGTAATAATCTACAAATAAATAACTAATTTGTATATTATTTCTCCTCTATAGGCCAACAGAGTTGAGAACTTCGAAGTCAACATAGATCAGGCCAGGCAAGATGCCCAATCGTTATTGAGAGCCGGTAAGTCAAACCTGTTTTGTGATGTTTATTCACTCTTTATTTTATTACAAACCTATACTTGATCAAACTTATAACACTGAAGAGCAAAATTTAACACTAGGTACTCATTCGTTTAACACCTTAAAATCTTTTATATATTTTTTTTACCTGTATAATATATTCTTTATTTAGATATATTTTATGATCAGTGCCTAGTTGTTGATAGGTGCACCAGAGTGAATTAACACAACACTTAGGATGGTGTAGTGTATTTTTGCATACGTATACATTTTTGACGGCCTCCGTGGCCGAGGGGTGGCTCTCAATTATGAATCTGGAGGTCGCTTGTTCAAATTTCTGCGTGTGCCAGAAATTTTGATAAAGTAATTTGTGTTGTTCATAATTAATTCATTTAAAATAATACATGGTATATTTGCGGCACATTCCAGAGTGGAAGAGCCCTGGTGAAGGACCACCATTTAGAATTGAAACATGAAATGGCTTTAGCTGTGTTTGGTTACCAGGTTTTGAATAGTCAGGTACTTCCCCCCACCTTCCTCTTCTGTATATCCTTCCCCCTACCCACTATCTTCAACCTCATAACATATTCCAATTGGGGATGCCATAGTCTCACTTGATCCAGATTGTTGGGTTGTGCGATGTTCAAATAAAAAAAATTATAATTCCGACAGCAAAGTCCATGCGAAAAGATGCTGAGTAACAGCCTTTTGTATTGCTTACGCCCACTTATCAACTAGCTAAAAAGGGACAACAGAAGTTTTTACAGGGTGTTCTTTTTATTCATTAGTTAAAAAAAAATTAAACAACCACGATTTTTTAAATTTCGCTAGAATTTTCATTTCTGAATTCGAATAACAAGTTTAAAACATGTTGTATGCAAGCTATGCATCTGTGTGAGTGCTGTGTTTAATAATAAATAATAATATTTGGATGACTTGTATAGCGCCGTTTTTGTGCAAAATCACCTCAAGGGCGCTGATGCCATTCTAAGTTTAAATACCAGCATAGTGTTTCCTTCCACAATTAGATTAATTATTTTCCAAGGAAAATAATTAATCTAATTATGAAAAAATAATGTGATTCTTTTAAAAAATTTCATTGCTCATTTACCATTTCCAACAAACAGTAAAATAAGGATAAAAATTAAGGAATCATTATCATTCAATTCCTTCCTTCTTGATAACTGTGGAGGAGGAAAACAGTGTTTTTAATTAACACGGCAGTATTGTTGTCAGACCCAAAAGGTTATCTGTATGTATTATATTTATATATATTAGAGAATACAAAGATCATACCTAACTCAAGATTAATCAATTAATAATCATTTTAACCTGTTCATAGGAAATCGATTTGAAAGAAATTGGATGTCACCAATTTACATAAGTATTTTCCTAGGCAAAATATTTTGGTTAACTAACTTACCATTATGCCTTGGAATTAGTTAGATTAAGAATGGGACGCTTAGATGGTTTGGGCGTGTAGATCGAATGAACGAAGAAGGAGTCTAAAGAGAATGTGACACAAATGTGAATGGTAGAAGAAGTGGGGGACACCCGAGGAAGACATGATCAAGTGAACCGGATATTCTAGTCAGGCCACATCAAGAGTCGGAATAACAGGTGAATATCAGTAATAACAGTGAATAACAGTAATAACAGTAATAACAATGAATAACAGGATCAGGTGTACGAGATATTGTATGAATGTGAATGAAGCAAAGAGTGTGTGCAGAGACCGAGTTTTTTGGTGGTCCTTCCTCTGCCTACCCCTGTGGAGAAAATGCTTAATGGTTAGTTAGTTAGTGTCATACCTAATATTATTTTGAAAACTGCATCTGGCACCATATCAAAGCTTACAAGTCTAGATTTTTTGATTCTATTTTACTTTGTTACTTGTAATGTAATTTTTTCTGACCACATTCCAACAAAAAAGGCTTATATCTAAATTGACCCTTCACGCCAAAGCAACAAATCAGTTTTATTTTAAAATTTGCTTGGCAATTAAGCGTTAGTTGCAAAGTTGGGGTTGTACACAAACTGGGTTGCTATCACATATCTAATATGAACTAATAAGTGTTTAATTAAAAAAAAAATTTTTTTTTTAGTACTTATTTAAGTACTTAGATAGAAAAAATATATTTAATAGCGTTGATAATATTATGTTAAATTTCATTTTTTATCTTCCAAAAGGCTATTTTATACTTATGCGAGATAAGGATCTAAAGTCACTTTTTATTTCAAGTTTAAAAATGGTTATTTTTGTTCCTAATAACTTGATCTTCATTGTTGTTATTATTTAAATTTAAATTTACGAATCTTTTGCTCGGTTTTATTTCGATTACTGTATAATAATGACTAGCCATTTAATAAATAAAGATTCGAAATTTTTAAATTGGAAATTCATAAGTCATACGGCATATATTCTGGTCCAGTAATGTGTAATTTTATCACCTAAGAAATTCTAAAAATATAGTACTATAGGATTCATATGTCTTATACTGATTTATAAATGTGGAAATTCTAACTATACAATTGTAAATGTTCTCCAAAATGCCTTGGAAAGAATCTCAGACTTGTGAAGTCCCGAAAGAAACCATTCATCTGTTCTGAATGCAATTACTAATGTTATCCAAATTGACCCTGGTAATAAATTACATCTTTGCGATTCTTTCAAGTATAAAGAAACCATCTTGTCACTTCGAATGCAATCAACAATGTTATCAAAATTTGTTTTGACAGAATCGCCATTCCATTGTAAGAATATTATGTACTAAATACACAATTTGGCTGTCCTGAAACGGGAATCCTTCCCAGTTGGACAGACAAAGGTTCATTTTGTTTTGTATTGTTTGTAATTTATATACATATATATAAAAAAAAAAATAATAAAATAAAATATATTAATTTTTGTTTTTCTGTCCAGGTGAGCTGCGCATGGGAACGGACGAGTCTGTCTTCAACGCCGTCCTCTGCCAGCGCTCGTTCCCCCAGCTGTACGCCACCTTCGAGCAGTACCAGATCGTCACTGGACACGAGTTTGAGAAGGCCGTCAAGAATGAATTCTCCGGAGACATTAAGGACGGACTTATGGCCATTGGTAAGAATAATAATTACTTGTGCTGAGATTCATCAATTTACGTATACAGGGTGTCCGGGGGTAAAGTGCATAACTCTATTCGATAGTACAAAAAAAACATTTTTTTTAAGAAATTCAACTTTTTAGGTTAAAAGGTAAAAACGTAAAATTGGTCTGCCGTGTGGGACTAGAATTATTATTTTGCATTGCTACTACATCTATCGTCGCGCTTCCAAACGCTGCCGTTCCGTCAGATTACTGTCAAGCTTCATGTCAATAACTTTTATTTTATTCGAAAAGGATCTGATAATTTAATGTATCCTGCAGATTTAACTTTAAAAACTAGATTGTTTTAATCAAAACTTGTTAATGTAGTATGTCTTTCTCTAGTATTGATTTATTAACCTTTCCGGGAGTAAGTTACGTAATTCTGGCTGTGCTCTGGGGAGTGAGTTTTTTTTACATAAATAAAGATATATATTTTTTGATTAAATTTTATGATAGTATGCAAAATAAATAACAGCCGATATCTCTGTCGATAATGATGTAAAATGTTTAAAATTGGTATAAGTTTAAAAATAGTAATAGTACTTAAACGATCTTTGATCTTTGTACAATGTGTTTAATTTATAATTATCAGTTACCAACTGAAGTAAACATTTCAATCTCTTTGCCTTACAGTCAAGTGCGTTCGCAGCCGGGCCGACTTCTTCGCCGAGCGTCTGCACAAGTCCATGGCTGGGCTGGGCACCACTGACCGCCAGCTCATCCGTGTCCTGGTCACCAGGTCGGAGGTCGACCTCGGGGACATCAAGGACGCTTTCGAGGTCAAGTACGGCAAGTCACTACAGAGCTGGATCGAGGTAATTGAATTTGATCTTTCTCATGAACCCAATAGTCGCTCTCACCAAACAAGCTAAGCGACCGGTTCAAATTTATCTTAAATGGTGGAAATAATTTTATGGTATATTTAATTATAATAGTATGTAAATTATAGCATGCATTCTCAAAAATTATGATAATTCTTTTTAATGTCAGTAAAATTACGTATAAATAAAACATTATCTTTTAGGCTATATTTTATACAGGGTGTCCGGGGATAAAGTGTGATAACTTCGAGAGGTGATTCTACATGATGGTGCAAGTAAAAAAGATAAATAACTTTTTTTAGAAATTTCTATGTTTATTTTCCCATACAAAAATATTTTTCCATAGTAAAATCTTTATTTTCCCACACAAACAATTCCACTTTTTAAACTAAAAACTACCTTAAAACATTGGAGAATATGTTATTTATCTTTTTTACTTCTGGAATCATGTAGAATCATCCCGCGAAATTATCGCACTTTAAGGGGATAAAGTGGACACCCTATATATTATATAACGTAGCATTCATTCAGTTATGATTTGTGAATGTAGCCTTCACTCATCCAAACCAGTTGTATCAAAATTATTTGCTTTAATTTTTATTCTTTTGTTTCAGGGTGACACTTCTGGCCATTACAAAAAGTGTCTGCTTGCGTTGATCAACTGCTACTAAAGTTAAAAATACATTTTATACCACAAATACGCCCGAACCACCTGTAATGTTAAGAACAATGGCAAATAATTATTAAATTTCATTCATTCAACTCTGTTTTAGTGTGTGTCTCATTCATAATATTAATGTGTAATACTGCCAACGTTAGCTTGTGTATGACTTCTCTTATAATATGCACCTACAGCATATTATATATACCAGATATTTCTGCGTAATGATGATTTCAGTGTTGTGTCTGTACATTCTCTCGTTGGCAGGACTTCATAACTCTGTTTCGATCATATTAAAAGTAAATGTAAGATTTTCAGAATCTCTATTACTATTTTAACTTTACATATTAGTAAAGAAATAATATTTTTTTATATTTAGCAGTGACGTGCTGTGATGTTTTTATTTTTTAATTTTCTGGAACTTTTTGTTATGGGATTTTAATATAGTAAAAACAAAGTGACAGCGAGCCCCTGATACAATATGATTAGTTTTTTCTCTCTTTTTTTTCTTAGGTGGGTGTTAATTAAGTTATTTCTTATAAAATTCTATTGGCTTTTAATGTTTTTGGTCATCACTTAACAAATATCTTATGATTTTTTTAGTTTAACAACATTTCTAAATTATTCTTGTTACAAACCATTGTGTAAAATAAAAAAAAAATTAAATTGCCTTTCTAAACTTTGCGCTAAAAAAATTTTAGTTCAAGATTTTGCACAAAAGTAGCTGTCATTCAAAAATATCATATAAAATATTTTTATATGTATGTAAACAATTATTATGATTGTGCTTATGAGAAAAAAGTCTTGTGTCCTGATATTTAATTAATATTTACAAGAAACCACCAATTTTCCATGTGCCACTGTCATTCGATTAAATGAAGCCAAAACATTAACTATTTTTGTGTCTTTCAAATTACTTCTCAACGAAGCCTTCACTCTCTATAATGTTCTTCAATCCTTTCGAAGGCCAGTTTGTCTAAAACAAAACGGAGAACTTAGCATTTAATAAATATTTAATCACTTCCATTTTTATATACGTGTTACATTATTATACTTAATATTAAAAATTACATTTATCTTCGGCTTAAACATTTTTGTACGTTAGTTGTGAGCACTGTGTGGGGAAAGGAACGAGCAGGTCTCTTTTAAATTATTCAATTTCCGTATTTCTGTTAATAATTCTATTTCTTAGAATAACATGGATCCATCTGACACTAATGTAACATGATAATGAACTCTAGAGTAGCTTTCTCTTTTAGCCTATTATCGCATGACATTGTGCTGTTTTAGATAAAACCTTGTTATTCCAAGGGGACGAATTTCGTAACTAATAAAAATGTCAATTGTCGTAATATATTTTCGAATGTAGATATTACATTATTGACTGAATTATAACTACATTTGTACTGATCTTACGAAAATATCTATTGAAAATTTTGTCCTAATTTTGAGAGGCCCAATTGTAAGGCTTAATTAAATAGAATTTTATGTTATTTTTATTAGACGTGTCGGCTTTTACGGCCTTTTAAAATATTTAGAAGTTAATGCTTTATTGTGTATTAATAAATTTATAGATATTTTCATTATAAAATATAACAAATGTTATAGGAACTCATAATTTTAATAAATGTTTTGATCCCCAATATATTCTTGTTATTATTAACCACATACCAAAGAAGACGACATATTCATGCCCTAATGCAAAATCTGGATATCATTTCGACGAGCTGGAGAGAAATCTGATTTAAATCTTTCTAACTAAACTATTACATCTGTGATGTATGGTAATAAGGTTGAGTATTTAATCGATAGATGGCGCTAGTCATAAAGCTTACTCCAGAGTCCGCCAGATGTCTCTAGAGTGTAACAGGTACTTGTGAGATTATATTGACAGGGAACAAGCTTCTCGAATGAGAGAATTACCAACTCTCGGGTAATGAAAAGTGTAGCTAAATCCAGACCTTTTTATTGTAACGTAAATAAACACAATTATAAGAAGAACCTTTAACTTTTTCAAAGAGTTCCCAACACACAAAGTCTGCATAGTAAATGCAGATATACTTTGACCTCCGACGGGAGTTCTCTCATATTTCACGTGTTCGTTTTACTGCGGTGAGTAAGTTGTAATACATTTGTAAAAGTGTCTAACTAAATACTCTAACAAAAAATTAGTTTTTAGAAAATAGTGTAACCATTTCTTTGCCCGATACGGGATTCTCAATGATGTGTATTATACAGCGAAAAATTTGGGCACCTTTCTAAAAAGGACTAGTTATTGTAAGCGGATTTTATTTCCGACAACTAAAATGTGATTCTACTATGTGATTTGCGCTTTCGACTGTCGGATTAATTTATTGTCAAATCACTGAAAGGGACACTCTCGTGCCTCCTCTCCACTCCATGGAACTTGATTTCTTCTCCTTGCCCTTATGGTCAGGTTTATCTTTTCTTTGATCTGCGTTATGCTTTGTTCTCCTTGCCCTTATGGTCAGGTTTATCTTTTCTTTGATCTGCGTTATGCTAGTTGATATTAATGCTGGTTGTATGTTGTTTATATTCCAGACTATTCAAATTGGTTAAAAAAAGAAGATAAAAACATTTGCACCTTCTTTTCTTCATTGGTATCAACCAGTATACTTTACCTAAGTGAGAAATGTATAGGCCATAGATGATTTTTTGTTGTTTTAGAATAGGTTAAAATAAGTGAAACTCACATAGGTTAATAATTGAAATATATTTAAAACATTTATTAGTATACACAATGTACATTATTTTTTGAAACATGACAATATGATGAGAAGTCAAAAATGTTATCATTTAATAATAAATCGACTGAAAAGGCAGAAGGGATTAATCCTCAGTTCTTGCGAATATATATTTGTTGCATATTCTGGCAAAAGGAAGTAGGCCTCAGCTTAATATGTATTAAAAATATAGAAATATGTAATTTCACATCATTAAAAAATCACAGCAATGCAAAAGAACGGCATGGAGATAAGCCACATAGTGCCTAAAAACTTTGGTTTTTTGGTAGTCAAAAGCGTTGTCTTGACTGGAACATATAATATAATAATGTTGACTGGAACACTACATGTTTTTATTCGTCACAAAATTAATTCATTTGTAAAAAAGTCAACAGATGTCACTCCTTAAAATGTTGTAGTAGAACTCTACTGTCATCTTCAGCAACTTTCTTAACTATTGACTTTCCTGGTTGCTGCACACCTTATTTGGATTTTGTGATATAAGCTTAATCATCTACTTTATTCAAGGGTAAACTCATATTTCCTAAGTAGTCGTCAAATTATCAGACGGGGAAAAGAATTATGTTTGATAGTTAATAATTATTAATCTTATTAATTCAACCTGCATATTTTTATATACAGGGTTTTCCAATAAGAGGTGTTATTTTGATATTCAATCGTAAAAGATCAATGGTTTCGTTGCTTGTGTACACGTAGCGCCGTCTTGTTGAAAGTAAACGTTGTCCAGATCAATACCATCCAATTCCGGCCATAAAAAATCATTAATCATCTCTCGATAGCGCAAACCATTCACCATAACTGTTGCTCCAGCCTCATTTTCGAAAAAGTAAGGTCCAAATAATTTCATTGCGTTGTTAAAGCGTGTATGGTTCCATTTTTATCAATGGCGTAGTTTCTACTTGTCAAATGTCAAAAAATGACAGCTTCAAAAGTAACATATACCGAAATAGCGGGCTATTCAAAATAACACCTCTTATTGGAAAACCCTGTATTTTATATGTTGTTTTTATTTTTTTGTGCTCGCAAATCTAGAAAAGTAGTTGACCATATCGCTGAAATTTTCAAAGTGTGTTCTTATTAGTGCCAGTAGTGTTTAGAGAGTGATTTGAATGGTAGAAGAAGTCGGGGACGCCAGAGGAATACTTAACGCAATATGTTTGCATTGGAATGAGATACGGAGTCGAATTAAAGTAGATTTAATGTAGTTTTTTAACAATAACATTTTGGTATACAGTAGTGAATGGTGGAAGAAGTCAGAGACGCCCCAGAAAGACATAAGCAATAGCGAAGCATAGCGGGGTAGTCATAACCCTTTGCATACCAACCATATCTCCCTTGTCAGGTTTGGCTAGAATGGCTTTCTAGCCATTCTTCTCATTAATTAATTAATATACGTTTCTTGAGATCTAATGAGCTAAATTATACTTAAACCTATCTATTCTTTGTTCTGTGATGCCGTTAAGCAAAGTTCTATAGATTACTTTACTTAAAGTAGTTAGAAAATAGGGACACGCTTGAAACGCACATTTCTTTTTAAAAACACTTTGTACATATTGAAATGGGAAATAATGCATTTTAGTAGCTATTTACTTAAAAAAAACGGATAGTTTGATGTCTTTTCTTCACGCCTTGTTTTGATGTACATAATATTAAAATAGTTTTTTGTAGGCTAGTCTTCTTATTTTTTTTTTTACTTAAACCCAAACTAAGAACCTATTTTAGGATTGTAGATGCATAATTTGGGTTAAATAAGTGAAGAAAAAAAACTAACCTTAAAACTTTCCTATCAATAACAATGGCCGCCAAGTGAAAAATTTAATTTTAATTTTAACGAAATAACTTTTAAAATGCATAATTTTCCATTTCTGGAAACTGAAATACTTACTTCTCATTATTATCTAACTACAACAAAGTGTTTTTTCAAAGAATGTGTTAAGCGTGTCCATATTTTCTGTATATTTACCTTGTTTTCTATTTGAGAACTTGGCAGGTTTTTTATTTTCCCTTCCGCCCTTTTCTAGTCACATATAATAATATGTATGTATAAGATAATATTATAATAATGCAATCGATAAAGATGGACTCGTGAAATGTGCAAATACGATATAATTTTAATAATATACGAGATGTGAATTGAATAGTCATAATAAGAATGCCTTGAGAGGTCGAAATAGGTAGTTATTTAGTCTTCTTGGGCAGGTGAGAGAGCCTTCGTCATGGCTGGGTGGCCATCTTGATCCTGGCCGACTCCCGGGACTTGTTCTGGATCTCGGCCGTCCTCAGGGTGATGCCGAATATGTCCTCGTGGTAACGGTCCTCCTCCTGGAAAGCAATTAATTTTTTAGTCCATCATTCGAACATCGACATAATATAATATTTGTAGTTACTACCTGGTTTCACGCGGGTTTTAATTTTTCTACAGTTTGAACAAATTAAATATTTTATGAAAAATGTAGTGTCTTGTCTTATTTTTAGATTTAAAAGCAAACGAAAGCTTCTAAAAAGAAGCACAATAAAATAATAATAATACTTAATGACGCCGGAACTCAACGTAACAGATTTTTGACTCTTCAAAAATTAGATTTTTAGCGATACAGCTAATATTCAGGGAATATTCATTTATATGTGAAATTGTCCAAAGATAACTTTTATTTTCTTCCCAGTTTTTTTATTCGCGGTTACATATTGTTCTAAGGTACAGCAATTGTGCCCCCCGTGGGCATAAGAATTCTATAGAAGGAGATAGGTAGCATTTCACATTACTTTTACCGCCATTATGAAATCATCTATTTTGAAACTATTAGTTGTTTTGTCCATAAATCTAAAGATTTTCTTTGGTTTTGATTTTGACTGAAAAAGAAAATGTCTGTATATGAAATTCTGTCTCCATAGGATGGACCAAATATCTACCTCATACAATAACATTGATTTCTAGGTGCTAAATGACATGACCATTCTGAAAAAGTGGCATAAAAAGTGAAAAGGAATTGAACTGACCTTCAGTCTGAGAATAAACTCATGTGCATCCTGCTCAGACATGTCTCCGTTCTTCTTGATGATCTTCTTGAGGGTCTGACAGACATGCTCCGCCATGGTGCAGTCTCCGCACACGTAGAAGTGTCCTTGGCGCTCTACCAGCATGTTGTATAGCTGACGCCCTTCCTGCTCCGCCAGCCCTTGGACGTAGGTCTGGAAGCAAGTAGGTTCAGTATAAGAAGGACATTACAAAATCTCACTGTCTAAAATAAACTAATTAGATTCTTACTGGTCGGTTCAGCGTTGTAAACCGGGCGTACGGTCAGTTAACCTCTATCTATGGCTTGCTCATACACCAATATTTACATTATCATTGAGAATCGAAATTTTGCTTGAAATGGCTACAGGATAGATGTGCTAGTGACCAGATCTGAATAGTAAAGTACTTCCCTTTTCTTACCCCTCCCCCACTTCCTTCAGCCCCACAACAATCCTCAAATGGGCATGCCATGGTTCCATCGGCCCAGAGGGTTCTAACTTTTGTGCTGTATCACGAAAACGGGTTATATTGTATCATTTTATTACGCATTACCTACGGTAATCAATAAAAATCATCTCTATTGAATTATTACGGTTCAAAGGTTTTCGATTTTGGTCGCCACTTATGCTATTTGCCGTTAGATGGCATTAATATCGTCTGAAGCTTATGTTTTATTTCACTAGATGGCAATAGTTACGCGTTACGCATTTTGCGATGGTTAAAACATATATAAATTATTTCGCATTTTCGCGCTTATTTTGGGAAAAATATGTTTAGCGCCTTTTGCGATTTTGCGTCTCGGTAATACATTTCATTATTTGCACCTATGACAGTGTAGTTCGTATTTTTATCTACAAAAACAGGCTCTAAATATGAACATTGAAAATTTATGCCTCAGCATAACGATGTTTTTTTAGTCAGCATAAATATTAAAATATCCATAATTTACTTAGCCTTTTTGATGAACTCGAACATTAATTTGGGTAATACATATCTATTCAACGTGTTTTTTTGGCAAAACTGATAAATAGGATGCCTATTTTTTTTGCTTAGCTCTTAGCATAGTGAAATTACGCATAATATCGTCGGGTTATTATGCAAAACTCACAATGTTTGTTCAGGGAATGGGTAAAACAATTTTGTTTTAAAAGTATTTTTTGACGATGAGGTTTGGAGTGAAACGACAGATATGAATATTTACAAGCTAGTTTTACACACTTATTTACCTATTTAAAATTCTAAAACAAACCATTTACAAAAAAGAGCAAAGTTGTTTTGCAACAACTAATAGAAGTAAGTACTCTACTTTTTAAAATAGGGTTCTTACTTCCATACTTGCAAGGCTAAATCCTCTCAGGCATTAGCCATAGATTATTATTCGCTTTTGGGAACGGCTGATAATGGTCTCATAGAAATTCTTGTGTCTCTCTTATTGTCATGGTTAGAAATATGATCTAAATGATGTTGGAAAGAGAAAACACCACGCTTTATATTCAAATCTAGAAGTTAAATAAAGAATAATTAAAATATACACTGTTAGCAAACCAAAGGTTCCGATCGAAATTTGCGAAAAATTCGTGATACTTTGTGAATTGAAAATGAATTGAAAAGTGGGGCGATGCTTACAATAAATTTGTCCATAAAGTGTGTAATTAAAATTACCTTGGGAATACCATCCTCCCTGGACAGGGCCAGGAATACCTTGCTCAGGACTCCCTCATTCATCATCGTCTGCTTCTCCTCGCTGTAGAGGTCCATGGGCTTTGTGCGACACCCGAAGAACAGCCAGGCCTCGCCAAGCGTGGCCCCCAGCCCGTCGCTGACCTTGGGCCCGGCCTGCACCACCGCCTTACTGGACTTGGACCCGGCCTGGGCCAGCGCCTGGGCCCTCCTGTGGTGCCAGAAGCCGCGGAAGGGGGCGATGCCTGTTCCTGGGCCCACGAGGATAATGGGGCGGGAGGTGTCTTCGGGCAGGTGGAAGCTAGGGGCACTAGAACAAAAATTATGGTTATGATCAGCCAGTCAACATTAATTTATTACATACAGCGGTTCTTGTGAGTTTTTAGAATTTCTTCTATTTACCAAGTTTCAGCATTCTAAGATAATATTATAACAATTTTAAACTTTAAGTTTTATCCTGTCACAGCCATTTTCTGACTTTTTTACATTAGCTCCACACAGGAGGCCCTGAGAAAAAAAAATGCTTCAGGGCCTCCTGTGATGTCATCTGGAGGGTCTTTTTAGGGAAAGGAAGGAGAGGAAGTTTTGGGAAGGAAAATGGTATCAGGGGTGATAGGAGTGTTGGGGTCAATGGAGAGGTCAAAAGATCTCCCCTAACCTCCACGCAGTAGGCGGGCAAACGCATCCGCCAAGACTTAACCTCAGACAAACCTCACCCCACGAACCCATGCTAAGTCACCAAGCATAGCAAACGACTTGGGGTGTATTTTATGCTAGGGGTGTTGGTAACCCAATAAATATTTCCCGGGGCGGCGGTGCCCATACCCGCCTCCCAAATTAGTACAATTTCCCCTGAAACCATGGAAGATACGCAACATTTAGGGAGGTATTAAAAATTATCAATAATTAGTCTAAGAATAGCAGTCTTAAGGCCGTGATAGGTTGAATTGAAACCCGTAACGGTCAGATATAAAAAAGTGGAAAAAAGATTAAATTTGTTAATGGAATTCCGCCACGAATTGTCAGTGTCAAAAATAGAAGGTTTTCAATAATTTTGTCAATTTGATTATTTTTCGGAATCGGGAATGTGTTCTAAGCGGAATCAATGCCCCAATTCAGTGCTTGTTTACCAAGTTTCAGTTTGTCAAAGCTATTTTAGAGCCAACAAACCAAATAATAACTCCTTACTTTTTTTAATTAGATTAATTTTTACGAGTACCATTTTTGTTACTGCTTTAAAATTCATCATATCATTGTTTATATAAAAATTTCGCTTTTTTAAACTGAACTTTTAAAAAAGTTCGGTATTCGTTTTTAGGTTCAGTGTCATTATAAAAACCAACGTGAAGAAACTTATCAAATTATTTTAGTAACAAACCTTCTTATAAACATGAAGACTTGATCTCCTGATTTCAAATCCTTCAGGTAGTTGGAGCACACCCCGTAGTGGGTGTTACCATCTGAAATAACAAAATAATTCAAATTAATTTCACTCGTCGTGGAATTGACCTGTTCATTTGGAAATCGAAAAACTCCCGGTTTCTTTTTCTGGAAAATTCAGCGCTCAGATAAAACTGTCCGACAAAATTGCCGACTGCAACTCCCGATAATATCACGCTGGGTAATTTGCTGCACAACCTTATTGAGAATGGAGCGTGATAGCGTGATACGAAAGGTTGCAATAATGGAAAGTTGGAACACTGGCAACTCCTTTGTGCATAGAGGCAAATTCAACAAAAAAACAATAAATATCTGCTTTGTACTCCAGCAAGAATTTTCCCCTAGACTAATCCCAGGGCAAACTCACTCTAGCTTTCAATCTTCATTCTCGTACCGCGCAGTTGTTTGTTGGATTATCATACGTTGCGTATCTGCTATTCCTCGGCTCGTCACCAGTACAACCTGTGCGCCATTTCCATCCGTGGTGATGCGAGCAGGGCCGGCCCTGTGCTGGCGCCATTGGTGCAGACTGTTCCTGTAATACAGCGCCCTTGAGGTTATTACTAGCGCAAGGCGCCGTTTGGCACAGGGCTGGCCCTGGATACGAGGAACTTCAATTTGAGACGAGAATAGGCTTGATCGGGTAGTCTCGAAGATTTCACAGTTTAAAGATATTTAGGTTCTCACTCTGAGTCTGATAGGTGACGACAGCCACGGTGAGGTGAACGAAACCGGGGTGAGCCAGCGGGCTGGAGCTGATACTGTAGAATCTGGGCTGTAGAGCGGACAGCTGAGCGGCGAGGGCGGCCGCGTGGGGCCTGGAGGACTTGAACTGTTGCAGGGTCTCCACTAGAGTAGGCGTGCCCCAGTGGCGCCAGTCTTCGAAGGCGTTGGCATCCTGGAAGGATTATTATATAAATGTTATAAAGTTCAGTCACCTGATTAGGTAGGTACCTATCATTATCTTAAGAAACAGATTGCAATCTTTATAACACACACGGAGAAAACTTACTGATATGAAAAATTGACAATTTATTTAAAATCTGGTAAAATTATATGTTAAAAACGGGCCTCCATGCCCATAACGAAAGATTTAACAAAATTCAAAACAAAAGCATAACATAAAACCCGAATAAGTTATTAGGATGTCGGAACACGTGTTCTTACAAATAATAATATTATCGCATCTCGTCCGTTATATTTATTCGGACAAGGCCACCTGCGTGAACACGTGTTCAGATTTATTCGAATGACTAGTATTTTATGAGAAACTGTTCAGGCAGTCAAATTTTTAACATTATCTTGATTAAAAAAAGCCTTACTCATTTTTCTCAGGTGCTGAGGATGCTGTATTTGTTCTAGGTGTTTCAATGTAAGATGTTCCGAAGAACTAACGTCATTGATCCCTTCGACGCCTGTGCATAATTGCGAAACACGTCAAACACGCGCCCGTACAAAGTTTTTAAATACAAACAAACCTTCTGTCTACAAAACGAAAGTGATGAAAAAGCATTTCAGGCACTTTTTCTTTTAAAAAAAATTATTGAGAAGTCTGAGCAGCAGCAATGTGCTTTGAAGCAAACCAGTATAACACAGTTCTTTTTTTCGAAAGATTAATTAATTCACATTATGATTACATGTATGTACACGAATGTACCTATAAACTTTTGTCATTGTTATAGAATAGGAGTTAATAAATAATAATTGATCAACACTTAAGAATTCGAAGTTTTATTTATTTACTCTCACAAATTTCGAACCATTAGATATTTCAAACACTCGATAATTCGTAATATTTTAAGAGTCCCTCGAGTTTCGAATTATCGAGAGTCGACTGTAACCATATATATTTTTATTGTATGACATTTGCGAAGAATACAAGGCTGATGTAAACGTAATGAGTAAGATTAAAAAAGGGACGCTTAGATTGTTTGGACATATAAAGCGAATGAACGAAGAAAGGAGTTTAAGGCGTATAAATGAGGTTAATCTGAATGCTAGAAAAAGTCAGGGAAGCCCAAGGAAGATAAGGAACGATCGAGTGAACCAGATACTTGAGTTGGGCCATGTCAAGAGTCGGAATAATAGAAGAAAGAGTATGTACGAGACGATCTATGAATGCGAATAAAGCAAATCGTGTGTGACAAGACCGGGTTGTTTGGCTGTAAGTTATATTGAAGTAATAATAATGTTCAATTATCAACTCTCACCACAGACAAGAACTCCAGCTTGCTCTTATCCTCAGGGTCCTCGCAGCAGGAGGCCAGGTAGGCCAGCAGACTGGTATTGGGCGAGGAGTTGATGTCCAGGAACCTGGTGAACAGCTCCCTGAGGGTGCAGGTGGGGAGGCGCTCGTGTTGCTCCCAGATACGCTCGACACCTACACAAATTAGAAATTATTTATTTATTTAATTATTACATTATTAACGCACGGCTATTAGTTTTTATTATTAAAGTATTGTAATAGGTTATATATTGGTTCCGTGAAAAACATAACAGTGACAATACAGAACATCGAAGAAAATTTACAAACAAACAACAAAACTAACCTAATCTAACCTGTTATTTTATCATGTCCGATTTTGGCACTATATTTTTTTTATTAACGTTTCAATTCTGGATGGTTGTCTTACACCGCACAGTGGTCCCAAATCCCGATCTAGCTAGACAAAAATATTTTTTCATGGCATTTGACGCAAAAGGTTCACAATGTAATAAAAAAAATACTTAAAAAAATATACATTTATTTTAGCCATTTTTACGGAATTTTTAAAACAAAATTAATTACTAATAAAATACGTATGGTATAATGGTTGGGTTACATTATAACGAAGTACTTATTTAAAGTTATTAGTTAAAAATATTTTTTTAACATAATATAAGAACAAAACCAAATTACATTTTTTGTTAATGAACTACTGGCCGAGTCGCTATCATCACTCTTATTGAATGCTAATGTTCCAACAGTGGCTTTGTTAACAGACTTCTGTATTTTCTTCGCTGGAACCGAAGTTTATTATCGATTCGGAATATTTTGTTGATATTTTGTCAGCATCCCGTTTTCCATGTCACCTCAAGCTGATTTGAGTAGCATGAGATAGTTCTTGTGGACTTCGAAAGTTCAGAAGACATTTATTTTTTCTTGAGGTCTTGTCCCGTTGGCGTCATGTATCTTTTATCAGGAGATTTTTCAATGTGGATGAGTGTTTCAGGCGAACAATTATTGCTTGTAAAATAATTGTTATTTTTTCTTGTTTTGCTTTTTGACGAGCATAAACCAAATTCTATTTCTGGTATACCACGTAGTCCTTCGTCACGCGTCACTACATGAAGAATAAAAACTGTGTTAAGCCATTTTGCGTGTTTAAACATCAATTTTAAAGTACTTCTATGAAAACCAAACCATTTTCTATGAAATATTAATAGAACCGAAGCGATTTTTCTTAAGTAAACTATCCTCGAGACTTTTAAAACTATTTTTCTTCAATAAATATTTTATATGTTCATAAACACACTGCCTTATTGCAGCACAATTCAACTTTGAGGTGCCCTTTACTTCTAGAATCTCCAAAATATCCAAACGATAGATTGTAGGTACAGGCTCTGTAAATGACAAAAGAGCAAGTTTGAGCAAACAAATTTTATAAGATATTATACATAAAGAATGGTTTTATATGAAACTAGTTTCGTTTGGTGGTACAAATCGGTACACGATTTTGAAAGTTTGATTAAACTTTGGCAAATAATTGTAAATAATGATACTTTTTTCACGATTTTTAATTAATAATTAAAGTAATGTTGAATAGGCAAAATATAAAATAATTAAATTAATTTGAAAGAACATACCATAGACTTAAATTTCTGTCTTTGCATATTTTCTCTCTGATTTCAAATAACAACACTAACGATCGAACAGGGTGCACACCCGAAAGCGACTGACCGCTGGGCGAACGATTGGCACATCCAAAGTGTCGTGTTTACAACGTTGCCACGTATCGCGCGTATTGTTTTAAATTTTTTATCGATGTGAACTTAATACTATGGACATTTTTCAATGTTGTGAGAATATTTTTGTACATAAATAAAAACATCGTTGAAATCTTTTTGTCTAGCTAGTTTACTCAAAGGGGACCATAGTGCACCGGGGCGATACTGAGAGAATCTTCCATCCTAGAATGTACCGCAAATATGGTGTATATTAATTTGAATGTAAAATAACGCAAATTAATCAAATGAAATTTTCCTGCGCACGCCGGGATTTGAACCTGCGACTTTCAGTTTGCTAGTCGAGAACCTTACCCCTCGACCACGAAGGCCGTCAATTATCACTGTTCTGTTTTTCCAGTTACTGAAATTTTAAATGTCCTAAATAATTCTCATTCCTTTTAAAATAACGAGTAGTAGATACCTCAATATCGCCCTAAGAAAGACGACCATCATTTAGAATCGAAACGTTGCTTGAAAAGGTTTTCGCCGTATTTGGTGACCAGTTCTGAATGACAAGGTACTTCCTATCCTTTTTCTTATCCATCTCTTCCCCCCTTCATTGAGGCTTACAACATACCACGATTGGGGATTCCATAGTCCCATAGGTTCCGAAAAGGACTCATGTGCTGACTTAATAACTATTATTTTCTCACTAAAACATTCAAGTAAAAATGAACAAACTGCATTTCCTAAAACATGCGAACACCTCAGCACAGGTTCTCCTAGTGAGGTGTTCACAAACAAAACATAAAACCAATACAGATACTAACTTTTAATATCCTTGTTTAACTGGTAGATACTAATTATCTATAATGTATGGAAATTAATAAATAAATCGCTAGTGTGAAAGGCCATTAGTTAGATAGGTACCGTCGTTTTTGCTTCATATAATAGTGCCCCATCAAATTATAGGAATAAAATATTTAGTACCCACAAAAGTATGCAAAATTTCAATATCCATAAATTTCAATTATCAATTATTATGTTTGTGGGGGTTTTTATTGCAAAATCCGCCGCGTAAATCGCGGTAACATTTATTATTTCATTGATAGATGCAACGTCGCGATAATGGACACAAGTTTGTGCAATCTTTTCAATCGGAGTTTGAGTGACAGCCGATATCAACACAAATGTACCATTATTTTTTATTACTTTTACAGAGACGTCGCAGAAGACGAAGCAGATTTTGTGGAGGGAAAATAATAAGCTATCGATTTAAAAATAGTTCGTTTATTCTCTGTTTCAACTTTTGCCTTCAATTGTGTAAAGATAATACTTAAAAGCTTTCAGAAGGGAAGTGCCACAATATCAAGCTTTCAGAGTGGAAGATACTTTCAGTATCGCGCCGGTAAAATACCACGATTTGTTGCGAAGGGTTGCTTGTAATCATAGATGACGTGCAAAATGGGTACCCAAAACCATTTGAAATGCAAAATGGAAATGGATCAAAACTTTTCCATTTGAAAATGCAAAATGGTTTTTAGAAAAGCATTTCAAATGCAAAATACCTATTTTCAAAATGCAAAATGGTTTCTCAGGTCAAACAATTAGAATAATTTAAATTTTTTTAAACAATTTTGTCATTTAATAATGGACATCAATGTAGAACAAACATATTACATGATGGTAAATCCAAAAACACCACGACTACAGATTATGAAACCACAAAAAATTTGCGCTGGACTAATGTTGCCAACGTAAAAACATAGAAACTGCTATCCAACATTTAATATTACAGCGTCATTGCCCCATGTTAGCATTTGAATCAGTATTCTTTGTAATGTTATCACTCAATTGCCAGGGCTCCTACCAGAGAGCAACTTGACAAATGTAAATTATCTCTCATAGCGAGGTTGAGGACCGACTGATATTCGGGGCTTATGAAAAAAAGATGAGTGGAGAGAGTAGGAAGAATGTTGCAAAAAAGCATTTAAAATGGAAAATGCATTGAGAAAAGTATTTAAAATGCAAAATGCAAAATGGTTTTTAGAAAAGCATTTAAAATGGATTTATTTGAAATAAAGCACATCTCTGCTTGTAATGTATTCAGCCGTGTTTGGTGACAAAATCTTAAAAACCAAGTACTACTCGCATCTTCGTCTTCCCTAGGGAAGGAGCCCTCCCCACTGCCTTCAGCTTCACAACACACCCCAATTAAAAAGAAGCTGTTGGAACTCTTGTGCGATATTCACGTTAAAAAAATCAATGAATTATTATCCCTCACCATTGGAAGTGTGGTTTTCCCTCAGAATCTGCAGCTGAAGCGGCTTGTCGTGGTCTTCCACCCCCTGCACACGTGTCAGCAGCTCGTCGACCATCTCCTTCCGGTTGCAGGGCAGGATACCCACGTGGTCTCCTGGTAGGTACTGCATGTCAACCTGGCAGAGAAAACGTTAAATCATAAATATGGTAATCATTGATTCTTGTAATTTTATCCTGCTGTCGTGCAATATCATATATTGTAGGTACCTATCAAACCAGTGGACTGCGGAATTTGAATTACTTTTCTTCTTGGAATTTCTAGGTGGCAACTATCGCCCGGAAGGTAATTTCTAACGTGAGCTTTAGAGCTTACAGTTCAAAATGTAACCTAAATAAGACAAGAAAATATTACAAATTATTATTATTTGTTTTCTTTTTTTTAAATTGACTATATTCACGTAAATATTCTTGTACAAAAGTTTTTACACGATTTTCGACTACCAGAATAGGCACATGCCCGAATTATGGTAGTTAAAAAGTCCACGGCATTTTCCGGGCTTTATACGGAGTTTTTCAAAATCAAATGCAGATAGTATTTTCCTCTTTGAACGTCGAACGTATTAAACAGGAGATGAGGGTGGTATTTCAAATTTCGTGTAGACAGTGACCTTCATTTTATGATGAAGGTTAAGCGTGCGAAATTTCACGCAACTCGGAATAAAACTGTAGATTTGTATATAAAAAAAACAAAGCCCCAAACCACACCGGGACTCCATTTTTTTAATTATGTGGGATTATTAATCATTCTATTAATAATGAGTTAGTTTCAATTTATGGTTAGAATTTTAAAACTTCATTTTACCAATTCCATCTTTAAAATAAACATAATTAGATTTTGGTAATATTTTAGACAAAAGGCTTTGCAACAAAACGCACCTGGAGGTCTAGCATGGACGATCGATAAAGCTCTTTGTAAATTCGATATTGACTAAATTTATGATCTATGATCAGTTAGCAACATTCCCTAGAACAGTCAACGATTGATTAGAAATTCAGACAAAAAGCCCGCCAAATCTAACGCGGCTTCTTGGTTGTCAGTTAAATTTGGGTGAGTGTTGATATACGGAATTTTTTAAAAATAATATCGTTCTTTTACAAAATTACTGGTTTATTAATGAACTGAGGCAGGTTAACAAAGCTCGTAGGAAGGAATGAAAGACGTCATTTATGAGATAAATTAAATCCGTTTGAACTGGAGAGACGAAATTCAGACACTTGTTTCGTATTATGGCATTCTCAGTTGTGAATAAAGACCGCACTAACTAATCACCTACCCTTTTTAAAAGTAAATACGGACTGCCAATGCATATCATTCAATTCAACATTCCCAATTTATTTATATTTTTACGTAACTGTATGACGTCTGATGTATGAGAATGTTAAATTACTTAAGTGTTGCCAGTATATATCAATAACTTTACAATATCGGATAGGCGGAACTACCGACGATTTCTTAGCGATTTAGCTGGCATGGTCGCACTATTGATATGCCAACCGATATCGGTAATGGAAATCGATATATCCTGGCAATACTGGCAGCTGGCAAATGTGAATTGATGTCAGACGGCTGCGCAAAAGTAAAAAAAATACTAATAAAGTGACTATGTAGAATTGAAATAATAACTTTAAGGCAGTCCGCATGTACTTTTTGACACTAAAAATGTAGTTGGGTAGTTCATGAGGTCTTGAACGGAACGGAATCAATTGATTGCGTTTTGATGGTTCATGGATTGTGTATAGTGACATGGCAGTCCGCATGCACTTTTTGACACTAAATAGAATATACGCATAACGAACGACATTATCCAAAAAGTCTTGCATATTGACAGCTAATCCGAAGCTGTGGCTTTTGTATACCGACTGCCGGAATCATATTTTGACTATGCTCGCAAACATCGCAAACTGACCTAAGATGACGGATTTTGTCAATATCGTATTGACATATACGTTTCTTATGCTCTAATACTGCTCTGGGTAGATAGAAACTTATGGACCAAATATATACTAAACGGGTAATGGTTAAGAGTATTGGGTACTTACCCCAGTTTCAAATTCCAGGAACATAGTCGCGCGACTGGACGACTCCCCGTGCAGGTTCTTGACCTGCACGACTGGGCAGGCGTGCACCTTCCTGTTGGTGGTGCCCTTAAGCGTCTCCAGCATGGGCACGCACAGGCAATCGTCTGGCACGGCAAATCGCACGGTGCTGTCAGACAGGGCCAGTGTGCCCAGCGCGTCGGTCACGTCAGACAGGGTGCTTTCGTCATCAAGGCAGAAGGCCTCGCAGGAAACCTGGTTAAAAATAAGATAAGTTATTTGACAAATCAATGAACTATTTAAATATGGATTTTGTTTTCTTGATTGATTGAATTAATGCATTGCCGAAATAATTACATCAATGAATTAAATGGAATCTTGGAAAAGGAAATTAACCCGCTTCCCGACGTCTGATCGAGAGCATTGTTGTCGTTGTTGAGACTTATTGTCAATGCTCTTGGTGATACTCACGCACGCACATGCATTTCTCTGAAATTGGATGACAAAATATTTAATATTTAGCAGCTGATATACAAAATAAATCTCGATTTTATCCAATTAGGATTTGGCTTAGGTTAGCGCCGTTAGCGGTGTTCACTTATTTTAGTCAATCGTTGGGGAGGAAGGTTCAATTTTCAGTTAATCCAAAATTTTTTTTTAAAGATTAAAGTTTTAAAAGTAGTCAGCAAAAAAATGAGAATACGTATATTATAGTAAAAAAACTTTTTATGCGGGTTGATTTTTTATTAAGTCAAAATAAATATACATATTTCGCTTTCTTAACTAAAGTACCTGCGCACTAAAAAATCCTTAATATTATTGTTTACTACCTAAATGAAAGATTATTTTTATGTAAGCATTTCGCTCTTTAAGTTTTTTCTTGAATATGTTTATTCGGTTCCATGCTAACTCAAAACAGTGACTATTCAAGACACTTAAAAAGTGATATAAAGTCATTAAAAACCATGAAAAAAAATAATTTTTTTTAGTCTAACCTAACCTAACCTAACCTACTTAACTCAGTTAATAAATTTTTTGTTTCATCACTTTCCATGACTTCATATAACTTTTTAAAGATGTCATGAATTATCATTTTGATGATTTATCCAGTCACCGTTTATTCTATTCTCTGTTGTCAGGTTATCGTGAAGGAGATTGTATGTGTGGTCACCCTCATGGTCTCTTCTTATATCTCACCCAGTCTTTACTGAATTAGTGTTTAATTTATTATGATTTCTTGTGAAGTGTTCATGTACTAATGTTTTATAAATGTTGATCGTGTGTATAAATCCGTTTTGGATTTTGTAGATTAATAGACATATATTATATTCGTACAGTTTTCTTATTTTCAGTTAGTTAGTTTCTTGGTATACTTTTTTGGTGGTACTATCTGGGTTATAGTTAAATATTTTACTTATTGTAAGTGGTTTTAATACATAACGTATTTGTTTCCTTTATGTCCATTAGATAATTTTGTTGAGACTGGATTAAATCAAAGTATAATCCCCTCTTTACTTGTGTGGAAGAAGATTAACTATTCTACCAAATACATCAATTAGTTGGATGATTTTTTCTTTTAGTTTTTGTATGTGTTGTTTAAATGACAATTATTAATCGATATAAAGGCTCAGATGTATCCTATCTACATATTTTTCACATTAACACTACTCAGGCCTATGTCGTATAAATAATCAACTTTATAGAGCGCTGTTTTGTGATAAAGTCGCCTCAAGTGCGCTGAAACAAGCTGTTATGTTGAAAACCAATTCAAGTATGCATTAGGCAGTTCAGCATACAAACTATTATAAGAGTTCAATCTGAAAACTACAAGAATGAACCTTGTCTGGACCAATCTCTTGGGAGATGGATGACCTTGCAATGGATTTTATTTATCTTAGATACAATAAGCTAGACTTGTTGAGTACTCGTTGAAACGACAATATTTTGATCCAAGTCAATGTCAAAAAAACGTACTGATTTAAGGGCCCACTATTCGAATTTCATCCAATTTCCGACATACTTTCCTTAAAATTTTGAAGTTTTTAAGCTCTTAAAAAAATATATGTTATTCTTTAAGATAGTATCTATTTGTTCCAAAAGCCGAAACGGTAATTATTTGAAATTCCCTCGATAGAAATAAATCGCAAAGTATGCTCCGAAAAATATTATTAACACGTTTATTTCTGTTATTTTACAAGTTATATGTATGAAAAAAATCACAATGCTTCGTTTAATGCTACTCAATAGACCCCAAAAGTGATTTTTGCTATTTTTGAAATACGCCGTGATTTATTAAACATTTTCACAACTGTCGCTTACGCCTATTGCTTTTAAATCATATTTATTATAGCGCGCTCGCTCCGACTTGAAGATTAACCTATCTTCTTTGAAAAGTTCATTCGCCAACTCGAGGGCTTTGGGGGCAGACATGTCGTTCAACGTTCTATGATCTACAGACGTGCGATTACGTGCAAATATTTGAATCTATAAAGATAATTTTTACGCGTGTAAAGTTTATGAGTTAATAAATATTGTTTTTTCAAAGATGGGAAATACACGAAAGATATCCCGTATTTCAAAGAAAAAATGATATCTCATAAAATTATATCCTATCTAATAGGTGAGAAGAAAAAAATACAATTTTTGATTTATAAGCTTATATTTATTATAAACGATAATTTACTATAAAAATTAATAATTCATATTTTTATTTATGTATTGTGTAGTAAAAAGTTATAAAAATTATTATTTTATTTTTTTCAGAATACGATAAACGATAATTTATTATAAAAATTAATTATTATTTTTATTTATGTATTGTGTAGTAAAAAGTTATAAAAATTTTTATTTTATTTTTTTCAGAATACGTACTTTGGGAAATAAAACTAATTCCAAAACATTAGAAATTACAGGGCAAGTTCTTATTAATTCACAATGCAACGATGTCCGAAATATAATATAATATGTAATAATAATATACGGGCCATCTGTTTCAAATAACAATACTCGAACGTGGAATTCAGAATAATAATGAACATGCGAGCGAAAGAAGCTATTGAAAGTTCTGAAACTGTGGGGAATATAATTTAATAAAATAAAATACTTTTTTGTTTTAAAACCACGATATTTATTAATTTAAGAACCGACCGGTTTCGCTTTACTTAAGCATCATCAGGGTACAAATTAATACTAAACAAGAAGTACATAATGTGTGCATATATATAACAAAATATAGAGGGAGACAACATGATACAAATATAAGCAACACAAAGACGGTCATAAAATACATTAACATAAGTGCACAAGTAATGGAAAACCCGCTAGATAATTATGTAGACTAATGGGTTATACGAATAAATCGGGAGAAACAAAACATCAATAAAACCTCAATAATAACGGTTTTTCCGAATTCGCAAATCATTTGATCGATAGCTTGCCTTCCTGAATAAATCTAATTTTATTTAATCATTTACGGCCAAGATATTTTTGACAATGGTGTGTTTTTATCTTTCTGTATTCCAATCATTTAGCTTTGCTTTTAGGGTTGTGCCCCAGTATTGCTTTTTGGAGACTGTAAACGGATCTCTCGGCATTTAATGAAACTGCAGCAGAACAAAGGCTGTTGCTATATTGACGTTCATGGTATGTTTTGCTCAGATTGACGATAAGGTTTCCAGATCCGCATTTCGCTCGAAGCATGTTTAGGGTAATAAGTTTATAGTTTAGGGTTCTTTCACCGTATTTATGGGAACATTTCAGAACCACCAATCTTTCATTTTGAGTGAATCTTGTGTTTGTGATTAAATTATATTTGACGATTTAAACAAATAATATTTAGAGAAGTTAAAAATAAAATTGAAAGTTCACTGAAAGCTTAAAACTATTAAAAGTAGTAATTTCATAAAAATGTAAATAAATAGAGCCCCTTTCACATTTTAGAATGTAATTTTATGTTGCTTACATGTTTTATTACTCTTTATAATTATTGAATTGTTTAAATGAATAAATAAATAATTACAAAAAAGTCTTCTGATTTGTAAGTCCTCAGGAAGCACTAAGGATCTTTCTATCTATCTTTATAATATAATAAATTTGATGAGCATAAAAATGTAAACGTGTATATAATTTATATAAATGTACAAAAGTAGATATTACACGTGTATAAATATTATATTGCGCATATTATACAAGATGTCGGGGGTAAAGTGCACAAACTTCGGGAGGTGATTCTAATTGATAGTACAAGTAAAAAAGAAAAAAAAACTTTTTTTGGAATTCCAACGTTTTAAGATAGTTTTCGAGTAAAAAAGTTTAAAACCTTATTGATGTAAAAATATATTTATTGATTTTATAAAAGTTATAAATTACTTTTATAAAAGTGAGAATAGTATTTTAGTAAAGTAAAGTAATTTTTATACCTATACAAATAACTTTCGTAAATGTTTTTTGTAAAATTAAAAAAAAAAATAATTAATTAAATCCGTAATAAAACCCATATTTTGAGAACCATCTTCATTTCGACTTCCTTCTCATTTGGTCGGTGCATTATTACTCTAAGGTCGGTGCTAACTAAAAATGGTTCTGTTTTTCTAAAATTGCAATAGATGTCGGTAATTTAATTTCATAATCCCCAAAATTATTCCTAATACGAATTCAGACACCTCTGTCGGATTCTTTTAACACTAAATTTTGTAGGTGTTGCCCAAATCTAAATTCTTTACGCGGAAAGCGGGCCCTTAAGGGAATAATATCCACTCTAGAGACTGGGGTCTTTTTGGGGGATGCTACGGGGGAGGGTTTTTTGAGGAAGGGAAGGAGTAAACCAGGGCCTTGAAGAGACCCATGCGAGGGGAGAACCACAGGAGGCCGCAAATCATTCCACAGTCGTATTCTAAAATACTATTTTATTGCATTCTCTTCTGCTTGTTTGTACTATATTCTGCTATAGTATTTTTTTCTTTCGTATTTACAATTCATCTATTATTTATATCTGTTTGTATTATAATCTATTCTTTTAAATTTTTTTTGTATTGGATTTCTCTCACTCTTTTTATTTATTTTTTACATTATCTTCACTGAGGAAAATATTTTCCGTCAGGGCCTATGTAGTTTTTGGGGATGCTGTGTGGCGGTCTTTTTAAGAAAAGGAAGGAGAGGAAGTTCTAGTAGTTTCGACAGGAAAAAAAAGTATAAGGGTTGGATAGGAATCTTGGGTTCTGTGAGTCAAGGAGTAACGGACGTATGAACCCATCCCTCCCACTGCGATGCAAGGTCGAGAGAGTCCTGCTGGAGAGATCAAAGGATCTCCCAGAATTGTCTATTCCGATCCGGCCCGCCACCCAGTGAGTGAGCAGACGCATTTGCCACCAAGATCTAGACTAACTTCACCCTTTGAACCCGGGAATCCCTGCTAAATAACCAAACGTAGCGAATCACTTGGGGCGAGCTATGACAGAGTGTTATCCAATAAATGGATCCTAGGGCGGTGGTACCCACTTCCACCTCCCAAATTGTAAAGTTTTTTGGCATTCTTAAATATATATAACTCCACTATATAATTTTTACATCATCTCGTAAATGGCGAACATTTCAAAAAGAGTAGCCGCAACGGATCCCTGAGCGGAGAAAACAGGTGAAAACGAAAAAATTAGATCAAAAGTGATTGATTGCTTACTATTGTAATAATACTAAAATATTCCTAGAACCCTGATTTTTTCAAATGGTTTTCGATGGGATTCTCATCGAGTTCAATTTATCATAAATTTAAATATCTAAAATCATAAGAGATGCGCAGAAATAGCTACAGAGCAAATTGTTTGGGGGTAATAAATGAATAACTGAATATTCATGATGTAGATTCTGCACAGTTTCGGGAACACGCTACTATGTAGCTTGCATTTATCTTGCCTCATAAATTTCGCATTACCAACAATTCAAACGCATATCGCCGACATGTAAATGTGTAGGTACTAATACATCATAGTTTTAATTTCGTTCAAAGGTGCGGAAACTCTTAGAAATCAAAATTATTTTATAGCAAACACACTTCATAATTACACATCGGCTGCTGTTAATTAAGTTGGTTTGCAAGTAGAATACGCAAAGTAGGTATATTAAATATTTACCAGCATCATATCAACGCACCGCGAAATTTTGGCAGAATAAGGATACTGACAGACACGCCGGCCTTACCGACCGGTTTTTTTCGGCCGCTGCCGATTTTGACGGCAATATACGCAAGGTGGAACACATACACCGGCACCAGTAATATACAATCCGGAAGCATTGCCAGCGCGCTCCCGGCCGGGCTGGGCAAATGCTTAAAAATATAAAATCTTTTAAAAATTAACGAAGTAAACTAAATATATCAAAATTATCAGAAAAGCGAACTATATATGTTTATTGTATATAATTGTTAATTCAAGATTTGACTGTCCTGACGCTATAAGTTTGCTGACACTGCATGTACTTCAGAAACATACTAGATGTAATATATTATTTCCCAACAATAACTTCGTGTTCAATTCTGTTATAGAGAAAATTCATAGACTGGTCAGAGAGCATAGGTATAGCTGATATTTTCGATTTTAACCTTTACAGAAAGCTAAATACATTCAGCACTTTTTAGTTATGTAATTTAATTATGTAATTAACGAGTAATCATAATTTGTGCGTATGCTATTTTACAATCTTCTAAACATTTTTTTAATACTCCTATGTAAATTTCAAAGGTTCTTTAAAATTATTGTGATAATAAAATAACAAGTTTATTGTATTTTATTATTTAAATCTTTTTTTTTAATATTTTTGTTTCGATTTAATTTATAATTTAGAGTCCAATATGGCGTTATTAAATAAATAAAATGATAAGATGGTATTATTTTTACCATTACGATTGATAAAACACGTCAGGCTAATTTGTTCGCTAATTTTTGGGAACAACTCATATGGTCTAACAGAAATTGTGGTGTCACCCTAACTGTTGTGGTTTCACACCACGGTATTAAAAATACCACTCTTTATATCAAAATCAAGAAATTAACCTCACAAGAATTAAAATGTGCACCTTTATGAACCCAAAAGATTCCTCCGCAATTTAAAAAAAAATTATTAAACTTCTTCATATGAAATTATAAAAAGATTGAAAATATTTACGTTTGTTATACATTTGTCTAATAAAATAAGTGTGTTTTTATGTATCATTTTTCGTTATCAGTAATTTTAGTTACAAAAAACGTAAAGTGAGCCATTTTGATTTATTTTAATGTTTGCATTAAAATAAACATATATTTATTTCTTATAATGAAACTGAAAGCGTAAATAAAATCTTTCAAAAACAGTTTTCGGTTTTCAAATACGTTCAAAAATATTCCATTTACTTGGATACCAGCGGAAATACTCCGACCTTCTGATAGAAAATTATGTCCGAGGCCTAAGAAGTTTCATGTAATATTTGATATGTAACAAAATAATTAATATTCCGTTCAAAGATGATCAATTAATTTTATGAATGAGGAGACAATTTAGTATGATACCTTTGAGCTAGTTTTTTTTTAAATTTCATTCTGTTAATTTGGGGGCTAACACATAACCGACTCAAACAGTAGCCGCGGAAACATGTTATCTATGGCGAAAACCGGCAGCCGGTGAATGTGTCACCTCGTAGAAATATCCGGCCGGTTGCCGCCCGGCAAAAGCGGGCAGTGTGCATGCACCTTATCAAACATTTCATTAGGGGTTAAATCTATTTGAATACGTCTTTGAAATTTTACTTTGTAGTTCAGAAATATAAATAAATCGTTCACAATGGTTAAATAGAAATCTAGTTCATGGAAGAAATTCGCTTACGAAGCTTATATTATACCTGAAGAAATGAATCTCTAGACATCTAGACCTAGATATAAGACTATCGGATATGTGTTTCCACAAAGCACACCTCTTATATTTCTTACATAGTTCTACCCCCCAGTATCCGATTCACACACATTTTCTTCTCGGGGATTATTCCACTACCTTTGTGTGGCACAATAATAAATCCTTCTTCATGCTGTAATCAGGTTTAAAAAGGTACCGGGAATCCAGCAATTCATTTCGTGATACAGCTGGACTCTCTCGACCCATTTATACGGGTGTCCTGGGGTAATGTGCACAACCTTCGGGAGGTGATTCTACTTGATAATAAGAAAAGATATTTTTCTAAATTTCAACGTTTTACGGTAGTTTTCAGGTACAAAAGTAAAATTGTATTTATGGAGAAAATAATATTCTTCTATGGAACAACGTTATTTTATTTTTTACTTCTACCATCATGTCGAATCACCTCACGAAGTTTGTGAACTTTTCTCCCGGATATCTTGTACATTTTGCCTTGGATCGCAGTGACGGGTGGATTCATACGTCCGTCGCTCCTGGTCACGCTGACCTCCAGATCCCTACAACTCCCCATATCTGTTTCTTTCCTAGGACTTCCCCTCCTTAATTTTCTTAAACGCAACATGCTCAAATATGACATTGAATTTATTTTCCTCGGAGCCTCCCTTGTGGAATTGGAATATCATAGAAACGGGAAATATTGACGAGTTAGGTGGTAACCACTTTCGTATTCCATTCCAACAACCCAAAAACGTACCAACCTTTGTGATTATGGATTTGTGATTTTTCTTAAGCATCAGTTTTGGACAATAAAAAGGAATTTCCCCAAAAACTATATTATCTACGCAGAAATTACTGAATTGATATTAATGATTTTTCTATGTGTGCTTAGAACAAGATAGAAGCTACTGATTTTTGCTACATAAAACGTTTTATTGAGATTATTAAATCATACATGCTGATTTTCGTTCACCAATATTTTCCAATTGTTATCTTTGCGAAGGACACTTTTATGAAAATGTCACCATAATACGCTGTCGACATAATTCCTCCGTCATCTTAGGTAATTCCGTTTGGTTGGGGCCAATTTTTTTTTATCAATATGGTAGCACTCGGAATTATAGAATAGTACCAGAGCTATACTTTGGAAAAAAAAACATTATTTTATTTTGATTTTCGTAATGTTAAGATACATTTTGTCTAACTATCTATGTATATAAAAACCCGAACTATGTAAGTGTGCAATTTTAATTTGTTACCCTATATTCAAGCCCGAGGGCTAAGGTTTACGGATTGCATGTGAATCCTTTTCATTTCATTTATTCAACAGTCAGGCGACATCAATCCGAGGTATTCCTGTATAATGCCGCGAATCTTTGGAATTCCCCTCGCGTTTGTTTTATTACCCATCAAACCACCAGGCGGAATATCCCCGTAAAAATATCTCTACAACCATCAGACTTCTGGCGGAACGTCTCTTTGCGTATTCTGTTATAAAGTAAGTCGTTACAGTCGACAAATTGTGGGTTACATATTGTCGTACAAATATTACAGTCTAGATGACAATGTTACTTACGGTTTTCATAACTCTTAAAAAATTTCACGATAATTTATCGTATTTTTACAATGTGTTTTTTTCTGAATTCAGTTTTGTGCGACTTTAAAATACAAAATTATTTATCTTAAATATAAATGCGTACTGACGCACAAAAAACTCAAAGCCTGAGCCAAAGAGCTTAACATTCTGCCATTTACATATTCTGTCGATTACATTATTATATTTTAGTACTATAAATAGCAATAGCAAATGATGTACTTGGTACTTTTTATAACGCAAAGATAGGTAATTAAAATACGTAGAAATGAACTGACATCTTTAGTAGCCGAGTGGTCCAAAGCATCGGATTCCCGCCTTCAATCATCTGCTAACGAAGTCCTCCATCATGAGGTTTATTTTGAAGACATCACGAGACATGTTCGATTTGGGAAGCGGATGTAGGTACCGCTGCCCCGGGAACCAATCATTAGATAACAAACACCTCTGCCATGGGTCACCCCAGGTGGTTCGCTACGTTTGGTGAATTAGCAGGGGTGCTCGGGTTCATTGGGTGAGGTTTTACCGGGTCCTGGCGGTGGTTGGTCGGATCGGGAGAGACTGGTTGAGGGAGACCTTTCGACCCCTCCAACAGAAGAACATCGCCTCGCAACGCAGTGGGAGGGAAGGATTCATACGTCCGTCACTCCTGGACCCACTGACCCCCAGATTCCTACCGACCCCTCATATCTTTTTCCTTGCAAGATCTTCCTCTCCTGGGAATTATATTCCTCAGGGCCTCCTGAGGTATTAAAAATTGACAGGTTTGTATTCGTAATCCGAGAATATTTGTTATTATTAAAAAACAATAATTATGCCATCCTTTTTATCGATAGACGTTATTGAAAAACGATCATAACAAAAAAAATAATTCATTAATGGATACTCTTTCTTGTAAAAATCACCGAGAGAACATCATTTTAAACAACACCTAAAAACTCAACTGCTGTTCTTTTAAGTAAGCTTACTTTTTTGGAGAATTCCATTTTTAAAAAGACCCTTCACCAATTTGCTATAATGATATCGCCAGGGAACATAGAATTCAAGCCGTTTTCATTACTCTAAAGTTCCGTATTTTGGGGTGAAACGTAAAAGAATATATCTAAACGCATCCCAGGGGAAGTGGAAGTTATTACAATTATGTATGCCATAATTTTTTAAAAAAGAACAATGGTTCTTTGTTAAAAATCATACAATAATTGTTTTGTTTTTTTTTGTGATACCTACTTGATGGCTGATCTGATTTGAAAAAAACTAATGAAAATTAAAACTGCGTCACATTTTCAAGTTTAATTAAAAAAAATTATTTCTAATTTTGAAACTGGTAGATAATTAGCAGTGGTAATCCCTAAATTCATAATTAATGTCGGAAAACAGTTCACAAAAGAATGTAAATAATGATTATGTTTAAAAATATTAACGCTTACATGGATTGTTATTTACGTGGATGTGTTTATTCAAATAGTAACCTATTCATAGAATTTTTTTTAATCTTGAAAAACACAGAGAAAAATGTGTACCTATTGCTAATTTATTAAGAATCTCTTATTTTTTTTTGGTAATCCGGTTAAAAACAGGGCTGTGGGCCTTTAAAGAATGAATTGACAGGTTTCCTGATAAAATTTTAGTAAATTTCGAATACATTATCACGATGTCGGAAAACGAGTTCGAACACGTAAAATAATAACAAAATTAGGTACTACTGAATCTTGTAGTTTGTTGTGTTTTCTTCAATTTTTGTTTTGTTTTTTATTGCGAAAAATCATTATTTATCTGTGGGAAACATAATTAAACTTCGAATATTTTCGTATTTTTTTAAAATATGCTGTTTTAACACGAGAAAAAAAAATCTCTGAATATGAGTAGCAATTCTGGGAAAACTAATGGTTGATTATATATGTACATATTATCTGATAAGACGGTACAATATACAAAATTTTAATGTTGTAAAAACAAGTTATTATGAAAATAGAATCAGCTGGCGCACGGCTTTATAATATAAATCACAAATAAATAAAGTAGCACATATCAATTTTAGATATAACTTTTGGGTATTTTGGTTTCAAATCCGATTTTAAGTTTTGTATATAATGTAAAGTGACCAGGAAATTGAAAAGAGCAGCTCAAAAGGAGTCGGAGGAAATATCGGCAACATTGGATGACCTAATGTACGGTCCAGGAATCGCAGGAGGTAATTAAAAAATATTTGATTTTAAGACGCTGACGCCGTACTGTTTTTCCTTTCGCGTTTTATTTGAAACTCCTTTTTTAAACTGGTATACAAGATAACTCAAGATCTACCTAATCGATTTTGTTAAAACACATATCCTTTAAAATATTATCTAAGATGTAATATAGGATGTTTTTGCTTGTATGCCACGTTCATAAGTTATAAAAATTTTTAACTCAAAATTTCGCTAAAAATCTTAGCTATTACCTTTCTTAATAAGATTTATTTTTATTTTTCAGACATTGCGTGACATAGAAAATAAATACACCATCAGCAAGGATTTTAAAAAGAGTTTCCTACTTGATGACTCGTATCTCCTCCTATTTTTAAATATTTTTTATTCCGTATTATTTCAAATTATTCATAAAACAACTATGTATATGTGTAAATAACATTTAATTTTTATGTTTAATAGCTATGTCAAAATTTATTTTTATACCTATTTTTCCGAGCATCCAAGTATCGAGAATATATTATATAATGCTTACCCTGAACACCTCTCCCGCCCACTTCTTGAACGCCTGATCTTGGCCGCACATCTCATCGCCCGTCTCCATGCCCATGAGCCGCTCCCCGCCGAGCTGACCCAACAAGGAATCCACGTCCTTGCCGAACTTGCAGAAGTTAGGGTAGGCGGAGCTGCCCAGCGCGAAGACGGCGAAGCGCACGTTGCTGAGCGGGCCGAGGTCTCCCTCGCCAGTACCGTCCCCCGACGAGCCGCGCAGGGTGTCAGAGCGAGCCAGCCCGCTGTCCAGCATCTCAGTCTGGCTGTTGGCCTTCATGAAGGACTTGGGTGTGTGCATCTGGGAGCTGGAACAAAAAGCATTCAAAGAATTAGTCCTTAAGCTTAAGGATTTTTATTAACCTTTATGTACCGACGTGTGGTCTGTCAGACCGTTCCCGTTCGACGTTCGAACCACGACCGTTCGGAATTCCGAGTTAGCCTTGTTAGTGTAATTATATTATTCCGTGGTTCTATCTACCCCTCCAGCTCGAACAGTCGCTCGGAAACGTTCTTGGAGAGTGGTAGTGTTGGTGCGCTCGTTATCGTCATGTTATGGCTTTTATAAGATCGCAAGTGGATTGTCAGAATACTCGTCGGTACTTACGTAACTTTTTTTGTTTTCTCATATTTCATACAATAGTTTTTTCTCATTTATTTACAGTGTAATGTTAAAATTAATCAACATAACGTTAGTGTCCTGTCACTCATAAACGATACTGCATGTACTCTTGCCATGAGATTTTCGCTCGTCGATAAAATGAGTTCTTGGACCAGATGCTCCGGAATATCCAAGGGAGGTTGTTGGAGTGGAGGGTAATCCACCGAGAAAGCTGTGTCATATCTGTCCTTCAAGACTAAAATACAAGACTGCATACACATGTGACATTCGTACTAAACTTGTATGCCTTCAATGGAGCAAGCCTGTTTGCAAAAGTCAGTTTGTAACTGTCTGAAAATACCTATTTGGATTGCTTGTTATTTTTTTGAAAACGGGTTTTCATTCCTTTTTTATTATGATAGTTTAAAATTTAACCATAAGTAAAAATGTAATTGTAAAAATTTTCCAGAGTTTAATTAGACTTTGTGTATTCTAAGGACGGGTTGTTTTGGAGAATTTGAACAATTTATCAAATTTCAACGTTCTGCTACTATATCATTATAGGCTAGTTGCTTGACAGAACTAAAATAGAAACAGAACTTGATTTTTTTTTCGCAGAACTTGAAAATGAACGTTGAAATTTGATGAATTGTTCAAATTCTCCGAAACAACCCGCCCTAAGTAAAACACTATATTGTTTAATAAAACATCGTCATTCAAATAAACAATTAATAATAAATGTTTAAGCCTTTTTATTTTATTAACCTAAAATGTACCGACATCAAGTGGGAAACAAAATTTATGCATAAATAATAGAAAATCATTGTCATTCGATATTATGCTAGGGTGGACTGTCAGACCTCACCTCGGTACTTAAAAATACCCGAAAACGGTTCAATGGCAACTCAGAACAGTGGCAAATAAACACAATTTTGAAAAGTGATACAAAATCATCAAAAGTGATTAACAAAAGTCTGTCATATAAACCTAACCTATTTAATTTGGTTTTTTTTCATCACTTTTTATGACTTTACAGTCCTCAGTTGTCCGGTTACCCCCGAAAACTAACATTTTGTTCAAAAGATTTTATGGTTTACGTATAAAGTAACAGCATTCATTCTACAACATTTAAATATAAATTATTAAATTCATAATTAAATACAAAAAAAAAATGGTCAGTCTTGGATAGTTTGATTGTGACAAAATATGTTTTTCATAAAGGTTCTGTACGAAATAGTACCACTCTGCCAAACAGATTTCAATCGCTTTAAAAGGGATATTTATTTGATAATATGACAAAAAAATTTTTTTTACCCATTTCATCTAGCTGTTTTAAATATTTTCTAGCAAAAACGAATCAGACTTCTCCTGAGGCGTATCAGGTGGATTCTGAAATCTAATTATTGTTCCAACATTTCTACTAAAAAAGTGTGTCAAAGAGAATATGGTTCTTAGATCGGCTATCAGTGCCTGTGTATATTTCGTCATAGTCGGTAAACACAATGAACATGGATTATATCCTTCTCTTTGTCGACAAATAATTGAGTGTCGATTCGAGTATCAAAGTATCCGAAACAAAACTCAGACAAAGTGATTATAATCGGATTTACACAAAATTTTGAATTATCTGTATATTTTTGGATTATAAAAAAATTATTCTCAATTTTGAGTGTATTAAAAAATATAATTCCATAGATACACACATAGTATTCGGATCTGTTATCAAGATAGAGTTACGACCATTTTACGAATCGGTTTCTTTGATATCAAAAATCACCTCTTTTTAAAGCAGAATATATTTTGACAAGAATAGTTGAAGACAAGTGTAGTGCGCACTATTTATTTTTACTGGTTGCGGGTTTAATTCCCGTTGGCGGCATTTATTTTTACTCGGGAGATATTTTCAATTTGTATGGATATTTCAGGTGAGTAATTAATGCTTATAATAATTACGTAATTTTATGGTAAAACACTGTCTAAATTCACGGCTTATCAACTATTCTTGTCAAAATATGTTCTACTTCAAAATATGTTCTACTTAAAAATATGTTCTACTTTAAAAAGAGATGATTTTTGATTTCCCGTCGACGGCATTTATTTTTACTCGGGAAATATTTTCAATTTTATATAATTTCGTTATTTCATTTTAATTCTTATAAAAATTTGTGCTATTATAATCCTTTGTGCTATGCATAAACACCTTTTCTTATAAACATTATTTTATCACTAAAAAATAATTAAATTATTTATTTAAAAGACCCTACGTATTTTAGGGATTCGTTTAAGAAACTTTTTCGAATTTGGTGAACAGGAACTAATATTTTTCGTAGAAAAATATAATATTTTGTGTGGAGTGGATTCATTCTGCCAATTCTATCAGTGAGTTTTTTGAAATGTGAACAACTTGTATGTAAATTTGTATTGTGTTGTTAATATGTTATTTTGGTCTCTCGCTCTTTCTGAAAAGTTTTTAAAAAATTATGTCAAAACATTATTTACCTAGGTTTCTCCACCTTTTTAAAACGAACGATGCTCTAAAAAAAAGTTTTTTTTATTTTTTTATTCTTTATATTGGCTTTCACCCATTAAGAGTGATCTTGGCCATACATTACAACATTTTTCTTATTAATAAATACAACAAATTGCAGGATAAAATTGATTACACAACGTGACATAAAATAACGTAACATAAATAAACCAAACATAACATAACATAACATAACATAACATAAACATAACATAACATAAATATAACATAACATAACATAACATAAACATAACATAACATACTTAACATAAATAAAAAAAAAAGTTGAAACACGTTTAATGTTATGTAATTTTTTTTTATATATTGCGTATGTTATTTAAATCATTAAGATTTATAATAAAAAATGTCAATATATATGATTTGAGATTATGAACATCTATTTTCTTTTAAATAAAATATGGAAACACAATATCATGTAAATATAACTAGCATAATTGATAACATAATTTTGAATAACTTCACTAATTAAGCAGAAAAACGCTGAAATAAGTTTTAAAAAGCCTAATGAAGAAAATATGCATACCCTAATACCATAATACCATAACCTAATATATACATAAATTTAATGGCTCTTCACCCCAAAGGAGTGTTCTAGACAAACCATAACCTAATACCATACCCTAATACCATACCCTAATACCATACCCTAATACCATACTCTAATACCATAACCTAATGTCATAATACCATAATTTAATACATTTTGGGAGGTAGGTACCGCCAGCCCCGGAACCATTCATCAGATAACCAACACCTATGCTCTAGGTCACCCCTTGACTTAGTTAGGTTGATTTAGCAGGGATGCACGGGTTTATGAGGTGAGGTTTGTCCAGGACTTGATAACGGATGCATTTTCCCACCAACTGCATGATATACATAAATATATATACATATACATATATACATACATCTTTCATACTTTAAACATGTATAAATATTTAATTCATATGTTAACACTAGACCTCACATACTAACTATATACCATTGGTCGCCACGAGACAGGCAGTCGCCTAGTGTGGTAATTTAATGTATCACATGTAAGAAAATGTATTATTGTATTATCATGTATTCTATAAATAAATAAATAAATAAATATGTGGGATCGGGTGAGGCCGGTTGAGGGAGACACTTCCCACCAACTGTATGACAGGTGGGATCGGGTGAGGCCGGTTAAGGGAGACACTTCCTACCAACTGCATGACAGATGGAATCGGGTGAGGCCGGTTGAGGGAGACACTTCCCACCAACTGCATGACAGGTGGGATCGGGTAAGGCCGGTTGAGGGAGACACTTCCCACCAACTGCATGACAGGTGGGATCGGGTGAGGCCGGTTGAGGGAGACACTTCCCACCAACTGCATGACAGGTGGGATCGGGTGAGGCCGGTTGAGGGAGACACTTCCCACCAACTGCATGACAGGTGGGATCGGGTGAGGCCGGTTGAGGAAGACACTTCCCACCAACTGCATGACAGGTGGGATCGGGTGAGGCCGGTTGAGGGAGACACTTCCCACCAACTGCATGACAGGTGGGATCGGGTGAGGCCGGTTGAGGGAGACACTTCCCACCAACTGCATGACAGGTGGGATCGGGTGAGGCCGGTTGAGGAAGACACTTCCCACCAACTGCATGACAGGTGGGATCGGGTGAGGCCGGTTGAGGGAGACACTTCCCACCAACTGCATGACAGGTGGGATCGGGTGAGGCCGGTTGAGGGAGACACTTCCCACCAACTGCATGACAGGTGGGATCGGGTGAGGCCGGTTGAGGGAGACACTTCCCACCAACTGCATGACAGGTGGGATCGGGTGAGGCCGGTTGAGGAAGACACTTCCCACCAACTGCATGACAGGTGAGATCGGGTGAGGCCGGTTGAGGGAGACACTTCCCACCAACTGCATGACAGGTGGGATCGGGTGAGGCCGGTTGAGGGAGACACTTCCCACCAACTGCATGACAGGTGGGATCGGGTGAGGCCGGTTGAGGGAGACACTTCCCACCAACTGCATGACAGGTGGGATCGGGTGAGGCCGGTTGAGGGAGACACTTCCCACCAACTGCATGACAGGTGGGATCGGGTGAGGCCGGTTGAGGGAGACACTTCCCACCAACTGCATGACAGGTGGGATCGGGTAAGGCCGGTTGAGGCAGACACTTTTTGACGTCTTCAGTCGCACTCTTTCAACCCATCGACTTGCACCGCAGTGGGAGGGATGATACGTCACTCCTGGACATACTGTCCCCCAAATTCCTACCCACCCCTCATACGTTTATCTTTACATAACTTCCTATCCTTCCGTTCCTTAAAAAGAGCCTCCACACAACATCCCTAAAGATGACATGATCTCGTGTGTGGGGTTGAAAAAAAAAAACCTACTATATACACCCTTTAATAGTTGAGCAATACGTTTAAAATAGTTTTGCCAGCTCAGAAATCCAAGAAATAAATCATGCAATAAAAGACTTTAAATCTGTGATTTCCCAGGGGAACGAATCGTAAAACGTTACGTCAATTTAGTTCGTGCCTTGAATGCCTTTTGAATGAGCGAATTTTTTCCATTTTGAAAATACCTTTAGATGACCTCCAAATTCGGACTGACAACTGGAATTTTGGAATTTGAAGTACGAGCAGGAATATCCAAGGCTTATTAGCTAACAGAGGCATGCCATCACTTTTTCCGATGTTTGCAATTTTCGGGAATATATTTAATTGTTTCTGGATAGTATTTTAGCAACATAAAATCTGTTTTTATTTATAGAAAAAAACCCTCCTTCGGATTGATAAAATATTCAAGAATGTTTTTTCAATGCCTTTTGTTCATTTTTACGATAAGATTTTTACGTCTTTCATTTTGCATTTTTTGCATAATATGATAAAAACATGAACTCTGTGCCGGAAAACAATGGGTAATGTAAGAAAGAGTTATAAATATCCTAAACGGGAGAATTCGTCAGTAAAGTAGTCAAGGTATGGGTGAGCACTTTTGGTAAGTTGGGATTGTCGACAAATCGTTGAAGAATGATGTTTCTGAAAAAGATGAATAACGTACGATGATGTGCTAAATGAACCATAAAAATACAAACACAAAAATTTGCACACTTGGGTGAACAAAATGTTCTTCGTTTTTATAACAAATACGATTGAGCGCTCACAACAGAGAGTACGATAAAACGTACAATTCTACCAGAACATAATGGAACCGATATTTTCTCGGAAAACCTGATAAATGATTGATATTCTTTTGATGACGAGAATATCAACAGTACCGTGGCGACTTCCCAACAACTTTTGCAGCTTCTGTGAAAGTTAGGCAAAAGTTTACTTTGCGGCGCATAAATTCTATATTTGCTGACTTTGTGGATGCATTATTCAAACCGATTTTTTACTAGGCGAACGACTTTTAAAGAAAACGACGAAAAAGCGAATGACTTCTTAAAAACAAAAAATATTTATTCATGGGTTACTTAGTTAAGTCACAACTAGAAAACAAACTGTTAGCGAGTTTGTCACCACGCCTATGTATTTGAACAGAGAATAAATAACATTAAAAAAATAATTGAGAATATCTCTATTTACAACTACTTTCGAGAGGGTACACGGAATCCACTGTCAGGGGTGGAGTAATAAATGTTTTTTTACATATATGCATTTCGTACTAGGGTCCCAACTGTCTGGAACTCATGGGACTATGGCATCTACAAATAGAGTATGTGAAGCTGAAGAAGGGAGGGGAAGAAAACATGGCAAAAGCCATTTCATGCTGAATGTTGATCTTTCTCTTGGACGATGCAGTGCCGAGAACATCTACAACTCTGGAAATGTGATTATAGATGATTACTCGTATTTGTACTCTACACCCGATAAGGTAAGCTGTACAACAAAAAAAAAACAAATTCACTAGTGATTCGGTTCATACAAAACGGTCCAGTTAATAAACTTCTATAAATATCAAGCACGTTTCGTTTTGTCGCTTTCTTCTTGTTACGCTGAATTGTCGGCCTAGGATAAGGGTCTATTAGACCTTAGACCAGCAATATTTATGTAAATTTGGGTCCAGTGAACTGAATTTGTCACAATTTCCGGCGCTTTTCCACCCCCGGAAATGCAGCGCTGCATAGCAAGCAATTTTCTTCCTGAAAACTGCTTCCACGTAAGACATGATTTCCTTAAATCACTCTTCGATCACAATCCAAGGTAATAATATTCACTGTAACATGATATAAAAGCCACGATCTTATAATATTATTTATTCCCTTGTGCTTTCACCCATCAATGGTGTTATTTGCCAATAAGTATGTAATTATTTAAGAGAATCGGTTCGTTTTAGATACCTATATTAAAATGATTTGAAGGTAAGTTTACGTTGCAATGAATGTGATATTGATTTTAAAATTGTAGGTCACAACTAGAACGCCCGGGAGAGTGGAATTTATTACATGGATTTAAAAATCATGCCAATATTTAGCCTATTATGTAAGTTCTTTCTTTGGAAATTGAGAGTATACTTTAATTAATAACTTAATTGGCCGCCACTGGAAGCTATCATAACTCAAATGAAGCACATTATGATTGTTACATGTAACGATAAATCAGAACGGTTAAGGAATAATTTTAATGTTTTAATTAATAGAGTGAGCGAACGAGGGAATGTATAATTTTATTTGATTAGTGAAAATAATATTAGCGATATTTAAACAAAACATGATACAAAAAATTCAGAAAACGTTACAGGCGCATCTAGGATTGGAACCCAAAACAATGAATATGACGTCGGTAGTTATTCGAAGTTAAATATGACCGAGACAAAATAGAGCCCCATTAGCTCTGTTGGCGCAGCAGCGCCAAAATAACACATATTCCCACGAGAAATGTGTTTATTAAATCAATTCAAGGACTCAATATTGTTGAAGTTATTTGAACAGATTACGGAACGCCCGTATCCGCTTCAATTTAAATGGTATTTATCCGTTTTAGCTAAAGAAATAAAAATTCATTCGCAAAATGAAAAAACATTTATTACAAACGAAGGATATGTATTTTTTTCATGTTTGGTTAAGAACTTTTGAATGAAATCGCGTAGCAAAGCGTGTTTACGTACCTAATTTAAAAACTCAAGCAGCGATCAAAAACTTAAACGTATATTCATTTTAACCGCGTTACGTTAGGTATGACTGAAAAAAATTAAAGGCTCAACTCATTTTTAAAAGCCGAAAAATTCATAATGCATTAAATTATGGCAGCCGCACGTTAAAAATTAATTGCGAAAACTCGGCCGGTTTTTAACATGAAATTAAAAAGCTCCGGTCTGGCTTCGAATCCGGGGGGAGGAAGGGAGAAGTATTTTAATGCTACCTTCTGGTGGAAAGGGAGACTTTTTCGGAGCTTTTATGGGGGAAATAGGCTGTTCAATTTGGCTGCACAGATCTCATGGTAATGGCATCCAAAGTACATAATGGATCAAATATCTTAAAAGATATCTGTGAAATATTTGACAATGTAGTTTTTACTGCGTGTTTCGGATAGATATGTGCTAAAATGTTATAATGTACGGTTTTCGTAAGACTTGCGAGTATTACTGTTCGAGACTTTACTCGGATTTCGTAAAATTGGCCCCTAAAGAGCTTTGAGTCACGCTCTTCTGTTTCTCAAAATAACTAAGGCGAGGAAGAAAGTACCCAACTAAAGAGTTTTTACAGGTAATATGTAAAAAAATATAAAGACATCTTTATAAAAGCGTATGACATGTGAGCTTTATATAAAAATGTATTTATAATGAACGCTTTCAATTATTTTGCATTGACTTTTTGATAACTTTCATGTTCTTAGGAAGGTGAATTTAAAGTATATGTAATATTCTGTTGGGAAGTAAAAGCTTCACAGATGCACTCATAGAGGTCAGTACATAGAGCTTGCTTGGAAGACCGCAAGATGGCAGCTAGTAGCCAGTAGTCGCTAGGACCAGTAAGAATGCTCCCATACAAACTTGGTGTTTTCAGATCTCATTTAGCCAGCTTCTAGTTAGGTCGACTATCGAGTCACCATTTTAATACGCGAAGTATTAATAAATCCCTGATTTAACACAAAGAACCAATTATTTAAAATCTCCTTCTACGACGAGTTGGAGAACTGTTTGTAGGAACACAACATATTCTAAAGTAAAAGTAACATTCTTTCACCAATAAAACGTGTAATTTTAATACTTCCTTTCATAAGTATCGATTTCAAAAACGGCCTTCTTTAAACGGCCCGTGATTGGTTGACCAAATCATGACGTTACGGCCGTCGACTTTCAGAGGTTTGTCGCCGTGTTACCGTCAAACGTCTAAACATGGTTAGTGATTTTTGATGGTATTATTTCATTTTTGAGATACTTGTGTTATGTTCTTATAGTTTAGTATAATATTGTGTAGCTGTAATAATGGACAGTGGTTCATTACGGGCGCAATCCGACAACATGCCTAAAATAGACGCTGTAATAAGTAACATAAATTTACTAAGCGCTGTGTAAGGTAAGAAAAACATAACGTATAATGTTTTATTATTACAAAATATTGTAACACTTCAAATTATAACAGTAGGTATGCAAAATTGTATAATGTTTTTTTTCCTAATTATTCTATTATTATTAATTATTCTCCATAACTTTTTAAAACGTCAACTTTTATGGTCACGCATCATTTAAACACCTTATTCGAAGTTTGTCTTATAATATTTGTACACATAGGTACCAAACAATACCTGTTTCGCAAATGAGAAGACATCATAAAAATTGTGACGACATAAATCGAACACACACCAATAAACACCAACTACAACTTACAAACTGTCTACAGTCACCTACAGCGGCGATCGCAAGATATTGGGTGAAATCACAGAGCTAAGAGGTGAGAAAATATCATTTTGGCTGCATTTTAAAAATGCGTAATTTAAATCGTTGTACAAAATTAAATAAAAATTCAGTTATCATCGTAATTTTTTAACAAATTTTTTTAATAAACAAAACTGTGAAAATAACCTATTGTGTTGGTTGTCACCAATTATTCACATAAGGCCTTTTGACTTGTAGGTCCCAGACAGGTCAGCGAAATTGATTATCTGCTCAAGAAAGAATTCCGATATTTTAAAACATTTTAACAATCTCACCAGAAGTTGGGAAAATGAGGTTACTTCGGGCACGTCCACAACATACTGTGAATGCTATAATCTCACTAGCTCCATGCAATGTAACCTCTATTTATGGCCTTAAAAAGTAAATTATTTTCCCATATACACGGAACTGTTAAAATAACGTACGTTCTGTTCGTGTACCTATTGCATTTAACTGTACGGAACTGTCAGAGGTTTCAGAAATTGTTTGTCGAGTTGAGTCGAGTATTATTTATAGTACATCCGATTTACATGTCCGCCTCATGTGAAAAAAAGTTTAGTCGCAAAAACCGGGAAATGTGTGTATAGACTCCATGGACAAACTGGGGCAGGAATCCGCCTGGTAGTTAGTTGTTAGGAAAATGGCCACTGACTTCGAATAGAAACTTTGTCCAGTAGTAGACATGTATAGTATGGTGGGGAGTGGACACCGGATGGTGGCTTACGGCGTTGTGAAACGCAGTACACGTGGTGCCATATTATGACATAACAGTAAGTTAGGCAGGTAACTACGTGGTATCAGGGTAAATGTGGAAATGTTTGAAGTGTGATTTTTCAAGAAAATAAAATACAGGGTTTTCCAATAAAAGGTGTTATTTTGAATATTTTGAAAATGAGGCTGGAGCAACAGTTACGGTGAATGGATTGCGCTATCGAGAGATGATTAATGATTTTTTATGGCCGGAATTGGATGGTATTGATCTGGACAACGTTTAATTTCAACAAGACGGCGCTACGTGCCACACAAGCAACGAAACCATTGATCTTTTACGATTGAATAACAAAATAACACCTCTTATTGGAAAACCCTATATATTCCCACGTTCTGGAGACGTTAGATTCTAAGAAAAATTATATTAATTTGGTGGTTTTTTCGCTGGTAACGTAATTTCTATCAGGGGCTATAGCCCTTTGAAATATACACTTTACCGTCCATAAAACAAGACGATACGCAATATTATATTATTTGTATTATAATCCTGATAAACTTTTAGTAAATTACGAATACCAAGGCAAATCTTTTTGCATTTGCTTTGATAATATATCACGACGAAATGCAAAAATATTATTATTTTCAAGTACACGTGTTGCGAAATCATGATAATACATTGGTTATTTACTAAAATTTTATCAGGAAACCTGTTAATTCATTCGGACCTGCAATCCCGTTTTAAACCGGAATTACCAATAATTTCAAGAGATTCTTAATTAATTAGCAATAGTCATTTTTTTCCATGTAGCATCAAGGTAGGCACTTAGTTTTTTTTCAGTTTTTCTATTTATGGAGGTCTTTAAATGTTAAAAAGAAAAAAAGGAAAATAAAAAGAAAAACTCTATTTTAATCATGTATTATGTTTGTATTTGATATTGTTTTCTTCATTCAACATTTAAAAGACACAATTTTAAATTCCTTATTCACATAACTAGTCTAGAAGTAATGGTAGCTCTTTTACGCGAGATTTCCGTAACAATAGTAGCTGCATTTATCGTTTTGCTGCAGTAAACTGTTGTCAAATAACGTTTTCTAGTAGACCCTCATTGCCTTGTACAACACTGTTTTATCTGTAGTAAGAAAATAAATGTTTTAGTATCGTGTACCATTTTGAACAGATCAAACATAAAATATAGGAATATCTAACTATTCTCAATTAAAAATTATTTTATATTATTAAAAACTAACTAAACTTTCTTTGTAGCTCGAAAATAATTGATTACTAAAGACACTATTGAATTCACTATATCACAGACCAACCGGTAAGCATTAACCCGGGCTTTGCGGATTCGATTCTCTACTAGTTTAGTTTTTCATCATTACATCGGCCACGTGCTCCACATATAATGATGTAAGTGAGTGAATTTTAATGCTTACCGGTTGGTCCGTGATGTAGTAACTTCAATAGTGTCCTTAGTAATCAATATTGAAGTCACTATATCACGGACCAACCGGTAAGCATTAACCCGGGCTTTGCGGATTCGATTCTCTACTAGTTTAGTATTTCATCATTACATCGGCCACGTGCTCCACATATAATGATGTAAGTGAGTGAATTTTAATGGTTACCGGTTGGTCCGTGATGTAGTGACTTCAATAGTGTCCTTAGTAATCAATATTGAAGTCACTATATCACGGACCAACCGGTAAGCATTAACCCGGGCTTTTCAGATTCGATTCTCTACTAGTTTAGTATTTCATCATTACATCGGCCACGTGCTCCACATATAATGATGTAAGTGAGTGAATTTTAATGCTTACCGGTTGGTCCGTGATGTAGTGACTTCAATAGTGTCCTTAGTAATCAATATTGAAGTCACTATATCACGGACCAACCGGTAAGCATTAACCCGGGCTTTGCAGATTCGATTCTCTACTAGTTTAGTATTTCATCATTACATCGGCCACGTGCTCCACATATAATGATGTAAGTCAGTGAATTTTAAATATTCAGAGATTATTTGTAGCCCGGGAATGCTGTATATCAAAATTTAAAAAAAAACTATTTTCTCTAGACAATTTATACATTTTAAGAATTTTTGGGGATCGATGGTGAGGCACGAAATGAAAGAAGGTTGTGAAGGTCACATGTGTTTATTGGTGAGTCAGTGTAGCCGTAACGAGGAGATGATGTAGGACAGAAGAATACACCGGAAGCTGGCTGTGATGTGCTGGCAGGTCAAGCGCGGGTCAGTGAGTCGACGCCGGGCGCTGGTGACCGGGACTCGATGTAGGTCAGGCACTGGCGAAGAACGTAGGTCTTCAGGCACTCCAGTGCTGACGAGACGGCCGAAGGTGCGACGGACCTTGTGGGCAGTTGAACGGGAACGGCGTGACCAGTGAGGATGCTGCGTGTCCTCGTGGTGGTCATGGTTGCGTGGAAGAAGCGCTGGTCAGAGACGCTGGAACCAGGGCGCTTGTAATCCGAGTAGCGCTGGCCGCGGACGTGGCCGAGGCGCTATGATGATGTCCCGATAGAGTCCATGATGATAGGGGCGAAGCCGGGTACGTGTCCTTCGCGGGGCGCGGGACGCGCCGATCGTCACTCGTGAGATTTATCCACTGGCGGCAGATTGATAACTGATGACTGACTGACTGACTCGCTGCGTCGGGCTTATTTATACTTCTCGGCCGACGGCGGCAGTAGGTAGGTGGATGGCAACTAAATCGAAGACACTCGCTCGATCTGGATCATTCGCGAACTTTCGACGGCTTGGCAATTATGCCTAGGCCGTAGGCTTGAACCTTCTGGCGAGTTCTCGTAGTATTCGAGACGGACTGCGGTGTTATTGTCATCAATAGGCAGGTAGGTACTTGAAGTACGTAGATTACTTTGTTTACGATTTAACGATGCAAGTACATAATTCGGGAGTAGATACTAAGTAGGTCGAACGGTTTATTATTAATTATTCAATGGATTAATATCGACGCTACAGACACCCCCTTCCCAGCAGCTTTGCTGAGGGCTGCGATAGAAGAAATAGCTCGGAGACGAATGTCTTTTAAACTGTGACACTTCATAAAAAAAAAAAAAATTTTGCAAAACACATGTTCACAACACAGGCTAAAGATTCACTCAGATAACCATGGTGGCACTACTATCCGCGCTTGTGCGGAGATGGTCTGGTGCGTGATGCTCCGTGATGCCTTAACTGATCACCCATTTTGAGACGGGGCTGCAGAATCATGTCGGGCTGCAGATCACGTCGGGCTGCAGATCACGTCGGGCTGCAGATCACGTCGGGCTGCAGATCACGTCGGGGTCACCACTTTGGGGATCGATGGTGAGGCACGAAATGAAAGAAGGTTGTGAAGGTCACATGTGTTTTATTGGTGAGTCAGTTGCCGTGACGAGGAGATGATGTAGGACAAATGTAGAATACTCCGGTTGCTGCTGTGATGTGTTGGCAGGTCAAGCGCGGGTCAGTGAGTCGACGCCGGGCGCTGGTGACCGGGACTCGATGGAGGTCAGGCACTGGCGAAGAACGTAGGTCTTCAGGCACTCCAGTGCTGACGAGACGGCCGAAGGTGCGACGGACCTTGTGGGCAGTTGAACGGGAACGGCGTGACCAGTGAGGATGCTGCGTGTCCTCGTGGTGGTCATGGTTGCGTGGAAGAAGCGCTGGTCAGAGACGCTGGAACCAGGGCGCTTGTAATCCGAGTAGCGCTGGCCGCGGACGTGGCCGAGGCGCTATGATGATGTCCCGATAGAGTCCATGATGATAGGGGCGAAGCCGGGTACGTGTCCCTCGCGCTAGTAAGAAGAACGCGGGTCTTCACTCGTTGAGCCTTGTAGACTGGCGGCAAAATTATGACTGACTGACTGACTCGCTGCGTCGGGCTTATTTATACTTCTCGGCCGACGGCGGCAGTAGGTAGGTGGATGGCAACTAAATCGAAGACACTCGCTCGATCTGGATCATTCGCGAACTTTCGACGGCTTGGCAATTATGCCTAGGCCGTAGGCTCGAACCTTCTGGCGAGTTCTCGTAGTATTCGAGACGGACTGCGGTGTTATTGTCATCAATAGGCAGGTAGGTACTTGAAGTACGTAGATTACTTTGTTTACGATTTAACGATGCAAGTACATAATTCGGGAGTAGATACTAAGTAGGTCGAACGGTTTATTATTAATTATTCAATGGATTAATATCGACGCTACAAATTTTTATATCTTTTAATGTGAATACCACACAAGAGTCTGTACTACTCCCAACTATCTTGAACCAGCGAGACTATGGCATCCCTAATTGGGTTATGTTGTGAGGTTGAAGGTAGTTGGGAGGGGGAGAGGAAGGTGGGGAAGTACCCGGCTATTCAGATCTGGCCACTAAGCACGGCTTAAGCCATTTCAAACAACCTTTCAATTCTGAATGGTGGACTTACATGAGAGCGATACTGAGAATATCTTCCACTATGGAACGTGCCGCAAATATACTATTTATTATTTAATTGGAAATAACACAAATTAATCCAATAATATTTACTTGCGCACGCCGGTATTTGAACCCGCGACCTCACTCCTCGACCACGGAGATCGTCAGAATGGAATACTACTAATCGATCAATAATACAAATTATTAATACTATATTATTAAAAAAATTGTATATAAAGATGCAAAAGTCGGTCATTTTGAATACATGTAGGATAACGAAAGATTTTTTAAATATTTATGTTGAGGGATCAGTAGGATTTGTAGGCCCTGTTAGGAGTTCTACCGAGCCGAACCCTCTGATATGAAAATATCTGGAGTCAGTGAATTATTTTCCCATTTGATCTTCTGGTGTTGTTCTTTTATTGTTTAGTTTTTCCTGTGGGGAAGATTTAACCCGAACATAAAATCGGAATGATTTTATTTAAATTGAACGCTTCATCTGTAAGATTGCAACTTGGAGTACTTGCTTCGCCGCCCCTCATTTGCCCCCTTATTTGCCCTCAAAGCCACCACCGCCCCCCTGGATCTCACCAACGCCCCCAGAGGAGTGATACCGCCCCCATTGAGAATCACTGGTCTAGCGTATGATATTACACCAGAGCACAATAAAATACGAGACTTTTCAAACACGATTGGTTTAGTGTCGAAAACGCTTACAACCGTTGACAATGCCTGTTTCTTTCTCCGCATGTTTCTATATATTAGATTGTTATGTAAAATACATTTCAAGTTAGAAACATCTGTCAAACGAACAGTATTAATGTTAAAAATAAGATTAGGTGCTAAGAAATCTGACAACAGTCTCTCCATTTTTCTTTCGTGCGAAAATGTTGTTTTTTGTTATGATGGGCTTGAAATATTGTCACTCTGTCAGACACTTCAATTTATTGTATTTTACCACGAATATTGTCAATTTGCATATAAGAGATAAACAAATATCAAAGAAGATAAAACCGACAAAACAAGACAGTGATTTTCAACACTTCAATGACAGGCTTTAAGGTGCAAATGAATTATTAAAAAAAAACTGAAACAGGAAAAATCAAACGTCATATAGGTGTATAGATACCTACTTACGCGTAATTAAAAAACGGTCAAAAAAGTTTGAATTTTATTTTGTAAAGTTGAAAACGTTTTAAATTATATACAAGAGTTAGAAGAGTTTTTACTGATAATTTTTATTGAAAATTATAATTGACAGCCCTGAATTATTGGCATTAATTTATATGAATGTACCTGCGAGACAAACTCGAAGCAAATACACTAAATGTAACAATAACCACAATACTAACTGTCTATTTACTCACCAATTCCAAGAATTCATCACCTTTTAAAGAAACGCTGTGAACTTATGAGTATTTTTACTCGGGAGATATTTTCAATTTGTAGTGATATTTCAGGCGACCAATTATTGCTTATAATTATTTATTATCCTTTATGCTATGCATAAAACCGTGTCTTCTTTATCATTTAAAATAATAATATTTGACAAGTCAAAATATTTCACCAACAAATGTAGATATAATATGTCTCGACGCCATCTAGTGGGAAATTTAGCACTAACAAAGCCTTTCCTAAAAAAATAAAGTTGGTTGTTTACAGGTGAAAAAATATAATAATCAATAATTGTTGATTGAGGTACTAGTACATATAGAATTATTTGGCGGATTACGTGGTTCAGAGCAACTGACCGGACATCAGAAGATGCGGGTTCAATTCCCGTAGGCGGCATTTATTTTTACTCGGGAGATATTTTCAATTTGTAGTTATGTTTCAGGCGACTAATTAATGCTTAAAATTATTTGATATGTTTGGTGTTAATGATTTTGTGGTTTTCAAAAGGCAACTTATTTCAGACCTATTTACTCGTTATTATCTTTTATTTTTTTAAATCTTGTCTCTGTACTTTCCTACGAGTACTTAGCACACTTCTTTTTAGTTTTATTTGCTTTTAACAATGACTGTGCACATGTACGAACATACTTTATTAAAATATTATACTTTGATTTATCTACCATTTCAGGTCCTATTATTTAAATTCGATATTAATTACAGCATTGGTATTTTGCCATTACGTATTAATTAGTTTAGTTCTATAGATACAACTGATATTATTTTTCTTATGTTTAATTCTCCTTTTTTCAAATATTAGTATATAGGAGTAAAATATTTTCCTGCTTTCAGTTTTACTGGTTTTCAAAAAACATGAATAATTGTATGCATATACGAATGTACAATGAACATACTTACTTTACATTTGACACTTTAATTTATTTACAATATCAGGTGTTTTTTTTGGATTTGATTTTAATCATTTTATTAGTATTTGATTTTTTTATATAGTTATGATATTATCAATGTATCCTGTTACACTTACATACATACATTGATAATTTTCCTTGTAAAAGCTCGCTACGACGATAGTGAAAAATAAATTAATAAAATAAAAAAATCTTTCTAGGGACTTACGACTTAATTAGGCGCATGTTCATGTTACGTCAAGTATCTACGAAAATGATTTTCTTACTTATTTGAATGCGAGAATTTTAAATCTTTTAGAAATCTCTTTTCCACATAATATTTTCCCAGCAATTTTTTTACCGTTTTTATAAATCTGCCATTTGCTTACATTACCTAAAAATCGAATTCATTTTATTTAGTTGTAAACTTATCACACTTGAATTTATATTATTACTAAAATAAATGATAAAACGTTTAACGGCCAACAAAGTTCATCAACAGAAACATGATCACTCTACAAGAAGAAAAAATGATTTAAGATTTCCCTTTCAAAAGAAGTAAAAAATAGAACTTATTACTGTATAAAGCGGTGAAGATCTTCCAAGAAATGCCGACCAAAATAAAATAATATGAAAATATATTAAAATTTAAAAAATATGTGAAGCGTGTTTTTTAATTTTTGTAATATAAAATCTGAAATATTGTACTTAGGTTGTAACTTTATTGTACTTAAAGTTTTTTTTAATGTAATACATATTTTTATTAATCGATGTATTTAATTATTTTTTTTGGTTATCTGAGGATTAATCCTTCCTCCCCAGGAACTCGAGTCAACCGCGCTAATAACCTTATCCCAAATAGGTTTGGGACCGACATTTGTTTCGTGTATTAACTGCTCTAATGTTATCCAATTTCAGAGAATTGCTTATATGACCGCATGTATATGCGTAATTGCCACCTAAAGTAAATTGAAATTTCATTGACAACGAGTCTTTCCGATGAGTTTCAGCTCGATCAGGTGTCGGGAAGTGGGTTAATTTAAGCTTACGAAATTCCACTTCATTCCTACATTCATTCAAGAAAACAAAAGTGAAATTCAAATAGATTTATTTATTGAAAATTAAATTGCTTTGTAATTTTCGCAATAAAAATGTTTTTCAATGATCTTTTTCTGAAGGTAATTTTTTTAAGTTTTGTCGGTGCCACAAACAAGATTCGATGCAAACACATTTATCTTAGTCTTTTCCAAAAATGTCTCCATTTTGAAACACCCAAAGTATATGTAGATAATATGTGACATAGAGAATGTATACAATTTACAAACGTTGCATATTTGTATATAAATATTTAGCGGCGTAAGCGGTATATTCCACGCTACACGTAATACGTGTCAACCCACACAGCCTCCAGATTGTCCCACAAAGTGGTTGTTTGTGGCTTCGCTGAGATTAAAACTAATTGAATATCGTGGAAAGCTTTGTTTTGGAACAAGCCCTTAAACACTATTCTACAAAGCGAATTAAAAACGTACCCTAATAAAAAAAGAAAGGGATTATTTTAAATGACGCTGATCCTTACTTCGGTTAGACTTTTTGATTAAGTGTCGTTACACTTGTTTCAACCAACAGAGGTACTTGTTTCAGTGTAGTTAGAATGTTTAATAGTTTATTTTCACAAAAATTTGTGTGGGTACTATTAATTAGGGACACGAAAAGTTTTAAGCAGTTTGTTGTTAGGGTTGAATTCCTTTAATAGTATGTTGTGTCCTTAACTTCGTGTTATTTAAAGGTTGTGTACTTGTCAGTGGCGTGCCGATAATAATCGGATAATTATTTGTTTATTTAACTTTACTATACTCGTTTTATAACCAGGTTGTCGCCTTTTGAAAAAAAGGTGAATAACACAACAAAGTCCCAATTGCTCACAACCGTCTGGAGCCAATGAGAATATGGCATGATAATGGGAAGATGGCGAGTAAGTACCTGGCTATTTATACCTGGTCACAAAACACGGCTAAAGCCATTTCAAGCAACGTTTCAATTCTGAAAGATGGTCTTTCACCAGACCGATGCAGAGAGTATCTTCCACTCTGGATCAAGCCGCAATGATATGGATAATTAGAGTTTTTTAATGAATTAATTAGGAACAAAATAAATTCATTAGATTAAATTTATTTGCGCACCCAGGGATTTGAACCTGTGACCTCCGGATTGAGAGCCTTACCTCTAGATCAAGAGCCTTAGCTTTCGACCAAGGAGGCCGAGTTAATAAAATTTCATTTAAAAAAAACTCCATTTGATATATCCTTGATTACGCTTATAAAATTGAACACAAATTTATGAACGGTTTTAACAAATGATAGAAAAAATATTTCTATTTTTGAGACCGATAATTCGTGGTGGAATTCCATTATAATATATTATAATAAAACAAATAAAAAACTTTATTCCACTTAATTTTATTTTGACCGTAACCGGTTTCAGCTCGTCAAAGCCATCTTCAGACTGGTACACAAAATTCTTAGTCTACGGTTTATATACACAACATATGGGGGAGGGGGGAGAGGGGTAGTTTATAGGGTTTTAATCAATTTTATTTGTTACTAAGTCGTTTAAGATTGTGGAATTTCTAAACATTTGGTAATTCCAGTAAGCTAATTACCTTGGGTTTGTAGTTCATTTCAATATTTATTAGGGAAAAAACCTCACAGGTAATATGCATTAGACATAATTTTATTGTCAAATCATTATTTATGATGGGATTATATTTGCTTTTTGAAAAGATACATGTTTACATTTGAGAAATTATTATAGGAATTAAGAAAGTAGGGACTTAGCAACTGATACTAATAGCTTATTAATTACAAAGTTACTTATTGAAGGGGTACATGTTTACATTGAAGTAGGGATGGTCTAACCTAACTACATATTTTAATGTCGAAATTATTATGAAAATTACAATGGATACAAGAGCGGAGACTTGGCAAATGATTCTAATTGTTTATTCATTACAAAGTTAGGGTCTATTTTATTAATTAAGCGAGTAATTTCTAAAGATTCTAATCTATCAAGCTTGTGGCCTTTATTGCAAGTATGGAGGACTTTAACATCTCTGTCTTTATCAAACGAGTGTTTGTTTTCTAATAAATGTGATGCTACATTTGACAATTCGCCTTTATTATTTACCCAATTTGTAAAATGTTCTTTAATACGGGTTTTGAAAGATCTCCCTGTTTGACCAACGTAATATGCTGGGCAGTTGGCGCAGTTCACTTGGTAAACGCCTGAGTTCTCGAGTTTTTCTCTTTTATCTTTGTTGTTAATTAAAATTCTACCTAGAGAGTTTACATTATAAAAAGCTGTTTTGCATTTATCATTATTGGTTAATCTAGATATTTTTGTTGATATTTCACCAATATAAGGGATTTTAACCCATTGTTTATTACTATCTTTTTCATTTTTATTTTCAAGGCCTTGTGAAATGATTGTTAATGTAAGTTTTTTATCCTTTTTCTCTATTAGCCTATCAATAGTTTCGCTTTTGTATCCGTTGTTATTGGCGATAGTTTTAATAATATTTAATTCATTATTATAATTTATATAATTCAAAGGCACGTGTAAAAGTCTGTGAATGAGTGAATAAAATACTGATAATTTATGTGAAATGTGGTGTCTAGATGTATTGTGTATGATATTATCACTATATGTAGGTTTTCTATAAATTGAAAATTCTAATTTATTGTTAATGATTTCGATACCTATGTCGAGAAAGTTAATCTTATTACCCCCCATTTCCATTGTGAACTGGATTGATTTGTTAATTTTATTGATTTCTTTTAGAAAAATATCTAATTGTCTGTTTGTTCCTGTCCAGATAATCAGAATGTCATCTACATATCTACGGTAGAAGGCGACTTTATTAAACGATTTTAGTTTTTCGATGGATTCTTCGATATAATCCATGAAGAATTCAGCTAAGACCGGTGAAATCGGGCTCCCCATAGCTAACCCACTAGATTGGATGTAATAGTTATTATTAAATCTAAAGAAATTTTGTTCAATGCATGTATTTAGTAATCTTGTTATTTCGTTACGTTTTATTAAATTAATGTTTATTTTTTCCATGTAATTATTAATAATTATTTTTAATTCGTTTGTTGGTATGTTTGAGAACAAACTTACAACATCAAATGAAACTAAGGTAGCATTATTGGGAACTTTGATGTCTTTAATGAGGTCTATAAGTTGTAGGGAATTTATTATTCCGTATTTTGGTTTAAAATTAAGAGTATTTTTTATAATATTATTTCCAAATTTTGCTAATTTATAGGCAGGGGCTGAATTATATGACACTACTGGTCTTACCGGCATATTATTTTTGTGTACTTTTGGCTGTCCATATAGACGTGGGCATTGGGGGTTCATAACAGAAAGGCTATTTTTATGGTATTTATTTTTAATCAAGGTTTGGCATGAATTTAGAATTGTGTTTACGTCTGCTGCAAATTTAGGAGTGGGGTCCTTTTTCAATAAGGTTACATTACTGGTGTCCAGCACATCTTGGACTTTTTCTAAATAATCTGATTTATTTAAGATAACTGTACTGTTACCTTTATCTGCTTTTGAGATAATCAGATTATTTTGTTTGATTTTATTTTTTATTGATTTTACGATACGTGCTTCGCTAGAAAATTTCCCCTCAGTCGTTGCGTTTTTTATTATTTTAGTACATAGGTATTTTTTACCGTAATCTGACGTTGCAATATCTGTATCTATCGCGAGATTCTCAAGATCTTTTAAGTTAAGTGGTAAGTTTGGACAGTATTTTAATCCTTTATTAAGCATTGTTATTTCAGTATCATTAAATTCTACATTAGTGTTGTTTACTACCTGATCGTAAAAGGATGGTATGGGTGAATTAACAGTTTTATCCCTTGTCGTTGAATTTAAGTGTTTTTGTGTCCAGTGTGTTAGTTTTTTAAGTTGTTTTTGGTAAGTTATATGAATTTTATTGTTAACCATAAGGGTGGTGTCATTATAAAGGCAATCAAATTCTACGGGGTGTAGTTGTGATGTGAGTAAAGTGTGTACATAAAATAAATAGTTATTTACATTATCCCGAATGTTGTACCATTTCTTCATCTCCTGTGTGGTCCATGTTCTGCGGGCTGCGGTAACTGCTAGTGTAGCTGCTTTGCTGTTCGTGTTCGTCCTGATGTTGATGTAGTTGGGTATAAGGCCCCGTTTTTTGCACTCTCGATTGAACCACAAATGTTGTGACGCCATCCGTCGTTTAAGAATGAGTTTTTTGTAGAGTCTCTTCAGTGTTGCTGTGTTTGCACTTTTTAATATTTCTATTTTTGAGACCGATAATTCGTGGTGGAATTCCATTATAATATATTATAATAAAACAAATAAAAAACTTTATTCCACTTAATTTTATTTTGACCGTAACCGGTTTCAGCTCGTCAAAGCCATCTTCAGACTGGTACACAAAATTCTTAGTCTACGGTTTATATACACAACATATGGGGGAGGGGGGAGAGGGGTAGTTTATAGGGTTTTAATCAATTTTATTTGTTACTAAGTCGTTTAAGATTGTGGAATTTCTAAACATTTGGTAATTCCAGTAAGCTAATTACCTTGGGTTTGTAGTTCATTTCAATATTTATTAGGGAAAAAACCTCACAGGTAATATGCATTAGACATAATTTTATTGTCAAATCATTATTTATGATGGGATTATATTTGCTTTTTGAAAAGATACATGTTTACATTTGAGAAATTATTATAGGAATTAAGAAAGTAGGGACTTAGCAACTGATACTAATAGCTTATTAATTACAAAGTTACTTATTGAAGGGGTACATGTTTACATTGAAGTAGGGATGGTCTAACCTAACTACATATTTTAATGTCGAAATTATTATGAAAATTACAATGGATACAAGAGCGGAGACTTGGCAAATGATTCTAATTGTTTATTCATTACAAAGTTAGGGTCTATTTTATTAATTAAGCGAGTAATTTCTAAAGATTCTAATCTATCAAGCTTGTGGCCTTTATTGCAAGTATGGAGGACTTTAACATCTCTGTCTTTATCAAACGAGTGTTTGTTTTCTAATAAATGTGATGCTACATTTGACAATTCGCCTTTATTATTTACCCAATTTGTAAAATGTTCTTTAATACGGGTTTTGAAAGATCTCCCTGTTTGACCAACGTAATATGCTGGGCAGTTGGCGCAGTTCACTTGGTAAACGCCTGAGTTCTCGAGTTTTTCTCTTTTATCTTTGTTGTTAATTAAAATTCTACCTAGAGAGTTTACATTATAAAAAGCTGTTTTGCATTTATCATTATTGGTTAATCTAGATATTTTTGTTGATATTTCACCAATATAAGGGATTTTAACCCATTGTTTATTACTATCTTTTTCATTTTTATTTTCAAGGCCTTGTGAAATGATTGTTAATGTAAGTTTTTTATCCTTTTTCTCTATTAGCCTATCAATAGTTTCGCTTTTGTATCCGTTGTTATTGGCGATAGTTTTAATAATATTTAATTCATTATTATAATTTATATAATTCAAAGGCACGTGTAAAAGTCTGTGAATGAGTGAATAAAATACTGATAATTTATGTGAAATGTGGTGTCTAGATGTATTGTGTATGATATTATCACTATATGTAGGTTTTCTATAAATTGAAAATTCTAATTTATTGTTAATGATTTCGATACCTATGTCGAGAAAGTTAATCTTATTACCCCCCATTTCCATTGTGAACTGGATTGATTTGTTAATTTTATTGATTTCTTTTAGAAAAATATCTAATTGTCTGTTTGTTCCTGTCCAGATAATCAGAATGTCATCTACATATCTACGGTAGAAGGCGACTTTATTAAACGATTTTAGTTTTTCGATGGATTCTTCGATATAATCCATGAAGAATTCAGCTAAGACCGGTGAAATCGGGCTCCCCATAGCTAACCCACTAGATTGGATGTAATAGTTATTATTAAATCTAAAGAAATTTTGTTCAATGCATGTATTTAGTAATCTTGTTATTTCGTTACGTTTTATTAAATTAATGTTTATTTTTTCCATGTAATTATTAATAATTATTTTTAATTCGTTTGTTGGTATGTTTGAGAACAAACTTACAACATCAAATGAAACTAAGGTAGCATTATTGGGAACTTTGATGTCTTTAATGAGGTCTATAAGTTGTAGGGAATTTATTATTCCGTATTTTGGTTTAAAATTAAGAGTATTTTTTATAATATTATTTCCAAATTTTGCTAATTTATAGGCAGGGGCTGAATTATATGACACTACTGGTCTTACCGGCATATTATTTTTGTGTACTTTTGGCTGTCCATATAGACGTGGGCATTGGGGGTTCATAACAGAAAGGCTATTTTTATGGTATTTATTTTTAATCAAGGTTTGGCATGAATTTAGAATTGTGTTTACGTCTGCTGCAAATTTAGGAGTGGGGTCCTTTTTCAATAAGGTTACATTACTGGTGTCCAGCACATCTTGGACTTTTTCTAAATAATCTGATTTATTTAAGATAACTGTACTGTTACCTTTATCTGCTTTTGAGATAATCAGATTATTTTGTTTGATTTTATTTTTTATTGATTTTACGATACGTGCTTCGCTAGAAAATTTCCCCTCAGTCGTTGCGTTTTTTATTATTTTAGTACATAGGTATTTTTTACCGTAATCTGACGTTGCAATATCTGTATCTATCGCGAGATTCTCAAGATCTTTTAAGTTAAGTGGTAAGTTTGGACAGTATTTTAATCCTTTATTAAGCATTGTTATTTCAGTATCATTAAATTCTACATTAGTGTTGTTTACTACCTGATCGTAAAAGGATGGTATGGGTGAATTAACAGTTTTATCCCTTGTCGTTGATTTTAAGTGTTTTTGTGTCCAGTGTGTTAGTTTTTTAAGTTGTTTTTGGTAAGTTATATGAATTTTATTGTTAACCATAAGGGTGGTGTCATTATAAAGGCAATCAAATTCTACGGGGTGTAGTTGTGATGTGAGTAAAGTGTGTACATAAAATAAATAGTTATTTACATTATCCCGAATGTTGTACCATTTCTTCATCTCCTGTGTGGTCCATGTTCTGCGGGCTGCGGTAACTGCTAGTGTAGCTGCTTTGCTGTTCGTGTTCGTCCTGATGTTGATGTAGTTGGGTATAAGGCCCCGTTTTTTGCACTCTCGATTGAACCACAAATGTTGTGACGCCATCCGTCGTTTAAGAATGAGTTTTTTGTAGAGTCTCTTCAGTGTTGCTGTGTTTGCACTTTTTAATATTTCTATTTTTGAGACCGATAATTCGTGGTGGAATTCCATTATAATATATTATAATAAAACAAATAAAAAACTTTATTCCACTTAATTTTATTTTGACCGTAACCGGTTTCAGGAACAGGAACAAACAGACAATTAGATATTTTTCTAAAAGAAATCAATAAAATTAACAAATCAATCCAGTTCACAATGGAAATGGGGGGTAATAAGATTAACTTTCTCGACATAGGTATCGAAATCATTAACAATAAATTAGAATTTTCAATTTATAGAAAACCTACATATAGTGATAATATCATACACAATACATCTAGACACCACATTTCACATAAATTATCAGTATTTTATTCACTCATTCACAGACTTTTACACGTGCCTTTGAATTATATAAATTATAATAATGAATTAAATATTATTAAAACTATCGCCAATAACAACGGATACAAAAGCGAAACTATTGATAGGCTAATAGAGAAAAAGGATAAAAAACTTACATTAACAATCATTTCACAAGGCCTTGAAAATAAAAATGAAAAAGATAGTAATAAACAATGGGTTAAAATCCCTTATATTGGTGAAATATCAACAAAAATATCTAGATTAACCAATAATGATAAATGCAAAACAGCTTTTTATAATGTAAACTCTCTAGGTAGAATTTTAATTAACAACAAAGATAAAAGAGAAAAACTCGAGAACTCAGGCGTTTACCAAGTGAACTGCGCCAACTGCCCAGCATATTACGTTGGTCAAACAGGGAGATCTTTCAAAACCCGTATTAAAGAACATTTTACAAATTGGGTAAATAATAAAGGCGAATTGTCAAATGTAGCATCACATTTATTAGAAAACAAACACTCGTTTGATAAAGACAGAGATGTTAAAGTCCTCCATACTTGCAATAAAGGCCACAAGCTTGATAGATTAGAATCTTTAGAAATTACTCGCTTAATTAATAAAATAGACCCTAACTTTGTAATGAATAAACAATTAGAATCATTTGCCAAGTCTCCGCTCTTGTATCCATTGTAATTTTCATAATAATTTCGACATTAAAATATGTAGTTAGGTTAGACCATCCCTACTTCAATGTAAACATGTACCCCTTCAATAAGTAACTTTGTAATTAATAAGCTATTAGTATCAGTTGCTAAGTCCCTACTTTCTTAATTCCTATAATAATTTCTCAAATGTAAACATGTATCTTTTCAAAAAGCAAATATAATCCCATCATAAATAATGATTTGACAATAAAATTATGTCTAATGCATATTACCTGTGAGGTTTTTTCCCTAATAAATATTGAAATGAACTACAAACCCAAGGTAATTAGCTTACTGGAATTACCAAATGTTTAGAAATTCCACAATCTTAAACGACTTAGTAACAAATAAAATTGATTAAAACCCTATAAACTACCCCTCTCCCCCCTCCCCCATATGTTGTGTATATAAACCGTAGACTAAGAATTTTGTGTACCAGTCTGAAGATGGCTTTGACGAGCTGAAACCGGTTACGGTCAAAATAAAATTAAGTGGAATAAAGTTTTTTATTTGTTTTATTATAATATATTATAATGGAATTCCACCACGAATTATCGGTCTCAAAAATAGAAATATTAAAAAGTGCAAACACAGCAACACTGAAGAGACTCTACAAAAAACTCATTCTTAAACGACGGATGGCGTCACAACATTTGTGGTTCAATCGAGAGTGCAAAAAACGGGGCCTTATACCCAACTACATCAACATCAGGACGAACACGAACAGCAAAGCAGCTACACTAGCAGTTACCGCAGCCCGCAGAACATGGACCACACAGGAGATGAAGAAATGGTACAACATTCGGGATAATGTAAATAACTATTTATTTTATGTACACACTTTACTCACATCACAACTACACCCCGTAGAATTTGATTGCCTTTATAATGACACCACCCTTATGGTTAACAATAAAATTCATATAACTTACCAAAAACAACTTAAAAAACTAACACACTGGACACAAAAACACTTAAAATCAACGACAAGGGATAAAACTGTTAATTCACCCATACCATCCTTTTACGATCAGGTAGTAAACAACACTAATGTAGAATTTAATGATACTGAAATAACAATGCTTAATAAAGGATTAAAATACTGTCCAAACTTACCACTTAACTTAAAAGATCTTGAGAATCTCGCGATAGATACAGATATTGCAACGTCAGATTACGGTAAAAAATACCTATGTACTAAAATAATAAAAAACGCAACGACTGAGGGGAAATTTTCTAGCGAAGCACGTATCGTAAAATCAATAAAAAATAAAATCAAACAAAATAATCTGATTATCTCAAAAGCAGATAAAGGTAACAGTACAGTTATCTTAAATAAATCAGATTATTTAGAAAAAGTCCAAGATGTGCTGGACACCAGTAATGTAACCTTATTGAAAAAGGACCCCACTCCTAAATTTGCAGCAGACGTAAACACAATTCTAAATTCATGCCAAACCTTGATTAAAAATAAATACCATAAAAATAGCCTTTCTGTTATGAACCCCCAATGCCCACGTCTATATGGACAGCCAAAAGTACACAAAAATAATATGCCGGTAAGACCAGTAGTGTCATATAATTCAGCCCCTGCCTATAAATTAGCAAAATTTGGAAATAATATTATAAAAAATACTCTTAATTTTAAACCAAAATACGGAATAATAAATTCCCTACAACTTATAGACCTCATTAAAGACATCAAAGTTCCCAATAATGCTACCTTAGTTTCATTTGATGTTGTAAGTTTGTTCTCAAACATACCAACAAACGAATTAAAAATAATTATTAATAATTACATGGAAAAAATAAACATTAATTTAATAAAACGTAACGAAATAACAAGATTACTAAATACATGCATTGAACAAAATTTCTTTAGATTTAATAATAACTATTACATCCAATCTAGTGGGTTAGCTATGGGGAGCCCGATTTCACCGGTCTTAGCTGAATTCTTCATGGATTATATCGAAGAATCCATCGAAAAACTAAAATCGTTTAATAAAGTCGCCTTCTACCGTAGATATGTAGATGACATTCTGATTATCTGGACAGGAACAAACAGACAATTAGATATTTTTCTAAAAGAAATCAATAAAATTAACAAATCAATCCAGTTCACAATGGAAATGGGGGGTAATAAGATTAACTTTCTCGACATAGGTATCGAAATCATTAACAATAAATTAGAATTTTCAATTTATAGAAAACCTACATATAGTGATAATATCATACACAATACATCTAGACACCACATTTCACATAAATTATCAGTATTTTATTCACTCATTCACAGACTTTTACACGTGCCTTTGAATTATATAAATTATAATAATGAATTAAATATTATTAAAACTATCGCCAATAACAACGGATACAAAAGCGAAACTATTGATAGGCTAATAGAGAAAAAGGATAAAAAACTTACATTAACAATCATTTCACAAGGCCTTGAAAATAAAAATGAAAAAGATAGTAATAAACAATGGGTTAAAATCCCTTATATTGGTGAAATATCAACAAAAATATCTAGATTAACCAATAATGATAAATGCAAAACAGCTTTTTATAATGTAAACTCTCTAGGTAGAATTTTAATTAACAACAAAGATAAAAGAGAAAAACTCGAGAACTCAGGCGTTTACCAAGTGAACTGCGCCAACTGCCCAGCATATTACGTTGGTCAAACAGGGAGATCTTTCAAAACCCGTATTAAAGAACATTTTACAAATTGGGTAAATAATAAAGGCGAATTGTCAAATGTAGCATCACATTTATTAGAAAACAAACACTCGTTTGATAAAGACAGAGATGTTAAAGTCCTCCATACTTGCAATAAAGGCCACAAGCTTGATAGATTAGAATCTTTAGAAATTACTCGCTTAATTAATAAAATAGACCCTAACTTTGTAATGAATAAACAATTAGAATCATTTGCCAAGTCTCCGCTCTTGTATCCATTGTAATTTTCATAATAATTTCGACATTAAAATATGTAGTTAGGTTAGACCATCCCTACTTCAATGTAAACATGTACCCCTTCAATAAGTAACTTTGTAATTAATAAGCTATTAGTATCAGTTGCTAAGTCCCTACTTTCTTAATTCCTATAATAATTTCTCAAATGTAAACATGTATCTTTTCAAAAAGCAAATATAATCCCATCATAAATAATGATTTGACAATAAAATTATGTCTAATGCATATTACCTGTGAGGTTTTTTCCCTAATAAATATTGAAATGAACTACAAACCCAAGGTAATTAGCTTACTGGAATTACCAAATGTTTAGAAATTCCACAATCTTAAACGACTTAGTAACAAATAAAATTGATTAAAACCCTATAAACTACCCCTCTCCCCCCTCCCCCATATGTTGTGTATATAAACCGTAGACTAAGAATTTTGTGTACCAGTCTGAAGATGGCTTTGACGAGCTGAAACCGGTTACGGTCAAAATAAAATTAAGTGGAATAAAGTTTTTTATTTGTTTTATTATAATATATTATAATGGAATTCCACCACGAATTATCGGTCTCAAAAATAGAAATATTAAAAAGTGCAAACACAGCAACACTGAAGAGACTCTACAAAAAACTCATTCTTAAACGACGGATGGCGTCACAACATTTGTGGTTCAATCGAGAGTGCAAAAAACGGGGCCTTATACCCAACTACATCAACATCAGGACGAACACGAACAGCAAAGCAGCTACACTAGCAGTTACCGCAGCCCGCAGAACATGGACCACACAGGAGATGAAGAAATGGTACAACATTCGGGATAATGTAAATAACTATTTATTTTATGTACACACTTTACTCACATCACAACTACACCCCGTAGAATTTGATTGCCTTTATAATGACACCACCCTTATGGTTAACAATAAAATTCATATAACTTACCAAAAACAACTTAAAAAACTAACACACTGGACACAAAAACACTTAAAATCAACGACAAGGGATAAAACTGTTAATTCACCCATACCATCCTTTTACGATCAGGTAGTAAACAACACTAATGTAGAATTTAATGATACTGAAATAACAATGCTTAATAAAGGATTAAAATACTGTCCAAACTTACCACTTAACTTAAAAGATCTTGAGAATCTCGCGATAGATACAGATATTGCAACGTCAGATTACGGTAAAAAATACCTATGTACTAAAATAATAAAAAACGCAACGACTGAGGGGAAATTTTCTAGCGAAGCACGTATCGTAAAATCAATAAAAAATAAAATCAAACAAAATAATCTGATTATCTCAAAAGCAGATAAAGGTAACAGTACAGTTATCTTAAATAAATCAGATTATTTAGAAAAAGTCCAAGATGTGCTGGACACCAGTAATGTAACCTTATTGAAAAAGGACCCCACTCCTAAATTTGCAGCAGACGTAAACACAATTCTAAATTCATGCCAAACCTTGATTAAAAATAAATACCATAAAAATAGCCTTTCTGTTATGAACCCCCAATGCCCACGTCTATATGGACAGCCAAAAGTACACAAAAATAATATGCCGGTAAGACCAGTAGTGTCATATAATTCAGCCCCTGCCTATAAATTAGCAAAATTTGGAAATAATATTATAAAAAATACTCTTAATTTTAAACCAAAATACGGAATAATAAATTCCCTACAACTTATAGACCTCATTAAAGACATCAAAGTTCCCAATAATGCTACCTTAGTTTCATTTGATGTTGTAAGTTTGTTCTCAAACATACCAACAAACGAATTAAAAATAATTATTAATAATTACATGGAAAAAATAAACATTAATTTAATAAAACGTAACGAAATAACAAGATTACTAAATACATGCATTGAACAAAATTTCTTTAGATTTAATAATAACTATTACATCCAATCTAGTGGGTTAGCTATGGGGAGCCCGATTTCACCGGTCTTAGCTGAATTCTTCATGGATTATATCGAAGAATCCATCGAAAAACTAAAATCGTTTAATAAAGTCGCCTTCTACCGTAGATATGTAGATGACATTCTGATTATCTGGACAGGAACAAACAGACAATTAGATATTTTTCTAAAAGAAATCAATAAAATTAACAAATCAATCCAGTTCACAATGGAAATGGGGGGTAATAAGATTAACTTTCTCGACATAGGTATCGAAATCATTAACAATAAATTAGAATTTTCAATTTATAGAAAACCTACATATAGTGATAATATCATACACAATACATCTAGACACCACATTTCACATAAATTATCAGTATTTTATTCACTCATTCACAGACTTTTACACGTGCCTTTGAATTATATAAATTATAATAATGAATTAAATATTATTAAAACTATCGCCAATAACAACGGATACAAAAGCGAAACTATTGATAGGCTAATAGAGAAAAAGGATAAAAAACTTACATTAACAATCATTTCACAAGGCCTTGAAAATAAAAATGAAAAAGATAGTAATAAACAATGGGTTAAAATCCCTTATATTGGTGAAATATCAACAAAAATATCTAGATTAACCAATAATGATAAATGCAAAACAGCTTTTTATAATGTAAACTCTCTAGGTAGAATTTTAATTAACAACAAAGATAAAAGAGAAAAACTCGAGAACTCAGGCGTTTACCAAGTGAACTGCGCCAACTGCCCAGCATATTACGTTGGTCAAACAGGGAGATCTTTCAAAACCCGTATTAAAGAACATTTTACAAATTGGGTAAATAATAAAGGCGAATTGTCAAATGTAGCATCACATTTATTAGAAAACAAACACTCGTTTGATAAAGACAGAGATGTTAAAGTCCTCCATACTTGCAATAAAGGCCACAAGCTTGATAGATTAGAATCTTTAGAAATTACTCGCTTAATTAATAAAATAGACCCTAACTTTGTAATGAATAAACAATTAGAATCATTTGCCAAGTCTCCGCTCTTGTATCCATTGTAATTTTCATAATAATTTCGACATTAAAATATGTAGTTAGGTTAGACCATCCCTACTTCAATGTAAACATGTACCCCTTCAATAAGTAACTTTGTAATTAATAAGCTATTAGTATCAGTTGCTAAGTCCCTACTTTCTTAATTCCTATAATAATTTCTCAAATGTAAACATGTATCTTTTCAAAAAGCAAATATAATCCCATCATAAATAATGATTTGACAATAAAATTATGTCTAATGCATATTACCTGTGAGGTTTTTTCCCTAATAAATATTGAAATGAACTACAAACCCAAGGTAATTAGCTTACTGGAATTACCAAATGTTTAGAAATTCCACAATCTTAAACGACTTAGTAACAAATAAAATTGATTAAAACCCTATAAACTACCCCTCTCCCCCCTCCCCCATATGTTGTGTATATAAACCGTAGACTAAGAATTTTGTGTACCAGTCTGAAGATGGCTTTGACGAGCTGAAACCGGTTACGGTCAAAATAAAATTAAGTGGAATAAAGTTTTTTATTTGTTTTATTATAATATATGATAGAAAAAATATTATGTGCATATCTTTATTGTGTTGGAAGAATAAAAAGGTTAAAATATTTTTTATAAATTCTTTAGAATGTCACGGCACGCCCCTGTATACTACGCATGCTAATTTCGTGTAGTTAGTATGGTATTAGATTAAATTTTGATGCTTGATTTAACCTATTATCCAAATTTTCAATTGATTACTGAACAATTTGTCAATACACAATGACTATTAACATTATAACGCCTAACATGTAACCAACTTATGATAAAGATAATTTATCAGAACAAGCTACAACATAAAACAGAGTTTATTGGTAACAAACAGACCAAACAAGGTAAAAACTACAACATAAAACTCTTTTATCAGTAACAAACGGACCAAACACGGAACAAACTACAACATAAAACTCTGTTTATCAGTAATAAACGGACCAAATAAGGTACAAACTAAAATATAGTACTTTGTTTATCAGTAATAAAAGACCAAATACCTGACAAACTACAACATAAAACTCTATTTATCAGTAATAATCAGACCAAACAATTTAAAAACTACAACATAAAACTCTGTTTAAGTAACAAACTTACCAAACAAGGTACAAACGACAATATTAAACTCTGTTTATCAGTAAGTAACCGACCAAACGCGGAATAAACTACAACATAAAACTCTATTTATCAGTAATAATCAGATCAAAGTAAAAACTACAACATAAGACTTTATCAGTAATAATCAGACCAAACAATGTAAAAACTACAACATAAAACTCTTTTATCAGTAACAAACGGACCAAACACGGAACAAACTACAACATAAAACTCTGTTTATCAGTAATAAACGGACCAAATAAGGTACAAACTAAAATATAGTACTTTGTTTATCAGTAATAAAAGACCAAATACCTGACAAACTACAACATAAAACTCTATTTATCAGTAATAATCAGACCAAACAATTTAAAAACTACAACATAAAACTCTGTTTAAGTAACAAACTTACCAAACAAGGTACAAACTACAATATTAAACTCTGTTTATCAGTAAGTAACCAACCAAACGCGGAATAAACTACAACATAAAACTCTATTTATCAGTAATAATCAGATCAAACAATGTAAAAACTACAACATAAAACTTTATCAGTAATAATCAGACCAAACAATGTAAAAACTACAACATAAAACTCTTTTATCAGTAACAAACGGACCAAACACGGAACAAACTACAACATAAAACTCTGTTTATCAGTAATAAACGGACCAAATAAGGTACAAACTAAAATATAGTACTTTGTTTATCAGTAATAAAAGACCAAATACCTGACAAACTACAACATAAAACTCTATTTATCAGTAATAATCAGACCAAACAATTTAAAAACTACAACATAAAACTCTGTTTAAGTAACAAACTTACCAAACAAGGTACAAACTAAAATATAAAACTCTGTTTATCAGTAAGTAACCGACCAAACGCGGAATAAACTACAACATAAAACTCTATTTATCAGTAATAATCAGATCAAACAATGTAAAAACTACAACATAAAACTTTATCAGTAATAATCAGACCAAACAATGTAAAAACTACAACATAAAACTCTTTTATCAGTAACAAACGGACCAAACACGGAACAAACTACAACATAAAACTCTGTTTATCAGTAATAAACGGACCAAATAAGGTTCAAACTAAAATATAATACTTTGTTTATCAGTAATAAAAGACCAAATACCTGACAAACTACAATATAAAACTCTATTTATCAGTAATAATCAGATCAAACAATGTAAAAACTACAACATAAAACTCTATAATAAGTAATAATCAGATCAAACAATGTAAAAACTACAACATAAAACTCTATTTATCAGTAATAATCAGATCAAACAATGTAAAAACTACAACAAAAAACTTTATTTATCAGTAATAATCAGACCAAACAATGTAAAAACTACAACATAAAACTCTGTTTAAGTAACAAACTTACCAAACAAGGTAAGTTTGTTACTTAAACAGTTTGTTTATCAATAAGTAACCGACCAAACGCGGAATCAACTACAACATAAAACTCTGTTTATTAATAACAAAAGGAAAAAAACCTCAATATAAAACTTTGTTTATCGGTAACAAACGGGCCAGAAACGGAACAAACAGAAAACTATGTTTGTTACTGATAAAAAGTAGTCAAAATTAGGTAAATATATTCTACATAAATCCTAAATTTGTCTACAAAAACAAAACTGCACAAAAATGAAGTCGTTTGAATTTTCTTATATTATAGGAAAGCATTGAGCCCTTCGTTTCGTCGTGAAATGATTTTTCAGGTGTTTACGCAAGGGCTTTAGGTAGATAGCTATAAGGGCTTTCTCTGGGATTTCCTTCAGTGGGGTACATTTCCGCCCTCCGAGATCCGTTTTGACAAGTGAAAACCTACAGGATACATTGTCAAGTATATTATTCATAAAACGGATATGAAGGGTCAACTCATCTTATAAAAAAATTGAAATAAATATTTGTATAAATAAGATTAATTTTACTAAGAATCGGAATTCGGCGCAATTTTTTGAACAATTTTCCCGTATAAATTTAACGACAAAAGTCCATTATGTTAATTAAAATAAATTAGCTTGGAAGATATTATTATTTGCAAAGGGTAAACGTTATAATCTACAAGTTCACGTGCATCGGTGATTCAATCCAATATTGTATTTGTATGACTTTCTTGAAAAAAAAAGTTTTTATACGGACAACAATATTGATTTATATTCATATTGCGTGTGTAGTATGTACGGGCGTAAACAAATAATTCGTCATTTTTAAAGAAATCTACAATTTTATTTGTAGATTGATTACTTTTTGCACACTATACCTTAATAAGTGAAAGATCATTGTCAAGAATAAATTTATGAAAATCTCCCCGTCTCCTATCCCCACCCCTTAAAATATGATGCTTCTTGGTAAAATTGTGCACATTTTTTGTCATCAAGTTCAATTTGTAGAACTCCATTTTAATATTGAGGTTTTCTTTTATATATTAAATATATTTTTAAATAAATGTATAAATACAATGTTTTTATTAATTGAATAATAATAATATTATTGAAAATATAAAGGGAAAACTTTAAATTTTTGCATACTTGACGTACAAAATAAGTGAAAGATTACTGCCTACATCTGATTTCTAAAATCGCGTTAAGCCCGGGCAACGTCGGTAACGACAGCTAGTATATATTTATATAAAGAATAGTGTCCGTGGCGGACGGGCGGCGTGGCTTTGATTTGAATACAAAAACTACAGTTTCATTCCAAGATTGATGAAATTTTACACACTTGACCTTCAAACAAAAGGAATGTCTGCATGTGATTTCGTAAAACTCTGCATAAAGCACGGGCAATGCCGGGGACAATTTCGGAGTGTATTCCGATAAAATTTCGGAAAATAGACTTTGATGATAGTATCATTACTTAACTTAAATGAGAAATTTGACTGTATCCGCTGTTCGATTCTTTTTTAAAGTTTTTAAAGGTAATAAAATAATGATGTTTTAAATTTGTGTTTTTTTTGGAAGCTTTGTAGGAAGCTCAATTTTACTTAGGTTTATTTCTCTGAGAGTTCTTATTTCTGTTGATTTTATTTTCATTCCTTTACTATGTGATAAATCCCAATGGTGCATAGATCGAACGCAATCCAGCAGTGGCATGCTGTGACTTTCGAAGATACAGCGATTTAAAATAAATTAATGCTTTTTTTTTTCAAATATTTCACTACTTGGTTGAAAAAAAATATCAGTCCATTATTTTAATTAAAAAAAAAAATCTTCAAAAAATAAAAAAAATCCACGGCCCTTAGACCTCTCTCAATTTTAATAGCAAAGCAATATTGCTGAAAGCTGTTCGTAATTTAATAATAACTAAATCATTTCACATCCCTTTTCTATCGAAATAATTTCAACGATGTATTAAAAATATATTTTATTTATATCCCATTGTACTTCAGGACCGCAGTTAGGCTATTCGTATAAAGTTTATCAAACGAAGCCAGGCCGGAAATAATATGCACATAAAATTTGATTTATTTTTTTATGAAAACCGGACATCCGGACCCAGGGTTAAATTCACCGGTTTTTCATTTTTAAAACTTCCCCTCGTACAATGTGATCTCTAGTTAAATTTTGACAGTTTTTGAAAATAAATTCTAGATCCACAGTATGATTTTGATATAGTACTATGAGAATATTTCACCATCCTCTCCACAACAGCTATCCATTATAATAAATAAATATTTGCAGTTACAAAAAAACTCGGTTGACGTATCGAATATATCATAGGTTCGGGTACCGCATAGTAAATTCGGACTTAAATTATATCGTGAATCGAAAACAAAATACATAAATCTTAAATCGAAAAACGAAAATAATTATTTATTCTGTGGATAGTGCTTATCAAGAGGATTTGGCGAGAAAAAATAACACGTCAAAGATCCATAGCTCATGATGGAAAATATGTGGCAATTAACTTTGATTTAACTTAAAAATTCCAAATAAAAATGAGTATCACAGTGGCAAATATTTTCAGTAGCGCCCAATTGAAAGACCACCACTAAGAATTGAAATGTTGCTTGAAAAAGCTTTAGGTGTGTTTGGTCACAAGATCTAAAGAATCAGCTGCTTCCCCACCTTCCTCTTTTCCATCTCCTTCTCCTCTCTAAAACCTTCAGCCTTACAACATACCCCAATTGGGGATACAATAGTTCACACTGGCTCCAGACTGTTGGGCGCAGTTGGGACCCTTGTGCAGTATTCACATAAAAAAACGTACTATTTTCATGAAGTCAGAGCTCATTGTTTCGTGATTTCAGCGAGGCTTACTTAACCGATTGTCTGCGTCATAGTTAAAATTAGAAATCGAACTTCAATGGAGGATAAAATAGCGACTGTAAAATCTTGCAATTTGCAGTGCTTCTTTTTCTTAAGTTTTTTTTAAAGTTTCTTTATTCATTCAAATTATTTGTTACATGCATTTAGGATTTTTCGACCACCATGCTAGGCACATGTCCGTGTTATGGTTATTAATATAGTAGTGTCCTCTGCGTGCAAAGTTGGATCTTCTCCTGGCTTTAACTATCTAATAAAACATGGGTTTATCTGAAGTGACCTGAAAGGTAAGATTTTATCCATATCTGTTGTACACAATTAAATCGATTATTGGAAATCATATTTGTACTGCGCCACTGAGGTGATTTCTCACAAAAACGTTGCTGAAAAAATAATTCAATTATTATTACTATTCAGAGACATTTTAAGGTAACAAAACTATTTGGAAAAGTCCTTTTGCTTCTACATTGAATATGTTAGATTGGATAAGTTCCTAAGACCTTTTAATTGTACTTGGCTGTGAAACTTTAAGAGCCTATCTTTTAAAAGGCAAATTTATGCCCATTTTTTCAGACTAATTTTCTACAAGTAGAAACTGTTATTTTAAAATGAAATGGAGTAAGTTACTCTGAAAACTTTTAAATTTTTTCCTTAGAAAGGTAAATTTGAATGTTTGGATTTACTAGAAGTTAGAATCTAATTTGAAATTATTAATTAATTAATTATGTAAGATTAACTGTGAACTTGAGAGGTATCTTTATTAGGGATGTTATTTTATTCCGATCCCTCGACTTCATTCGCTATAGAAAATATCCTTTTTTTAATGTAACCGCACAAGAGTTCGAACTGCGAACTCGAAGTTCGAACCATCTGGAGCCGTAGGGAGGGGAAGGAGATGGTCAAGAGGAAGGTGAAGGATTACCGGACTATTCCGATCTGATCACGAAACACGGCTAAAGCCATAACAAGCAACGTTTCAGTTCTGAATAGTAGTCTTATATCAGTAGATGCTGAGAGTATCTTCTCTTCTCCTTTATTATTTGAATGTATTATATTATAAGCCGTAGAAAAATCAAAGATATTTAACAGATATATTTAACCAGGGTTGCCAATGCATATTTTCTAAAATTCAAATACCCCACAAGTTCCTTTACCTCTAAAATTAAACAAAATTTAATTTAATTGATTTAATATCTATTTTTAATTATGTAGTCATTTTAAGATTTTCTTTTTCCTTGAGGCTAAATAAATAGAAATTAGTTAAAAAAATTGCTGCGTAAAGAAACGAAAATATATTTTATTCTTATTACTATTTGTAAACATTATTTTTCAATATGGTTGGATAACCAGGAAATGCCCTTGTAATAGGTATTACTTACGTTAGTTCTCATATTGTAGAATCCTCGCATTTTCAAATTACCCGATCGGCTTAAATTCGCGGAAATTCCCCGCAACCTGGGGGTATTCCCACGAATCGGCACCTTTTTCCGTACCGGCTGGGTTTATAAAAAAAATATTTTTTGGCTATTTAATAAAAATATTTTCGGTTTTTTTTCAAATATTTTTAAAAAAATCCTAATGGTTTCAAAAATACGAAAAAAAATATAATTTTTGTCTAAGCCGAAATTTTTTTTTAAAATGGTATGCAAGTGGCTTATTGCGTTCATATTTTTTCATGTATAACCATTAAATTTAGTTTTAAATTTCTATTCTTTATTGACAAAACTAATAATATTCTCTCTGTTTAAATGCAAAATACTTTCTCAAACTTCTTAGCAGTTTTTGTATTTCACCATTTTAGAATTATTCAAATTTCGTTTTCATTATCGCCGTACCGACAGAAAGAAAAAAGAAAAAAAGTGTTGCGGGAAGAAAAATGGCCAGCATCGGAGTAGTGCATCTCTAGTAGTTGTCTCGAATATTTAACATTTTAAAATGTCGACAAGCTTCCGTTGGTACGTTAAAAAAGTCGGCAAGAGTGGCGGCACGTTTTGTATGCAAATCCCTTTGGAAATATGTAGATTCTTCTAGAAATAAAGGGTGGTTAAATTGGACAGAAGTGGGCGAAGTTTTAGCACTCGAGATTGAGATTAGCCTTGATAGACAAGAGGGTAAGATTTAAAAAAAACCGTTGCGATATTCGAGGCACACCTTACCGAAAGAAATTGTTTTTTTTTTCAGTAAAGCGTCTCGTATCATCATACCTTTCAATACATTATTGTCTGAAATCAACGTCACTTTGCCCTGTTTATTTATTTGAATTTAAACAAGATACAACAATAATTAATTGCTGCATAGAGTTCTACAAATTGAATTATATATGCAAAAAATTTTTTTTTGGTATTTCTTTCCTGGCTCAAAGATAATTTAAAAACCTCTGTAGATTATTAAAACTATTTCACATTTTATTTCCAAAGCATTTTCATTATTTTGATTTTAAAAAAAAGGCGTGTGTACATTTTTTTATATTCCAATATTTTGAACAAAATTTCTGATTTAAAAATATACAAATAAATGTCTATAATTATATTTTTTTTTGTAAAATAATTTTTAAATGGGCTTCATTATACAAATCACAAAACTGTTCAAAAAACCTTTTTCACTAGAACTACCATATATGGCATATGTAAGATGACATCTCGAAATCTTTAAAATTTGAATCCTCATTACCAAATTTATATTAACTGAATTGAAAATATTCAAACAAAGTTTTAAAAACATTTGTCGTATCGTTTTGAAAATCCTAATTAACCTCAATACTCTTAACAAATGGAGAAAATTTTTTGACTTACTCTTTCTGTATAAGATTATAAACTATCTTATTGACTCAACAGCTTTATTAGAAAGGAATCCATTTCATGGCCCTGAACGCATACCTTATTTTATATACATCATTTAAAATCTAAATACTTACAAAACTCTTTAATAGGACCTATCTTCACATCTTACAATAACCTCAAGAGATATTTTCCACTGCACCCTTAAAACGTTTTAAATCATGTTAACGTTATAATTAATTAAATCTAAACAATTATTTCTTTATTTTTTATGTATTATTTTCATTAATTTTAACTTATCTCAAAATAGTACAAAATAAAGTCGCTATCCGCATCTGTCTATTTGTGCGCTTAGTTCTTCTAAACTACGCATTTGATTTTGAAAAGGTTTTTTTTTTTCATTTAGAGAATTTTTTCCGAAAAGTTTACGTATATGATACATGTATATTATATTTATAAAAAAGTAGAGAAAAGTCGATATTTTATAATCAAGTCGTAAAAATATATTTTCTGGCATTGCATTGCTAACGCTGGCTAAACCTCATGAGATACATCAAAATAATGTACTATGGAATTGTATATCTTAAAAAGGTCTACAGAAAAGTCATGGTATATGTCTATTTCCAAAGGATAACATTATAACTATATAATATTATAACTTTTAGAAGAAGAAGTATGTTTCCTCAATGAACTTAAATGAAAAAAAAAACACTAAATTAGGTTGGTGGGTTGTTACAGTGAAAATGTTTAATAATGTTAGTGGAGCTTGTTATTTTAGTATTCGAAGGATAAACACCACACAATACTCATACCGATTATTCACGTATATGGTTTTTATGTATCTATATTAAAAATATATATTTAATATAATTTTTTTAACAATAGCCGATAATTTTATTGTTACTTATAAATTTAGGTACCTTTATTATAAAATAGAAACGTGAAAGTAGTTGATGAAAGCATCAATTAATAAAGTGATAATCGTTTGAACTTTTTTCCAGTTTAAATTATGTCGTTCATTGATAATTTGGCGAGAAGAAATGTTAGAAATTGAGAAAGAATTTCACTCACCTATTTCCTTCATCGCCTCCTGGATTTTCTTCAAACCGCATCATATCTCCCAAGTCGTTTGCGAAACCCTGAAAGAAAGGTTTTTTTTACAATCAGCTGTTAAGTAAAAAAGAAACAATAATTCTAATTCAATGTAATTATGCCCAATGGAAAATAGTTTTCGATTACAGAAAAGTTGCTTGATATGGGTTTAGATATGTTTTATGGCCGCCGTAGTTGAGGGGTTAGACTCTCAACTAGCAATTCGGAGGTTGAGGATTCAAGTAAATTTTATTTGGTTGATCTGTTATTTCATAATTTAATAATTAAAAATAACATAAGGCATGTTTGATGCACGTCTCAGAATGGAAAATACTCTCAGTATCGCCCTACTGTAAAACCACCATTCAGAATCGAAACATTGCTTGAAATGGTTTTAGCGGTGTTTGGTGACCAGATCTTAATAGCCAGGTATTCCTCGCCTTCCGTTTCACAATCTACTTTCCCTCCCCTTACCTTCAGCAACACAACATACCCCAATTATGGATGCCACTATGGATTCACTAGCTCCAGGCGGTTGGGGGCAGTTGGGACTGTTATGCGGTATTCACATAATAAATATATTTATACATATATAAAGCTCTTTTAAGTGACCATATTGGAATAGCCAGGTACTATCCAACCTTCCTCTCTCAGATTCTTCCCGTTTCCATCCTTGCATCCAGCATTACAACATTTCCCAAATTGAGGCGAGTTGCCTCCGAAAATCTTACCGCGACAGGTTGATCATAAACATCCTTGGCCCTAAGCCGTATGTTGGTATTTTTCTTAATGGGCAATAAACTAGTTGCGCGACGCACAGTTTTGTCACATGTCACAAACGTACAGTTCGTTGTACAGTGATAAACTCCCAGTAAAAATATCGTCCTTAGTAGAGTCTCTTGGAAGTAATGCGTAGGGTGCCATACTTATCTTACACATAATGCAATGGCTTTATGAAATAAAATAAACACACTCAAACGTGTTCAACAGCCCTGAAATGCTTTAAATTATTACCGAATCTACAGGCGAGACTAAAATGTGGTGAATTTCATGCTTAGGATATAAAACTATGAAGCAGAAATATGGCACCAAATCTCATGAATAGTGTGCTAGCTTTGATTACAAAGTAGCTTTAAGTACAAATTATTAAAGCTTATTCATTCTGTAATTATTTTAAGATCAACGCACAATTATCTCGCTTACGAAAGCATTAGAAAATAACAAGTTCGAATATTTAATTTCCTTAGAATTTGATGTAGAACATAAAGACTATACAGAAAGACTATTAACAATATATCTCTGTAATGAAATAAAGAGGGTTCCTCAAGGGCTGTTAATGAACCCAATCGTAAAAGACAAATCAATAACGACCAGTCGAATAAAATAAGCAGATGATAAAAAGGAACCAGTATTTCAGATATCATCTAAAATACAAACGTTGTTTCTTGAAGGTGTGTAAATGTACCTTTATTAAGATTAACAAATATGAGATTTCTCAATAAAGAACTAAGTTGCACTATTCCCCATCCATTATCGAGTGCCTGCATTTCTTCTAAGTACATTATTATCTTATTACTGTTTCAATGACAAAAAAAATATAATACATTATTTATAAAACCTACTCATTATCGACCTAAACATATTTTATTGATATTAGAACCAAATAATATATACCTTTACTCTCGCGTTCTAAACAGCTTTTCTCTTCATGTTTCTAATCATTTACTTGCCCTTCTATACACGATCTCTAGGTTCGAAACCACAGAGCTTTCCGTTGTGAAATCAATGTATATAACCTAGTCGGTTCCATGCCAACTCAACACAGTGACTATTGGACACACTTTTAAAAAGTGATATAAAGTCATTAAAAACGATGAATTTTTTTTATAACCTAACCTAATGTAACTTAACCTAACCTAACCTACTTAACCCATTTAATAATGTTTTTGTTTTATCACTTTCCATGACTTTATATAACTTTTTAAAGATGTGATGAATTATCATTTTGATTTTATCCAGTCACCAACCTAGTCATAAGTTTATTATATTCGTAATAATATTTGCTTAAATTTTTATATGAAAGAAAAAATATCTAATGTCCGCCTATATCACATTACGTATCACAATAAAAGGAACAAAATAATCGAAAGCCCTCCCTTCAGAAACGTACTTGTACTTAATACAAAACAATAAAATAATCCTTAGCATTCATTCTATCCAAACAGCCCACACTCGGCCGATATTAGAAAACATTTTTTCCTCATTCCCACGCATATTCTCGTGTTTGCGGTTTTGTTTCGTATATTAGACTCGAAATACTTTGAGTAGGTTTTCTCGAGCGTGCCGGGAATATCTGGAATTGTATCTAAATCTTTTGCACTATCGCATCTCCACTCTTCCACTTTACACACGTTTTTTGGTCATTCGTGTGGAAATATTTAAAACGATGAAATCGAACAGGATCTTCAAACGTGTCCTTATGTGGCGTACATACAATCATAGATTGTAAATCAAAAAAAGTATGTATTTCGATAATTTAATGTTATCCACTGTAAAGAACGCATCTAACAGGCCACAAGGCTTGTAATGCTTATTATTTAGACTGTTCTAAAGACAAGGAAAATGTTCACAATTTTGCAATTGATAATTCACGAGATATTATAATTGTGGGATTTGTTTAAAAAAATTATTAGACGATTAGAAATTTACTATTCGAATGAACACTGTGAGTAAAAAAATCAATATTTTCTTTTGGTTCTCTCAAAAATGTAAAAAAAAGAAATACACATTCGAAATATAAAATTATTATTAAAATAAAATTATTGATTTGATACTAATCATGATCTAATACTTACCACTTACAATTTTGAGAATTAAAAGATCATTGAAGTATGATTTTACGAATTACGGAATACTATGGAATATTTCACATCACACATGTATGCACCGATAAGCGAAATTAGTATGTTTAATAAGAAATAATAAAACGGTTTATATTCTCGTATTCAATGTTTTAAGAGTTCACAACCGGTCATTGGAATTTTAAATTTTGAAAAAAATAACGAAAATAAATTTTGAGATTCAATAAATCTGAAAATCCGAATTTACCAAAACAGCTCCGGATTTACAATCCCTAGGAAAATAAGCCCTTCAAGCAGTAGTTCAAACAGGTTATGCGGGATCTAACACGCCGAACGTTTGAAGTTTGTCAAGCATATTGTGCTTGTTATGGGTCAGAATCGATTTATTCATGGAGCTGTGTTGTGGCTTGCAATGCATGCCAATGACTGGTGGTTTAAGCTCAAATTAATGGTACCGTATACTATTGAGATTTTACATTATAATTGCCACATTATAGCTACCATACGTTTCGATATTTTGAAACTAGCTGTTCTGTCAACAGTAGACCTCGCGTCCAAAAAGTATATTTGTAATTATTTTCTCTTATTTCATAATTCAAAACCATTTCCAAAATCATAAGATTTGAAAATCACTACTTAAATGCCTACCTGTTTAATAATAAACAATATATTTTAAATAATGTTAACTGAGTTTTTATAACTGGATTGTTATCACGTAAGTGAGATCGTCTGTAAAAACCCAGTATAAATAAATATAACATTTTCTCGCTTCTGAGTTAGCCATCTAGTCAAAGTAAGACTTGCTTGAATAATAAAATGGATGTAGTACCTAGATTTTAGAAAAAGCCAATCATTCGACTATCTAGTCAAAGTTAACCACCTAGTAAGAGAATTGTCGAATAATAAAATGTATGCAGCAGATTTTTGAAACCGGAAACGGAACGTTCAAACAAATTTGAAAGATGTGAAAAGTCGGGCGAAACTTTATTGCACTGAACTTTAAAACGAAATTAAAATATAAAGTACGACCTGCGTTAAATTACTAATAAATTGTTTATATTTGTTTATAACAGGTACCTAACTACCTACAAATGGATATATACACCTGCACAGTCACGAGCTTGGGTATTGACTAAAGTAAAAAAAATGTTAAATGTTTACGATAGTTTTATAAATCTGTTTTAATGTGACATATTCTTCAATGTGTAAAATTTGACTTGAGGTATGTCAATTCGCGTGTCAACGCGATATTATAGACTTGCCTACTTTCTAAATATCTTGAAATATATTTTTGACGAAAAATTAGAGACACTCTTGTCGTGAAAATTATATCGTTTTAATACAACACAAATGACTAAGATTAGGAATTATGAGTCAATTTCCTATCTGGCAAACGGTTTACCGCCCCATGTAAATAGGGCATTAGAAACAGAGGCAGACTGGCCCGACTGACTTCCGACAATAGTCCCGAGAAGTCGACAGTGACATACGATTGAATTCAAATATTCGTCGGTCAGGAATGTTCTTGGCCATTTTTAATTGCTTTGGAAAAGGGTCTACCATAAATTTTCATTATAATATGTAAATAATCACCTCTACTCATATATCGTTTAGTATTGCAGTCACCTCAGGGCGCTTAACACCGGTTCTTGTAAATAAAATACAGCAAGTTCGTAAATTTAAGTAAATAATGCAGTATTTTCAACGTATTACTGTCTTTTTACCTACAGAAAGAAAGTACTGCATTTTTACTTACCAAGAGCGCTGAAATTGCGATAAAATCAAAAATAATATCATCTTTTTTAATTCCGAAAAAGGGCTAATATTAAATAATGACTTATGTAAAACATAAGAAATACTCAATATGACTTCCCATATTCAATTATTTTTTTGCAAATTACTTACAACGTTGCAATAATTACATCGTTGTAATTACTTACAACGATATTGTAAGAAGCATTTTTTAGGAATTATGTGTTTTTACCCGATTCTAATCTGAGAGCAATTCCAAAAATGTGGACACAGCATTGAATGCTATGTCCCTAAATTTTGCGACATCCCGTGTTCGACCCATCAGACTTGGCCGATCTGTTTTCCTCTGAGTGAGACTGTTCCTCAGTATGATAGAGCCAGTACCTGCCCGTTAAGTGCCCAAGACTCCATACGACAAATTTTAACCCCTCGGGGCTAGTAAAAATTATTAAAACATCGAATTTTTTCTCTTAACAATCAATTCCAAATTCGTTTTCTTTTTTGAACGGATAAATGATCAAAATTACAAAAAAATCGCTATAATCAGTACCTGTATGGGTTAGTAGTAGTGTCTTGTGAAAACCTCACTACGAGAACCTGTACTGAGGTGTTCGCATGTTTTTGATAAACTTTTATCTTGCCGTCATAAGTAAAAACACAGTATTACCAAATAATCATGTAATAATATAATCTATTTTTAAGTAGATCTATTAAATACTAATTCAATTATGTTGTGTTTGTTTTCGAGTGAGTAAGGACGTCTCATTTGGTGACAGATGTAGCATTACCTGACCTGAGTGGTTTTAAACTGAACTATTGATGTAACTCGAAGCTAGGCAATTATGTAGAAGAGGAGTGGTTTGACAATATTTGATTGCATCACGTATTTGTGTTGAACACCTCTTAGCAAAACAACAATCAGTTTGTTCCAAAAAATCTTTAGGATTATTAGTTTCTTTCTTCAATATAATAAAAATACCTATAAGCCTTTTCAACAAGGAATCAGAATTATAAAATTCGACACCTTACAAAATATGAGAATAATTATTTCGAAAAAATCCTATAGTTTTACGGGGGGTTTTTAACGACTGTAGATATCGATAACATTTTTCCATCACGACAGCATCAAACAATCTTTACGATCTTTGACGATTTTATCACAAGTGTTTATTTGAGCCTCTATAAATCTTTTTACGGTGTTTTTTAAAGCTCAAAGCTGATTCTATTGTTTTCTTTGTGACAGCTAGATTTGAGTACTGGTGATTTTCTTTTAATTGAAAATAAAATTGAATTATTAAGAAGAAATTAATAGTATTCTTACCTCTCCGTTTTCCGGTGGGTCTCCATTGCCAAATGTTGATGTCACGATGAGAAGAAGTGCTTCGTGTTCGATGGACGAAACGTCGTAATCCGTCATGGAGTAGACCTGATAAAAAAAATAATGATATCAAATGCAAGCACCTTCCAACCCTACTCTTTCCCATCTCTTTCCCATCCTAACCGTACCATTTTATGAAAAAAAAAAAATATATATATATTTTTTTAAAATTTATTTTATTATTATTATACTAGTAGTTCCATTCCAATACCAATGGAAGCATTATTATATCTTTTAATTGATCTTTAATTTGTTTTTCGTTTTTAAACCTTTAATTTTCTTGTGACTCTTGGGTGTATTATTATTATTTAAAAAAATTGACATTGTCGACGTTGTTGTAGTAGAAAAGTTTTTTTATTTGGAAAATTGGAAGATTTCATGAAATCGGTGCAGCACTGCCAAACTGAAATTTCCAAAAAATCTTCATACAAAAGCGAATAGAAAATCGTTTTGGACTAAGCAAAATCAATAAGATCTAACTCTATCACTCAAAAATCACAAGCCGCTACTGATTTTAAAGTGTGCTGTGACGTATCTGGGTGCCCGAAGCCAGGTTAAATTTATATAACTTCGGATAGGATTGACCAACTTTTTTAATAATAGAATTTCTTACTTCAACAGATAAACAATTTCATTGACCTGTCTAGGGCCTAGGAAAAGCAAATCTTATGTTATTCTGCTTCCCCTCCCCACTACCTTCAGCCTCACAACATACCTCGTTTGGGAATGCCATATTCTCACTGTCTGTCAGACGCTGTGGAGCAGTTGGGACTCATATTGAAAACGGCGATAAAAATGGAATTATTTTATTAAAACTTCAAAGACTTCATGCATCTGCGGAGAGTAAATTAAATTTTGAGTAGATATCATTAATTTTTTCTTTCATATTTCGGCAAAGAAACTTTTCCTTCCAAATAAATCTATTTATCTTACGAACCCTCGGCGAGTGGGTACTAATACGATGGACACGGAAAAGAAACTAACACCGAATAGATGATTCCTAGAAGTCTGATATACCTATTTTATGTGAAACCCCTTTTAAGTCCCAACCGTCTGAGCCAGTGAGACTACGGCATCCCCAATTGGGGTAAGTTGCGAGGCTGAAGGTAGTGGGAGGGGAAGGTGACGGGAACAGGTAATTGGGGAAGTACCTGGATATTAGATCCACTCCGATTTGAAGGCTATATTATGATAAAATTATACACACGTAAATATCGCATGCCATTTAGCATACACGACAATCTAAATTTAGACGTATTAAAAAGGACACACGTTTTGAATATTATGATATCGCTATTTAATATAATATTTTAAGGGTCTATTACGGCACGGAAAAGACAATTAAATTATTAATCTGCTCAAGAGTGAATTTATATATTGTTAAGGGCTTTCTTTGGGAACACGGATACGCCCACAATACACTTTTATCGGTTTGTCTCTTCAGTGGTTCCTACTTCCCTACAGACGCTCCAGTAAAAAAAATCTACATAAATTTTAAATCTGGAGAAAGAATTGAGAGGTTTTAAATTTTTTGTAAAAATGGTAGTGTGAACACCACTGGGTGTTCAGGAGGACTCATTTTACAATTTTATGAAACAAAATATGCATGTAAATAAAATAATGTACATTATTGAAATCAAGTTAAATTAAAGAAACTTAATGAATAAAAATAGTCGGTAATAAAAAAATAGGCAATTTGTATATAAGGTAATATAATATTTTGTACTTTGCTTATTTTTTAGTCTATTAAGGTAAATATTTTGTGTAGTGTCGCCTTTTTGTTCTAATCTAATTATGTTTTTTTTTTATGTGTTTTAAGTGTAAGATTGTTGAATGCTTTTATTGCCTGGTATTTGTAATGTTTTTGTCTAAAGCTTGTGCTTTTCGTCGGAGTTTTTTTTTTAATGTTTTGTATTTTAATCGCGTGTAACTGGTCTATTAATATTAGTTGAAGTTAATGGTTGTTAAAATAGAGTTTTTAGTAAAAAAAATACATTAGTACTGTTTTTATGTATATCTAGTACGTTAAACAAGTTTAAAGTTTGGTCAGTATTACTACCTTTCAGATAGTTTTCTGTGCAAATTCCTAATAACCGACGGCTGAGTTTGTTGCTCCTCCCATAGCAATGATACCGTATTCTATAATCGATCGACAAATTGTATAATATATTGTTTTAGTTTAAATATGTTTCTTTAAAAACATTATTATAAGTATGTCCTCTTTTTAATAATTTTTTTTCTGTTTCGCCTAATACTCCTTCGTGTTATTTATTTATGTATAAGTACGTTTTATAAATGTACATAAATACTCATATGTTTTGTAGATTGTCAAAGTTTATAACTTTCAATTTGTAACGTTAAATACTTGATAAAAAAACTTTGTCTTTCTCTCATTACAAGTCATTATCCTCCTTCCCTCTGTACTCGTTTTGACAATTTTTCCGTTTTAAGCGGATCTAGACGTAGCTAGCGATATTTATTTATTTATCTAGCGGTATTTAGACCTTAATTTTCCCGTCAAGGATAATACAGTTTAATATGGACACTAAATGCTTAATGGTTAATTCCATAAACAACTTTTCTTCTGAGTGCTTTACTGGAGAAGTTTCTACATAAAATTGATGAATATTGATTACAATTAAGATTACAATTTACTGAAGTAGTCATATTGGTCGATAGTTCAGATTAACTGAATTTATCTCACACATTACGTACTTATATTACCAATTATTTTTATAACAGTTGTGGAGGCAAGCTACTTCTAGTTAGTTCTAGAACATCATTACCTACAAGTTAAGCTGCGAAAGTGCACCGCATCTACCTCCTCGCGATTGTAAAATATGCTGAAATTGTATGCTGATCTCCACAGAAACATCAAAGACTCTAATTTTTTTTAAATAGTTGCTTTTAACTAGAAATCGGCAGCAGTCTGCTCTACGATTTATTTGTGTACTTCACGGTTTTTTCGTTAGACCGATATGCATAAGAATACAACTTGGACATCGAATTAAATATGTGTATTATTAAATATCAGAACGATAGTCAGCTAGAACAATCTCCATCCAATAAAAAGGTATTCAAAATTTAACTATTTGCAACAACATTTGCATTTTAAAAGCGGGGTATTCAAACATGCACGTACTAATTCAAATGTGTAAACCACGTGGGTATTATCAATACCTACTTATAAATTCTAATTCTCGAGTGTTAAGTCTTAATCACTCTCCAAGACTGAATTATTTGCAGTGAACGTGAACATGTCTCAGACAACTGTAAGGGAAGCCAATTGTAAAGTTTGGTGTAACTACGAGTTCGCTGGGATTTGGAGCCATTTGCAGTCAATCCGAAGCATGTTTGCTCAACAGTTAGAGAATTCCCGCCTGCAAGAGGAAAGTTAAAAGCACTATAAAGTGATCGGTAAACCTCTAAGATTAGTCTGCGTCACGCGAGAAGGAAAACCCCCCCTAACGTGACATGTTTAAGGCACAATTTACTCTGCCGGGATTTTGCATAAAAGACCATCTACGAACGGAACGAAACCTGTCAAGTTTCATTAAAGTAAACTGGATATTTATGTAACAGATGTGATAGTGGATAGACGAAGACATAATATGTGAATTATCGTAGAAGTTGTCTGAAAGAAATATTTTCTTGTACAAGAAAATGAAACTTGTAGAAACGAGTTGTGTTATTCTTGATGAACAATGAAAGCTCTAGTGGATGATTGTATTATAATTAGGATGGATAGTTTGATGTAATAAGTTTTGCTTTATGAAAGCCGTTCTCTTCGTTTAGCGATAAAAATAATTGAATAGTATATTTTTTTAGATTTTATTCCTGAAACTGATGTTTGCTTTCAACTTCAGTTACAATTTTGCGATATCCACGTTTAAATTCTATCTAAACACAATTTTTCCATGTTATTTTTGTTTATATTATAATATAATGCAGCAAATATAATTCTTAAAATTCTGAACGGAAGACAATTAAAAGCGTTGGCCTGAGTTTAAAAAATAAAATAAAAGTATATTTTTTAGTACGTCCAGAAGGGTGGTCGTCGACGAGACGTATTCAATTTTATCGCATTCTGCATAACGAGTACGTGGCCACTAAAAAATTTAAAATCTTTGCAGAATATAAATGTAAAAAGATACGATAGTTAAACTTAACAAACACATACATACACACATCGATGCCTAAAAGGCAAAAGGGCGTAAGCGACAATTTAGTAAAAAATAAGTTAATTATACAGTTTTGACTAGAACTTTTGTCCAATTCTGCATGTTTAACTAATTTTATACTAAATTGTGGCTTACGCCCTTTTGCCTTTCCGTCGTCAAATTTATTATTATACCCCATAAGATTCTACCATTACGTTATCTCGATAAATTTCCAGTGCACCGATTTATTAGTAATTACATATATTATATCATAACTTACTGATTAAAAACTTTTCATTCTTAAATTTTTTTTCACTATGCAACTTTATCATGTAAACGTTTTAAGTATCTTTTTCGCGTTTTCACATTTTCGTATTCTTTTATTAAAAACATATTGGTACACTCCGTTACCCTAAACACTCTTTAAATTGAATTATGAATGTAAATCAACCCAAAAAAGCGCATCGCTTTCAAGTTATATATGAACTAAAAACCATTAAAAAATAACCGACTTCAAAATAAGAATTATGACATGGATTATGGACACGCAGGAAGAATATAAATACAATACTACAACGTAACAAGATTAACGCTTATATTATGTTTTTCTTCTAGATACTGATTTGAAATTTTCCTCTTGTAATATTTTAACATACATAAAAAGTTTACTTTAAAAAAATTAATAAACTTACAAAAAAACTTGACCTATTTTATAATTCACATACAAAACCAAGTACAGTGTGACCTTAGAACGGTAAGGCCACATTATTTTCGAAATTTGTAAAAAATTATAAAAAGAAAAATAAATAAATTTAAGCACATGCCCTAATAAGAATCCCAGTTTTTTGGCGCACCCACTCTTCCCAGCAGAATGATAGCTTAACGCTTTTCCTGAAGGTCTCGGATTTGAACAAGGATGCTCACTCCGCGCAAAGCTCGTAATGAATTAGTTTCCGATATAAGTTTAGTAAGTAATCTCGCTACCCTGTGCATTGAAAGCGTGGCTGAATTTGAACACCAGTTTCTTGGCCTACGATGGCTTAGCGCTTTGATTGATCGTGCGTACATTCACTATCTTATAAAGTTCAATTACCTGTGCATTGAATGCGTGTCCGAATATGATGCCCAGCTTCTTGGCGTACTGCTCGGACTTGCCGGTCTCCGTGGCGTAGAGTACAGTGGCCTTGATGCGTCGAGAAAGCGCTTTGCCGAATAGCTTGGAGGTGAACTTGACGGCGCGCGCGATCTGCTTGAAATGGAACTTCCTGCGCGGCTTCTTGGACACGGAGGAGCGGTCACCCTCGCGCCCCTTGCGGAACTTATGCGTCTTCCAGGCAGGGTCCTGCGGAAAAACAAAAATATGAAAATCAGGATAAACTTTCAACAACTTCTGCAACATGTATCTTCAACTTTCGTTGAGCTTTTTAAGCATTCGTACAAATATGTGTTTTTGCTCTGGTCACTAACACTAGTTAGATTTGAAAAATTGCATTCTCTGAAATAGACTTAGGACGGTTTGTTTCACAGAATTTGAACAATTCATCAAATTTTAACGTTGAAATTCAAGTTCTGTGAAAGTTCAATTCACTTCTATCATTACTTCATCATGGGGCGGTTTTTTCACAGTACTTTGATTTTAGTATTTGTATTTCTATTTTCTATAAAATATATTTTAATCAATCAGTTTAATATTTATTTTTATTTCAAATCTGTATTTTTTTTGTTTTACCATAAAATGTCCTTTTCCCTTATGTTTCATTATTTGTTTTGCAAAAAATATTATGTTATTCTTACATAAATCATGTACGACTACCATAACATGGGCATGAGCCTAGTTGAGAAAATCACCGTAATTGTAATCTTTTAAAATTTATAAAATAAATAAAAGAACTTGAATATGACTTTCAACGAACTTCAATATCATCTTTAAAATTGAGTGAATTGTTAAAAATTTGGGAAACAACCCGTTCTTAGCTTAGTTTTATTTAATGAATTAATCTAATTTGGCAGGTAGGTACTACACCCATTTTGTTTCCATTTCAGAGAAATATTCCAGAGTTTTTGAAAAGTTTTGTATAAAATTGTGCTACTACAAAATTAACGTTTAAGAATTACTAAATTTTCTCACTCGCATTTTTTTCAATATTATAGTACCTACCTGCCTAAAGAAAGTTAGAAAAGAAGAATTTTCATTGAGCTAGTATCGTTTCTTTGGACAAATTGTGTATTTCCTAATTTGAAAAAGAAGTTACATAAAATATATGTTTTAAAATTAAGTAGGTAGGTATTTAAGTACCTACTTACAAATCGTATGATGCGAGGTCTACTATTCACAGACCTGCTAGTTATTTAGTTTTATACTGTCCCCATGAATACACGGTTTTGGCAAAAACACAAATGAATTGGTTTAATGCAAGGGTATATTAAATTTCTATTCAGCTTCAACATATCACCAATTACGTGATTAGATAACATTGTTAGAGTAACACCTTAATATCACACAAATAAGTAATAGGTGTATGCACCATCATACAGAGTTTTGATGGCTTTGCAGACAGAGTATTTTACGCTCCAATAAGAGTTAATTCCTCGCTCCAATCTAGAAAAGTATTTCCATAAATTTCTTCGTTTATTGCATAGTCTGATACGGAGAAAAATCTATTACAAAATACGATGATAATACTCGTTTTCAAATTGTTGATGCTTATGAACTCTATAGTAATATTCTCGCAATTGAAGTAAGGAGATAACGTCTTTCTTGGAAGGAAGAAGCAGGAAAGGAGTCGCCAGCGGCGTAACGTTTATTCTACGAAATTACTGGGGACCAAAAATCTAAGCATTTTAATTCTATTTATCAACAAAACCAAATTCTTATGTAATCCTTGACCTGTGTTAAATTTATATTCGTTTGAGGTATAAGGCTAATGTATTAAATTACAGTTTGATTTATGGAAAAATGAATTAAAAAGTCCTCGTAATCTTTTTTTAACATCCGATAAAATTCGTTCATGAAATTTTAAGGCTACGTAATGGACAAGGTACTTTAAATTTATATAACATATACGTGCAAACCGTCCCTTCATACATAATTTCTACTGACTTATAACAAGTTTCTCGATAACTCTTTATGTTTTTTTTAACTAACAAAAAAAATATATTTTTGAAGTTAATATCTATACCTACATTTGTTTTGCCCAAAACGTTAATTATATGAAATTCCCTCGACCTAAAATGGCAAAGTATGCTCAAAAAGATGGTATAGGCATGGAAATTTTCACAGTCTATCTTTAAATTCAACTAAAGCATTTGTCAAATAAGTTTTTAATATTAACGCGCTCCCTCTAACATTCGTATTTACATACCTCCCTTCCAAACCATATTTGAAGAAAATATATTTGTTTAGAAACGGACAGCCAAAAAATGTGTGATCTTACATGACGGTAGTTCCCACTTATATGACGGTAGTTAAAATTAGGAGAGGGATAGAAAGTTATGAAAAATCTGGCTATTCAAATCTGGTCATTAAAACAGCGACTGCTATTTTACTTAGAATTCCATTTATGATAATTGGCCTTTTACCAGAGTTTCTGAGAGTCTCTTTAAATTTGTAACGCATTTAAATCTTATATATATGATTTATAGTTTTGTGGTGGTCATTGCTCTTTCTCTACCCCTTCTGGGAAACAGCGTGATGGTTAATTAGCTTGTGAGGTGAATTTAAAATATGTGTAATAACACATTCAATGGGTAGATACAAATTTATTTATTTCTGGCAAAACCCCGGATTTTAAATAATCAATCCCCGGTACTGTACCAAGGAGCTTACCGAGTTGGCACAAAGAGCCTCAATTATGGACAAGACTCAAAAGGAAACTGTCAATAATATAAGTAACAATGGTTGAAAATTGAAGTCACTCCGCGCCACTGCAAAATAGCTGCGTCTGTCCTATAATAATGAAACGGTCCAGAATACACATTATAAAACTTCCCAGTTCACATAGTTTCCGATTGCAATAGTAAATTCTGTATTCACGTCGGCCGCTCTGAAATGAGATTGAAATGCTAGAATTAGTTTGGTGAACTTTTGTAAATTTGCGGCCAAGAAACACGGGATAATCAAATATGTAGGACCTATTTTACTGAACTTTGTTCCCTTGGAACTGTTGCCGGGACATCTATGTTTGCTGGGAACAAGATTACCATATTTATATGAGTTTCTTTAAAGTTTTTAATTTGTATAACTCTCTTGACGTGGTTGGTTCGTAATGGGAAAAAACATCTTCTCTGGGCGACAGTAAATTATGTTCCTATTATATTGATCCTCGTACCTGGGATGTATATTTTTTATGGAAAGTTTGTTTTATTCGTTATGACCTTGTGTTAAATTATTATTATTGGCATATATTTGGTTTATAATTGTGTTTTTATGAATGAACCTAAAAGGCCCTGGATGGGTGAAAAGGAAAATATATTCCTAATACCAAAACCTCCTTAAATCTTTTAATAACATATCCCATTCCTTGCCTCATCAAATATTCAAAAAAAATCTTAAACGGTTATAAATACATTAACAATAACAAAACAAAAGTGAAATTGAAATATTTCATTATATACCACTAAGCATACAAATCATTTCAAAAGATGGCTGCTAGGCAAGTTCCCTTCACCATAGACTTGGCTTCAATGTTATTTATAGAAAATCGCATTAATGCCTCTGGCTGCGCCAATACGCATTATACATTAATTTACACATACATAAATACATACATGTGATCACTGTACTCAGATAATATTGTTTTTCCTTTATCCTACTTCGATTCTTGCACCTTGCTGTGCACATTTCAATCAGTCTGTTTCAATAACCCGCATAGCTCATTATAAAAAAACCGAATCCGCGCGAGATCTTTTCTCACTTACCTTATTACATTTTAATCCGCGCCGATATCTTGCAAACCGTTATGTGTTCAGTGCCATTGCTGTGAGGAGAATAAACAGTAAGAAAACGACTGCCCTTGTTCCTAATGGTGAGTCTTTCCTTCCATACAACATATTATTGTCTTATGTGCAGTTGTAATTACACTAACATTCAAGGTCCTTCGACAAAAAAAATTTTCACTCCTAAAACAACATAACATCTTTTACACACCAGCTTCTAATATGATTTAAGATTTTCACGGCCAAAAGTATTTTTGTTATTTGTTTTTGGGGTGTTATGCCGTGTTGCGCTAACTTCTTCTTTAGCCAACGTTTCGGACAACGTTACAGTGTCCATTATCAGGGCAGATGTGTTTTTTGAAAAAACACATCTGCCCTGATGATGTACACTGCAATGCTGTCCGAAACGTTGGCTAAAGAAGGAGTTAGCGCAACACGGCATAACACACCAGCCTCTGTCCAGAGATTTTTAGGTTCAAATTTCAATGAATGAAGCTATATTCAAAAAATCTCACTCCATCTACTTTAAATTTATACACTTTTGATGCAAAATATTAAAAAATAAAATGAAAACTTAAAAAAACTATTTGTTGAGTCGAAAATTGAAATTAAAAGCTTAAACTAAAACATAACACAAATAACAACTTCCAAAGTTGATTCTAAAACCCTCTTAAAAGCCTCTTTCGTGGCCTATATTTTATAGTTAAAAATGTTGTATCTTTTAAATTAAGGTAGTTTGGCCTCAAATTCAAACAAATTTTTTGTATTAAACATGTCCAGTTGTTGTACCAATTAATCAGATCAACAAACAATCCTGTCCAATTATTGCACAGCTAATTAAATCCATAATATGATTATTGAATTTTAACAATTCCAGGTTAATATTGACCTAAAACATTATTAATATTCCAAAATGTTTGTTCCATAAAAATAAATGCAAAAGCGAATAACATGGAAATTTAATTTACAATCAGTGTTACAAAATTGAACACTGATTCTACGAAGTGTATCAAAACGATTATTACACAGTGATGATAATTTGTGGAGTCTAATTGGATATAGTTATTGTTACAGTCATAAGCATATAATACTGTTGATGTGTTGATATTTATTATTTAATTATGCAGATTAACAAAATGTCCAATAATTGTAATTACTGTTGATTTTCGAGTTGAGTGGAATTGAATATGATGTAAAAGGGGGTATCCAAAAGAAACCGAAAGGACGTTGCGGGGGGCTAAGTTTTTGTAGTACCGTGTTCTGCCGATAGAATCGTGTACAGCTACCTTTCCCTATTCAGTATGCCAAGCCCTGCGCCGGAGAAGTCCTCCTTTCAGCTGGTGTGAATTTTTTGTGACTGTTATTTTGTGTGCTTGTCGTTTTTGAGATGGCTGACTTTCAGTACATACATTAGAAGTTATTATTTATTTCCTCAAATCCTTGGTTCAAACTAACGTAAATACGCTGTTTTATACTAACGTCAATACGCTGTTTTAATAGTACTTTTTTCAAGTTGACTAATTAGTTTAGTTTGAAGTTGTTAGTACGAACTGTGTACTGCGTATAATCCATTCAAAATACTCCTACTTTATTACGTAAAAAAAAGTTTTCGAAAACACGAGGAAAAAATATTGATAGGAAGCATAGACATCCAAATTAATAGACTTGCACTAACATGAAATCTGGATATTATTTCAACGAGCTGGAGGCAAACCACGTGACCATATTTTTGTCACCAAGAGGGTCCGAAAATGCTTTAAATAAACTATGACATCATCCACCGAAGAGTGCACATTGAAGAGTTTACAGCGCTGTCCATTTTGGGACTTTTCTGCGCAGGATCTAAATTTATTAAACGAACCGCCTTTTGCAGCGCCACTAAAATTGAGTGAGGTGGGTAAATTATAACACATTTGTAAAAGTGTCTAACTAAATAGTTTGACAAAATATTAAATTTTTTAAACAAGGCCGAACTTTTGTTTACCCGATTTGGTGTACATAATAAAGTTTTTTACTCAACCATTACCAGATTTTCTTTTCGAGGACAGAATAGTGGTTAAAGTAAGCGGTTACACAAATAAACAAAAACGCTTATAGTTTAGAAGTTAAAAGTATTTAATTGGAAGGAAATGCGGGCAATCGCGTTAAATACAAACGAAAAAAAACTACTTAATTAATTTATAAAACATGCTCAAGAACTGCCGACCCGTTTTAATAATTCTAATCAAATTCAAGTTGTGATTCCGTCGGAAGCATTCCAAAAGTTTTACCGCTTTTTGCCTGCAGCCCCCTCCCGCCACCACCCACCCCCATACACCACAACCCACCCGTCACCTCAACCTTTCAGCAACAAGTAGATATTCCCGGGGAGGGGGAAACTTGAATTAACAGAAAACACACTTCACCCATTTTTCAATTTATCGAATGAATTATTTCCAAGCTTTGTAAAAGTGAAAAGTGTTTTAACCGGTTATTGTGTACAGTTTAAAATTAATAAATAGTATTGTGTAAAATTTACATTAAATAATATTCGATAAGAATTATAAAATAAAATAAAAATTATCAAATAATTTTTCAACAATGCAAGAGTATGTATTAACTAACTATCACGCCATTTCCCTGCAGGGGTAGGCAGAGAGGACGGCCCGCCAAACAACTCGGTCTTGGCACATACTCCTTGCCTCATTCACATTCATACATCTTCTCATACATACTCTTCTATTATTCTGACTCTTGACATGGCCCATGTCTTCCTCGGGCGTCCCCGACTTCTGCTACCATTTACATTTGCATCGTATATTCTCCTTACACTCCTTTCTTCGCTTCTCTCTACATGCCCAAACCATGTAAGCTTCCCTTTATTGATCTTACTCATTACGCTTACATCAGCCTTGCACTATTTGCGGATCTCCATATTTCTCACACGATCATACATGGTTTTACCACACATACGCCTCAGGGATCGCATTTCAACAGCATTCAGTCTAATTTCATCCTTTCTCTGCCAGTTCCATGCCTCACTTCCGTACATGAAGGTAGGCACCAGCACTCCATTGTGGACTACTAGCTTCGCTTCTTTGGACAATGGGTTGATGCAATTTCTTAAAAATTAACTTAATCACATTGATCTGTTTTTATGAAATAAAACATACTTAAAGTGCCAGAACTACATACAATTAAATGTAGAATAATTTTATCGTGTCCCTTTCGTAAATAAGCAGTGGCGGCCCTGAGTTGTCCCCGAGGGCCGGTAAAGAAATACGATCCAAGTTGCCCCAGGTCTCAGAACAAACATCACAAGCAAGAGACGGGAACACGTATAATTATTATTGTTGCGATGTTGTACGAAATACTAAAGAAAGGACTCTGATTAAATTTGTGTGACGGAGAACACAGTCGTAAAATGTTATTCGTTAAACGTGTCTTAAGTATTTTGGACATGTCATCAATTAATTCACACCCGGGAATGCTTTTGCAACTCCTTTCAGAATGAAACATAGTCTAAGGACGGGTTGTTTCAAAGTTGGTTTTCAAGTTCTTTGAAGGTTCTATTAAAACTCTGTTATTATTTCAGTTTTATCAAACAACTGGCTAATAATGATGTAATAACAGAACTTGAATAAAACCTTCACAGAACTTGAAAATCAAAATTGATATTTGATGAATTGTTAAAATTTTATGAAACAACCCGTCTAAAGTATCGCTCTAGTGCTATTACCAGGCCAGGACTCCTAAAACTTAGAAGATATTCGTTTTAATATCAGGATACATTTGACGGTTTGTGTACCCGGTAATTAAGTAATTTCGATTCATCCCCTACCTATTTTCCTTCCCCTCGGCCATTTACTTCCGCCTCTTAATAATATCTAATTGGGTTGCCACGTAGTTCTGGCATTAGGCTAATTCGGTGGTGTCACAAAAAGCATTAAATGACATTTACCTGATAATCGTAGGAAGGTTTCAGGTAATACAGCGCCATCTCTTGGTGGAATACTGGAGTAATGGAAGCAGACATGGGGGGAATAATCCAAACCCAATCGGAGGGACATCCAGACCTGAAAAAAAACATATACACCAAATAAATAAATCCATTGTATTCTTCTCGATGGATTTTTTTGCAGTAATATTAGCAAAACCACTGTAAAACTTCTTTAAAAAATTTAGGACGAAATTATTGAAAACAAAAGAGAACTTTTTACTAGCCGAGCAACTGTCCTGAACGCCGAAACTGTATAATTAAAAAATATACGAAACGATTTCTTCAGACAAGAGAAGTTTATCAATTTCCTTTAAATTGATTTCGCGACCCAGACATGTTGTTTGATAAATGTTTGATTGTTTTCAATGATAAATACAGTAATTATTCTTATCTATTTTGAAAAACTCGGAAATTATTCTAAAAGAATTTCTTTATTTTTATTTTATACGACACAAACACTGAAACCAAAAAATATAGCACTAGCATATTTTTTAAATATATTAGTTGTACTTAACTCGGCACACTTCTATGCCATATCGCCCTATGTTTCTATTATCTATGATTATTACATACCTTAGCTTAGATTCGTTGTCCAGATGCTTCATGAAGGACTCTGAAGCGGTGTGATGGTCCACGATGGTGACAAGCCTCTGCTGGAAGCTGTGAAGGATTGCCAGATTGATCTCCACTAGAGCTCTGTCCTTCCACAGGGATACCGAGGTGCTGGTGTCGAGACCCATTCTAATCGCAATTTTCTACAAGAAAAACATCAAAATTCTTAGATTATTATAGTCGGGAATTAATTATATTTATACTGCGAACAGTCTCTTCGATAGTAAAATGAGATTCAATGGAGAAATTTTGATTAAATTTACATAAACTAGATAGCAGTGAAATTATAATTTTTATGCGAAAAATAATTAAGCCGGAAATGGGGCAGTAAAAATTTGTAGCGGGTAGAACAAAGGAAACGGAAATAAAACGTCATTATAAGTGGATATGACTAATGAACTTTGGTTACAAAATTCGATAAATATGTAATCTACATTAAATATACTAGGTCTGATTAGTATAACATCATTGAAATCTTTAACATCCTTGCATATTTGTTAAAAAAATAACCTATTTTATGTACCTACGCATACACGATTTTAGTTCACAAGTTGAAGTTGTCACACGATGGTGACATTGGTGACACAGATAGTGAAGCCATTCCTATAATATTCTGGGGAAAGTTTTCTCTCTGAAGCCACCATTAAAATAACTAGTCCCTATATATGAATATTTCACAAAACTACCGATTTTCATTTTTGCATGGCCTCACTGGACAAAGATCAAACTGGTTCGATTCCTTGGCCCGATCGTATGTGGCCCACTAATTCGCTGTGTCCAAATGGATTCAGCCAAATGATTCGGAGCCAAATGGCTCCGCCGTGTATGCCCAGCTTTACATTACCAATGCACAATATAATTAGTTATTTTATTGCCGAACAATAGAGCGGCTTATTCAAATAGATTGATTATTTGGACACCATTGAAATATTGATTGAAATAATGACTAAAGGTTATTTTTTATTGATGATATTCCCATCATTCATTTCAATCGCTATACGAAATAATTGTTTTTTGAAATTAAATTTACTTTGAAAAAATCGCGAACTAAGTGAATTATTCACAAAATACCATCCGTCTCTTTTTTCCTATTTCTCCAATATTGGGAGTCAAATAAATGTAGCAATTTTAGCCTATTTGAAATCTTAAAAAATTACCAGTTTTGTATCTTTCCAAAGATTTCTACTCTACGGATTATACATACTTAACCTTATTACATTATACCTTGAAAATGAGAAAGACACCGATGGCAAAATAACTCATTCAATAAATAATTGCGAAATACGAACATTAATGATGTAAGAATAATGCTTAACATTCTCAATCTTGTTATTATTAAGGGTAAACGCAACGTAAGTTATAATCCACGCGTATCAAACGGCGCTTATTGAATTAGTTTATAGAAACACATTTTTTGAAATTTATGCTTCAAAATATTAAGACGAATTATTAGTTTGCGCCATTACACATGCAATATGAATATGAATAAATAGATTTATCCGTATAAAAAGTCAATTCCCTCAAGAAAGGCATACAAATACAATATTATATCGGTGCTTCAATCCAATTTGATCATAACATAAGTTACGTTTACACTTAAAGCCTTAGACACATTACCCTATTTTATGCGCGCATAATATGTACGTATAATATGTTTGGGCTGACACACAACGCTATAATCTTCCTCAAGAGAGAGGGTCAGATCAATTGGGAAACTGTTACGGAAAATCATTTCTTTGTAAGGGAGTTGTCACTTTGACAGATGACAGCCGCGTTATTACGACGCTCCTTAGATTGTTCTGGCCCCTTCTCCTGCTGACGGTAGGAGAGGAGGGTTGCATAATTATCAAATATAGCCTGGTTAGGAGATCACAGCGCATATCGTCGCCAAGCCCACAATTCATCTTTTTAGGTTTTACAGGTCTGTATGGGATTGTATGGGGTGCAATATGGAGTTATATAAAACCCTTTGATCTTATAGCGTAATCTGTCACCCCTTTAAAGGATCCACAAAATATAACACTAGAACAGATCGATCTCTTGGGGAAACTCAGGCGATATTTTTCAAGACGTATTTAATCAAATTGAAAACACAGAGAAAATTTCGGTCACATAACTACAATAACAAACTATCGTCACGTTCATAGGCAATTGGCTGTACAACGTGCTTGAATTAAAATGACGTAGGAGTTGTCGAAGTAGTTGTCGCCTCGTGCAAACCGCATGAGAATTCAACTTTGACAAACTGACGGGCCACCCCCAGATTCTTTAGTGCTCCACTGGGAAGTATATTGCAGAAAGCTCCGTAAATCTGCGAAAAGCTTGTTCTACGCGGGACTCACGAAAGCTTTCATTCCGTGTCAATGGTGTGTACTAATGTAAAGCTAACGTCAGGGTTGTAGACACTCTCGGTATCGCCCTGGTTAAATACCATCATTGAGAATAGAAACTTTGTTCTAATAGCCAGGTACTTCCCAATCTTCCTTTTCCGGATTATCTACCCCTCTCTTTTTTATGTGAATACCGCACAAGAGTCCCAACTGCTTCCAACCATCTGGAGCCAGTGAGACTAAGGATTCCCCAACTGGGGTATGTAGTCAGGCTTAAGATAGTAGGGAAGGGAAGAAGATGGATAAGCCGAAGGTGGAAAAGTACCTGGCTATTCCGATCTGGTCACCATTCACGAGTTAAACCATCTAAAGCAACGTTTCAATTCTGAATGGTGGTCTTTCACCAGCGCGATATTGAGAGTATCTTCTACTCTGGAACGTGCCACAACTATACTATATTATTTTTAATGAATAAATTGTGAAATAACTTAAATAAACTAAAATTTACTTTCGCACGCTTGGATTTGAACCCGCAACCTTTGACCTACATGTTGTCGCGCGTCGGACCTGGGGGGGTCCTGACTTACCCTCGGCCAGCTCAGAAGCGGGGCATGAGACGTCTCTCTCATAGTCAGGGTTCGGGGTCAGCGCGTGGCTCGAGAATCCATATCCCACCGTCTATACAAAACACTCCCATACGATTGTTATGCCCAAATGAAAGAGGTTAGGTTTTTATGAATTAGCATTGTATTTGAGCGGCTAAAGGACATTACATGGGTGAATAACAACAGTACACAGGTTATTACATCCTAAACTGGAATTATCAACAAGGGTTCCCTAATCTCTCTCTGGGAAATAATTAACAGCTCACTCTCTCTAGATCGGCAGGCAGCGTGGATGAATTTAGGTTATTAGCGGACACATTCAAGGGTAATAGGAAATGTAAGAGACTCACAGCATGGTGTTGTCGGGTATCCTGTTGATTTGCAGGACTGAGCGCCGTGTCTCAAACAAACGGTGCCAGCCTGTCGATGTTCAAAGCGCCATTTCCGTACGTTATTGCTTTCGACGGAGCGGTGCAAATTGGGAACGCGGGAGCCGAAACGAACACGCGTCCAGCCTGGTCAGAGGTCGGCGCGCGAGCGGGGGGAACGGGGCGTAGGGTCGCCGGGGGTGGGGGAACTGTAGCGGATGTATTGCGCGTTCTTCACTACGTTTGGTCTAGCAACTAATTTGAATAATTCCCGCTCTCAGGCTGGCAACTGTAGGATCTTTTGCGGCTAAAATCTGTTATATGACACCTCCCCCCGCGCTCGTAAAAAAAGGCGACGTGGTAATGGAGCATCAGGGTTAAAAGATCCTCTATGTGCCTCCCTTGGGGTTTTTTTTTTTTGACAAAACAAGAGTTGCCCTTAGTTTGAGAGACTTGGATGGCCAGAGAGATGCCTAGCTAAAACATAATGACTAGCTTATGCCATAGGCTAGGTAACAATATTTGTGGGGAGAAATGAGGAAGGGTACATAGCATGTTTGGAGCAAATAAATTTTGGGGAGAGAGCAGGTGTGGAAACAACAAGTAAAATTATGCAATTTGAAAACAATAGACATGGTTATGCAATTGAAAGACAAAAGACAAAATTATGCAATTGAAAGACAAAAGGGCATGGTTATGCAATTGAAAAACAAAAGGGCATGGTTATGCAATTGAAAAAACAATAGACAACATTATACAATTGAAAAACAAAAGGGCATGGTTATGCAATTGAAAAAACAATAGACAACATTATACAATTGAAAAACAAAACAAAAGACGGAATGTTAAGGTGTGATTCTAGGGTTTCATTGGTCTGGAAGCTAAGTTTGCGTTGCGTTGGTTTTTTGGTTTCGAAGAGTTGCGAAGGAAACGAGATTTCACTGACTCTAAAAGATTACATTATCACTGTAATCTGACCCATTGAGATAACACTCAGGAGTACACTTAGGTCTTGGAAAAAAAAAAAACACTTTGCTTCGTTGTGGGCGTTGATGTTTGCGAAGTGGGGCTGTGGTTTGCGGGGCTGCGGCTATGGTTACAGTGGTCATTGGAGAGAGTAGTCCAGGTTCCGTAGTTATGCCAGTACGAGTCCTATGTGCTATTATGGTGGGCACGGATCGTATGTGTTGGTTATCGGAGCATAATGTAGCTCAGGATAACTTTTTAGAGATGCGCAGTTTGTGTTTACTGGAGGGGCAAAGGGTAATTATGTTTCACCCATGACCTGGTATGTGTCACTGCATGACAGAGCAAGAGACGGTATAACTGGCATTGGCATTGAGGGCAAGAAATTTGAACTCCGGGACTAGCGTGTCCGAAAGGTAGTTCAGAGTGTCATAAAGTATAGTGGGACAACTCGGCTTGCAGTGGTGAGACAAACGTCATACATATGATTAGTATTGTCTGTGCTTTCAGGAACAAGATGGAACAAGTGTGTAGCGAGTAGTAGTCGAGGGACCTTTGTAACCACAGCGCAGGCTGCTAGGAGGTGAGGCTCAGCTTGGCTGCCGGAGATGACATCCGCCTGGGCTTCTTTTTAAATCCGGGGGGAATTATTATTAAAGCAAATTTCTTGAAGTTTACCTGCCTAGGGACCAATGAAGAAAAGTTTGGAGAGAAACAAAATGTGTCCAGAAAAATAAACAAACGAGGTTTAGCTGCCGGTCCGGAGAGTGACGAAGAGTGTGAGAGAGAGGTAGAGAGAGGTTCCTAACTAGTTTTGATTACATAAACATTATCCTTTATTAGGATGACTTGGTGTTTGCCGAATGACAAACTGTCTTGGTTGAAAAAACAACTGGCCTTCTTTGGCCTATGTTAACATACAGGTGGTAACATTTTCGTAGGATTTCAAAGAACAAGACAAAAAATTCGTGAACGAGTCACGGCAACAGCAGGGAAACTAATTCATGAATAAAGGTTGTCAGAAAAGACAGACGATACGCCAAGTGCGTATCATACATATTCAAAATTCATGAATGTGTTTCGTTGAGGAGAGAAAAAAATGACAACATACGTGAAAGGTGAGGTAGGAAGCCTGTTGGTGACCGGAACAATTACCGATTCGAACTCGAAGTGAGGGCGAAATATGGTCGACAACAGATTTTCCACTTTATACATATTGCCTGAGGGCATGGGGTGGGGAGGGGGGAAAAAGGACGGGAATTGAGTTACGAAATTGCTAGAGACTGGACTAATTTCCAATTCAACCTCTATGTGAGAGTGAAACATATTCAACCAGCAGATTTCCTGACTCTTTACATTTTAATAAAGTGGATTAATTTTTAAAACGCATTAGAATACACATTGTACTAAAGAGGCTAATCTTTTGCGTGTATTTGGCAAAAGATTAGGGGTCGTTTTAAACTTCTACATGATTGTGAGAAAAGACAGACCCTAGTTCCAATTTCACAAACCTGGGATTCTTCTTATTCGTTTCCCAGACGACGAGTTTAGTGGTTTTGTGCCCATCGATTAACTCCTGCGGCACTATGCCCCATAATTGACAGTGAAGCTGAAAACTAGTCCTTTTGGGATAGTAGATATTCCTGGGCTTCTTTTCTTTTTGGAAAGCAGCAAAAACAGGAAGTCCACGGGCATTGGCGTTGAACAAAGAGGCTTCTGTGAAATACTTACGTAGTTCACATATAAAGGTTTGATATTATTTCGTTCGCACGATTCATGGTGAGTATTGTAACGTCTTCACGTATAGTGTACAAGTATGCAGTATATGCAAGGTACAACTCAATTATAGACAGAAGTCAAGGAGTGTAAAAACAGTTCCTTAAAGGAGATGACGATGTCGATATTATGTCGTTCACACGAATCACGGTAAGTATTATTATTACGTCTCCACGTCTCGTGTACAGGGTTGTACACAATTATACACAAAAGCGGTTCTCATGACATGTTAATGACACACGACCAAATTATACACAAAGGGCGGTACTCATGGCAAATTAATGTCACACGACCAAATTATTCACAAAGGGCGGTACTCATGGCAAATTAATGTCACACGACCAAATTATACACAAAGGCGGTACTCATGGCAAATTAATGTCACACGACCAAATTATAACACATGGTTATAAGTATTAAGTAATTGTAACGAACTTCTCGTGTAGTGGTGGATTTTGTAAGGATCTCTCCTATCGCGTGACAATTTTTTTACATTTAAATATAATTCAACAAAAGCTAGCAGTATCATTTGATACTGTTTGCAAAGATTTGTTAGATTGACTAACTCCGTAGCCTGGAGGGGCGTACGATGGAACAATAGAGAAGATAAACAATTTTAATGTTACTTCATTGTGTTACAAGGTGCAAGATGATGGTAGAAGGTATTTCTACTTACATCGAGCGATGGGTGGGAACAGGCCCATAATGGCTTTACATACTGTTCGTTGTAGCGTGCAATTGGGTTGCAAACACTTGGTTAAATGGTGAGACAAAGGTTGGGTGTTTATATTATGCAACGATGATCGAACAAAGTCCTGTTGATTTACGTTGTGATATAATTATTTGCGTTTGAAGATCAGGATAACCGTAAGGTTTTACTAACCTGTCCCGTAGGGTTGAAACGTGAGGTACGAGACATACGTGACGTAACAGTAGAGAAAAGAAAATCGAGATCTCGTCATACAATAAAAGACCTTAATGGGTTTTACATACTTTTAGTTGAAGCGAGTCCAGTTATTTGTATGTGGTTTTATAGGACCGACATTTGGTTTTCTTTTATAAATACAATTTCCCAAAATGGATGTGTCAAAATCCTATTTTTGGTAAATGTGAGCTTGGGTAGGACGCCATCAATTTTTGAAAGGAAAAAATTGAAAAAAAATGAAAAAAAAAAAAAAAAAAATTATATACATACAAAGAAGACAATTATGTGATTAATTGCTACTTGGTTCTTGCCTTTGAGACCACTATAGGGTTTTACATACTCAAGGTAACGTTGAATTGGACAAGAAAGAATTAATGGCTGTACTTGACAGGTTTTCTTTTTTTAAAAAAGGGGTCGGTATTTAACACTTTGGAATTTACAAAATCCGAACTCTTTTGGATGGCACTCTTATGAGTGATTACCAATCGTTATTTTACAAGGAACAAAAACAAAAGTGGGGTGGTTCTTTCTAACACGACGAAGGGAACAAAAATGAAACGAAAATGGGGTGACATGACATAAACATTGCATAGTGTAGAAGTTGAGGAGCAAAAGCGGGTTCGCGACTTCCCGGCGGTTGTAACTCGAAGACGTGTCTCTATTCTAAAATGATCAGTTTCAGAACAGGTGAGAAAATAAAACGTAAAAAGGGAGAAAACGATTGTCGTGAGGGAAAGAACGTTATTACAGGAATAATATTTCATGGTCATAATATGTTAATATACATTCATTTACAAAGGTGGGTTAAACTCGTTTTTGACGAATAGGTTGACATGTAGTTGACACTTTACACGCCTAATTATGGTAAGACTTCATAGCTTACAATAGTTTGTGATAATACACAGTGGGTTAGTTTAAAGTTGCTGGGGTGGTGGGGGAGTTTCAACTGTCTCCTCACTTCCAGACTTTACAATGTCCTTAATATGGTAATTACCAGTATGTTTGCCAGAGGAGTCGGACAGGTAGTAAACTAAGTCCGATATTTTTCTTACAACCTTGGCCTTGACAAAACGGGGTGCCAGCTTGGCAGAGAAGTACAGGGCTCCTTGAGAGAGGGTGTTATTCCTTCTCCAGACAACATCGCCTACATTAAAAGTGATGTGTTTCCTACGTAGGTTATATCTGTCCGCACTTTTTTGGTGGGCCAGCAATAGGGCATCAGTAACTTCACTATAAATGGCAGTAAGTTCTTCCAAACGATGGGCGTAATCAACGGCAGGATTGCTTGTGGAGGTGGTTGACGTGGGGAAATTCGTGTTCCAGTGCAATGAACCATGTACCACCTGTTCCATACCGTGTTTTAAAAAGAAGGGGGTGTAACCAGTGGTTAGGTTAACAGTGTTATTCATGGCAGCTTGAATTTTATCTAAATTCTTACACCAATTACGTTGGTCTTTGTCAACCAAAATGGCCAGAGCTGTGTTAATAGTCTGGTTATACCTTTCGACAGTGTTATTTTGGGGAGTGTACAAGGTATTATAATAAATATCTTTAATCCCGTATTTAGCAAGGAAATCTTTAAATTCCTGTGCTATAAACTGTTTTCCGTTGTCAACTATTACGGTTTTGGGTGTTCCGTAGGGTATGAAAATGTGTTTTTCCACAAGTTTGACAATGGCGGCGGCGTTGGCTCTTTTTAAGGGGAAGATCCAACAAAATTTGGTAAAGATATCCACAATGCTGAGTATATGCATGTGTCCAGAATAACTTCTGGGAAAAGGTCCGACGAGGTCCATAGATAACGATTGGAGGGGTCTATCAGCACGTTTGGGTTTTCCCATTAGGCCGGCAGGGGGTGCCGTACTATGTTTGTAAGCTTTACATGTTTCACATTTGGAGATGTAGTTGCGAACTTGCTTGAAAAGACCAGGCCAGTAATACTTCAAGGAAATCTTTTTATACGTCTTGAAGGTTCCTGGGTGTATAGAGTCGGGGGCACTATGATTGTTGATGATTACTTGTTTTCTCTTTTCGAGGGGCACAACGAGTTTCCAAGAGTAATCTTCGAGGATGGACAGTGGGGCCTTACAATTGCGATATAGTTGTCCTTCTTTTATAATAAAATTGGGAAACTTTTGTTGATTGTTTTTGCACCCTTCATAGATTTTGAGATACCATTCATCTTTTGTGGATGGGGTAGAGGCAATTGTATCGATGTTTAATGCGGCAAGTTCAATTCTTGACAGGGCATCTGGGACAATATTGTCCGCACCTTTACGGTGGATGACATCGAAAGTGTATTGGGACAAACGAGAAGCCCAGCGAGCGAGTCTGCCGGAGGGATTACTTAGAGAGATCAACCATTTCAAACTACTATGGTCTGTGACTACAGTAAATTTGCTACCGTCTATGTAACCGCGGAAATGGTGAACAGAATCCAATACTGCCAGTAACTCTTTTTCGGTGATTCCGTAATTTTTCTCGTGTTTATTCAAGGTGCGGGAAAAATAGGCTACAGGGTGTTCGCCATCGGGGAATTCCTGAGTTAGGACTCCACCGATCCCTACGTTAGAAGCATCCGTGTGGAGGGTAAAAGGTAGTTCAAAATTAGGACAATTCAGGACAGGGGCTGTTTGAAGAGCATTTTTTAAAGTCGTAAAAGCTTCTTCGGCTTCAGTAGACCAACGAAAGTTGCTGATACCTTTACGGATACCAGTAATTTTGTTTAATGGGGCCGAAATAGTGGAAAAGTCTTTAATGAATCTCCTATAGTAACCTGTAAGTCCAAGGAAACCTTTGACTTCTTTCGCGTTTTTGGGTCGGGGGAAATTTGCCATTGCTTCCACCTTAGTAGGATCTGTTCTCAGACCTTTTTCGTCGACAATGAATCCCAAATAACGCAGGCGAGACTTACAAAATTCAGACTTCTTTAAATTGATGGTTAAACCAGCAAATTTAAGTTGTTGAAAAACTTTTTCCAGCATTAACAGGTGTTTTTCGAAGGTGTCACTAACGATGATGAGATCATCAAGGTAGCAGAATAGGTTGTTGTCAACTTCAGGGCCGAATAGTTTGTCCATCAGCCTCTGTAGTTCGGCGGGGCTATTTTTTAGACCAAAAGGTAGCCTTTTAAAGTGGAACATTCCCCTACCAGGTACAACAAAAGCAGTTTTTTCGCAGGATTCCGCATCTAAAGGTATTTGCCAGAAAGCTTTGCTTAGATCAATGGAAGAAATGAATTTGGCGTTGCGTAATTTGTCTAAAGTTGCGTGCACGAAAGGCAGTGGGTACGCGTCGGCTTCAGTGCAAGAGTTCAATCGTCTACTGTCGAGGCAAAAGCGTGCAGAGCCGTCTTTTTTTGAAACCAAAAGGGTTGGGTTGGTCCAAGCACTTCTGCTGGGAACTACCACTCCCATTTTCAACATTTCATCAAGTTCATTTTCTAAAAGTTTCAATTTTTTGGGGGGCTAAATTGTAGTAGCGTTGCTTGATTGGTGGGCCGTTGGTTTTAATGTGGTGTTTTACCAAATTAGTTAAACCCAGTCCGCATTTTTCGAAAGATATTGATTCAAATTTGTTGATCATTTCCTTTAATTGGAGAGCCTGGTCAGTGCTTAGGTTTTCGTGAGGTATTATTGTTCGAATCTCACCAACTTGAGCGACCGGAGGTTTTTGGCCAAGAGTATTAAATACTTGTGGAGCAACGTTAAAAGCCTTCCAGAAGTCAACGCCAAGGATGAAATTCTGGGATATAGAGGGTACTATTAGAAAGTTAATTGTAACTGTGTTATTGTTACATTTAATTGGTAATGACAGAGTACCGATGACTGTCTGGGGAGCATTGTCCGCAGTTGTCACGAGTGTAGGTTTGGAAAAAACTTTAAAACCGTTGTTAACAAAAGGCAGGTGGGCATTGTTGCCAAGGCAACTAACAGATGCACCACTATCTAGTAGTCCAGAGAAGGGGACATTGTTAACGGAGAAAAGGGCATAAGGTCTTCCATCTTTAGCTTGTTTGCAACAAACCGAAGAAACATTTAAGGTCTGGTTAAAATATTTAATGTGTGATAACCAATCAGTCCATTCCTTAGACCTTGGTACAGAATGAATACCTGAGAGGTTATTATTTAGTTTTTTGGTTTTCTCGCATGAAAATTCGGTGGGGGTTTAGAGAAATCCACTTGAGGTTTAACAAAGTGAGGGTCTTGCAACCTTTCCATGTTATTTCTTGTTTTTTTGAAAATTTCACGCAGTTCGTCGCGTGGAGGAGAACGATCCCTGGAGCGATGTCTCTTTAAGGTTCTGGGTTCTTTAGCTTCCAGAAATTTGGCCTGCTTGAAACAAGTGGTAGCTAGGTGACCTACTTTTTTGCAAAAGGAGCAAACTTTTTTGTTGTCAAATTCTGGTTTTAATCCAGAGGGACGGCTTGGTACAGTGATATTGTCCGTGGTGGTTTTGTTGTTTTTCCTGTCTTGGTGGGATTCCAAAATGAGGCAAACTTCGTTTAAATGGGCCAACGACACAATTTTCTGTGAGGTGATAATGTTTTCATATCTTTGTAGGAGGCCATCAGTTATAACTGGTAATAATTCGGCTTCCGAGACAGGGTGGGAAAGTTTGATGTTGATGGATTCGGCCCTCTCTATGAATGTTGCCACAGTTTCGTTTACTAATTGTTTAATGGATAGTAACGATAATTTAATTCTGTGTTGGGCCTCTGATTTGCCGAAGCTAGTGATCAGGGCTGATCTGAGTTTATTCCAGTCCTTGCATTTTGATTTTTGTATTCGGTGCCACGGGATTAATTCTGGAGATATTAGTTCTATAAAGTTTTTCTGCAGCACGTCAAATGGAACATTTTTAATTGAGGCCGTTTCTTCGATTCGGTCAATGAAATCCAGTACATCAGAAACACCGTTATATTTGATCTTCCAAGGAGTGAGATCGTATGTTTTTTCTTGTGCCGTGATGGGTGCATTGTCTTGTTTTACTGTAACATGTGTCCTGGTTTCTTTGTTAGAAACGGGGATTTCCAAAACTGGGGTATTGGGTGCCTTGTCTTCATTTGCAACGGATAGGTTTATTTTCCTGATGAACTTCTTGTTAAATAACAAAGCGTATGCTTTCAATGCTGACTTTGATTTGTTTAGTGGTGATATTCCTCTGTCTTTTAAGACGGCTTGTAGGTGCACTTTGGATAAGTTGTGTACATTGGGAATGACACCCATGTCCGAAGATGTAGCCATTTGATTGGAATTCATTGTTAAAAATGGTTTAAAAAAGGAAAAAAAACTCCGAAATTCTTCTAAGTCTTTTTGAAGAAAATTTGGCCAGGGGGACACTTTAGGATTTGCATTATTTAATTTTTGTGGGCACTATTCGCACTTATATTCACTGCACTCGAGGAAAGGCACGAAAAAGGCACAAAAACAGCACTTTAGAAGCGAAAAAACACTTTTGATGGAAAGATTTTATATTTGCTTCATTTACTGGCACTAAATCGTGAGATTGAACACACGTTCTTATTATTGCGTCGAGAAAGCACTTCTTTGCAAAAAAACACTGCACTTCTGAAGTTAATTTGAAACAATTCACTTAAAATCACTTTTATAACAGTCAATGCTGAAAAAAGAATATGGACAAACACCGTACCTATATAATTAATCGGGATAAAGAATTACTTGTGTTTTACAGGTTGTAGCTGATATACTTTTTAGAAATCAGCTTCGATGGGCCGTTGGGTGTATTGTGCTTTTTTTTAAAAAAATCACTTCCGGTGTAAAAATTGGCTTCACAGTTCTAAATCCTGACTGTTATTATTACGGTGCAATTTATGCCGAAATTAAAACAGTGGGTTTGTTTTGTTAAACAAAGAATACAGAATCTATGTTATTGAAAAAAAACAAAAACATTATGTTCGAACTTTCGTTATCACAGCATTTGGCGGGAATTTCGCGCGTCTCTTTTATTCGTTCGAGAAGATTCTTACCGTTATTTTTCGCGGCAAAATGCGCTTAGCAACAAACAAAGTCACGACAGGATTGCGTGCATTTCTTATTTATTCGAGAAACTTCCACCGTAGTTTTTGCGGCAAAAATGCTCTTGGCACAAAATTGCATAGTACATGTTTTCAAATTGGGGACAATCGTAAAGGTAATTCTGTGCAGTCGGGAAGGATATGTTTAAAAAAAAAAATTCTGCCCCTAAGTTGGTCGCCAGTGTCGCGCGTCGGACCTGGGGGGGTCCTGACTTACCCTCGGCCAGCTCAGAAGCGGGGCATGAGACGTCTCTCTCATAGTCAGGGTTCGGGGTCAGCGCGTGGCTCGAGAATCCATATCCCACCGTCTATACAAAACACTCCCATACGATTGTTATGCCCAAATGAAAGAGGTTAGGTTTTTATGAATTAGCATTGTATTTGAGCGGCTAAAGGACATTACATGGGTGAATAACAACAGTACACAGGTTATTACATCCTAAACTGGAATTATCAACAAGGGTTCCCTAATCTCTCTCTGGGAAATAATTAACAGCTCACTCTCTCTAGATCGGCAGGCAGCGTGGATGAATTTAGGTTATTAGCGGACACATTCAAGGGTAATAGGAAATGTAAGAGACTCACAGCATGGTGTTGTCGGGTATCCTGTTGATTTGCAGGACTGAGCGCCGTGTCTCAAACAAACGGTGCCAGCCTGTCGATGTTCAAAGCGCCATTTCCGTACGTTATTGCTTTCGACGGAGCGGTGCAAATTGGGAACGCGGGAGCCGAAACGAACACGCGTCCAGCCTGGTCAGAGGTCGGCGCGCGAGCGGGGGGAACGGGGCGTAGGGTCGCCGGGGGTGGGGGAACTGTAGCGGATGTATTGCGCGTTCTTCACTACGTTTGGTCTAGCAACTAATTTGAATAATTCCCGCTCTCAGGCTGGCAACTGTAGGATCTTTTGCGGCTAAAATCTGTTATATGACAATGTACATTATTTATTGTATATATACAGTATTTTGGGCATTCACTCTGAAAAATTGTTGGTTTGAGGGTTCTCTTTGATGACGAAAATAATTTGACTGAATCTTACCAGGCATAGGCGGTTAAACTATATTTAGTTTGAATATTCATTGTTTTTTTTTAGTCGTAATTATTTCGTTTAATTTATTGCGTGGGTAAGTAAGTCCGGCGTAGTAAAACCTGGGATGAAAAAACTTTTACTTTGTACAACCCTTAACGTTTGACTCCCACACTTAACTCTAAAGCCAATTCTCTTCATTGGTGTAGAAATACTTAAAAAAAATTCATGACAACAATGTAACAATATTATAATTTATTTAAAAAGTAAAAAATAAAATATTAAAATAAATTGAATTTTTAAATGCAGGTTTTTAAATTATTGTGTTTTTTATTTATTATTTTTTTAATGCCACGGCCGAGAATCGATTCCCAACCAATTACTTGGTAGGCAATTATGCCGACCATTAAACCACCATCTATTTTAATAACGCTTGCGTAAATATTAATTATTATAATACACCTATTGAAAATCAAGAATAAGTATAGCGCAGACCCGCGAACAATCACGGGATATTTTATTAAAATTTAAAAAAACGCAAAATTTACCTAATTTTCTGTTAAAATGCTATACATATTTTAGGTAGCTTATTAGTACCTACTTTACCGCCTGTCTGAATTTTTCACACAATTTTCACACGTGATCAATTTTTGTATCCACGATTTTCGTAATGAATCTATAAATTTCATAAATTAATTTAGTTGAATGTTCCATAATGGTTCCAAAGTCAGAGAAACCTGTTGAGGAGTGGCTGTTTGAGGAGATGCTGGATAGAGACAGAGATAGGGATGCTTATGGCACCTTACAGAAGCCATGTGTTCCAACATAGGACAAGTGAAAGATATGTTTCTACAGTTTAAATCGTCTAAAATGGGGGAAATGTTTTCTGTACCTATCTTCCCAAATGTCAAGAATTTTAAACTAAGAAATCTTGTACTGTAAATCAATGTGTCGCATCAAAAATTAAAATATGAAAAACATATTAACGTAACCTTGCAAATTTAATCTGATGCCCACCATCTTGATTAATCTTTTTAATTATATTTGTAAATTAGAACATCAACATTAAAATGTCTAAATTCGTTACGAAACTAATTGCTTTTAGTTGACACGCCTGTTTTTTTAGAATTTAAGATTTTTTCAGAAACTGTACAGGGCCGTATCAAGACTTTGATAGGCTCTAGGCCATAGACACTAGACAAGTAGTGGTTTTAAGCAGATGTTTGGTGGAACACTTAGGTTCCGTAAGCTTATTATCTGCTAGTATACTGGGTTGAATACATAACTACAATGCATCTTCGACTCGTCTTACGTAGTTATATACACATAAAACAATTTAAAATTTATATATTTATTGTACATGTTTAAACTATCAATATATATATATATAAAATCTCTATTTATCAATCTATTTATTTTACGTGTTTAAACTATCAAAATATATACACATATATTTGTATATACATGTATAAAATTGTTTCTGTGTTTTAGGGAGTCAAAATCATACTTCGGAGTGGCACAACTTTGATATTCGTTAATATTATATGCTTATCAGGTACACCAATACGCCAATCCCAAAAAAATTAGGAGAGTTCGAATATTCTGGTAGTCATAAATATCAATAGACAATGATATTCTTCAGAATATAAAATACACGAAACTATAATGATCGGGGGGGAATTTAAAAAAAATATTTACATTTTTCTATCTGAAAATATTTAAAAAAAAATCCTTACAATACGATGTTTGAACATAATAAGAAACCAACTAATTTGACACTTATTTTCGAAGCATCATTGTATCACGTTGCTTGAAAAAAAATCATTTTAAAGAAGCGTGTAAGGGGTAGCGAGAATTGTGCTGATATTCACCATTGGCAAAGTCGCCCCATATTACGGTACAAATTTTATATTTCGTTCATTAAGTTGTTGTGATTGATTGACGGTATTATGGAATAATATTTATTTTTCGTAAAAACAAATTATCTTTTCTGTTTCTAGTAAGAATTCAATAAAATAAAAGGATTACAGACGATAATGTGAAAATGTAATCCCTAGTATAATGCTACATTTTGAGTGATGGCTCAGTTTAGTATTTGATTGATATCATAAGACATGAAATAATATCTAATTCGTTAAAGGTATAACTTCGTTTTTACGATATTTGCTATGAACGAGTTAAGCACATGATCCTTTTTCTAGAATAATTGTTTTGACGGAAAGTACAGATAGGCACGTAAAATAATTATTATGTGCGTTGTGAAAAGTATAACTGTAACTAATGGAAGATTAACGAAACACGTAGAAAAAAATTGATCAAAAATAACAGCTAACAATCTATTTAAGCGGACACATTCGTGGAACAAATATAATGTGTTGGAAATGGCAATGGAATGAAATTCAATATTGTATGAGAATGAGAATGAACTGCTTACATTATATAATAGTATTCTTATAATTACGTGGATTTTAACTACATCAGCACTTTTCTTCTGATTTTGCTCAGATCTTTATATAAATGCGACCACGACGCTGCTCTTGAAAAATGCTTTGACGATTTCTTTTTACTTAAAGTTGCATATACACGTACGAGCCACGAATTATAGTAAGGAACGAAGCAACCGCAAGCGGCGTTTTGCAACATTTGAGATTTGTTTAATGTGAACATCGCACAAGAGTCCATAGTCCCGACTACATCGTTCAGAGTCCACAGTTCGTAGGCCAGAGTCTATAGTCCATATTCCCAACTCCCAAACACCTGGAGCCAGTGAGACAATGGATCCCCAATTGGGGTATGAAGCTGAAGCTAATGGGGAAGGGAATGAGATCGGTCGCCATTTAGATCTAGTCACCAAACACGACCAAAGCCATTTCAAATTACACCAGGGCGATACTGATAGTATCTTCTACTCTGGAACGTGCCGCAAATACGCTTTATATTATTTTAAACGAATACATTGTGAAATAACACAAATAACATTTATTTGCGTACGCCGGGATTTAAACCCGCGACTTAGGCCTTAGGCAATATTCTGTTGCGTTTGATAAATCCTTATACATATTTGAATAATTTTATCGGAAATATAAACCCCATGCCGAGGAACATCCAAAGTATGAATTCCGTGTTAAGTATATTTACAGTGATATTAAAATAATTATAAACATTTCAAATAAATACACAGCACCGACAACGAAGCGTAAAACCATCAAATAATATAATTGTAATTTACTAAAAGTTTTCAGGAAACCTGTTAATTTATTAGTAAGGCCTGAAATCCCGATTTAAATTCCCAATAAATTGAAGAGTTTCTTAATAAATAAGCAATAGTATTTTTTCACTATGTACGTTTAAATTAACACCACTCAAAACATTTTCACTATGAATATGAGTACAAGTGGAATATTACAAAGATTATATTGATTACGGGTGATTACCTCAAGCATGTTGAGGCGGTTGGTGTCGCAGATGGTTCTGCAGCCAATCTCAGTGGACATGTACCAGCCATTGAAGGCGCACGCCGTGAATTCCAGGCCACCGCAGTCGAAGCGCATGTTGGACACGGCTGGCAGTCCGTACCAGCGCAGCTTCAGCTCTTCGAACCAGGGAAAGCTGGGGACAATATTATTGTAAACATAATTAGTAGGTTAATACTATAATGCTTAAAAAGACAAATCGATTAGTCAGCAATCAAACGGGAAGAAGCTCGCAACCGCTACATAGCTCCAATTTAATGAATTACTTGGCTTGAATTAAATATAAATGGGTGTCTCTAGCAGATTATATTTTTCAAAATAATTATTCACTAATATGTGCATTATATATTATACAGGGTGTTAAACTAAACTATCTTTCACCATAATTAGGAAATTAAAATGCGATGGCGAACGAGAGTCGGAATGCGTACTAAATGGTGTAGAAACAAAGGGTAATAAGTCAGTGGCGACAATTGTTTGCAATAAAATTTGCATCGAAGGCACTTCTTCTAGTTTTCTAAAGCACGATGACAAAAGAAATCTTTAAAAATATCACTCTACCATATTTTTTTTACAAAACGTGTCCACGGGTTTTTTCACGACTAGATTGTGCCCATAAATCAAGTCTTGTTACCATCTAAATACTAAATAAATAAGAACGTTAAAATAACCAAATTAAATTCAATGTACATTTTTGATTCCAGGAATAAGTTAATAAAATAAGTTGACGGTTACCCACCACCGTTGCTAACTAATGCTATATTATATATTCTGTTTCTTTATAGATTTAAATTGATTATTTGGAAGGTTCGAGTTCATATTGAGAAAAAGCCATAGGATATTAATTGAAATTCTAATAATACAACGATTCAAGTTAACGAAATTAAATTGTAAGTGTTGATGAATTCTTCATAGATGAAGAAGGACTGTTAAATCTATACAAAGCTTTTAAAGAAACATTTTTCGTCGGAAGACTCAATTCCGTCCCACAAAAGCTCTGAATCACTCGAATCACAATCAAGATGGCTTAAAAAGTTCTTAAACATACAACAAATCATCAAAACAATTAAAGACTTCTCATAAAAAGGGGTTGAAAGCTTTCCGGATATCACGAAGTTCAGAGTTATCACGAACTTCCAAAATATCGCGAATATTTTTCTTTTCGTGAAGTTTCGCTTATTCAACAAAGATCGTAGACGCTTTCAATAACGGACCGAGGATTAACAAGTTTGTATCTTACCTGAATTTGTGAAGAAGTATTTCTTGTCTACTATTATTTTGATTGCTTTCGCGCCGGCTCAAAGCTTTTCATGGAACAGTAAATTTGTGAGAAAAGTTTTCTGTATTTTTCACATATTTGTGATGAACGGTTAGAACGGAAACTCGCGGGGCGTGATTTCTCTCAGAAAAGTTCATTTGGGATAAAAGATAAACGCGCCAATGGATTGCCAAAAGTATTGAACCAAACCTAGCGAGAAAATTATCTGTTTTTTAATCATTGTGTACAAACCACACGTATTTGTGGTTCTAAACGTCAAAAACACTGATTATTGCGGTAAACAAACGTACAAAAGCAACAGGAGATTGATTTTTAGTGTAAAGTAATAAACCATATTGCGCTTTTTCCTCCTTCTTGAGCAAACATTTTGAACAGTCTTTGCTGTGTACATCATCAGAACCTTTATGACCTTCTTACTACGACCATCATGATGAAAGGAGCAAAAAACAATAAACAATCTTATCTGTTTCAATGGAATTTAAAAAACTTATCGCATTCTTAACATTTAAAAATATTATTTTTATGCTTACAGCTTTTAGTGGAATTATTTCTCATCAGTAAACAGCGAAGACACACTGCCACACAAAGTGGTCTCAGCACGCGCTAATTGCCTCGTACACATTCATACTAAAAAAATTAAATACAAATATCGATATTTTCAAAATCTACCTGCAGTTATTTAATATTTCAATAATCTTTTTTAAATCATTTAATTTCAACATTTGCTTCACTAATCCAAAAGAATTATTTTTTCATTTCATCAGCTCTTTATTATCATATTTAAATCTGCATGACGAAAGTCTTCATTTATAAAAGGACTCGTTTATTTTTTCGTTTGTTTTAATGAGAAGAAGATTATATTTACTTAGGTAAAAGCAATGAAAGTAAAAAGATACCTGCCGGAGATTTTCTTTTGCTCGTGAGACCGAAATTAAAATGTCAATCTGACTATTTAAACATTTTTAACCACAGATAAAATTTAAAAAAGTTCTACGAATTGATGAATGTACATTACACATTTTAGATATTTCTCGTGTTGTAATAGATCAATAAAACGATATTGAAGACTTCTTTCTCCACAAAAACAACCCTCATTTCTTAGCCGGTTTTTAAATTTGATATAAAAGATATTCCAAATAAGTGTGTCGTGTGTTGTTATTGTGAGATTATTTCATGTTATTTTAACATTAAAAATACAATTTCGAAGGCGGGTATGGGTACCACCGCCCCGGGAACCATTTATTGGATAACCAACAGCTCTACCATAGATCACCCCGATTGATACGCTACGTGTGGTGAACAGTGCTACAGGGGTGCTGAAGGTATGTTCAGGTCTTGGCGGCGGATGCACCTGCCACCAGCTGCGTGGTGGGCCGGATCGGAATTGGCTGGCTTGGGGAAGCCCTTTGACCTCTAAAGCTGGTCTCTCTCAACCCACCTTTTTGCATCGTAGTAAGAGGGATGGATTCATACGCCCGTCTCTCCTAGACGCACTTACCCGTAGATTCTTACCCACCCATCACACCTTTTTCCTTCCAAGAACGTCATCTCTTTAAAAAAGATCCTTCAAACAGCATCCCCAAAGATGACATAGGCCCGAGAAAAAATATTTTCCAAAACCATTGAGAAACCATTCAATTAAAAAAAAACATTCACAGGAATTTGTACTTAATCGGTGTTTTCTGAAAAAGTTCAGGAAAAATCTGTGTTTCACATTACCAGATCACTTCAATAACTTGATGTTGAAGATTCTTGAGTTATGTGGAAAGTACTTTTCTGTTTCACTAATGGGGTATGCATGAAAAGTTGTGATTTCAGACTTTTGATCTTTATTTTGGTACGTGTCAATCAAATTTAGAGTAAGGCTAACAAGCTGAACCTTGTCCAAGCGATGATTGTTCACTTGAATAACTGTACGAAGAGATTACCTACTAACTAAATTGAAACGGTTATGTCCATTGATTTGTATTTAGTCAATTGTTATGTCATTTTATAGACAAATGTGTCTTTTGTATTTACTTTTTTGAACGAGAAATGGCAAATGACTGGCTAGACTTTATCACGGCTGTTGGTATTTCGGGGTTTGTTATGCGTAATAATGTAGCAACATATGCATTTGTGACAGTGCGTGAAATGAACAGAGTGCGAATTGTGAGCGGAAGCTGGAGGGCGTCATTTACAGTAGCCGGCGGAACTCGCTGTATCGTGTGTAAACGGGTGGCGGGTAACAAACAACACCTGTTCATGCATTATATACCTCTCTATGCTACGAAAGAGTTCAAACATTTATAATTTAAAATAATCCAGAATAATACCAGATATTTTTATAAACGGTGTCCGGAAATTAGTGGTACAAGCGGGAAACTTAAAAAACTATCAAAGAGAACCGAAAAAACTTTGTTTTCGATCTAAGCAATTTGATATTTTTTCGGTAACTAAAGGATTAAAATATTTTGGAGGACAATTTATTTTCTTGGTTTGACCTCAAATATTTCTTCTTCAATAATTGTCTTTTAATTTTAGGAAAATATTCATATATTCCATTATTTAATCAAAAATTCTGTTATGATAATATGCAATATCCTACTATTTTGTGATAATTTAATATCAGTTTTTTTTTAATAATAACTAATTAATCACCGTTCATTGAAATAAAAATTTCTTCACTTACTTATTTGAACTAACTAACTAACTAACCATCACGCCGTTTCCCCGCAGGGGTAGGCAGAGAGGACGGACCGCCAAACAACTCGGTCTTGGCACACACTTCTTGCCTCATTCACATTCATACATCGTCTCATACATACTCTTCTATTATTCTGACTCTTGACATGGCCCGACTCGAGTATCTGATTCACTTGATCGTGCCATGTCTTCCTCGGGCGTCCCCGACTTCTGCTACCATTCGCATTTGCATCATATATCCTCCTTACATTCCTATCTTCGCTCATTCGCTCTACATGCCCAAACCATCTAAGCGTCCCTTTCTTAATCTTACTCATTACGCTTACATCAGTCTTGCACTCTTTGCGGATCTCCACATTCCTCACACGATCAAACATGGTTTTACCACACATACGCCTCAGGGATCTCATTTCAACAGCATTAAATCTACTTTCATCCTTTCTTTGCCAGTTCCATGCCTCACTTCCATACATCAAGGTAGGTACCAGCACTCCGTTGTGGACTGCTAACTTCGCTTCTTTGGACAATTTTTTGTTAGCGCCAACGGCGTTCAGTCCTCCATTAACGGAATTACCTGCATTTACCCTTCTTTCAATATCTATGTCAGCCTTCCCATCTCTCGTAAACATACTTCCTAAATACACAAACTCATCCACCTGCTCCAAGTATTCCTCATGGAGCAGGTGGATGAGTTTGTGTATTCACCTGCTCCATGAGGTCCATTATTTGAATATTTTTAAATTTTTTAATTTTCATAATACGTTTATTCTGACGAAGAAACCACTAGTTTTGAAACATGTCGATCCTTTTTGATTTAGTGTCGTATATAAAGTATTTTATTTTCATAAAATAAAAAAATTATACTTTGGACAAAAACCAATGCTCGAACTCAAATGTGATATATATTCACCAGTTTCCCGCTTGTACCACTAGTTGCCGAACACCACGCAAATACATATTTTATAAAGTATTTTATTTATGTTTCTAACCATCAATGAACACAATAATTTAGAGATCTTAATACTAGATGTAATGTATACAATCTGAATCTAAATACTAGATGTAATGTATACAATCTGAATCTAAATACTAATATGTAATGTATAAATGAAACTGTTTTAAAACCTGGATTCATTTTAGTAAAAAGTGCGTTTGTATTAGGACTCAACCGACAACTTTAACTAAATAACTCGCCGAGTAACCGCCTGACCATTTATGCCCAATGCTGTATATAACTCGTGGTTTACACCATTTATAATGGTGAAAATCTAAAAATCAAAGTCCATTATCTCAGTTCAGCATATTTTGACTTATTGCAGTCAAATAAGAGAAAAGGGGAACTGTCGATTTTAAATGGATAAGATTAGCCAATAATTAAGTATATTTTTTTTAAATTAAGGAAACCATAACCGGAAGTCGCAAGACCGACAAATGATACTATGGAAAATGTAATTACTATGATTATCTTCAATATAACGTAGGGTTTCAGTGACGATAGGAGGACCAGACAAAGCAAATCCCATTCCACTGACGAACTAGATCATTATCGCGACAGGCACTTCCGTGGTCTCAGCTGTCAACCCGAGCAGCAGGGTGCTGTAGAAATACATTCTACTGTGGTACAGTGTGTATTCCATTTAGTCCATGGATGATGACCACAATCATCAGTCATGAGACAAGAACATAGAAGGATCAACTATCTATGTAATTTAGTACATATCGCTCTGAATTAGTAATTATCTATCTGTCTAATTACTATATGTTAGAGATGGGAGTTTCTAATTAATTTTGTAATTAACTTTGATCCCAATTATTTTACAAGCAATAATTATTCGCCTGAAACACTCATCAACATTGAAAAATCTCCTGATAAAAGATACATGACGCCAACGGGACTCGAACCCGTGTCCCTTCGATTTCCGGTCGACAGCTCTGACCACTGAGCTATGGCGGCTTATCTCTTATCCGCGAAATAATTCAATATATACTAGTGTTTCATTCAACAATTACTGCTTGTTACATTTTTTCACCTGAAAACAACCAACTTTATTTTATATGAGAAAGGCATTGTAAGTGCTAACTCTCTCAATAGATGGCGTCGAGACAAATTGTCTACATTTTTAGGTGAAATACTAGAACTTGTCAAATATTAATTATTATTTTTTTGGTAAACTAATGTTTAAGACAACGTTGTTTAAGACACGGGTTCGAGTCCCGTTGGCGTCATGTATCTTTTATCAGGAGATTTTTCAATGTGGATGAGTGTTTCAGGCGAATAATTATTGCTTGTAAAATAATTGTTACCCTTTGTGCTATGCATAAAAAAAAATCTTGTCTTAAACATTAGTTTACCAAAAAAATAATAACTTTGATCCCAATTGCTTCATGTAACGTAATACAAGTACAGTTTTTAATATTGTTAATGATTCAAATTTGATTTTCACAAACCGAAGCTCAAATATCTGGGCTGTTATTCGTTTTTATGTTGGCATTCCATTATTTAGCAAATTTGATTACTCCAAACCAAATGAAACATAAAAAGTTTACAAATTCAGTATTTTATAGAAATTAAAATTTGTCCGTGATTGAATTCGGGTTGCTTATCAAAATATTAACAGAATTCGACAAAACCTACGTAGAGTTAATTGAATTATATTCATTTAATATTCATTTAAGAAATATTATCGATCTTTATCTTATGTTAACAAATTGAGCATTTGCTTAATTAGGAAAAGAAAACGTTGAAAATCCTGTATCTGAAATAATGTTTCATTATTCTTCAGAGATGCGTATTTTCAAGATTAACTCGAAATATAAAATTGTAACCAGAAACGCTATCTACGGTGGCATTTTAAAGGTGTTTTTAAAATAAAATATTTTCAAATCTGGATCTTCTGTGGCTAATTTAATTTGCTTACTCTTGCCTGCCAGACTCAGTATGAAAAATCTGCAACAAATTTTCAATTATTTCATAAAATTTCTAGCTAGTCCGACGAATGTCACCCTGCATTTATTCTTTATATTAATTTTCAACGATATTTTTTATCATTTATTACTTAATTTGTTTTTAAATATTACATTAAAAATTAGTGGTAGTGGATGAGGGGTAGTTGCAACAGCACGTGTGCTATTTGTAAGTAGATTAATAGCGTCACGCCCTGTCCTACTATTGACAGAGTTATAGATTCATTGTCGTAAACGGAACTTATTTTATGAAGGAGAATCAACTTCATTCAAAGCCTCCTAAGTATATAAGTTATTAATAATACAAGATGCTTTCTAAACGACCGAGTCGTGTGTTAAATTTACGTTTAAATAACACGGCAGGAATAATATCTGTTTTCAGAGCTATAGGTACAAAGATAACTGGAATCTTATCATTTTTGTTTTGTACGAAATTAAAAATTCTTCTGAACAAATAATTTTGTAAAAGATGGGCTGTTTTTGTTTTAAACTCTTGTTTGCATATCTCAAGAATATTTTTTCGCCTTACTTGAATGTAAGAATCAGAATCTGTATTCGTATTAGCTACACACTTCGTTTATTTTTCTTCTACCACCGTTTCGCTAGCATTTCGTTAAATTATATCTTTATTTTAATTCATACATATTCTGCAGAAGATTTAGAACCGTCTCCCACTTGCTTAAAAAGTCGATTGAACGTTTTTGAAAATCACGCCGTTTCCCCGCAGGGGTAGGCAGAGAGGACGGAGCGCCAAACAACTCGTCTTGGCATACACTTCTTGCCTCATTCACATTCATACATCGTCTAATACACACTCTTCTATTATTCTGACTTCTCACATGGCTCGACTCAAGTATCTGATTCACTTGATCGTGGCAAGTCTTCCTCGGGCTTACACTCCTTTCTTTGCTCATTCGCTCTACATGCCCAAACCATGTAAGCATCCCTTTCTTAATCTTACTCATTACGCTTACATCAGCCTTATACTATTTGTGGATCTCCACATTTTTCGCATGATCATACATGTTTTTACCACACATACGCCTCAGGGATCTAATTTCTACTGCACAAACAAAATATTATCGAAATACATAAAAATTTTGACTTTTGAATTTTCTTGTGATTTCTTATTTCTTCTCAATTACGCATCTTATACTTATAAAAAAATTGCACGCGGCGCGTCGCGTCATTTGAGAAACCAATACTGTTGTAACACTGTTAGTCTTGTGATTCTACAGTGAACCTTTTAAGCACGGTTTAAAAGTTCTAAAAATATTTTTGATACAAAACTTATTTTGGCCTGATGCAACAGTATTGATTTCCTGTAAAGATATAAAATTATAATGACCTCTTTTGTTTATTTTCGTTTACGCTCAACATGCTTTCATTATTTTATATTTGTTTTTGTTGATTTTTAATGATTGTTATTAATTTACAGTTTTTAAATTGCACATAATCTCGAAAATATTAATGTTCTTTTAAATGTTAAGAGTGGTAATGATTTCCTTTGCTCGAAACATAAACATAAGATGATATATTTGAGTATTATTTTTGCCTTGTGTGGAAAGTTTTTTTGAAAATTTAAACCCTCTTAGATGCTTTAATTAAATACTGCAATTATTAGAACACATCTTGGCCTTTGAAATAATGATGTGTATTCTTTTGATAAGCTCAGAAAAAAATAACATATCAAGCCAATAAAAAGTGCTTTAAATTTTTAAAACTCTTACGAAACAAATATTTGGTTATGGTTTTATTGTGTAATGTGGTAAATTAAAGTCTTTATAAAATGATTGTAAAACATTTAGATGTTTGTGCCTAAATTTCCTTAAAATACACTTTTTGACCGTGTTTATTTCTAGCATAAATCAAAACCGATGGATGGTGTAAAGCGGGAATTTAAACCTTATCGCGATCTACATAAAGGTTTTTTTATTTTTAGCGGCTCGATTTAAAATGTTGCACGACGTAGTGCATCGCCTTAAATATAAAATAAAACATTTTTAACAAAAAAAAATATTACAAAAATTTACACATTGCAAACATTCTAAAAAAACATTTAAAAAAAAATTACTACAAAAATTTACAGTCATGCTATAGGAAACAAAATGTTAATAACTATTAAAAAATATCTGCTACTTCAGCATATTGGTTACCTCAGCAGTGCATGCGTGGTATAAGGTAGTTAATAAATGAATTGATATTGACATTATTGTTGCAGTGAAAGATAGTTTTAGTTCGTGTGACTCTATTAAGAACATGAAATGAAATCAATTGTATTGGAGGTTACCTCGTTTATTTGTTTTATAGTGAAACTTTCTAGACAAACTTCTCTATTTGAAGTGAGTTTTATTGAGTTTCTTTCCAAATTTCAAAGATAACTTTCTTAAATGCAAAATACTCCAACCTATGAAACCTTTTAATGGCAACCCTAAGCCTACCCTGAAACATAAAACAAAGTTGAAGAAGAATCCAACAGAATACGTTGCGAAACTTCCCTATCTTTCCAGATTCCAAATCATATTGCATTTAAACTTGTGGAGCTCATTGCGAGGAACTAGGTTCCTTATTTATGTTTCTTTAAACTCCCCCTGAAGCATTAAAGTGTTACGCCAAGTATAAACAACTCATTTAACGAAACTTCGGGGAATAAATACATTCACCCCGGATTTGCTCAAAACTGCAAAGCGGACTCGGCGAGAAATTTATGTTCCGTGTAAATGTTCCTAATGCAGAAAAGTAGTAGTAATAAGTATCTACCGAAGAATTAATTATGAACTTATTGTTCGGGGCGAAATATTCCAGGAAAACTTCGCTATTCACGAATCAACAAGTAGTTTAAAGGTACGAAATAATTACGCTGATTTGTCTATTCGTTCAAATTTGTCTTAGCAACATATATATTTGTAAAATAAAGAATATGGGTTACATTATACATTATTATACACATTGTATTCAATGTCATTATTGGTCATGTATATCTTATAAGAAAAGATGAACTTATGTGCCTGATAAGGGAACCACGATTCTTATTTTGTTTGTATATTATAATACGTTTTGTTTTTGTTTAAAATATAAATAATTTTATATTATATTTTTTTCTTTACAAAATTGTTTAATTTAAATTGATAATACAGCACAAATCAAATGTAGATCATAGTATTTTTTTTTTGGTTTTCTTTGATTTTGTTTATCTCTCGTTTTTTGACATACATTGATTTTTTTTTTATTTTGACAAACATTTTTGATGAGAAGGTAGATTTTTTTCAGAGCATATATCTTTTATGATGATTCTTTGCGAAACTTTTACGGAGTTTAGAATTTTTTTGTAAGATTCTCCCCAAGCTACAATGCGGTATGTTTTCTTTTTTTTTTAATTATTCTAGATTTAAAATTCAAAATAACTCAATTTATTAACAAATAAACAGCTATTTAAATACCTAATTTAGAATCATTTTTTTTATGTTCAAATGAACCCCATCCGATATAAAAAGCTGTGTTTGGAAAAAAGTCCAATAAATTCATTAAATATTTATTAAAAAATTTAACTTCAACGAACGGCAAACTGTTGAAAATGTGTAGGATAACCACAGAGTAAAGATTATCCCTAGAGAGGAAATAAGTGTAAATTGTGGTTAGTGCAATGGAACAACATGGAACGGATGGTGAGCATTGTTGGACACATGTGTCCGATATGTGTATGGCTGCACTATTAACTCTTCGTAAGCGAATTCCCCAGCCAATATTGGTATACCTTGTTTTATGATTCACGCTTAAAGCATGAGTCGATACGATGCACGTTTTATTTCATGTTTTACTTGTCTGTGGTCTGTGGAGAAAACTAACACGTTTATCGACAAGTATTTTAGAAAATTATGAAAAGTCTGTTTTATGTAATTTTGATTAATCTTTCTTTTTGTGGATATCATGTTACATCATTGTTTCAATGCATAAATAACAGACGTACATATAGTGTAAAAATATACAAAATTATTATCCTTTGTTGGTCAAAAAAAATTGTCCTCCAGCAAGGTCCCACCATATCGTGCCATCGGAAAAACAAAATCTGACACGGCAATGTCATGCGATATTGGGCTGTATAGATTACTACGTTACTGTTCAATATCACATAATATTTCCAAGTCAGAAAAAATCTTATTGTTCCAAGGGCATAATGTTACATAATATCACGCTTTGGAGCTCTGCACCCCTAGGCAATATTCCAACTTTGGGAATCACTCACGACACATTGATTGTCTCTACGGTTTGACAGTGAGTGATTGACTTACTTGGGATGTGAAAAGTGTATTTCCATGACCAGGTCGCTAGGAATCTCGAAGAAATCTGGATCCTTCCCGTTGGCTGACAGCACCAGCGGCAGGATGTCCCAGGCTGACTTTGCGGGCTTCCACCCCAGGCTCATGCACAACTGTGGAATAAGCAATGGCAATTTAATAAGAGGTCACTAGCAAGGAAAGGGATCGAAGCACCGCTTGCGGGATCTGAGCCGGACCATATGAGTGGGAACTTGCCACACCAAACTATATGTGTGGGTCAAATCCCAGCACTGGAAGGAATGGGAGAAGACACCTGGAGTGAGACAATCCTAAGCACTCATAAAAAGATCAAATCCTAGACAATTTGTCAATGAAACAAGATAACAAATGTATAAAACTCATCATGTGTGAGGAAACTCAGATAGCTCGGCAGGCTCCGCTTGATATTCGGCGAGTCCAAAATTCACCGAGCCAAGCCAAAAATATGTGGCTTGCTATGTATCCAATCTAGCAATTACCTGTATGGAATATAGCTGTGCTACAATTGTACGTACGTCTTTTTCAAATAATTTTTCTTGTTTCCTAAAATAATTTACGGCTAAATTTCCTTTAATTAATATCTCCTTACAACAAAACATAATATTATCTCAAGATACATACAACACAATTACCTACACCGTATTATTTTTTTTTCTTCTGTCCCTGAAGAACAGATAATCGAACACACGCTGAAAAGTTTCCATGTTTTACTTTACCATTCATATGTTAGTTAGTAGGTATAGTCAGTAAGGCAATGCTGGATATCGGTCACAGGCATTGTCTATCATGTTAGATAATAAATACAAATGTATATATTCCTGAGTTATTATATTGTGTGATTTGACAAAGATATTAGAACCTAGCAGAAGTAATAAAATACGTACAATTATTTGATAGTTTTGCATAAAAACGAAAACTCAAAGCAACGCTTTCGCTTTTTAAAAACGTCTATTTGAATTTCAATTTTATTATTGAATGAAGGAATGAATAAAATGGGATCTTGGAGGTGAAAATTTACCCACTTCCCGACATTCGATCGAGCTGAAACTCGGCAGATAGACCCGTTGTAATTGACTATTCCATCAACTTGGTTTGCAATCACATGGACATATACGCATTTTTCTAAAATTTTATGAGATTATAGCAGTTAATGTACGAAATAAATATCGGTCCTACCCATACGGGATTTGATTAAGTTGTTAGCGCGGATGACTCCTCTCCCTGGGCATTGGAGGTCGCCAACCACTTTTCCGCACTGGTATAAGTAACAGATGGGTACTCCTTCAAGGATCTCACAAAGACTTTAATTCATTTTTGTATAAACGAAGCTAAATTTAATATAAAACGAATCTAGACCCTCCGATGTCCATGCATACGGTGTTAGGAGGCAGTGTGCAAGTATTTTCACACACAAATATTGCACAATTTCCTAAGCCAACATTTAATTTCTTTTTTTTAAGTTTTAAAAAGACATTTTAAAAGTTCACAGCAGTTTGAGAGAAAGGTTTAATCCTTAGTCAAACCAAGAAAAAATATCTTTAAAATCGACTACTAGCCGGCCTCAGAGATGGCGCAGCTATTATTTTAAATAAACTTTTTTTACGGGTTGGTTTTTACGTTAAGTAATATTTTAAGCGACTTAAGTTTTCCAAACTAATGAATGTCGTGATGTACTTAATAATAGCTGTGACTTGTCACTGAAGAAGTCAATCTACATGACGAGCAGCCTTGTAAGTTGTGTATTTCCAACCATCTTCAATACGTTACTGTAATGAAGAAGTATACCTATAACATTAACGTGAAAAGCATATACGTAAGTAAGTATATATATATATATATATATATATATATGTGTGTCTGTCAACTGATTTTAATATACGAAAATAATATTCGTCGACGCAATTTAATCGGCAAAGATGCAAACTTGGAATAATTTATTGAAGGCGAAAAATTAGAATGTTACCTCCATAAAAACACATTTCATTCCTTGTTTTATTACCTGCATGAAGCATGTAGCAATTATAAAATATATTATATTAGTGTCTTATTTGTAGAAATGTCTATGTTTTTCCATTCCGAGCTTTCAAACCCTTAATAAATATAATAAACTTTAATTTTGAAGCAATATTTTTTTAGCAACGAGGTTCAAATTCAACGAATAGAAAAAGCTTCGTGGTATGAATAGAATTTCACAAATCTTACAAATGTTTTTTTTTTTAAATATATCATCTTTTAATTTACAGAACCAAAATTTCATAACATAAAATAATTAAACCTAGTACCGACTTTAACTTTATTTAATTTTTTTTTTTATATCTAAATTTTATTTTACTTTAATTTGAAATCTACATTTTTAGTTTAAATTTATCTTAATCTTATGTTTTTTTTTCTTCACCAACATTTTATTTATTTTCTTTAAATGTATTATGTATATTTTTTTGTATTGTAAAATGGAGGCCGCAGCACGGGTAAGCCACCTAGTGAGGCCAACATTACTGGGTTGTATTATGAAACGGAAAATATTGTACCAAAATAAATAAATATCTTCAGTAAAATTATTTTTAAATTTACAAAAAAAAAACAGTTAATTTGTAAACACAGCAGATATTATTGAAGATATAAAAGAAACATCAAAAATTAAAATTAAATTCTACAAATTAAACTTGATAACAATGAATACATTAATTTATCATACAATATCTGCTACTTCTCTGTTGGTTACTTTTTTGTGTCAAGAGTTCGGGACTTGTGACTTTTACATCGAAGTTAAAAAATTTAAGATATTTATTTTTGTTTTAAATATTAGAAATTCTTCGGATAAAATACCTTGAACACAGCCGTTCTTGTAAATATTTATCTCTCAATATGTAAAATTATTTCATCTGTACCGTTAGAACGTGATAGATTGGATGATGCCAAGCCTAGATAACATTGAATTTATTCTACACCTTTTCCCGCGATTCTATTCATCTCCTCCGGGTTCTTCCATTCGTATTCAAATCTTATAAAACAGATGTCTTTAATCTAATCGAGATCTGCCAGGCTTCGCAGATTGTGTTCGACAAATTGAATATTCACAATAAAGTATAAAAGTCTAAGAAAAGGATTACTTTGTAGGTAACCGCGATTTAATGTTGTTTACGACCCACCAGACATTTTTATCGATTTATTTATAACTGAGCGAAATATCCATATTTTTTTCTTACTGAAAGCTCGCCCTTTATGAGTGTAATTTCAATCCACCGATACTTATTAATTTCAATCTAAGTGTATAAAATATGATCAAAGTATTTTGTTTACAATTTAAGTTAATTTATATTCATACCGTCTTATTTATGAGCCTGAATTTGAACTTCTTGATCTAATGCCATCGCGAAAAAGTTCAGATCCGATACGTTCTTCCGATGCGCGTAGATATGGATTTAAATTAGGTAGGTACCTATCTGTAAAGTTATAAGCATAGTAACAATGTTCAAGAGGCATGTATGTTAATTACAAATTAACTTTAACAGCCATACTAATATAAAACCACTTCCCGCCGTTAAAGGGTGTTTTTGTTACACATCGTATAAAACCGTAAAATTTTTAAATATTGAAGTCTATTTCAAATACAAAAATCTAAAAAGCCTTTCTTATCTAGTTTCTAAAATACCTTCAAAAATTCCCAAACTTGATGAGAATTTATTATTATTAACAGTTCATACAACAGATAAACAACCCTCCTTTGTTGGATATGTAATGTATATTTCTTTCTATGAACTTTTATATGTCAGTTTGTATATTAGTAAAGTTTTCACATACACGGTTTTTTATCAATTGTGTACATTTTTTATCACGTTTATTAGAAACCCTGTATAAGGAAAAAATAATTTTATTGCTAAATTCGTTAGTATGTATAGAGTTTTGTCATTGTTGCCAAAAGTGTGGTTTCGCGATCTTATGCGATCCTCAGTTTCAAGGAACAAATACTAGCCATTTACTAATGTACAAACAATTCTACAATTTGTATCAGCGGCAGGGCTGGGTTTTTAACAATGAAATGCCTAACCCGGGGGAAAAGATTGACCAATCTCCGTACTGTAAATTGGATATCTTCATATTCCTGCAGTTCTGAGCACCAATTCCCGCGAATCCTTTCAGAGTCCAAGATTGCCAGACGTCAAAATCTCCGGGAGATCACAAGATTCCCGATAGGTACTATTTTTGATCAGGGGGCGTCGGAACTAAATTGTTTCCAGCGTTTTGAATACAAAACACTATTCACGGTGTAACGGAGAGCATTAAAATGTTTATCTCGGAGCTTAAAGAAAAGCTTTTGTGCCTGAACTTGAATGGAATCCTACTGTGAATCAGTTTTCCAACAGCAGGGAATAGAAAAGACCCTTTTGAAGTGTTTTCATACAGAATTGAGGGCAAAATTATGGCTGCGCACAATATTTAAATATTTTAAAAAGTGATTATCCAGGGAAAGCTTTTTTTTGTCTCTTATTTTTAGGTGATACAAAATAATTAATGAGCGTTCGCAATAATAATGTGGTTTTATAAATTTTTGTATGTTTTCTTCTTGTCGGAAAAAAAACATATATTCTTCACAGAACACAATGTAAAACGGTAATTCTTGTCAGGATACAAAAACAAAAATATTAGTTGTCCACAGAATGCACGACGTTACATATCTATTACATATCACGACGTTGGCATATCTTTAAATCAGTCGTATTTCCCTTAAGGTCCGCGTATATTCAAACATATTTGTAAGAACCTCACCTCAGTAAACTCAATCATCTGTGGATCTCCGGTAACGGTACCATCAGGATTCTTATAGCCTGCATAGCCCAGCAGCTGGTTGTTCCAAATCCTGTAATCATGCTTCCCATCAGTCCTCTGCTTGAAGATGGTTATTGCGGATCTGAAAAAAATAACATCATTATTAGGTACCCCTTTAATTTAGCCGACTTACCCGGTATTTTTAATATCTCTAGTTTCGAACAGCTAAAAATTCGTGCCATTTGAGATTTTTTTCTGCTTGATCACAAAGATTTTTTTGCTATCAGTGGTAGGTGCATGATAACAATAAAGCTTCAATAATGAATATTTTGATGTTAATAAATACCTGATGTTCCCTTTGTTGGTGGCGTACTTGATGTGATCGCACAGGGTGACAAACATACCGCTGGTCGTGGTTATTTTGCGCCCATCGAAAACCTGAGAAGAAGAAAAAGTTTTTCATTGAGACAAACATTATAAAAAAAGTTAATTTGACGTTGGTAATAATAATACATAAGGAATACGACAGCTTTTACCCAATATAAGATCGAGTCTTCTTAAGTTATATAAGGTAGTTTGATTGTTTTCATTTCTAAGGATCGACAGGCAATTTCTCTGAGAACTGGACTCTCGCTAGGTACTATGTTTCCTTAAGAATTAAGGAGACCGATGCTCCAGACGCTGATGAAGCATGATATAGCTTAAAAGGTTTCTGCAGGTGAGGGTTTTTGAATTTGACCAGAGATATGTCAAATTTATCTCAGGATACATCCTAGGATCAACGGGCAGTTGTTTTGTGAACATTACTTTTCCAGAATCCGCCTGTTGATACACCTGACTTTTCATAGTATCCTGAGCATTCTTTACCAATATCGTGTGACATCTCTAAAATTTTCATGTTCTTTCAATTTTTATTCGGCGTGAAAATATGGGATTGGTAGCTAACTGCAATTTGTCAATGTTTGTGTTTGTAGCCGTCGGTAACTTGAACATTTTAATTTTCATAATTGATGAAACACAACAAAATGAATCACGCATGACGTGCTTTTTGTAAACTTGCACTTTGATATTTAATAAAAACTTTAATATGTCATGGCTTCAACAAATTACTATTGCTCACTTGATGAAAACGTTAAGTTGAAACGTGCCATGTTTTTGTGATGTACGACAACTGAAATTAAAAATCAACACACTTTCTAAATAAATAATGGTTTCATAACGAATGTCATAATGTTTCACTTATATCAAAAAGGTTTTAGTAAAATTTTACGTGAGTCATTGGTTTTAAATATTGTCTATAGGTACTTACTCTCATGGAACAAAGTGTGTATTATCTTTTAAAATAAAACAATAACTTACAAACATAGCTTCTTCAGGGCAGTACAATTCTTTACTAGTAGAGTATAACTACTTCAAAAACGAAAGTGGTGTTTACTAAGTTATTTTTAATATAAAAAATATATATAATTGACATTGAAGAGATAATTTAAAAAGTTGAAAACTTTTGTGACTTTTCTTGCTGCGTGCTTAATCTCACGTATATTAAAAATTCATTCTTACTGCAAAACAAGACAAACAATAGTTATCATCCTTAATGTTTATAGTCAAACAAGTAATAAGTTTCCAAGAACTCACATTAAACGGGAATACGCCAAATATTAATATTTGTTTTTGCAAATGTTTTTCATAATTTTACTTTGTCGGGACTCTGCTATTTGCGCGCAAAAATCAAAATGCGTCAAGTTGACAAGTTGTTTGCCATCAAAAACAGTTTGCGCTTGCAAACATTTTATTTACACGCGAATATTCTATTTTCATATTGCCGCGTTAATTGAAAACGTCAAAATTTTTTTCAATAACGTTAATTTTGTTGATTTTTTCTGGAATATTTACTGTGTATTTTTTTTTGATTAGTGCATGTTTTGTTAGTTCTTAAGTCTGCCAAAACACATCGCTCTTTAAATTCCATTCTATTTTGTATTTGAGGTCAGATTAGTGAATTTTCATTGTGTCTACTATGATTTTTATTTAGTTAAGTTATTTACCTCTTTAATCAAAGAATCTTCTCCTTGGACATTCCATATATAGTTCTAAGTACGCAAGTTGATCTGTTAAATTTGAGGCTAGTTACATAAATCTCTTTGAGTTTTCTTTAGATCTAAGTTAGTCCAATTCAGTGCACTTTTAGCCAACCATCTCTTTTCCTTATTCGGTCTAGTCTAGTTTTGATGAGGCCATTAACACAAGGCCGTTACAATAAAAATATACTTTTTGTTATCTTTGAGGCTAGTTCACACTGTAGTATTTGGGTATTTTCTGATTCCCATGAAGTTAAATTAAGTGAACTTTTAAAGTAAACTTCTCATGTTTAGTTCAAGCTGGAGCGTATTTTTATATGTTGGCCTTGGTGTTTTGGCATAATAATAAAGTTTGTGTGGAAACAATGAATAATTTGATAGGTATAACGCGCGAAGTTTCTCAACACCTCATTATTGCTCGAACTCTGGGTATATTATTGATAATTTACAGATAACTAAGAAATAAATGGCGAAATATTTACAAAGTAATTAACAATTGCATATATTCTTCGTGGGTCACGGTGATTCAACTCGTTATTTAGAGTCTATTATCTTTTTGATTATTCTGTTGAAGTCAAATAGCCATTCTAGGTACAACTGCCTACACTTGGTTCACCTATAAAAAAATGTAATAAACTCGGAAAGTGTCGGTTTTCTATCGGTTGGCAAGACTTTTAACGATTGTTAAGGGATTAGATAAAAAGTGTGACGATTAAACTAAGGACGTTGGACATTTAAAAGTAGTTCAGCACTTGCTTAATATGAGAGGGGCCTAGTTTTGTGGTTGTGAGACCCTGAATTGTTTGAAAAATTACTTTAAGTTCGGGACTGCGATAATGCCAATGACAGCCCCTGAAAAGGTCTCCATTGTTGCCCCAATGTACGGCTCTTTGTGAGGAGCAAAACATTTACCGACACGAATTGATAATCCTATAAATGGGTGCTTGTTTAATGTAATTGCAATGGGTGGTCTAAAGGGGTAAATGAACTATGAAAACTATACGGTAGTAGGCATCAATATGTGTTTTGTAGAAAATATTAACAATTTAAGACTATTAGAAAAAACGTTGCGTAATTCTTCAAGCCTCTAAGAGCAGATATATTATTGTGTACGTAAATAATGTTTAATTTATTTTTACTGTATCAATTTCCTAAAATTTCTTCAATTTATTTTTTTATACTACACCCTTACAACCAATTCAATGCAATGCACTTTATGATGATACTACGCACATACATAATGCTGGTTAAACTAAATTAAACATACTAATTTAGGTTGTCGGTGCATGGGTGCATGCGTGAAGTGATGCGTATTTTTGCGTAATGCATTACATTATTCATTCAATGACAAGCGATAAGGTAGATATAAAAATAATTTACTAATTACTTTTAAAAAAATGTGTTTGAAAAGTGTCATAAGTTATTCGAAAGGTAAATGTCTACTTTTGGAAGGCAATGATACTCGTGCAATTGTTTCGTTATAAATACTTTCAGCTTCACAAATCGTCCAATTGCATTCGAATACGCGTGTGTATTTATAAACCTATCTTATAAAGATGTCACCTGTGAAAGGCAAAAAAACAGGGCCATCTGTCAGACTGTTTCTATTCTGCACAGACAGACGTAAGGGTACAGCTAGTAGTTATTAAAAAAGTTTTTACATATACAGATTAAACACAACTACAGTTATAATTATTATATTTCAAATTCCATACCATTCTGATGAACTTCTGATAAGATTTCTCAAACATTCTTTCAGTCTTTTTTTCATAAAGTTATAAAGTTTTTATCTGCACCGTTGGTATTCTTGCGCTTAGTTAGTTCTACTAACTTATTTGAAGTAAGGCTAACGGAATCATGCTTTGCTTATTAAACTCATAATAATATGATTACCGACTCTGTGAGAAACTAGCTTGGAAGATAAAACAAGTTTGTGTAAGTTATTTCTAACTTATTCTAATAATGGCACAAAACGAGTAAATATTTTTATTTTGTAGAACTCTTAATTCATTTACAACCTAAAATTAAATTGTATCCAATAATATACAGGGTTCTCCAATAAGAGGTGTTATTTTGAATAGCCCGCTATTTCGGTAGATGTTACTTTTGAAGCTGTCATTTTTTGACATTTGACAAGTAGAAACTACGCCATTAATAAAAATGGAACGATACACGCAAACTATTAAAATTCACCTGAGTGAATCAAATGCAAATCATCTTGAGTGATGAGGCCCATTTCCCCTCGGTGGCTTCGTCAACAAGCAAAATTGTCGCATCTGGGGCTCGGAAAACCCAAGAGTTATTGTTAAAAAGCCTCTCTATCCTCAACGTGTGACTGTTTGGTGCGGTTTATGGTCCGGCGGAGTCATTGGACCTTACTTTTTCGAAAATGAGGCCTCAGCAACAGTTACGGTGAATGGATTGCGCTATCGAGAGATGGTTAATGATTTTTTATGGCCGCAATTTGATGCTATTGATCTGAACAACGTTTACTTTCAACAAGACGGCGCTACGTGCCACACAAGCAACGAAACCATTGATCTTTTACGATTAAATATTAAAATAACACCTCTTATAAGCGATGAGTTTTTTTAAGCATGACAATATTATCGTTATTTAACTTTTTTATTAGTCGACATGATTTCGTCGTTATTTAAAACAAAATAAGCCTTATACCCTGATCTTGTGGTACAGACCCTTACCACTAAGCATAACTTCTGTGGAAACAGAAGTGAACATTTGTTAGGCGGGTTTGGGTACTGCCTACCCGGGAACGATTCATTGAATAACCAATACCTCTGCCATAAGTCTTCCTAGCCGGGGTGCTCTGGTTCATGGGGTGAGGATTGCGTAGAGCGAGATCTTTCTACCTCTCCAGCAGGACTCTCTCTACCCATCGCCTTGCAACGCAGGGGAGGAATGAAAACAAACGTACGTCACTACTGAACACACATACACCCAGATTCCTACCCACATCTAGTACTATTGTCCTTCCCAATTCTTCCTCACCTTCCTTTCCATAAAAAAAAACCCCCCACATAGCATCCCAAGATGACGTTAAAAAAAATCATCGTTTTCCGGTAAATATTAATAAATTGCAATTATTTCACGCAATACATAAATGTATTGCGGAGCAATTCCTAAAATATGAACTCCATGGTTAGTATATTTACAGAGATATTTTTGTAATAAAAGACGATGTTCACTCAGTTGACACTACCGGCAAGGAAAGGTTAAACTAGGAACTTACTGGTTTATCAAACCGAAAAATACAGAGTAGCCCCCAGATCATATTTTTCACCATGAGAGTAAGGGAGATGCACCGATTTATATGAGATCATATGAGTTGTTCCCAAAAGCGAACAAATTAGCCTAAAGCTTAGACAAGCAGCTCCTTCAGTCTATATTGTTGAATTATCACGTTGGTCAGTAATTAGTTTAGCGGTCTGTACAGAACATTTTGAATGAAAGTTCCCAATTTCAGTAACACTGGTTGGAATCAGTTTTTGTTAGCTCATTTTCAGAAATAATTAATAACCTTTTGGATAAATCTATCTCGCTACCCGCGCCCTGTGACACTGTGAAATTTTTCGCAATTTATGTGCACAGCATCGCATCGATCAAGTGCTTCGGAATTATAATTTCAATAAATTAAGGGTTTTGATTTATTACCGACTGAATAAAATAAGAAATTCCCAACGCAGGTGGATGGTTAAATACGAAATAATCCGTATCTTTCTGTACCATTCCTTGGCTTGATAATAAAATGCTAAGTCTTTAGGCGCATTTTTATAAAGACAAGCGTACCTCATGAATTTAATTAAAAAATCTGTATAATCTTGTCTTGTATAATTTTTCATGTTTTTTTTCACCGAAGTTTTCAGGGATAAAATATTTTAACATGCAGCGCTGTGAAAGATACATGTTACGTACACTCCCATTTGAATCTTATCATTTAACTAATTACCTACCTACAAAACAAACCTGTCCTGCAAAACAAAATAAAAATGTTTCTTTTGCTTTTCAAGGTTTAAATCCTGAATTTTGCTCTTAAGACCGATATAAATTTCGTTAATCCAATTTGAAGACACGCCACATATATCATGTTGGTACTTTGTAAAGACACGCCACATATATCATGTTGGTACTTTGTAAAGACAAGTTTAAAAAAAAAACATGATAAACTAATGTTTATAAGATAAGGTTTTTTTATACATAGCACAAAGGATAACAAATTATTATAAGCAATAATTTACAGGTGAAAAACTATAATAAGCAGTAATTGTTGATTGAAGTACTAGTACATATTGAATTATTTGGCGTGTTGGAAATAAGCCGACGTAGCTCAGTGGTCCAGATCACCTGACCGGACCTCAGAAGGTGCGGATTCAATTCCCGTCGGCGGCATGTATTTTTACTCGAGAGATATTTTCAATTTGTATGGATATTTCAGGCGACTAATTATTGCTTGTAATAATTTTTTTTAATTGAAAATATAATAAAATTATATATATAGGTTATATAATAAAAATACAAAATGTCATCACTTTGACCCTGAATCTCAATGAAACACATTTTTATAACTGATTCTAAATAATTAATTTTACCCTAGTGCTTTCTCCTATCGATGGTTGACTGTCATCGGGTTATTCTTCGCTCTGCGGGTTAGAGTCCGAATCAACTATTCGGAACTGCACTCCTTTCGAAGTCGTTTCAAAGTCTAATTTGATAACCGCACAATAGTCCCAACTGCCCTGAGTCAGTGCGATTATGACATCCCCAATTAAGGGTAAGTAAGTAGAGAGGAAGAAGGAAGCAGGGAAGCCAAATAGAAAAGGAAGAGGAATTTGCCGCTGCTTGTGACGTAACATTTGATTTTCCTTTAATCTATCACGATGGTTCTATTGGTCCAGGGATATCGTTTTCGACAACGAATTTTAGCTTCATGCTTTATTTTTTGCTGGACTTATGAAAATACTTGATTAAGGCTATCATATGATTAAAGCAACTAAAATATTTCTAATTGATCAAATTTTCAAACTACAAACACATGACTTTGCATTACTACGTAGTGCTTTGCATAAACCAGGATATCCTTTAATCAATTACCCGCTTTTTTTATCCTATCAAGAAACGTGAGTCCTATATGGCGAACTTTAAATTTATGGTTTAATTTCAACAACATTGTGATTTTGACTGCTTGAAATGGATGGCTTGTTGTTGAAAAATAATATAGCTCTCCTGCCATTTTTGACCGAGCAGCTTTCGCGTTAAAACTTAATCAGGTTTGCTCGGGGTACATTTTCTCGGTGCCCCCACTGTTCTCTTTTAATAGCTAGTTTGATGTTTTTATTTTTCGCTCAAATTTTATTTAAACATTTTTCCTCAATAAAAAACAAATTACCCGCACCAGCTTTCGAAGAATTGGATTTAATGTCCTGTACGTGATTATTTCCGTAATTGAAATTTGTGGTCGTGCAATGAGCTTTTTTACAGGCGACAAATTTCATTTTGTGTTGCAAATTTTGTCATTTTATAGCTCTAAGGTAAACTATTAAAATAACAAAAAATCAACTTTTGTTGAAACAATTTATCTTTAACGTTTGAAGGATAACTTAATGTAATATATCATTGAAGAAGAAGATAATGGTACCAAATCTAAACGAAACAATTTATCTTTAACGTTTGAAGGATAACTTAATGTAATATATCATTGAAGAAGAAGATAATGGTACCAAATCTAAACGAAACAGAAAACAGAACAAAACACAGAAAATAAGAAACTCAACTGGGAATCAAACCCAGAATCTCTGTCTTACAGGACAACGTTTTTATTCGCTCGACCATTTGGACTAATTTACAATACGATTCTACCCTGGGTTCGATTCCCAGTTGAGACTGTTATATATTTTTACTGGTCTTGTTCTGTTTCATGTTTCGTTTAGATTTATTAGTAGATATTATCTTCTTCTTCCAATATTAAAAATGTTTGCCAAAATGAAACAATTGATTGTTTCGGTTAAAATATACAGGGATTTCCAATAAGAGGTGTTATTTTGAATAGCCCGCTATTTCGGTAGATGTAACTTTAAAGCTGTTATTTTTGACATTTGACAAGTAGAAACTACGCCATTGATAAAAATGGAACGATACACGCTGCAACAACGCATTAAAATGATTAAAATATTACACTTAAGTGAATCAAATGCAAATCATCTTGAGTGATGAGGCCCATTTCCACTTCGGTGGCTTCGTCAACAAGCAAAATTGTCGAATCTGGGGCTCGAAAAACCCAAGAGTTATTGTTGAAAAGCCTCTCTATCCTCAACGTGTGACTGTTTGGTGCGGTTTATGGTCCGGCGGAGTCATTGGACCTTTTTCATTTTGGAGCAACAGTTACGGTGAATGGATTGCGCTATCGAGAGATGATTAATGATTTTTTATGGCCGGCATTGGATGGTATTGATCTGGACAACGTTTACTTTCAACAAGACGGCGCTACGTGCCACACAAGCAACGAAATCATTGATCTTTTACGATTGAATATCAAAATAACACCTCTTATTGGAAAATCATGTATATGAGAGAGTCACTATTTAGCCTGCGACAGACCTCGAAATATTCTCGTGTCATTCTATACAATCCCAATGGAAATGAATTGCTAGCGATATGCTGAAATAGGCTAAGCCACGATGCGTGTAGCGTAATCTGTCAACCCCATTATTGTCAACAATGATTTTTCTGGCTTTTTTGTGGAAAGACTGTTTACCTTTCAATGGGCGTCTTGTCGTATATTAACTGAGCAATTGAAAAATTGCAGTAAAATTTGGCCTTTTCCGTAAACTTCTTTTGAAGTAACGTTTTAAAAATGGCAATAAGAAAGTAAGATCTTGTTTCACATTTATAATATTACTTGGAACTCTATATAATAAAAAAATACTCTTTTCGGTTGTGTGTATACGAGTGATTGTAACTCTGGATCAATGAACTCAGATATGTTTAAAATGGAAGAATCTTTTTAAAAATTGTAACTGCTTGCGTCAAGAATTTCTAAAAGCGATACCTTTTTATTGGGTTTTTACAGATTATCTTACTTACGTGAGAACAATCCAGTTATAAAAACTCATGTAATATACAAATAGGTACAAAAATTACAAAAATCTATTCAGACCTGGGATACATAAATTTATATACATCTAACTAAAGATTAAAATATAAAACAAATTAAAATACAAAATTACGAAATTATATGAAAGATCACTCAAATGACAAGTAGTTCAACAAAAGTAAGCGACAAAAGAGACATGTGATATTCACACATATGATAGTACAAAAAAAGTAAGAGTCAAAAGTGACAGTGATATACACACCTATTACCTATGGAGTTATGCATGTTAGTGCGATCATCTACAGACAAGTTCCCACTAAAAAACTCAACACATAAATACGCTACAAGGCTCACAGAAAACTTACTAATACCAAAAGCAAACAAAACAATATTCCAAAAAGGACCATACTACATGGCCATTAAAGTATATAACAACCTTCCACATAACATTAAACAAATACAAGATACACACAAATTCAAATCGTCACTAAACACTTTCCTTGTTAATAAATGTCACTACACGTTGAGTGAATACCTCACGTAAATGAAACGCCTATTTTTATTGGTATATATATATATTGGTATTTTTTTTATTTTTTCATTGTTATATTGTTATTTTATCTGTATAAACATTGTAATTATTATAATAAAACAAATAATATTATATAAACATTGTAATTAAATAAATGTGATTAGCTGGAAGAAATGGGGTCTACCCATAAGCTACACCTTTTGTAATTTTTATTTTACAATAAATAATTTTTCATTTGATTTGTTTGATTTGATAGTACAACAAAAGTAAGAGACAAGTGATATACACACCTGTGATAGTATACCTATTTTAAGTTAATGCACTACGTCGTGTAATATTTTAAATTGAGCCGCTATCAATAACAACCCTTACGTAGATGGCGATAAGGTTTAAATTCCCGCTTAACACCGTCCGCCTGTTTTGATTTACGCATGAAAAAAACACGGCCAAAATGTGGCTTTTATTTTATTTTGTGGATGTTCAGGCATAAATATTTAATTCTTTTCCTTTCATTTTATAAATAACTTAATTTGCCACATTATATAATAAAATCATAATCGAAAATGGGTTCGTAAATAGGAGATTTTGACCTTTAAAGCGGTTTTCATAGGCCTATACATTATATTTTTCTGGGCTTATAAAAAGACTTATATAAAAAAATACTCTATTATTTCAAAGGCCAAGATGTATTCTACTCGCAGTATTTAATTAAAGCATCTGACACATTTCTAGGCGATCAAATTTTCAAACCAAAAACACATGATATTTACTTTTTCAAAATTAAAACTGCTGTAATATAATATTTTTTCCAGAAAATTATCATTATATTTCTGTTTTTAAATGTGTATTGTTTTTGTTAAAAAAAATAAGGATTACGGCTTGGCCTATTTTAGCGTATCGCTTGCCATACACTACCAATGGGAATGTATGGCCAGCGATATATTGAAATATGCCAAGCCACGCAAATATAGCGCGCTCATAGTGTCCGTCACAGGATTTTATCTTGACCAGTTAAAGTCAGTTTTCGTGATTTTTCAAGGGCCTACGCTTTTTAGCTAACATGTAATAATTATCAATCCTACAATGAATTATTATTATTATAGCTGATATTTTTTTTCTGCTGTTAAGAAATTTAAAACAGCAAAGTTAGTAATTATACTATCTCTCTTGCCATTATGTGCGAGGGGTGGTATTGTATGAGAAAGTCATTATGATTGTGTTTAAAAATTCAATTTACATACTAAATGAGAATCTGGTAGCCACCAGCTGAACAAATTATCATTCAAAAGGTGAATCTTTTAATTAAAACGTAAAATTATTTTTTCTTTCATTATCGGGAGAAAAGTAATGAAAAGATTTTAACTGCTCGAAAAAATGTTTGAACTGGACTTCAAAAAATACCGAGTGGACATTGTCTTGTAAAAGCAATTTTCTGCTTTTGAAAGGTTTAATTTTATGAGTATTTCGATATTTATTTCACTTCAATTTAAAAGTTCAGAGTAAACTCCTAGACTCGGGCCCAGAGTTCATTGTCTAATATAAAATTAAATAAAGTATTTTGCACCTATTTCAATTAGTGAAAGTTCTTCAAATCAAACTTATGAAAGACAACTATATGGAATCGAAATGTTGGCTTCAATGTCTATAATTTATTTAGCTATGTTTAATGATCAGACCTGAACAACCATGTACTTCCCACCCATTCTCTACGATACCTCCCTCAAAAAATTCTCTGAAATTGGGGATGGCATAGCGCCACTGTTTTACTGTTTGCGTGGATTTACCTTTCTAAAAATAGCACATCTCTAAAAAGTGAGCACCCATCCCAATGAATGAAACCTTATTAAAAGTTATTTTAAAGTTAATTTTGCATTTAACTACCACCAAAATGCCTTAAACAAACACCCCCTTCATTAAAAGTTTGGGAATTTCAAGTGGAAGAACGCGGCTCTTACGTTACATAGACGTAGACAAGAGTCGTAGAGCCTCGATAGTTCGTAAAACCAACACAGTGTTTCAGACTGTTACCTGCCTTAGGTAAATCACGTCCGTTTTCCTTTAATCAAAGTGGACATAGACGTCGCGGGGACGCGAGGAAAGAGTGAAAGCAAATGAATCTTAAGTGGGGTCATATCAAGAGTCAAAATAAAATAAGAGTTTGGATGATATGATGTGTTAATGAGAACGAAGAAAGAGTGTGTGCAACGACAAAGGCGTATGGCAGTTCATCAAGTTACTGCGCATCGCCGTTGAAAAGAAATACATATTTTGGACATTAGTAAGGTTGCAATTGAACCTCAATTGAATCAGTGTACATAACTTTTTTACCTCTCAACCACGGAGGCCGTCATAACAGCATGGAAACTGGTTTCGATATAAGCATGTCTATAGTTTGCCAAAAGTGTCAATATCTGCCCTGACGAAGGCACGGTTGTCATACTATATCGTAAGCCTGTGTTAATTTTGTTTGCATCTTTTTCTTTTCATTATTTTCTTTTTTTTTAATGTTTAGTTGTATATGTCAGTTTATTTAAATTTTAACAGACATAAAACGAAATTTTCTCATAGTTGGACAAACAAAATTTTTTTCAAATGTATATACAGGATTTTCCAATAAAAGTTGTTATTTTGAATAGCCCGCTATTTCGGTAGATGTTACTTTTGAAGCTGTCATTTTTTGACATTTGACAAGTAGAAACTACGTCATTAATAAAAATGGAACGATAAACGCTTCAACAACGCATTGAAATTATTAAAATTCAAATATTGAAGACAATATTAGTGATTTCTAAACGAAAATCTGAAACAGAAAAATCAGAAAAGGAAACGGTCACAACTGGGACTCGAACCCAGGACCCTGTCTTTCCGGGACAGTGCTCTACCTACTGCGCTAATGGGACCCTATTCTCCTCGGTCACTTTTAACTGTATCATACTTCGAATAAGAACTACTAACATTGTCTTCATTTTTTTTTTTTTTTCCTTTTCTGATTTTTCTGTTTCAGATTTTCGTTTAGAAATCGCTAATATTGTCTTCAATATTTAAATATTACAATTTGAGGTTTTACTCAATAAAGTTATTCCGAAAAATAAATATTAAAATTCACTTGAGTGAATCAAATGCAAATCATCTTGAGTTATGAGGCCCATTTCCACAACGGTGGCTTCGTCAACAAGCAAAATTGTCGCATCTGGGGCTCGGAAAACCCAAGAGTTATTGTTGAAAAGCCTCTCTATCCTCAACTTCTGACTGTTTAGTGCAGTTTATGGTCGGGCGGAGTCATTGGACCTTACTTTTTCGTAAATGAGGCTGGAGCAACAGTTACGGTAAATGGATTGCTATCGAGAGATGATTAATTTTTTTTTATGGCCGGAATTGGATGGTATTGATCTGGACAACGTTTACTTTCAACAAGACGGCGCTACGTGCCACACAAGCAACGAAACCATTGATATTTTACGATTAAATATCAAAATAACACCTCTTATTGGAAAACCCTGTATTAACCTGTAATAAATAAAATAAAAAATAATACATATCTGCAGTGGTAGTTCCTTTAAAAACGGATATAATAAAAGATAATTTAAATAAGCAACGAAAGTTATGAAAGCTTTGCCACGTTTTTTTGAAATGTTGAAATTTCTATTGAAGTTACATTCGTGCCAACTAGATTTAACATGAAATCATAAGAAATGGTTGCTCACTTATTCACCGCGAACAGAACGACTTGCGGAGCCCCTCCAAGGGTTACAGTTGAATTTGTTTTGCTTTCTCACTTGGTTTATCACTCGAAGTGATTTTAATTGCTTGTTTAGCTAAGGAATTTCAATTAATTTTCGCTCGGTTTGCCCGTAATGGAAGAATAACACAAAAAGTGTCAATTAAATGCGAAAGAAAATTATAAGACGTTTTTGGTATTTAAGCACCATTAATGATTAATAAAATAACTTGGGTTAATTATCTTTTTGGACATTTTGATTGGTGAACAATCGAGAAGTTATGTTTAAAGACTAGTAATTTGATTTAATTACCACGTTGAAATGGAAACAGTTGACAAAATGTTTAAACTAATTTTTTCGTTTATTTGATAGCATTTATAATATGTTTATTTGTTTAATAATAACGCAACGCATACAAATAATGTTTACAACTTCCTACAGTAAAATCTACATACACGACTTTGAGTTAAAAGGTTGCAGATCTATTTCTATAAAATGTATAAATGGCTACTATGAAGAACTTGTCACTTATGACAAGTTCTTGTGAGAAATTACAGTTATTTGGTATTTAATCAAAATTATTGTGTTTTAAGGCCGACGTTCAGAATCGAAGCGTTGTCATCTCAAATAACTTTAGATTTTATTAAGTAACTTTGAATAGAGGTTTGAATAGCCAAGTACTTCACATTCTTCTAAACCCCCTTTATTATCCTCTCTTTTTATTTTTCATCAGTGGGTTTTTATCATATTTAGTGTGTATTTTCTAATTTTCCTACATTCGACATACCTCCTCTCCACTATTCTAGCACATCACTTTGGCTTGAATTTAGGCAAGGGGGAGGGGGGGGGATCTTAGAAAATATATAACATCACATAATTTTTTTTTGTTGAATTTGATTTATTTGTATTTTGTTTGATATCATTATTGCGATATGAAAAGGTGGTGAGAGGTATCCTCAAGGTTGTCAGCACGAGCCATTACTAATTTGTCCACCTAAGCCCATTGCTTAAGTAAGGTTTGTACCATAACCTCCCCTTATTTTGCAAGCCTTGGAGCAACGTCAAAATATTTAGTACGCAAGATACAGCAGAGGGGCTGAGAAAATTGTTTCACCCTCTGCGATATCTTAAGATTCCGCAGGCAACAAAGCGGCAATGTCACAAGGTCACATCGGCCGGATGCCAAGCAAGGCTCTCGGGCTAAATAGGTGCGTAATAACTAAGTTTCCGCAAAGGCCTTTAATGCAAAATACGTGTGTTTTATGATTATTTATGAGTTACAGCCTAACTAGCGAGATATAATTATTTATGTATACGCCCTCTTTCCAATATCAAAGGACCCTACGTTAATATTAATATTATTAGAAAACTTATCTTTAAATAAATGTTTTGATAGTTTGAAGCACTCTTTCAGATGTATTTTTAAAATTTGTTTTACGTCTAGCTTGTATTTTTAAAAAATCTACATTATTATATAAATATAATGCATTATTATTTTTTTTTAAATACAGCCATGAGAAAAATTGGGCAAAAAACAATACAGATGATGTTCAATCAAGACAGAAACAAGGTTTTGATGGAGTTTACAACTTCTGCCACATCAATACAAAATATTACTTGCGTAATGGCTGAAAAAACTCAGTACGACTTACACCAAAAAATTCAAGCTGACTTGAGTTGACAAGTCTTGCTAATACTGGACATTGGTGAATGGTATCCATAATTTGTGGATGTTGATTGGTGAAAAACAAATCATTATTTCTGAGTCTACTGGAAGGGATATTGAAAGGGATGAGTTGCAACATAGTAGGAGAGTCAATGATACACAATAATAATACTCAATAATAACCATTAAAAAAAATTAAAAACTTAACTTACATTTATATAAGAAAATTAAACCAATACACATAAATTCATTTACCATTTAATCATAACCACGTAAACACCTCAGCACAGGTTCTCCCAGTGAGGTGTTCACGAAACATATAACATTACCCACCACAGTGTCACCTACTCAAACCTACGTCACACCCAGCATAAAACTAACAACATATTAACAACAGTTCTAAATTTATGTGTTATATACAAATGTAAATAATTTGGTAGACACTGTAATGTATGTATAGAAATAATAAATAAATAAAAATTTGGAAAAGGCACATGAGATCAAAATCCCCCGTACGTTTTTCGAAAGAATAAAGATATAAATTTACATCAAGTTCATCGTATGAGTAATCGCCTTTTTCTAGCCCTAACCTCCAAGTAATTTCTATACTGATTCGACATGATTAATGTGAATATCATATAATGGAGACCAAATAACGCAGGCATATTCTAGATTGGGGCGAACCAACGAACAGTAGAGAGTTTTTGGGTAATTATATTATTGACGTCCGAGGTAATTCTAATGATGAAGCCAAGTAGTTTAAGAGGTATATTAACGACGTTATTGATGCATATAATGTAGATAAGCAAAGATCATTTAATTTATAAACAAACATAATTCCTTTCTTCGCTCGATAAAATGACATCATTTTGCATTTATCAACAATTAGTTCAAAACAATTGATTTTACACCAATCATTAAATGTGTTAATATCTTATTGTAATGAAAAAAATCTAGGTAGGATTTAATTATTTTGAAGATCTTATTGTCATCTGCGAAAAGCAGATAATAATTTAAAAAGAAGCGGAGCTAGACGAGGTCCTTGGGGCACGCCAGAGTTTACATCAATATTAATAGATTCAAAGTTATTTATTTTAACTCTTTGCTTTCTTTCTCTCAAGTAAGAATTACAGAAGGATAATGCTGGATTTCTTATACCGATGGCATGTAGTTTGGTCATAAGGATTGAGTGGTTAACTTTATAAAGGCTTTAGAAAAGACAGTGTAAAGAACATCTACCTGAGATTTATCTTCAAGAGCTTTGACAATGGTATAAGTAAAGGAAAGTAAATTATTAAAAACAAGCTGACCTGTACTTTTACGATATAAAATTCTATAGTACATTATTTTGATGTATCTGATAAGGTTTAGCCAGCGTTAGCAATGTAAGCGTTCGAATATTTTTTTTTGCGAATCATTACATAATACTGATTTATCTCCACTTTCTATAAATATAATATGCATATATAATATATTTAAACCTTCCGGAAGAAAGTGATAGAGTAATCCCTATCACAATCCGTTGCGTAGTTTAGAAGAACTAAGCGCACAAACAAACAGACGCGGATAGCGACTTTGTTTTAAACTATTTAGAGACGTAAATTTTGAGGAAATTTACAAGAAATAAAAATATTGTCCCTCCCGTATAAACCACCACTCCGTTTTTTTAGGGTATCATTTAATATGATTTTAATACAAAACAATAGAATTAATACACTCGCTTAATAATATCAACATAAAAGGGCCTCATCATAAAAATAAATAGGTTGCCTGTTTATTTCATTCGCATGTTTTGTATGCGGAGAATGGCGCATTTTTACTTCGAAATTACAATCGGAAAGAGTATTTTGTCCCGCTTTCTGTTTTATATTTACGCCATTTTAGTAAAAATGTCCAACAATCAGGCGAAACAAGCCATTTGTTCGTCCATTGTCCGGAGCCTATTGTTTAACTCGTTCCAGACGTCGTATTATATCCGCCACCAGTTGCTTCCACAGCTGAAAAAAAATACTGTCGCCCATTCCACGTTACGCTCGCGCAAAGTACAAAATAATTATCTCATCATTGTGAACAATTGAATGCCTACAACTCATAGGCTTCTCTGAACATCCTATCCTTTATATCTTTAAAAGAGTTCCCAAACAGCACGCAAAAGGACCACATAGGCCTTGAGGAATTTTCGTTTCTTAATGGCCTCCCGTGTGAAAGATAATGTATAAAAGGATATTAGACTAATAAACCAATAAAAAATAGAATGGATATCTCCCATATATCGGAATCATATGTCCGACAAAACTTAACCAATAGACAGCTTACTCTAAGGTCAGCAGATCTAGATGTTAGTAATCGTCTAATCGAACTTTCTAGGTCAAATCGAGCCGTTTACTATGATCGCTCTTTTAGTGTAACAGGCCCGCTCATTTGGAATAGACTTCCCTCAGTTCTTACTAATCTCCATAATTTGGCTGAATTTAAACGGGCTTTAAAAACAAAATTATTTAAAAAATCTCACCATTCATAAATCATAACTTCTTTTCAATATTTTATAATAAGCTAAATTCTAAAACTTCTGGTAATTGTTTGGTTTCGGTTGCCTCCTCATTGTACCTTTTTAAAATTTCTGCTCAGAATATTCTCATTTCTGAGCACAACTCTCCTGTTTTATATTATGTTTTAGTTTTAATATTCTTGTTTTTTCCTGTCCTGCCGTTACTGTAATTCTAAGTTTTGTCATCACTTTGTATAAACAGTATATTTAATGTTATAATATTAGATCTGTATTGTATAAGGCACACTGAAGGAATAATTTTAAGAAAATGACCACTAATACTGAATTACCGTTTCTAAGTTTGTTATAGTTAAGCGCACTTGAATTGAAATGACACTAAACTGCGCTATATAAATGCCAAGTTATTATTATTATAGCAAGAAATAGTTTTCATCAAATAAAATCACCATTTTATAAGCAAAATTGTGTTCAGCAAAATAAATTATTATGTCAACATCAGGGTGGCAAAATTAATTATTTTTAAATTATTAATTTTTAAATCTACGGAAAGCGTGCACAACACCTATTCAAATATTAATATTACACTTCTGTATTCGTAACTCATTTTTTCTACAAAAAAGCGTTAATATTGTGTTGCAACTATAATAGTTTAGTGACTAACATAAACCTAAATGCCAACGTGGGGATGGATGTCAACAAGCTGAACAACTTTGCAGAAAGCTAACTTACTTGCTGTACATTTAGTATTCGGAATAGATACGAGTATCACTGGTAACTTCATAGCGAGTGTCACATAAGTTACTGTACTGCTGCGAAGTGAGACACATTTGAAAGTTCATGAAAGGATTAATTTATGGGGATAATTCATGAAGATTCTTTACGCAGTAAGTTTACAAATCTCAATAGTAGCTCAAGACGTCCCGGACCACTGAATAGATAAAGAAGACTAGAAATGCCTAACATGTAGATTTGAATGGAAGCCAATTGGGCAACTGACTTAATATCTTTTGGTTCTAGCCTATTTAGCACGCCCGATATCTATAAAACTCCTAGTTGTTTTTGTTATTGATGAAACAAAATTGAAACAAAATTTATGCACCAAAATATTAGGTCCGTATTAGATGGATAAATATTAAGTCCATATTAGGTTCATATTAGGCCCATATTAGGTAAATATTAAGTCCATATTAGGTCCATATTAGGTCTATATTACGTCAATATTTGCTCCATATTAGGTTCTTGTTAAACCCATATTTGGTCCATATTAGGCCCATATTACGTCAATATGAAATATTATATTAAGAATACTTAGGTTGGGCAATGAACTAAGTGATGTCGCTGACATATTTAATTTAAACTTCAATACATTTAAAGCCAAATTAGTCCACCACTTTTTAAATGTAAATAATAATAATAATAATTGGATGACTTATATAGCGCCGTTTTTGTGCAAAATCACCTCAAGGGCGCTGTACAAACTTATAATACATCTCTACAGTGATCTATGTTATTACTTAACTATTTATGGAGATAATTTATTATACAGTACAATACTTACCTGGTAGGTCACTTGAGATTAACACTTAATTAACATTATATAATTGTTTATTAGCGAAATTTAGATACAGGATTTAGGACATAATTTGAAAATTGAATATAACTGGACTTTCTCTTAGGAGTAGTATATAATGTATGAGAAATCATTATATTTTATTTCGATTTTCTATTGTTTGTTTAATACTGTTGTTAAAAATAAAATTTGTAATTTGTATGTAATTAAAAGCCCAATAAATAAAGAAAGGGCGTCAATAAATAAAGAAAGAAATATTTGCTCCATATTAGGTTCTTATTAGGCCCATACTAGGTCCATATTAGGCCCGTATTATGTCAATATTTGCTCCATATTAGGTTCTTGTTAGGTCCATATTAGGCCCATATTACGTCAATATTTGCTCCATATTAGGTTCTTGTTAGGCCCATATTAGGTCCATATTAGACCCATATTACGTCAATATTTGCTCGATAATAGGTTCTTATTAGGTCCATATAAGGTCCATATTAGGTCCAAGTCACGTCAATATAAAGTTCATATTATTTTTTTTATTAGGTCCATATTAGGGCCATATAAGGTAAATATTGGGTTTATTCATACTAACTTGTAGTTTTGACCACTGGATCCTGCCGATGCAGCGAGGGGCGTTCCTCCAGGCCAGTTTGGCTCCGTAAGCCAGTTCGGTCTCCGTCAGGTCGTAGCTTCCAGTCGCCAGGATCTCGGCCTGGACGGTCTTCCAGCGGGCTTCATGCAAGGCGGTGTTGATTCTGAATTTCAAAAGAGACATGTACATATTTAAAAATATATCCTTTAATTTAGAACAATTAAAAATAGGCGTATTCGGTTTTTGAATCATTTCTATCACAATTACGAGAAACAGTAAAGTCTATAATACTCATCGTTGGAATTAACTTTGAGTAATTTCTTATCTTTCGTACACAGAATTACTTACATAATAGGTCTCTAATTTCACTTTATTTAATAAACCAGAGTTGTAAGTAGGTACTTAAATAGCTACCTACTAAAATATAAATAGTATATTTTATGTTTAAATATATTTATAATTTTTAAATAAGGAATTACACAACTTGTCTAAAGAAACGTCACTATCTCAATGAAAATTCTAATACTATAGTATTGGATGTAGTGTTGTATACATTAGCGCCCTTGAGGTGATTTTTCACTAGAACGGTGCTATACAAACTATTCAATTACCATGCGAATAAGAAAATCCAAATAAAAAAGACGATTTCACATTCGAAAAACAATTCCTGAACCATAATCAAGTTACCCATCTAATGAAAGTAAAGATCGCACAAAACGAATCAACATGTAAAAACTTTAAAAAATATATATTTATAAGAATAAATAAAATAAAAAAAGTGAGACGAAATGCAAAACAGTCGAGTTAAAACAGGACTTCGCTATGCTCAGTCGTAAACAATAATTGTAAAAAGTATTCACTTTGTGGCTCATCATAATTTATAATAAAAACACATAAATTTGTTTTTGACCACGATAGTTTTATTTTCACTCTACCGGTTTCGGAAGATCCCTTCCTTCGTCAGGAGAATATTTAAAACTAATCTACTACACAAAATATTGACACATAAATACAAAAATGTTAAGTGTTTGAGGGAGATGTCGACAAAGTGGAAGGGGTAATTACGGGAATTCCAGGAAGAACAGAGCGGTTAACTGGAAATATGTCAAGAATAGGACTATAAGACAGATTAATTTGGTTATTTATTATACTGGAGTTATTATTGATGGATTTTCTGATTTCAAGTGCTTCTAAATTATCTAATTTTTTGCCTTTATTACTACGGTGAAGAATTTTAACCCCTGTATCTTTATTAAAAGTATGATCGGTGGAAATGAGATGATTGGCAAACTCCGAAAAATTATTGTTATTTAAACATCTTAAATGTTCGGTGATTCTAATATTTATATTTCTAGTTGTCTTACCTATGTAGAACGATTGACAATCATTGCAACATAGTTGGTAAATGCCTGAGTGGCTAAATTTGTGATCTTTATCTTTAGTATTTTTAAGTAATTTTCCCAAGTTGTTATCAGTATAGAACGCGGGTTTAATGTGGGTAGGCAAATTTTTTGTACTAAGTGAAGAAAAATTGGATATGTATAAGATTTTACGCCATTGAAAGGGATTTATGATTTTATTATTAGTTTCAGGTGTACCAAATAAAAATGTATTCGTCGAAATGAGTTTAAGTTTCTTATTCAGGATTTTATCAATTAAATGTGTCGAGTAACCATTATTTAGAGCAATTTGTTTTATTTTTGACAGTTCAATTTCGAAATTAACAGCTGATAGTGGGATTTTTACTAAGCGGTGTGCCATTGAATGATAGGCAGAATGTTTGTGTGATATCGGGTGGTTTGACGTGTTATGTATAGTTATATCCGTGAATGTCGGTTTACGATAGATGTTAAATTCAATTGTATTATTTATTGAAGTTAGTGTTAAATCTAGAAAATTAATCGATGCATTACTGCCTACCTCTACAGTGAATTGAATTTTTTTATGAAATGAATTTATAAGAAGAAGGAATTTAGTTAGTTGCCGCTCTGTTCCCGTCCAGATACAAAAAATATCGTCTACATATCGTTTCCAAGTGAGAACATTATTTAAGAGTGATGACTTACAATTAAAAATCTTATTTTCTAAGTTATTCATAAAAATATCTGCCAACAGTGGGCTGGTAGGAGCTCCCATAGGTAGCCCTTGGCTCTGTTGGAAGACGCAGTTGTTATACTGGAAATAATTTTGATTAAGGCACATATTGAATAAACGAGACAGGTCATCAATCATATCTTTATCTAAATTAGAGGATTTTAACATATCTACAATTATTTGTTTGCAATCAGTAGTTGGAACATTTGGAAATAAGTTAATTACATCAAACGAAATTAGCTTAGCATTATTGGGAATGAACAAGTCCTTAACTGAATTTATTAAATCAAATGAGTTTTTAATGGTATATTTGGGTGAAAACACATTAAAATTGTTGAAGACATTAGTGATATGAGAAGCTATTATGAAATTCGGGGAAGCACAGCATGACACGACAGGACGAATAGGTTCATTGATTTTATGTATTTTTAAAAACCCGTACAACTTGGGAATTTTAGGATTAGACTGCAAGAATTTATTCTGGTTAGGATAATCATCTTTAAAGATTTGAGATTTGCATGCATTTATTGAATTTTTTATATCTATTTGAAATTTATTAGTCGGATCTTTTTTTATAATAACGAAGTCGTCACTTTTTACGAAGTCTTCCATTTTTTCGTGGTAGGCCATTTTGTTCATTATGATCACAGTGTTTCCTTTGTCTGCCCTAGTAAGCACTAAATCCTTTTCAGCCAACGTTTTGCGAATTTTATTAGTGCATAAAATTTCTGGATGGATGACCTTTTTAATTTTATCTTTTGTTATTAGACTTTTAATTGTCTCAGCACTTTTGTACAGAAACGGTCTAGGTTGGTACGATAGAGCCGTTTCAATGTCCACTGCCACATTTTCAATAGCACTTTGTATGTTATTTTTATTGTAATTTAAATTATATTTTAGTCCTTTAGATAGTAAATTCATCTCTTCCGGGAGGAACACGTGGGAAGAGAGATTCTTCACTCGATCAAAAAATGTATGTTCTGGTTTAAAGTGCTGAGACAATTAAAAGTCTAATAACAAAAGATAAAATTAAAAAGGTCATCCATCCAGAAATTTTATGCACTAATAAAATTCGCAAAACGTTGGCTGAAAAGGATTTAGTGCTTACTAGGGCAGACAAAGGAAACACTGTGATCATAATGAACAAAATGGCCTACCACGAAAAAATGGAAGACTTCGTAAAAAGTGACGACTTCGTTATTATAAAAAAAGATCCGACTAATAAATTTCAAATAGATATAAAAAATTCAATAAATGCATGCAAATCTCAAATCTTTAAAGATGATTATCCTAACCAGAATAAATTCTTGCAGTCTAATCCTAAAATTCCCAAGTTGTACGGGTTTTTAAAAATACATAAAATCAATGAACCTATTCGTCCTGTCGTGTCATGCTGTGCTTCCCCGAATTTCATAATAGCTTCTCATATCACTAATGTCTTCAACAATTTTAATGTGTTTTCACCCAAATATACCATTAAAAACTCATTTGATTTAATAAATTCAGTTAAGGACTTGTTCATTCCCAATAATGCTAAGCTAATTTCGTTTGATGTAATTAACTTATTTCCAAATGTTCCAACTACTGATTGCAAACAAATAATTGTAGATATGTTAAAATCCTCTAATTTAGATAAAGATATGATTGATGACCTGTCTCGTTTATTCAATATGTGCCTTAATCAAAATTATTTCCAGTATAACAACTGCGTCTTCCAACAGAGCCAAGGGCTACCTATGGGAGCTCCTACCAGCCCACTGTTGGCAGATATTTTTATGAATAACTTAGAAAATAAGATTTTTAATTGTAAGTCATCACTCTTAAATAATGTTCTCGCTTGGAAACGATATGTAGACGATATTTTTTGTATCTGGACGGGAACAGAGCGGCAACTAACTAAATTCCTTCTTCTTATAAATTCATTTCATAAAAAAATTCAATTCACTGTAGAGGTAGGCAGTAATGCATCGATTAATTTTCTAGATTTAACACTAACTTCAATAAATAATACAATTGAATTTAACATCTATCGTAAACCGACATTCACGGATATAACTATACATAACACGTCAAACCACCCGATATCACACAAACATTCTGCCTATCATTCAATGGTACACCGCTTAGTAAAAATCCCACTATCAGCTGTTAATTTCGAAATTGAACTGTCAAAAATAAAACAAATTGCTCTAAATAATGGTTACTCGACACATTTAATTGATAAAATCCTGAATAAGAAACTTAAACTCATTTCGACGAATACATTTTTATTTGGTACACCTGAAACTAATAATAAAATCATAAATCCCTTTCAATGGCGTAAAATCTTATACATATCCAATTTTTCTTCACTTAGTACAAAAAATTTGCCTACCCACATTAAACCCGCGTTCTATACTGATAACAACTTGGGAAAATTACTTAAAAATACTAAAGATAAAGATCACAAATTTAGCCACTCAGGCATTTACCAACTATGTTGCAATGATTGTCAATCGTTCTACATAGGTAAGACAACTAGAAATATAAATATTAGAATCACCGAACATTTAAGATGTTTAAATAACAATAATTTTTCGGAGTTTGCCAATCATCTCATTTCCACCGATCATACTTTTAATAAAGATACAGGGGTTAAAATTCTTCACCGTAGTAATAAAGGCAAAAAATTAGATAATTTAGAAGCACTTGAAATCAGAAAATCCATCAATAATAACTCCAGTATAATAAATAACCAAATTAATCTGTCTTATAGTCCTATTCTTGACATATTTCCAGTTAACCGCTCTGTTCTTCCTGGAATTCCCGTAATTACCCCTTCCACTTTGTCGACATCTCCCTCAAACACTTAACATTTTTGTATTTATGTGTCAATATTTTGTGTAGTAGATTAGTTTTAAATATTCTCCTGACGAAGGAAGGGATCTTCCGAAACCGGTAGAGTGAAAATAAAACTATCGTGGTCAAAAAAAAATTTATGTGTTTTTATTGTAAACAATAATATTTATTTGTGTCCTGTGGAAAAATCGAACATGCAACCATTCGCCTTCCGAGGAGAAAGACAAAGGCACTCACAATTACACGAAAAAGACCACCGAGAAAATAAAATGAATTCCAAAAATTTATGTTTTAATACACTACCAGAAGGTTGTTTTAAATGACCTTGTGGACACAATACTTAGATAAAAGCAATATAGAACTCTGTTTTCTGCAAAAACAACGCAATCAGGAGAAATAAAATAAACTAAGACATTCGCGATTACGTGCCCCAGTGGTTTCCAACGCAATATTTTTTTGACAAAGGGCAATAAGCCACAAAATCCGTAAATTTACATTTTCATTCGGGCCTTTAGTGGACCCCGACATTCCGTCAGTGAGCAAATAACATCGAATAAAATCCCCTCTGCTTCCTTTATTAGGCACAAAGGCCCGGTTTAAAATAACTTGCTTTGGTCATTTGTATCCACGTTTGCCAACAAATTAAATATTTCAGTTTTTGATGAAGACTCTCCTGGCTTTGTGGAATTTCCTCTCCTCTAATCCAGGAATAAAATTAAAACCACCTATATTTTTGTGTGTTAATCGTCACAATACGGACCTAGAGTAAAAAATATAATGTTATTCATAAAGATCAACAAACGATGATTCTGGATACTTAAATTTGTTTTCCTTTATTTTTTATTACACACAGTAACTTTACATTTTGAAAAACATTAATTCCTAATTTTGGGTGCCTTACCCGTGCTTATTCTTCATTAGAAACACCCGCTAAACTCCAAGAGCAGTTTGTCTGTAGGTCAACAAGAAACCACAATATACTCGTGGAATATAGATATAAAATAATATCACAAGTGACTACAATACAAATACATAAAATACACATACAAATAGATATAATACAGGCAACACACTCATTGACATACACACACTCATAGGAATTATTTAAATTTTAATTTATTATATACATACGCAGAATTAATAAGTCGTAATTTAAAAGCGATTAAAACCGTAAGAGATTTAAGTGTCCTGTGGTTGGTCAAGGGGTTCTGACAGAACTTACACCGCTATCTCACGGGTCAGCCGGACATGTGCGTTAATTTTAAAAAACGAAAATAATTAGGCGAAAATTATGAAAATATTTAATAAAACACTCGTTTGAAATAGTGCAAGAATCTCTCGACAAATGCTTTAGTTTCATTTAAAGATACACTGTGATTTTTTTCATGCCTATAACATATTGAAACAAAACGTGTTTTTAATAATTTTCGGAGATTACTTAGTGATTTTTTTCTATTGAGGGAATTTCATATAATTAACGTTTCGGCAAAACAAATGTGTAGATATTAACTTCAAAAATAACTTATTTACTACTTAAAAACTTAAAGAGTTATTGAGAAACTTGTTATAAATCGGTAAATATCGGGTTTTTCGGGGGATTAAGGTTTGCACGTATATGGTAGATACATTTTATGTACCTTGTTCATTCTAACTTACTTAAAATTAGAAAACTGTACGAATACAACATATGCCTATTAATTCACAAAATCCAAAATGGCCTCATACACACAAATACTTCATTTATGAAAACATCACAAGTATCTACATGACCACCACACAAGACAACATAATAAATTATACACCAATTCAGCAAATACAGAGTGTGGTAAAAGAAACAAAGGCCATGATATAAACATATATAATCTCCTTCCTGATAGCCTGACAACCGTAAATGGAATAAATATATTTAAGAAAAAACTGTTTGCCCTCAAGATCAATGAGCAAAACCAAAATGCTCTTACTTAAGAAAAATATGTTTCTTAGTTAGTAAACCATAATTATTAATATATATATTATTTTTGTTTTTAATCAATGTACACTTAAGTTAACAAAGCGAAATATGTATTTCTTTTAACTTAATAAATAACAAAAAAAAAACATAGCCTGAAAATTTCATGACCCGATTTTATCGGATGTTAAAAGATTATGAGGACTTTTCAATTCATTTTCCATAAATCAAACTGAAATTTAATACATTCGCCTTAGACCTCAAATGAATATAAATTTAACACAGGTAAAGGATATATGTAATTGGTTTTGTTGATAAATAGAATTAAAATGCTTAGATTTTTAATCCCCCAGTAATTACATTTAATTAACTTTTCGACATAACAAATGTACAGATATTCAAAAACAACATATATTTGGACCTTAAAAACTTAAAGAGTTAAAAGGGAAACTGGTTGAAAATCAGTAGAAATTTGGAATGCGGGGGCTTAATTAAGAATACACATATTAATGTTGGTTTCAGTGTCATTTTTAACATCCACACGCCCTGTCTAGACTTTGTTGGTCGATGGAACAAACAGTTTGACGTCTTGTCTCAATTTGTACGGTTAAATAGATACATTCTGTTCTATATTGCTAACAATAAATGAAAAATCTGAGTAGACAATCAATATGATAGACGAATAGTTGTTTTGACCTAGAAAATAAACAAAACTTCAAGAGTCTATTTCAAATTCAAGAATTTATTTTTGTACGACATGCAAAAATAAATTTCTGCTATATAGATAAAAAAAATGTATGAAGTAAAATATTATATAAGTTTGAAATTATCACATAATTCAAAAAAATCATTAGAAAGCTAAACATTAACTTTCCGCGAAATAACACGAAACGTTAAGATTTCACACGAATGTAATTGAAGTGATCTTTACTTATAATTTCTTCGTGACGAAACTTTGCAAAGCGCCGTAATAAAAGTAATGGTGCCTTAATTCCTATCAGTAATCTTCATGTTTATAGTTTGTATTTATTTAATCTGTTGATACATTAAATATAATTTATAAATATTACGTATTCGAGTCCCAAACTAATTAAACGATAAGATCACCTGCCCAATGATATCAGAGTTGAATCTCTTAAGTATTGTGCCTTTACAATGTAATTGTTTGTCTTGCGTCGGTAAACGGTGTTATAAGCCCTTCTATCGGCTGGGGGAGAAGGTTAAGGGGAAGGTAAGGGATAGCAGGTGTTAGCGTTTTTGAACGGAAACCCTCCCTTGCGAAATCCTGTTTACATAAAGTCTAAGCTTTACCTTACTGTTCAGAGATGGCAGATACGTGTTTGCTCTGTGTCCACAAAATCGCCACACCATAAATATTGTCCGATCGCTTCTAAAAGGTCCGAAATTTCACATCGAATTGATTTCCTTTAATTTTTAAACTATTGCAATTTAAAATCGTGGGGGTTTTATGAAGGTAAACGAGTAATTTGGTTATTTTAAACTCCCGAGATTCGATTTATAACTTTTACAAATAATTATAAGCAATAATTAGTAGCCTGAAATATCAATACAAATTGAAAATATCTCCCGAGTAAAAATAAATTCCGCCAACGGGTATTGAACCCGTACCTTCTGATGTCCGGTTAGGTGTTCTGAACCACTGAGCTCTGTCGTCTTATTTCCAACCCGCTAAATAATTCAATATGTACTAGTACGTCAATCAACAAATACTGCTTATTATATTTTTTCACATATAAATACATATTTGTTGTTTTTGAAGATAATATCTATACATTTGTAAATTCCATGAATAGAAAAAAATCGCAAAGTACGTAAATTATTAAAAACACATTTTCTTCTCTTATTTAACATATTATAGGTATTTTTTTACATTAGCTTCCCACAGGCGGCCTAGAGAAAAATAAATCCTTCAGGGCCTGTTTCATCTTTGGGGATGCTGTGTGGAGGGTATTTTTAAGGAAATGAAGAAGAGAAAGTTCTGGGAAGGAAAATAGGTATGAAGGGTGGGTAGGAATCTGGGGGTAAATGTGTCCAGGAGTGACGGACGTAAGAATCCATCCCTCCCACTGCGGTGCAAGGCAAGGTCGAGAGAGAGTCTGGCTGGAGAGATCAAAAGGTCTCTCGCAACCAGTCTCTCCTGACCCGACCCGCCACGCAGTAGGTGGGCAAATACATCCGAGCCGAACGCCAAGACCTAGACAAACCTCACCCATGAACCCGGACACCCCTGCTAAGTCACCAATGTATGAAACCAACCCAGGAACATATTTTTTTTTAAGTATTAGAGCGCTCGCTCTATCATTCGATTTTTTTTATTTATTACTTTACATTATATTTGTTTTTTTTTTTTTTAAATTTTTTACGCCCTTGATGAATTTTCGGAAAACGGCGCTATATAAATTAGCCAAATATTATCACTTCCACCATCATGTAGAATCACCCCCAAAATTAGCGCACTTTACCCCCAGACACCCTGTATATAATGTGTATACATAGTTATGGTTACATTGTAATCATGATTATGAAATAAAATGACATGCATATTTATGACTTTGGAAATAAGAAGAACACTATAATGGAGGATATATAGAATATTTTAGTATTATTTGTGTGATCTTCATAAGGATGCATATGGAAAAGTATATTTTTTTTATTTTATAAGCAATAATTATTAGCCTGAAACACTCATCCACATTGAAAAATCTCCTGATAAAAGATACATGACGCCAACGGGACGTTGTATCTTTTATCAGGAGATTTTTCAATGTGGATGAGTGTTTCAGGCTAATAATTATTGCTTATAAAATAATTTTTACCCTTTGTGCTAGGCATAAAAAATCTTGTCTTAAACATTAGTTTACCAAAAAAAATAATAATAATAATGTATATTTTTTTGTTAGCGGTGTCTCTAAAAATATTTCTAGATAGAGTTCAATATTAGTATTTTATCATTAATGCCTCTGATTTTGTCCACTAATTTATTAAATAAATTTTTTCCTTAGTGAGTATAACTGTGTCAGGCAAAACAAGTGTCTAGTTTAGGGCATGCAAAGATTAAACATACACGTTGTTGCTGTTATCAATAATTTATTGCTCAGCGGAGTGACAAAAGTAAACAATTTCCTTAACGCCCCTTAATTAGGTGCTCAAATAACGCATAGGCGACAAACTCGAAGAAATCTTCCTGTGTCTATTGACTACAATTTAGCGACTAAAGCTGGTAGTGTTTGCGAAATACATTACGCACTTCGCAATCCCTACAAACTGACATGCGTGGCTGGGCCGACTAATAACTTCAAATTTAATTTCAGGTTGTTGAATTTTTGACTTTGGGGAGCATGTAAATATCGAAGGGCAAGGAAGTTTAATTTGTCGCGTAAATATTGACTATTGAACATCTCGAAATATTTCCGAAACACCCGTATTTTAGTTAAGGCGATGCCATACGTAGTAATGCAAAATCATGTGTTTTTGGTTTGAAAATTTGGCCGCCTAGAAATGTTTCAGATGCTTTAATTAAATACTGCGAGTAGAATACATCTTGGCCTTTGAAATAATGGCATATTTTTTAGATAAGTCTTTTTATAAGCCCAGAAAAAAATAATTTATAGGCCTATGAAAACTGCTTTAAAGTTCAAAATCTCCTACTTACGAAACCATTTTCGGTTATGATTTTATTGTATAATGTGTCAAATTGAGTTAATTATAAAATTAAAAATTAAATATTTATTCCTGAACATCCACAAAATAAAATAAAAGGCACTTTTTGGCCATGTTTTTTTCTTGCATAAATCAAAACAGGCGGATGGTGTTAAGCGGGAAATTAAACCTTATCGCCATCTACGCAAGGGTTGTTATTGATAGCGGCTCAATTTAAAATATTATACGACGTAGTGCATCGCCTTAACCAGGGTTACCAATGCATATGTTCTAAAATACCCACAATACAAATACCCTACAAGTTCCTTTACCTCTAAAATTAATCAAAATAATTTAATTTAAAATTAAACAATAACTTTGTAAACATCACTTATAAGTGATGTTTAATTTTAAATTATAATGTCACATCACAAAGTAACCGCTTCATATGAAGAAACAAAATAATTTAAATGAGTTAATATTTATTTTTTAATATCTAGTCATTTTAAGATTTTTTTTCTCCGTAGTGCATCGCCTTAAAAACGATAAATGTTTACTTAGAACCGTTTCTGTGTATCTAAATTGAGAACTTGGTTGGTTTTATTAATTTTGTATGAACTCTATTTTAAGTTTTCTAGGTGTAAAGCAGTTTTCGTATATTAGATTTTTAATTTAACAAGCTTTATTCTACTTTACAAACAGCTGTGGTCGTTCATACTGTAACTATTATTCAGTGTTTTCTTTCAAACTATTTATTTAATTAAATTTTATAACTTTTTAAATTTTTAACAAACTAAATTGTCTTTTTTTAAGATTTTTTTTTATGTGAATACCGCACAAGAAATCTAACTGCTTCCAACTTTCTGGAGGCAGTGATACCATGGCAACCCCTATGTTATGTTATGAGGCTGAAGGTAGTGGGGAGGCTAAAGAGATGAGAGAGAGGAACGTGGAAAGAGTACCTGGATATCCCTATCTAGTCACCAAACATGGCTAAAGCCATTTCAAGCAACGTTTCAATTCAGAATGGTGGTCTTACACCAGAGCGATACTGAGAGTTTCTTCCTATACCATATTTTGTTTTAAACGAATGAATTGTGAAAAAACACAATATTCATCAAATAAAATTAACTTGCGCACGCCGGGATTTGAACCCGGGACCTTCGGCTTGCTAGTCAAGACCCTTAACTGTTTAGAATGAGATTTATTTTTAAACACACATTTTGTGGTTTTATGTATCATACTGCCGAAGGTCACATGATTATGTTATTATATACATATTTATATGTACAGAGTTTTCCGATAAGAGGTGTTATTTTGGATAGCCCCAAAGATATTAGAAGAACGAGATGTGCTATGCGCAGTTCATACTGAGTGGAATTGTTTTGCCGAGTGTCGCCGGTTTTGTTCACCAATACTACTGCACACCTTCGCTTACGCTAAGGCATCGCTAAGGTATCCGCACTAATACATAGAACAGATTTCTGTGCGTACACGTCCCGATACCGTTCAAAGTACCCTAATTAGGTAGTACTCCGGCTACGGTCCGGCGGCCAACATAGTATATCTCGTTCTTCTAATATCTTTGGATAGCCCGCTATTTCGGTTGATGTTACTTTTAAAGCTGTCATTTTTTGACATTTGACATGTATAAACTACGCCATTAATAAAAATGGAAAGATACACGCTTTAACAACGCATTGAAATTATTAAAATTCACTTGAGTGAATCAAATGCAAATCATCTTGAGTGATGAGGCCCATTTCCACCTCGGTGGCTTCGTCAACAAGCAAAATTGTCGCATCTGGGGCTCGGAAAACCCAAGAGTTATTGTTAAAAAGACTCTCTATCCTTAACTTCTGACTGTTTGGTGCGGTTTATGGTCATTGGACCCTACTTTTTCTAAAATGAGGCTGGAGCAACAGTTACGGTGAATGAATCGCTATCGAGAGATGATTAATGATTTTTTATGGCTGGAATTGGATGATATTGATCTGGACAACGTTTACTTTCAACAAGAAAGCGCTAAGTGCCACACAAGCAACGAAACCATTGATCTTTTACTATTGAATGTCAAAATAACACCTCTTATTGGAAAACCCTGTATATAATAACATATTACACTAAAAATTATAAATGTTTTATTGTCTTCCTTTTTTGTAACAAATTGAGATAATGATATCACCTCACTGGAGTATCTCGAGTCGAGGATTCATTTACATATTATTAAAATTTAGTAATATGAATAATGTGAAGTAATTATAAATATATTTCTCCCTATGTTTTGTAACCAGCTTTTTATTTAAGATTTCAATATTATGACATTGTTGTAATTTTTGAATGAGTGTGCGATTTTACAATAGAGTTTATGACCATAGTATAGGAGACTTTTTTGCTCATATGTTCTCTTTGTAGAAGCATGTTTTTACCCTCAGATCTTGTGTTTCTAATCTACGTTTTAGTTGTAATTTTTTTATGTTTTTGTACTCTGAAACAATTGTCCCATGATGAAATAATAATAGAATTTGAATTTTGACTTTGAAATTTGAAGATTTTTTCAAATTCCGTGAAGCAACCCGTCCTTAGATTCACGTGACTGATCAAAACGAGCTAATGTGATTTCAAACCACTATTGATAATTTACATTCGATATGAAAATTATACAGTTTTCACCCGATCCAATTCCACTCTAAGTTAATTAAGCCGATGGTTTGACTTCACATTAATACGGCCAGATTACTGGAACTGCTTCCGTCAAACTAAATTATCATATTCTTTGAAATTCTAATCCGGCATGATCACTATTATCACTAACAATGTTATCCCTGGCATCATTCAAGTTTAGATTCAAGGTAGATTATCAAGGACCGCAATAGATTGTACCGAGAAATTAAGTGATCATGCCGGTCACTCAATTTCTCGGTACAATCTATAACATTGTTTTATTAACAATGTTATCGCTGGCATCATTCAAGTTTAGATTCAAGGTAGATTATCAAGGACCGCAATAGATTGTACCGAGAAATTAAGTGATCATGCCGGTCACTCAATTTCTCGGTACAATCTATAACATTGTTTTATTAACAATGTTATCGCTGGCATCATTCAAGTTTAGATTATCAAGGACCGTAATAGATTGTACCGAGAAATTAAGAAAGATTGTCGAATCAAAATTCCAAATAAAGTACTAAAATGAGAGATTACAGATTAATATTTGAATAAATAAAATAAAATTGTGATGAAACAAAGGTTGGGAAAACTGAAATCCTTGGTTAGATAAAAAATTATAAGCCGCAATTTTACAACAGGGCTTAGAGTGATCTCAATTTAAAGTTAATTAACCATTGACATGATAATATGTAACTCAAACAAATATTTTGAATGGGACGGATTTACGTAATGGTATAAATCATTTTGGCACATTGAGTGTTTAATGTGACACATTTCAAAAAATAAAATATAATACGACCGCAATAGACTATAATTAAAAAAATGATTGATGAATCATTTCTCAACCAAATATCTCAACTCAACCATTTTTATTGGCAGAGCCGCTGACCTCCAATCAGAAGGCTGCAGGTTCAATTACCGTCAGCGGCATGTATTTTTTCTCGGAAGATTTTTCAATTTAGATGATTGTTTTAGGCTAATAAAAAATTATAAAGACCGCGATAGGCTGTACCACAAGTATAAGAATTATTCATGATAAAGACTGCGATAGGCTGTACCACAAGTATAAGAATTATTCATGATAAAGACCGCGATAGGCTGTACCACAAGTATAAGAATTGGTAAGTTTTTAGATTCTCACGGCCAAAAGCATTTTTGTTGTTTGTTTTTGAAACCGGCCATTACTTTGGATTTGCTCCCGAGGTCCTGGGAAGACCCAAAACTTATAGATCACGCCTGATTATGGAGGCAATTGAAATCTACAAAAATCCATTTAATATCAATAGAGACGACGGAGCTAAGCTCAACAGCTCTTGGTATCCGGTAATTGACGGCTACACCAAAGCTAAACGCAAATAACATGTCTAAAATTCGCCACAAGATGGCGCCACTTCCGTTGGCATTTCGCACTTGGACGGGACCCAGGCTAACATAAATACTGAGCTTTCAGAATTCGCCACAAGATGTCGCCACTTCCGTTGGCATTTCGCACTTGGATGGGCCCAGGCCACAAATAAATAAGCACAAACTCGACAACCAAAATTCACACATCTTCGGATCTACCGGATCTGCCCTGATGATGGACACTGCAACGCTGTCCGAAACGTCGGCTAAAGAAGGAGTTAGCGCAACACGGCATAACACTCCAAAAACAAACAACAAAAAAAGTATAAGAATTATTTATGATAAAGACCGCGATAGGCTGTACCACAAGTATAAGAATTAAAAATGATAAAGACCGCGATAGGCTGTACCACAAGTATAAGAATTATTAATTAAACTTATTTAAAAAATGACTGTAGCACTAAAGAAAGGAAATCACATTAATGGTACCAAAACAAATATTTATGTTGAAACCTTCAACAGATAAAAAATCACATTGAAATAGTATACTATTGAGCGAGTAAAAACAGAATTCTGTGAGAAATTGAAATGAATTTTTCGCTAAGCGGATAACCGATTTTCACCGTTGACAGTCGGTGGAAAAGCGATCAGGATGATTTTAATTTGAATTTTATTTGCCTGACGATGTGCTTTAACAGGTTTGTCCTCATTTCCGAATTCTTAGTACGTCTTCCACTAAAAAGATGATCGAAAATAAGAGCTTTCAATTATTAGATACTTGTTTCTACAGCTTTTATTTTATTGGTTGTGTTGAAGCTTTTAGCAGAAAATTGGACGGAAGGTCAAAATACAAAAAATGGTATTTTAAATGTTACGTTTGTTGTGCTTTAGAAACTGTAGCTGATAGTAAATATTATTCATCTAATATTTTATCCAGTTAAAAATATTTTTACTTCAACATTTCCACACGTAAGTTTTCTGGTGCATCAACATAATTCACACCAAGAATCAAACACACTAATTTTAGTTGTCTGTGATGTGAGTTAACAATAATAATAACATTAGTTTATTCCAGTATATATGCAGGGGTAGTGCAATGCAATACATTCCATTTTTTTTAAATTACAGACAAGTTATAATAATAAGAATTATTTTCCCATTTGATCTCTGGTGAGTTGACGTGTTGTTCTTGTATTGTTTTGAATTTATTATGCTTTTATATAATGCACTTCCATAATGTGGATTGACTAGATGATCATTTGTGGAAAAGTGTGTGGAAGGGTTTAGTTTTTTCCTGTGAGGAAGATTTAACCCGTACATAATGTCGGAAAAAAATCACAGATAGGCAATGCGGAATAGAAATGAAAAATGTGTGCAAGCAGCCGTTTATGGAGGATATTTGAACATATTTCCAGACGGCCATCAGAGGGGACCCCCATCCAGGAAACCATGGTAGTGATGATAGTGTTATTTGATTGGCGTAGTAAGCTTCCCTTGTGGCGGCGGGGAAGCGCTCTGAAAGAGTGCACTCGTCTCTCCAGGAAAATTTCCGCAGCGCTGCAGTATCTTGGTAGGCGGAATAAATGGCGATAAGCATTATTGTAAGCGACTTTAAGCTTATGCAGTGTAATCTACCCACAGTGTTGACGTATACAGCGAAGTGCAGAATGCGTTGAGTATTTAGTAAGCCCTGTTTGAAATCTGGTTCCTTTATTTTTTCGCCGTTTACGGAATAGAATTCAGTGATAAATCAGCTATCTACAATATAATATTTAGCTATTAAAAAAATTAAAAGTGATTCGTCAGGAATCAAGAAATCAGACTACTTCGTGAATATTAACCATCCCATTTCGCGGGTTTGCGTTAGTCAATTAAAAAATATATTGTAGTTATTTACTTATTTATTTTTACGTATCCTGGATTTATTTAGTTTTTATTTGTCTTAAACTTTTGAAATGTTTTATTCTGTCAAAACAAACTGTATTGATCAAAGATATTAGAAGAACGAGATATGCTATGTTGGCCGCCGGACCGTAGGCGGAGTAGTAACTAATTAGGGTACTTTGAACGGTATCGGGACGTGTACGCACAGAAATCTGTTCTATGTATTAGTGCGGATACCTTAGCGATGCCTTAGCGTAAGCGAAGGTGTGCAGTAGTATTGGTGAACAAAACCGGCGACACTGGGCAAAGCAATTCCACACAGTATGAACTGCTCATAGCACATCTCGTTCTTCTAATATCTTTGGTATTGATCCTTACCGTTTACTGGAAGTAAAGTACTGGTCCAGGAACTCCTTGGCATGCTGCAGAACGTCGGAGATTTCTCTCGGTTCATCTCCTCGGCCGGGAATACCCATCACGCTGCCCAGACATGTTGTCTCCGTGCACAGGGGGGCCTGGAAAGGACAAATATAGGGAGTTATTACATTATTTATTCACAATTTTGTAAGCATTACTCTGTAGTTACCTTGGAACAGCCATGGAAATAATCTGCTACATGCTGGACGGAAATGAGCTAAACATCGATGGGTGCTTTCTTTCAACTTAATTCTCATATGGTTGAACAACTTTCTGATTTATTAAAACGATTTTTGAATCTGCAGTCTTGATATAAGAATGTTATTTTTTTAATGATAAACTAATGTTTATAAGGTTTTTATGCATAGCACAAAGGATAACCAATTATTATAAGCATTAATTACTCGCGTGAAATATCCATACAAATTGTAAATATCTCCCGAGTAAAAATAAATGTATTTTTGTAATTGGTTTTTTACAGGTGAAAAAATATGATAAGCAGTAATTGTCGATTGAAGTGATTGAAAACTAGATATCTTGGACGTTCGTTTAATTTTATGAAGATTTGTATCTTATAACTATGCAAAAATTTATCTTATATATGACTTGGGGTAAGGCTCTTGATTACGAATCCGGAAGTCGTGGCCTCAAATCCAAGCATGCAAAATTTATTTGATTATTTGAAGACACTTTCAGTATCGCACTGATGAAAGACCACCATTCAGAATAATAATAATATGATTTATTGTCTTCTTTTCTTATTAAAATATAGAGATAATGATATCCTCACTGGGATCTCCCGTGCTGAGGATTTCATTTACATATTATAATTTAATTATAAGAAAATTAATATTATTACAACAAAGTTACATATGAATTTAATTATGAACATATATCATGTAGTATATATATATATATATATATATATATAATTTTTTTAATAATTTTAAAATAAGTAACAGAGTGTTTTTTTGTATAGTTCAGTTTAGTAGGTTCAGTTTTAGTCTGTGTTTGATATCAGTATATTTTCTAATTCAGATCTCTCTATATTAATTATCCAGCTTTTTATTTGAGATTTAAATGTTATAATGAGTTTAATACTATGATATAAGAATGGTTGCGTGAAATGGCATTAGCTGTGTTTTGGTGACCAAAAACTTCGCCACCTTCTGATTTCTTACTCCTCCCCCTCTCTGCTATCTTCAGCCTCACAACATAACTCAATTGGGGATGCCATAATCTCACAGGCTCAGAGAAGGTTGGGAGCAGTAGTAGTGCACCAAATAACATGCCAGTAAATATGCTTAATTTTACAAATTTTAGAGATAATTTACGCTTTCAAACTATCGACTTAGAAATTCGGTTTTTCCACTCAATGTAGATATTTGACCACTTCGACTCTTTTTTTCCTCCTAGAGATATGAATTAACCTAATTTGATTGAACAAAAGACACCTTACCATTAATTTAAATAAAATTCAAGTTTACAGTGTATTTTATAGAATTTGTTACAATTTTAAACAAATATAGTACCTTTAAAACATTAAAATTAATCACTCTTGGTTTTGTAAATAATGATCTTATTCGTGGTATCAGAATAAATATTTAAATGATGGCCTATTAATAAAACAATTTTATAAAGGCATAACTTAATCAGTAATTACCGTAAGAGCAAATAATTAATCACATTGAGGTTAGGTGTAACATTAGGATTAATTTAATACCTGCGCCAGTTTGCCAACTTCAGGTGCGTAAAGTAATACGTAATGAATTAATTAAATGTTTATTTAAGGAACAATATATGGCCCCATAAGTAAAGCAAGTCAATGTCTGAGAATTGAGAGTGGAAATTATGTAGCTGCGAGTTTGTGCGGAATTTCGCTAAAGTTTTATGGAATTCTCGGTTCCAATGAGCAAACACATAAATGCGTAATTTTATGTGATCTTAAATTTTCTTAAGTGTGATAAAATTATAATAAATGTTGGTTATTTTCGAGGAAACGGTTCAGATTTTGAGAACGAAACAATTTTAACATCTGAAATAACAATCTCATAATAACAGTCTCAAAACAACAATCATTTTAAATAAGTATTTCTTGGCTACTAAAAAAAATAATATTTAAGAATTTTGAGGTTTTTCAGTTAAAATAATTTAATAATATTGAAATACATTTTTATTTATTCATTCGTAAGTATAGAAATTAACGCAACTTAACAGAAAATATATCCCTTTGAATGATATCTTTGGGGTAAATAATTTTATTTATTTTTCACGTTGATGATTTTGAAATCATTTTAGAATTTTGTGAACGTGTATGTTTGGTTCCAGCTTGATATATAATTTTAGACTCGATGGGTGATATCGAAATCTAATTTTTATTTTTCAGATATCTCAACCAAAAATATATACAACCACAAATTTTAACTTCCCTACATAGAAAGTGGTCTGTGGCAAGACAAAATCTGCTCGGGCCCACTAGTATTCTATAAACATATCTTAATTTAAATATTTTAATATTTAAGCATTGCAAGTTGAAAAAAGCTTACCACACATAGTTTTAATCAAAACTTCAAAAAATGTAAGAGAAATCAAAATTTAAGAAACACAGTTTTTATTCAAAGAATTTGCAAGAAAGCTGTCACTTCACTGTTTATCTCGTTCATACGAATAAAAAATAGAATTGCAGTTGCTTTTAATTCCCAGAAAAACAACAAAAAACTGAAATTTTGAACGCATTTCACATCTTTCTCGTATTTTTTCCATACATGTTACCCACACGTGCATTGGGCATTTTTGTTATAAAAAAACATGACTTTTTTACAAAATATAGACCATAAAATTCAACTGCTATAACCGTTTAACCGTATTTTTGACATAAAATGAAAGTAAGTTTTACACCATGCAATTATTGTGTATTTACTGACTAAAACTGACGAAAAAATAACACAAATAAGTTGTATATATATTCAATTATACGCATATAATAGAAAATTAACCGTTGTATGAACGAAAACACGATAATCACACCAATCACAAACATAAATAAACCACTCACATCACCGAGTTAAATATGATTTTTAGCACCAACTCGAATCTAAACTTTTATAGTCTTTATACAATGGATAAAGAAAACATCGTTTAATGGCCGTGAATTGATTCTTTATTAATAAGGCTGCTGGTATTTAAGTGCTTATAATGCTCGGTATTTAAAAATATTACTCAATTAGAAAAAAAGTATTGAAATTTCACACGAAACCTGTCAAGTCAAGCTAGATTAATAATTAAAAAAAGGTAGGAAGGTACTAAATATAATGTTTTTTAAATCTTTCGGAACATTCATTCCTTTTGCTTAAAGCAATAGAAATAATTAAGTTCAAGAGTTCATATCAATTCCACGTTTTTAAAATCTGTTTATCGATGGAATAATAATTTTACTGCGAAAACTTTGTTTTTATATTTATACTTATACAATTTTTACGATTTTGGCTGTACTCTGTGAGTGTTCTCAATTTAATTTTCATCGGTTTAATATGCATAACTGTAAAAGTATTGTGTTTATTACTCGTTACGTAATAAATCATTGAATTAAATTATGTATTCGGCGGGGTGAAAATAAATTAAGCGTGCATCCATTTGTTCCGTTAATCACACATTATCTTATTATATAATATCCAAGGAAAGACGATCTCTGATAATTTAATCCAACCATCATGAGAGACGATTAATTACACGAGAGCGAAGATGTAATAATGTAACCGTTGTCATTTGTCAGCATTTCAAACCATATACTTATCGCAGACACTTCTCTCGCGAGTACGCTACTGATGAAATTAATAATTGTGATAATTAAACATGACAGAACTAGAAAATTGCACAACAAAAATATAAAGTTGCACTTATTCCATATAAAGGTGGACCAATAAAAGTAATTAAACGTTTATAGCTGTATTTTACAAAACCTTTTTTTATGATTTTTACCAAATTAAAATTCGGGAGAGTTTTCAAGAAGAGAAATATCTACAAAAACTTTTTTAACGACAGTTTGAAGTGAATAACTCCATGTTAATATTTTATGAAAATATTTAATTCCAAATTCGATTAAGTCATGATGAATAATAAATTCATTGTGACCATCTTTTTTTTAAGTGGTCGAAAACTGTGAATTTTGACAAAAGGGAAATAAATATCCACATCAGATGATTTGAGATTTTCACGGCCAAAACTATTATTATGATTTGTTTTTGGGGTATTATACCGTGTTGAACTACCTCCTTCTTTATCCACCGTTTCGGACTGGATTATCACTGTAATGCTGTCTAAAGAAGGAGTTAGCGCAACACGGCATAATACCCCAAAAATAAATCACTAAAATTTCCTCATGTTTGAAAAGGTTTCACAAGGAGGAATATCAATACACTTTAGTTCTGCAATAAAAAACAGTTTTTTTAATGTTTTCAATGGCTTTTTACATTATATGCCTACCTAGTTATTTTACTTTTATATAGATGTAGGTATGTAGATGTTTCACTCTGCGAAAATTTATTATTTTCTATTACACATAAAGTATATTACCTAATTTATCTCGTAATTTAAATAATTTCTCCCTGTTAAAACACTCTTCAATTTCTCACCTTGTGTACAAATAGGTTTTGTCACAAATAAGGGTAAGTTACTCTATATTTCTCCCAATGCAATGTTTCCCAATACAAAAAAGAAAAACTTTGAAAAAAATTTTTTTTTTAATTATGCTAGGTACATAAATAAAGGTACAGATTTATGGCTATACTCTATTCGGTTTCTGTTTCCAATTTTTTTGTATAACCTTATTAAAATTCTAAATCTATGTACACAAACATTTTTTAAATTTATCTCTAGAAATAGTTGTGACTTCTTCTTCTTTTTTGATTAATTTGTAGTAGGAAATATTATGTAATATCTTAGGCTGTATGGACATTGTAGATTACAATAATTTCAAATTTTTTTAATTATTTGCATGGCTGGACTAAGCGTTCTAATGATTATTTAGGATGGTCTAACAACAAACCTAATAAATACGGGAAAAATATATATTCTTGTTCGATAATAATATTTCTAAGTCATTTATTTAGATTCGCTACCAGCGCGACAGATTCCCCAGAACATTAAAGGGGTTGAATCTAACGAGGAGGCGATTAAAAAAAAACGTTTTTCAACACTTGAAAATTTCTCATTAGACCGCCAACGAAAAATTATCAGACACTGGCAGAGGTTATTTCTACAACCCAATTAATAACCGCATACTATATGGTATTCAACACATTTCTTCATTAAAGAATAATAACTGGTCTTCTGGTGAAACTTCATAGTATAATTTATGCAAGTATTGCAGGTGGGTACACATTGTCATTTAAATTACCGTGGGAACAATAGTTCTAAATCTGGGAAAATCTTTGCATTTGAGGACAAAGGATAGTCATTTCATATTTTTATATCATTAAAGAGAAAGATACATACTAACATTGTTAAAGAGATGGTTTATTTTACTTATGAGCGCCAGCCTGGGGAAGTTAGTGTGTTATATACTCACAAAAATATGCTCATAATACATCCTCTTTATTTTCCATGTAATTTTTCGCACCCATTTACCAGCTGTAACTACAAGCCAACTATTTTACTAAACTCTTTTCTCAATCACATGCAGAACACATAGAAGAATATATGGTCAGACAATGTATGAATGTGAATGAAGCAGGGAGTGTGTGCCAAAACCGAGTTTTTTTTATTATTTTAATATAGATCATATGGGTTACATTAATACATACATATTTTGCAAAATATGATATTTAGGTTTATAATTGGTCATGTATACCTTATCAGAAAAGAGGAGCTCTTGTGCCTGATAAGGGAGCCACGATTCTTACTTAGATTCTGTGTTATAATATTATGTTATGTGTAAACTATATAATATGTGTAAACTACAAGCCCTGCTTATTTATGGGGGTACATCAAATACTTATATTATGTAATTAATAACCGTACTATATTGTGTAATTATATTATGTAATTGTTATATTATGTAATTCGTGTATCTTTTTTTTACTAATAAAAAAAAAAAAAAAATAATAATATATATATTTTTACTATAAGTTTTTTTGGAAAAAAAGTTTGATTTTATAGTTATTTGGCGGTCTTTCCTCTTTGCCTGCCTCTGCAGATAACCGACGTTATCGATAGTTAATTATGAATAATAACTATAGAACCAACTGATGTCCCGAAAGTATAGTGGTGCATGCAGTCGAATTCGTGAAATTTGCAGGTTCGATAAATACAGCGTCTCAGTAACGTGCTCATGATGGTGACGTGATCTGATTCCGGGGTTAGTAAAACTACCCGTTAAATGTATAGTATTTCGAACCTCATATTATGGGTTTTTTCGAGTAGCAGGTGAGTGATTGCAGGGGTATTCGTCGACCTAATATAAATTCCCCAAAGCCGGGAAATAATTTTTTTATTAAGAGTTTTTTTTTATTTGTTTTTTGATGGAAATGTATTATACTTAAAGCTGATAACAGTCTTCTTCTTCTTCTTTTATATGGTAGGAGGGGGTCAGAGGGGAACGTCTATGTCTGTGAGCCAGGCTATTCACCCTATGGACCTCTATGGAGGAACGAATGAAGCTGGCATTCTTTAGCCACATATTCGGTGGTCGTCATCGCACCGCTTTCACATATCACCGAGTCTTTAAGGAGAAGCTTAATGCCAAATCACTATTTTGATTAATCTTTATAACGAATTGGTGTACATTATGAATACCAAAAAATATGCGTTAGATAAATTGAAGGTTTTCCTATCGTCTTGCGTGAGTAGAATACAAATAAAAAAAATAAATTACTCAATAAAAAAATATAAATGTAAACTACTAAAAAAAATATTTTTTCAATAGATTTTTTTTTAAATACAGTATTATAGCTAAATTATCTGTGACAGTTTCAATTGATTAACTTTTTTGCTATCGTATAAAATTATTTACAAAATAAATAAAAAACAATTTTGTGCTTGAAATCGAAAATAAATCGCTTCTAGACTCCGTTTGTCAAGCGATTTTAATGCCTATTACCCACACACGGAATATACACATTTTTGGCTTGTAGCTTCCTCTTAATACCCCATATGTGCATCGCGTGGGCTTAGCGGCTGTGGGAGGACCTTATCGTATTGATGGCGGACCAGAGTTTACGAAGCCGTGAGAATTCAAGCTATGTCTCAGTGGGGTCGTGCACGAGATGGGCATTTCTTGCAGGTAATCGGAGGCACCGCTCTCTTTCCATCTAGAAGTAGTGTGCCAACTACCGCACACAAAGGTTGTATTGTGTATTGTTACCGAGTGTGTAGGTAGGACAGCAGTAATAGTGTAAGCAGGACAGCAGTAATACAGCACCCAAAATAAGTAAGCCTCCGTCTACAAAATATGCCGCTACATAAGAGGCCGAAGACAGACGGGTCTTCCGGCTAAGGGGAAATACTAAATATAGGGAACAATAAAAAATATTATCCCTGAATATTAATGGATCATGTCAATCAAAAGTGGATTTCTAATTAGTAAAATTAGTTCTTCGATATCTACAAAAATGACGAAGTCACAACCTTTAAAGTAAACATGGATAAAACGAATACAATCCTGTCTCGTAACGTCACACGAGACACAATTCATGAATCGAATGGCAGTGCTGCAGAACTGCTGCAGTATTTATATTTACTTTTGGCACAAAACATTTATCAAGCAAATATTTAAAAATTCCATTTTGATGGCTTATATCTTCGGTACTGTTTTTAAAGTTCTGAAATTTTTGTCCTTAATATGCTCTAATTAATACGGTTAATTTGTAAATAACATGAAAATTCGTTGTAGGAGACAATCTGGTGGGAATTTCACCATTTAAATGAATTTTCCTCAAAAAATAACTTCTAGGGAATTTAACCATTACTAGTAGCAAGTAGTACCTATCCTGCAGCTTTTGGTCACATAAGTGAAACGAAAATTGTTAGAACTGTTAGAAGTGGAAATGGGAGGGTCACAATTGGCCATAAATGTCTTACCCGTGAAATAAAGAACTTTGTTTTTTCTAAGTCATTTACTTTTCTTGAAAGAAAGCATCTTAAATTTTTATGTAACATTACGTTTAATTTTCGATTTCTTTTTTTAACTCGTAAATATTTTAGGTCAATTGTATTGCCGTAGTTAGCATAAACACAGGTTATAACATATCCACTTGCTTTGCTTTGCTAGCTAACTTTGCTTTTAAATTCGAATGTAATGAAAAATTTATTTTATTTTTCCAATTATGTTACCCCTTGTACATGCAAAATAAACATTACTGTCGTAATATAAGTCAAAATTTACTTTTGTTTAAATTTTAACTATGATGTTATTTATCAACGTTCAATCCCCACATTCCTCTTCCCCATCTCCTTCCACTCCCCATTACTGCCAGCCTCATAACATACCCCAATTGGGGAAGCCATAGTCTCACTGGATCTAGACGGTTGGGAAGAATTGGGACTCTTGTGCGGCTTTGTTTCAATTAAAGTAATTCGTAATCATTATTACACTCCGCCACTTTCTAAGCAAACTCTTAAGAGAAAACTCGAAGAAGCGGTTGCACGTTAAATAGATTATGCTCAGACATCGTTTTGTTATAAAATAACATTCGATCGGATGTGTCTGAAAAATTTATTATTTTATTGATACATATTTTTTTTAAGGCGATGCAATACGTAGTAATGCAAAATCATGTGTTTTTGGTTTGAAAATTTGGTCGCCTATAAATGTTTCAGATGCTTTAATTAAATACTGCGAGCAGAATACATCTTGTTGCCCTTTGAAATAATCGAGTATTTTTTAGATAAGTATTTTTATAAGCCCAGAAAAAAATAATGTATAGGCCTATGAAAACTGCTTTAAAGTTCAAAATCTCCTATTTACGAACCCATTTTGGGTTATGGTTTTATTGTATAATGTGGAAAATCAAGTTATTCATAAAATGATCGAAAAACATTTAAATATTTGTGCCTGAACATCCACAAAATAAAATAAAAAGCACTTTTTGGCCATGTTTTTTTCTTCCATAAATCAAAACAGGTGGATGGTGTGAAGCGGGAATTTACGCCTTATCACCATCTACGTAAGGTGTGTTATTGATAGCGGCTCGATTTAAAATATTACACGACGTATTGCATCGCCTTAATCGCATTTCTTTCTTACTTCCCTATTCTGCTTTCAGTTTGAATAGTAATAACAACAGTTTGAATAACAGAATAACAGCAGTTTCAATAGAATAACATCCTTTCTGTTTTTGTTATTATTGATACCCACTTCGTGTTTTAATTAAAGGTAAACCTAGAAAATATATTTTTTATTTGATTTTAAACTTTTAATGTCGTTATTTTATTGGTCAATGATATAAACAATTATTAACACTGAAAAATGTGACTGTTTATGACGCAAATTAATAAAATATATAATTTACAATTATAACATAATTCTGTGTGATATAATAATGTGGTTTATTTGAGTTTAAACTCACAAGCGATAAAATTGTTTAGCACTTTCAGTCAAAACATGTTACGAGTGTATTGCGGTGGGAGGATTATTATCTGTACTAATCGCGTCAAGTGACACTTAAAGCTCTAAATGCACGTACAAATTACCGATAATTAAACACTCAGCTCGTCAACGATCGGTTTACATCAGCCGACGTAATAATTAGCTTAAGAGGGGTATTAATAATTGGGTAATTTCAGAATTGCAGACTAATGCTTCTGGTTTTACTAATATCTATTCAGATAATATACGCATTAAACAAAAACAGACTCACCAAATACTCAATTCAGTTCAGTCCTAATCATTTAAAAAAATCTTTAAAAAAACGTTGATTAATGATCAATGCAGAAAATCGGAAACGCAGATAACTAACTTATTATGCAATCGGCAAAAAGAGAAACAAACCATATTTTACGAGGATTCCTTTTAAGGCGATGCACTACATCGTTTAATATTTTAAATCGAGCCGTTATCAATAACACCCCTTATGTAGATGGCAAAAAGGTTTAAATTCCCGCTTAACACCATCCGCCTGTTTTGATTTATGTAAGAAAAAAACATGGCCAAAAAGTGCCTTTTATTTTATTTTGTGGATGTTTAGGCATAAATATTTAATTTTTTTCCGATCATTTTATAAATAACTTAATTAGCCACATTATACAATAAAATCATAACCGAAAATGGGTTGGTAAGTAGGAGATTTTCAACTTTAAAGCAGTTTTCATAGGCCTTATACATATTTTTTTTCTGGTCTTATAACAAGACTTATCTAAGAAATACTCGATTATTTCAAAGGTCAGGATGTATTCCACTCGTATTATTTAATTAAAGCATCTGGAACATTTCTAGGTGACCAAATTTTCAAACCAAAAACACGTGATTTTGCATTACTACGTAGTGCATCGCCTTAATACGGATAATTTATGGGTTAATAAAATCAGTCCTTTTTAAAAAGGTTATTTAGGGGCTACCAAAAAAGTTAACCTTCTAAATTCTTCGAAAAGATGTAAAAAGGCCAATTCTGCTTTTAAAACAAAAAAAGATTTAAGGTGACTAAAGATTGGCTATAGACGGAGGTAGAGCAACATATGCGGAATAACCCAAAAATAACTCACTATAAAGATATAATATGTTGTCATACTACAATATAAATACCTACACTTTGAAGTAGTAACACGGTTTCATGTTTTACTGGTTCTTACAATATCAAGCAGATAAATTAAAAGCGTACTAACATAAGTACACTTGTAAGTTGTAAACGGAACCGAAGCTTTTAGTAACATGAATAAAACAAACTGTTAAAATCGTGCTAAAAGGAAGATGTTATCATTTGTGGCTCATACATTGTGCGTTACTTAAAGAAAATTTTGAATACATCAAACGTGCATACTCAGAGGTCTTGAAATTTATTTTATGGCTCAGAAGTAAGGGCTTTCACGTATGCTAGATTTAAAGCACGTCTGTTTTTAAGTCGGTGACAATGCTGCTAGTAAAATTTTAAACGATTGTGTCGAATCCTGCGAATGACGCAAATTACTTCTTGACATTAATGTATTATATTTAGATGAGACATGAAGCGAAAAAATAGGTTCCGCTTTTTGACCTCCAACTAACCTTCAACTATCCCAAAGCTCTAACCAAATCTAAGGATTCCGGTCTACGTGCACCGCTTATCGCGTTCTAATGGTGGAACAAGTTTCTAACAATGCAGTAGAGCCTCTAATTATAGGTCGATGCTTCTTGATACTTTCAAGTCAGTGACAGAAGGTCAAATGATGCTAGAAATGGGAAAAAATGATCATAAGAACTGTCTTTAAGTTGACAGAATGGTAATGGGTGCTCATGTAACATTGTGACATACACAAAGCTACATCTGTTTTTATTGAAACGATAATATTATTTGTAATCGTCTCTTATAGTTTTATTGTGTTTTTTAACCCAGGAGACTGGGGAGTCACAAGTGGACGTGGTTTGATATAGATAAATTTATGAGGTGGGTCATTTCAAGAATAATAAACGAAATGTAAATAAGGGGATAATTACCAACGAATCATAAAACGTTGGTTGTAATTGCAGAGGCTAATTGAGTGCAGCTCTTGGACGAATAACGTGCTTAAAATACTTTTATTTTATTTTATAGTATCTGAATACAATGTTCAATCAGTCAGTGTGTTACAGTAACATCCCGGTTAGGTCACAACACAAGTGGTCTGCTTTGAAAGACCTGGTGAGTAAATTCGTGATGATTTTTAACACCTGGAATATTTTTCCTGACTACTCGACCTTACGTATTTATTCAAACAATCTTTTCAAATTGAGAAATCGTCTTATTGACGAAAACCTGGATCGTGCCTGATATTAAAAACAACAACATACAAACCTATAATGCAACGTCGTTGTTCATATCAAATATGACAATGTTTTAATTTTATTAATAAAACTTTAATTTTTTATCAATAAATACGATTATTATCAAGTATTCCTAGTTTTATCCGAATTCTAAAAACAGGATTTTTGTAAAAAAATTATGCTCTCAAAAGAAATATCACTAGTAAGTTTTCTGACCATTGGTGTAGGCGCATTAAAAATTGTTAAGAAAGGGAGAATTTTTATGGTTCTACTCGCGGGTTATTGAGAAGAAGTCAAGATAATCCCAGAAAGATGTGAAACGATCAAGGTAAAAGTCAGGTCAGTACAAGTCTCTTCCCCCCTTAATTATATAGTGTGATGGTAGAATGTAGATTAGACGCATATATTATAGTTATCACAAGCTATCTTAAAAATCATTAAAAATAGCTAAGAAAAATAAGACATAAAACACACATAACATAAACGTGCGATCGATAAGGAAATTTTACAATAAACTTATCTAAAATAGAGCACATAAAATCCTTCATCCTTAACACGAAATGCGATACAAACGATGCGCGACGTGAATACAGAACGCGTTGCAGATAAGCAATTAAAACCTCTCACACCGAATACCTGAAAAGCGCTTAACGAGCAATAATGACCACTCCGGGAGCGATAATTTGCTTACTTGTTTAACATCTATACCATTATAGCTATGCGGTAGTTTTACGTCTGGGTTCCTGTATATATCGGTTAATAGTCTGTCGCCAGGTCTGGCGCCTGAATGTGGCAATATTGCTCTCATTAGCCATCAGTGCAGTGGAGACTGCTCTGTTCACAGCACAATGCATTAATATGCAATGTGGGTGCAGTGGGGGTGTTCTGCTTGCACTGACGAGATACGCTTCAAAACAAAACAATCAAGCGTTAGATGAAAATAATGTATTGTCTTGCTCTGCGGAATTTTAAAGCAGAGGTGTTTTTAAAATTTTCAATGAAAGCAAGTTTCCAAATAGGCATCTGATTTTATGCCGTTATTTACGCCGACAAATAATATGGGTACAATTTTTTTAAACGTATTTTACTGTCGCAGTTGTATGAATCTCGTAGGAGTTATTGGAAGTTTATAAAAAGTATGAAAAATTCATAGGTATTTTTCTCCCTGGAACGAGTGCAAATCCACAATATTTTTAAGCCGCGTCGTGCTTGAATTTGCGACTCTTCTTGGATAAGGAAGTATCCTTAACCTTAAAATTATTAAAGACTTTTACGTTAACTGCGATTCCAGTTCTCTCGGATGACAGCAGAATCCTTTTCTTTAACCTTGAAATTTAACTCCTTTTTTGTTAAGCGAATCAAGTTCTCTCGGATGACAGCAAAATAGCAATTATTTTTAAGGTTAAGAACAATTCCTTATTCTTAAGTAGAACCGCAATCGCCACTGTGTCCGGTGCAAAGGAGCTGCCGATCTGGCACGGTCCTGGGCCGGCCCTGAGCCCTGGCCCTGTATAAAACTCAAGGGCGCTGTATTAGGCGTTAGGTATTATCAGCGCCTTGGTACCTTGGCTTATTGGCGTCTTGGCAAGTCAGCACCCGGAGCGGTCTTAACCTGTTGAAATCTGAACCAAAACAGCATTGATTGAACTTAAAAGTACAGAAAAAACCGTTGTGATAATCGAAACTTCATCGTATTTATAATCAACGTATAAATTAAAGAGTTTGAAGAATATTTATAGTCTGGTATAATTCCATGAATGTAAAAAAATGGTTCTATTGAAGGATCGCTGGCATTCGTTGAACACATTTGTCTCACGAACCTGCTATGATCTTCAATGACATGATAATCGAAATAAAGACAAGGACGTTTTATACTCGCATTATAAAATCCACTTTCAAGTTAGATCCTTAAATTTGGACGCATAGCACCATAATATAAAAAGTTGGAATGCTCGTCAGCCGAGTTTGCCGAGTTAGTTTCTCAGAGGGGTATATTAGTTTCTTGGTCACCTGAAACTCCCGTCACATTATATTATTACACCACCACTATCCTTATACGTCAGTCACAAGTCTCGCCAACTATATAGCCATTTGATGTCAGACATGTTCCAGAATGTGAGTTGCTTAACTTGCAGTTGAAGCGACGTCGGTTCACTTTTCACTTGCATCAGCGATACTTCAAACTTTGATTAAAAATCGGAATGCTGTCAAATTTGTTGTGACACCGTGTTATAGTGATTGGATGTGTTTTGCAGGCATGTATTTTTATATCATTCAATACATTAATTTTAAAGTCCGATCTGGAGAAGTCCACAAATAAGTATAACGTAGTTCTACCACGAGTTAATTATGATTAAAAACATGTTACATATAAGCTATGAGAGTTTTAGGTATTTGCAATCGTTACAATAGGCATTCAAGTTAAAAAAATATATGAAAGTTCACCCTTTAACTTTACCAGTTCCACTCTGGTTGGTATGAAAACAAAAGAATCCAATTTAAATATTTTGCAAAACATCCAAGAAACATGAATTCTTTTGAAATAATTTATAAACTGCAGTAGTGAACCGTGTACGAGTATACGCGGCGCAAGATGGCACAAAATTGTCCGCATTCTTAATGCACGCGGCCGGCCAACCCGTGAGGGAGCAGTTTATATGCTGTCAGAACCCGCCGACCAATCACAGGGCGTTCAGGTTAAAATCTTACGGTTTTAATCGTTTTTAAATGTGATTTATTAATTTTAATTTTATGTCTACATTATAAAATTTATATATTCAGAATCAGCGTATGTAGATCTATTACAATATTTGTTTATTAAGCCATTATATTTTTCACCCAAGTTCCTTATTACGTAACAATTAACTATTTTATGGAAGACTTATCGGAACTGTACGAGTACCAGTCTTATATCAATCTTTCCTGAATAATTTTGTAATTGTCACCATTAATGTGTGATAATTTGGGACATCGCCTAGTTTTTTTCCTATATCTAATGGCGTAAGATTTTGGTGACTCAATTTTTTTAAAATCTGAAAACGTGTAAAAGTCCCAACTACTTCCAACTCTCGAAAGCCAGTGAGACTATGGCATCCCCAATTGGGATTTCTTGTGACGCTGAAGGGGAGGGGAAGGATATGGGAAGATGAAGATGGGAAAGTATCAGGCTATTAAAATCTGGTCAGCCATTCCAAGCAATGTTTTAATTCTAAATAATGGTCTTACACCAAAGCGATACTGAGAGTATCTTCCACTTTATAACCTGTAGGAAATATACTATATATTATTTAAAATGAGTAAATTTTGAAATGACACAAATTAATCAAATGAAATTTACTTAAACACCCCAGGATTTGAATCCGCGAATCAAGCTATGGCTTGCTAGTCGAGAGCTGTAACCCAAGGAGGCGGGAAGAACGTCTTCATTAGTCTATCCAAGATATATTCTGATAAGGATGCAACAATAGATTCATGTTTAATATGCTTTCATCTTTCTGTCAATTCCTGGTTTAGTGCCCAGGCTCCCCATACCGCATTAATAGATTTTATAAAATATTATAATTACCGCAAATAATGAAGCAAGATAATAACTTACTTATTCATCGACGCAATGCACTTGCATCGAATCAGTAAATTATATTTCAAACTGAAGGAAAGGACAAGTTGTACAAGTCAAAAGCTCAAAGCTTTCCTATTTTAATACTTTGTGGGGAGGACTATCCCATTCGAAGAATGCTAATATCATGCTCCAACAAAATGATTCCTCGTACCGTAAAGTTTGATACTGTTCAACTGTAAAACTTATGTATGAATAATTAATAGTCTGAAATATTAAGGAATTTCTGGAATTGAATAATTAACTTCAACTGTACCGGCGGATTTATCGTTACAAGAATATCGAATGCAGGCTTTCATAATTTTTCAGATATTAATTATATTTCCACGTAGGGGTTCGGTTTTGAAATTTTCAGAATGTTCTGCAACGGGGAAGCAGACGAGTGCAGAATTAATGGAAAACGTGTGAAGAAAACAGAGAAGATGGTAAAATATGCTGAACCAGAAGTAATCGTGCTGGAGCCGTTACGCGAAAACATTTGCAAGAAGAAATTTTGTACATCGATATGTATTGCATTAGATGACCAAGACGAGAACTACGAGTTGTTACCAATTTTTTTTTTATTCAATCAATTTTTGAACATATATAGAAAGAATTTAACAAAAACCATGAAATATTAGTGGTTACTACTTTACTCAAAATAATTGTATCAAGTAAACACAAAGGCGTTCTGATAATTTTGTGAAAATTTTTTGGGAAAATGTTTGCATTTTAATGTCATTCATGATTAAACTCACCAAAATACATTTATAATAATAAAAATTTGTAATAACAAATAATTATAAGCAACAATTAGTGGCCTGAAATATTAATGCAAATTGAAAATATCTCCCGAGTAAAAATAAATGCCGCCAACGGGAATTGAACCCGTGCCTTCTGATGTCCGGTCGGGTGCTCCAAAACCATTGAGCTATGTCGGCTTATTTCCAACACGCCAAATGATTCAAATTGTACTAGTACTTCAATCAACAATTACTGCTTATTATATTTTTTCCATCTGTGAACAACCAACTTTATTTTTGTAGGAAAGGCTTTGTTAGTGCTAAATTTCTCACTAGATGGCGTCGAGACATATAATATCTTCATTTATTTATTAATATTTTCGACTTGTCAAATATGATTATTTTTTAATGATAAACTAACGTTTATAAAACAAGGTTTTATGCATCGCAAAAAGGATAACAAATAATTATAAGCAACAATTAGGCGATTAATTAATACATAGCTCAGTGGTTTCAGAGCACTTGACCGGACATCAGAAGGCACGGGTTCAATTTCCGTTGGGCGGCATTTATTTTTACTCGGGAGATATTTTCAATTTGTAATGATATTTCAGGCGACTAATTGTTGCTTATAATTATTTGTTATCTTTTATGCTATGCATAAAAACCTTGTATTATAAACATTGGTTTATCATTAAAAATTAAAAATATGTAATAGTTTTAAATTAAAATATCGAAAAACAGTTATAATTTTACCAAATAAAATTTCAGTTTCAGTTTTTCACTGTCAGTTTTAATTTATAAATATACTTCATATAATATGTAGACTAAAAAAACATACAATTGAAATTTTAAAAATTATTTTGCAACAGTTTTAATTCACGGGAAAAATAGCCAGGACAGATAGTTTTGACAATTTAACTTGCTCAAACGTCACGTCGTGTCGTTATGAAAAGTTCTCTTTTAAACGAAAAAGTTTTCGTACTTCGTAGTTTTGGGGTTTATTGCAAACGTTGTATTAAAATACGAAAGCATATTTTTTTGTAAGAGTTTGAAAACATTGAATATGTAGTATAAAGATTGTTTGAACGGCTTTATTCAATAATGGTTTTCCACTTTTTAACCGTGTTATTATAAAAGATCGCATGAATTGATAATTTTGCGAGTCTCAATAAAAATACATATGAAATAATATTACCCGTATGATAGATTTCCTTTCGAAATCTAATTATGATGGATTCTTCTTCACTTCAAGATGGCTTTAAAATAAAGATATATAATAAACGTGGATTGATAAAATGTTTTTGCACTGCGCAAATACCTTTCTTCAAATTAAATTAGCTGAATAAAATGTTGTTTACAACTATAAATATATATGATAGCATTAGTAGTATTTGAATGCCGCCTGTACAGTATTGATTTTTATATACAGTTTTTGTTGGTTTTGTATAAAGTTATTAGTGCTTAATTTTTTTACATGTCAAACCACAAGGTGACGGCTTGTACCAAAAATTTAAAGAAAAAAAATAAACATAAAATCAGTTTTTATACGAGTCGCAACAAAGCTTGCCGTTTGAACTCTGCTTCATCGATGTAAATTTCAATTCCCCATACAATAAATGAAAATATTCTCAAAATAGACTTTCAATTTCGTGACATCTCTCACCGTTCTAAAGTTTTTCTACACAAAAATGTTCTGCTTTAAATGTTAAGAATAGCGAACCATTTCTTGTTTTATCTGTGGTTGCCTTCTCTTTTACTACATAGACATTTTACGAGACCATTAAATCTTTAACTTTTCCGAGCTCTTAATCTTTCTTCGGGACGCATGAATACATTGAACATCCCTAATAGAAGTGGCGTGCACAGATTTTTTAATTGGTGGATTTTTTAAGTGGTAGACAGTATTGATACAGTTATTGATATTAATTTACCATCTTACCACAGATGTGGCAAGTTTTTTCTATGAATTGTTGAGCTGCAGGCTTTAGCCAATGTCGGTTAGGATTACCACCAAAAGATTCGTACAACCGCTTTATTTATTCATATTACAAGCAAAATATTGGATATACGAAAAATCTAAATTTTTTCACCCTTAAAGCCAATTGACAATTTTTTATTTCGTCGGTAAAATTGTATTAATTAATAGACGTACCAACAGATGGCACTGATTGCTACACTTGTGATTTGTAGGCACGGCCTTTTTCGACACTAATTTTTTATCATGAATTTGAAAGGAATCTTCACTTGGATTATTGCGAAACATCAACACTTTTTTTTGTAGAATACGGTCAACATTTGAATACGTCATTTTGGCATATTTATTTTATGCTTTTGACACGTTAGAGTTTGGGCGGTCGTGGAGATGCGCGCGGCGCTGCGATTCGTGTCTGGAACTTTGTGTAGTTTTGAAAGTTGTTTAGATTGATTTCATGCAAATATTTTATAAATGTTAACATTATTTATATTTGAGTAATGTAGAGTAGACAGTGCTTAAACCTATATGGAATGCGCGCTTCCGCCTGTAGGGTAGTTTAAAGTATTTAATAAAACCCTCGCATATAAATATCATATCAATGAATCGCATTCACTTCAGACAGTACCTTCATAGTTGCAACATGCAATACCTACTTATGATAATAATAAAATTTTCGTATTTAGAAATCTTCGTATAATTAAAGTCTGATATGTCAACATTTAATCAATTGTCAAATATATAAACCACGTGTTTCAACAAACATTTCAAATTCTTTGTTCATTTTTATGTCGTGTTTGAGTACATATTTTTTGTGTAAGGTTTGATTAAAGAAATACAATGGCTTACAAATTTTCGTATACTCCCGCCGTAGAGGCAGATAGGCGTTTGCTGCCGTATAAGACCTACGACGATTATTTAGATTCCCTTGTGCAAGTCGTAGACCTCAGGAATCTTCGTAGCACACTTGTTGCCCGAATCGTCGTTGCTCTTGGATACAGGTAAGTCAAGTTATTATTCTACCACAGATAAAATCGTAGTAAACTTGTTGAATTTTGCTGCATGCAAAGTTTCTTTAAAAAAACAACACTTGATTTCAACCTAAATATTTAATGGAGGCAACTATTAAAGTCGGGGGTTTAAGTAAACATGCACAAAATAGGTTTTTAGGGTGTTAGCTTGGATTATTTAAATAATTTATGCGTATTTCCTGAGTTTCAAACTTAAACTTTGATTGAGAAAAAAAAACATGGAAAAAATTCGGTTTATGGGAGTCACTCGAATAACCGAAATTGAAATGATTTAGACTAATTTAGGGCTGGGGAATCCGAATCTGTAAGAATTAAGTTGGGGGTCGGCACTATTAACTGAGTTATAGGGTTTTGAAATTTCGTACGCGATACATAGAAACCATGTTTTATTTATCAATTATGACATAAGAAAATCAAATTAATGACTTTTTAATAGTCTCACATTTCAGAAGTGCCAACCAAAAAATAAAAAGTGTTGCCATATAATGATAATATCAATGCATGGAAAATTCAGAAAATTAAATATCATTTGCCAGATTTGTAGTTTATTATTTAAAATCTTGTAAATATTAAATTTATATAATATATATATATATATTATATATATATATATATATATATAATATATAAATATGTTTAATAACGCCCACTCGCGTCCCCTTTAGAGTTTTATCCCAGTTTTCAAGTAGTTTGTGGGCTACGCTAGGTTTGTATAGACTGGTTTGTGATTTGATTCTAATACCTTTTTTCCATGTTATTTCCTGTTACAAAAAATTGCCCCTTTAATAACGCCTGCTCGCGTCCCCTTTAGAGTTACATCCCAGTTTTCAAATAGTTTGTGGGCTACGCTAGGTTTGTATAGACTGGTTTGTGATTTAATTCTAATACCTTTTTTCCATGGTATTTCCTGTTACAAAAAAATGCCCCTTTAATTACGCCTGCTCGCGTCCCCTTTAGAGTTATATCCCAGTTTTCAAGTAATTTGTGGGCTACGCTAGGTTTGTATAGACTGGTTTGTGATTTAATTCTAATACCCTTTTCCCATGTTCTTCTGCCTACTCTAACCCAAACTAAAAACCTAACCTATTTTGTAAAAAAATATTATTATTATATGGCAACACTTTTCTTTTTTTGGTTGGCACTACTGAAATTTCAAAAGTATTAAAATAGTTATTAATTTGATTTTCTTATGTCATAATTGATAAATAAAACATGGTTTCTATGTATCGCGTACAAAATTTCAAGACCCTATAACTCAGTTAATAGTGCCGACCCCCACCTAATTCTTACAGATTCGGATTCCCCAGCCCTAAATTAGTCTAAATCAAGTTCAATTTCGGTTATTCGAGTGACTCCCATAAACCGAATTTTACCCAAAAACATAATGCAACCATTCACCATCTTCCACGACATAAATAGTTATTTCTTGTAGTAATTAAGATGAAACCAAGTGCTATATGTTTTAGCTTATTAAGCGTGCATCGGAATTTGACAAGTTTATCAAAATGGTAAACAGGTAATTCGACAGCATTCGTTTTTGAGTGGTTGTGATTCTCGGCTACGAATCCGGAGATTGCGGGTTCAAGTCCCGGCATGTATGATTAAATTTGAATTGATTAATTAGTGTTATTGCATTGTTCAGTAATTTATTAGCGATAAAAAATATTTATTATTAATATTTATCAAGGTTAATCCAAAAAAGTTTCTTTTGCTAATATTGATCAGAGATAGTAGTTGATTCTGCCCTAAACCAATAGGAAGGGAAGAGGAATATATGATAAGGATAGGAGATCCTTACGATACATTCCATCCTCATGCATTTATTTGTGATCGAATGCATTACTTAGGTTCGATATTTATGAAGGTATAATATTATTAAGAATAGATATTTTGAAATAATGTGTTGTATCATTATATTTTAAATGATATGAAGTATATTTTTGCCACGTTCCTCAGTGAAAAATACTTCAAGAAACATCCTGGTGGAAAACCACCTTCCAAATTTGAAATGTTGCTTGAAATGGCTTTAGTCTTGTTTGGTGGTCAGATATGAATAGTTAGGTACTTCGCCACCATACTACTTTCAGCGTTAGAATTCTACAAGAGATAAAATTGTCTATTTCTCTTAAACAATAATCAAGAGAGCTTAGTTTACTATCCATTTAGTATAGAAGATTTTCACACCGTCATCGATTTTAAAAAAAATATATGGATGTGTACTAAAATGGAGTGATAGTAATTTTAACGTTGCCAAAAAATCGTTGGATGTCTTCAAGGGGTTCAAGGAATATAATGGAGAGATATTATCTTCTACGTGAAGAGACTTTCAAGATAGAAGCTAACGTGATAAATTTTATGAAGGCACATTCAATACCTACTAAATCCCGACTTATCTGTATTGATTAACAATTTTTAGTCAGTCTCAGGCGTAACAAATTTGGGTAACTTTTCTGACCGGAATTTCTTTAAGAACTGAACTTTATTAAGCTCAGAGATTTTTTTACATCAGGAATTATAGTTTTGAAATATTTTGTAATTAAACTGAAAAAAGTTGACATAGTCAAAACTCCACATCCTTCAATTATGGTAAAGCTGGCGAAGCCGGTTAGTATGTTACTGACATAAATAATTTTTTTTCTCAATTTTTCACTTTAACAAAAAAGGCTTAACGTAAAAAAATATTCTTGTTATTTTCGACAGTTTCCGATGATAGTTTGAAGAAATTTAATGTCCCAGATATGTAAACTCTCCTAAGGTGTACGTATCGATAAATTTATTGCAAAATAACATTTTATTCAATTTACCCAGTTACAAATAACACCACAATAAATTGATATGTTTTTTCAAAACCGTCTTAAATATTTTTCTCTTCTAGAAAGTGATTTAAATATATTTTTTTAAACCGAGAGAAACATAATTATTTCCTTTTTTATATGCCCATTGGGCAATTACACTGTGTAGGTGAAATGTTAATTACGTTTTACACAAGGCAAAGTAATGTATTTACTTGTTAATTATAAACCCTCTGATGGGTTTTTACATGAATATAAGTTTTTAAATGTTTAAATAACATAAAACTTAAAAAATAAACGTATTAAATATTATTTTCCATTTAGATGTAGAAAATATAAGAAAAGACAAAAAATAAATAAACCAGTTCTAAAATGCTACGCGATACTCTTAAATAATAAGTGCCCATAAATAAACTAAAAGTAAATAATAACATTGTATCTATAAATGATAATCCAACAGTCATTACTAACCATGTGAATAATTTTTTTAGTGATATATATTTTGCAAATCTTTTGTGTAGTGCAAATAACACAAGTAAAGAATGTTTAAAAAAAAATATAATCCAACGCAATCTATGCAAAATGCCTGCTTTGAATTCAAACCAACGAATTGTAATGAAGTTTTAAAGGTAACTAATGAGCTAAAATAAGGTTTTTCGAGTGGAAATGACAGTATAAGTGCAATGGTCTACAAAAAAATGCTTCTGAACTAGTTATACCTATTACACACATTGTAAATGTTAGTTTTGAGAATGGCTTGTTCCCTAATCATTGCAAAGATGCCAAAGTTATTCCTTTATTTAAATGAGGAGATAACAAAGATGTAAATAACTATCGACCTATATCCTTGCTAAATACGTTATCAAAAATAATTGAGAAATTAGCTAAAATTAGGTTGATGTCTTATGTAAAAAGATATGAAATTCTCTCAGATAATCAATTTGGCTTCCAAGAAAACATGGGATCCAGTGATGATGCATTCAAAATGATCACCACAGTCGTAGAAGCTCTCGATACTGGCAATAAAGCAATGGCTGTCTTTATAGACTTGTCTAAGGCATTTGATACCGTATCCCACGGTTTACTCTTAAAAAAACTCAGTTCAATGGGTATTGTTAATAAATCTTTAGATTGGTTCAGAAAATATCGTGAATAAAGAACACAGAGAGTAATAATTAATGATCACACTAGTTCAAATAAATCAATTGTATATGGTGTTCCTCAAGGTAGTGTTCTGGGTCCAATTTTATTTTTGTTATATATTAACGACCTCTGTAAACTGAAGTTTTCTGGAACTTCAATTGAAGATGACACTGTCTTAGTGTTTGCTGCTGACACATGGAATCAAACTTATGCTAAGTGCGAGGCAGGATTAAGGGCAGTCAAAAATAGGCTTGATCGAAACTTTTTAACCTTAAACATGAACAAAACTAAATATATTACTTTTAGCATTTCCTCTGTAAATCAACCGTCTTTGGAACGTTCATTAAAAATACATTGTTGTGTGCAGGAGTGTATCTGTCAATCTTTGGAAAGAGTAGACAACATCAAATACATGGGTTTAATTATTGATAAAAATTTTAAATGGAACAACCACATTACTATATTAAGAAAAAAAATAAGAAAATCTAAGAAACATATTGAACAAAGTTACCCTAAAAACTGTATATTATGCTCTTGTTCAATAAATGCTTTCATATAATGTTGTCTGTTGGGGTTCTTGTAACAAGACTACCCTAGAGCTTTTGAATACTGCGCAAAAATTAATTTTAAAAATAATGTATAAGACAAATTTTATGTATCCATCAAAGTTATTTTATAGTGAACGCAAAATTATGACAGTAAGGCAGTTGTACATAATAAGGCTCTCTGTAATTTTTTCAACAACACTATTACTGCAAAAAGATCTCAACAAGTGTTATCAATATCATAATTCCATGTAGAAGCTCTGTTTCGATACAATCCTTATTTACTTACTGCGCATATAAAATCGCAAGCCGACATAGCTCAGTGGTTACAGAGCACCTGACCGGACATCAGAAGGCACGGGTTAAATTCCCGTTGGCGGCATTTATTTTTACTGGGGAGATATTTTCAATTTGTATTGATATTTCAGGAGACTAATTATTGCTTATAATTATTTGTTGTACGTACCTGCCTGAACATAAAAACAAGAATTCACATTGAGATGGTGACGTTTCTTTGGACAAAATTCATAATTCCTTTTCTGAAATTAAATGAAATATCACAAAACATACGTAGATATTTATGTACCTACTTACAAATATTTTAATTTTACTTTTGATATGTTAAATAAAAGAAAATTAGGAACGTACTTTTTTGGTCTACAGAAGTACTATTAAAAATAAAATCTTTCTGAAGTTACGGTTAACCTGTTAGTATGATTTTAATACCTCCTACTGCCATCATTATGCCATCGCTATGATTAAAATGTTGCCTGTGCGAGGAGGACTTAGTTACCAAAGGAATGAACCCGCGGCGCTTGGGTAAGAACCCATCACTTGGATTACTTGTCTCTAACCTGTCTAAGTAATATCACTTTAATGGTGTCAAAGTGCTCATTCTCTGTATTCCCTCGACCCCGTTGTCAGCCTAAAGGTAGACACCCCAAACCCGAATGCACTAATTGTTAATAACGAAGTGGAAATTAATGAAATTATATTATATTATATCAGTCAAGGTACGACCCTGATGTTGACGAATTTGTGTCGTTATTACAAGATGTTTATATAGTATTTTACCTTTGTTTTATTAAATGCTTTTGCGGGAGGTTGCAGACAGTTTATAAGGGGTGTATTGTTTGCATTAAACCGGCATTTTATGCTTTTCTCGTCTCTGAATTAAGAATGTAGAAGAGAACGTATAAACAAGACCGAGTCGTAAAAACAATAGGGACTCCAGCGCTAAAATTACGCAAGTCGTTTAACATAGAAAACAATAAAAGTTGGATGTGTCGGAAAAACGTTCGTTTAGTAGGAAGCCAGCGGGAGTGGAACGGTTTTTATGATTTTTCTTCAACTTCACACTCGAGAAGCGGGGTTTATTTTTGGACGAAAAAATAACGTGTTCCAACAATAAGAGAAAACCTGCGCGTGTTTTTATTTTTGTCTGATATAGATATAGTCTAGGAAGAGATTTACAAATAAACTACCTTATTAAATACTCGTAGATTGCAGGATTCGTCTAGGTAGAGATGAAAGAAAGAAGCTACCTTATTAAATTCGCTTATTTAGTTGTCCTCGAGGTGCAAAGGATAATTTAAAACATCTCTCTTAACTTGAGTTGTGCTTATTGTAGATTATTATTTTTTTATTATTGCTATGTGTAAGTCGCTGAAATGACTTTGTTTCCACTCTTCGTTTTAAATCGTTTTTTTTTCAGAGTTAAAATATTTATTTTTAGCATCAACATCGCGGTAGATATTTCAATTTGAATAATTATTGATTTTCATTTACACGGTACATGTGTCATTAGCATAAGTATGAATAGTGACAACATAAAGAAAGTATAAAGTAATAAGTATGAAGTAAAGAGGTATAAAAAGTATATAATGCTATATAGGAGAAAGACGAAAATAATTAAGGTAAACTACAGGGAGAATCGAATATAATAATAATATTATGGATTAATGACAAGGCGATATGATGAATTTGTACATTGTTCAAATACTAGTGCTAAGCTAATAACGTTCCGAGTACCAAATCGTAACACGAGACTTCCCGAGTTGTTCTTTGTTCATTCATTTCAAATGAACTATTTTATTAATTCGCTAGTTCAAAGGCTACATAGGCTTGGAAATAAATTCAGTTCAAAAGATAATATAATTTCTTTTATACTAAAATTTAAATGAAAAATTTCAAAGATTTTGTTTCTTTAATATTATTGTATTATATAATCTGTAACTTAACTATTATGTAAATATTTAAGTTTTTCTTTTATGATGATTTTTATTATTTACTCCAGTCAGGAATTATATTTTTTTTCTTTCTTCTCTCTTTTTGTATTTGTAGTATTGATGTGTATTACGTTAATTCATTTTCTTCCTGTCTTATTTTTTTATATTCTTTTGATGCTTTACATCATGATGCCATAAAATATTATTATTTATTTTATTATGTTAATTTGAATGCACTATGTAATGTAATTAATTTATCCTTGTTAATGTGAAAACTCGACAGGGGTAAAGTAATTTTACCCCCTCTACATTTTACTCGAACATTATAAAATGTCCTACTACTAAAATGATAACATTAAATATATTAGCGAGTTTATTTTTACTGCGTATTTAACAAAAGCATTGGCAGACGCACGAACGACCTAATAAAAAAACCAGGTAACTACCCAAGCTAATAATTTTATAGAGAAATGAAGAGGGTAATTCAATTTATCGCAATAATGGACTATAAGACCTGTCCAAGAGGTGCTCCAGATTTGTAGGAGTCATCAAGTTTACTTTTTCTTGGCAGTTATAATTTTACAACGAATAAGAAACTGGTTCTATTTAATCGCATTATTGAAATCAGAGCCACCAGATCGTCTAAAAAACAGATTATTCAACGATTCATAAATTTCCTTATTGGGAAGTTCGTCATCTCAAGCTACTCTGAAAAAACCACCCCTTTAATCAAGTTTTCAGTTATATTTAAGGCGTATCCTACGTCATTAAGGATCTGGTTATTGTAAATATTCAATTTCTATTTTATGGAAAACTACTAGCCCCATGAAAAAAAAATGTTTTACAGAAAAAATATTTATCCCATATATATATATGTGTATGTGTGTATGCCTACTTGAAAATTAATTTTAAAAAATTACATCCAAAATTACGTTCCGAGTACCAAATCGTAACACGAGACTTCCTGAGTTGTTCTTTGTTCATTCATTTAAAAGCAATTATTTTATTAATTCCCTAGTTCAAAGGCTACATAGAAATGTTTAATAATAATAATTTATGTGGAGATTTTTACAACAATTTTGTAGGTTTTCGCAAATGATATTGTTATGTGTGGTCTGAATATAAGTTCATTTTTCGAATTCTAATCTTCGGATTAAAAATGTTCTATTTAATTTTTTTATTTTTAATAATTTATTTAAAAACATTCTAAAATGGCAAATTTTTAAAGCGTTTTGGCTATGACGTAGGCTGCTCAGGAAGTCACCAGGACCCGGGACTGAACTGAAAATTTGAACAGTCTGTGAAGGTATACTTCCATGTACATATATTATGAACATTGAACATGATATAATAACGTTATGTGCTTAATACTTTAATACTGTTGCGAATACGTAATGAATGTTTCAAAGGAATATAAATATGTCCTTAAAGTAAATCATTTTCTAATGCTGCGTAGCTTGAATCATATTTTGCTTTGACTGACTTAATTTTAGATTTAATGACACTCCTTTTAAATAAGGTGTCGTGTTTTCCTAGGCGCTATTGAGGGTATTAAATAAGGGATGACTTATAGATTACGCACAAATACCCCATAAAACTAAGGGAGGAAACAGATTTCTGTGGTAAATTTTAGAATTAATGTTCGGCAACGTGTCAGATTAAGTACAGCTCAATAAATTCATAGGCAGTGGCAGATTACCTGTAAATATGTAAATTGCCAATTTGAATCCTGTATGATGGGAGCACAGAGAGCTAGGATGTACGCAATTATATCTTGTTGCAACAAGTATAGTACAACTCAAGATATCAAAGTTGTTTTTTTTTGTATAAATGTAGCGATTAGTTTGACGAACAATGAAATGTTTTTTTGACGAATTGAAAAACTCAAAGGTTGATTTTCAACATGATCATTAGGAATAAAATGCAATTGAAAAGTCGCCCAAAATAAATAAATAATACTAACTATTTAGCTGTAGTTTTTATTTAGTCTTTCCCTTCTATGTTCACTTCACGTTTAAAATTAAAAAACATAAGTTTGTAAGGTTTTTTTTTCTTTTACCACAACACAACTGCATTTTTCGCATCAAGTTGTAAATACTTATTATTTGTAAGAAAACTAATGTTTTCAAGATAAATCTCCCGAGCGTATATTTTTGTCTCAGAAGTTCTTAATTTTCTTTGAGGGATTTTTCGTAAAAGTTTTAATAATTTCTTTGAAGCTAACTGCAAGTTATTTACATCACGGAACTTGTTTTCCCGAGTTTGATGGCTTACCATAATTCGAGTGTATTAATGTTTGTCACTGTAAAAAGAGAGTGCTGCAATTTATTGCCTTCATTAAAATGCAACAGGGCTACGCGATATCACTCAAAAAACGGAAGTTAAAATACAAGGCCCTGTTATAAGTTTGATAAACATTCAAATAGGCTTCACTGATTACAAACAAAACAGAGAACAAGTACAAAAAAGTCGAACTTCAGCAGTCAAAAATTTACTGCACGAAATTGTGTGAAAGCTCTTTTTTAAAAAGTATCGCGGATGGGTTTATTTCTGATGTTGGTCCATCTAGGGCTCAAGAATAAGCCTGTGTAACTTTATAAAGTCGCTAACTACAAAGAATGGTCGGTAAGCTGTATTTCCTCTTGCCACGTAAAGTTAAACGCCCATGAAATTGACCCTTATAAAATAAATGATCCTTCCATAATATTTTAACGACTCCGAGGCACGTATGAAGCACTCGTGTATTTATTTTCTATTAGACTATAAATGATACACCGTTATTTGTTCTTCTAAGTAGGTACTTGCGTAAAGTATTTAATAATCATCAACACCAATTTAAATACTTACAGCCTTACTAAAAAAATCACTTCAAAACCGTTAAACGTTGCTTTTTTTTACACATTATATACATATACTGTAAAATTTTAGATTCGAGTTGGTAATAATAAAAAAAAATATCATTGACTGGGCTCCGAAAGAACTGGTAACATCGTATTTCAGCAAACTGACGCGTGATATTCCTGTCTTGAAAAAGTGATCTTATATCAGAAATACTATTTTTTTGCAATAAAAAGGTATAAATTTGATTTAGAGTGTAATTAAAATTAAAGTGGTCTAAATCAAATTTATATCTTTTTATTGTAAATTATGATAAGGCACAAACTAAATGCTTATTACAATTATATTTTTTTAATTGATTATTACTCTCTGAATTTAATAAGAATTCAATGAGAGTGATTTTTATTAGTAGCAAACATATTTTATACGTGTTTAAGTAAATATGAATTATAAAAATCAACGATTATATTGCGCTTGCAATGAATTCAAAATCTCAATATTATGTAGATGTCATTCTCTGGGAAATATTATGATATTTTTTATTGTATAAACGCGATAAAAAGTGAGGTGACAGTTCTCGCAGATTCCCTAAATAAAATGATGTTTTTTCAAAATTTCGCATTCTCTACAACTTTTCAAAGTTTGGAGTATAAAAATATGTACGTTTTTTCTTCAACATTTATGTTTGGAATTCAAATTTTCCAAATATATTTCGAATACAAAAATCTATTTTTTTTATGTCAGTTTCTCTTTTAGTAATGTTTTCACGTTCGTTTATCAATTGAATAAAATTTTCACCACGTTTTTTAGTAAGGCCGATAAAGTTAATCATAAAGGACACAAAAAAATTAAATTGCGTGCATCGGAGATATTTAAAAGAAATTGAAAATTATGGTTTTTGATCACGTAGACACGTCAGATCCATGTCAAACGCAGTTATATTTTTTTGATGTTTGTTTTAGGGGTGAACTTTTAAAATATTATTAGGAAAACTTTTTTTTACATTAACCCCAATCAAAAGGCACTGAGAAACATAATTTCCCTCAGCATGTCATCTTTGAGGATGCTGTGTAGAGGATAGTTTTAAGGAAAGGAAGTTCTGGGATGGAAAAATGTATGAGGTGTGGGTACGAATCTAGGGATCAGTTTGTCCAGGAGTGACGTATAAATATATCCATCCTGCTGCGACGCAAGGCGATGAGTCGAGAGACCAGTTGAAATAAAATCATTTTCGCAAATAAAAAGTTAGTATCTCATTATTGCTGCTCTAAAAGTTTATAGAAAACCATAAATACATAATGCATGAATTCCCATCCTATCCGTAAAATACACCCACGGCTTTGCACAAAAACACTCCATCGGTATTTTCACGATATAAAGACTCCATAATACCGTCTATGAGTCTATGCCATATAAAAAAAAACATTTAATAATATTATTATCTTCTTCCTACAGTATGTCTATGTACACTTGGGAGAAGGAAATCCACATTTGAAGGTATTTTGCGCAGCGAAAACGCATACTTCAAATGAATTCTTGAAAACTTGTTCTCAAACGGAGAAAAGAATTTTTAGAAAATTTTCGAAACCTTTTTTCACCTCTAAAATACTTTTAAATTATTCATGAAAAGTGATACTTCTTTTTCAAAAAGGATTACCTACAAAATTCAAAGCCTTTTTAAAGTTTCCCAGTTGTTCACTGTTTAGTTAAAAACCGATGAGATGGTATATTAACAACCGGTACATTTTGTAAAAATATACACATTATTGACGAAATTCAATAGAAATACACACCATATTTAAAAAAAAGTTACGACTTTATCATTTTCTTCTTGTGAATTACGCCTCATCTTTCTGTGGAACCGTTTACACTAATACATGCGCTTTACATTTGTTATAGTTAACTCTTTAAGTGTTTTTTAAAATTAGTTTAAAATTTTCAAAATCAGTTTCTGACCTTAATCTCAACGGAAAATCTATCCAAAAATGTGGATCCAGCGCGATGAATCGCAAACTTCACAATATACATAAGAGAGGGTTCCACTAGTACATACGATGCATCAGAGAGAGTGTAACGGTAAAATTATTGCCTCAGTCAATTATGATGGATATAATCAGTGGCAGCTCGTGACTTTGGTTGCACTAGAGCGCTAATACTACAGAAAATGACATTATTGATGTTGTTGTAGCCGAAAACGTAATTTATCGAAAATTCGGTTTATGTATGACGGCCAAACTGAAATTCCCTGAAAATCTTCATGTAAATAGTTTTGGACTAAATAACATCAATAATGTAGAAATTTTCAAACATAGCACTCTTTCACTCTTAAAATTCACGAGCCGCCACTGGCTATAATATACCATATAATAATAGGAAGTATATAATGTACTTGTGCATATAACCAGGTATCTCCTGTAACTACATCCTAAAAATTTTTATCCATAAACAAAACAAAAAAATCCTTTCCGAAGCTGTAAAAACCCTATGAGTTTTTATCATCGAAAATTTTCACAGCTTTTCTAAAAATGGATTTGTATGCAGGTCTCTTTTTATACTATTTTTAGCTCGTAAAGTCACGTTCATAAGTACCTTAATATCCATAGTTATTATAATTTAAATAAAATTGAACAAGACAACATTTTTTGTTTCATTATTGACATCTCTACCAAACTCGCCAAATACCAATCGGACAGGCTGCACATTTATTTCGGATATTAATTTTTGTAATATCATCCGATTTCAGAGAAATCAAAGTGTGTACGTTATTGGTAAATCAATTATGTTGATATGTCCAAGTGACTGTGTGCCATGTATCTACAACATTTTCAAGAGATTTAATCAACTTTAAATTTATTTTTCAGAACAACCGGGGAATGTTTCTCCAAGCAGGAGTTCGTGAAGCACCGCTCAGAGATTGAAGAAGTAGTCCGCCCCACGGTGCGGCCGTACAAGTGCGCCAGTGAAGGTCTCACTGTCACCGAACCCTTGGCGCAGGCTCTGGCTGCCAGGGAAAAGGCAAATCGGCTGGAGCAATTGAACGTAAGTCAGACGCGGATGATAGAGATTATTTTGTTTATTCAAGTGTTTTGTGAATTAGTGGTACTTAGACATGTGGGGACAAATTTTGATCATAATAATACAGGCATATCAGCCACACGAAATGATCTCATGTCATATTATAGTTGTCGTGTATTATTGATGTGATGTTATTCCGTTTTTGAAATCTGTGATATTATAAATATTTTTTTAACTGTACAAGAGCGCCCTTGTCTGTACAGTGTAAATCCAGGAGAACTGTATCGCCAAACGACTGGACAGTGTTGTAAGGCGGGTTGAAGTAGGGGCTGTAGGAAGGGATTTATTAATGCGGGTCTTAAAGATGCCTTAATTATATAAAGGAGGAAAAACAGATGCCCAATCATGATGCTATGCTTGATTACGATCACAAAAATCACCTACTAATCTACGAAATTCAAAATACGTATTATTTGCATCATGGTGTAAGAAGTGTATATTTCTGTTTGTTGAATAAGATTAAATGATAATCCATTGTATTTGAAGTCGCTTAAAATACTTGATCTGGTCTTGTGAAAGGGGTCATTGAATCTATTGCCTTTCTGAATCTCGACTACGCATCCGTAAGTCGGGAGATCGAAACCCGACGTTCGCGAACAAATTTGAAGATTCTCAGAATCATACTGGTGAGAACCGCCAATCTAAATCTTGTATGAAATGGCTTTATTATTGGAGGGGACCCCACCACCTTCCCGATGGCGTTACAACCAGTTCTGAATAGCTGTGTACTTCCTAAACTTCCTCTTTCCCATCTATTTCCCTCCACTCACGCTATCTTCAACCCAGGGACGTGCATTCCATATGCACATAAGCACTGTCACCTTCCGTATTCGCGAAGCATAAAAGATATAATGATGACGCGTTTGTATTAGTTTTTTTGTTAGAGTTTAGGCAATGCTTGTAGGAACAAATTCAATGGGTATCAGTGAAATCTGTTGGTTAATTAGTTACCTCTATTGATTAAAAAGTACTTGAAAATTAGTTGACTTTCTTCCGTACGTACGTCGGGTAGAAAACGTGTCATTTTAAATATGGAAAATTTAATCTGTCAAACTTGCGGTAGTGAAGGAAGTGTATATTTAGCTAAATTTAGAAAAAAACAACAACTTGACACGTGTTTGTAAATATATATATATAAATATTTATATTTCGCTGATTAAAAACTCTGTGCACGCACTGCTTCAGCCTCACAAACATACCCAAATACGACCTCCGCGACCCGAAGATCGCAGGTTCAAATCCCGGCATGCGCAAGTAAATTTTATTATAATAATTTGTGTTAGTTTACAATTTACTCATTTAAAATAATAAATAGTATATTTGCAGCACGTTCCAGAGCGGAAGCTAATCTCAGTATCGTTCTGGTTTTAGTCCGTCATTCAGAAATGAAAAGTTGCTTGAAATAGCTTTGTCCGTGTTTGGTGACCGGATTTGAATAGCCTGGTATTTTACCACCTTTCTATTCCCCATCTCCTTCCCCTCTCCTATATCTTCAGCCTCATTATATACCCCAATTGAGGATGCCATAGTCTCACTGGCTCCAGAAGGTTGAGAGCAGTTGGGACTTTTGTGGGGTTTCACATTTAAAAAAAAGAATAGGAGATGCCATTGCTCCATTTTCCAGTCACGGTGCGGTATTCACATAAATTTGTTTTAAAATAAAATTTAATTGAAAAAGTAGGAATACAAAGAAGACACAAGCATGTACTTTCGTGTCTTCTTTGTATTCCATATTTTTCAATTGTTGGTTGTTGGATAGCCCTGACATATTAATGTTGATTCAATTTCATGTACCTACCATTATATCAAGGTCCTCTAGTATGTATTATTGTGACAATTATACCACAGTCTCAGGATATAACTCAGTTATAAATAGATTGCACACACTTGGGAACAACTATGCTAAAATCGCAGATACTTTTAATATTTCCCTTGTAAAGTATAAAGCTGCACTAATAAAACATTTTAACGCTACTTATTTTGATGAGGTCACTACATAACAGGCTATTGTCATTGCTTCTTTCTTTACTGTTATTTTTTAACTAAATTTAATTCTTTAATTTTTCTCATCAAAATTTAATACTGCACTATGTATATTTAAAAAAATAGAACAAAAACTTTGTATGTTAATGGCACTTGTGCCGTAAATTCTAAATAAATAAATAAAAATAAAATTATACTAAAAAGTAGGAATACAAAGAAGACACAATCGTGTACTTTTGTGTATTCTTTGTATTTCTTCTTTTTTAATAAAACTATATTGAAAAGTAGGAATACAAAGAAGTCACAAGCGTGTACTTTTGTGTCTTCTTTGTATTCCTTATTCTTCAATAAAATTACATTGAAAAGTAGGAATACAAAGAAGACATAAGCGTGTACTTTTCGCAAATCCAATCCCAAAGATAGCTTTATCACTTTTTTAAACCATATGCTAACTTTACAATCTTTTATTATTTAATGAATTTTAAGCAACGCTAGGAATTTACATTTAAAGTATTCTTAGGGAATTCATCAAGCCCTAACTGCCAAATTATTGTTCAGACTTTTAATTAAAATATGCCAAATTGAAGTTATTCTTTTGGGGTTTGTGTAGAAAAACAAAGGGCTGGTTAATCAGTGGCTTCTTGTGCTTAGCTCATTGAAAATATTTTTACAGAGGAACGGCAAGTGGATTTTACGTTATTCGACTGAAACAATAAAACAAATCACTTGAAAGAAAAAACTTCTTACTAAACAATCATCTTTATATTTTAATATGATATATTTAAAAACTCTCAGTTAGTATTAATCACCTACTTTTATATTCTGCTGTAAAAAAAAATATTTTTTAAAATTAAATTGGTTGTTATTCGAGCAAAATTGCAGAATGTAATCCATTACGCGTTTCAAAAAGGCATAAAATAAAATATATTTCACAATACACCTATGAGTATAATCTACCTTTGAAATATACTGCTGAATGTGGCAGCCACCTCTGGTCTGGGGCCTCAAAATACTTGAATAAAACTCTTGACTGTGTAAAATGCGGCCCGTTTGATAGATTACCCTACCTTAACAAACGGATTTCACTCTTTAGAGTACAGGCAATGCTGGAATGTCGTCTTTGTTCTACCGATATTTCAATGGAAGATGCTCCAAGAAACTTGCGCCATTGATCCCTTGGTCACCTGTGCCTTATCAGTGAACAAGCCAAACGCGCGCCTACATGCCAACCGTACGCGTTTGACATCTTTCACATGAGAACGAATCGTTTCTACGACACGTCCTTGAGTTCAACAGCTCGGCTCTGGAACAATTTGCCGGCTTCTGTGTTTCCTCTCTCCTATAACATGAATCTTTTCCATGACCCATGTTCATGCCTTCCTCTCCTCAAAAACACCCTTCACGCAACATTCCCAAAGATGATATACCTTATACGCCCATACACGGAGAAACCTTACTGATAAGAAATGCTGCTAATGTATTAAAAATTTGATCAAATTATTCGTTTTCCTGTTAAAAATGGACAACAGACCAATAACAAAGTATTAGTCCAAAGCGAATGTTTTCTGAAGATGACGGAACAGGAGTTCATACAAAGGTCTCCTGTGTAATGCTAAATATACAAAAAAAATGTTAATATTTTCTTTTTCACAGTTGAATACAGTTACAATATTATCGAGACTGTTTTGTTTTATCGTTAGGAGGCTCCTATTGCATTATACTTATTTCCAACTGTTAAGGTTGAAAGTTGAGAATATCTACGCCAGAATCCCCGTTCACTTTGCCTTAAATTAATACTTCGTTTACAGTTCATTTCACATTCATTAGAATTTACATTCTGTGTTGCAGATGCCTCCCTTTCGCATCAGAAGATCACGTTTAGAATTCTGTGAAAATGCACCTCCGCTCGTGCACTCTTATATTTAATTAAAACGGGCAATATGGATCAAGTTCTATTAGCGTTAAATATTCAGGAATACTGCAGATTCAGAGTTTTATTAGACTATTTATGATTCACGTAAAATATAATGTTTAACTAAGATAGCAGACGTAAATACTTTATTGTGGACTATATTAATAATGTCGCTGCAATATAATTTAATACACTGTTTGAGCCGTTTATTAATCTTATCTTCCCCTTTTAAATTCAATACCCACCCTTCCGGCTATGATAGTTTTATGGGCATTGTCACTCGCAGGGCCGCAAGAGATTAATGTAAACTCATCGTAAACTATTGAAATCTGTTAATTAATACATTATATGTGTTTTACATTCACTTCACCCCTCATACTAACTTGTTCGGTTTCGGGAACCAACCGCTATTACACGTAGAGTTAATTTTTTTGCTTTTAGGAACAACTCATATGGTCTCATAAAAATCGTTGTGTCTCCCTTACTTTATAAGTTATAAATATAAACTACACGGAGTTAGAAAGAAAATCTAAAAGATAACCACAGAAGAATTAAAACGTACACCTACGAAACCAAAGATTCCGGACATAATTTTAGAAAGAATATATAAAATTTTGTGATTCAATTTTAAATTATAAGTAAAGTTTACAGAACATTTGTCAAAAAATGTGTAATCTTTTGGTTATCAGTAAGTTAATTTAAATTTTTAGAGGTAAAAACCTAAGGTTAGTCATTTTTAAAACTTTTAAATACTGCCCTAAAAAAATTTTTTTTTGTTTTATTTTTTTTTTCATCACCTTTCGAAAACATTTTTTAGTTTTCGGATACGTTCAGAAATATTCCATTTATTTAGATTTTATCGCAAATCGTACATACAAATTCTCCGAACTTCTGTCAGCGTATTTAAGAAATAAAACAGCCAATATGCCAGAGGCCTGAAAGGTTAAATAACTACAATGCAATTTTATTAGAATTGAAGCTAAGCCGTTGTCGATATTTAAAAAAAATAAGAGAACATTCCCAAGTTACGAATAACCTGACAATATTTTAAAATCTCCTACTACCATCACAGTAAGCGCAAAATGTTGCTTGTGTCATGATGGAAGACTTAGCCAGCCGAGGAACTGAACACACTACGTGAGACCCAGACACGATGTCAATTCAGTCACTGACCGATCTTGTAAGAAAAAACTATTACGAGCTACCTAACAGATATTCGCAGAAAAACTTTCCACATTAATTCTTGGGTGACCGGATAAATCATCACAATGATAATTCATCACATCTTTGAAATGTTATATAAAGTCATGAAATAAAAACTTTATTAACTTGGTAGGTTAGGTTAAAAAAAAATTCATCGTTTTTAATGACTTTATATCATTTTTTAAAAGTTTGTTGAATTGTCACTGTGTTGAGTTATCATGGAACCTAATTCTTGATAGTTAATAAATCAGTGTTACGTTAATAAACATTTTGTTTCGTGTAGGGAGTGTTACGTTATCATTAAAACCTAACTATGACGAAACAAAAATGAAACATAATGAAAATATACCTAGCATTTTTTGCATTTCGTAGTATGGTTTCAGCATTTTAAGCCTCCATTATTTCGCGAATGGTCCGGGAATGAGTATTTATGTACAACGCAGATAGCTAAAGTAGCCAGATGGTAGCCAGTAGCTAGTAGCCACTCTGGAGTGCGGCGAACAATCGCACAATGCAGAGGAATCTTCTAATGGAGCCGGTAAAAGCGGTCTTAACGGTCGGCCCGCCCCTAAACTCTGTTCCTACCCCAGCGACCCTAGGCGCTCTGTTCTCGTGGGGAAGCAACCGGCTAGCGGCTGCATGTTGTTTAAGCCGGGCTTAACTGGTTTGCTACACATCCGACAGCAGTGTGGTTTATTCACTGCTTCGAACTGTCTGCTAATTAAAACGTTCACACCGAATGTACAGATGTACACATTTATCTTTGCAGGCAGATTATCACTATTGTACATTTTGGGTACATATGTTTTTTTATTTATTTTAAGGAAAATAAATTGGCCTATTATTAATTGAATATACAGCAGAGGATGGGAAAGAAACAGACCAATTATAAATTCTAAAGTATTCAGTGAATGTAACCTATATAATGCATTATACAATAATATATGTTTATAAGTATACAGGATGGATAGAGTGGGAAACAGGTGTTGGCGTTGTATCGGGATGGGGGAGAAAAGGGATGAGGGAATGTTGCCGCGCAACTGAAATTAAAAATAATAATAAATTAGCAATTTAAAGATAAAATAAGGTGCAATTTATTTAATCATCGTGATTTTGTGCTATTCACACCTAAAATGTGATACAATGAACTTCTGTAACGGTTATGGATAGGTCATGCATTAGTTAGTCATATTTTTGATTATTCGTTTTTGGCTCTAAAACAGTGCATGCCCGAAGAAAGGTAGAAAGAAAACGAAACCCGATAAATTATTGAAAAATGATAGTTTTCCATGAAGCTGAAAATTTAATAAATTGTTAGAAGGATTAATTTACCTTATTCTTTTGGTGGAGTTTATTTATCGTAGCAGCCAGAGCATTTATAAATTAGTAAATATTTTGGATAAATATTTAATTAGTTAGTCATATAGTCGTTTGTTTGGGGCTCTAAAATAGTGCAAAGGAAAGAAGAAAGAAAACAAATCCTTATTGAAACGTTTTTTTCAAAATAATTTTATACGGATTTATTTACCTTGTTCTATTAGTGTACCTTTCACAAGATTACGGCCTCTTAATGCTGTATTACATATCGCTACTAATCATGTACTATAAAAATAATATTGTGGTCAATTTCAATCACCTAAACTGCCCTTGGGGACGAATTAGAAGACCTTATTTATATTAATTCGATAGTAGAAATATCATCTTAGCTCTCAGATTAATGTACGAAACGAAAATTTCCCGGTTTTCTAGCACTCTGTTTAGCTGATCAATTCAATACATGGTTATTTTTTTTCAATATATGTACCGCACAAGAGTCCCAACTACTACTAACCACTCTCAACTGAGTTAGTGAGTCTGTGGCATCCCGAATTAAAGCACACTGAGAAAAATGACTATTGCCAATTTATTAAGAATCTCCTCAATTATTTGGTAATTCCGGTTGAAAACGTGATTGCAGCCTTACGAATGAATTTATGAGTTTACTTATAATCGTTTAGTAAATTACGAATTTATTATCATGATGTCGGAACACGTGTTCATGAAAATCCGAATATTTTTTTAACTTTGTATTATCATGATATGTTATCAAGGCAAATCGATAAATTATTCTAAAATTTAAGTTTTATTAATAAGGACTGTTAATTGTTAATCGCGAGGCCAAAAATGGATTTTTCGTATGTTGTGAGGTGAAGGAGGAGAAGAACATAGTGTGGACGAAGGCAAGAAAGTATCTGGCTATTCAGATCTAATCACCAAACACAAGTATTTAAAAGTATTTCAAGCAATATTTTGATTCTGAATTGTGATCTCTGACCAGGGCGATACTGAAAGTATCTACCACTTTTGTGATATTAATAATATGAACTTTTTTATTAAGGTTGTGGCGACTGAAATTTGCTAAAATCTGCAACCATCGAAAAAGATATTTAGTATGGTGATGCCTGTCAACTTACGTAATATCGTTTGGAATCGAATGAGCTTTTTGAGTCATTTTATATGTTTATCTGACAGAAGCAGGACGCCAACGCGCGAGGAACATCAATATATGATTTTTATTCTCAAATAACACCTGTCACCGGCGGCAGGTTGCTGGCAGTATTTGTTGAAATACTGTTTGATGTTGTCCTGCCGGGAAAATAAACAATTATTTACTGTAAAAGTTGATGTACAGAGTGGCCCACAAATTACTTGAACTCTTGAATTAAGAAAAAAGTATTATAAATTATGACGACGTCTTGTCTCATTTTTCATGTTAAATGAATATTTGAATGACCGTACCGTAGAAATGGCGTTGCAAGCTTAAAATTATTGCGCTTAAATTAATCGTAGGATAGTTGTGGGAATTTCGCCAATCGACACTTAAATACTAGAGCTCGTAGTTTGGCAGTTTTTTGAGATCGTTAAAAAAATAAGAATTCAATAAAATACTATAAAATGATACTTGTACGGCACAGCCATCACAGACGAGCGGTCAGGGTCTCGACTAGCAATTCAAAGGTCGCGGTGTCAAATCCTGGCGTGCGCAAGTAAATTTCATTTGATGAAATAATGTTATCACACAATTTATTCCCATAAAATAATACATACTCGTAGTATACTTGCGGTACGTTACGTTATGAGTGGAATATACTCTCATTATCGCCCTGATGTAAGACCACCATTCATTCTTGCGTGTATGTTGGAATACATTTAATCGTGTTTGGTGACCAGGTCTGAATGGCCAGATGCTCCCTCACCTTCCTCTTTCTCATCTTTTTCCCCTCCTCACTTTATTCACCCTCACAGCAAGCTTTAAGCCTATTGTGGAAACCCTAATCTCTCTGGCTGCAGACGGTTGGGAGAAGTTGGGACTCTTGTGCGGTATTCACATGGAATATATTTTTGGAATGGCAGCTGATAAGACCATTTCTATTCAGCTGTAAACCAGAAAGGGTGGAACTCACAACTCAATTATTTATTTCACTTACTCGATTATTTCACGTCTTCTCGCGACGTCTCCGACTTTCGTTTCACTGGCGCATTATCATAAAACTATGAAATGTTTTCTTGAAATGTTTAAATAAAAACATATATAGGATATTAATTTCTGGCCACTTTGTAAGAATGTACATACATGTACTTGTCATTCAGTCTGGAATATTGAATAACAAATCTGTTTGGAATTGTTTTGTGACTACTTGTCGTGACTTCGGATACTTATTTAAAAACAATCCCCACCACGCAAAAGTTTTTATAAGTAAAATTTCATTCACAAAAGAATATCATAATATTACGTGGTTCTTGAATATTATTTATGTAATAATAATGCGGTGTATTTTGAGAAAATGAGTTAAATCAAGTTTTGTAAAGTTATTCATTTAAAAAAAATAAACATTTTTGATTTTTTTATTGAATGAATTAATTGAAATCTTGGTATTAATTCGATCATTTATTTAGTCAGTCAAGCGGAGTTTAACCGACTTCTCGACATACGATCGAGCTGAGACTCGGCAGATACACTCGATGACAATGTATTCTATCAACTACGGTGGCAATTTGGTGCCAATCGAATGATATTGCAGTAGTTAAAATTTGAAATAAATTGTTCCACCCGATTGGCATTCGGCGGTTGGTAAATTGGAGGAAGTTCAATACTCAGTGAAAGCAAGTGTTGTTTTTTAAAGATTTATAAGACATTTTAACACAGATGTAATTTAGTAAAATATTTTTCTATATTGACGTAAAATAAAGAATATATTTCACATAAAATCCATTAAAAAGAAAAAACCAACCGCAACTCGCGCCGCTAGGAGGCGCTAGTATAGCAGGTTGCCATCATAATGTATGGAAAATGTTGAGAAGTTGGAGGTGTTATCACTATTCTACAGTATTGGGTGTCTCATCAACCTTTTTACTTCCAGACGATAATCTTCCTTCGTCTCCGCAACAAGATGGGCTACGAAGTGTCCGGCTACATAGATTTCCAGCAGCGGCTGATGTGCGAGGATTGGACACCCTTCTTCAGAGGAGAGGTCAAGCTGAAACCTCAACTCAACGACCTCAGCTACTATCACTGGAAGAGCGGTACCATCACCAGCACGGTCACCAGAAACTTTACGGTAGGTAACCTTATCATGTCCTTGGAACATAAGTTCCCACCGGAAACAGTATTGTCACGATAATGAGCTCTAGAGAGTACTACATTAGAGTTTATTATCGCATAACTTTGCAGATTCAGATTTATTAATTTTTAAAATATTATGTACATCCATGTATAAGTAAGGTTTACGCATATTTTTTACTGTGCCCGTCTCTAAGGATATCTTGTGGCGAGACTGGTTAGTTTACAAATATTTTATTGGGTATATTTTTCGATAGACATTATTTTAATGTTAATAAGTTGGATGCAAGCAGTTGTCATTGGTAACAAAAATAGGATTAGAGAGCTTTTAATTTGGACTTGGGTGAGTTGATTAATTACTGGTGACCGGATAAATCATCACATCTTTAAAAAGTTATATAAAGTCATGGAAAGTGATGAAACAAAAACTTTATTAACTGGGTTAAGTAGGTTAGGTTAGGTTAGGTTAAAAAAAAAATTTCATCATTTCTAATGACTTTATATCACTTTTTAAAAGTGTGATGAATTGTCACTGTGTTGAGTTATCATGGAACCCTAATTACTGCATGAACTTTGTTGATGAACAAATTTTTGGTGAAGATTTAATATTCGTTTAGATTTTTTTATTGTCTTCTTTTTACGTGTAGGTTATTATATCTTGTAGTCACAATGTATTTGAAATTTCTTTATACAAATGTTGTATTTATTTTACGTATTTGTAAGAGTTCGTTGGTTTTATGCCGCGTGTTTCGTCTGTTTTATTTTTTTTTATATTTACTTGTTTTCTCTTAATAATGATAAGAATCCCTCCTAATTCTATCATTAATAGGGGAAAATTTTGTTTGAGCATTGATGGAGGACTTTATGTAGCAGAGTATTCAATCCCTGATGGGAATCCGACGCATTTGTACAATCAGGTTAGGTAAAATTAGGTTAGATAAACAAATAAATAAATAAAGATTAGGTTTCATGGTTGTTAAATTGAACGTTGGAGTAACGGGAAAAGTAAAGAGATAGTTTCATAGTTGTGAAATTAAACGTTGGAGTAACGGGATAAAACAGAACAGTGATAAAATCGAACATAATAAAAGTTAGTTAGGTTGGGTAAAGTTAGGTTAGGTAAAATTAGGTTAGATAAACAAATAAATAAATAAAGATTAGGTTTCATGGTTGTTAAATTGAACGTTGGAGTAACGGGAAAAGTAAAGAGATAGTTTCATAGTTGTGAAATTAAACGTTGGAGTAACGGGATAAAACAGAACAGTGATTAAATTGAACATGATAAAATATTAGGTAAGGTAGGTTGGGTTAGGTAAGGTTAGGTTAGGTAACCTAACATAAAGGTAAAGTTAGGTTAGGCTGGTTTATGTTATGTTTATCATTTTTCTTCAATGTACTGTTGTGTCATGGAGCCGTTTCATATATTAATATCTCTCTAATAATATATATATCTAACTATCCTAGTTAAAACTTCAAGCGGGTTAAATTTCAAGAAAGTTTTAAAGAAATGATAAATATTTCATACGCAAAGAATTTTCCAACCAGCGCTTGTTCGGGGGGAAGACAGGCGGCACAGGTAGAAGCGAAAGCCATGCGAACTATTAATTCATTACTCCAATAAATTTCACATTCAATACTTCATTGACATAAATTCCCGATTTCTACTCGTTTAGATAATTTTAACTAATAAATATATTTATTTAGGTACTTGCTAAGTTAAAAAATATTGCATTACTATTAAACGTGCATACTTATTAAATGAGTTAAATGAACTGCTCACAATGCAAAGTGGTTGTTTTCAATTCACTTCACTTTTTCGAATTAGGACGAGTTTCAAACTTTGATGACTTGAAACTTTAGCTTAATCTAGTGTCGATAGTTTGAAATCATTTTGTTCTGATTTTTGTTGTAGAACACACAGTGGCGTTACTGGTTACTGTGTTTCCCAGTAACGTAACTTATACTCGTATTGTCAGCCCCACGAACTTGCATAGATTCGTGATAACTATAAAGCGTTCGCAAAAATCGTAAAACTTAAATCACTTTTTCAAATGTACCACTTCTGGGTTTGAATATATAGACAGTAAAATTCTCATTCGGAACCTACTTATTGTACTATACACCAATGAAAAACTCTGAATATTTATTCCATCGACTTTCAGAGTTTTTCATTGGTGGATAAAGTTAGGCAACAATATGACGTCACAATATTAACGGTTCCAATTTTCGATCGGAGTTATACCCCTGGGGTTAACTATATCACTAAACCACCCAATATTTTTTGATATAAAAAAATATCAGAATGAATTTAAAAATAGAACACATAAATAAGAATGTTTGAATCCCGCAGCGCTGTTCAAACTTGGTTAATAATATCTCCCATATATTTTCATGAGATAAGCAGCGCACCCACACAAAGTATTTTGGCGCGTTCGCTGAATCGAGTTCCTTGTTTGAATTCCTTAACATGCGCCGCACTTCATATCGGAGACGTTACGTATTATTTATATTATGTTGCGTTGTGTTCTACAACTATTGTCGGGTGCTATGTGATAGTAGTTCTATATCCCGTTGCATCAAATCAATGGCAAAGCATTTTGCAATTGCAGAGCCGGGGCAACATGAACTAGATATATTGTGCATTAGGCCCAAAGAAAAATAATATCTTTACAGGGAAATTTGAAAAAGAATTGAAGTTTTTTATGTGTTAGATGATGACATGTTATTAGGCTTGAAAAAGTGGAGGAATAGGAGGAGAAAGACAATGGTAAGGTGAAGGTTGGAAAGTACCTACCCCATCAATATACTCGTACATATCTATATAAAAACTGGTCAAAACAAAGTTAAAAATCATCGTAAATGATTGCTACTTCCATGATTATCATTCTTCTCACGAGTCTTGCATGAAACTGGCTATTCAAAACCAGTCAAAACAAATTTGAAGTCATCGAAAAAGAATGTTTAATCTTTCATAATTACCATTCTTCTCATACATTTTGCATGAAACTGGCTATTCAAAAATAGTCGAAACAAATTTGAAGTCATCGAAAAAAAATGTTTAATCCTTCCATTATTATCATCCTTCTCACACGCCTTGCATAAAAATGAAAAAGAAAGAAAATACTAGAATTTCGAATGTTCTCTTATCAAACCAATAGAAATTGAAGAATGGACGTCATTTTTGAATCGTAATTTTTTATTGCAACGAATACAGAGTTCGATTTTTAAATTGTCACTTTTCGGGAAAGGTAATAATTGTTGAAATGAATCAAGCTGTGGTATACGATATGCACACGATGGCTTATGTCGAAAGTTTAAGCTGTGAAATTCATGTATCTATGAGGACAGTAATTAACAAACAATATAAAAATAATTACTATGGAATTTGCTGCAAATATTTCTCACAGCAGCAGATAAAAATTGTAAAAGGAAAAGGTAAAATATTGTGCTATATAGAAAAACTAGAATGGCACATCAATTAGGTATTTGAAAATTTCATCAGGCCAATTTTATAGAATAAAGAAGAACATAAGAAATGCCTTGTGGACGTGTTTCGTGAACCAATTTTTTTATTTGAATACCGCACAAGAGTCTCAACTGCTCCCAACCGTCTGGAGCCAGTGAGACTATGGCATTCCCAATTGGATTATGTTGTGAAGTAGTGAGGAAGGGAAGGAGATAGGGAAGAAGAAGGTAGGGAAGTACCTGGCTATTCAGATCCGGTCATCTAACACGGCTAAAGCCATTTCAAGCATCGTTTCAATTCTGAATGGTGGTCTTACACCAGGGCGATACTGGGAGTATCTTCTACTCTGGAACGTGCCACAAGCATACTATATATTATTTTAAATGAATAAATTGTGAAATAATACCAATTAATCAAATAAAATTTACTGGTACACGCCGGGTTCCAACCCCCGTCCTTCGGTTTGCTAGTCGGGAGCCTTACTCCTAGACCACTAATTGTAATCTAGGATTAAATTTACAATACAAAACTGTGTTTACGGAATTCAAATGGGGTGAAGATCTGCAATGTCAGGCGAGAGTGAGACGAAGCGCAGGGCTATTCATGGACTTCAAAAATCTTGGACGGAGCAATACGAGTTGAATTTGAAGCCGCGGGATGAGGGGGAAGATGTGTGAAAAATACCAAAACCTATATAAATTTATTAATGACATATCCCATTCCTTGTCTCATCAAATACGCCAAAAAAGCATAAGCCACTATAACTACGTTAACAGCACAAAAATAAAATACTAATAGTTCATTATGCTTCACATTTCATACAAATCAGTTCAAACGTTAGTCGTACAAGATGGCTGCCAGGCAATTTCCCGTCACCATAGATTTGGCTTCAATGCCATTCATACAAAATCGCACTAATGCTCTCTCCATGGCTTTTTAGGTCCATCTCGCTAAAACGAACATTTGTTTATATTCAAATTTGTTTGTCAGACGCTTCTAGTTTTCTTCTTTATTCTATGGTATTATTTATCCCATTATTTGAATTTTAGAAAGTTCCTATCCGGGCCTGGATACTGCAACAGCAATGAACCGCGAGAGTAGCTCGAGGGAATTCCCACATTTTACGATCAAGTTTCGTGGGATAATTCGCGATTTGCCCCCTCTGCAAGTTCGGGACAAAAGTAACACTGGGGCAAGATTATTTCTCACGAAAACGTGAAGCGAGCAAACTAACCCCGGACGGAGCGAGTGCATTACCAAACGTCGCACCGTATTTGAAGAATTTTTAAAAAGAAACCAAACATTAAACTTTTTGGGTACTGTTTTGTTCGAGGAAATTTGGTGATTTCAGCGTCAGCAAGATTTTCGTCAGATGATTTTGGAAAAGGAATTTATGACATATATAGAAATAAATATTTTTGTTGTTTTGATTTACCAAATGACTGTGACAACATTAGATAGATAAGAAATACTCTTGATTCTTTGCAGGTTGCAATGCTAGTTTTATCACAAATAAATTGTGTAGGTTTTTGTAATCTTAAATGTTTTATAGATAAGACTTAAGCTCATTTGATTCACAGAAATTCAGGTGTGACAAAGTCTACAAATAGCCATTCAACGCCATTTTATTTTTTTGACATTTGAACGGTTCCCGTTTTTAGATGCGTTCTATAAACTTTCTATAAATTGTAATAAGTTGACGGGCTTAACATGATATTTTTCTTCTTCTGCTGATCACAATTTATTAAAAAGCTGAAACGGACTTAATCTAAACCAAGAATCGACATTAAACGGCAACCTTTTAAGTGTCAAAAAAAATTGCGCTGAACGGCCTTTTGATGACAGTGTCACATTTGAATTTCTGCGAAACAACTGGGCGACTGGGCCTATGTTTACTATTTAGTAAAAATAATATAATCGTTTTCATCGTTTCACAAAGTTTAAATTCACTCAAATCAGCAACTATACTAGATAAAGACACTCCTCAATGTTGAATCATTAATAATCCATTAAACAAAACGTTTTCCACCATGATTAACATGTCACAGTCAACCTTCGTGTTTTTCTCCTACTCACCTATCAATAAATCTGTTATTTGCTTTTATTTTCTACCTTCCATAACTAATTTATGTTATTAAAACCTAATGTGGGGTGAATAGGAATGGGTTTCATTTTTTCAGTGAAATAATTAAAAAAAAAACATTTTAAGCAGATTAGATTTATTCCTGAAATACTGAGAAGACCCAACACGTATCGAGCACGCCTAAATACATAGGCATTTTAAATCTACAAAAAACAGTAATATCGTCGCTCTAGTTCGTTTCTGTCCAACAGACCATTTTTGGCGAAATGGAGTTAAGTATGCAGTTGCAAAAAAAAAAAAAATTTTTTTTTAATGTCAAATATGATTTAAGAAAACATATCTGCCCTGATGATGGACCCTGCAATTCTGCCCGAAACGTTGGCTAAAGAAGGAGTTAGCGCAACACGGCATAACACCCCAAAAACAAATAACAAAAATATTTTTAATGTGTTTTCAATTTCAAGATGAAGTTTGTCTTAAGTCCACTAAAATTCTTTATCCAACACTGTGTCCTACATTTAAATTAAAAAATGTGTTTTCTGCGAAATTTTAAACATTTGGAACGAATTTTACCTAAAAATAATAATTTAATAACTGTAAATCTTTTGAGTAAGCTTAGAATGAGCTAATTTTATTTTATATGCTTTTTTCGTAAAAAAAACTTCGTGAAAAATGAAGCCCTATTTCTCCCGATTTACGTTTTGGTCTGTTGGACAAAAACGAACTAGAGCGACGATAATAATAATAATAATAATATTTGGCTAATTTATATAGCGCCGTTTTCGTGAGAAATCACCTCACGATATAAAGAGGGACGATGGTTCTAAGCTATTGCTGTTGTCTAGCTAATTGTTTTTGAAATCCAGTACTTGACGGTTACACCAAAACTAAATTTACTTTCACTAAATACTATACTGAAATACCGGCCCTAAGAGGATTGACATTACAACACGTACATTGCAAAATTTCTACACACACTTCACCACAAATTACACATCCCTGGTGATAACACTGTAACGCTGTCTAAGGAAGCGCAATACGCATAATAACCCAAAAATGTATAATATTGTGAATTACGGAGAAAATTATATAAATGAGCTGTGTCCCATTTGGCTTGCATTGGGGCAGAGCAACAAAATAAGAACAAGAACTCTAACCAAATTGCTCCATTATTTAGAAAAACAATACCAAAACTTATTACGGTTAACAAACGCTTTTCCGTTTTCCAATTGCTCATTAGAGTCATTAGTCCGATGAAAGTTTGAGTGTCCTTCAGTGATTAATGTTGTTCCGTAGTAATGACCCGAAAAAACGAAGCGTTGCTGTTAATGTTATTCAGTGTAAATAAAAAACTGCCTTAAATAATATAATATGCGGAAATGATACCAAACTGATGTTTTGTTCAATAGGAATAATGGTGCGGATGTTTTTATTTCAAGTTATTATATATTATATCCGGTGATTTGGAATCAAAACAAACAAACATACTTACAAACGTTATTAGCAAGGCCGAAGTCTATTTACATCGTAAGTAATGAAGTTTAACGGTGTTTTTATAATATTGTAAAGAAAACAGGACGAAAACTATTACATAGCAATTTATATCAATTGCCCTTGGGGTGATTTTTAAAATTAAAATTATTATTAATTATGATTAAGAATGCTGTAGCATTTTGTATTATCCGATATGAACTGAATAATATTAATCTGTATGACTGAAATATTTTTATTAAATGCCAGATTTTTTTTTAGAAAATGTGTTCAAATAATTATTATTATTTTGTTCCTTGTTGAGTTGTACTCGTTATGTACAGTATGACTGTTAGGAGCATCTTCAGACTAATGCCACACGGAGAAAACTTGCTGAAAAAATTATTGCTAATTTATTAAGAATCTCTTCAAATTATTCGTAATCCGGTTAAAAATAGCGATAGCGGATAGCGGACCGTTAACGAATATAATTGATAGGTTTCTTGATAAACTTTTAGTAAAATACCAATGCATTGTCACGACATCAGAACATGTCTTAATAAAAATCCAAACATTTTCGCATTTCGTCATTACCGTCAGTACCGCCGCCTCGGGAACCATTTATTGGATAACCAACGCCTCTGCCATAAGTCACCCCAAGTGATTCGCTACGTTTGGTGATTTAGCAGGGGTGCCCGGGTTCATCGGGTGAGGTGTGTACAGGATGGGAGAGATTTATTAATACATCACTCCTGGACACACTGATCTGTAGATTCCTAACCTCCCCTCAAACCTCTTTCCTTCCCTGAACTTGCTCTTCTTAAAAAACCCCCTCTAAACAGCATCCCCAAAGATGGCATAGGTCTTGAGGAAAATTATTTTCCTCAAGGCCTCCTGTGTTGGGTCAATGTAAAAAGCATATTAAATAAATATAGAAAGAACATTTTTTATGTAAATTTGGAACAAAACGCTAAACTGTAGGCAAATACTAAAAAAAAGTACCACTTTTCATAGTTGGATCCAACAACACATGAAATTCTCAGAGGTTTATTTGCTAACGTATTTTCCCATGTTCAAATACTGTCGAATCGAGTGTTATCAGTTGACAAGGAGTGGTTGTTTTCGGTATACAATTTGATCATCGCTTAGCGCTTTCAAGCAAGCGTTATCTCTATGAAACATCGAAAAACTAATCTGACCTAGTTAATTCACAATTTGTATAACTAACTCACCGGGAATACCTACCGATGATAAATAATGATTAACATTTAATAGAATATGTTACATAAAAAAATCACAGCGGAGCTCTCAGTAGCAGGACTATAGTGCATGTGCATATTTCACAGTTTTTGAAATGTATTTGAATCCTCAAAATAAAAATAAAATTCTCTAAATAAAAATAGTGTTCTTTGTCTTCGTTAGCAGTATTAACCACAAATCTTTCAATGTTGTTTTTACTTCCAGGCTTTCACGGACAAAGACCGCGGTCTTCTATTCCAGAACCGCCACGACCGTATGATCATGCAGGTAGACCCCGCGCTACCCCCTGGTCCCAACACGGTGCGACAGAGGGTCTACTCGAACGCTTATCGACAGGCTGAACTCTACGACCACGTGCTACGCAGGAAGACGTAGAACAGCGCTACGAAGTCTACGCCTGTATGTAATTTCAGAGTAATTTTCTATTTAACCAATTTAGTATAACTCTATATTATGAACAAATTTATTTATGTACGGTACAAGGTACCTTTAAATACAGAATAAAACATTTTTAATAAAAAAAGATCCATATGGACTATTTAAGATTAAGATTGTTCTTAGCAATGGTATGGTAATTTCATGGCGTAAAATTATTATTTTTTATGTTAATTCATTATTAAAGCTTATTTATGGCTCACCTCAAAGAAAGACACCGTCGAGAGGACAAGGAAAAAACTTTTTTCTTTTGGATTTAATTTCGACTTTGGCAAAAATATTTTTAATGGAATAATTAACAAATCTATTGTTATCTTTAAAATTATTTCTGGAAATGTATTTTATATTGTGTCCCGAAATAGAATGTTGTTTATCATCTGTTATTTATTATATATGATTCTTTTCAAATCAAAATCTACAGATTCCCGTGCCAAGCAGATAAATCAAATGTAATTCAGTCTCAAGTCTCGTAAGTTTGAGGTCAAGAACGACGGTAATATAGATTGTTATGATACTGACATAATCTACAGTTTTGCAGCGTCCTACGTTACCGACTGCACGTTTTGACGATAGAGAATAAAACGGCGATCCTTTAAATCCCACCGCCAAACATTTGCCGAGCAATCCTTAGGAAACTATCCTTTATGTCCAGCCAGAGAGGAAGCTAAACTCTATTGTCGCCGGCTGCAAAGGGACTCGGTTCAAATGCTTTATTGAAGGGAATTAAGCTGCTGTCGGTGTATGCAAAAGGACCGCCATAAGGAGGCTTTGCAGGAAATGACCGGCCATGTGAATACTTAATGCATTACACGGATCATCTTTGCTCGTAGTAATACTCCTTTCTTTATGTGGGGAGATTTCCAAGTATTCCTTTTGCTACGGTTTATAAGCGAGCCGAAATATAATTTATTGCCAGGTTATAAAGTCAGATATGGCATTTATTTTTGTACTTTAATTCAATTTTTTTTATTTGCCATTGTCATATAAGGAATAATTAGTCACCCGAAATACTAATACAAATTGAAAATATCTTCCGAGTAAAAATAAATGCCGCCAACGGGAAGATATTTTCTATTTAGTATTTCGGGCGACTAATTATTGCTTATAATTATTTGTTTTCCTTTATTCTATGCATAAAACCTTGTCTTATAAACGCTAATCATTAAAAAATAATGCTTTTGTCATCCTCAAACATATTATTTCTCATGTTAAAGAATTGGATAAAAAATATTATATGTAAAAGCCCTACAAATTTCTAATAATAATAATAAATGTCAAAATAATCTATAAACCTAAATGTTTTTAATTTTATTTTGCGAACGAAACATTAAATAACATGTCTTCAGCTGTTTTGGAGAAAAAATCAAAATGCTTTTAAATATTTTTAATTTGATTACTTTTTTTAGTCAAGTTAAAAACTCTTCCGAATAGTCTATTTACTTTATCAAATTTAATATTAGTGATGTGCCTTTTGTTTGTTTTTTTAATCTGTAAACGCAATTTCAACAGTTTATACATTATGTTTATTTTATAAAATGCTATCGAATACAAATCGTCTAAAATGATAATGATTTTTTTTCAATTCTGATAAAATAAATTGTACTAATATTTTTTTCTGTTGTAGAGGTTATTATAACGTGCCCATATTTCTTTTAAACAAATTAAGGTCGATAAAGGTCACCTACGTGAACTTTTCCAAGGGGAATTGGACCCTTCCATCATGGAGCCGTCCAGGAACCGAAGAGGAGTGGATAAGAGAGATGAGTCCTGGGAAGACACATTGTGAAACCACAAGACCTAGCCTCATATCCACTGACGACTCTGGTGAACTTTATAAAAGGGACCGGGTTACTGTTATAGGAATGAGGTGACATAGTAGACAGAATAACGAGCATATGGCTTAAGTGCTCACGGGAACTGTACTTAAACCGTAGTTAGTAAATAAATAAAAAATTGCAAGTCGATAAATTTCATGAAGTTAGAAAAATATTTATTATTTAGTTGAATATTACTCAAATCTTTTAAATAAAATAATATGCTAAATTGCCGGAGAAGTGAGCAATTTAAAATTTATTAAAATTTGAGGTTTAATTTATTAATTATTCCACTATATTTTTTATACTAAACTAATTACGTCAGCTTAAACTGAAACTTTAAGATCAAATAAATTAAACGAAAAAAACGTTTTTAAATCCCGTCAGAATATTAAGCAAGAGAAAAATTCTAAAAACACCAACAATAATCAAGCAACCACTTTTCAACTAGATACCCGACTTCATTTCAATCGCTTTAATTAATTTCGAGGTGTTTGTGTTTTTGTTAACAATGAAATTGATTGAAAATTATTAAATACTATAGTTTCGGGTGTGATATACGTGTAACATTCTAAAATATATGATTCCAATATTTTGAGTACGCCACGTGCGAAATTTGGGCAGCCGTTCTTACAATAATTTGTGGTTTTAATGTCAGAAAAGTTGGCTTCAATTGATTTGGGCTCGATTCGAAGAATTTTTTCAATTTATGTAAGTACGTGTATATGTATTTTTTTACTCTTGTTTTTAAAAACTTTTTTAAAATATGATATCTCTATATTGTCTGCGCTAGTAAAACGTAATTTCCTTTGTTAGTACGTTCGTCCGTAAACTTTTCGAAATTGGAACTGATGGATGTCTTGAAGAAACTTTCAAATTAAAAAGAATGTTTTCAAATACAGACAAGCTATTAAGTGCCTACGTAGGTACCGACCTATAATGTATTTTAACAGAAAATTATTTTGTTCTAAATTTGTAATGTACTATGACTTTCTTTGGCAGGCTATTTTTAAAAGCAGAACAACGCATGTCAATATAAATTCCGTGATTATTCACGTGTAACTGGTTAGGTACTGAAAAATTTTAATTTACGAACCGTAATCAAATGCTTGGAATTGAGTCCATCCACATCAAACACCATTGAGTCGACATTCTTCAGGCGAATCTTATTCGGATTCTTGGGAAGAGCTCCAGATCTCATCACATTATCTACGCACTTCTCTGGAGGGGGTCTGAACGGACACACCATCCCTGGATTAGCCATGACTTAAGAACTCGTTCAACCGAAACTCAACTTTAATATTCAACTTAGACGATCGACTTAGAGGGTCGACCTTTCGCGTAGAACTAAACGGTTCTGTTTTGCGGTGTTATATATATAACTATTTTTATTTATTTGTATACACTAATTATGAGGCATGTCATAATCAAACCATAAACTTAGGTGAGGAATCATTATTATTAACGATATCGCCAGCGGTTGTGCGTAATACAAGGTGTGTGGTAATTCATGCGCGCCGGAAACAAGCGACTTAGAGGTAACTTAGGTTAATAGTTATTATAGTCTCAGTTAGGAGCCAAAAATTACAAGTAGTATATTTTTTGATAAAACCATAGAATCTTATTTATTCTGCTGATAATACGTTCAATTTAACATATTTAAAAAATAAATATTTGTTAGATAGTTATTAAAGATTATTATTTTTTTTGGTAAACTAATGTTTAAGACAAGATTTTTTATGCATAGCACAAAGGGTAACAATTATTTTATAAGCAATAATTATTAACCTGAAACACTCATCCACATTGAAAAATCTCCTGATAAAAGATACATTACGCCAACGGGACTTGAACCCGTGTCCTTTCGATTTCCGGTCGACAGCTCTGACCACTGAGTTATGGCGGCTTATCTATTATCCGCGAAATAATTCAATATATACTAGTGTTTCATTCAACAGACGTAAGCAGATAAGATGGAACGCCATTTAACTTAGTAGTAACAGATAATCATTTCTGCATCCACAATCATATATCGTGGGGACTTTTCCGTTACTGCAACTCTTAAATTGACCCAATTAAAATAGTTGATTTTGCCGTGTCTTACCGGGGCGACCCGATATCCTCTTTCAATCGCATGAACCTCATATATTTCCTGACACTCCTTTCTCTGGACTATCGCTGAATGTCTCCAAATCGCCTAACGTTTTATTTTAATACTTAGGACGTTCGTAATTCACAAATGCACTTTCAGTTTGATGCATCGTCGTCTTGAATCACGGTTCGCATCATATTTTCACCGAGTACTGCTGGTTCGTTAGCCTATTACTAATGACGACAAAATTATTTTATGTAAATTTATCATATATTGCTTTTACCTCCAGTTTCCTGACGCCGTGTAAATATTAGTGCGAAGGTTCGCCTTGTTCATAACGTATATTGTAATTTTTGCTGCGAATCTGACAAAATTCCTTCAGAATTAGAAAAAAAATGTACATTGGTATAACGAAAAATTCCAATTATCCTCTGTTTTTTTAACTTATTTGATCTCGTACATAATTTATTTGATCCATCACAATCATTTGTTTAGCTTTATCGTTCCACATTTTCACATTCTATTTCTTCCGGCCATTTTCACGTCATATACTACTAAATAATCCTGACACAAATTTCTGCATTCATCTTTTAGCTTTTTCGTAACACTATCATCATTCTCAGATTTCAACGGATCTTCCCAATGGAGATTTAGTCATACTTGACTACGACAAATAAGCTTCTAAAATCTCATTTCATCGAGGTTTATACATGGTATCGGAAACGTATGGTACAAGCGGGTTACTGAATCTACAACACATTTGGAGTCGATTTTTTAGTATAACTTTTTTGGATCCGAGTAAATAGAGTCGAATCGAAAAAATCGGTTGTTACCATCAGCCATTATCGGGAGTTCCTATTAGCCATTTGATTTATTTTAAAATGTTTCGAAGCATAGATCCTGCTACCAAAGATTTTTAAACCCTTATATTACCGATAATAATAGACAAAATAAAAAAAAAATGCTCTGTTTGAGAAAAAATATGTTTTTTTGGATTCACCTGTTTCCAGTTTGTACTAGGAGTTTCCAGACACTGTGTGCAACACATTATAACGCGTTTCTTTGATTTGACTGTTTACATTCGAATAAAAATTGCAATAAAATTATATCTGCTGTAAAAGTATAAAAAAAGTTAATTTTGCCTCTTATGGTATAATAAATTGATATTGTACCAATTGAGAGCGTTATCGTTCAAATATCTTTTTTCACCATTCACACTATTTTAATTTTATTCTTTTAATCTATATATACTTCCTTGAAATAGTTAAAGTTGATAAAACAAGACAGCCGTCATTGTCATTATTATTGTATTACCTATTCCCTAACAAAATGTCACAAACCAGTGCTCGCCGCCGCAAGGCTTTAAAATCAAATGTCAATTTGGTTTCGGGTTTTCAAATATTGGGTTTTACAAAGTGGTTTTTATGACAGTCTTAATGTTTTTAATCTGACGGAAACAAATTATGTTTTTTGCACATAACGAAAACCTTATCCCTGTAAGAAATTCAAATATACAAGTACCATATGGAAATGAAATGAAAATGTCGTGAACTCTGTTTATGAACGTAGATAAAATTATTTAAAAAAAAATGTTAACAAAATAATTATTTCCGAGATTTAACTCATACTAATTAATAATGTGTACTCACGGAGCAATATTTTTGAGGTCTAATTCATGCTAATCAATAATGTGTACTCACGAAGCTGTATTTTTGAGGTCTAACTGATGTTTATTAATGATGTGATTCAAGGCGATTAATAATGTGTACTCACGTAGCTATGCAAAAAATGATTTTTTTGAATAAATTAATGAGTAAAACCTCAAATTGTAATATTTAATTATTGAAGACAATATTAGCGATTCCTAAAAGAATATTTGAAACAGAAAAAGATACGGTCACATCTAGGACTCGAACCCAAGACCCTTGCCTTGCCGGGGCACAGCTCTACCAAATCAAATTTATAAAGTTTGCTCACGGGGTCTAACTCAAGCTGATTAGTAATGTGTACTCACGGGGTTACATTTTTGTGGTGTACTGAATGCTTTAACCTTCACGTAGGTACTCAAGGTAAAAATTACGCACGATCCGAAAGGGGGTCGCTAGGGTCCCCCATAAAAATTACGCGCAATCCGAAGGGTGTCGCAAGGGACCCCATAAAATCGCAAAGCAATCGTGTCTCTTAATATTACTTTTACCCTTACCAGTAACACTCAGATAAGGCCTATCCGTTCATGACCTATCTTCCCCCAGCAGTCAATTATTAAGTAATGCAAAACGGTAAAAGAGTATAAAGACATAACGAAATCGAGCGTAACTCAAATATATGATTATAGCCCTTTCCAGTATAATGCACCTTTTACGACCGCTCTTGCGTAGTGGAGATCCGGAGCGAGGGTAGAGTAATTTCGTCGGATTTTAATATAAAGATATAATTTAGTACCTTAACACCTCAAAATAATTTGTTCGGTTTTGGTAACAAATGTCAATGTGTTAGCTTTTAAGAACAGCTCATATGATCTCATATAAATCGTTGTGTCTCCCTCACCGCCATAGTTAGAAATATGGAGTAAATGGCGTTAGAAAGAAGAAAAAAACACCATTTATGTAAAAAAATAGAAGTTAACCACAGAATAATTGTGAATTTTTCACCAATTATTTTTATAAGAAATGACAAAAAAGTGTGGTGATATTAATGTTTATAATACATTTTTCAAGTAAAATCCGTGATTTTTTGCTATCAGTAATTTTAGTTGAGGGTTTAGGTGAAAAACCGTAAGGTAAGTCATTTTTACAACTTTGTTTTAATGTTTTAAATTTTGAAATATTTATTTTTCAAATTATATGTTTATTTCTAGAAATAAAATATGAAGGCGTATTATATCACCTTTCTAAAACAGTTTTCAGATACATTCAGAAATATGATTTTGTACCACTTGAGAGTGTTATCGTTCATATATATTTTTTCACCATTCACACAATTTTAATTTTATTCTTAAAAATAAAATATGAAGGCGTATTTTATCACTTTTCGAAAATAGTTTTCAGATACATTCAGAAATATGATATTATACCACTTGAGAATGTTATCCTTCAAATATCTTTTTTCACCATTAACCATTCATACTATTTTAATTTTATTCTTAAAAATAAAATATAAAGGCGTATTTTATCACTTTTCTAAAACAGTTTTCAGATACATTCAGAAATATCCCATTTATTTGGATTTTATTGTATCTGACAGCATCTTTATTAAATATTAAGGTCAATATGCGCCTGAAGGGTTAATCAATAGCAACCGGCTATTTTTTTAATTGCAGATCGGTTACCAAGTACCTTTTCTACGATATCTAAATTATAGATTATTTCATGCAAACAACAACTTAGATATCATTTGTGAACACCTTCTTAACGGGAATATTAACATTAAAAACTTTCAACTTAACTGAGTGTTTATTTAATCAATTATCCGAAGAGTGATTAGTCATAAAATAATTGGTGAGACCTTGATTAGAGTGAAATATTTAAAAAAAAATGGAAAAATTATTTAAGTGTACAGAAAGCAGGTTAATAATATTATTATTCAGATTTTAAATGATCAAATTTTAGGCACAGCTGGAACACACCATTAAGTAGTGCATTTTTCGTAGCACTCATTAACTGCAATAATTTACTATACCGGTTTTTATAATAGAACTGACTTGCCATGTTATTGAAATTATTTAAATTAAATTTCTTATTTTTGTTGCAACGCTAAACACTTCACACGTATTGCAAAGTAACAAATAAACCACATCATTTCCTCTACCGATACGTCCATCCGTCCTTTCGTCCACACGAGCGATGGGGATGGTAAACGATGTGCTTATATCTTAATAGGAAATTATCAAAATAATCATTTCAAGTCAATGCAAGTTATTAGGTAAGTATACTAGTCACGGAGCGGGATCGTATGTGACGTCATCGTTCTAGTATCTACTGTATTTTTCGAAATAACACGACGAGAGATGCGTGAAAGGGAATAGAACGATCGTCGATGACGTACGTACGAGCTCTATTTGGGACTAGTATTGATATATCCATAATTTATAGCAGATAATTATAATTAAATGTTTATTATTACCAATCACTTTTGCAGGCTTATAAACGTTGGACTAAAGAAGTCAAATTAATTCTTAATTATGTACCATGATCTTTTGTTTCTTATGAATCAGCAAAAACTTTCGTACTATGAGTTCTAGCTTCATGAAATTTACCGAGATTTTTTCTGAAATTTCTATTTCAACGCAACTTTTACGAGCACCAACGTCCTTTCTACCACAAGCTATGCAGTTTTGAGATAGATATCCTTTTAAGTTTTATAAAAACAAGAAAAGTTATATTAACCATTTATTGGATAACCAAAACCTTTGCCATAAGTCACCCCAAGTGGTTTCATCGGGTGAGGTGTGTTCAAGATGCGCCTGCCAACCAGCTGCGTGGCGTGCCAGATCGGTAGAGGCTAGTTTGGGGCGACTCTTTGACCTTGCGCCGGAGGGATATATATACCTCACTCCTGTACACACTCATCCCTAGATTCCTACCCACCCCTCATACCTTTTTCCTTCCCCGAAACTTTCTTTCCTCTCCTTTAAAACACCCTCCACATAGCATCCCCAAAGATAGGCCGCGAGGAAAATTATTTTCCTCAGGGCTTCCTGTATATTGCATAATGCTTGAATAAGAAAAACTTCTGAAAACCGCTCAATATAAATTGAATGAAAATATGAGCCCCACCGATTTAAAAGTTAAAAAAATTTAAAAACTCTTTTCAAAAAGCTCGTGGAAAAAGAAGTCGGGGATGCCCAAGCAAAACATCACTAACTTGAGTTTCATGTTTATGGTTCTTATCGATGGCAAGAATATTAATAAAATAATAATGCATAACTTTTTTGTTCTCCTGAAAGGTTCTATTTTTCGACGTTCGCATCGGTCATCCCAACATAGAATTTATCAGCAAATATTGCATCACCACAAACTAAATATTTGTGGAACCAAAGCCAATATAATATTCCAACAGTGAAAATTAGGGTGACCACAAAGTATGTGCCTCAAATTTCTATATTGGAAACACCGGCGGCTGTGGTCGGTGGTCTTCACGCTTAACAGTTGTATTCACAGCGGTTCAGACCACCCAGTACAACTATAAATATTGTGATTTTTAAATCCATATGGAATACTGAAAAAAAAATCAAGGAGGTTAAAACAAATGTGCATTTCAAGTATTGGAATCATCAGTAAGGACGGGTTGTTTCACAAAATTTGATAAATTCATCAAATTTATAAGTGTATTTTCAAGTTCCGTGAAGATTCTATTCAAGTTATTTTTTATTAAACATTATAGGACAGTTATTTCACAAACTTGAAAGTCAACTTTGAAAATGAATGAATTATTTGAATTCTATGAAACAACGCGTCCTAAGTATGCATCATGAACCCATTCGTAAATATTGAGGTGAATAGGAATTTGAAGGATTTTAGAACGCAGTCATTTTCAATAATAATTTATTTCTGCTGACAATGGTCACACTTAACTGAAAAAAATGTAATAAAAGTTAACTTCTTAACTAAGATAAAGGGAAAATTAGACCTTAAAACAAGTGTATTGGTCTACTGCAACACTGTAGCATACCATCTGAATTACACCACACGTGTAATTTATCTGAGCGATAAAACACAAGTTAAAAGAATAGAAATAATTTAGAACAGAGGCATGAGGTCTGTATTGTGCTGTAGTAGATATACTAGGATAAAAACAATGTAACGCCATCAATATTCTGTGTTTCGGGCCACGTCTGGTCTATTTTTTTTATTTTTTATTTAATACAATATTTTTTACATTTTAAGTTTTCCAGTAATGTAGGCCTCACTGGGTGGCTTGCCCGTGCTGAGGCCTTCATTTTAAAATATGAAAATATAATCTACATAATACATTTAAAGAGAAAATAATACATTTAAAATTAAAAATACATAATACATAATAATATATTTAAAATTAAAAAAATAATACATTGAAAATAATCTTGTGTGTTTGTGAGTGATGTGTGTTTATATTGGTTTTGTGTGTTACGTGTAGGTTTTATTTTTATTTTATGCTATGACATTTTGGTAATATTGTCTTTTTTGTTCTTTAATCCATTTTGTAATTTTGTGTGTGAATTTATTTTTATTTTCCTCAATTTTAATTTCAAGTTTTACACTGTTGAAAGCTTTTATAGCATGGTATTGGTAGTATCTTTGTCCAAAGCTTGAATTTATATTCGGAGTTTTTATGTTTTCTTTGTTTATAATACCCTAGTATTTATTTATAAGCTAAAACCAGATTATTTGTCAAAAGTGTTAGTACATGGCTAATCTACTAGACGCTGCAATGATTTTAAGCTTTCTAAGATAAATTTATCGGCAACACCGAACAATATTTATTAAAAAGGTTGTAAAACATTCAATGAACTCCTTTTAAATGTTAACGAAGCTACATACAAGTCGTGTGTTTTCCCAATGTTGTTAAGTCCAAATATTATTATGTAGCTAATAGAATATTATTATAGTCGTTTTAGAAAAGATATACAATTATATAATACGGCATTATAGGCTGGGGCGGTACATATAAAAATCAAACACAAACAATTTACACATCACAAAAACTAATAATAAAAACTATATTAAAAAAACCCTATTCATATTCGTCCGAATTTTTATTCAAACAATTTAATGTCAGAAAATTATGTGACGTCATCAATTAATAAGGTGCGATTAATGTAATTGAATAATCACACGTATTCGAAGAAATTTTGATAATGAACACAAATTTTATCATTCCATCATAAAAATAATCGGATTATCGGAATATCTTATTTGCATAAAATTGTTCTGAGATAACTGGATATACCTGACTGTTATGGGTACAATATTAATTTGGTGTTGCTTTATTGAGGAAAACGAATCATTTATTATGATAATCAAAAGTTTTATTTTCGCCTCTTGTGTGTTTAGGTGTGAGGAACATGGCGTAACGTTTTTGTTCTTATAAAACAAAGAACAAAAATTTCGTTTTAGTTCTTGAGTGAAAAACAACTATTAGTTCCCGGTTAGTACTAAAAATCAGTAAATTTATGAAGCAATTGCTTCGCAAAACTCAACAACTTCCCAACGGTTAAAAGGTATTTTAGTCAAAGAAAAAAATATTAGTAATTCAAAACAGAGCTCTCACAATGTTTATTCAATACGTAACTAAAATTATTCAATAATTATTTGCATCCTTACTAATAAATCATTTTAAAAAACTTCCCAACCGTTAAAAGGTATTTTGGTCAAAGAAAAAAAATAGTTATTGAATGCAATGCAATGCAATTAAAATGCCTTTTAACGGTTGGGAAGTTTTTTAAAAATTATTTATTAGTATGAATGCAAATAATTATTGAATAATTTAGCTACAAATATGATGAACTATAAATAGGTACCTATACATACTACATAATATGTATATACAAAAAACAGTTGCAACTCTGTTTACACATTTTTAAATCAAACTTTAAAATAAGTGGGTTCCCTGATATCTGTAAATATCGTATTGGTTCTTTTGTTACTCACCCGAAGAGATAGGTTCACCGAAAGAAGTATACCGTGGGCGTGTCCTTGTGCCCGAATTAAGAACAATTTTCTATTATTTTTTTCGAAATTGAACAAAAATAATCAAATATCGAAAAAAATATTTAAAGGTCGCTCTACAGTTCTCACAGCAACGGCAGGCCGACTGTGCGGCGATGAGACGGCGATGGCAACGACATTCGTGTGAGGGAGATGTATGATAATGATTACTTTTGTCATTCGGGGGAAGCAGACGGACTTAAATAATTTTCTAATTTTTAAAAATTCTTTCAAACTCTATTACGAAGTATGTAAGAAAGAACTGCAGCGTCATTGTGACAAAGAACGTATGTTTTATGTTGTATTTCTGCCGTTGTCCGCCTATTCAAAAATTCATTGAAGAAAAATAATTCTAGTGTGCACAACTTTGCAGTCTTTGTGGACTGTGAGCCACTGGACTGGGGAATAATGCTGGGGAATAAAAACGGTGCTTGAAATGGATTTAGTCATGTTTGGTGATCAGATCTGAATAGCCAGACACTTCCCCACCTTCTCTTCCCATCTCCTTCCCCTCCCTTATTCGTTTAGTCTCACATCATACCCCAATTTGGAATGCCATAGTCTCATTGGATCGATGCGGTTGGTAGCTGTTGGAACAAGCAGTTGCGGTATTCACATAAAAAAATAATAATAACCAACCGCGTTATTAATGTGGTAACCTATAATTATCACAATTACTAATAATACACAGCTACATTGCTTAATACAATAATGCTTAAAAACAACCAACTTATAATTATGATAATTTAGTTATTATGACTAACCGTATTAATGTGGCGAGCATGCAAAAAATCATCACTTGTTTCTCCACTGCACACGTCCCTAAGACGTATCCTTTTTTGCACTAGTTTAACGACCACATCACTAGAACTGTCTCCATTGACTTTATTTAGAGTGGAACTCGCACCGCTAAAAGGACACGTGCGAATGGCAGACTCCATCTCACAGATCAAAAAAACGCACTGAGATAATAATATTTTCTTAACCGACGAACTCTGTTAACTGATGTAGTGAAACTTTACTTCGTATTGAAAATGACTTCTCTTAACCGGCGATCTCTGTGAACTGAGATGTCAGTTTCCCTGTTTGTAGAATATATGTTTTTTAAGTAATGTCCTACGTGACTAAATACCTGTTTTATGGTCAATAAAACCTCTAGTTGACTGACTACACATGAAAGAGATGTCAATAGTGTTTGTCGTATTGAAAGGGGTTTACCTCGTCTCCGGCGTGACTCCACGGAAAGTACTCAGAAATGTGTTTTCCCTTCCCGCGGTTTTCAATTGGATTTGTCCAATAACTCGCACGTATGTCAAATTTGGTTTGAAGGAACAAATCCAGTTTTTGTTTGATAAAAAGGTAAAAGATAACATTGCTGCATTCATAAATAACCACAATACGCCGTTTTCCTTATTCTGTTAAGAAGAACGGCTGCGCGGCCTTTATCATATAAAACTTAAATTTGGATTTCAGGTCAAAATACTCAAATCAATACTTAAATCAAAAATGAAGGCAAACATCCAGTGGATGTGCTAATTTCTTTATTTGTGTTTTAAATTATAAAATATAGATCATTAAAGATTTCTACTTCGAATATTTTTTATTAGTTAATAATAACTATTGAAAAAAACCTTTCCTAATCTACTGTTAAAACATAATGAAAAAATTTAATAAAAATAAAACAAACTAAAAAATTGTTTTTTTGGGCTAAAATTTCAAATACTGCAAATTTCGCAAAATTCGGTCGTGTGTAATTTACATCAAAATGATGTACTACGGAATTAAATATATTCAAAAGGCCTACAGAAAAGTGGGTGGTGGTATATGTCCATCTCCTAAGGATAAAAATATTGAATATTCATCCTAAACTTGTGAGAAAGTTGATAGATGTCACTATATATTATTATAGAATATTTATTTTCCCATTCAAATAATTCAACTTTTTAACCTGAAAACTACCTTAAACATTTGAATTTCGAAAAAAAAATCATGTAGTAATACTTCCCTGAAGTGAGCGCACTTTACCCCCGGACACCCTGTATACTTATGTATTCGTTGCAACTTCACTGCACCACTCACAATATAATTCTCAGTTCTCTTAATATTTTTTATAATGCTTCTTTTTGGTGGATTCCCAAAGAAAGATTTATTCAAGCAAATTTCTGAGAAATGTAATTATACCTTTCTGTGAGATATTTGACTAGCAATGTTTAATTTCTATCTGAATGATTATTTGAAGATAAATCCCACATAATAATTACGAATTCAAGATGAATATTAACAACGTAAACAATTTTTTTTATACCGATATTATTTATCTTCTTAAAACATAGTCCGTGTACATTTTACATATTAGGTTTTAATGACTTGCCATTTTAATTCTGTGACATAAGAAAAATGTTATAATTACATTGAAAACCTTGGATGAAGTTTAACAAGTTTGCCGTAAAAAAAATTGTCATAAAAAAAACAACGTATGTAATTAGGGACAAATTTACAAAATTTCGTTTGAAACCATAAATATTAAAGAATAGGCTGTAATAATAACATTGCGCGTACTTGACGGGCTCCGTGGTCGAGCGGTAAGTTCTTCGAATCTGAATCCGGTTGTCGTGGGTACGAATCTGAATCCGGTTGTCGTGGGTACGAATTTGAATCCGATTGTCGTGGGTACGAATCTGAATCCGGTTGTCGTGGGTACGAATCTGAATCCGGTTGTCGTGGGTACGAATCTGAATCCGGTTGTCGAGGGTACGAATCCCGGCATACGCAAGAAAGAAAGAAAAGCTTATTTTATAGATGCTTATTTTAAAGAATTTTACTAAAAACTTATTAGTAAGGCCCAGAGTGTAAACATGCAGCACATAGTGAAATAAAAATATATTATTATTATTATTATAGTATATTTACGACACCTTTCAGAGTGGTGGATACTCTCTGCACCGCCCTAGCAACCACCGTTCAAAATTCAAAACGTTGCTTGAAATGGCTTTAGCCATGTTTGGTGACCGGATCTGAAAATCCAGGTACTTACCCACCCACCTCCTCTCCGTCGCATTTGCCTCCCCATTCGTTTATGGAAATAGCATAGTCTCACTGACCCGGGTTAGCAGAGAGCAGTTAATACCGCAATAACAATAAATGGATATTTTGCATAGCGCCTTTTTGTGAAAAATCATCTCAAGTTGGGACCCATGTGCTGTATTCACGTAAAAATACTTTATTTGTATCCGTTTCTGTGTTTTAAATGTCAAAGACAGTGGGACTTCGAAATGCTCAATTTGATAATAAATCACTGAACATAGGTTAAACAATAGAATAAAGTATAAAACTACAAATGCCTTCCTTACAGATTTAAATAGAAACAAATATCGCCAGTGACTTAGTACCTTTTGGTTCTAAACCATTTAGCTCGCGCTCTGTCTCTCTTACACTTGCCTGACATCTTATGTCGCCATCCCATTTGAATTTCATAATCATTGTGAAACAGATTTGTATTGGAAATTCAAGGCCCTATTGGCCTTAAATTGGTTCCCGAAACACGACAACTTGGCATTTTTTATGTTCCTCTTTATTATTTAGCTTAAATCGTTTTTTTTATGTTTGCCCTCTCCGTGCTTTAACCTGTGACCCTTTGGCTCATACCAGGGAACTAACTCGTCCATGGAGGTTGGCAAAACGATTTTACACATTGCGAAATAAGAATTATCTTTTAAGAAAATTTCACAAAAAAATCTTACCAATTAAAAAATAATGTGGGTATACTACAAAGCCACTTTTAAAAATACCAAAAGTTCGCTGCACGATTTCGTTCAGTGTACAATTACCAAGAAATACGCAATGTTTTCAAGATTTTTGCGAGAATCGGATTGTATTTGTGATGGACACATCAGAAGTTAAGCAGTGCATTTTGTTCAGTGTACATGTGTACAATTACCAAGACATACGCAATCTTTTCAAGAGCTTTGGGAATATCGGATTGTGTGTTTGTGATTGACATATCAGAAGTTAAACATTACATTTTAATAGAAGTTTTAGATATTACGATGACCTACCAGCTTAAATTTTGCATGAGCAGAGTTCTAATCAACTTGCTTTACTTATGAAGTATTCTAAAAATTTCTAAAAGGGTTCCATGATAATAACTCAACACAATAAAAATTCAACACACCTTTTAAAGGTGTTTTGAATTGTCATTTTGATGAGTTATCTGGTCACCTTCTAAGAGATGGTGTAACAATAGGTGTAGCCAAATATTTATACTGTTTTTTTAAATATTAATATTTAAATATTTGAAACACGGATTTCTATTTGAGAGCCTAAAATCTTGATTCCGGAATTGAATAATTCGTACTGTCAATTTTTTTATGGAAAACTCAAAACAACATCTTGATATTTCATTGTATTTAAAGTGCCTTCTAAAGTAATCTCTTATTTAGAAAATCGGAAGCGAGCACTCCTAAATACTTTTAAACGGACGTTGAAACGAGGAAGAAAAGACTTACGCTAAGAAATAATTCTGTCGTTTGTACAAATATAAAAAATCATTACTGTAAGAATTTATTAGTTTTCCAGTTTATTTTTTAAAGCGAAACCAAGAAAGCAAAATCATGTGGTTTTAGAATGAAAATTTAATAGTCAAGAAATATTTTAGTTGCTTTATTTAAATACTGCGAGTAGAACACAACTTTGTCTTTGAAATAATTAAGCAATGTTTGTTTTTAAGTTCATAAAAAAATAAAGTATCAGGCATATAAAAACTGCTTTAAAGTTAAACATCTCCTACTTAGGAACCCCTTGTCGTTTATGATTTTATTGTATAAAGTGGCAAATTAAGTTCTTTTAAATATGTGTGCCTGATCTCCGCAAAGTAAAATATAGTAGCTTAATAGTGATTTATTTTTGGGGTTTTATGTCGTGTTGTTCTACCTCCTAATTAAACAAACATTTCAGACAGCATTAAACTATTCATCATCAGGGTCTAATAACATCGTTTACAAATCTGCCCTGATGGTGGACACAGCATTGCTGTCAGATGCGTTGGCTACAAAAGGGGGATGCGCAACACGGCATAATACCCCAAAATAAATCACTATAATACTTTTGGCCGTGAAAATAATAATAAATCAAAATGGGTGGCTGGCAGAAAGCAGGAATTTAAACCTTATCGCCATTTACATAAGAAGTGTTATTGTTAGCGGCCCGATTCCGAATGTAATCCGACGTGGTGCGTCACCTTAAAGTCAATCTTGGGTTATCGCTAAATGGTATAAAATAAAATAAATAATCTGTCTCTTTATGCGTTTAGTTCTTCTAAACTACTCAAAGGATTTTGATAGAATTTTCACCATCACAAATTTCCGGAAGGTTTATATATATATATATATATAAAACATACATATTATACTCATAGAAAGTAGAGAAAAGTCGATGTTTTGTAATCAAGTCGTAAAAAAAATGTTTTCGGGCGCTTATATTGCTAACGCTGGCTAAACCTTACTCAATACATTAAAATAATATTCTACGGAATTGTATATCTTGAAAAGGCCTACAGAAAAGTTCAAGAGACACACTACAAGATATTTTCACTACCAATATTATTGCTCTAAGTTCAGTAACTTGGATCGTACATATCTAAACCCCTGGGTTATCGTGGTAACCTTCAGACCTGTGAATATTTAACAAATTATTAAAATTTAACAAATTATTAAAATTTAACAAATTATTAAAATTTAACAAATTATTAAAATTTAACAAATTATTAAAATTTAACAAATTATTAAAATTTAACAAATTATTAAAATTTAACAAATTATTAAAATTTTACAAATTATTAAAATTTAACAAATTATTAAAATTTAACAAATTATTAAAATTTTACAAATTATTAAAATTTAACAAATTATTAAAATTTAACAAATTATTAAAATTTTACAAATTATTAAAATTTAACAAATTATTAAAATTTAACAAATTATTAAAATTTAACAAATTATTAAAATTAAACAAATTATTAAAATTTAACAAATTATTAAAATTTAACAAATTATTAGTCTGAAATATCCATACAAATTGAAAATATCTCCCGAGTACAAATAAATGCCGCCGACGGAAAATGAACCCTTACCTTCTGATGTCCGGTCAGGTGCTCTGGACCACTGAGCTACGTCGGCTTATTCCCATATGTACTAGTACTAATTCAATATGTACTAGTACTTCAATCAACAATTACTGCTTTTTATATTTTTTCCCCTGTAAATTATTGCTTATAATAATTTGTTATCCTTTGTGCTATGCATAAAAAGCCTTGTCTTATAAACATTAGTTTAACATTAAAAAATAAATGAATATTTAATATGCACGGTATCCAGAAACCGTTTACCGCTTGTTATTCACAATAATTATTATTTAAAGAATTTGAAAATAAGTACCTACTTTTTCGGCTTACAATTATATCAGTATGTTATATTTTGCATCATACATTATTTTATATACTGTGTGCTGAACATAAAAAACTGTTTATTCTTGTTGATTTACATGATTTTTTTTTAAATATTATACATACAGCCAGTGAGACTATGGTATCCCAATGATGCTGAAAGTATTGAGGAGGGGAAGGAGATATGAAAGAGGAAGGTGGTGGAGTACTTGGCTATTCAGATTGGGTCACCAAACATAGCTAAAGCCATTTCAAGAAACGTTTAATTTATTAATGGTAGTCTTCCTCCAGGGCGATACTGAGAGTATATTTCACTCTGGAACGTGTCGTAAGTAAACTACATATTTTATTTTAAATTAATAAATTGTGAAATAACATAAATAAAATTGGGCACGCCGGGATTTGAATCCGCGACCTTTGGATTGCTTGTCGAGAGCCTTACCCCTTGACCACGGAGGTCGTGAAATGCAAAGATGTAATATATTATAATATCAACGAGTGTCGTAAATACGGACATGAGTGTGATGGTCAAGCGAACCGAAATATAATGGATCATATAAAAATGTTTTCATGTATAATTTTTTTTTAATTTTGTGGTATTTCAGGAAACATAATTATTGCATTTTGTTTATTTTATTAATATCCACTGTATAAATATACCATACACCAACATTTCTTGTCACAGTATTATCAAATTTTAGAAATAATTCAAACAAAAAATAACAAGTAACTCTGGCATCTGATCGTAAAATGACGACAGAAAGTATTAAATTAATACAAGCTCTAGAAGGAGATACAAATACATATAAAATATAATAAAGGTATAAGTAGATATAGTTTTAATGAATATTGATTTAAAATATATGATATTATAGTCTTATTGTACCTACCTTCCGTGTAGTTAAACAGATCCGCCACTTATGCGTATCTTGTAGTTTATAAATCACATTAAATGCTAATTTCAGACAAGTTAAATCAGTTTCAGCCCTAGATCAATTTACCCAACTCCCATATTGAATTGACTGGGAAGCTGCGTACGTTATTTCTCATCGTGTTTTGAAAAATCGGATTATTGATTCCGCAATGTAAACTTATTATAATGGCCAGAGAAAGGTATTGTCCACCTAGACAACATAATGCGAAGGTAGATACTGATTTAATTTTTTAAATCTTAATCAATGTTTTTTTTAAACTGTTACTATTTAGGGCATACTGTAAGCACCAAGAAGTGTGATAACTAATTTCAGTCGTATAATGGAAATTGGATTTAAAAAAAAATCATTCTGTCATTTTCAAAATTGTAATTGATTGTGTCGAGAATTCAGAAAAAAGATTAAGTGCCTACCTATATTACAATATTTTAACATAAAATTATTTTGATTGTCATTTCAAAATTAGAATTGATGTTTTAAGAGTTCAGACTTTCCCGTGATTTTTCACGAGTTTTTGTATATTGTTTCTTCGCATGGCATTATTGTTTACATTTCAATTTTCAACTTTACAAGGACAAGCCTGTATCCTGTGTTTAGGCTAATAATTTTATAAAATATTAAAGTGAACGCAAAATAATATATTGAAAGAATAAAATTGTTATATTATTGTTTCTTCCAAATAATGGATACCTACTAAACATAAGGAAGCTAATTAATTAAAATGTAGTAAACATGTAGGGTGACCATGTGTTGATATATGATTTGAAATAACACATTTTGCTATTAATTTAAAAAGTATAAAGATGACAAGTTAAAAAAAATGTTATATATTATGCTATTTACTCACAAAGGACAAGGATGAAAATGTATGTATATGTGAAACGTATTATACCATTAATTTAAAAAGGATAAAGACAAAAAAGAAATGTTGGCAATCCTCGGCTAACATAGATAATAATATGATGTAAGACTTTTGACTCCCAGGCAGGCTAATGGAATTGAATGTCTACTCAAGAAAGCACTTCTCTATTTGAAAATATTTTATCAAATTCACAAAAACGCTCAATACACATATCTATCGGTTTATCTCTACAGTAACCGTCAGTAAACGAAGTTTCACTGCAAGAAATAGTATATATATTTTAATTTGTTGATATAGTTGAGAACGTTGAATACTTGGAGTGACTTTGCGTGCTTGGGAATTATGTATTTGACAAACGGGAAGACTGATAAAGACAGTGATACAAGGATGAATGCAGGAAATTAAATTAATGTTGGACTAAATACTGAATGCAGTAGTCGCTATCAAAAAGTTGTCAAAGGATGAGAGATTAGCCGTCAACAACGAAGGTCTGATACCAAGCATGTTGTACTCTATGGAGGCATGAAACAGGCTGCGGAAGGACGAAAGTCAATTGAATAAAGTAGAAAAAAGGTCCCTAATTCGTGTGCCCGTTGTGCATTTTGAATGAGAAGTTCCGGAAAGCATGCAATATTCTTCCCTGCGTAAGCATTATTAATGATTATAAACAAGATTAAGAAAATAATATTGAGATTGATCCGATATGTTCAGCGGTTAGAAGGAGTCGGAGACGCCCCGGGAAGATGTTGTTAGATAGTGTGAATTTATTCAATTTGTGAGACACCAGAAACTTTAATAATGTGAGGTTGGATAAGGTAAATCTAAAAAGTTTCTTGTGCTAAAGGTGGCTAAATGTAAGAGTTTTATAATGCATTAAAACTAATAAATACGAGAGGAAGAGGAATATAGAATACGGATAGGATATGCTCCCGATGTTGTCATGTGAAGAATTAAAATAACAGAAGAACATACAGGGACGTACTTTAATTATTAACGAGTAATTATTTGGAGTAAAAAATAATACTAATAAAATTTTGATCTCCGGTGACATTATTGATGTATTTTTTCAGCTTGTAGAAGGTATTAAACAGTTAGAGTCGGGGTGAGGGTTTGGGCGGTTACTCGGCTGAGTGATCAGTGATGATATATGAAAAAAAAAGTTTGGTATTGAAGAAAAAAAATAAGAAAACTTATATATAATAATTGACAATTAAGAACCTACATATATACATTATGCACATAAAATCAAAATAATGTACTATTTCTGCATGTTCACAAAGGAAGTTTATGTGTGTAGGAAAGTAACAAATTAATGTATTTGAAAGCATTAACATTACCCAACATCAAAAAAAAATACAGTGTGTGGCAAGCCTACGCACGACGGAAGTGAAACTTTTAGTATTCTTCTCTCTCTCTTTTCATTTCATATTATTATTATTCAGAATGCTGTACATTATAATTTTAAAAAGCATAAATTTATTTATAGGCGTGTTGTTAACAAATGAACGTTTAACTAGATTCCTAATATTGACATATTTATAAGTAGCATGTGATAAAAAAAAATTAAAAGTTATAAAAATATGGGATTCGAACCCGGGTGCTGCATAACGAGTGTCGAACGCTCTGCCTTTAGACCGCGAGGAGAGGTATCTCGCGCGACGAGAACCGCGTATACAACGTGTACTCCTAAACAAATTTATGTAATTTTTTACTACATTATTACAAATCATGTAGATATCTTCTTATATGTATGCCTGACAAAGTCGCAGCACGAGAGCATTTTATCACTTTTCCTCGTATTAAAAAAATCACAAAGAGAAAAAAAAAATAGTTAAAGCGGGGATCGAACCTCGGTTCTTCACGACGACAGTCGGGCGCTCTGCCTCTAGACCGCGAAGCTGAGTTTGGAGAGTGACCTAAACTAGGTATATAATATTAGCTAGGCTCCTATAGCGAAATGATCACGGTTTTTCGTGACGGTCATGAGTCGGTTTTACTCCGGTCCACGAAAATGCATAACGCGCGTAAAGAAGTTTCACATCAAAAAGATTAACAACCAAAGGTTTCTTCATCAGAATACAATTGTATACTAAAAAAATTAAGACATATGAGAAAAGATAAATAAGCATTGACAAATAATAACCCATATACATTATGCATATAAGATCAAAACAATGTACTATTTCTGCATGTTCACTGACGTGAAATGTATGTAAGAAAGTAACAAATGAATGTATTTGAAAGCATTAACATTACCCAACAGCAAAACGATTAAAAGTGAAATGAGAGGAAAGACTGAAGAGCCATCAGAACTCCGCGAAGTGCGTGGGTTTGGCCAGAATTGATTCGAGTATTCCCTCATTGTCGATGAGTGTCCATCCGGAGTCTGGAGTCGTAATGAAAAATCGCACGGCTTCTGTTACCCTCGCCGCTAGGGACCGCTTTGGGAGCAATTTCACGTTACTTTGCATAAACCTATTTGCTATTTTTTTTAGAAAAATGTTACCATTTTTTATCTGCTGCTTTTGAGAGAGACACGCGTAATGGCAGGAGAAAAATTACAGCTCCGATACGCCTGTAGTTGCATACCCACGAAGTGATTTGTCTTCGTTTTTGTGTTTATATACGGCTTGGCCAGAGTTTCAACAATATGCTTACTAATTATATTTTTTTTATAACAAAATACCTTTTTTCTAAAAAAAAAACAGGTTTAAGAGTTCCACGGCTGTTCATATCACACAAATAAATTTTACACTATAGTTCAATGAATTATAGTGGCCTCAAACTACACATTCTTTGAATTGTGTGTATTGGTGCATAAAATCTATATATGTTCCATGAGTGTAAGGAGGATATATGACGGTATATGATAGTCGGGGACGCCCGAGGAAGACATGTCACGATCAAGTGAATCAGATACTCAAGTCGCTCCATGTCAAGAGTCAGAATAGTAGAAGAGTATGTATGAGACGATGTTTGAATGTGAATGAGGCAAGAAGTGTGTTCCAAGACCGAGTTGTTTAGCGATCAATCCTCTCTGCCTACCCCTGCGGAAAAACAGCGTGATGGTTAATTAGTTAGTTAAGTATACTCGTGGGAGATCCCACGCACTTTTATTATACTTAGGACTTCTACCTATCAGAACTCACAAATCAACAGAATGACTCAACTGCTTAACCATTCAGCATTGATTATCGACATTTTTAAAGTCACTTACTGACAGTTGAGCAACTATCTTTTGACGCATGTCACAAAATAGTAAAACTGCCTCCATGACCTTTTATACTTACATTTACCTCAAATTTTTAATCTTCTCCGTAATATATTGGTGCATAAACGTTTTGTGGAGAACACGGATAAATAAATTAATTAATATTTAAAAACTTCTGAGAGTGATGTCCTTGCCAAACGTAACTGAAAAACAGAATTTTATCTCGCTTAAGCTACTTGTTTTTACCAGCAAGAAAAGTACAAGTCCCAAGCAACCGTCAAATCAGAATAATGGAGAAGTTTTTATACAGGGTTTTCCAATAAGAGGTGTTATTTTGATATTCAATCATAAAAGATCAATGATTTCGTTACTTGTGTGGCACGTAGCGACGTTTTATTGAAAGTAAACATTGTCCATATCAATACCATCCAATTCCGGCCATAAAAAATCATTAATCATCTCTCGATAGCGCAATCCATTCACCGTAACTGTTGCTCCAGCCTCATTTTCGAAAAAGTAAGGTTCAATGACTCCGCCGGACCATAAACCGCACAAAACAGTCACACGTTGAGGAAAGAGAGGCTTTTCAACAATAACTCTTGGGTTTTCCGAGCCCCAGATGCGATAATTTTGTTAGCAAAGAAGCCACCTAGATGGAAATGGGCCTAATCACTCAAGATGATTTGCATTTGATTCACCCAAGTTAATTTTAATAATTTCAATGCGTTGTTGAAGCGTGTATCGTTCCATTTTTATTAATGGCGTAGTTTTTACTTGTCAAATGTCAAAAAATGATAGCTTCAAAGTAACATCTACCGAAATAGCGGGCTATTCAAAATAACACCTCTTATTGGAAAACCTTGTAGTTGTGTATTTGAAATGTTTTATAGCATGTTCTTTTGCGATACAGAAGTATACGATGTAGGTAGAAACCTACGTGCAAATTTAGAGCATGTTTTTGGTTTTTTAGTATTTGTTTGTTCGGAAATTACGCGTCGGCGGACGTGCGAAAGAAGGTGAATGATCGAATTCAACGGAAAACCAAACACTGTAATTCCGAGATTCATAATACACGGACCACATCTTCATTGGCTTTACCACAGATGAACCGTAAGATGCGGTCATAAGGCCTCCATTCCACACATCCTATTATAAGCTTCTGATGCCGGGAGTTTCGTGTGGTTCAAGACAACCACGATGGCTGCCGTACAGTCTGAGTGAGCTTATCAATATGTATATCGTATATCCATGCGGAATGATGAGTGTGTATTGATTGAATTAGGATATCACTGTAGATTAGCGGCGAGGTTGAATATATAAATGATATCATAAATCATAACCACACGTCATCAGTGTATTTAACAAATATATACCTACTTTCTTTACTAAACATGGAATCTAAGCAAGAATGATTTGATGAAAATTGCCATCAGAGCCAAGGAAAGAGTAAGTAACACTCTGTCGTACTAAAATATAAGACATTTTTACCACTATCATTTAGCTTCTGAGGACAAAGCAAAGATCGTAATCCAGACTTGAGGACAAAATGAATGAAATCACTTCCCAGTATTAAGTGGTCAGCGTGCTAGTGGGCCCAGCTCACCGCGGTATTGCCATCGTCCGGCGCCCATATGTCTCCCGTTATTGCGGACTTTAAAGCCTACTGCTGCGGCCTTAAAAAGTGAAATATCTCTCCTCTACCCGCGTGATTCATGCCTCGTGCGGGCGGAGGGATAGGGCAGAAGGGGCAGGGAGGGGCAGAGTGTTTGGGCGGCCCGGGTGGGCGCGTAGACAAGAGAAATATGCTTAATCAATCCAGAACTTTCCAAGTTCCGCCGAACTCCGTATTCACTGTACTCGGTGCAGGCCTCTTGTTCCCGCATGTAGTTGCCCGCGGCAATGCAGTATGAGAACATTCAAGTATTCGTGGTATAGTAGGTAAGTATTCCACTTTCCTAAAGTTCTCATCGCTACGAAAAACGCACATCGGAAATTCCCACGATTTCTCAAATTTATATATTACTACGAGTAGTGGATCCCCCGCATTTAAAATTTCTTTATAGTATAATAATAATATTTGAATGATTTGTATAGCGTCGTTTTATGCAAGGTCGCTGAACAAATATATTATACGTTTTTACAATTATCTATCTTATTACTAACTAAAGACTATTTATTTTATTTTTATTTTATTTTATTTTATTTATTTAAACGCCCAAAGGGCTTTTACCTATAATAATGTACATCTTTATTTTTTAGTTATACAGATTACATATAAAATTTTTTTTTTTTAAAATCAGTGTTAACAAAATACAGGTTACATAAAAAAATATCAGAGTTGACAAAATATGTTACATAAAATATAAGAAATTTAAAAATATAGGTATGGATAGAGTAAGTGAGACGAAAAATATAAAATCTGCCAAAATCCACAAAATCAACCATAATGATAATAAGAAAATATAACAATAGTTTACAAATTAGGTAAAAATAGTTCGCACATACTCCGTTTAAAGTTGGCCAAGTTCAAATTATTGTCAAATACATTTATATTATTTAAGTATTTGTTACCAAGACTGTGTAAACGTTGTATTGGAGAGTGAAAACTATAGTTGGAATGAGATGTATGTATGTAAAATGTTGATATTTGCCTAGTTGTTCGTGTAGGTATGTGTAGATTTATTAAATGCGGGAGTTCACAACAATCGAATTTAGAGTTCAATAATTTTAATAAAAAGGTTAGGTCGTTTATTTTTCTTCTGTTTTCTAATGTCGGAATATTTAAATGATTCAATAATGACTGGTTATTTATGTGTTCTAAAGGGATGTTAAGTTTAAAATTGACGAAGCGTAGAAATTTTCTTTGAATTCTTTCAACATTATGAATATGTACATTGTAGAAGGGCGACCAAACTATGGAGTTATGTTCTATCAGGCTTCTAACAAGGGATATGTACAATAGTTTTATGATTTGTAAAGATTCAAAGTTTTTAATTGTTCTTAATATAAAACCTAATGTTTTCATACCCTTATTCACAGTTTGTTGAATGTGGGCCGTAAAGTCTAGTTTCTCATCCATTATTATGCCAAGATCTCGCATTTCCTTTACTCTTTCTAAATTTGTTTTATTTATTGAATAGCCAAAAAATTGTGATGTTTTTTTTCTGGAAAAGGTCAAAATTTTGCATTTTTCTACATTTAAATATAAATTGTTTTGTGAACACCAGTTATTTAGCATGTCTATATTAGATTGAAGAACTTGACAGTCGTTTAAGGAGGTTATTTCTTTATATAATTTAATATCGTCGGCGAATAGCAGTACATTGATATTTTTAAAGCAGTTGACTATGTCATTTATAAAAACAATAAATAAAATTGGGCCAAGATGACTACCTTGCGGTACGCCACTAGTGGCCAAAAATGGTTTAGATAAAAAAGATTTTATTTTAACAAGTAAAGTTCTACCAGATATGTAGCTACTTAACCAGCTTAACATATTTGCTCTGATTCCTATAGCATGAAGTTTTTGGATCAGTACTTTGTGAGACATTTTATCAAAGGCTTTCGAAAAATCAGTATATATACAGTCAACTTGTTTATTTTTAGAAAAAGACTCCAATATATAGTTTTGAAACAGTAGTAAATTTGTTGTAGTTGATCTACCTCTAATGAAGCCATGTTGTTTGTCATTTATTAACTTTGTTAGTGTGGGATATATTTCTTCCAAAACTAAAGATTCAAAGATTTTGGGTAATACAGATTGTATGCAAATTGGTCGATAGTTTGAAATGTCAGTCTCGTCACCTTTTTTTAAATATTGGAATAATATAGCTGGATTTCCAGTAGACGGGAAAATATCCAGAGGATAGTAGGTGGTTAAATAAAATGGTTAGTGGTTTAGACAATACGGAGGAGCACTGTTTTAGGAAAATTGGCGGGATGGTGTCCGGGCCTGCAGACTTGTTTATGTCTAAGGAACTTAATTTTTTTTTGCAAGATTCTTCGGTGATGTAGCAGTCTGTTAAATGTGTGGTTTTTTTGATTGTGTATGAAGGAATATTTTCTTCTAGTGTTTCATCATCATAAACATTTTTAAAGAAATCAGAAAAAAGATTTACAATGTCTTGCGTATTGTTGGCGTATTTGTCGTCCATGTGCATTTCTGGAGGATAGTCTGTGCTGTCGTTGTTCATTTTTTTAATAAATTTCCAGAGATTGTTCGAGTTTAAGGCTGTGTTCTCGATAGAATTTATATATGTTTTATAACAGATTTTAGAGAGATCTTTGCATTTTTTCCTACTTTCACTGAAATTTGTATAGTCGATTTTCCTCAGAGTTTTTTTGAATTTTTTATGAAGTATTTTTTTGTTGTTGTAGTGAGGCTATTAGTTCTGATGAGAAGTAAGTTGGATATGTATGTTTTTTAGGAGTAAATAGTGGTACATATGATTTGATAGTGGTGGAGAATATTGAATATAGATTTTCTAAGGAATCGTCAGTATTAACGTCAGACAAAAAAGACCAGTCAACATGCGAAAGATGAGAATTTATAGATTCAAAATCTGCTTTTTTGTAGTTGAGAGTTTTTTCAACGGGTTTCGGCTCGACGCCACATATATTTAACTTAATATAAAGAGGGAGGTGATGATTATCAACAGGTAACAGAGGATCATTACATTTCTCAATGAACAATTTAGGATAATTTGATATTGCTAGATCTAGTAAGCGATCATTTATGTTGTATATAAAGTTATGTTGTAAAAGATTTAAAAAATTTGTCATATCTAATATCTCACGTGCACGATCATTTTGACTTTCATTAACAATGAAACCACTATCACTTGTTTTCCATTTTAGGTTAGGGAGGTTGTAATCCCCGAGAATAATAATTTTAGAGTTAGGGTATTTGTAGAGTAGATTTTCAACGTCTTCGCTGTGGCTTCGATAGTTTCCGGCATCAGATAGTGGCGGTGTGTATAAAGTTGCAATTATTATCTTTTCTACAGTGGTATCAATTTGTACATATAGTTGTTCGAGTGTATTATTTTTTGTTTTGAGTTTTCTTGACATCAATTTCTTCTTTATTGCAATTAGTACTCCGCCTCCCCTTGTTTTGGAACTGGATTTAGAGTTTCTATCGCAGCGAAAAATTTTGTAGTTGTTAAGTCCGAGCTCTGTGGATTTTATTTCCGAGTCGAGCCAAGTTTCTGTCAGCACATATACGTCGTAATGGTGTAGCGATATTGTAGAACGTAGTTCATTTAATTTGGTGCGTAGTTCCCGCGCGTTCTGGTAGTATATCTTGAGTTTGCATCGTTTTTTGGCGGTGTTTGCACTATTTTAGGGTTTCCGTTTACATATTTTATAGTAATATCATTTTCGCCATTTGACTTTCGTTTTTCCAGTTCTTCTCTTAGATTTTTTAGATGTTTTTGTTGAAAAATTGTAGCATCGGGGTATATCCTTGTGTTGTTTTTTAAAAGATGACATTTACTTAGTAATGTTCTGGATGTTGTGGAGTTATTGAATTCTATTTTAAGGGACCTTGGTTTTTCAACACTTGGTTTTCCAATGCGGTAAACGCGTAGCATATCACGGTTTGCGGTATCATCGAGAGCAGAGATTAAAACCGTTACCTTGTTTTTGTCATCTATTAATTTGTTGGCCGCAGTCGTTTCAGTGCTTTCGCGTATATTACAAAGAATGATGTTTTTAGCTCTTTCGCTACGCTCATTAATTTCAGAAATTACCTCGCAAATGTCGAGGTTGATTTGTGGGGCTGGGATATTTATTCCGATTTCCTTATAAGCCCGTAATTCACCCTCTAGACTAGCAGTTTTATTAGACACCGTTTGCGCCAATCTACCAATAGCTATTAAGAAATGACTTGTAATTGGGGTTAGTTTTGTTATTTGGTCTTTCGTGAACTTATTTGCTGGATCCGTTAAACAGGTATTAAATGCAGCCACAGCATTTTCTACATTTGTTATCAATGCTTCGACATCCATTATGGTAAAAATTGGATTGCAAGTAGAAAAAGGTTATTATTTTTATTTAATTATTTAACTGCAATGGTTTCACTCCCCTGAAAGTTGGTTTACTCCGAGTACCTATGTAATATTTCTATGAGTACTTATGTAGGTAATACACTGCGAGACAGTAAGTTTGACAAGGCAGGTAGCAATAATAATCTTCCAGATATTCGCACTGAGTCACTTTTAGTTATTATTTTGTTTTCACTTTTGACACTTTAAAATCACTTTTTTAAAAGATGTAAGACCAGTTACACTTGTGGGCAATTGAAGCCACGTTTTAATATACTTTTCGCTGCTTTTGAGTATAGAAATTCACTGGTTTTCTATTAATTTGTATAGAGCGAATATTTGATGTGCTCACCGTGTTGTTGTTGTTGTTAGTAGTTATTTGACTAGTCAAACTATTATCAATTTATGTCTAACAGATAGCATCCACCCGTTCGTTGATCACTAATACAAAGTTATATCTGCAATGCATTTGATTTATGAACGTGGTGCTAGAATGTACATATTTTATTATTATTATTTATTTATATTTTGTACAGGCATGTAAATAAATTATATAATGATATAATAATAATAATTGTTTATCAGAATGTAGGATGGTTTAGTGATCCCACATATCCCATAAAGCATATACCTACACTTAGATAATTGTTTATCAGAATGTAAGATGGTTTGGTGATCCCGCACATCTCATAAAGCATATACACTTAAAAAGTATGAATGTGCAAGAAAGGAAATAATTTACATTATTATATATCCGTTCAACAAAAAATACGTTAATGATCTATTGCATTTGAGAATAATTTACATAAATATAAACACATATTTTCTAATCTGCTCCTAACCATATACGTTATGAGGTTGAAGGTAGTGGGGAGGAGAAAGAGATGGGGAAGAGAAAGTTGGGAAAGTACCACCAGTCACGGCTAAAGTCATTTTAAGCAACCTTCCAATTCTGAACGGGAGTATCTTCCACTCTGGAGCGTGCCCCAAATATAATAAAGGTATATTATTTGTTATTAATTAATTATGATTCAAAAAAGAAAATTAATTAAAATTTACTTGAGCATGGGATTCGAACTCGTGACCTATGGATTCTATTAGAGCCTTACCCCTTGACCACTAAGGATTTTAAAATTTTGTTTATCTTTGCAATTCTCGTCGCATAAACTTGAAACCACAGGGGAATCCTCATTTTAAAATGAATTAGTTAATTTATCTTTTGTACAATGTACCTTCACCTAAACAAAATACTGTTTTAAAAATAATTCTAAGAAATACAGGTCATGAACGCATCCAATAAGTGAACTTGACCAATAAGAGGTATTTATCGAAAAATCACGTAGGCACATTGTGCACATATTGGCACAAGTGGTAATCCTGCAGGTGATTCATTAAATTGCGTATTAACAAGGAAATTTTATGACATTCAAACTTACAGACTCACGCTCTATACTTGTCTGATATTGACATTTAAAATTTGCGAAGTTTTAATAATATTTACATGTTCAATTCCATTGAATAATTCATAAGAATAACTTATAAATAGTTTCTCTGTCCGCGGCTATATGATGCATTAGTTATAACATGTATTATCTTTATTATCATATGTTCTCGTATTGCGTAAAATTGTACTACAGTGTGAATTTTTGTACTAAATTCTACAACAAAATGTGTTTTTTTACTGCGAAGTAAAAAAAAATATTTTTGGTTTGAAAAATTGAAAATATTTTAGATGCTTATTGATTACTGCGAGTAAAACACTTTTGGCCTTTGAAATAATCAAGTATTTTTTTCGAGATTGTCCATAAAAAATGTTTAAATTTCTGTGAAAGCACTATTCATGGTTATTATTTCATCATGAGCCGTTGCAGTACTAGGATAATAACAGAACTTGAATATAATTTGCACAGAACTTGAAGATTAAGGATGAGTTGTTTCATAGAATTTGAACAATTCATCAAATTTCAACGTTCATTTTCGGTTTCTGTGAATGTCCTATTCAAGTTCTGTTTTTATATCATTATAGGTCAGTTACTTAACTGAATTGAAATAATAACAGAACTTGAAAATTAACTTTTAAATTTGAATAATTGTTCGAATTCTCCGAAACAACGCATAATAACTACGGAATTTTTATGAATTATTCAAATTCCGTGAAACAATCCATTTTAATTTTTTTGCACGTAGGTACCTATTTGAAGGTATCTCTCTTTTTGAAAGAGTACTATCCAGTAGTTCCTAAAAATCGTCTTTGGATTACGCGTTTCCCAGCTATTATTCCTTTTATAACAGGTTGAGAATAACTGGATTTAAACGCTTATTATATATATTAATTTATTTAATATGACAAATAATCTCATTTTATGTTGCATCTTGTATTTGCATGTCTCAATAGCGCAGCATTTAAAATATTGAACTTTGTACGTCGTACATTCACCAACTTGTGTTTGTATATTTAAAAAAAACATAACAAACTTTTCAGGCAGAATATTGCATTTTCCTAAAATAATTGCACTATGGCATGCTGAACCAAACACGAAAACTCCATTCTTCTGTCCGTTTATTTTCAGCTAAAACTAAATGAATCCGGAGAGATTGCTCCACGCGAATGTTAAAACATCGGGTATCTAGCAGAATTTCACAAACTCTGAAGGTAATAAACAAAATGTATTGCCGAGAGCGCGATTAAATTCACGTTTTTCATTTGAAACTGTTTTTCACCACCGATGCCTAAACTATGGCCCAAATTAAAAGTACCCAAGAAATAGACAAATGTTGTAATGAAGGAAGCAAATTCAACCTTTTTAAAGAAAAAGAATATATTTTAGGTTCATCGATTTTATCGAGTTTAATTCAATTCAATTTATCCACGTTATTACACTTTTTATTCGCTCGAAGAATTAGATTAATTTTGCAAAGTGAAAGTGAATACCCGCCGCTGAAAAATTAATAGTGTTCTGTTCCGTCTTTTATTGGGTACTTACTCATCAACACGGAAATTGTACAAAAGTCTTTACTGATATTGGGAATGATTTTGTTAGGTTCCTACCTACCTATTTAATGGCAAGTATGATTTTGATCTTACGGGTGAAAGTATTTTAATGCGCCGAAATAGGAAAAAAATTAACCCCTCAAAAACAAAGTTTATTCCTGTCATATATCTATTTTTCTTAATAGATATTTTCTGTTATTTGGTTTGACTGATTGAACCTTCTTCCCCAGGAATTGACTCTTAACTGCTGTGAGCTATAAAAATGTATTTTAATACTTAAGAAAAAAGAAAAATATATTTTTTAGTTTGACTGCGGATTGAACCTTCCTTCCCTAAAAAGAGTGAAAACTGCTATCATTTAAGCCAAATACTGCCAAGATTTAAAAAAAAATATTTCAGAGAAATTCGTTTGTGTTTGTCATCGACAACGAGTCTATTATCTGATTTTCAGCTCGATCGGATGACAGGACAGTGTTTTCTATTTCAAAGATGTGCATTCATTTATTAGCGGAAACAAATCGAAATTCTATTAGATGTATTTAAAAAAAATTAAAACGCTTGGTTAATAACTTTATTTTAAATCGCAGATATGTCTTACGAAAATTGCTCCACTCGAACATCGTTAAAAAATTAACTATGATTAAGCTCGAGGGTGTCTTGTTTTTATATTGATGATGGAAATTATAGCAAAATATAATATAGGTATTAATAATTGGAAATTAGATTTTAACAATTCTTTCTTTTGTGTTTTCAATGTCCCTTTAGAGAGCTGCGGGTTTTCGACAAATTATGTTCTTGTTTATCTTGTAGAAAAAAAAAGTACATATACACAATCTATCTAAAAATTTAATTACACATATTCCATACAACATTGCTATGTTATTTTCATCATTTTGAATACCTGTCGCGTGTAAAGGAATGAGTAGGTATCTGTGCTAGAATTCAATGGAAAATAAAATAATTTTATCTGTGTTTGACATTGGTAGTTTTACAGCAATTTTCGGAAGCTATCTGCTTTCGAATATCAGAAAATTTATTTCGTAAATGGTCTTAACCGTGGTACAATAAATATGGTGGTCCTACCTCTACGATATTTTTATTCAATTTTCCGATTTATCAATAACAACCACATCAGGTCGAACCTATAAATTATTTCCCGAATAACGTTTTTTGGCATCCCTGTTAGCTGTGAGGATCACGGGAAGATTTATTTTAAAGGGTTAAAAAAAATCATGACACTTTTTTCAATTGCGAATAGCGCAAACTTTGTAAAACTTTGAAACCTTTAATGATTTTGCAGTGTCGTGGTGGCAGCTTAGGCAGTTGCTAAGGGATTCAAGTTTCGAACGTGATTATGGACAAAATAGTTAAAGAAATACAGTATTTTGGTATGCGGCTTTGATTCTCTCGATTTCTTTTCTTTTGTTTTAATATTTCGTTTTATATATATGTGAGATGTCCAGTAATTAGCGTTGCCTTGTGTTTTTGTGACTTTTAGTCAAAATTCATTAGAGGAAATTTTTAATTTAATTTTTTTCACCATCAATCGGTCTTTTTTTGTCTTCATCATTTTCCTTGAGAACTTATTGACTATTTTCAGTTGTTCGCAAGTAATGATAACAATATTTGCTGACATGAAACGGAGATTTTCTGATGTTATTCTAATCAAACTTTTGTCAGGCGTCATTAAGTAGAAAACTTTCAACAAAGAAAATCAGTTGAACGCCAGTCAGCCTAGTTTAAATGAAATATGAAGAATTTTGCCAAAATTTATTATATCGACAATATTTATGTATGCAAAATGCTACTTTTTGTTTATGCTTTATAAAGATTAAAAAATGTTTTATGTTATAAACATGGATTGTTAGTTATGTTCATGAGTTTATATTTATGAAAGAAATGTAGTAAAATAATTGTTTCGCTTCATGCTTACTTGACATCAATTCGCGTGTTTGCACGATAAAAGGAGGCAATTTTGTCATAGTAAAGTGAGAAGGTTTTTGCTTAGTTACACAAAGCAGGGGTATAAAGGTTTTCGTCAACTCGTTAATTCGAGGTGTGTGCCTCAGGGATGTAAGCGAGGCAGGAGTCAGCAAACTTAAAAAAAAATAATACTTGTGGCCTGTCATTGCTTGACAAAATATCTTCTGATATCTGTGTATTTCATGGGGAACTGTTTCTACCCACAAAAGGATGCATAGATGGTTTGGAAATGTAGAGCAGATGAACGAAGAATGTAGTGTAAGAGAACATATTACTACGCTGAAGTTAATAGAAGAGCAATTCGGAAACGCACGAAGAAGGCATGGCACTGTGGCGTCGAGAAGAATCAAGATTAATTCATTAATAATAAGCAGCTCGACGCTACTTAGGTACGTACTCGCAGTCGAAATCAAAACAGATCGACCTACGTACTACAAGCACCTACTTGTCTACCAGGTGATAATACGTCACCGGCCGTCTTTTCACATTACGAGAACTCGCCAGAAGGTTCGAGTCTACAGCCTAGGCATAATTCGAAACTTCGCGAAGGGGCCAGACCAAGCGAGTGGCTTCGATTTAGTTGCCATTTAACTACCTGCTGTTACCACCGGCCCAACAGTATAAATAAGCCCAACGCAGCGAGTCAGTCAGTCAGTCATCAATCTGCCGTCCCTGGACAAATCTCAACTAGTGATCACCCGCGCTCCTCTTACTAGCGCGAAGGACAACGTACCCGGCTTCGCCCGTACCATCATGGACTCCATCGGGACATCATCATAGCGCCTTGTCCAGATCGCCGTCCCTGGCAAGCGCTACTCGGATTACAAGCGCCCTGGTTCCAGTGTCTCTGACCAGCGCTTCTTCCACGCCACCATGACCACCACGAGGACACGCAGCATCCTCACTGGTCTACGCCGCTCCCGTTCAACTGCCTACAAGGTCCGCCGCACCTTCGGCCTCCGTCAGCACTGGAGTATTGATTCCCCAGATCGCCAGTGCCTGACCGCCATCGAGTCCCGGTCACCAGCGCCCGGCGTCGACTCACTGACCCGCGCTTGACCAGCACATCACCGCAGCGTCCGGAGAATACATCTGTCCTACGTCGTCTCCTCGTCACGGCAACTGACTCAATAAACACTGTGACCTTCACGACACCCCTTTTATTTCGTGCCTCACCTAGATCCCCAAAGCACGACCAAGCAAATCAAATACGTGAGTCGGGTCTTGTAAAAAGTCCGAATCATAGAGTCTGTATGAGACGATGTATGAATGTGAATGAAGCAGGGAGTGTGTACTAAAACCGAGTTTTTTGGTGGTCAATCCTCTCTGCCTACCTCTGCGGGGAAAAGGTGTGATGGTTAGTTAATTAGTTGAATATTACCAAACCTAATCATATTTTTTGTATTCCCTTGTTTCCGATTACTTCAATTTCAAAAGTTTTCAACCGACTCGACCTCGGAACATGGACTCCACCCAAACCTTCATAAACTCTGGTTATTCTGTTCAAAATTAAATTAATGGAGATTACAAAAAAATGGCACGATACGACCCACTATTACGGTATTTCTCCATTAGAGCAATCGACGTGGGACATTTTTTTCTAGATATTCTCATAGATTTTGTACTACGTGCCACATTTTCCATAAAATTATACTTTCAAAAATGCGCCGCATACAGATTTCAACGATATTTTCAAATGGGCTGCGTTTTAATTTTAAACTTTGACTTTCAGAGATCGATATATTCAACTTTACAGTCGGTGGCATGGCTAGTGGACATGAAAATCTATCAATTAAAAAAAACTAAAAAAGACAATAGATCCTGGGTTCGATTCCTAGTTGTGACCGTAATATTTTTATTTTTCTGTGTCTTGTTCTGTTTCATGTTTCGTTTAGATTTATCAGTATTATCTTCTTATTCAATGATAAACAAACTTTATTTGTTTGATAGTTCCTTTTTTGGCCGCCTGCAAAAACAAGTGTTTTCATTGTACAGGACATAAAAACAAATTACATATTAAAAAAATTACTTTTAATCAAGTTATGGCATATCATACGTCTCGTAAGAGGTTAAATTTACACCGCACACTTTTCATCTACATAAATTGAACTCGTATTACTACTTTACCATACCATTATTTTTATTATTATTATGAAAAATGGAATCAATGTGATATCTTATTTATGTTTTACAATATGGTTTCTTTAAGATATTTTCCACTATTCCCTAAAAACTTTTAAAAACAAATTAACCTTAATCACAAAGAATATTTTTTATTTGTAAATCTTAAGTGTCCTAAAATCTTTAACCTTATCCCTTAAAACCTAAAAACCGTGAGTCAACCCCATTCCTTTAAAAAACAAATTACGAAATGGATCCTTACACACGGAATACATTACAATTACAATACCCATTCATTCTACACTCTATCAATTTAATCACCTGTCAGACAAAACATAACATATAACCTTATTCCCTAACTAAGCGGTATAGTATGTAAATAAATAATTAGTCTGATATATTTACTAATAATTACTCAAATTATTAGTAAATGGATCTTATAATCTTCTTATATTTCTCTAACTTCTCCATTCTCTTCTTGCAACCCAAAATAGCTTTTCATCATTTTTCTTATTTTTCTTTTCCATATCATAGTAATGTATAGACTCTGTTCAAACTGTAAAATTCACCCGCCATGACACAGGGTCATCCCTAGCATGGAGGGTGAAATATCACAAAAACCATATGTACCCTCTAAGTCTTGTATTAATAAAATAAAAATAAAAAATATTGTTCGTCTATTCATTCAATTCATTTTTACCAATTTATTTAAATAACTACTTTCTTCTTAATCTGTAACCATAAAAAAATGTTAGTGAAACTTAACTGGTTTATCTTATATACAACTTAAATCCAAAATTAATTCACATGTACAACAACTGTCTGTTTTCTAAATAAACTAAAATAAATAAAATAAGTGAAACCTAATTTTTTACTGCATGCCTCTTTATAATACATCAATTTTTAAGCAGTATTTTAAGACCAACTGATTTGATTGACTGATTCAAATGGAATTTATGTGAGCTCGCATACCAGAATTTTCGCTCTTCTGATATAAGGACTTAAGGTTTAAGGGATGGTAAGGTACTCCCAAGGGTTGAGTGTCACGTGACTTGATGGCCAGAAGGGTTGTGTTATTGCAAGTGTGATTTGCGGGAGCGTAAAGCTATAATATGTTTTGCCAACACTCTTATCTCATTTCCTTTTCATTAAATAATTGAAACACAAATACACAGTAATTACCTACGAGTACACAAAACCCTTAACAGACATATTGTAGTGAACGTTTGTCTGAATGTATGAAACAGACATTAATGTTTGAAAGAGGTAGCATGATCATGCCGACTCGTATAAATGGGTATGTCTGCTTTAGTTTCATGTCTTTTTACCAGTAAGCATAAAAATAACTCCCACCCATTAAGCTTTTCTCAGTTAACTTGTGCCAATAGTGCGACAATAAACAGTAATTAGTGTAGGTACACCTACACCCTACTATTATTATACTAAGTCTATCCATCATGAATTACTCAGGTATTTATTTATTTATTTTTATATAAGTAGGTACATAAAACAGGCATGGTGCCCAAAAATTTACATACATGGATTTTTAAATACATAACAATAACAAAATGAATAAGCTAAATATGCAGAAGTAAATAACAAATAAGACTGGGTAAAAGGTAAATACAAATATGTTCATAAACGATTTGTTATTGTCACACCTGTACTGGTGAGACAATGATTAGGTAGGTACAATGTTGCTTCTCTTAAAATAAATGGCTTCATCACAATATCAGGTATGGTAGGAAGTGTCTAAATTAAGAAGTAGGTAAATAAAATTGTTAAATGTATGTAAATAAAAAAAAATATGATAAAGTAGATTTCCGTGACCTGTTTTGGTTTTTCCTTTCTACGTATATAATAAAAAATTATGGTGTACGGATTTTTTTTAATTTTATGAATATTTCCCAATAAATTACTTTTTAAAAACAAAAAGATTTGAGATTTCTAAATCCCATTTTTATAAAATATATTTTTGGAAAAATTTCATTTTTAGGCGTAGGTATTTTTTGGGTTTTTTAAAATCATTTTTAAGCAAAATTTAACAATGAAGCAGAAAATCTTTGAATATAATGCTGCAGCACTATAACAGCTCCCAACGTCATTTCCGTCTTGAGTCACGGAGCTTTAAATTTTCAATTTATCCATTCATTTTTGTTTAATATACAATACAAAAATTAAGTAAAAAAAATGCACAGGATATGTGCATTATTTGTATTAACTGGGAATTAAACACACTACTTATATAGTAAATTGAATATATGCGATGATTAAAACAGGCCGCTTTACTGTGTTATAAAGGTGCATTCCATTAGACTTTAATCAAATTTATTAGCTTTCGCATTTTATTAAAATTAATTGGATGTTCCCGTTAATAGGCCAAAACTGATGATTTGCCCGCCATAACACAGAAATAGTATCAGGATGAACGAAAAATATAATTTTTAATATTTTTGGTACTGCAAAATGTATATTTCAAACCCGAAACATTTTCTGTAAAAATTCCAGAGCCGGAAAAATGCTTCGCGATTATTCTATGAAAATTTTCCGTTTCGAATTCTCGGTGCATTACATCGTTTTTCTGACATAAAAATATCAACTAACGTAGGTATGTGATGTGTCCTGTGTTTTAAAATTACCAAATTATATTTATCAGAAGAATCTATTCTTGTTCAATTACGCCATAAAAACCTAAATATAACATATTTTGCAAATAAATAATTTTCAGTCTGTGTTTTAAAAAAATATTTATTTCTGTAGTAACAAAATGTTTTGATTCTCATCTTGGCAAGTCTAGTTATATTATGTTATTATTGAAGTGAAGTACCTAGTAAATAAATAAACCATTAAGATAAGAATTACAATTTAATTGCTAATCGATTGATATATGTGCATCGATTATATCTGAAATAACCATCAAATGCCTACAAATTAAATGACATCAAGGTTACCTTGAAATGCAAACATGTTTTTTTTTTACCTAGCCAACCAGTTATCGAATACAATAATAAATTATTGATCAAGATAAGTGAATATATCACCTTTGTGATTTGCAGGTATTTAATCATTGTGTTTATGGTAATTTTGTCATCTTGAATACTAGCTGTGATATTTATTACACATGTTTTAAACGGTTCCATGACTAAACAAATCAGTGATAAAACAGACGCTTTTGAAAAGTGATATAAAGTCATAAAAAATGTTTTTCACAGCGTGTTTTTTTTCGTCACTGTTCTGTTCGGTCCGGTTAATTTTAAAAAATGGGCCACTTGAATGCATTTTGTATCGTTTAAAAAAACATGTAAATAGATTTTTCGAAAATATTTCGATATAGTTTTTTCAATAATAAAATAAACAAAAACTTTTTTTTAGCTCGTGACGTCACTTTATGCAACGTCCAGTATACGATTATATTTTCTTTCATAAAATCCACACCGATTCGATTATTTACTTAATATAATAGGAACATTGAGACTTTGACTATTCGCGATTGACATCATCTTTTACTTCACTTGCCTATCCTTGCCTGCAAACGTTGTTTTAAAAAATTATAAATTTTAGTATAGACGGGTTATTTCGGAGAATTTGAACAATTCATCAAATTTCACAGTTAATTTTCAAGGACTGAAAATTCTATTCAAGTGCTATTATTATTTCAGTTCTGTGAATCAACTGACCCACATTTATATAATAACAGAACTTCAAAAGGATATTCACAAAACATGGAAAATAACTTTTAAATTTGACGAATTGTTCAAATTCTCTGAAACATCCCGTTCTAAGACTATGTTTTGATAAATGGTGGTAATTGTTTGGTCATGTTTGGCATAGCAATTTTTGCATAGCCATATTCCTTCTGACAGATTAATTTCTCATTTCTTTTAGTAATCTTTTTCCTGTGGTATTGAAGCAGAAGAATTTTTGCGCAAAGAAACTATATAATACCTTTAGTTATTTTTACGGTTCTTCCCAACGGTAGCTGATAAATTAATGCATAAACAAAACACAACATAGATTCCGCATACTGAAAGAATGTTGAGAGATATATGTTCTGACCTATAAAAGAAAAAAATTATCTGGTCTATGAAAAAACGATATGATTTAAGGAATTGAAATTTTCAAAAAATGGCCATGGTTTAAAAATACCACTAAAAATAGTCATATCAGTATGTCTTAGAATTTTTGCCCGAATCGAAAAAAATATTAAATAAATATGATGCAAGTGGCCCATTAACTTCGTGCAATAATTTAGTCACCGAAAGTCTGGGTATTGAGATTTTGATAAAGTATTACGTTTGATGGACATTGCAACAATTACCAAATGAATACATTCAAATATATAATTATTTGTCTTCAAAGACATACTTGGAAACATTAAAAATGTCTTTCTACAAACCATTCTCTAAAGTGGGACTATTATGAGTACTGAGCCTTGTCACATGACTTTTCCCAGTAAAACAACATATAAACAAGAAATGGATGAACGAAAACAAAATAATATAGATAGCATTATTACGGCAACATGAATAATCGTAATTCTTTTGGCTAAAAGTTACATAAAAATACAAGTACTTATTATGTGCATGTATTATAGTGAAAGGAAATACGTAATAGTATTTATGATGTAGTGACTCCATAACCAAATACTGATAAGGCCTTTGAAATAACGACGAATGGAGGAAAATCTATGATGAGGTTATTTCAAATAAAAATATGTCAAAAGAAGCGAGGTTACCATTCCACAATAGAGTGCTGATAGCTGAAAGCAACCCCCATGTATGATAGTAATGCATGGAACTGGCAGATGAATTATTACAAATAGACTAAATCCTATAGAAACGAGATCCCTTAGTCGATGTGTGATAAAACCTCGGATGCCGTTTTATATTTGTGGATATCCGGAAAGAATGCAGCGATGGTGTAAACGTAATAAACAAGATTAAGAAAGGGACGCTAAAATGGTTTTAATATTAAGAGCTGATTAATTAGGAAGCAATCTTCCCAACATACCTTCCATTGATATGTTTGTTGTAACTAACTCTATGTGACAAACGGAGTCAAGTTAGCCTCTCTGAAGCGTACTGTACAACTGACCCTGTACAAATAGCGAGTGCGCCCCACTGATGAATTTGGCAGCCACCTCTAGTCTGGAGCCCCAAAATACCTGAAAACAACTCTTGACTCTGTGCAGAACAGGACTGTTCGTTTGTTAGTTTCCCTTATATTAATAAGCAGATTGCAATCTTTAGAGCGCATGCGTCAGGTAAGTATGCTGTCTTTGTTCTACTACTATTATAATGGAAGATGCTCCGAGGAACTAGCATCATTGATCCTTTCGGCACAGCATATAATCGGTAAATACGCCAAACACGCGCACACGGTTAACATTCGGCTGTGGACCTATTTACCGGCCTATGTGTTTCCTCCCTCCTACAACATGGATCTCTACAAGACCCATTTTCACTTCTTCCTCTCTTTAAAAAGACCATTCTCACATCATCCCCATTGATGGCATAATCCCTGAGAAAAGTGTGTAAGAATGTGTGTGTCGTGGAAGAGAATTGAAGAAGTTGGGGAACACCGAGGAAGACATGTCAAGATTGAATAATGAAATAAGTAAACTCTACAAACTTTGACGTATTGTCAAATTCCATCAATTAGTGTTGTAATATAACGTATGGATGTAAAATAAAAAAACGATTAAATCTGTTCAGGTACTTACTTTGGCAGTTCATCTTTTTAAAATCGATAATGCTTTTGAACGAAATTAAATAAGTTGGAAAAAAATAATTTGACATAGGTACCGTCGCCCCGTAGTGAAAAACTACATCAATAGCATCACGAAAATTTATAAATCATACCAGGAGCGCAGAAGTTAGTAGGGTGAAGCGATGATTTTTGTTCTAAAATACACATTTTTTAAATTAAAAGTTTTTGCATTTCGCGTGTTTATAATAATCATTAAATAAGGCAGGCAGACATGGGTACCGTCTCCCCGGGAGCCATTCATATATAAATTGTGACCCTTTATTTTTTAACGAGTAGGGTACCTTATTGCGTTATGTATACATTTTTCCGATATTTTTTTTATGAAATTAAACTAAGATTGAAATGAAAACTTTTTTCCTCCATAATGATAATTCTTATAAAGCCATTTCTGCGAAAAATTATCTCGAGGACGCTGTAATCTACCAGGAGTACAGAAGTTTGGGAAAGTAATTTACTATTAAAAACGGTTTATTTAATTGTTTTATTTTTAAGTATAATTTTTTCAATTAAAAGTTTTTACATTTTGCTTGTTTATAAAGCAACGTTTTTTTCCAAAATAAAACTCACGTCAAATAATTTCAAGAGCGTTGGTGACAAAAACAGTACATACGATATGGGTATCAAATAACGCGTCTCGACTTACACAACCCGAATGGCTCGGTGAAAAAATGATCAGTAAACTCCTTGGCACATTTCTTTTCTCAAAATATTCATTTCTTTTTTTAAATTTTGCAGTCCCATACTCCTGGCTTCATTCACATTCAAACATTACACCACGCACCACATTTTTACCCATTAGTTTCGGGCAAAAAGCAAAAGTGTCGAAACACACTCTTTGCTTCATCCACATTCAACGCCAAAATACATATTATTTTTTTTATTTTTTACATATACTTACTTAATAATTTTTACCCATTAGTTGCCTGCAACGGGCAAAAAGCTAGTGTTTATTAAATCAAAGAAAAATTGTAGAACCAGAGGCGGCTCTGGGAATACAGGTGGGGAAGGTCATTTGAAAAAAATGTGTGAGTAATTTTTATTTGAAATTGTGAAAAACGCCCAAATATTATTATCTACATCAATTTTTAGGTACGTCATGAGTCCGCGACTCTAAATACCTGGTCACCATGCAGCAGTAAGGACAGTAGCTCTGTGAAAAGATCCAACCTGATTTGCTCATTGTGTAAAAAAGTATTGCACGGTGTTTGTGTAAAAAAAACACCCTTGTAAATAAATCTTCTACATTTTCCATATATTTTCTTGTCAATAAATATTTAGTATTCAATTTCTGATTTTACTACCATAGTTCCAAACCTTCTGAAGAAAATGTTGAAAAAATTATGAAAATTAGTGTATTGTAACAGAAATGGCAGAATAAAATATAAATTATCTAAAAATATGCACTTTTTTACTGGCATTTTCAGCATATGTTGACAAAACATTTGTGGCAGTAAAAGGGTTAATGTAGTTGTGCACAACATTAAAGTATATAAAATAAGAGTTTGAAACGCCCGTCCGCGGTATCTAAAAATACTGGGTGGGTACTAATTTAGACTTCATTTGACAATGATCTTTTAAGTATTTTGTTTAGTTTCATTCTTCAGCTTCATTCTACATTGTTTACAACAAAAAGAATTATTTCAAATCTTTTCCGAACTGTCCAACTGAAAAACAACCGTTTTTCCACGCACAACAAGCGTTTAAAATGAAAAACCGACATATGTTTATAGTGCTGTCTCCGTCACGGCCATGACCTAAGCGTCCCTAAGCTTTCTTCGATACCTAATTTTTACTTAGACGAAAGACATAGTGCCATCTCGTTTATTCTATGGCGCGCATAGGGACAGAAGATGCCAAAGCCGGGGACATTCTTTTAATTGACCCAGCGAATCGTATAGACTTGTGAATGAAAGCTTCTATTAGAGACAATAGATGTCACTGCTCGTCACTCTCCGCCGCCGCTCGAAGCCCTTCTATTTCGCGGTATATTTCATATAAATTAAGAATAAGACCTGTTGTTCTGATGCACATAATTTATTATTATTGTTGTCTTATAATTTTGGGCGGTCATACTCTGATTGACCTAAGGGTAGAACCAGTAGATAAGTTGCATGTGGAAAAATTCAGTTTCATTAAAATTCTTATATTTAATAATAAAGTACATAAACAATAATTTTAATAAATTTGAAAACCCGTGGCAAAAGGCAGCAATTTCTGATTTTTTTTTAGTTCTTAATTTGTGTCGTAATCTATTCAACATATAAGTTAGTTTGGTCGTAATATTTTTTCTGCCACCTAAATATTAAAATTGTGGAATTATTACAGTTTTCATGCACATTTGCACATCATTAATTTTTTTTTAATATGGGTAGTTTGCATCAACAAGTATTTTATAGACTGGTTCAATCAGAAATGCGGGAAAATTTACTCCTGGTATCTTAGAAAGAGTATTTAAACAGGCTAAATCCTGCGCAGGAATTAAAAAGGGTTTCAAATTATGGGAACCGGGCAATTTAACACACTCTTGAAAAGTGATATAGTCATGCAAATTGATGCAAAAACTAGGTTAAATAAAGGACAGTTTTTTTTTCATCACTCTTAATGACTCTATCAAAAGTGTGTCAAATTACCACTGTTCCGAGTTGCCATGGCACCCAAATTACTTATAACCCTTATCAAATCAATAATAAAGCAAATAAAATCTTCGAGCTGTTTTGTTGTGACTTTGTTCTGCCTTAAAAATTGTTACATTTACGTTTGTTTGCCATCGAGATTTAGTTGGAAAATTAAAATTTTGTTTGTAATCAAATAATTCTTAAGCATTATTATAAACATGTTTTAAACACATTTATTTGAGATATTTACATGCATATCGTTTATAATGTATTTCGTTTTGACGATTTTTTGTAAATATTTAGTTTGGGTTTCTAAATAAATATATTTTTTTAAATGAACAAGAAGTGTCAATGTACCAAGGCTGACGTGCAGTCGTATTATTGTTAGTGTGTTAGTTAGTTTAGGCTGTACTTTATAAAAAATACAACAACTGAATAATTGCCCTTAATGGAGATGACTTAATAGGGGGTTTAGATTTTGGCGACAAATTGTAATTTTTTGCTTATTTATTGGGCGCTTTCTAAGAGAAATTCGGTTTCATTAATTACATATGGCTTTTAAAACCATTAACACAAAGCCTCTTTTAAGTGTTATTTTCAGTATGATAACGATGGGATTTAAATTCTTCCGTTCTTTTGAATCGTAAATAAGCAACATTGCTCTGAATGATTTTTTTGTTCAGAATTTTTTAGAATGCCCCTTGAATTAATAATAAAGTAAGTTTATTTACTGTCGGTTTTAATTCATGTGTGCAAAGGACAATTGTAAACAATTTGTCTACTTGAATATTAACATTTTGGAACTCTTGTGATATTATGAAATTTAGAACTATGCTACATAATATTATGTGTGTAATGATTCAGATATACGATTTTTTTGTTGTGAATTACGCTTTTTGATATGAAAAGCTGAAAGAAGTGAAGGGGGAAGGAGATGAGTTAGAATAAGAGGCTGATTGGGAAGTACTTGGCTATTTCGATCTAGATTTTGAATGGTGGTCATTCAACAAGTTAGTATCTACAACTCTGAAAAGTACGGAGAATTTACTATGGTAAAGATGTATTAATATAATAAATGAGTCACCGAACCTCGGTAGTGTGCAGTCGTGTTTACCAGTGCTCTGTGTTTGACGGCTTACTTTGACGGCGGCGCGGCGTACAGATAAGATTTATTTATTGTTACCTTTTCGTATTCATTATTTTTGTTTGTGTTATTGGTTTGCGACGAAGTTGCGTGTATTATTTCTATCATTTATTATTTCTAAAATAATAATTATTGTTTAATTTTTTTTTTAATTTGTTGAAATGGAGGAAGATGAAAATCAACCTCCGGACCCTGAACCCATTTCTAATATTGTAGACGACTACGATACTGATGATACCCAGACTTCTGTAACCCTTCCTTCACGAAAACGACGTCCTCCGCTTTGCCTTAATGTACCTCCTAAAATTAAATCTCTTTCACAATCAAACGAAGCCCCAATCTCTCATGGAAGTGATAATGATACCATTCCCCCAGAAGCAAAAGCCATTGAGCTTATGTATTCTATTTCATCGTCAGCTCCATTTATTGTCAATGTCCAAAGGACTGAACAGGGGAAAATAATTCATCCCCTGGATTTTGGTAAATTTATTTTTAGCTCAAAACTCAATAACCTCGGTATTATAAATGGATCAATAAAACCGGAAGGTCGATACAAACTATCTTTGGGGATCAATGGTGAGGCACGAAATGAAAGAAGGTTGTGAAGGTCACATGTGTTTATTGGTGAGTCAGTGTAGCCGTAACGAGAGTTGACGCTGGACAGATGTAGAATATTCCGGATGCTGGCTGATGATGTGCTGGCAGGTCAAGCGCGGGTCAGTGAGTCGACGCCGGGCGCTGGTGACCGGGACTCGATGTAGGTCAGGCACTGGCGAAGAACGTAGGTCTTCAGGCACTCCAGTGCTGACGAGACGGCCGAAGGTGCGGCGGACCTTGTGGGCAGTTGAACGGGAACGGCGTGACCAGTGAGGATGCTGCGTGTCCTCGTGGTGGTCATGGTTGCGTGGAAGAAGCGCTGGTCAGAGACGCTGGAACCAGGGCGCTTGTAATCCGTTTTAGCGCTGGCCATGGACACGGCCGAGGCGCTAAGATGATGTCCCGATAGAGTCCATGATGATAGGGGCGAAGCCGGGTACGTGTCCCTCGCGCTAGTAAGAAGAACGCGGGTGATCACTCGTTGAACCTTGTAGACTGGTGGCAAAATTATGACTGACTGACTGACTCGCTGCGTCGGGCTTATTTATACTACTCGGCCGACGGCGGCAGTAGGTAGGTGGATGGCAACTAAATCGAAGACACTCGCTCGATCTGGATCATTCGCGAACTTTCGACGGCTTGGCAATTATGCCTAGGCCGTAGGCTCGAACCTTCTGGCGAGTTCTCGTAGTATTCGAGACGGACTGCGGTGTTATTGTCATCAATAGGCAGGTAGGTACTTGAAGTACGTAGATTACTTTGTTTACGATTTAACGATGCAAGTAAATAATTCGGGAGTAGATACTAAGTAGGTCGAACGGTTTATTATTAATTATTCAATGGATTAATATCGACGCTACAGACACCCCCTTCCCAGCAGCTTTGCTGAGGGCTGCGATAGAAGAAATAGCTCGGAGACGAATGTCTTTTAAACTGTGACACTTCATAAAAATTTTGTAAAACACATGTACACAACACAGGCTGATGATACACTCAGATAACAATGGTGGCACTATTATCCGCGCTTGTGCGGAGATGGTCTGGTGCGTGATGCTCCGTGATGCCTTAACTGATCACCCATTTTGAGACGGGGCTGCAGAATCATGTCGGGCTGCAGATCACGTCGGGCTGCAGAATCACTTCAGGGTCACCACTTTGGGGATCAATGGTGAGGCACGAAATGAAAGAAGGTTGTGAAGGTCACATGTGTTTATTGGTGAGTCAGTGTAGCCGTAACGAGAGTTGACGCTGGACAGATGTAGAATATTCCGGATGCTGGCTGATGATGTGCTGGCAGGTCAAGCGCGGGTCAGTGAGTCGACGCCGGGCGCTGGTGACCGGGACTCGATGTAGGTCAGGCACTGGCGAAGAACGTAGGTCTTCAGGCACTCCAGTGCTGACGAGACGGCCGAAGGTGCGGCGGACCTTGTGGGCAGTTGAACGGGAACGGCGTGACCAGTGAGGATGCTGCGTGTCCTCGTGGTGGTCATGGTTGCGTGGAAGAAGCGCTGGTCAGAGACGCTGGAACCAGGGCGCTTGTAATCCGTTTTAGCGCTGGCCATGGACACGGCCGAGGCGCTAAGATGATGTCCCGATAGAGTCCATGATGATAGGGGCAAAGCCGGGTACGTGTCCCTCGCGCTAGTAAGAAGAACGCGGGTGATCACTCGTTGAACCTTGTAGACTGGTGGCAAAATTATGACTGACTGACTGACTCGCTGCGTCGGGCTTATTTATACTACTCGGCCGACGGCGGCAGTAGGTAGGTGGATGGCAACTAAATCGAAGACACTCGCTCGATCTGGATCATTCGCGAACTTTCGACGGCTTGGCAATTATGCCTAGGCCGTAGGCTCGAACCTTCTGGCGAGTTCTCGTAGTATTCGAGACGGACTGCGGTGTTATTGTCATCAATAGGCAGGTAGGTACTTGAAGTACGTAGATTACTTTGTTTACGATTTAACGATGCAAGTACATAATTCGGGAGTAGATACTAAGTAGGTCGAACGGTTTATTATTAATTATTCAATGGATTAATATCGACGCTACATTTAAATCAGCCACATTAGCTAATGATTTTGTTAAAAAAATAGGTTTTCTTTCAAATAATAAATTTAAATCTTTCATACCTACATTCAATTTAACCAGAATGGGCAGAGTAAGAGGTATCCCAACCGATCTATCAGAAACAGAAATAGTAGATGCTCTTAATGACTCTCAATTAACTCCAAAAGTTTTAAAAGCACGTCGTTTGAATTTTAAGGATACTTCCACCCGCAGCACTATATGGAAACCTTCCCAATCCGTCGTTATTACTTTCGAAGGTCAAACATTACCATCCCGTGTATTTATTTACTATAACGCTCTTCCCGTTGAAATATACAGATTCCCGACTATCCAATGTTTTAACTGTTGCCGTTTTGGCCATTCAAAACCTATTTGTCGTTCCCCTCCTCGTTGCTTCCATTGTGGAGAGGATCATCCCTTTGAACAGTGTCTAAATACAACGAATAACCCTATTTGTATTATTTGTAAGGGCAACCATACTGCTGTTAGTGTGGCCTGTCCAGAGTTATCTAGACAGAGAAATATCAAACAGCCAATGGCTGCAGACAATATTTCCTACTTTCAGGCCTCTAAATTATTCCCTCCTACAAAAAAATCTTTTGCAGAGATAACGTCTAACGCTTCTCTCTTTAATTTTTCTTCCCCTAAATCTCCTCTATCATCTTCCCACAAAGAAACAATTTTCAAACCGATAAAATCTAATCCAAAATTTATTCCTTCTTTCGATAAAAAACTACATAATGAACTTTTACTTAACCCGAATGGGAATAATAAATCCCAGGCTCCCAATGGGACTGCCTTAAAAAACTGTTCCACTTCCGGTATCTTCCCTAAAGTCACGATTGAAAATTCTTCTTTTATTCAAACTTTAATTACCCTATTAATTACGATCCTTTCAAATAACAATAAAGTACCGTCCAACGCTGCCGATTATATGAAATCTTTACTCTCTAGCCTTCCCGATGTATCCGCAAATGAGCAAAATACTTCAATGGAATAGTAGAAGTCTATTCGCCAACAAAATTGATCTTGTACAGTTACTTGATGAACATAATATTTCAGTTGCTGCCATCTCCGAAACGTGGTTAAAACCCTCATACCAATTTAATATTCCTGGATATCATTGTCTAAGACATGATAGACTGGATGGCAAAGGTGGCACTGCTCTTATTATACATAATTCTATCCCTTTTAAACAAATTATTTTCCACACTCTCTCCAATAATTTTCAGATAGTATCTGCTGTTATATCTGATATTACATTACTATCAATATATATCCCTCCCTCTACAATTTTTGTTGAAAACGAATGGTCAACATTTATATCCCAGATTCGTCCCCCGTATATGATAGTTGGGGACTTCAATGCTCATTCTCCTTCTTAAAATTTCTTAATAACCTTAATAATTTTAAGGAGACAATTCCTAGCTAATAAATATATTTTTAAATCTTTTTCTATATCGCGTCACCCTTTAGAACAAAGCCTTGATTATTTGTTCAATTACTTAAATAACGAAAAAAGATCGACAGATAAAAATCGACTTCCTCTCCTTCTAAAAAGTTTTCTTTCTTTCAAATCTCTGTCTTCTTCCCTCCAAAATCTACAAAAAGATCCTATCCTTCCTATTTTCACCATCCCATTTGATTCTATCAATTATATCCCCAACGTTATAACTTCAGATTTCCGAACTGATATTTTAACCTCATCTAATCAAAATGTTGAGGAAAAATTTAAAAACATTACATCTTCTAAGTTTCCAGAATTTTCTCTCATTTACACAGATGGTTCTAAGTCTGATAACAAAGATTGTGGAGCTGCGGTACACATTCCCGAATTCGATTTAGATTTGTCTTATAAATTGCCTAAAGAAATTTCCATATTTACTGCAGAATGCTTCGCAATTAAACAAGCTTTGAGCCAAATCCAGCTTTTAAATATTCGACGAGCCTTACTGTGCACTGACTCACTAAGCGCAGTGTTGAAAATTTCCTCAAATATCCATAAACCAGAAGACTATATTATTTATAATATCAGAAACTCCCTTAAATCTTTAAATGAATTAAATTTCGAGACAATATTGGTTTGGGTCCCTGGCCATTTAGGAATTGAGGGTAACGAGAAAGCCGATTCTCTAGCAAAACTTGGAACAATTTCTGGCTCTAATCCTTTAGATTTTAGAATTCCTATCTCTGACGTCATCCCAATTCTTAAATCCAACATGATCTGCTCCTGGGAAGAAAATTGGACTAGTACGAAAACCCGAACTGGTGCTTTTTATGCTGGAATACAAAATCATATTCCAAGTAAACCTTGGTTCCACGGCAAGAAAAAATCCAAAAGATTTATATCCTGTATCTCGAGAATGAGAATTGGTCATTGCTCCATTGCATCCCATTTGTTTAAAATCCGGGTCCTAGATAGTCCACTCTGCCAGTGCGGCATGGAAAATGAGACTCTTGATCACGTTTTCTTTAATTGTAAAAATCATTCATCCTTCAAAGGCATTTATCGTTTACTTATAAAAATCACCCACCAATCTCCCCTTAGTATTCTTTATTTACTTTCTCTCAACAATTCTCGCATTTTTTCAGTTCTATACAAGTTCATAGACTTGAATGACTTCAATATTTGAGATTTCCTATTCCCGTATAGATTTCCCATAAAATTATAACCATCTCCCTTAACTTTAACGGCACATAGCACTCTCTTTAGGGTGAATTGCCTAATACAAAAAAATATATATATATATATATATAATAAATTATGAGAAATAACTCAGACAGAGCAAATCTCAATCAGAATGCGTTAAAATGGTGATATATGAACATAACATAAGACAACTCCAAAATATGGACTTGAAATTCCAAGATGTCAAAATAAACACCGCCAAAGAACCTTTAAATACACTGGCCCGAAAATTTACATCATATTACCCAATTTAATAAAATTTACATCATATTACCCAATTTAATAAAATTTACAACATATTAACCAATTTAATAAAATTTACAACATATTAACCAATTTAATAAAATTTACAACATATTACCCAATTTAATACAATTTACAACATATTACCCAATTTAATAAAATTTACAACATTTTAATCAAATTTACAACTTATTAGCAAATTTAACAAAATTGACAACATACTACCCAATTTAATAAAATTTAGAACATATAACACATTTTAATCAAAAAATATGAAATCATTTTTCAAAAGAGATGCATACCGAAAAAATGGTTGTGACAAAGATATTTGTACTAATCTTGAGTGTTTTATATAATGTTTGTTTGTACATAATATTTTATTTCCGATTATGTGTTTTTTTCTCTAAATATCTTATGTCTGTGGTTAAAATAATAATTTAATAATATATACGTGTTGTAGTTTGTTTTTAAGAACTTGTTGGCGAACTGCTATCTAGCAGTTTAACTTAATTGTATTTATGCAACATATAAAGATTTTCTTTGTTTTTTAATATTTTACAAAGGATGTTTTTTTATTGTTCTCCCAATACACAAATCTACACAACCTAATTCCCATCCTTCTATGATAGTAAAGTAGTCTATGTGAGACTCAGCTCAAAACAATCCTCATAACTCTCATACCAAGTACATACTCGTAATATCTGACATTTAATTTAGGTAACCGACTTGACGAATATTCTAACGACAAAATCCGGAACTAAATTTATTACTTCTGAATGTGTATCGAGAAATAACGCAAGCAATTTTTACAAATTCGTGTTTCAAGGGCGCTGATCCAAATCGCCAACTTTTTGTAATTCATAAATAAAATTTCGCCGCTCAGAGAAATTTCCATATTACCTTGTATTTCCGTTCCTACTGAATGGGTTTACGTGAAAATGTTGTTATTTTTCAGGCAAATACGGCGGCATCTGTGGAGGGAAAGTCGTAACTTCGTGTCAAATACAAAAAAATGTGGAAAACAGAAAACATTATTTGAGCGACCATCGAAAAATTTGAATCATCTTTTTAAGTAGGTACTTTTAACTCTTATTTAAAAAAAATTGAGTACCTGTGTAGAATTTGAATTTGTTATCTCATAAAATCATTAATATTTTAAAAAAAGGAATTCGATTGATCTTCCTTTTTTTTTATAGTGAAACCTCATAAGAGTCCCAACTGCTCTCGTCTGGAGCCAGTGAGACTATGGCATCCCCAATTGGGGGATGTTGTGAGGCTGAAGGTAAGTGGGGAAGGGAAAGAGGAAGGTGGGGAAGTACCTGGCTATTCAGATCTAGTCACTAAACACGGCTAAAGCCATTTGGAGCAACGTTTCAATTCTGAATGGTGGTCTTACACCAGGGCGATACTGGTAGTATCTTCCACTCTGGAACGTGCCGCAAATATACTATATATTATTTTAATTAATTAATTGTGAAATAACACAAATCAATCAAATAAAATTTATTTGCGCACGCCGGGTTCGAACCCGCGACCTTCGGAATGGCAGTCCAATGCGTTACCACTGGACTATGCCGGCCGTCCTTGTAAAATGTATTGGACTCTTTTTTTAAACAGTGGATACGTTCCACGCAATACCGTGTAAAAAAGTATACTAAAATAAAAATAAATATTCGTACATAGGTTTCCTTGTGTAAAAATAAATTCAAATTATCAAAAAAAAAAAAACATTTTTGTTTATTCTATAATATTGTTAAAAAAAAAATACTCTGTACTAAAAATGATTCACTATCACTATGAAATAATTGACACGTTTACGCATATTTGACACGACATCGCTTTCATCACTGGAGATAACCTGAGCCAGAGGAATATTTCTTTTCAAATTTACTGGATTAAAAAAAACTCTGTTATCGATCGCTGTGACAGTTTTTGTGAGATTTTTGTATGCCTCTTGATAACAAGCCATACAAGCGGTCTAATCACGTTGAAATTGTAGAGCTCGTTTGTTATAAAATGATTACCAAGTTTATTAGCCAGTTGCAGACATTCACGCGATGATTCACGCATAATTCCCGCCCTGCTTCGCGCACACTTTTCTGGGCACAGTACCTACACATTGAATATTAAGTTTTTGTTTCGATTTCATGGATTCTTTCGTAATCCTCTAACTAGGTAAGGCTTATAATAATACCCTTTCATGTGTCTGACTAACTAGTACTAAGGCTCATTTGGCATGATTGTAAGAATATTTTCATATGTCTTCATTATATTACGTAATTTTTAAAATTAACGTATTACCCTGACAGGGCCGGACCTGTCAAGACGCAATTGGAGCAGTAAGCACCGGGCGCCGATTTGCCAAAAGATCAAAAAGAGCCAAGAAGCCAAGGCGCTGATAATACCTAACGCCTAACACAGCATCCTTGGGAGTTTTACTAGCGCCGTGCACGTTTGGCTCAGGGTCAGCACAGTAGCATGGGGAAACTACATGGGATAGACTCATTCTTTTTAAATTTAAAAGCAAAAAATTATATCTCACATCTGAGATCTCAGAGAAAAAAAAGTATTTATTTTTAAAATGCTCATGTTTTCTAATCTAATTAACTTTACGAAAAATATAAACAAACCTTTATAAAAGGAATTTTTACCTTAACAATTTTAATGGAATCTGACAGCAATGTTGTTCAGACGATAGGCTGAAACCCTAATGTAAATACACCTCCACACAAAATCAGGATTGATAAAACGACACCGTGCAAAAAAAAAACTCATTTCGCGAATGGTGCTTATCTCGTAATTGTGTTTTGTCAACAACAAAGTTAAATACCAACCGTATATAATCAAACCATTGAATTACATTTATGTTTAAAGAAATTTTGAATTAAGCGAATTAAATTATCTTCTAATTAAAATATCATTTAATAATTTTTCCTGTATGTAACTTTGTTATCTTTTAATTAAGTTGGAATGATGCCTCAAAGTTTCCTATTTTATTTTTTTTCTACCTTGCGTGATACGCCGTTTATAAACAAAATGCAATTTAAAGCCCACTTCCCGACACTAGCCACTCTTATCAACTGCTAGTGGTGTACTTTCAAACAAGGATAAACAGGCCCGGCGGCTACTGGAAATAAAGTGAAATTTAAAGTTTTCAACTTTTATTTGACACAAATTATTTCCATGATTTGAATGTCCTGGTACAGGCCCTTTTGATGTCTCCGAGTAGCAGCCCAAGTCGCTACGTCCGCCGCGCCATTGACAAATCCAACCGTTATTTGTGTGTGAAGTTATTGTGTAAAAATAATCGAATTATTTTTTTTCAATATGTGCCTACTACCAATAGCGGCTTGAACTAATACGTCGACTACTGACTTATACATTTGTGGCTTGGTAATATGATATAATTAATTTTAATATAATATAATAAAGTAATTTTAAATACAGAAATAGGTAGCAGTTTACTTAAAATCGGTGCTTTGTAAAAGATTTATAATTACTTTCAAACACGAAATAATTGTTGACATACAGAAACTAAAAGTAAATAAAACATCAAAATCAAATCATCAAATCATTTACTTGATAACAACAAAGCAAATATTGTGATGCGGGTAAAATTATCATAATGTTGAATAAATCTGCGTAAGTGCCTGGGTTCTGAGCCCTCAGACAGAGTATATATTATATCGCCCGAACCGTTACTTACCTTTCAGTCTACCTATACACAAATTCTAGCACCGTTCGAAACCGACTTTATGTTGAAATATACGATGGGTTTTTTAGCTTCCTTGTGCGTTTTGGAATTCGCGCTGTGCCGGATTCCCATTGCTGCATTTTTACTATGCATTCATACGGGCGGATTTTTTTACTATGGAGTAGTGACGCGTTGTTCAAACTGCACAAATATTATAATCCAAGTGATTACTGTTCGCTGTAGTTATTCTAAGAAGGGTTCACTGCACATACACACAAATATTATTAATAATATTAAGTTAAGTGACATTAATAATATTAAGTAAAAAATAAATTGGTTAGAATGTTTTTTAATTTTTTTTGGTTGCTAATCCGCCACTGCTTCTCGCTAGTTATCTCGAACAGGAAACAAAGCTAAATTCGTTATAACACTGGAAAAATGGCTGAAAATCTCTCTGCCCGGTTTTGTTGTTCAGCTTTCAGTCCGGAATATTCTCGGCTTTAGCGAATACGGTAAACTCTTAAAGAGATCCGTATGCTTTTTACACCAGCGGTCCCCAACCTTTTTGGAGCTGTGACCCCTAAATCAAAGATTTTTTCAACGACCTCAAAAAGGAAAATAATCGTCAATTTTACTGGGTACACAAAAGAACTGTTATCATTCTCCATTTTCTTTTCTCTTTTTATGTACTAGTATCATTTGTCATATCTCTCTTATTTGTAATTGTTGCTTAACATCTCTTCACAGTGAAAGATAAATCATAAACTATGCATTCTGTAAATATTTTTAACTGCATTTACACTTTTTGGACCCTTACGCTCTTCCCAATGCTAAGTTATGTTGATACTCCGTAAATTTAAATGTTCCAAAACAAAAAATAAATAAATTGTTTTTCATTATTTTAAACATAATTGTTCTCAAATAATACGGGGAGATAGGAAGAAACATCTTATTTATTTTTAGAAACAAATAATTTATAACATCATGCCGACTTTCTTGGAGAGCACATTATTTTGCTTTGCATTTTGGGTCGAGAACCAGGGGTTGCTGACCGCTGTTTTCCACCACTCGTTTACCACAGACTTTGGACTTGCCTAACCCTTTTAGCTTAGACTCTTCTCGCGGTGCCTACTTTATGCATAGGATAATGTTTTTTTGGTGATTTGTGATCTGCGCTTAGATAAGTAATGTTTATATGGTAACATTACAAAAGAGTACATAATTATACATAATTATATATAATTATACATAATTATACTTACATAATTTTGTCTAGATTTTTAAATATCTTAATTTGGAACGTTAGTTACTCTTAGATTGTGAAGTCAAATTCGATCGATTTGATTTAGTTTTCTTACATTTTATCTATCCCCTGTTGACCACTCAGTCTCAGCCCGTTTCAGCGTTGTATCAAATTTAAATTATCCATCAAGCTTATTATGAGTTGAGTCTCGTTGTTGTTATTCTTACATGAAACGTTAAAACAAACTGTTAATCGATTAAAGGGGACTATTTAATTGTCGAAAAATCAAAACGCCGTGGATCGTGATCTATCTGATATTATGGTAGTTCCATCAATCCATGTGTATTACAGTCGCTTGTCGTAGTAGGCTGAAATTTTTTAACTATTTTCATTTCGAAATGTCATTATTATCATGAGTTATGGAAAACTTTGAAAATTTTTTTGAATGTTGCTTAACAAGTACGCCGAGTCATATATTTTATTTGGATGTTCTATTAAATCAGATTTATAAATTGCATATTTTTGCGACATTTATATGAGTCAATAAAGGTTATCAAAAGTATGAATAAATGGCTCACTGATACCTTTATTATTATTAATATCAAATAAACTGACGCTTCTTCTCATAAAAAATATGTAAGTTTAGACTTGACGTCATAAAAAAGCGCGCAACCTTTAACTTCTTACTCCATAAGTAGGCCGCATTCTAACGATCAAAAGATTTTACAAAAAAAAATCTTGTGCCAGTCACAATCCTTACTATTTTTAGGGGTAGATATTCGGTTGTTTTATCCGAAAGCGCTTCTCGTTAAACCACCCACCCTTATCCCTTAGACAGGCCATTTTTCGGTTCGTAGGAGGGCTACAATAAAAGGTTACTTAGCAAGTTTATGAAAATATTACACGCACTTTATCCTATTTATGGAGACAAAATGTTTGATCCACTTTTTATATATATTTTTTAGTAAGCCGCTCTAAACGGATAGAATTTCGGCATATAACACTGAGCATTGAAGTGAAGACATAAATCAAAAGTGTATTTTGGGAGTTTTTGTATTAAATAAAGAATAATCTATTTTTACTAAAGTATTTATTTATTTATTGTTTTTTTTCCTCCGCTGTTTATATCACTATGAAATTTCTATGTCAAAATGAGCAGTTTACAATTATATGTAATCAAGTATGGTACATAATACATACATAGATGGATTATATCGAATATGGGTTTATGACAGTAGCTACGATATAAGCAATTAAAAATCACCACTCTCAGCTAGTAGGGAATTTTTGACCGTTTTCTTGAATAGATTTAATAAACCTGAAGTTTTTATATATCCACATATTATAAAGCAACAAAAACAAACACATGTCCTAAGTTAGGTTATATCAAACTTTTTTAAGAACCTGCATACCCAATTTCAACCGATTTATGACAAGTTTCTCCTTAAATCTTTATGTCTTTAAGTTCTTAAGAAAATAAATGTAATTTTTTAAGATAATATCTATACATTTTTTATGCCAAAACGTTAATTATATGAAATTCTCACGATAGAAAAAAATCGCAAAGTACGCTCAGAAATTATTTGAAACACTTTTTTTCTGTTATCTAATTTGCTATAGGTATGACAAAAATTCTTTTAATGCAACTATAAAATTTATCGAGAGAATTTTGCTCTATTTCAAAGGAGTCGTATTTTATTAAATATTTTCACCATTTTAGCTTAATTATTATCGTTTTTAATATAAGCGCCCTCCCTCTAACATTTCTATTTATATATATATATCCCTTTCAAACCATATTTGAACGCTTACTACGGGGCCTTTACTATCGTATTTGAAGTGAAAATTTCTTTTAATTGTCTGACTGAGGACTGGAGCCATAACGTCTTTAAAAGCTATGTGAATACCACACAAGAGTCACGAGAACTGTTTCCAACCGTCTGGAGTCAGTGAAACTATTGGCATCCAAACGTGTTTGGTGACTAGATTTCAAGCAATGTTTCGATTTCAAGCAATGTTTCGATTTCAAGCAATGTTTTGATTTCAAGCCACGTTTCGATTCCGAATGGTGGTCTTGCACCAGGGCGATACTGAGAATATCTTCCAATCAAATATTGTATTTTATTTGAAATTAATAAATTGTGACATAAAAAAAAAAAATTATGATTATTTTTAGTGATAAACGAATGTTTATAAGACAAGGTTTTTATGCATAGCACAAAGAATAACAAATTATTATTCTGAAACACCCATACAAAATATAATAATAACTATAGCTTATAATAATTTGTTACAAATTAAACAAATACATTTTTCTTGCGCATGCCGGAATATGAACCCGCCACCTCCAGCTAAAATACAAATGATTTAATTTGAACTTCTCCCAGCACAGCAATATCATTATTCAGTATAAATCGCACTTCTAGGGACTTTCTGTTCACTGCATACACTATAACTAAGTGAAAGTAAGTGGGAGCGATTCAGTGAACTGGTTCTGCGTGTCGGTTAGCAACCTCCATAGATAATATTTACCTTATAATATTGGTATTTCTGTTGAGCTCATAGACAATAATTTCTTCTCGGTGACCTCAATAGACAATATTTTTTACCTCGTATTGGTTATTCCAGTTTGCTCATAGACAATGCTTTCTAACTTATATCATGTACGAATAATATTAGCCTCTCACTAATAGTTATTTAAGTCGGTTCGTAGACAGAGCTAGGGTTTTTCCAGTTGATTCGTATCCCAAAACGGGTTTTTCTCAAGCTAGCTCTTTTGAAATCCTGATTACGTAATGACCTCCATAGATAATATATCTTATAGTTATGATGGCGAATTCATAGATAAACAATACTAACCTCATGTTAGTTTACAGACGAAAACATTTTTAGTAAATCGCTTTTGTTCTATTGTTTTTTTAAATTCTTGAAATGCATAGGTAGGTACTATTTCTTAAGACATATTTCGTACTCCCGCTGCTAAACTTCTATAATTACAGATATATTAAACTGGGATAAGATACTTTTAAATGCCCCTTTTTGGTTGCTTGTGATTACTCGTTCTGTTATATTAATATCAATCACCAAGTAAATTTCTTATTGATGAATAGTAAATGATTATTCTTGTGTAATAAAAAATTAGTCTTATATACATCCATATACCAACAAAATAGATTACACGAAGTTAGTAATAGGTACGCAGATGTAGCGGATCTGTTTAACTGCACAGAAGCTAGGTACAAAAAGGCTACAATATATTTTAAATCATTATTAATTATACCTTGTCTACTCATACTTGGATATAATAATTTGTATGTACCTACTTATATCTTCTTCTAGAGCTTGTATTATTTTTTTAACTTTCTGTCATTATTTTATGATCAAATGCACAGTTAATTGTTATTTTTGTTTAAATTATTACTAGTGTTTGATTATGCTTGTATTCTGTGAAATTTAATTATTATGTATGGTATATTTATACCGTGAATATTAAATAACAAAAAAAAAACTGAATACATCGATATACCAACAAACTTATATACATCCATATACCATATAAAAAACTGAATACATCCATATCCCATATTACAAACTGAATACATGCACATATCAACAAACAAATATACAACCATAAAACAACAAATTGAATACATCCATATACCAACAATCTGAATTTCTAATTACCTATAGTCCCAGTTTCACAAATTTGGTGACAGTAGAAATATAGGAATATGTGGTGAAAGTGCTATACATACTAAGTATAATATATTTATTTATATAAATATATTATACTTAGTATGTATAGCAAAAGTGTTACTTAAATAAGAACATCACATTGGAACACAAGAGCACAGAAATATTCCATGTTTATTGTATTACTGGGAATTTGGTTGGTACGAGTACATGGATGTATATAAGACTAGTTTTCATTGCACACGAATAATTATTACGTATGTACGTTTATTTATTATTATATCTTTTGGAGAGCCAAAGATAAATTAAATTAATTTTTATCTTCATTTGGACAAAATTGCGTCCTGTAAAATAATATCAGATTTGTGGTTATAAGTCGCAGTAAGAGAAACAGATTTGTCGATGTAAATTAAAAAATCTAACAAAAAATTGTAAGCGGAACTTTACCTTCAAAATATTTTTCAATATTCACTTTTCTGTAATCATCACTTCTAGAAATGCGAGGGTCCAAACAACCCAGCCCTTCCCCCGCTTTAAGTAGGTACCATAACCTCCCCTTAATAAACCCGCTCCCGCGTGAAATCATCGTCTAATCAATCGTTACAGCATCGCCGTCCTCCACGACCTTCGAACTCCATTTTTATCATTTTAATTATGGCGTTGGAGCGTTATTCAATCACCCATCACTTTTCAGGTATCGTCACGTTACGGAACATCGGTGGCACACCTCTATTATTTACGTCACATTGATTTCTTAGCTATGTGACAATACATTTACGTTTATTCACCACGACACATAAATTAATATCGAAGCGTTAGAATGATTGACATTGACTATTTGATAAGCGATCAAAGTAATTATTCAACATTTTGGTAACTTATTTGCCGTTGTATTTCATGACGCTTTAGGTTATAATAACTTCTCACACGGAAATAACTTATTTTAATATTTCATTGTTATTGAATATTAACATTCATTTCATTTACAATGTGTCGTAATTCTTAATCAACATACTACAGAGTTTTCCAATAAGAGGTGTTATTTTGCAATTCAATCGTAAAAGATTGATGTTTTCGTTGCTTGCGTGGCACGTAGCGCCGTCTTGTTGAAAGTAAACGTTGTCCAGATCAATACCATCCAATTTCGGCCATAAAAAATCATTAATCATCTCTCGATAGCGCAATCCATTCACCGTAACTCAATGACTCCGCCGGACCATAAACCGCACCAAACAGTCACACGTTGAAGATAGAGAGGCTTTTCAACAATTACTTTTGGGTTTTCCGAGCATTCCGACAATTTTGCTTGTTGACGAAGCCACCGAGGTGGAAATGGGCCTCATCACTCAAGATAATTTGCGTTTGATTCACTCAAGTGAATTTTAATAATTTCAATGCGTTGTTGAAGCGTGTATTGTTCCATTTTTATTAATGGCGTAGTTTTTACTTGTCAAATGTCAAAAAATTACAGCTTCAAAAGTAACATGTACCAAAATAGCGGGCTATTCAAAATAACACCTCTTATTGGAAAACCCTGTATTACAAGCCTAAGATATTAAAAGGAAAATATGAACATTTTATCAAACATACTAATTTCGGTTTTCCGGGCATACTGCGATAAGTCTATTTTACGTTAGGAAAAAACGTACCTGAGGAAAAAAATCTTTCAGCGCAAATGTCATCTTTGGGGATTCTGTGTGGAGGGTTTTTTTAAGAAAGGAAGGATAGGAAGATCTGGGAAGGAAAAAGGTATCAGAGGTGAGTAGGAATCTGGGGGTCAATGTGTCCAGAAGTAACCAATGAATCCATCGCCCCCACTGCGATGCAAGACGATGGGTCGGGAGAGAGTCCGGCTGCAGAGGTCACAAGGTCTCCCTCAACCGGTCTCTCTCGATTCGACCCGCCACGCAGTAGGTGGGAAGACCTAGACAAACCTCACCCCATGAACAAAGATACTCCTGCTAAGTCACCAAACGTACGGTCGAATTGGGGTTACATATCGCAGGGCTGTTGGTTATCTAACAAATGGTTCTCGGGCGGCGGTTCGCATACCCGCCTCCCAAATTGATATGTCTGGTTTAATGCTCAAATTTGCTTTGCTTTTAAGATCTGTTTTCAAAATTGGAACTTAGTGTTTGAAGGATCCAGACAAGCGATACAATAGACATAGCTATTAATACGATATTTTGACAGAAAATTATTTTAATAGTCATTTTCAAAATAATAATATAATAATAAATCATTTTTAAAATATCCCTTGATTTTTAGATAAAAATGAATGGTCATTTTATCTGGTTGGTTCGTAACCACAAAAATGCTTTTGACAATGAGCGTCGGGCATGATCGAAATACATTTTTTATCGAAGTATTTTTAATGTCCAACAAATTTTCGAACTTAATTTCCAATACTATACATGCTTTCAAATTTTAGAAATTGTTTTGGAATGAATATTTCCACGCCCACCGCTAGTTTTAATGGGATTTTTTTTAGTAGAAAAGGTAGAGAGTACAGAGAAATATATATTATAATTATTCTTGAATGCACCATGCATAAAAACTTTGAGCAAAACACGAGAGCTAAAGTGAAAAGTCGTGTCAATTAGTAAAGCAAAAAACGCATCATACACGTAAAGTTGCCCAAGAGAAAGCGAAAGGTCGTACGTGACGTCATCCTTCTAGCATCTTCTGTCTTTTTCGTTTTCTTACAAGAAGTGTGAGAAGTAAAGTCATCGATAATGTACGTACTCTTGATGATTTAATAATGAAAAAAGTTTGTCGTTTCCGATCTTATCTGTTTTGCAAATTACACCAACATAAATTATATGTTTTATCTGTTTTCTTTTTGTCGCATTTTGGAACCCCCTTAGAAAGAAAACAGAACCACTGTAACGGTTCCATGATAACTCAACACAGTGACAATTCAAGAAACTCAATAATGGATGAAATTTTTTTTTTAACCTAACCTAACCCAGCCTAACCTAACCTAACTTAACCTACATAACCCAGTAAATAAAGTTTTTGTTTCATCACTTTCCACGACTTTATATAACTTTTTAAAGATGTGATTAATTAATATTGTGATGATTTATCCGGTTACCGTTAAAAAGTGTTAGTATCAATGGTAGAGTTCATAGCTATCGTACGAGAAACTATTATATTAGGCTTCCTAAGACAAAGTTGTCGGGAACACAAAACAATGTTTATTATAAAGGTTGTTCAATGATTTAATGTTGTTCTGTCCAAATTTTAGCACGTAGGTAATAGAATATTATTATAGTAGTTTTAGAATAGATTTACACTGGCGGTCTTACTAAAAAACAAGGTGAAAAATTTATTCAATTGATGTGACCGTGTATGTGAAAAACTTACTAACTAAAACGTAAAATAGAAACTGACATAAAATACGAGTTTCATGGAAAGATATATACATTGCTTATTCAGTCAAAGAGGGTTGTTCATCTGTTGTACAAACTTGAAATACTAATAATTTCTCATCGAATTTTAGAATTTTTCAAAGGTATTTTTAAATTTTCTATATATTTCTTAATTTTGATGAAAATGTTAAAGATTTAATAGCTAAATAACAATTTTTTAAAATAAGAGCTTTCTACTTTGGTATTATTTTTAATCTAAAAAGAAAACAATATAATAAAGACATTTCATTCATATTTTTGACACCAGTACATAAATCGTCGGAAACTGGACAAACATGACAAACAAGAACGATAATATATATAAATATATAAATTTTTAAATGCCATCTGGAAAGTATTGCATCAATTTAAATTTTCCCCTTCTTCCCTTGGGTAGGCCAAAGCTGGTGTGGCAAAGAGCCCGAACCCTCCCTTGTGGATTCTTATGGACAAAGCAACCAATTTATCAGTCACCATGTGGAAACCCGAGGTGTTATTAGTAGAGTGAACCAACAACAGATGGAGTCCTAATAGTTTCCTTTTAGTGTGACCCGCCCAGACATCTCTAGTGAGCAATTTATTCGAGAATACCTTCTTAGCCGAGACGTCCACCTCACAACACACGTCTTAGGGGTAATATTTAGTAGCAAGGGTGCTTAGGACTAACTTATTACTTGCGTTTGAAATCGTTGGGTTAATCAAATATTTTCGCTAAAAACATATTCAAGTTTTGATTATGTTTTTTTTACATCGATCTGTTTCGAACTCAGTGGAAAACATATTAGCCAATACCTATATTATATAATATTTATTTTAAAAGAGTAAAATTAGTTTATTTTACAAGCAATAATTATTCGCCTGAAACACTCATCCACATTGAAAAATCTCCTGATAAAAGATACATGACGCCAACGGGACTCTTTTACTGGATTAGTAATTATAATACACACGCAGAGTCCCCATACACAGAGTCTAACTCATGTTTGATTTGCGTAGGCGTATTGCCTTCACTAGCGAAACTACATTCACTAGCTTTTATTGACAAGTACCGCCATCTTTGCGTTGAGGTCGGAAACTTTTCAGACCACCCTCGTATATATATTTTTAAATTTTCAAGATTTGATATTACGCACCAAACAACACAAATTAAGGTCATGATTAGTTTCTTAGAACAGGCACTGCCTAATTAGAAACTGATGTTGATTGCTTTGTTAACTGGGCCATAATGTATTCACGCCTGTATTGCAGTTTTTCCTCCCCGTACATTTAACTTTTCAATATCATTGTATATATATCCAATATACATGTGTCATTATTTGGCCTAATATGTAACTAATAAATAAATAAATTTAGGTATCGGTTTTGCCTTGGAGATACAAAATTTTCACCTGCGGCGCTTTGCTTTTGCGTAATATGATTTTTTTATTAAAAAAACAATGTTTTAGAAAATACAAGTGGGTTAGCTACACCACTAACTGGAAATTTAACCATGTCAAGCTGTATGTAACCTACCCTCAGTGGCCCGAGAACAAATTGATCCTCCGTCTAAAAAGATTCTTTTTACCACCGGTATACATAATTGAAGTACTTTATATTCACAGTCCTCTTCACCAGGGATTCCTGGCAAGGGAGGACTGTAAATTGTTGTTTTGATTTCATACTTATGTTGTCTTCAAAACTTTTATATACTCCTCGCTTTTGTGTTTAATTTTCCATATTCGGTCATATTTAAGTGTATCTAAGACTAATAGCTCTTAGTCGAAGTACAGGTACAATTAAATATATATTCGAAAGGGATAGCGTCGAATTAATACAGTGGTAGAGCAAAGTCCCGGGTTTAGTTGATTTTTTGTTTAGAATTACAAATAGAGGTTTTACTCATTAGGTTATTAAAAAATAAATATAAAAATCTTGCATTTATTATTTGTATAAATAATTACCTTTTGTAGGATTGGTTTTCATTGTCAGTTTAAATAGATTGATGGCTAAATGATTCTGCGGTTCTCCAAATCCGCAGAATCCGAGGTTGCGTGATTAATTTTAGTGTGAAATAACGAGAATTTGTTTAATTCTAATTTAGTTTTTTATTTTAACTAAACTCACTTTCAATAATTTTACGAAACAAATAATCGCGTACGCTAGAGGAGGTTTAGGGTCTACCCGACGGCATGACTGCTGAAGACAGAATAATATTATTTACCGCGTGAAGTATCGCGCGCAGGTTTGCAATGATACCAGCCTGTGGGTAAAATAATATTGTTATTATTTTCGGGAGATGCAAACTTCCCATAATTTACCCCACAACCTAAGCAATGCTGAGTGATGAATATGAAATGTTGTATTTTCACTAAGCCCAACTTCAATGCAATTAATTACACAACGAAACATATTTTTATGTTTACCTATTTTTATGACTTAAAATAATATATTCAATGAACGAGTAAATGATTTACAAACATGTCAGAATAGGTTATTTTCACAAACTATGAATACCGTTAAAAATATGTTGATGATTTAAAGTTAATTTTTCTGATTACGATTACCGTACTAGAAATGTGTAATTTTAATATTTTCCAAATAAATTTCAAACTGATTCCAACTGGCCACAACTTCATTATGTAAGACGGCTTACCAAGGTTGCCCGGCGTGACGTCAACGCTGCTGAATTCGCGAATAAAAACGAACAAGTTATTTTGGCAGCAACTCGAAAATGGCATATTTTAATCCTCGTTATAGAAAATTTATTCGTTAACTAACTAACTAACTAGCCATCAGAGAGGACGGACCGCCAAACAACTCGGTCCTCATTCACATTCATACATCGTCTCATACATACTCTTCTATTATTCTGACTCATGACATGGCCGAATCGAGTATCTGATTCACTTGATCGTGCCATGTCTACCTCGGGCATCCCCGACTTCTGCTACCATTCACATTTGCATCGTATATTCTCCTTACACTCCTTTCTTCGCTCATTCGCTCTACATGCCCAAACCATCTAAGCGTCCCTTTCTTGATCTTACTCATTACCCTTACGTCAGCCTTGCATTCTTTGCGGATCTTCACATTTCTCACCCGATCGTACATGGTTTTACCACACATACGCCATAGGGATCTCATTTCAACAGCATTCACTTCATTGTGGACTGCTAGCTTCGCTTCTTTGGACATTTTTTGTTAGCGCCAACTGCGTTCAGTCCTCCATTAATGGAGTTACCAGCATTTACATATAAAAATACCTTCATTATCACAGTTTTTTTCGATAAAAAAAACTGTGAAAATATCCTATTCCATTTACTCAGACAGTTTACAAATACCCGCATATTGCTTATTTGAATTATAGTTTGGATGGAATCGTTTTCAAATTCTCATTAGTGTTTTTGGTTAAACATAAATCAACAAATGGCCGTTTCTTATTGAGCGCTCGGGTTGGCAGGGTCTAGGAAAAACTTAACATCCGCCTCCAATAAAACAAGGCTTTCGAGGAGATTTAATCGTCCTGCGGGGGCGCATCCTACAGCCTCCTGCCGTGGGTAAGCCTCCTGGCAGGTAAAGCCTTCGAACGAAAAAATAGAGAAAGAATCCCAACAGATAAAGCAGTAAGTTTGGGAGTAATGACGGTAATGAATCGGCAAGACATTTTGCAGTGTTATTCAAATTGCGGTCTTATTTTTAGATTATCCAATATTCTTTTTTTTTAATCAAACGAAAAAGAGATTTGGTTATTTTGAATTTGAGGATTGATTTTTTTATCGTTATCCCTTTTGCTTTAATTTCTTAGTGCCCGTTTGTAATGTATCATTGCGTATTTGTAAGTTATGGAATATTCGTGGGCTATGCCAGGATATCTAGCACAGTTTTATCAATGATGTCGGTAAAACTACTTTAAAAATGTCAATGTACTGCTATTCGCCGACGATATTAAATTATATAAAGAAATAACCTCCTTAAACGACTGTCAAGTTCTTCAATCTAATATAGACATGCTAAATAACTGGTGTTCACAAAACAATTTATGTTTAAATGTAGAAAAATGCTAAATTTTGACCTTTTCCAGAAAAAAACAAATTTAGAAAGAGTAAAGGATATGCGAGATCTTGGCATAATAATGGATGAGAAACTAGACTTTACGGCCCACATTCAACAAATTGTGAATAAGGGTATGAAAACATTAGGTTTTATATTAAGAAAATTAAAAACTTTGAATCTTTACAAATCATAAAACTATTGTACATATCCCTTGTTAGAAGCCTGATAGAACATAACTCCATGGTTTGGTCGCCCTTCTACAATGTACATATTCATAATGTTGAAAGAATTCAAAGAAAATTTCTACGCTTCGTCAATTTTAAACTTAGCATCCCATTAGAACACATAAATTACCAGTCATTATTGAATTTTTTAAATATTCCGACATTAGAAAACAGAAGAAAAATAAACGACCTAACCTTTTTATTAAAATTATTGAACTCTAAATTCGATTGTTGTGAACTCCTGCATTAATTAAATCATTTATTAAACAACTAGGCAAATATCAACATTTTATATACATACATCTCATTCCAACTATAGTTTTCACTCTCCAATACAACGTTTACACAGTCTTGGTAACAAATACTTAAACAATATAAATGTATTTGACAATAATTTGAACTTGGCAAACTTTAAACGGAGTATGTGCGAACTATTTTTACCTAATTTGTAAACTATTGTTATGCTTTCTTATTATCATCATGGTTGATTTGGAGGATTTTGGCAGATTTTCTATTTTTCGTCTCACTTATTTGTACTCTATCCATAGCTATATTTTTTAAACTCTTATATTTTATGTAACATATTTTGTCAACTCTGATATTTTTTTATGTAACCTGTATTTTGTCAACACTGATTTTTTTTTAAATGTAATCTGTATAACTAAAAAAATAAAGATGTACATTATTACAGGTAAAAGCCCTATGGGAGTTTAAATAAAATAAACTTGTTATTGTCCCCGATCACGAATGCAGATCGCAAACGAACAAACAACAGTTCACAATGACTAAGTATTCTTTATTTATTCGACGTGATATGTTGTTTGTACAGTCATTAAAACTAACCTAAAAACCTTATCTTATTGTAATTTTGTTTTTTTTTTATCACTTCTCATGATTTAATATCACTTTTTAAAGGTTTGTTGAATTTTCATTGTGTTGAGCTGTCCGTAAACGCTAGATGTCTAAACCGCTAGATGTCTAGAAGTTATTTGCCAGTAATAGAAGTACCAGATTCTCTAGAGAATTCATGGCTTTGTGACGACAAGGTTATATCTGACATTTTGACACAATTGACTACTTGCTATTTTCATTTATTTATTTTTCTCAGTAAAACCCTATCTAAAATATCTTAAACTTCTATGTAAGTTCACAGATAATTATGTAAACACGATCTATTTAGAATGCTTTATATTTATTTTTAGAAAAATAAGGTTCATTTGAATCTTTTACTGGCAACAACTTAATTCTATCTGCCATAGATAAAATATTTTTAAGCAACATGCGTTTAACTCGGTCATTTGCTTAGGATAACAAGACTTCATCTGTCAATTGCGTGAATCTGAGAAAATAAATGATAAATTACATTTATGGAACAGTTAATTCGCAATTCCCAAAATTACAATATCTCGTATTTATTGATTCTTTCAGCTTCGCAAATCCTACAATTACAATATCTCGTATATATTATATTATGATAATCGAATAATTTTAGAAATAGTGTCAAATTTAGTTATCAATAATTTAAGTACACTACTTGTCAGAGTGTTTGTTGTAACAGATAACGTTACCGCCATTATGAAGCGGTAGTGGAGCATATCACTTCGGAACAAAAGCACTCAAAATCTTCCGACGGGTGTAACCCTATTCTCGACAAGCATAAACAACCCTTACCACTACGCCACCTGGGCGGTCCTGTCCACTCTTAAATGGAAACCTCCCCCTCCCAAAACGAGGATTTTTCTCCAACTATTTTAAGATAATGACATAACTTTAGCCCAATTCATTATTCCAACAATAATTGTCTATCGCCGTGCTCCATTTCATTCGACGACTTCTTGAGGGAAAAATCAGTTCTGCAGGGCTACTTACGAACGAAATACAGAGGAAATTTAATGGAAAGCGCTGTGGAACTTTACATAAAGGTTTTTGTTTGAAAGTTAAGGATAAAAGCAGTGGCGACTCGTGAAACGTATAAGCTTAATTGAAATTTACTGAAAATCTACATAATATTTTGTAATTTCACTAAAAAAAAATTTAAAAGTTTTAGACTAAACTACATCAATAATGTCGACTTTTTCAAACTAAGCATTTCATCACACTCAAAAGTCACGAGACGGTACAGGATAAAAGTATCCTTCAAAATGTGTAAGTCGTAACTTGAATTTGAAAGAATAACATATTTAAGTTATTTGATTTTTAATGATATTTTTCTGTACTGCTTAAACCGATCGTTAATAGCGAATTTTAATATTTCTCACATAAATTAAGTATACAACATCGTGACTTCGATCCCCCAACTTTGGAAGAAACTATTTTTTTTCAACACGAGGTAAAAATGACTTACATACATTTTATCCATTTTTTTTATTTTCTATTCCAATCAAGTAAAATTTATTTTTACCAATGTCTTTAGTGGATAAGTGCCTTTTTGTAAATTCCTTCCTTGACGTTGTGCTTATGTGTATATCCTTATTTGTTGCTTTTTTTGTGTTTCCTTGTTTGTTCTACTTAACCTCCTTTTGTCAATTTAGTACTATTTTGCATATGCAACTTATAATTTCTGATATCAAAATTCCAACGTAAAATTGTACCTATTAACTCCCACCTATGCATTGTAAGTTCTTCCCGTCCTAAGATGAGTTTTGTAAATCATCGCGTTGATGGATTGCTCTAGCAAGAAATAAATAAAAAAACAAGTTCTTAATAATTTTATAAGTTTTTAATATCTTTAAGCAATTCTTTTTCGATATTTTAAATTTCTCAATTTCCTCACCATTGTTTTAAAATTCAACCGTGTTACTATTTGAGAAAAAATACTCAATTTTCTTGCGGCTGTAAAAACAGAAGGTTTTCAAAATAATCCCTAAGGATGTAATTATTGTCCGCTATCGGGATTCTTTTCCGGAAAAGGGATCATTTGTTCGGGGCCCATTTGTGATGGTGGACAAATACGTTATTTAGCCCAACTTATAATCATTAATCAACGTAAAAAACACTCTTCACAGTAATTAACATGATCATTTTAGGTTTCAGTTGATTCTGCTTATATTAAATACTATTATAAAGAATCAACCGATCAGTGGCTGAGTCGGCATTACGTCTGGGTCCCACCCGGCGTCGTGACTTCAATTCCTCTGCCAGGTAAGTCCTCCATCACGACACAAGCAACATTTACTGCATACTTTTGTGGTAGTAGGAGTTTTTAAAATCAACGATAGGTAATTCTTGCCTGGGATGTTTGTCTCTCTTTTTAAATGTTATGAAAGTTATAATAAATAAGTAATTTATAAACCTTTGACCGGTCGGTGGCCGAGTTGACATCGCGCTTGGGTCCCACTCGGGCGTAGTGTGTTCAATTCCTCGACTGGCTAAGTCCTCCATCACAACACAAGCAACATTTTCAGCTTACTGTGGTGGTAGTAGGAGATTTTCAAATATTGTCAGGTTATTCGTAACCAGGGAATGTTTGTCTTTCTTTAAAAAAAAAAATAAAAAAAAAAAATATAAAATAATAAACTAAAATTAAAATAAATAAAAATATTTTAAAATAAAAACGAGGCATATATATACAAGAAGGCTATAATAAGATAAAAAAAATATTTTTAATTAGTAACTCTGTTTCTTATTTTTAGGTAGATACTCTTTGTATGAGCATAACATTTACTACGATACGGCTATATTATTATGTATTTATACTACAAAGTCCTGTTTTAACTCGACCATTTGGAAATGTCTGTAAATTTTGTTTGTTACGTTCCGATTTCGATTCAAGATGTTTGCCGTGCTGGATACTACATTTTTACACCACCAGAGTTCGCGCGACCTTGGTTCCTACTTCTAACTACCAAATCGGAATAATTAATATTATGGTACCTACCTGATTGAAAAAATTTAAAAAATATATCTGTCATTGTAATGGCAACGTTTAAAGTTCCAAGAATTGTTGCAAGAACCTTGTGTGGGATTTCTTTGGACAAATAGTATAAAAACTTATATTAAATAAAATATTTGTGGTCCATTATTAAGATTTCAGAGGGATTTTTTTATTTGATTTATAAAATAAGAGAAAATTAGAAAAAAAACCCATAAGGCCGTATATAAATAAATAAATTATCGGCTCCTCATAATATTTAAGAAAAAACAATTTTTTTTTTTGTTTATTTAAGGCTGCGTTAAGAATATATATACTTGGAAAGCTAAAATCCTGTTTCAGCAGAAATTTACATAATAATTTAAATGTCCAGTTGGTTCTGCTGGATTTTATATGATGATTTATAATAGAGGCTTATAGTGTTCATGCTACAACAATATGTTAGTTACTTCAGGGAAATGCAGAGAGTATAATGTACTAAGAAAACTATAATCCTGTTGCAGCAGATATTTACGACACTCTTAAGATTGTTGGTCCTCTGTTTTACTGAATTGCACTGGACCATTCTTGTGAAATGCGAGTCACATTCAAACAATGCAAGATTGTATTACAAAGTTTAATGATATTCCTTTTACACGAAATCAAAATAATATTATAATAACATAATTTCGGTTTCTACACAGATTAAGATTGCGTTATTATATTATAATAATATAATTTAGGTTTCTACACAGATTAAGATTACGAAAACAATGAATAAAACGGTAACCGGATAAATCATCACAATGATAATTCATCACATCTTTAAAAGTTATATAAAGTCATGGAAAGTGATGAAACAAAAACTTTATTAACTGGGTTATGTAGGTTAGGTTAGGTTAGGTTATGTTAAAAAAAAATTTCATCTTTTCAAGACTTTATATCACTTTTTAAAAGTGTGTTGAATTGTCACATTATATATAATTAAGGCAAATGCAGGTGCATGAACACGTGTTCCGATATATTAGGAATTTTCTAAAAGTTTGTCAGGAAAGGGCCTGCAATCCTGTTTTTAATCTGATTACCAATCATTTGAAGATATTCTAAATAGATTAGGAATACATACATCAATAATATTAATAACCAATTTAAGCATTATACTACTCTTCTCAATTGAATTTCTATATAACTAATAGCAATCTTTTATTTCTTGATTACTGTTACTAAACTAGTATGTATATCAAATGTTTGTAAAAACTCGGATGGGCGTGACGTATATAAATAAATAAATATTCATTTTTTTCTGTTTACTAAGTCAGAGAAATAGAAAATGAGGAGGATAGTGATTACTGCACCTTAAAATGATCGACAAATTAAAAAACTGCCGGAAATGATGAGAAAATGTAAGAAATTATTTGCGCTAGTTAGAGAGCGAAGAACAAACATTATAAATAAAGCCGGAGTAACTACTTCTGCCTGAACAACCAGGTGTAGAATTTGTATCAGTTTTGTAGAATTGAGGTAACTGTAACTGGTGAAAATTGAGGTTCTACTAAATAATAACAGATTATTCTAAACATTTTGAAAAATTTTAAAATAAGTTTTTTACTTGTACAAGAAAAACCTAATTTTTTTATAAAAAATCTACTCTACTTAAATAGATTATACAGCTTCAAACTGATATCTTTTAGAAGTTTAACTAATAATTTGGCCACCCACCGAATATATTACCTTGATTTTCGTATGTGTTTCGGACGTTGAAGTATTTTTCTTGAAGGTTTTTTGTCTTACCTGAAACAAATAAAATAATTGATTAAAATCAGGACATTTAAAACACATTCAGGATTAGGTACAATTTTACCTGGAAATATGTTTCCTATCACCCTTCAGCGTCACAACATTCTCAAAATGAAGATGCATAATCTCACTAACTTCGGGTAGTAGGGACTGTTGTTCGTTGTTCACATGAAAAGTATAACTATATAATATGTAGGTAAACTTTCATACGCTAGTTCGAGTTTGAAAATGCCAAAAAAATGTTTTTACATTTAGAATCCCATATTTAAAAAAAACGCTCATTTTGGTAAATTGTTTCTACTCCTACAATTTTTCTTAGTTTTTGCCACTCTTAAAAAGTTAGCCCTAATGTACCCACATAGGCAGTTTGCTGGTTAAGCCGAAGATGTATGGTGGCAAAGGAATTATTGATTGAAGTAATAATTCTTGGCAGTGAAATTGTTACGCCGATGTCGGATAATGTCGTCTGAAAGAAGATTTAGGGAGGGAATGAGATCTATTGCCGATGTTTCGACTTGTTCATATCAGCCATCTTCAAGACACTCGGGTTTAAAAATATAACATCTACCACGTAAATGTTATTTTTTCTACGTTCTGAGATTACTTCGGTCACATTATCAATCTATATTATATCCTAAGTATTTGAATTAAAATTAAAACTAATAAATGTGTTAAAGTTACACAGAGAACAATTACTGATAAAAAATTTTGCAAATTCATTAAGAATCTCTTCAAATTATTCGTATTGAATTTATAGGTTTCCTAATAGGCTTTTTGTAAAATACGAACGTATTATCAACATATCGGGGCACGTGTTCATAAAAATAATAATATTTCCGCATTTCGTCATTGTATATTATCAAGGCAAATTCCGGTGCGTGAACACGTGTTCCGATATGTTAGGAATCCGGCCTGCAATACCGTTTTTAACCGGATTACCAATAATTTGAGGAAATTTCTAATAAATTAGCAGTACTCGTTTTCTCCGTGTATTACATTATATTTACAATTGTTTATTAATAACTGCAACAGCCCGATGTTTCATTAGAACTGATATTGGAATTAGAAAAAAGTGCGTAAGTACATTAATACTTACGCACTCAATTAACGTTTTGACATATAATTAACGTAATCAAATTTCACAGCATCGAAATAAAATAAGATAATAAAGTACACATTTAGTCTTCGGCAGGGAGATGATAAACCGTGCCTGATTTTACGTAGCAACGATTTAAGTCCTGTTGGGAAGTGAGTTAGCTAAGAGCTTCACAGATGCATTCATAGAGGGCAGTGCAAAGAGCTTGCTTGGAAGTCCGCAAGATGGCAGCTAGTAGCCAGTAGTCGCTAGGGCCAGTTAGGCTGCTTCCAGACAAACATGGTGTTTGCAGATTTCATTTAGCCAGCTCCTAGTTAGGTCGACCATCGAAGTATTGAATAAATTCCTGATTTAATATAAACAAATTATTCTCCAAAATCTCCTTCCAATACGAGTTGGAGAACTGTTTGTGGGAACACAACAAGTCCTAAGACTAATTTGTTCGATTTTGGGAACAAACACTTTTTACTCGTAGAGTTTTTTTCTCGTAGGAATCGTTGTGTTTTCCTTACAATAATAATGAAATATGAACTAAGCGGCGCGGCGTTAGAAAGAGAATACATCAAGCTTTATATTCAAATATAGAAATTGACTGGAGAATATATGACGCAAATGTGAATGGTAGCAGAAATCGGGGACGCCCAAGGAAGATATGGCACGATCAACTCAATCATATACTTGAGTAGGGCCATGTCAAGAGTCAGAATAATAGAAGAGTATGTATGAATGTGAATTAGGCAAGAAGTGTGTGTCGAGACCGAGTTATTTGGCGGTGCGTCATATCTGCCTTCCCTTGCGGGGAACCGTCGTGATGGTTAATTAGTTGGTTAGAAATTAACCACAAAATAATTATAATATAAATCTTTATAAAACCAAAAGTTCTGACATTTTTTTATTAATTATTTTTAAATGAAATGACAAAAAATGTGAGGTGGCCATAATGTTTTAATATTTATATATTATATTTATAAATTATTTCATAATTTTTTACTATCCGCAACTTTTGTTAAGAATAATAATAATAACGATAGTTGGACCATTTATATAGCGCCGTTTTGCGAGAAAATTACCTCAAGGGCGCTTAACAACTCGGTTTATACATTTAATAAATATAACTATATATTTATAACAAATATTAATGTCTAGTGATTTACAACTAAGCCGTTTAACTAGTAGATACTAAATATAGACGAAAAAGATGAGATATTTCCAAAAAAAATTATGTTTGATTTATTTAGTTTTAACACTTCATAAAATTATATGTTTATTTTATCACCTTTCAAAAACAATTTTTAGTTTTCGGATACGTTCATAAATATCCATTTAATTTTGATTTTATTGAGATACTGAAATACTCACGAATTCTCCGACTTTTTGACAGCATCTTAGAAGAAATATAACGGTCAATATGCCACAAGCCTGAAGGGTTAACACAATCTGGTTTCAATAGATATCTATCAGCATCAGGATTATCACTTTAACAGCGTTAACCAATCCATCGCGTATAATAAAATAACGAACAAAGCCAAATGGAGAAAAGAACTTCTGAGCAAAACGATTGAGAAATTTCAAACACACGATAAAATTGAAAAATATGAACCGTCTAGTAAACAGGTCGCTGTCGCTTAGCAAAGCCAGAAAGCCTTTGAACGCTGCTGGTATTTCAAGTTTAGAACCGTAACGGGACAACTAACAAAAGGTCGGGAACCTGGAAAAGCTCCGTATCAAAGCAACTCATATGGAGTAGGGAAAAAAACGTTGCAAATTTGGGACAGGAATTTTACGGGCAACAATGAGACCCGCGTTACCAGCGGAAACTGATCGCCTGAATTTATAAAAGAAAACAGAGTAATAAATATATTTCTCTTGCTGCATTCATCGCCTTCTAATATAAGTACCTATAACCTTTATTTTCCATAAAATAGATTAATAAAAATAATATTTTATTTTTTATAATAATTCTCACAAGTTTTTAAATAATATAATTTAATTCTAAAGAAACAAACGAAAAAATTCGTACAACTGAAACAAAAATGTTCTGCTGCTTGTTTGATCATATTTTAAAATTTTATATCCTTTTGAAATCATAAACAATAAAAATAAAAATTTAAAAATCTGATAAGATTTGTTTCTTTAAAATTATCAACAATTTGATTGACTCACCTACATTACAAGAACTCTTCACATTCAATAAACCTACTCGTAGACTCAGAAATACAGAAATAAAGAACTGCTCTTCCTCAATCAACATGACTTATTCAGAGTACCAAAAGGCAAAACCGACGTCCTGGCAAAGCATAGCATGACGAGGGGAGTGGTGCTGTTGAACGAACTAGCAAAGAATTTGGATGTAAATGACTGTTCTCTAAACGACCTAAAACAATTATTGAAGAGTCACTTACCCAAATGCTGATATGATGTAAAATTGTACTGTATGTAATATTGTACTGTAACTGGAATGAATGTTCTGTTGTACAATAAAAAAAAAATTTAAAAAAACACTCGACTAATTATGCATATTATTCACCATTGTCCAGAATATGTAGAATGGTCAACTCACATCAAGACCTTGATTTTTTTGGTATAAGTCAGAATTTTTTTTGTCGCTCACTATGCAATTGAGGATATTTTGTATCACTTTAGTTTTAGCAAGGTCTTAACTTGACTTGACACTTCTATTTCATTTCTATTTTCTTATGTTTTCCCTGTTTATACCATCCTTTACTTTTGCATTGTACATTGTCCTAAATCTCGTATCGCTTTGTTATATATTTGACGAAGTCTGTTAATTAATTAATCAATAAACGATCATGTGGACAGAATTTAGCATCTTAATTTTCGATCATGAAAGATTTGATTACAAAGACAGGTAAAGTATTGCTTTTTATTGTACCCAGATTTCTTGTCTTGCGCAGTTACGTAAAACTACCATACAGTTATTATCATAATTTTATCATCACTGATTTATTTACATTTCTACTGTTTTTCCTCAACCGGGCACAACTTTATGTACGGGTTTTATTTTTGCATAAAAAATATATGTAAATTGATTGGCCTTGGTTGACCTAATAAAGTAACAGAATAATATTCGAAAACATGCGTAGCATTTTGATACGAGAAAACAACATTATTTTCCAAGTTAAAGTGTGGATTTCTAGTCGTCATCGTGGCAAGACAATATTTTTGTAACAGGATCCATAAAAATATTCAAATGCTTGGAAAATTTGAGAGTGGTGATTTTGTTACGTAATTTTCACCCCTCTGCCTGTATCTGTGTTTATATTTATTCCGCTAAATTTCACAAAGGGTTTAAATAAACAAAGCGCTCTTTTTTCTGTTATTACTCACTCGTAAGCTGGTATTTTTTACGTAAAATATGTTAGAGATAAATAAGGAATAAAAACGATGAAAATAAAATATTTTTTCATATTTTTTTATTAATGGCATTAACATAGACATTCATATTTATAGGTCAGCCAATCAAGGAAAGGGGAACAAACCAAGTGCGAGGAGTCGGGAGGCGGCTTGACTGTCTCCACTTTCGTTATTTGTTAATACATTAATCTGACAGAACATATTCATTGTACTAATCACTATTTTGTCCTTGAAAATAAAAGCTGCTTAAAAATTACTAGTCCTTTTTACAATGGCATGCAAATTTCTGGCAGCGTTAAAACCTTAACTACAAATCCCAAATCTGTAAACAAAAGTTTCGGGCCTATTTTCAAAACTAAATATTATATTACACTATTTAGATCGACGCTTTTACAAATGTTTTATAATTTACCAACCTCACTACCAAGCGGTTCGATTAAAAACGAACATTCAAATCTTGCGCATAAGGCAATGGACTGCGCTGCAAATCGTTGCCTTACTTTAGTGAACTTTTTTCTGCGCAGGTCTAGTTATTTCAATGCGCTCTTCGGCGTTCGACGTACGACTGATGTCGCAGTTTATTCAAAGCACTCTTAAACCCTCCTGGTGCCAAAGATATGGTCACTTGCTTTGCTTCCAGCCCCTTCGAAATGATACCCATATCACAAGTGTCTAACTAAATAAAATATTCATTTTTACTGTAACTATCAATTTGGATGTTTATTAATCATATTACATTAATCATTCATTCCATCTATTACAACTGCGAAGTTGAAAAAAGTATTTTATAATATTCTGAATGCAAAGCAGGAAATCTTTGCGTCACATAATAAAAACTGTCGAACGGTGAGCTCCGACGTCCTTAAATTTGAAAAGCTGCTCATTGCTATAATTTCTATCTCTAATGCTATTTTTTAGCTCGCAACGTCATTATCACCATGAGATAAAAATTTTCAAGTAAAAATAATTCTTGCGTAGCCATGAGTAAATGCTAGTTCATTGTGATAAAAGTCTTTATTTATTCTTTTAGCTGCAGAAAAATCAACATTTAAAAAATTGTCTGTCTTTTAGATAACATTTCTAAATTATCTCATTAAAAGTTGGTCAACTTTTAATCCTTCATGTCTTGGATATTTATATAGCCAATCATTGAATACATTAGAGCCATCGCTTAAATGACCACATGTTTATCTTCCGTCTTTGTCGCCTTAAGTAAGGATAACCGGAATTAAAAATATTGTTTTGGTGTTTTCAAATTATCTTAAAAGAAACACCAATTCATTAAGACACATTCATACAATGCAATAATTCTGATTACGTAGCAAACTTAAACTACGACGGCTAATAATTGAAAAAAATAATAATATTTTCAAAATTAGCAGTTTAATTTTATAATTTTTTTACGTTAAATTAAAAATACTAACATTTTTGGATTTCCTTCTTGTGTTAAAAATTGAGTAGAATTAACAGAATACGAGTATCTTATAGTACTATTACGCCAACGTCTGGACGGTTTCGGTCCTCTGATTGGTCAAATTCAAATCTTATGTTTCGGGTAAATTCCTTAAAAATGTCAATCCCTCCTTTACCGGCCGATGGAGTAGTTTCCCTATTGGCCGACAAAGTGCACCTCTGGCGGCATTATAGCGAATTATAGTGTTTCATTTGAAATAATCCAAAACAAATACGCACATTTTCATTTATTCAAACAACGGTTATTATTTAGGTAACACCAACCGTTTTAATACACATTTAAAAAGAAAACAAACATTTGATTCAACTTAATGACAATAAACAACAACTCTTGGCATTTACGATTATTTTAAATATTGATATTTAATATTATTTACGTAAATAATAATTTCGCACCATTTTGACAGAACACCGATACGAAGTTCGCGCATAATACGTGTTTGTTTGTAATGTGGGCACTGCCAACCCAATAAAAAACATGAAACATAATTGGAAGCTAGAAACGCTTCGTTGATTGTAAAATTAGCCAACAAATCTCTAATCTGACACGTTATAAAAACATAATTTTATTTAGATTTTATATTAAATCAGCTCGCAATTGAAAATTTTCACTTTTGATGTCATATTATTTTAATTTTATAACATAGTCTGTTCAAGCAAGATATTTGTTTACAGCTCGTTTTGCACTGATCCACTTTGAAAAGCATTGTTAATAAACATTATAAGTCAATATAGAGAAATATGTTAGATAAATATGTTAGATAAATGGCATTATTTGCTAATCAAGCGCACTTTTAGCAAGTTATCCAAGAAGATTATCGCATTCACCGTTAATTTCATCTTTGGCAAGTACCAGAATGAAGTTTCGAAAGTTTTCCATGAGTTCTTTGGTAAATTCTGAAATCGTTTCATATTTTCCCTGTTCTATTCTCGGATACCCTCGTTCCTCGGAGAAACCTCATTCACACGAGAAGGAAAAATGTTGTCGCATGGTTATTGCCACAGGACGCTAGAACAACTTTTTTTCCTACGCGCTTGTGCGCTTTGTCGACTGTCAGCTTGATGTTTCGATTTAACCTGTAGGTATTTTGAATTAGATTTTTTTTAAAGCGTGTGTAATTATTATTTAGAAAGTATTGAACAAGAAAAACATATAAATAGGTATCGTCATCAAGGTATAATTCGAATGTGTTGGCAGAAGATGTCTTCAGAATATGACGATATTAGTTACCACCTACCTAAATAACCATGAAGGGAAAAAGGAATCGCGTCAAAAATGCTCTTATACGAATAAAGTTTACTATCATAAAAAGAAACAAGGCGCTGAAAAGTTATATTTGAGCTGTAAGAGTGTTGTTTTATTTCTATAGTTTTAGTTAAAGTTTCAAAGAGTATTTGCTTTGACTTATGAAGAACGTACCAAGTGCACTGCGCATTTTCAGCAAATGAGAAAATTATTCACTATGCTTGTTTGAATTCCAAATAAACAGAAGTATATATCATTTTTAACTTACGGGGATATAATATATTCTCATACGTTAAAATTTTACAAACTTCTGTATTATAATACAAATGTTACTTATGGTCAGTTCCTTGGCTAATAATAATATCCACTGTCAAATTTCTAATATTACGTCATCCAAAATAAAAGAGTACCGCTTCTACAAATAATGCGATGTTATACAGACGTATATATGTATGCCTAGTTAGAAAATTATTTTTAATACGTATGTCATAAACTTCATTAATCTGTACCATTTTGGCAACCTAAGGTAAATCGAGCTAGGCGATTTTTTCTGAAAGGCACAAAATTTTTCTCACAACATTCATCGTATTTTTTTAAGGTTTCCTTGAATGGACCAATTATTAGACAAGCTTCCGAATATTAGCAACAGTATTGATCTGAAAACATACAAATTTACAATCACAATGAAAATACTGACCAACATCAAAAATAAATTTCCTCGTGATTTTTGTGCCTATTTAGTAACGTAATCCATCACCATGATTGATTTTTCTTTTGTCGCGAAAAACTACAAGTTTTTCGACAAATAAAATGGCACAACCAAAAATTTTTATTTTGAAAAAGACTCAGATTTCTTAAAACTCAATTGGTACCTAAACTAGCTTTCGTTTGCAGCTTTTGTTGATTTATAGGGTTTTTTGTAACTGACACGAAATGATGAACACAATAAAACTTTCTACCCATGTCAATTTTACTTCAAAGTGTAACCAACTAAAGAAAAAACAACCAATTCATTCCTTACAGAAGTCCTTTACTTTCGCTGGCTATTTGGCCATTATCTGAACCAAGAATGCGACGGCTTCAGGCCACTTGTTCCTTCCGCTTATTTTACCGAATATTTTTATCAGTCACTAAGACAGTGTTATTTCATTAAACCATCGCGAAAGCGGCTGACACCTAAAGGGCTGGGAAATAAAATTCCTCACACAAACGATATCGAAATTCCAAGTATTTACTTAAGAAACTGCCAAATCAAAAAGCCAAAATCCCAAAAGGCCATTTGGAGTAACCTTTTCGGCGTGATATTCCTGGTATACGTTTATATAAACCATTTCAGAGATAGGTAAACTTGTCGAATTCCGCTGTATGCAAAAACTTTATTGTAACTTGTATATCTAATCTGGAAGTGAGAGAATTTTTTCTATAATTTATATTACGAATATGATACCTAAAATATGCCATTTCAAAAAATATTAACTTTTATTTAACTTCAACTTTAACTGTTATTTATTAAATACCCAAAAATTCCAGTAAAATCATATTAATCTAACTATAGGTACTATATATATATATTTTTTATTCATATTTCTTTTTTCGTTTAAACCATAGATAATGTAACCACCACTGTTTTTAATACATAACTTATAATGCCAACGCCCAGGCTTCGCCTTTGTGGGATTTTTTTTGTTACTGTCTTATATGTACGTCCTGTATGTACCTGTATGTCCTGTATGTATCAAAAAAAATTGTCAATAAATAAAAAAATAATAATGTTTACAAATATCTAAGTCGGTGTTTAAGTCGCACATGAACAAATTGGTTCTAAGGGTTTAGTTTCAGTTATTTTAATATTTTACGCTTATTTCCTAACCTCATAACTTTATTTTCATTGAGAAAAAATGGAACTTGAATGCATATTTTGCCATCTCCCACGACATAAATAATTATTTCATGTTGAAAATGTTGAAACAAAAGTTGAAACCATGTGCTATTCAATTTTTTTGCGTACTAATTCTACAAGTTTACTCAGAGATCATTTTACGATATAAATAATAATAATAATTTTACAAAGCCAAAGTTCTCCGCTCAAGTGCTTTTATTTGGAATACAAGTACACTTTTAAAATAAGTGTGTTTATCTGAAGTAGATGCCAAGTAAGTATGTTTTTCTGTATCTGTTTGTAAATAGTAAGTATGTTTTTCTGTATCTGTTGGTAAATAATAACATTATATACTAGTATAACCTAGGAACTCGTAATAAATTGTACACAGCGCATTTGGGGTGATTTTTTACAAAAATCTTAAAAATTATCGATTTAATTTTGCTTTGACTTCAAAAAAAAACTTATAATAACTTCTTGAATAATATTTTTGACATTAAGTGCCTGACATAATACGACTTTTCCTGGTTCCTGTTCATTGCCTCAGAAACGCAAGTGCCTACTTATGGTCAACAATTGAATGGATGATTTATTATAAAGTGGACGACAATGGGTTCTTTTCAATCACATGAATGAGAAATCAATTGTTCATTTGTGTTTTGGTTCCGAGAACGCGTGGGTAACCGGCAAAACATTCTCCCTACGAGAATAGGTGAACGTCGATCAGGATTCACCGAACTTGATTCCCTCTCAACTTCAAGAAACGTGTGGGCTGAAAGTTAAATTCATTGTCTTCAATTATTCTTAGATCGGTACTTAGATTTAGGAAAAGTTTTTGTATGTTGTCAGCTATTAAAGTTTATAACAGAGTAAAAAAAACGTTTCTTTTATACCGGTACCTATACTTGCAATATAATCGCTGTAGGACCACGGTACCCAGATTGATTGAGAGTAAAAAACATAATCATTCTTGATTTTATGAATATTCGTGGATACTGATGATTACATATTAGTTCTTATTGCATTCTGGTAACGATATTGTTAAGGAACGGGGGGTACGTACGGCGCCAGTGTTAAGGATGGAGCTCTCCACGCTATAGCTCTATGTGGCGGCATTGTTAGGAAAGGCAGCTCAGCGTAGAGATATGAGAATCTAATTTATTCAGAAAGGATCGGTAAAATGCCTTTATACGGGGAACTAATTCAAACATCCAGACTACACTTCTCTCGTCAAATAAAACTCCAATTGGGATGATAAATGGTTGTATTCACAGGCAACAGGTACATTGTATGACACAAATGAGGACACAGTTAACATCCTAAATTATTTCCTGGCTGTTAGAATTGAACAATCTCTCTCGTATTTTGTTCTGGCTGGCAAGCTTGTTTATCAAACATTACAAGAAAGGCACATAATGGGGAAATGGTTAAGTAACAAGCTTACATGAGCCGTTCCGGGTGATGCAAGAGTTGAGAGACCCTGGTGGCGTTACTCACAGTGATGGTGGAGTATTAACCATGATGGTGCTCTTTCATGCGCGCCATCGCGCGCATATCGGACTTCAATGATGTAGCCGGCACTTCTCGTTCAAGACCGGATTAATAGCAATACAACCACACATGTCATCAAGAACGAAACTAGCGTTCGTGACCGTTTTCGTATCAAAACTGCCCACACATGGTTTCGAGACCAAGGCCGGACTCGCAGTGATGGCCGCCGATAGCCTAGGCCGTTGGAGTTAGCGTTCCTTGCGCCGGCCGTGCAAAGTGCGCAGCCGCTAGTGTTGCCAACTGTCTGCGTCTAATTTTAGGTTTGCGGATCTTTTGAAAGCGTTAGGGAGATCTACTTCGTGACAATATGTACAAACACTTAATTTACTTAATCATTATAAAGTTTTTGAAGTGAAACTTCTTTACGCGCGTCATGCAATTTCGAGGACCGGAGTAAAATCGACTCATGACCGTCACGAAAAAACGGGATCATTTCGCTATAGGAGCCTAGCTAATATTATATACCTAGTTTAGGTCACTCTCCAAACTCAGCTTCGCGGTCTAGAGGCAGAGCGCCCGACTCTTGTCGTGAAGAACCGAGATTCGATCCCCGCTTTAACTAATTTTTTTTTTCTTTTTGTGATTTTTTTAATACGAGGAAAAGTGATAAAATGCTCTCGTGCTGCGACTTTTAGATATTTTGACTATATGATATTTTGGTCGAATACGTAATAACCGCGGTCTAGAGGCAGAGCGTTCGACACTCGTTATGCAGGACGCGGGTTCGAATACCATATTTTTATAAATTTTAATTTTTTTTTATCAACGATTTGGAATAATGTAGTAAAAAATTACATAAATTTTGTTAATTTACCTTTACTTTACTTTACGGTACCTATATGATATTTTGGTAGAAATATAGCTTACAAATCGAGCCGGTAGAGTCGCTCGGTATTTTGAATAATTATTTTTATTTATCAACGATTTGTAATAATGTAGTAAAAAATTACATAAATTTGTTAATTTACCTTTACTTTAATTTGCGCGAGATACCTCTCCTCGCGGTCTAGAGGCAGAGCGTTCGACACTCGTTATGCAGGACCCGGGTTCGAATCCCATATTTTTATAACTTTTATTTTTTTTTTATCGCATGCTACTTATAAATATGTCAATAGAAATAAAAAAGGGAGAATGAAATGAAAAGAGAGAGAGAAGAATACTAAAAGTTTCACTTTCGTCGTGCGTAGGCTTGCCACACACTGTATTTTTTTTCTTGAGAGGCCATGAGGGATATTTCATATTTTTAGGATTTTGCGTGTTTTTAAAGTCACCTGTCAACGGTACCTAAAAAACTTATTATATTTTTTACTCTTTACTTAAGTGTCTACAAAAGAGCTATTTTTGTAAATATTACTACTTGTAAATGTTTTTCTTATGCGTACATATTAAAAACTATCTATTTTGACTTAGTCCAATCTCGACTTTCTTATAACATAGTATTTTGGGGATCATGTCTAAAATGCAATGTAGAGCCACTAAATATTACTCAAAAATTTATCCTTAAAGTTATGTACAAAAAATCCTTTATCCATCCAACCTACTTTATAAGGATTGTAATGTTATATGTATAAACAGCAGTATATAACTCAAATACTGTGTAGATTTTTTATCAATATCAAATTTGCAGAAAGAACAAAACAAACCCGTGCAACTAGACTTGGTTCTTCATTGAACTTTGTGGAGGTACATACTAAAACTTATTTTGGTTAACGAAACTATTTATATCAGGCACGAAATTCTTTCAAATCATATTAAGTCTACCTATTCCTTAGTTAAATTTAAAAATTTAGTTAGTTGAACTCAAGAACGATTCGTAGAAACGTCAATATAAAAGTCATCATCACATAGAAAACGCAATCTTGTATTTTTTCTGCTTTTTGTAAACTTTTTCTTTTTTATCGGCAATCAAAGGGCTCAAAATATCTGACAGTAATCCTATAGAAACCGATTTTTTTTTAAATTTTATCTAAAAATTTTATTTTCAAATTCGATTTACTCAAAATCGAAAACATAAATCAAAAAAGTTACACCTGCCATAAAATCAACTCCAAGTGTAACCAGTTTTCCGCTTGTATTCTTTCATTAGTTTCCGGAGCCCATGTATGTAATATTGTAAAGTGATATTTATACATATTTTTTATAATTAAAAATATTCCATGAACTTATTACATGCGCACATTATCAAATCATCTGTTATTGTGAAAGTATTCTTGTTAAGTTTTCAAAGAAACAAAAAAATCCTTTCATTAAAGTAGTATTTAATGACAGCAAACATACACTTTTAAAGTACAAAATAATTTGTGATAAAAATGTAATAATTTCCATTGAAAATTCAATTTTGGCACTTTTTGCCTAATCTAAAATTAAACTGCTTTAATACCCTGAAAAGAGCGAAGATTCCGCGAGTAAAATTATACATGAGTTTCATAGTAATGTCGACTCGCAGGAGCTTGAAGAGGAAGGAAGGCGGCGGATTTAGATTAGAAGTAGGGTTATGATATTATTTACAAATTCACTCTGGATTCGTCAGGATTCTAAAGTTCTTGTATTTAATTTTGTGACAATTTAGAAAACTAATATCTCCGAATTCGAAAATATTCCTAGCCTCTTAGAGGTTAACGGAACATGTGTTATAATCTACGTGTTCATAGATGATGCTTATTTTATTATTTTAGTAAAAGCACATTTTTAAGTTATGCTTTAAAATCAGAAGATCAATTATTTGTTTGCGCATGTATAAATAGAATCAATTATGAATAAATGTTTTTATCCGTACAAAAACACATTTCATTAAAAAATATATATATAAATACAATATAGTATCGGTTATTCTATTCATTTCTTTTTATTTGAATTCATTAACGAAATAAATAGTTAACAATCTGGTACAGCGAGAAAATTTCCCCGTGGATGTGTCAAATGTCAGTGTTCGATTTGTCAGTGATTGACCAGTGAATAAATAATTATCAGTATTTTAAAATCGAAAAATTAACAGTACATCTCAAGTCAACCAAAAGGGTAATAGAGGCAGTGTTTGACCTACAGTGTCTACCAAAATGGCAAATTCAGAAAAAAATCTGAGAAGCAAAGGACAAACGACAGCTGCTAACCTTTCATCTGAGCCCCACGTTTTAAACTTCGACAATCTGCCGGAAAAAATTGAGATGAAAATGGAAAAAAAATTGGAATTATTTAAACAAGCAATAATAAAGAAAATAGATGATGAAAATCAAGAAACCAGAAACACAAGGGACTTCATCAGCCGTCAGTACGATGACATTCATCTTAAGATGGAGACCATTATCAAACTGGTTTCGGAAGTTGAATTAATGAGAAAGGAGCTAACGGAAAAGGACAGAATAATAAAGAGCCTGGAAGTCAGACTGGCAGAAGTGGAGCAAGTAACTCATGAAGACACCCTTGAATTTACAGGGATCGAAGTAAAAGAGGGTGAGCAGCCTGCAGAAATGATTAAACGGGTTGCCGCAGTCTCAGGAATCGAATTAAAAAGCGATGACATCCTCGACATCAAGAAAATTCCGGACCGACGACCTGGAGTCCCCCCAAAACTCCACGTCAGATTTACTAACCCCCAAAAAAGACGACAAATTCTACTGAACAAAAGGCAACTTAATACAATTACAGCACAAGGAAACGGATTCCAGAAGATTTTTGTTGGTGAAATCCTTGGTCACTATTTCAAAGATCTTCTGTGGAGGTCTAAAACAAGGGCAAAAGAAATGGGCTTCAAATATGTCTGGTACAAAGACTGTAAAATAATGATTAGGAAAAATGACGGCGACAGACAAATACACTACATCAAACATTCTGATGATCTTAAAAAAATTGATTAGTTTCTTTGATTGAGAGCCCCACTTTTACCGGTCATTCACTGGGTCGATTCCCCCAATATTGGTGAGTCATATCTTTTATGCTTATTTTCGCACTGTAACAATAATGAACTCCTGCACTAGCAATGAAAGGTTGAAACCCCCAGTGATGGCCACGGATTAGTGGAGCTCTCATTCAAGGGAATTAAACAATTCTTTTTTTTGTTTAGTATAAATTTTATAATGGCTATTAACTTTAATCGCATGTATGCAGAACATGGTGATCAAATCAACCCTTTTACTACTTCAGATGCCAAAATTTGCAAATATCTTATAGCAGAGGTAAAAAACACTACAATTATGCACCAAAATATTAGGTCAATTAATAGAAACTTTAACGAACTCCAGATACAGCTTAACCACCTTAATATAGACTTTGATATAATTATTCTCACGGAATGTTGGTTGTCAAACATTTATACTCCAAAATTAATAAATCACTACTCTTCCTTCAATTCGACAAAACATGATAGCCAGAACGATGGAGTTGTGGTATACACAAAAAATGATCTTAACCCCATTGTAACGGAAATAGACATTATTGGCGCGGGTAAGTTTTTAGATTCTCACGGCCAAAAGCATTTTTGTTGTTTGTTTTTGGGGTGTTATGCCGTGTTGCGCTAACTCCTTCTTTAGCCGACGTTTTTTTCGTTCAAAAAACGTCGGCTAAAAATTCACACATCTTCGGATCTACCGGATCTGCCCTGATGATGGACACTGCAACGCTGTCCGAAACGTCGGCTAAAAATTCACACATCTTCGGATCTACCGGATCTGCCCTGATGATGGACACTGCAACGCTGTCCGAAACGTCGGCTAAAGAAGGAGTTAGCGCAACACGGCATAACACCCCAAAAACAAACAACAAAAATTATTGGCGCGAACTGTTTGCAAATAACATACAATAATGACACTTGCATTCTAGCAATATACCGCTCTCCTTCGAATCGTAATATTACACCATTTCTAAATAGTCTTAATAGCATATTATCCAATCTTTCCCATACTAAAAATTTGATAATTATGGGAGATTTAAATATCAACATACTCCCAAACAATTCACATCACCAATGTCATGACTACCTAAACATGTTAGAATTCCATGGATTAATTAGTACCATCAATACACCAACAAGAATAGTCAATGAATCAACTTCATGTATTGATCACACAATGGTCAAAACTAATAAACAAAACAAAAGCATCATTTACAAATCAACAATTACAGATCACTACACAACAATCTTCACTTTGCAATCCGACACCACAAAAAATAGACGAGATCAGTCTCTTATATACAATAATATTAACTTTGAAAATTTAAAAGCCTCAATTAAAAGTAAATCTTGGCAAGAGCTTTTCCAAATAAAAAACTCAGATGATGCATGGATATATTTTGTTGACTTTCTGAAAAATGAATTAAGTAATAATACCACAATTTTGTCAAAAAAAATTCCAAACAAAATTAAACCCTTGAAATCATGGATAAGTCATTCAATCATCAACTGCATTCGTAGAAGAAACGCACTACACAAAAAAGTGAAAGAAAATCCATATGACATAATAGCAATAAACATCTACAAAAGATACAGAAATACGTGCGGTGACGTCATCAGAAAGGCAAAAGAAATCTATTACGGAGTCAAAATCAAAGAAAGCAACAACGATCCCAAAAAAATATGGCAAATTTTAAGAGAAGCCACAAATACACAAAACACTAAAGACAAACAAGACATAAGTAAACTCTGCATTGATGGAGAAATTATTGATACCTCAAAAAACCCAAAGCTCGTTGCGGATCACATCAATAATTTTTTTATTAATATTGGGTCACATCTTGCTTCTCGTCTACCAAATTGTGGGAATGCTCAAACTTCTGAAATAGGACTCCAATTTTCTCAAAGAAGATTTAACTTTCAAAAAGTGTCTGGGGAAGAGATTCTAAAAATAATTAATTCCCTAAAAAACACGTCTAGTGCCGGAGTTGATGGGTTATCAACCAAGATTTTAAAAACGCTGTCTACGGAAATTGCATTGCCCCTAGAACACTTAATAAACTCTAGTATCACTCAGGGCCACTTCCCCTCAAACCTGAAACAAGGTATTGTTATTCCTATACATAAAACAGGTAACAAGACAGACATAAACAACTACAGACCAATAACTCTACTAACTAGTCTATCTAAAGTATTTGAAAAGGTTGTCAATGCACAGTTGGTAAAATTTCTCGTGAGCCATAAACTGATTTCAGAAAATCAATACGGGTTTCAAGAAAACAAGAGTACCTCAGACGCTATTGCTGCTGTCACTGATTTCATTGTTAAAAACCTTGATAAAAGCAAAAAATGTATTTCAATCTTCTTAGACCTATCTAAAGCCTTTGATACCATATCGCACAGTAAATTAACAAATAAACTTGAAAAAATCGGTATTGCGGACAACGAACTTAAATTCTTTAAAAGCTACCTTAATGGGCGTAAGCAACAAGTTAAAATAAATAACATATTAAGCAACACCTGCTCAACTAATTATGGTATACCACAAGGAAGCATATTAGGACCGATTTTGTTCCTGGTGTATATTAACGACTTATGTAACATTAATATTCAGGGGAAAATAGTTAGTTTTGCCGATGACACTGTTCTTCTGTTTGAAACTGACACTTGGCCAGCTGTCTACAAAAAAGCTGAAACGGACATAAGCATTGTAAAAAAATGGTTGGATACTAATACGCTCACACTGAATGCCGAGAAAACCAAATACATCACATCAAGCATTAATATTACAGGTCAACCTCATGACGATGCCTCTATTAGAATACACACATGTTTGAATTCTGAAGAATGTTGTCAGTGTCCCTACATTGAGCGCACTGCTCAGATAAAGTACCTTGGCCTCACCATTGATCCATACTTCAAATGGAATCTTCACACTCAAAGTATTGCAAACAAAATAAGAAAAACCATGCACTTCTTCAGAACGATACGAAACTTCCTCAACTTACAACACTTGAAAATGGTTTATTTTGCACTCTGTCAATCTATTATTGAGTATGGTATCATAGCATGGGGAGGTGGAACTTCATCTGCACTAGACCCAATCATAAGGGCACAGAAAACTATTATAAAAATAATTCTTAGGCTTCCTCTAATTACTGACTCGAACTTGATCTTTAAAATTATGAATGTGTTTGATGTTCGGCAGACATACGCAAAAACAATACTCACTCACCTATACACAAATAAACATACATACTACGAAAAAAGATCTAATACTCGCTGTACTCGAAGCAATAACAAAGACTTACTTCAAATTCCTGTAACGCACACTACTTTTGGACAACGAAATTTTAGATATCTTGCGACTAGACTTTATAACATTCTTCCTGATAAAATAAAAACATGTCATTCACAAAAAAATTTCAAAGATAGCGTAAAAATTTGGATTAAAAGTAATGATAGGGCCTTTACCGGTGCACTCATCCAAATTCGCAGTCATTGATGCAACCTAATTATTGTATGTATTTTCATATAATTGTAGGTATATTATTAGGACTATAAACGAACTTGGTATATGATGTATTGATATTGATGCTACCTAACTATTGAGTGTTCATATTTTTATATAATTGTACGTACGTTATAGTACTATAAATAAACTTGGTGGATAGCTGCCTCAACACAGGCTAAGCCTAGTGAGGCGGGCTATGATAAACCTTAACATATAACTACATTAACATTTCTATTATTTACATTTATTTTACCTACTGTTTATATATTAATTTCCATTGATAAAATTATATACTCTTCTAATTTATAAACCAATGTACACAAAACAGTCTTACATGTATTTCCATAGTTATAGTTTGAAAATTTGTCACAATAAAGATATTTATTATTATTATTATTATTATTATTTCTTGAAACAGTTGTGTTTTTATATTGACAAAACTTTTATTCATATTCAAATATCGTTTGCACATGCGCAAATAAATAATTCGTCTTTTATTTTAAAGCGTAACCTGCAAAAAGCGTTTTTCCTAAAGTAATTAAATTTTCGCAATCTATAAAAAAGCAAATCAACAATTATTTTGAATACCCTTAATCCTGGTTCATCCACAACATTAAAGGAAATAACTCACATAACTTACATGTTTGTGTTTTAATCCGTATGTAGAGAATGAGGAGGTCTTTTGGATCCTTTGATTTTATAACATTTAAAAAATTTACCTCTAATATTTATCAGACTTGTAATTTAAAAAATATTACACTCCGGTTTGCTAGCAACTTAGAACTACCGTAATTAAATTTTTTACCCGTAGCTCCGTGTGCCGGTCTTACCATCATGGGTTTTCATACTTCAAAACATGTTCGTAACATATTTTAATTATCGCTTGTCTACAAAGTGACCTATCAGACGTTTTATTTTGCATCAGTGGGGCGCAAGTCACGTAAAAATTATTGACGTAAATGCGGCTCGCACATTTAAGTGATCCAGTTATTTTGTTATAATACTTTATGTATTTACATGAAAACTTTATATTATTCTTTTTTAATTTATTCATCCTTTCGAAAATACAATAAAATGATAAAGAAAATCTTCACTTTCCTTTGTTAAACTTTTTGTTAGTATTATTTAATAAATATATTTGTACAGCGTCCTTAAGATGATTTTTCTCGAAAACGGCGCTATATAAATTGGCCAAATATGATTATTATTATTATGAGAGAGAAAAAGAGCAATGTCAATAAATTCAAAAATATAGACATTATCTGATAAGATGGCAAAAATTTACATATATATACACATTATCTGATAAGATGGCACAATTTACATAAATATACACATTATCTGAAAAGATGGCAAAATTTACATAAATAATACATATTATATGATAAGATGGCACAATTTGCATAAATATTAACATTATCTGAGAAGATGGCACAATTTACATAAATATACACATTATCTGATAAGATGACACAATTTACATAAATATACATATTATCTGATAAGATGGCACAATTTATATAAATTTTAACATTATCTGAGAAGATGGCACAATTTACATAAATATACACATTATCTGATAAGATGGCACAATTTGCATAAATATATACATATTATCTGATAAGATGGCCCAATTTACATGAACATAAATATACACATAATCTGATAAGATGGCACAAATAAAAATATATTGTGTTGAAAAAAAAGTACGAAATTACGGTCTGCAAGCGCACGACCGCCCATAATGTCCGGCACACGACGAGAATTAAAGTTCGCGGTTATCCGGCATCCCAAGGGTTAAAACAATTTTATCACCTTTATGTAATGTCCCTAGGCCGTTAAATTACCGTACATAAATATTTTACACCGTCACCTCGGGCATGGTCAAGTTAGGTAGTATGTAGGTACATTAATATAATGCTAATGCGTAATTAATGTTAGAATCATTAACAATCGTCATTTTATAGGAATTTGTAAGCATTATATTTAATTTCCCCAATAAAACCTACTATTACCTACCAACTAGAATCTAAATAGTACATTATGTGTTACCATCAGTGGCGACTCGTGGATACTCATCAATCTTACTAATACCATTAGTAGTTTCGCTTTGAAGATTTTATAAAATTAGATATTTATTTATTTAAAGATAAACTTATGTTTAAAAGACAAGGTGTTTATGCAAAGCACAAAGGATAACAAATTTAATATAAACAATAATTATTAGAATCGAACCCGCGGCCTTTCGATTGCCTATCGGGTGCACTAAGCCACTTTGCTCCGTCAGTTTATTTTAAACTGCCAAATAATTCAATAAATAATAGTATTTTAGTCGACAATATTGCTTATTAGATTTTTGTTTATATTTTTTTCTGAAGTTTTTTTGTGTGTTTTTGAGGTGTTTCGGGCTAATAACCATTATTTGTTTAAATTAATTAAATGACCTAATTTATTTGTCTTCAATCCTTAATAAATTATTTTAACAATTTGACAAAAATACATAATAATAATGTTGTGTTCTCTCTACCTCGTAATATTTGTAATGTTCAAAATCAAATATCGTCTTTAAACATCTTCATTTTGTGTCAAATTAGTATAATCTGTGATCTCAAATCAAAATAGAAATTCTATTTCTGTGGGTTTAGTGAATTCGTGATAATGTAATTGCTTTTAATCAATGGCACTTGGTAATCATTGGTAATATTTCGTCGCTAGAACCCTGGTTTTTGGCTGTACCATTTATCGAAGGTATAGATTTAGATATCAAATACAAAAATTGTGCCCCGTCCAATGTTCTTTATTATTCCACTAACCATAGAAGTGGTGTAACCTAGACTTCTCAGACCACCCAGTATTGATAATGCACACTTGAAAAACCACTCGTGTCAAATAGTGCTGTATCTTTTATATTAACTCCACACAGGAGGCCCTGAAGAAAATAAATTCCCTCAGGACCTATGTCATCTTTGGGGATGCTGTGTGGAGGGTCTTTTTGTGGAGAGGAAGGAGTGAACATGGATCTTGAAGAGTCCCATGTTGTAGGAGGGAGGAAACACAGAGGCCGGTAGCTCGTTCCACAGCCGAGCTGTTGAACTTAAGAACGAATCGTAGAAGCGACCCGTTCTCATGTGACAAATGTCAACCGTGTACAAATGTTGGACGCGCGTTTGGCGTGTATCCGGACTACGCACCGGTGCCGAAGGGATCAATGACGCTAGTTCCTCAGAGCATCTTCCATTGTAATACCGATAGAACAAGGACAGCATACCTGCCTGACGCCTGTGCTCTAAAGATTGCAGTCACAGTTACACTGTAAAGCCAAATATGCGCAAAACTCTTTAATAGGACGTATCTGTAAAACTCACAATGCCTCTAGAGATGTAGACATTTTCAAGTGTAACTTGAAAACATATAAAATGCAACTTACTAAACTGATATCTTAATTTTTTTATTTCGTGAAATAATCCTATCATTTTTGTTTATTTTATTGTTTTTTATTATAATCATGCGAAAACTGTATTACTACTAACTGTCTTTAATTGTTTTTATAACATTTTGTAATTCCTTATAATGTTTATTGTTTATATTTCTTTGTCATTTATAAATATATTGTATAGGTGCAAATATTGATTCAACGACTAGAATAAATGGAACATTATTGGTCTAATATTGTAAATAATTGCTGTTTATGCTAAATATATAAATGACTGTTGATTTCCTAAATAAAATAAAATTAAAATAATAAAATAAAATACTTTTTTGTTTTAAAACCACGATATTTATTAATTTAAGAACCGACCGGTTTCGCTTTACTTAAGCATCATCAGGGTACAAATTAATATATACATTAATAACGGTATTAATTTGTACCCTGATGATGCTTAAGTAAAGCGAAACCGGTCGGTTCTTAAATTAATAAATATCGTGGTTATAAAACAAAAAAGTATTTTATTTTATTAAATATGTCAAACCACAAAGTGATTGCTTTCTACAATAAAATTAAAATAATCTATGTCTGGAATATGTTTGATTCCTCTCTTATATCGGTAAGTAGGTTTAAAAGCAGTGCCTTTTTATTAAACTTGGTAACTTTTTTTAATAATAATATATAAAAAAATTATTGTAAAAGCACTTCCAAAAATAAACATGCTTGTTTAAGAAACGATTAACGATTAATTAATTACTCTAACGATTTTTCAAATTAATATTATCATTATTTCCCAAAACCCTGACTTCGTGATAAAGATCAAACTTTAAAATTGAATTTTCTCCAAACATGTTTTTGTTAGTTACCAACTTTTGGCAGTAACCTCACGAAATACAGTAAAAAAATATCGGTTAGCGATTTAAAAGCTTTAGCTACGTTTGCGTTCAAAACATTATAATTATTTATATTTGCAAAAGTCCGTGTAAAATCAAAATCCGAAATAATCTTTCACCTGCTTTTAAAAACAATTAACACGACTAAAATCTTTTCAAGCAAGGTATAAATTCTGAATTGTGGTCTTTCATCGGGGCGATACTGAAAGTATCTACCACTTTGGAATGTGCCGAAAATATACCACACGCTATTTTAAATTAGAGAATTCTGAAACAATACATATAGTATACATACTATACACATACGAGTATTAATACAAATAATAATAATTATACCTAGCTCTCTCATTAAAAATTTAGGCGTATTAGATCTATCAAAAAATTTATATATAAAAATGCAAAATCAGTCATTTTAAATACATGTAGGATTGGTATCATAAGGGATCAGTAGGATTTTTAGGCCCTGTTAGGAGTTCTACCGAGCCGAACCCTGTGATGTAAAAAAATATCTGGAGTCGGTGAATTAATTTCCCATTTGATCTCTGGTGAATTGACGTGTTGTTTTGTATTTATTTTGTTATATAATGCACTTGCATAGTGTTGACTGACTAGATGATCATTTGTGGAAAAGTGTGTGGATGGGTTTAGTTTTTCCTATGGGAAAGATTTGACCCGGACATAAAATCGGAAAATATTAAAAATGGTCTTCATTCAATAATATACATACTATATACATATTAATACAAATAATAATGGTCTTTTTTCCAATCTAAAAACTAATTACATCATGTTTAAATATATACACTAGTAGTACATATTACTTACAATATTTGTTCCTACTTCTCTCTTGATTCTGCGTAAAATACATAATCTAATATCTACAATAATATAATGAACACTCCTCTTCCAACCACAAGCTAATGCTTCTCTGGAAGAGTAGTATTAGATATTGTCATTGTAATTGTAAACCTTTATTACGTATATGAACTTTTTCCTTTAATAAATAAAAAAATAATTATAAAAAAAATAAAAATTTATAAATATTTATATAAAATAAAATAACATAATAATAAAATAAAATTTATTCTCGCACGCCAGGAAATGAACCAGCGACCAGTGGCGGCTCGTGACTTTTGATTGTGATAGGGTGCTAAGTTTGACAAATTCGCCATTATTGATGCTGTTTAGTCCAAAATGACGTTTTATTTATTTTTTATAAAAATCTTTTTGATGTATGAAGATTTTCAGGAAATTTCACTTCAGTCAGCCCCGCACGGATTTTCTGAAAATCTTCATACAAAAAACCAAAATTTCTAAAAAAAATAAAAATCGTTTTTGTAAAAAACAACAAAAGTCACGAGCCGCCACTGCCCGCGACCTCCGAGTTGTTTGTGTTTAATGACCTATGTATTTGTATCTATCCTTCTTTTCTATATTTGTAATTATTTAATTTTATGATGTCATAATATTAATTTTAATAATAACCAGCATGTATTCTTAGATTCTTGGACGCCATTATTAAAAATAGAACGCAATATTTTCGGCATTGGCTTCGCAGGTAACCTTTCAGGCAATCGGGCTGATTATCAATTTCATTCGCCACAGGAAGTATTAATGCTCTTTCATCCACACCGTCGATTGATCGTCCCCACTAAAATAAGATTGGTCACGTCCTCCCAGCCTCCCTTATATCCCGAGTTGTCTCCCACTGGCGCAATACGACGCGAGCGACTCCCGTTACACCCAATGCAATGAATTTGATTGTATTAGATAAACAAAGTGTTGTAAACAGATATTTTTATGTGGCGAGCACGCAACTGTACCAGTGGGACTATGACACTATGACACCCCCAGTGTTGTGAATATATTTAGGAATAATAAGGGTTAAGAGTAGGGGTTGAATCTAGCTATTCAGATTTGCTGACCAAACACAGATATAATCATTTGAAATAATCTATTTTTACTTACCCCAGTTGTTGTAACCGGGCAACTCGGGACAGTGGCAACTCTTGAAAAGTCTTATAAATTAAAATTGATGAAAAAAAAACTAGGTTACCTTAGGTTAGGTTTATAAGACTTTTTTATCTTTTTTAATGACTTTATATCACTTTTCAAATGTGTGATGAGTTGGTACTGTCCTGAATTTTCATGGAACCGTTTTTTATTCAAGAGGCTTTGATCCTTTTTTTAATGTGAGTATCACATGAGTTTCCCAGCTGCTTCCAACCGTCTGGAGCAAGTAATACTATATCAGTCCCAATTGGGGTATGTTGTGAGACTAAGGTAGTAGATAGGGGAAGGAGATGGGAACATGAAGGGGGGAGTATTCTGCTATTTAGAACTGGTCACTAAACATTATTAAACCCATTTCAAGTAACGTTTCAATTCTGAATGGTAGTCTTTCACTAGGGCAAAACTGAGAGTGTCTTCAACTCAGGAACTTGCAGCAAATATACTGTATAGTATTTTAATGAATTAGTTTGATTTGATTAATTAAATACAACAAACTTGCGTACTTAGCACAGCCCCAACTCTCTAGACCACGGAGGTCGTCGATACTGAGAGTACCCACCCTGGAAAGTGAGCATCTTCGATTAAAGCAAACAAAATCGATTCATGAAGATTATCAACGATCGACAACTACAGCTATCGACAACGGTTGATGGCGATCAATGGGACACTCTGGCAACTTGGGTGGACAATCTTGTAGAAATCGTAAAGAAATAAATAATAAATTTACTTGTTAACTTAAAAATATACTTATTATATACTCTTATTCTTACAGGTGTTTGTACTTCTGTGACATTTGACATAGTCACAAATTGGCATCCATCGCTAAATTGAAGTTAACGTAATTTCAAACAACTGCACCTTATTCAAGACAAAGAATTCTTAATCTGCTCTTTTATCATAGATGGCGCTAATTTAATAATAATTTCTAGTTAAGCTTTTTAAGACAAGTTATACTTTAAAATATTAAAACGAATTATTTCTTTGCGACCGTAGACATGCAATATTAATATGAATAATTAGTTTTTTACGTATAAAACTCATTTAATTCATTTAAGAAAGGCATACAAATACAATATTGTATCGGTGAATGAATCAAAAATTGTATTTGCATGCCTTATTTTAAAGATATGAGTTTTTATACTTACAAAACTAGTTATTCCTGTTCATAATGCATGTGTACGAGCGCAAACAAATAATTCGTATAATAATTTTAAAGCAAAACTTGCTAAAGGTGCATTTTAATAAATTAATTAAATTAACGCCATCGTACATCGCGTTTAACTTTAAGGCGATGCCATACGTAGTAATGCAAAATCATGTGTTTTTGGTTTGAAAATTTGGTCACCTAGAAATTTTTCAGATGCTTTAATTAAATACTGCGAGTAGAATACATCTTGGCCTTTGAAATAATCGAGTATTTTTTAGATAAGTCTTTATATAAGCCCAGAAAAAAATAATGTAAAGGCCTATGAAAACTGCTTTAAAGTTCAAAATCTCCTACTTATGAACCCATTTTCGGTTATGATTTTTTTGTATAATGTGGAAAATTACGTTATTTATAGAATGATCGAAAAAAATTTAATATTTATGCCTGAACATCCACAAAATAAAATAAAAGGCACTTTTTGGCCATGTTTTTTTCTTGCATAAATCAAAACAGGCGGATGGTGTTAAGCGGGAATTTAAACCTTATCGCCATCTACGTAAGGGTTGTTATTGATAGCGGCTCAATTTTAAATACTACGCGACGTAGTGCATCGCCTTAAGCGAGAAAATGCTTGACACATAGTATTATTTCGTTAATTTAGAAAAAAATTGTTCCGCTTAAAACGTTGACATGGATACATCAGGTAACTTCAGATACCGTAAAGGTCAACCTAGCACACCCGCTGTGTGTCAAAGATCCCTTGTCTCTGACCTCTAGATGAGTATCATTAACATCCACCTGTTTATGAAAGATTTAATCACAGACTCGCCGCGGGAGCACAAGGGATGAGTAGGGGGTGTTCAAGGCTTCACCGCCAGATAGAAAAGTTTTCATTTAGAGTGCTCATATCCGTGTTATTCTCTACAGAGTTGTATAACTTACACTTTAACCTTTTTAAGATTCACACGGTTTCTCACGAAGTTTTAGATTAATCTGTTTTCAGTTGTGCTTAATATTGATATCTAGAAAGTTTTCGTTTATTATTAACAGATTATCTTACTTATTTATCTGGTTAAAGCGTTAAAGCGAAGTGAATGGTTCAAATTGATCTTTAATAATGTGAATTTTATAATCGCGAAGCTTTTTCACGTTGATCCGACGCATCCATAACCGGGGGTAATACACATATTTAAGGTTGACTACTGTTAAATTATCAGAATATTTTGACCTCTGACTAGTTTTCCAAAAAATAATAATGTTTAAACACTTTCCTCTATAATTCTGAACCTTTCAACAGTCTGCGGCATCTGAAAAGTGTTTAAACAAGTTTTTGTTTGTTTTATATCGTTTTTTTTTTCATTCTATAATTTTTTGAACGAAGTATTTTAACAAATTATTATAACCAATAATTTTTCGCTTGAAATATCCATACCAATTGAAAATATCCCCCTAGTGAAAACAAATGTCGCCGCTGGGAATTGAATTCTCACCTTCTGATGTCCGGTCAGGTGCTCTGAGACCACTGAGCTACGTCGGCTTATTTCCAACACGCCAAATAATTCAATATGTACTTGTACCTCAATCAACAATTACTGCTTATTATATTTTTTCACCTAAAAACAACCAACTTAGTAAACTTTGATAAACATCATTTTATCATAAAAAAAACAATAAGAAGTATTTTGAGGTCATTTTAATTCCTCAGGCTAATTTGTTCGGTTTTGGGGAACAAATAGCTATTACCCGTAGAGTTAATTTGTTCGCTTTTGGGGAACAAATAGCTATTACCCTTAGAGTTAACATGTTCGGTTTTGGGGAATAAATAGCTATTACCCGTAGAGTTAACTTGTTCGCTTTTCGGAATAGCTCATAAGGTCTCATAGAAATCGTGGTGTCTTCCTTACCGTCATAGTTAGAAATATGAACTAAACGGTATTAGAATGAAAAAATACCATACTTTATATTGAAACATAGTTAATCTTAGAATAATTCAAATGTACATCTCTATGAAAGAAAAGATTCCGATCGCAATTGGTGAAAGAATGATGAAAGTTTTTTTGTTATTAGTAATAATTTTAATTCAGTGTTTAGATGGAATAACGGAAGTGAGCCATTTTGAAAAAAAATGTTTATGTTTAATTTTTTTTTCAATATAATGTGTTTATTTCTAACAATAAAATTTAATAGCGTATTTTACCAATCTACAAAAACCTGTTTTAGTTTTCAGGTACGTTCATAAAAATCACAATTATTTGGATTTTATTGAGAAGCGGAAACACTCACAAATTCTCCGACTTTCTAACAGTATCTTTAAGAAATATGACGATCAATATACCAGAGGTCTGAATGGTTAAGTACTGAAGTTTTGTGTTTTAAGTTTTCTTTAGCATATAGGTGCTATTTCACAAAAATAGCATTGCGAAAAATTGTATTTTTTATTATTAGGTGCTAGTCAAATGCCTTTACATTCCCCAGCGAAAAGCTTACCTACAATTGTGTTCTTAATTTCTCTTGGGAAAAGATAGCCAGTTTTCCATCCCAACCATTATCGATGCCATGCATTGTCTTTTGCAATACGAGCACATGTTTTGAATATTTATCATGGCTATCCGATGCATCTCATAAATGAAATGTCTTCAATGACTGAAGTCGTTTTCTTCAACAGCACGAATACAAATTACAAAAACAACTAAAAGCTGTCAGTTTACATTATCTTATTTTACTGTGAGTAAAAGGCTGTTAAAAACAGTCAGTTTATATTATCTTATTTAACTGTGAGTAAAATGCTGTTAAAAATAGTCAGTTTACATTATCTTATTTAACTGTGAGTAAAATGCTGTTAAAAACAGTCAGTTTACATTATCTTATTTAACTGTTAGTAAAAGGCTTTTAAAAGATTTAACGTATTTATCAATTTCCGTTTTTTCCGATATTCCACTTCCCCTAACCTTCCACACGAATATAAAATGTTGCTGATTTATTTAAAATCTGGTCATATTCTGTTAAAAATGAGACTAGAGGCGTTTAAAAAAAAACTAACTAACCATCACGCCGTTTCCCCGCAGGGGTAGGCAGAGAGGACGGACCGCCAAACAACTCGGTCTTGGCACACACTCCTTGCCTCATTCACATTCATACATCGTCTCATACATACTCTTCTATTATTCTGACTCTTGACATGGCCCGACTCAAGTATCTGATTCACTTGGTCGTGCCATGTCTTCCTCGGGCGTCCCCGACTTCTGCTACCATTCACATTTGCATTGTATATTCTCCTTACACTCCTTTCTTCGCTCATTCGCTCTACATGCCCAAACCATCTAAGCGTCCCTTTCTTGATCTTACTCATTACGCTTACATCAGCCTTGCACCTTTTGCGGATATCCACATTCCTCATACGATCATACATGGTTTTACCACACATACGCCTCAGGGATCTCATTTCAACAGCATTCAATCTACTTTCATCCTTTCTTTGCCAGTTCCATGCCTCACTTCCATACATCAGGGTAGGTACCAGCACTCCATTGTGGACTGCTAACTTCGCTTCTTTGGACAATTTTTTGTTGGCGCCAACTGCGTTCAGTCCTCCATTAATGGAGTTACCTGCATTTACTCTTCTTTCAATATCTCTGTCAGCCTTCACATCTCTCGTAAACATGCTTCCTAAATACACAAACTCATCAGGAGTATTATTTTTATTTTATTATTTATTATTATTATTATTATTTATCTCATCATCTCATGAGACTGCAGGCTTTTAATAAATGAATTGACAGATTTCCTAAAAAACTATCAGTAACACACGAACTTTTTATGAGGATGTCGGAAAACGTGTTCATAAAAATTGTAATACTTTCGCATTTCGTCATTATATTTATTCGGATAAGCGCCCCTGCATACACTTGTTCAGATTTATTCTGATTGTACACGGAGAAAACTTACTTATATAAATATTTTTAATTTATTGAAAATCTGATCAAATTATTCGTTTTCCTGTTGAAAACAGGACTGTAGGCCTATAACGAATGAATTGTCATATTTCATTACAAACTATCAACCACGAATATATTACGAGGAAGTCGGAACACGTGTTCTTAAAAATTAAAATATTTTCTCACAATGTCCATTATATTTATTATGACAAGGCTACCGGTTTGAACACGTGTTCAGATTTATTCTGAATGACTAATATTTTTGAGGAAATAGGCCTGCATACACATTTTTAACAGTATTTCAATTTTTAAAAAGCCGTACTCATTTTTTTCCGTGTTCTTATATCTTATTAGTAAATGGCCTGCCATCACATTTTAACAGGGTTTTAATAAATCAGTCATACTCATTACTATCCGTGCACATTCATATAAATATTACAGGTTTTCTACAATGACGTAAAGAAAGACCAAGAGAGACTATTACCAAATGACCAACTCATTTACAGCCCATTAAGCGTAAATTAAATTTTATTTTTATTTACCAACACTGCAATGATGTAGTTAATTGGTAATACCGTTAACCAAATACTCCAGAACCAAACAAACAAACAAAAAATTCCATTCAAGATTCGGCCAGCTTCTACATCCGGGACTAATCTACTGATTGACTAGCGCGTTGATCGGGTTTTCCCACCTACCTTTGATCTTTTTTTAGGTGATGACCTCATAGGAGTCCCGGCAACCCGGAGTTAGTGGGTCTATTGCGACCCCAATTGATTTGAAATCTATGTTATTTTACTCTGAACATTCTAAATATTCTCGCTTTACAACTATAATATTTTTTTTAAACCTGGATGTTATTTCATATTATATGTTTTAATTATTATTTTTTGGTAAACTAATGTTTTTAGGACAAGATTTTTTATGCATAGCACAAAGGGTAACAATTATTTTACAAGCAATAATTGTTCGCCTGAAACACTCATCCACATTGAAAAATCTCCTGATAAAAGATACATGACGCCAACGGGACTCGAACCCGTGTCCCTTCGATTTCCGGTCGACAGCTCTGACCACTGAGCTATGGCGGCTTATCTCCTACCCGCGAAATTATTCAATATCTACTAGTGTTTCATTCAACAATTACTGCTTGTTACATTTTTCACCTGAAAACAACCAACTTTATTTTATATGAGAAAGGCATTGTAAGTGCTAACTCTCTCACTAGATGGCGTCGAGACAAATTGTCTACATTTTTAGGTGAAATACTTGAACTTGTCAAATATTAATTATTATTTTTTGGTAAACTAATGTTTTTAGGACAAGATTTTTTATGCATAGCACAAAGGGTAACAATTATTTTACAAGCAATAATTGTTCGCCTGAAACACTCATCCACATTGAAAAATCTCCTGATAAAAGATACATGACGCCAACGGGACTCGAACCCGTGTCCCTTCGATTTCCGGTCGACAGCTCTGACCACTGAGCTATGGCGGCTTATCTCCTACCCGCGAAATTATTCAATATCTACTAGTGTTTCATTCAACAATTACTGCTTGTTACATTTTTCACCTGAAAACAACCAACTTTATTTTATATGAGAAAGGCATTGTAAGTGCTAACTCTCTCACTAGATGGCGTCGAGACAAATTGTCTACATTTTTAGGTGAAATACTTGAACTTGTCAAATATTAATTATTATTTTTTGGTAAACTAATGTTTTTAGGACAAGATTTTTTATGCATAGCACAAAGGGTAACAATTATTTTACAAGCAATAATTGTTCGCCTGAAACACTCATCCACATTGAAAAATCTCCTGATAAAAGATACATGACGCCAACGGGACTCGAACCCGTGTCCCTTCGATTTCCGGTCGACAGCTCTGACCACTGAGCTATGGCGGCTTATCTCCTACCCGCGAAATTATTCAATATCTACTAGTGTTTCATTCAACAATTACTGCTTGTTACATTTTTCACCTGAAAACAACCAACTTTATTTTATATGAGAAAGGCATTGTAAGTGCTAACTCTCTCACTAGATGGCGTCGAGACAAATTGTCTACATTTTTAGGTGAAATACTTGAACTTGTCAAATATTAATTATTATTTTTTGGTAAACTAATGTTTTTAGGACAAGATTTTTTATGCATAGCACAAAGGGTAACAATTATTTTACAAGCAATAATTGTTCGCCTGAAACACTCATCCACATTGAAAAATCTCCTGATAAAAGATACATGACGCCAACGGGACTCGAACCCGTGTCCCTTCGATTTCCGGTCGACAGCTCTGACCACTGAGCTATGGCGGCTTATCTCCTACCCGCGAAATTATTCAATATCTACTAGTGTTTCATTCAACAATTACTGCTTGTTACATTTTTCACCTGAAAACAACCAACTTTATTTTATATGAGAAAGGCATTGTAAGTGCTAACTCTCTCACTAGATGGCGTCGAGACAAATTGTCTACATTTTTAGGTGAAATACTTGAACTTGTCAAATATTAATTATTATTTTTTGGTAAACTAATGTTTTTAGGACAAGATTTTTTATGCATAGCACAAAGGGTAACAATTATTTTACAAGCAATAATTGTTCGCCTGAAACACTCATCCACATTGAAAAATCTCCTGATAAAAGATACATGACGCCAACGGGACTCGAACCCGTGTCCCTTCGATTTCCGGTCGACAGCTCTGACCACTGAGCTATGGCGGCTTATCTCCTACCCGCGAAATTATTCAATATCTACTAGTGTTTCATTCAACAATTACTGCTTGTTACATTTTTCACCTGAAAACAACCAACTTTATTTTATATGAGAAAGGCATTGTAAGTGCTAACTCTCTCACTAGATGGCGTCGAGACAAATTGTCTACATTTTTAGGTGAAATACTTGAACTTGTCAAATATTAATTATTATTTTTTGGTAAACTAATGTTTTTAGGACAAGATTTTTTATTTTTTGGTAAACTAATGTTTTTAGGACAAGATTTTTTATGCATAAAAAAAAAAAAAAAAAAAAAAAAAAAAAAAAAAAAAAAAAAAAAAAAAAAAAAAAAAAAAAAAAAAAAAAAAAAAAAAAAAAAAAAAATTAATATTTGACAAGTTCAAGTATTTCACCTAAAAATGTAGACAATTTGTCTCGACGCCATCTAGTGAGAGAGTTAGCACTTACAATGCCTTTCTCATATAAAATAAAGTTGGTTGTTTTCAGGTGAAAAATGTAACAAGCAGTAATTGTTGAATGAAACACTAGTAGATATTGAATAATTTCGCGGGTAGGAGATAAGCCGCCATAGCTCAGTGGTCAGAGCTGTCGACCGGAAATCGAAGGGACACGGGTTCGAGTCCCGTTGGCGTCATGTATCTTTTATCAGGAGATTTTTCAATGTGGATGAGTGTTTCAGGCGAACAATTATTGCTTGTAAAATAATTGTTACCCTTTGTGCTATGCATAAAAAATCTTGTCCTAAAAACATTAGTTTACCAAAAAATAATAATTAATATTTGACAAGTTCAAGTATTTCACCTAAAAATGTAGACAATTTGTCTCGACGCCATCTAGTGAGAGAGTTAGCACTTACAATGCCTTTCTCATATAAAATAAAGTTGGTTGTTTTCAGGTGAAAAATGTAACAAGCAGTAATTGTTGAATGAAACACTAGTAGATATTGAATAATTTCGCGGGTAGGAGATAAGCCGCCATAGCTCAGTGGTCAGAGCTGTCGACCGGAAATCGAAGGGACACGGGTTCGAGTCCCGTTGGCGTCATGTATCTTTTATCAGGAGATTTTTCAATGTGGATGAGTGTTTCAGGCGAACAATTATTGCTTGTAAAATAATTGTTACCCTTTGTGCTATGCATAAAAAATCTTGTCCTAAAAACATTAGTTTACCAAAAAATAATAATTAATATTTGACAAGTTCAAGTATTTCACCTAAAAATGTAGACAATTTGTCTCGACGCCATCTAGTGAGAGAGTTAGCACTTACAATGCCTTTCTCATATAAAATAAAGTTGGTTGTTTTCAGGTGAAAAATGTAACAAGCAGTAATTGTTGAATGAAACACTAGTAGATATTGAATAATTTCGCGGGTAGGAGATAAGCCGCCATAGCTCAGTGGTCAGAGCTGTCGACCGGAAATCGAAGGGACACGGGTTCGAGTCCCGTTGGCGTCATGTATCTTTTATCAGGAGATTTTTCAATGTGGATGAGTGTTTCAGGCGAACAATTATTGCTTGTAAAATAATTGTTACCCTTTGTGCTATGCATAAAAAATCTTGTCCTAAAAACATTAGTTTACCAAAAAATAATAATTAATATTTGACAAGTTCAAGTATTTCACCTAAAAATGTAGACAATTTGTCTCGACGCCATCTAGTGAGAGAGTTAGCACTTACAATGCCTTTCTCATATAAAATAAAGTTGGTTGTTTTCAGGTGAAAAATGTAACAAGCAGTAATTGTTGAATGAAACACTAGTAGATATTGAATAATTTCGCGGGTAGGAGATAAGCCGCCATAGCTCAGTGGTCAGAGCTGTCGACCGGAAATCGAAGGGACACGGGTTCGAGTCCCGTTGGCGTCATGTATCTTTTATCAGGAGATTTTTCAATGTGGATGAGTGTTTCAGGCGAACAATTATTGCTTGTAAAATAATTGTTACCCTTTGTGCTATGCATAAAAAATCTTGTCCTAAAAACATTAGTTTACCAAAAAATAATAATTAATATTTGACAAGTTCAAGTATTTCACCTAAAAATGTAGACAATTTGTCTCGACGCCATCTAGTGAGAGAGTTAGCACTTACAATGCCTTTCTCATATAAAATAAAGTTGGTTGTTTTCAGGTGAAAAATGTAACAAGCAGTAATTGTTGAATGAAACACTAGTAGATATTGAATAATTTCGCGGGTAGGAGATAAGCCGCCATAGCTCAGTGGTCAGAGCTGTCGACCGGAAATCGAAGGGACACGGGTTCGAGTCCCGTTGGCGTCATGTATCTTTTATCAGGAGATTTTTCAATGTGGATGAGTGTTTCAGGCGAACAATTATTGCTTGTAAAATAATTGTTACCCTTTGTGCTATGCATAAAAAATCTTGTCCTAAAAACATTAGTTTACCAAAAAATAATAATTAATATTTGACAAGTTCAAGTATTTCACCTAAAAATGTAGACAATTTGTCTCGACGCCATCTAGTGAGAGAGTTAGCACTTACAATGCCTTTCTCATATAAAATAAAGTTGGTTGTTTTCAGGTGAAAAATGTAACAAGCAGTAATTGTTGAATGAAACACTAGTAGATATTGAATAATTTCGCGGGTAGGAGATAAGCCGCCATAGCTCAGTGGTCAGAGCTGTCGACCGGAAATCGAAGGGACACGGGTTCGAGTCCCGTTGGCGTCATGTATCTTTTATCAGGAGATTTTTCAATGTGGATGAGTGTTTCAGGCGAACAATTATTGCTTGTAAAATAATTATTATATGTTTTATTAACTCGAATCTAATTTTATTCACAGTCATTTTGTTTGCCTCCCTGTGTAATCAATGTATCGTAATTTTAGCATTTCTTAACCTGTTAACCGGGCCTGGCGTATAAATACGTCAAACGTAAACAGTATCGGGTACGGGTAGGACATATGAATACGTCTTTGAAATATATGCTTTTGTTTATTGTTCTGTAATTATAACCTTTTTTGTAATCTTTCTAATTGTTTGTAAAGTTTCTATTTTTTTAATTCGATGTTTTCATTTTTATAATGCATAAATGAAATAAAATAATAATATGAAATAACGTCCTCCGGGCGTAAAGTACTGATACGTCCACTGATACGTCCTAGTGAAGGAGTTCGCGCCCGTTATATGCTGCGTAATTCAAAACGGAATTCCCCGGTTATCAGGTTTATTATTCTCGGACAAAATTAAAATCTTAATGGTAAACTTAAAATGTATTTAAACTGCTCGTTCATAGATGGCGCTTATTTAATTGTTTTAGAGAAAAAAAAACAATTTTCGTAAGTAGTGCTTCATTTCTAAAATAATTAAATTAACGCCACCTATGAACGAGCAGTTGATGAAATTTTTTAAATTAAGGTACTCTTAGGGTTATTATAATAAACAAAAAATAATTATTAATTGGCATAGAGTGCAACACCGGCATAAGTAACAAAATATGTTTGGCCTAACTCGATCAAGCTTGCATGATGAATTGAAATAACAATCGGCCTAACGTGAGGTCATTCTAATTTTCAACAAATGGGATTTTTAAATATGTTTGAATTGGCAGTTGTTTCGTGTTTGGTAGGGCAGATCTGGCTTATGTCAGTTAGCCCACTTTGCATATTGGCAACTTCGTTATAACAGTTTTTAATTTCGAATGAATAAAACTACAGGATGTGCCGCAGGCTGCAGAATCTAGGAGAACTAGAACTAGACATTATCATTTGCCCATTAAAGATCTTTTAGTTTGCAAAAACGACGGCCACCGTGGTCGAGGCGTAAGGCTCTTGACTAGCAAGCCGAAGGTCGCGGGTTCAAATCCTGGCGTGCGCAATAAATTTTATTTTAGTAATTTGCGATATTTCACGATTTACTGATTTAAAATAATATATAATATTTATTTTACAAGCAATAATTGTTCGCCTGAAACACTCATCCACATTGAAAAATCTCCTGATAAAAGATACATGACGCCAACGGGACTCGAACCCGTGTCCCTTCGATTTCCGGTCGACAGCTCTGACCACTGAGCTATGGCGGCTTATCTCTTACCCGCGAAATTATTCAATATATACTAGTGTTTCATTCAACAATTACTGCTTGTTACATTTTTCACCTGAAAACAACAAACAAACAACTAATAATTAATATTTGACAAGTTCAAGTATTTCGCCTAAAAATGTAGACAATTTGTCTCGACGCCATCTAGTGAGAGAGTTAGCACTTACAATGCCTTTCTCATATAAAATAAAGTTGGTTGTTTTCAGGTGAAAAATGTAACAAGCAGTAATTGTTGAATGAAACACTAGTATATATTGAATAATTTCGCGGGTAAGAGATAAGCCGCCATAGCTCAGTGGTCAGAGCTGTCGACCGGAAATCGAAGGGACACGGGTTCGAGTCCCGTTGGCGTCATGTATCTTTTATCAGGAGATTTTTCAATGTGGATGAGTGTTTCAGGCGAACAATTATTGCTTGTAAAATAATTGTTACCCTTTGTGCTATGCATAAAAAATCTTGTCTTAAAAACATTAGTTTACCAAAACATAATAATTAATATATAATATTTTTGCTGCACGTTCCAGATTGGGAGATAATCTCAGTATTGCCCTAGTGTAAGACCACCGTTCAGAATTGAAACATTGCTTGACATGGCTTTGCTCGTGTTTGGTGACCAGATCTGAATAGCCTGGTACTTCCCCACCTTCCTCTCCCCCATTTCTTTCCCCTCTCCACTACCTTCAGCTTCAGAACATAGCCCAATTGGGGATGCCATAGTTTCACTGACTGCAGATGGTTCCGAGCAGTTGGAACTCCTGTAAAGTTTCAGATTAAAAAAATTAAGAAAAACTTACTGACATAAAATATTGCTAATTTATTAAAAATCTGGTCAATTTTTTCGAATTTATCGTATTTCAAGCCTTTAACGAATAAATTGACAGATGTCCTAACAAACTATCAGTAAAACACGAATATGTTATGAGGATGTCGGAACGTGTGTTTTTAAAAAAAATATCAGTATTAGCGCAGCTGCATGAACACTTGTGTTTCGATATATTCTGAATGTAATAATATTCTAATCAGGAAATGGCTTGCCATCACGTTTTTAACAGGATTTTAATAAAACAGCCATACTGAATATCTCCGTGTAGTTAAAAAATAAATCTGTCAACCGTGTAGCTCCTGTCGACGGAAGAGGAAGACAGCCTTCTGCGAACAAGACTGATGAAGTTCAGGATGAAATAGGTAAGTATGAGTCCCATTACACTCTTCATAAATTTTCACGACAGTACTTAGCACCCAATCTCAATTTGTCAAAAATGTTCTCTTTGTAATTTACCTGGAAAATATAAGAGTTTCAACCTACGTATCATTTTCAAAAATTTAAGGTTACACGCTACATTCGTTATATTCTCTGTGTTCATAGAATATAACGAATTAATTAAAATAAGCCTTTTGGATTGAATAATGGGGACAATATTATATTTGTATGTCTTCTCAAAAGAATTGAGTTTTTAAAATAATCTATGAAAAATTTAATCAAACATTTCATATTCCTGTCACATTCATGCCGAAAGTGTGTACAGTAGATGTTAAAAATCTTATTTTTTTTAAGCAGACGCTGCTAGAAATAATGGTACCCAAAATTTTAATAAGGGCAATAGAAAATACAGATTCGAAAATTATTATGTGTTTCGGTTTGATTAGAACATTCCCCCTATATCCACTGGTGTACACATTATAAACGACGGACGTATGTATATTGCTTTGATATTTAAAACTTGACTACAGGATACGTCTACGTGTATATTAGATATACGAGGTGTAAATGGTGACTTTATCTATTGGATTTTCCAATAAGAGGTGTTATTTTGAATAGGCCGTTATTTCGGTAGATGTTACTTTTGAAGCTGTCATTTTTTAATATTTGACAAGTAGAAACTACGCCATTAATAAAAATGGAACGATACACGCTTCAACAACGCATTGAAATTATTAAAATTCACTCGAGTGAATCAAATGCAAATCATCTTGAGTGATGAGGCCCATTTCCACCTCGGTGGCTTCGTCAACAAGCAAAATTGTCGCACCTGGAGCTCGGAAAACCCAAGAGTTATTGTTGAAAAGCCTCTCTATCCTCAACGTGATACTGTTTGGTGCGGTTTATGGTCCGGCAAAGTCATTGGACCTTACTTTTTCGAAAATGAGGCTGGAGCAACAGTTACGGTGAATGGATTGCGCAAACGAGAGATGATTAATGATTTTTTATGGCCGAAATTAGATAGTATTGATCTGGACAACGTTAACTTTCAAGAAGACGGCGCTACGTGCCACACAAGCAACGAAACCATTGATCTTTTACGATTGAATGTCAAAATAACACCTCTTATTGGAAAACCCTGTACTATATAATATATAAAACCCTTTGGGCGTGTAAATAAATAAAAACTTATTTCATGAATGTATTCTCTTCTCCAGATTTTAAACCCAAGTCTTTATCTACCTGCCTGTTATATCTTGCAGTTAACTTGCTCTAAAAGTAATCGATCAGCCAAGTGACGATCAAACCCACCAACTTCACGCCAATCCTCCGAACTCGTGACGTAATTTCCATCTGCCCTTATTGGTGGGATGCTGAGCTTGGCGATAGTGCTTTTGATCATGTCATTAGATCAAAAGTGGGCCGAATGGGGTGGCTGGACGGTGTTTGAACTGAACTTCAAGGTCTTGGATAGAATATTATGAAACAATAATCTCCTTTTTTTAACCACACGTATTTTAGACATAAAAAGAAGAATTCTTTAAAATAATAACAATAATGAACTCTAATAGCAGTTTATAGTAATTTTCAATATGGTATGAAATATTTTTAGATTTAAATAAGGTAAGAACTAACAATTATTTTACAAGCAATAATTATTCGCCTGAAACACTCATCCACATTGAAAAATCTCCTGATAAAAATACCCTTTGTGCTATGCATAAAAAATCTTGTCTTAAACGTTAGTTTACTAAAAAATAATAATTAATATTTGACAAGTTCAAGTATTCCACCTAAAAATGTAGACAATTTGTCTCGACGCCATCTAGTGAGAGAGTTAGCACTTACAATGCCTTTCTCATATAAAATAAAGTTGGTTGTTTTCAGGTGAAAAAAAAAATGTAACAAGCAGTAATTGTTGAATGAAACACTAGTATATATTGAATTATTTCGCGGATAAGAGATAAGCCGCCATAGCTCAGTGGTCAGAGCTGTCGACCGGAAATCGAAGGGACACGGGTTCGAGTCCCGTTGGCGTCATGTATCTTTTATCAGGAGATTTTTCAATGTGGATGAGTGTTTCAGGCGAATAATTATTGCTTGTAAAATAATTGTTACCCTTTGTGCTATGCATAAAAAATCTTGTCTTAAACGTTAGTTTACTAAAAAATAATAATTAAGGTAAGAACTGTATTTCTAGATAATAAACAATGCATTTTGTCTATTTACTTTTTATGCTTTATTAGCATTAATCATACGTACCATGAAAATGGAACCTATTTTTTCCCGCTATACGTTAAGGCAATGCACTACGTCGTGTAGTATTTTAAATCAAGCCGCCATCAATAACACCCCTTATGTAGATGTCGATAAGGTTTAAATTCCCGCTTAACACCATCCGCCTGTTTTGATTTATGCAAGAAAAAAACATGGCCAAAAAGTGCCTTTTATTTTATTTTGTGGATGTTTATTTAATTTTTTTTCGAAAATTTTATAAATAACTTAATTTGCCACATTATACAATAATATCATAGCCGAACATGGATTCGCAAGTAGGAGATTTTCAACTTTAAAGCAGTTTTCATAGATCTTATACATTATTTTTTTCTGGGCTTATAAAAAGACTTATCTAAAAAATACTCGATTATTTCAAAGGCCAAGATGTATTCAACTCGCAGTATTTAATTAAAGCATCTGAAACATTTACAGGCGACCAAATTTTCAAACCAAAAACACATGATTTTGCATTACTACGTATGGCATTGCCTTAAATGTAATTTTGTTTTATATTATTTCGGCTGTCAAGCATAAAAATATTATACTGATCAAACATAACGTGATTGCCAATAAGTTATATTACCTTTCAGTAAAAAATTTAAATTAATAATAATACTTCTTATATGATTTGAGATTTTCACGGCCAAAAACATTATAGTGATTTATTTTTGGGTTGTTATGACGTGTTGTACTACCTCCTTCTTTAGACAACGTTTCGGGCAGCATCACATTACATCTGCTTGATGATGGACACCGTAATGCTGTCCGAAACGTTATAAAAAAGTAAGTAACGCAACACGGCATAATACCCCAAAAATAAATCACTTTTAAAAATATTCTTTTTTATTATTTTCATCATCCGTATTTTGGGTATTGTTATGATAATTATTATTGAGATATTTATAATGATAATAAATATTGCTTAATTGGCATGTTTGATTACTACTTGTATATTTTACACTGTGTGAACAAGACTTTACCAAACTTCTATGATAATCTTTTGATCAAACACTTGTCACTTTTTTCTTGCCTAATGGCTGATCAATCTCATCCCACCGGTTATCTACATCCTGTTTACCTTTCAACTTATTTATACACGTGGGCGAATGTACAGCTACCTTCATATTATAACAATCTCAGCAGAAAGTTTGTGAGTTCACCATTGTCTGTATATTTTTTTAAGAGATAAACTTTATGCATTCATCATGAGATGTTATGTTTTATTTTAGTTAGCTTCAATTAATGCACAGAATAATTTTAAACCAATGTTGAAAACAAAGTAAGAAGCATAAATTAATCAAAACAAAATACGACCCACATTAATAAAATAAAAAATATATTTCTGACATTGTATAAAAAATACAATGAATTCTTCTTTTCTGAACTGAGAGATGAATGAATGGATGTTTTTGAAAAAAAAAAGAGAGTAGGATAGGTACACAGGGTGTTGGGGGTAAATTGCTCTAACTTCGGGAGGTGATTTTACATGATAGTACACGTACAAAAAAACGATAACTTTTTTCGAAATTCCAAATTTTAGGCGTACTTTTCAGATAAAAAGGTATAATTGGTCCGTTGTGTGAGAACGGCATTATTATTTTGCGCTGTTGCCAAATCTAGCAAATTTACATAACTTTTCTGGAGTTGTTTTATCATGGAACTGATATATTTCATCAAATAAGATTCATGCACATTGCACATACTAAAAAAACCTTTCTCAAGGAACACGAGTCATTTCTGTTAAGACAACTTATGGCAAATGATTAGTGAAAAATTGTACTTCGTTATGAATAGAGCCTGAAATGGAAGGTCGGCCATTATCTTCGTCTATCACCTTACTTTTGCATTTCCTGAATTTTGTGCGGGTTCAATCAGCAGTTAGGAATGTATTTAATTAATTTACGACCAATCTTGCTTTCTTCCTTCTTTCTTCCCTCTTCTCTCTTTCTCCGTAATTATTCCTCGTGTAGAAACTTAAGGGCGCCCCTGCGGGCGAGGGGCAGGTAATTTGATTGCGAATGGGTAATTTGTGATGGAGCTTTTGAGACCTGCGTGTCGCGTTTAAATATTCAGGAGATGAATATTATGTGTATTGCATAGATACGATGGGATGATGATATTTATACATCTGTATTTGTATTTATACATCTTTCGTAGCGTGACAATAAACTCCTCGCAAAGCTTGTAATCTTTATCTTAATCTTAATACAAAGAAAAATGTTATATGTATGTTATGACACTATTTGAAAATTTATCCCCTGCAGTCTAGAACGTACACCTTTATTTATTCAAAGCGAGTTAATCACTAAGACTGGGGGATTTGAACGCCAGTTACATATCGTCACCTTAAAGCAATAGTGGGATATCTTCGAAAAATACACTTTTGAGATAAGTATGCAGTTCCATGTAAAATTGTGAGCTCTACATGATGCATAACTGGGATATTTTGTAAAAAAAAAATGCCATTGTTACAAGTAAAATCTCAGTATTGAAATGTTCGGTCACTCAGAGCAACACTGAGATATTGATGTTGTCCCACTGTTGCTTTCAAAAGGTCGTTTAAAATACTGAAATAAATTCATTGTCTCACTGTAGCTATATAGTTTTCAACAAGTTGGGTGATCTTGGAAGAGAAACATAAAGAAACTGAAGGTGAATACTGGTCAGGAGTATGTAGCAAAGTCAGGAAAGGTACGCAGAGCAAAACAAATTAAGCCTGTACTGTGTACTAATTGTAAATACAAATGTTCTGAATCTGTTTTGGAAGTTGATCGATTAAAATATTTTAATATTTATGATTCTATGAATGCTAGCTAATAGTGGTTATTATTTTGAGAGAGATGGACATAACATACGTGTATGTAAGATTTTTTTATGGCAACCTTAGATATAAGCAATAATACCATAAGCGCTGCATTAAAAAATAAAACAGACAGATTCCTGCAAAAGGATGATTTAGTTGATGGTGTTATGAATCACATCAACAGCTTTAGTAGAGTGGAATCGCACTATTGTCGTGCAGGATCAGCTCGGATCTCCAAATATCCAAAAGATGTACAATTTGTACAAATAGAAGTGTGTCTCGGTAGGTAATCTCTATGTTACACACTCTACATACAGGAAAATATTCAATACCAAATTCAATTTATATTTTTTTAAACCAAAAAAGAACCTTTGCGCATTTTGTGTATAATACAACTATAGTACTGCAAATGAGATATTAGAAAAGATAATAATATTCTGAACACATTCAGAATGTAAAGCTATCTCAACAAGAAAAAGATAAAAACATTACCAAGACCACTGATGATACTGTAGTTGCCATTTATGACTTTCAAGCTGCTGAGCCGTTGCCGAATGGCAATATATCTATTTTTTTATAAGAGCAAGTTAAACGTTATAACTTCTGTATTTACTTGGCATGAGGGTGTAGCTAAAAGAGGCGCAATTGAAATGTCTACCTGCGTGTACACATTTTTAAAAGACCTTTGCCAAGGGAAACGGGAAGTGATCTTTTATTCTGATAACTGTGTGGCACAGAATAAAAACATTTTTTTTTATTTTCCATGTACATGCATGCACTATGAACACTTGATATTCAAATCATTACCCATAAATATCTAATTGTTGGACACTCAGAGAACGAAGGAGACTCCATTCATTATTGCATCGACAGAGAAAGGGTTAGAACAAGGCCTAATATTTATTCCAACGGAGTTAGCGATGATCATAAAGTGTTACAAGAAGAATGAACCTCGTTATAAGTTAACAGAAATGGAAACAACGGACTTCATTGACTAGAAGAAGGTATGTGAGAAGACTGGAAAAAATTTCTCAATAACCATGGACAAAAATAAATGTATTTTGAATAAAGTTAAGATTTTACAGATCACTAAAGATGAAGTTATCAAATACAAAAGCACCTCCACCGAGGATCCATTTAATCAGAGTATTAATGTGAGAGAGCGACTAAAGAATGTTCGGAATGAGAATAGTATAATTCTAGGACCAGCTTATACAGTTCCACAGAATAAACATCGTGATTTCTTATTTCTTTGCCAATGTGGTGTTATACCAAAAATCCTCATAATTTTTTTGAATTAATTAATACAGACTGCGATGTACAAGAAGAAAATAACGATGAAGGTTCATTGTAGGTTTCCAGAGAAACAACACATATTTGTTTTATTTTTTTGTTCTTAAAGTTTTCTATAAAAAAATTTACATACTTTTTATTCTAAAGGTTTTCTGTTACATACCTACTTTTTATTCTCGGTTTTCTGTTAATTTTGTTACATACTTTTATTCTTAATGTTTTCTGTTATTTTTGTTACATAAATTATATCACGCTTCTCGTAAATAAATTTATAAGCACAAATGTATATATTTTTCTTTTTTATTCCACCTTACTCCCATACAATTGTCGTATTGATAAACTATAGGAGTGAGTGGGTGTGTACTGTTGAAAATGTATTTATGATTATAAACAGCATGGAAAAACATGCAGAAAAAAGAATTATTAATTATTTTAAGCAATAATTATTAGCCTGAAACAGTCGTCCACATTGAAAAAATCTCCCGAGAAACAATTATTAATTCATTTATCCATCTAAACTCATAATATTATTACTATGCTACACTGAGATAATTTGAGATGATTACCAAACACTCCACGCAACAGTGAGATATTTCCAGATTTACGTATACTTTGTCAAAATTAGTATGAAAAAATTAATTATTTTTCTATTATTACAATTTTGTGTTGACGTTAAATAATTTACCTCTCTTATACCATATCATTAATCTGCAAGATTATTTAATTTGATGCTGCTAGAGCTCACGCAAACCTAAAAGTCCTATTATCTCAGAACAGCATTTTTTAAGATATCCCACTATTGCTTTAAGGTGACGATATGATGTTGTCACAAAATGGCGATTAGCATAATCTTGAATGTTCTGACAGTGTTGTGAAAAAAATGTATGAAACTCTTAATCGGTGGTTACCGTGGTTTCTATTTGAAGAGATAAAAGATCAAATTTTCAGAATTATTGTCGATTTGCGACGATTTCAAATGTGACATGGATTCAACCAACTAGGCCTAAATCGTCGCTGCAGACTAAATATAGGCATGTAAGACTAGTTGTTGAAATGCAAAGAATTTCACGGTGATATTAAAAGTATTAAAAATCAATAAATTATTATCGAAACATATGTACAAGGAAAATACATGATAAAGTTTTGATCGTGTTCTGTATTAACATGCGTTACTTTGATACCTACCTTATTTAAAAAAAAATCTGTAGCTTTGATTATTTAATTTGTTAATGCCACTGAGATTATTTAATTTGGATTTCGCGCAAAAATAAGCACACAGGGCGCAATCATAGATTTAACAACAAAAATACATCAAGCACTAGACAAAGGCAAAAAATCTCTTGCAATATTCATAGACCTAAAGAAATCCTTCGACAGCATAAGTCACAAAAAAATACTGTACAAGCTTAACAAAATAGGAATTATAGATGCTAAAATGTGGATAGAAAGTTTCCTGAACTCTGTAAACCAATATCTAAAAATAAATAACACTCTGAGTGAACCGAACACAAGTGACTTTGGAATATCACAAGGCACCATTTTGGAACTTCTTCTATTCATATTATATGTTAATAATATCTTTAATTACCATTAACAGGAAAACTCATTTCATATGCAGATGATACTGCAATTATATTTCAAGCGAATTCATAGAATGAACTTGAAATAATCGCTAACAATGGTATCAATACGTTAAAAGAATGGTTTGATAAAAACTTATTAACATTAAATATTGAAAAAACATATTATATAATTTTTAGTATAAACAAAAAAATACTTTTGTTACCTTAAATTTTAAAATACATTAAAAAAAATGCACATAAAAAAAAATTTACTTGCCAAAATAATGACTGTTTATGCATAGCAAATAAAAATTAAATTAAATATTTAGGTGTATTAATAGATAGTAACCTTAAGTGGAAAACTCACATAAACAATATCATAAGTAGATTAAGAAAACTCATTTACATATTGAAAAAACATATTACATTTCAATCAGAGTGCATGTCAAAAATTCGCTCCACTTAATAATACAAAATCTAAAGCCTACAAAACCTAATATCCATAAAATTTATCTATAAACATGTCCCCGAAGATCAGTGTAGAGAATAATCGAAGTTTGTGAAATCTTAACGCTCTAATTTTACAGAATTTACAAGTGTTTAATTCAAACTGTGAAGTGTCAGAGTGTTGTTGCCGAAATAATAACCTGTCATTCTAATTACTGTAAACATACCTGTGCGAAAATAAAAACAATTAATACGAATCATCAAAGTTTGTGAAATCTTAACGCTTTAATTAACCAGGTTTACAAGTGTTTAATTCAACTGTGAAGTATCATTATTGCCGAAATAATAAACAACTATTTTTATTGTCTTTGCTGCTCGGTTCCTATTATAAACTGATAAATCCACGGATCACCTTGCGGCGTTCGTGGGTCAGTGGTATAAACGGCCGGACGAGTTAATGCAGACATTCTGGTGAAATCAGATCGAATCCTGCTGAAGCCCAAAGAAAAAAAATATTTTATTTAAATTCATACATTTTTATTTTTAAACTAATAATAACCTTTCTTCAAAATGAATAAGCAAAAGAAACCTCAAAAAAAGGCGCCATCTAGCGACTCAGAAGAAGAAGACACAATGACTAATAAAATGATCAAATGCATTGAAAAAAAATTTAATGAATTAACCACTCAACTTATGAAATATTTTAATGAACAAATAAAAGAACTTAAGAAGTCCGTTGAATTTTGTTGCGAGAAACTAGACGAATATGAAGAAAAAAACAAAAATAAAGAAATATTGATTAAACAACTCCAAGTAGAAAATAAAGAAATTAAACTACAAATTAATAAAATGGAGCAAAATGAAATAAAAAACAACGTCGAAATACAGGGTGTTCCTTTTAAGGAAAATGAAAATATTAAAAAAGTGTTTAATAAGATACTAGAAACACTCAAATGCGATATAGAAACTATTAAAGTGGCAAATATTTACAGAATCAAAAATAAAAACCCGAACAAAAATCCTCCCATAGTAGTTTCTCTACAAAACAAAGATGGTAAAGACGTAATCATAACACATAAAAAAATATATGGTATTTTATATGCAAAAAACATAAATTTTGAAGAAACAGCACAATATATATTAACGAACAACTGACCCAACACAATAAACACCTACTTTACCTAGCTAAATCGTCAAGGCTTGGGTATAAATTTATTTGGGCAAAGAACGGAAAAATTTGGATGAGAAAAAATGAAAAATCTCCAATCATACAAATAAGAAGCTCAGAAGACATCCCTTCCGAATAAATAATAATAACACCACATAGCAAACACCAATCAACATTTAACATGGCTGAAGAAAACCACATACATGAAAATTATAAATGTACCAACCCATATGAACTAAATCTACTTTTTAAAAATGTTAATTTCTCTATCTTAAACATGAATATTAGAAGTTTACGGAAACACTTCGATGAGCTCTGTATCCTTATTAATAACCTAGATTTTTCTCCAAGCATAATTGTTTTGACTGAAACTCAAATGAAAAATGTTATTCCATATAACTAATCAGATTATACCACAATTTCCTCTGCCTTTAACATACTGGTCATGATGGAGTCACTGTCTTCTATCATAATACTCTGAAAAATGTTGCCACTGAATTTATTGAATTTAAGTCAGCCAATGCAATAAAATTAACCTTTTTTCAAAACAACTATAAATATCACGTACTAGCCATATACAGATCCCCATCATTAAATGATTTTTTATTTGTAAAAGAACTAAAATCTTTTGTTAGAAATCTTGACAGAAACAATTTTACTTTTTCCATTTTGACAGGTTACATTAATATAAATATTAATGATAACAATATAAATGTAAATTGTCAAAATGAGTATCTAGATTGTTTATCAAGCTCTGGATATATGTCATATATTAGCTCACCAACTAGAGTAACCTTAAATAACTCTGCATGTTTAGACCATATATTTGTCAAGTCGCACAAGGCGACCAATATTATCTCTTCAATTCTTGAAACTAATATCACAGATCATTACCCGACCTTTTATGGACACTATTTCAAAAATACACCTTTAAACAAAAATTCTGTAACTCTAGAAAAAGTAGACATTGATTATAAAACTTTAAACTCTTTACTTCAGTCAGAAAACTGGGAAAATGTAATATCAATAGAAAATCCACATTTAGCATTAGAGAATTTCTATAATACTCTTAGAGATTATATTCTAAAAAGTGAAAGTAAAATAGTTGTCACAAACAGAAAATATAAAAAATTAAACCTTGGATTACAGTTGGATTAATTATATCAATTAAACAAAGGGATAAATTATATAGAGAAATGATAAAATATCAAATGGATTGCCAAAATAATAATCTCAGAACAATGCCTTATCTGAAAACAAAATATCTAATGTACCGAAACTTACTAAATAGACTAATACGAAACTGCAAAAAGAAATACTATTGTGAACAAATTGAAATTGCTAAAAATAATACTAAAAAAACTTGGAATATTATAAATGAAATTGCCAACAAAAAAATTATTTCTTCAAATATTGTAAATGAGGTTAAAATAAATAATGAAATAATAACTAACAAATCGACCATTGCAGAATGTTTTAATAACTTTTTTACAAATATAGTAGACGAGGTACTTGAATCCTCCGGCATTAATGTTAATCATGATTATATGGAGACATCTCCTCAATTAGATTCTAATAACGATTCAATTAACTATTTTTCTCCTATTACATTTAAAGAAATTGAAAAATATATTGATAACCTAAAACCATCCAACTCTAAGGGAAATGATGGACTATCATGTGATACATTAAAAAAAATAAAACAACATGTATTAACGCCATTACAACATATTTTTAATATATGCCTCAAAAATGGTCATTTTCCAGAACAATTTAAAATCTCCACTATAATACCTATTCATAAATCTGGGGATACGCATAAATTAGACAATTACAGACCAATATCCCTTGTTTCAAACCTATCAAAAATATTCGAAAAATGCATAAAATTTAGAGTCATTGAACACTTAGAAAAATATAAAATTCTATCGAAAAACCAATACGGCTTTCGTAAAGATCTAAGCACTGAGGATGCCATATATGAATTGACAAAAAATATTTATACATCCATCGATAAAAAAAGAAATGTCTTGCCATATTCCTAGATTTAAGAAAAGCTTTCGACACCGTTAATCATAATTTACTCATTAAAAAAATAACTCGACTGGGCTTCAAAAAAGACACACTAAAATTACTATCAAACTATCTTAAAGACAGAACACAAAAAACAAAAATTGGGAATAATTATAGTTCAGAGACACAGATAAAAAACGGAGTTCCGCAGGGAACTGTTCTTGGCCCGATTTTATTCTTAATTTATATTAATGATTTATGTAATTTTGAAATCCCTGGTAAAATTGTTTCTTACGCCGATGACACGGCAATAATAGTGGATGGTAATAATTGGACAGAAACTTTTTCGAAAGCAACTGTATGTATTTCACTTGTTTCAAAATGGTTAAAATACAACAAACTTGTCTTAAACTACAGCAAAACATTTTACTTACCTTTTTATAAAAACATGAAAAACAAACCAAAAGACAACCTTAAAATTAGAATCCATAATACAACTTGCAATCAAGAATTGTGCTTCCTGTGCAACGAACTCGCTAATGTCAAAAATATAAAATATTTAGGAGTATCAATAGATATTAATCTTAATTGGAAATCACATATTAATAAAACCACTTCTAAACTAAGATATCTTACCTACATATTTTATAGACTCAAGGAAATTTTAAACGCTGAAAAATTGAAAATGATCTACTTCTCTCTGGTGCAATCTGCAATCACTTATGGCATAATAGGATGGGGTGGTGCACCTGATACGTTCATTAAGCCTCTACAAATAATTCAAAAACACATAATTAAAGTCATATATAACAAAAATAAAACATTCTCGACCGACCTATTATACAAGGAATCTAAATTATTTAACATTCGTAAATTATTTATATTACAAACTATGAAATATTTATTTAAAAACAAAAATAATTTCAAAATAAATGAAAATAGAATGAGCAAAAGAACAAATAATATATTTTACACCCCCCAAACCAATACTAAATTAATGCAGACACATAGCAGTTTCATTGGTCCTCGTACATTTAACCTTCTACCACTACAAACTCAAATGATAAATAAAAAGATAGAATATATTAAAGAGGTAAAATTATGGCTAAATGAGGCAGATATTGAAACGCTTTTACTATAAATTTATTGATCCTTTCTTCAACTCACTTGCTGAAAATTTATAAACTATTGTACATAATGTTTTCTCTTTACTTTTTATAATAACTATAAACAAAAAAACTTTTCTACTAATGTATATTATACTTTAGGTACTTGAAATATAGTAATCGTTTTATATTACCCACACTCAGGCAGTGCCTTAGTGGGTTTTCATTTCTTGTGTATACTATTTGGTATTATATATTGTGTTATTATATACTATCTATTAATATGTATAATATGTGTAAAGAAATGAAAATAAATAAAGTATTAAAATATATATATATATATATATATTTATTAGTCTAAGAAATATACTTAACTTAAAAATTCTTAAAAATATTTACTACGCTCTATCCCATTCGATAATACAGTATGGTATCGTTGCATGGGGGGGAGCTTACAAATCATCACTTTCACCGCTGTAAATGACTCAAAGGATGTTAATAAAAATTTTAATAAAAAAACCATCAGACTACCCAACCTCACAACTTTTCCAAGACTTTCAAGTCCCACTACTAAAAATACATATACAAAAAATACGCTGCTTCAAATCCACAAAGATCTGTATAAGAAGTCACACCATGCCATGGTTCGTGTTGAGAGCAATAGGCAAAATACAATGGGACGCTTATGCACTCCATTAATGCACACCAGTTTTGCACACGTATACTGGAGTGGTGTGGTTTAATCAACTAACGACAGAAATAAGATTAGAACCGGACTATAATAAATTTAAAAATAAAATAAACTTCACTACCTTAAATACTTTAGCGAATTAGAATGACGACGACATCTCACTATATTACTTTATATATTATTGTATAAAAAAACAAAAATCTCTTCACTTTATATGTTTTTATTTTATTTTTTTTACTTCTATTTACTTATGTATGTTAAGTTTTTATTTTTATTTTTCCCCTTATGAGTTTTTGACTCTTGTAAAGGAAAACATGTTAACTTTTATTTGTTCTTACTATGTAAATTTAAATCAATAAAAAATTATGTTCACAACTGAATCTAATTGAATTGAAATTATTTTTAATGATGTAAGCCCGTTTAACGGATATAAAATATTGCGCCACTGATTAGGTACCTATTTAGCGTGTTTATTACTCCCTCGTTGGACATACTTATCTTGTACGAAACAGAACAATTTAACATAAGATTACCCATTACTATTACTTCATTTCCTTGGTTCCCAGACGTAAGTATATTTATGAGATAAAGTAGAACTATAGCTCTTATTTATTTAGTTTAATAAAATATGGAAACTGCATCGTAAAATTTGTGAAAAATTTTGTGTAAAACATTGTTTAAAATATTTTCGCAACCAGAACAGTAACATGTGTTTTATTTATGTTTTTTTAGATGATTTGGAACGGGGTTCTTATTTATATTAAGTTCTAAATGTGGTTTTTCTATGTGTTATAACTTCTAGGTATTAGGTAATTAGGTAGTATAACTTATATCCAATCCTTCAAACGCGTAAGGTCGGAATAATGAAAGCTTGACTTATAACCACAGCGCAGGCATAGTTATACCGGTCTTAATCCAGGCATAAGGTTGGCTTATCTATACCAACACTCAACCTGTGCGTAAGAAGTATTTATGTACGATGGATCTTTTTAATCCGGACTATTTCAATGATTATATTTTTCCAATTTACTTTCAATAAATTTGTTATGATAATTTCAAAAACAAGGAAAGCAAAAGCTGGTATTTCCAGAATTCAGAGCTATCGTAGAAACGGTGAGTTATAACTTAATCAATCATTGAATTACAATAACGCACGTTGTATCATTTGACTAGTTTCTAGTTCTAAGCAGTATTGAGTCATTGACAGGTCTGTTGTCATCGTGTCGGTACCGGAAAGTCTTATAAAATTATAATATTAAAAACTGGATAAGGTCTTTTGTACCCTTCGTTTACAGCTTATATTTGCAATAGTCGGATTATGTGGTTTGTTATAAATGTGAAACCTCATGTTGTACTTTTTTTTAATTTTAGACAATATTAACAACTCGAATCTAGATTGAAATTATATTCGGGTAAAACAATATGCTCTAAGAAAATAGAGACCATTATTCTTAGTCTTGAGAAGTTGATATGGTCGAATAGCTCAGTGGTCGGAGCGAGGTCCCTGTCCTGACACCATTTCCCAGATGCGACCGAATCTTTATCTATCTATCTTTTCTGTTTCAATTTTTTCATTTGAGATTGAATAATATTATCTTCAATAATGATACTAATAATAATATATGGAATCACTCTCTATAATACTACCGAAGATTGTAAAACTAGCGTGTAATCGTCAAAACTTGGTTCCATGTCAACTCAACACACCTTTAAAAAGTGATAAAAAGCCATTAAAAGCGATGAAAAATCTAGTTTTTGTTTTGTCACTCTTTAAAGGTGTGTTACATTGTCTTTGTGTAGAGTTGTCCTGTTACCAAAAACTTATGTTGGACAATAATGTGTTTATATTATTTTGGAAATGATTTACAGTGTGTATTTACTATTTCTGGAATACACATAAGTATACCGAGGCCTTTCAATCTTTCTTTTTTTTAGACAGATGCAGAATACTCGTATACTGTGTTTTTACTGCTAAAATGGTATTTTATATCTCCTCGTAATGGAAACAAGGGAGCAGAGTCGATAATAGTTTTCTTTACCTTGAAAGGGCAGATAGAAAAGATCACTCTGGAACAGTTCCAAACTACTCCATATTATTTAATTAAATGAAATAACTCATCAAAACTCTTTTTTTGTATTTGTACAAGACCAAGATTTCAAATTTTTAATCTGTAGTCTAAATCTAAAGATTGTTAAAGCTATAGGTACCTATTTATGCCATATGGGGCCGAGCTTAAAGGTTTTTCCACTAAACAATAATTATATACCGTAAAATGTCGTAACTTTCATCAATTTTCAACTTTGACACATTTTTTTTGTATAAAGCAATACTTTGTGATGTGACGTTATAATTGAAAATATAACAAAAACTTAGTAAACATCACTTTTCGAATGTTCAAATAATTATACGTATTTCGATGATACTGATAAATTCTGATACTTTACAATATATACGTCACACAATTATTACAGTCGCTGAGTATTTTTTACAATATTTTACATTTTCTTTGTCTGAAAACATTTAAAAAAAACAACTCAGAACTCAAACTCAAAAGAAACGAGTAATATGGGACAGACATATAGAGTCAGTTAAAGGAAAGCTAAACAAGTTGATTTACTTTTTCAAAAACGTGAGAAATATACCAAACATATTTGATATAAAGAATATATACCTCACAATAGCACAATCCATAATGGAATACGGCATTATTGCCGGGGCTATGCCAGTAAAAAATACATAGACACACTGTATAAAGCTCAGAAAACCTTAATAAAAGTAATACTTAAAGTACCTATACTAACACCCACTTCAACCATATTCAAAAAATTCCCAGTGTTGAAGATTCAAAAATTATATTCAAAACAAATACTTACTTTCCTTTACAAGAACCTAAACACATTTAAAACTTAAATTTCTCGCAATACTAGAAAAAGACATGCACGCCAACTACAGATTCCAGGCTATAAAACTATACAATTCACTTCCAACAAAATATAAAACATCTAATCTTACAGAATACAAAAAACACATATGGAACTGGCTACAATCCTTTTAATATTTAATTTTTTATATTTCACATTTTTTGTTATAACTATGGAAAAATCGATTTTATATTTTAATTTTTATTGTTACTCTGTGTAACTAACTCCACTGTATTGTTTTAGTATTATATAACTTTACAATTGAAAAAGTCCTCCACAACACAGGTGAACTCCTAGCGTGGAGGACAATATACTATACCATTGTAAAACAAATATATTTAAGAATAAATAAAAAAATAATAATTACGAGAAATTATTTCCGAGTTGTTACGAGAAATGTGTAGATATCCGTAATGACCAAAGTTATCCCCCGATTCAAAAGTAGCCCCATATATTACGGTACCTTTCATACCGCTGCTTACATAATATATAATGAATAAAAGGAGAGATAACAGTAAACAATCTTTGTTTATATTCAAGATAGTCATCTTGATGTTTCTGAACTACCCCCGGTTCTGGCAGAAACGTTCTCTGTCACGATACGTGTATTTTTCCACATATTGTGATCAGAATACGACGAACCTATCAGGCCCCTACAGTGAGGGGTGCTTTGTTTGGGGAGGGACATTTGCCTGCGTTTGAAGTATGTATCTATTGAACCGTACCTAGGAATATTAGTGTGTCAGCTTAGGACTCGAATATTAACAAGAAACATACGTGATATTGACACTTTTATAATGTTTTAATATCAAAGTATCTTACGATGTTTACATAAACTCTTCGGTTGGCTTAAAAGGGATCTATGAATTTAAGAAAGTAGGTACTATAATTGTTTCTTAAATGACAATTTTAAAATCAATCAATTTGGGTCAGTTTTACTATTTTGTATAACTACTTGAATATTTGAACGAGATTTATTTTTTTGACAATCCATTTAATAATCTGTTTTTTTTTATATATTGTTGTAAAAATCTTATTTATTCATAAGAAACAAACAGCTTATTAATATAATACAAAGTTAATTGAAGCTAGAGATGGAGTTTAATTGTGTTTTAAACTAGCTTTAGGTAAGGGGTAGAGGAAAAGTAATATAGGATAAGGATGGAAGACGCTCCCGATACATTCTACATGGAATTTTAATATCGATAATTGAATATACTGCTATAATTATGTATCTACGAGCTGTTAGATACATTTGAATGTATTGCTATAATTGTGTAGCTGCGAGCTATTAGATACATTTGAATCTACTGCTATAATTGTGTAGCTGCGAGCTATTAGATACATTTGAATCTACTGCTATAATTGTGTAGCTGCGAGCTATTAGATACATTTTAATCTACTGCTATAATTATGTATCTACGAGCTGTTAGATACATTTGAATGTATTGCTATAATTGTGTAGCTGCGAGCTATTAGATACATTTGAATCTACTGCTATAATTGTGTAGCTGCGAGCTATTAGATACATTTGAATCTACTGCTATAATTGTGTAGCTGCGAGCTATTAGATACATTTGAATCTACTGCTATAATTATGTATCTACGAGCTGTTATATACATTTGAATGTATTGCTATAATTGTGTAGCTGCGAGCTATTAGATACATTTGAATCTACTGCTATAATTGTGTAGCTGCGAGCTATTAGATACATTTGAAAATACTGCTATAAATATGTATCTACGAGCTGTTAGATACATTTGAATGTATTGCTATAATTGTGTAGCTGCGAGCTATTAGATACATTTGAATCTACTGCTATAATTGTGTAGCTGCAAGCTATTAGATACATTTGAATCTACTGCTATAATTGTGTAGCTGCGAGCTATTAGATACATTTGAATCTACTGCTATAATTGTGTAGCTGCGAGCTATTAGATACATTTGAATCTACTGCTATAATCATGTAACTACGAGCTATTAGATACATTTGAATCTACTGCCATTTTCATGTGCCAATTTTTTCGTCTTTTTTTATTTAATTTATTTATGTCGGATTGCCTACAAACGCGCCCCAACAATTAAAAAAAAAGGAATAGCTACCTGATACACTCCAGAATATATGTACCTTCGTGTTTGTACGCAGAAAAGTGAGTTTTTCTAATGTATTAAAAATCTCTTCAAATTATTGGTAATCCCGGATGGCCGGCCGTTTCCTGGTAAATTATTAGTAAATATGTAAAAAAAAACGTGATCAAGCACCTGCACTTACTTTGACAATATACAGTGACAAAATACGGAAATATTGTGATTTTTATGAACACGTGATCCAACATCGTGATAATACGTTCGTAATATACTAAAAGTTTATTATGAAATTTTATCAATTCATTCGTTAAGGGCCTGCAATCGCTTTTTTAATCGGATTACGAATAATTTGAAGAGATTCTTAATAAATTACCATTATTTTATATCTGTTTGTAGAACTATCAAATAAGTATAGATTTTTTATTTTATCTAAACCATGTGACCAAGAAATAGATATATTCAAGGGTCACCAAGGAGGAATCTTCTGAATCCAAAAACTATGTATTGAAGAGTTACCATGTTTACCTCTCATCCGACAATTATTAAGATTAAGTAACTTAGAACGTAGATACAGACTTTTATCAGCAATTCCTAAAATTATTTGTCGTAAAGAAAGCGGATGCCATTTTGCCTTTTCAACCTTACTTTGCAGAATTCAAATTCAATTTAAAGTTTTTTTTATTGATTTACTAGTATCATTATTTCATTTTTTTAAGCAGTTAATGCGTAAATTAGTAATTATTATTCCGCTGTTTTACCTTCCGAAGAAAGTTTTATAATGGTGTTAGAAGCTTGATAATGCCTTCGGAAGGTGAAACAGCTGTCGCACGCAATAATAACTACATTGCAGAACTTATTTATAAACAAGTTGTTTTTTTTTTAAATAATATTATCTTAATTTATATTAAAATTCAGTCTGCGTATGTTTTTTCTCGCAAAACTTGAAAAGTAGTCCACAGATATCGCTGAAATTTTTAACTTTTTCTTGTTAGTTCCAGGAGTGATTGAATGATAAAAGAAGTCGGGGTCGCTCCAGGAATACTTAACGTAATGACCCTGCACTGGAATGAGATACGGAGTCGAATTAAAGACGATGTAATATAGTTTTTTTAACAATAATATTGTGGCATACATTGCTGATTGGTGAAAGAAGTCTGAGAAAGACATTAGCAATAGAGAAGCATAGTGAGCGCTTAACAAGGCTAGAAATAAACTAAAACTACAGTTTGGAACAAAATGACATCTGCTTTTTGTGCTCCAGGTAATATTCCTGTTGTTTAGCAAACGCTGAGTAAAATGTCGGATTCATACTGTTTACCCTGTATAATGAAGGTCTAGGTCCAGACTCTATCCTCGGATATCTTGGCATTATTACTACTCGTAGCTCTCATAACTATGGGGTGCCCATAAATTGGTCGGCACATTGTCGGAAAGATACTGACTTTGGATCAGTTTATTTTTATAAACCAGATGAAGAGGGTTAACCCCCGGTCAATATAACCCCCGCTTACCGGAGCGACGACATCGTACCCTATAAGAAAAAATGAAAATTTGATTTAAATCATCTAGGTTTTTTTATTTTCAAATAGTATCACGAAAATTTGTTATATTTTGAGTTTATCAATAGAAAATAACTACTAGTAAAATATTATTAATGATTTACATCGTTTATGGATGTTGCTTGAGATAATTGAACAGCAGCTTTTTGTAAGGTCAGTGGAACTTTGAAATCAACATCACAGCACCCAAACAAAGTATTTCTGATATAATTAATATTAAAACCCATATCAACTATTTTTTGCGCTAAGCAATCATCCCACGGGAGGCCGGTTTGTTGGATTTCAAGCAGGTTACATTTTTCTCCATTAGAAAAGATTATACTTTATCATCTCAAAATCCTTTTCCAATCAACAATTCTTCGGCGCTAGAGAATAAAATGTTAGAAGATAATTAGAAACTAATAATTTATCATATGTTAGATGAAGTCCCGGTCCGGGATTTACGAAGTGTTTTTTAGACCTTCCTCTTGATATGAAGGTCAAATGTGCACATTTTCATCAAACTCGAAATAAAACTGTTTTGCACATTTTCATCAAACTCGAAATAAAACTGTTTTGCACATTTTCATGAAACTCGAAATAAAACTGTTTTGCACATTTTCTTCAAACTCGAAATAAAACTGTTTTGCACATTTTCATCAAACTCGAAATAAAACTGTTTTGCACATTTTTATCAAACTCGAAATAAAACTGTTTTGCACATTTTCATGAAACTCGAAATAAAACTGTTTTGCACATTTTCTTCAAACTCGAAATAAAACTGTTTTGCACATTTTCATCAAACTCGAAATAAAACTGTTTTGCACATTTTCATCAAACTCGAAATAAAACTGTTTTGCACATTTTCATCAAACTCGAAATAAAACTGTTTTGCACATTTTCATCAAACTCGAAATAAAACTGTTTTGCACATTTTCATCAAACTCGAAATAAAACTGTTGATTTGCATCAAAATCAAACAAATGCCGCCCACCACAATCTTCTTTGTGTAAATGGATAGATTAATGAAGGCTTTGGTTGTATGAAGAACACAATATTTTTTTTAATTATTGAAGACAATATTAGCGATTTCTAAACGAAAATCTGAAACAGAAAAATCAGAAAAGGATACGATCACAACTAGGACTCGAACCCAGGACCCTTGTCTTGCCGGGGCACCGCTCTACCACTGAACTAATGGGACCCAATATTTTTTTACCCCTAGTTACAGTTCAACCTTCATCAGGGTTGTATTAATACGTTCTATACGCGTGTAATACACACATCTTTGTAAAAGCTTTTCCGTGGCGTTGATATACATACAAATCTACAGTTTTATTTTGAGATTGATGAAATTTTGCACACTTGACCTTCAAAGCAGGAGGGAGGTCACTGTTTACACGAGGTTTCGAAAAACCAAGCAAAATTTTTATACTTTTGGATCGTTGGGACTTCAGCTAGTATTAAATGTACCTTTAAATTCAATTAAAGTGGTGTTAAAAAGGAACATTGTTATACAAAATATAATTATTTTGTCTAACCACAATGTGATTACTTGAAAGTTTATAAAATATTTACGTATGGAAAAATCTTTTTATATTTTTTTTCTTTGGAATGAATCCTGGACACAAATCTAAATGGATATTTTAATATATATAAAGCGTTATTATAGCAAAGTGTCTGTTTAACCGCTTTTTATAGCACGTTAATGTTATGTAATATAACCATCTTTGACAAAAGATATTATGAGTATTATTTTCTCTTGAATTGTTGAAAATCGAGACTCGGCGAGAATGTGAGTAACATACTGAATCTTTCGCTTTTTGCCTCATTTCCTAAGTAAATTGGAATCGCGAATAGCTTCCATAGTAAATTACTTCGGGGATTACAAAAATCTTTCTCCCTAAATTTGAATTACCTTTGCTAAATCGATTCTAGAATCGAAATATTACGTTCTTCTCAAAATTGTCATAACCACACAAAGAGGCTTTGCTATGTTTTGAAAAAATCACCATAAGCTACTACGACATGATATATATTCGAGCTTGACAATGATAACTCTGCAGTCGATGGCGTCGTCATAATAGATATTGGGGTGGATTTCCTGATCATTCTAATTTAGTTCATAGTTATAGAAATAATGATTATGAAATTTACCATTCGTAGGTATAAATCTATGTACATAAAAAATTAAATGTTCGTTTGTTCAAAATCACAAAACTCTGAAAATTCTTCACCGATTGCTTTAAAATTTTGACACAACGTTGCATTAAAATTCGCGTGTGTTTTTATATACCTATATTATATAGATGTCACCTGCGACAGGTAAAAACATGTTTTTTTTAAACACCGCCATCTGTTGGACCTAAAAGCAAAGCGCGCTATTGTTTCTCTATCTGCACAGGCAGAATGAGTCACAGCAACGCGTATAAAATATGTGTTTTATATAACACAGTAAGCAATCACAAATTATAAATTTGTCTAATGGTAATTACTGATTACTTATCAACACAATACAAACATCATTCTTGGGACCTTTTACATATTTTTAAATTTCATAAATGCGTTCACCAGAATAATGCTATGGGCATAAAGTTACATGAGATTCACCATGTTTATAAATTTAGAAGTATGTTTCACAGAATTTGAACAATTCATAAAGTTTCAATGTTAAAATTGTATATAAATGTTCGGTGAAAGTTCTGTTAATATTTCATGATGGGCTGGTGGTTTTACAGTACTTGGATAGAAACAGAACTTGAATATTAACTTTGAAATTTGATGAATTGTTCAATTTTTGTGAAATAACTAATCCGGAAACAAACAAAAAAACTTTTGAGAAGCCCTATTGAAAATACTTTAATAGGCGAATAAACATTGCGTCGTTAGTTTGATAGAGGGTTTTTCTATAAGAGGTGTTATTTTGATATTCAAACGTAAAAGATCAATGATTTCGTTGCTTGTGTTGAAAGTAAACGTTGTCCAGATCAATACCATCCAATTCCGGCCATAAAAAATCATTAATCATCTCTCATCACCGTGACTGTTGCTCCAGCATCATTTTCAAAAAAGTAAGGTCCAATGACTCCGCCGGACCATAAACCGCACACAAACAGTCACACGTTGAGGATAGAGAGGCTTTTCAATAATAACTCTTGGGTTTTCCGAGCCCCAGATGCGACAATTTTGCTTGTTGACGAAGCCACCGAGGTGGAAATGGGCCTCATCACTCAAGATGATTTGCATTTGATTCACTCAAGTGAATTTTAATAATTTCAATGCGTTGTTGAAGCGTGTATCGTTCCATATTTATTAATGGCGTAGTTTTTACTTGTCAAATGTCAAAAAATGACAGCTTCAAAAGTAACATCTACCGAAATAGAGGGCTATTCAAAATAACACCTCTTATTGGAAAACCCTGTAGTGTCAAACTGTACATAACTTTAATTGTTTGTTTTTTTTGTCTTAATTCTAAATGGCCATTCTTTTAATCTGAAAAGAAATATAATTTATTTTACATTATGCTGCGATAAGCTCCAGAAAAAATGCGCCAGCCGAATCACAAATTATGGAAAACGAACGAAGCAAAACGCGCGAAATGTCGCTTGGGGTTGCTAGTGTCAGATTCGTGGTTCGGCTAGCGCATTTTTTCTCTTGTTTAGCTAACCAACTAACTAACCATCACGCCGTTTCCCCTCAGGGGTAAGCAGAGAGGATGGGCCGCCAAACAACTCGGTCTTGGCACACACTCCTTGCCTCATTCACATTCATATATCGTCTCATACATACTCTACTATTATTCTGACTCTTGACATGGCCCGACTCAAGTATTTGATTCACTTGATCGTGCCATGTCTTCCTCGGGCGTCCCCGACTTCTGCTACCTTTCACATTTGCATATTATATTCTCCTTACACTCCTTTCTTCGCTCATTCGCTCTACATGCCCAAACCATCTAAACGTCCCTTTCTTGATCTTACTCATTACGCTTTCATCAGCCTTGCACTCTTTGCGGATCTCCACATTTCTCACACGATCATACATGGTTTTACCACACAAACGCCTGAGGGATCTCATTTCTACAGCATTCAGTCTTCTTTCATCCTTTCTCTGCCAGTTCCATGCCTCACTTCCGTACATCAGGGTAGGTACCAGCACTCCATTGTGAACTGCTAACTTCGCTTCTTTGGACATTTTTTTGTTAGCGCCAACTGCGTTCAGTCCTCCATTAATGGAGTTACCTGCATTTACCCTTCTTTCAATATCTCTGTCAGCCTTCCCAAGAATGGGAAGATAAACGTGCTTCCTAAATACACAAACTCATCCACCTGTTCCAGCATTAGATATTCTCTTTCAGGTAGCCAAATTCAGCCAAATCGTAGTTGGACAATTTTTTTATAATATTAAATAAAAAAACTACAAAAATATATTTATCTAATATTTTAAGTCACGAGAAATCATAATCATAATTTACAATTTAGATATTATCTGAGTTTTGTAAATGTATTACTGGAGGATTGAATGATTGCATCAATTTAATTCAATTGTATTTCGTGAAATCATCATCATTCTGTTTTATTACGAAATTAATTCTAAAAATAAAAAGACTTGGTATGGACTATTACGTTCCCTTATAAAAAATATACCACTAAATAAAAAATAATCAATACTTGGAAAGTTTGCCATGTAATGGTGATCTTCATGGGAATTTGTACCCGGAGAAAAATGACGATTGCTAATTTATTAAGAATTTCTTCAAATTATTATTTACCTTGATAATATATTATGATTATACAAAGAATGTTCGCTGTAATGCAAAATGATTCGGATTTTTACTAAAAGTTTATCAGGAAACCTATGAATTCATTACAGTTTTTAAGGTTAAACGCGAAGCTCCTTATAATATACGTGTTCATAGATGGCGTTAATTAATTTATTTGATTAAAATACTCTTTTTTAAAGGTATTGGTGAATCAATACAATATTGTATTAGTACGCTTTTCTTGAAAGAATTGAGTTTTTAAACAACACTATTTATTCATATTTATATTGCGTTTGTACGGGCGCAAATAAATAATTTGTCTTAATATTATAAAGCAATTCCCTGTAAAAAGCGTATTTTAATAAAATAAAATAATCAATGCCACCTATTACCATGTACATTATAACGAGCGTCGCATTTAACCTTAACTGGAATTACCTACCTTAAGTGATATGAAGTCATTAGAAACCATGAAAAAAAATTTTTTTTTAACTTAACCTAACCTAACCTAACCTACATAACCCAGTTAAAAAAGTTTTTGTTTCATCACTTTCCATGACTTTATATAACTTTTTAAAGATGTCATGAATTATCATTGTGATGATTTATCCGGTTACCGTGAACCACATAGCGAGTGCTGTACGTATTTTTCATTTAAGCAGTGCAAATATAAAAAAATACTTGAAAATAAAATTATTAATTTAACCGCAAAAGAAATAATTTATCGAATGCAAACAACATTTTTGTTTTCGAATATTTTGTGCTATCCAAAATTTTCAATTTCTTTTCAATATGAATATCACACCAAACAATTCATTGAAAACAAACACCGTTATCCTCTGATTTAGCTGTATAAACCTTTGTTATTTCGCAGGTAATTAAAAACATACAATACCTACGGTCTGCACTAATTAATAGTGCGGATGAAATTCCAAATTTGCGGTAAATGAACGGACTGTACTCGTATATTTAAGGGTCAAACCATTCCGAGAGCGTCGAACTGTTTTTTTTACTATGGTCATATAATTGTTAAACTCATAACAACCTCCCGTTATTATAAGTTCTTGCGTTTTCCATTAGATTACTTCTAATCCACATTCAGATAAATGTTATGAATGTGGTCACGAACGGTATGAATAAAGCGATTGGAAATGCTTTTCTGTGAAATGAAATCGTTATAATTTTATATTGCTCAGAATCAGAATTTATAAAAGTAGCTCACCTACTCAGGGCAGTCGTATGCAGGCGCAATTGGAGCAGTCCCATTCAGGCGCCGACTTGCCAAAGCGTCAAGAAGTCAAGGAAACGTGAGCTGCGTTAATACAGCAGACCGGAAATTGGTCAAACAAGCAGTAACAATAATTCCGCGTCTATCGCTCCATTGCTTGTTATTAATTCTATATAGGTCTACAACATAAATATCAAAACACAATTACATTTGAGTCTATTTGAAAAATTATGTCACATTCACATCATGAAATTACTTTTGCCCCACCTCAGAATTAATCAAGTGAGTGACTAGCTACTTTTAAAATTACACTTATCTGTGCAGTCGAGAGTGTTGCTATTTTAAATATTGTGGTATCATCGCCAAAAAATGAATAGTGCATTAATGATTAGTGTCTCTTCTAGCGACCTGTACTACAAACAGCTGATCGAAATTTCCATGTAAATAAGCAGAAATCTAACAAAATGATTCAATTTACAATGTATCCGAAACTAACCTAACCTAACCAAACCAAGTACATTATCTTCATAGTTGTTCATGCAGTTGGTTAATTATTATGTACTAATTCTAAATTTTACATAATTGCTAAACCTATAGCGGAAATTAATGCAAAAACCGATATTACTAATGACAGCAAACATGTTTATTATGTTACAGGTAAGATGTATGAATTCATTTGAAAATAATGCCAGATGACAGGATACCCAGTGAAAACGACCCAGAAATAGACTGAGAAAGGGGTGGACGGAAAAGAAGCTCGGAACAGGATAGAAAAAATCTACTGGCGATGAATGACTGAAACGAAAGATAATAATTTTGGAGGAAGCCAAAAAATCCCATCCTGGGATGTAAACGCCATGATAATTATAATGGTAAAGTGATAGTATACTAGGATATAAATCTATATTACTTTCGTTTGCGTGCAAGCACTTCAGAAAATAAAAAGAACTTATGTAATCATCTTAAACATCCGCCTACGGGAGAAATGCCTACGACCGCATCGGTCCGATTTCAATTAACTCAAACCACAGGAAATTATATAATTATAATTCAATGACGAGTACCCTTGCTATTGGATAAGATATAAATAAAAATAGTTTAATACGTCCCATATAAACCACAGAATTACTTATCACACGTGTGGACCGCAAGGTTTCCGCCTAAGCTTTTTCTTAACTTAGGAACGGAACCTTGATCTGATTATGCACTATTTGCGGTTTGTAAATTCCGGAAAAGCAATTAACAGTTTTTTTTATACGATCACCGCATGCCCCACTGCCAGGAGGCATGACACCATCGATTATTAACTGAAGTATAATGGAAGAGGAAGGGAAGAAGATAACTGACCATACGCAATATTTTAATTTAGCAATTCAATACATATTAAGCCTGTGTCAAACGACGCTATACACACCACGCGTTTTTTTGGCATGGTATTTACAGCTAACATGTTCTAGTGTCACAAGAAACTCCTTCCTTCTTCTCTTCTTCTTCCTCACCCACCTTAATATGTGGCAGAGGGGGAGTGGGAAAGCACGGAATTACATTTCTTTTAAGAGTCTCTACAAATTATTTGTAATACTGTAAAATCCACGTACATTTGCATTAATAAGATATCATAACGAAACGCGAAAGTATTCGAATTTTCATGAACACGTGTTCCAACATCGGGATAATATTCGTATATATTTGTAATTTACCAAAAGTTTATCAGGAATTTATTCAATCGAAAGGTCTGCTTTTCCGTTTTTAAATGAATTGCCAATAATTTGAAGAGGGATTGTACGGAATTAAATTGGTATTGTATGGCGAGCGATATGGTGTAATAGGCGACGCCCAAAAAACGCTCGATTCTTTCAGCGTCGTCTGACATAGGCATTAAGCTATTTCAAGCAACTCTCAATGTATTAAACGATTTCTCTCAACGTGAAATTTTGGTTCCATGATAAATCAACACGGAAGGTAAACGACAAGCTAGGATAATATGAAGATACAATATTTCCTTGCCGAGCAAATAAAATATATTAAAGTATGCTAGGAGCATTTATTAATGTTCAAAATATCATAAAATCGATACAAGTACGGTTAGCTTCTAGAAATTATTTTTTTAATGATAAAGTAATGTTTTTAAGGGTTCCATGATAACTCAACACAGTGACAATTCAACACACCTTTAAAAAGTGATATAAAATCATTAGAAACGATTAAAAAAAAACAAATTTAAACCTAACCTAACCTTACCTAACCTATTTTTTTTTTTTTTTTTTTTATTGTTTTTGTGTTTAATTCGTAGAACTCCATTTAATTTTTTTTATAAATTTAATTTAGATTAAATTTGATAATATTATTATTAAGTTCTGCAAGTGTTTTAGTTTTTTATTATTGTGACAGCTGTTTCGGCTTACAAGGCCATTTTCAAACTGTGGTTAGTCCACATTGAGACGACGTATTTATACTATTTCAAATGTAAATTTTGAAGGTGAAATAGTATAAATACGTCGTCTCAATGTGGACTAACCACAGTTTGAAAATGGCCTTGTAAGCCGAAACAGCTGTCACAATAATAAAAAACTAAAACACTTGCAGAACTTAATAATAATATTATCAAATTTAATCTAAATTAAATTTATAAAAAAAATTACCTAACCTAATCTACTTAACCCAGTTATCAAGTTTTTGTTTCATCACTTTCCATGACTTTATATAACTTTTTAAAGATGTGATGAATAATCATTTTGATGATTAATTCGGTCACAGCAATTTTACTCATTTAAATTTTTTAAAGTACATAACTTCAAATATTGTATATAAATACTTACACTATATTATTTATAAACATCTCAATAGTGCTCAAATAATAATGGCTATTTTTTGCATTATCTCCACACAGGAGGCCCACACAACTTCCTCAGTGCCTCCCCCATCTTTGGGTACGTTTTGTGAAGGGTCTTTTAAGGAAAGGAAGAAGAAGAAGTTCTGGAAAGGAAAAATAGGAGTGTATATAAATAAGGGAGTCCGTGTTTCCACTAGTGACTTCCCACTGCAGTACTAGGCGATGGGTCGAGAGAATCCAGCTGCAGTCAAAGGTTCTCACTCAACCAGCCTTTCCTAATCTAGAGCACCACGCAACTAGTGGGTAGACATATCCACCGCCAAGACCCGAACAAACCTTACCCCTTAAACCCGGGCACACCTTTTAAGCCACCAAGCGAATCCTTTGGGATATGGCAGAGGTTTTGTTAATCCAACGAATGATTCCCGCAGCAGCGATACCAAATTGAATTGCTTTAATCTATTTTTGTAATTATTATAAATAAACTGATAAATTATTCTACATTTCTGATCTCGTGTGCCCTAATTAGTGCGATCCTAACAACTAACAATATCTGATGGTAATACCTGGTGGTTCACTACCCACCACTGTTTTAGGGGTGTGCCCGCGATTGCCTTTTGGTTAAGGGATCGTAATTGATAAAGTTTAACCCCGACCAGTAAGCCAACCCTTCGCAAGCCGTATGAGGAAAATATGAATTAATTTCACGTTATTCCTGCCTTCATTGAATCAGGATGTTATACTTCCACTGTACATTTCTTGAATTGTACTTCCAACAGAAATATATAGAAATTTGAACATGAATTCAACACACCTTTAAAAAGTGATATAAAGTCATTAGAAACGCGGAAAAAAAATTTAAACCTAACCTAACCTACTTAACCCAGTTAATAAAGTTTTTGTTTCATCACTTTCCATGACTTTATATAACTTTTTAAAAATGTGATGAACTATCATTTTGATGATTTATCCGGTCACCGAATATTTCTAACTACATATTTATATTTTTTTATGTGAAACCGCACGAGAGTCCTAACCGTTTGGAGCCAGTGAGACTTTGGCGTTGCCGATTGGGGTACGTTGTGAGGCTAAAGGTAGTGGGGACGGGAAGGAAATCAGTAAGAAGATGGTGGAGAATTACTTGGCTATTCAAATCTGTTCACCAAACACGGCTAAAGCCATTTCAAGCAACGTTTCAATTCTAATTATGACTTCTAGCGAGGTCTTGACTTGACTTATCACTTCAATTTACTTATGTTTATCTCTGTCCGTCTCCTTGTAGACAAAGGTATTTGCTTTTGTATACTGTTCGAGGAACGAACAAGGGTTGGGATATCCGTACTTTAAAGGGCTATTCCACACAGATAAAGCATGGATGAAGCCTATGGCTTATGACAGGCGAATGCGAAAACACAATTTGTAAGGTTAATTCACAATCAACTTACCAGGTGGCGAATGACATCTGCATCTCGAGAATCATCTGTCAGCACTGGAACGGTGATCGTCATACGGTAGCACTCGTTATTTTTAATTGGATTGCGATAAAATACGTATTAAGGGATTATTCCGATAAATAACCGGCGATAGTATACACATTGGTTTTGACAGGACGAACGTTTTTTGTGGGATTGTGTGGCTCACGGCACTCCGTGGTTATAGCTGACGTGTGTGAATTTAAACTACACAGTTCAAATTCTGACCATACTATTGGTTAGCACACGGCCTGTCAAAAGCAAACGGCGTGACGGAACATATACCTTCCTTTACTCTTCTAGTTTTCATTTTTATTTTAATATCCTGATTTTGTAAATTGGACGTAAGTCTAATACCAAATAAATTATTTTTTAAGTTCAATCGAAAACAATAATACGTATTATCTAACGAGTAATCGAGTTACCATTTCACAAAATTAAGAATAAAATCACCATGAATAACGCTGTCTTTCAAAAACAAAGTACATGCTATTATCGTTTGTTCCTACATCTAACATTTGTACAATCTTTTTAAGTGATTTCTGTTTATAATCCTGTTGATTTTGAGTAATAAATCTATTATACATATTATTTAAAAAAGTAAGTATCTTAATGCGGCATTCTCCGTAATTGACAAATACTTGATTCAGGAACTATGAACTTGAACTTAGGACGAATTGTTTCGGAGAATTTTAACAATTCTTCAAATTTCAACGTTAATTTTCAAGTTCTGCAAAAGATTTTTTCAAATTCTGTTATTATTTTGGTTCTTTCAAGTAACTAGTCTATAATGATACAATAACAGAACTTGAATAGGACTTTCACATAACACGAAAATGAACGTTAAAATTTGATGAATTGTCCAAATTCTCCGACACAACCCTTTGAACAAATAAATTTATATCAGATTTTTGTGAACAGTGTTTCAGTAGATTAAAGTTAGAGTTTACACCTTTGAATACAGATTTTACGCTGGCCGCTTCAATCAAGCTTATCCTCTCGAATCAGTGGACCGTACAGCCGCAGGTTGGTTTGGGTGGGGAATGCTTACGGAACAATATGAGAGTAGTAAATTCATTTGGTTACATTAAATTTGATAAAATCCATCGATTGTTGCCAGGATGTGAAGTGACGGTTGCTTGAAGTTCAATGTACAGGGTTTTCCAATAAGAGGTGTTATTTTGATATTCAATCGTAAAAGATCAACGGTTTCATTGTTTGTGTGGCACGTAGCGCCGTCTTGTTGAAAGTAAACGTTATCCAGATCAATAGCATTCAGTTCCGGCCATAAAAAATCATTAATCATCTCTCTATAGCACAATTCATTCACCATAACAGATGCTCCAGCTTCATTTTCAAAAAAGTAAGGTCCAATGACACCGCCGGACTATAAACCGCACCAAACAGTCACACATTAAGGATAAAGAGGTTTTTCAACAATAACTCTTGGGTTTTCCGAGCCCCGGATGCGACAATTTTGCTTGTTGTCGAAGCCACCGAGGTGGAAATGGGCCTCATCACTCAAGATGATTTGCATTTTATTCACTCAAGTGAATTTTAATAATTTCAATGCGTTGTTGAAGCGTGTATTGTTCCATTTTTATTAATGGCGTAGTTTCTACTTGTCAAATGTCAAAAAATGACAGCTTCAAATGTAATATTTACCGAAATAGCTGGCTATTAAAAATAACACCTCTTATTGGAAAACCTGTATAATAAAAGCGAATTGGATTAATATGACAGTTAGACAGTCAGCCCAGATTCTGTTGGCACTCAGACCATATTTTGATTTCTCAACAATTTCCCCTAATGTTTTACCGAGCCGCTCTAAACAAGCGAGTAAGCTAAGGCGACACTAGACTCTAATAACGGGGTTTGCTCGAAGTTCACATTTTTATTAATTCTTACGAATTCGTAACGATCTCTACGGATGTTAGTTATTTATATTTGAGATTAATAAAAACAGGACTTAAACGGTTTGAAAACTTTATAAAACGTTATTCTACTCTAAAATTAGCGATGAGCACCAGATTTTATTTTTTCTAAATGATGTATTCTTAGATTTTAGTAATACGTTTATCAGAAATAATTAAAATAAGACCAACAGAAAAATCAATTTTCTAGGCCTGCTGGGGCAAAGTCGACCGTAGGTGCGTCCATTACGTCGGGTCGCGCGCCGAATATTGTTTTAACATGACTTCATCACTTATTTCGTTAAGATTCCCACTTAAATTCGCCAAGGCAAATTCAACCGTAAGTCTATCCAATACACCAGAGCCGCGCATCGCATATTTTTGTGCATGACTGCTTTACATATGTTGTTGATTCCGACTTTATTTTAGGGTTTTGTCTCGTCTTAATAAATGTTTGAACATTGAAGGGCGGAATACAGTATTATGATCTTAATTATTTATTTGATAGTTGGGAGTGGCTCAGCGCGTCGTGCGGGCGTTATACAACTGTGCAATTTCTAACTTTCTAATTTAGGTATATTCGCTAAATACGCCTTAACCGGCCGAAGTAGGCAGATAATGGATGCATCTGACTTAATAAAGTTAATAATATTCCGAGTACGAAATCGAAACACTAGACTTCCAGAGTTGTTCTTTGTTTATTATTCTTTTTAAACTATTTCAGTCATTAATCAGTCCAAAGGCTACATAGGCTTGGAAATATATTCAATTGCGTTGATATGTTATGTTCATTTATTCCCTCTTAAAATTAATATAAGAAATTTCTAACATTTTGTTTCGCTAATATTATTATATATTTTAATCTGCAACTTAAGTTTTATGCATATATTTAAAAATAATAAAAACACTATTTGGATGATTTGTGGCGCCATTTTTTTTCTGAAAAATCCTCTTATAATAATATTCTTCAAATGTATAATAATATTCTTCAATGATATATCTTAATACTAATTATAACTGGTCAAACTATTATCAACTTATGGCCATCAAATTGCATCCACCGGTTCGTCAAACACTAATACAAAACTATATGTTTTAATACGGACATGTGTCTAGTGTGGTAGTCGAAAAGCATGTAAAAAAAACTGTATACAAATATATTTTACGAATGGAGGATATTTAAGGAAAGAAAAAAATATATATGTAAAATGAATTTGATCAATGAACGTGATGCTGCGTTAGAATAAACATTTATTGTTATTTATTTATATTTTGTACAGGCAGATAATATACAGGACCATGCTTGCCTGGGAGGTCACTTGAGATTTGTATATTGTTTATTAGAGAAATTGAGATACAGTTCACACGCAGAGGATATGGTTGGAACGCATTTAATTGTAAATGCCATTTTCAATTCCGGTAATTATTTTAACAATATATAATTATGTTATATGATTATCATATCTTGTTCTTTAATGAGCATGTTTAGGAGAGGAAAAGCAATTTTTATGTTGGGCGAGGATTTGATTAGAATTAACAGTATACTTTACTTTTCCTTTTAATGACGATTTCTGCTATTTAATTTATTTTTGCCATTTTTTATATTCTATTGATTGCTATAATGGCAATATGGATATATTGAATCGCATATCTCATTCATGTAGCTGAGATTAAAACTATTATTGTCATGTTAGTTTTAGTGCACTAATGTAATTTATTAAGACCTGTTTGATGTAAAAGCCATAATGCATAAATTAATACTTGGAAACCATTGGAAAAATGTAATTTTATTATTGTCATGTAACAAAGCCACTGATAATTATTTTTTAAATTTAGATTTAGCTTAGATCGTTGACTGAATCTTTTAGTTAAACACTTTAAATAATAGTTTGGTCGCTGGTGTGGAGAGCTGATAATAAAGCTAACATAAGTTTTCATTTGAATCATTTTCTAGAACTGCCGGCTTCATAAAGTGGCTCATCAGAGAGATACTTAAGCCTTCTTTCAATCAAGATAGGATAGTTGCAAGTACGGGACGTGATGTCTTCAAGTTATTATAAATCAAATCATATCTATTATAATTCAATTTGCTTACATACCACCTACCATTATAAATATAATATAACATAAAGGATCAGTAAAAAGCCGGGTTTGTTTGACCTTAGAAAAAATAAACATCTCATCCTAATGGATTAACCTTGGACATCAATCAAATGAATGCCTCATTGCTTCTTTTTCAAGTTCGTTGAAGCAGTTGTCTTGAATTTTCATAATTAGACTAAAGTAATCAATTCATTTTCATAGTTCAAATTATTTCGTCAGTAAGAAAGTTACCAGGGTATCTAGCACGGTCGATCGATAAAGGATTTATCAATAATGTCGGTAACTTCTCATCGCTTCCAAGCATGTCTGTAGATAGCTAATGAACAAAAAACTGTTCACAACGACTAAGCATTCGTAATTTATTCGACCTGAACTGTTGTTTTTGCGGTATCGATCTGCAGTCGTGTTCAGAAAGTGCTAGATACCGAGGAGTCTATAATTAGATAACAACGTAAAGATTTGGTATAAATTTCGAAGCGCTCTTCCAAAACCTTTAAAAAGTACTGTGCTTAGTTTGTTTTCTGCTTTCAAAATATATAATAAAATTAAACTCACCATGTTCGAGTTGAAGTAGAGAGAATCATAGTTCTCTGCCTTTGAGGAGACATTCCTCAGTTTCATGGGCCTCTTCAGCGGTGCGATGTGATGCTGCGAGGGGTGGCGCTGCGAGTGCGTGGGCGTGCAATGGTTGTGGGGGGCGAGGGCCACGTGGGCGGGCGAGACGGGCGCCGCATGTCCAGGGGCCATCTGCGTCACGTGGTTCCCTTCCACGTGGTTGCTGGTCTGGCCGGTCTGGTTGGGCTTGCAGCCCTCCCCGGGCTTGCCGGCCGCCTTAGAACTGTTGCCGCATGTCAAATTGTTCTTGGTGAAGTTTCCGATCTGCTCGAACACGCTACTCAGGTGTTGGGACATCATCGGGAACCTATTCCCGTACGTGCGGGAACACCACTTGCAAAAGGTACTCAACAAGTCCACGGGTTCGTTCTCAACCCTGCCCGATATCTATCAAAGAACCGAGCCAAAAGTTACAAAACTTAATTCGAACCCGACAAACGATTCAATCACACTTCCAGTTACGCAATCAAAACAAATAATAATGGCACAGTAAAAATAAATAACACAACTAGCTTAGGAAATTAAATTTTGACTCAACTAACCGCACGCAAACCACTGTTTATATCAGTGATTAAAAATGAATTAAACCAGTTACAATGCTAACACTAAATAAGTTGTAGTTGTAGGTACATAGATTGAAGGACTTGGAATGACATTCACGTTGTTGATACACTTTTGTTCCTAGCACTTTTATTACAATCAAAAACCCTGATAGATTAATCAAATAATCACAATCGATCGAAAGTAGTTAGTTATTTTACTATCGACACACGATTGGTAATCTGTGCCGGCGTACCGCACCAAACTTCATTGAACGATTGAGCAATGCCAAATAATGAAAAATCCTCTAGTCTCCTATTTATAAAGGTAGCCGCGACTGTGACGTGTAACCCCGGTGCGGAAACAGGTAAGCATTATAGTAAGAGAAACACTTAATGGTTTAATTAATTGATATATAATATTAAACAATGGCATTGCAATAAGTGAAACGTGTACATGTACAATATGTACATGATTGAAGTTTTTTTTTACTTTTAAGGGAAATCCACAATATTCCCAACTGAATACACTAGCGGTCACATTTTTCTGAATAGGATTTTTCGTTCGGAGAATCTTGCACTCTCTATGCACAGTCCTAGATATGTTTGAAAGAGGACAACATCAAGGTACATGTGATGGAAAGGGGAGACGAATTCGTTTTAAATGCGTTAAAACCGCACGAATTTGACAAAAGGGGAATCTATTCATTTAAACAAATCAGCGTCCTATTCAATCAAGTATTTTAACGAGCTTTTTCGCGTGATTTATTGTAGAGTTTTGTATTTGTGCCCGTGGTCACTCGTTCAAAATCCTTTCAAGTGCGTATACATATATTTATATCGGGATTTCGGAATAGCCATACATATTATATAAGAGCATATACTAATGCCCTTGTGAGTCACCACCATTCTTATTTAAAACTTTTTTTTATTTTATATTAAAATATTTTTATTCTGCTAGTCGAGCGTCCTACCCATTATATGCCTGTCTTTTTTCATATCCTTTAACGTCCCAACGCTCCCTAATTGGTGTGGATTTTCTCTAAATGGGATCATGGGGAGAGGTTTTTCTAGGTTTGGCAGCGGATGCATTTGCCCACCTACTGTGTGGCGGGTCGGAACGGGAGACTGGATAAGGGATACCTTTTGACCTCTCCAGCCGGACTCTCTCTCGACCCATCATTTTGCACCGCATTGTGAGTGATGGATTCATACGTCCGTTACTCCTGGACACATTGACCCCAGATTCTAATCACTCTTCATATTTTTTTCCACCCAGAACTGTTTCTTCTTCCTTTCCCGTAAAGACACTCCACACAACATCACCATAGATGTCATAGGCCATTAGAGAAAAAAATTCTAAGGCATCCTGTATGGAGTTAATGTTGTATATACTTGCTCCTGATTATGTGAACATTGTTCATGAAACATGTAGAGGTTATATATATTAAAGTGATATAAACAAAGTTATTTGTGTATTATTCTAAAAAAATAATCGCACCGGTGAAAGACAGCCATTAAGAATTGAAGCATTGACTTCATCCATATTTAGTGATTGACAGCGAAGTAATTTCTTACCTCTTTCTTCCTTTTTCCTTATCACTTCCACATTACGAATTTCTTTATCCTCACAACATTCCCGAAATGGTGACGCAATATCCAACTTCAAGAAGCTATAGGTATCTCTTGTGTATTATCACATATGTACATAGTTTTTTTTAAATTTTATTAGTGATAATACAGTCCTGTTCCCTCCGGAAGAACTGTTGAATGATTTTACATAATAAATTCAGAACATTCGAATCGAAGGTTTTATTCTATTTTTACTAATATCTATTGCAAAACAGTGTTGGATTTTTATACATTATTTTTCAAGAGAAAAATACTGTGAAATCTTCGAAAAAATTTCGAATTTTAGGGCATTCATAAACTCGCCTTAGGTCACCTTATCTCGCCCAGGGGGAAACTTTGCAGATCCGTCTAAAGATAGATAAATCGGAATTTATCTTCGAATTTTACGTAAAATATTATTGGAAATCTGAAAATAGCAAATTATATTCTCTATCATTTTCCGCGGGCTGCAATAAATAAATGATAAAAAATATTTACGCAAAACGGTAATAAATATATTTACTGGCACCGGTTAATGTATTCATGAGTCAATCGCTTATTCTGATCAAATTTAATTTACGGAACGAATCACACAAAATAATCGGTACTCCGCCGTATTGTAGAATCAAACTGCTCGGCTCATTTGATCGTTTGAAAACTATTACAAAAAATATTTTTTGGTACATAATAAAAAAATAGACATAGTTCATATTGGCAAGAAATTTCAAAAACAAGATAAATACATTGTTTAACGAAAAACAAAATATTAATGAATATAGTAGATTGATCACAAAATCGTTTCTGATGCATTTATTGTGAATTTCGAGTATAATTATTAGGTGAACTTATCAGGCAATCGTTCTTTAACGTATACAGGGACGAACAGTTGGATTTCGGATTGACTTTAATAAATGTATGAATTCAATTTCTGGTATTCTTTTCTTATGTTTCTGGTATTTTTCTGGTATGCCATTTTGCATATTCTTAAATTTTAATGTTTATGCAAAATACAGTGTTATTAGGATAAAATATTATAAGTAGGTTCGCAATTCTTTTACTCCATGTTTGTGAAAAGTTTGATTTAAATAATTAGGAAAACACTGATTCCATTAACCGGCGTCTACCATTCTATTTTTAACCTAACCCAAAATATTTTGGAAACGTTCGACACATCTCTAAACAATTTCTGTAATAATTCCTGTGACGGATTTGAAGTATCCCTAGGATAAAAGCGAGTAACTAAAAACAAAGACGCAAATGAAATAGCCAATAATTGGCTATTTTTATTCTTTTCCATTCATGTTGAGATTTAGAGTCAAAGAAAACCGCACGAGGTTGAATTAGCGATATTTGATTAAAAAGTACAGAGATCAGAACGAATTTGAATGCTACGTGCCAAAAAGATCGTTCGAAGTTACTAAATGGCATTCTGCTTTGTCGAATTCTAGACGACAAATTTTACGAGGAAAATATTTAATTATCACTCTTGTGACATCGAAATTTGCCCTCCGAAATACTGGACCTTTTATTTTAACTTTGTCCATCGTTTCAAAGATGTAGATTTATTGAAATATATTATGGTCCTCATAGATTAAGTATATTATTTAATTTTCCTAATTTTTTAATGGAGATCTGCAAACGGATTCTTTGAAACTATTCTGGATATGATACAACACAACTGTCATTGATTATTTCTGTATATGCATGTCGCACAGCTGGATATGGAAATATGGGTTTTGGAAATATACTATATTTAGTTGAATGCATAAAGCCCTCTTCGTGTTGTTGTTTTTATAATGGTTTAACTGTATCTAATTTAGCTATGAACATTTTATATCTAGTGAATATCTATTCTAAAACTACCGTAATAATATTCCATTACCTACGTGCTAAAATTTGGACATTCATTGTTTGACAATGACGGTACGTAAAATAACTACAGGAAAATATCAGAACTCATAAGAAAAATATTTTTTTATATTATTAATGGAGTTCTGCAAAATGAAAAAAATAAAGTTTACACAATTCCCACCAATGATTTTTATCCAGTTTCGCCTGAGTTTCAATTTTCAGTAAAATTTCTGAAAAATCTGTAACGTAAAACATTGCTTCTTGTCTTATTTTTAATCTTATATAATGGAACTTTGAGCTCCATTGCTCATGATGAACACAATGTATTAAACGCAAAATAGTTTCGTTGACGTAAAAATTTCAGACACCAAAATCTGTGCACATTTCATGAAGCCAGAGCACGCCTTTCAAAAAAAGAAATTTTTACTTCTTGGTTACCGTATTAACAACGGAACTCCACATCTTTAAAAGGGTAAAACAGAAATTATGAAATAATAGTTACTGTAGGTTAGTAAAGATTAGATTGGGTTAGGTTAAGTTCAATGTTCTGTTTCATCAGTTCTGTTTTATCATGGAACCAAAATATATATGCGAATTATTTTTAAAATTTTTGTCTTCTTAAAACTGTTGATTGCTTGTGTAAGGATTTCCATAGATTTAATTATTCTCTGTATTGTCCTTACATTTTTGGTTCTTGTATCTATTGACATCTATTATGCTTGCCGCAGCAAACTAGTCACCACTATATAAAGATATTATTTTTTATTCACAGGTGGATGACTTATTGACGCAACCGATTGCCTCAGAATGGTGATTGCTGGGTTCGATGAAACCAACAAACATTCAAAACCAAGCATACATAATTATTATGAACACCATTCATCACCAACAGTACCTACCTTTGTATGGGGCTCTACGGTGAAAAAGGAAAATATTCAATACTGCTATTATTTCAACCAAGGCCGTTCCTTCATGACTCGTCGAAATAATTCATTCAGGGATAATTATAATCGATTTAAAATAGTAATTATTGTTTTTAATATTCTAAAGCAGTATTTGTTTATAATGGAGACTTGTTTTTTTTTGTTGTTTGCGAGATAAAGTAAATATGACTGTAAATAGAGAACCCCCGCTATGTTCCATTTCCCTCTAGGTCATTTTAAATATTATCTCCAATGACGTTGCAACATGTATAGACGCGCTGTAGACATCTTTAAGAGGCAAGCAAAAAGTACGTTAATTGAAGTGCTTTCGATTGTCTAGTTTTAGTACTAAACAGTCACTCGTCGCGTAAGGTCATATGCTACCTCTAAGTAAATTGCCTTTAAAAGGTGCCAAAATTTCAATGGATTCGTGTTAAATGAAATTGCTTTAATTACACGACAAACGCTAGGAAAAGCCAAGAAATAGCCTTTGCAAAAAAGGCGAATTACTTATTATTTTCTATTATTATAAATAATACAATTGTTTCCCTACCGAAGATGTTATACTTCATAGAGAAAATTCGAGACCGACTAGAGAACAGGTCTGGGCGCGCAACTGCCAAATTGCGAGGTTTCTGCTTTTTTTGCTTACTTTCCATTTTTTTTCTTAATTTTGTTAGCCACTAATACCAAGTCTAGATGTATTGTAAGGTCATTTATTAATACTATATACTGATATTAATATTGTGATGAAATAATATCCGGCTTTATACCGCTGAATAAAAAAATTCTAAAAAGTGTGATCTGTACCATATACGTTAAATCTTTCGACTCCCAGGTCACAGACAGATCGATACATTGGTAAAGAAATAATTTCGATTTTTGAAAATCAATTTCAGAAGAAGTAAGGAATAAAATTGCTTTCTACCGTCACACGAACACGCCCACAACATACTTCATCAGATTATCTCTTCAAAGTCCCTAACCTCGAATATGGTCCAAATTTGAATAATTATTGTTAATTTATTGTACAATAAACTGTCATACAGATTGACACGGTTAACTTTGTAATCGGTTGCATCGATAGTGTATTCTTCATAGACACAAAATATGCACCAACTTCATAATTGATATACTTTTATTTTTAAAGAATTAACATCCATATCTAATTACTCACGATTTTTAATAGAATCTTCAAAGAACATAATATATCGAGAAAGAAACTAGTCTCTTGATGTTGCTTTAACTTGTTTATGCAGTGTCAATCGCTAGTGAATCAATCAACACTCGTAAATATGTTTATTAAACATTCTGTCTAAATTAAAGTGAGCATAAGTATATTATGTTTTCAATAGGATATCCTATTGGGAAAATCGTTGTAACACATAAACATGCTACTTATTTACCACTTTTATGTTGTGATTCAATAGAATTCAGAGGTTCATAATCTGTGAGACGCTACTTACTACTAGGGGGTAGAGAGCAATGAATTGTAGAATGAGAGTTAACATTACTTGCTAAATCAGTGTTAAATGTTGTTGAAGTTATTATATTATTGGGAAGTTGGGAGGGGGTGTGGCAGCTGTCGATGTATCCCGAATCCTTCCGACCGCGAACGAACTGTGAGTCTCCTGTGACCGCCCGGCTCGCCACGCTCCGGAGCACATGGGTTACCGGTGCGCCAACTTTAAATGCTCCGTGAGTTTTTTTAACATTAAATTGCCAATTTGTGCGGCTGTGGATTATGGTAAAACCATAGACATATGAATATTAGTAGACCTGCCCTAAGAGATTAAAAGCGTATTATCCCCACTCCCCATACCGGTTCCATTGGAGCCGGCTGTGCTCGCGTATGGCCTCAAGTGAAATTTGAAAACGTGACGTCATCATTCTTGTGCGAACTATGGTCGAGGCATCATCGGTTCATTTTACGAAATAACACGGCAAAATGTTGACTTGTACTATGAAAACTTGTAAAAATAGATGTGAAAAAGAGTATAAACCCAATTGTCGTATTACATTCCATATATAAGCATTATTTTACTTTATTTTAAGCATATTCACATCGTATAATATAGATCAGTTTTAGAAACATACCTATACTATCACATCGAGAAACGTCTGGACGCGAAACACAAAGCTGGTTGGTTGCTGGGAAGTAAATTATGAACATTTATAAAAGTGTCTTAACTAAATACTTAAACGAAATATTCGACTCTGAAAATAAAACCGATTTTTTTTGCCGAATTTGGACTTCGCAAATTTGTTCATAACGTGGCGAGTAATTTGCGCTCCCATGTAAAAATGTCTATTCATTCAAAAGCAGGTTTTACTTTTAAGAAGTAAATGGTGATATTATAATGCGAGATGCCTATTTACTGTCAGATTGATTTATTGACGAATCACAGTCAGCCTTACTCCCTTCGTTCTTCAACAGTTGATTTTACCCCTCGCCATTATCTTCTCGTCTATTAATTCCTATGTCTGTGGGTAAAACCCTATTTACCGATGAAAGGTTATACGATCGCTTTCCCTACTTATACGATATCTCAACGAGCATTTCGGCATTTTGATATTATCGCCGGAGACCTGTGCCCGGCAAGCGCTTGTAACCGACCGAAGCCGGTGGTATCTCACAGCGGACAATTTTTTTTTTGTTGTCCATACTTTGAACGCCAATGTTAGCCCTATATATAAACCTTAATGGTAAAGAGCCGATTGGTGGGTCGCGATAAGTTTTTCGTTGTGAATAATTCGTGCTCATTTAGATCATCTTTTGAAATTAATGAATCTGTTTGTGACCTCATAATAAGAAATCAAAGCATATCACGATAATCTTCAAGGCTTCATAAAAAACACTCGAATCATATATGTACCGAGATATTGCCGAAAATGTCTAATATATTGTGGATAGCAGAATATTGACAGTAGATATATTGGCAAAGATCAAAGGTAGGTAGTTTAGCAAACAAACAGAAGACAGGCAAAAAATAGAAGTAAGATCCAAACGAAAAAAACGCCTAAATAAAAAAAAATCTGATGCTAGTACGATACCAACATAATATTCCGCCATTATTTTAAATAAATATATATACATACAAACGTCAATATATTTTTTTTATATTTACATATTAACATTGTTTTCAATCGCTATTAAATCTAGTGAACCTCCCTAGGTTTTTTACCCGTGCTTATTGGTATATCAAGATATTTTCTCCTATTCTACCAAAAAGTTTTAGAGCCCCTGCCCCCAAAGTAATGACCAAAAAACGGCCCATTATAATTCATGTCCGCATCAGATATTACTAAGCATCTCAAAACATAACATCTAAGTCCGCTGACTTGTCTAAATTAGAATTCTCAGTTATTATTTCATCTGCAATACAATGGACCATTTTTTATCCGTGATCAGTCACAATGTGTATGAGTCTCTCGAGGAGGTTGTATGTATAGCAAGGCCACTCGGGTTTTACCAGCTCCCAGTGCGATATTATGCCGTATCGAAATAATAATACCAAAATTGCTCACTAGGAATTAGGAACTGGACAATTGGAACTTAAAAAGAGAGGTCAAAAGAAATAGCATTAGTCAAAAGCTACATTGTGATACTAGTGTTTAAACCCGTCCGCACCGTAGAGAGTTGGTTCATTTCCCGCAAACGAGAGTTCTGTACGAAATCTAAGATTATAGTGATTTGTTTTTGGGGTATTATGCAAACAACTTTTCAGACAGCATTGCTTTGCATTTACATATAAATCAGATTACACATCTGCCCTGATGATGGAGACTACAATGCTGTCCGAAACGTTGGCCAAAGAAGGAGGTAGCGCAACACGGCATAATACCCCAAAAACAAATCACAATAATACTTTTGGCGTGAAAATCTCAAATCATACCGAAATCCTAGATGTTTTTTGAAATCATATACTCTATAACTTGGGTAATCCTATAAAAAAACCATCCGGTAATCGATCTACATTTAAAAAAAAAATTCCCGATACTCTTCAAGATATTATATAATGTTTACCAAATTACGAATAAATTGCTTATGTTATTTAATAACGGGTCATTAATCAGTTGAGAATCTTTAAAGAAAAAATATTGTATATTATTAAATTAAGTAGATTTTTACCTGTTTTTAAATAAAGACAAACATTCCCGGACAAACCTGAAAATATTTTAAAATTTTCAACTACCATCACAGTAAGCGGAAAATATTGCTTATGTCGCGATGAAGGATTTGAACTCATAACGCCTGTGTGAAAACCAGACGCAATGCCAACTCAGCCACTGACCGGTCTATATTACCCACAGTATTTGGATGTCTGTATTATCTAGTTATTAACACTTTTTCACTTTTAAAACATCCATGTTAAACCCTAATGTACTAGAAAAGACAAAAAGCGATTTCAGATTACTGATAACCAAAAAATTCAAGTCATTTTCTTGATTTAAGAGAAACCTACAAGACAAAAATTTGTATATTCTTGGTATACCTTATATTGTAGGTAATAGACATTAAAATTTCTTGACAAATGGACTCTAGAAACGTTCGATTTCAAGCACAAAACTAGTTTTTATTTATTTTGTAAATAACTTTATAAGAAAGCAAAAAATTTAATCAAGTGAAACTGTAACAGATAATCTTAGCTATAATACTGTATTTTTTTAAGTTGTTTCCTTTACGCGTTTATACATTTATATTGAACAAAATATTTTTAGTTTTGTAGTTTACATTTATATTTTTTATTGAGTAATTTATTATTTTATTTGTATTCTATTCAAGCCAAACAATAGGAAAACCTTCAATTTATTTAAAGCATATTTTTTGGTATTCATAATGTACACCAATTTGTTATAAAGATTAATTAAAATAGTGATTTACCACTAAGCTTCGCCTTAAGAAATTAGTTTTATTCTTGGAATCCAAAATCATTTCTTCATACTCTTATAAATTGGGTAATTTAATATAATATATTATTGCCTTGATGCCCGGACATTGCTGGAATAGGTTCTTAGCTTCCTAATTCAAGAATATTGGTTTTATTCATATAATGACTGTAAGCTAAAAATTGATTACTTTTGCACTCACTTCGTGGATAAAAAAAGCATGAGATCTATACGAACAGTATTAGAGGTATTACACATCTGCCCTGATGATGGACACTGTAACGTTGTCCGAAAAGTTGGTTTAAGAAGAAGTTAGCGCAACACGGCATAACACCCCAAAAACAAATAACAAAAATAAGTATTAGAGTATTTTAATTCAAATTTGAAGGTTTTCTTTACACGCAGGCAATTTTTTCCATACCATCCTTACCAAAATATAAGAAAATAACCCTCATAATTATAATAACGACATCAAATCGTAATCAATATTGTTTTTGATATTAAAATTACTCGTGTTATTTAAAAACAAATAATATAATGATACCACTAACTTAAAAATGCCTGAATCCGAATAAAAAAATGTTAGTTTTTAAGCTCGGGTTTTTAATAATGGTTTTGTTCTGAAGACAAAAGACACTAAGAACGGGTTGTTTTCAGAATTTGAACGATTCATCGAATTTCAACTCCAAATTTAAGTTCTGTTATTATTTTACTACGAGCCAGTTGCGTCACTGAAATAAAAACAAAACTGGAATCGAACTTTCACAGAACTTGAAAATTAGCTTTGAAATTTAAACAATTTTTCAAATTCAACCCGTCCATGGGACGGTTTGTTTAGCAGAAATTGAACAATTTTTCAAATTTCAATGATAATTTTCAAATTCTGCGAAAGTCCTATTCAATTTCTTTTATTATATCACTATGGGCCAGTTGCTTCACAGAACTGAAATAATAACAGAACTTGAATAAAACTTTCACAAAACTAGAAAATTATCTTTTAAATTTGAGGAATTGTTCAAACTCTATGAAAACACTGACCTTAGTGTTGAAATTTAACGTAACTTCTTTATAACTTTTTGTATCACCAGTTACAAATTACATCTATTTATATTTTTTTTTAAAACACGTTGATTTACATCAAACAGTTCTTTCAAACAAAAACCAAACGCCTGTACCAATAAAGAGCATAAAATCTCTTTGTACAATTTGTTGCACAGTCGGAGATGAGTGAAAACACAAATTCCTTGCGACTTCCAACGAAATCAATTGTATTTCAATCTGTTGGGATTTAAATATGCAACGAAATGTGCCAATGCATACAGTGTACAGAGAACGGTAGGTACAGTACAACTGCTGACTGATTTATAATATTGATCTTGCACTTGCAACAGAGTGCACTTTCATATTGAAAAAGCCAGGCTGTTAACTATTTTACATTGTAATCAAATTGTTTTATTAGCATTTCGTAGTTTGTGTTACAATTGGGATGTACTATTTGTCTGTTTCCGTGGTTGACTGGTTACGATTATCGGCTTCGAATTTGGAGGTCCAATCCGGGCGTGCGCAAGTAAATTTTATTTGATTAATTTGTGTAATTTCACAATCTATTCATTTAAACTAATATATAGTATATTTTCATTGGTATATTATAAGTGGAAGATACTTTTGGTACAGTGCTGGTAAATAGCCACAATTCAGAAACGAAACTTTGGCTGTTTTTGGTGACCAGTTCTGAATTGCCAGGTACTTCCCAACCTTCTTCTCTACCTGTAACTTTCCTCTCCCCACTACGTTCAGACTCACAACCTACCCAATTCGAGATGCCATAATCTCACTTGCTCCAGATGGTTGGGAACAGACCCTTATAAGGGACTCATATAATCAATAAAATTTTGTATAAAAGTAATTAAAATAATAAATAAAAATATTCTAAGCACCTTTGCCACAACAATATACTACGCACTTTAAAATTTTATTTTGCATTTTTGGAATATAAAATAATACAAATATTAAGAAAAACATATAACAACAAAAAAATGTTAATTCCTATTAATGTAAGTATAAGTTTTATTGTATATTAAGGTATATTCGTACGATTAATAAATTAATTTAGAAGAACGATAACAAATCAAATCGATCCGACTCTATTCTTAGATGACGTCAGCTGATGAAAAATTTATGGTGGGACTTCAAATTGAGCCCGTTTTTAAAAGTTAAAAAAATCTAACTTTTCACATTCATTTTACTACGAAAACGTGCTTTAAAACATGTACAGTAGGTAAATAGTTTTAAAGAGATCCTCGGTTGTGTGCGTCTACTGAATTGATAAAAACGATTATATTCCTTGTTTAATGTTTGACGTTTGGATACAAATAAAAAATTAAAAAAATCGTTAATGTACAAATGAAATATTGGTTATAAAATTTATTCGTTTTGATCAAGATTACTTACACTATTTGGAGTAAAAAAGTTGAACGAATTTTGGTCACCGGTGAAATTTTTAATACATTTTTCTCAATAAAAAATAGGAATTGTACGTTGAGGCCCTAGTATTAGGCGGCTACTCAATTTAGTGACCAGCGACAATACGTGGAAGATTTTTTTTGAAAAAAAAAACAAAAAAAGTCACCAAAACTTGATTTAATACTTTTACTCCAAATAATTTCAGGAATCACTGGTTGAAGTAAGTCAAGTGTGTCCCTTAATAACATGTATACTAATGTGGACATTATAAAGTTTAGATAGTTATAATTCAGAAATTGTATAAATAGTATAAATTTAAACGGTTTATACTTGAGTACCTTCTGATGTTAGGTGAAACTAATTAATTCAAATAATTGATAAATGTCGCAACGCAACCATTATCTTTGTGCATTTGCGGGATAAGAGGGGATTGTGCTTGTGACTGGGCAGGTGTTCCTAACTAAATCTATGGTTCCATGCTAACTCAACACAGTGACTATTCAACACACTTTTAAAAAGTGATATAAAGTCATTAAAAACGATGACAAAAATTTTTTTTTAACCTAACCTAACCTAAACTACTTAATCCAGTTAATAAAGTTTTTGTTTCATCACTTTCCATGACTTTATTTAACTTTTTAAAGATGTGATGAATTATCATTTTGATGATTTATCCGGTCACCTTAACCTATACTATATATCCTAAATCTTTCTATGTCATTGGTGTGCACAAATACTAAATGTGTCTTTAAAATGTGTCTCCTGTATTTATTTATTTACTTTCTGGTATTCAAGTTATACGGTAGAATTTTGAAACACTGGAATAGCCATAGACATATGAATATTAGTAGACCTGCCCTAAGTGATTAAAAGCGTATTATCCCCACTCCCCATACCGGTTCCATTGAGCCGGCTGGGCTCGCGTACGGCCTCAAGTAAAATTTGAAAACGTGACGTCATCATTCTTGTGCGAACTATGGTCGAGGCATCATCGGTTCATTTTACGAAATAACACGGCAAAATGTTTACTTGTACTATGAAAACTGGTAAAAATAGATGCGAAAAAAGAGAATAAACCCAATTGTCGTATTACATTCCATATATAAGCATTATTTTATTTTATTTTAAGCATATTCACATCGTATAATATGAATCAGTTGTTACTATCACATCGAGAAACGTCTGGACGCGAAACACAAAGCTGGTTGGTTGCTGGGAAGTAAATTATGAACATTTATAAAAGTGTCTTAACTAAATACTCTGAAACTAACTACGACTCTGAATATAGAAGCTGCCTTACTTTGCCGAATTTGGACTTCGCAAATTTGTTCATAACGTGGCGAGTAATTTGCGCTCCCATGTAAAAATGTCTATTCATTCAAAGCAGATTTTACTTTTAAGAAGTAAATGGTGATATTATAATGCGAGATGCCTATTTACTGTCAGATTGATTTATTGACGAATCACAGTCAGCTTCACTCCCCTCGTTCTTCAACAGTTGATTTTACCCCTCGCCTTTATCTTCTCGTCTATTAATTCCTATGTCTGTGGGAATAGCCCATTAATTCAACAATGGAATTCTTTGAAATAACTAAAATATCTCTATTTTTCAAATCTTGGAACAACGATAACTCTGTAAAACCTATACCTAATGGCCATTAGCGCTACATAGAGAAGTTCCTGAGAACTAAATCTTTTTATATAATTAGTTACACAATGCCACATCTACATTACATTCATAATATAGGTATTTATTTAAATTTAACGTTATAATATTTTTTGTAAATAATCATCTTATTTATACTGAAGACATAAACCATTACGAATAGAAGTGTGTTGTTGGTATGGTGTGACCGAAGTAATGAATAGAAGTGTGTTGTTGGTATGGTGTGACCGAAGTAATGAATAGAAGTGTGTTGTTGGTCTGGTGTGACCGAAGTAATGCATAGAAGTGTGTTGTTGGTCTGGTGTGACCGAAGTAATGCATAGAAGTGTGTTGTTGGTCTAGTGCGACCGAAGTAATGAATAGAAGTGTGTTGTTGGTCTGGTGTGACAGAAGTAATGAATAGAAGTATGTTGTTGGTCTAGTGTGACCGAGGTAATGCATAGAAGTGTGTTGTTGGTCTGGTGTGACCGAAGTAATGAATAGAAGTATAATCAACTAACGACAGAAATAAGGTTAGAACCGGACTATAATAAATTCAAAAATGAAATAAACTTCACTACCTTAAATAATTTAGCGAATTAGAATGACGATGACATCTCACTATATTACTTTATATATTATTATTTAAAACAACAAAAATCTCTTCACTTGATATGTTTTTATGTTTTTTTTTTTCTTCTATTATTATTCTATTCTTATGTATGTTAAATTTTTATTTTTTCCCTTTACACACGAGTTTTTGACTAAAATATATACATATTTTTATTTTTTTCACTGATTCAATCTGTATTGCAATTTGGAATTGTTGGCTGAGGTGGTGTATTCAATACCTCTCTCTTGCCTGTAGAAATCATCCAGAGAATATTAATAAAAATAATTTTAAATAAGACATATGATTACCCCACCATCAGATTATTTATAGAATTTAAAGTCCCTTCTCTGCTAATCATTTAAAAAACATCACTTTTACAACTTCATAAAGATTCTTTCAACAACGAAAACCAAATACCTTTTTCAAATAGCAACATACCAAATGTGCAAGGTTCTATAACCTCCCCGTGCTGCAAAACCACCACAGCCCAAACATTTTATAAATATAGTGGAGTGAAATGGTTTAACGAATTACCTCTAGATGTAAGATTACAAAAAAATTTGTTGGAATTCAAAAACACAATTAAAAATATAATTCAGCAGTATTTCTTTAATTATTACACTTTTAAAATAATATCATAATTCTCTAAAAAATATATTAGATTCCCTTTTTTTTGCTTTCTTCTTTTTTTCTCTCCTCCTTTTTTCTATTATTTTTTTACAACAATTTTCTGTAAATGGTATTTTATTTTTCTTTGTTTAAAATAATAACATTGTTAAAATAGTAATTAATTTCGTTTCTCCACCTTTTTAACACGAGCGTTTGCTCAAAGAAGGTGTGTTAGTTAAAAAAAATCTGATATAAAAAAAAACAACTCTGTAATATGTATACATTATAACTATACCTATTTAAACCAATAAAGAAATAAAAAAAAAATAAAATAAAATAAAAAGTGTGTTGTTGGTCCGGTGTGACTGAAGTAATGAATAAAAGTGTGTTGTTAGTCAGTTGAGTCCGAAGTAATGAATAGAAGCGTGTTGTTGGTCTGGTGTAACCAAAGTAATGAATAGAAGTGTGTTGTTGGTCTGGTGTGACCGAAGTAATAAATAGAAGTGTGTTTTTGGTCTGTTGTAACCGAAGTTATACAGTTTCCCTTACTTCGGGTCTAACATGATTTTTTGTTACAGATAATAATCAAATTTTACGAAATAGATCACATTTATATCACCCTAAAATGAAATAAACAAAGGTCGTCTATAAATTCAAATAAAATCAAACAAATTATATGTAGAAATAGAATTTGATTTTATGACTGCCTAATATTGGTAATTGTCGATAAACTATTAGTTTTTATACGAGCTCAATACAAGAGACTATCATTTTTGTGGATTGTAAGGTTCCATCTTATAGGAGGAAGGAAACACTGAAGCTGGCTGGTTATCGAGTCGTTAAAACGTCTTTCGAAAAAATCCACCGTTTACGAATTCAGGGCACGTGTTTACCTCTTCTCTGGACCATGACTAAACCGATGCAGATGGCTATGTCGCAAGTTCCTCAAAGGACCTTCCGTTGAGACACCTGTTTATTTTAACGACTGCAATTCCTCAGTAAGGATAGACTAATCTATCAGGCCATTCACCTACTTTCGCAAAGTTTGCTATATTTTTACTCCAAGTTAGTCCATGAAAATAAAAAGATAACGGCCCCAACTGTGTCTTATTGTATTTTAATATTTTTATTGAGAATTTTAGATGATTAAAATTAATAATATATTTTCATTAATTAATAAAAAAAACTTTAATCGCTCATACTCGATGATATTTAAGGTTAAATGTAACGTTAGATAAATTAATTTATTAAAATACACTTTTTGCAAATTATGCTTTAAGAGGAAGCTACAAGTCGTACATGTGTTAATTCTTGATATACCTCATATTGTAGGTAATAGGCATTAAAATCGCTTGACAAACGGAGTCTAGAAACGTTCGATTTCAAGCACATAACTGGTTTTTATTTATTTTGTAAATAATTTTATAAGAAAGCAAAAAAGTTAATCAAATGAAACAGTCACAGATAATCTTAACTATAATACTGTGTTTTTTAAGTTTCCTTTATGTGTTCATAAATTTCTATTGACAACATATTTTTTTAGTAGTTTACATTTAAATTTTTTACTTTTTTTTCTAAAAATAGTAAAAACTCAAGCGAAACGATAGGAAAACCTTCAATTTATCTAAATCACATTGTTTGGTATTTATAATGTACACCAATGCGTTATAAAGATTAATCAATATAGTGATTTGGCATTAAGCTTCGCCTTAAATACTAAGACGAATTATTTGTTTGCGCCCGGACATACGCAATATGAATTTGAATAAATAGTTTTGTCCGTAAAAAAACTCAATTATTTCAAGAAAGGCATACAAATACAATATTTTATTTGTATGCCTTTCTGGAAACAGTTAAGTTTTTATACGGACAAAACGTATATTTATATTCATATTGCGTATGTACGGGGCACACAAATAATTCGTCATAATATTTTATATAACTAGGAAAAAATACTTCAACAGCCTAACTGAAGCACCAGCTTCTATAAAAGAGAAACATTAAAAAAAAATCTAAAAAAAAGTGAAAACTAGTTTTATGAATTATTTTAGTTAACATGAATTATTATACTCTGTAAATTACTTAATTATTTAATAAAAAAGCACAACTTGCAAATTCGTTTATTTTAACGCGTAGATTATAACGTACGTTGCGTTCAACCTTAAGTGTTAAACACAAAATCCCTTTTCCGGTGGGTTGAATGTTTGATAAAGAGGATAACTACGCTATTTAAAAAATACGCATTACATAAAATTCACAAAAACAAAATATTTAAACCATATAAAAGAAATCGGAACTAAACCTATTTAGAAACGTACAAAAGAGTAGGTACCGTTTTGAAACTCCATTGGCCGCGTTCAGCCGGTAAGTCAATCGTCCCGGATACGGATGACATACGAACTCAACTATGTAGTCGAGAGTAGCGATGAGTCGTTCATGAACGAGCCGTACAATTGAGCTAGCTCATTTTGATGATCCGTATTGGTACGACTCCCGGTAAACCGTACCACGGCTCTCTTTTCTTTATCGTGAGATATTTTGGAAAAACAGCGACATTATCCAAGTATTAATTGTTAGTACATACTCAGAGATGTGAAGGGCGTCTGACAGTCTAACATCTGGACTTGGATATATGTACCTACACCGACTGACTACCTAGCATCTTATTTTTATCGTGATACGAATGGCGTACCGGTACCAAGAGACGTACGATCATTCATACGCTTATTCTGCCAGCTGGGAACCGTATCGGGGGAGCCGTGTAGCGAGGAAGCCGTATCGGCAAGTCGTATCGGGCGGGTACAATATTCTCATTGCTCATACGCTCTGAGCTGAAGTCTCCCGTTTTAGTCGACTCTTTGAGCCATACAAAAATATTGAGCTGGTACCGTGGCTCCCGCTATTAATAATATAAGTCATGACCCATCGCTAGTTGGGAGGCCATTGCCAACAAAAAATAGCATAATATTCTATTGTCAGATGTTGCTTTGTTTGTGAGATATGTTTCGAATAAACTTAAGTACTTCTTATGTTTTATTCAATAAGTCGTGTATATTTAAATATTCAGGAATATGAAATGTTTTTGTGGGTATGTGAGGGAATGGGTGAAAATAATTCTCGTAAAAATGGTTGACTGTATAAATTTAACGAAAGCTATTCAAACCACAAATATTCCCTTCTAAAACTTCTAAACCCGCGGGATATTCTATTTAATTCTTGGAATGGCAACAGCAAAATGCCAATCGCCCGACATACGCCCGCTTTCACTATTTTTGTAATAGCTTGTTTTTTACAGAATTATGATTTTGTAAATAGTAGGGTCTTACCAGATAATGTGTTTATAAATGGAATATATCATTTATATTTTTTTATATACCTAACCTGTGTAGTTTCGCCGGAACAGCTACTTATATTGAGAGTTTTTTTCTCTCTAATGTTGAAAAAAATAATTTATGAAAATAAAACGAAAAAATTATTTAGTTTTATTATATTCTCTAGCTATATAAGCGTTCCTCACAATAAAAATAAGTCCCTTGAGGATTTTCGGTACATTCTACAATATAGTATAAAATAAACATATTTGGATGTTAAACAACAAGCTAGGATAATATGAAAATACATAATTTCCTTGCCGAGCAAATAAAATATATTAAAGTATGCTAGGAGCAATTATTAATGTTCAAAATACCATAAAATCAAGACAAGTGCGGTTAGCTTCTAGCAAATTCACCGTGATTTTCTTGGCACACTAGGAGTTAAATAGAAAAAAATATACAGTGTCCGGAACTCACAATGCAAGCGGGAAACTGGTGAAGCTACGAGTACATCACATTTAGGAGTCGATTTTATCTTTTCACTTCTTTGAGTTGAGCTTTAGTTTTCGAGTAAATAGAGTCGTAAATTGTAATTTCTTAAATCAAATTGGATCAAAATTGATCGCTTGGAGGTTAATCTTAGCTGTTTTATACATTTTAAAAAGCGTCGAAGGGTAGATCCGGCTCCAAATTTTTTTAATTGTGTCAAAAAAATAGACAGTGCAAAAAAATCGAATTACTCAGATAGGAAAAAAGTTTTTCTGGGTCCTCGCGTGTACTACAAGTTCCCAGACACTGTGAATATCGTACAACATACCTTTTTTTAAATATCATAATAAAACTTTTACAGGATTAATCAACTGAAAATAATAAATTATTATTGGCCTATCGCAAATACATGATTTATTTGCTTCCTAGATTGCAAATTGTTTACTTTATTTCACGTTTATAAATAAAGATATTTATTACTGTGCTCCCACACAACTTTGAGAGTTCAACACTAATATAGTTCATACGATATTTTTTCATTAGTTTATTATAATTTTTGGAATATCTATCCACCCTATATTTATTTACTTTAAGAGGAAGCTACAAGCCAAAAATGTGTATATTTTATTATATTGTAGGTAATACGCATTAAAATCGCTTGACAAACGGAGTCTAGAAACGTTCGATTTCAAGCACAAAACTGGTTTTTATTTATTTTGTAAATAGTTTTATAAGCAAGCAAAAAAATTAATCAAATGAAACTGTTACAGATAATCTTTTTTTTACATTATTTCTGGCTTTCACCCTTTAAGGGTGTTCTTGGCCATCATTTAAAATTATTGAGAAATGAAAGGTGAATTTAAATATTAATTTTATTTAAATAGGCAAATTTCAAAATTATAATGTAAATTGGCGTCGAGTTCAGACTTAGAAGAGATGAGATGTTGAATGGAGGGGAGGCAATTTTAGATAAGGCTTGATAGAAGAGAGGATATTTGTTTAGAGAGGGACAACCAAAAAATATGTGATCTAAAGTTCCCACTTCTAGACCACAGAATGTACAATCTGGGGAGTCAAGGACGTGAATTTTAAAAAGGTGGGAAGGAACGGAACAATGTCCGATCCTCATTCGAATGAGTGAAGAAATTTCTTTTTTGGAAAAATGAGGGAATTGCTGAAACCACGGTTTTGATGGAATAGTCCTTTGTATTGAGGTATAGCAGGCTCCCTTGGATTGGCTAGCAATGTGCCAATACTCTGCCCAAACATTGCGGGATCTATCTTTGATGATGGAAAAAATGTCAGATAGGGGAATGTGGTTTACGAGGGTAACAACAGGGTTGGACGCTCCTTGTTTTGCCAAGGCATCCGCAATATCATTACCCATGATACCAATATGTCCAGGAATCCAAATCAGAGTTACAGTTTTACCAGAGCTTTGAATGGAGGCTATCATCACTCGAATAAGGCATACAAAGTGATCATCAGGATGAAGAAGAGGACTGGATTTAAGTTTTTGGAGGGAACTGAGAGAGTCAGAGAGAATGAGGGAATGTTCAAAATTATTTTTGATTATATATTTGAGAGATTCTATTATTGCAATGCACTCTGCTGAAAATATTGAAAATTGATTTGAAATTGAATGAAATATTCTGTCATTAGAATTATTGTGGTAAACGTTAATACCTATACCACAGTTAGGAGAGTCGGGAGATTTGGATCCATCAGTAAATAAAAGAGAAAAGTTGGGCCATTTAGATAAAATAATGTCATTGAACATATTATTGACAGTTCGGGCCGGGAGATTGGAATGACTTTTAAGGATTCCGATCCCTTCTAATATTGTTGGGGATAGGGTGACGTGACTATATTTTAATTTGTATAAGGGAAGTAGATCATTTTGATCAGCTCTGAGAGAGACTTAATTTTTTTACAGATGTCAGGAATAGGTTGAGTTGAAGCTCTGATTGTAGATGAATGGGTTGAGTCAATGAACAACGAGACGCTGGGGATAACCTGATGACATTTAGAATTTAAACATTTAAGAACAAATTTGTCAGCAAATAGTTGACGCCTTAAATAAAGAGGAGGATCAGAACATTCTACTTGAAGGGAATTGATGGGTGACGATTGCATCGCTAAATCTTAATCTTATAAAAATTTTGTGGTTTACGTTTAAATTTTTTACTGAGTAATTTATTTTTTATTTGTATTCTACTCAAGTGAAACGATAGGAAAACCTTCAATTTATCTAAAACATTTTTTTTTTATTCACAATGTAAACCAATTCGTTATAAATATTAATCAAAATATTAATTTAGCATAACCGGGGTTTCAAAATATTCACACATTTCAGAACACCTTCGTAACCTTCACTGGCTCAAGTGCCCTGAAAGAATCCAGTACAAACTGTGCTTGATGGTGTTTAAATCCATCAATGAAATGGCCCCACCCTACATTTCTGAACTATAGACCGGAAAACACTGGTCTGAGGCAGTCAACTCTTAGATCAGCAACATCATCAGCTGTAGGCAGACTGATAGAACCTAAGCGCAAGCCAAATACTAAGTTTGGTGATCGCGCTTTTGGAGTATCTGGGCCGAAGGCTTGGAATAAACTTCCTCCGGAACTAAGATCCATAACAAGCCCAATGGAATTCAGGTCTAAACTAAAAACTTACCTTTTTAAGCTGTCATACCCTTAAATTAAATATACCATTCCTGAGAGAAAGACCAGTTATATTCAATTTTCCAACTATGTCCTAAATCCTGTATCTAAATTTCGCTAATAAACGATTAGATAATATTAATTAAGTGTTAATCTCAAGTGACCTACCAGGTAAGTATTGTACTGTATATTATCTCCATAAATAGTTAGTAGTGATAACATAGATCACTGTAGAAATGTATTATAAATTTTTACAGCGCCCTTGAGGTGATTTTGCACAAAAACCGCGCTATACAAGTCATCCAATTATTATTTATTATTAAGCTTTGCCTTAAGCCATTTTCATGTCGTTAGCATGTAATTTGAGTATTTCTGCTTTTAATGTTCTATATTATATATCTTTTATATTATCTCTTATTTCTGCATTATTTTTAAACTCTTATTTAAGTCGGAAAGTTCTCATGAATATTTAATGAAATATCTTGTCAGTACTACGCCAATATTAACTGCATATTTCCAGACTTGTAATTATTATTGTGTGCTCTGCTGCATACAGGATGTTAAGAGGCAAACTTGACTTATTTTAACAACTGACTTCTGAGCTTATTTGGAGTTAAGAACCTAATTAGCATTTTGGTCTAGCGCAGACCCGTGAAAAATCGTGGGATATTATAATTCTAGGATTTTTTTTTTCTTTATTCAGTGTTTTTATTTATATATTTATTTTTACAGTTTTTAAGTGTGTTAAAACCACCAAGCTAGGCACATGCCCGTGTTACGGTGGTTGATTAAATATACAGTACAAAAAAATAATAAATCATGTATGAAATATAGAAGAAATTACAATAATATAAAAAGTATACAATTTAAAAGAAAATAAAGAGTACATAGTTTAAGAAAGCATGTGAAATACATTAAAATAATTTGAATGAATATATCAAAAGATAGAAATGTAATAGAATATTTAAAAAAAAGTATAGAATATAAGACATACAGTAAAAAGTAAAAAATTGAAAGGAGAATAAAATTATATATATATGTAGAAGAAGTTATTAAAATTACATACCTATAGCATCAAAATGAGTATGTATTACTAGGTAAGCAAATGTAAAAATATGGTAAACAGTTGATAATTACATGTTGGCTAAAAAGCGCCGACCCTTGTAAAATTATGAAATCTGACTTTAATTGTAAAGATTAATCCTGAGAAATTTAAACGAAAGAAATCCCGTTTATTGTGTTTTATTTTTGGGTTTTTATGCCGTGTTACACTTTCTGCTTCTATAGCCAACGTCACATCTGCCTTGATGATGGAGACTGTAACGTTGTCCGAAACGTTGGCTAAAGGAGTAGGAAATGCAACAAGACTTAGTAACCCAAAAATACACAAAAAATAGAATTCTTTAACATATCAGTTCTAATTTTTGAAAATAACAATTAAAAATTTATTTCTGTTATTATTATTATATTATATTATGTATCATTTTATAGGGATGTATTTTATCGCTTATCTTAACTCTTGAATTGAATTGAACATGAGTCACTATCAGACAGACAGACCCACAACCGAAATTAGTATATTTTTTAATTAATTGAATGAATTAATCATCTATCGGTTTGAAAGAGAGAGTAGCGGACAGACACCGGACAAGCGTCGTGGATTTGATGTGTACAAAAAAATTTTGCACACTTGTCCTGTCAAGCCAAACAAGAGTCCCAACTCTCCCAACCTTCTGGACCAGTGAGACTATGGAATACCAGTAGTATGTGAGGCTGAAGTGGGTAAGAGGAGGAGATGGCGAAGAGGAAAATAGTAAAGTATCTGGCTATTCAGGTCACGAAACATCATTCCGTCGCATTTAGAAATTGAACCCTCAGGCTTGTCCGGGCTTTGTACTATAATAACAATTATTTATTTATTTATTGGACAATTTGTATATGATAATTTTATACATGAGTTTAAGGATTCTAATACCTGAGGGCCTCCTTTGTATCTTTTGGGTTAACAAACCAGTAAGTTCGTGGTTTAACCTGTCCTTGCCGGTGCTGTCAAATGAGTGAATACACTAAACACAGAGTTCAAATCTAAGGTATTCTTCCGCAATACATTTATATATTGCGTTAAGTAATTACAATATATAAATATTTACCCAGTGTATAGCACCGGAGGACGAGGGATTTTTTAACACCGTAAGGGAAGGGTTAATACAGGTTGGCTAAACCGGCGACAGGAATGTTTCGAAAGATACAGATTTCCCCCTGAATAGAAACAGAATCATAAAGTTACCTTACTAAAATTGAATTCGAATAGAATCTGCATTGAAAGCAGATTTTAACTTTTATCTTCAGATGTTTATTCCCGGGGTACAGAAGTCAAAACAATATTATTTCCCTGTGGAAATTTCACCGTAACCGGTTTACAGTTTACAGTCACGGTTCTGTTGTCCTATACGCTTCCGCAATTGATTGTGGATCCAAGCTTTTAGCTTTGGATTGACTGTACTTGTGATTGTAGAGGGTCTTTGCCAACCAACTTCCGCATAAATTGAAATATTTTCTTGCGCTGCAAAATTCTTGACATTTTGTTCATAGGTCCACTTAATTGTTTTGATTCGAGTTAAATCAGCCGTTGTTACGAGTTTAACTTTTTATGTTTTGGTTATTAGAATATAAATAAAATGGATATTTTAACTAGAATTCAAAAGTAGTGGATATTTCAACTAGAATACAAGTGTAGTGGATATTTTATTTAGAGCACAAATATCGTGGATATTTTAAATAGAATACAAATATAGTGGATATTTTAAATTGAATACAAATATAGTGGATATTTTAAATAGAATAAAATATAGTGAATATTTTAACTACAGTAAAAATATAGTAGATATTTTAACTACAATAAAAATATAGAGGATATTTTATTTAGAATACAAAAATAGTGGATATTTTAACTTTAATATAATAATATTTCTGTCTGAGTGAATGTAGCTCTGGTTCATATGCACCAATACACACAATTCTAAGTATGTTTTGCTAGCATCAAGTCTAATTGCGTAACCTGTACTTCTGGTCGTCGCTCTACTTTCAACACTTCTTTTGAAAATGTGTTTTTAAAGCTCTATAACTTGTGATAGAAATGGCGTCTCAAACCGAAAATATTTAGGTTGACTTTGAAAAAACAAACAATTTTTTTGCAAATTTAATGATGCCAATCGAGATATTTTTATGCTTCAGAAAACATACTAATCTACAAAAATGATTTTAAGTACTAAACCAAAAGTGACTGAGTTGGCATCGTGCTGGTAGGAGGAGATTTGCAAATATTGTCAGGTTATTCGTAACCCGGGAATGTCTTTAAAAAAAAAAACAAACAAACAAAGAAAACAAAATTTCAAAAGTATAATGGGGTGTTCCTAGCCTGAACCTCATTCAAATCTTTCAACAGATTTTTATCAAACTGCTTATAGTTCAATTGTCATAAGCATTTACGCCTGAATTGAAATAAAATATAGTTTTTAGCAATGAGAGCCACCCATACAAAGTATAAGCAGTTTTATGAAAATCTGTTGAAATTTTTATCAAACTGCTTATAGTTGAATTTTCATAAGCATTTACGCCTGAATTGAAAAAAAAAATGTTTTTAGCAATGAGAGCCACCTATACAAAGTATTAATTTTTTAACATTACCACTCAAATGACACAAACGCCTAGTAAAAATTCAATTACATAAATCGACTGTTTTTTTATAGATTTTTCCCTGAACAAAATGCATTCAATAGAATTTCTCTTTGGGGTCAAAACACTGAACAGATTATGCCAATAGTGTTCCGTTTAGAAAGAAAACTAATGTCGCCAAATTACATGAATGTTGCTAATTTTTTTTTTTTTAAATTTAAATTATTGTTAATCCGGTTCAAAACGGAAGTGCAGGCCGTTTCCTGTTAAGCTTTTAAAAATATATAATGACGAAATGCGAAAATATTTGTATTTTTATGAACACATCGATGATGATATATTTTGTCAGGATTCCTATTAATGCCGGCAATCCCGTTTAAACCGTATTACCAATAATTTTAAGAGATTCCTAATAAATTAGCTACACTATTTTTTCTTCGTACTGATATACCAATGAAATTGTACCTCAGTTTAATACATTTTTAGATTGCCGTTTCAAAAAATTAAATAAATCTATTTAATTTTTTGATTTACTGAGGGGAAAACATAGACTGGTTTAACCAACAATAGATCATGTCATCGGTTTAACCAGTAATAAATCAATGTATGCACCTTCAAAATTTACATTTGAAATAGTATAAATACGTCGTCTCAATGTGGACTAACCACAGTTTGAAAATGGCCTTGTAAGCCGAAACAGCTGTCACAATAATAAAAAACTAAAACACTTGCAGAACTTAATAATAATATTATCAAATTTAATCTAAATTAAATTTATTTAAAAAAAAATTAAATAAATCTGTTCAGGCAAAATTTTCGGTTTCTGAAAACGTTTCATTTTTTCTCTAGAAGTAAAGAAAAATTAAGTTAATTTCGGGTAGTCTTATTTTTTAAGTGTGTGAAGACTATTTTTCAATTTAAATTGTTGAATTCGGAGTTATAGACAAATATTTTCAGTAATAATATTAAATTTTTGGGCAAAAATAATAAAATCATATTATAAAAATATTACGACTATCGCAAGAATATAAAAAATAAATTAATGTTTTATACATTTTCAGAGCACAATGCTATACAATTTTATTATGATTGTCAGAAATGTTCTAAATATTTAAGTAAATTACGTTTACAATGTTTAAAATGAAAATACATAAATATATTTTCTTAAGCAATAAACAATAATTTATGTATAAGTTAGATTGTATTTTACAGCACAAGATCATGATGGGATCATACTTAAGATAAATAACTAAACGCCAGCAGTTTCACTAGCACCTGCTTTTGATGAATATTTTAAATTAGAATTTATCTACAGTATACAAGATCCGATATTCCCTCGAAAGAAAAATAGGTGCACATTTATAATGATTGTTTGTGTATACATTCCTCTGCAAAGACGTCCGTAATCGGAATATTAAAAAATGTTTAAGTGACAAGTACCAATGTAAAAGAAAAAAAGGGAAAGTTATTTTTAATGATAACGGTGACCTATTTTCTAATATAAATAAAATATACTGTTAAAAGATATAATATTATTTAATTATTGAAAACAATATTAGCGATTCGAAACAGAATTTGAAAACAATTTGAAACAGAAAAATCAGAAAAAAAATTGATTGGCTTGAAGGATAGGACTTGAAACCAGGAACCTCATTAAGTTTTTCCAAGAAATAAATATTCACCCTAGACTTGCAGAAAAGTCAATAGATGTCGCACATAAAAATATGATATATTTATCCAAGACACTGTCTGTCTACATTGCATTTAGTACGGGTTGAATCTTGCGAGTATACATAAAGATGTTCGGTGTTAATTAAGATAATTTTGGTAATTCATATTCGAAGTATGATTCAGTTAAATATGACCGAAGGAGATAGAGTCCCATTAGCTCAGTTGGTAAAGCGGTGCCCCGGCAAGGCAAGAGTAGGGTTCAATTCTTAGATGCGACCATATCTTTTTCTGATTTTTCTGTTTCAAATTTTCGAATAAAATCTGTAATATTTTCTTCAATAATTAATTATTAGAATTTGTGGTTTTACTCATTAAGTTATTCCAAAAATTAATAAATTTAATATTATTATTAAATATGTATAGTGGAATAACTTATTCAGTAAAACCCCAAATTGTAATATTTAGGACGGGTTGTTTCGGAGAATTTGAACAGTTCATCAAATTTAAACATTCATTTTCGGGTTCTGTGAAAGTCCTATTCAAGTTCTGTTATAATATTATAGGCTAGTTACTTGACAGAACAGAAATAATAACATAACTTGAAAAAATCTTTCACAGAAGAATTGTACAAATTCTCTGAAACAACCCATCCTTAATCATTGAAGAAAATATTAACAATTCTCAAATTTAAAATGTTAAACAGTAAAATCAGAAATTTGATGGCCTCCGTGGTCGAGGGGTAAGGCTCTCGTCCAACAATCCGAAGGTCGCGGGTTCAAATCAGTTTTTGATGTGTTTGTGTTTGGTTAATTTAATTTCACAATTTATTCACTATAACAATATATAGTATATTTACGGCGTGTTCCAGAGTGTAAAATACTCTCAGTATCGCCCCGGAGTAAGACCACCATTCAGAATTGAAACATTGCATAAAATGGCTTTAGCCGTGTTTGGTGATCAGATCTGGTTAGCCAGGTACTCTCCCACTTTCCTCTTCAACATCTCATTCATATCCCCACTACCTTAAACCTCAAAACATACCCCAATTGGGGATGCCATAGTCTCACTGGCTCCATTGGGAGAAGTTAGGACTCTTGAGTAATCAACTTAATCACAGTTTGTTTATGAATTTTTTTAGAAAAAGAATTCCAGTATTAAAAGTTAGTAAGTAGTTACTTAAAATTATAATATTTTTTACGGTTCAGTACAGTATCAGTTTAAAATTTCATTATTATAAAAAATATATTATTTGGTCAAACCGGTTACGGATAATAGCATCAATATATCAAAAACATATTTCTTAGTACAATTATTAGGTATGAATAAATACAATATTATTTGAAGATCTTCATACGTATCAGGTAACTGACTAACGAGTTTGTCTTTGAATCAGATTAGAAAACAATAATAATAATTGTCCCGCTAATAAGGGTTTTCTTAAAAATACTAAGGACGGGTTGTTTCGGAGAATTTGAACAATTCATCAAATTTCAACGTTCATTTTCGGGTTCTGTGAAAGACTTATTCAAGTTCTGTTTTTATATCATCGTAGACTAGTTGCTTGACAAAACTGAAATAAAAACAGAACTTGAAAAAATCTTTCACAGAACTTGAAAATGAACGTTGAAATTTGATGAATTGTTCAGATTCTCCGAAACAACCCGTCCTAAGTTTAGTGTCGTATCTGTGGTGAGTAACTTTGATTCAAGGAATTATAGAACTGGGATTTGGTTGAAAATTGAAAAATAAAATCTTATGTTTGAAGAATTCAGACAATCGATCAAGTACTTACCTAATAATATAATATTTCAACAGAAAATTATTTTATTACCATTTTTAAAATTGGAGCTGACTGATTCTTAACTGGTTTGCAATGCACAACAACAGCAGTAAAGCGATTTTCTTTCAAAGTTCAAGTTGTCTTTTACCAAATCCAACACATTTTTAATACAGAGCGAAGGAAAATGTAAAAAAAATATATGATCTGTTAATTCCACGCTGGCTGCTACTTTTACTGCTAATCGATGCGTTTCTCCCTCGCTTATAATCCGAGTCTTTTCGAGCCCGGATTACGTTTCCTCTTCACACAATCAACGGTCTGAGACGCAACAACCACATCCTTCACACGCTTTGTGCTTTGTGTACTGACATAAGTCTTTCAGGCTTAGTGTAAAAATAGAAAAGTTCGTTTTAATAACTACTCGTTTATACTTGCGAAAAAAAAAGTTGTGGTAACATTTGGTGAGGGTAATTTGTTAATACTTGGGTAGTTACCAAATGTGAGTGATCCTAGGTCAGGATATCAACAATTGTACATTTGTGACAAGTATGTTATTTCATCAAATGTTATTCCCTCTTTCTCGAATCCAAATGGTTTATCAAACCAAATATATTATTTTTCGATTTGCGGAAACGTAAGTTTCAAACTATTCTCCCGAGAAATGTGAAATTTGCAGTTAACATATTTTAATAATAATAAATAATAATACTTGGATGACTTGTATAGCGCCGTTTTTGTGCAAAAACACCTCAAGGCCCACCTCACCTCCTGCATTTTATCCAAATATCGTATATAAAGTGTATTCCATGTAATTATAGCTGCTTTTAAATAGCAATATCGGTAAACTAATGTCTTAATTTCTAACGTTTTTTTCAATGGTTTAACTTATTGTATTTTTCTTTTGTAATATACAGGTGTCTGGGGGTAAATTGCGCTAACATGATTCGACATGATGGTAGAAGTAAAAAGACAAATACCTTTTTTCTAAATCTACTTGTTATTTTCCCATACAAATAATACCACTTTTCATGCCTAAAACCTACCTCAATACGTTGGAATTTTGAAAAAAATATATTTTATTTTTACTTGCACCATAATGTAGAATCACCCCCCTAAGTTAGCGCACTTTACCCCGGACATTCTGTATTGTATGGACAGGTCGTGAAGATGAATTTTCAATAATAATAATAATAGGAAATTACGAAAATAATGATGAAGTAGGAAACTTACCCAATTTATATTTGTTTAAAAATCACACAAAATCTCATAAAAATTCTGCTACACACCTGCCCTAATGATGGACAATTAACGCTGTCCGAAACGTTGGCTGAAAACGGAGGTAGCGTAACACGGTATAATACCCCAAAAATAAATCACGATCAGTTACTGTTTATTTTCATGTTTATGTGTTTTTCTTGACTAAAACAATTAACGTTCTTTAAAATATTTACTCCGCGTGTAATTTTTAAGTGAATATCTAAAACTAAAAAAAAATGTTAAAAATGTCGGTTCCATGATATTTCATCAAAATGACAATTAAACCCAACAGTAAAAAGTGATATAAAGTCATTAAAAGTGATGAAACAAAAACTAGGTTAAATAGGTTACATAGGTAACTAGGTAAGTTTTTGTTTCATCACTTTTTGTAGGTGTTTTGAACTGTCATTTTGATGCGATACCCGGTCACTAAAAATGTCATTCCAATTCCCGTATTAACAATGCAACCAAAAAAAATCCCAACTTCAGTTTGCGAATGCGTTACCAACACAAGAAAAAGAGTTAAATGTACTTAGTTTTATCAACTGTATAGTTACTATAATATTAATCTTAACCGAAATATAAAAAATGACAATACTATAATTAATATAATTTATGGTACTAAATATAATAATTAAAATAGTTTTATTAATTTACTTTCAAAATACATCTGTACTAAAGTGTATTTTTGGTATTTATTTGTAGTTGTTGTTTATCTAGAAATTACATATTTTGACTTGTGTCGGTAATTCATTAAAATATCAACATCTAAAAATTGTTCTAAACTCAAAAAAATTATGTTTTAAATATCGATAAAAAAAATTACCATCCGGTTTGAAAAACAACCGAAATTTTTCAAAAGTTCGAAAAAACTTTTCGAAAGAAAGTGAAAGTTTGGCAAGTTTTTGAAAGTAGAATGCGCGACGTGCTGCGGTAGGCTGTCGGCTTGCGGAGTGCGTGCGGCGGCGTGCCACTGTGCGGGCAGGCGACCTGCCACTGAGGCTGCAAGGACTGCTTCCGCCGGTTCTGCCTCGGGACGCGGGACACCACGCGGGCAGAGCGGCCGGGCGCACGCGCGTCCTGCAGACACGGACACCTGTCAGAGGGTGGTCGAGGGCTTTCGATGCGGGCTTGAGACGCGTCGAGGGCTGTTGGCCGCTAACGGCTCGGTGCCAGCCCTTTGAAGTTTCCCGAACATGCACGTCATTTCACTTTTTTTCAACATGTGTAGATATTTCTGCAGATATGCTCAATGTACATGTATTTTTTTTAGTGAAATATTTGTTTCCATCCGTTTTTCTTTGGCGATCATAAGGGTATCCTGAGTCTTGAAAAGACTCATATCATAAGAAAGAGAAAATAGAATAGCCCATAAATTCTTCCACTGCCTTCATGTTAAGCGCATCATCTCATACAGGACTTTGTGGAAGGTTCGGAAAACTAATTTTAAAATCTTTCCTTGTGTTTTTAAATACATATATCTATTTGAATATCACTTTTTTCTTGAATGAATGTAAGAATGAAATGTAATCTTAGAAGTGGAAATTAACCAATTTTCCTACATCCGATTGAGATGAAACTGGGCAGATAGACTCCTTGTCAATGTTAATGCAATCTTATCAATTTTTTTGTGGCAATCACGCTCGTATACGCGTACATATACACATTTATCTGCAATCGGATGACATTACAGCAGTTTACATGTGAAATAAATGACGGTCCTACCCAATTGAGTTTTGGCTCGATCGTTAGGGCGTTGACTCCGAACCCTGGGGAGGAAGGTTCTTTTTTTTAAAGTTTCTTTATTCATTGAATGGTTTGTTACATGCAGTGATGATTTTTTCGACCACCATGCTAGGCACATGCCCGTGTTATGGTGGTCGATTTTCTATACATTAACATAAAGAATGTGAGAGAATATAAAAGAATATAAAATAACATAATTATTAAAGAATGTTTAAGAACATAAAATAATGTGAATGACTATATAGTAATATAAGGAAGTATGGAAGAATACAGTAGAATATAAAAATAGTACGGAAGTATAGAACATATAACGTGAAAATAGTATCAAAGTAGAACATAAATAATGCAAATGACTATATAGTAATATAAGGAAGTATGGAAGAATACAGTAGAATATAAAAATAGTACGGAAGTATAGAACATAAATAACGTGAAAATAGTATGAAAGTAGAACATAAATAATGCAAATGACTATATAGTAATATAAGGAAGTATGGAAGAATACAGTAGAATATAAAAATAGTACGGAAGTATAGAACATAAATAACGTGAAAATAGTATGAAAGTAGAACATAAATAATGCAAATGACTATATAGTCATATAGTCATTTGCATTATTTAGTAATATAAGGAAGTATGGAAGAATACAGTAGTATGAAAGTATAGAACGTAAATAACGTTTGTTATAATAGCATAATATTTTTTAGTTGTTGTAAGTAAAGTGTTTACATTTTTAGATATGTAATACAATAGTATATTAAGGAAATCTGTAATTGGTTTCTCACTTAGGTAAATGTCGAAAGACATTTTAAAAGTTTACAGCAGTTAAAAGCCAGTATCTGGGGAGGATTGTTCTAATTTTTTTTTAACACATCTGTTTTTATAAAAAGTCTTTTTACGGGTTGACTTTTTTTAACCACTCGAGCGATTTTTTGCACACTATTCCGTGTTTGCAAAAACGTTTTGAGCGATTACTTGCCATAGTGTGCCAAATTTATAGAACCTAAAAATATGGGATAAACGGATTATTTGAACGGGTATGATATTATTAGTATGTTTGTACGAAAATATTTGGTGTGTCAAACGCAGGCCTTCCGCCGAAAGTCTATGGTTTAAAGATTTCACACCGTCCGTTGAGGGTAATCAGACAGACTGTCCGTTGAGGGGAATCAGCCAGACTGACCGTTGAGGGGAATCAGCCAGACTGTCCGTTGAGGGGAATCAGACAGACTGTCCGTTGAGGGGAATCAGACAGACTGTCCGTTGAGGGGAATCAGCCAGACTGTCCGTTGAGGGGAATCAGACAGACTGTCCGTTGAGGGGAATCAGCCAGACTGTCCGTTGAGAGGAATCCGACAAACTGTCAGTTTTCGAGGAGTCAAGGGGTTTTATTACTTATTACGTAGATGGCTATCAAACCCAACAAAATTTCTATATATAACAAGTCCTTTTCAAAAAGAGCATATAATTTCAATATTTTTTAATCAGGAGTTATTCTGTATAGTTTTGTTGTCAAGACACAAATATCATAATTAAGTGGTTTGCGTATAATATAACTTACAATTGAAGGGAATTTTGGGAACATCATCCAACTATTCATTTAAAACGTACTTTATATTAAATTCTAAAATTACCTTAGCCCTCTCCTACCTTAAAATTACAATAACAATAACATGTGTCGTCATTCCCATCGTGTTTGGTTTTATTCAAAATAAGGAGTCCATTATTATCTTCGCGCACTCTGTATTTCCTAATATATTCCGCGTTATCTCTGTCGTAAGAGGCTCTGTGAGGGAAGTTCTCCGCAATATCCGTGCACTATGAAGTCATCATATTTCAGTAATCCCATCTGGCGACGTCCAATAAAACTAACAAACTAACAAAATGTTAATGATCTTAAATTTCTGTTGGAGAATGAAATTGGAAATTTTATTAACTTACTAGTAATAATATCTTTGTCGGACGTCTCCGACATCTTCCACCATTCACTAGAGTATACGACAATGTTACTGTTAAAAAACTACATTACATCGACTTTAATTCTACTCGGTATCTCATCCCGTTGCAGATATATAACGTTATCTATTCCTCCGACATACCCGACTACTTCTACTATTTGAACCACACTCTTAAGTCCCCCAATTCCCAATTTCTTCCAATTTATAACAAGTTTCTCTTTCCTATCTTAAGTTCCAAAAAAATATATGTTATTTTTTAAATAATATCGATAATAGTTATGCCGAAACTTTAATTATATGAAATTCCCTCGATAGAAAACAATCGCAAAGTAAGCTCCGAAAATTATTAAAAACACGTTTTGTTCTGTTATTTAATATGTTATAGGCACTCTTAGTGTATATTTAAATTCAAATAAAGCATTTGTCGAGAGATTTTTGATCTATTTCAAACGAGTCGTGTTTTATTAAATATTTTCACCATTTACTCTTAATTATTATAGTTTTTTTTTTAATAATAGCGCACCCTCTCTAACATTCGTATTGACATATATCCATTTCAATCCATCTTTTAACGTTTACTACGCGGCCTTAACATTCCTGACACTAATAAGAGATTGAAATTTTTATTGAAATCGGTCGACTGCTTTTCAAATTTTGCTAGCACAAACCTACGCAGGCTGTATTTATATATATATGAGTATATATGGATTATTATGGGTTACAAACTTTTTAAATAGGTTTACCGGCTAGCCAATAAATCATTTTTTGACCGTTAATTCGTCGTTTTCTTACGTAGATTCTGGAAATTGAATAAAAGTAACTCTCTGATCGTAAAAATAGAAAAAAAATACTTTTTTTTATTTATGAAAAGATTATACATTTATATACATTATTTGAGAAATGTTTTGACTGCCCAACTAGGAGGATTCCCGTTTTAGGACAGTCAAATTAGGATGCGTATTAACATTTTGATAAGTTGTTTGATAAGTAAGTATTGAAATACTTACTAAACTTATTAAACTTACTAATACCAAAAGCACACAAAACAATATTCCAAAAAGGACCATACTACATGGCCATTAAAGTATATAACAACCTTCCACATAACATTAAACAAATACAAGATACACACAAATTCAAATCGTTACTAAACACTTTCCTTGTTAATAAATGTCACTACACGTTGAGTGAATACCTCACGTAAATGATACGCCTATTTTTATTGGTATATATATTTGTATTTTTTTATTTTTTATTGGTATATTGTTATTTTATCTGTATAAACATTGTAATTATTATAATAAAACAAATAATATTATATAAACATTGTAATTAAATAAATGTGGTTAGCTGGAAAAAATGGGGCCTACCCATAATCTACACCTTTTGTAATTTTTATTTTACAATAAATAATTTTTGATTTGATTTGATTTGAAATAATAGGTATATGTACTATTAACTGGTGCCTTAGCCTACTAACATATTTTTTATAAATATGAATAACAAAGAGAAGAAATAGAATAAAATAAAATATCCAATTAAACATAAGATTAACTGCTGCTTGGGTAGCATTCTAATTTAAAAGTACTAGGTAGGTACATATATACACATAATGATAAAGATGAGAACATAAAGGAATCTTTTACATGTTTTTTTTTTTTTTTGAGTTTTTGTTGTTGTTTTTGGTTTGTGTTTGATTTCATTTTTTGTGTAGTTAAAGTTCATCCTCCTTTCTACCTAATTGATGAAACCAATTAGTGGTCAATTTATGAAGAATAGCTGTGTTTTCCTCTTGTTGCAACTATTTATCAAAAGATTATTTAAATTCACTAGAAAATATTTAAAGTACTACATTATATTTTAAGGTGTAAAAATAACCATCAAGCAGTATTCAGAAGTACATTTTTAAATTACGGTATAATGCTTCCCGAGATACACATGAGAGGTCCGGGTTTCCTGAATAATTAAATCTGCATGTGTATTACAGTGCTCATATCAGGTTTAAGCGAGTGTCAAAGGAGATATAACTTTAAAATTGATATCATATAAGACAGTTTTCTTCGCAGTATTAATTCGACCATAAAAAATCTTCAGATAATGTAGCTTTAAGGTATCAAAACATATGTATATTGTGATTTTCTTCACAATATTAAAACCGTCATCCCGCTGGGTCGGTATCGGTAAGCAATTCCCAAAAAATCTCACGTGGCTACGCTGAAAACCGTATCGAACTTTACTTTTCTGCGCATTGTCTTCGTTTTATGTCTTTTCCTTACCGATCCCGACCTAGTACGATAGCGCTACGGGCTAAATCCACTGCAAAAAATCTTCAGATAACATGGCCCTTTCCTTTCATAAAATTACTAACCAAAATAAATAAGTCAACGGTCATTAAGTTTGAAATTTATATTTGCCATAATATTTTTTAAATCACTGCAAAGTAGATTCGCCGCCTAAGGCCCTTGCTAAGGTGCATTTTCCGATAAGGTAAAATAAACCGTACCAGATAGCAGGCCAGCTCCTACAAGGTTATGGTTTATGACTATTAAATGTGTCGCGTGTGAATTTCTTTACTGTGAGGCAGAACGGAACTTAACCTATTTCAGGAAAGTTTCGTGGGTAGTTTACCTGCTGACATTCACTATTTATCATAGAAAAAGTTTTAATTTTGTACAAGTGGCAGATTTTTTCGTATTTTTTCTAGTACTTCTTGGAAAGGTGATCTAAATTCTAAGCCATCGTTTTATCTTTTAATAGCATTTATTTTTTTAGTAGCTACAGAAATAAATTTATTTGACAATAATATTATTAAAAAATTTTTTCATTGTCCAATTACGAAGATTTTCCTGTTTCAGAATTTAAAATAAATATTACTAAAAATAACGTTTTCATTCATTTTCCCAATATAACGTAAAATATAGTTCACTCTAATATGATTTTTTTCAATAGTTGTAACAGGTACCTAATTTAATTTGCCTTTCAAATATGGATACATTATTACCATTGAAGTGATTCATCCGATAGAAGTGTAATGTCGGCGTTTCTGTATATCCAAAGCAAGCTCAAGTTTTCTTACTTCAGGTGAAACTGATCATACATGTTTAAACATCGGAATTACTTATCAGCAGATAATCTATTTTATGGTCTTGTCTGGGGCCTTAAAATCAAAAGTTTTTATGTAAATCTTATATGAATGGCGACAACCATTTTCTTTCAAGTTAATAAAGATTACTAGTGATGTCACTAAAGCCTAAACACTAAAACACTAAACCTAAAGCGTTTAAATCCTTAGTTTTGTACAAATCTAGGATTGAATTAAAATCTTGAATTGAAATGTGAGAATTACAATATATTCCTTGTAGGTAGGTGGAATACCATCAACAAAGAGGAGTGGGAAAACAAACTTTTCGCACATATTATTTTATTGTCTTTGATGCCAGGAGCACATATTCTTTCAGGAATCTTGTTCGGATTACCTGAGATATAAAGTAACCGGACACCGAGAGATACCATCCCTTCCCACGAACTTTTATTGTTTTATTTTGGTGAAAACACTTGGCGAAATCAAATTAAATATATTGTGTAGAGTAGAAGTAGAGCAAAGAGGCCTTTCGCACCCATAATATGAATACTTAGGGCCAGTTTTTTCATATAATTTGAACAATTCATAATTTTAAAAAGTTGTTTTTCAAGTTGTTCTATTAAAGTTCTGTTATCATATTGTTATTGGCCAACTGCACATAACTGAAATAATAACGGAACTTGAAAATTTTCATGGAAATTTGATGAATTGTTCAAATTTTGTGAAATAACTGACTTTTATCCGCTGTTTACTTTCATCAATTTTAAAAGGAAGATTTTTCAAATGATCTTTTCAATCGTGTTTCAATCATCAATATGTTTGACTGAGCTTGGCGAGGACCTGTTTTAACTCGACTACAGGGCATTTCAATTATCTGTAAATTTGTTTATTAATTTATGGTCCAATTCAAGATGGTAGCCGACTTGAATATCTACTACCTTTATATCTAGCATGGTTCCTACTACGAGCTGTCGGAAAAATCAATATTATGATACTGGTTTCGCAAAACTGTGACTTCATTATTTTAAATGATGTTTGAAGTTCCTGCTAGCACAAGCCCTATGCCACACACTCGAATGACCAATCCCAAAACTATTTCAACTGCTATGTCATATGTCATTTTATATGGGACAATTATTTTTTATGCATCCGCTATGAAAAGCCCAGATTTGTGTACAGAAATCAAAGGACTCACAAGTCTGTCAGATTCTGGATGCTTCACTAGAAATATATATGGTAACATTTTAGAATGGGTACATTGTGTAGGTAGATGGAGGTAAGAAGGTATGTGCAGGAAATAAAGAAGACATACCTTCTTACCTCCATGGGTAAGTAGGACAATTGCAGGATTTAATGTTTAGGTTTCCTACCCACAAATCTTTTCGAATGCATCCTAAACAATCCAATACATATTGCGTGAATAGATACATACCGACCTAAGCAATCCTATACATATTGCGTGAATAGATACATACCGACCTAAACAATCCTATATATATTGCGTGAATAGATATATACCGACCTAAACAATTCTATACATATTGCGTGAATATATACATACCGACCTAAACAATCCTATATATATTGCGTGAATAGATACATACCGACCTAAACAATTCTATACATATTGCGTGAATAGATACATACCGACTTAAACAAAGCTAAGAAAAAAAAATTGTCATTGAAACGGAGACATTTTTTTGGAAAAATGTGTAATTCGTTATTTTATTTTTTTTATGTTACGTAAAATATTAATGATTTATATTTAAGTAGGTGAGTATTGAAGTGCCTACATACAAACTTAAGATTTCATAGGAAATTTTGTATTTGTTTTATTAAATACGAGAAAGTATGAAACTTACTTTTTGGAGGCAAGTTTATAGAAAAACTAATTATATAATAGCCCAACAATATTTTACATTCATACTCCAAATAACTGATCTGATTGTTTAGTGAGTGATCTAAATATCTAATTTTCACCTCTCTCCCGTGTCGTTCTAACTAAATCACCTTATACGACCCTTTTTTGTTTGATATTATCATGGGATGGTATCCGCTTAAACCTGAACCTTATTGAATGAGACGGTGATCACTTTTCATTGTACGATTATATCAACTTTCCTCTAGGATCTATTGCCTCCTTAAAATCCTGGCCGGGATAAACTTAACACTTTGTCTGAACGTCTTTACTTTCTACGAAGCCTTAAAAAATAGATCAGGATTCGCACGAATTTTCGTTTAAATACGACAAAATCAATCATTTTTATGATGAAAAAATTCATCCCTTCAAATTTGGTGAAGAATTTATTGGCCATAGGACGAAGAGATAAACTTATTCATGAAATTCACATGTGACGGAGAAAGTCTTAAAATTATTAGGTACCAAAATAATGTTAGTTGTATTCACAAGTTTTTTTAAATTAGGTTACGACTTGGGCTTGAACAATGTAATTATTAACATCCTTTCTAATAAACGTGGTGAATACTTTATGCAGCAACTAAACAACTTGTTTGTTGTCATTCAACAGCCATGAAATGTACATTGAAAGATATATACATTGTTTATACAGCCAAAAGGCTTTCACACAAACAGTATTGAATTCCGTAAGTTTAAACTTAAACTTTAGGGCGCACAGTTTACATCCGCGCTGTGCAAGTGCAAAGTAGGAGTGAACGATCATGCTACAGAGCATCGGACCATTCCATCTGTTATTTAAAAAATAAATGTCTCATCGAATTCTCATAACGTGCTATATACTTACTTCTTCTTTTTGAAGATGTCGTTAAAATAAATACCATTTTAAAAAGTACATAAAATTACCTTTTAGCTTTGTATTTGAAATATTTTAATTTAAAAAACGAAAAAATTTTAACAAAATATCACTTTAAACATAGGAAAATTGTAGAATATTCGAAATTTGCACATTTTGGAAACCGCAAGAAAAATGCCACGCAATCTCGTTTACGCAATAAAAAATATTAGAAATCATAATAATATTTCCCAAAATAAATTAACATTTTCGATTCATTGTTTTCACAATATAAAATGGTTTTTGGATTTATATTTAACTATACACGCATAAGACATTTATGTTATTAAAAACATCACTTTCGTGGAATTCTTAATAAGATCACGCGGTAACGTTCGATTAAAAAATAAAATGTTCGAAATAAACTCAATTTTGTAAGACGGGAATCTGATGTGTCAGTCAGCCAATATGCGACTTTGCCAGCTCTTTTGCAGCCCAGTGACATTTTTTTTAAAGTAAAATTTCAAAACAGAGGTTGTATAGTCTATACTCACAATGTGTGACTAAAACGCCGTTTAACGGTAGGGAAGTGTTTTTTTTTTATTTTATAAGCCATAATTATTAGCCTGAAACACTCATCCACATTGAAATCTCCTGATAAAAGATACATGACGCCAACGGGACTTATTGGGACAAATTGTGTACATTTTTTGGTGAAAATACTAGAACTTGTCAAATATTAATTTTTTTTTGGTAAACTAAAAAATGCATAAAAAATCTTGTTTTAAACATTAGTTTACCAAAAAAAAATAATAAGTGTTTTTTTATTTGTAAGTCTGTGAGTTTTAACAATTTGCGCGATATGACCATCAACTTCATGTTTTTGGGTCTACGTGATGATTCAATAACAAACTTTCTACTAAACGTACTTAAAACAGTGATTAATGGAGGTAGGTATTGTTCTTAAAAAAAGATACATTTCATACCAACCCATAATATATATATTTTTTTTTTAAACATTTTATTTATTAAATGACCATAACATTGTAAATATTCCAAATGCAATCCTTTTCTTCAGATATCTGTACTACCATCGGAGTATCACAATATTTACCCTTCTTCAGAAATGATAATTTATATTGTTTATTGATATTCATTTACATTCACGTTTCACAGGAATATTTTCAGGACTGGCAAATATACATCATAATTGCTGCTTTTGTAGGTCATCACTTTATTCGGAAACGGGTATATTTCTTTTCCCATTGTTTTATTTATATAAATGTTTTACATCGGTCGAGGAAAATAAAAGTAAAAAACAATTGTGTATTAAATTTCTGAATTCGTGGAAAATGCAGAGTAAAAACATTACATGGATATTTCATTTAATAAAAAGCACACAGAAGTTATATGCTTACACTTTTTAAACCAAAGAATAACTTCATAGAGTGCCTACTAAATTTATAAATGTCTATTCGACTCCACCATTATTTCTACTGTAACAACCGCAACACAAACTATTCATATTATGGTATACATTTGCGAACCAAAACGCAAACTGAGCCACGAATAACGCGAAAAGAACGAAGCAACTGCAAGCGGGGTTTCGTGCCATTTGCGTTTGCTTCGTTCCTTTTCCATAAGTTGATGTTCAGTTCGGCAGTTCAGCTCGCGCATGTATACGTAGCATAATATATACCTTCACCAAACTGCCAATAACTACGCAGTCCTTTTCGGCATATTCAAAACCTCTTCGCCCATTATCGAAGCAAAAATAATTACTTCTGAATGTATCCGATATGTAATTCTTTATATTAAAATTTCCACAACTATTTTTCTTATGTAGGTACTAATGTATACAGTCATAGTTCCATCCAATTGACAATTATGTTTGTAAAGCTCTACGGACGTTGCTTCACAGGTTCGTACTATATTATTTTTGAAATTTAAAATTACATCTTCCATTTTTCACCAGAAACGTGTCAGCAAAGACTGCAATCAAATGATATTAAGAAAATATTTGCGAAAACCCTAAACATTTAAGCACTAGTTAGATCGCCCAAGCAATATCTGAATTATCCTCTCCTAATTTACACTAAGCAGTGATTTATTTCGGCTTAAATTTTTGTCAATATTTTATTTTCGTTTCCTATCTGCCAATACATTAATTCAAGTCTTGGTACTTGTATTGCCATACCTCTCACGCACATTCCTGTATGTAAATTTGGTTATTCCATCTCGTTACGCATAATACATTTCCGAAGAAATGTATCTATCGGTTTTTGTCAAAGCCGATGTGAATAAGCGATACGGAATTTGTTTAAACTGACAGGGAAAATGGTAACGTGAGACAACACATTTAGTATGCATACTCCTCCCTCATTCGTATTGATGGGAACATCATACAAAATATTATGGCAGTTGTTTTTTTTTATTTTTTTCAAAATATCATGCTTTTAAGTACCTTCAAGTTCGTAATCGATTCGTTGTATTCATAAATAAATACCGTAGTATTTTTTGAGTGTTTAATGCAAATTTTTACATTTTAAAATATACAAATACCCCTTAGCAAAAAATATTCACTTTACATACAATTTTTCATAATACGAAATACAAAACAATTCACAAACATTATCAGACAACTATATTTTGTATATATATGAAGCCATCTATTCTCCATGTTATGCTTAACATATTTAAAAAAATTGAATCGATTCGGTAAAAATAACATAAAAAACTAATTTTTAAATAGACAGTTTTGTTAGTATAATGAAGAAATCTATTTTTCAATTATTATTTTTCTTCCTAGCTCCTTAAATCTTTAACCTTATCCCTGAAAACCTAAAAACCGTTAGTCAACCCCATTCCTTTAAAAAAGAAATTACGAAATGTATCCTTTCACACGGAATACATTACAACTACAATACCCATTCATTCTACACTCTATCAATTTAATCACCTTTCAGACAAAACATAATAAATCCTTATTCCTTAACTTAGCGGTATAGTATGCACATAATTAATTAGTGTGATCTATTTACTAATAATTTCTCAAATTTTTCATCTTCTTATAATTCTCTAACTTCTCCATCCTCTTCTTGCAACCCAAACTAGCTATACATCAGTTTTCTTATATTTTTTTTTTGTTATATTATAGTAATGTATAAAATTCACCCGCCATAACGCAAGGTCATCCCTAGCATGGAGGGTGAAATATCACAAAAAACCACACGTACTCTCTAAATCATGTACCAATAAAATAAAATAAATAAATTAAATAAAATTTTACTGGAACAACTTATCTTTAACTTCTGAAGATTATACTCATCAATATAATATATCATTGAAGAACAAGATTGTCGAGTGGTTAAGACACTGTGTCCGGTAAAACAATAGATCCTGAGGTCGATTCCTAGTTGTAACGGTCATCTTTTTATTTTCTGTGTCTTGCTTTGTATCATGTTTCATTTAGATTTGTTAGGATTATCTTCTTCTTAAAAAATCTATAATTGGTTTCTCAGTTAAGTAAATTGCACATGTATAAACCAATTATACTGTAAACAGTTGCTTTCCCTCAAACAAAATTCATAAAATCTGAATTTTAATAATTTTCAGGAATTGCTTCAGTACCGACATGTCAAAAATAATCCCCAACTTAAATTTTCTTTAAAGTTTTCATAATCTTAATTTTTCTTTACAAATACTTTGAAAAGTCAGCATTTTACTGATATTTAAAAGTTATCTGGTTGAGTTCTTAAGTTCTTTTGAAAATCATCTCATATAATTATATCTAAAATATGGGATTTATGTTACGGTATAAAAAATACATGCATAATTTTATGATTAAATTGTGAGTTTTATATCTATATTTGCGAGTTTAATAGAATAATAGTACGACAAAACATTTAAAACTGTTATATTATTATTGAATAACCAGTTGAAACCTTTTTCAATGCATGACCATTCGAAACAAAGCTAGCATCGCATCAGCAAAGCGCAAAGGCAATGGTACAGAATGTTAACGCATCCTTAGTCTTTATCTTACCTCCCGTTTGCCTACGGCACATCACGATCGTATAGAATGTGACCAGGGAACCAATGAAAAGATTTCTCAAATTCTCCTTTCGTTTCTGCCCCCCTGGCAGAGAGAGGGTCCACCTAAACCTTTTGTTTTTCTTATCCATATATCTTTTTTTTTTTTTTTTTATAGTGAATACCTCACAAGAGTCCCAACTGCTCCCGTCTGGAGCCAGTGAGACTATGGCATCCCCAATTGGGGGATGTTGTGAGGCTGAAGGTAAGTGGGGAAGGGAAAGAGGAAGGTGGGGAAGTACCTGGCTATTCAGATCTAGTAACTAAACATGGCTAAAGCCATTTGGAGCAACGTTTCAATTCTGAATGGTGGTCTTACACCAGGGCGATACTGGTAGTATCTTCCACTCTGGTCTCCCAACCGGATTTTACATCAGATTGAATGACAAAGCAAGTCCTTAACCTCTTTTTCCTTGAGAAAAATCTGTTGAGTGACCGCCGGGATAAGAAGGAGGCATTCAAATTCCTCGGCTCCAGAGGGAGGCTGTCACACGCGCTAAAGTGGAAACCTTCAATAAACACGAACTGTTTAATGTTTTATTCAAGAAAATTTCGCTGTATTTCGAGAATTTGGTGTAAGGAAACGTAGGATATAGATTTGGTTACAAAAACAAATATTATGTTCCGGAAATGTGTACAGAAAATGTTTTTCTTTTCAAGGAGGGGGAGGGTCTGAAAGAAGACTCCAGATTTTTATTGGATTATGTTAACTGTAAATGGAGTTGGTTTTTTTATTTTTAAAAATGTATTACACAATTGTACACGTTCCACGCATCTGTATTATAATCGGTTTAAATTTCTCTTTCAAAAATTAGTACCTACTTAAATACCAAATAGATACCTATTAATAATATGTTACAACTAGCTTACCAACATTGTTTTGTTGAAAAACAAAGATAAAAATATATACCTATGTCAAAATAATCCAGCCATGGCTCATATATCAAGAAACTTTCTCTTCTACTCTATTTGATAAATCAAACCAAAATTTCCTCTGTAACAATAAGATTTGTAAGCAAGTAATTAAATGCCTACCTGCTGAATTATAAACCGTATATTTTTGTAAGGTTTTTATATCAAATAAGAAATTATACAATTTTTCCAAAGAAACTTCATTATTTCAATGACAATTCTCTTTACAAACTTTCTTCAATCAGGTAGGTATTATAATATTGAAAAAATGCGAATAAATAAAACGATTTCACATTTGCAAAATTATCTAAACTATAATAATAATAATAATATCTTTATTTAGGAAAGTTTACACATTACAACTATACATACATATTATGGTGTACATTGATTTGTAACTTTTATATTTAAGGTTATAAAATTAACAGAAAAATACAAACATAATATTGTGAAGGTAAAAAGAAAATAAAAGTACAGTTGAGGTTTCTCAAATACCGCCTCACTAGACTAGCCTGTGTTGAGGCAGAATTTTTCGTGTTAGTTCCTAATACCTTTGAACATACCTATACTTGTAATAAGATGTATTCGCTCAATAATGTGGTGACTTCAATACTGAATCATTTAAACGACCACCATTTTGAAATGAAAATGGAACGTACAAACAAATTTACAGACAGACGAAATGCAAAACAGTATAGTTAAAAAAATCATAATAAAAATTCGGTCTAGCAACAGAATGGTGCATTTGCACTCACCTATCTACAAAATTAATGCAAGAAAACTACAAAATAACTGCTGTAAATCTCTCAAAACTGCCACACAAAAGTACATCCTTCCAGTCAAAACCAATGAAATAGTTCTGCTACAACCTTCGCGACCTCCCAACCCAGTCAAGTGGCCGCCACAATCCACAATGGCGATCCCCACCCCTCCTCCACATTAACAAACCCTGCTTTACAACCAGCAGCCACCTCGCGCCCTGATTAGTTATGACAGAGCGACTGTACCACCAAATGAAACGGGACATGATGCATGAAACCATACTGACTTATAAATGGACAATATTCTGTGTCTCCGTTTTCATCTGCAGTACTGTTTTGGTACAATTTTCACGGATTCGACTATTTGAAAATTCATAATATTTCTCGTATTTCCAGGAAAATATATGAATGCGTTATAATCAATTATTGTGGCTTTAATAAAATGTGCTTGAGGACTATATTCTGATATTTATTTATTTATTTATTCATTTATGTGAAAGTAAGTGTGATTTGTCTATGTCTATAATATATCTCATTAATGTTTTAATTTGTGATGTTTAATCGTTACAATCTTATGATAGAGTCGAACTTGAGCTGTTGTGTATGTTTCAATTGTGTTTGAGCAATAATTAGAATAATGGAAGATATATATAGTGTGTGATTAGTCTATGTCTATTTATTACGTGACGTTTTTTAACATTTTTTCAGATTCTCCTCTGCCCAGTCCAATCAACCATTTAGTTATTATTGGGCCTATGTATGAAATATTATAAGTTTTTATGTTTAATTCAGGGGGGATTTTGTTGTACAATTTAGTTCCCAAGTATGTGTGTGTCTTTTGGTACGTTGCCGTATTGCTCGTTGGGACCATAAGGTCATTTCTGGTGTGGCTTCTTGTGATGTGTTTATGGTCAATTTTATTAATATTGTCTAGATTTTTATGTACATGGATAATAACCTTTTTTATATAGTTTTGATACAACATATCTTTAATTCTGTTAACAGTTAACCTAGTTTGTTAAGATTAATTTTTATTTAAAATAAGGAATAATGGAATACAATTTGTAAAAATAAACTTCACTATCATCGAAAACAATTATTTTTTAAAACTTTCTTCGGGCAGGAAGGTACCGTGTTATTGTTTATTCCGATTTGAAAGCTCGTAGTTGAAAACCACGATCATGCAAACTCTGGCGGGATAAAAAGGTAGTACCAATACGACCACCATCTTGAACCGGAACCGGAACATAACAAACAAATTTACAGACAGATAAGATGAAATTCCAAATGGTGACTTAAAACAGGGCTTAATTAAATAGAATTAGAGTTTATTGCCTCTGCAAACTTATATTTTTGGTTCAAAAAATCTCTGTATCTTTTAATCTAACTATTGTTTTTAAGTTTAATTTGTAGAACTCCATTTTAATTCTAAGTTTTCTTTTATATATTCAAAAATTTTATATTCAATTAACAAAAGAACTGTTTATTTATAAACATGTTCTGCTGTGTATAATAATACTTTCAGAAGGCGTAACATCTGTCATACGTAGTAATAATTACACAGCAGTATTTGTTTTTTAAATAAACTTCTTTTTTTTCTTTAAATCTGTGTTTAAATTTGTACCCCATAAAGCAACTTTAAAAGTTAAACTAATAAAATATTTTTTGTTCTAAATATGAGTAGTTAACTTATTCTATAACAATAAATACGCGTAGTTAACTTCTTCTATAATAATAAATATGAGTAGTTAACTTAATCAATAAGAGTAGTTAATTTCTTCCATAATAATAAATACGAGTAGTTAACTTATTCTATAATAATAAATATGAGTAGTTTACTTCTTCTATAATAATAAATACGAGTAATTAACTTCTTCTACAATAATAAATATGGGTGGTTAACTTCTTCTATAATAATAAATACGAGTAGTTAACTTCTTCTATAATAATGAATTTTATCTTTCTTTCTCTCTGAATGAAATACCTATGTAAATTTAGCACGGTCAGAATTTAACAGGTGCATGAAATAATTGAATTACCTTACAATTAGCCCCACAGTTCATTCCTCGGGACCTATTATTTAAGAATAACTATGTTAGGTATAAAACAACACAATTATTCTTTCTAAATGTTGTGCGTTGAATGTTTGAAACATCAGTGAAGAAACAGTTCGTCGATTGAGTTTGGGGCCTCAGATACGAAATGGCTTCTCAGAGACGTATAAACCAACACATTATAATGACTCTAATATGTAATATATAATAATGCAATATTGTGTCAAAATTTCAAAGCAATCATTGAAGATCTTAAAATTTTTATTCACATAGACCAGTGGTTCTTGACCTTTTTGGAGGTACCGAACCCCACCAGTTACATATGCGCATTCACCGAACCCCTCCTAATTTGAAAAATTAGGAATAAAATGTCTATGGTCCATATATAATGACTATGGTCGTTTTCGGGCGGCCATCTTGACCGGTAATCGCAAGCTCTACCGCTGCGTGATCACCTGCAGCCAATGATGGACAAGCGGGGCATGTCACCACGAATCATATAAGTCGGGGGTCTTGACCTACACCGAACCCCCGAGACTGACTCACCGAACCCCTGGGGTTCGATCGAACCCAGGTTAAGAACCACTGACATAGACTATAGGAGGCTTGTTTTTTATAATATTACATAATTTTTTTTTTTTTTTTTAAATCACAAACTTTAACAAATCTTTCGCAAACATGCAAGCAGTGGCGGTGTATGACTTTTTGGATAGTATTGCAATTATTTGTAAGTGTCTATGGTTCACTTTTAAATGCAAATGCAAAGCGTTGTATTACCACTATCCAAAGGATTTTATGAATTTGTCTCAGTTTGCGTCGTATATTACATAAAACTACTCGATTCCATGATAACTCAACACAGTAACAATTCAACACACCTTTAAAAAGTGAGATAACATCGTTAAAAGCTATGAAGAAACCAACAAATAAACCTAACTTACTTAACCTATTTAACCTTGTTATTATCATAAATTTTCTTGACTTTACATCACTTTTTAAAGGTGTGTTGAATTGTCCGGTTACCCCATTTATAGAAAGACTAACTGAAGCACCCGGCGTTGGCCCGACTTTATTATAATTTAAGAGGTGGGAAAAAGGGGTGGTTTTTCAAAATCTCATGTAGACAGTGACCTTACTCTTGTTTTGAAGGTCAAAGAAGGTCTTCTTCGGGCGTTCCCGACTTTTTCTATCATTTCCACATCATAATTTCACTTAGGTTGCCTTATGCGTACGTCTCATTTTACAACAGATAAGTATTAATTATTATTTTTTTGGTAAACTAATGTTTAAGACAAGATTTTTTATGCATAGCACAAATGGTAACAATTATTTTATGAACCCGTGTCCTTTCGATTTCCGGTCGTCAGCCCTGACCACTGAGCTATGGCGGCTTATCCCGTCCCGTTGGCGTCATGTATCTTTTATCAGGAGATTTTTCCATGTGGATGAGTGTTTCAGGCTAATAATTATTGCTTATAAAATAATTTTTACCCTTTGTGCTATGCATAAAAAATCTTGTCTTACACATTAGTTTACCAAAAAAAAAAAATTAATATTTGACAAGTTCTAGTATCTTCACCAAAAATGTACACAATTTGTCTCGACGCCATCTAGTGAGAGAGTTAGCACTTACAATTCCTTTCTCATATAAAATAAAGTTGGTTGTTTCAGGTGAAAAAATATAACAAGCAGTAATTATTGAATGAAACACTAGTATATATTGAATTATTTCGCGGATAAGAGATAAACCGCCATAGCTCAGTGGTCAGAGCTGTCGACCGGAAATCGAAAGGACACGGGTTCACGTCCCGTTGGCGTCATGTATCTTTTATCAGGAGATTTTTCAATGTGGATGAGTGTTTCAGGCTAATAATTATTGCTTATAAAATAAAGATAAGTATTTGTTTAACTTGATTATGCCATGTCTTTCTTGGGCGTCCCCGGCTTCTTCTACCATTCTCTTGCAAGTCTTATATTTATTTTTACACCCCTTTCTTCTTTCAACGTATACGCTTAATTTTTCCATACATGAGTTACAACCCTTAAATCACAATAAAGTTCGGGCAACGCGCCGGGCGCTTCAGCTAGTGTAAGATAAGATAGTATTGATTTAGAAAAATCAGGAACTGCTACGACTAAGATGAAAATAATTAATAATAATTGTGTTGAATATAATAACGTTCTACCCTCTTAAATACAACACTTTCTTTATCGATGCATCCGCTCTATGAAGAGTGCAGAAGATAATTCATTTGTAAGAAACAATAAAATTTTCGAGCATGAACCAACGACAAGGTGAAACGGTTGTAGTACTTAGGAACAATCGGACGTAGAATTAATAATCTTCTTTTCATATAATCTTGTATGAATATAAATAAATAGTTTTGTCCGTGCACAAACTCGATTAGGTATTTAAAGAAAATACTAATTGAGAATTGAGTTTGTATACGGAAAGGTTAAGATAGGTTATCTATGGTTGGATTTGGAGGTTAGTTAAGTTCAAAAGAATAAAAAGTGACGTTTTGAACTCAATAATAAACATACTAATTTCAGTTGTCTGTGTATCGGTGCATGCGTGAAGTGATGTGAAATATTTCTGCGTAATGCGTAAAATTATTCACGCTGAAAGCATTATTATTTTCAAAATTGGAATTGATTGTTAGAACCATGTTGTAGGTACCAAAATTATTTATTTAGTTAAATATTAGACAGGTTTCGTAATTTGTCAAAATTAATTAATCTCTGACGTCTCACTTTAATTTGTCAACAAAATAATTGAAATATTTGTTTTATCCTAAGTCAAATGTTTTATAAATACTTTCAGCATCACAAATCCTATAATTATAATATGTGTTTTAACTAACAAAATTTTGATTGCAGAAAAAGCTGCATTCAAAAATTCTAGATTTAACACACTATCCATTTATTAAATCTTCTACGACAAGCCACTAATTCTCACAATGTTATTATGTCATAATGAGTATCCAGGACACCAGATATCGTCTCTAAACACATTGAATTGGAATGGTAGGATTTTCCTACCATAGTAGCAGAAGGCAAAGTACTTAGTTCAGGTAGTACTGAGGGTATGTACACGAGCTAAGGGGTCTGCTGAATCCCAATTAAGTTAGCCTGAGCGAATCGGTGAACCATCGCAAATCTATTTATATTCCCGATCTGGTCACTTCTAGTTCCTAATCGCAAATAGAGACACATGCTCGCTGGCTAAACTACAATTTTCAAAACACTTCGAAGCGAAGCAAATGAATTATAAAAAAGTTAAGCAATTAGTTCATTTGGTCAATACGATCAACGTTTCTACTAGATGACAAGTTACATTTAAATTGAAGGTGCTTTTGTTTATTTATGTAAATATTCGGAGTACGTTATAATTTATTGAGCCTAGCGATGTCCTGTTTTAGCTCGACCGTTTGGTGTTTCATCAGAGATTTCATAAAAACAAACTGGTATACATTTCAGGTAAACACAACACACCTAACAGAAGCAACACTCTAAAATCTACACTTTTTATATTAAAGATTCATTAATCTTGTTGAATTAGGCTGCACACTTAATATGCAAAAAGATTATTAACAGTACATGGTTTCAAGTTCATTACTATAACAAATAACTATGTAGAATGTGGTGGGAAATGGTAAAAAAATTCTAAGTCAATGTTAGGTTTAAAGGTAAGGAAATACGCACAAATTATTAAAATAATTGTTTAATTAAAACCCCCGACCTAAATAGTTGTCTGTATTCGATATTTAAGTTGAAATCAAGTGTTGTATTTTGAAAGAACCTTTGCATGCAGCGGAATTCGAAGAGTGTACCAAAGATTCGTAGACCTCAGAAAAGGTTTTATTATTTATTTATTTATTGTTTATTTATTGTTTGTTTGTAAATATTACATAATACAATTAATTAACTTAAAATGTCCAACTAGGCGATTGCCCGTTTTAGGACATTCCAATATGATAATGTTTTTACATGTAAATTATAGTGTTGACTATTCTGTTGTTAAAATAATACATATGTATATACATATTCTAGAATACTTTCAGTTATACCATGATATATTTTAATATTGTTTAGCTGACATAATAAACTAAAGAAATATTAATAGATAAAAACAAGAAAATGAATTTGAAAATGAAACTGAATTGAAGAAATTCTGTTGGTAAAGTAATACAAATGTATATTCATAATCTAGTATACATTCAGTTATACCACGACATTTTTTTTTTTTTTTTTTTTTTTTTTTTTTTTTTTTTTTTTTTTTTTTTTTTTTTTACTATTGTTTAGCTGATATAATAAACTAAAGAAATATTAATAGATAAAACAAGGAAATGATAATTAAAAAAATTAAAAAATGAAAGTAAAGAAGGAACTTTTCATTTAAGGAAAAATATCACGAAGAATTGAGCAATTTTCGAACTTACTTTATGTAAAAATACAGTTCCTGTAATGCTAATATAATACCAATATAAATTAAAATGTAAAAAAGAATGTAAAGAAAAACAAAGTTTACAATTCAATTACTGTTTTTTAGCATATTCTCGCATTTAGCTCTCCCCAAGACCAGAAGCCAATTGTTTACCTGCATGCGCAGAATATTAGTACTCTTTGCCTTCCATGCATCAGGTATGAGATTGAGCAGTTTAGGGCCTAAGTATGAGAATTGTCTCTGTGCTAAAGATGAGGAAGTGGTGGGCGGAACTGTTGGGTTTTTTTTTGCATGTCGTGTATTATGACAGTGGTTTACGGAAGCTAAGTAGTGCCTCTGTTTTTGAGTATGTAATATGATTTTCCTCATGTATAATTGTCTTACATCAAGAACGCGAAACTCTGCGAACAATGAATCGCTGGGGTATCTGAAAGGTTTTTTCAGTATGACTCTTATAATCGATTTCTGGGATTTAGCTAAGGGATCGAGTATGGTTTTAGCACAACCTCCCCAACCTAAGGAAGCATAGTCTAATATGGAATTGCACATTGCAAAGTAAATACGTTTCAAATCATTTAGACATAGAATATTTCTTATTGCTATAAACAGATGTGTAAGTTTCCTGACCTTTGTGGAAGTAAAAGCTATGTGTTTGTCCCATCTCAGAAATTTATCAATGATAATTCCTAGGTATCTTATATTGTCCACACATTCTAGGGTATTGCATTTACATGTAATAATGTCGTAACAATGGTGTATTCTAATGTTAATAATTTCTTGTGGTTGACCCGCTTGAGTTGAACTGAAGCAGATGAATTTCGTTTTATCCGAGTTAAGAGTGAGGAGATTACTATCTAGCCACTGTTTAACTTTGTTTATGCCAAATTCAGCTTTACTGCAAGACTCATTCCAGGTTTTGCCTTCGAATAAAAGTACTGTATCGTCAGCAAATGTAATAATGTGGTCTGCAAATGAAGTATTACATAAGTCATTTATATAAACATTAAACAATATGGGACCTAGTGTACTTCCTTGTGGTACGCCATATTTAATATTGGCTGGATCACTTAGAGTACCGTTAATATCCACTCTTTGGCTCCTGTTTTCTAGGTAACTAACCAACCACTTGAAAATTTGACCCTGTATCCCAATTCGCTGTAGTTTATTCAGCAGAATTTTGTGCGAGATAGTGTCAAACGCTTTAGCTAGATCTAAAAAAAGTGCAATGCATTTACTACCTTTATCTAGATTATTAGAGATGATTTTTGTCAAATTAGCGATGGCGTTTTCAGTGCTTAAACCTTTGCGAAAGCCGAATTGTCTACTAGAAAGGATGTTGTTATTTTCGAGATAATGGATGAGACGGTTCTTTACAATTTTCTCCATAATTTTAGAGACAGAGTTGAGCAAGGAAACAGGCCGGTAATTATGTATCAGTGATTTGTCCCCACTTTTATGCAGTAAAATGACGATTGACTGCTTTAAATGGTTAGGGAATTTCCCTGATTTAAAGCTAAGATTCGCAATGAAGGCAATCGGTATGGCTATGTATACTTTAATGATTTTTAGAAGATTTGATGAAATCTTATCGGGACCACATGCTTTTGATGACTTAAGGTCGTCAATTATCTTCATGACTTCGTTAGTTGAAGTTGTGATTGAGTCTATTTTGTGACCGATCCTAGGGATAGTTAAATTGGCGAGAGCGGTTTCTGATTTCTTACACTTATCGAGAATTTTTTTCGCAAGTGTGTCACCCACAGATGAAAAGTAACTGTTTGCAAAGTTTGCCATATCTTTGGGGACTTCAGAGTTTGATGTGTTAATGTAAAGCGATTTTATTTCAGAAGATTTATTGATTTTAGATTTGGTTATGTTGCGAAAGGTATCCCAAAAACGTTTTGGATTGCAGTTGTTATCGTAAATGAGTTTTTTATAATAATTTTCTTTCGCCGATGTAATTAATTTCTTACACAAATTCCTATACTTTTTATAATAACATTGCAATACCAAATTACCCAGTGAGATCTGTATAACAAACAAATAATTTGTTACTCTTATTCAAAGTATTATTCCTACTACGTGTTGTCAAATTGGAGTAATCAATATTATGGTACATACCGGTCCAATGAAAGTTGAAAAGAATTGTCATTGAGTAACATTTATTAGGACAAATGTTATAATTCCTTATTTGAATTTTTTTTCAAATTTATTTATTTATATATATATACGCCTAAAAAGGCTTTTACATAGAAGTGATACATGATGCAGTGTACATAGGAGAATATGTATTATACAGGAGATATTGACAGTAAATAGATGTAGGTAATCCATTTTAAAGAAGGTACAAAATACACACTTGTAAAATTGTGATTACAAGTATAAGGAGAAAATATTAAAAAATATGAAGCAATATTAGTAAAACATAAGAGTAACATAAAGTAAAAGAGAAATTACAACAACACTACATATAAGACAAATCATTAAAACTAATTTACCAACGCTACTCTAATTTGTAGGATTCAACAAAGTGTTGGTGTAGATTATGCTTAATTCTATATATGGAGTCAATAAATAAATCAATAGCACCCCCATACTTGTTGCCCAGATCATGCTTCCTATTGGTCAGTGAGTGTGTCTGATAGTTGGTCGAGTATGGATTACAGAAGAATGTTATATTTTGTCTTGTATTCCTAGTCGGCACATGTAGTTTAATAGTGGCAAGGATGGCAGGCAAATGTCACATAATATATTTATGGTTTATAATTAAGTGGGTGAGTTTTTAAATACCTGCTTACGAATCTTATGATTTCAGAGCAAATTTTGGTTTTGATTTATTAAATAAGATAAAATTAGAAACTTACTTTTTTGGACGCGAGGTCTACTGCTCAAAGAACTAACTATTAGTAATTAGGTTAGTTTTTGCAGGTGGACAGGCGCCAACTACCTCTTCTTCCAGCTGCCGTTTTTAAATTATATTTTAAAGACTTCAGTCATAGGCAGTACTGACTGAAGACGAATCAATAAGCAGTGTACCGGCAACATTATCGGCTTTCATTTGAAAGGATCCTCTAGGTACTGGTCATAAGTATGCGGACATGTTCGGAGTCACAAACACCACGTGTCTTTTTACGGGACCCCCTCTCGTAAAAATGGTCCCGCTAAAGGTGTGCCATTTTATGTCAAAATTGATTGATATTGTGCAATAAAACTTCTCACAGTAACTCGGAATAACACAACAAATAGTAACTGATCAATGTTTCGGTTTCGGTTTCTGCCAGTTTCGGCAAATAAACGAGTTTTTGCCGCGATTTCGGTTCCTGTTGAAAAAATTCCAAAATTTCGACTGAGCCGAAACTTGCGCTCGTGATGTGTCGGATCACGTTCGGCTTTACACGGGCGCGTATGTAGGGCCTCTAGAATAATCCAATATTACTTAAATATTATTTTAAAAGCAGCTTTTATATATCATCTACTTAAGTCGGTTCCTCATTGCTGTGGATCGTGTCGTACTCTAATTTCTTCAATACTTACAAGCGACTCGAGTTTTGTGCACGTAGCATATGCGTAGTTCGTGAGTATCCGCCAAACTATTTTGCTAACAGTCGCACACAACGCGACGTGTCAACAATGACTTTGACGTCAGATGCACGCTGCTGACAGTGCCATACCGCTCTATGCTAGTTGCATACACATCTACTACTAAGATAAAGATAAATAATAATGTCTTTATAGAGTCACTTGAGAGCGTATTAAATCCACGGATGCACGTGAAAAAATGATCAAGTGCAATTTACTTTGGGTAGCGCCATGTACGGAAACCAGCTTTATCAAAGCCTTTTATATATTTTTTTACATTAGCTCTATACAAGATGCCTTGAGGAAAAAAATCTCTCAGGGCCTATATCATCTTTGGGGATGCTGTGTGGAGGGTCTATTTAGGGAAAGTAAAGAGAGGAAGATATAGGAAGAAAAAAAGATGTAGAGGTGTGTAGGAATCTATAGGTCAGTTTATCCAAAAGTGACGGACGTGTGAATCCATCCCTCCCACTGCAGAGCAAGGCGATGGTCGAGAGATGATTTCGGCTGGAGAAGTCAAAAGGTTTCCCTCAACCAGTATCTCCCGATCCGATTCGCCATGCAGTAGGTAGGCAAAAATGTCCATCGCCAATACCTAGACAAACCTCACCCCCATGAAACCGGGTACCCCTGGTAAGTCACCAAACGTAGCGAAACACTTGGAGTTCATAAAGCCTTTCCGTAAAAAAGCAGCATAGGCGATTTGTGGTTGCATCGATTTCACGTAGCTTGTAAGTATCTCTGTCTACGAGGAGCCTCAATAGCGTGCAACTAACGTCAAACCCTTAGTCCACCAGTCGCGTTGTGTGCAAACACTAGCAAAGGAGTGTGGCAGATAATACGGGCGACGACGTGTATGCCACGGGCAAGAACTCGAGTCGTTTGGAAGTATCTCCGTGTACGAATGGTCTTAAAGTTCAAAGTTAAAGAGTTATTTATTTTGATATAATAATTAGTCATTTAATTGCTATTGTCTAACATTAAAAAAACCGTTCAAAACTTGACTGATTTGTTTACTATATTTAGAAGTTCTAAGATCTTTTGTATTTTTTTTAAATAAAAGTAAGTACAGCGTACGTTGAAGAACTTTTAGGTACATAACAACGAACCAAAAAGCTCCAAAAATAAACAAAATTACTCATAAAATTAATGTCTTGTATTTCAGTTTGCATTTTGTCAAAAACTAGCTTTAATTAACTCTTACAATTTTAACAATAAAAACGACTAATTTAAAAGTATAGAGCTTTTCTAACCTTATTTATGTTTTTCAGTTTCGGTTTCGGCTGAAAACCTAGTTTCGGTTGGTCACTAGCAACAAGCACTTAAGTTATTTTAAGTCAGTTTTCAAGTAAAAAAATCACTTAGTTACTTCTATCACGTACGTCTTTCCAATGAAATGAGGTTTCTATATATGTTTTAGCACGTGGTAGAATCACTGGCTTTAAGAGTTATAAGTTATAAATAACATCTCAGATTGAGGAGTTTTATGAAAACTCGAGCAATTTCTTCAATTTATTTGTTAAAGTTTATTTTTATTGGGAAAGAATGATTCATTCTGGAAGTATTCATCTTTCATCAAAGTTACAGATGAAAGTTATGGACTACCTTTAACCTAATTTTACCAAACCTTTAGATCTATAATTAACCCAATCATTGACACGTTACTGATTACCACTTTGGCTGCGGGCAAGTGACATTTGGAACTGTGACCGGGGAATCACGTACTCACGGTCCAGTGACATTTTCGCCTAAACTTTGTAGTGGACACTGGGCAGTGTACGTCAGGAATAAATTTTGCAGAATTTAGTTCCCATAAGGAACTTGAGCACTTCATTGATTAACATTTGGATGGTTTTTCGTATATTTGGATTTTTTTATGTGAATACCGCACAAGAGTCCCAACTACTCTTAACCGTCTGGAGCCAGTGAGACTATCTTCAACTGGGGTATTATGTGAGGCCGAATAGAGTAGGCAGGAGGAGGAGATGGTGTAGAGGAAGGCGGGGAAGTACCTGGCCAGATATGATCACCAAACACGGCTTAAGTCATTACAAAACACCAGGGCAATACTGAGAGTATCTTTCACTCTGGAACTTACCGCAAACATACTATTTATTATTTTTAATGAATGAATTTTCAAAAAACACAAATTAATCAAATAAAATTTACTTAAGCACGCCGGACGGGATTCGACCTCACGAAACCTTATACCCCAACAAAAAAGGCACATAAATAACCCCAAGGGCTTCATGGTTCCATGTTAAAAAAGAAAAATGTGCTGAAAATACTTAAATTTACCTGGATCCTAGTAATTTTGTGCAAGTTTCATGACTATGCTATTCTTATTTTCTTCATCGCATCGTTGACATTTTTTAAAGGAAATATTATCTTCGTCTCTTTTTTTTATTTTTTTTATGTTTATTTAAGGTATTTTCCAAAAAATAAATTTAAAACAGACCGTCTCACTACTTACAATATAAATACTTAGGTATTTTTGTTTGTATCCTTACAAGAGGAGATTATAATACATTATGAAGCTTCGCTGATGTTATATTTGCTTATCACAATTCCCTGTAATTCTCCGAATATAAAGTGGATTTTCAAGACAAAATCACATAGAGAAAATCATATTCAGATTCTTATCGTCCGGACGTGATCGCTCTTCACGCTTATTTAGATAATAAGATTAAATCTGTCTATATTTACGTGATATTATTTCTAGAGGCAGATCTCGGTGGTCCTTTATATCATCCCAAATATCATCATTCAGATTTACTTTAATTTACAGTCTGTTTCCCTGGAATTCATATTAGTAGCAGACAGTGGTGAAACGATTAAAGTTATTTGGTTCGTACTACAGGGTGTCCATAAACTTGTAGTATGTGTAGGAAACTTGCGATTGTATAGCACTTAATCCAGGTGCAGATTTACGGTGCAGGACGCTTGTTTCACTGCATATTTTGTTGGAATCCTTGAGATCCCCGGGTGGCCAAGGTTAAGATAGAAACACACTGCGTCGACATATGCGATATACGCATTACTACGCTCCCAGGTCAACGTGTGTGACCACGTGGCAAGTGGTCTCTAGTTTATAAGTACGCGGTGCGTAGGTGCGTCAGTTGGTTGGACTTTTTTTGGTCATGTCGATGTTGATGCATTGATAATACCACTCATAGATGTGAAATCAACTCGTTGGAGGCGTTTAAAATATTTTTAATTACATACATATATTTATCGTAATCAGGTTTTTATGTTTTAAATATGTAAAAGGTTTTTTTTTAACTTATAGATATGGATACTTTTTTTGTATGGATGCATTCTTCTTCATTCGATTGACACTAAAACAGTTATAATCTGCCTGAAACATTTAAAGTTACAGGCTTTCAAAGCTATCCGGGTAAAAAAGCCGACGTATTATAAGAAAAATAAAAATATCATTTGCTAACTTAACTATACGGGTTATTTGAGAATAATGATAATTCGTTAAACATAGGTATGGTAATGAGTGATAATTTTCGCTAGTGTGACCTCAAAAGTGAATCAACTATTAGGTGTTTGGTAACAAAACTTGGTAATAAGTAGATTATGTTTAATCAATTTTGACACTATAATATAAATAGTTATTATCTTATTGTTGTGTTATGTAAACGACCAACTGACCGCGTTAAAACAAGATTCAGTTACGTCTAAAGATATTCGTTAATATTTTACACAAAACATTTTAACAGTTTTGTAGAAACGGAAAGGAATAAGTAAGAATTTAATAACTAATGCTTATCTAAAAAATATAGAAATATATTCCTAATTGTACTGATAAATCTAAAGAAACAAAAAATAACCGTACAATGTCACTAAGCTTTGACCCTTAAGCAACTTAATAAATATCACGGTTATCACTATTAAATCTTATTAAAAGAAAGTTCAATTCAGTGATTACACGGAGAAAGGGTTTTATTTCTATAGCTATAATACATAAAATTCAAAAAAATAAATAGATAGTTTATGCATTGCTTACGTAGCGTACGTCAACTCAGAGTATTTCTACTTTTATGATGGTAAGGGCAACGCTGTATATTAGGGTGGTTACAAGGTATAAGGTGAAAAAATATTTTCGTTCTAATACCGGCCTGACCCCCCTTAAATTTGCCATTTGTCTAGAAAATAAGTTTTGGAAAGTTTTAGCTCAATTGGATAATGTTAACCCGTGCCTCATCGAGATTAAATATGAAAAAACGATTTTTTGAAAAAAAAAAATAATAATTTTATCATTTTTGATCAAATTTTGTTTCCTATGAACATTATACATTATTTAACAATATTATAAACAACATCATATTTAATAAAATAATATAATATATAATAAAACATAAAACAAACATTTTTTTCAACCTTCCTTTGAAGGTTGAAAAAAGGAAGTTGTAATTTTTTGGGAGAATGCTAAGATACCACCCAAACACTTTCAAGATTGTGTTATAAAGCTTGAAAAACTGTACGAAGACTTGAGAAAACTACAAAAAAATGCTAACAGATCTAAAAGCACATCTCAAAATAAAAAAGTAGAAGCTTTCAAGTCAGCCCTTGATGACCTTTTTGATATTGCTCATCAGGATGCATTAAAAAACACTGTTGAAGAAGACAAGCAGTTTTTGTTACTCCAGAGAAAAAAATGACGTCCTGGCTGCATGGGAGGCGTTGACATGAATTTAGTAAAAGCACAACAACAAAGAGAAAAAAGACATGCAGCTGAGATGGCGAGATGGGAAAAATCACAAAAAAAGTAGGTTAATAGAGTTTTTCTCTCTTTTTCCACGTTTTCCCTATCCTTTTTCTCTTGAGATTATTCGACTTGATGCCTATTCCGTGAGTGCTTTGCTGCTTGTTACCGCTTAATGGGTTTTCCTTTTTTTTAGAAGATGTAAATTTAATTGCACAACTAGAATCTTCAACAAGCAGCACATCAGAAGAAGAGGAACAAGAAGAGATGGAGGTGAATTTTCCCGACACAGAGGAAGCAAAAATAAAGAAAAAGAAGTACGCTAGAGGAAGTGTAGAGGTTATTACCGAAAAATTGGCTTTATTGTTAGTTAGATGTAGTATTTCGGATATAGACGCAGTTCGAAAAATATCAGCTACTGCAGAGGCGTTAGGTTTTGACTCACAGAATTTAATTGTATGTAGAAGTGTAATACGACTTCACAGACAGCTATTCCGAAAACAAAGGACTGAGCTTATCAAACATAGATTCAAAAATTCCGATTTAGAAGGAACTGCTGTGCACTGGGACGGAAAACTACTTCCAGATATTTTGAGTAAAGAAAATGTAGAAAGGGTAGCGGTTTTGATTAGTTGTGGGGATGAAGAACAGTTGATAGGAGTTTCTCAGCTTGAAAATGGTACGGGAATTACTCAGGCAAAAGCTGTATTTTCAGCAGTTGAAGAGTGGGGGGCAGTTGAGAAAATCCAGGCAATGTGTTTTGATACCGCTGCGGTAAATACTGGTCGCTTCAACGGAACCTGCGTTTTGTTGGAGCAATTATTAGAGAAAAATCTTCTTTATTTAGCATGACGCCACCATATTTTAGAAATTATTCTCAAATCAGTTTTTGATTTAAAAATGGGCACAACTACTGGACCCCACTCAAATATTTTTAAAAACTTTCAGACTGGGTGGTCGAAGCTAGACAAGACAAAATACAAAACTGCTATTGAAGATAAAAATATTAGGCATAAAATAGGGAATTCAGATGAAATATCATTTTTTCTTACAGAAAAATTAAAAAACCAACAGCCAAGGGATGATTACAAAGAATTAATTCAACTTTCGTTAGTTGTGTTAGGACGTACTCCCCCAAAAGATACTTTTTTCAAAGTTCCTGGTGCCATTCATCACGCTAGATGGATGGCAAAGGCCATTTATTGTATCAAAATATATCTTTTCAGGGATCAATTTACATTAACAAATTTAGAAAAAAAACCTATCACTGACATTTTTTTATTTCTAATAAAAATTTATGTAAGAGCGTGGTTTAATACCCCCAAACCCAGTTTGGCCCCCAACCAAGACCTACAATTTTTAAAATCTCTTGTAAAATATAGAGAAATCGATAAAAAAAACTTGCAGACATGGCACTGTCTAAAATGATAAACATCTGTGGTACTTCAATTCTGAGCAAGTCGCATTTTCTTTCTTCGATGAAAATTTAGAAAAAAGTGTCAAAACAAGCATGGCTGTAAAAATTCTACAATTAATTCCAATTGAAGAACAAACATGTGATAGGTATGTGAATGCAAAACTCAGTTTCCAAAGATATCGATTTTTTTGTTTCTCATCAAACTCTAAACTTTTTCAAAAGATTTGAAATTGATACAGAATTTTTAAATACGGATCCTGATATATGGTGTAAAAATGCACATTATTTAAAAGCAAAAAAAAATAGTGAACGGTTTTAAGGTTGTCAATGACACAGCTGAAAGAGGGGTAAAATTAATCCAAGACTTCAATTTCTGTTTGACAAAAGACGAAGAACAAGTTGTATCGGAATGTCGAAAATATTTTCCTGACTCTTCAAAAGCCACGTTATCTAAGCCATTACCACCTTAATCTGATAATTAATTGTAAATGTAAATTATAATAATAATTACTTCTTCCTTTCATAATGCTTTCTTTTGTATATTTTAAATAACAAAACTTTGAACATTACTTCTTCTTGTTTTTTATACCTTTTTGCATTTCTTTTCTCGTAAATCCATAATTTTCACTTTGAATTGTGCTGTATTTACTTTGAAAACAGTTTTAGCTACCCTTTTTTATGTACCAATTGAGAAAATAAATAAAGCAAAATCTGCACAGCACATGTAATTAAATCTTGCAATATTGTTAGGAATTTTATTTAAAAAAAAAAAATTATAGAAAGTTAAACTTTAACCTTGATGAGGCACGGGTTAACCTTATCCAATTAAGCTGAAACTTCACCAATCTCATTTTTTAGCCAATTGGCAGCTTTTAGGGGGGTCAGCACAGAAAAATTTTAACATTGATTTTTTGTAACCACCCTACTGTATATGTTGTCTCCGTTTACATGTTTCGCGGTGTCATGAACAGTGTCTCTTGGCCACTGTATCTAAATAAATATCTCACAAGAACAAAATTCAGCAATTTTCAATCAGTATATTGACATTTTTTGTTTTATATGACTACCGCACATATAAAAGAAGAAGAAAATGCTCCTAGCCACCTGGAGCCAGTGAGACTATGGCATCCCCATTTGGGGTATCTTTTTAGTCTGAACGTAGTGTGGAGAGGAAGGAAATTCAAAAGAGGAAGGAAATAAATTAATATTCAGATACGGTTACCAAACGCAGCTAAAGCAACATTCAGTTCAAAATGATAGTCTTACACCAGGGTCATAATGTATGTATGATCCTGGTGAATATATTTCACTCCGGAACGTGCCGCAAATATACATTATATTATTCTTAATTATTAATTTGTGAAATAACCCAAATCAATAGTATAAAATTTAAAATAAACCCGCGACCTCCGGATCGCTAGTCGAAAACTTTACTCCTCGACCATGGTGACATGACAGAAAATGTTCTTAAGAGGTGTTATTTTGAAATTCAATAGTAAAAGATCAATGGTTTCGTTGCGTGTGTGGCACGTAGCGCCGTCTTGTTGAAAGTAAACTTTGTCCAGATCAATACCATCCGATTCCAGGCATAAAAATCATTGATCATCTCTCGATAGTGCAATCCATTCACCGTAACTGTTGCTCCAGTTAAACCGTACCAAACAGTCACACGTTGAGGATAGAGAGGCTTTTCAACAATAACTCTTGGGTTTTCCGAGCCCCAGATGCGACAATTTTGCTTGTTGACTAAGCCACCGAGGTGGAAATGGGCCTCATCACTCAAGATGATTTGCATTTGATTCACTCAAGTAAATTTTGATAATTTCAATGCGTTGTTGAAGCGTGTATCGTTCCATTTTTATTAATGGCGTAGTTTCTACTTGTCAAGTGTCAAAAAATGACAGCTTCAAAAGCAACATCTACCGAAATAGCGGGCTATTCAAAATAACACCTCTTATTGGAAAACCCTGTATTTACTGTGTCTTTACAACTTGTTTAAAAAAACTAAAACAATTTAAGAACCAGAATCCCGGTCTCCTCTTATTTAATTAGGTTTAGGACATTTTAACCGGGATGAAAAGATCACCACGGCTAAATTTTGATAAAATGTAAATGATAAAAATCTACCACTAAAAAACTTGTAAACACTGTAAAATATAACAAATCTGTTTTTATTAAAATATTGTTGACTGAGGATTGTACATTCCTCCCCAGGGACTGAGGTTACCGACGCTTAAACCTAAGCAATATTTGAATTGGATAGTACCGACATTACTAAGATTTAACACTTCGTGCATGTATAGTTTTTATGTTATATAATACACATCAAATACCAGTAACCCTGTTAAGGGAACCATGATCCTCCATATAATATAACGTATGTAAGACAACAGGCAACTGGTAACAAACTTCACGAAATGTTATCTATGGTTTCAGATTTCCAAATTATGTGTTGCTCCTCCTACATGCCATAATATCCCATACGCCACGCGAACCCAGGGTAGCCGGGAAGGGTAGTTAGTTGTGTACTAGGGGAGGATACATGTTATTATTAAGGGCTGAAGGTCCGAAGGCTGCGGGTTTTGTATTGAATGTAATTCTATACTTTTACAATAATGAGAGAAATATTATTTTGGGATAACGATTTTAGCAATATACCAGTAAATCTACGTTTTAAAACATTAAAAATCTGGAACGGTAAGCTCTTTCGCTTTGAAATATGAGTAGATTTTGTCTAAACTATTTTCAGATTTTTTGTAGAGCTTACAATATCCATTCCATCATACATGAGCTTTGATATGTTTTGATTTGATTCATAATAAATGGTCGAAAAATAAGATGTAAAATAACAATAAAAATAAAGCATTAAAACTTAATTCTTTCAAGAATGAATTAAGTTTACATAATACACCTGCCGAAAAGCGTTCTTTATAAATTATTTTAATTAGCTTCATCTGCATACATGTCTATATAAATCTTCAATAATATTCGAAAAAACACTTCGCGAACACATAATAAATGCAACTATACATAAAAACGTTAAACCTAAATCAAAACATAGAAAAATTAAGCCCTGGATCACCCATGGAATAGTTACCTCAATTTGGAATAAAGAAAAATTATTTTATCAAACCCGAAAACAACCTAATGACTTAACTTTATTAGAATTATATAAAAAATACAGAAACAATCTTACAAATTTAATTAAAAAAACAAAAGAAAATTACTTCAAGGTAAAAATTGAAGATAGTGGTAAAGATAACAAAAAAGTCTGGGCTACAATTAATAACATTATCGGCAACGGTAATAAAAATAAACAAATAAATAAAATAACTTATGACAACGAAACAATAGACTCAATAAAAGAACCAACTAAAATTGCAAATATTTTCAACAACTACTTCGCTAAAGTCGGAGAGAAACTTGCCAAAAAAATCGACTCGTTCCAACCTAAAAATACTACCAATACATCCACACAAACTTGCCAAAATATTTTCGAAAAATTTGAAAAATGCACTCAAATAGAAATAGAAAAAATTATAATGAACCTACGATTGTCCGCGAGCCCTGGTTTTGATAATATCACAGTAAATATATTAAAACAAATGAGACAATTAATATCCAAACCAATTGCACATATCATTAATAACAGCATACAGCAAGGAATTTACCCAAAAATATATAAAAATACAATAATAACCCCGATCTTCAAATCAGGAATTACATCTGACGTCTCGAACTACCGTCCCATATCTATTGTATCTAACGTAGCAAAAATATTTGAAAAAGTCGTAAAGTCACAATTAACTAAACATATCACTTCAAATAAAATCATTAATGATAACCAATTCGGCTTCAGAGAAAATTTAGGTACGCAAGATGCAATCGCAAAAATAACCTCTATAATATATAATGCTCTTGACTCGGGAAATAAATGTTTAAGTATATTCATCGATCTAAGAAAAGCCTTTGACAGTATAAGCCACAAGAAGCTAATAAAAAAATTAGAAAATATTGGAATTCAAGGAACAGTTAAAGAATGGTTTAAAAGTTATCTTCATAAAAGACACCAACACGTAAAAATTAACAATATATTGAGTGAACCCACCTATTCCGAATTTGGAATTCCTCAAGGGACAGTTCTAGGCCCAATATTGTTTATCATTTACGTGAATGAAATGCTTACAGTACCAAAAAATGGAAAAATCATATCTTTCGCCGACGACACAGTTTTAATCATAGACAAAAAAACTTGGGAAGAAGCCTATCAAACTGCGAACGTAGAAATAAACAACTTAAAACAATGGTTGGATGACAACTACCTCTCCTTAAACTCTGACAAAACCTATTTCATGACTTTCACATTATCAGACAAAATGCACCCAACAATAAATTCCAATATAACTATCCATAACTCTTGTAATAATTATACTGACAACTGCAATTCACCTAAATGCTCAAAAATCTCCAAAAAAAGTAATATTAAATATTTAGGCATAATTATAGACCAACATATTAAATGGACTGAACATATTGCGCAAACTGTAAATAGAATACGTAAACTTTATTACGTATTCCTCAAACTAAGAAATATATTACATAAATCTTTGCTACTAAAGGTTTACTATGCATTAGCCCAATCAGTTCTGCAATACGGAATAATAGGATGGGGAGGAGCATATAAAACCAACTTAACCCCACTTGAAATAGTACATAGAAGACTCATCAAAATAATTCTAAAGAAACAATTAGACTATTCAACCCAAAAATTATTCGATGAATTCAAAGTATTACCAATAAATAAAATTTATCAAAAAAACGCATTACTACAAATCCATAAAGACAAACTAACAATAAAATCATTTAGCACCAGACCGAGAACCTTAGGACAAATAATAATCCCTAAACTTAATACTACAACAGCCCAACATCATTACACATACTCAGCAATAAAATACTTTAACGAACTCCCTATAGAAATACAATCCGAGAGGAATTATGAAATTTTTAAGCGAAAACTCAAAAAACATTTTACCATTAAATAATTTTTAAGAATGTCTTGCGATGTGCCATCCTAAATTTCCATTATGTACAAAACAAATGCCATCTTATAATTTTCATTATGTATAAAAATAATTTTTCATTATGAACAAAAAAAAAAAATTGCAACTTATATTTTCATTATATATAAAAAAGTAGTCCTTCATGCATCCAAATAGTAACAACTGATAAGTATGTATAGTACTGTCAATTGATAGTGCTCCCTCCCTAAACACGAGAATTTCTCAATTAGGGAGGTATTGTAAAAAAAAAAAAAAATAAAAAAAAATAAAAAATAAAAATATATATATATATATATATTTATATATATATATATATATATATATTTATTTATTTGGGAAAATCAACAGATTATTTACATATATAAGAATAAACTAAATAATAAAGATAAAATCCAATAACAGATTTTCACTTAAAATTAAAATAATAATAAAGAATATTAAAAAAAAACTAAGGGTTCTGTACCCGTGGCCTGAGAAATTTACAAAAAATACAATATTGTAAATAATAAATATAAAATAATAGAAGATGTAAGAACACAAATAAATAAAAATTTAAAGTTAACTGATATATTAATAACCAGTTAAATTTCAAAAATTTAAAGTTAACTGGTATACTAATAACCAGCTAAAATTCAAAACATAATGTATTGTAAAATTTCATCACAGCAGCAATCAATAAAAGCACTAATAACAATATAATAAATGTATACCTACAACTAAATTGAACACATGAGTATAAATTGGAAGGTAAGTAACTGGAAAGGATTCAAAGCAACAACATGATAACTTCCAGTAGAATATTTAAAATTATTTAATGTTAGTTATTACATATCTTTTAAAGGTTCTTAAATTACATGTGAATATGTCCATATCATTAAAATTCTTATTAAATATACTACAGGCTCTGAATATAAACGCATTTTGTATGATATTAGTAAAACATTTATGGAGATGAAAAAGTGATTTTTCTCTAGTTCTAACGGGACTCTAAAATTAATTTCAGACAGAAGGGGAGAACAATCAATAAAGCCATTGATAATTTTATGGAGATATATTATATCTGCGGAGTCTCTTCTAGTTTTTAATGGCTTTTTTTAGTTTTTTTTTGTTTTTGTTTTTAATTTTTAATTTTTTTCTTCTAGTTTTTAATGTCCATAAAGGTCCATCGAGCTGTTTACGTCAAGGTTTGAATTTAATTTGAAATTTAAATGATGGACAAATTTTCTTTGGATGGCTTCAATGCGATTTATGTAAATATTATATTGAGGATTCCATATGGGAGAAGCGAATTCAAGATGACGGCGAACATAAGAAAAATACAATATTTTAAGTGTTATGATATTATTAAATTCTTTTCCAATACGGAATAAGAATCCTAGCATTCTAAGGGCTTTCTTAACAATCATATCAATATGAGCCTCAAATGTAAGTTTACTGTCAAGTATAACACCTAGATCACGAATTTGTGTAACTTTTTTGAGTAGTTGGCCAGCTATATGATAATTATGGTCAAATTTAATTTTATTTCTAGTGAAGGTAATTACATAACATTTAGAAGTGTTCATGTTGAGACGATTAAGGATACAAAAATCATTAAGCCTATACAGATCTTCTTGTAGTTTAAATCAGTCAATTATAGAATTAATAGGCAGGAATATTTTCATATCATCAGCGAAAAGTAGAACATTTGCATAATTAAAGCGTTTTATAATGTCATTAATGAAAATTGTAAACAGTAACGGTCCCAGGTGAGATCCTTGGGGCACACCTGAGGGTATATTTACAATCTCAGAGATGAAGCCATTTATTGTTACTCCCTGAGTGCGCCCATTAAGATAGGAGACTAACCATCTATATAAATCCCCATGAATTCCCAAAGCTAGTAATTTGGACAAAAAAAGACTGTGGTCAATTTTATCAAACGCTTTTGAGAAGTCTGTATAGATTACGTCAACTTGGATTTGATCATCCATTGATTTAATAATATTTTCAATGAAAATGGCAAGATTAGATACAACCGATCTTTTTTTCATAAAGCCATAGCAGTTATATAGTTGTTCATGAACATTTTTTTCAAAAATTTTACTAAAGATTGGTAATTTAGATATCGGTCGATAGTTCTGGACATCGTTTTTAGCCCCAGACTTAAAAACTGGTGTGATGAGAGCACTCTTCCAACGATCAGGAAAGATACCTTCTTTCAATGAGGATTGAAAGAGCAATAATAGGAGCTTCGAGATTACCTTGCTACACATTTTGATAAAGAAAGCCGGAATTTTATCACTACCCGTATCCAGTGAGCTAGAAATAGTATCGATTATTTTTTCTATTTTTTGTTTTGAAACTGATACCGAGGAGATATTAACTTGATTGTCAAAATGATAGTTGGTAGAGTGTACATCGGAAATAGTGTTGTAATTAAATTATTAATGTAATTCATCTGAACTTTCAACCTCCGACCAAAATATCATATTATATTAATAGCACTGAAATATTTTCGCTTTGAAATTGTCATTTCATTGAATAAAGTCAAATGTTTACAGACGGAAATTAATCGGTTATGGATTTGATTGAATTCGCGGTTTGATGAACCGTCATGTCGTGAGCACTATACAGGAAGGGTTAATTGATTTCCATTTCGAATTTTGATAAATTACTTTATGTAACCATTTATCTAAATAATATGATGGCGGTTTTGGTATTAATGCTAATTGTACACGAGCGCTTTACTCCCAAAATACATGTGGGCTTTCGCTGTTTCGGATATTCATTCACTGCGAAGGGGAGTGTACGGTGAGCGATATAGTGAAACAGACCAAGCCCACATATATTATGAGAGCATGGGCTAGTGTGCGACTAGCATAAATGTGAAGGTACTTAATGTACTCGTAGATAATATTTCGTGTTTAAAATTTTCCTGTAAATTTATTAAGCTGTCTCATTTCAATAGTTTTTTATGTATCTTTTAATTTCACTTGTTTACAAAACACTAGTTTAGTGTTTTAATTGATTAATTCGGTATTTGTAAAAAGCATTAACTTTGTGGATTGCCATAATTTGCAATTGAAACACAAGCCTTTGTTTTTGACCACTTTATTTTAATTACACTTGACCGATTTCAGAAGTACCATTCCTTCACCGTGATGTTCAAAAACAAATGTATATGTTTCTATTGTAGATTAAAGCTGCTGCCACACGCAAAGCTCACATCAAAAGTTAATGTACAGCGCATCATCTTTTCTACCGACACACGACGCTATCCAATATTTCTTCCTATGGTAGGAGAGGGGGTCAGTTGAATTCGAGAGCGGCCGAGGAACATAATTTCATCTGTCAAAGTGACAACTTTACTTACTGACAGCTTGAGCACGTTTTCGAAATGGATGATACTTGTCGCCTATTGCTGGATCTGTTGGACAGCTCATCCTCAGATGATGATGCCGCCAACTATATAATTATAAATGCTATTTATAAACTTTTTAGATTTTAAACAATCTGCGCGTAAATAGCGCATTTTCATATAACCTGACATAACCTCTCCGTCGAATCAGGAAATTCGCAGTTCGCACGCCGATCGACGAAAGCGACATATAATGAATTATTGTAAAATAAGCTCACGTCGATTTCCAAAAATGTCGAAGGCAAAGGCGGCAAGGACCAACACCAGGGCAGGGAACGAGAAGAGAGCACGAGAGCTGACGAGAGCAAACCAGATTACTCAGGAAAACAATCAACAAACGAACAAACTAGAAGCTTCTCTATGTAGGTATCGGGCCGTCCAACTTTATCAAAAAACCGAATGATATTACCAAATAAACATACTGAATTAAAAATATGATTAATTTTGAAAGGGCGAAAATTTGTTTACTTCAAATTCAAATATTGATTATATTTATATTTTAAATATATGTTAAGTATGTTTGCCAAATAAAGTTTTTTTTTTATGTTTCTAAATTTACTAGCACACATGACGATATGAGCTAACATAATAAATAAGAAATGCATTATTAGGCTGCTTATGTCATGGCTGTCAAAGGGAACACGGAACTTAGTTGGTAGCTCCGTAATTAAAATGACCCCCTCTCCTTTTTACGGCGGAGAGGGGGACGCATAACTTTTCAAATATCGCGTCGGGAGCGGTTACGTAAAATAAATTCGGTTAGCGAAGTTCAGAACCACACTTATAGCGCGTTATCTTTTTACGTGTGTCGGGTCTGTATGGGATTGTATGGCGAGCGCTATTGTGCTTTATATTATCTGTTGATGTGAGCTTTGCGTGTGGCAGCACCATAATTCGGTGATCACTTTGCGTTTATTTTGCAATCAATCAATTAGGTTAGTACCTACACGGAGAAAAATGGGCATTGCTAATTTATTATTACTTTTAATTAATAATAATCTACATGTTTCAAAGTCAATGACTTCTTGGTCTGGATGGAGATTATTATTAATAAAAAGTGGTGTGTACAAATTATTTAAAAAAAATGGTAATCGGGTTAAATACGGGATTTGAGGCCGTTTCCTGATAAAATTTATAAAATATATCCCTCCCACTGTGACGCGGTCGAGAGACCAGTTGGAAAGGTCAAAGGGTCTCCCCAAACCAGCCTCTCCCAATCTGGCAAGCCACGCAGTTAGTAGGTAGGCGCATCCTGAACACACCTCACCCAATGAACCCGAGCAGCCCTACTAAATCACCAAACGTAGCCAACCACTCGGGGTGACCAACCAGCAGAGGTGCTATCCAATAAATGGTTCCCAGAGCGGCGGTTCCCAAACCCGCCTCCGAAATCGAAAAACTTCTTTCTTATTTACCGAATTAATTTGTTTTAGGTTGTAAAAAGATTTTTTATTTTCATAGTGTAGTTAGGTCATGTGTCAACTCTTCAGTGTCAGATCGCCATTTATAATCGAAACGCATGTACTATTTTATGAATTAATAAATAAATGGCTTTAGCTACACTTGGTGACCATATCTGAATATATATTATCTTCCCGATCTCCTTCCGTATCTGGTGTGGTACTCTCATAAAAAAGTCCGTTATTCACAACCTTCCTTTTCCTCATCTCCATCTCTTCTTCCTCTCCACTTCCTTGGTCTCAAAACATACCTACCCATTTTGGGGATTCAATAATCCCACTTGCTCCGAATATTTGGGAGCATTTTCAAAGTTACTTGTTCAATTAGTGTTTGTTTAAGGCTACACAAGACTCCGACAACAGGGGTTACCCCAAAGATATTAGAAGAACGAGATGTGCTATGCGCAGTTCGTACTGAGTGGAATTGTTTTGCCCAGTGTCGCCGGTTTTGTTCACCAATACTACTGCACACCTTCGCTTACGCTAAGGCATCGCTAAGGTATCCGCACTAATACATAGAACAGATTTCTGTGCGTACACGTCCCGATACCGTTCAAAGTACCCTAATTAGGTAGTACTCCGGCTACGGTCCGGCGGCCAACATAGCATATCTCGTTCTTCTAATATCTTTGGGTTACCCCGAGGCTCACATTTTAATTATTTTCCTGGAATTCGTAATGATAAAATATATTTTATAAAAAAATAATTTACTTTGCACTTGAGTACTTTGTACTACAATATGGAATCATAGCTTGGGGTGTGCATATAAATCATCCCTTCTCCCACTAGAAACAATTCAAAAAATTCTTATAAAAATTATCCTAAAAAAAAACGTATTACTACCCAACAATAAATGTATTCCGAGAATTCGCTGTTCCCCCACTTACAAAAATTTACGACAAAATTGCACTACTTCAGCTACACAAAGATATTTTTAATGAAAATAATACCCCACTGCTAAATATTAGCATAAGGAATACTTCTGTTGGTGGACTGTACCACACGTACGAACCACAACAGCACAGAATCACTATGTATACAAAGGCGAACAGAAAAAAATACGACAAATATAAAAAAAAATTAAATAATGTTTTTGTAGTACCACCATATAATTTTAACTTCCTTCTAGATATATTCTTGACTGTTTTGTTATTCCTAATGTTTTATGTTTTATGTACATCCCATATACATTTCTTGTTTTAATTACGAGTACCTTTATAATCTTAAAAAATATTATCTCTAATATGTTAAATTCTTAAGTTATTAATAAGTTGTCCTCTCCTAACCACAAGCGTCAGCTTTTGTAGGAGAGTGTATAAAATATGCTTTAATATGTTATATTTTGTAAAAAAATAAAAAAAAACGATAAAAAATATTTTTTTAGAGCGATCCTTACGGATGTATGAAAGTTATTTATATTCAAGATTTAAAAAAAAAACAGTACCTTTACCATTAAAATATTTTATTTAATACGGTTTGAAAATTTTATAAAACGTTTTTAACTATAATTTTATATTTCTAGACATTATAAATGCATTTTTGGGGATCAATGGTGAGGCACGAAATGAAAGAAGGTTGTGAAGGTCACATGTGTTTATTGGTGAGTCAGTAGCCGTGACAAGGAGATGATGAAGGACAGATGTTGTAGACTCCGGTTGCTGGCTGATGATGTGCTGGTCAAGCGCGGGTCAGTGAGTCGACGCCGGGCGCTGATGACCGGGACTCGATATAGGTCAGGCACTGGCGAAGAACGTAGGTCTTCAGGCACTCCAGTGCTGACGAGAAGGCCGAAGGTGCGGCAGACCTTGTGGGCAGTTGAACGGGAACGGCGTGACCAGTGAGGATGCAGCGTGTCCTCGTGGTGGTCATGATGGCGTGGAAGAAGCGCTGGTCAGAGACACTGGAACCAGGGCGCTTGTAATCCGATGTAGCGCTGGCCATGGACACGGCCGAGGCGCTAAGATGATGTCCCGATGGAGTCCATAATGATAGGGGCGAAGCCGGGTACGTGTTGTCCACCGCGCTAGTAAGAAGAGCGCGAGTGATCACTCGTTGATCCTTCCTTGTATGCTGACGGCTGAACGGTAACTGATGACTGACTGACTGACTCGCTGCGTCGGGCTTATTTATACTTGACGGCCGACGGTAGCAGTGGGTAGATAGATGGCAACTAAATTGAAGACACTCGCTCGATCTGGATCATTCGCGAACTTTCGACGGCTTGGCAATTATGCCTAGGCGGCAGACTCGTTCCTTCTGGCGAGTTCTCGTAATGTGTAAGACTGATAGCGTCATAGTATTGTCGCGAGTAGATAGAGTACGTAGATTACTTTGTTTACGATTTAACGAGCAAGTAGCAAGTAGGTACCTAAGTAGCAAGTAGCAGTTTATTATTAATTATTTAATCTGGATAATTCGACGCCACAGACACCCCCTTCCCAGCAGCTTGGCTGAGGGCTGCGATAGAAGAAATAGCTCGGAAACGAACGTCTTTTAAATTGTGACACTTCAAAAAAAAAAAATTTTGCAAAACACATGTTCACAACACAGGCTAAAGATTCACTCAGATAACCATGGTGGCACTATTATCCGCGCTTGTGCGGAGATGGTCTGGTGCGTGATGCTCCGTGATGCCTTAACTGATCACCCATTTTGAGACGGGGCTGCAGAATCATGTCGGGCTGCAGATCACGTCGGGGTCACCACTTTGGGGATCGATGGTGAGGCACGAAATGAAAGAAGGTGTTGAAGGTCACATGTGTTTTATTGGTGAGTCAGTGGCCGTGACAAGGAGATGATGAAGGACAGATGTTGTAGACTCCGGTTGCTGGCTGATGATGTGCTGGTCAAGCGCGGGTCAGTGAGTCGACGCCGGGCGCTGATGACCGGGACTCGATGTAGGTCAGGCACTGGCGAAGAACGTAGGTCTTCAGGCACTCCAGTGCTGACGAGAAGGCCGAAGGTGCGGCAGACCTTGTGGGCAGTTGAACGGGAACGGCGTGACCAGTGAGGATGCTGCGTGTCCTCGTGGTGGTCATGGTTGCGTGGAAGAAGCGCTGGTCAGAGACGCTGGAACCAGGGCGCTTGTAATCCGATGTAGCGCTGGCCATGGACACGGCCGAGGCGCTAAGATGATGTCCCGATGGAGTCCATAATGATAGGGGCGAAGCCGGGTACGTGTTGTCCACCGCGCTAGTAAGAAGAGCGCGAGTGATCACTCGTTGATCCTTCCTTGTAGGCTGACGGCTGAACGGTAACTGAAGACTGACTGACTGACTCGCTGCGTCGGGCTTATTTATACTTGACGGCCGACGGTAGCAGTGGGTAGATAGATGGCAACTAAATTGAAGACACTCGCTCGATCTGGATCATTCGCGAACTTTCGACGGCTTGGCAATTATGCCTAGGCGGCAGACTCGTTCCTTCTGGCGAGTTCTCGTAATGTGTAAGACTGATAGCGTCATAGTATTGTCGCGAGTAGATAGAGTACGTAGATTACTTTGTTTACGATTTAACGAGCAAGTAGCAAGTAGGTACCTAAGTAGCAAGTAGCCGTTTATTATTAATTATTTAATCTGGATAATTCGACGCCACACATTATTAGTAACTTCCCGAGGGATTTCTCTAGAAAATCTTTTAGTAATACGTTCATCGGAAATAATTAAAATAAACCCCACAAAAAGATCGATTTTCTAGGCCTGCTAGGGCAAATTCAACCATAGGTCCGTCCATTACGCCTGGCCGCGCGCCGAATATTATTTTTACACGACTCTATCACTTAAGATTCCTAATTTATTTTAGAGATTTGTTAGGGCAAATACAACCTTGGGTCTGCCCAATACACAGTGCCGAGCGTCGCATATTTTTGTGCACGGCTTCTTCACTTACGTCGTTAAGATTCCGACGTTATTTTAGACTATTGTCTCGTCTTAATGTTTGAGTTTCCTCTCTTACAAAAATTCTTCACATTTCTCATTGCTTGTCTTCAGTCCTTCCAGCCTCTTCTGCGTCAAGATGTCATATTTCATAATTAATATTTGCAGTCATTTAAGAATTTGAACGAGGACAAAGATAAATTTGGCGATATTTCATGAACGTCATTTCTCGGTTATTTATTTAATAAATTTTGGTAGCGAATTTATTTTTAACGGAAAGAATTAATTTAAGAGCGATGACGTGAATGATTCTTTTAATTCTAAAAATAAATTAGTTTCGGGACGAAAATAGACGATTAACTTGCGTTGAAATAATAAATCGTGTTTTAGTTTACATTGAAAGGTGATATAGGCAAATAATCATAACTTCTATATTTGGATGCCCCTTCATTATCTGAGTTTGGCATTTTAGTTTGATCCTATGAAAAGAATTTTCTGTTTATTCAATATTTGATAACTGAGTAATTTATACAAGTATAAGCACCTAAGAAAAACTTAACGTTTAGAAACTTGTGTTCCGTTTTGAATACTAATTGCAAATTTCAAGTTATTTTTTCGTAATCTCGGGAATCATCGGGTAATCTCGCCCCGAGTGCGGAGCACAAATACAAGTTATAAAAGTTTAGAATGCATCCCTTTATCTAGTGGTACTTCTGTGCGAAAACTGTAAAAATAACATTTTAAAGGTATTGAAAGGTCACGATAACGCGTGGTTGTTGAAAGAGCCCAAATTGGTCTGCGAATTTATCCGATTTGAATAAAACATTTGAAATGAGATCGAAATATGGGCTAAAAGTGTTCAAAAATGGTGCAAATACAAATCCAGATTTTCATAACTGAAAAAGAGTTAAAAAAGGTAATTTCAATTCTTTTTTTCAGCAGAAATATTACAAATAATAAATGTAAATAGTCAAAGAATGGGCGACATTTTGAATCTTTTCACAATACTCAGTACTTTACATTATAATTGTTTTCAATTTTTTATAAAAACATAATAATATAAATATGTATTACACTTCAACAAGACTAGATTCAACTATAACAGAATGAGAAAAAAATCAGAAACCAGTTTTTGAATTGCAGATGACATAAAAATAATAATATAGGTTCATAATACATAATTTTCAAGTGAATGTGGAGAATATAAAAATATATCCAATCGATGGATGCTTTGTAACTCTCCAAAATAATAATTTTGTGCTACACAAACATAAAATTTTATTAAAAACATTGATATTTAGTGAATTTGTGTATAAATGCGCGAAGTAGGTGCTTGTATGTAGTAGTTAGTCCCGGAATTATAGTTGATGTGAATCTGTGTATAAATGCGCGAAGTAGGTGCTTGTAAGTAGTAGTTAGTCCTAGAATTATAGTTGAGGTGAATCTGTGTCTAAATGCGCGAAGTAGGTGCTTGAATGTAGTAGTTAGTCCCGGAATTATAGTTGATGTGAATCTGTGTATAAATGCGCGAAGTAGGTGCTTGTAAGTAGTAGTTAGTCCTAGAATTATAGTTGAGGTGAATCTGTGTCTAAATGCGCGAAGTAGGTGCTTGAATGTAGTAGTTAGTCCCGGAATTATAGTTGATGTGAATCTGTGTATAAATGCGCGAAGTAGGTGCTTGTAAGTAGTAGTTAGTCCCAGAATTATAGTTAAGGTGAATCTGTGTATAAATGCGCGAAGTAGGTGCTTGTAAGTAGTAGTTAGTCCCAGAATTATAGTTAAGGTGAATCTGTGTATAAATGCGCGAATTAGGTGCTTGAATGTAGTAGTTAGTCCCGGAATTATAGTTTAGGTGAATCTGTGTATAAATTCACGAAGTAGGTGCTTGTATATAGTAGTTAGTCCCGGAATTATAGTCGAGGTGAATCTGTGTATAAATGCGCGAATTAGGTGCTTGAATGTAGTAGTTAGTCCCGGAATTATAGTTGAGGTGAATCTGTGTATAAATGCGCGAATTAGGTGCTTGAATGTAGTAGTTAGTCCCGGAATTATAGTTGAGGTGAATCTGTGTATAAATGCGCGAATTAGGTGCTTGAATGTAGTAGTTAGTCCCGGAATTATAGTTGAGGTGAATCTGTGTATAAATGCGCGAAGTAGGTGCTTGTATATAGTAGTTAGTCCTGGAATTATAGTTGAGGTGAATTTGTGCATGAAGGCGAGAAGTAGGTGCTTGTATATAGTAGTTAGTCCTGGAATTATAGTTGAGGTGAATTTGTGCATGAAGGCGAGAAGTAGGTGCTTGTATATAGTAGTTAGTCCTGGAATTATAGTTGAGGTGAATTTGTGTATGAAGGCGAGAAGTAGGTGCTTGTATGTAGTAGTTAGTCCCGGAGTTAAAGTTGCACTATAATATATTTGCCTGTTTGCTCGATTAGTTGATGAGATACAGGAGTTCACTGGAATAAATATATTATTATTATTATTACAACAGTTCTAGTTTGTAGTGAATAATTTTAAAGAAGAAACAAAAATCATTTCTTTCTTCCGTATTTTAAGCGTATTTAATAAGAATTTGTAATTGTATAGTTTGAAATTAAAATACTGTAAAAAAATCACGCTACATAATTGTATTCTAATAAGCTCCGTACTAGACCAATAAACGAATTTGTAAAATAAGGGCTAGAATTAATTAAACAATCAATAAGCAATCTTTCATGACCAACTTGCGCCATGGTGCATAATATGGTCGTACGGCATTTAACTATTTTCCAAGCGGAGTAATTAGACCAATTGCCCATATTTATGCAAGTGGGTAAACGTTTCTTGTTGCTCGAATTTCATAAAATATCCAGAGACGAAAGTGTGTAGTTACTAAATTTGCAATTTAAAGTTTTAATGGTTATCGGTCGTAGAAACTAGCAAATGACTGACGCGTTTATCGCTCTGCTGGTTTAAAAGTTTAGCAATTATACGAGTAAACCATTAAAGTTACTCCTGGGACTTTCGTATCCGAATAAGCAAATGATAATACATTAAATATGTAAATTGCTTATTTTAGCATTGTCTCAAACGTGTTGACTATGTAATAAGATATTGATTTCTTTACGCAGATATTGATATATTGTTGTTGCCAATAATTTCGTAATTTTTACAAAAATCCGTCACTACATGTTATTACGTATTTCGACCGATATATTTTCTTCTGCATTCTTGTATCTTTTTATCCTTTGTATTATTCGTGTATTGTCAATTTTATATGTTTTACGTATCTTTTAGCAACATTTTATACGCTTTCTAAGTTTTGAATATAGGTATTCTATAAATGTTGTTGAACACAATACCATTTTAAATTATCTGAATATATAATCCAGTATAGCACTCTCTTAGTATTTCCATATAAAATTGTCGTTGACAAGCTTTCGGATTTCATTATATACATAATACTAGACGCCGGGATTTATTTCAATGCAGAAATTCTGGAACTAACTTCTATATATTATGTACTCCTCAAAGAATATTGATGTAGGGAAATAATTATGCCGAGTCGGGGGACATCTACAATTTATCACTAAAATAAAAAGATTGTTACTGGGGCACTCCAGTTATCTTCAAAATTAAGAAAAAAACTGTATTAACTTACTATTCCTATGTAAGTCCTAACAAAGGGCGCTAATAAATTAATTCAAAAAAATAATTTTATTGTTGTTCTCACGCATATATGAATGATCTCTAAGAAACCCAGAATCTATCTATGTATGTAAAGAAAAGTATTTTTACAATTTATTCTTATAAAATACATAACATTATAATATTCTTACAAAAATTCACAGTTAATGGCATAAGAACAAAATAGTGAAAATATGTTTTTTAGTATTTCTATACCAATGAAGAGAACTAGCTCTTGTGTTAGGTGTAGGAGTAAAAAGTAATATTAAAGAGTGTATGATAGTACAGGATGTGATAATATTATAAAATATAAATATGGTTCGAAATGAAGTTACTGCATTTTGTTAATGATGTTACGCGAGTTCAGTTTTTTAAATATGATTTTACTTTTTTCTTGAATTCTTCGGGAAGAGAATTAAAATATTTTATCCCTTTGTAAATATATTTTTTTGTGCATTGGTTTTGTAGAAAGGAGAGAAATTTGGATGATATTTATATGTTTTAATGATGAATTAAGTTTGAATTGCTTCAATGTATTATCTTTTATTTATTCTTCTTGTTCATACTATGTAAATCTCAGGCAACGCCGGGGACTTCAGCTGAAAATAAATAAATATACTTTTTAAAAGTCGTATTTTGAACAGAACATTATATTCCCTTGCATCGGGTACGTCGTTACAAATCTATCCTACATACTTCATTTTAATATCTAATAAGATTACATCTATTTAGCGTGACTTAGTGGTATTTTATCCCGAGTGCGTTCGACTCTAATCTCGAATCTTACTAACCTATAAATAATATACATTTCCTTAGATGAAATCTTTTCAGGGGTGCTCTTATTACCTAAAATTGCCAACACAATGGAGTTTACATGACAACTTATCTTACACCTTACATGTAATGTTAATTTATTCAAATCGTACACAACATAATAAATATTACACACTGTGTCCGGATACTCATAGTACAAGCGGGAAACTGATGAAACTACATCACATTTGAAGTAGATTTTTTTTATTATTTATTTAAACTTTTGTTTTAGAGTAAATTAACACCGTAGATGGGATTTCTTAAGTGAAATTTAAAAAAAAATCGGTTACTAATATCCAATGTTCAAATCCTTTTAATAATCTAATTGTAAAAATCGAAAAAAAAATATTGCTTGTACTACGAGTTTTCAAACATCGTGTATATATTATTTTAGATAGAGATTTCAAATGATACTAAGTATAAGGCATCCGTATATGTAAATATGAATAAATAAATAATCTTACCGGTAGAAAGAAATGGTTGATTCTCAATAATTCAAATATTGTAACTTTTTTTAACTTTACTGTATTTAATTTTGTGTTTAAAATATATGGTGAAGTTGAAATAGTTATCTTTTGAAACCATTAAATTTATGAATGAATTACCGAGTTCATGTAAGACAATCAAAACTAATCACCAATTTGTAGACCACTGTGAAAGTTTTTGTTTCAATTATTGAATAACTTCTTACAGACTGTCTACTAGCAAGTAAGTAAATAAATACTTGAACATTCATAGATTTCCGAATCTACTTTTAAAATCACGATCGATTTCAAACACTTGACTTTACCTTTTGACTGCTTATTTGCTAGTAGTGCGCCCTTCTGTGGAGTCACGTGGGGTAACCGTGCGCGGCGTTGTTTGCGACAAATTTGTTCATGAGCTTTTTCCTCAATTCTGTAGTGCTTTAGGTCTACAGTCTACATAAATCTGGTTGTGCGTGAGAAATATTTTGACTAGCAAGCCGAAATTCGCGGGTTCAAATCCCAGCGTGGGCAAGTAAATTTAATTTAAATTTTAAATTTTTTTTATTTCATAATTTAGTCATTAAACTATCCCGCAGCCAAGTGGGGGAGTAGATAGTACCCAAAATTACTATCCTCCTTATATTAGCTTAAATACTTGACATATCGTTTTAGTATTTTACTTATTTCTGCGCAAATACATAAGTTACCATTAAAAATTGACTGAATAATTGTGATTTCTATAGTTTAAAAGCTCGTAAGACGGAAAAATGCATGGAGTCGTCGGAAGATCCACTTGGTTACAGAAGTTTTGTTTGGCATCTTGGCCTGTCGAGAGTTAAAATAATAAATAGTATACTTACAGCACGTTTCAGAGTGGAACATACTCCTAGTATCGTCCTGGTGTAAGACCACAGTTCAGAAATGAAAGTTGCTTGAAATGGCTTTAGCCGTGTCCGGTGACCAGATCTGAATAGCCAGGTAGTCCCTCCACCTTCCTCTTCCCCATCTCCTCTCCCTCTACACTACCATCAGCCTCAGAAAATACCCCAACTGGGGATGCCATAGTCTCACTGGCTCCAGACGGTTGGAAGCAATTGAAACTCTTGTGCGGTATTCACATAAAAGAGTGAAAGAAAAATTTTAATCCAATTATTTTACTTATTAATAACTCTAAATGCTATATTTTTGTTTGATATACATTAATAATAGATCTCATTAGCAAACTAAAAAATGAATAAATTATATACATATATTTTTAATACAAAAATTCCCTACATGAAACAAACAAGTAGTGACCTTCACACCCTCACAAAAGAACTGGATGTTTTGGCCCGTTTAGCAAATTTAAAAGCCCCTGCATTTCAATTGAAAGTACAAAGATCTTGAGTCAAGATATCTAGACTACGGTACTTGAAATGATAAATACATTCTCAGTTCTATTATATATTGGCGCGATGACACCTGTCACTTTATATTTCTCAAAATAAATGTAAAGTCTTTACTAAGTCGTTCTACTGACAACAATATAAATAATACTCGCTTTGACATTTTTAAGTGTAGTGTAAATAAATATAAATTGTGTTTATACGCACATTGGTCAACAAAATAAAGGTATTAAAGAAACACACTAACAAATATAGATATAATATGTCTCGACGCCACCTAGTGGGAAATTTAGCACTAACAAAGCCTTTCCTACAAAAATAAAAAGTTGGTTGTTTACAGCTGAAAAAAAATAATAAGCAGTAATTGTTGGTTGAAGTACTAGTACATTTGGAATTATTTGGCGTGTTGGAAATAAGCCGACGTAGCTCAGTGGTCCAGATCACCTGATATTTCAGGCGACTAATTATTGCTTATAATAATTTGTAATCCTTTGTGCTATGCATAAAAAAACCTTGTCTTATAAACATTAGTTTATCATTATAAAAATAATTCAATGTACAATTTTGTCTTTTTTTATTCATGCACAAATGCTGACCCTGTACATATCGCGCATAAGTGCGCCTCTCTGTCGAATTTGACAGCCACCTCCGTCTGGAGCCCCAACGTACCTGAACAAAGGCCTTCACTCTGTGCAAAAATGGGCGTTCCCTTCTCCCACCTTAACAAACTTTTTTCCTATTTTGCTATTTCCGTGGAACAGAATTTTAGACATTTTTGTCAAGTGAGAAGGGGTCGTTCATAGTTTTACGGCGTGTTCTTGAGTTAAACAGTTAGGCTGTGGAACGATTTGCCTCCCTCCTACTAATAGTCTCTCCAAGACCCGTGTCCACTCCATCCTCTCCTTATGATATATCCCCAAAGATGACGTAGGTCCCGAGGGAAATTATTTTCCTCAGTGTCTAAACAAAAAAGGTAAAAAATAACTCAAATAACATTATTTATTGATTTATTACACGCCCCGGTGGGCTTTTACATTATATTTTTACAAGTTGTTTGTATCACTGAACTATCGTCAATATAAACTAAAACAATTTAAGTAAATATAAATATAATTGGAAAATGTAATCAACAAAAACATAAAATGAAATTAAATACATTCGTGAAAATGTGAACAGAAACTAATAATACAAACAAAACCCTAGAGATCACGCCACATATACAACACCAAATTTGATAAACTAATTAACCATCATTCTCCGCAAGGGTAGGCAGAGAGGACGGACCGCCAAATAACTCAGTCTTAGCACACACTCATTGCTTCATTCACATTCATACATCATCTCATACATACTCTTTTGTTATTCCGACTCATGATATGGCCCGACTAAAGTATCTGGTTCACTTGATCGTGCCATGTCTTCTTCGGGCGTCCACGACTTCTACCATTCACATTGGCGTCATATAAATAAAATAAAGTGCACAATATCCATTAGTTTACAAATATTTTTTATAGAATAGAGGGTAAAGTCAATTAATTCCAAAATGTTTTTAAACAGAAAAGTGAGAAAGTACATTATGATGTATAAAGGAAGTATGTCAAGGTTTTTGTTTTTTATAGGAAAATGGCTTTCAATTATCTACTAAAGGTACAGCATGTATCAAAAAATATGTCAGAATCCTTCAGATTTTGATTTTGATTAAACAATTCACAGATTCTTTTGATTGAATCCCTGACACCATTTGTGCGCGACCGGTTAATGTGGAATAAGTCGTTGCTGTGTTCGTACAAACAGGTCTCCAACTCATCTTGTAATGAGTTTAATAATAAAATGGTTCTTTTATATTAATCGGGGATTTATTAATACTCCATGTATTATAATGGTGACTCGATAGTCGACCTAACTAGAAGCTTGCTAATTGGAATCTGAAACAGTGAGTTTCTCCGAGAGCCTTCGCACTGGCCCTGGCGACAACTGGCCACTGGCTCCATCTTGCGGACTTCCACGCAAGCTCTATGCACTGCCATCTGTGCGTGCATCTATAAAGCTCTTATGGTGAATATTGTTTAATTGAAGGAATTCAGGACAGTCAATTTTGTAATGCAGTATTTTACGTCATAGTATTAAATCTGTGCTTATTCTTATCTTAATGTTTTAATAAAGATATTTTGTCCAACGGGTAATTATAATTAATGTTTTGGATGCATTTTATAGTTGATATACCTTAGGAACATATGTTGAAAATCTTTTCAATGTTGTTGGAATGAATATTGAAAAGGGGAGACGATAACGTAGAGTGATACTCTATACTTGCAATCTGACAAGGGTTTTATATATAAAATAATAAATGTGCCTAAATTATTGAACTATTTTGCAGCTCTTATTACTATATCAACGGCGGTTTGCTCAACGCTTATATTTTAATTATTTCTCATGAACGTATTACTAAAATTTCAAATGTTTCTAGAGTGAGCTCTACGGATGTAAGTTATTTATATTTAAGATTAATTAAAATAGGACCTTACCATTAAAATATTTTATGTACAACGGTTAGAAAAGTTTATAAAACGTTTTTCAACTATAAAATTAGCGGTAAGCACCAGATTTTATTTTCCTAGACGATGAATTAGTAACTTCTGGAGGGATCCCTCTAGAAACTGTAATGATATTTTAGTAAAACGTTCATCGGAAATAATAAAAGTAAACCACACGAAAAGATCGATTTTCTAGGCCTGCTAGGGCAAAATCGACGGTACGTTCGTCTATTACGATGGGCAACGCCGAATATTATTTTTACACGATGTCATCACATAATATGTCGTTAAGATTCCCACTTTATTTTAGAGATTTGATAGGGAAAATTCAACCATAGGTCTGTCCAATACACAAAAGCCGCGCGTCGCATATTTTTGTGCACGGCTGCTTCACTTACGTCGTTAAGATTCTGGCATTATTTTGCCTTAAAGTCAAGGGCCGTACTGATAATATGACACGCTTGTTAGTTTGCTATCGCGTATGATACCTAGGTCAATCATTTCTTTAAGGTTATTTTTTTTTGTCATTTGGATTATAATGAATAATGAGAAATCTAAAAGCGTCATAAATGTAATGAATATAAAAGTAAAAATAGCATAAATCAAACTGTTTGTTTTCCGTTTATCTTGCTTCAAGTGATTCTAGATATTTTGTAGTAGCGTCACTTTGAACGTGAAATGTCGCTACAAACATCTGTTTGCTAATTTTTTTCCTTTACAAGGGAAGAGAATCCAGATCGAAGAGTCAAAGGGGTGCATTCTTATCCTTTGTAATCGTTTGTAAGCTACATACCTCAACCCTACATATTAACGTGGGTTAATATGTAAGCTTTGTTAAATTGTTAACAACACCGTTCACCTTTGAAGGAATCTAAATTAGATTTAAATTAATACAAACAGCTTTATATATTTAAAACAATAGGTCAGAAACCAGGATAATGAATTGGCTTGTAAATAAATATTATTACTAGTTATCTACGTAACTCCGCGTAGCTACATATAAAAAGATGGTTTTGTGTATTCGATTATTATTCAAATTTATGTTTTATATAAATATCTAATTATTTTTGTTCGTTAGTTCCTCATTTGCCCACCTGCAAGTAATGTGTCAAGCAGTAGGGGAGACCTAGGAGAGTTGTGACAATTTTCAATTTAAGGGATATATCTCGCTCAATAAACGTTCCACAGTTATGACCTTTGTGAATTAATGTAGCACCATTCCTTCCCTTTCCAAAACAATTATCAAAATTAATAAAAGTATTACAGTTTCCGAGAAAATCAACAAAAAGAAAAACTACTCCCTCTGTCACAACTCCCCTATCACCGAGGTAAGTTGTGACAGGTACCGAGGTAAGTTGTGACAGCTTTGTATTTAGACTATTTAAGTTATAAAAAATACCATTACACATATTATAAATAAATAAAAAATGTTTTTTTTTTGCAAAAAGTAATGTAATTATATTTTAGTACATTCAGTACCAACAAAAACAACATATGGCATTCCCATAACAAGTAATTATATCTTATAAGTAATTATGGCATGGCTTTGAGATCAATCATATTATAAACAGTCAAAAATGTTAATTTAAACTGATAGGCAATTATGGCAAATGTATTGCAGCTCGCCTCCAGTACAATCTACGTGTGACCAGCCTTTGCATTCTAGGCATTGCACCCACTCCTCATTCGATCTGCTGTTTGCATAGGCTTCAATGCAAACCAAGCAAACACAATTATTTTCTTCGGCATTTCTTTCGTCATCACCTGTTCTCTTCTTCTTATTAGTCTTCATGGCTTTTTTAGGATTCTCCTTATCGTCGCTTAAGACACGCTTTTTCACATTCTTCGACTTCCTTTTGGCTTCTATAGTAGTTATTTCATCCTTATTAGGTGTGTCAGTAAGCACAGCAGATTTGACTTTGCGTCTGTTTGGTTGGCAGTTTTTTCGTGGCGGAGCTTTTGGCAACGGCCTAACTAATTCTGGCGAGAACACATTTGAAACAGTGGCAAGAGGACTATGGACTGTAAACGCGGAGGCAACAGCTTCATTAGCATCATTGTTCAGGACTGGGCTATGTGCTGAAGAAGTGGAGGCAACAGATTCATGAGCATTATTGTTCACAATTGTGCTATAGACTGTAGACGTGGATGTAATAGGTTCAATGGCATTATTATTCAGAACTGGGGTATGGGCTATAGACGTGGAGGCAACAGGTTCATTGGCATTATTGTTAACAACTGATGAATTGCTAGATGGCATGGTCTGATCTATAGATGCACCTGGAGTAATGGATCTTGCTTCAACGTTATCAACTGTGCCGGTGTTGAGATTTGGAGTTATGGTTCTTTCTGCTGGACTGTCCAAAATTTCTGAAATGGATTGCTCTAGTTCTGGGTTGGGACGATCAGTGACTTGACTTGGCAGGAAATCGGCTTCTCCAAATATGTTTGTGTTAACCGGCCATGTTCCAGTTGCAGCAAAACCAGCACTGATATTCCTTGCAGTGATTGCTACATCAAATGCAGACTTTGTTATAGATGGGATGTCATAAATTGTCATGACTTTCCCGGCATTGCTTCGCATCCAATTGTCAGAAGCTGTATTAATTGCTTTTTTAAGGGGTCCAAAAATGGCACGATCCAGTGGCTGTAGCTTGTGCGTACAGTGTGGGGGAAATGTGAGCAAAATTATGCCATTTTCTCTGCAGAATTCAATGTTTTTTAGAGCTGTATGCGAGGCATGATTATCTAGGAGCAACAGAGCTCTTTGCTCTTTTGATGGTCTGACATGATTTTTAAAATGCTCAAGGAAAACTTGAAAATCATCCTCTTGCATCCAGCCTGATCCGTTAGCTGTTCCGACTGAACCAATTGGGCCGTCCCGAATGAAATGCTCTTGGAATCGTTTACGAGGAAATATAAACATAGGTGGTATGTAATTACCTATTGCATTTCCAGCTAAAGCCAGTGTGACCAAGGTCCCTCTTTCTGCCGATGTCATGGCACTGACCTGTTTTTCTCCGCGTCGCGCAATTATCCTATCAGGCTTTTGGACGGTAGTTATTCCAGTCTCATCGACATTCCAAATATCTTTTGCATCAAGTTTATATTTGCTTAAGACGCCTGTGTAGTTGTCAAAAAAAGTGGCCACATTTGTTTTATTGAAGCTGGTAGCGCGAGCTATGCTAGTAGATTGAGGCAATCTTAAAGATAAATTGGGATGTCGTTGCATAAATAGCTTAAGCCACACTTCTCCCGCCTTTTTATATTCCTCCCATGACTTTGGAATTTTTTTATTATATTTTTTGGCTAACTTATATGCAATGACTCTAGTTTCTTTTGTTGTCAGTCCATAATTAGCTGCTGCACATGTTAGCAAATACTTGCTTAATATATTCTCCTCCTCTTGTGTAAATATCGTCGGACTGGTATAACCCATAGATGGAGCCTCGCCTACTGGGTTTGCTTGATAATCAACTTTCTTCTTAATATATCTTGATAAAGACATGTAGTTCAGATTGTAAGAGGACGCGGCAGCTCTTAGACTTTTACCTCTTAACGTAACCTCTTCAAAGGCAAGTTCGTATATTTCGACACTAGCAGTGCCTTTATCAGTCTTTCGTGTGTAGTTATTAGGCATTCTGTAACAAAAAAGTAGTCATTTAGCATGCAATATCACACCACAAGACGAAATATTTTTTTATCGAAAATGAATTTTTAGAGACATGATTTTATTGCGGACTGTACTTGCAAGATTTGACCTTAATACACTAATGCACAAACACATATATAGGCATCGCAAATTAATTAAAAAGTGTCGAAATACCCCAGCAGAAAAATTAAGTCAAATAGGAGAGTTGTGACATTCTGTCACAACCCTCCTAGGTGCTCAAAATTCCGACTTGGTCCGAATAATGATTCATATTTTCTAAACACGATGCAAACACAAAATATCAATGTAACGCTTTGAGACTTAAATAACCATACAACTTAAGAAAAGATAACACAACAACGCACATGTAATAAGACATGCTATAAATACAATCAAAATTTTGAATAAAAACTTACTTTTCGCTTTTTTTTACACGTAGACGTCGTAACTACGCGACCGCTTCTTGTGCGCCACCGGCGTGTACTGAGTGAAGTAGCGCTTCTCTAGAGCGACAAACGAGCGTTGTTGCCATCTCGCTAACTATTGTAGGTGGGGAGAAATCGTCATTGTCACAACTCTCCTCTGTCACAACTCTCCTAGGTCTCCCCTACCTACGTTTAGCGCTACTACCGCCATCTACGGGTGAAATGATTTGACACAAAATTTAAAAGTGCAAATCGATGTTCTATATTCGTTATTCTTAAAAACCACAGATGGCGCGAAGAAACCTATTCAATGAATTTTCTCACGGATATTTTCCAAAGTTACAACTCACCTACAGTATTTTCCAATCTTTCCGAATTTTTTCGAAGATTTTTTCCAGTTTCCTAATCTTTTAGAAGAATTTCTGAATGATATGTTTGATTATTTTTAGTATCATATACGTTACCGGTATTTCTACGTATAGACTGAGAGGTCACAGTCTTTTTCATAACGATCACAGGAATGGGTAGTTTTAGTACATATTCAAAGTATGGCGTCTCCGCATATGAAACAAGTTGGTCTGCCTGCTCTAAGTGGTTGCAACTATGAGTTATAGAGCTTACAAGATTAGGCTACACTGTTGCGAAAAAAAAAAACGATCACAGAAATGGGTAGTTTTAGTACATATTCAAAGTATGGCGTCTCCGCATATGAAAAAAGTTGGTCTGCCTGCTCTAAGTGGTTGCAACTATGAGTTATAGAGCTTACAAGAGGCTTCATTGTTTCGAAAAAAAAACGATCACAGGAATGGGTAGTTTTAGTACATATTCAAAGTATGGCGTCTCCGCATATGAAACAAGTTGGTCTGCCTGCTCTAAGTGGTTGCAACTATGAGTTATAGAGCTCACAAGAGGCTTCATTGTTTCGAAAAAAAAACGATCAGAGGAATGGGTAGTTTTAGTACATATTCAAAGAATGGCGTCTCCGCATATGAAAAAAGTTGGTCTGCCTGCTCTAAGTGGTTGCAACTATGAGTTATAGAGCTTACAAGAGGCTTCATTGTTTCGAAAAAAAAACGATCAGAGGAATGGGTAGTTTTAGTACATATTCAAAGTATGGCGTCTCCGCATATGAAAAAAGTTGGTCTGCCTGCTCTAATTGGTTGCAACTATGAGTTATAGAGCTTACAAGATTAGGCTACATTGTTGCGGAAAAAAAAAACGATCACAGAAATGGGTAGTTTTAGTGCATATTCAAAGTATGGCGTCTCCGCATATGAAACAAGTTGGTCTGCCTGCTCTAAGTGGTTGCAACTATGAGTTATAGAGCTTACAAGATTAGGCTACACTGTTGCGAAAAAAAAAAACGATCACAGAAATGGGTAGTTTTAGTACATATTCAAAGTATGGCGTCTCCGCATATGAAAAAAGTTGGTCTGCCTGCTCTAAGTGGTTGCAACTTCGAGTTATAAAGCTTACAAAATTAGGCTACATTGTTGCGAAAAAAAAACGATCAGAGAAATGGTCAGTTTTAAGTAAATCTGAAAAATTCCCCGCAGTTTGGGGAATTCCCGCAAATCGGGAACCCTGCTTGACACACACATTGCCCCCTCCTCCGCCCGCGTCCGGCCCGGCGGCCCGCGTCCCGCGTCAGTGTGCGCAGTACAATCGTTGTGAGAGGGTGTGCTTTCGCTTGTTTTGGTGCATTTTTTAATACTATTACCCGTTACTCCCACTTTTACAATAATGTCGAACATAAATACTACATGCCTGTTTTGTGAATGTAAGATGGACGAAAAAGTGCTGCCTTTTAATAAAAACAGTTTAGAAAAGTGTCGTGATATATTAACAGTTCGTATTAACCGTAATTTGAAACATGCTCATATCAAAATACCAAATGATTGTGACAGTACTGCCGTATATCATCTATCGTGCTATAAAAAATTTACCGCAGTGAAAAAAACAATAATATCTACTCCTGAGACCAACAGTTTAACACTTCTGCCAGTCGAGACTTCAGATAATCAAGCGGAGACATTGTCATCACCTTCACCAAGTACGTCTAGTTGCAAAGCTATATGCTTATTCTGCGATCACCAGCGTAAACAATCACATAAAAAATTTGAAAAGATGCACTGTTTGCAATCAAATGAAACCCGCGAAAAGATACTGATGAAATCGTTAGCATCTAACGAAGTCAATTTACAACATAAAATTTCACAGACAAGTGTTCCATTATTTTATCACACTAATTGTTTGAAAGATTTTTTTAGAAGAACTGAAAAAATATCCGACTGTCAGTCCAATGAAAAAGACGGTGTGTGGCACGTTATACGCGAGAGCCATAAAAATGCCTTACAAAAATTGTATGAATTCATAAACGACATAATTCATGGCAATAATATTCATTTAATGTCCAATCTTCACGAATATTATGAATCTTCTCTGCAGTCAAATAGCACTGAAAATAATATTACATGTTCGAGATTAGAACAGAAAATTCGAGCCTCATTTGATCGAAGCGTTTTAACTATAGAAGAAATAAATGGACGTAAGTTAGTTTTCAGAATGGGTTTGCCAATTGATTTCGTGATGTCGAAACAGAAGGAATTAGTGAAAAGAGATATTCTCACGTCTGCTGCTAATATATTGAGAAAAGAGATTCTTTCCCTGCCTAAAACTCCCCTACCAACCACTTGTTCAGTGCAGGAATTACTCCAAGGCGAGTGTAATATACCCGATGCTCTTAAAAAATTCAACTTGGAGCTCCTTGGCATCGGTTCGCGCACAAAAAAAAAGTTGTCTGAGACTTGCTTAAAGAAAGCTGAATCGATAAGCCAGGATCAAATTTACGCTGTGACAAATGGACATGTTAAGCCTTCTAAACAATTAGCTCTGGGAATGGCTATTAAAAGTCTAACTAACAGCAGAAAAGTTGTGAACATTTTGAACAAATATGGTCAGATACCTAGCTACACTTTATTAGAAGAATTAGAAACTGAAATTACCTATGCCTCCATCGATGAATCTATAACAACATTCATTCCGTCTGGGATAATTCCATGTCCTCAGTTAAATACTGGAGTAGCTTTCGATAATTTTGACCGTTACGTAGACACACCTTCTGGAAAAAATACATTGCATGAAGAACAGTACTCCATACGAAATCAACCTATTGACTTGTCAATGAAACCATCTAAAGGCAAAAGAAGAAGGGCATTCGACGTGATTGACATTAATATAGATCATCCCATTAAAAAACCAAGAATGAGTGACAGTATGATTTTACTTGATAGTGACTTACGTAAAACAACTGAATCTGTCAAAATAAATGCAAAGAATAGAGATTTATTATGGGTTTTGTGTCATGCTGCTGAAATCGAGAATACTCCTATGTGGGTAGGATTTAATAACCTCACTATGAATGATCAAACCAGTAAACAGAAAATAGCTTATTTGAACCCAATAAACATGTCTCCCACTAACACTTCCGTTGTTAAAACAACAATGCAACAAGCAAAAAGTATAGCCGAAGAGTGTGGTCAGGAATATATATGTGTTACATATGATCTTGCAATTGCAAAAGTGGCATTACAAATACAATCCACAGAACGGCCAAATTTTGACAATCTTTTTATTTTTCTTGGCACATTTCATATCATCCTGGCCTATTTCAAAGCTATAGGAAAATTAACGATGATTGTGGTTTGACGCATATGCTAATCGAAGCTGATTTGCTAGCCAATGGGTCTCTTAATGGATTCATGTCTGGTACGCATTACAATCGATGCAAGAGACTTCACCCTATTATTTCACTGGCCTTACAATTAATCCATTTTAAATTCTTTTTAAAAGAGGAAAATCTACAATTGTCACCAGATTTGGTAGAAGAACTGCAAGAAATAAAAAATAGACGAATGGACAGTTCTGGAAACACTTGGTCGATGTTGACAATTTCTTTTTATCAGAAATCATCTCTAAATACAGAATTTTTCGAGAAAAAACTCAAAACGGAGAACACGGCAAAACGGCACAATTTTACATGCAATATATAAATCTGATCGAGTATTACTTTCTTTTGAGCCGATCGATACGAGAAAACAATTTTGAGCTTTACAAATATGTACTTCCAAAAATTAACAATATATTTTTCATACTAAATCATCCAAATTATGCGCGATGGCTCACAAAGCACCATGACGACATATTAAAAGTCCAAGACACTCACCCAGGCCTCGAGCTTTATTTAAAACGTCATGGCTTGGGTATCAAGCGCACTGACAAAGCGTTTTCTAGACAACCCGTTGATTTAACACTAGAACAAACCATAAACGCCGATGCTGCTAAGCGATTGTCTGGTGTTAGCCATTTTACTAATTCCTTGTCAGGCCGACAGCGTTGGGCAAAAAGCCATGCACTGAGATCCACCATTATAACTCATGTTTTAGAAGAAACTAATATTACCAGGGTACAAGACGTTACCTCTGATCTGCAGACAGCCAACATTTCCAAAAACAAAAAGGCAGTGAAGAAACTTGTCGATACTGTAGAATCTTATGGCAATCCATTTGATTATCAAGACGATAAAGACGAACTGTACAATATTGTCACTGGGAATTCAGTAACGAATGAAACCGCAGACTTTCTGCTCAATATAGAGGCTACAGGAGAAAATCAGAGAAAAGAATTTATATCTCAATGTAATGAAAATCCCGACCGTTTCGAGAAACCAATAAAACGCAATGAAATCAGGAATTTCTGTTCAGATAAATCAAAAAAGCCATGTAAAGCAGCACAAAAACTGCAAGTTATAAAAGCAGAACGAAACGTCTTCGGTCGTCTTTTAGGAATTTCCCTTAATCAGAAACTAGATTTGCCAAAAGTTTTGGAATATCCATTATCTTCATCGTCACCTTCAATGAGTCATTTAGATGGTTCCTTGATGAAGACTAACAAGGCTGCACTCATGAAAATATTGGAAAAAACAGCCAATGCCAATACGCCACAAAAAATTGATGTTGTGATTGTAGATGGATTCTATATTCTCCATTTAATACCAGTGCATGTGAAAACATTTGGTGAAATGTCGCTATACATTTTGAAAAAATGTATAAGCTACAAAGCAAACCGTATCGATGTAATATTTGATTCTTATTTATCACCCTCAATCAAAGATTTTGAACGTGAAATGAGAGCTGGGCACAAAGCTACCCCCAAAACACAGTATAAAATAACATCGCCAAAACAAATCAGACCAAGAAATTTCGTCAAAGAATTAAGAATTACACAATTCAAAGAAGAACTCGTGCATTTTTTCATAAAACATTGGAGTTCCGAGGAGGCTAGTCTAGTCATTTCTGGAAGCACGGTTAATCTCAATTTTGAAAATAATTGTTATTCGTATGAATATCAAAGCGACGGCAAAAAGGTTGTGCAAAACGATAACCCTAATTTGATGTGTGGGCACCACGAAGAAACCGATACAAAAATAATATACCACATATACAGTATTCAAGAACCATCTAATATTTTGATTAAAACTTCTGACACTGATGTAATCGTCATTTTACTGGGAAATTTGGACAAATTCGAAAAGCATGAAATATTTATTGAATCCGGCACTCTTGCCAAACGACGTATTGTAAATGTTAACAAAATTTATCTCAGTATTGGTGCTACATTGGCAAAGAGTTTGCCAGCGTTTCATGCTTTGACAGGGTGTGATTATACCCCTGCATTTTATAGAAAGGGCAAACAAAAACCTTACAATATCCTAAGTAAAAACACAGTTTATCAAGAGGCTCTAATAGAGCTAAGTTCTAATGCTCCATTGACAAATGAAATCAAATTCAAAATTGAACAATTCATATGTGAGTTATATGGTGTGAAGAGTAAATCTGTAAACGAGGCCAGCCATAAGATTTTCCTCAAAAAATTTAAGCCCAATAAAGAGAATGAAAAATTTAACAAAACTCTTATGAATTTTGATGCTGCTTTTTTGCCACCGTCTGAAATCGAACTAGTTCAACAGATACTTAGAGCTAAATACGTATCAAATATCTGGATAAATTCAACCAAAAATCCTCCAAGCTATCTATTGCCAATTGAACATGGGTGGAAAGAAGAACACGGCAAATATGTCCCTATCTGGTATGCAGGGAACCGACTACCAGATAAAGTATCTGATGTTACTGTAACGGAGTCAGAAAATGACAATATTTCTGGTGATGTCAGTGGTAAGTTTTATACGATTGCGGATGTATAGGTAAAAATCGTTAGGAAACGAAAAGTTTGCATGTATTTGTTTCTTATTAATGGCATATTACGTATCTAAACCATAAATCTCATTAAGCTATACATACAAGAGTTCGTTTCCTTCTGTTTTTTATATATACATATGTATAATAATTTTCATATCATCAAAATCGTCATTTTTTCTATCAAACTTTACAGTTATTTTATCACATTACAGACTCCTCGTCTACGTGCCTAAGCAGCGAAGAAGAAGATTCCGAAGATGACGAAATCTAAGTTAAATCTATCCAAGTTAAAAAAGAAATCTTGAATATTGAAATTGAATATTTTAAGTTTTTTATGAATGTTTCTACCTTAATATCAAAATCTAATTCCATTATTCCATTCCAATTTTGTGCTCTGAGTTGTAATCTTAGTTCTTCTTCGTCATATTTTGCATAGTTCCGATAAGCTTTGGTGTTTGTAAAATGTTTTTTCGTATTTCGATTTTGCTCTATAATTTGAATTATGGAGTGATCTGTGATTCTGGGTGCATCTAATAGATTTACCTGTAGTTCAAATACATTTGTTATCACCAGATCAATTAATGTACTTGATGTTAGAGTTATTCTAGTGGGATCTTTTACCAGTTGTTTCATCCCATTGAATTCAATGATTAAGTTTTTAAGTTTTTTGTATAGATGTCTGCATTTTTATTCATGTTTATATTGAAATCTCCTACTATAATATTAGGTTGTCTTTTTTTATGTTTTCTGAACACCATTTTTCAAAGTACGTTAAGAAATCCCTCAAACTCGAATTAGGTAAACGGTATACGATACCGTAGACCCCTTTTTTTATGCTATTTTTTACTTTTATCGCCAAAATCCATGATGTTTTGATGTGACTAATGAAAAAGCTCATAAAAATATTAAAAGAATATTAGAAGTAAGTAAATATTTAACTCTTTAAGCCTTAGTAATATTCTACAAAATGATTAATCTGTGATTTTACCCAAAGATGTTTAGATTATGGAAGTTGAATTAATAAAAATTGGATTTGTTCGATTTAATTTTTTTATTTTATTGATTACTGTTATTTTTTTTTCTTTGAAATACAACCATTGAGAGCAGGCAGACCAACTCGTTTCACCTGTGGAGACACCATACTTCGAATAGGTACTAAAACTGACCATTTCTGTTATCGTTTTTTTCGCAACAATGCAATGACTTGCGCGCATCATAACTCTGAAATGCAACCACTGAGAGCCGCCAGACCAACTTGTTTCATCTGCGGAGAGGCCATACTTTGAATATATACTAAAACTGACAATTTCTCTGATCGTTTTTTTTTTTCGAAACAATGTAGCCTAATCTTGTAAGCTTTATAACTCGAAGTTGCAACCACTTAGAGCAAGCAGACCAACTTGTTTCATATGCGGAGACGCCATACTTTGAATATGTACTAAAATTACCCATTCCTCTGATCGTTTTTTTTTTCGAAACAATGAAGCCTCTTGTAAGCTCTATAACTCATAGTTGCAACCACTTAGAGCAGGCAGACCAACTTTTTTCATATGCGGAGACGCCATACTTTGAATATGTACTAAAACTACCCATTCCTCTGATCGTTTTTTTTTCGAAACAATGAAGCCTCTTGTAAGCTCTATAACTCATAGTTGCAACCACTTAGAGCAGGCAGACCAACTTTTTTCATATGCGGAGACGCCATACTTTGAATATGTACTAAAACTACCCATTTCTGTGATCTTTTTTTTTTTAGCAACAATGTAGCCTAATCTTGTAAGCTCTATAACTCATAGTTGCAACCACTTAGAGCAGGCAGACCAACTTTTTTCATATGCGGAGACGCCATACTTTGAATATGTACTAAAACTACCCATTCCTCTGATCGTTTTTTTTTCGAAACAATGAAGCCTCTTGTAAGCTCTATAACTCATAGTTGCAACCACTTAGAGCAGGCAGACCAACTTTTTTCATATGCGGAGACGCCATACTTTGAATATGTACTAAAACTACCCATTTCTGTGATCGTTTTTTTTTTCGCAACAATGTAGCCTAATCTTGTAAGCTCTATAACTCATAGTTGCAACCACTTAGAGCAGGCAGACCAACTTTTTTCATATGCGGAGACGCCATACTTTGAATATGTACTAAAACTACCCATTCCTCTGATCGTTTTTTTTTCGAAACAATGAAGCCTCTTGTAAGCTCTATAACTCATAGTTGCAACCACTTAGAGCAGGCAGACCAACTTTTTTCATATGCGGAGACGCCATACTTTGAATATGTACTAAAACTACCCATTTCTGTGATCGTTTTTTTTTTCGCAACAATGTAGCCTAATCTTGTAAGCTCTATAACTCATAGTTGCAACCACTTAGAGCAGGCAGACCAACTTTTTTCATATGCGGAGACGCCATACTTTGAATATGTACTAAAACTACCCATTCCTCTGATCGTTTTTTTTTCGAAACAATGAAGCCTCTTGTAAGCTCTATAACTCATAGTTGCAACCACTTAGAGCAGGCAGACCAACTTTTTTCATATGCGGAGACGCCATACTTTGAATATGTACTAAAACTACCCATTCCTCTGATCGTTTTTTTTTCGAAACAATAAAGCCTCTTGTAAGCTCTATAACTCATAGTTGCAACCACTTAGAGCAGGCAGACCAACGTTTTTCATATGCGGAGATGCCATACTTTGAATATGTACTAAAACTACCCATTCCTCTGATCGTTATGAAAAAGACCGTGACCTCTTAGACTAGTAGGCAGATTGGATGAACATCTTAGACAATTTTTGGATATCTCGACTACAAACTGATGTCATATGTTCCGGTGATATGCGTTTCGTAATAAAGTTGAGTGACCGGAATTGAAATAGGGAAATCAAAAAGCGATAAGATTCAGATCTGATCATCAAATGATTATCAGTTAGTTTTACCAACCCTAAATGTAATAACTTAATGAGTAAAACCTCTAATTGTTATATTTATTTGTTAAAGACAATATTAACGACTCTCAAACGAAATATATAAAAAAATAAAAAATAAAAGTTTTAAAATAACGTAAGTTGATATGATCGAATTAGCTCATTGGTCAGAGCACTTCCCCGGCAAGGAAAAGGTCCTGGTTCAATTCCTAGATGCGACTGTATCTTTGTGTCAGTATTTGTTTGAACACGTATTCCGCCGTCCTCATAAAACACTCCCTTTTAAATGTATTTTATAGAAACTCTGTCAATTCATTCGTTAAAGGCCTGCAGTCCCGTTTTTAACAGAAATTATTTTATATCAGTAAGCTTTCTCCGTGTAGCAAACTTGAAGCCTTAATAAATACAATCATTTCCACTCCCAGCACCTTCCAAATATTACGAAATTTTCCATCACAAAGACGCGTATCAAATCAAGTCTGGTCGACGCCTTTGAACTTGGCTTTGACGCCATTTGAGTCAGGCAGTCAAGGCAACATCAACAAGACACGCGCGCGGAATCCATCTTCTCGATTAGCGCCGATTCCTTTGCAATCGGAGAATTAACATTCCACGGGCAACCCCGGGTGCCTCGGCGGGAGGAATACCTGATCAACGGGAAAACTATGACCATAATCATATGGGGCCGATTCTACTCAGTAGCCAAGGTTATCCGTCATAAGAGAAGTAAAAAAATGTGTTAGTCGATTATTATAACACTAGCCTGGCCTGCGTGGTCGAGGGGTGTGGCGATTAGCAAGCCGGAGGTCTCGCAAGTAAATTTTATTTATAATAATTTGAATAAAATAACTTTGTTTTTAAAAACACTTTATTCTTTATATATTTAAAATATAAAACCAACCGGTTACAGTTCACCCTGAACCTTCATCAGGGTTATATAAAAACATATTAAATCAATAACAGAGATACATAGCGTATTATAAGGTAAGGTAATATAGGTAAGATGGAAGATGGAGAGAGAAAATCAACTTTGGGGGGCGAGGGGGGGGGGCAGGGGTGTAAAAACTCAATTATTTCAAGAAAGGCATACAAATACAACATTAGATTGAATCATAGATCCAATATTGCCTTTCTTGAAAGAATTGAGTTATAAACGGACAAAACTATTTATCCATATTCATGTTGCGGATGTACAGACAAACAAATAATTCGTAATAAAATTTTAAAGCAATACTTTTCAAAACGTGTATTTTATTAAATTAATTAACGCCATCCATGAACAAGTAGAATATAACGAGTGTCGCATTTAACCTTAAGTGCTCAAGAGCTGGCTTTGGTGATACTGATGTAGTTCATTTAGGTACGGTCTCTTGGTTGAAAGCGGTTTATTAGTAATTTATTTACTTAGTACAAAAACAACGCTCAGTCACTACTAACACTATTCGTCTTTGGCAGTTTAACAAGTGCTTAGCGATGCTAAAATCCATCTTTAGGACAAAATGTGCACAGCCGCATTAGTGATGCCGCTATGCAATTAAGTTACATTTTAACATAGCATGGATCTGCTAAAAACCATCAAATAAATTTGTGCGATACCGTCCCGTTTATTTTTACCAAACTCTTACGACGGGTCATGGTTTCTTTTAGAAGTCGCTGAAAAGAATCAGTCAGAATACCAATATGATTATGATGTGATCATATGTGTCCTGCATAAGGATGTGGTGGATACTCGTACAACGCGTGCCATGTTAAACCCAAATTTATTGTTTTTAACACTAACTTCCTAGAGTAACGCCATGATTTCTAGCTTCAGCAATTTTTTTTTATTCTCTTCGCGACTTACTGTTTATGTCTAAAAGTTATTTATTTCCTGAATAATAGTAATAGATTTAGTACTCCAACTAGATTATTACTTATTCACTGTTGGTACAGGTAAAATAGGGTTTGAAAAAATGACAACATTTTTGCATTCATGAAAGGTTGGTGATACATTCAGCTTGACAGTATTAATGAAATAAAATAACAGATCTGATGACTCTGCCCAAAAAATACACCAATAGGGGGAGGGCGGAGAAAATTATGAAAAATACATGTTTACTAACTAGATCGAGTGAGTTATAGTTACCTATAATTTTATTGGTGCTGAATCGAATGGGGCCACTCCCAAGTCGATGGAATCAATATTTGGTGAGATCATTCAGTTTTAGTGAAGATAATATATGATAATATATGACCATACTACATGGCCATTAAAGTATATAACAACCTTCCACATAACATTAAACAAATACAAGATACACACAAATTCAAATCGTTACTAAACACTTTCCTTGTTAATAAATGTCACTACACGTTGAGTGAATACCTCACGTAAATGAAACGCCTATTTTTATTGGTATATATATTTGTATTTTTTTTATTTTTTCATTGGTATATTGTTATTTTATCTGTATAAACATTGTACAAAAAATATTATATAAACATTGTAATTAAATAAATGTGGTTAGCTGGAAGAAATGGGGTCTACCCATAAGCTACACCTTTTGTAATTTTTATTTTACAATAAATAATTTTTGATTTGATTTGATTTGATTTGAAACATAGACACAAAATAAATAGTTACAAAATTCGTGCATTCATTAAAATATGCTTATAATATTTTCTTGGCAGTAAAAATGAAGGTCTGCAGAGTCCGCAAAAAATCTGAGAACACCCCTCAGCAGAAGCGTAGATTTTTTACGGTGTGATGAACGCCATTTCCCATGAAGGTTCTTTACATTACATATACCAAGAAAAAAAGATATAATTTTATTGTTTTAGTCAATGTTAACCTTAGAAAGGGTGACCTCTCCTGACCCAGTTATGTAGATTAGATGACCTTTTAACATTATATTTTTATTTATAGTTGTAATAAAACATGAAAATAAGCAAACGAAGGTTTTCTGTGATCTACTCATTTTTTTTAAATTCGTGTTTTTGTTAAAAAATCTTTACTTAATATTTTATATTCTGGGTTTCAAGGGTGTGTCAAAACAGTCCTGCATGAAAGGTGAGCATTTGGATCTTAAGAACACATCATTTTTAATTTAATTATCAATACATCAATTACAAAATTAATGTTTTTTTAATTCCTCCAATTTAATTAATTTTGAAATTCCGCGTAGCCTGCCGGACCAGTTCGCCTCACAACTTATCTGGGAAGTTTCTAGAGTAAACCATATTGTGCATACAAACTACAAACATCCTAAAGATATATGGTTTACTGTAGCGGAAAGGCAATCCTCTCGCGTGAATTGTCCCAAACCAAAGCTCATTGCTTACTAGACAGAATCAAATCTAGCAGACACATACCATTGCATCTTTACTTATTAAACAAATGGTGAAATATAGATATTGACTATATACTAGAAGTATTTTGCAATACCGTAGACATATATTTGATAGCATGTCTATATTTCTGAATAATATTACCATATTGACCAATTACCTCAGAATTTAAGTTACACCAAATAGGTAGGAACATATTATCTTTCTGCAAGGAGTTAATAATATTCGGATAAATGGATTTTTTAAGCAGATTCATTTTTTATTATTTTATTGAAGAACCTCAATAGATATGGTGCGATAATCCTGATCTCAATCTTGTTTCCATGTTTTACTAACTTCGCCAAAACCCACTCAACTACCTACGTTTAGAATACAGTGAAATACGCTCCACATGAAAATTGCCAAAATAATAAGGATTTTGCAAGTAAACATAATATAAAGGATTAAATAATTGAAATCACTTGGTGTTTGTAGTTTTTAGTCAGTTATATTTATGAAATATACCGTCTTACTTATAATAGATAATACGGAGGGATAAGAACAGGTCAGTAGAAAACGTTACAATAAGCATACCGCGTGTACCGACCGTAATACCGCAGTATTAGTGGATGACAGATTTTAAAACTGCCCGATCCCCAGGATTAGGTTAGGTTAGATCGCAGGCTTTGTTAAAAATCTTGTTTAATTGACAAATATAGATCGGTCGCGCAATGAAAATGTAAAAAAGCAGTAATACCCATTGGCAGCACTATCGGAAGAGTATATTAAATCCAAATATCGATTTACCAAAGCAAATACAGAACGCATAATCAAATTGACCAAATTGACCAATTTAAAGCAGACCGGGTCAATGACATCTCAAATGTCATCCGAAGAAACGTGAAGTTAGCAACTAAACGCGAAATGCAAAAATTAATGTGTTTTTGAGGATTGGAACAAAGTGATGCCAGTCTAAAAAAATCTTGCATGAATATTATTATGAGTAAATATTTTAACCTGAGCAGTATACGGCCCTTCTCACCGTATAGCTATACCAGTGCTGCAGCGGCGTATTAGGGAATCTTTATAAGTAAGACTGATTGTGTATAGTAAGCTGTGCAGTGATTTAAAAAAAAATAAAAAAACATTTCTAAAATCGTAAACAGACTAAACGCGCAGGCGCAAAGAACAAGTGTTGTCATTGTATCGCCATTGGTCGAAAGTGTCGTCATCTATTTCGCTATTGGCCGAATTTGTCTTATTTTGGAATTGTGCCCTACTGATTGCGACAAATAGGCATTAGTGTAAAATTCGGTAAATATTTACCTACGACTACCGTTTTTACTACTACAAAAAATTGCCCCTTTAATAACGCCTGCTCGCGTCCCCTTTAGAGTTATATCCCAGTTTTCAAGTAGTTTGTGGGCTACGCTAGGTTTGTATAGACTGGTTTGTGATTTAATTCTACCTAATCCAACCTAACCTAACATGTACGGAATATTTTCTCAAACGGTAGTCGTAGGTAAATAATTACCTAAAATTCTTTTATAATAAATTAAATCATGCATTTAAACGAAAAATTTCTCAACTACATGACCAAAGCAAAAGATCTACTGAGTTCACTTATTAAAATTATAAATGATCATGGAAACAAGTTTACGAAGGAACAGATGGGAAAAATAACACCCATAACAACGGAACTATTGGGAACCACAGGCTTGATAGTTGTAAGAATGGGAATATTGGAAGGCAAATCAACAACCTTAAAAAGTGCAGTGCATACCCAGTCAACAGATGCTAACCCCACAAATCCTTCATCTAAGGTTTGTGATGTGTAAGTAGAAATCGAAGAGAAGAAGCTACGTGCAAAAAATGTCACTCTCTCCAATATCCCTGAGAGTACGTTAGAACTGGTTAGAACTTACTTCAATCAATATTTCAGATGATGTCAACAAGGTTACTTTCGGCCCTGAAAAATATTGATAATTCCTTAAATGTTCAAGATATTAAAATATATAGGTTGGGAACGAAGAAAATTTCAAATAAATATAGAGATATTATTTTTAATATTCTTGTTTCGTCCTGTACTATAATAGCACTGTGAATGTTAATTTGTTGGTGTCTTATCTTTGCTTTATGTCATTTTGATTATTTTTATTATCATGTGCTTTATATAATAGCACTATTATTGTTAATTTTTGCTCTCTTATCATTGCTCTATAAAAACCGAACATTTTTCATGTTATTTGATCAATATTATGTAAGGAGCACTGCCCTAGTTAGTTTAAGATTATGACCACTGAATTCTAAACTATTATTTTTTAGTTTAATAAAGTAGAGAATTTTATGTTTATTATGGTAGAGATTAAGAAAGGGACGCATAGATGGTTTGGGCATGTAGAGCGAATGAGCAAAGAAAGGAGTGTAAGGAGAATATATTACGAAAATGCGAATGGTGACAGAAGTCGGGGACGCCCGAGGAAGACATGGCACAATCAAGTGAATCAGATACTTGAGTCAGGTCATGTAAAGAGTCAGAATAATAGAAGCGTATGTATGAATGTGAATGAGGCAAGAAGTGTGTGCAAAGACCGAATTGTTTGGAAGTCCGTCATCTCTGCCCATCCCTGCGGGGAAACGGCGTGATGGTTAATTAGTAAGTTTAGTAGAGAACTCTTGCAGTGAAATAGCACAGAAAAAAATGTTATACATATGTCATGTTATAATAATATGAGCTCCTTTTTTACATAAACCAAGCACACCAGTAAGGCAGGTCATTTTCCACACTCTAAGATAATTTCTCGCTAGCCATGATAAGTTGTTACCAAACAACACAATGTCCCACTATCCACGGTAGGTTGTTCTCGGTTTGTCTCCCTATCCATGATAAGTTGTTCTTGGTTTGTAGTTTGTACCAAACAACGTTTGACTACATTTGGCAACGCAGCCGCAAACCAGAATCGCGCATAGGACAGATTTGAAAGGAAAATGCAATAAAATCCAGAACATGTACGGTGGCGTATGAAATAATACGAGAAGTCATAAATAACGGTTTGTGAAAACTCTCTGACCCGATTTCCCAATAGACCGATGCGGTGGCTGTACTTAGAACTGAGTAAAACCACCTCAATCCAGGCCAGGATAGTGAACCAAGTCAGCCTCTTATTTCCATATGATCCTCCTATGAAGTATATAACTACATACTTTAATAACCTCAGCATCAAGCCTCGGAAAATTTGCAATGTACTTTTCTTAGGAGAACTGTCATAGTACAGATTGCTCGGAAAATATATTCGCATTACATTTTATTACATATAAAATTCGCTGTTTTTACACTCTTTCAAAATAAAATGCGGTTCTAGAAAACAGATTTATGACTTTTTCAGACTTTAGTATTACAAATCGACATATACAATTATAAATATTTAAATTTTACGCAAACAAAGATAAAGTCTTTAAAATCGTTTCTCGATGGTTTTTATCGTATAAACTGTAATTACTACTTAACACAAAAATAAAAAAACGTATTTAATTAAACAAAGGTATTATAAAACCTATCGTCATTCAACTTTTTTTCAATTAACATAGATATTTATATTTAATAATTTGAAAACCAAATATTTTTCGTGTTCTAAATATGGTTTCATGGAGTTTTTTTTTTTACTTTTCCGGGAGCGTTTATGTTATTTTTTCATGCAAACTAAAAGCGATGTATTCTCTCTTTCTAACACTATTTAAATCGTATTTATCACCATAATACAAAATGTGATAGCATACAGTTTACGAGACCGTTTCAGGGATATATATCTCCCAAAAAATGCCTAAAGGGTTCAAACAACTTCAACAAAAACTTGGTAAAGCAGTTATTATACAGGGAAAATCTTACGGAAATAAGAGGCAGATTTGATTGTGTCCTGGCCCGGGTTTAGGTAGTTTTGACCTGAGAGGCGGACAAGATTACAGTACTCTCTTCGTTGGGCTATTTATGGAAACATAATGGAAAGGCTTTTCTGGTTTAGGAGTGTTTCTATTCGATATTACCTTAAGCGCTATTAGCCAGGTAAGTGCTTGAGTTACAGCTGCTATGTAGTTAGTTGTGAAGGGCATAATCACATTTCAATAAGTGATCGATAATAATAAAATGTTGGTATTGTAGAAATTTATTTTCACTTTTAATTTATTTAAGTTATTATTTTTATTTTTCATTTTCAGTTCAATATCGTATTTTAAACTTTTTCCATGTACATCATTTCCCTCTTTTTCTCCCTTCTAAATCTTCCAAGTTGTATTGAACATAGAAATTATCTATGCAATAGATTCCATTGTAAGGAGAATCGGCTATCAAATGCGTAACTGCGTACATAGTGTACAGTACAGTACAGTACTGTACAATCTTAAAATGTTATTGTAGTTGCGTAGAAAAATATTATTGTAACATTATCAACATAATATTTATTTATTTATTTCACGCCTATTAAGGCTTTTACATACATATATATAAAAGATATTTACGAAATTATACATGAAAATAGTGCAGGAAACGACTATTAAAACAATTGCAGAAAAATATTTATGTGTATTTAAAAAACATAAACATATATTTTGTAATAAACAACCTTGATTTTATTTCCTTACCTATTAACGCTTCTCGTATACATTTCTGACAGGATAACACTCTCCGTCATGGTTACGTGACGAAATTACACAGGCGAGAATTTCGCACATATTAAAAAACGAATAAACTTTTGTATTTATTTTTCTACATTAAATTTATTAGCACACACTTCATACTCTAAAATTTAAAACAATTTTTTGACGTGTGTAATTCCAGTGGGTGTAATTTTCTCTTTATGTAATTTAGTCCAAGCGTAATTCCATTCGTGTGTAATTTTATTTTATTTAGTAATTCATCAGTAGGACATCAACAGATGAATTTCATCATTTTTATAAATTGTACAAAAAATACAAGCAATTATGGGTTTCCTTTTTGTAATATACAGAATTAACAGAGCAGATGAATATACAACAAAAAGAAAAACCGTAAAATTATAATATAATAAGTCAGGATATAAAACAAAGTAATTTCGTAACAGAATTACATAAACAACAACAGAAAAGTTATGATTCGAGATTTTCATGGCCAAATAACAGTGTTTTATTTTTGGGGTATTATGCCATGTTGCGTTACCTCCTTATTTAGCCAACGTTTTGGACAGCATTACAGTGTCCGTCATCAGTACAGATGTGTGTACTGATGATGTGTATAACAGAAAAGTTACTTACGATTGTCAGAAAAACCTTACTTAATGGACTTTTTATATTCATTTAGCTCGAAGTTGAAGATGTACACTTCTGATATCATGTTTTTGTAATTATTACATGGTTTTTCAATATAGATTTATTGTTTATATTTTAATTGTTTTATTCTTCTCTTTTGTTTTGTTTAATTCTAACATTATTGAGCGAATGCATCTTAATACAAGTATAGGTATGTTCAAAGGTATTAGGAACTAACACGAAAAATTCTGCCTCAACACAGGCTAGCCTAGTGAGGCGGTATTTGAGAAACCTCAACTGTACTTTTATTTCCTTTTTACCTTCACAATATTATGTTTGTATTTTTCTGTTAATTTTATAACCTTAAATATGAAAGTTACAAATCAATGTACACCATAATATGTATGTATATTTGTAATGTGTAAACTTTCCTAAATAAAGATATTATAACAAAAAAATATATTTATATAGGGTACGTAAAATTCATTCCTGTGTGATTTTGGACTGACTCCTCCAAAGATATTAGAAGAACGAGATATGCTATGTTGGCCGCCGGACCGTAGGCGGAGTACTACCTAATTAGGGTACTTTGAATACTATCGGGACGTGTACGCACAGAAATCTGTTCTATGTATTAGTGCGGATTTCTTAGCGTAAGCGAAGGTGTGCAATAGTATTGGTGAACAAAACCGGCGACACTGGGCAAAACAATTCCACACAGTATGAACTGCTCATAGCACATCTCGTTCTTCTAATATCTTTGGACTCCTCCGTCATTCCCGAAAAATAACTTAAAACCATGTAATTTATTTGTTAGAATATCCCAGGGGTACAAATGAATCAGAAGTTAATTATTCTAATGAAACCATTCCCGCCAGAGTTCATTTAAACCATGTATTTTAATAGAACGGTGCTTGAAATTCATTCCTGTGAGATTTCATCCTGATACCTCCGTCATCCCGGAAAAATAACTTAAAACCATGTAATTTCTTTGTTATAATATCCCAGGAGTACATATGAATCAGAAGTTAATTATTCTAATGAAACCATTTCCGCCAGAGTTCATTTAAACCATGTATTTTAATAGAACAGTGCGTGAAATTCATTCCTATGTGATTTCATCCTTATACCTCCGTCATCCCGGAAAAATAACTTAAAACCATGTAATTTCTTTGTTGTAATATCCCAGGAGTACAGGTGAATCAGAAGTTAATTATTCTAATGAAAACACTACTGCCAGAGTTCATTTACATTTCGTCGCTATATATTTTCTTTGTTGTCTTTATTAGGTGTTTTATATAACCAAGGATGTTCAGAATATTAAGTATTGTTGTTGATTCACTGGGCTGGTGAGTATTGACTTTTAAATTTGCTATTTACACCACGTTTGCAGCCATATGTGATTTAATTTATTTGTGACTATCAAAGACTGTGTAATATTTTCTATTCCGCCTTGATCTCGTGAATTATAAAATGTTTAATTGACTTGTAAATGAAAAGCGTTTAAGAAAACAACACGTAATAAATAACAATGCATCTTCAAACATAATGTTATTTTTCTGAAAAACAGATTTACAAAGTTACAGTTGTCGTTTAATTAACATATTTGACCGATCTCCACTTGCGCTTTAAATTAGATCCCCGTAATGCCATCATGAGCATGTCGACAAAGCCAGAAAAAATGAGCTTTGTATTGTATTGAGCTAGATAAAACTAGTTAAAAGTCAACAAATTTAATAAGTAAATTAAATAACGCATTAAGAATGAAATCTACATTTTTTCTTTAAAAAAACGACGAACGCAGCCTTTCTCTTCTTTGATTACTGCCCCATTTTTCCGATCCCCTCATACGCTCTATCCGTTGTACTAGGTTAGATTAATACAATCGTGTGTATATCGATAGAGCAAAGCAAAAACTTTACAGTTTTGATTTTATTTTACATCTTAATTTTTGTATAATATATCAAGTACCTACCTACCAACCATTTAGTTTACACGGAGAAAAATGAGTAGTGCAAATTTATTAAAAATCTCTTCAAATTATTGGTAATCTGGTTAAAAACGAGTTTGCAGGCCGTTTCCTGATATAATTTTACTTAAACCTGCATTTGCCTTGATAATATACAATGAGGAAAACATACATTCGTATTTTACTAAAATTTTATTATAAAACCTATCAATTCATTCGTTAAGGGCCTGCAATCAAGTTATTAACCGAATTACCAATAATTTGAAGAGATTCTTAATAAATTTGTAATATTCAATTTAATTATTTTTCCTCGTGTAGTAGAAAACTATAAAAATATTACGTAACTATCTCTATCGCTCATTTCCGTATTGATTTAGAAATAAGTTTTTTTGTTTCTATTATTTATAATAAACAAGATTTGTTTATAAAATTTCAATCACTATAAATAATTACTTCCGTATGTCTATTAAATCTAGTTCATGACTTTATAAATACATAATACAAGTACATAATCAATGCAAAGCCTTTCAGAACAAAATCTCTTGTGCATTCTCAAAGGCCATTCCACGACAAATTCCCTGTAGAAATGTTTATCGTGTTTGCACTAAGCGACCCAGTGGATGAAACTGACATAATATCAGAGACCGGTTACCTATGCCTTTAAAGGTAAAAGCTATTTACAGCTTTATTTCACTTCTAACAGATATTTCCTTTTACTTTTAATAGGCCAGACATTCTTACGTGGCGATAATTATTGTTTCGATAAAATACATGACCCAGTTCAATATAACGATCAATAAAACCACTAATAAGTTAGCGAGCACTTAAAATGTTGTCTTTATTGGTCCCAGATTCATTAAATGCCTAAATACCACTGAATAGGTATCCCCTAGAAGTGTGATCTGAACTGATTTGAACGAAAACTGATTTACAATAATATTAACTATCAAACTTTTCAAATCTGGCCCCCCAGACTGACAATGAAATTGATTATGTACTATGTATGAGACGAGGAAAATAAATTAAATAAGACTCCCCCCTCAAAAGTCCTGCGGTGTTGGTACCACGCATTAGGCAAATTAGCATATTGAATGAATATGATCTGTTTATTGACGACCTCCTTGGCAGAGCTGTAAAATCCTTGACTCTGGACCCAGAGGTCGCGAGTTCAAGCCCGGTGAAGCATAAATAAAATTAAAAAACTAAGTGTTTCTGTTTATTTACGTAACGAATGAAAAAAATGGAGTATATTTGCGCCTCGTCCTTCGTCCTTATTTACTCCTTCTTCTGTTGCTCTTCCTTCCACTACACAGCTGTAACCCTTAAATTATTAAATACCCTCACTATTTGACAACTGTAGAATAAAACCTTTAAGTTACGAGTGTTGCCAATACAAAAAATATTTGAAATACAATATTTTCTGACAGTATGTAAACAATTATCATGATTAATTTTGGACTTACTATGCCGTGTTTCGCTTTCTCCTTGTTCAACATTTCGTACAGCGTTACATTGTCCATCATTTGGGCAGATGTCATCTGTCACACTTTCCGAAACGTCGCATTGGCTAAAGAAGGATGAAGCGGAATACTTTTTTGGCCGTCAAAATGTTCAATCATATCAGTAGTCAAGAACATTAATTTATTAATTATTGAAACATCCTATTCTTGTCAGATATCTGACATTTCTAATGGCATTTATAGTACAGGGTTTTCCAATAAGAGGTGTTATTTTGAATAGCCCGCTATTTCGGTAGATGTTACTTTTGAAGCTATCATTTTTTATCATTTTACAAGTAGAAACTACGCCATTAATAAAAATGGAACGAAAATTCACTTGAGTGAATCAAATGCAAATCATCTTGACTGATGAGGCCCATTTCCACCTCGGTGGCTTCGTCAACAAGCAAAATTTTCGCATCTGGAGCTCGGAAAACCCAAGAGTTATTGTTGAAAAGCCTCTCTATTCTCAACGTGTGACTGTTTGGTGCGGTTTATGGTCCGGTGGAGTCATTGGACCTTATTTTTTCGAAAATGAGGCTGGAGCAACAGTTACGGTGAATGGATCGCTATCGAGAGATGATTAATGATTTTTTGTGGCCGGAATTGGATGGTATTGATCTGGACAACGTTTACTTTCAACAAGACGGCGCTATGTGCCACACAAGCAACGAAACTATTGATCTTTTACGATTGAAAATCAAAATAACACCTCTTATTGGAAAACCCTGTAGAATCAAGATACACAGATTGAGAAGAAAACAACTGCCCGGTAGTTATTTAAGTTTGTTGGTATTATATATTTCAATAGGGTCATCCAATTTCGTAACAAAGGGATTCCGTCAAAAATATATCACACATATTAATATCATCTATGTATCAGTGGCGGTCCCTGACTTTTCAGTGCTATAGAGTAGTAAGATTGCAAAACAGAACGTAAATGATGTTGTAGGTGAAAATGTATATATATTTTATTTCAATTTTTTTATTTTTTTGTTTGGGTATGTTGTGCTTCCCTAAATCCTGAAAAAATTTAATGTTGTAGTTTTCAATCTTACCACTCTAGATCACGGAAAAGTCATTGACCTATATAGTACATATGTGTACAGGGTGTTAAGGGACGAACTTGATTTATTTTAACTAGTGATTTCTGATATTACATGGCGTAAAAATTTATAACTAAATTTTGTTCTGCAGATACATTTTTGATGTTTGTTTTTTCAACTAAAAACATAGAAAATTAGTGGGAATGGGACAGGTAGGGTCGATATGGGGTTTGGGCGGTTACTCGGCTGAACGACTAAAATATATATATATCTGAGAAGTGAATCAAATTTCGTTAAATTTTTTTACTCGAAAAATAATGTCAGGAATCGTTGGTTAAAGTAAGTCAAGTGCGTCTCTTAACACCCTGCATAATTTCAAAATATTGTTTTATAAGTTTGACACACTTGAGCTTAGTACAGATTTTCATTTTTTAAGTAATTAGTACACTGCTGAATAATAGCATCTTTAAGGCGATGCACTACGTCGTGTAATATTTTAAATCTAGCCGCAATCAATAACACCCCTTACGTAGATGGCGATAAGGTTTAAATTTCAGCTTAACACCATCCGCCTGTTTTGATTTATGCAAGAAAAAAAACATGGCCAAAAAGTGACTTTCTTCGATCATTTTATAAATAACTTAATTTGCCACATTATACAATAAAATCATAACCGAAAATGGGTTTGTAAGTAGGAGATTTTGAACTTTAAAGCAATTTTCATAGACCTTATACATTATTTTTTTCTGGGCTTATAAAAAGACTTATCTAAAAAATACTCGATTGTTTTAAAGGCCAAGATGTATTCTACTCGCAGTATTTAATTAAAGCATCTGAAATATTTCTAGGCGACCAAATTTTCAAACCAAATACACATGATTTTGAATTACTACGTATGGCATCGCCTTAATAATAATAAAAAATAGATACACTGATATCAAAATTTCTAACAGTTTCCAAAAAAAATTTCTTTTAATGTCATTATATCCATATCCCAAAAACCCATTAGTTTTTTATTAGCGTATTTTCAATTTTAAAAATTCAAAAAAAATACAGCCTAGTTCCCAAAATGATCTGAATGACGGATGTGATTTCTGCCATCTAATACTAACTGTTAACTGTTTTAGAAATCTGCTGGCCTCCTTACTTGAATGATCTGAATGACGGACGTGATTTCTGCCATCTAATACTAACTGCTAACTGTTTTAGAAATCTGCTGGCCTCCTTACTTGAATGATCTGAATGACGGACGTGATTTCTGCCATCTAATACTAAATGCTAACTGTTTTAGAAATCTGCTGGCCTCCTTACTTGAATGATCTGAATGACGGACGTGATTTCTGCCATCTAATACTAACTGCTAACTGTTTTAGAAATCTGCTGGCCTCCTTACTTGAATGATCTGAATGACGGACGTGATTTTTGCCATCTAATACTAACTGCTAACTGTTTTAGAAATCTGCTGGCCTCCTTACTTGAATGATCTGAATGACGGACGTGATTTTTGCCATCTAATACTAACTGCTAACTGTTTTAGAAATATGCTGGCCTCCTTACTTGAATGTGGTTACGAAATATATCAGTGATTATGAAAGGTCAAAACCCCATTCGTCATTTCTGATAAGACATATTTCTGTGAAGACTTATTTTTGTGTTCATTTGAATTAAATAAATAAACTATCTGAATTAACTAGGCACCTACAGATTTACAAATGTATCGTCCTCCTTTAGCTTCAAAACATTCCCCAATTGGTGGTGCCATAGTTCCACTAGCTCGGAATGTTGGAAAACTTGTGCGAATTTGACATGAAAAATTAAATAAAATACAACAACAAAATTATTTGGTATTTACAGATATTTTTACGGTATTTACGGTACGAAAAAACTGGACTTTATAATATTATCAATATTCAATTGACGATAAAGGGAAAATTCATGGTTTATTCGGCATCCATTGTTTGCGGTCAAATAAAAGGCATTTACCGTCACGCCAACCGCACACCGCACAGTGGGGAGAGTGCGGACGGTGGCCGAAATATCATTATGTAGAAATGATCATTGCAGTCACGACTACTGGCGAATTCTATCCCATTGTGTTACGCATTTGCAGTTGTACCGCGACCGACACTAATAATTATTCGTCGAAATCCATTAATATCGTACATATATATTAAAATAAAATATATTTTACATTGCCATTAAGCATAAATATTGGCATCCTGTCGATTGTGAGTAATTGTTTTGTGGGCGGAATTACTCACGCTTTGGCTTTGAATGCACATTTCAGATAAAACAATTTCGTAAAAATTATCTAAATTATTTAATAAATCTTCATTATTTTCAGTTTTGTAACTCGGCTTCACCGTAGATTCATATGAAAATATAGAACAAACAATATTGTGTTTCTTCTTATTTTATGACAAATTAGTTCGTAATGTCAAATTCCATAAATCATGTTGTCAAAGAAATGTAACATTGTAGGTGAGAAGTAACTTACGAGTGAAGAGTTTAAAAATATTTTCAATATTAGCTTTTTTTTATTAAAAATTCACCTTTCTTATAACAATGGCCTAACGCTCACATGTATTAAGTGAAATTATAAAATTAAATTTGTAAGAATACTTCAGGTTAATTATAAGATGTAAAACAACAAAATTATTGTAGCTTTTTATCCATTCTAGATGAAATAAGTAATGTACATTTCTAACAAAACATCTATTTACAAAGCAATTTTGATAAATAAATGCTTTGCAAAGCACGAAATTGTTTTCACTTAAAACTAAATTTAACACTGTGTGCGTTAGGCCATCGATAAGTACGTTAGCTACCCATTAGTGTACCTATTAGTGGCTTTATACATTTTTAAAAAGTCTGCTTTATACAATGAGATGTTATTTTGTACACATTTTTGCAAGATGCATTAAATGGCCCGTTTTACATCATTTTCAGTCTGTTGTCTTTTATTGCAAAATATGTTCCTCGCCAAACTAACCTTGGCTTTGACAAAGACACAACATACCAACTGTTACGCTGAGGTTATAGGAAAGATCAACCAAAGGGTGAAAATGATAACTGCTGGAAAAAAGGGGTAAATTGTAAAAATAGTCACGGTCCTCCTATTTGTTCTGAACACTTGCATACTAAGCCACCTGTTCGTATAATACACAAATATTATTCTTTGTAAACAGAAAAAAACAGTAAAAACATTTAAATTATGTGAACTTCGTGTATTTATTTTTTCTCTTTATTCATGCACAATTTATAATCGATGGGATATGCACGGATATGCAGAATAATATGGTATTTTATTGGTAACGCCATCGTTTGACTAGATATTATAAAATTATTATGTTAAATTAACATGTTGTACAAAATTAAACATCAACTGCCTATATTTAATTAATCAATCAGAAAACCTTTTTTTTAAATCACTAACATATATATCGTTCATTTAAATGTGGAAAGTAGGTTCACTAAAGGCTTGAAAAATGGTCCCCACAACTTTTAAAAAGAGTGATCATTCCGTAAAATAAAAGCTTATAAAACATTAAGTATATTATCAATTCCTTGCCAGGAAATATCTCAAAAAGAAAAACATAAGATAACTCTGTAAATTTTGTATCAATGGTAATTGAATTTATTTTACTATTAGGTTTTTTAAAACATATATATTTTTAATTTTTTTGTTTTTTATCCAACTAATCGTGTCTTGTGTTATGTATTTTTTGGTAAATTCACGAATGTCGAAATGTCAGAAGGAGGTTTGAAAATTACATCAAGTGAAAATACTATACAATTTACACTATTTTCACAGCCAGTATATTATAATCCTTTGACAAGAATTATATCTAATTTTCACAATCTCCCATCTTCCATAGTTGAAAAATTTAATTGATTGGTGAAATTACCAACTACATAAATAGGTACGAGATGTCAACTGTCAACTGTAACTGTAGACACCCATTCTGAAATGATTCTCTCGGTTTCATTGAACTCCCGTAATGCTGTAATAGACACGTTTGGCTTTCAGCCGAGTAAGGCAATGACAATTATTGTTACTTCAGTCAATGACACCGAATCGAAACAATACGGTAACCGTATACCTTAATCTTGAACTTGTGATTCAAAATTGGTAACTCTCACACTGTTGAAATAAAAAGATTATTAAAAAAATCCGTAATTTTTTTACTTCGAATTCAATCAAATTATTTAAAGAAATAGATTTTTGAATGCTCGGGATATTTTTGGAGATACCCGAAAAACAATTTTTTTTTTTGAATAGTTAATAAAATAAAATACAGCAAAACAGTTTATGGCACAGATGTTATTAAAATAATAAACTCTAGCCCTAAAGCTAGGGGATTAAAATGTCATTTTGAATCTCTAAGTTCACAGTCTCTATGAGTCTTAATCGGGCACTAACATTATTCATATTACTTATGACAGCAATTAGTCCTTAATTACATTTTAAAGCTATTTTTCACTTTCCGCATAAAAATTCATCAAACACACAATATGAGTACATATTTCACTTGGCACTGACACTAGTTGTAGGGACAAATCGGCGCTGCAGGGTAGGGACCCCTTCCCGTGAAATCGAAGGCATTTGCACCGACAACTCTGCAGATGTCATTGTAGCTTCTACCCCCAGAGGCTCTTGGCCCTCCGGAGCGTCCGCCACCTCTATTCCTGTACCTCCTCTCGCCCCCGTAGCCAGCACTGCCTCCGAACAGAACGTCCAAGAGATTTTGAGGAGCGCCGCTGATGGAAACAACCACTGCACTCAGCACCAATGCGACAAACACCCACATGTACTTTAATGATGCCATGATTGCACTAAAACCACTTATTGAATCGATTAATTCTCAAAACTGGTGTTTATTTTACTTCAAATAACACCTTTTGCATGTATTAAGTAGTTTATTTATTTTAGTAAAACAGCAATGATGTTATTTCTAAGTGTTGCACTGCTCAATAGCCAACAACAACTTCCACCCAGTGTCTTGCAGCAATAGGGTTGTCTTGCAAAGCGCTCGGAGCTTTTTATAAGAACGGTCCAGAGGAGTGTGCGTGTGACCATGGCCCGCTGGAGACTGGACATTAAACAGATCTGACTTATCTCGCCTGACCTTGGGGCCGTCCCGCTCCGGAGAAATTATTCATCATAAGCTGACCTTCTGAATGTACGACGAAAACAAATGAACAACACGTTGTCTTGTCATTACTTGCCACTACTTGTATTGCGGCATATAAATCACTTGCTACTAGGTACTTGGTGCTTCTGCTGGTGTTACGGATTCCAAGCGAGTAGCCATGAGGGTTTTGTATACGCACGAACGTGTATTTACACTTATTTGTACTTATTTATCTTTATTATTTATTCAGCGTTTACGTTGTTAAGGAGGAATAGCTAAATCGCTAAATGCAATGCTCGGTATATTTGCAAATCATCGATGACGTCAATTATTGCCTTCAATATGATGATGGAACATTCTATTAAAATTTTATTGAATCGTTGTCAAATACAATTTACTTCCCCGACACCTATACAGGCCACTTCCTATTGCTAATTTGCTAATATATTTTACGCCGTTTTTTTTTTCAGAAATATATCGTCTCAATGGCGCTTTACAATAGGAAATTCATGTCATTCTAAGATATTTAAAAATTTATTTTTTTATTGGTCACTCATTCAATTTTCATTCACTTTTTCCATATACTCACTAAACCAAAAAACTGACCAAATTTAAATCTTTCTGGTATAAAATCAAATGTTAAATTAACTTTTCCAGTACCTACCAATTTACAAATAAAATTCAACTAGGTAAGTACTGAGGAATTAAACAACTTATTTCATTAAATATTGTACTCTACACCAGATGTTTTGTAAAGTATATAATAGCTTATAAGTAATTACTATGAACATTAATTATATTTTAAAGACGCATTGTTTCGGAGAATTTGAACAATTCATAAAATTTCAACGTTCATTTTCGGGTTCTGTGAAAGTCCTATTCAAGTTCTGTTATTATATCATTATAGGCTAGTTGCTTGACAGCACTGAAATAGTAACAGAACTTAAAAAAATCTTTCACAGACCTTGAAAATTAGTAAATTAAAACTAAGAATCAGCGTCTGTTTATGTACATGAATGTATATTTCTTAAGCCATAATATTTTCATTCTTCAGTTCAGTTCCTTATTACAATTATTATCTTCTTTAGAGAATTACACTATCCTATTCCTTCCGCAAAACGATAGGAGGTCAAAATAAAATCACAACATTCATGCAATATATGTGCCGGGATATATTCTTAATGTGCACACATTTTGAAAGTGTATTATAAAGTTCTATAATGAAAAAAAGCAATCATCACAAGTCTGTAGAAATTGAGATTGGAGATTGTCAACAAAAAAATACCTACACTATTTCATTATATTTTAATGGGCTTAATCAATTCACAAATTTCACAACTTAGTACTTTAGAAGTTTCCTCATTTCACTTGTATTGTAGTACCTACCTCGAATCATACCACTGTTTTTTGTATCCTTAAATCATATATCTACATGTTTATGAATGTGAATGAAAGTAATTTCTCATTATTATTTAGGGCGGTAATGCAAAAATGTTGAAATTGAAATTTTCAAAGACTTTAATTGCGCTCCATGTCCAAGTCTCTTGGGCAGAATTGTTAAATAGACAAAATATATTATAATCAGGTCACGTTTTTTACTGTATGGAAGATTAACAATAATAATACAAAATACTGTTCACCTGGAAAATAAGTTCGAAGATGTTTTAAATATTTTTTTCATAATTGCAAAGCTACACATTTCGAAATAGAAATTCCCTAGTGAGATGAGAAACTTGATTTGAATGATTTTATTTGAATATAGTTTTGTTGAAAAAAATTAATAAGATTTAATAGCTCTGTTTTTTGTTGGCGAAAATCAGCACTTTGAGACAACAATGGCGGCCATCATATGTTTGTCTGAACTATCAAAAACTGGGGAACTTTCAGCTTTGGTGACATAAGATTAATCAGATTTGAAACTTTGAGATATCAAATTGATTATTAAACAATTGAGAAAACGGCCTTATTGTTTTATTGTTCAGTAAGAAAAACTAGGGCAAAGTCGTTCAGTAACTTCTAGTCTATCTATCTATCTATTTATATGAAGCAGAGTGAATGTGTGTTTGTGGCGGGCGGCGTGGGTATGTTTTTTATACAAATCCAGAATTCCGAGATTGATAAAATATTGTACTCTTGACCTTCAAAACAAGTAGAATGTCACTGTCTACATGGAATTTCGAAAAACTCTGCGAAAAGCCAGGACAACGTCGGGGTCTTCAGTTAGTTATTTATAAAAATACATTGGGCTACTAAAATTTGAAAAAGGCTTTATTATAACGAGTACATTACAGAACATTTAAAAACACGAAACATCCATCAAGGGTGTCTCGCTGAGAAAAATGAATGTTGCTGATTTATTCAAAAACCTCTTCAAATTAATTGTAATCCAGCTAAAAACGGGACTGCAGGCTGCTAAACTTTTTAATAATTCGTAATATTATCGGAACTCGTCTTCATGCACCTGCGTTTGTCTCGATAATATATAATGAGGAAATGCAAAAATGTTAGAATTTCATGGTTTTTTAGGTGGTATTTTACTCAATTCATTCGTTAAAGGCCTGCAATCTCGTTTTTAACCGGATTACTATTAATTTGAAGAATTTTTTAATAAATCAACGATATTTTTTATCAGTAGGTTTTCTCCATGCTTGATCTATTATATCATAATCATTTCATAATAAATAATCATTATTTTTGTAACGTGTGTTAACACTTTCAATTTACGCAGCAGACAGTGTGACAAAACCCACGTAATAGAATTTTTAAATTACTTCTGGTACTCGAATTCGCGATGTTTTTTTATTGGTTTTGCCAAAATGAAAGGCGTTATTCCGCAAAGACGGAAACGGAAATGTGGTAAGATGTTCCAATTGTGGCCACGCAAAATATTTGTTATTCAAAAAATAACGACATCCGCGCGATATGAAATTAGCATGAAAAGTGCAGAAGGAAGTTCCCATTCGAAATTTAAAAACCATCATTGGTTTACAGATTACAGATCTGCATTTTTATATGTGCAATCAGGGGCGTCCCTACTGTATAAATAATTTATACAACAACTGATGTTTACGAGAAAAGGGGATTATAAAAAAAAATTTAACGGTTGTTCTTTGTCGCTTCTTCATCAGCCTTCTCGAGATAACGTATTAGAGTTAATTTGACTGTTATTTTGCTCTCCTAATCCTCAGTACCTATAATATTAATGAAAGATAATTATGGCATCCCCAATTGTGGTATGTTATTCGGCTGAAGATAATGGGGAGGGGAAGGAGATGGGGAACAGTAAGGTGGGGAAGTACCTGGCTATTTAGATCTGGTCACCAAACACGGCTAAAGCAACGTTGCAGTTCTGAATGTTGGTCTTGCACCAGGGCGATACTGAGAGTATATTCCACTCTGGAACGTGCCGCAAGTATACTATATATTGTTTGAAATGATTAAATTGTGAAATAACACAAATTTATCAAATAAAATTTACTTGGTGGCAGGGAGTCTAACCCGCGACAGCCGGATTGCTAGTCGACAGCCTTACCCCTCATAAGACTATCGGCCGTCAGAGGCTAAGTAGGTATAGTACCTACCTATATTAGCCGAAGTTCCCAGCATTGCCCAGAAATTTACGCAGATTTTTTTAAAATCGGATAGTCGTTAAATTTTCTCCTATTACATCAAGTGTGCAAATTTTCATCAAGAATAATCAAAAATCAGATTTAAAGAGTTAGAAAACTTAATATGGGTTGTTTTTTCGAAATCTCGTATTAGAATTTTCCTTTCTCTTGATTTGAAAGTCAAGTGTGCAAAATTTCATCAATCTGGCAATAAAACTGTAGATTTGTCTAAAAACAACACCCACGCCACACCACTTTACTTTATAGGATTATTATAATATTTTTAAATTATACATTATAATGAATAATTTAAAAATATCATAATGAATTATCGAAATAATATTGCTTCTACCTAGGTATAACAAAATATGTACGGAAGACACAAATCATAACGTTGTACTGCATGATTATGATACATAAAATTAACATATTTTACGTTTTTACCATGTTTGCATGATTTTAATTGGACATATACGAGTATATGTAATGAAGATATGCCTGTAAGTTCGATCATCTCCAGAAAAATTCCCACAAAAAAACTCAGCACATAAACACGCTACAAGGTTCACAGAAAACTTATTAATCCCAAAAGCAAACAAAACTATATTTCAAAAAGGACCACACTACATGGCCATTAAACTATATAACAACCTTCCACGTAGCATCAAACAAATAACCGACATATTTATTGTTATTAAGTTTAATTTGTAGAACTCCATTTTAATTTTTAATTTTTTATATATTCAATAATATTGTTATTGGGTTTATAAAAACAGTTTATTTTTAAACAAGTTCTGCTGTGTAATTATTATTACGCGTGGCAGCTGTTTCGCCCTCTGAAGGCATTATCAAACTGTCATTTACAGTTGATAACAAGTAATGATAACATTTGATAATAGCTGACAGTTTGATAATGCCTTCAGAGGGCGAAACAGCTGTCACGCGTAATAATAATTACACAGCAGAACTTGTTTAACAATAAACTGTTTTTATAAACCCAATAACAATATTATTGAATATATAAAAAATAAAAAAATAAAAAAATAAAATAAAAAAATAACCGACATACTCAAAGTTAAATTATCACAATTTTAAACAAATGTCACTACACTTTAAATGAATACCTTACATAAATTAAATACCTCTGTTTTTTTTAATTTTTTATTTTCATATATTTGTTAACATGTAATTGTTGGGTTATGTAATATAATGTGTATTTGTTGGGTTAGCTGGAAGAAATAGGATGTACCTATAACCTATAAGCTATACTCCTTGTACTCTGTATTTTTGTGCAGTAAATGTTTTTTTTTAATTATGAATTTTTTGAATATATGAATTTATCATTTATTTTATTTATTTATTTATTTATGTCTATTCTTGAATACACATTTTACAAATGATTACAGTGGTTTATATTGTAGTACAGAGAAAAGAGTACAGAAAAAGGGTATAAAAAATAAAGAACATAGGTTGATATAGGTTGATATATCATTGGAATATAATCAATGAAATCATGGAAAATAAACAAAAAACCAAAAGTAATACTATTAAGAGTGTAATACAAAACAATAACATAATTAACTGTATTGAAGAACCTAAACAAGGAGCAAACGCTTTTAACGATTTCTTTGCAAATATCGGAAAGAGTCTAGCAGAAAAAATTACCGTGAAAAAAATAAATAATATGTATATTGAAAATATTCCGAATATAGAAACTAAACTTGAACTCTTCTAACCAACCAATCCGTTTGAAATTGTACAAATTATATCAAAAATGCGAGGTGGTTCTGCTCCGGGATTTGACGGTCTCGCCGTAAAAACACTAAAAATCATTAAAAATTATGTTTCTACACCAATCTCTCATATTATAAACAATAGCTTTAAGACAGGAGTTTTCCCGAGCACGTATAAGAAAACCATAATCTCTCCAATATTTAAGTCCGGTAGCCCGGAGGACATTTCTAATTATAGACCCATTTCACTCTTATCTAATATATCGAAAAATTTTGAAAAAATTGCTAAAAAAAAACTAACTGCAATCTTAAAAAAAAACTCGATTATAAATGAAAATCAATTCGGTTTCAGAGAGGGAAAAAGTACCCAAGATGCCATTGCAAAAATTTCATCTAGTATTCAGAGTACCCTGGACAAATCAAATAAATGTATAGGATTTTTTATTGACTTAAAGAAAGCTTTTGACAGCATTTCCCATGAAAGACTTATATTAAAATTAAAAGAAAATGGCATTGACCACTTATCCCTTAAATGGATAGAAAGCTACTTAACAGAGAGACCTAAAATTGTAAAATTAAACCAAACTTTTAGTACACCACTAACAAGTAAATTTGGCATTCCTCAAGGCACGGTCCTCGGACCATTACTATTTTTAATGTATGTAAATGACATTTTCCAACAGAAAATCAAAGGTGAATTAATCTCTTATGCTGATGATACTGTTTTATTAATAAAAGGTCAAACATGGGAACTAGTTAACAAACTTGCAAATGAATGTATTAATATCTTAAAATCATGGTTTGATAATAACCTACTCACACTTAATGCTAAAAAAACAACATATGTATTATTTTCACTACAAAAAATACCTGAACACAAAGTAAATATCATAATCCATGATGAAAATTGTGACAATGTCAACTGTAAACTACTTAATCTTATTTGTACTGTAATCAACTCTTCTTCTGAAATTAAATATCTTGGTGTGATCATCGATGAAAATCTGAAATGGAAAAGCCATTTTAGGGAGTTAGTAAAGAGAATAAGGAAATGTATATATATATTTGTTAGGTTAAGAAATATTTTAAATGTGAAAATACTAAAAAATGTATATTATGCTCTTGTCCACTCCCTGCTTATTTACGGAATCATAGGTTGGGGAGGATCTTATAAAAACAACCTAAACTCAGTAAAAGTCTCGCAAAAAATTATTATAAAAGTAATACTTAAAAAAAACTCTACTTTCCCAACAAAATTGCTTTTTAAATTGTTTCCAGTACCAAATATTGATGATATATTTAAGCAAACTTCCATTATAAAAATGTGTAAAGAAAAAAATATCACGGAATATCAAGAATTTTACAAACTCATGAGAAATGGAAATCAATTTATTACGCCAATCTTTAAAACAACTCAAATGCAAAACCATTATATTTACCAAGCCATAAAAAACTACAATAATCTCCCTTCCGAATTGCGCTGCATTACGAACCAACAAGAACAAATAAATAAAATCAAACTTTATTTCCAAAAAAACTTATATTAAAAAAAAAATTTAAAATATATATATATATTATTATTATATATTTTACACATAACATAATATTATAACATTGAATCTAAGTAAGAATCGTGGATCCCTTATCAGGCACAAGAGCTCCTCTTTTCTGATAAGGTATACATGACCAATTATGAACCTTAATATTATATTTTGCAAAATATGTATGTATTAATGTAACCCATATGATGTATATTAAAATAATAAAAAAATAAAAAATAGGTAAAACTGTGTGTGGGTGATTTTGTATGTTACGTGAACACCTCACTAGGAGAACCTGTGCTGAGGTGTTAACGTGTTTGTGATTAAGTGTGACAGGTATTTATGTGTTGTAGTAGAAAGTTATTTTTTTTTTCATTTGTTGAGATATTGCTATAATATTTTAATTTATGATAATTTATTTGAGATGTCACCCAAAAAACTCAATATGCATGCTAAACATTATAGTATGAATGTTATTATGTTTCAATAATTTCTAAAAAGAGTGTTGAAGCTCGGACAAAGCAAGATGTAAATTTTTTTTAAATCTATAGTAAGTTGATAAAACGTAAAATGTGTAATGCTATCAGCAGTGTTTAAGGCCACATAGTAAGCGTTCAAATATGGTTTTGAAGGGAGATATTATGTAAATACGATGTTAGAGAGAGAGCCCTAATATTAAAAAAATGATAATAATTGAGCGAAAATGGTAAAAATATTTAATAAAATACGACTCGTTTGAAATAAAATAAAATTCTTCGACAAATGCTTTAGTTGCATTTAAAGATACGCTGTGATTTTTTTCATGCCTATAACATATTAAATAACAGAACAAAACGTGTTTTTAATAATTTTCAGAGCTTACTTGGCGATTTTTTTCTTTCGAGGGAATTTCATATAATTAACGATTCGGCATAGCTAAATGGTAACCTGATAAATCATCACATCTTTAAAAAGTTATATAAAGTCATGGAAAGTGATAAAACAAAAACTTTATTAACTGAGTTATGTAGGTTAGGTTAGGTTAAGTTCAAAAAATATATATTTCATCGTTTCTAATGACTTTATATCACTTTTTAAAAGTGTGTTGTATTGTCACTGTGTTGAGTTATCATGGAACCTAATGAAATATAATAAGCATTATGTATTATGATTTTTAATTGTTAAACGATAGATTAATCATCCATTTACAGTAAACTATTTCTTATTTTGACATTCTTAACATTTGGGAGGATAGGTAGGTATCAAAAAGTTTTAAAATTATTTTGAGAGTAAATAAATATTAATTTCTACTGCTTAGGGCCCCTTAGTAAACGTTCAAAGATGGTATGAAAGGGAGATATGTAAATGCGAATGTTAGAGGGAGCGCGCTAATATTAAAAAAAAACGATAACAACTAAGCGAGAATTATGAAAATATTTAATAAAACACGACTCGTTTGAAATTGAGCAAAAAATCTTTCGACAAATGCTTTAGTTGCATTTAAAGATACACTGTGAATTTTTTCATGCCTATAACATATCATATCATAAATAATAATTTTAGGAATTTCATATAATTAACGTTTCGGCATAACAAATGTATAGACAGAATAAGGAAATTAACATATATATTTAGATGTTTAAGAGATATTTTAAACGAAAAATTACTTAGAACCACATACTTCGCTTTCTGTCAATCAATTATACAATACGGCATTATAGGCTGGGACGGTACATATAAAAATCAAACACAAACAATTTACATATCACAAAAACTAATAATAAAAACTATATTAAAAAAAACCCTATTCATATTCGTCCGAATTTTTATTCAAACAATTTAATGTCAGAAAATTAAGTGCACTATACTTCTACCATGCAACATTACAAATTTATAAAAACAATATTCAAAATAAAGTTGCACCCTTTAAAAATAACAGAAATCTTAGACAAACGTCAATACTTCCTACTCCTAAATGTAAAAAAACAATAGGACAGTTCAACCATGAATATATCTCGGAGTTAAATTTTTTTAATTCATTACCAGAAAAAATTAGAAACATGAATGTAAATATAAACGAATTGAAAAGCCACCTTAAAAAGTATTCCGAACACTTGAACTGAATCATATCAAATTTAAACCAAAATAACAACACCCCCATACACACAAGCCTTGCTTATTTATGGGGGTACATCAAATACTTATATGTAATTAAAAACTGTTTTATATTATGTAATGTAATTCGTGTATCTTTTTTTATTAATAAATAAAATATATTTATATATTATCGGCAAAAATAACATGTTGGTATTTTTTGGGAACTTCAATAAATAGCACAATTCCTCTTGTCATGCTATGCTGTGCTAGAATATCTGGTCTGCTGTGTGGTATCTTAAACTAGTCGTAGCTGCTATAAATGCCTGAACAGGTAATAATAATGACTGAATTATCATAGTATAAAGACAAAGATGTAAAAAATGACCCGATTACTAATAAACATGTTTTAAAATTTGCACACCTGAGAAACGACAATTTGTTTATGGTGAAGGTAAATGAAGTTATTAGTAGGGCCTAAAGAACACATATACTCGTATAATAAACTGTGAAAACAAGTGCTAGTTAACACCAACCAAACAAATGACCAAGTTAAGTAAATAATTAATACCTACTCGAATGTACCGGATAAATAATGAGGGTCCGCTCATTGATTAATAAAGCCATTCAGCGGTGTTAGTCCGGCATTAATCAGTAGCGAGCTGTATAGATCATAGATTAGGATAAGTTTTGCTACTTACACAATATTTAAGCCCCGCATTCCCGATTTTTATCGATTTATTACAAGTTTCCCTTAAACTCTTTGAGTTTTTAAATTATTTAAAAAATTCTTTTATTTTATTAATATCTATATATTAGCTGCTTCCATGATAACTCAGTGACAATTCAACACACTTTTAAAAAGTGATATAAAGTCATTAGAAACGATGATTTTTTTTTAACTTAACCTAACCTAACCTAACCTAACCTACATATTCAGTTAAGTTTTTGTTTTATCACTTTCCATGACTGTATATAACTTTTTAAAGATGTGATGAATTATCATCGTGATGATTTATCAGGTTACCATTTCATTAAAGTGGAACAAATTATTACTATGTAATGTAGATGTTCTTAGCTACTATGATAGGTACTGCTCTACCAACTCGAGCGATTGGTGTCATTACAATATATTTACCGTGCTATTTAATATATGAAACTGCTTACTGCGTTTTAAAGCAACTGAATTCAACTAGATTTCACTGCCTATCACATATTTTTAGGTTATACAAATATGGCTCATTATGGCCAGCGATGGCACATAAGTTTTTGCAAACTTGGCGTAATACGCCACAAATCACTCGAGTGGAAGAGGAACTTCTTTTAGTGGAATTTCAGTTTTTGGTATCGTCATTAAATGCATTTTTATAGGATGTTCACAGAAGAGGCCCAACAGGCCAGGAACCGGGGGAATATATAGATTCTCCAAGATTGTAAAATATTTTGAAGAAAAGATTAGAAGGAGATTAGTAGACTTGTAGAAATGTTCAAAGATCTCAATATACAGGGTTTTCCAATAAGAGGTATTATGTTGATATTCAATCGTAAAAGATCAATGGTTTCGTTGCTTGTGTGGCACGTAGCGCCGTCTTGGTGAAAGTAAACGTTGTCCAGATCAATACCATCCAATTCCAGCTATAAAAAATCATTAATCATCACTCGATAGCGCAATCCATTAACCGTAACTGTTGCTCCAGCCTCATTTTCGAAAAAGTAAGGTCCAATGACTTCGCCGGACAATAAACCGCACCAAACAGTCACACGTTAAGAATAGAGAGGCTTTTCAATAATAACTCTTGGGTTTTCCGAGCCCCAGATGCGACAATTTTGCTTGATGATGAAGCCACCGAGGTGGAAATGGGCCTCATCACTCAAGATGATTTGCATTTGATTCATTCAAGTGAATTTTAATAATTTCAATGCGTTGTTGAAGCGTGTATCGTTCCATTTTTATTAATTGCGTAATTTCTACTTGACAAATGTCAAAAAATGACAGCTTCAAAAGTAACATCTACCGAAATAGAGGGCTATTAAAAATAACACCTCTTATTGGAAACCCCGTATCTTGACCAAGGCGATACTAAAAATATCCTCCACTCCTTTTTAAAAACTTTTTTTACTTTCGTTTTCTTTGTTTTTTTGTAACATGAATTTGATAGATAAGTCAAAATAGCCGAGGTTATCAATCGATGTATTTCATAATAAACCGCACAAAACAAGTTCTTGTGATAATTTAATAAACTACTTAAAATTGTAAGACTTAATTGGAAATGCAATATTTAGAAGGCGTATAGTATTATAATATTTTATAAATAATTATTAGACTCAGTGGCGTAGCAAAACTGTTTCGACCCCCGAGAAAACACCAAATGAGAATACAACTACTAATAAACAAAAGTATGAATTTGATATATTCAAATTTAACAAGTTCGTTGCACATTGAGCATGTTTCATGGTGCTTTCACACAGATAAAGTATAGAATTCCGTCAGTCTACACTTAAACTTTATGGCGCACAATTTACACCACCGCTCTGCAAGCGGGCTCCCTACAACGTATCAGACCATCCCAAGGACGGTCTATGTCACTCTGCAATAGGTTTTTCATATATGGCTCTCGGTATAAGTAATAATCATGTATTGTTACTTAGCATTGTATATTCTCACCTTCAGGTTATTGGGAGGTTTGTTTTTATGTTTTTTTTATAAAAATTTAGTCTACCAATTTCTAAATCTACCTAAAAATCGCTTCCACTTTCACATTCGTTTGGGCATGGTTTTCCGTATTATCTGGCATTCTTTCCGTACAACCACCCCTTCACAGCATTTGGCACCTACAGAATCTTATAATAGTTCAATTGGATTCTGTATAGAATACTCTTTTGGTGTGCATGTAGTTCGGGACATGCCCCCCCTTGGCGGTTATTTAGACTGTCGCTCGATCGTTACGCCACTGGTGGAAGCACTACTTTTGATCTTAATTAGGACTATCAAAGTAATATCGATAAACCCGTTTACTTTGCCTATATGTGATATTTAATAACTGACGATAATCAATAATCCAATCTGGGACATATCTTTAAGAATTATTTGCTTCAGCCACGAGGCGTCACAATGTAAGTTTTTTTATTTATCTATATCTAAGTTCTATTAGAGGAGATGTACTGAATATAGCATATGTCCCTAATATGAGATGATGGTATTTCGCAAAAGCTAAGTAAGAGCATCGTCTGTATCCCAGCGTTCCCGATTCCACACCGACCAACCTAAAACATGTCAGTAGAGTGTATATAGCCTACCGTCATTGATACCATACTGAGGGTTCGGGGGCGATAATTTCGACTACCTATGTGATTATAGCATGCAAAAAAAAAAAAGTTTTTCCATTGTAGTTTTTTCTATCTTTTACTTTTTGTTTAAAATGAAAACGTTAGTGACCTTTTTTATATTTCGATAACATTTTAAGTTACATAACTATGTTTCCAAAGATTTCAATGTGTAATATTTAGGAATGGTTGTTTCATAGAATTTGAACATTTCAGGTTACAATTATTACGATTTATTTTGAAATATTTACTTGAATTCAAATCTTTGTACTGAACCGGTGAAAGAGTGTTTCCCTAAATAAATACGTAACTAATAATTATGAACGCCACCGCGATAGATTAATAAAATACAACAATAACTTTATAAACATCTCTTTTATTTTTACACTTTTATGTAAAGCTAGTATTAAACTGTCCTGAAGAAGCTACAGTAGTAACAAAACCTATTCAGCAGTTGTACTTGAATGAGTGATTTGGTGAGTGTTGGATTTTTTTTTTAAATTGGAAAAAATATAAAAAAAAACAACAAAAAATTTCACCGGAGACCAAAACTTAATATTAATTCTTTTTTTTTTGGTACAATATTTTTTTACATTTCATAGATATCCAGTAATGCTGGCCTCACTGGGTAGCTTAACCGTGCTGAGGCCTTCATTTTATAATATTAAAAAAAGAAAATGCATAATAACATTTGAAGAATAATAAATATAATCTTGTGTGTTTGTGAGTGATGTGTGTTTTATATTGGTTTTGTGTGTTACGTGTAGGTTTTATCAATTTATGTTATGAAATTTTGGTCATATTGTCTTTCTTGTTTTTTAATCCATTTTGTAATTTTGTGTCTCAATTTTTTTTTGTTCTCCTCTATTTTATTTTCAAGTGTTAGACTGTTGAATCCTTTTATAGCATGGTATTGATAGTGTCTTTGTCCAAAGCTTGTATTTACTGTCGGAGTTTTTTGGTTTTTTTGTACGCTTGTCTAACTGGTCTGTTACTGATATTTTTTGTATGTTGAAATTTGTTTTTTGGTCAAAAATGTAGTTTAGTAGTGTTTTATCGTATACTTGGCGTATATCGAGTACGTCACAGCTGTTGAATGTTTGGTCTGTATCAGTCAGAAAAATCCACTTCTTTACACCGGCTTAGAGATTAAAGTTCGTTAAAGTTTGTCAGTCACCCCCCCTCAACAACCTGTATGTTCACTAACATCAAAACATTTAAAATCACACACCACAGAAACTCGAAAAAAAAAGAAAAATTAATATTTTCTTAACCAAACTGTTTATATACGTATACAAGAAAAGAAGATTTTTCAATCAAATCTACTGATTAAAGTACAGAATATTGACAGTTTAGGATGAAGGAAGTTATTTTGATTCTTAATAGAATTTCTTCTCGTTAACACGATTCTTCACCACTGCTTGCGAAGCTTTGTCTATTACTCGTAATTTCAGTTCAGATGTATACATTTATTTATAAATGGGGGGCTTAGCACGGGTAACCAAATAATGTGTTATAAGAAAATACTTCTAATGAATCAATAATTCAAAAGAGAAAATAAAATATTAAGTACATAATATGTGAAATGTATAAATAAAATACTGTTTTGATTAGTTCCTAAGTATGTTTTCCACCAGGCCATAACTCATAAGGACGGGTTGTTTCAAAAAAATTTAACAATTCATCAAATTTCAATGATTTTTTTCAAGTTCTGCGAAGGCTCTATTCATGGTTCTGTTATTGTTTTATTATTGACCAGACATTAAAAAAATGAAACAATAACAGAACTTTAATAAAACCTTCACAGAACCTGAAAATCAACTACTTGGTGAATTGTTCAAATTCTGTGAAACAACCCGTCTTTAGTTCCCTCTATTGCTAAACGTAGTTACTACTTAATATAATCGTTCGTGGTTTAATTAACACGTTACCTCATTAGTGCGAATAAATTATTTATAACTTCACATGATATTTACATAACATAATATATAAATCATTTAATTTGCAGTACTTTTACTTGTCAAATGTTAAAAAATGACAGCTTCAAAAGTAACATCTACTGAAATAGCAGGCTATTCAAAATAACACCTCTTATTTGAAAACCCTGTAGTTACTCGTAGCTGCCCCATTAATGGCCAGGAACAACCGTTTACGCAAAATAACTTAAATAATGAATAATGATACTAGAGTGGGAATATGTCGACACCATAATGCTTGCTCCTAGCTCTCACCTCGTCCAGTCACCTGACCACCGGTTCTCTTGCGCTCATTTCTATATCGAGTTGCTATCAAATACAAACATTGCCAATATTATACTAATGGCTGGCAACGAGACATTATTTTAAAAGCGGTAGAGTACATCGATGAAAATCAGTGGTTTCTGTGGAGGAACGTGCCGGAACGGCGCTCCGCCACCAATTTACGACTGTTTTTAGTAACTATGTTTGTCGGCTGTACACTATTATTATAAAGTCACTAACAAAGCTAATAATGGTCTATTAAAAGTAAAACATTGGCTGGACACAAACCTCCTCACACTTAACATCGACAAAACACAATATATGACATTTTCCATCCGCAAACACAATGTACCCAACAACTGCCCTAAACCTATCATTCACTCGTGTTCACTCAATTTACACACTCGCGAAATCACACCTAATATAAATTGCACGTTTTCTACCCTTAAATCATCAAATGCAGTTAAATATTTGGGAATAATCATAGACAACCAACTACGATGGGAAGCCCATATCAGTGACACGGTAAACAAACTTCGTAAACTCTGCCATGTATTCTGCTCCCTTAGGTCCATCCTTGATTTACAAACTTTAAGAAGCGTATATTTTGGCCTTTTCCAATCTATAGCAACATATGGTATAGTGGGATGGGGTGAATCCATTATTAATCCTATTATTACAGTTCAAAAACTAATTTTGAGAAGTATATTTAAATGCCAACCTACCCATCCCTCTAATGAACTCTTTGCTAAAATCAGGGTCTTAGATATACGACCGCTATTTACTAAGGTAAGCATTTGTTACATACGAAAAAATAACCTACTGGTGGCTCCACGACACCAAGCTCACACTCGCTTTTCATCAAACCTGGGTTGCGTGGTTCCTCAAACTAAAACCTCATTCGCTCAACGGCAATTCTGGTTCATCGCGCCTAAAATATACAATGCATTGAGTACCGACTTAAAGTCAAGTAATTCTATATCCATATTTACTGCCCGTGTACATCAATGGATATTTGAAAGGGGACCACCTTTCTTTAAAGATTATATGAGTTCCTAACACAATAAAAAAATAAATTATAAAAACTTCGGTCCAACTTGTCTCATATCACGAAAATTAAAATTAAGTGTTGAACATAAACATGTTGTCTTATAGATTATAGATAATACCTACGATAAATAAACATGCACACAAACAATTATATGCATTAAACAATATATATTTATTATGTTTATATTTTAATCTTAATGTTTAATATTTTTAATTTTTATTTGTATCTTTTTAAATATACATATACTTTTTCTTTATTTTTCAGTTTACTATTAATTTGAATATATTTGTTTTTAGTTTTATTTATCATTAAATTTGTTTTTTTCTTTACTTCTTTCTTATGTTTCTATAAAATTTTGGGGATCTATGGTGAGGCACGAAATGAAAGAAAGTGTTGAAGGTCACATGTGTTTATTGGTGAGTCAGTAGCCGTGACGAGGAGATGATGTAGGACAAAAGTTGAATACTCCGGACGCTGCGGTGATGTGCTGGTCAAGCGCGGGTCAGTGAGTCGACGCCGGGCGCTGGTGACCGGGACTCGATGAAGGTCAGGCACTGGCGAAGAACGTAGGTCTTCAGGCACTCCAGTGCTGACGAGACGGCCGAAGGTGCGGCGGACCTTGCAGGCGGTTGAACGGGAACGATGTAGACCAGTGAGGATGCTGTGTGTCCTCGTGGTGGTCATGGTAGCGTGGAAGAAGCGCTGGTCAGAGACACTGGAACCAGGGCGCTTGTAATCCGAGTAGCGCTGGCCATAGACGTGGCCGAGGCGCTATGATGGTGTCCCGATGGAGTCCATGATGGTACGGGCGAAGCCGGGAATATTGTCCTTTGCGCTAGTAAGATTAGCGCGGGTTAACACTCGTTGATCCTTGTAGACTGACGGCAGAATGATGACTGACTGACTGACTGACTCGCTGCGTCGGGCTTATTTATACTACACGGCCGACGGTAGCAGTAGGTAGATGGATGGCAACTAAATCCTAGGCACTCGCACAGACTGTACGTTTCAGGAACCTTCGACAGCGTGGCAATTATGCGTAGGCGGCAGACTCGAACCTTCTGACGAGTTCTCGTAATGTCCCAGACGGACTGCAGTATTATTGTCGCGAGTAGATACTTGAAACAGGTAGGTTGCTTTGTTTTGATTTCGGCTGCAAATACGTACCTAAGTAGCAATTAGCAAGTACGTACCTAAGTAGGTCGAGCGGTTTATTATTAATTATTTAATGTAGATTTTTCTCGACGCTACAAAATAGTATTTTTTAGTTCTTCTAAGTTATTTTTATTATTATTTCATGTATGATTCATACTTGCATATGTTTCTACAAAATAGTATTTTTTAGTTCTTTTAAGTTATTTTTATTATTATTTCATGTGTGATTCATACTTGCATACTTATGTTTCTATAAAATAGTATTTTTTAGTTCTTTTAAGTTATCTTTATTATTATTTCATATATTATGCTTCATACTTGCACACTTATTTTTCTATAAAATAGTATTTTTTAGTTCTTTTATGTTATTTTTATTATTATTTCATGTATGATTCATACTTGCATACTTATGTTTCTATAAAATAGTATTTTTTAGTTCTTTTATGTTATATTTATTATTATTTCATGTATAACTACCACAACACGGGCATTAGCCTAGTATGGTAGTTAAAAAAATGTCAAAAAAATGTATCATGTAAACATTTATTAAATAATAAATAAAAAAATTTAAAAAGTTCTGATTTATTCATACAATGATACTCCGAGTTCTATTACTTAGGACGGGTTGTTTTTACAGAATTTAAACAATCCTTCCAATTTAAAAGTTGATTTTCAAGATCTATGACGGTTCTATTCAAGTTCTGTTGTTATATTATTATGGGCCAGTTGCTTCATAATACCGAAATAATAACATAACTTGAAAATAACTTTTACAGAACTTGAAAATTAACATTGAAATTTGATGAGTTATTAAAATTCTGAGAAATAACCCGTCCTAAGTTCATTGTTAACCGAATACAGAGATTGCGTAAGCATATTTACTGATTTCGAGGTAGAATGTGAGAGAAACTAATACATAGGCTTTTATACTATTAGTTTTAGCGAGGTATTTTTCATACAAAACTTAAATTTGTATTTGATGCCAAAATACTCAACCAAACTGCATAATATTTTTCTTAATCAGACTGTAGCAAATATCTAGTACGGATATGTGCTATTTTATTTATGTATCTTTTAAATTATGATATATATGCCATTAAATATTATGTTTTGCATGATTTTAGATGCCACTTTGGCATTTTTTGTGAGTTAATCATAACTATTTAAAAAAAATCGTCTTTCCCTGCTTAGGTACTGTGATAGTATAAAAAAATAAAATATATATTAAACATTAAAAAAATATATATTTATTTACGACAAATTTATGTTCTAACTTAAATCGATCGTCTGTAATTAAAATTTACGTCCATCAAAATGCTTTTTTATAACTTCCAGTGCAAAATTTTTTTTAATTATTGTAAACTCACAAATAATTTCCAAAGTTGCCTCAAAAACCATGAAAAATTGAATTGCTTATTGTCCCATATTTTTTTTATTTAATTTGCAAATATTAGTAGTAGATATTTGCTATACCTTTTGATTTAAAAAATAATTATTCGATTTGGTGAAGTATTTTGCCCTCAATTATTAATTTAATTTTTTTAAAGGCCGCGCAGCTGTTCGTCATAACACACTAACAACAAAACATGAAGTGGAGGCAATTTGTCCATAAATTTTTAAAAAAACCTTGTAAGCTACGATGAACCTATTAAGGAATTGACTTACTAGAAAACAATCAAATTCTTTTAAATTGGGATCTGATAATATTATTTTCATAAAAAAGTTAACATGGTTCCGGCACATTTTTTCAACAAAAAAAGAACTGGGTAAAAGTCACTTCACAGTGAACGCGAAAAATCAACCGCAAAATTTTATTTCCGTCAACTTTCGCGAAAGAAAGATTGCGTTTCTGAAAACCACAGATATTTAAAATGAAACAGAATATTCTGGTATTTTGTTTGTTTTTATTGTGTAAAAAAAACATGTGCAGCCGTAAACTTACATTTATCTATGCTATATGCAAAAAAAGCATCGGTCGCTGCAGTAGATATTGAATCTACGCATTACAAAAAAGTATTTCATTCTTTAGTTTATCTTTTGGTCGGCTATACAGTAAGGTTTTAAGATGTATTGTGAATATAAATTATTTAATAGCTTTTTCAGTGCAGCCAAAAGCGAAATAAACAAAATGTTTTTTTTTTTTTAAATTATTGTGTCCATAATTTGTTTGGTTTTCGACTACTCAAAATAATGTGTTGAGCAGTACCATAGGTAGCAATTTATTAATTCATGTGGGTCTGAAAGACTTTTTTTCATATAATTATCATAATCATGACATGACATTGGACAAAAACAGTAAACGGATTTTCTTTCTATCGTATGTGGCTCGCTTCAACCTCAACATGTTGTAAGTGATACCGCATAATAGTTTCATCTGTCCAGAGCCGGTGGAGATAAGGCAACCTGATAATTTAATATTTTGTAGAATTTTATGAAGCGAAATAAATGGGGTAGAGGTCGGAGAATGTAAGAGGCAATTATATTAATAATATCTTTCATTTTGGTCAAGTTCTGTTTTAAACAGTTTCTCTTAATTAAAATGTGTAATAAATCAATCAATTATTTACATCGACCTGTCGGACCAGCTGAATAACTAGTAATTCTGTAAACAGTAAACCTCACTTACAAAATATTATGTTACTTACCTAATTATATACCAAAATATGTGGCTTTTTTAAATTTCAAATAAGGAATTGAACAATTTAACTAAGTCGATGACAATTATTTTTTCAAACATTCTTTAGGTACCTGAAAAGGTACATAAAAAGGTAAATAAAATGAAAATTGGAAAGTTGAAATAAACACGACGATTTGACTTTAAAAAATTCTTTGCTTAACCATTAAAACGGCCACCATCTTGAAACAGAAACGGAACGTACAAGCAAATTAACAAACAGACGAAACGCAAAACGGTATAGTTAAAACAGGACTTCGCTGCTCTCGGTCAAAAATAAATTGATCGACACTAAGATATATTTATGACAATTACTACATTCAATTGGACAAGTTGTTGTTTTTGTTCATATTATGAAATTGGTCCATTTTTGTGACGGAATAAACATTTTATCCTTGTCACTTTTATCGAGAAACAATAATTAAAATGATTGAACCGCGAAGCGAAAGTTCAGTGTCGTAAAAATAAGATTATTCGTTAATATTCATTATTAAATCAGTGCTTTCCAAATAGTAGTTATAATAGTTACAGTCAATATAGAGATAAACATACGATAACAGTGTGTTGTGGGCGTGTCCGTGCGTCCAAAGAAAGCTCATTTAATCCTTATGTTATCCTTATTTTATTATCCTTATGTTATCATTTTTTTCTTGTTCTGTTTGGCGCCTATGAGTCAAAAGATCGTCGATAGTTTTAGCTACTTCAGAAAACATGTTTCTACATTATAGTTAAAATTGTAAAAACGATAGAACCAAAAAGCAAAATATTTGACGACAACAGTCGTCCCACGGGTAGGTAAGGAATCGGCAAAAACCGATTGCTGTAAAGACGCGAGAAATTTTGTGCGATGTATGTTGCATGATCTCTGCACGCGACAGGTAAGCTATGTAACTTGTGTTATTTTTTACCGTAGAAAACTGTCGGTATTGCAGATTTCTGTTTTCGCATTTACCACCTTCACGCTGAATGTCATTATCTTATCATCGTCAAATTGACTCACTTGTACTATGATATTTGCCATTACTTATTAGTTTTTTTTCTATAGATAGGTACAAGAGATATTATTTTTCTTCTTTTTTAAACATTTGTTTTATTATACATATCAGTATATTTTTTATATTTATTTTTTATTTACCTTACGAGTAAAATTATAGGCATATACGAATTTACAATGTACATACTTACTTGCCTTATTTACAATATTAGGTGTTATTATTTGGATTTGATGTTAATCTTAGTATTAGCATTTGTTTTTTTATATAGTTATACTATTATCCATGTATTTTATTACGCATTAAACTCCGGCCACAATACAAATATAATATGTATCGTTGGGCTCTCGATATACTGCACTCGTTTTTTGTCTATTCTTTACCGACCCGTGGGACGACCGCCTTATCGTGCTTATTTATCATTTGTCACAAATTAATAATATGTATCTAATAAAGTTTTTTTTAACACAAACAATTTGTAACATCCAATTTCGAGAAGCTCTGATTTAAGATATTGTTTTTTATAAAAATTAAAATGATAATAATTTGAGTAATTTACTAAGGCAGTTTTATTCTAAGAAATGTTTACAGTCGAATTATCAATTTCATTGTTTGATATATTTAAGCATCGTCATTTTTCGAAAATGGTAAGTAAAACCTGTTTATCAGTATTTTACAAGAAATAATGATACATTAATTTATAAATGAATGATTTATTTCGTGCGTAGCGAATCCGACAACACCAATCAATTATTATTAGAGATAAAACTAAGATTTAACTTTAACAAATTGGGCAAAATTTAATTAGTATTTTTTTTTTTTTTTTTATTTAAAATAAAACAATAACTTAGTAAACACCACATGTATTTATTGTTTTATTTTTAATTATAATGTCACATCACAAAGAATCTGCTTCATATGAACATAAAAAAATATTTTTTGTTTATTTTTCTGTGTATAAACTAATAATTTTGCGCTCATAATAGAGCAAAAAACCTTCAAACAATTTAAACAGATAAGAAGGAAAGAGTTCCTTAGAAATACAAGGAGCGTCCAACCCAAGCATTACCCTCGTAAGCTACACAAAGGACTCATCCCCCATAAAAACAGGGGTTTCAACAATTCCTCCATTTCTCCAAAATAGAAATTTCCTCACTTATTCGAATAAGGTTTAAAAATTGTTCCGTTCCCTCTCACCTTTTTAAAATTGATGTGCTTGTTGATATTGTACTTTTTGCGGTCTAAAAGTGGGAACTAGTATTAAGTATTTTTAGGTTATCCCACTCTAATCAAATAACCTCTTTTCTATCAAGCCTTATCTAAAATTGTCTCCTCTCCATTCCACACTTCATCTCTTCTCATCTGAACTCGACTTCAATCATCCATATAATTACGAAATTTGCCCACCTAACTAAAATGAATATATACATCGCCTTTTCTCTACATAATGTCAAATTATGGCCTAGCAATTAACACCCTTCAAGGGTGAAAGCCAGAAACCACTAGAAAAAAGTCTTTTACTCGTATGTAAGAATCATGGACCTAAAAAGTCTTGTACTCGTATCTAAGAATCATGGACCTAAAAAGTCTTGTACTTGTATCTAAGAATCATGAACCTAAAAAGTCTTGTACTCGTATGTAAGAATCATGGACCTAAAAAGTCTTGTACTCGTATGTAAGAATCATGGACCTAAAAAGTCTTGTACTCGTATCTAAGAATCATGAACCTAAAAAGTCTTGTACCTACTCGTATGTAAGAATCATGAACCTAAAAAGTCTTGTACTCGTATGTAAGAATCATGGACCTAAAAAGTCTTGTACTCATATGTAAGAATCATGAACCTAAAAAGTCTTGTACTCGTATGTAAGAATCATGAACCTAAAAAGTCTTGTACTCGTATGTAAGAATCATGGACCTAAAAAGTCTTGTACTCGTATGTAAGAATCATGGACCTAAAAAGTCTTGTACTCATAATCTATGTTAATGCAGTTTTTATTAGCATGGCTTATGATTTTTTTGTGATATTTGATGAGACAAGAAATGGGATACGTCATTTAAACGTTATCGAATTGTTCCGTCCAGGATTTTTTAGGTCCATGGTACGATTCAAATCACGGTAGTCAGGTATGTTTTGATTTTCAAATCTGACAATAAAAAAATTCTATGACAATAATATACCATACACAGTTAAAAAAACAAAATTATAAAATGGTGGTTACCAACTTTGCATGGCGGTATCCTCAAGTTAAAGTCTTTCAACCCGAATGGTGTACACTGTACATGCGTACCTACCTAATATCCTTTGAGAAATAACCTTATAAAAGTGTTTACTTTAAAATCTTTTTCGAAAATGGTTAGCTATGGTCAATGTGTTAAGGTGAAATCAACGATTTAAAATGCATGCATTTATTCTGACCCAGTAGTTTATAAAAATATATTTTTGTGTTTATAGAGTTGAATGTGTGTCGAAGGTTATTGTTATTATTAAATTACTGTCGCTTTCAAAACGCAATATTTTGCGAAATGATTGAATCACTGGAGGTAAAATTGATCCATTTACATAAGTCAGCCATATTGGCCTTAATTGACAACCAAAATATGATTGGTAGAGGCATTCGAATAAGTGCATCAATTGGTACACTTGTTAACAAGGTTTTATCCATAAAGATAAATGCACGCCTTGAGACAAATATTGCAATATACTATCGAATTAACCTACGTACAATGTATGCCCTGAAGTAGATACAAGGTCTATAATTACATGCTTAACATTTTATTTAATATAAATACATCCCCATGTCATCCCCAATTGGAGTATGTTGTGAGGCTGAAGGTAATGGGGAGGAGAAGGAGGTGGGGAAGAGGAAGTTGGGGGAGTACCTGTCTATTCAGATCTGGTCACCAAACACAGCTAAAGCCATTACAAGCAACGTTTCAAAATTGAATGGTGGTCTTACACCAGGGCGATACTGAGAGTATCTTCCACTGAATTAGGTATTAAGTCGACAAATGGATGGAAAAAAAGTAATGGAATATCAATTTTTGTTTAATGTTGATCAATTAGACTTTTTTTAATTTTTCAAATGTGGCAATTGAGTTGAAACTAAGAAGAGATGCAATTTGGAAAGGCGAGTGGAAAGCATTTTTATAAATAATAATAGAAAGGGAGTTGTGTGGTTACCCGATACGGCTCCCCCGCTACACGGCTAGATTGGGTCAAGCAATACAATGTTCTGAAATGTGTTATTTGAAATATGTCCTCAAACTTGCAAAGAGTAGCAGTAAATCACTCGATAATGAAGTTATGGCCCTTGAAAATAAAAATTAAAACCATTTCTCTCTGGAATATCTAAGTCAACGCAACTATTTTAATCACCAAGCATATTTCCATCGTGGGCTATAGCGTTTTGAAATACGAAGAAAAATATTCATTAACTGTCAAAAAATAAACAAGAAGTTAATCATTAATGGGTAGAACCTACATAGGAAGTAAAACTAGTTACATGTCTGGAAAAATCTTACATACGGTTATAGTTTACAATAGGCGGCGTATAAACGAAGGGCGGTCTTCATACCATTATGTAGAAAACCGTTAAATTAGTTCTGCCTTACAGACTACAGTTTTGAAACTGTTTACATTTATTAGTACCTACCTACAATCCTTAATCCTTTCAACGCCGGGTTTTAATTAATTATTAACCGTACTTACTTAATTCAGTATCAATTGAGGAGACAGAACAAAACAATCAACTAGGTACCTACCTAAAATTATCAACATTAACAGCAAAAAATATTTAACGGTGAATTCTGGTATTATGAAATTAAAACATTTTCCTTTTTGAAATTTCAAGTCCAACGCAACTATTTTCAACATAAATTCCATCATGAACTTCGAAATTTTTCAAGAATTTTTTTTTCGAAAAATGTTTTCGAAAAAAGTCGGGTAGTACATAAATTCTCATCTATGCTAGTATTTTTTGTGGAATTTTGCTGTGTATAATAATATTCATGTTTTAAATTAATGTACTCAATAATGTATTGTAGGGAAACAGTTGCTCATAGGTAAGTTGGAAAAAAATAAAACAAACCGGTAGGTAGTTAATTTTGGTCCGATACTTAACCCCAGACGAAATGATATTTACATTATAATATATTTCGATGCACTTTCAGTGGCAAGGCGAAATGTTGTTAAGGTCAACAGCTTCTTTCAAGACGGCCGAGAGCACGTCGTAATTCAATACTTTAACTTGAATAGCATTCCAGTTGCAGTACGTATCGTGAAATGCATCTGAATGCACCGAATTCGCGCGCATTTTTATTGAAAGTCACCTGACATTATTCAGGGTTTTTTTAAACTAATAAGGGACAGTCACAATTCCGGTATCCGAAGGACGAAGTCTTACGCACATTTAGGTAGGTAACAACATTGTAACTTATTTTATAACGAAGTTGAAGTAATTAAAGCTAAAAGAGTTATTAAAATATATTGCTTTTAAAATGGCGCCAAACGCTGTTTACCGGAAAACTTGATTGCTTCTTGGTTGTCTACGCCAGAGTCGAGACGAGATATTTAGGCGCCTTGGGCACCCATTTAAAAAGGCCCCCCCTTACAAAACGGGGGCAATCTTCGGATAAAAAGTGAAATATTATTTTTTTGTCTTTCTATTTTGGTTTCACTTTATAATTTTTAGATTTGCATAATGTTTTAGCATTGCATGAAGCAAATTAAATTCTCGGGCGCAAAGCTTGCGTCAAAATACTTAGCTTATAGGAAATAAGTTCCTTAATGCATAATATGCATAGATGTAATTATTAGTCTATGATAATATGTCATCTTTGGGATGCTGTGAAAATGGTACATTTTGAATGGGAATCCAGCGAATTTGTCCACTCGGCTACTAGCCAGTTAAGCTAATATGTTTTAAAGGTTTCTGTTTTAAACAATACTAAAAGATTTCCATTGACAAAAACAAATCAACAGCATTTATTGGTTTGCCCTCCGATCTAGAAAAAATTTCGCCTGTTGCGCTTTATCCTTGTCTGTGTGAATGTATTAATTCTTATTTCACTCCCTTCACCCACACCACATAAGTACCCCAATTGGGATACTTTTTGAATGTATTAATTCTTATTTCACTCCCTTCACCCACACCACATAGGTACCCCAATTGGGATACTTTTTGAATGTATTAATTCTTAATTCACTCCCTTCACCCACACCACATAGGTACCCCAATTGGGATACTTTTTGAATGTATTAATTCTTATTTCACTCCCTTCACCCACACCACATAGGTACCCCAACTGTGACACCATGTAAAAAATTCCTGCGGTGCTTTTCTGTGCTTAGTGAGAGATATGATATATTTTCAACTCAATTCATATGTGTGTCACAAATCAAAACATAAACATAATAGAATGGGATAAGTTATATTTAGAAGAGTGGTTTGATAATACTTTACTTTTTTGCTTGCTGGTTTAGATACCCTTCATAAATTGCGTCTAGGGCCAGTGCCCTGGTTTCCGCAACCTCATCCTGGCTCTTATATAACCAATTGATTTACGAGAGCTCATTGCGGCTGAATAGGCTACTCACAATTTTTTTTTAAATATCCTTGCTTTTCCGGTCGTTGGCGTTTTTTTATATTCCCATATTAACAATTTCTGCACAACCATAATAATGAAATAATAATAGGTATTGATAATAAAAAAAACATTTATTATAACAAAATAACAGTCTCACAGAATATATTACCAAATTGGCTTAGTTATAGTTCTATCAGTTTTTTACAACTAGGCAGGATGTCTACTATAGAATAATTAAACATTGCTCAAATATCATCATTTGTTTATGTTATACTGCACCTACCAATCTAACTTCCTCTGCATAGCTCGGGAACATCCCAAGCTTGGAGGGCAAAAATAAACCAAACATGTACACCAATTTGAACATTGATAAACAATAAAATAGAAGCTGCCATCTAACTTTCGAAGCCCGTGGAACTATATCATCCCTCTTTGGGGATTGTTGCACGGCTAAAACAAGTGGGAAAGGAGAAGGGAAGAGAAGGATCATGTAAAGATTGAATTCTCCAACCAGGGTAATACTGTAGGTATATTTAACTTATATTTCACACTGGAATGAGGCACAAAAATAATAAAGTGTATGATTAAGGATGTGTTGTTTCATGGAAATTGGACAATTCATCAAATTTCAACTTTCTTTTACGAGTTCTGTGAATTTCCTATTCAAGTTCTGTTATTATATCATTATAGGCCAGTTACTTGACAGAACTGAATTAATAACAGAACTTGAAAATTATCTTTGAAATTTGAAGAATTGTTAAAATTCTCTGAAACAACCCGTCCTAAGTATGTAATACTCAATCACTGAAAACAATATTAACCTGTTAACCGGGCGGGGCGCATAAATACGTCAAACGTAAACTGTATCGGGTACAGGTAGGACTTATGAATACGTCCTTGAAATATATGTTGCGCCCTGGAACGAGCGGGACGTATATTTCCGAGCATATCACACAGAAATTGAGTTTTTGAATTTTTACATATTTTAATTTTTTAACTCAATGTTTCTATTTTATTTGTGTGCTTTTGTTTATTGTTCTGTAATTATTACCTTTTTTATATTTTTTGGAATCTTTATAATTGTTAGTAAAATTTCTAATTTTTTAATTCGATGTTTCCATTTTTATAATGAATAAATAAAAAAAATAAGAATATGAAATTACGTCCTCCGGGCGTGACGAACCGACACGTTCTAGTGAAAGAGTTTGCTCCCATTATATGCTGCGTAATTCAAAACGGAATTCCCCGGTTAACAGGTTAACAATTCTCAAATGAAAAACGTGAAACAGAAAAGACAGAAAAAGTCTCAGTCGCATCTAGGAATTTGAACCCAGGATCTCTTCCTTGCCGGGGAAGGGCTCTGACCACTGAGCTAATTCAACCATATCAACTTGTGTCATTTTTAACAGTATCTTACTTCGACTGAGAGCTACCAACATTGTCTTCATTTTCTTAATCCATATTTTTATTACATATCTTTATGCATGATTCTACCCGAACTAAATGCAATAAAAATATAATCATTATAGGCCAGTTACTTGACAGAACTGAATTAATAACAGAACTTGAAAATTATCTTTGAAATTTGAAGAATTGTTAAAATTCTCTGAAACAACCCGTCCTAAGTATGTAATACTCAATCACTGAAAACAATATTAACCTGTTAACCGGGCGGGGCGCATAAATACGTCAAACGTAAACTGTATCGGGTACAGGTAGGACTTATGAATACGTCCTTGAAATATATGTTGCGCCCTGGAACGAGCGGGACGTATATTTCCGAGCATATCACACGGAAATTGAGTTTTTGAATTTTTACATATTTTAATTTTTTAACTCAATGTTTCTATTTTATTTGTGTGCTTTTGTTTATTGTTCTGTAATTATTACCTTTTTTATATTTTTTGGAATCTTTATAATTGTTAGTAAAATTTCTAATTTTTTAATTCGATGTTTCCATTTTTATAATGAATAAATAAAAAAAATAAGAATATGAAATTACGTCCTCCGGGCGTGACGAACCGACACGTTCTAGTGAAAGAGTTTGCTCCCATTATATGCTGCGTAATTCAAAACGGAATTCCCCGGTTAACAGGTTAACAATTCTCAAATGAAAAACGTGAAACAGAAAAGACAGAAAAAGTCTCAGTCGCATCTAGGAATTTGAACCCAGGATCTCTTCCTTGCCGGGGAAGGGCTCTGACCACTGAGCTAATTCAACCATATCAACTTGTGTCATTTTTAACAGTATCTTACTTCGACTGAGAGCTACCAACATTGTCTTCATTTTCTTAATCCATATTTTTATTACATATCTTTATGCATGATTCTACCCGAACTAAATGCAATAAAAATATACATTAAGAAAATGAAGATAATGTTGGTAGCTCTCAGTCTATGTTTGATACTGTTAAAAATTACATAAGTTGATATGATTGAATTAGCTCAGTGGTCAGAGCACTTCCCTGGCAATGAAGAGGTTTTGGGTTCAATTTCTAGATGTGACTGAATTTTTTTCTGTCTTTTGGATTTCACATGTTTTGTTTGAGATTCGTTAATATTGTCTTCAATGAATAAATATTACAATTTGAGGCTTTACTCATCAAGTTATTTCAAAAATAAAAATATTAAATACTATTTTATTTAATTATTAAAATCAATTGATGTTTAAAAAAGTCTTTTATGTAAAACGTATAAAACACAAGCAATAAAAAATAGGAATGAAAAGAATATGACGATTTTATCGGTGAACTCTCGGCGGCTGTACTTCTGCAATAACTTCCCAGATTGATTGATGGTTCCAGCTGTGTTCTCCAGTTCGTCTCTCGTATTCTTGAAAATAACAGAAATATAAATCAGTTTTCCAAAAATGCATTAATAATTTCTGATCCTGGTTTAATAATTTATCGTAAGTTCAAAATGATAAATTATTAATAATTATATAATTTTAATAGGTTTTGTGTATTTCGTTTGAAAATAACCATGAACTACTATGATAATTGTATACACAAATGATCCAACGAACCAAAGAGATCACAGTATCTTTTCAATTAACAAAACTAATTAACGTTTCAAACTATTTTCCTGAGAAATGCCTGCACTTGTATTATCACCTAAGACCACACAAAACATGATTTTAGATATATGATTTTTTTACCAAATTTTACAGGTGGAGCAGAAATCTTCCCCGGTTTCTATTAAAATGTGTCAACAAACATCGTTTGAATGAGTATTGTGCTATAACGGCCGAGATTGGGCCCAATTCCTTAATTTTTTAAAGAATTTTCTAATACAAAATCTCAATAGACATTTTTGCAAGCGCAATGACGATATATCACGTTGAACCGTTTAGCTTTGTAAACTGTACAAGTTGCTAAATAACTAATATAATTATTGACTTAGTACATCTGCAAACAAAACTCTATCAGTCATTTTTCACCACAAATTATTGAGGTAATTACGAGTTCAGCAAGGCCATATCTTTGGAAAATAATCACTTAAGGGTAAATGTGAATATTTTTTAAGCCTTCAGAGAGATGCCATTCATAAAATTCAAAAGTGGAATCTAAAGTTTTATTAGCCCAAGCGAAGCCGATTTTGTTCTTCATACATTTTTCGAAGCATTGGTCCAAATCGCATCAGAATTATTCTAAAAAGGATAATATTAGAATGCTCGCATGTTCTCCAGAGACCGATCGGCGTTCCACTGGTTAAAAGATTATTGGCAAAAAGTATATTTTCATAAAATGATTCAATTAACGCCATCTATATATAAAGCGTAGATTATAACGTATGTTACGTCTACCATTAAGAAAAGTATTTTAATAATTCTATAAAAATAAGATGGTGAAATATTAGAATACCTGAACACCAGAACTGGAAGTGGCGAGAGTATCTAGGGTCTCTGCACTTCTCTGCGTTGTGTCCGCCAGTTGTCTACTGATTGATAGCAGCTGATCCGTGACACCTTCAAATTACACATAATTAATTGTTAAAAGTGTAATGAAACTGGTACAAAGGATTATGTTGCAAATGCCACACTTAAAAATAGGACTGAGTTATCATTGCCAGCAGGGAAAGCATATTATACCGAAGCATATGATCAAAATTCGAGTTCCACTATATTTTTATCAAAATTGCTAACAAAATATTGTCAAAATGGAGAGAATTTAAAAATACAGCGTTTTCCAATAAGAGGTGTTATTTTGAATAGCCCGCTATTTCGGTAGATGTTACTTTTGAAGCTGTCATTTTTTGACATTTGACAAGTAGAAACTACGCCATTAATAAAAATGGAACGATATACGCTTCAACAACGAATTGAAATTATTAAAATTCACTTGAGTGAATCAAATGCAAATCATCTTGAGTGATGAGGCCCATTTCCACCTCGGTGGCTTCGTCAACAAGCAAAATTGTCGCATCTGGGGCTCGGAAAACCCAAGAGTTATTGTTGAAAAGCCTCTCTATCTTCAACGTGGGACTGTTTGGTGCGGTTTATGGTCCGGCGGAGTCAAGGGCCTTACTTTTTCGAAAATGAGGCTGGAGCAACAGTTACGGTGAATGGATCGCTATCGAGAGATGATTAATGATTTTTTATGGCCGGAATTGGATGGTATTGATCTGGACAACGTTTGCATTCAACAAGACGGCGCTGCGTGCCACACAAGCAACAAAACCATTGATCTTTTTCGATTGAATATCAAAATAACACCTCTTATTGGAAAACCCTGTACATCAATTTTTAAAATAGAAAGCAATCTTTATTTTTACATATGTTTCGTGGTAAGAAAGTGCACATAAAGGACTAGAATTAAAAACTGTATTAGAAAGCATGAACTTAGGATAATGTAAACATGCTCTTGGCCATTTTGACAAGTACATGCACCGAGGTGCGCGGTTATGAATGCTATGAATGTAAGCTAAAGGTTCAACCGCTGAGAGCTCAATTTTTCAATATCTTTCTGTTACAGACCCCAATGAAAAAGAGGGAGAGGTAACAACGGATCTATCAGTGGCACAGATAGCTTATTCTGCTTAAATATAGGATAAAACTATAGCTGTGAAAGCTGAAAGAATGTGAATGGTTGTCCCTCGGCCAACTCTGTATTTGTCAACCATTATTTTTAATCAGTACCTACCATAAATATGAATACAACTTACCTGAAGACACTTTCAATAAGCTAGATTTGTCAGTTTTCTTCCTCTGGCGAATTTCACCATCGCCGGGCTTATATCCGAGAAGTTCTTCTTTTTGCGCTTTCTCAATGGCGAATGCACTAGCAACATTGGCATTTTTAAATGCATGAAGGGAACTAGATAAAATAATAAAATAAAAATTATCGCACACATACTAACTATAAAACTTTATTTTATATTATTATCTTATGTGGCTCCATTACCTAGCGAGCTGTTGCCTGTGTGATTCCACTTCAGCGGAGAGCTTTTTGTCCATGTTATCTCTAGCATATTGTTCTAGTAATTCGATATCTTTTCTCAGTTCTTCGATGTGTCCCCTACCCTGACAGTTGAGGAGATTCAGACCTTCTAGTGATTCTTTACAACCAACAATATCCTATAAAATAATGTCAGTATTTATCTAACAAGTCAAGCCTGTGAGGTACATCGTAGGTAAGTAATTATTTAACATTTTAGGTAGATATGAAATATCCTAGTTCAAAAAAATGATTTACCTGAATCAATGCTTTTACTTGAAGATCATGTTGAACTAAATTTTGACGAATTAGTTCGATAGAAATGACATTACTTTTTTTATTCATTTTGTTAGAAAGTTTAATAGGAATAATTTCTTAGATTCGGAATAATCAACAAAAGTCATACGTCAACGCAAATTTGACAGTTGTCTATAATGTTGCAAGGATTTAAACCAGAACTGCACAATAGAAGTGAGAACCGACCTTTACTGAATCGGGAGAAAAATACATCTTTGAGCACTAGCAATAAAGCAATAATGGCTATTGGCAATACTGATTTGACGGATAAAAACAGAAAAGTTGCAGCTGTTCCTAGCTCATTTTTTTGAAAATTGTTTGTAAGCATTTTGGCCATCGAACGCGGGATTTATGAACGGAATTGTTTATCTTAAATCTATTGACTATTTCTCCCGTATAATATACTATAAAAGATATCCTACATTAATAAAGAAACGTTGACAAACTTTTCCCCCCTGGAGTTGATAAACACAAAGCTCGCGAAAATGACTGATAGTACCAAAACTCAATTATTAGGAAATTCTCCTATCTGGAAAAAGCCCGATGAAGTTATGCAATTACACCGGTTGAAGCGGAAAAAGAAGGCTTTACAAGTAAGTCTTCCAGTTACACATTTTATTCAAATTAACAATTCCTATGTGGTTGTACTAGGCACTTACACGTTTTTAAAAAGTAGTTTTTTTACTATTAAACTTAACATTATGTCCTGTAATTGTTATTACGTATAAACTGACAACATCCTTCGATTTTGTGAATTTCCTATGAATTTTATCAAATTCGGAAAACAGCAACATTGATAGAATTAACCTGTTTACTGTTGTAAAGAACACACTGCCTCCTAATATTGTACTGTATCGGTAAGATTCAACGGAGATTCGTGCGATTATTAAATATTTATCAATTTAATTGTATTTTTACTAATTTAATTCAACCTATAATAAGCACATGTGAAAATTCAACACGTATGTGGGTGTGTAAACTGTGATCATATTTCTTAATATTTATTGAAAGATTTTTATCTGAGATTGCTTTTATTTACAGGAGCGAATGAAACAACCTTTAGCTGTAAGTTGTCCGGATTTAAGCAAAGTTTTAGGAAACAAAAATTCATTAAACTTTAGTCGGATATTGGGGGGAGAAAAAAGGAAGAACCCCTTTTCAAAGTTAGTATCACTATTTATTTTACCGTAAAAGCTTTAAACTAAAATGTAATTTAGAATGAGGGTAAGGATATGCGCATCGGAGAAAGCTCTCAAGTCAATCCCAGTTACAGACTGTAACAGTGTGAACTGGAAAAAAATCATATTGCCACCATCCATCTAATCATATCTATATAAGTGGATCTATTGTATTTAAAAACATTATTACATGTTATATCCATACCCGCACTGCAGTATAACTAGCTCACACAATTCCCACGCAAAGAAGAAGTTTTGTTTTTCGGTTCCTTAAAAACTGAAATATAATGACCCATTGAACCTGCATAATAAATTATTTTTCTTGAGATTGAATGCTTAACATTTCGTTGCTAGGTGCCCCTGTATGAGGCACTTTTTTATTGATACATGTTCGCAAGATAACTGTTGTGGCATTCGCATATGGGGCACGGTCGCTTGCAACCCAACTGTTGTGATGTGCGTGTACAATGAGTTAAATTTAATGTGTGGAAATTATACTATCCTCAAGTCCTGGAAAGAACAATTATTATTATTAACAATTTCACTGAAAATATTATGTGATTTTTATTTAAGCTTTCAAATAATGATAGTGTACTTTTTTAGAAATACTGCTACAGACCAAGACGATAAGAAATTCTGCAGCCCGCAACAATGTGGCGACACCACGCTAGATGAATCTTCAGATGCCACTCTGTTCCAGCTCCTAGCCCTCTCCAACAGTCCGCTCACTGTCACCAAACTAGACAACAATGAGAAACTGTCCACCTTCACTAACCTGCTCAATAAAATTACAAAAGAACAAAATGAAGTTGAAGAAGTAAGAACAATATGTTAAATTTATTTGAGATATTGGCATGCAATCCAGCACATGTGACATAAAACAAATTGTTTAAGAAAGGGAAAAAACAAAGCAGTGTTCTATTTATAAAAAAACAAACATTTTAACAAATATTTGGCATTCTTTGGATAAATATACCCATGGAAATTGGTTACGTATCGAATGGCATTAAAATATCACTTTTTAAATAATTGACACCTTTGCAGTGTTGCAGTAATGGTAATACATGCAAAATAGAATTTTTGGGTCCAGGGTTGCGTTTTTCAATTACCCAAGAACTAACAACCGTGAGTTGCTGTATCAAGGGTTGATACGGCCGTGTGTCAATCCTGATTTATCAGCATATCAACTGTTATGATCGCTTGCAAAAAGTTAAATGATTAACTCATGAAATGTAATGTCCACAAATTCAAAAAACCGGGCAATTCAACACACTCTTGAAAAGTCATGAAAAGCGACGAAAAAACTAGATTTAATATGATAGGTGTACTTGCCACTATCCCGAGCTGCCATGGAACAAAAGAATGGTGTTTTTTTCTGAATACACCATAATTGTGATAATTCTTGTGCGTGTTAGACATTCCTTGGAATGAGGCATGGGAAGATCAGATTTTAATATTATAATTTTGCCACTAACCTCATAATACGATAGCATAGCATATCTTTTTCTTTAATTAATTATTTATGTTGTATTCGCTTATTATTCTATATGCTTTGGGAATGCAGTTATAAAGGTCAAGAGGATTAGAGGAACAAACCAATATGAAAGATATTATTTTCCAGGTATTATTACCAAGTGTAGTAGGCAAAAGTCATATTCCCATTGACTGGTCGCTGAAAACCAAGCTCAGGTTCATGTCTCCCCTTCCCTTTGCTTGGAATCAGAAGTTGAAAGCCAGTGAAGAGGCTTCTGGAATTACAGGGTAAGTAAGCTAACTTAATTTTAAATTCATATTAGTTATTCGCGGTGGGTTCATGGTTGATGGGATTTTTGTAGTTTCCACCATTCCATAATATGTTTATTTATCCAATAATTCCACCACCATAATATAACTTATCCAATAATTTCACGTGTTGACTTATCCAGTTGTTCCTCTATTTCACATAACTTGTTGACTTATCCAATAATTTCACGTGTTGGCAGATCCAATTATTCCAGTATTTCAAATGATATGTTGACTTATCCATTAACTCTACCATTTCACATGTTGACATATCCAATAATTCCACATGCTGACAAATTGAATAATTTTACCATTCGATAATACGTTTACTTATCCAAAAATTCCTTCATTCCGCTTGTTGACTTATCCAATAATTCCACCATTTAATATATTGACCGATCCAAAAATTCCATCATTCTGCATATTGACATATCCAATAATTCCACCATTCCATACATTGACATATCCACTAATTCCACCATTCCATATGTTGACTTAACCAATAACTCCACCATTCCATATAATTTTCTATATTATGTAGATAGCTCACTAGATATATTCTATTCTTAAAATCCATGTAAAAGCCCGGCTGGGCGTAAAACCAAATAAAATAAAAATCCATTTGTCTATTTATCCAATAATTCCACACTTTCCGTATGTTGACTTATCCGATTTTTCCACCATTCCAGATACGTGAGATGTTTAGACACATCGAGGTCATGTACTCTGGACACGTCACACCACGCCCGCTTCCACCAGAACTGCCTGTACTGGCAGCACCCTAGCTTGCCGTGGCTCTCCCTGTTCCCACGAACCTCAGGCCGCGTGTCCGCCAAGAGCTTCATTGTCTCCAACGAAGAGATCAAGGAAGCACTGCACAAGGAATGGGCTGAGAGTTTTAGATCTTTATTTCAGGTATAACATAATATTATGAAATGGTTTGTTTTCTAAGTTCTAAGTTTTTACAACAGAAAATACATCAGTGCTGTGAAGTTTGTGAGCTTAGCAATCAGTAGTGTGATATCGCACAGGAGTCTTAAGTGATAAGTGCCAGTGAAATTATTATAGCCCCATATTGGGTGAAGGGTGAAGGGTATATGTAGGAGAGAAGGTTAGGAAACACCAAGTGTTCAGATTTTTTATTCATCTTAAGTTGTGTGTGCTAATAATTTAAACATCAAACTTTTTTTCCAAAAAAACTTATATTAAAAAAAATATATATATATATTATTATATATTTTACACATAACATAATATTATAACATTGAATCTAAGTAAGAATCGTGGCTCCCTTATCAGGCACAAGAGCTCCTCTTTTCTGATAAGGTATACATGACCAATTATGAACCTTAATATAATATTTTGCAAAATATGTATGTATTAATAAAATAATAAAAAATAAAAAAATAAAAATTATAAAAAAATTGGCCAGCATAATATATCTTTAAATATTTTAAATTTTAAACATATTAAAAAACACAAACAAAACATTAATATTGATTTCACATACTTTCTTAATTCCTTTTTAAAATGAATCATATTTTTAACCTCTCCGGTAGTGAGTTTCTGGAAAAAAAACAGTACCGCTGGAGGGAGTTCTTTCAATAATCAAAATATAGAAACATTTAAATCCCACCCTGTAGAATATAAAAAAAATATATATTTTTACTTAGAAACTAGCACGAAAAATCAAATACTAAGCTATTTAGAAGGAAAAAATAAAAATAGTTTTGCAGAAATCGCCAACCATCAAAATCGGAGCAGTTTTTTGTTTTTACTTAATGAAAATCATATTCACTTCACCAAGGGGATCAAGGGGGGAAGTACAAACTTTTTTCACACACTTACATATACGTATTATTATATACACTAACCATATTGTATTTTCATTATAAAAATTCAACACAGGTATATACATACACAATGTAAAGGCAGTCAATAATTAATAATAATTTATCGGTTGTCGTAGTATCATTATCAGAAAAATGAAGAGCTCGGAGCAAAAGAAAAAAAATCTATCTTGCGAAAATAATACTTTGAAAAAAGGTGTTTCAATTATTGGATTATTTGTCTAGTATTTTTTCAGCGAGTTTTTTCCCACAAGTCCCATAAGCATAATCGTGACTAAAAATGTATATATTTCAGCCTCCGTGGCGTGGTGTTACTTCATCATTTTAGACTTCAGAGAAATGTCTAAAGAAATTTTTGCAGCGTATTTATTTGTTTCGCTGACAATTATTTTTACTATATCAAGTGTGAAGAATAACTCAAAAAAGTCTATTTCCAATGAATTTTCACTAACGGGAATATTTGCTCTTATACCTGAGTTAGTTGAATCGAATTCATGAATAATGTGCGTAAACTTACCCTGATCCCATTTACGATGATCAACTTTTCTCTTTTTGGATGTTGAACAACTAGGGAGAGTTTCATCCTCATCAGATGTATCAGATTCGTCGGATGAACTATCCGAATGTATTGGCAAATCATGAAGATCCTCGTAAACATCTTCATCTTCACTTTCGATTAAAATATCAGCAATGTCTTGTTCATTCAAAGGGTTAACCATTTTTGATAAAAATAAAATAAACGTAAAATATATAAATTGAACAAGTTATCAATACGAAACACAAAGTCAAATCACAGTAAAACACTGTCCAAATTATGAATAACCTAAAATGACAATGATAATAATAACAGTATAACGAATAATATTTCAAATAGTTGACAGCACTAAGATTAACACTATAGAATTTTGTTCAAATTGTCAAAAACTGTATTCAAACTGAAAACAAACACTATCGGTACAATATATGTAATAAATATTCACATCCAAACACGTGAGGTTATTTTTAATGCAAGTTATTCAGTGTAAAAACAAACAAAAACCACAAATTTCACTTGACACAAGATGTCGCTCGCAATAAAAATGTTGTTTACTACCAACTGCCAGACGGTGACGTCACGGAATATTTTAATTGTGAATAACTCCGTTGGTAACGTACCTAAATCGCTAAAAACTTTTGCAAGTTATGACAAACTGTCCCTAGATGGCAGTAACTTACGGTTTTCCAGAAGAAATTCTATAATTAATTAATTTTAGGCGCTATCGTACGGGTACGGCCATACTCCTTACAAACTATTTTTGTCTCGCCGTACCTGTACTGTCATACTACCGGACAGGTTAATCTCAATAATTTCATTTGGGATTTTGTTGTAAAGTTGGACGGCCTCGTGCATCAGAGATTTCTAGGTGCTTGATTTCTTCCTTGTAGGCAATCTAATTTGCTTTGGTCAACAAACATAGCTGAAGCCATGTCAACTATTATGGCCTATGAGTATTTTCCATTCTGAAATGAGGTGCAAATATTTTACTGTGCTATGATTTAGAACCCACATTAATAAGTTAACTTGACACCCTAAGAAGGCATGGTATGACCAAGTGAATGAAATACTTGAGTCAGGTCATGTCAAGAGTCTGAATAACATGAGATGATGCATAAATGTGAATGAAGCAATGAGTTTTGTGGCTGTCTATCCTCTCTGCCCACCCCTTCAGAAGATGGCGTGATGATGATGTCTTATACTTAGTCAACTAATATTAACCACTATGAGATGTTTGCAGCTGGTGCGCGCAAGACAGTGCCCTTACTTCTATGTGTGTGCAAACACCTTCACATGCCTATTCCAAGCGGCCGGAGTGGGGGGACAGCTGGAGACTTGTGCATTCCTGACTCCATCCACCAGAGGACTTCGACAAACCCTTAAACAAGAAGGTAAAACTAACAGATTTATTTTTCTTTCTTAGCCCAATTTCCATTATTTCCTATTCCCCGTCTATGTACAGTGAAACTCTATTAAAAGGTTATCCAAGGGACCAGAAAAAAACTTTTTAAGAGGATTCTTGCAAGTGGGTTTTACTGTATTTCTCGGCTTTATCTAAGTATCGACACTTTTTGTTGCTTTTTGAACACACTAAAATATTGCATTTTGACTTATTTTTTGGGCATTAAATAGTTATTTCAAATCTTCTTAGCTCATGATGAAGATTATCTTTCAAGCTGAAAATAGTTGACCTACAAATTCCAGTAAAAGAAAGCAGCACACCATATTTCAAGATGCCGGAGTTCACTGTTAAAGAGTTTTTGCTACTTCATTATTATATTTAAAGTATCTTTCAAAATAATAATTATCACTAAAGATAGACAACATTCCTGTGGTACAACTAAACTAACTATATTTGAAATACTCCCACTATCATCATTATAAGCATAAAATCTTGCTTGTGCAATGATGGAAGACTTAACTAACAGAGGAATAGATCCCACAATTCCTGGGTGGGAACCTGACGTCTTTGACCATACAGCTACTAACTATTAGCCGGTCAATTTCCGCCAAACCATTCAAAGTATTTTTTTTTGTTATGCAGAAATAGAATACACAATGCCCAACAATAAAAACTACACAAAAAGAAAATCGGAAGAAATGATCACACCTCAAACGAACGGAGAAGAGAAGCCGGAGGGAACCTCGAAGAATTCCTCCTTTGACAGCTGTTACGACACTATGGACAACACCAGCGGCCAGTCTCCCCCCACAGCCGGTAATCCCGACAACAATCCTCAGGAGGACGCTAAGGACGATTGCTCGGCTGACGAAGATGACATGGAATCTGAACAATGGCTCCAGAGTTTAGGAGTGGCGGAAGATGAAATCAAGAAGATTAATTATTCACAGGTCAGTGAACTGAGCAAGTTTTTTTTGTATTGGACAGTATTTTATATTCTAAAGCAGTTACAGAGATATTTTTAAACACAATTTTATTTTGTAATTTGTGCCACCAGACCGAGGCAGTCTGCCAAATTATATTTTGGCTGTCTTCCTACCATATGTATAAATGTACTTTTACATAATAATATAATAAAAAACTAAAAAATTATTACAAAGAAAATTTACGTTGGATGATACATTAAATTTAGAATGCTATTTCAGCCGCCATGCTAGAGATGTAGGGAAGTAGGGATGCCCCTGTGTTATGGCGGGTGAAGTTTACAGATTTGATATTTTCATAATATGTATACATAATAGTTAGTAAATTATACAATTCTGATTTAGTTAACATTTTATGTTACAAATAATAAGGTAATAATTAATTAAACATTGTTAAGTATTATATTTTATATGAATTTAGTCAATTGAGGAATGTGAGAGATGTGTGGAGGAAGATTAGGGGGTTAAAGTGTAGAATGTATGGATGTTGTAGTTGAAATGTATCGCAGATGTTAGGATCCATTAGTTATTTGTGTTTTGGAAGTGTGGAGTGGAGTTTCTGTTTTTATGATATCAGGGAGAAGGTTGAAGGTTGAAGGTTTTGGTAGCTAGGGGGGTGAATTGTCTTTGTGCTGATGTAGTATGAGGTTTAGATACATTGTAGCAGTGGCTCTAGTACACCCAAAAGTCACAAGCCGCCACTGCATTGTAGTGTCGTTTGGTTATATTTCTGGTGGTGTGATTGTGTTGTAAGGGTGTTTTTTTATTACATTTGTACAAGAAATGTGTTAGCCTAAATTTCAAATGGAGTTCACGTATATTTGAGATATTATACTCGATAAAAAGTCGAATTGAGAAATATCTTGTCGGTCATAATAATAAAAGTGTTTTATTATCTTTTTTTTTAACAAATAGAAGTATTAAGGGATCTCCCGTGCTGGGGATTTAATTTACATATTAAATAAATTTAGTAGTATGAGTATTTGTAAATATAATAAATAGTGACTAAAACTAACTAACCATCACGCCGTTTCCCCGCAGGGGTAGGCAGAGAGGACGGACCGCCAAACAACTCGGTCTTGGCACACATTCCTTGCCTCATTCACATTCATACATCGTCTCATACATACTCTTCTATTGTTCTGACTCTTGACATGGCCCGACTCAAGTATCTGATTCACTTGGTCGTGCCATGTCTTCCTCGGGCGTCCCCGACTTCTGCTACCATTCACATTTGCATCATATATTCTCCTTACACTCATTTCTTCGCTCATTCGCTCTACATGCCCAAACCATCTAAGCGTCCCTTTCTTGATCTTACTCATTACGCTTACATCAGCCTTGCACTCTTTGCGGATATCCACATTCCTCACACGATCATACATGGTTTTACCACACATACGCCTCAGGGATCTCATTTCAACAGCATTCAATCTACTTTCATCCTTTCTTTGCCAGTTCCATGCCTCACTTCCATACATCAGGGTAGGTACCAGCACTCCATTGTGGACTGCTAACTTCGCTTCTTTGGACAATTTTTTGTTAGCGCCAACTGCGTTCAGTCCTCCATTAATGGAGTTACCTGCATTTACTCTTCTTTCAATATCTCTGTCAGCCTTCCCATCTCTCGTAAACATGCTTCCTAAATACACAAATTCATCCACCTGCTCCAAGTATTCCTCATTCACAGCTATATTGCACACTGTTTTCGTACTTTCTCTTTCAAACACCATTACTTTAGACTTACTTACATTCATCATTAACTCATTCTTCATGCATACTTCGTTCATCCTAGACACGAGAGACTGCAGATCATCCATACTATTAGCAATCAGCACTGCATCATCAGCGTACAACAGGCAACATACTTTCAGATTACTCAAATTCGCGCCCAATCCCACCTCTTTCAATTCTTGCATACAATTATCCATGTATAGATTGAATAACCACGGTGACATTACGCAGCCTTGTTTAACACCTTTTGTGATATCAAACCACCCCGTAAAACCACCGTTCACCCTAACACATGCAACGCTTCCCTCATATAGAGACGCAATTGCCTGAGTCAGATTCGCATTCACTCCATACTTGGACAACACCTTCCATAGCTTTTTCCTGTCGACTCGGTCGTATGCTTTTTGTAGATCTACAAAGGCACAGAAAAGTTTCTGGTTTTTTGCCAGAAACTTCTCGGTGAGCATACGCAATGAGAAGATCTGGTCCATGCACCCCCTTCCACTCATAAAGGCACCTTGCACATCCCATATTTTATCCTTTGTTTCCTTTCTTACCCTTTCAATCAAAATTCTACCATACAGCTTGCTAACTGAACTTAGCAGGCTAATAGCCCTATGATTCCCACATTCCATACGTGACCCTTTACCTTTGTATAATGGCTTGATCACTGCCCTTCTCCAATCTAAAGGCGTGTAACCTTCCTTTAAACATTGGTTAAAAAGATTGCACAACCATGTGAGAATTATACGGCTACCTCCTTTAAAATATTCAGCAGCAATATTGTCGAAACCGACAGCCTTACCATTCTTCATACACTTAATTGATCTTTCTATCTCATCCATGCTAATTTCGGTAACATTCAGTCCATCATCATTCATATCTGATTCGCCGCTAGAATCACTGTCACTCACTTCGCTTTCAAAGACTTCCTCGAAATACTTCATCCATCTCTCTTTTATTTTTTTCTCATTCGTCAACATTTTTCCATCTTTCGATTTTATCACTTTCATGCTTCCGGTTTCAGGGCCACACCGGGACCTTTTGACTTCCTTCCAAAATAACTTAATGTTTTCTTGGAAATGGTTTGTCATTTTCATTCCTTCTTCCTCTTCCAGGCGTTTCTTTCGTTCTTTCACTCCAACTCTTACTTTTTTCTTACATTCCTTATATACTTCTTTCGCTCGATCCTTCTCTTCGCTGGAAGCACTGCCAGCCGCAATCAGACATAACCATGCTTTCTTCTTCTCTGAGACCAGTGCTTTAATCTCATCATCCCACCATGCATCACCTTTCTTCCTACCTTGCGTACTTATTCCACAAACCTCTCTAGCAGATTCACAAAGACTCACTTTTATGTGGTTCCATGTTTCGTCTATGCTTAGACCGTCCATTTTCTTCTCATTCAATCTCATCTCTGCACAATCTTCTACTTACTTCTCTCATTATCGTTTTGTAGTTTTTCTATTTTGATTCTTGTTGGAGTTAGCACCGTTTTCACTTTAGAGCGCCAACCGCGAAAGAGGTTTACTCTCGACACCACCAAAAAGTGGTCAGTTTCAACCTCTGCCCCTCTGAAAACTCTCGTGTCCTCGGTAACAGCTCTCAACCTAGAGTCAATTACTACAAAATCGATAATTGACCTCTCATTTCCTCTTTCCCACGTATATTGGTGGATACCTTTATGATCGAAAAAAGTATTGGACACAAACAGGTTCCACTCTAAACATACTTTAAGTATTCTGTTCCCGTTGTCATTCGTTCTTTTGTCCCCAAACATACCTAAGGCCGATTCAAATCCATCACGTCTAATTCCTACCCACCCATTCAAATCGCCTGCCATTATAATCCTTTCATTAATATTTCTCAGTCTCATCACATCATTCACACCAGTCCAAAAATCATCTTTCTCTTCGTCACTCTCAGAATTGACAGGGGCATAACAAACAAAAAGAAACACCCTTGTCAAACCGATTTTAAACCTAATCCACATTATTCTCGGACTTACACATTCATACTGTAACATACATTCAATATTTCTGGGAGACAGTAGTGCTGCAACACCTTGACACGCCCTCTCCGTATCTGGTCTCCCAGACCAAATGACGAGCCTATCATTATGCTGCATTGTACCGCTCCCTTTTTTCATACTCTCTGTTACACAAAGTATGTCCAAACATTTGCTAACCATCGTGTCACACAATTCATTCATCTTTCTTTCCATACCTCCTCTAATATTCCACGTACGTGTTTATTCTGAAATAATTATAAACATATTACACAGTGTTTTTTTTGGTTCAGTTGAGTGGTTTCAGTCTGTATTTGGTGTCAATATATTATCGATTTCTGATCTCCCTATGTTTTGTATCCAGCTTTTTATTTTAGATTTAAATTTTAATAAACAAATATATAGATTATATTACTGCAAAATTTTCAAAATCTGCAAAAATTAGTTTAACTTTATACTTATATTTTAATACAGTGCACTCTCACTAAATCGCCACCCCAAAACCAGGAAAATAAATGTCCAATTAGTGAAATCGGCGAATTTTAGTGCAAACGCACAAAATATGCTAGAATTTTTTTAGTTTAAGCTTAAGGTGTCATATTTACGCTTGCTTGAAGCGAGAAGACACTATTTTGTAAACTTATTCAATCACAAAACAAATGAAAACACAATATGCGACAGTTGCTAGAATGCACAGAGGACCCTGTGACTGTGATGATCCCTAGTGACTGGTAAAACGGTCAGCGAGATCAAGTTATAGTAACTTAGTATGTAAGAGTAAGATAACCCAACTCGTCGAGTTGGTGTACAAAGCTTTGCGTCTAGACATGCAATAGACTCCTGAATTTGACATATGAGTACCGGCGAATTATAGAACTTTATTTTGTGCTTTCAGCTAGCAAATATAACGGCAGATTATATTATAGTTATTGTCGGATAATCGGCCAGCGGATTACTAATAGGGTTCTGTACATAATACAGGGTTTTCCAATAAGAGGTGTTATTTTGATATTTAATCGTAAAAGATCAATGGTTTCGTTGCTTGTGTGGCACGTAGCGCCGTCTTGTTGAAAGTAAACGTTGTCCAAATCAATACCATCCAATTCGGGCCATAAAAAATCATTAATCATCTCTCGATAGCGCAATCCATTCACCGTAACTGTTGCTCCAGCCTCATTTTCGAAAAAGTAAGGTCCAATAACTCCACCGGACCATAAACCGCACCAAACACTCACACGTTGAGGATAGAGAGGCTTTTCAACAATAACTCTTGGGTTTTCCGAGCCCCAGATGCGACAATTTTGCTTGTTGACGAAGCCACCGAGGTGGAAATGGGCCTCATCACTCAAGATGTTTTGCATTTGATTCACTCAAGTGAATTTTAATAATTTCAATGCGTTGTTGAAGCGCGTATCGTTCCATTTTTATTAATGGCGTAGTTTCTACTTGTCAAATGTCAAAAAATGACAGCTTCAAAAGTAACATCTACCGAAATAGCGGGCTATTCAAAATAACACCTCTTATTGGAAAACCCTGTATATACTATTGAAAAATAGCATAATTTGTTTCAATGTACTTACATATATTTTTAGATTAGTTTTAATATTTATTGTAAGAGCCTCCTCTGTCGCTCACATAGACTATAGTTATAGGGGGGCCAGTCAGAGAGTCAAAGAGAAGTTCAAGGTGGGGATCTGGATAGAAGCAGTCAGGGCGAGCAGGAGTAGAGCAGCTTTTGGCGGTCCAAAGCGGAGAGTGCCTGCTGAAGGCTGGACTGCTGTATTGACATCCGCTACGATTTATTTAGCGGAGGTCACAGGAGATCTAGAAGTACTCTACTCCTTATGCTCTTTTAGTGGACTGTACCCCCTTCTCTCCAGCATTTTTATTAATTAAGAAAATAAGCATACAGTGGTACAGTGTGGGGGTCCCCGGCCCAACATATTCAGGGAATCTTATTTATATTATTTCTTATCGGCTATTTATGCTAGGGAGAGTCCGGCCGTTTTATCTGTGTTTTTTTTTATTTTGTGATATCTACGACCGAACTCTCACAAACTTAATCTAAACATTTCAATACCTAATCTAATCAACAAATTATGGCATACAGCGCTGCTTTGGGGCGTGCTGATCGGTCCCGGGCGAGCGCCTAAGCCGGCCGGTGCACCCAGAGTACGGACCCGCCCGCTTCCACGCGGAAGCGAGGCGGGGGCGAGTGGGACTCAAAGTATCGCAGCCCTGCGTATATTTTAAAACCTCCCCCCGCTTGTCGAACCGACTAGTTCGTAATGAAAGCCACAGGGAGCAGTACCTTACACACCGTCCGATACATTAAGTGTCTTTTTATAATATTTCTAAATCTTTTTGCAGATACGTAAGAACCACGTGATGGAAAGTATAATAGACAGTGGAGACGAGTCGCTGGTGTTTGTGCATGGAGTGGATGCCCAGGCCCTGTTCAACTTCCTCCTCAACTGCAAGTCCTCCATTCCGGCTACCGGGCCCTTCGCGGGCATCCCGCCCACCCTCCTCGCCCCCACCGCCTTCCAGGGAGGCACCCTGCAGCCACTCAAGGTACATATCTACATTCTAGTTAGTCCCACTTAAAGATAATAGAACCAAGGAAGATCAGTCATGAACCATCATTAGTATGCCAACAACACTGTTCACCCATACTAATGCAAATCGCATATCTGCACAGCGGCGCCCTGCCTTTGTTTCTACCTACACTCCAAATGCTCATCTTTCATTGGCTCCGCCACTTTGATAGTATGTGCAGTTTGATCATAGCTCGGCAACATTCAGCACAATTCCATGCCATCTTCCTTTGCTTCAATTGTAAATGGTCCCACTAGCACGTAGACTACAATCAACTGCGACATGTAGTTGTACCTACATAATGCAAGTATTTATACATAGTAATATGTGGGCATTTTTGCCAAAATTTATACCTGTTTTTACCATTTTTATGTTTTCCATTTCGATACTTTTCCATTTTATTTAATGTTTCCACCAATACCAGATTACTATAAGTCAGGATTTTTTTCAGTGCAGAAATTCTGGGACTAACTACCATAACATGTACTCCTCATTACCCAGAATACTAATGGAGGGTAATAATGTGGACGTCTTCAATTTATCACTTAATAAATACAAAAGATTTTTGCTAGGGCACTTCGGTTATATATAAAAAAAAAATTAAAACTGTTAAAAACTTAATTTTATAACTATTTTATAAAAATATTATCACGTAATGGAACTAACAGATTCTTTATCAGATGTGTTAAACTTGGTTTTTTTCAATGTTGGTGCAAATTCATGTAAAAACTGTATGTTTTGAAAAAATAAATTATGGAAGCTATTTAAGACACTACCAAATTAATCTTGCATACCTAAAATTAAATACAAAATCAGACGTTTTTTAAATTGAATGTAGAAATGGGACATTGTAAAAACACACTCCATTTTGATCTAAATAATTAATTAAAAATATGTGCAGGTTTGAAAACTTTGAAGTTTAACTGACTGAATAAAGTAAATTAATAAATTTGCTGGTTAAAAGTGTATAACTTTCCAATATTCCACAGTTCATAACTATGAAAAACCTATCAAAATCATATGACACAACAAAAACGCAATGTACAAACTTTGGCAAAAATGCTTATGTACATACAGTAAAATTCTGTTATGAAGTTTACCGGAGACCGGAAAAAACTTATTTTGTGTGAAAACCTTTAAATCTTGGGGATGGTACCGGACTTGCAGGTGGAGTTTATCACTGGTGAAGACCATGGGTCTTCCTGGGACTCCTGTGTGTAGTAAGCAAAAGGTACGGGACCTGGTTGGCTGATGATCGGCTCGAATTGCGAGTGAGGCCGGGTACACTTGTAGGTGCCTGCGTACCGTTGCTGGTGTGGGGAGCGCGGGAGGCGGGGCGAGGGCAGCCGCTCCGCCCTCGCCTCGTCGGTTGCAGCTGGGCACTTGCAAGAGACTGATTGGCTGTGTGCTAAAGACTGACCCTAGGTACCGCGATGTCGCCGTGTTTATATAGGTACCACTCGTTCGAGAACAAATCGGTAGGTTGGTGGCTTTGCTATTATTCGAGATATGTAGGTTCCAATGTGAAGCGCGTTGCATGTATTGAATTTCTAGAACCTACTATGTAGTAGCTGCCACTACAAAATATCGATGCTTCAAAAATCCTTTAGTTCTAATTATTTTACTACATACATAATTATGTTGTATTCTCTTCTGTAGGTCCGTGAAAGTATCGTACACTCAGAAGGTGGAAAATACTATTCCGTGGAGCTGAAAGGACCAATCCTCCCCACAACAGTTCACTCCATGTGCTCGCTACTTCAGAGCAATTCCAACTCATTCAGCGGCACCTTCGCCAACCTGCAGCCCAGCGTGGCTTTCACCAAAGCCGCTAAAATTATGGCTGATGGTAAAGTTATAATTTTTTATGTTTTTCTTTAGTAATAATCACAACGGTTCTCCCCATGCACCCAACGGAGGTAATGAAATTTGATTGATATTCGTAAATATTAATTCACAATAGCAATAATATTTGGATGACTTGTGTAGTGCCATTTGTGTGACAAATCATCTCAAGAGCCCATGATTTGCCCTCTTCTAGTGACAAACAGCTCTTCCTTTCTAAACAGCTCTGATTTTTTATTTTATTTATTTATTAAGACATACACAGTACAATAAGATACAGTTAAAGATATTTTTCATTATTACATAGTTGTATGTAGTACTTATTACATATGTCCATAAAATATCATTACGTAATTTCGCCTGAGATTGTTATAAAAGGAAGAAAGTGTGTGGAGAGAAAAAACTAAATTGAAATCAAGAATTATAATATGCTCACGAATTGTAATTGACTGTAAATACATAGAAGTTTTGAAAAATGAAGTGAAAGTATTTTTTAAATATGTCACAATATGTCAGAAATTTAATGTTAGAAAGGAATCATGAAAAATGTCTAAATGTAGTAATTTTTCATAGTGGATGTAAGTTGTGATTGCGCGAGTAATTATTGAGTTGTTTGCTGCATCGGTATTGTTGGCTTTAATATGAAAAAGTGTAGTGTGCCTGGTACGCCTCGTTGGAACATTTAAACCAATGACGGATAGCAATTTGGGACTATCTATTTTATTATTTTGCAGATTGTGTAGAAACAACAGATCTGACAATGTGCGTCTTTTTGTAAAGTTAACATATTATGTATTTGTAGTTTTGTTGCATTTCTTGAGTAAATGTTTCGAAAATTTATTCTGTATACTTTCTACTAAATCTATGTATACCTTATATTGAGGATTCCATATTGTGGAAGCATACTCCAGTGGACTTCTGACCAATGAACAAAACAACATTTCTAGAGTCTTAGCACTTTTGAAAACTTTGCATATTCTTAATAAGAAACCTAGCATTCTGTAGGATTTTGAAATAATGTGTTCAATGTGCTTGTCAAAAATTAATTAGCTATCTAAGTAAACACCTAGATCTTTACACGTAGACATAGGTTGTAAAGGTTTGTTGTTCAAGTTGTATGGATAGATGATTTTGTTTTTATTTCTAGTAAACGTAATCGAGTGACACTTAGATATGTTTAAGGTCAATAAATTTAATTCACAGTATACGCACAAATTATCAAGATCGCTTTGCAATTCCATACAATCGGGTAAACACGGTATAGCTTTATAAATTTTCATGTCATCCGCGTATATGGCCGAACTGTTATGATTTAGTATGAATTTTTGTCTAAAAAACCTTTAGAACTTATTTTTTAAATAATTGGAAATATGTAGTAAAGGTTTTTTATTCAAAAATTCATATTAAAATGAATTCCACAACAAATTATTTGTTTTAAAATTAGAAATACATAATGTCATGATTTGTTGACCCTTTTTGTGGGTTATTTAGTTATGAGACTGTTTTCGTTTTGCGCTTCTATTAAATTACCAGAAGCAAAGATCAGTACATATTGCATATATTACATAGAACCAGTAGATACACATATATAACTTTTTTTTCCAAATGGATTCATAATAAAGGATATTGTAAAGATCACTTGTTTATAAAAAACTCAATTTTGCAAAAAATGTTAGTTCGCCACTTGTCGCTCTTAACACACTTCGGACTGGAAAGGTAGTTCTACCCATTCGGTCGATTGATGCTTAAGGCCGGGAAGGGTAGTTCTACCTTTTGCGCCGGCGTCATTTCAATGGCAGAAAAGACAGAATTATTCAATGTTTTCATATGAATATTATATCTTTGTAAAGGTCCCAACTATGTGTACATAATTATCGTATCGTAATGTTAATGTCTTCTTTTATATTTATCTTCGTTCCTTTTGTTTTCATCGGTATTTCAACAAAAGGAGAGTATATTATTTGTTATTGAATGAGGGTTTTTATGACCGTTAAACCCGATTAGAATCTCTATTTCTGTTCCGCCCCACTCACCTCCTATGTGGCAAGCGAGCGAGAGCTGTCGGCCGTATTTAAAGAAAGCAGGTATGCAAATACCGATAGGCAGACCGTAATAAACATATTACAAGGTTTATTAAGTTGCATTTCAAATAATATTCGATTTTCGTTTAGTACTTTTATAGTTGGGTATGCTGAGTTACTACGTAGAAATTTTTATTAAAATATTTTCAAAGAAATAGCGATTTAAAACAAATTAAAGAAATTCGCGCAGGGCCTTTATTGTCGCCCGGAGACAGCGTAGCGCCAGCGCAAAATAAACCCGGCAGAAATGTGTTAACCGACGATACTTTTTTTTTTCTCACCATGTGCTCAAAATGACAAAATGAAATTTTCAATATTGATTTTTTCTAATCATATTTTTGTGTTGCAGGTGACAAAACAAGGCAAAATTCATCCAATACCATGCCAAGCGTGTTTGGAAGGGAGAACTTATCCGATTGCGGCCTGAATCCTGATATGCTAGAGCGCTTCTGCTCAGCAGATCCAACTACAATGGAGACCATAGACAGTCTGGCATACTCTGATAATAAAAGGGTCTACACCTGGTCATAGCTGTATTCTATCTTACCGAATCAGAGAAAAGCCAAATTAAACAGTTTTTTCTAGCTTCAATCAAATTCAATCATTTTGGATAGCATCTGATTGAAGTAGGCACTAGCCCATCGATATAGCCAAGTGGTTTGTGCCTAGTTGACTCTCATATTTCATAATACAGTGAAACCCTCTTATAAAGTTCCCAGACAAGAGGTTGTTTTTTTGGATCCTTGGAAAACCTTATAAGAGAGTTTCACTATATCTTGGCACGCTCAACTTTTAGTCTGCCCCAAAATCCAAGATAAAAAACGTAAACGGCATATAGACACTTGTGTGTGAATGTCAAATTGACAAAAGACAGAGTGTCACTTAGTGTGAATGACCAAGTGACAACACCAAGATCAGATATCAAACTGGAAATCGTATGACAATAAAACAATAAAACATGGTTAATGTAAATAGATAAATTACATACAATTAAATTGGCCTGAATTTGATTGCCAAGTAAATATGTATATTCAATTGAAAGTACAAATTAAATTTTAACTAAGTAGTAATGAACTATGACAATTCACAAATTATGTGCATGCTTATTTTTAATTTTTTTTATTACACTCTCCGAGAGCTGGTTCCAGAATTTATATCATTCTATGAGAATGAAAAACAATATATTTAAGGATAATATGTACTTAATTCAACATTATGTACAGCGGTGGCTATTGATTTTTCTGCCTGGAGCCCATTTTATCAATAATTTTTTTCTTATCCAAGGGTAATATTGTATATGTAGTAATGTTGTAATATTATATACCCGCATGAATAAATTAAATAAATGTTTCTATGAATTTTTCATCAAATGATTTTGTGCAGTGGAGTGCAGTGGAATCTCAATTACTGGAAAATCTTCATAATATGAATTACAGGCACATCTCAGTTACGAAACAAGTGACTTATATAAATTTGCAGATACATAAAAAGGAAATGTCAAAAATTCGAAAAACAATCTGAGTAGCATTGGCGGCTGTTGACTTTTGGGTGTAATACAGTGCTATTTTTGAAAAATTCGACATTGTAGTTGTTTTTTAATCCAAAAATATTTTTTCTGAAAAATTTGCTGAAAATCTATGCAGCCAAAACTGAGATTTCCTGAAAATCTTCATACAAAAAACCGAATTTTAGATAAAAAAGGAACACATTTTCAACTACAACAATAATGCCATTTTTGTCATATTAGCACTCTAGTACACCCAAAAGTCACGAGCCGCCGCTGCTGAGTACAGTTACATAAAATTGTACACACAATTACAATTTCAAACATCTAATACCCAAGCGCACTTGTTTTTTAACGATATGCGTAAATGGCATTGCACCTATTATGTATATATTTTTATTTATGTTATATTAATGCCTTGTGAAAGATTAATATAATAATACTTAGCTTGTAGAGCGCTTTGGTTTATTAATAAATGTGTACAGTGATTACGAATATATGTGGTCTAGCTGAGAGCTGGGATGTGAGAGAGTGAGATGAAGCTAATACTATACAGTATTTCTACAGTAATCCAACAATTTACTTACTTAACCAATTTACTAATTCAACTTCGAAAACTAAAATTCAAGTTATATAAAGGTCTACAGAACACATTACTGTTACTCGGGATGTTACTGTACATATTTTTGCTATTTGTTTTTGGGGTGTTATGCCGTGTTACGCTAACTCCTTCTTTAGCCAACGTTTCGGACAGCATTGCAGTGTCACAGCATTACACTGCAATGCTGTCCGAAACGTTGGCTAAAGAAGGAGTTAGCGTAACACGGCATAACACCCCAAAAACAAATAGCAAAAATACTTTTGGCCGTGAAAATCTTAAATCATATTTTACTGTACATAAATTATACACAGTTCAGGAAACTAATGGTACAAGCAGGAAACTTGTGAATCCACATCACATAGAGAACCCAAAAAACAACAACAAAATTTCAATCTAAGCATTGTGACTTGTTTTTACTGCAACTAAAGAGTTAAAAATCTTTTGTAGCCAGGTCCACGACAATAAACAGCCAAGAGTAATATCCCGTAGCGACTGAATATTTTGAATTTGACCACAAAAAATTCCAACTTCGGTCTCGAATTACTTGAAAACTAAAGCTCAAAAAATAAGGTTTTACTACAAAATCAACTTCAAATGTGATGTATATTTCAGTTTCCCACTTGTACCATGAGTTTCTGGACACCGTGTATAATTATGAAAGAATGTTGTACTTTTATCCGTGCAAAAATGTAGATTAAGTTTTTACCAATCGCCAACCCCCACTGGTTATGATGTCATGGTGTCATCATTTAGAATTCACTTCTTGTTAAGATTATTGAAAATTTCATCTATTTGTTTTCACCTTATTGTGTCTTGTAGTGATAAAATTTCCCAGAAGAAGTCGGTGATAACCGAGACATAGCTTATAAACATAGATTAATAATACATAACAATTTTTAATACACAAAGAGTTTGCGGGCGAGAATTTTAGATCTGCTCTAACAATTTATGATCTAAAAACGATCAATAAAATTCTGCACGTGTTTTTTTGTTCATAATTATTTATAATATTCTTATGTTTCAATAAAATAAACTTTTGTTTAGAATTTTTTTTTTTGATCTGTATTTAAAAATACAAAAGGGTTTTCATAAAATCGGCTTCTCAATCCTTTTCCTAGAAATTTATTTTAAAACTTATTGAACATCGTTGGTTATATTTTTTATATTACTTGCTCGATTATTTCTTTAAAATTTTTTGAAAGTGCTTTTACATATGTTTTCATTTTTTCTGGTGTCCAATTATTTTTTGTATGAATTGTGATGTAATGGTACATTTTTAAAACTGTAAAATGCCTAATCTAAGTCGAATATGGGACCATTTTTACATAAAATAATGAGATGGTTAGTTTGTTAAGAATATTGTTCATAGGTGTTCATATTTTAAAATACAAAAATGCCTTTCACAAAATCTGTTTCTCAATCCTTTTCCTTCTCAATTCTTTTGAGAATAATAAAAGTAATCCTGTTTTTTTTTTTTTTTACAAAATAAGATGATGAGTGTGGTGTGGAATCATATCTCGTAGACTAATTATCCAATCCGAGTGAGCCAAATGTTGTTTTAAAAAGCAGTTACAAATATTACAACTCATCCTGTGCTCCAAGCCAAAAATTTTTAAAATTGTTCGATTTTTTTTTTTTTTAAATGTTTAATAAAAAAATAATGTTACATAATTTCCGGAAGATATACTAATTATTTCATCTAATTTTATACATAAGATGTACCACCATAATAAAGCTACGCTTGTGTGTATAATTTTCTTAAAATGCTGCTATATTGAGTGCAAAGTACAACCATGAAAACGTAGAGCACAAAATTTCCAAGAACTAGATTTGGACAAACCGACCATTTCCCGGGAGGGAAAACTTGTATAGATTTGGCTTTTGCAAGAGGCATTCAAATAATTTCAAAGCCCAATTGTTTTTAGTCAGTACTACATAATATGTATATTATACATATTGTACATTTGTAAAGTGTTTTGACTCTCCAATTAGGAGGAATTCCTGTTTTAGGACAGTCAAAATTTGGACAAATTTGCATACATATTTTGTACAGCAAAAAAAAAAGAAAAAAGAAAGAAATAAAGGACTAAAAAAATAAAAATATATTAAAACAAAGGTAACTGATGTTTGTTTAGCGTATTTATTAAAACAATAATAATGGGTACATATTTTAAAGGATTAAAACATAAAGGTGGATACTGGTGTTTGCATCGCATATTATATTTTTGTTTTTGTGGGTTTTGTTTTTTGTTTGTATTTATTTGATTTTATATTTATTTTGTTCACTCCTTTCTTCCTAATTGATGAAGCCGGATATAGGAGTGAGATAATAGGAGAGGCTAATTTACGAAGAACACCTTTGTTTTCCTTTTTCCAAGCATCAGGTATGAAGTTGTATAGTTTGGGCCCTAAGAATGACTAGTGTCTTTGAGCGAGGGATGTTTTGTTTGTGAGTGATACAATTGGATTTCTCCGTGAGTGTCGGGTGTCGTGAGAGTGTTCAGTAGAAAAGTAAATAATTATAATAATATGTGTTTATTCCAGAATTTATGCAGGGGGACTGCAATGCAATACATTCCATATTTTAAAACAACAGACAAATAATAAGAATACATACATAGATAGGCACAAAAAAATTCGGACTAGAAGTGAAAAATGTGTGCAAGCAGCCGTTTATGTATTTGAACATCTCCCGTCTTTAGAGGGACATCAGGGGGGACTCCATCCAGGTAACCATGGCAGTGTTATTTGATTGGCGTAGTCAGTGCCATAAGCTTCCCATGTAGTGGCGGAAAAAGAAAAGAGTGCACTCGTCCCTCCAGGAATACGTAGCGCTGCAGTATCTTGGTAGGCAGAATAGTTGGCGATAAGCACGAAGCGACTTTTAGCTTATGCCATTGGGATGCAGTGTAAAGATGACGTTGTTTATGAGTGTTTAAAATTAATTTCCTAACATCCAGAACTCGTAACTCTTCAAACGGGCGGTCCGTTTGATAGATTCCCCAATCTTAACAAACGGACTGCAATCTTTAGAGCACAGGCGTCAGGTAGGTATGCTGTCCTTGTTCTATCGGTATTACAATGGAAGATGCTCTGAGGAACTAGCGTCATTGATCCCTTCGGCACCGGTGCGTAGTCGGGATACACGCCAAACGCGCGCCCAACATTTGTACAAGGTTGACATTTGTCACATGAGAACGGGTCGCTTCTACGATTCATTCTTAAGTTCAACAGCTCGGCTGTGGAACGAACTGCCGGCCTCTGTGTTTCCTCCCTCCTACAACATGGGACTCTTCAAGACCCATGTTCACTCCTTCCTCTCCACAAAAAGACCCTCCACACAGCATCCCCAAAGATGACATAGGCCCTGAGGGAAATTATTTTCTTCAGGGCCTCCTGTGTGGATTTAATATAAAAAAATAAAAAAAAATTGCTGTGATACCTAAATGGTTTTTTGAGGATGACCCTTAGTAATGATTTTTGAGCTTTTGCTAAGTGATCGAAAACAGTTTTTGCACACCCACCCCACCCTAAGGATGCGTAGTCTAGTAGTAATCCACACAGAGTTTCAGTTCTTTTTTAAGTAGGATATTTCTAATTGGCATAAATATGTGCGTAAGCTTCCTAATCTTTGTGGTGACTGGCGACTAGATCTGTGTCCTTCCCATCTCAGGTATATATAAAATATACCCAGATATTTAATACTGTTCAAGCATTCTAATTTATAGCAAGCTGAGTCTGAGCATTTATGTATAAAAATATTATATAGTTCCTAAGGTTTTTCCCGAGTTAAGTTTTTTTTTGTGACTCTTAAGGAAAACCCTGGAATGATGTACACTATAATCTGTTAAGAGTCAACAGATTATAGTCTAATCAAAGTTTTAGCTGTTTTATACCATCTCCTGCTTTGCAGTGAACATCATTCCAGGGTTTTCCTTCAAATATTAAAGACAGTATCATTTGCAAATGTTATAATGTGATTGGAAAAATTACTGTTACACAGATCATATATATTAATACTGAACAAAAGTGGTCCTAAGCAGTGGCGGCTCGTGAATTTTGAGTGTGATAGAGTGCTAAGTTCGAAAAATTCGACATTATTGATGATAACAACCGAAAAACCGAATTTTAGAAAAAAAAATGTTTTCGGCTACGACATCAAAAATGTCATTTTTTTAAATTATTACTTAAAACACACCCAAAAGTAACGAGCAGCCGCTGGTCTTAAGGTACTCCCTTGGGGAACACCAAATTCTACAAGGGCAGGATCGCTAGTAGTGTCATTAATTTTAACTTTTTGGTATCTGTTAGCTAAGTAACTACCCATCCATTTGTATAGTTGTCCCTGAATACCTATAGCCTGTAGTTTTTTAAAAAGTATTTTATGGGAGATGGTATCGAAGGTTTTGGCTAGATCTAAGAAAAGAGCGATGGATTTATTTCCCCGGTCAATATTAATGGAATTATTATCAGTCAGCTTAGCAATACCATTTTCTTTTCCTAGACCTGGTTGAAAACCGAACTGTTTTTGGATAGGATCTTATTACTTTCTAGGTAGATACTGAGACGATTTTTTCAATAATTTTTGAGAATGAATTGAGAGATACAATTGGCCGATAATTGTGTACATCCGATTTATTTCCATTTTCATGAATCAATATACGTAACAATTGATTGTTTTAAGTGGTTTGGGAATATGCCTGACTTGAAACTAAGATTGCAGATGAATGCAATAGGACTTGCTATAAGCGATTTCAATACTTTCAGCAGATTTGGAGAAGCTTTGTCTGGCCCACAAGTATTGAATGTCTTGAGTTCATCTATCATTTTTACGACTTCTTTAGTCGTTGTTTGTATCTCGTTTGCTTTGAAATTAAGAACAGTTGAGGGTATGTTGGCTAGTTCAGATTCAGTTTTCTTACATTTGTCGAGTTTTTTGTTCGCGAGTGAAGCCACTGAAGTGAAATAGTGGTTAGCAAAATTAATCATACTTCTCATACCACTACTCTGTATTTAATAAATTAATGTAAGTTGCAAATGAATTACAATTCAAAACAAATTTTTTATATTTTTTCAATATGCCTACCTACAGTGGCGGCCTGTGACTTTTCAGTGAGATATGAGTGCTATGATTGAAAAATACAGCATAATTGATGTTGTAGCTAGCAATGGGTCACGTCTCATTTTATTAAGAGCGGGAGCCACGGTACCAGCTCAATATTCTCATACAGCTCAGAGAGGTGACTATTGAAAGGGAGCCATGAGCTCGGAGCGAATGAACAATGAGAATACTGTGCTCACCCGATATGTCTCGCCAATATGCTACACGGCTCCCCGATAAGGCTTCCAGCTCTCGGCCAAAGCATATATGTACCATCATATATCATACGACTCTTGGTATGGCGCTCGTACCATGAGAAAAATAAGATGCTAGGTAGTCAGTAGGTTTAGGTAGGTACATATGTCCAAGTCCAGATGTCAGACGCCATTCACATCTCTAAGTATGTAATAACAATTAATACTTGGATAATTTTAATGGTGCGATTTTTATAAAATAACTCCTGATAAAAAAGAGAAACTGTTCAATCGAGCCGTGGTATAGTTTACTGGGAATCGTACGAATACGGCTTATCAAAAAGAGCTAGCTCAATTGTGCAGCTCGTTCATGAACAACTCATTGCTGGTTGTAGCTGAAAATGCTGTCAGGACAATGGAAATATAAATAGTTGATATTTAAGGTTGAGTGCAACCGAAACTGGTCGACCTATACATTAGAGGTGAGGCGTATTTATCGTACCCAGTAAAAGTACCGGGTATTTCCATGCGATATTTTGTACTTGTGACAGATCTCTAAAATACCTGGTTCCAAAATACTCATGAGTATTTTATATCGGGACTAAATATTTTTAATAGGTACTTTTACCAGGTATTTTTGATAGGTATTTTTGACAAGTATTTTTAATAGGTATTTTTGATGGGTATTTTTAGTAGGTATTTTTGATGGGTATTTTTGATGGGTATTTTTAGTAGGTATTTTTGGTCGGTATTTCCGATGGGTATTTTTGATGGGTATTTTAGTAGGTATTTTTGGTAGATATTTTCGATGGGTATTTTTGATGGGTATTTTTGTTGGGTATTTTTAGTAGGTATTTATGATAGGAATTTATGCGTAGCAGGTATTTTTGACGGGCATATTTGATCGGTATTTGATCAGATATTTAGCGAGGGGAAAAATGTGGGGAAACTTTTAGAAATGGAATTCCGTAGCTACCCCCCCCCATGGTTTTTGAAAAATTATTGTGGGGAATCACATACAAATATTTTGTCTGTGCGGAATTTTTTTTCAATGAAGTTCCGTAACAACCCCCCCCCCCCCACGGATTTTAAAAATTTGGTGGGGAGTACCGATTTTGTGTTGTGGGGAATAATGTTTTTCCGAAATTCTGTAACAACCCCCCCCCCCCCCACATGGAAAATCAAGCTCCCGTAGAATATGTGGGCAGAATTTATGCGAGTTCATTAGAATTACTTATTCTGAATCAATCCTCAGGTCGGTATTAAATACTTTTGAGTATTTTGTCACCGGTATTTTTTTGTACCTGTACTCATTGTACCCAGTATCCAAAAGTACTCATAGGACCCACCTCTACTATACATATAACTCAAATAATGTGGTTTAAAAAAATTTCATTTAGATATATCATCTCACCTTTTTTTCTGTGGTCTAGAGGTGGGAACTTTAGATCACATATTTTTTCGTTGTCCCTCTCTAAACAAATCTCTCTTCTATCAAAGCCTTATCTAAAATTGCTTCCCCTCCATTCAACTTCTCATCTCTTCTAAGCCTGAATTCGACTCCAGTCTTCCATATTATTTTGAAATTTGCCAATTTGAACAAAATTAATATGTAAATTCACCTTCCCCTCTCTCCATAATTTGGAATGATGGCCAGAAACATTTGAAAAAAAAAAGCCACTTAGGACGGGTTGTTTCGGAGAATTTGAACAATTCATCAAATTTCAAAGTCCTATTTAAGACGTAACCGGGCGTTGATTTTTCCATACAAACGTAGTCCCCATTTATCTTTCTGGATTTTAACCCTAGAGCAAATATTTTTTAACATAAAATAGATATCGGCGACTTGCGTGTCGGTACGTTTTGTTTTTTTTGATATATTGCTTCTTATAGAAGTTATGACCTTACAAAAATCAATAAAATTGCCTGATTTAAACGCAGTCAAAAGACGTTCAGTCTACAAACTAGACCAGGGCTTCCCAAACTTTTTTCAACTGTGACGCCCTTGGGAAGTTGCCATATTTTTGCGACGCCCCCCCCCCCCCACCCGGTGACTAAAAATCTAAGCCCTCCGCCGCTCATTTGTACCAAGCGTAGTATTTTGAAGCCCCCCCCCCTGATCGGGTCACGTAGTATGGGTACGTTACCTAATAACAATTTGTCAGAAAAAGTCCAAATAGTATCTATATTTTTATTAGAAAATAAAGAACACAACATAAAAACAAAAAAGGAAGCAAACAAAAAAGAAAAAAAAGCAATTTTTTCTTTGGTATTAATGAGAAGGATGTGCTTGCTTTTCTGAGCATAGTTTCTCGAAACGAGGTTGAAGTTTCGAAATCGCCACTCTCTAAATTTATTTTTGATCCGTACTTATTCTTAATTACTGCAACTGCAGAGAAACCTGTCTCACACAAGTATGATGTCGCAAACGGTAATAAAACCCTTAACGCTGCAGTGCTGATGGAACGATATTCTTGATAAACTGAGCTCCAAAATTCAAGTAGCTTATCCTTATTATATTGCAGCTTAAGGCTGGAGTCACAGGACAATTCTGTTAACTGTTCTTCTTCTGCTGTCGAAAGTGTTGATGGTGAGGTCGACTGGAAAGGGTTTCTAACCCAGTCATATTGCTCCAGATGCGCGGCGGCCTGAAGCGTCGCTCCGAAGTGTGCGTGTGGAAGACGCTATAAAGATTGCCTCACGACGCCCCTGGGATGATCCCGCGGCGCCCCGGGGCGTCGCGACTCACAGTTAGGGAAGCCCTGAACTAGACAATATATTTTGAAAAAAAGCAAAACAGTCCGACATAGAATAGTTTCTTCTTATGTAGTAGGTAAAAAAAAAATTGAAAATCGGTTAACTTTTGGAGGAGAAAAATGGGGAATACAAAACCTCGATTTTGAAGATTTCATTTAGGTATTTGTAGCCCGAGCTGCATGTGTCCCTTTCGCTCAGTATTCGGGAGGTAATGGTCGAGGGGACAGGGTTTAGATAAATACGTATGTATTTGTGCGAAGTGATGTCACATAGTCATAAATCGATATTCTAGTGTTGTGTTGTCCCGAGTAATCGATGTTTTTTTATTATTTTTTCCACTCACTTTTGTGTTTGTTTGGTGAAGTATTCCGATATTCTTACTTTAATTTCATATGTTTACGTAAAATAATATCTGTAAAAAAAACATCCGTTACGGCCAGACCAACTCCGAGGTGATTTCGTTCCGTATTGCCAATATGGATACAAAACACTCAAATGGATAATTTTTTTAAAAATAACTTTTGGGTAACTAGCATAATATTATAATTCTTCAATAACCTATAATGTATATTGTTATTTTATTTATTTAACTTCTATTTCGACAAATAAATATACAGCAAAGTGATGTAGCGTAGTATATCGAATTGTCTCGGTGCACTAGTGTTGTCTTTTCCCGAGTTATTGATATATTTTATTAGTTTTTTTTTGGTTTAGTGACTTATTTCGAGTATACCATACTTGCCGATCTTACTAAAATTGGACCAAATTCAATTTGTATACGTCAAGTACTATAATAATTTTCAATTTGGGAGGTGGTTATGGGTACCGCCGCCCCGGGAACCATTTATTGGATAACCTCTGTCATAGGTCACCCCAAGTGGTTCGCTACAATTTTTTTTTTAAATATATATTTTTAAAAAGATACCATTTGCGTGGTGATCTGTTATAACAAAACACAGTAGGAAAAGTTGCGCCGTTTAGTCATGACATTTTCTATTATTTTCGAGTTACATGGATATTTAAATACTAGTTCATTTTTACTCATGATCCGATTTTCAGAACCCCGACATGTCTGGAGGTAGAGTGGAAAAAAATGGAGGTTTCCTCCACACCATCAAATCAAAAATTATTTATTGTAAAATAAAAATTACAAAAGATGTAGCTTATGGGTCGACCCCATTTCCTCCAGCTAACCACATTTATTTAATTACAATGTTTATATAATATTATTTGTTTTATTATAATAATTACAATATTTATACAGATAAAATAATAATAATAAAATAATCCGATTTGCAGTGTGGTGATTGGCAAGGGTGTTATGGCTTTCGTGTCATTTTCAAAATTTCAACGAATGGCATTGGCGTTGGCTCTATTAACAAAACACAATAATAAAAAATAAAAAAAATAGTAAAACAAAATAGTGAACAAAAAATTGCAATATTATATCGAAAATTATGTTATGTTTATGTGGTAAAAATTGGTCATTTTGGCCAAATAAACATCGCAAGGGAATTAAAACCTGTTGATTTCAGGAATTTTACTAAAATAAAAAATAAATATTTTATTTTAATACTTTTCCCTGTCTCAAACAACTTGAATGGTTTAGTCAAGTTTTGATAAACAAAAAAGATAACTATCTGTCCAAAGAAGTATTTTATATTATTTTTAATTGATTAATTTAGCAAAACGACACAAATTAATTTAATAAAATTTACTTGCGCACGCCGCGACCTGCGGATTCGTAGCCAAGAGCCTTACCCTTCAACCACGGAGGCAGTTCAAATGTACGCACCTACATATTTTAGTAGGTGTACCTATTAATTTAATAAAATTTACTTGCGCACGCCGCGACCTGCGGATTCGTAGCCAAGAGCCTTACCCTTCAACCACGGAGGCAGTTCAAATGTACGCACCTACATATTTTAGTAGGTGCACCTATATGGGTAGTAAGATTTTTTTTAATTTTTAAAAGAAAGACAAACATTCCCGGGTTACGAATAACCTAACTTTTGAAAAACTCCTACTACCATCACACTAAGCGGAAGATATTGCTTTTGTTGTGATGGAGAACTTAGCCAGCCGAGGAATCGAACATGGGAAGCCCGGGTGGTACCCAAACGCGATGCCCACTCAGCCACTGACCGGTCAAGTAAGTAAGAGCAATACAATAAATTATGAAATAATTTACCTAGGCCTCCTATTTTATTACGAAAATGTACCTATTTAGTTCCTTCAGTCTAAAACTGGTTTTTAGATTAGGCAGAATAGATTTGGAACAATTATTAAAAAATGTCATCTGAGGCTCATGTATCTCCGCTTTTATTTCTTGCGTGATATTTTGTGCGTGCAAAGACAATATGTATATAATAGCTTATTTAGGTGGCTAAGGATGGAACGTCCCGTCACAAGAAATTGATTGTTTATTCTTGTCTCCACTCCACACACATGCAGATAATCCTGTAGCGACTTGCGACTAGCCGCTGGCCGGCAAACATCGATGTAATATGATACCACAAAGCAAAGCGCCAAAGGAATAATTTTATTTGGCGGGCTTTCTCGGCGGAGTTTTTCTTTGCACACTCACACATCTACAGCACGATGACTGACCGTAGCACAGAGCGGAATAGCAATAATTGGGCTAAATACCTATTAAATAAGTTTCTGAATTACCAGGATTCCTCTTAAGTTCTGTTATTATATCATTATAGGCTAGTTGCTTGACAGAACTAAAATAATATCAGAACTTGAAAAAATCTTTCACAGAACTTGAAAATTAACTTTGAAATTTGAATAATTGTTCAAATTCTCCGAAACAACCCGTCCTTAGATTTTTTTAATATGTAAAAAATACGAATTTTGGTTGTCTGTAACTCCGGTTGAATTACTGATGAACACTACAACTGGATTTTGCTTTAAATTTTTAGTATCATTCTTAAAATTGGAACGTTTGTTTGAACAAATTCAGACAAGCAATTAATTAGTGTAATGGGATCAGGTTAAAGGAAAAAAATTAAAGTCAGATTGATGAATAAATAATGTTTATGTATTTCACGATCATGTCTGTATTCATAAAACTGTTCCTTAAAAATCGAAGACTTTGCTATCACAAAGAATTCCACACTAAGTCGATGTGGCCTGTGCCAAAAAAAAACCCAGATCAGAGCTGCAGGCGTCCTTCAGTCAGACATGTTCACATAATTCAATTAACATAATATGCTTCATCAAAAAAATGGGACAAAAATAATACAGACATCCTATCCAGTGGCGGCTCGTGACTTTTGGGTATAGTAGAGTGCTAATATTACAAAGAATGATATTATTGTTGTTGTAGCTGAAAACGATTTTTTAGACAATTCGATTTTTTGTGTTCAATTTCAGTTTGGCCGTACGGATTGATTTCCAGAAAATCTTCACACAAAATATCGAATTTTCGAAAAAATCGTTTTCAGCTACAGAAACATCAATAATGTCATGTTTTGTAATATTAGCACTCTACTATACCCAAAAGTCTCGAGCCGCCACTGATCCTATCCTGTAAAGACAATAAATTATTGTTCAAAAATAGTAAGAAAGAATTCAGCGTAGTGGAGATACATTTAATTTCACACTAATAATATAGTCAATGCTTATATCTATCACTGTTTAAACCCAATATCAGTTATTAGTGTATTTGCCTAACATTTTTATCCTAACTTTATGCTAAGTTCTGGCCGTCGATTCTTCCCTCGATCACCGTTTACTGAAACAACAAAAAAACCATTGATTAGCGACACTTTATTGGTTAATAATTTAAATTAGTTCTCATTTATTGGAAGAATTTGCTAAATATGTATAATTTTAAATCAGAATGCTACAAAAATCATTTTTAAAGATGGCAGTTCGACATCATCATTTTGCATTAACCCTTAACCGCTGGTATGAGCCCTCAAAGCTACGCGGGTTAGATTACACTCTGGTCCCCTCCCCTCTTCAACAATGCATCTCAGTAGTTTCGAAATAGAACACAAGAAATAGCATTCTTAAAGACAGAAAATGTTGCATTAACCCTTAACTGCTGATGTGAGCTTTCACAGACCATGCGTTTGACAAACACTAGATTACACTATTCCCTTCCCCTCGCTGTCTGTGCATCTGAAATCTTTGAGTTTAGTTGCATTCATATCGTAGGTAGGTGTACAGAGTTTATAAAAAAAAAACATTTGTGAAGAGATATCAAAAAAAAATGTACTAGATCAAAGATACTGGCTGTGTTAGCCATTGTTGGCTGGGTACTCACACTCTGAGTGCTGGGTTGTGTGGGCTGTCCGGGCACAGAGTACTGTGGCCGGAAGTTGGTGAAGCTGGCGGCGGTGGCGGCCGCCGTGTTGAAGCCCGGCAGGGCTCCAGCCTGGAAGCCGGGCGGGAACTGAGACATCTGCTGAGCTGCAAGTATAAAAAATTGATTTAATATCTCCAAATCAAATGTCACATTTTCCATTGCCAAGGAAATCCATTACACTTTATCTTATAAGGTTAAAATCTGTAAAATGAAGGAGTCTTAAATAAATAAGGAGATGATTCGCATAAATCCCATCTCCTGTAAGCACTTGTGGAAACTTCCATGTTTTACCTTATCTTTCAATAAAGTTCACCAGTGTTGTTATTGGGTATATTCGACTATCTCCTGATTCCACAATATGAGCCTTCTTCCCATAAAGGCGGGACGGACATTGGCGCCATTGATGAATTGGATTTTTTTTCACATTTCCTACAGCTATCAATGATTTGTATTTGTCTCCCGAGGTGGCAATGTTCTGTTAATATTCCTACTAGATCCCTCCAGTCCCAATCCACATAAAGTAGTTGATACAATGTATATAGGTAGGCGTGGTGTTGGAGATGCCCTTTACCTTGTGATGCAGGGTTGCCGGCGGTGGCTGCCAGGCGACTGAGGATGGAGCGTTCTGACATCTGCAGGCGCTGCGCCACAGGAGGGATGCGTGCCAGGGTGGCTGGCAGGCGGGACACGTCCGACTTCATGTCGGACAACAGCTCCTCCAGCTGGTTCAGAACCTAGACATACCAAAATACAAATGTTCAATTAAATCAATAATTTCAAAGGCAATAACAGTTTTATTTTGTCGGTGTAGATATGAATTGCAATTGTAATAAAGGTGGAAGAGAATGGACAGCCAAACAACTCCATCTTGGCACGCACTCCTTACTACATTTATGGGCATTTTCACCAAAATTTGTAAAAGTTTTTACTATTTTTATACTCTTCATTCAGTTACTTTTGCGTTGTATTTATAAATTTCCACAAATACCAGATTACTAGAAGTCGGGATTTTTTTTCAGTGCAGAAATTCTGGGACTAACTACCATAATATGTACTCCTAATTGCCCAGAATACTAATATGGGTAATAATATGGATTCTTTAGTGGACATCTTCAATGAATCACTTAATACAAAAGATTGTTGTTGGACCGTTAACGGTCAAACAATAAAATAAGTGGAAAGAAGTTTAAAATTGTTTCAATATATCAGACCTCTTCTACATGGTCCGTATAAACAAATATGTTCGTGCAGCTATTTCCTCAGCCCCTCAATGGGGTGATGATATAGTTGTGGCTCTGCGCAGTGAGCCAATGAGATCTCTTACGAGCAAAGGGATTTGATGGGAATCGTCAAATGTAAAACAATGATATAATTGTAATGTAAAATAATGATATAAACATAATTAATGATCCGAGAAAGCCTTAACACCGAACCCCCGCTACTCTTTCAGGTGGCTTTTTCGTGTATTAAGAATACCAGAAGACCGTATTTCACTGAAAATACTGATTCAAGAGGGAAGATGTCCAGTGGGCCGCCCCGGGCAAAGCAAGGAGAAGCAACTCCAAAGGCAGGGTGAGGAGAGGCTGGGCATACTATGGACATAGGCCAGGGATGGGTTCCCGACCCCAATAAAACAAGGAGAAGAAGACGAAATGTACCTTGTGTAATACTGCATTGGCAGGCTTGTTGCCGGCGAGCGACTCCTTGCTGAGGTGCTGGTGCGACTCGGCCAGGCACTCCACCTCGGCGAAGCGGGCGTTCAACGACATGGCCGGGTGGTTGGGGTCCTGCGTCAGGTTCAGGTAGGCTGCCCGCCGCAGCTGCTCCTCGATCACCAGGGCCTGCTCCAGGAGCTAAACCAAAAACATATAACATGGTTAAAATAGGTGCTTGACAACTTCATTGACACTCATATTACAAACAAGTCACTTAGATATAGTTTTTATCATCCTTTATAAAATGTCCCTTTTTGACCACATTTGGATTCAATACAAAGCATAGCTAAAGTTTGTAATAAATAAATAACATATCTTATGACATACATTGGCTAAAATCTATCATTCTTTCAAAGTTAAGATAATGATATATATATTTTAATGTAATGATCAGTGCCAGTTTTAAATCCATGAATCAACGAATCAATTATCAGAAGAATATAACTAACCTTAAACCTCCTTGCCAGGAATTTGTTCTTGATTTCCAAGAAGTTTCCTTTGCCGACATCCATCTTGAAGGGCTCATTGATGATGGCGAACCTGATGTCGTTCTGTATGTCTTGCCAGCGTCCGTAGCCGTGAGTCACGATGCCGGCCAGCAGCCAGTAGTCATGGCGACGGTGCCAGATCTCATACTCTCTGCCGGGAGCAGCCGCCCGCTCTTCGTTCAGCCACAGAGTGTGCAACTCGGTGAAGCCACCGTCGGCGATATTGAACATGAACTTGCGCTTTTTTATCTCCAACTTGAGGGCGTCCTCCTCCTCCTGCTTGTTGTCCGGCTTCTTAATGTCAGAGTCGTCATCCTTGACAAGGACAACATCATCATCATCACTGGCATCTTTCTTGTCATCCTTGGATGGCTTATCCGAAATAATAACCACATCTTTGTCATCCTTGTCCTCTGACTCGTCCTTGACTTCAATTACCTTGTCTTTATCGTCCTTTATTTCAACAACATCATTATCCTTTTCTTTTTCTTCTTCTTCGACTTTTTCAATTTTTTCTACCTTTTCCACCTTCTCAACTTTTTCGGGCTTGTCCACTTTTTCAGCACTTTCGACTTCCATCTCCTCAGTCTTGATATTTTCTACTTCACCGGTTTCTTCATCCACAGACATCTTTCTTTCTTTGGTTTCTTCAACTGTGGAAGCTTCCTTCTCCTCCTTGTCAGGTACATCAATAGTTTCTTCAAGTGCTTTCTCTTCAAGCACCTTCTTGTCCAGTAGGCCTTCAGGGTCTGCTGCTTGCGTTATTGTTACGCTCGCCTCATCCAATGGTTTCTCCTTAACAGTTTCATTACCGTCTTTCTCTTCCAGAGGATCTTTCTCTTTGACCTCTTCAGGTTTAGCTTCATCCTTGTCCCCTACAGCTGTAGCTGTGACTGTTGTGACCAGGGCTGGAGTGGGAGTGGGAGTGGGTGTGGGGGCGGGGGAGGGGGCAGCGCTGGTTGTGGGGGTGGCAGAGGAAGGAGACGGGCTGGGAACGGCACTCTCGCCTCCAGCAGAAGCTCCCCCGGTGACAGACGTGGCAGCACTGCCGGGAGGTTTGACTGGTTCACACGGCTTCCTAATGAGCTCTGGCATACTATAGTAACCGTTGATATGCTCAAACTCTTGCACTTTCTTCCTTATAAGCGACATAACACCAATTCTGGTTAAGACATGCTGCCTGGAGAGTCCCTCCCTCGGGACACCATCGGCAAATGTTTCAGAGTTATCCGCTCCAGGCTCACACAAATGTCTCATGAATAGGGAGACGTAAGCCTTAAAATTCCGCTCTGTCTTTCCACGTAAATCTCGAACAAGCCATTGAGAATTAAAAGCGTCTTGAGGTGGCATTCCATAACGCATGATAGCATTGAGGAATGACTTGCGTTGACGAGCGTTGAATCCAAGAACCTCCATGTTGCCTCCCACTCGAGCCAAGAGAGGTGGCAGAGGGCGGTCTCTCTCCTCCTTGCGTTCCAGCCTTCTCTTACTGCGTCTACTCAGATCACCATTATCATTCTTCTCATCAAAGTCGTCATCTTCTTTGTCATCATCGGAACCTTGAGAGAAATCTGAATTGTTATAATCCGAGGCATTTTCTTGCCAAGTAGAATCTTCACGTGATTCTGTCTGTACAACCCCTCCGTCATTATAATTGACCTGTTTGCGAACTCTCTTTCCTTTCCCCAGGGTTCTGGAGATATCTTCCTGCTGTTGTTCATAATGATGGCGGAGCAACTTGATCCAGTAAGCCGGGTCCGTGTTTTCAGCTTCTTGTTTAATTATCTCTGTGTCCACTTCTTCTTCACCATCTCCTTCCTTTGTGGCGTATGAAGCCACCTTGAAAGAGCTTAGGTACTCGTTAGCCCAAGATTCTTTCTGCTCTATTCCCAGATTAGACCTATCGAGCAATTCACTTACAGCCTTGTCGTCGTAGTGAATGGCCTCCTCTTCTTTTCCATCTTCTTCTTTGAAGAGTTCTTCTGTTCCAAAACGAAGAATGTCGTCCAATTCTTGCTTGGTGAAGTTAGCTCCTTTCCCACCCATTCCTGGCCTCACCACCAGATGAGTCAACATCATCTTACGCTTTGCAACTTGCGTGACCCTTTCCTCAACACTGTTACGTGTGACAAATCGATAGATCATGACTTTATTGGCCTGTCCAATTCTGTGGGCACGAGAGAAAGCTTGGATATCATTGTGGGGATTCCAATCAGAATCATAGATAATAACAGTATCGGCTGTAGCCAAGTTAATACCGAGACCTCCTGCTCTGGTGGACAGCAAGAACACAAACTGGGGAGCTCCGGGAGCATTGAACCTGTCAATGGCTTCCTGACGGAGAGATCCCGTAATGCCTCCATCAATCCTCTCGTATTTATAACCCTGACCTTCCAGATAATCTTCCAGGATGTCTAACATTTTTGTCATCTGAGAGAAGATGAGAACCCTGTGGCCTTGCTCTTTGAGCAGTTTTAACATTTTGGAAAGTAACACGAGTTTACCTGCCGCTTTAATTAGGGCTTGAGTGTCGTAGTTACCGTGAATACTCAAAGGTGCTTCTTCCGAAGCAGCTGGAAACAGGTAAGGATGGTTACAGCATTTCTTCAGATCCATCATCACGTTCAATAGGGACACCTGAGCACCGCCGCTTTTAGGATTAAGAGCTTCGAAATTTCTTGTTAAAATATATTTATAATACTTCTTCTGCATGGGAGACAATTCTACTCTGACGATGAACTCAGACTTGGAAGGCATGTTCTTGAGTACATCAGCCTTCAGTCGCCGCAGCATGTGCGGTCCAAGCATCTCGTGCAAACGCTTCACTTGCTCCTCCTTCGAAACGTCGGCAAATTCACTTTGGAAAGCCCCGAGGTCATTGAACTTATCCTTACTGAGGAAATTAAGAAGATGGAACAATTCCTCAAGATTATTCTGTAGCGGTGTTCCTGTCAACAAAAGCTTGTAATTGATGTTGTATCCAGCAAGGAGCCGGAAGAACTTGGACTGGTTACTCTTCAGTCTGTGGGCTTCATCCACCACCAGCACGGCCCACTCAATGGAGCCCAGACAAGCCGCGTCGATGCAGACCAACTCATATGATGTCAGCAGCACATTGAACTTTATAGCACTGCCCTTAATCTTGGATGGGCGACCACCGCGGTTGGCTCCTTCTTCGAAAGACAACTCATTTTCTCTTATGACAGCGCGCGAGTCCTTATCCCCAACATATGTGATGACGTAGAAATCTGGGGCCCAGAGCTCGAATTCTCTCTCCCAATTAATGATTGTAGAGAGAGGTACAGATACAATGAAGGGGCCCTTGCAGTGACCCTCTTTGTAGAGGGAATAGAGGAATGTAACAGTCTGAATGGTTTTTCCCAAACCCATCTCATCGGCAAGGATGGTGTCAATGCCCTGTCCCCAGGAGTAACGCAGCCAGTTGATTCCTTCCAGCTGGTAGGGGTGGAGTTGCATGCCGGTTTCATTGATGAAGGGTGGTTGGTCTTCGTACTTCTTCTTGAGATCAGTGGTGGGCCTATCTGGAGGAGCGCTGTATCGCCTGTTGAGTTTCTCTTCATCTTCCACCTCTCCTCTTCGTCCTTTGCGGCCGGGTTTCCCTTTCTTCCCCTTGCGTATGGGGCCATCAGCACAGCATGCGGCGCGGAGATCCTAAACATACCATGACATCAGCATTGAATCACTTCAGAAGATTATATACTCATATTAAGTATGTATAGGATATCAAGTGTGTGTATTTACCATGTAGTATTCAATGGCCAATTTAAGTCCCGGAATGAGATCATCATTCTCCACCTCCCAGGTGGCTTGGTCGTATGAGAGTTCCCTCCACTTGACTAGATAGGTTATGGACCCATCTCGGTTGGTGCGGTGGTTGATGACACGGTGCACTATAAGCCACTCGGGTTTCACTCCGTACCTGAATAAAATGCCACAAGTTTATAAAAAAAACACCCTTTATTGGAATAATAAATTACTCCAGAGAAAAGAAAAGAATTAAGTGATTACAATATGTGATGGTTCATTTATTATAGCTATAAAAATACTAAATCATACTTGTAATATTTCTCCTCGAAATTCTTCTCCTCCCTGTCATGGTCCTCGGTCCTGTTGTTCTTTATCCTCTTGTAGCGGGAGTCGGACTCGTCCAGTGGCTCCTCAAGTTTAGGTGGCTCCTCCATGTCATATTTTCGTGTGTACGAACGGAACATCAGGGGGTGGAACACGTCAATCTAAAAGATGCATAAACACTATTGTTAAATAACATTCTAAACAGGCAGGCCTGTTATGGGCCCTCCATTTCTTGGCTAAGCACTATTATAATATGTACAAATAATGGACACTCAATCACTATCCTTGGTTAAGATCCTGTAATAAAAATCAAAATAATTTATTTTGATTTTTCAATTTTACATATTATATTATTTCAGCGTTAAGAAAATATGAAGAATATAAATTCATTTTGATCTGTGTCCAATGGATCAGCACACTTTTGATTAAAATTCTTGTTATTTTATTATTTGTCTGATGACCTAATGAGCCGGTATTACAGTTGCTTTTTAAACGAAGCTTGCAAGATATTTACATACGTTAAGTAGTTATCTGGTAGTAATACTAACATCCCAATTCGACTTATAACATTCTTGCTTTGTTTTTTGGTTCAAGTTCAAAACAATTTGGGAGACGGGAATGCGTACTGCCACACCAAGAACCATTTGTTATTATATTAACACCCCACAGTGATAACTATAAGAGATTGATTACAAACCTGCAGTTCTGAGATCCAGCTGCAGTGCCAGTAGGAAAGGTCCTGCCACTTGACGAAAAACTCCCTCCGACGCTGGACCTGTCCCTTCTTGGAGGTGCCGGGCGCAGGTGGCTCCTTCACCTCCTTCCACCGCCAAGTGATGATGCGCGCCACCTTACCCTTCAGTGGGGGGCACTGGAAAGTCAAAATGGGGTTAGCTTGTGTACAAACATCATGAAAATACATTTATATACATAAATATATACCAATTGTCTGAAAGAAACACGTCGGGAACCAAACTGAATACATTATTTATTTGCAACGCTTCTTGCACAGCTGAATCTGAATGTGTTACGTAATGAATGAATTAATTAGTAATAGTAATATTCTTACGCCACAGCGAGGACACTTCCAGTCTCCGTCGGGAATGTCCACCAGAGGAGGGTTGAGGCAGAATGTGTGGTAGGCGGAGGGGCACTGGTCGCAGCATAAAAGCTCTCCACCGTCCTTGCAGACCCTGATAATAAACACGAACATTACAACTCATATTATGTCATTATCAAACTCACTAGATAAAAATATTATACCTGACTCGAAAAACCTTGTACTTTTCTGTTCTATGAAATATCAAAAACAATTATTACTACTTGGGTTTAAACTCGTAACACTAAAAAATCAACCCGTAAAAACAAAGTTTTTTACTATATTATATCTATTTTCAAATACACAAGACATAGAGATTTAACAAACAACTTGATGTTGTTCAAGCTTCTAAACACGTACGCGAAACCAGCGACGACCATTCATTTTGTGGTAAAAGTGTTGTCGTAATTTTTGTTAGAAAGAAATGTATGATTTTTACCAATTGTTACTTAAATCGATACGCGGCCTCGAAGCCATCTATGGAGTATTTTTTTTAAACATTCATAACTAGCTGAGATGTACGGAGTTTTTTTTTTAAATTTTCATAACCAGCTGAGGTGTACGGCGTTGCTCTGGAATGATTCGGGGTAGAGTTTTGAGGTTGTGAATTCTAGGATAAACATTGACTTTTCTCTACTTTCTATACATTGTGTCCGGAAACTCGTAGTACAAGCCGGAAACTGGAGAATGTATACCACACGGGGAACCCAAATAAACATAAAGTTTTTTGATTTGAGCATTTTTATAAAAAAAAAAAAAAACAAAAAAATATATTTTTCGGCTATTTCAGGGTTCAAATTTTTTTGTCATTATTTGTTTTACTTTTAAATTTTTAAATAGTTTTAATTAGTTGGGTACTTTGATCTTCAGTAATAATTTATAAGAATTTGATCAAAAAAAAAATCAACTTCTGACTCGATTTACTCGAAAACGCAAGCTCAAATCAAAAAAAATTATACTACAAAATCGACTCCAAATGTGATGTAGATTCACCAGTTTCCCGCTTGTACTACGAGTTTCCGGACACCATGTATATAATATAATATAATATATAATATAATATACAATAAACCACCCTATCATAAACCTGTTGCGTGGTTTAGAAGAACTAAGCACACAGACAGACTTTATTTTACACTATTTAGAGATCACACTGAACACTCATGAGACCAACTTGCTGGAAGACGAATTTGCTCTGTGCAGACCGACACAAGGTAATAAATAAGCAATGCTTCTTTCGATAATACATCTCTTCGTAAAAAATATTTTCTTGAACCAATATATTTGGTTTTGGTGTTAATCTTAGGGTTCACACGCCCTGTCTAGATACATAATACTTAGTTGATGGATAGCACCAATGGGTTTCCCGTAAGTGTCTGGAATTCAGTAACAGTATCTGACCTGCAGAACTCCTGGTGCTCGTCATCATCCTCCTCCTCCTTATTGCCCTCGGCCTCGCAGTGGGGACAGGACCAGCGGCCTTCGGGGGTGTCCTCAAGCTCCGGCTCCAGGCAGACCAGATGGTATGCCCGGGGGCAGGTGTCGCACAGGATGATCTCCCCGCCTTGTTGGCACACCTGGAAACAATCACAACCATATTAGACAACACGTACAACCTACCCGAGGTTACTTGAGGACATAATGTTTTAATCCCGATGCCCAAATAGTCCTGGCTCTTCAGTACAACTCTCCTATGTTGAGTTCAGTACCACGTAAGATTCATCAATCAAGAAAGATTTTTTTCAGAAAGATCCACTTGTGCATCTCGTTTGTTATTTCATATTAGGGTCCTTTCATCATGTGGCCCAGATAGTTTTCAATGACTGAATATGTTAAAAACGATACGATAGGGCTCACCCCCATTACTAACGTTGATAATCTTTTTGAATGTTTCAAGATTGCAAGTAGGAACCATAGATTTTATTTTGTTGTGGTATAGATGTAATGGAAGATTTGAATCAACTTTCCCTTATTTAATTAATGAATTCTCACCTCGCAATAGTCCTGATGCTCTTGCTCTCCATCTGGCCCCTCGGGGAACTTGCTTGTAGTCTTCAACTTCTTCTTCTTCTTGGTCTTGTTACCGATCTTTGTCTTGGCTTTACGTCGTGGTGCGTTGGGATCCACCTCGACGGGTTCGGCGGGCGCTGTCTCAGCGTCCCCAGCAAGCTCAGGGACCCCCGTCCTGGAGCTGCGGCCCGACAGAACCGGAGCCTGGGGAGTGGAGTCCTCCGCCTCCGCCAGCATCTGCTCGAACTCTGCGTCAGAGTCAGAATTGTTGCCACCACTTCCCTCAGGATCTTCCTCCTGGAAAGATTTCTACTCTTGTAAAAATTTTCAAGAAATAAAAAGTAAACAGATAAGATTAATAAAAATGATTAGTTGGTTACATTTTAATTCAGATATATTTTAATTTATTCTGTAATTTGGTAAAAAAAAAATTTAGGAATTTTTTTTTTTAATTGGGTGTTTGTACATATTAATTGAGTCGGTCTTAGAGGACCCGCAGCGTTCCCTCAAGAGCTTCATCCAAATTCTACATAAGATAGGATGAAAGTGAGGGAACGAGTTCTGATCTGGTTTTTATGTTTGAAAAGAAATAGAGGAGCTACAATAGTACCGCAAATAAACCATTGAGAACAGGAAAGATGACTTTTTTTATTCAGAATATTTAATCATGTATACTGTGTCCTGTAGAGCAAGGTTCAATCTTGGAACATGGAAACCCAGTTCTATAAATATTATGAAGCTATAAAGTATAATAAATTTTTCTTACACTGCTGGCGCGCTTTCTCTTGCCGAACTTGATCTTGAGGGTGGGCACTTTGGGTTTACGGGCAGGCTTGCGGCCTGAGGAAGAGGTTGGCTTGCTGCGACGCCCCCTCCTCTTTACACTGTCACTCTCCTCTTCATCGTCATCATCCTCTATTTCTTCTATTTCATCACTCTAGAAAGACGAACAAAAATGTTTTTGATTTGTGTTATACATTGTACCTACATTCACAATTGAACAAAGGGAAATATATTCCAATGGTGGCTTTTAAAATTCCCACGGCAACGGCAAGGCAAAGGCAACGGTGTTTCATTTATGTAATACGAATAAATGGATTTATGATAATAATTGAATTTTTCCTCTGGGGAAGCAGACATATAAACTCACTATTATTTAGTGTCTAAGAAAGAGATGCAGCATTATTGTGATAAAGAACGAAGGATGTGTGTTAATAATAATAATGATATTTGGCTAATTTATATAGTGCCATGTTTGTGAAAAATCACCTCAAGGGCACTGTAATTGAAAACGCTGTTGTTGAAATTTACTTCCAAATTGTTGAATTTTGTGGAAGTGAACTGGCAGCAATATTATTCTTCCAAGAGATTCCATTGTAAACAATTATTTACACTGAGGGTTGGTCACTGCACTCTAAAGAGTTTATTTTTTTATACAAGTTCAATGTGTACACTTGGGATGAACAACAAGCTAATCATTAATTAATAAAAATGCAAAACACATACAAAGAACGGTATGATCTTCCGGCTGCGGTAAGTGGAGGTGCACCATTCTGGACATACAATCGAACCTGAGTCAATCTACTATACCACTGGAAGAACTACTAGTATAAACAACTAATCTGTCAGTAATGTGGTGTTTGTTCATTGCAGAAATGGCATCCACATGACAATGTGGCTTGAATGAGAGATACCATACCTTATCCTTCTCCCTGCGACTGCGCGGGGTCTTGGTGTACTCTGAGGACACAGAGGTATTGGTGTTCTCCTCGGAGCCCCCGCCCGGCACGCCACTGCTGCCGCCGCCCAGCCCGGGGTTCAGGTCGCTGAACTGACGCCACTTGGCCGCCACCAGCATCATGAGCTTGGACATCGGCACCTACACAACAATACACAAACACTTATTCATTGTTGATTCTTTGCGTAAAAATATAATATAATAATGTAGTCATACACACAAGCTCAGCTTAATTATGGGTAACTTGTTATTATAACTATAGTTATGTCAGCATTTTACATTAACTTCTTGATCGCTGATGCTAAATTTTCACCGTGTGCTAGCTAATTCTATTTTCGTAATAACTTAATTGTTTACTGCAAACAGTTGTTTTTGTAAATTATACCGTCTTACCAGACTTCTTAAAATATATTTATAAAAATAGTATATAATCTACCATAAGTAGTTTTTTCCCCAGAATAGTTATATTCAGATATAATTCTGGGGATATGCTGGCTACAAGAGGTTAAATGAGATAAAAGTAAAATATGATTTAAGATTTTCACGGCCAAAAGTATTTTTGTCATTTGTTTTTGGGGTGTTATGCCATGTTGCGCTAACTCCATCTTTAGCCAACGTTACAGTGTCATCATCATCACGACATCTGCCCTGATGATGGACACTGTAACGTTGTCCAAAACGTTGGCTAAAGAAGGAGTTAGAGCAATACGGCATAACACCCAAAAAACAAATAACAAAAATAACAGAGATAAAAGTAGTCCCAGAAAGGTTGTACGTACGTCATCAACGATTGTCCTCTTCCTTCTCACACGTATTGTATGAAAATAAAAAAGACAGAACATACTGGAATGATGATGATGATACATACTCTCTGGGACTACTATATTTTTGATTAACCTAATCTAACTTTAAAATATATATTTTTTATTGAATACCATTATACATGGTGTCCGGAAACTCGTAGTACAAGCGGGAAACTGGTGAATCTACATCACATTTGGAGTCGATTTTGTAGTATAATTTTTTTTGATTTGAGCTTTCGTTTTCGAGTAAATCGAGTCAGAAGTTTATTTTTTTTTTGATCAAATTCTTATAAATTATTACTGAAGATCAGAGTACCCAACTAATTAAAACTATTTAAAAAATTAAAAGTAAAACAAATAATGACGAAAAAATTTGAACCCTGAAATAGCGAAAAATATATTTTTTGGTTTTTTTTTTTTTTTATAAAAATGCTCAAATCAAAAAACTTTATGATTATTTGGGTTCCCCGTGTGGTATACATTCTCCAGTTTCCGGCTTGTACTACGAGTTTCCGGACACCATGTATAATAAATTATGAGTGTTACAAACATGTACAACAAGTATGAAGCTGGATATGGCGAATTTGAGACAAGATTGTTTCTGTTCTGTAAGATCTTCAAGAATACTTTCGAAAAAACATTTAATGTTGCAAAACTCTTTTGCAGACTTTTAAAACTTCTTATGTGGCAAAACATTCTATGTGGATTTCAAACAAGACCATGTTTTTTTAACACTTTCCAGGCCATGCCAGGACCCTGTTCGGTATGCATTTATCTTCCAGTTGGCCGTCACTTTACTCACCTTCTATCCTCATCCGGCCTATTACGAACTCCGTTCGGGTAGATATGTTAGGCTAATCGGCCGAGTCTGTATTTGTGTTTGATGTCCTATTCGTGGAAAATTAAGTTTAGAGTGAAGTGGGATTCATGTATCACTCACACTTTTTCACTCACCAAATTTTATACGGCGAGAGTTCAAGTTTTCCAGTTGCCACGCAAGCTTGGCGTGTGCGTCTTTTAGCGCGAAAATGGCTGAGCAACGAAATTACAACTAAATTAAAAATAATTACAAAATTCATTGTTTTATTTTGAAAATATAATAAAAAGAGTCTATTAAAAAAAAAATTTGCCTCAATTTAAATAATGGTTTTGTAAATATGAATAATTGAATATGTGCCAAAAAGCGCGGATGGGGAATGTTTACTTAAAGGAATCTGGCCAGTCAGGCGATAACTGCATCACAAATTGCATTCGGATGCAGCCTGGAAAGTGTTAATTCAATTTTCAAAGAACCGATGAACAAAATGTCACCATCTATTCATGCCGTTTTTCCGCAGGGATTGACAGAGAGAATGGACCACCAACCTCAGTCTTGGAAAGCACTTCTTGCATCATTGACATTCATATATTGTCTCATTCATACCCTTAACCACTCAGAACATTAGAACGTCAAAAGACGTAAATATGATAATAGCGGTCAAGACATTAGAACGTCTTTTCACGTAAACGCGTGAGATTTTACAAAAATCGATTTATTTCCATCACTAGTATAAGGATTGCCATGATTTAAAAAACAGAGTATCGATAATGAATAACGCTACGCGTCTGTATTCAAGAATATCTATGGAACGTAGAGTTGCATTATCTAAGCCGATTGTATCTGTCATCTTGTTCGTTCATAATTTATTGCGTTTTTAAATAATTTATAAAAAATATTTTAGGTTGAACGGTTAATATTTTGAGGTGACTAATAGTTTTTAATTATATTTCTTCAATATATAAAGTGTTATATCTTTATGATACTCAGAAAAAAGTACATTTTTCAAGGCTTTGAAATAATTGTAAGCGATTTTGACATATTTTTGACGTTTCCATAAAATGTATATTTAGAAACGCAAATATTTACGTATTACAACACAATACGATAGTGAATTTTATAATCTTTCCAAAACATTTTTTAGAATGAGGCTACGTTTCCCAAAACGTGAGTTATGAAGCTTTTAGCAAAACTCGTAAATAACACAAAAATTATCACGTTTTGACAGTTCGCAAAGGGACACATAGTAGATTAAAGTGTTTGTCTGAGAGGTTAATAAACGTGAATGGGAAAAATTCTAATGTGGGAACCGTCTTTTATGGGGGTTTTACTGAATGACAATAATTTCATATAAACAAGCCAGACGACCTCAGTTACATAATTAATGACTTGATGAGTCAGGAGCAGGAGGTCAGAGTGGGTTTAATTAAAAATGATAAGAGGGCAAACAGATCTATTAGTCCAAGAGAAAATATGTCTACCAAGTGAACGTGAAGGGAAAGGCGATATTACCTTTGGGTTTTCCTTAACAAGCAAGGGTCTGACATGCTGCTGGAACAACTTGTATGTGCTCAGATTCTCCAGGTCTGCATCAGAGTATTGGATATCAACATCTGTCAGGCCGAAGGAGGAGCAAACTTCATCGATTGTAGGCATTCCTAGAAATACAAAATATACATGTGAAAGTAAAATTACATTTTAAGCCTTCAAAGTTTATCTTACATATTTGAACATGGGCACATGCGTTTGCCAACAGCCCTATGATAAATTACTAACTAACCATCAAGCCGTTTCTCCGCAGGGGTAGGCAGAGAGGACAGACAGCCAAACAACTCGGTCTTGGCGCACATTCCTTGCCTCATTCACATTCATACATCCTCTCTTCTCTTTTATTCTGACTCTTTATATGGCCCAAATCAAGTATTTGGTTCACATGATCTTGCTATGTCTTCCTTGAGAGTCCCCGACTTCTAGCATTCACATTCACTTCATATATTCTCTTTACACCCTTTTTTGTTCATTCGCTATACATGCCCAAACCATCCAAGCATCCCTTTCTTAATCTTGCTCGTTACACTTATTACAAATTGAATTCTTTGTGAATCCCCGAATTTTTCCCACGGTCATACATGGTTTTAGCATGCATACGCCTCATACGATCTCATTTCCACAGCATTCAGTCATTTGAAACATTTTTCTCATAAGGTTTTCCAAGGAAAAACCTTTAAGTGTGAACACTTCTTATTGGGGAACGTTATAAGAGGGTTTCACTGCAGTTGACAATTGACTTGAATTGAAAACTTAATGCGAACCTTCACAAAACTGTGCTAACAAATTAACCGCTACTACTTATTATTGTGATGCTTGGATTGATGTAAAAAAAATTGTTTAATAGTTTCCAAGTCCTTCTTGAGCACCTAACTTGAAGAACATAATGAGTTAGTTACCTGATCCTGAATCTGAGGGTGTTGCCGGGGGGCGACCGCTGCTGCTCCGACTCTTGGAGGTACCGCCTCTCTTCTTGCCGCTGGACACGGCGCTCAGGGCATAGTCACTGTCACCGCCTTCCACACCCTCTTCTCCCCCAAACTCACTCTCCTAAGGTCATACAATAACTTTTTTTTAAACCTTCATTTACGATTTTCTTTAATAAAAATCACTTATAAGTTTTTCACAAAGAGTAAATATTTAAACGCTAATTATCTGATGGATATCTTTTTTTTTTTTTTCTAAATAAGAAACACAAACATTTCGTTAAATGGTGTTAGAAAGAGTAAACACCACGCTCTATATTCACGTTTAAAAGTTAATCACAGAAGAATTAAAATGTATATCTCTATGAAACCAAAGCTACCGACCACAATTTGAGGAAAATTTATGATACTTCGTGAATCGAGCTGCTCGGGTGTAGACTGTGTTAACTGACAAAAACAAGTTTTGAGATATAAGCATTTTAAATGTTTTGATGCATAAAAATAACAATTCTTAAAAAATTAAGAGTCATTTTTATTTTACAAAATTTACAATGTTTACAATCATTAATTGTGATGACACAGAACATAGTATGAGTCGGCCATCCGCCATTTTGCATCACATACCATTCTTTACTTGAAACAGTATGTTGTATACCATTGATTACATATCTCAAATCGTCTGATAAAACAGTGCTACCACAACTAACAGTGATCTCTAGAGGAAATCAAAAAACACAGTCTACGTCCGAGCAGCTCAATTATTTATTTATCATTTTTATATGAAAATCAAACTGTTTTTTTTTTTGTCATCAGTAATTTTAGTTCAGTGTTTACATGAAAAAATACAAGGTAGTTTTTAAAACTTTTTATGTTTACATTTAAAATTATAATGTTTCAAAACCTAAACATTTCTTTCTCATAATAAAATTTGAAAGCGTATATATACACCTTTTAGTTTTTAGTTTTAAACAGTTTTTAGTTTTCACATATATTCCATTTATTTGTATTTTATTGCAAAGCTCAAATACACACAAATTCTGATAGAATATGCCAGAGCCCTGAGGTTTTAAGACATTCTGACTGAGAAGACAAGAATTATGAATAATGTGGGGTTGTGCTGGTTCAAATGTTTTATTTAACCCTGATAAAAAAAAAGCTTTTATTTTTGTGTTAATTTTTAGCAGTTTCAGGTGTATTATTGCTCAGAATGGACAGTTACATATCAATCGTTAGTTAAGAAATTATTTCAATTAAAAGGCCACCTTGAAATACACAACGCTACACAGTTTAGTAATAATTAATAAACCGGCAGAAAAATAAACCATTTTGTAAAATTTAAGTTTATTAATGAATTTCCTCTCTTTAAATTTTTTTCCTCTCTATAAATTATCATCAAACTATGGCTTGGAATGTAATTGCAATTTTTTTCTATTCCATCCAACAAAATATTGAATCTATGAACTTATAGACACCAAGAACAAGAGAATGTATCACATTGTATCAAGCAAGGCATATCAACGTTAAGTATAAAAGTTACATATTTGGTGTAGTTGGAACTGCAGCAAACCCAGGGTCAAGAGAGTGTTAATACTTAATAGTTCTTTGGAATGTTCTGTCAGATGGACGGAGTATTTTCCAAATTCCGAAAACTAAAAAATGTTTTAGAAAAGTGATAAAATACGCTTTCAAATATACTATTAAAAATAAACATAAAAATTTTAATATAAAAAAATTGTGCATTTTTTTTTTTGTAACTAAAATTACAGCAAACAAAAAAATGATGAACAAAAAAAAAGAACACACATTTTGTTAGACAAATGTGTTACAAACATTATTGTCGCCTAGCTTTATTGTCATTTCACATAAAAAGAAAGAATAAAAAAACTTCTACATTTTAATATAAAGCTTGATGTTTTCCCTTTCTACCATCGTTTAGATCATATATAATACCAGTAAGGGAGAGACCATATGAGCTGTCCCCAAGGGGACAAATTAGCCTGAGGGGTTAACAAGCCAGAGTTTAGTAATTATTAGAACTAGATATTACTAGTATGTAGTTCTGTGAACAGTAGACCGCGCGAAAAAAAAAAATCATTTTACTAATTTTCTCGTATTTAAATCAAAAAAATTATAAGTAGGTGTACTTAAATACTTCCTTACTTAAAACCATAAATATTTTACGTAACTTTTTTTTAATTTCAAATAAGGAATTATAAAATTTATCCAAAGAAATGCCTCCATCTCAATGACAATTCTTTTTTCGAACTTGGTTCAGGCCGGTAGGTATATTGATTATTTCCATTTGACAGCTCATAGTATAGTAAGAAAAAGGTAGTATCCAACATGGCCACCATCTTGAACCGGAATGTAACAAACAAATTTACATAGAGATGAAATGCCAAATTACCTCTTCGCTCTCATTCTTTCGTTTTTTCTTTTTCTTTCTGCCCTTCTTGTCGTCTCCTCTAGCCTTCCTCTTTTTACCTTTTTTCTTCTTTCTGCTGTCTTCTGGTGAGTAATCATCTTCCTCCTGCGCAAACAAACACTACATTACTTATCAGATATACATATTATCGGTATTCTCTTACTTGCTTACGCCTACTTAATGTTATTAGCGAGAAAGGGTTAGCAGGTGTATGCGATCATTGAACATTAATATTCAAAAAGTTTTCAGCTAATTTCACATGTCCCGGACGAAGCCGGCCGGTGTCGAGCAACGGTTAGAAAATAAACCTTTCACATGTAACCCGGTTATCACATAGATATTTACATGCAGATCATATTTGTTTTTATCCTGCTTTTACATTAATATTTTGTTTGCATTTCTAAATACATATTTTTTTAAAAGATGTAAGCTAGCAGATAGGAGGTTCCCCAGTCTCACCTAGACATCGACCAATTCTAGGTACGAATCGTGAGCGCATTATCGCAATGTGAATACTGGACAACTGCGGCTGGCCGACCAGCTAATGCTCCGTTGTGTTCCATAACCCGCTACATGAAAATCGCCGGTTAGTCGGCACCCAGCAGCCGGATACTTGTCGTTCATGTACGGCGTCGATCCAACCACCCGTGCCGGACGGTATCGGCCGGCTTATGTGAAATGACACTTACTAGCTCATGCAACTCAGGGACCAATGCCAGCTGGGACTTGCAGGCTTGGTCCATCACATGTTTTAATAAGCCTTAAAGTGTATTCTTTGGATTATTTAACACCTATAGAATGGGTAAAATGGGTAAACATCTCAAAGCCAAACATAACATCGAAAATTATATTTGAAACTAGCTATACCACGCCACGCGTTGCTCAGTCTGTCTGTGCAGATGGAGAAACAATGGCGTCTGTTGCTTTTACGTCCAACAGATTGTCGCTCTAGTTCGTTTTTGTCCAACAGACCATTTTTGGCGAAATTGAGTTAAGTATGCAGTTGTTCTCAGAATTAATTCCACCAAAATTAAATCAATATTCCGAACTTGTTTATCCAACACTGTGTCTTATATTCAAATTAAAATCGTGTTTTCTGCGTAATTTTAAACATTTGGAACGAATTTTACTTAAAAATAATAATTTCATTACTTTAAATCATTTTAGTAAGCTTAGAATGAGCTAATTTCATTATATATATACGTTTTAGGTAAAAAAAACTTTGAAGCCCAATTTCTCCCGATATACGTTTTGGTCTGTTGGACAAAAACGAACTAGAGCGACGAGATGGCACTGTTTTTTTTGTCAAAAAAAAGCATATTTGTCCAACAGATGGAACTGTTTTTCAAAGAAAGCATGTTTTTTACCTGTCACATGTGACACCTATATAATATATGTATATAAAAACACACGCATATTCAAATGTAACGTTGTGCATTTCAAAGCAATCGGTTAAGAACTTTCAGAGATTTAAGATTTTAAACAAACTACCATTTACATTTTTATTTATATAAAATATATTGTATACTTCTACAATAGCAACTTTTTTTACTTTGGAATTTTAATGGATAGTAAAGAAATACATTCAAACTTGTAAAGCTTAGCGGTACATAATGCAAATTGCAGCACACCTCAAGGTGATAAATATTTCACTGGACTGCAAATGTAGCCAGCAGCACTATAGGGGTTAAAAAACTAACTATTTGAAAATTTTACAAACTGAAATCTGAAACATGTTGTATGAAAGCAATGCATCTGTGTGAGTGCCAGCTACGTCCAATTAAACTCTGGTTGCGCTACAAAGTATATATTAAGCTGAAGTATTAGTAAGCTACTTTTAAATCAAATATGTATTGTAAATTTGCGGAACTTTACAATGTTGCATTTGTATGAGGAAAAACTGTGAGTGAAATTCCTGGCAACATTCTTATAGTTTTTTTATCACTAATCAGATAAGAAAATTGTGTAGCAGATGAGATTGTTATCAATTGAGATGAATGATTTGCGATTTTACAAATCAAAATTATTATCAAACTAAATAAATTATAAGAACTGGACTGCAGGCCTAACTGCTACTACTGCTAAAGGCTCTCTTGAAGTTGGCTTTCTGCCACTATGTAACTTGCATTTGGCTTCCTTAGCTTATCACCAAGATGTATTATGCCATATAATGATTTTTGGCATAAGTTATGCTAGTGTATTGCTAGAAGAGAATCTACTAGAAGAGAAATGTTTAATTTAAAATGTAGTAACATGAGTGATCTTTCAGTAAGGTTTAAAAGTATTCCACAATGTTGTTCAGAGATGTATCCAGTTGTTTTTCTCTAAATGATTTAAAAATATATATATATAAATAATTACAGAGATTTTAGACCTTTCAAGACATCAGTTAAAGTTCAGTATGACTGTCTTCAGCTGGCCTTTCCCAAACTTGGTACATTAATAACGAGAAGATAGAATTTAATTACAAAACAAATACCATGACATGACATGACTGAGTGCAATCAGTTATATCTCCTACCCACATGATAGTCATTCCCCTGCTAGAACCTAAGATGTTCAGACAGTTTGGGAAAATATTTAATTCATGAATAGTGAAAAGGCACCTTTGGGGGTCCATCATCAGAGTCTCCGGAGTTGTCAGGCTGGCCCTCGCCATCCTCGACTTCATCTTCCCCTGAAAAATAAAAATATTTGTGAAAAATTTAAAAACTGAAAATTATTTCGCGAAAATATGAAAACACGAATCGAGTAAAAGGGATGCCTTCGAGGTTAGGACCGCATTTGCCGTTGGCGGCAATTGCAATTCGTGGTTATCATTGCTAATCTCTTTGTTTGTCGGCGTCCATTTTGTTAAGGAAGTAATGAAGGGTATGTGCATGGTCTATTCTGTCAAAACATTATTTAGAGGTATTTATGCACCACTTAAATTACAATAGAAATAAAAACAGCTAATGACATATCCGAAAACAGTAATATGGGTCGAAATGGGTAAATAGGCAGTCTCCGGGGGTTGTTTAGGGGTAAGTAATAACTTGTAATTTTTAATTGCCGATATCGGAAGTAAACACATGATACCGCTAGTCGGCTTGGCCTATGACATGCTACTGTGATTTTTTATTTCGCGAATTACCTGCAAATGATTCATCTACTTCGTCGTCGGATGCCATTACTAATCACAACCAAAATTTTCAGTGAATTGTAAGATTATTGTTCACTTAACTATCGATACTTTAATTGCATTAAATAAAACTAAAATATAAAAGACATTGAAACCCGCCGACACGGGAAGCTTCGCGCACAAACGGAGTCACCAGGAATACCAACTGTAAAATTCTAAAAACTTATTACGAATACCGAAAAAAAAATATTGCCAGGTGGATAATTATTCCCAACTCTCAGGGAAGTGACCAAACAAATAAAAGGAATGGGTAACAATCACTTTATTTTTTTTTTGCTTTACCAAAAATTAGAGAAAAAATTACAATTGGATATACAAACAAATAAACTTTTACTCCAGGAATAGTCTTTTAACAACGTTTTAAACATTCCCATTTCAAATTACGACCGAAACACTTTCTTTCGCGCGGTTTTTGCTTTTGACGTGACTGCGCCATACTTCTTCCAGCCACCTACACTTAGTGGGTAAAGTTTTACCTACAACTACCATTTTTTAACGTATAAAACAACAAACCGTTGAACAAATCTTAATGATAATAATATGCGATTTTTGTGGAAAATAGTGCTATTTATTATTATTTTCGTAAATATTAATATACGCGTAAAACATTATATTACTTAGGTAATCTAAAAATCACTTAACCAGGGGCTATAAACGCAGGGTCCTCCTGGTTTGAAATTAGGTACGAAAATAATTAATAAAAATGGATTGTAAAAAAAGCAAACAAACCTCTAATCAGAATCACTCTCAAATTATGTAAATAAAAGAACCATATGATATAAATGCATTAAACATATTATTTATTATTACGAGATACCCCGAAGATTTATTAAAACCCGGGATATTTAATTTACTTTTTTTTACATTAGCTACACGCAGGAGGCCCAGAGGAAAATATTTTCCCTCAGGGCCTATGTCATCTTTGGAGATGCTATGTGGAGGGTTTTTTTTACTGAAAGGAAGGAGAGGAAGATCTCGGAAGGAAGAAGGTATGAGGGGGGGTCAGAGTGTCCAGAGGAATCTGGGTCAGAGTGTCCAGAAATGACGGACATTTTTAATTCATCCCTCCCACTGTGGTGCAAGGAGATGGGTTGAGAGAGTCCTGCTGGCGAGGTAAAAAAGTATCCCTCAACCAGTCTCTCCAAATCCGTCCCGCTACACAGTAGGTGGGTAGATGCATCCGTTGCCAAGACCTTGACAATCCTCACCCCATGAACCCGGGCGCCCATGCTAAGTCACTAAACGTAGCGAATCACATGTGGTGACCTATGGCAGAGGTTTTGGTTTCCCCGGTTTCCGGGGCGGCGGTACGGATACCCGCCTACTAAATTATATAAATAAATTATGCACTTTTTTTAAAAACAAATGTTATCTTTTCATACGAAAAGTCAGGGGTATTTCATTATAATTGTGGCGTCAAATCTACATTAAATAATTAATAATAAACCGCTTGACCTACTTAGTATCTACTCCCGAATTATGTACTTGCATCGTTAAATCGTAAACAAAGTAATCTACGTACTTCAAGTACCTACCTGCATATTGATGACAATAACACTGCAGTCCGTCTCGAATACTACGAGAACTCGCCAGAAGGTTCGAGCCTACGGCCTAGGCATAATTGCCAAGCCGTCGAAAGTTCGCGAATGATCCAGATCGAGCGAGTGTCTTCGATTTAGTTGCCATCCACCTACCTACTGCCGCCGTCGGCCGAGTAGTATAAATAAGCCCGACGCAGCGAGCCAGTCAGTCAGTCATAATTTCGCCGCCAGTCTACAAGGAACAACGAGTGTTAACCCGCGCTCTTCTTACTAGCGCGAGGGACACGTACCCGGCTTCGCCCCTATCATCATGGACTCTATCGGGACATCATCATAGCGCCTCGGCCACGTCCGCGGCCAGCGCTACTCGGATTACAAGCGCCCTGGTTCCAGCGTCTCTGACCAGCGCTTCTTCCACGCTACCATGACCACCACGAGGACACGCAGCATCCTCACTGGTCACGCCGTTCCCGTTCAACTGCCCACAAGGTCCGCCGCACCTTCGGCCGTCTCGTCAGCACTGGAGTGCCTGAAGACCTACGTTCTTCGCCAGTGCCTGACCTACATCGAGTCCCGGTCACAAGCGCCCGGCGTCGACTCACTGACCCGCGCTTGACCAGCACATCATCAGCCAGCAACCGGAGTATTCTACATCTGTCCTTCATCATCTCCTTGTCACGGCTACTGACTCACCAATAAACACATGTGACCTTCACAACCTTCTTTCATTTCGTGCCTCACCATTGATCCCCAAAGTGGTGACCCCGACGTGATCTGCAGCCCCGTCTCAAAATGGGTGATCAGTTAAGGCATCACGGAGCATCACGCACCAGACCATCTCCGCACAAGCGCGGATAGTAGTGCCACCATGGTTATCTGAGTGAATCTTTAGCCTGTGTTGTGAACATGTGTTTTGCAAAATTTTTTTTTTTTTATGAAGTGTCACAATTTAAAAGACGTTCGTTTCCGAGCTGTTTCTTCTATCGCAGCCCTCAGCAAAGCTGCTGGGAAGGGGGTGTCTGTGGCGTCAAATCTACATTAAATAATTAATAATAAACCGCTTGACCTACTTAGTATCTACTCCCGAATTATGTACTTGCATCGTTAAATCGTAAACAAAGTAATCTACGTACTTCAAGTACCTACCTGCATATTGATGACAATAACACTGCAGTCCGTCTCGAATACTACGAGAACTCGCCAGAAGGTTCGAGCCTACGGCCTAGGCATAATTGCCAAGCCGTCGAAAGTTCGCGAATGATCCAGATCGAGCGAGTGTCTTCGATTTAGTTGCCATCCACCTACCTACTGCCGCCGTCGGCCGAGTAGTATAAATAAGCCCGACGCAGCGAGCCAGTCAGTCAGTCATAATTTCGCCGCCAGTCTACAAGGAACAACGAGTGTTAACCCGCGCTCTTCTTACTAGCGCGAGGGACACGTACCCGGCTTCGCCCCTATCATCATGGACTCTATCGGGACATCATTATAGCGCCTCGGCCACGTCCGCGGCCAGCGCTACTCGGATTACAAGCGCCCTGGTTCCAGCGTCTCTGACCAGCGCTTCTTCCACGCTACCATGACCACCACGAGGACACGCAGCATCCTCACTGGTCTACATCGTTCCCGTTCAACCGCCTATAAGGTCCGTCGCACCTTCGGCCTTCTCGTCAGCACTGGAGTGCCTGAAGACCTGCGTTCTTCGCCAGTGCCTGACCTACATTGAGTCCCGGTCACCAGCGCCCGGCGTCGACTCACTGACCCGCGCTTGACCTGCCAACACATCACAGCAGCAACCGGAGTATTCTACATCTGTCCTTCATCATCTCCTTGTCACGGCTACTGACTCACCAATAAACACATGTGACCTTCAACACTTTCTTTCATTTCGTGCCTCACCATTGATCCCCAAATAATAATATGTATAGTTTGTTTGCATCATCTTGTTTTTTATTTACATAATTTTAGAATAATTTTTATTAGAGCTATTTTGATAGCTTATATTGCTATTTATGCAATTTATTATTTTGAGAACCTGCGTAACCCCTGGTTAGGTGATTTTTTAGATTGGCAGTATCTGCCTGTCGAACCTCACATCGTGAGTGGAGAGTGGTTTATTTATGGTTAGTGGTTTATTTATGCTCACATCGATCTTTCAGCTTCCAAAATGTTATGTCAAATATAAGGGATTTTACGCGTATATTAATATTTACGAAAATAATATCAAATAGCACTTTTATCCACAATCATAAATGCAAAAAATCGTTTATTATTGTCATTAAGTTTAATCAAAAGGTTTGTTTAAAAAATGCGTATTAAAACGGTAGTTGTAGGTAAAAGTTTACTGTCTGTCATGATGGTAGGTATTTACATATGTGTTTTATAAAAACAAATCGGTTAGAATGCAAGGAAGGAGCAATCAAACAGATTGGTTTATTTATGAATCAAACTATACAACCAGAAACTGGAACAAAAAAACCTAGAAGCATACATAAACCACTCACTAGAAGCAACTTGACGCGAGGATATTGTGACGTCACAATCTCGCCAGCCAATCGTGTCTCGTTTATTGGTATTTGAATTTTCATACAACTTAAAACGTTGAATTATTTTTTTTTTAAATGGGGGTTTCAAGTACGATATTCGCGTTTAGTTAAATTCTTTACATATATTAAATGCATTTAAAACACTATATTACATACACTGCATGTACCCTATGCAATCAAACAACCGCGAAACATAGACTTGTATTATTTATTATTACGTCCTGTTGGATAAGTCCTAACGAAGTGATTTATTGAAACTCTGAAGTGGATTTTCTAAAACATCTCTTATTCAATAGTACACTTTGACTTGTGGTTGGATTATCTTCCAATATGCAATTGGTGTATTATTACCAAAAGTTTTTTTGTTCCAGCGTTAGGATGATAGGGTAAAAAGACTGATTTAGTCTTGAGGCAGATTCTCAGATTAAGAGAAAATCTGTTGAACGATTTTATGGTCTTAAATAGCGAATTCGCACGTTTCAATTTTAGTTGATCAACTTGAACGACGAGATTCCCAACTAAAAACTTGCTCAACTTTGTTGAACGAAGAAAACGTTAAAAAGTGTTGAGTCGATCAACTAAAATTTAAACGTCTGAACCCGCTAATATGAACTTTGTGCTATAATTAGTGATGGTACCGAAAACTTTATTTTATACAGGCTAGCTGTAGAAACTGAACTAAAAGTTAAAGAGACCTGTTTTCGGACTTCTTGCACTGGAGAATTCCGAATCTCGAAGTTTGAAAACCCGTCTCCTTAACCGTAAGTTCAATTTCTACAGCGTGGCCTGTTAATGCAAATGGCAGTGGTGATGATCGTTATCGTTAATACTATTTTAGTAAATTGTTTTGCGTGTAAGTTCGACAACTTTTCCGAAACAATTATAAATGGAATGGCGTTTCAAGTTGATAATATTATTCTGTTTTGTTTCCCTTCAATGAGGGCTGAAACATTTCCTCTCTCCGGCAACAGAATCGATATTAATAGTCGTAGATAAACCACTTTCAATCTAATAGTATTCATCAGAGAGCCTCCGTGGTCTAGGGGTATGAGCATGGGGTTGGGAATTCAAGTCCCAGCGTGCGCAAGTAAATTTTTTATTTTTGTTATTTCAAAAATTACTAATTAAAAATAATAGAACTCTTCAGGCCTCAGCCATATTTTGACAGAATATTAAATATTTCCGCTTTACAATAAAATCTAATAAGTGGAATATTTCTGAACGTATCTCAAAACTAAAAACTGCTTTTGAAAGGTGATAAAATAAGCTTCAATATAATCATTATAAATAAAAATAAAATTTTCGATATATTAAAATTTTGTATTCGAACATAAAAAAATAGCCTAACTTACGTTTTTCGTATCTAAAATTACAGATAACAAAAAATATATTAAAAGATATGCATTTTAATAGACAAATGTATTACAAACGTTAGTGTTATACAAAAATATTTAACAAAAAAATCAGAAAGTTTCTAATTTTTTTTCAAATTGCGAAAAAAGCGAACAAATTAGTCCAAAGGGATATAGTATATTTGTGGCACGTCCCAGAGTGAAAGATTCTCTTAGTATCGCCTTGGTGTAGAGAATTGAAACGTTGTTTGAAATTAATTTGGCTGTGCTTGGTGACCAGATCTGAATAGCCAGGTACTTCCCCACCTTCCTCTCCCCATCTCCTTCCCACCCCTGCTACCTTCAGTCTCACAACATAACTCAATTGGGGATGTCTCACTGGCTCCAGACGGTTGGAATCAGTTAGGACTCTTGTGCGGTATTCACATAAAAAATAACTTTAATCGATATTTTTTCATTCAAATCTTTGGATTCATACGACGATCGATAAATAATGGCCGACTAATCTCACTACTCTACTTGGTAACTGAATTCCATGAAGCTAAAAAGTCCTGGACGGAGCTATTCGAGAACAATTTGAAACCGCGGGAGATGGGAAGATGTATGAAAAATGACACAACTACTTAATTTTTTTGATGACATCTTATTCTTTGTCTCATCAAATACCCAAAAAAATCATAAGCCATTATAACTGCATTAACAACATAAACATAAAATGATAAAAGTTCATAATGCACTACTTTGCATACATATCATTTCAAAAGTTTGTCATACAAGATGGAGCCATTCCCCTACACCCTAGATTTGGCTTCAATGCTATTCATACAAAATCCCACTAATGCTCTGTCCGGGCTTTTTAGGTGCATGCTGTATTCTATCTTTTATTTTCTATAATCTATGATTATTTATTTATGGTGAGTGGTATATCTATGATTATGATTAGTTTTTTGCATTTTTCCGTGGGAAAGTTGTCAAGAATATAGTAAAAATATTAAATATCTGTATTAAATATTATCACAAATATATTTTTTCTGAATAAACGATAACATTAGAAAATAAAAGTAATGGGAATGCTTTTGTAATCTAAATCACTATGGATTCGCTACTTGCAAATTACGGAACATCGTCGAGTGAATCAGAGAGTGATAAATCAGAAACTGAAGACCGTGAGGATATTATCATTGAAAAGTACTATTCGTTTATTAAATTGAATATACGTGGTTCGTGAAGGGAACTTTGTGCAATTTTATTTGAAGTATACAATATAAGTCAGTAGTTGTTTGGATAGTTCTTCAATATTTACTAAATATTCCTGTTTTTACAGCAAAATTGAATCTCAATCAATAAAACTACCTACACCGGATTTCGATGGATCTTCATCTAAAAATTCAGTCTTCTCAAATCCCTTTGTCGAAGCTGAGAATGCAAAAAAGGCAATTTTGGAGAAGCATGTCAAAATGGTACAGGTTGACTTTACATTAGTTAGAAATGTTCTGACATAACATACAACATAGTGCTTCAATGTCTTATTGTTACAATATTAATATTGCACGACTTAAAACACAAAATTAACTTAATTATTTGCCAGTATGATTTATTATGTCTTCCCGCCAAAATGTATAAAACCAACCTAATATCCTCTCAAGCCCAAACTCTCTTTTATCATAATATCGTCAAGTACATTGGCCTTGAATGTGTAGGTACCTACCAAAGGGAAAGTGGAGATGATCAACGGAAAGAAGATTTGTTGGAATTACAGAAAAGGCCGCTGCCATTTTGGACATAATTGTACATTCGCACACGACACCGACTTACAGAGAAGCAAGGAAGAAATCTTATCAGACAACCAGGTTTTGTATTTTTCTTGGAAACATTTTTACTCAAAACATTGTTTACATGGCATAGCATCATTTAAATGTATCCCTTCCCACCTAAACAATTTTTTTTTAATTTCGTGTCAATACCTACCTTTGTTTTCTCGTTTAGAATTGATACTAGAAGAATCTTTTAATAGCCAATACCTACCTTTGTTTTCTCGTTTAGAATTGATACGAGAAGAATCTTTTAATAGCCAATGTCCACACTACCCGCAAAACAGCTGTTTTCAATGCAATATTTAGTTGCTTTCTATTTTGTTTAGCACAAAATAAATTTAGGTTTTAATTTAATAACTTGTTTTTCTGTATGGGGATGAAAATGTGTTAAATATTTACACTACATCTAAAAAAGACTTAAAGTTCGATTAATTAGTATCAATTAATTTTCGAGAATTATTAAAATATTCATTGAAACAACATTAACACGTTGAACGCCATTCTGGAAATGAAGAAACATTACCATTTTAAAGTTGAAAAAAAAAATACTCAGATGGCATCGGCGACCATCAAAACGTATTCCTTTTTTTTTTACCAAAATTTTCCATGAAAATCAAGAAAATTAACTGCGGTCACCGGTGACCGTCATGGCGCTATGGGAGAAAAATGACGATTTTCGTTATGAGGTCACCGGCGACCTACATGGCGTTCAACGTGTTAACAGTGTCTAAACCCTATATTATTTTAATAGGCACTTAAAATTTTCTTAAATAAATAAAAACTACTTTGATATATAAAAAGCTTCTCGAATAATATCCAGTCAGTCTATGAGCGAAAGTCAAGTATAGAAGTTATTCGTTTTTGCTGCAAAAAAAGTTTCATAACGTGTGGGCATATCAGAAAAAATCATATTAACGGTTAGTGGTCACGTTATTATGCATCATTCCATGTACAAGTTGATTTTTTTACAACATCCACCAAGTCGCTGAGTGAAAATCCAAACCAAAGGCGTAAAATATTATAGAGTCTGCGTTCACCGGAATCGTGTTTTTATGAGCGCTTTACACAATACGTTTTTTCATACCGATTCCATGCCGGTCATCTTTCCTTATATGTACATAGATACAGTACCGAAAATAGGTCTATTTTTGATTCTGACTTTAATGTAGTTTACATAATATATACATTATGATGTAGGCACCATTGTCGGAGTAATTTTAAGTAAATACCTCAAACAGAAAATATATTTTAGTATTATAGGTTAATGTATTGTAACATGATAAACCGCACTTGCAGTGGAATTTCACAAAAATGGAATTAAATTTTAAGAACGATAAACTTCCCAAAATACATAAATGAAGGTGATATAGCTAATAACTTTAACCCTTCAGGCCTCTGGCAAATTGACCATTATATTTCTTAAAGATACTGTCAGAAAGTCAGAGAATTTGTGCATATTTCCGCTTCTCGATAAAATCCAAATGAATGGGATATTTGTAAACTTATCCAAAACCTAAAAACTGTTTTTGAATGGTGATGAGTGTGCTTTCAAATTTTATTATTAGAATTAAATTTTGAAATCAAACCAAAATAGTTTTAAAAATGGCTCACCTCACATTTTTTTGTCTAAACACTAAACTAAAATTACAAAAATACAAAATTAAAACCTAAAATATGTATTTTTTGTTATCAGTAGTTTTAGTTAAGAGGAAGCTACAATCCAAAAATATGTATATTCTTAGTATACCTTATATTTTAGGTAATAGGCATTAAACATACATTAACATACTACATTAGAAGATAGACGTAAAATAAACAATTTAACGTTCTTATTCAAAATACTTAACTCTAAATTCGACTGTTGTGAACTCCTGCAACTTATAAACATACATACACCCACAGTAACAACACGACAAAATACAATATTCTACAGCAGCACACATAAGCGTAACTACATTGCCCACTCTCCGATACAACGACTTCACACCATGGGAAATCATTACTTGGGTGATGTTGACATATTCAATACCAACTTGGCAAGTTTTGTGGATCATTTAAAACATTTATTTCAACAATACTCCTAAACACATCATGTAAACCTACAAATAGCTGTAATTTTCTGTTTTTGTTTCTTGTGTTTGTATGACTTGTTGCATAGCTTTTATCAAATGTAATTTTATTCTTATTTTTTATGTTTCAAAGTATCTGTCAAATTAAAATTATACTACCAACCATGTAAAAGCCCTCTGGGAGTTAAATAAATAAAAAAAATAAAATTGCTTGACAAACGCAGTCCAGAAACGTTCGATTTCAAGCACAAAACTGGTTTTTATTTATTTTGTAAATAATTTTATAAGAAAGCAAAAAAGTAATATAATATAAATGTAAACTACAAAAAAAAATATTTTTTCAATAGAAATGTATGAACGCATAAAGGAAACACCTTTTAAAAAATACAGTAATACATGTAGCTAAGATTATCTGTAACAGTTTCACTTGATTAACTTTTTTGCTTTCTTATAAAATTATTTACAAAATAAATAAAAACCAGTTTTGTGCTTGAAATCGAGCGTTTCTAGACTCCGTTTGTCAAGCGATTTTAATGCCTATTACCTACAGTATAAGGTATACCAAGAATATACACATTTTTGGCTTGTAGCTTCCTCAAAAGGGAGACCATTCTCGCATTCACAGTGCAGTTATATATTTCTAGTGGTAGACCTAATTTGTAAACATGACATTTGGCCACGCATTTTCAATTATTTTATTCAAAGAATTCTTGCCAGGTGCGATATAAAAATCAATAACTTGATAAAATGAGCTTGTAATATAATATATCCAGGATTTCGACACCTCCCCCCCACCAAAATGCGGCCCGCAGGTGATACTACGAACGTCCAAATGGCTCCCGATGTTGAAAAGGTTCCCCATCCCTGGTTTAATCGTAATGAACGCACTTTGCAGCTTATGAACGAACAGTCTGCTCACGCCAAGCAGTGAAATCATACTGGCCTAGTAAGCCACGTCCAATTGCGCCTAGTTGAGTTTGTTTGATGTATTGTGCCCAGTTACCCTAGTGCCGTCTCCTCTCCCTTCTTTTCTCCATGGTCCCAACCATCGAACAAGTGCTCGAGTACCTACTGCTTACTGTACATATTTAATTATGAGTAAAATTTGAGAGAAACCTGAAAACCTTGTTTATGTGTTTTCAGACTCAGTCAACCTTCTGTGAGAACACGGGCGGCGGGGCGCGCATATCACAAGTTAGCGGAGTGAACCAGGGGCAAGAGGATATCCTAGCAGAAGACCCTGATGACAAATGGGAGAACCAGGTTCCTAATAAGAAAAAGAGACCCGGATTAACGCCGGGATTAATTCCCAGTAAAAAAGCTAAAAAGTTTTTCAAAAAGACCAACAATTCCAGTTTACGGTGAACACAACTATATTATTATAGTTAATTATGTACCCTACCCAATTTAACAATAAATTATTTGTATGTTGAAACTATTTTTATCATTTATATTTACTGAAAGATGTGGTAATCTGTGGTAGAAGAAGAATTTTTAAGGTTATTTCTGTAAATTATTAGATCCTAGGAAGGCATATCTGTAGAGCCCTTGAGGTAATTTTCACAAAAATAGAAGTATACAGATCTTCCAATTATCAACGGCGTGTTTCATGATCCAAAAGTCTGATTATTTTTTGCTTAAATTTCATATTTATGTAGAACTGTTTTCACAATCATTATGAAATTCAAATGGGATGGCGATGTATAATGTCAGGCAAGTGTAGAGCTAGTTTCACATCAGCTGCATGATCATTTTCGATATACAAATTTACGGGGCTGAATCGCGTTGCTAAGTCGCACATGTGAAACTGGCCTAAGAGAAACAAGCGCGTGCGAAATGGGCTAGAACTAAGTCAGTGGAGACATTGGTTTCCATTCATCTACATGTAAGGCATTTCTACTGTACTAATTAATTCTTTGTAATCCATCATTTCTTTCTCCTGTAGAGGTCATTTTGTAGAATTTCTAACACATATATAATACAGAAAATTAAAAGTTGTAATTCAGATTAAGCATTTTTATTAAGTGACTGATATTTTGTATTGACTGTTTTAATTTTAAATTACATTTCCAAACTTATATTATATCTAAAACAGTTAACAATCATGCTGATTACGTATTCTGACACATTATAATGTATATCTCTATGGAGAAAAGGCTAGGAGATTCTATAATATTTGACATTAATTACTCTGATGTACATATTCAATTTTAAGTACACAATCCAAATCTAGTATTTGATAATAAATCGAATTAATACCACAAATACATAGTAAAGTTACTTCTCTAAATGCATTGAACAAAAAGTGTAAGGTTTATTAGATTATAATAAATATAAATAATATTCGATTAAGTAACAAAACCCATTGAACTATAAATAAACCAAAGATGTGATTGATAAATTTGGGAGAGGTTGGTGTACTTTAGCCAAAGAGTAAATGCAAAGTATCAAACATGGTTTGTCACACAAAGGTGACAGATTTGCACAAATCTAATTTTTTTACAAATATTAAATAAAATTTCTTCTAAGTTGTAAGAGCAATAAGCAAGTATGGCTCTTAAATTTGTAATCTAATGAGGCAGAGTGAAACAATCAAAAAAAATATTCCGCTAGTATACTGAAATCCAAAAATATTGGTAACATTTTGTAATAATTTGATTAGTATTTTTTCATTACATATAACTATTTATTTATATATATGTACACACATTGATAGATCATACAGGTACACAGGTTAATAGACAATAACATGTCCTAGACTAACTCATGCGGAAAGTGACCAACTAATACGTATTTCCAATACTTCGGCTCGCAGCCAATCACTAAGGCATGCAAATCATCGTGATTTTATTGCGGGAAATTGTTGTAGAACCTAACGAAGTTAACGGTAATCCGAAACTTTATACGTGGCCCCCTAGCTAGCGCAAACACATCGATAAACATTTTATCCATTTTGTCGGTGACTTGTTATCGTTCCTATCGAACTGCAGATCACCAATGAACGAACTGTTGACTAAATTAAACTCAGTTGGTTAATGTGAACTACTATTGTTTGTTGAACAAGTGACTGACATAATTGCTAAGATTTTTATCAATGCATTTGTGCTAGGGGGCCTGGGGTCCTTATAAATATTTTCAAATATCAGGTACAAATATTTATTTAAAAGAGGAGACAACATTAAAAACAAAATAGCAGACTACATTGTTATATCTTTTTTAAACTTCATAACGTTTGAATCTACGCTAACAATATATACCAACAATCTTTTTTGTTTCTACGCAGTAAAAATATTGAAATGTACCTGAACCCAACAAAAAGCTTCTGGATATTCTTTGGCAGGTCATAATATTATATTCATGTATTAAAAAAAGTTCATTTTCAACACATAAATGTGTAAAGGTATTTATTTCATGTTTACAAAATGTACAAAAATTGATAGTTAAATTTAAAATATTAATTGGTCAGATATCAGCATCAGTCAGAACAATTTATACAAATAGATGAAATCCACGAAGAAGGGATGATGACTGATAATTTCTGAGGAATACTCATAAATAAGTTCATAATAAAAAGTATCAAGTGTGTATGAAAAAAAAATTACAAGATGTAAGGTGACATGTGTCAAAATATGCAGAATGTATGGGAAAAATAATTCATTTCAGATTTAAAACAATTAAACCTTGAGATGGATTTTTAATAAAAATGGCGCTATACAAATTATCCAATTATGATTATTACAACATATTAATTGATATAACCCCTCAGGCTAATATGTTCGGTTTTAGGAACAAACAGCTATTACCCGTAGAGTCAATTTGTTCTCTTATGGGAACAGGTCATACGATCTCACAGAAATTCTTGTCTCCCTTACCATTGTGGTTAGAAATATGAAATAAACGGCGTTAGAAGGAGAGAACACCAAGCTTTATATTCAAATATAGAAGTTAACCACAATAATTACAATGTTCACCTCTTAACAATTTGAGAAAAATTTACGACACTTTGTAAATTTTTATATGAAGCAACAAAAATGTGAGGTGATAATAATGTATATAATACATTTGTCTAAGAAAAATATGTGTTTTTTTTTATCAGTGTTTAGACGAAAAAAACTTAAGGTGGGCAACTTTTAAAACTTTTTCATGTTTGCCTTCAAATTTTTGTATTTAACAATTTAATAAATAACAATGTTTGTTTCTAATAATAAAATTTGAAAGCATATTTCATCACCTTTCAAAAAAAGTTTTTATATTTCGGATACATTCAGAAATACGTATTACATATATTTGGATTTTATTGCAGAGTGGAAATACATCCGAATTCTGCGACCTTCTGACAGCATATTCAAGAAACATAATTGTCAATATGCCAGAGGCCTGAGGGGTTAAGAATTAAATAATTATACAATTCAATTTATAATTTCACAGTGAAACTTATTATAGTAGTCCTAGAGAGAGGTTGAACGGTCTTGTATGAAAATGAAAAAGATAGAAGATACTAGAACAATGACGTCACGTACAACCTCTCTCTGGGACTAGTACTAGTAATAGTACCGTGACAATACAAATATCAGTAGATGCATCGGTTGAATGAGGATAAAAATCTATTTTATGGTATACCACCACTCGCATAAAGATAATACATATTGATAATATAATAAACATCGATAACTTGACAGATTAAAAGTAAAGATTAGTGACTGTAAAAAAGATTTTTCATCTGTCCCTAAAATTGAACAGCTGATTTATCTGCCTGATTATCTCATATATTTATGTTATGCAAAAAAAAGTTCATATTAGTGGTAGACACAACAATCTAGCAGTTAAGCAGCCTGATTATGAGAGTTCAATTTGCGGATCTGCTGATAAATTGCATTGAGTATACCCGGTCAATTTTCTTAGTACATAAGTACTTTAGGATATCAATACTTAGCACAATAGTGGCAAAAAAATTAAATAAATAATAATACTAAAATGTATTTTAGTAGAATTTTGGAATAAAATATTGCTAATTATTAGATTGCATACCGTGATAAAAAATATTAAATTTATAAATCACGGAGATTTCGGTGAGCCGTTGGATAGTAAAAATAAATAAAATTATAGTTGGTGGTGACCTAGTATGAATAACAGAACAATTATTATAGTTGGTGGTGACCTAGTATGAATAACAGAACAATTATTATAGTTGGTGGTGACCTAGTATGAATAACAGAACAATTATTATAGTTGGTGGTGACCTAGTATGAATAACAGAACAATTATTATTACTGTGTTCACAAATGCATTCATAAATAATGTGCAATTGATATGTGAGAGGAGATGGGATGATAGAACTCCGTGATGAAAGGTAACAAAAAATACTTTTAACAATAATGCAATTCACATCAATGTTGTAAGTTGAGAGACATGACAATAGAAAGAAAAAAAACTAGGAAGCCAAACTGGCTATGAGCTTTTCGAGCCAGACTACACAAATCACAGTGCAACACCGAAAGATAATTCCAAGAAAATTAATAGTCTACACTTTTCCATTGATGGCTCTCTTGGGCTCGGGTTTATAGATCCCGTTGGTTTTTGGTCGCTTCGATACTCCATTCTTTGGTGCTTCATTTGTTATTCTGCTTGATGGAACATTTTTTGTTTCATTTGATGTTCCGTTTGAAGTTCCATTTGATGTTCCGTTTGATGTACCATTTGAAGTTCCGTTGGAAATGTATGAAGTACCATTGGTCAGTTTCGGTTTTGACATTTGTTCTGGTATTTCTGTGGCTCCATTCGTTATCTTCAGAGTCATCTTGACTGAGGTCCTGGAGTCTGCCAGGGAACCTGTTTCCTCTTTTTCTATAAAAAGATATATTGTTATAAAATCAACATATTAAAATATGTAAGTTACAAATAGGTACATTCTTTCCTCTTTAAACTAAGAATAAATACAACACATTGGTATAATTTACTGATGGCTGCAAACCATACCGGCAAAGTGGCTAAATATTATTAAAAAAAAGACAACTTAAAAGTTATTTTGGAGATGGTGTTTCTTGTTGTAATACAAGTTTAATGGTTTATATTTATGCTGTTATGTCCCTTTGGTATTACGTATTCCAACTTTTTTTATGTGATAACAAAAGGAAATTTGAAAAAATAGGAGTTTGTGCTTTTTGAAATTTCAGTCTTTTTCATCTTTTTAAAAATTTCAAAATATTTGAAAAAATTACCAAGTACTCTGACACAGCAGCGTCCCAATAAAAAATAAAAACTGTCATCTACTTCTCTGCTTTAAAGGGTCATAAATCATTGCTCACACTTTGGGGTGTGAAAACATAAGATATACATATTTGCCCAATATCCTAATTCAAGCGTTTCTTACCATCTGTTCCATTAGTCATGGCTCCTCGGCAGAACTGTTTGGAAGTCTTCCATTCCTCCAGCAGGGACAAGTTGAACATGGAATAGTCGGGGTTTCCTGTCACCTCCTTCTCAATGGTAAGGAACTGGGGGAGCAAGCCGAGTAGCTGGTTCTTCTCGTGGGCGCTGTATGTCTCCAGCAAGATTAAACCTTCACACCTGGAAACAGACATAATCATTGAAAAAAATATACCAATATACGAACCACTTTCTTTCTAGGTAAACCCTACGTGGCCCTTGAGTGTGGCATGTTGATATACAGACTGGGTTATAGAAAATGTTTTGTGTTATCTAGCGCTACGAAACTTGGGTCACTGCAAGGGGAACACTTGTCTCTGTAACTTGCTCATTCGACATTAGAAATTACTTTTTTTAATTTGGCATGTTTTGGTCCAAACATAAAATAAAATCCTAACCTTATGTTTTCATAGATTATTGACAATTCTTATGAAACCACGAAAAACAATATTATATGGGTACTCTGAACTATTCAATGAATAATATCCCACATATATTGCAGCTAGATAATTAAGCATTAATTAATATTAAAAAAAAAAGAATTGTTAGCTTAAAAGTAATACTCATTTGTAAGAGTAATAAGTGCATAGCAGAAAAAGTAATATTTCAAAGTACCTTTGGTGTCCGGGATCCTTGTAGATATCCAGCTGGTAGTACTGATTGTTGATGATGAAGCATCTCCTCTTCTTGCGGATTGTGAAGTGCGATTTGTCCTTCTGCTCCAACCTGTTGGTGTAGTCCTTGTGCGTGAGCTGAGTTTTGACCTCCACGGACTGTCCGCACCGGTGGGGTCTCCGGATGGTGTAGGTGTAGGACCAGTGACCCTTCTGACCCCGCTTCCTCAGCCTGGCCTGCATCTTGCTCCCGTTATTCTGAAGGTAGTTATGAACAACGTCGAAGTCTTGGAATTTGGGGAACTCGCTGTCTGGCGGGAGGGGACCCTTGATGAGGAATTTGAGTTTCTTGGAGTTGCACGACAGCCGGTCCCCGGTGTCCAGGCCGATCTTCTGACAAACACTGGCAATCATGCGCTTCATCTTGGACTCAAAGTCGGTGGTATTATCTATGACATCGAAGTAGGGATGGCCGATCCATGCCGCAGCAGCCTTAGAGTCCAACTCCTGGGCTAGTTCTACTCCTTCAGATCGACAAGCGTGATCCTAGAAAACGAAAGGTGTGAAATGAAAAATTGAAAGGTCAATGTTGAAGGATGCTCTCGGAGGCTGTCGGGTGTCAGGTTAAAAAAAATCAGTGTAACAAAGAACTACAATGGGGTCTGTAATTTAAACAAAATCAGCTTTAAACACCAACTAATAATGACTTGGAGAAGTAAAAGGCGAAGAAGTCTAAGAAAGTATCTTTCACTGCACAAACTGGTCAATATGCAATATCTACAGTAAATGATCAATTTACCTCTGTAGAGTAGAATTCAACGGCTCCATTGGCTGCAGAAACCATGTGCACAATGTGGTTGTAACGATTATCTCGCAACTCCACATTGTTCCAATGGTTGGCGGCTATTAGTTGTTCCCATTTGTCCGGAGATATAACTGAAAAGTTCAAAAGTCATTAGACAAACTTTGGATAAAGATTCATCACAGAAAACAGATTTCAGAATTTCCTGACAATTTAATTTACCAGAGCAATTGCAATTCAAGGTCGAGGGGCGAAATCCGATCCGCTAAATCGGATCAAATAAATCACAAAAGAAATGCAGAAATAATGCTGTCAAGGGCGGTGCCATAAAAATCATCTAAATAATATTAAAGAAGAATAAAAGTTTACAATATTTGGCAACTTGTACTCTAATTATTGGCATGGCATCATCTTTTAACTAATGGGTCACATAATGTTTACAAGAGATATAATCGGGAATTACTATTGACATGTGAAAAACATACATTTGTTACAAAATACAACTTAAATTTAATTAGAATATATTTGTTATGGTTTCTCCACAGATACATTCAAAATAATTATTTTAAAATATGTTGTCAGTTATCATTATAAAATCGCAAAGACAAAGATCGAATTTTAGAAGGAGCATGAGCAGTCTTTAATTATTTATTATGTATCAATTTTAAACATATAGTTTTATAATAATCAGTTGTAATACATACATACACAGTTGTAAGAACAGAAAAGTAACTGCACTCGAAATTACACAAGACAAGAATGTCACTCATCTTCATATCAAGAAGTCTAGAACCTCCAGTAAGACGATGCTGTTTCAGTCAGACTTAAAGTTTGATAACAGATGATTTAGTTAAAACAATAATAAACGTTTTGGTAGTAACTATAAACCATATAAAACTATACCGATTTTAAAGATTCATGTGAAGGAAATAAAAATACAAAAACAACTGTTCAAAGCCAATGGGACTATGACATCCCAATTTAGGGTATGTTGTGAGGCTGAAGGAAGTGCAGAGGGAAAAGAGGTGGGGAAGACGAAGGTTGGTAAGTACTTGGCTATTCAAATCTAGTTACTAAACACGGCTAAAGCCATTTCAAGTAATATTTCGATTCTGAATAGTAGTTTTTCACCATGGCAATACCGAGTGAATATACCAGTTTTTTATTTTACATACAAATAATTCAGGAAAATCAGGTTTTATACAAGGAGTCCGGGGATAAAGTGCAGTAACTTCGGGAGATGATTTTTGATAATAATACATGTAAAAAGATTAAAAACTGTTTTTTTTTGTACACAAATATTTGTTAGTAAAAAAAATTGTCTTGAAAAAAATTTTCGAATAATTTTTTTTGTTTACATTATCAATAATCAAATATTTTTACTGAAAAGCGCCTTAAAACGTTTCAAATCAAGGTTATTTGACTTTTTTACTTGTACTATCATGTACCTGTAGATTGAATTTTTGACATTCTACAGGACATAATGAATATTTAGTTGGTATAAGGTCTTTTTTAAACATTAACGCCACCCATGAGGCACTCAGGAAAATAATTTCCCTCAAGGCCTATGTCATCTTTCGGGATGCTGTGTGGAAAGGTTTTTTTTTAAGGAAATAAAGGAGAGGAAGTACTGGGGACAAAACTGGTACGAGGGGTGGGTAGGAAGTAGGAATCTGCAGGTAAATGTGTCCAGGAGTGAAGGACGTATGAATCCATTTCTCCCACTGCGGTGCAAGGCGATGGGCTGAGAGTCCTGCTGGAGAGGACAAAAGGTTTCCCCCAATCCGACCCGCCATGCAGTTAGGTGGGCAGACGCCACCGCCGCCGAGACCTAGACAAGCCTTACCTCATGAACCCGGGCACCCCTGCTAAGTCACCAAACATAAAAAACCACTTATGATTCCCAGGGCAACGGTTATTGATGGGTAATATACAGTAGATGCCTCGGCATAAGATCTACCCTGTGAGGAGGACTATGAAAAAACCTTACTAATTTACCTTCTGAATTTTATAATCAATTATCAAGAAAAAATATTATATTGAAACAATACTTTTTTAAATGTGAGACTCACAAGCACTAGCGTCCATGGCCCCCCGATCGCAGATGATGAGGCAATCGCGCTCGCACGAACGGCCCAGCTCCGAGAAGGTGTTCTCGATCTGGATCATGGTCTTTAAAAGGTTCTCTTGGAATTTGAAGGCTGGAAAACAAAAGAAAATCAACTGTTAATGCTTTTGTTCATTTTATAACAACTTCAACAAGATGATGGAGGAGGGTCGTAAATAGTAGCCATGTTAAAAGACAAACCACGGCAATCTCCACCATTGGTCTCAAATAGGTTAGATATAACGATGGATAGAGAAACAAATATACTATTGAAAGCTGCAATGGTTTCGGAGCAAAAATAACAGAATCCCATACATTTTTGAATTATTGTATTGTATAGTTCCGCAACAACAACGGCAGTCTCCTCTAGGTTACAGGACAAAAACGGCAGTATTTGTTTGGGCCAATCAGAGAGCCAGAAATATAATATTAACCAGTTCAGTGACAATCACTCCTATGGGCGGATGATCAATCATATGTATTTTGAATGGTAACAAAAACTCCTGGCATTTAATGGGTTAAATATGGCTGCCCCATATAAAAAGTGAATCTAAAAAAATTTAATTTTCAGTTCCTAATAATACTGGCAAATATTGATTGTTCATCAGTGGAACACAAAAGCAAAAAATAATTTAAATTCTTTGAAACCTATAGTCTTCATTTTTTCACTTTTCAGATGATGATATATCCATAATAATTATTGGTGAGATTAATTAAATTAATAATTATGTTGATACTAATACCTAGTATGTTAAAAGATGGACTTTATGGTCTAGTTTTACGCCCAATAATATTGCGCATCATGCATTAGTCACCCTGTACATTTAAAAAATAAAATGAATTCTTTGAAAAAAATATTTATCGAATTATGAGGAGCACTGATTATTTTTTTTCCTTTAGCTTTAAATGTTTATACACAAAAAAATATTAGAAAGCTTGTTCAAAATGGCAATAAAAATATGTACCTACAACAATGAAAGGAATTATATTACATAACTGGAAAATGGAACTAAAATGTATTATCTAACCATATTCAAATGTTAATTATGTAAAATAATATGATTTCATTTAGGTCAATATTGAATCAACACAGTGTGATAATAGCATAAAAACTCGTAAACGATAAAAACAACTAATTATTATCTTTTATTAATAATGTTAGAAAAAAAACTCGATAGTCAAATAGCGCAAGAAAATGTATTAAGTGGAAAGAAAATACACACGTGATATCGCTCGAGAGATAATAATAATAATAAAATAGAACCTAACTATCTTGTCAGGTTTATCATCATTATATTGCAGGCATCGGTATTTCAGTCATTTTTAGTAATGCTATCAGAAGGCTTATCTTGTCAGGGTTCCTACCAGAGAGCAACTTGCCGAGAGTAAATATCTCTCAATCCGAGCTTAAAATGCAATTAAAAAGTGTGCAAAAAGTTGCCGCTTTTTTAAAATTGCGCCATTTTTTTATGAACTTCATCATAGAAAATTTCGCGGCATAATTGGCGCGAAGCGCTTTCCCAACTAACGACAGTTCATTGTCGAAAATAGAGATGACCGTTGGCTGGGAGAGCTGGGAGAGCGGCGAGTTCGCGCTTTGTGATCGCCGGCAGCTAATAAATAATGTTTCCGCCGGACGCGGCGGTGCCAAGGAAAACAGTTTCCCGCGACGGGTGGAGACGGGGATTTCCCCGGAGGCGCGGTCTGCATCACCGCTATCACACAATCCCGCCAATGTCCAGCGCACAAATGTCCGAATCGCAACAATAACTGGCCAAAATAGATTTCGATAAATCTTTCGATCAGGATCGTCAATATAAAAAAAGGCAAATTAAAAAAACACGGCGTATCCAGAAATGGTAGCACGCACACACGCCACATTTCTGTCTCCGCGTCTGAGCGACTTGTTAGTATTTGTGCACCTGAAACAACCTCTCAAGTATATGATCCGATTTAAGTTGTAAGACCCCTTTCCACGGATACCAGCCCTTGCCCCGTAGCACAAGCCGAAGCCCATCGATAAGGCTTTTGTTTATCAATTATATCGGTAACTTGTAATAATCGTTCCCGAGCACGACTGCAGATCGCCAAAGAACAAACAGTTATTGATAAAACCTTCTTCGATGTTTTTATGCTAGAGGACCTGAAACGATTGACGATAAATATATGTATTCTTATTTTAGGTGATTCATTTTACGAAAATTCTAAAACTCTTTTAAACTTTAATTAATTTTTTATATTGTTTAAAATTGATTGAATTCAAATTGTTGTGTTTACATATACAATTAGCGTTTTTATCTTACCTTGTAATTCTTACGATACATTCAATTTATTAATGGTCAACTAAATTTGTCATTTGGACCGCTGTGCAGCGTCCGATGTCCAGTGCGTCCGCCAATCAATCCAACCGCCAAACTACGAATCTACACACGAGGCTATCTATATTAATTTTATTTTTACACGATTTGTTTGTCCCGTAAAAAAATAGAATGAAGGCGACACAAACTAGATTTCATTGCGAAAATCGGGGTTGCTAAATCACGCTTATTGCAAGGACAAAGTCGTGGAATTCTATATAAGTCTAATATAAGAATGATTTTATAATACAATAAATAGATACATCAGTAGTTTGCTGTAAGAGAGAATACTGAAATTCAAAGAAGTTAGGAATCCGGTAAAAAAAAAAACAGTTATGATAAAATTATTTTATGAAGTAGGGACGCGTTTCATATTAAATAAGTCAGAAAAGATAATAAAATAGAAAAGGTGATTCGTCGTTCGGGAGGATGTTGATATTAATACTAACATGCGGTACACAAGATAATAATATATTGGGTGTCCAGGGGGTAAAGTGCGCTAATTTCGGGGGGTGATTCTACATGATTTTAGAAGTAAAAACGTTAAATAACTTAGAAATTCTAATGTTGTAAGGCAGTTTTTAGCTTAAAAAAAAGATGAATTGTTTGTATGTGAAAATAAATATAATTCCATGGTAAAATGAACGTTGGAATTTCGAAGAAGTTTTTTTTTTACTTCTACCATTATGTAGAATCACCTCCCGAAGTTAGCGCACTTTTCCCCCTGCCACCCTGTAGAATAGGGAATAAGTTCAGGTGACGACAGATATTCAGCATATTAAATAGTAGTTGATTATAAGTTTGTTATTATTATTACACTTGCAAAGTTTCGCAGCACATACATGACATATTAGTCCAGAGACGCACAGATCATAGTTCAATATGGTACAGTGTGCAATGCTATGCAATTTGTGTTTAAAATAATTTGATCCGAGGTATCGTGCCATATTATAAACATTATATGTATAATGTACAGAGTGTATCAGCACGTACCCGACAGACTTTAACCAGCGATTCCTGAGTTTATTTGGAATTAAAAATGTACAAGTAATTTTGAAGTCCGGTGACATTTAAAAAAAATAATAAACAAACAAAAATATTTTCTATCGCACGTCGATTATCGTAAGACCCCGTAGTAAACTTTCAAATATGGTTTGAAAGAGAGAAATGTAGATACTAATGTCAGAGGGAGCGCGCTAATATATCTTTCGACAAATGCTTTAGTTGCATTTAAAGATAAACAGTGAATAAATTTTTTTCATGCCTATTTTTTATTATTTTTTATTATTTATTGAGTTATTTTATACAAAATATAAACATAACATTTCTTTTTAAATACATTCATTCTTCAGACTTTCAGGCATTTCATCATACATCTTTAGTCCTATAACATATTAAATAACAGAAAAAAACGTGTTTTTAATCATTTTCGTAGTTTACTTAGCGATTTCTTTCTATCGGGGGAATTTCATATGATTAACGTTTCAGTATAACAAAAGTATAGATATTATCTTCAAAAATAACATTTTTTAGTACTTAAAATCATAAATCGGTAGAAATTAGGTATGTGGGGGCTTAATAATCATTATTATTTTAGCCATTTGTACATCCAAGTTTACAGATGTTTAATTTATGATTAATTATATACATAAATTATTACATTTTTATTGTATTTTCTTTTGATAAATATGGCTCCAATCCAGCTTCAATCTATCAATTGGTGAAGACTTTATGGTTTCTTGCATTATTTTGCATAGTAATATTTTGTGCTTTGGCTTTGTCTTTTTTTGGTAGGCTAATGGTACTGCACGTTCTTGTGTTATGTCTGTGAATGTCCTTGTTGCATATAATTTTCTTTGAAAAGTATTTTGGTAATAAGTTATTTATTACTTTACGTTTAAATATCATCGCGTTTAAGTTCAGCCAGCATCTGTTTCACAGTTAGCCAATTTAGTTAATTTAAATTTAATTTATAATTATCTTTATCTGATGATCTTCTTGTTGTTCTAGCCTGACATCAATATTAGAATGAAACAAAACGTACAAGTGCACAAGCGAACAGCAATGGTCCAATGTGACTCCGTCATGAGATGCTGATTATGTCAATTGAGGTGGCCAAAAAGTTGGTTTTCTCAGCCAACAATTTACACTTGCGCGAGGGACACTTTACGTCGGCAGCCAATTTATTCCACTCAATTGTATGTAATACTAGGTCAATTTAACCGAGAGCTTAACAATGGTTGAACTAATAAATACTTACAATATTTCTTGTAAAGACATTCTCACGCGCAACTAAAGATAGCGGGGAAGTTACGTATCTGTGGTCGTAGGTCAAAAATTGCAATTTTGTGATAAACATATAATTTAATTATGTTTTGTGTCCTCTTTAGTTTAATTTAGCAACCTATGCTCCATTTTCAAAATTGTAAATTCAGAGCTTGACTGGTCAATTTAAGAGTACCTACTCGACAAACTAGGCACAAGGACCTATTTCAATGTCACCATTCACAAACAAATTATGTACGAGTAGCAAACTCACCAATACCTTGCCTACAAAGTTTAGCAAATGTATATACTAAAGATATCAACATTTAACATGTAATAAATTCGTTGTTTAAAACATTAAAAATAATTAATTCTGATGATTTCAGTTTATATTTTATCTAATTGTAAACCACTGTAATGTAAAAAAATATTTTTTGCAACTATTATGTACAAAATTGTAAACATCAATGTACCCAATGACAAAGCACCATGGGCGTATAAAAAAGGTAAAAAAAAATATAAAGATGATATCTCAGCCATAACTTGCCAATAAACCTAATTATTTTTAAATTTATAGTGACAATTAATTAGGATGGCTTGTTCCAGAGAATTTGAACAATTCATCAAATTTTCAAGTTCTGTGAATGTTCTATCCAAGTTCTGTTATTATATCATCACTTGCTTCACAGAACTGAAATAATAACAGAACTTTAATAGAAAGTTCACAGAACTTGAAAATTAACTGCGAAATTTTATGAATTGTTCAAATTCTATTCCAACCAGTCCTTAATATTGAAAGGTTCAAACTGTTCTCAGAAACGTGATTTTTGCAAGGAGTTGTAAACTGTGGAGTGATATTATCACACAGGCTGTAACTATGGAAATGAGTTCTTGCATTAGATAGTAAATTATTGTAATTGATAATAACTCGCGCGATCAGATACAAGGTAAAATTTAAGCACCGTATCCACTAGTCAGTACAATTATTACTGATAAATCTATTACAAATTAAACGGTAATTAAAACCCTAATTATGCATGTGATTATCTTTTCAATCCGATGTCATTACAAACGTTTATAAGAAAATTCCAAATTTTCATAAATCATGTTTGCCTACATAATGAGTTTGTGATGACAAACCAACGATTTTGTGATAAAAGAGTCATAAGTGTTTATGGTACTTACTATGTTAGCAGGAAAAATTGTTACGTAAAAGAACAGTGTGGTAATGCGCAGTTTTGTATAATTATACAATACATACTTTCAGTAGAAATATGATTGTAATAACGGATAATTTAATATCAGCTTGGCAGAGAGCTGCCCGGATGGTCGGTAGCCGAATTCACCGCGATAAACGCTTTACTGTTTTCATAAACAATATAAACAGAAGATTTGATTACTTTTATGATCTTCCCGTGAATGTTGAATGTCTGATACAGGGGTAAAAAAAACATAATAATTGACAGGGCGAAGTAGCGAGGTCCTGTTTCAACTTGACCGTTTGGCATTTCATCCGTCTGTAAATTTGTTTGTACGTTCCTGTGCATCCATTTTGTTATTAAAACAAGCTTCACCTTGACTAGATGGATAACTTTGGCGGCTAACTTTATAGTTATATAGTGATAGTTGACTGATTTGCGTTTTAGAAAATCTACTGCTTCCACTTTATTATTATTAGCCTTAATTTGACTAGATGGCTGGCTTTGACTGAGCTTTTCAATATTGTGGTACCTACCTGCACGAACAAAGTTTGAAAAAATAATTTACATTTAGATAGTGACGTTTCTTTAGACAAATCGTATAATTCCTTATTTGAAACAAAAAAAATGTAGGTAGGTATTTGAGTATTTGCTTACAAAACTTACAGAGAAAATTTTGATTTAATAAATAAGAGAAAATTTAAAATATTTTTTGGACGCGAGATCTACTGTTCACAGAACTACTAGTAAGGAAGCTACAGCTATTACCAAGGCGTGTATTATTCGCATTGGACAGAGATTCGGATCTTCCAAAGAAAAAATGCCGATCAGTTTTTGACCAAGAAAGATCAAAGTGCAAGGCTAAGTTTTTTATAATCGTTAGATAAAGTCCACCCCTGAAAAACAGTGATCCGCACTTGGCGGCAATCAAATACTCTCCTCGGGGATGGAGATTGAGGGTACCGAGAGAGATCTAAAGATAAACACAACTGCGACGCGCGAGCCTGTTTTGCGAAAGAATGTGTCAGTTTTTCCGCCAAGTGAAAAGAAAACCGCATGGCCGCCCCCTATGACGTTTCGTACTGTTGTTTAGCTATTCAAGCAGATCAATTACTGCACACCGCCAAATTATAATTATCTCTCTTTCATGCATCGGGTACTGTTCGGTGAGAAGGTTGGATAGAGGTGATCTATTATATTAGTACATTAATTAGACTCGTCTTTTCACTGAAATAGAATATGGAACTATCGACGTGTCTCGTTTTCAGTGACGTTTGAATAACTTTCTGCACCTCTGTCAAACAATGTAACTAATGCATTAGCAACCATAATAAAACAATGCAACGTATGCATTAGCAATCATAATAAAACAATAAACACTCGAGGTTATGACAGCAATGCGGGCTAGATAGATACTAGATAGTATTTGTCAGCGATTAACTACATATAACGCAATCGCAAGGAAAAAAATATTTATAAATATGTATCCGCATGCATTTAAAGAAATGGTGCGGTTGGAAAGTGCGAATTCCGAGAATATTACTAATTCAACATAAAATTTTGCAATCATAGTACGTTTTTATAGACGAAACAAGTAATATTTGCACACACTTTCTCTTGCGATTTAAACTACATATATTCCCAATAATAAATATGGTTGACTAGCTTTCATCCGCCGCTTCGCTCGCGTGGTATTAGGGAGAAATTACCGCACAAAAAATTTTCCCACGGGAGTGAAATGTTTTTCCGGTATGAAATGTGACCTAGGTCACTTCTTAGTTTTTAACTATCCATATGTAAAAAAATCACGTCTATCGGTCGCTCCGTTGCGACGTGAAAGAAGGACAGGACAGACAGACAAACACACTTTCGCATTTATAATATTAATTAGGATTGAAGTGAATATGAACTAGGAACGTGGGAACCCAACCAAAGGCGTTGGCTGAACACGCGTAAAATGAAAGAATGAAAAAATATAGGCAAAGAAGAATGAAAACAGATTCAGCGCGAGTCACGTGGCCGGTTCACGTGATTGGGCGAAAAGCTGAATAAGCAGTAGCGCCTGTGCCGCGCGGAATAATGACATCATTGTTCAGTCGGTTTCGGTTCAGTCTTCGCTAATGCTTTTTTTTTTTACTCGCAGAATGTTGAGAAACAGAAAAAATTATCCTACTCCCGCAACTAGACAGGGTGAAAAATATGAAATTTACATTAATAATTATACGTGTGGTACCTTCCTTTGGAAGAACATTCAATAAACTCTATTATGACTTTAGATGAACATTTTGTAATTGTTTGAATTCTGCAACACTTTAGAAAGATAATAGTAGGTAGATGTGGGATGAGAGCTCGTCGTTCGTCGTCAATAATAACGGGGAAAATGAGAAATTATTAACGCGACGAAGTGCTGCATGAGGAAAAAACAAATTAATTAAATGCAGTTCTTCAAACGAATCTCTAATATTTTCGAATACCCGTAAAAAAATGATTTCACGTCTTAAATTTGTTACTTTTTCGATACAAATAATGTATCATTTGTATCGAAAACACTTAAACAGTGGTTATTTATTTATTTAGTCTTGTTCTCCATAAAACGGTTATGCACCAATATATTACGCAGATTACAAATTTGAGGTACATGTAAGTATAAAAAGGTCATGGGGGCAGTTTTACTATTTTGTGATATGAGTCAAAAGATAGTCCCTGAACTGTCAAGCAGTTGAGTCGCTATGTTGATGGGCGCGTTCTGGTAGGCGGAAGTTCTCGCTTTCGGAGCATAAAAAAGTGCATGTGGTCTCCCACGAGTATACTTGTAAGGAACATTAAATTAACTTCTTTGAAGATAGGTGGATTAAGTATAGTTCCAGATATTTACTTAAAATTATTTCTACATATTTTTTTTTAGACACCAGACGATTATTTAAATTAGCAATGAGCATGCAAGTGACTTACTTTCGAAAGACTTAATTAACCCTGTAATAAAGATCTTACGCCCACTTAATATAATAAATTATGATATAACTATGCATACAGTTGGGGGCATAAAATAATACTCAAAGATGACTCTCATGATTGTCTCCGTAACAAGCGACGAGCAGTCATGTCAGTTGTTCACATCATCTGACTTGTGATTTCCCAGCACGAGACAATTCATAATTGATATAAACAATATCATATAATCGTAGATTGACTGACATGGTAATTGTGACTGCGATCGCATCATAATAAATAACATTTATATCATGAGAGATGTGTTTTTACATTGTCAGTGGGGGATTTATTGATGTTTTGACAGGAGGACATTCGTTATCGTTTTTACGTTACAGTAAAAACCCGAAATTTGATAGGTAAATCTAAGGATTTACCTGTAATTTCTAGCTTTATCGAAGAATACTGCAGAATTGAATAAATTTGGTTGGTTAAAGGACTTGTAAAGCTTCCATTTATGTTCATTCCTACTTTTACAACCTTTTCGGTTTATGTTTGTTTACTAGTTTAAATTAACCGTAAAACCTTAGATCTTTATTTAATATTTTCCAGTTTTTTCCTGCTTTGGAGTCACCTTGTAATGTGATAAACGCTTTGATGTAAAATACCCACACTTGAACAAATCGGTTACATTCAACTGTGAGTGAATAAAGCAGTGAAACGAAATATCTAAAAAAAATAAACCTCCATGCCACGATAGCAACAGACAGAAGGATTTTCATATCATGTTATTCATAAATGTCTAACATACAGGGTTTTCCAATAAGAGGTGTTATTTTGAATAGCCCGCTATTTCGGTAGATGTTACTTTTGAAGCTGTCATTTTTTGACATATGACATGTAGAAACTACGTCATTAATAAAAATGGAACGATACACGCTTCAACAACGCATTGAAATTATTAAAATTCACTTTGGTGAATCAAATGCAAATCATCTTGAGTGATGAGGCCCATTTCCACCTCGGTGGCTTCGTCAACAAGCAAAATTGTCGCATCTGGGGCTCGGAAAACCCAAGAGTTATTGTTGAAAAGCCTGTCTATCCTCAACGTGTGACTGTTTGGTGCGGTTTATGGTCCGGCGGAGTCATTGGACCTTACTTTTTCGAAAATGAGGCTGGAGCAACAGTTACGGTGAATGGATTGCGCTATCGAGAGATGATTAATGATTTTTTATGGCCGGAATTGGATGGTATTGATCTGGACAACGTTTACTTTCAACAAGACGGCGCTGCGTGCCACACAAGCAACGAAACCATTGATCTTTTACGATTGAATGTCAAAATAACACCTCTTATTGGAAAACCCTGTATTTTGTTTACATTCAAATCTTCACATCTCATGATGGAAGCTACGTTGCAAGTTGAAAATAGTTGTGTGCAATAGTTTTCTGCTTTACAGTTAGGATTTAGAGCTTGGTAGGTATATACACTAAATAACTATCTTCCGACTACGAAGGAACATACTACGTATCGAAAAAAACATGTAATAAAAGCACGAATCGTTAAGTGGAGTTTATTGATTTCCATACAAGATGTTATTTGGTAGAGCATACCATCTGAACATACATACCTATTATTACAAACGAACAGACGTTTTATAAATAAGTTCCTTCTGAACAACAACCACCATGACACGCGACCCGACACACATACTATAATAATAAATATGTTCGAGCGAAACCTTTCAATTATCGGGGACTTCGATTTGAAGTGAACATTTTTCCGACGCAAAAAATGTACCCATTTAGTGGTACTAGTCGATACTTCAATATGAATAGATTCATTGTTGCCTCCTCAAACATAAACGTTACCAGAATTCAATAATGTATTTTACCTTTTCTGAGTTCTATAATGGCACATATATCTACGTTAGTATTCTAAAGGTCCAAGGCAAACTTTAATGCATTAATTGTAATGGACCACATACACAAGACGTGTAAACGATATATTTTTTTTAATCTCAACATGTTTGTTTCACCATGTTATGGTAACTATCCTGCTGAGGCATGCATTCCATGTAGGTACATAAAGCACTGCCTTACTCAAAGAACCAAATATTAATTAAGAGTATTGCAAGAAATCAATAACAATCTTTCAAAAATACGCGCGAAGTAGGTACCTACCAATTGCAGGCCCGCGTGCCCTGCTCTGACCGCACTACTATTAGTGTCAAATGCATAAACTAAGTATGCAAAATGACGAACACGACATAATCAAGTGACGATTCGTTTGTGTTAGTGCCGAAAACTGTCGTGCTTTGGTTACAAATATAGCGCCACTGACAAATTTGTACACCATTTTTGTTAGTGCTTCTATTAATTAGTGCAATTAACGAAATAATGATAATATTATGTTGGAAAAGTAGGCCCATTTTCATTATACTGTGTTTACTTAAGGGAAAAAATGTGGGAATTTTATGTATCCATGCGACTGCAAATATGTTCAATAAAGTAAGATCCCTAGTATACACTGTGTTACACACTTACACCGCGAAATTTTGAGGGGTGGTTGATTATTCATGGTAAGAAAAAAAAAGTGTCGATTGTAATTATCCACCAAAAAAAATGCAATAAAATATTTCTAGTGGAATCGTAACTTTTGCTAGTCGTAATTAGGTACATGGCTAGTAACAGCGGTTATTCACTTGGAAATATTTTGCAATTACCCTTTAAAATATTAATAAATAAAAGAGTTTATATTATTTTAAACGGAACAATATAGAACTGACCCGAGGGCGGAGAAATTGTAATTATAAAGGCGTGTTTATACTAACTTATCCTCAGTTTTTACCCCATAGAGGGCATAATATTTTGGATGAAGATCGATCTTAAAAATATTTCAATTTATTTTGATTAGATTTCATCTTTAAGGCGATGCCGTACGTAGTAATGCAAAATCATGTGTTTTTGGTTTGAAAATTTGGTCGCCTGGAACTGTTTCAGATGCTTTAATTAAATACTGCGAGTAGAATACATCTTGGCCTTTGAAATAATCGAGTTTTTTTAGATAAGTCTTTTTATAAGTCCAGAAAAAAATAATGTATGTCCAGAAAAAAATAATAATGTGGGCCTATGAAAACTGCTTTAAAATTCAAAATCTCCTACTTGCGAACCCATTTGCGGTTATGATTTTATTGTATAATGTGGCAAATTAAGTTATTTATAAAATGATCGAGAAAAAATTAAATATTTATGCCTGAACATCCACAAAATAAAATAAAAGGCACTTTTTGGCCATGTTTTTTTCTTGCATAAATCAAAACAGGCGGATGGTGTTAAGCGGGAATTAAAACCTTATGGCCATCTACGTAAGGGTTATTATTGATAGCGGCTCAATTTAAAATATTACACGACGTAGTGAATCGCCTTAAACGAATAAACATAATTCGATCATCACGAATCGACTAATGTTGACTTGGCACAGGTACACAGGAAAAGTCCCCCGACGACAACCGATTTCCATCGACGATGAATGAAAATCAAATTAAGTTTACGGTCTGCAAATAAATTAATTCAAAAATAGAACGTAGTTTAAATATTTCCGAGTTTTACGGATATACGTTGAAAAGCATTGAGAAGTTTAAGCTCACTATCACATAAAGTACCCCAGCACGGGCAAGCCACCCAGTGAGGCCAACATTACTGGAAAACCTTGAAATGTAAAAAATATTGTACCAAATAAAAAAATAAAAAAAGTACCTAAGCATAAACATAATATATTAACCCCTCAGGCCTCCGACATAATTTCTGCTTTGCAATCAAATACAAATAAATGGAATATTTCTGAACGTATCCGAAAACTACAAACTGTTTTTGAAAGGTGACGAAATACGCTTTTAAATTTTATTATTAGAAATAAACATAAATTTTAATAATATTAAAATGTTGAATGATAACATAAAAAAAGTTTAAAAATAGCTCAACTTACGTATTTTCGTCTAAGCACTGAACTATATTTAACCAAAAAAAAAACACAAACAAATTTATTAGACAAATGTAATGTAAACATAACTGTCACCTTATTTATTTGTCGTTTCATATAAAAATAATAAATTCACAAAATTTTATTTTGATCCTCGAATTGCGGTCGAACCTTCGGTTTTTTAGAGTAGGTACATTTCAATTATTTTGTGGTTAATTTCTAAATTTGATTATATAGCGTGGTTTTTGTTTTCTCTTTCTAACACCGCACCGTCTAAATCATATTTCTCACCATGACAGTAAGGGAAACGATTTCTATGAGACCATACGGACCTGTTCCCAAAAGCGAACAAATTAACCTAAAAATAAAATATAAACAATAGGCGAACAGTGTTGACTTAACACCGGTAAATAAATGTCCTTGATAATAATATTACAATAGACTAGTGAGTGAATTTGATTGAAAATATTATTAAAAATGTGAAATAACATTATGACCATTCCAGATTGGTTGATAAACAAGATATGATAAAAACATTGTTAAATGTAATAATAATTCCTACTGTACACTTTTATTCAGTCAGCTGATGGGCAACTTAAACAAACAACTCGACGACACCAAGCTTTATTTCATTCATGGCTACATTTGCTTAGAGGTAGAAACAAAACACGCAATAAAATTAATGGTTTTCAATTGACAATTAAATGACAGGCGTAGGGAATTAACATATTGGGTAAACAGTGTAGGCTTTGTATTTAGTTTTCTATTGTGTTTGTTCAATAGATTGTCATAGTTCACTAGTGATGGGCGGAATCAATCGATATATTGATTTGAAAATAGTTAAATGATAATTATAATTTCTTCTTCAGTAATCGCAAATTCAATTTGTGGCGTCATTTTAATTGATAATACTTTGTAAAGTTTAACCGAATGAATTAGTACTCGTATAATAGACAATAGAAATTAATAATAACCAGATCAGTAACATTCATTATGGCGATCAAAAAGGTGGTGACATATTACGTTTTAAGTTCAAAGCATTTTATATAACTCTATATTGCTCGCCATACAATCCCATACGGACCTGTCACACCTAAAAAGATGTTGTTGGCGTTGCGACGATACGCGCTGAGATCTGCTAGCCAGGCGATACTTGAAAATTATGCGACCTGACGTAGGCAGAAGAGGGGTCAGAACAATTTACGGAGCGCCATCATTACGCGGCTGTCATCTGTCAAAGTGACAGATCCCATATAATAAAAATGATATTCCGCGGCAGTCCCCAAATTGATCTGACCCCCTCTCCTGAGTAATATTATAGCGTAGTGTGTAACCCCAACATATAATACGTATATGCCACGCCCAAATTATGTCTAAGGCTTTAACACCTGCAGGACAAGGAAGTCAAGTCACCAACCAACATCAATACATCAACACATACTTAAAAAAAATAAGTTTGCAGATACTTTTAATTGTTACGATAATATTATTGACATCTTTAAAATGTACGCAGTTTTCAGGTACACAAAAATTCACAATCTCATAACCCCGAGCAACGCCGGGTACTCGCAAATTGCCAAATTCAGACTAGGGGGAAAAAGCAGCCCGGAGTAGTTTTTCATTAAAGACAGTATAAAAAAATTTCGCCATTTTTATACTGTCTAGATAGAAAACACTTATTGTATTCTCCTCTGAATGCGGTTAAACTCAGGCAATTATTAAAAACAAACCTAAAATACATCCTTTTCCAACAACCATTATTATAAATTCATTATTGAAGAGAAAGGGGCACTTTTGGGCCGGAGCTCTGTATGCCAATAAATATTTCAAAAAAGGAATACTAAGAATTTTTAATAAACAAAATAAATGATATGACACAGAAATGACACTCAACAGATTAAAATCGACGACCAATAGATATTGTATTGTCATTTATTTTTGATAAAATATTCATTCAGATATTTTTTTAATTGTTGTATTTATACTTTATTTCATAATAACGATTTATTGAGGTTTTTAAAGATAAAATAACCAAAAACTTTATAACCGAGTCACTTTTAAACGTGCTGGCATACTTTTGACTAAGATGCGCTGTCATTTTTACGCTTACGTTTTTTTCATTGGGCAGAAGGAAGTGTGCCAAGATGATCGAATTCCATATAAAACTAGTAGACCCCGCTATGCTTCGCTATTGCTGATGTCGTTCTCGGGCGTTTCCGACTTCTTCCACCATTCACTACTGTATATCTCAATGATACTGTTAGAAAAAACATTACATCGACTTTAATATATTTATTTATTCCGTATTTCATTCCGGTGCAGAGATATTGCGTTAAGTATTCCTCGGGCGTTCCCGACATCTTCTACCATTTAAACCACTCTCTAAACACTCCTGGCACTAATAAGAACAAACTTCGAAATTTTCAGCGATATCGGTCGACTACTTTTTTTGCGAGCACAAACACAAGCAGGCTGAATTTTTATGATTACATAATATTTCATCAAAATGACAATTAAACACCACAAAAAGTGATATAGAGTCATTAAAAGTGATGAAACAAAAACTAGGTTAAATAGTTACCTAGTTTTTGTTTTATCACTTTATATTACTTTAGTTGAACAGTTATTTTGATGAGATACCCAATTTTTATATATTAAGATTTGTTTCCATTCATAAATTTTAATAATTTTTAACGTTAAAATATCAACCCAAAAACTCAAGACAAAAAAACGCGAGACAGCCTTGGGGTACGACTTGTGAACCCTTTTGTGAACGAGGCTTAAAAACGTCATTATTTCACGTAAACATAATAGTAGAATCTTTAGGATCTAGCCTGTGACAAACCACGCTATATTTTCGTGGCTTGACCTATTTCACCATATCGCTCGCCATACATTCCCATTGGTTGAGCCTACCTCTACCGCAAAAAAAGTCAATCATCTTTTGTCATACTGTAATCTGTAATACAAATTAGTATAAGTAATGAAAAACTTAAGAGGAAGCTACAAGCCAAAAACATGTATATTGTTGGTATACCTTATATCGTAGGTAATAGGCATTAAAGTCGATTGACAAACGGAGTCTAGAAACGTTCGATTTCAAGCAAAAAACTGTTTTTTATTTATTTTGTAAATAATTTTAAAAGAAAGCAAAAAAGTTAATCAAGTGAAACTGTCACAGATAATCTTATCTATAATACTGTATTTCTTTAAAGTTGTCTCCTTTATGCGTTCATACATTTCTATAGAAAAAATATTTTTTTTAGTAGTTTGCATTTATATTTTTTATTGAGTAATTTATTTTTTTATTTGTATTCTACTCAAGCGAAGCGATAGGAAAACCTTCAATTTATCTAAAGCATATTTTTTGGTATTCATAATGTACACCAATTCGTTATAAAGATTAATCAAAATAGTGGTTTGGCATTAAGCTTCGCCAGATTAACGAAAACGCTACTATTAATTGGCCTAAAATTTGCTTAATAATATTTTAAAAATTTAAATTTGGCAAGTTAATTAATAATACTAATTTACTAAACGCTTAGATTTGAGCGTAAAACTTTCATTGCACGCAGATTTGAAGGGGAAACCGAGACATGTCGCGGGAGTAAAGTGTCAAAGTTTGAAATACGAAATGAATTGAAATGCAACTTTTCGGTTCTGACAAAGTGTTACAAAATGACTATGGATTATTACAAACAACAATAAATATAGATAATTATTAATCGATAATGTCGTAAGATGGGAATCATGGATATTTAAAAAATGAGTTTTCGATGTGTGTGGGTTCAGTTCCATCATTATATTATTACCGTTAATTATTATTGTTACTCTTGTGCTTTAGGCGATATAATGAAAATCATGATATTCCTCACGTAAGTTACTAAACATATATAGCATCTGGCTAAGTGACGTCACGTCTGTATCCATAAAACAATGATATTATAACCTTTGAAACTCACGTTGAACGAGATCTGCAAACCAGTTTTTGCAAATAAAAAAGCGCGGTCGTGACCTAATACACACTAACGAAAATATAAAAAAAAATATTTCGAAGCAGTAAAAATTTTAGAAGAACGTATTGCGACGCAGAAAGAAATACGGGTCTATGTACTTCGTATCTAATAGATGTTAAAAAAAATACCTTCAAAGTGCGATGTATTTAGTATCGATTTGTTTTGTTCCTGAACACAAACAAAAAAACTCATTATTGAATAAACAATGAACGAAATTATGTCGTGCGGGGTAAAGAAAGTTCTAAAGATAGATAGTCAACAATACAACACCAATATTAATAATTATTACTCCGGTAATGCCTGTCTCACAATTGTTAATGAATACATACGTTTGGAGTGTAGTTGCTGTAAAGAGAGGTAAAGAAAATAATGTTGATTAGTGACAGCACGCAGAGAGAAATATATCATCGCACAACATAAAGAGGCTTACACAGCTGAAGTTATCACAAGAAGATCATATCACACATTGCACTAATTGTTGTTATCACAAAACAGTAGCTTGTCTATTATGCTACTTGGGTCACGAGAAAAAAATGATTAGTACTTTTCTAAATTGGCAAAACAAAAACTTTGATGATCTAAGTAGGATCATTACGTTGATTCTAAAAAAAGATTATAATAATAATTCCTGTTTTCAACACGTTAAAAACCCAAATAATTAAAAGGCCATAATGCTCTAAACAAGCTTGGAAATACGCACGAATGTTATAGCGTTGTTTTTGTAATACTGGTTTCTTCAATGAATATATATGAATGACCATTTGAATGAATGTCTCAAATATGGACGATTGGTGAATCAAAAAACACAATAAAGAAGAAGTTTTTATTACGAATTGGCAACTAACAATGTGGTTACATCACTATTCGAAACATTGGGAGTTGATTGAGGCAATAAATAAACTAAAACGATGGGACTTTTAAGCATCCGTACAAAATGTATATTTGAAAGAGAAACAGGTTCAGAGATGGTTCTAGTGGCCTGACTGGGGAGGTTGGTAGCGAGTTAGTAGGTACACAATCGTAAAGGGGAAAGATAAGCGTAGCGACCAGACAAAGCAACAGTGTTTGTGTGCCGGCGGCTGGGCCCTTCACTCACCCTCGCTGGAGTAGCCCTTCAGGTTGGCGCACAGGTCGTCGTGCCCCCGCGGCCCTCCCAGCCCTGCAATACACATCACACCGTATCTCCCTGCGAACACCTTACCACACTACCGCTATCTTACCAAACCAACCCCCGGGAAGATCACTGTCCAAAGGATGACTAACAGATACCAAGTTCAATAATTAATTAAAATGTTAAAAAATAATAATTAAAAAAATATTACTGATTACATAGATTTTGATGTACCCCTAGATAAAAAAAACACGATTTAAAAGAATCTTCTATCTCGGAGTCATCTGTTGAACATAAGCTTCCGTCTGGTAAAATTAAGTACCTACTACAATCATGTACAACCATGCCATTTAGCGAAGGCTTTGTTTTTCGTTGGAATTTCAAAGACAAAGGAAATCTGCTTACAAGCATTCCATTAGAAATTTTGCTGATAAAAATACCATTAGGTAAATATTTTAAAAATAGTCGCAGAATAAATTATTATATATTTCCAAATGGTGGGCGGTTTAAAGTTTTGTACATATTATTTAGGCAACTAAAATCCAAATGGCACATTAGCTAATGGTATATAATTAATCACAATGTATTATTGTATTCTATTGCGACATATATTATGGGAATATAAATAATTTTAATTAGTTAGAATGACAACTATTCAAAGTTACCAGTAAAACAAGGGAGTAAAGCCTCTTAAACCACGATTGTGGTCAATTTTATGGGAAAACTAAAAAGAGCTTAGTTAGATAGTTCCCAAAGCTTTAATTTATGCATTGTTGGTCAAACGCTTCACATTATTCATTATTTGTTGTAAGGCAGAAGATAACAAGCTGCATACCACCAGGAGCCTTCAAATTACCAGATAATGGAAATTCCACTCGTTTTCTATAACATTGTTTTTTTTAATAATTGTTGATAAGAACACAAGGTATTTTTTTAAAATCCCTTTAATCTCTTGTGCTACCATAGCCATAAGGATATTTTCAAAAAAATATTTCTCTGAATATAACTAGCCATTTTAGGGAAACTACTTATAACAAGAACATATTATCTGGTAAGATGGTATAATTTACAAACACATCATTTTGCAAGTTACTACGAAATAGAATCAACTGGCACACTGCGAAAATTCAGTGTCGGCGATCAACAAGTTAAATAAAAGGGAACGTGGCGTATTTTCACCAAAATTATTAAGGCCCAGTTGTCTCGCAGAAATTCAAATGAAACATTGTTATCAAATGGTCACTCAGCGCCATTTGTTCGTTTGTCATTTTAAAGGTTCCCGCCGATTCTAGGTGCGTTTCAGCTCTATCAAATAGTAATAAGCCGAAAAGCTTAACAACATGTTGGCCGTCCTCTTATGCTGACCACAATTCATTCAAAATCTGAAACGGACTTAGAAGGGAACCTTTCAACTGTCAAAACAACAAAATGGCGATGAACGGTCTTTTGAAAGTTCTAGTGTTAAACTAGTATGTGCATGCTGTCTTCTGTAAAATTTTGTTATAAAAACAAATTGTTATAATCGTAGGTAAATGTTTAAATTTTTGTAATCAATCGTATTTATAAATGACTTGTTGAATAGTGTATAAAATCGTGTCGGCTACCTTTGCAGTAAAATAAGGCTTTCAATAATTAATGAATGGATCTGCCCTGATGATGGACACTGCAACGCTGTCCGAAACGTCGGCTAAAGAAGGAGTTAGCGCAACACGGCATAACACCCCAAAAACAAACAACAAAAATGCTTTTGGCCGTGAGAATCTAAAAACTAACCAATGAGTCAGCTAATTAATTATTTGGAAAAACCAGAACATAACAACATTGTATTGACGGGTTAATAAGATGAGTAAGTAATATTAATGTAATAACAATATTATTGTACTGTGCTGGTCGGGGATTTATTTGTTTTATTTTGGAGATCATGTCATGACTAATACATATTATAAATGCGAAAGTGTGTTTGTCCTTTTTTCATGTCGCAGCGGAGCGACTAAAGAGTATGAATCCTAGTTCCATGGGAGCGACCGATCGACGTGATTTTTTGCATAAGGCTGGTGGGATGACTGGGAAGTGACATAGATTACTCTTCAATCAGGAAAAACATTTCATTCTCGAGGCTAAATTCTCCGTACAGTAAATTTCTCCCTAAACCAAACGAGCGAAGCCGCGAGTAAAAAGGATAGCACGAATTCAGAAAATTTCAGAATTGTATTTTATCGAATTGTACAACTGTTGTTATTTTTATTAATGTTAAATAAAATATATAATAAGAAAACACGCCAATATCACTGCTAACCCAAAATTACGGTATTTAGTTTATTAAACTGAATAACGGTTCCCAAGTAAATAGGTTCAAATTCAACCATGGAAGTCATACGAAGGTAGTAAAATTGGTAAACAAGATAAATTATGCAAAGAATTATTTAAATGTATTTGTCGTAAATCACTAAAGGAATCGCGTGAGACGTAAATTGCCAGTATCTTCTTGATATTTTATTATATAGCAACCTTATGGCAACAATAAATAATATAAAAATAAAATAAAAACCAGCAACAGCGCTGGTATGACACATTATAAAATATAACTTAAAAAATACACACGTCAAGTCGTAGGTGAGGGTAAATCCTCAAAACGTAATCGACGTTCGTCCCCTTCCTTCTCACGCGTAGTGATTGAAAACGAAAAAGACTAAAAGAGAACATATTAGAATGACGTCACGTACGATTTCTCACTGTGACTAGTATAGGACCGCTGGCCTATGGCAGGGGTCTGCATTTGGCAGTTGCAGAGACAAGTTGTCAAGGAAACAGGATAATACAAATGTGTCAGAGTAACACAACCGGTTCCCTAGACAAATAACTATTATCATTTTAAGGGAATAAGCTCTGAATAAAATGAAGAACTAGAAAAATGTGAAAAATATCTGAAAACTGTAGCTATGAAAGAGCCGAGTGGCAACACTTATGTTATTCGAGTCAAAGTTCGTTCGGCGGCGTCACCTCATAAGGCCGGTTGAGTGGAGGTTGAAATTGGAGTTGATGCCTGAAGAACCGCTAAGGACCGCGTACGGTGACCTCTGGCCAAGGCAAAGGTGTTTGTGATTTTTTAAAGATTGAAGATGTTTTTAAGGATATTCCGGGATCTAATGCGACATTGCAAATACAGAAAATATTCTTCGCTATTGCCAATGTCTTTCTCGGTTTTTTTCGACGTTTTCCACATTTCACTGTAAACCAAAATGTAACTGTTAAAAACTACATTACATCGACATTAATTCGACTCCGTATCTCGTTCCGGTGCAGAGATATTGCGTTAAGTATTCCTCGGGCGTACCCGACTTCTTCTAACATAACAAAATTTTAAATTTTCATCGATATCTGTCGACTACTTTTCGAGTTTTGCGAGCACAAACATACGCAGGCTATTACTAATATCGGATGTTTCTAGTATTTAGCGATAAGTCTTACCAATTCTCATTGGCACGACTGAGTATACGGGCATCGCCACTGGGAATTCCATTGCCATTACAGATAATACCTTCCTAAAGTAGTAACAGTTGGTAATGGGAAATCGAATACAGAATCGTGACTGGTGATACCGGTTCAAAACACGACATCCGAAAAGGAACGCACAGAACAAAGAACATCCCCAAATGGGCCGATAAAGGGGTGGAATCACTTAAAACGTAAGTCGATTTGAAATAATGCTATCCAAGACTTATATAAGAAAATAGAGATGTCGGTAAGTCCCGTTGGTGGGACAACCGGCTAGCAGAAGGGCGGACGGAGTTCGAACACGACAGAAAACTTTCAATCTCTTTTGTTGCAACATAATATTTGAGTTTCAATCGGGAGGCAAAATAACACGTTGAGAATTCACGGAATGGTTAAAATAAGAAAAAGAGCTAGGATAACAGCAAAATCATAGAATAATTGCAATGTGCAATGCAATAATTATTCATCCTCAAAGACTCTGCTCTTTCAGCTCTGTGTAGTAACTGGCCAATGATATAACAGAACTTGAAAATTAACGTTGAAATTTGATGAATTGTTCAAATTCTGTAAAACAACTCGACGTTGCTGAAAAAAATACTTAATTAACGATGCATCAAAATCTCAAATGTTGGTTACAGAATCTACATGACAAAGGAACTTAAAACTACGAAATAAGAGTATCTCAAATAATGGGACATAGGCCATTCTTACACAGAGATACTTGCAAGCTGTGTGACTGTGATGCAACCACAAGTCGCCTATTAACATGCCACTCTTAAAAGCTGGATTCGGTGCACGGGGCTACCCAAATTATACTGAACTTGATAATTTTATCACGTGCAGCAGTAGAGTTAATACGATATCAAGTATGGCTATAGTATTCTATATTGAAGACAATATTGTGCGTCTTCGTTACAAACATAAAAAAACGACCTAAAAGAAGATGTTAGCATTCGTCCCCGCCAAGGAACTACATGAGAATGATGTTGTATTTACATACACATAAATACTTTTCCACCACCAGACCGAATTTAACATTCAAATTATGCTCTGACACCATTTCTGTCAAAGTAGTAGATGTGTACTCAACTGGCGTTGCGTGCTACCAGAACTGTCAGTAGCGTGCAACTGACGTCAAACTCGTTGCCGACGCGTCGCGTTGTGTACGAACACTAGCAAAATAGTATGGCGGATACTCATGAGCGACGCGTATGCTACGCGTACAAAACTCGAGTAGCTGTGTACGAATGGCTTTACTAAAAAAAATGCATTAAGGTCGACATATTTAGGCGAATTAATTCAGAAGAGTGCATATCAGGACATAGATACCTATAATGCTACGTATATATGAGCGAACCGAAACGCGCGCCGAGCCACGAATTCGAAAACGAACGAAGCAACTGCAAACGGCGTTTCGCGCCATTTGCGGTTGCTTCGTTCCTTTCCCGTGAGTTGTGGTTCAGCTCTGCAGTTCGGCTCGCTTATGTTTTAGTAGCATAACACCATCGACGAACAAAGTCACAACACAGATTCCGTCTTTAGACTTCGAGAAACATTGATGTGTCTTATTTAGTCAATGTCGAGAAAGCATTATTTGACAAAGCCGACCTTCACATAAAGGGGCCTTACTAATAAACGCGTTTAAAATTTTACACAAAAATGTGTAAAAATTAACACTTGTTTATTAGTCAGGGCAAGAAGGCTAATTATCAAGAACAGCAGTAACTTTCACTCCAATGCAAACTCCTTTCCACGGTACCGGTCTTACATTCCTAAATTGGCTGCGCATAATACCCAACCTCCTCTCCACCCTTAGGCCATAGTGTGTGCAGGGTCTTAATTCTTTCATTAGTTGCGTTTTAAAAGACGACAACAAAGACATTTTTATGTCAAACAGCTAGATTAACTTCGTTATGTTGGCGGCTCCTAGGAGGAACTAACGGACGATTTGAAATCCAGATTTTTTTCCTGTACATAAAATCTAGCGTTTTCCACTGTACGTGTATTTCTTCATTTCTGATTCAAATATGTTGCGATACCACAACCATTTTTAAGCTGCACTTAAGTTGCACATACGTTCCACGACCTGAATACCCGAATTATTGAATAAACCACTATTCGATATTATCATTATAAATAATTATGATTACGATACACGTGTATTGTGAAAAGAGCATACGTACTTACACATAATAGACAGTAAATACTAAACATGAAAGTAGGCAATCTTCGGTAGGTACTTAATTGGCTTCAAAGTACCTTCGTAATCCCTCTTATGCCTGTGACAGAGCACGCTATAAGCGAGCTATATTTTCGTGGCTTGGCCTATTTCAACATATCGCTCGCCATAAATTCCCAATTGGTTGTGTATGGAGAGCGATATGCTGAAATAGGCCAACACATTATCTTCGGTAGGTACTTAATTGGCTTCAAAGTACCATCGTAATCCCTCTTATGCCTGTGACAGAGCACGCTATAAGCGAGCTATATTTTCGTGGCTTGGCCTATTTCAACATATCGCTCGCCATAAATTCCCAATTGGTTGTGTATTGAGAGCGATATGCTGAAATAGGCCAACACATTATGCGTATAGCGTAATTTGTCGCCTATCTTACAGTAGTGATTGTAAGGGTACGTATACATTTGCGAACCGATACGCGAACTGTACCATGAATTACGGGAAAGGAGCGAATCGACTGCAAGCGGCGTTTCGCGCCATTTGCGGTCGCTTCGTTTCTTTCCCATAAGTTGAGGTTAAGTTCGGCTCGCAGACGTATACGTATTGCATAATATACTCATATCATGATAATACATAACACGATAATTATTCTATATCTATAGCAAGAAAGCTCAGTAACAGACACAAAAACACCGAATAGATAATACACACTAGAAATGCTCTCCGTGTAGATTGGAATGATTTTGATTCTGGCATATTTAGCACGCGCTCTATCTCTCTTACACTGTATTGTATATCGCCATCCCATTTGATCAAAAAAAAAACATAAAGATGATGAAACACAGTTCTGTATTTCAAATATGAACAAAGAATGGTCAGACTTTTGGATCACGAAACACGCTCACATCGCATTTCGTATATTCTTCTTTACTCTAGTCAAAAAAAGTAATTTATTTCAATTTGAATTAACTCAGCAAGAATAATAACTCTAGCTTCACAGATTGATTGTAATAGACGGCATGTTTACTGATCTCTTGTCCTTATTAATTAAGTAATAGCATAAATTATGGTTTGTTCTATATTCTGAATGCTGATGAGAACATGGCTTACGCCTGGCAAGCCAGACCACGTCACAAGCGGACTAATAATATTACCAACAAAGTCACGAGGATAATTAAAAGTAAGCAAGTTGGCAGGGATTCAATTTTTTGAAAATGTACCCGAAAAAAAACAGGGCAAAATGAAAAACGTGGTGTTTGTGATGTGATAAAAGTGTTTAAAAAAAATCGTAAACACGTTCTTCGCTTGATTGTCGTACGTGCTTTTTAAGAGCAACGTCTCGCGGGAAGAAGTTTAACTTTATTCCTGAAAGAATGATATTACAAGCGTGTGTGAAGAAAATGAAAATGGTACATCATTCATTGTAACGTAACCTTTAAAAACGTGAGAGAGCATCGTGAGCATCCCAAACGAGAACTCGTGCACAATATTGAAGATGATTTCATTAGATGCTAAAAAATACAGTTAACTGAATTCTTGATATGAAAAAAAAAATATATATATATATATATCATTTACAGTGCTTTGGATTTGCAGTCATACGTGATAGGAGGAAAACGATGTGCCTAATTAGAAATCTCAAGTCGGGTTAGTTTTAAGGCCAAGTATAATAGGTACCCTGTTCAGAACGAAACTACAACAATGCCCCCCAGCGGAGAAACTAGGTTTTACTAGCCATTTAAAGACAGTTCTGTACTAAAAAAGTTCTGTTGAAATTCGTAAGATGTCACTAATTATAACTGACTTATATTGTATGTCAATATTTGATTTTTTAAAACACTTTCCCACTGCAGAAGGCTCCGCGCTGACATAAAAAATACAATAGGTAGGTACCTAGGTAGGTACATCAATGTGCTCTGACCGTAATAAAAAAACGTGCTTGAAGACTATTCAAGAGTAAAAAATGCATGTTTTGAAGGATAACAAAAAAACATGCTTTTTGTAAGCTTTTTTTAATAAGGATCATAGAAGAAAACAACGGTGCCTAAGTAAATAATATGTAATGCATTATTAAAAACAATGTCATGACACAAGTAAAAATAAATTACTACTAAATTGCTACTTATAAATTCACATATTTATAAGTAGCATGTGATAAAAAAAAATTAAAAATTATAAAAATATGGGATTCGAACCCGGGTCCTGCATAACGAGTGTCGAACACTCTGCCTCTAGACCGCAAAGAGAGGTATCTTGCACGACGAGAACCGCGTATACGTCGTATACTCCTCAATTGACTTGTCCCGCGCAATTTTAAATTTTGAAAAACTCTCTTACGGCTGTTTTTTTACTAAAAAAACTTGTCACGCACATCTGCGAGGGTAATTAGTCGCGTTATCGGCCTTGAGTCACTTGACGGTCATGAGTCGGTTTTACTCCGGTCCTTGAAAATGCATAACGCGCGTAAAGAAGTTTCACTTCAATATATAAAAATCGTATGTAAAGTACATTAAATTTGAAATAAAAATTATGAACGTATATAGCATGTACCAAATAAGAATCAGCTAAGCACACCTCACAATAAATGTAATATTATTTTACTTATACAATAAAATGTTGTGAAGACGAATCGTATCAACCTAACTCGATGAACATCTCTGATGCCTGTCCTCAAAATCAATGACAAAACATATTTACATAATATACACAAGTGTGTGTGAGCATGTCCACGTCGAAAACTAACACATGTATAAACACGTGCACAGCAAGACCGTTTGTCAATTTATAAAAAATTACTGGCAAACTTCGTATATACAAGTAGGTATTATCTTCGCTGACTGATGACACGAAAGATTTTGTTGAAAATTCCAAGTGTCGTTCCGTGATTAACGCCATCTGTTGACATATTTAAAAATAAGCCTTCAGTTCTAATTTCTGCCGTTGTAGCTGAATTAATGTCGCCACTTTACGGCAAAATAATTTATTATTTTAATAAACTCGAAACTCTTAAACAAATGGTAATTTAAAAATGTGAAAATAATTTCAAAAAGTGGACAAAAATAATAGAAACTATTCCTCGTTCCTTTTTTTAGAATAAATTTAACCAAAGTTTAGTAAACCGCATTTCCAAAAACATTAAAGATAGTGCCTAGGAAATAATTATACCACAACCTTATTCTTTTTTTTTTTTTAAATTTCTGAACGAAGTCTTGAAGAAAAACCTTCAAGGTATTTTTTGATACATTCAAAATTTAAAAATATTTTTTGAACAATACGAAAGGACGGCCATAAAAAGGTCATATTTCTGATTTAATTTTGATAAATGCTAAGTCTTTATAAATAATAAAAATATATAATTTTTTTTTTTCCGGCTAAGAACATCATATTTACCGTATTGCGTAATAATATGTTCATTATTTCGAATTGATAAATTACTAGACACCGCCTTAAAGCTATGAAATATAAGCAATGTCCTTGGAGATGGATAGAAAAATCAAGGTGGAGAAGGTGGACTAATATTAAAATTTCCCATAATACTATACCTCATCTAATCCTATCCAAAATATGACAGTTTCATGAAAATATTTATAATTATTAATGAAGAAAAACTTACAATCCCTCAGAATCAGATTGCCAATTCTTGTCACTTGAAACTATTTTGATGATGATAAATCGCCACTTTTTGCCCACATTCAAAAAATATTCTTAAGGGGTGATCCAGTCAGAGGGGTTGGAGAATAAACAGGTTAAGCAAGGTTGCCATCACAGTTCAGTTAAAACCGATACTCTATAAAGATTATTATTCGTTATTATCTTTGTTTGTTACTTCGTTCCATAGAGAGTTCGGAAAGGGGTGCAAAGTTTGGAAAGTTATGATAAAACCAGACGTCTCTGACGTACCCTTGGAATATTAGGGTAATATCAGCGTATTTCTGTCAAAACCCATGAAAAGGAAAGACGAATTAAATATCGTAAATTTAAAAACTCTAATTAAGCAAAGTAATGAGCTCTGATATCAGCACCGCTAATCGTAAGTAAAGTAGTAGCTGATTAATAATATTGTTGGATAACTGCTATCCTGGTATGTAAACGAGAGAAAAATTAATAAAATTGATAACAGTAACACATTTCGAAGTTGAAGAGGACTTCTGGCGGTGTTGATGAGGATCTCTAGAAAACATTACAGATCCCTCTTATATTAATTACGGCGTAATTTCATAAAACAGCGAAATTGCTAAATATACAAACAACGTAAATGACTTTTTTGATAAGATAAGGTACAGAAAAAAGATAGAAAAAATGTATTTTTGAAGTTAGCGACCTTGGTAGCTAACAGATTATAAGCAATATTTACTTTAAAATGCAGAATATTTTATAACGCACTCTAAATATGAGAGCTACGTGAGTAATTAATGTTCATTTAAAAATATACATTATTATTATAGCTTTTACTGCTTTGTATTACGACGTTGTAATTGTAGTAGTCTTATAAAGATTCCCTAATACGCCGCTGCAGCGCTGGTATAGCTATACGTTGAGGAGGCCTTACACTCCTCAGGTTAAAGAATTTACTCATAATAATATTCATGCAAGATTTTTTAGACTGGCACCACTTTGTTCCAATCCTCAAAAACACGGTAATTTTCGCATATCGCGTTTAGTTGCTAACTTCACGTTTCTTCAGATGACATTTGCGCTGTCATTGACCCGGTATCCTTTGAATTGCTTCGAAATTTGGCCAATTTTATTATATTATGTTTATATTTGCTTTGGGATATCGATATTTGGATTTAAAATATTCGTCTGATATTGCCAATAAGTATTACTGTTTTTTTACATTTTTATTGCGTGATCGATCGATATTTGTCAAATCAACTCGATTGTTAACAAAGCCCGCGATCTCCGTCTTAATACGACAGTAATACGTCCCCAATCCCGAGGGTCGGGCGGTTTAAAAATCTGTCGGCCACTAATACTCCGGTATTACGGCTGGTATACGCAGTACGGCATGCGCGTGATTATGAGTAAAGTTTTATACTAACCTGTTCTTATTCCATTATGAGTAAGACGGTATAGGTTTAATCATTGTTCGCAGGAAAGCGGTAGTTAGTAGTTAGGTATATTTACACAGGACACCTGTGACTGAATTATGAATAGTGTCGTACGTGATTTTATTATTCAAACGACATTCATATGTATAATGCTGGTTGCTGGCATAGCTCTCTTGGCAAACAAGCATTCTACCTTAGAGCCATATTAATAACTAAATATTATTTATTATTTCAACTATATTTTTAGAAAGGAATAAACACTCAAATGACATCTTTTAGAGTAGATGAAAAACTCAGTATCTACGTTTAAATGTGTCGTGTTTTAAGTGCATAAAGAGAAAAATTACTGTGTAAAACATCGAGGTAATTTTTGATACCTAATATGGGTTATATAAAAACACTTTGCGAAATATTCCATTATCTTTCCTGATAACAATTTGATAGCGACCTCAGAAATTGACCGTTGCTTATTTCCATCCTACTTGCGGCAAAGATAAATAATTATGGGATATAATACAGTAATAAAATATTCATTATTTTCAGAACAGGTTACACCTATGAGGTAGGTTATGTAAAGCATACAAGTAGTTAATTAATTACGGTACCTACTATTATTGTTGAGATTTTGTACGAAAACTGTAAAAATTATATTTCAATGACGCCGATTTATCGGTACTGGACTAAACTGGTTATGTGCTTGTTTCATTTTAAAAAGGTGAGTTTTTGTAACAGGCAGTGTTATAATAACAAACAATAAAATGCATAAATATCTTTTAAATACTTATTTCATTTTGCCAGGATAGCCATTGATATAATATTACAATAAACCAATAAACGTATTCTCTTTCGCATGTTCACCGTCAAAATAATCGAAACAATTTAAAACGATCCAAATACATTACATTTATTTGCAACGCCATTTGAAAGTTGCGTCCATCAATGATAATAAAGAAAATAGACACCAGCAATTTATAAAGCACTATGGAAAGTTTGTAAATTAAGTGAATACCTTCATTTCCATGTATTTAAAAAAATATATTATTTACGACCTTGAGGCAAACAATAGGTGTCATGAAACGTTCTGCTCCAATAGTCCGTAAAGTTTGTAAATTAGTAATTGTAAAGCAGGTAGTTGTAAATGACGATAGATTGACCGTGTCTCCACCTATTACCAGGTAAGACATGACTCGTTAAATTAACCAAACAAAAGCCTTGTGAGATGCAAATTGAAAATCAAATATATCCGAATCGGAAAAAAAAACTTGTCATTCAATTTTCCTCTTTCAGTAAATTGACACTAAAAGACGAACACGCAAATAACCTTCATTGTAGGACAAAAGAAAAGATCTTTAAGTTACAATAACTACAGACACGAAAAAACGAATATTTAATCATTGACGAAGATAATATCAACAACTCTTGATAAAAATATGTCACACTTCGTGGCTCGGCTTGCGCCTGTAATCTTTTCTGATCGACGGTGGCGTTCAACAGATATTTAAACTAATATTTGCTCGACCTCACAACGCTTGTAAAAATGTCATGACTTTTCACATTAAATTTGCAACGCGTCGAGTGGGTGCAAGTGACAGGTATAACGGGGCAGTGACTAGCGATAGGCGCAATTGAAATACGAAGATATCCGACATATTTCAAAAGTAATCACTAGGACCAGTGGCGGTTTTTCTTTAAAGTGGGTTTGTGCGGTGAATCCCCATTAAAATGTGAGATTATGAGGACAAACTTGCATTATAATCATATTAGCACTTTATAAAGAACGCGCCATTAAAATTCTAAAATCTACGCGACCGAAAAATACGGTCAAAAAGCAACCCGATATTCCCATGTTGTACGTTAGAATCGCTGACAGAGAATTCTTACAACCTACACCAAAATAAGACGATCTTTGTGCGCCGCGATAGCGAATGTTTGATGCTAAGTGACCCCCAGAGCATGATTGGCCGAGCCGTCACCGCCCGCACCGGCAGCTGACCAAGAACCGCCACTAACTAGGATACACAGATCTACGACAAATATCATGATCGCTGTAATCGTTTTTTTTTATGAACTATCAAATCAGAAATCAATTTCGTAATCAAGATGTTTATTTGGACTGCTGAAATAATCGATCCTTTTGAAAGGAGTGCCCATCTCTAAGACGTCCATCACTAGCAATGACGTAAAATCGAACGGCCGCTAATAAAGCGTAGTTGTGTTCGACCTGACCCTGGCCGGAACAAAGTGCCGTTTTACGATACAATATGCAGTGGCCTTCGCCTTGACTCTGGAGAAAATGCCTTGGAACGAAGCTCGTACCTTATGAAGGATTTTATGTGAAAAACTCGCATCGCGTGAAGAACAGCTCAATAGAATGACTAATCCACTAGGGAATACCCACATTACGCAGGGAGGTACGTTCCTACGTGTCCTGTTGCCAATCAAATAGAAAGGTTTACCGTTCAACTGAGACAACTGTAATCTAAACAGGGCATTGTATTAATATATGCGATCACGCGGCTGCAATAAATAATGTTGCAATTCAATCTCACTGAATGGCAATGTTTAAATTATTCATTAATGCGTTAAGAATGAGACGAATTTATTAATCAACCGTAATATCTTCTGCATTTGCAAACAAAGGTTTATAGAACATTCAGACTCTTATGGTACGTGTATACATTTGCGAACTTAAACGCGAACCGAGCCACGAATTACGGGAAAGGAACGAAGCAACTGCAAGCGGCGTTTCGCGCCATTTGTGGTTGCTTCGTTCCTTTCCCGTAAGTTGAGGTTCAGTTCGGTAGTTCACTCGCGTATGTATACGTAGCATTACAACAACATCAAAGCTTAACATTGATTGACAGCTGATTAAAGGAAAAATGGGACAGGCCCTCAAAATAATATAGTCGGATTATTTTTACCAAAAAACCCAGTTGTTTCATAATGATTTTATTATAAAATGTACGTGGATTATTTAAAAGCACCTGCTTAAATATTTACATCTGGCAGAATGTACAATATATGTACTAATGCCTTCATCGTAATATTCATTATACGTAGACAAAAAAATACAGGTACACTGAAAGGAAAATTCGTAGTATATGCGCCAAAATAATCTAGAAATTGAATATTTCTTGGTTTTGATTTTTTGTTGTCAGAAATCAGCCAAGAAATATTATTCCGATGACTAATTTTAAATTTATTTATTAAGTAATTGTTGTTTTTAATACAGTTAAATTAGTTCAGTTATACGAGTAGCTCCGGCTGATTTAAGTAAAAAAAAAACATGCCCTTGGACCATTAGCTTTTTAAAACTTACGTACTTTTTCCTTTGAGCGATCTCGGAGTTGCCATTTACAACCTTTTAAATTAAATGATCACAGCGCCCTCGATTTTTATACACATGTTTTGACGACTTTTAAATCAATAGTGTTGGTGCCTACTTAATCATCACATGATGTAATCAGGGGACAGACGTTTATACGTTAGAAAAGAGAAAATATGCACCTATCTAATGTAAATTATAATTTTTCACGTGCATAACAGTTTTTTTAATCAATGTGCAGCGATTTAAAGATAGAAGTCGTAGTAGGAAATGAAACAGCAGAGCATTTACTTAGCACGTATTGATAACACTGACGCCACTGTACTTTACCTTTTAAATACTCGTATCATATTTTCGTTTCGAGCACCTGGCATTTCGTAATATCACGTTAAAAATTTCATCATATCTTTCTTTTTCTCCGTATTTCTGACAAAATTCAATGAATACAATGTGGGCCATACACATAATACATTGATAAGCATTCAATGATTAATAACAATATTGATAGTACTATAATATTATCACATCGACCGCTCCAAAATTTATCGAGAAAGTGAAAAACCCAATGGTTAAATAATTTACAAAAGAGGCCTACCTTTTTATCGTTTCACGACTTGAAAAGGCAAAATACATAGATTTTTTAAAATATAATAAACCCATCTTATGGACGGGTTATTTGTTTCACAGAATTTGACTAATTCTTCGAATTATCAAGTTCTGTAAAGGTTCTATTTAAGTTCTCTTATCATTTCAGTTTTGTGAAACAACTGACCAATAATAATATAATAACAGAACTTGAATAGAGCCTTCACAGAACTTGAAAATCAACTATGAAATTTGATGAAATGTTCTGCGAAACAACCCGTCCTCCTAAGTTTGAGTTAATTCTTGGAAAGATAATAAGGACGAGTTGTTTCACAGAATTTGAAAAATTCATCAAATTTCAAAGTTGATTTTCAAGTTCTGTTATTATTTCAGTTTTGTGAAACAACTGGCTAACAGTGATATAATGACAGAACTTGAATAAAACCTTCTCAGAACTTGAAAACCAGCTTTGAAATGTAATGAATTGTTCAAATTCTGTGAAATAACCATTCCTTAGGTTAGCAATATTATTAGGCGTTATTTAGCTAACCGGACAAGATTTTGAACGTTTAACCGTCATGTGTAAAAGAAATTGGTTAATTATTTATTGTACATAAAACAGCTAATGCGGAAAACTAATAATCTTGATACAATGGATAATTATTGGACAACCAGGCAGGCGCAACGACAGGAGGGAAGAAAAGGGTAATTGATGATCTGGTGTGAAGGATCAAAAGCCTCCTCCGCAAGAAGTGGATGAAACTGGTCCGTCAGAGCAACGAGGCGGTGTGGAGGTAAGTACAGGTAAATCATTTTTTTAGAGACTCTTCTTTGTGTAATAATTTTGTTTTGTAACCTAAACTAACGGTAACTGAAAAAAAATAAATATATATATACAGGGTGTATTGGCAAGTACCCGACAAACTTTAACCAGCTATTCCTTAGCACATTTGGAGTAAAAAATGTTATGGGCGCTTTGCTGTCCGGTAACATTTTTTTCCATTAAAAACAAAAAATTAATAAAAAAATCCACACTCCGTCACTGTCATTTGCATTGTTTCTCGTGTTCAACAGCTGTTATTAGCAAGTGTGTCAAAAAGTGTCCTCGCTCTTTCGTACACACTAAATAATAAGAGTTAAAAATGTGACGAATGGTGCCGTGCCATTTCGTTGTGATTGTAAAAGCGCGCCAACGTAGGTACGTACGTACATTATTCAACGAAACTTGAACAAAATATTGCCAGACGGGTTTTCAAACTTTGACAAAGGATAAAACATTGGTGACATGTGGTGAAAATATGAATAATAATTGTTTTATTAAAAAAATGTTACCAGACAGCAAAGTGCCCATAACATTTTTTACTCCAAATGTGCCAAGGAATAGCTGGTTAAAGTTTGTCGGGTACGTGCCGATACACCCTGTATAAAGAACATTGTCGAATTAAAGCTGAAGGAATAAACATCGCTACGCACGCAGTATATTTGGGCATCAGCGATGTTATAAATTAAGAAAAACTTATTTGATACTTTCGACACTATCGCTGTGCAAACACCTTCAAACGCCTTCTTTTTTTTTTTTTTAAAGAGAAAGATTAACATTCCCGGGTTACAAATAACCTGACAATATTTGAAAATCTCCTACTACCACCACAGTAAGCTGAAAGTGTTGCTTGTGTTGTGATGGAGGACTTAGCCAGCCGAGGAATTGAACACACTACGCCCGAGTGAGACCCAAGCGCGATGTCAACTCGGCCACCGACCGGTCTTCTCTTTAAAATGCTTTGCCTCTAACTAGCCGGTCTTGTGCAGGAGCAATTGGAGCAGTCGGCTCCGGGCGCCGACTTGCCAAAGAGCCAAGACACGGATAATAAAGTAACACCTAAGGATTCATAATAAATTAGCAATATTTTATATCAGTGTGTTTTCTCCGTGTATTATTGCGCTCCAAATGGTAGATGTACAGCTGAATCCATTTAAAAGAAACCTACGTCTCCCAGACCATTCAATGTGGTTGTCTTATTTCGGAGGCAGACTGGTTTATGGCTGTAATGCGATTTATTATGATATCTCATAACATACACAGGAGACAGTTTAAACGAGGCCGGTTGATTACAATGACCGCCAAATTACGAGATTATACCAATGTAATATGTGCAAATTACATTCGTGAAGATTACGAGCTAACGATTGTACTGTCTTTAAAACCCAGAGTGACGATAAGTTACTGTTATTTTTAATTTTTATTAGATTACAGCAGTTAAATAATATTATTATCATCACAGCGTTATCACCGCAAAGCGTACCTCCTATCACTGTGACATTAACTTAATTAGAATATCCGTGGATATACATATTGTAGCCTCGAATTATGGGAACGGAACGAAGCAACCGTAAGAGGATCGGCTCGCGTTTCGTTTCGCAAATGTATCCGTACCTTTATACAGTGTACAAGGCATAGACATTCAAATTAATAGACGAGACAATCGGGGAAAGGGGAATAAACCAACTTGTCGGATAGCATACAGGCAACTCGCACTGCAACATCACCATTCCGTCCTCGAAAATAATATCTGCTTACGAATTACTAGTCCTTTTATCAATGGTGCGCAAATTACGTATCCCAAAGAAGGTAAACAAAATTTCGGGAGAAAAAAAAAAAAAAATAAATAAATTAAAAAAAAAAAAAATAAATAAAAAAAAATTCGGGATTGTTTCCAAATTTTTGTTACACTATTTAGTTTGATACTTTTACAAGTGTGTTATAATTTACCCCACTCACTTAATTTGAGCGTCGCTACGCCAGGCAATTTTTCAGTTAAGAACGAATATTCAGATCCTGCAAAAAAGTCCCAAACGATTGCCTTACTTTAGCGAACTTTATTTTTCTGCACATGGTCTGGTTATTTAAATGTGCACTCTTCGGTGGTCAATGTATGACTGATGTCATAGTTTATTCAAAGCGTTCTCGAACTCTCCTGGTGTCAAAAAAATGGTCAAGTGGTTTTCCTCCAGCTCGTTTCGATTAGTAAATTTAAAACCCATATTTCATGCTAGGGCAAGTCTATTCATTTGGATGTCTATGGTGCCAAGGCAAGGAGTGATATAAAATCGATCAAAATAAATTTCTTGTACAAAGATAAGAATTACGTATTACATAAGAATCTCATAAATACACTTTACAACCATTTATCACTTTTTTTATGCTGACTAGATACTTTCACATTGAGTATTCATCGCGACGGGTGTCTTCGCAAAAAAAAAAACACGAGGGTAAATGACCCCAAAAATAAAATATTTTAATATGTATGCAGCTCTAGCCTAGCAAATATTTTGTAGAAAACAAACATCGATAAAGGACTTATTAATATTATTTTTTATTTAATATTCATTTATTGATTTATTATTATTTAATATTCGGTAACTATTCATCGTACCCGACCACGACGACAACAGGTCGCCAATCAACAAACAATAGTACACGTCGACTAAATTAAGCACATTTAGATGACGTGAATGATTGTTTCTTCGTTGGCTACACAGACATAGGAATTAATAGACGAGAAGATAAGGGCGAGGGGTAAAATCAACTGTTGAAGAACGAGGGGAGTAAGGCTGACTGTGATTCGTCAATAAATCAATCTGACAGTAAATAGGCATCTCGCATTATAATATCACCATTTACTTCTTAAAAGTAAAATCTGCGTTTGAATGAATAGACATTTTTATATGGGAGCGCAAATTACTCGCCACGTTATGAACTAATTTGCGAAGTCCAAATTCGGCAAAGTAAGGCAGCTTCTATTTCAGAGTCGTAGTTAGTTTCAGAGTATTTAGTTAAGACACTTTTACAAATGTCTCATAATTTACTTACCCCAGTAAACAACGATGAGCACACTTGAGAATCGCTACATTGTGATGTGATAGTATATGTTTCTAAAACTGATCCATATAATACGGTGTGAATAAGCTTAAAATAAAGTAAAATAATGCTTACTTATGGAATGTAATACGACAATTGGGTTTATTCTCTTTTTCACATCTATTTTTACAAGTTTTCATATCAAAAGTCAACATTTTGCCGTGTTATTTCGTAAAATGAACCGATGATGCCTCGACCATAGTTCGCACAAGAATGATGACGTCACGTTTTCAAATTTCACTTGAAGCCATATGCGAGCCCAGCCGGCTCAATGGAACCGGTATGGGGAGTGGGGATAATACGCTTTTAATCACTTAGGGCAGGTCTACTAATATTCATATGTCTATGGTTGGCTATCTGCAATATAGTGCTCGGGAACCGACATTGTCGACGAATGTCTTTTTTCGTTATTTTATCGTTGTGCTTGTCCTCGGGCAGGAGTCGGCAGACTTCCAAATGAGAAGAGCCAAGTTGTCAAGGAAACGGGATAACAAGCAATCCATGTATTCGGGTGGGTCCAAACGTTTGGGAGCAGTTGGGACTCTAGTGCGTATTTAAAAACCATCTCATAAATCTGGTTGAGAAGTGGTGAAATTGGAGATGACGTCTGGAGAACCGCATACTCCTATGCAAAGCCGAGCCGCGATCTGCCAACCCCTGTCTTAGGGGCCCTGGGGAGCATTTCTATCAAAGTTCCATTATCATGTAAAAAATACACACCTAAAGGATTAAACTCAAATTACCGGTTATATCGCAAAGGGGGAATATACCATCACTAGAGACCGGATTATATGCAACAAAAATAGCCCAAAATATGCATGCAAATATGCAATAAAAATAGCTAAAATATGCACGAAAATCCATAAAAAGGGTCAAAATATGCAACATGAAATAATACAGGAAGTCGTATTTTTACATATTTTTTTTTATTTTAGTAAGCTATTAGTTCTCAAGGATAACAATTATATTTTCGAAAATATCAATTATAAAATGTATTTAACAATAAAATTTAGAATTTACCTTTAAAAACGTATATGACTAAGTACTGTTCTAAATGTTCTGTAGACAAATTGTGTCTACGATCGCTAAATATATTTTTGTAAGCTGAAAAGGAACGTTCTACGTCTACTGATGTGGCTGGACAGAATTTAAATTTGGGTGCGATTTTTTAACTTATTGTTCCGGGCAAAATTTCACCTGCCCCGTTGATGAAGTTATCAATTTGGTACAAAGGTTCAAACCCTAGGTTATTATTCAGTATGTTTTCAAATTTTTCTTTGAGTTTACTCGGGAATAGCTGTGGCAACGAGGAATTCATAAGGCGAATTTCCTTCATAACCTGAATAGATGCATTCAATGCCAATCCATGAGTTTCAAGCGTTTTTATACTTGCAGGTATGTAGGCGAAATGAGTGGTAATCATAGCTAGTTTTTTTTTAATACTGGCGTCGTCAAACGATTCTTTGCACTGGAAAACTGCCAAAGCCTCTGCACTATCGAAGTCATTGATAACACCCTTGATGGCTTCAAAATGTTCATGGTAAAACATCGCAGCTTCGATCCATGTACCCCAACGTGTTATTACTGGCTCAGGAGGTAAAGGGATATTTGGCAGTTTTTCTTTGTAGGCCTTTATACGAGCAGAAGCCTTAAGAAACACTTTCTTTGCTGATGAAATCAGGTTATTTACATTCGCAAACGTGGATCTCACTTCTTCGGCGAGTCTGTGAATTCCGTGAGCAAAACACGTCACATGAATCAAATTGGGATAAAATACTTGGAGGGCTTTGCCTGCTTTGATCATATAGGGGACAGCATCTGAGAGCAACACATACACATTTTCATCCGCAGAAGATTCAGGAAATATTTTTTTTATACCCTCATTCACAAATCTGGCGATCGTAGAATGATTTGCCTTTTCAAGTTCTCTGCAGGCCGTCAGCAAGCGTAAATATGCAAGATCTCAAATTATTTGCTAAAATATGCAACTACCGCTGAAAAGGGTCTAAATATGCATTTGCATATGCAAATATGCAAATGCATATAATCCGGTCTCTAACCATCACTAACAGCTGATTGGTAATTCTTTTACCAAAATAACAATTTCTAAGTTATAAAGGTTTGACAAATATCAAGTCGATACTTATTTATTCAGTTCCAAGTATGGAACTTGAGAAGCGAACAATGTAAAAAATATTTAGTAGAGAACAATTATTGAGGTATATAGATTAGAGCTAACATTGGCGTTTGAAGTACGGGCCACAAACATCGGTTAATTGTCCGCTGTGAGATGCTACGGGTTTCAGGCAGTCTCCAGCGATAACTTCAAAATGCCGACATGCATGCTGAGATTATTGTACAAGTCGTACTATAAAACGAGAAGGAAAGCAATTGTATAACCTTTCATCGGTAAATATGGTTAGTTGCAGAGATGTGCTTTATTTCAAATAAATCCATTTCAAATGGAAATGCAAAATGGGTATTTTCCATTTTAAATGCTTTTCTAAAAACCATTTTGCATTTTAAATGCTTTTCTCAATGCATTTTCCATTTTAAATGCTTTTTTGCAACATTCTTCCTACTATCTCCACTCATCTTTTTTTCATAAGTCCCAAATATCAGTCGGTCCTCAACCTCGCTATGAGAGATAATTTACATTTGTCAAGTTGCTCCCTAGTAGGAGCCCTGGAAATTGAGTGATACCATTACAAAAAATACTGAACATGGGGCCACACACTGGGCTGAAAATCGCCTTTCATAGACATAGAGACTTGAATTTTGATTTATAGTGTCAATAAAATATTGTAAACTAGACAAAGCATACTCATATGTAAAGCATTTAAGCATTAAAATGAATCATCAACATAAAAAAGTTTTTTTTCAACTTGAGGATTTAAAAAAAAAAATCGCAAGATGCGCCACAATACGAAGTATTTCAAAAAAATACAAATAAATAGTAGTATATCTGTGTGTAAGGATAGAATGGCCAACCTTATGATTCCAGAGATAGACTCATTTTTAATGTCTGTGCCATACAATTTTTTCTTACAAAAATGATAACTCCTTCATTTGTACATGCAATTGCTTCATACGAAATTTTATATCATCAGCAGAATCCATTTCTAGCCAAAAAAATACCCTTGAAAATTCAAGTCTCTATGTCTATGAAAGGCGATTTTCAGCCCACTGTGGGCCATGACGCTGTAATACATAGTATTAAATGCTAGATAGCAGTTTCTATGTTTTTACGTTGGCAACATTAGTCCCGCGCAAATATTATGTGGTTTCATAATCTGTAGTCGTGGTGTTTTTGGATTTACCATCATGTAATATGTTTGTTCTACATTGATGTCCATTATTAAATGACAAAATTGTTTAAAAATTCTATAATTATTTTAATTGTTTGACCTGAGAAACCATTTTGCATTTTCAATGCATTTTGAAAATAGGTATTTTGCATTTGAAATGCTTTTCTAAAAACCATTTTGCATTTTCAAATGGAAAAGTTTTGACCTATTTCCATTTTGCATTTCAAATGGTTTTGGGTACCCATTTTGCACATCTCTGGTTAGTAGTCGTGGTTTTTTAATGTTACCCAAATGGAGTTACCTGTTATTCTGTTTACTCGAGTTCTTTCGCGGTCGGAAGGATTCGGGCGACATCGACACTGTCGATCGCCGCCAAATGCCCCTTCCTACTTCCCCGAACGGGACAATATTTTACACTGATTTTGCAAGGTATGTAGACTCTATTTATATAACTCAATGGAAATAATCGACATTTTCCTCGTGGAAAAATGGTATTTTATTTGCATATAGTTATTTTCCATCAATCATACCAAGTTAATCAAACGTTTACGAGTACAATCAATCTGCCATTGAAGCGGAAACCAGTATACCTACGACGGGATCGTAAATGTAGCAATTTAATGTTCATTTTAAATTGAATTTCAACAGTTGGGTGACATGACAAATCATGGCAACAACAACAAAATAAAATAGTTTACAAAAATGATGATAAAACCGCAAAAACTCTTAATCGGTGATCTCTGGTGTCACATGAAACGGGCAAAAAGTTACTGTGAGGATTTTCTAGACCAAAGCAACTTTTTACAGATTGCTACAGAATTTCCACCACAATCTAGATATTTGAAATTAAAACAGGTAAATACTGAATATTTGACTCACTCTTAATGCTACCATTTTCCACCCCCTCGACTTTCCAGGACAACAAAACATCCCACAAAGATTATTAATTAATTTATTGGACAATTTGTATAGCGCCGCTTTTGTGAGATATCACCTCAGGATCGCTTTACAGTTGATGCAGCTATTACAAAAAATATAAATATTACAAAAATAAAGTGAAGTTAAGTAAAATGAAGAACAGGAACAGGTGACACGAAGATAGAGACTCTGCTGTAAGAATCCTAGGTGGTGAAGAAACTGGACCAGATGCTGCAAAGAAAGGTTTACTCTCCGATGAGCCTTCGCCGCACAGAGTTTTGGCGGCCGCGCGGAAAGAGCCGATGAGTCACAAGGCGGGCCGAATTAAGCGTCGTTCCGTGCAAGCCCATCTTGCCACGCTTACTACGCAAGAGTCGGTTTTACCTCCCAGGCGCGCCAAAAGACGTTTCACATAAAAATACGCAATATATGGCTTGTAGCATATTGTGATTTCAAATCTCTGGCCATACAGCTATTTATTTTTAGATCAAAGGCATGCACTCCCAGTTGATACAATTGGAAATCAGGGGGTCTGTATTACCCGGGGTTGGTACCGGGCAACGGTGGGGGATGGTGTGGGGTAGGTTATGTCGCCCACCCTCAGGCGCCCTTGACCTGACCCCCCTGACCTGACCCCCCTGACCCTGCGCTGGTAACCCAACAAACCCGGGCCTTGCTGTCTTCTGCTATCCCGGGAGATCTAGCTCTATTCACTAAACTCAAACTCCACAGGTGACTTACAAAGGTATATTACATTATACGGGAACAGCACCCTTGAGGTGATTTTGCATAAAAACGGCGCTATACAAGTCATACAAATATTATTATTTGTGTAAATTATATAATTATAAATTTTCCTTTCGCATGATACTATACTTGAAGCACAGGTGACAAATGTAAAACAAACATTGGCAGTGTCCACTTTGTGAACGAGAGGTGAACATTATACAACATCACGTCTATTATATATACATGCAGTGTACAGAATGCGCCCTACAACACGCGGAGGATTTAACAGGATAGGAACACGTAAACACAACCTAGTTGTTTAAACCTCCGTCAATTTTAGAAGTTTTTTTAAAACTCCACTTTTGGTTAAAACTAGCCGAACGTTCTACCCACCGATCACCTCATTTACGTGGCTGAATTGCCCACAGAATTTAGGAAAAAAAAAAGAAAAAAGTTTTTTTAGTAATCGGCAATGTTTATCTGATAAGATGCGCGGAAAAGCAATACCAGTTTACCGACGTAAACTACGCCAAAAACAAACCACTTGAGGCTATTTATTGGAATCAACAAATATTTAATTTGACAGGGCTTCAAATAAATACCCACGCAATGTTTGCTATTGACGTTATAAGTCCATGGCACTGTGTGCAGTTATTCCAGGTATTTGAAAGACATTAAATAAAACGTACGCATCCTTGGAATCGTCAGTGCAAACTACCGACACACAATCAACATGGGTACGGTTTCATAAATTATTGCGGAAAATGGCAAAAAACGAAGATTACATAACCAAAACTCGTGGGTGCAAGACATTTGTAAGCCCTAAACCTATACAAAACAAAAATTAAAATCTTAAAAGGTTAGGTGTACGCGCTAATTATGAAAATCTATTGATATTTTAAATTTGCAAAACGGTCAACAAATTACTGTGATTTAATGGTAAATCGTGCAACAAGAGTTCTGTTGTATTTTTTAATTTATAAGTATTCAATTTGAGATATTAACCGCGCAAAAATTAGGTGGGCACATGTCCGATTGCCCTTGATGAATAGCCGCCTCTGAGACGTTATAAGAGCGGGAGCACACAGAGAACGGTCAGAGTTCTGCGTTCTAGTGACCGTTGACCGCTCAAGAGTTCCAAAGCACACAAGCGGCGTTCAAATTCTCGCGTTCTAGTTTCGTTTGGGTCTTTGCATATGCAACATGTCACTAGAAAGTTCATCATCCGATGAAGAATTATTGCTCTTGTGGAGCTTAGCAGCTTCTAAAAAGAAAAGGAAGTATTGGGGGCACCCAATCAACACAACGCGAGAAGAACAAGGCGAATTTACTAGTATTTTTCCGGATTTTCTTAAAGATGAACAACGATTCTATATTTATTTTCGAATGTCGATTGTATAACATCATACAACCCGATATCGAAAAACAAAATACTAACTGGAGGAACTTTGTTTCATCAAAAGAAAGGCTGGCTGTATTTTTAAGGTATGTATTTATTTATTAAGGATAAGAAAAGACATTAGAATATTTAGAAATAATAACAAAATATACGAAAGGTTTATTTTTTGTTAATCGAATTATGTAACGAATACGATATGTTTTCGTAATATTCTGTTAGGTTTTCAGTCGGCTGCGGTGTACTAGTTGTTTGAAATGTTGGAGTTGATTGTGGTGAAAGGACGTAAACCACCCTATTTTCTTGATTAGGTGCATTAGCAGGTTCCGGAAACTGTTGAGAAACAGGGCTAGGAACGGCCCACGAACTTGAACTCTGATCATAGGGACGTGGAACCGACTCCGAATTTTGTGTAGAACTTCAAGACATTTGATTGACTGATTGCGGTGCAACTCGAGAAGCACTTGCCTCACTCCCTTCTGCCACTTGTAGCTCGTACTGGGCAAATAGAGTAGCCATTTCTAGCTTTACCATACTTTGCATTCTAGGTGGGAATGTCTTAAAAGTTTGCGCATAACTTAAAAAAAAATGATCGACTCCATCCATTTTGGCTTTTTTTTCATATTTATTTTTTAAAAAATCTAGTATTTTATCACTATCACTGGGGTCTGCGCTCGTTTTTATTCGTTTTCTCGTAATTTGCTTGCTTGGTCCAGTTGCATATACAGAAACCTCAGAATATGTAGTATTTTGTGTTCCATTCATCGTAGAGTTCTCTGTGTCGGCTGTAACGGTGGTATGATCGTTGGCTGGAGAACGCTGACTATTACTTTGTGTTTGTCTTCTAAAATTAAAATCGTCTAAAAACATCAATTGCGAAGACCATGGCCAAGACTTATACTTTTTATAAGCCTGGCCTGTAGAAGATTCATTATTTTTCTTGTACTTGTTGTAGTTATCCCTCAGATTCTTCCACTTGGCTATCCATACTTTACCTAAAACAAAAAAAAATGTTTCAGGTACCTTGCTACAGGAGATACGTTTAAAACAATTGGCCATTCATACCGTATGGGATTTACAACTGTTGGTAAAATAGTGAAGGAAGTAAGTAAGTAAGTAATATGGAAAACATTACAACCACTATATATGGCAGAGCCAACTGAAAAAACTTGGAAGGAGGCAGAAGCTGGTTTCAATGAGAAGTGGAGATTTCCAAATTGTATTGGCAGTATCGATGAAAAACATGTTTTTATAAAATGCCCACCTAATACGGGAACATTACAGTTTTGCTATAAACAAAGGTTCTCTATTGTGTTGCTTGCAGTGGTGGATCCAGATTACAAATTTATTTTGATTGATGTTGGCAGCTATGGAAAAGATAGTGACAGTACGGTTTTTCAAAGGACGTCATTCTATCAAAAAACAATCAGCTGAACATTCCCGGGTCAAAGCCGTTACCAGGTCGAGAAAAGCCAGTGTCTCACGTTTTTATTGGAGATGGCGGTTTCAAATTAGAAACATTTTTGATGAGACCTTTCCCAACTAATGTAACCATACAGGATGGAAGACATATAATAAAAGACTGAGTAGTGCAAGACGCATAGTAGAGAGCACATTTGGCATTTTGGCTCAAAAATGGCGGGTATTTTTTAAGCCATTGGAAATCAATGTAGACACTGTCGTTGATGTTGTAAAAGCAGCGTGCTGTTTACACAATTACCTTAGAGTAAAGGGAGATTGTAACATCTATGGTGATGAGCCAGACACAAACAATGATCAACGCAGTACCGCCTTTCAACCTTTTCAGCGAACAAATATGAACAGAACCAACTGTACGGCGTATGAAATTCGGGACGAATATATCGCTTATTTTAATCAATAGGTAGCTATATATACCGATTGGTAAATAAATATTTGTTATATTATTTTAATTAATACACATAGGTACTGACATCCAAATGATTAATATAAAACTATGATTACAATGTGTTGTTTTACTTACTATCTCCAAATCCCATTTCTGTAGAAATTTCAAACCAAGCTTCGGCTTTTTTGTCGCGGTTTTTATAATTTACATCACTTAAATCGTATAATAAACTCCTTTCCCTAACCAATTCAATTAACTTTTCCGTGTTTGTAACCTCAGACATCGCGGCGTTCTGGCGTTCTCTGCCTCGGCGGGAAAAGAACTCTTAGAACGCGACGTTCCGTTTTGACCGCCGCGGTCTGACTGCCCGCTGTGTGCGTTGTTGTTATAGTATCAGTACATTCTAATGAACGCCGAACGCGGAACGCGGAACTCGGAACTCCTGACCGCTCTCTGTGTGCTCCCGCTCTAATAGTGCAGGCAAGATAGATAGTATATAATATCCTTGTGGCTCCTGCGTAGCCTGTTCGGTGTCACATCACTATTCTAAGTAGGTCACATCACTACTGTGGGTAGTGAAATTGTTATTGTCTGGTGATCTGTTGATGGAACATGTCGTCCTTGTCAATAAAGTCATTTATAACAGTCAAAAGTGCTCTCCATAATCATTCTCAAAATACCAAACAAAAAATTCAGATGTCTTAGCATAAGTAATATGCGTACTAAGTTTGCAGTTAATTTGGACAGTATTATACTAAAATCAAAGCAATCAATCACTGTGAAGTTTAATAATATTGTAAGTGAATTTTAAAAAATAATAACCAATACATTGAAAGAAAAGTAAAAGCCACTTTCAAAACGCGTCCATTTAATCAAAAAAGATATTTTTTTATTGCTTTTTGGTGCAATCTATGAGCAGTGCCAACTTGCTAAATAAAAAGTGATTATGCCACAATATTACGTAACTAACATAATGTTGGAGTTAAGAGATAAACGCCACGAGAATCGATCATTGTCGCCACCAATAGAATTATAGAAAGCCCTCGCCTTGAAGGAAATCGATGAGCATTCGATAATTCGCAATATTATGTTCGGTTGGGGAAGCCATTGCAGATTTGCAGCTAGTCAAGTCGATAATTGGATCATATTTGCATACCAAATCCAATATGCCATGTTTTCCACCGCGCGCAACCGTGAATCTATTTTTACTTATTTAATCTCGTCACAACCACGTTGTAAATTCACATATACGTTGTGAAATATCGGCTTATTTTTACGATGCGTAGGAATTGTTAACACTGCATTTTTAATATTTAATGTTCCCATGTTGTAAGTCATATTATCGTAAGATTAGAAAACTACGTACTGCGAGTGCATGAGTGAATAATGATCGCGTTGCAAAACGCGTGGTTCGGAAATCTCTGAACGTAAATTCTGGATTTCATGGAAGTACCAAAACATTTCAACAAGATGGTCGTAAAATGGGGAAGTTGGTGCGTCAGAAAAACACAGCGGAAAGTTTTTGGAAACAACAAAGGAAAGGTTTTTCGTACATGCTTGAATATTGAATATCTTTTACGCACGTAAGCGCGGGAAACTACGGAAATTTGGCAACAGAGATACATTATTTACAGAAAACGTCCTAACCCAAATAAACAGAAGAATGTCGACTAGTCTGCCATCTTTAGGCGGGAGACGAGCCCCCAGCTCTGAGAAACAAATTATTAAAGAATTTGCAAAATCTTTCTTAAATTTAACTAAAACATTATGCAGCAGCTTTATGGGATTCGGGCGTTTGGTTAAAAATAATACTGATAATAAGTTTTATTTTTATGGTCTGTTGACCGCTGCGCCATTTCAGTGAACATGATTATTATTAATGTTATTATTTACTAGCTGTACCCCGCCACGCGTGTTGCTTTTACGTCAAGCAGATGGCGCGGTTTTAAAAAAAAACATGTTTTTACATGTCACAGGTGACATCTATAAAATATAGGAATATTAAAAAAATACGTGTATTCCATAGACATATGAATATTAGTAGACCTGCCCTAAGTGATTAAAAGCGTATTATCCCCACTCCCCATACCGGTTCCATTGGAGCCGGCTGTGCTCGCGTATGGCCTCAAGTGAAATTTGAAAACGTGACGTCATCATTCTTGTGCGAACTATGGTCGAGGCATCATCGGTTCATTTTACGAAATAACACGGCAGAATGTTGACTTGTGCTATGAAAACTTGTAAAAATAGATGTGAAAAAGAGAATAAACCCAATTGTCGTATTACATTCCATATATAAGCATTATTTTACTTTATTTTAAGCATATTCACATCGTATAATATGAATCAGTTGTTACTATCACATCGAGAAACGTCTGGACGCGAAACACAAAGCTGGTTGGTTGCTGGCACAGACATAGGAATTAATAGACGAGAAGATAAGGGCGAGGGGTAAAATCAACTGTTGAAGAACGAGGGGAGTAAGGCTGACTGTGATTCGTCAATAAATCAATCTGACAGTAAATAGGCATCTCGCATTATAATATCACCATTTACTTCTTAAAAGTAAAATCTGCGTTTGAATGAATAGACATTTTTACATGGGAGCGCAAATTACTCGCCACGTTATGAACTAATTTGCGAAGTCCAAATTCGGCAAAGTAAGGCAGCTTCTATTTCAGAGTCGTAGTTAGTTTCAGAGTATTTAGTTAAGACACTTTTACAAATGTCTCATAATTTACTTACCCCATTAAACAACGATGAGCACACTTGAGAATCGCTACATTGTGATGTGATAGTATATGTTTCTAAAACTGATCCATATAATACGGTGTGAATAAGCTTAAAATAAAGTAAAATAATGCTTACTTATGGAATGTAATACGACAATTGGGTTTATTCTCTTTTTCACATCTATTTTTACAAGTTTTCATATCAAAAGTCAACATTTTGCCGTGTTATTTCGTAAAATGAACCGATGATGCCTCGACCATAGTTCGCACAAGAATGATGACGTCACGTTTTCAAATTTCACTTGAAGCCATATGCGAGCCCAGCCGGCTCAATGGAACCGGTATGGGGAGTGGGGATAATACGCTTTTAATCACTTAGGGCAGGTCTACTAATATTCATATGTCTATGGTTGCTGGGAAGTAAATTATGAACATTTATAAAAGTGTCTTAACTAAATACTTAAACGAAATATTCGACTCTGAAAATAGAACCGAATTTTTTTGCCGAATTTGGACTTCGCAAATTTGTTCATAACGTGGCGAGTAATTTGCGCTCCCATGTAAAAATGTCTATTCATTCAAAAGCAGATTTTACTTTTAAGAAGTAAATCGTGATATTATAATGCGAGATGCCTATTTACTGTCAGATTGATTTATTGACGAATCAAAGTCAGCCTTACTCCCTTCGTTCTTCAACAGTTGATTTTACCCCTCGCCATTATCTTCTCGTCTATTAATTCCTATGTCTGTGGTGTATTCGAATGCAAAGTTTTGTCAAAATTTCAAAGCAATCGGTGAAGAACTGACGGAGATTTAAGATTTTGAACAAACAAACATTTTTATTTTTATAGAAGATATAGATAGATATGGAGAATCGAACCCAAAAATAGCTGTTTTTTTACAAAATCCAGACAGGTATATATATACTAACATATCTATTCACAATAAGAAGAAAATTATACAGCGGTTTTCACAGTCCATAAAGATAATAATAAAATTATATATTTTTTTAAATATCAAAACAAAAGAATAAAATGATAAAGATAATAATGGCAAAATTAAAAGTAAATTATTATACACATAAAACACAGAAGCAACAGTTAGGACACAGTAAATAAATTCAGGTATCTCCTCCTCACTTAACGGCCTACCTTTTTTAACCGGTCGGACTTAAAACCAGCTCTCCATCGCAAAGCGAAAACTAAATGTTAAAAAAAGAAGATATACTGGTAGATTTATTTTAGGATTGGATTATCAACTGCTTCACACCCTCGGTCAAACATAGTTGTCGGGAAAAGGTTGATCCCTTAAATTGATCCTCCTGCTTGATTATGCCCCAGGTCACCTCCAGCATCTAGATTATCTACACCCAGAAGTTTAGTAAAGGTAGTGCATCTGCCTTAACCTCTGGAAAACTCTTTGTGCACCAGTGACAAGAATTTTTTCACACTGACAAACCGTTCGTGGACTGTTGGCATTGGAATTTCGCCCTAGCTGGAATCTTTTGATATGCGATTTAAACCTGTACACCATGAGAAAGTGCATATTTTTTTTAACAGAATCGCTGGCACTTGAAACACTTTAGAGTTAATTTTTGATTTCCCTCAAAAAGGGTCTGGTGTTTCAAAGGTTAAAACATGACTACTGACTACAGCCAATCAGTCAGGGGCTAGTCATTCGAATAACGAAACTCGGTCGTTAAGTGAGGAATACCTGTAAAGATATAAATATGGAGATGTGGACACTTTCAGGCATCCGGGATTAAGGGATACACTTTGAAGTTTTTTTATGTATTATTGCAAATAATTAAAGTTTAAAAAAATGAGTCTTGATCCTTTTCATGCATTGGAGCTGAATGGCATTTTGCCAAACATTTCAGAGTTATTTGAGGAACGAAACGTTTTAAACCAGACAATATTGAACTTAAAGACCGCGTAACAATTACTTCCTGCGCTAAGTTCCTCTTTTCTACAAAAACACAATAAATTGAAAATTTTATAATACAATTCATACTTGGGTGATATGAAAACTAGATAGAGAAAAGGTTAGTTCCATCAAAAGTCATCCAAAGGGACTCACCTTCATCTGCACTGAGGTCGGAGAACTTGATGCCACCGCTGCAAACAGAAATAACAAACATATTAATTTTATTTTAATTTCTGACCTCCGTTTTATTAAAATTGTATTAAATAAAATTAAAAACATAAAACAACTAAAAGATTTTGTTGAACAAAAAATTTTAAATTACCGCCGAGTCTTACTGACTCTGGCAACAAGTTAGAATTCATGGAAAAGGCTATTAATTTAAGTGAAATAATTAATTTTCTTTCTTGGTAAAGTATATAAAATAAATACAAATGAAATCTACAATGGGATAGAAATGAAAGTATAAATGTAAAAAAAATCCACGAGGGCCCGGTGGAACTAGCATCAAGCGTACCTGAGAAGGACGGTGGCAGTTTCAGGCACACGGAAAACCTGCAAAGAAACGCATTGTGGAGCCGTACTCTTGTCTGGAAAGCCTTCTAAGGCCTTCCATTTACATATCAAAATTCAAAACAGTGTGCCCTCAATGGGAGATTTAAATAATAAAATACTTTGTGGGAACTTTAAAGTCAAAATAATTCAACAGGCACTTTTATAGGGCACACATTTAAATATTTACATACTTCATAACAATTAAAATTCAAAAATATATTGTAAAAAATGCGTACCTTCCATCCCAAATTTTCAAAGAAAGTACATAATCGAGATTGTCCTGTTGTTTTTCCGCCGCAGGGTCCTGGAATGTTAGAGGAGAAATACTGTTGCCATGAAACATGTGAATTATTGGATGTCCCTTCGGAACTAATAAACAATCCCTCATTTTGATAATATGTAAGTCCTATTGATACAAAAAAAAATCTAGACGACACTCATTGGTATGGATTTCAAATAAATTTTGATATTATTGTTTATTACCTACATAAAAGACACGCTGAAAATAGAATCATGAAAACCTATTGACATAAGATAATAAAACAAAAGACAGAAATATCTGAACTGAAATCAAATATAAAAGTATTATATGCTGAAATACACAGATGTCAAAATTGTCAAATGACACAATTTTGGGTAAGGAATCACTTTATTGAGTCACTGAAAATGCCAAAATCCGGAAAACCATGTGCTTGGAAAACAAACTCACCTCCAGTCAGAACGATTTTGTGAACGCGCTTTTTAGCTCCTTTGGGATCCATTTCGAATATAAAAATAAATATTTTACAGAATGTAATATACTAAGAACAGCACTAAATCACTTTTAATTTATGCATAATAAAGATCAAATATCATAAACAAAACACAAAAATAGACATTATTCACTACTGGACACCGCACATGACGGTGCAACTCGAAAGCACATTTTCAAATGGTCGTTTTCTGTTTCTGCCTTCTGATCTTCTGAAATCGCAAAAATATTGGAAGGGAAGCTATATTTTTTTGTTGGTACGTGTCAGTAGAATACTGAAATATTTTCATCATTCGGCCTGCGCAGAGGCAGCTTTGGTGCTAACTTCACTTCACCCGCTTAAGTTGGTATTGTTGTTAGGGTTGCCATTATTATGAGCAATATTAACCCCATCAACAAAACAAATTTACCTTTTTTTATTTATAAAATATCTTTCTTCTCACACTTCTCATAATATGAAAACGAAAAATAATATCGTCTATCCGTGAGAAAGTGCGTTATGAGCATTTTGCTCACGCAAAAATATTTTTGATATTTTTCGACGTAAGAGATAAAATAGCATCTCAAGATACCTTCTTAATGCTACGTATACATCCGCGAGCCGAACTGCCGAACTGAACCTCAACTTATGGGAAAGAAACGAAGTAACCGCAAATGGTGCGAAACGCCGCGTGCAGTTGCTTCGTTCCTTTCCCGTAATTCGTGGTACGGTTCGCGTTTCGGTTCGCAAATGTATAAGTACTCTAACATTTCCCTAGAACACCCTAACACCTCCTCTACCCTGGTGCAACTCATGCTCCACCAGCCCCATAGTGCGGCCGCGACTGCGTTATGAAGAGCTGGTGAGGACCATACACCATCACGCGGCATTTCGCTCATCGCATGCCTATCCTCATATTGTGCTGTCAATTACTTTGCACTAAGCACGCGACTTTCATGTGTCATAAGTATTATGAGAGGTACGTTCGTCAAGTTCATTTTTTCATACTAAATAGATGTTCTTCAATTTATATCAATCAGTTTTGGTCAATATATAGTACAATTAGGTAAAAAATTATATTTTAAATACGGTTAGTATTTTGCTCTCTCGCGCCGTTCCGTGTATTTTTTTGACAAATTCGCTGCCAGGAGCTTTTGAACATTAAAAAATGAGGCTCATCCAGAAAGTAAGGTTACAAGGGCTCCTGGGGGGATCCTAACGGTCATTTTGTTTGGTCCCACGTGTTTGTCGGCCATTTGTTCAGTCACAGTAAATTCTTCCAATGGAGAGGTCATCGTGCGGTCCCGTCACCTCCCATCCGTGCAATATGCGCGCTGTAAACCGTTTTTTTTTTAATTTGCAGAACAATACCGCAGCGAATATTCATCTGAAGTTCGTGGAAGTTTATGATAATTTCTGACGAAATGACGTGAGGAAGCTACAAGCCAAAAATGTGTGTATTCTTGGAATACCTTATATTGTAGGTAATAAGCATTAAAATCGCTTGACAAACGAAGTCTAGAAAAGTTCGATTTCAAGCACAAAACTGGTTTTGATTTATTTTGTAAATAATTTTATAAGAAAGCAAAAAAGTTAATCAAGTGAAACTGTCACAGATAATCTTAGCTATAATACTGTATTTTTTTTAAAGTTGTTTCCTAAACGCGTTCATACATTTCTATTGGTATTCATAATGTAGGTACACCAATTCATTATAAAGATTAATAAAAATAGTGATTTAGCATTTAGCTTCGCCTTAACGACCCTCACGAAGAATTTCCTGAAATTTCTCGAAGTCCTTGGTGATATTGGTTCGGAAAACTTCGTTACAAGAAGTTGTGTGCAAGATGGGAGCCAAGAGTGCCGCGCGTGAATTTGTGGATTGTTTTGCTACAGGACGGATAAACTTTTCTATACTCTATTGTGAAGGGGGTGATACGTGGGTCACTTCACCCCAGAATCCAAAATACAATCACTTCAGCGGCGTCATTCATCTTCCCCAGGCACCAACGATGACCCATTCAGCCGGAAATGTCATAGCATCTATTTTTTGTGACTGTAAGGGGGTCCTTTTGGTGGATTTTATGCCTAGAGGGCACTACGCAGAGGTATCCTTTAATACCCTAAAAAAACTCAGAAGAGCCATTCAGAACTACAGAAGGGGAATGCTGACCCGGTGAGTCAGCCTCCTGCATGACGACGCCAGGCCCCAAACTGCGCGAGTTTCACAGGAGCTTCTAACATCGTTTGGTTGAAATATTGTCACCCATCCCCCTATTTACCCGACTTGGCACCTTCGAACTATCACCTTTTCACTAAACTGTAGGAGTTTTTGGGTGGAAAACGTTTTTCCAAAGATCAGGAGGTGGAGGAAGCTGCGAAGAAGTGGCTGAAAGAGCTGACGCCGGAGGTCTTATGACACTGGCATACAAAAGCTGGTGCCCCGACTACAGAAATGTCTCGATCTCGCCAGAGATTACGTTGAAATCTAGTTTAATATATTTGTGAAGTATCCTGTGAATTTCAATTAAGATTATACGAGAGATATTTCAATATTTTATGGTTTTCTGCATTTTCGAAGTCGCCTGTGGCCATAATAGCAACGCGAAAAAATATATTTAGCATGGAAAATATTAGATCAATGCATGTTCTCTCCTACTCAGATAAAATCGAATATTAAAAAATATACTTTTCTTAATAATTATAATAATATATTTATTGTTGAGGTTTATTATAACCTGTCGAGGCAATCATTTAAAGGTTAATTTAAATACATATAACCTACGATTATATTATAATAGAATAGCTCAATATTTTTGCTGAATCAATAGTTTCTAAGTTGGTCGAGTGCACCGATAACGGCCCTATTATTACTTTTTATCCAAATTATAATGTTCTTTTTGAGTAGGTATCACATTTTTTGTGTTCTCTGGAAGGGTATTGTACAATTTTGTTGCAACACCTAAAGTAGTATGCATTACAGGAATTTGGAGTAAATCCTTGTTATTGTTTCGAGTAGGTACAGCGAGTATTTAACCTATGAAAATATTACAGCATACATCAAAATTACCATAAAATAATGTAAAAAACAAATATGTTGAACTATTACTGGACAGTGGCGCGGATATATCACTGATTAACGCTATGGCTTTAGATGGCGAAACTGTATATAATGATAAAGAATTAATAAAAATTAGAGCGATTAATGCTGATAAAACGGTCCAAATGTTAGGATCTGTTAAATTGAACTATTTGTTCAACGGGCTTATTGGTAATGATTTCCTAAGAAAAGTAAATGCTAAAATCAATTACGGAAACAATAACCTCGTAAAGAAATCTTAGTTGAATTTAACTTTTTTTATTTAAAACATATGAAATAGGAGAGGGACTTATCTTTGCAGAAGTATGTCAAAAGTTAGTTTAAAGTCAAAAGCAATCACGTCTTTTTAAATACGACAGAAAAGCACTAAAAGTTAACAAACTTGGTATTAAAAGAATTCAATGAAAAAGATAGTAGAATGTTAGAAGCTGATTACGATGATATAATGATTGAAACAAAAATTAAAAACAAAAATAAAAACGTACATAAGTTAATAATTAACGGAAAATGTCGATAATACATTTGAACTTTTAAAATCATCATTACGGACTGAACATTTAAATAAAGAAGAAGAGGGATCACTATTTTCAATTTGTATAACGATATCTTTCATTTAGAGGGAGATATATTGAGTCAAAGCAATTAAACTAGACATGAAATAAATACTACAACACAGACTGCAATTCACGTTAAAACATATAGATATCGTGAGGTACATAAAAAGGAAGTAAATAATCAAATAAAAAAATGTTAAACCAAGGAATAGTTAATTATTCAAATTCAGCATGGTCTTCTCCTTTATGGGTAGTGCCCAAAAAGAAAGATGCAACATGAGTAGTGAAATACAGAATAGATTGATTACCGTAAATTAAATGAATTCACTGTAGGCGATGCTTATAACTTAACCAACATTACAGAGTTAATAGATCAATTAGGACATTCAAAGAATTTCACAACGTTAGATCTTGCATTGGGATTTCATCAAATTCCAATGAAATCGGAAGATTCACTAGAAACAGAATTTCCACCCCTCTAGGACATTACGAGTATTTAAGGATGCCATTTGGATTAAAAAACGCTCCTGGGACTTTTCAAAGATTAATGAATAATGTTTATCTGGTATTCAAGGACTAAATGTTTCTCATATCTAGATGATATAGTCATTTATGCCGATACAATAGAGACTCACGAGATTAGGTTAAAAGAAATATTTCAAAGATTAAGATCGCACAATTTAAAATTACCTACAGCTTGATAAATGCGAATTTATGCGTCATGAAGTCATGTATTTAGGTCATATTATATCAGAAAATGGAGTTAAATCAAACCCCGATAAAATTCAAATCATAAAAAATACCCTACTCCTAAAAATCCAAAATATATTATATCATTTTTAGGACTTGCTGGATAATACAGTTTTATTAAAAATTTTACCAAATATGCTCAACCTCTCGCTCAATTATCAAAGAAGATATTCCATTAATTTGGAAGGAAAACAATAAGAATCTTTTGATATACTTCGAAATCATTGAACTAATGAACCAATACATCGGTACCCCGATTTCAGTAACACGTTCAATGTTACTACAGACGCGAGTAATTTCGCTATCGGCGCAGTATCTCAAGGCGAGATTTCAAATGATTTACCAATATCCTTTGCTTCTGAACTCTAAATAAAGCCGAATAAAATTACTCAACAATAGAACGTGAACTTTTAGCTATAATTTATGCAGTAAAACATTTTAGACCTTACTTGTATGGTGTTAAGATCACAGATACAAAAGACCTCGCTTACTTCCTTGGCGTTTAAAATTGGAAGAATATCAGTACAATATTATATACAAACCGGGTAAACTTAATTCTAATGCCGATGCGTTATCCAGAATTGATTATTCTCAAATATTACACTTTCGAATGTACCCAGAACCAAATTCTTAGAAAGAATGTATAAAGTCTTATTATTTTTTTTATTTACTTATTAATTTTCGGGAAATCGACAGTTTACATTTTATCAGTTTGTACATAAGTATTATATGGCCAAAATGAAACCAATTATGGATTTCCTCCTTGTGATTTTACCTCTACTGAGACAGCATAATAAGGAATAAATAAATTAAATTTGTAAGAAAGGAATATGAATAAAAAAAATTATATAAAACGAAATATTTACAAAACAATACATTTATAGCCATGGAGAGAGGTTGTATATATAAATCCAATCATAATAGATATATAAACAATAGAGACATAAACATTTTCCACAAACCATCAGAGAAATATTCTTTTGTGGACCTCTTGTATTTGGTAAGTTCGGAACTGAAAATATCAACCTTGGATAATACGCTATTGTAATTATTGCATAGTCTGTTCAGGCAAGAATTCTGCTTAGAGTTCGTTTTGCATTGATCAACCCTGAACAGGACATAAGAGCGTGTCGAACGCGCAGGTACATTGAATGGAATCTTGTTTAGCAACTCTGGGCATTGAATATTATTGTTAACTACTTTATACAGGAATAGTGCATCCTTATGATGCCTCCGTACACTCAGTGAATCAATTTTAAAGTTTGAAGCTGCCTCTGTACGATTATTAAATCTTACAAATGCCTCGTAACAAAGATATTTTAGGAATTTGTTTTGAATTGCTTCGATTTTGTTTATGTGGATTTTGTAAAATGGAGACCAAAAAACTGATGCAAACTCCAAATGTCTTCGAACGTAAGAAAAGTAGAGTTGCTTAATGAAATCAATGCTATTAAAAAGTTTTGTGTTTCTTATGATGAATCCTAACATTTTAGCAGCTTTATTTGTGATTTGGTGTATATGAAGGTTATATTGTACCTAGTTTACTATCAAGGGTTATTCCGAGATCACGAATATCTGAGACTGTTGCAATGTTGTTGTTGTCTAAAGGATAATTATATTTTATTTTTATTTCTCGAAAAGACAAATGTGATGACATTTTGAAACACTTAGATATACCTAGTTGATTTTGTTGGCAATAGGTGGATATATTGTTTAAATCGTGTTGTAAATTGACACAATCGTTTATACTTTTTATTGGCTTGTATAGCTTAGCATCATCAGCAAATAATTCTATTTGAGAGTTATTTCACAACATTTATCAAATCATTAATATATAAAATAAAAACAATGGTCCGAGATGAGAACCCTGTTGGATCCCAGAGGAAATTTCATTAAAATCTGATTCGAAGTCCTTTATTGCTACTGACTGTGATCTGTTGAGTATACATATGTAACACAACGAAATAAATTACCACGTATACCTAATGACCAAAGTTTTAGTAATAATTATTGAGTAATTTTATCAAATGCTTTGGCAAAGTCTGGATATTTGATATCTACTTGAGTGCGGTTGTCCATGTGATCGACGATGAATTAAGTAAGAAGAACGAGAATACTTTCCACATGTCTGCCTTTTGTAAAACCATGTTGCTTTGTTGTTATGATTGAGTTGTGGACTTAGATATTAATTTACTGAATATTGTTAGTTTTAAAATCGGACGATAGTTTTTAATATTATTTTTTTCGCAATTTTTGTGGATTGGTGTTACATAGGCTCTTTTCCGTATTTCAGGTACCGTGCCTTCGTTCATTGATTTATTATATATAATGCAGAGAGGCTTTGCGAGTGTTTCGGCGCAATTAGCTATATACGAGTAGTATGATGGAATTTATGGATGATGGAATGTCATCACACCCCGCGCTTGTGTTTATGTCAAGAGCTTTTATTTCTTTTAAGACAATTTCTCGTGTGAATTTAACCATGGTGATATTTATGTTATTTGTATTTTCTGGTATTATAAAAATTAACAAACTAATCTCTGCACAAATATTGTTGAAACCGATGAAAGTTTTCTAACACGGAAGATAATTTATGTAACTTTACTTCCAATGATAAGGAAATCTCCGAAGGGTTGCCTACGGAGATAAGGAATATAATGAATAATTACAATGATATAAAGTAAAACGGATGTAAGTGATACATTATATTCAAATAACATATTTAACGTTTACCATCCTATAAAAATGGAACATTTTTGGGATAAACCAACATATTATGAAGTCATTTTTTATTGTTTTCTTAAATTAAGAAACGTATTAATATCACAAGAAAATAAATCGCTTTCAATTCCTTCACTATCTCGCAGTAATAATTATTTAAATTGGAATACAATAAAAACAATTGTGTATTAAGTCTTAACAAACTCCGGAATCATGATAACGATTTGTAATAGTAAAATAAGTAACTCAGATCCCAATGATATAAGTAAATTAATATAGGAAAATCGCGACTCTCCTGAATCAGGACATTCAGGGTTTCACTGAACGTGTAATAGAATTAAAGAAAGATATAATTGGAAATATACAGGGTGTATCGGCAAGTACCCGACAAACTTTAACCAGCTATTCCTCAGCACATTTGAAGTAAAAAATGTTATGGGCGCTTTGCTGTCCGGTACCATTTTTTTTCCATTAAAAACAAAAAATAAATAAAAAATCCACACTCCGTCACTGTCATTTGCATTGTATCTCGTGTTCAGCAGCTGTTATTAGCAAGTGTGTCAAAAAGTGTCCTCGCTCTTTCGTACACACTAAATAATAATAGTTAAAAATGAGACGAATGGTGCCGTGCATTTCGTTGTGATTGTAAAAGCGCGCCAATGTAGGTACGTACGTACATTATTCAACGAAACTCGAACAAAATATTGCCAGATGGGTTTTCAAACTTTGACAAAGGATAAAACATTGGTGACATGTGGTGAAAATATGAATAATAATTTTTTTATTAAAAAAAAATGTTACTGGACAGCAAAGTGCCGGTAACATTTTTTACTCCAAACGTGCTAAGGAATAGCTGGTTAAAGTTTGTCGGGTACGTGCCGATACATCCTGTATAAAAAATGGACATAATGGTCAAAAAAATAAAATTTCTCGCAATAAATTTATTCATCCAATGAAAATAACTACAACTTCTGAGAAACCTTTCGAGAAGATAGCTTTGGATATTGTAGGTGCGCTACCCTTATCCGGAAATGGAAATAAATATATTCTCAAATTACAAGATGATCTAACAAAATTTTCACATTTCCAGTTCCAAATCATGAGGCAATTACTATCGCAAAAGAGTTAGTCAATAACTTTATATGTAAATTCGGAATACAGAATCAATTACTTACAGATCAAGGAAAGGATTTCACGACAAAAATTTTAAAGGAAGTCGCGAAACTATTTAAAATTAAACAAATCCAAACAATAGCATATCGCCCTCAGTCCAACGGTGCTTTAGAAAAGTCGCATGCGACCTTAGCAGATTACTTAAAACATTATATTTCAGAAAAACAAACAGATTGGGACGAATGGATAAATTTTGCAATGCTTTCGTATAATAGAACGCCTTATACCAGTAGGTACTACGAGTACAATTATTGGTTTAAAACCAGAACTTCACTTAAATCACTATTTTCGATTAATCTTTATAACGAATTGGTTTACATTATGAATACAAAAAATATGATTTAGAAAAATTGACCGTTTTCCTATCGTTTTCCTTGATTAGAATACGAATAAAAAAATTAATTACTGAAAAAAAATATATAAATGTACACTACAATTTTTTTTTTCAATAGAAATGTATGAACGCATAAAAGAAACAACTTTAAAAAAATACAATATTATAGCTAAGATTATCTGTGACAGTTTCACTTGATTAACTTTTTCGCTTTCTTATAACATTGTTTGCAAAATAAATAAAAACCACTTTTGTGCTTGAAATTGAGCGTTTTTAGACTCCGTTTGTCAGGCGATTTTAGTGCCTATTACCTATATTCGTGAAGATATAAGGCAATATACACATTTTTGGCTTGTAGCTTCCTAGCACAAAAACCCGAATAAAAATATACTTATGATAGTTATGTTAACAATTTAAAGTTGAAACTGAACAAATCACAGGAAAGCAACCATTTTCATGTTCAAAAGATAAGATGAAAGGAAAACTTCGATAAAAATTTTTCTAGTAATGAATTTTTTAACGTAAACAATTTAGTCCATTTAAGAAACGAAACTACGAAAAGCAATCAGTCCAAATTATCACCTAACTATAAAGGTCCATATAGGATTGTTCAAATTAATTCAAAAGTAAATTGCACAATACAGATAAATAAAAAATATGTAAAAGTACATTTCAATAATTTAAAAAGGCTATTATTTCAGATTGACGGCATGGTTGCCATATAGCATTTTATTCCACTGAACACAAATATCTTTGTCCGCAGGAATATATTATGAACACATTAGTTTTATATAGAGTTATTGGAATATGTGGCGAGAGATTAATCTAGATTGTCTTGACAAAAATAAACAACTCGACCTACCTTTCTACTTGCGAGTTTCTACCGAGAACTGATTGTAAACAACGCGACCTACCTACGACAATACGTTGCGAGTTGGTCTGGCACATTACGCCAACTCACTAGAAGGTTCTAGCCTATCGCCTATGCGTAATAGCAGCGCCAACGAAAGTTCCAGTAGGACCCAGACTGAGCGAGTGTCTCCGTTTTACTTGCGATCTCGCCTACCTACTGTCGCCGTCGGCCGTACTGTATAAATAAGCCCGACGCAGCGAGCAGTCAGTCAGTCATCAATCAGCCGTCAACAATTTGTCAAGTCAAGTCTCGCGAGTGATAACCCGCGCACCGCACCTATATCCGCGCGTTAGGACAATATTTCTGGCTCTGCCCATGGACTCCATCGGGACATCATCATAGCGCCTTGGCCCCGGCCGCCGTCCCTGGCCAGCGCTACAACGGATCATAGCGCCCTGGTTCCAGCGCTTCATCCGTGCATCCAGACCAACGCAGCATCCTCCCTGGTCTACGCACCTCCCGCTCAACCGCCTACAAGGTCCACCGCACCTTCGGCTTTCCCGTCAGTACTGGAGTATCTGAAGACCCACGTTCTTCGCCAGTGCCTGACCGTCAACGAGTTCGGTCACCAGCAGCGGCGTCGACTCACTGACCCGCGCTTGACCAGCACATCACCGCCTGCATCCGGAGAATTCAAAATCAGTCCTACGTCATCTCTCATCACGGCTACCTGACTCAATAAAACTCTGTGACCTTCACGACCTCTTTCATTTGGTATCTCCTCACCAGATCCCCAAACATATATTGATTTAGACATATATTTTGATAAAAAGTTAATATCAAAATGATAATTCATCACATCTTTAAAAAGTTATATAAAGTCATGGAAAGTGATGAAACAAAAAATTTATTAACTGGTTTATGTAGGTTAGGTTTAATTTTTTTTTCCATCGTTTCTAATGACTTTATATCACTTTTTAAAGGTGTGTTGAATTGTCACTGTGTTGAGTTATCATGGAACCGATAAAACATATAGCGGTACACAAAAATTATGTAATGACGATAATATTGTGCATAAAAGGTTTTCTACTTGTGAACCACATTTAAATATTTTCCATCAACTGATAAAATGAGAGTGGTTTATTTATGTCGAAAATCTTTCGCCACAGATCTTTCCTGTTTGGCCAGAATACATATTCTCTGGAAGGAATCATTTCAAACTACGGAATTTTTTCGTGTAATTTGAAAGAAGGGGGTCAAAAAGATTTTTCTCTAACGGTCGTGGCCAGTTCACGGACGGTAGTATCCTTGTCCCTTTTGCATGTTGCCTTATATGCAGCGCAAGTTTTAAAGGAGGGTACCAACTCGGTAGCCTTTTATTTTTTAAAGTTAAAATTTATTTAATTTTATGCCCAGCAGGGCTATCACATATTTACATTTGTCAGGGAATACAGTAATCACTTGGTTTTACGAATAAATTTTAAATTACTTTTATGTTTTTTTACACATGCGATTTAATTTTTTTTTATATAATCATTGAAATCAATTGCTGTTTATTAAGTTCTGCTAGATCTTTTTAATTATATACCTAACGGTAACGTCTTGGTTTGGAGACGACTTTGGTAGGCGAAACAGCCATTATTAGTAAACAATAATAAATGTAACTTGAAAAATATTAATTAGATTTTATTCAAGTGGGAGATACTCTCAGTATCGCCCTGGTTTAAGACCACCATTCAGAAGTGAAAAGTTGCTTGAAATGGCTTTAGTCGTGTTTGGTGACCAGATCTGAATACCTTGGTACTCGCTCACCTTACTCTTCCCCATCTTCTTTCCCCTCCACTATCTTCAGCCTCACAAAATACACCAATTGGAGATGCCATAGTCTCACTGGCTACAAACAGTTGGGAGAAGTTGGAACTATTGTGCGGTATTCATATCTAAAAAAAATCCTTTTGAATATTTTTATTTAGTTTATTTACCTATTAATGATTTAAAGAGTGTATGAACGAAGAAACAAGTGTAAGGAGAAGGTATGACGTCAATGTGAATGTGAGAAGAAGTCGGGGACGCCCGAGGAAGACATGGCACGATCAAGTGAACCAGCACCCTAGAGGTGATCCACTGAAACGGCTCTATGTAAATCATCCAAATATTATTATTATTAAATAATTCGCGTTGTCCTAATATATTGAATTAGTTCTTATTAAATATTATTTTTATTTTAAATAATCGAGTGTCATTGGTTAATTATTATGATTTATAATTAAATGATTCCTAATCAAATAACAGGCTTTTAATAGCAAAGATACGAGTATACATAATTAACTTTTTAAAATATAAATATACAAATATATGTAAATGTATTTTGATTTTTGAATTTAACGAATTTTGGTTTTGATAACTGAATTTTGAAATTTTTAATTACGGGGTTTGAGCCCGCAACCTCTGGAATCGTACTAGAGAACCTTACCCCTCGACCAAGGAGGTCATCAACACACCATCACACAATAAATAAATAAATACCCTCTCATTCCATGAAGGCATATTCTTATAATATTTTTGTAAAATGATGGTTACCATATCGAAATTTGGATGGATCTAAATATTTATTTAGTTATTACACCTAAAAAGTCTTTTACATAAAGGTGATAAAATAAATCATAAGTATGGAGTGGAAATTGGAGAATATCTATATTTAATTGGAAATAATCTGATATATATTATAAAAAGAAACCCGTGTTTCTCTACCCGCCTAATTTACTTCACAACCAGCCAGTGCCACCCACCAGTGGTTATGGTGGTAGATAGCCCTTGGTGTCACATCGAAAGTAAGAGATTTTGGTGGGGGTGGCTGAGCGTGGGTGGGAGTGGGTGACGAAAATGTGCTTTGTTATTGGAAGGCTGCGAATGCTTCGGATTATTTCAGAATGGGTTTGCCGACTGTCGTCTGTGGTCTATGTTATCCCTTTTGATGGGAGGGGTGAATTTGTTCCTTTTGTCTGGTTTGGTAAATTCGTCATCGGAGGTGGATTTATCCCTTTTGATGGGAGGGGTGAATTTGTTCCTTCTGTCTGGTTTGGTAAATTCGTCATCGGAGGTGGATTTATCTCTTTTGATGGGAGGGGTGAATTTGTTCCTTTTGTCTGGTTTGGTAAATTCGTCATCGGAGGTGGATTTATCCCTTTTGATGGGAGGGGTGAATTTGTTCCTTTTATCTGGTTTGGTAAATTCGTCATCGGAGGTGGATTTATCCCTTTTGATGGGAGGGGTGAATTTGTTCCTTTTGTCTGGTTTGGTAAATTCGTCATCGGAGGTGGATTTATCCCTTTTGATGGGAGGGGTGAATTTGTTCCTTTTGTCTGGTTTGGTAAATTCGTCATCGGAGGTGGGTTTATCCCTTTTGATGGGAGGGGTGAATTTGTTCCTTTTGCCTGGTTTGGTAAATTTGTCATCGCGGGTGGATTTTTCTCTACTGATGGACCAGGTAAATTTGTTTGCTTCTCAGGGCTAGGTGAACTTTTCACTTCCGTTTTTGCCTCCTTTGCAGAGTATACTTGCTTTGTCGCCTTTACTCGGTCCACAAAATCTTTTCTCTCTTCCTCTGGCTCGCTATGGTCCTCAAATTGTCTTAGTGTTTCTTGCGTTCTCCATGATACAATCAATCCGAAGATGAAGCATAGTGTTGCCAATCCAAAAGCATAACTCATGTATATTACATGAGCGCGGAACTCCCGGGTATAGAATTGAGATTCATGTTTTACAATGAGGTCTGTCTGCTGTGTCTTTTTCCCCTCGACAGTACAGGTATACAATGCTTGCTCTCGTACAGACACATCAGAGAGGTGTAAAGTGAAAAATAAATCTATTTCAATATGTGTTGCATGTTTCTTAACTTTATGATGATCTTTATACCAAGTCACATTAGAATTCAAGGAAGCACCCAAACATCCTATTTCTATACTGTCGTGCTCATGTATTGTTAATTTGTTCTTGAATATATTAAGATCGCACTTCTCAAGTAAACGAAATCCTGGAATATTGTAAATTTTTTTAGATATATCTGGAAAATGCTTCTTCAAAAGTAAAGATTGACAAGATAAACGAAGTTTGTGAGGTTTAAAAAACGATTGAGTTGACTTATATGGATCTTTTTTGTGCATTTTTTTATATTCTTTCTTCAATTTGATTTTACAATGACCGAGTCTTGTTCTTGCGCTGCCCTCGTCGACATCATGAAGACATGCATTTTGCCAGTTCTCCCATTTGGAGTAAACTTCAAAATGATCTCCTTCTTCTGTAAATAGTCCGTTTAAAGTCACAATGTCTTCATTATATATTTCCCAAACGCCTGAATCTCCCGTTTTATATGTTTGCAAAGCATCAACAATGTCCACCAAATACTTGATTCCTGTATGGTAAATATCTTCTTCATCATTGTTGCAATAATAAAATCCACCATTGTTGACGTTTATGTTTGATATAACCAGTTCATGTCTTGAATTAACTCCCACATTACTAATATTCTGATTCACCTTGATCTGTACAACAGCATTATCGAAATTTGTTTTCATAAACCAAAATTTTTTTGGAGAAGTGAAATTATTTTCACAAGGAACACATTGCAAGATAAGACTATCCGTAGGTGAGGCTGAAACCATACCGGGAATAAAAATATGTTTTGAATAAATCAGTTTTTCTTCTTCGTAGCAATGGGTTTCACACTGAATCGAAGGCAAAAATAAAAGAGCAAGTAAATACTTAGCCATTTCACAATAATGTAAAATAACAGCTCACAAAACATTGACAAAAGAATTCAAAAATAAAAGAATGACTTATTTTTAATGATATTTTGTTTGTTGAAATGTCAGTTCCATAAATAAACCACTCACTTCACTTGGAAGATAACAATAACAATAATATTGTGAACTTTTATATGTGCATGTTATTGGAAAATGAATGAGTGGAAAACCATAATATTACAATCGCTGTAGTTGCCAGCTTGCTTGATGCTGTTTAACTGTAAAATGCTGAACCTACCCAAATAAAATATGGGAAAATAAATGTGAGGCACTTCAAAAATGAGATAGGTTAGTAAAATATGTATACAATTTATTGATATCCTTCAATGCCGGATAAGTTGAAATAATCATTTCTCTGAATATAACTAGCTATTTTGGTCAAACTACTTATGGTACATTAAATACTATTTTTATAAATATATAAACACATTATGTGTCTGGTAAGACCCTATAATTTACAAAAATATCATTTTGCAAAAAACAAATAAGAAATTGGAATTAGCTGGCGGATGGCAAAAATTTAGGGTAATTATTTACCTACGACTACCGTTTGAGAAAATTTTCCGTACGACACACCATTTTGACACACCGAGTTCTCGCATACTTCGCGTTTGTTTGTGTAGTGGCAGTGTAGGAAACATGAAAGGCATAATCGGCATAATAGACAATTTTTCGAGATCGCTAGACACGCACCCGTTAATTGTTAGGCGATCAACTTTGATACCAAACATCAGATGAATTTAGTTTCTTAATATTTAAAGGTTTTCTACGATTTTTTAAAAATAAAACGTTTTCATTTTAGGTAAGGTTGGGTTATTATAGGTTATTACAGATTAGATTAGGTGATGTTGGATTATTATGTTAGATTGGGATAGGGTTGGATTATTATATGTTAGATTAGGATAGATTAGGTTAGGTTAGGTTGGATTATTATAGGTTAGATTAGGATAGGTTAGGTTAGGTTAGGTTGGATTATTATATGTTAGATTAGGATAGGTTAGGTTAGGTTGGATTATTATATGTTAGGTTGGATTATTATATGTTAGGTTGGATTAATATATATGTTAGATTAGGATAGGTTAGGTTAGGTTAGGTTGGGTTATTATAGGATAGTTTAGGTTGGATTATTATAGGATAGGTTAGGTTAGGTTAGGTTGGATTAGGTAGAATTAAATCACAAACCAGTCTATACAAACCTAGCGTAGCCCACAAACTACTTGAAAACTGGGATATAACTCTAAAGGGGATGCGAGCAGACGGTATTAAAGGGGCAATTTTTTGTTACAGAAAATAACATGGAAAATAGGTATTAGAATTAAATCACAAACCAGTCTATACAAACCTAGCGTAGCCCACAAACTACTTCAAAACTGGGATATAACTCTAAAGGGGACGCGATCAGGCGTTATTAAAGGGGCAATTTTTTGTTACAGAAAATAGGTATTAGAATTAAATCACAAACCAGTCTATACAAACCTAGCGTAGCCCACAAACTACTTGAAAACTGGGATATAACTCTAAAGGGGAGGCGAGCAGGCGTTATTAAAGGTTCCCCAACATTTAAAGTAACTTTTAGTAATAATTTAATAATATAACTAAATTCAAGTATTAATTCAAAGTAAACATTCCATATTTACCGTGAAGCGGAATTCGTAACCTTTACCAAAAAACCTTCCCTTAATACGTTAATTTTAATAAATAACGGGTTTTTTATTTGCAATATTTTTTATGTATAAATAAATTAACACATCATTTAAAAAAAATGTTTTTCATTGTCTATGATATAAAAAACCGTTTTGCCATATAAATTTTAAAAACTATCCGATTGTGTTTTTTAATTGTTATGTTGGCAGTGCCCTACACTACGTAATAACAAACGCGAAGTATGCGAGAACTCGGTGTGTCAAAATGGTGTGTCGTATGGAAAATTTTCTCGTAAATTATTATTTACGTAAATAATATTAAATATCAATATTTTTCAAAATCATAAATGCAAAAAGTTGTTGTTTATTGTCATTAAGATGAATCAAATGATTGTTTATTTTTAAATGCGTGTAAAAAACGGTAGTCGTAGGTAAATATTTACCAAATTTAGCTTTGACACACCAAGAGTTATAGAGGTCATATTTGAATGTACTGTTGAACCTCTCATACGAGTTTAATTAGTTCCTGAATCTAACTTGTTAACGTTTATTCAAATAAAATTACATACTTTGCGATTTGGATTTGCAAAAAACAATAAAAAATATCGAAATAACTAGTTTATTATTTATGAATTTATGACAAATAATTCATTCTTTTTTACTAGAAAGCTGTCATTGTTACATTATCATTGAATAAATTTGTAGAACGCATAGCCACCTCCTTATTAGGGTGATGCTTCTCAATGTACGATGCAACAGTTTCCCGTGCTTTCAGCATTTCCCTGTTGCTCTGCTACTTCCTGCTCCTCCACTAAAAAACTCTCCTCCTTAACTCCTTGCTGTGAAACATAATGCAACTCCATAAGCTTTTCGGTGGTCAGCTCTTGATTGTGCTCTTCCACAAGCTCATCAACATCCTTGTTATCTATCTTTAGTCCCATGGTATTTGCCAAAGGCACAATCCCGTTGGCTATAGACTCCACGGGTACTGTTTCAAACCCCTCAAAATCACAAACCCCCCAAAAATTATGGAACTAGTTTAGGACGCCCGCCTGCAGTCCCCTCTTACCCCTAAAATGCTCAAAGATACTGGGTGCATAGCAATGTTTATCAATTTTATTAAATTCACCTCTCAATTCAATTTGACAATGTTATTTTTATGTTTTTTGTTTCATTCTTTAGTTTCCTAACACAAACAAAATTATCATTAAGGGTATACTTAGAATTTATAATCCATATGTACAGGCGCAAACAAACATTTCGTCTCAACATTTTAAAGCATAACCTGCAAAAAGTATTTTATCCTAAAATAATTAAATTATTGCCATCTATGAACATTTAATTTTCAGTTTAACTTTAAATAAAATTATTTTTTATCTAACCAGTACACCACTACACAAGCAAGGGTCTCTTTTAAATGATTTACCTGTACGTGGCTGGGTATTACAGAGCCCTGATTAGCAAACAAAAATTATTTACAAAACGCTGCATTTGCAGGTCACATTTTAGTATAAAATATTGTACATTTTATTTAAACCCTCGAACTGGTCCTTCTGACTAAAATTTACTTAATTTTCTAGCACTTGTTCAACCCATTGTAGTGCACCACAGTTTACATATCGATGAGTGCTCTTTAAGTGTTGATGGTTTTGTTTTTATATCACAGTTTTTACGCTTCTTATAAATACACTTCATACTGCAGTCTCATCATGCAACTCCCTTGGAAGAAATATTGAGAGTTAAATTATTAATATTAGGGGAAGCAGATGACTGTAAACTAATCTCAATTGTTTGAAGATCATTGATAGATTTCTTTATGTGGAGACTCGTGTAGGGAATGTGCTTCCAGTATTTCCCAAGGGTCGCCTTCGTTTCCACGGAATGTGATGAAACTGATACTCCTAGAACAACAAGTCAAAAAATTATTCTCCCTTTCCTTCTCTTTCTTATCTTCCTTTAAGCGTAGGGAGTGTGGCGAACCCATCACTCTGGGAGTAGAAACACGACCTGTAGCCTATAGACCTATAGCCATCTCAAGCTAAGATGTGAGCTACCGTGCTCAGGCTGAATGACCTGGGGAACAGTGTCACGAAGGGGCCTCCGAGAGATAGGGTCGCATCTCGTAGTATTTAGACCTTACCCCAGCACTCGGGGCTCTGCTGGAGTGGACCTTCTATTTCCCTAGATACTCGTGGGAAGAAAATTGGACTATTCGAAAACTCATTCTTCTCTCGTGGGGCCTTCAGGGAACCAAGGAAGAGTGGACTCTTTCGTCGCGGGGCATACAAGGAATCAAGGAAGAGTGGAGGAGAGACGAAGCCCTCTTCCGTCGGGGGGAAATTTAGTGAACCAAGGAGGAGTGGAGAGGAGAGACGAATCCCTCTTCCATCGCGGGGCCTTCAGGAAACCAAGGAAGAGTGGAGAGGAGAGCTCAGGCCACCTCCATGAACTCCCCTTATGGGGCCTTCAGGAAACCAAGGGGGAGTGGAGAGGAGAGATGAGGCTCTCTTCCCTTGTGGGGCCTTCAGGGAACCAAGGGGGATTGGAGAAGAGAGATGAGACCTGGGAAGACAAATTGTGAAACCAGAAGACATAGCTACATATCCAATGACAACCCTGGTGAACTTTATAAAAGGGACCGGGTTACTGTTAAAGCAATGAGGTAAAATGGGAGATAGCACAATAGGCCTATGGCCTAAGTGCTCACGGGAACTATATGTAAACCGTCTCCGCTCTATAAATAAAATAAAATATCTTCCTTCCCACCGAGGGTCAGACACCCTCATGGCTATTTATAAATAAGATGAAGCTGAACAATAAAGCGGTAAAACAACTTTTCATTGTTCCAATTTTGAAGAATATTATTATACTAGCGCAAGCCGTGAAAAATCACATTTAAAAATATATATTAAATAAAATTGAATTCAAGTATATGAGAATTGAACCCTAATCAAGAACGGTGGCAAAAATTCATTATATTGTTTAAGTGATTTTACTGGTTATCCTGCGAGAGTGGAAGATAATCCCATTATGTATCACCAACATGAGAGATTACTTGAAATGGGTTTCATTATAGTACATAGATGGAACTTTTGTGTGGAATCAATGTACTCCTTGATTTAGTTATATTTAATGGCCAGGTATTTCCTGACCACCATCTTCCCATCTCAACTTTCTTCAGCTTCACGAAATTCCCCAAATTGGGAATTGCATATTCCCACTTGCTTCGAGTAGATGAAACTTTTGTGTCCACTCAATGTACTCCTTGATTTAAAAATGTTTGTGTAATCTCTCCACATACTTTATTCCTATTTAATATTTTTTGTTATTATTACTCATACCTACACCATTAGTAAGGATTAAGAACTATTTTCATTCCAGATGAAATTACCGAGACATTGATTGGTCATACGTAATAAGTATCTTATTTATTATTTTGTACCTTATCACTCTTAGTAAAATGTCAAAATAAAAATAAACCTTCGACAACAGAGAGCTTTTAGAGTGAAATTATGTACGTATTTTGTGGTGCTAGTTACATACATCAACATATTAATTGGATGTTTCGAGAACGGTATCCAGAACTCATAGTAAAAGTTGGAAACTGGTGGATGTACATAAAAATTGCAGTCGATTTTGTGGTATACTTCTTTTTATTTGAGTTATCGTTTTGAGTAAATTGAGTATGAAGTTGAAATTTATTAGGTCTGATTTGAAAAAAAATTGTTGATAGGGAGTCAACTGTTTAATGTCTTTTAAAATGCATCAAAGAGTAGGCCCACCTCCAAAAGTTTTTTTAATCTTTTAGTTGCCGAAATCATCAAAGAACGTTTAAAAAAAAAATCGAAAGCGAAATTTTTTTTTTTTTGTTTTCTCTATGATGTCAGTATATTTAAAAAACCACCTTCAAAGCACTTTATTATGTAAAACCTGAGGATACCTGAGGTGGCTTTGACTATGTTTATAACAATAAAAATGCATAATTTGACAAAAATTAGTTACCGTCAATTTCATTTGAAGTCACTTCAACCCAACGCGTCAGGAGATTGATAACAATGAACGGAATGTTAAATTCATAACCAATCAGTCGGACGATGTTCACAAAGTGATTGAGCAGACCCAAACCTGGAAATATATAATAGTAAGCATTAACATTAAAAAATAAATTAAAAGACACAACCAATAATAACTTCTGACTATGAATAACCTGACAATGTTTGAAATCTCCCTACACCCGTAATAAAAAAACTTAAATTTGTTGCTTGTGCAAATATAGAGGGTACAAATAACCTGATAATTATAGAATGCCCTGTACTCCCATCCTTAAATGCTAAAATTTTACTTGTGTAATAATTAACCGCTTTCGGGCAAACTATTTTTAACTTATCAGTAATCACAAAAAATAATTAAACTTCGAAGGCTGGCATTTTATTTTATTTATCTCTTATAATATTAATTAATTAAATTAAATTAAATTTAACTCAAATGTAACTATGTTCAATGAACTCGGATATTTTATGAATTAAAGTGTCATTTTCAAAATTGGAACTAATTGTGTCAAGAATTCAGACCATCCTGTGTGATTTGCACAGGTATGCTAGTGTTGTATCTTCCAGTGATGTAATCTATCTAGGTACTATTGTCTTTTTTTCTACGTAATACTGAAACTGATGGGAGGGCCTTGATCCCCCCCCTCACTCTTATATATGCCCCCCAAATGGTACAAACTTTGGGTTCCCAAGACATAATTCATTCCAGTTAATATGGAATGATTACAAAGATCATCTTCAGGAATGATAAAAACTTAATTTTCCTTAAGGCAGTGTTGCCACACACATAAAAACATAAATAAGTACATAATTTTTACATCTGCAGGCCTACTCTGTATCTTTCAAACTTTCCTGCCCCTGGTTTAGCTACGTCACAAACGTGTATTAACCCTTCCCTTACGGTGTTCAAAAATTCCTCATCCTCCGGTGCTATACACTCGGTAAATATTAATATATTGTAATTACTTAATGCAATATATAAATGTATTGCGGAAGAATACCTAAAATTTGAACTCTGTGCTTAGTATATTTAGAGAGATATTTTATTAATTAGAGACGATGTTCACTCAGTTGACAGCACCGGCAAGGAAAGGTTAAACCACGAACTTACTGGTTTGTTAACCCGAAAGATACAGAGTAGGCCCCCCGAATAATATATTTATATTTGTTAGAATAATTCCTCACTTTCTTTTGTTTTTTCTCCCTGAAATTGCAGCATGACGGCCGGTAAAGAATCTATTATTACCAAGCGAATAGACCTCACAAGATTTGCGTTGCTTTGAAGATTGTGCAGAAATGATATCAGATGATTGAGATTAAATAAACGCACCACTTTGATACGTTCTAGAACCAATCCTATATCCTGTTAATAAAAAAAAATATTATAAGAAAAATATAAATATATGTCACACACAAAGACATTTAAAAAATTCCATTAACAGTCGACTTAATGCTACTATGGGTATGCCGACGGATTAATCGCTTGTTCTACGATACTAAACTTAGCATGAAAACAATTAAACCTACAGCATCTAACTTAATTTAATCACAATTACACTTACATTTTCTTCACAAGATTTACTTTTTAAAATCTCGTGCATTCGTGTAGCACTGAAATCCCATTTGGTGTCGATGTAAAGAACATTTTGTTTTAAATCACTTGAAATGTTAGAAGCAACACTTAGGGCTAGTTGAGTTTTGCCAGAATCCGGGAGGCCACAAATTTCAGTTATTTTTCCACAGTGCAAACCTCCGTGAAGTATTTCATCCAACCTGCAAATGGTCAAAATAAAGTAAATGATTTATATGGCAGAGATCTTAAGTCATCTCAAGCGGGCTTCTCGTGAATAGAGGCAAAGCTGCGTTGTAGAAATTTTTATATTATAACCAAAGGTTTCAGAAATGTAAAGACAGAGAAAGTAAATTACTTTGTGATACCCGTTGGTAAAATTGCAAACGAGAGTAAGATTCTGTCGTGGCATTCTGTCCCACTGAAACTAGGAGCTCCATACTTATTATATATTTCCCGACGAATTGTTGATACTTCATCATGAGATAATTTTGTTATAGTGGTTAATCTTGTCGGGTCCTCTTGCAAAAAATCTATAGTGTTAAATACATTATTCTTTTTCAATATTTTCACAACCGTATCATTCAATACATCACTTTTAAGAGAATTAAGAAGTGCCATTATTAATTACAAGTTTATTGTTTTGTTAATACACCACTACAACTACATTATAAACAGAAGTACTAATACGTATACTAATTACTAATAGTATAGTGTGTTTGTGTACATATTTAATTCCCGCAATTTTACTAATTTGACATTTAGAAAAGTGTTGGCATTTGCAAATTAGTTAGTGATGGGCATAATCCAAGATGTATTTAAAATTATCGAGAACGATCGACATATTAATTTATTTTTATTTGTGAAATCGGTTATCCATTCGAAACATTTTAGTTGTCCTACAAAAGGATTGTCCATTTTTTTTATTAAAAAAACAAAAGTTTTATTTATTTTTAAATAACGATTTTATAATTCAGTGTTTGCTGATCTGTATACATTTTTATTAAAGCCATAACATTTTTCACCGGAGTTCCTTATAATCGATTTCTTAGAGATCAATCGAATAAACTAGCACTGAAGTGTCCATATAATGTGTGGTGAATTTTTATGTTTTCAGAATATGTAAAGGTTTTCTATTTTTGGCTTTTAAAATGGATTTTTTGATCGGAGGAGGAGCATCAGCATGTGCTGCAATTTTTAGCAATCCATTCGACGTTGTTAAAACAAGAATGCAACTACAGGGTGAATTAAAGGGCGCTGGAGAATGCAAAGAAGTCTATCGAAACACAGCCCATGCATTTTACTTGATTGCTAAAACAGATGGCTATTTGGCCCTTCAAAAAGGACTCATCCCTGCTGTGGCATTTAATATGATATTTAATACTATTAGGTATTGAATCACAAATTTAAGATACCAATATGGTTGTATACACATTTTTTCAACATTTTATTTGATTACATTATTGTAACTTTCATATTTTTTAAGGCTAGGTATTTACCACATAGCCGAAGTTAAATCACTTACCATAAATGAGAATGGAAAACCAGATGTTGTGAACTCAATATTCTTTGGATCATTAGCGGGAATGGTTGGAGCCTTTGCTGCTAGTCCATTTTATTTAGTAAAAACTCAAATGCAGTCAAATGCTAGCGAAAGCATCGCTGTAGGGTTTCAATACCATTACACTGGAACAGTGCAGGCATTTCGTGCAATTTATGCGAAGAATGGAATTAAAGGTTTATGGCAAGGATGGGAAAGCGTTGTACCAAGACTCGGATTCGGTAGTGCTGTTCAATTAGCAACATTTTCAAGGTAGTTAAATTAAGTGATTCATCGCATTTTCAGAACAATTATAAAGGACTGAAAAAGTTTCTAACGTGTTTACAGTTTTGCAGAGAAATGATGAGATCTAAAAACATACTAATTGATGATAATTTTAAACAATCATTTGTTGCAAGTAATATAAGTGCTTTAACCCTAGCAGTTTTTATTTGTCCATTTGACGTTATTGCTACAAGACTCTACAACCAAGGTAACGAACGCCATTAGTGTCAACAGTCACTTGCTAATGTGCATTTACCTTGTTATTTTTTTCTTAATACTTTTTTGAAACGATTGCTTTTGAAAATTTGATCTGAGTAACTGTTAAATTGTTTATAAAAATGATGTGCTAAGTTATGTAGTAATAAGAACCTATTTTTTAAATAAATTTTATTTTTAGATAGCAGTTATGAAAGACAAACTTATAGAGGTTTAAGAGACTGTGCTTTTAAAATAATTAAGACTGAAGGATTTTCCGCCCTCTACAAAGGAGTTGTCCCGTTTTATTTGAGAGCTGTACCTCATTGCGCATTGAGTCTTTATTTTTATGATACGTTTTTGGATATATTCCATGAGTATAGAGATAATCTTAGATAATTATAAGATTTGGACATTATTATGTTGCGAGAGAATAAAAAAAATATCTTCTTTACACGGATTGTTTTTTTTTTTTAAATAGGTTAGGTTACATGAATTTCGTATAATAGTTATGAACGAGGACAATGTGTAATAATGTCTCTCGGGTGTAAATACTTACTTTAAACTTCTGCTACTAAAAGTCTACACGATTCAAGTCACATTCAGAAATTAATAAAATAATCTGCGCCTAAGCCTTAAAGCTTCAATTTCGCTTAAATAGTTTATTATCAACTAAGCCAAATTAAGCCCGCCGTTCCACGGGTCGGTAAGCAATTGACATAAACCGAATGCTGCAAGACCCTGCACAGAAAATGAAGTTCACTATAGTAAGCTAATGGTCTGCAACGCAGTTCAGTGTGGAACTTTTCTCCATAGGGTCGTACAGCATTTGGTTTATGTCAATTGCTTACCGACCCGTGTAAGACATTTTTGTGACATGTCAGAGAGTTTGCATTTGGAATAAATAACATTTACGCTGTCATGCCATGCAAGCGTACGGTTAAAATACCAAGCTTATCAAATTTTACAAAACAATATTATTGATAACCAAACTTTAAAAAATAATTTTTTGTCTAATATTGGTGATTGCATTTGAAATAAATAACATTTACGCTGTCATGCAATGCAAGCGTACGGTTAAAATGCGAAGCTTATCAAATTTTACGAAACAATATTATTGATAACTAAACTTAAAAAAATAAATTTGTGTTTAACATCCGTTCAAAACCAACTTTATAACAAATGCGTTACTTTAGCGTCGCTACTGATCTTCATTTTTCGATTTTGCACTACCTGGACTGGATGTTTTAAATCATGGATTAAAGCACTGCCGTCTCTAATAGAGACGGCAGTGATTAAAGCCATTAATCTAAAAGGACAGAGGACAGAGCTATTCTATTGGAGAATAATTTGAAGCCACGGGGTGAGGGGGAAGGTATATGAAAAATGCCAAAATCTACCAAAATAATTTAATGACATTTTTTGATTCCCCGTGTCATCAAATACCCAAAAAATCGTAATCGGTAACAATAGCATTAGGTATAAACATAAAATGAAAATAATTCATTTAATACCACTTTGCATACAAATAAAAAATAAAAAAAAATCAGTTCAAAAGTTTGTCATACAAGATGGCTGCCAGGAAATTTCCCCTCAACCTAGATTTTGCTTCAATGCGGTTCTCTGTCCACGACTTTTTAGGTTCATAGGTAAAGAGGATAAAAAGATGCATTGGTTGTATTATTTAATCCTAGTTTTTAGTTGTCTATGCCTGGTTTATTTACGTTTTCAAGGTCAAGTGCTGTCAGTGGCAACGCTTCTTGTCAGATGTCAAACCCGGAAGGAAGATAAAATAATGACAGTCGAGGTTATGAGAATTTTGTTTATTCGGCTAATTTCATCTCAATGACATCTATAGTCGTAATTTATTTAAAAATAAACCTCTTCATCTAGTACTTAATATAACTATAATGGTTTTTCGCCACCCGAGTTCATAAATTAAACCAAGGGACAAAGTTTCGAATAATTAAAACTCGCCTTTAAATGCCCGAAGATATATACTTGGAATAATACCACAAAAAGGTTAGTAATTGGAATAATCATGACACTACTTGAAGATATTTACCGCTATCATGTGATGACTAGTAACTAGTGAAATTCGTGATCCAACAATAGGTGCCTACTCAAGTTTTAAGTGTTTGTTGTTTCACGTGACTTTAACGTAATTGTGCAAATGAATGTTACGTAATCAAAGTATTGCACGCATCATTGATTCCATAATTCTTTTATAAAACATTTAAATACCACTGAATTAGTACTAGCTTTCTTCCAATGAATACTTAAAACAAGAACATCAAATTCCCAAGGTTGTTTATGCCACAACCTTCGTAACGGACTATTGATTGTATAACATGCCAAAAATTCTGTTATCTGAAACTTTTAGACATTCCGTTTCACTTATGGAACATTCTAATCTTCCGGATCTTGAAACAGATTTCCTTTACACCAAAGCAATCGGAATTAGATATTCGACAGTGCACTGTCTGTATTTAAAATGTCCAATTAACCATTGTTGCATTGTTGGCAACATTGATTTGATTTTTAACTGCCGATGCAGATAAAAGGTGCTTGGATTGAGTTACGATTTTTGAAGTTCAAAGAAAATACTCAAAAACTCAGCCACCAACCCAGTCAAGCAATATTTATTGAACCGTGTACATTATAATAATTATAAAATAATATTAACATACCCTTTCAACTTTAGTTGACTTCTGTATAGTAACTGATTTGGAGATAATGTTTTTAATATAGGGAGCAAAGATATACACCGCGTGTCACACTTATACTGGGAAACTTTGGGGTCAATAATTAATTATGATAATATAAAAGAGAAATGTCTATCAAAAGTATATATTTTTAATCTGTCTTTTCTAACTTTATATTTTACTGAAAAAATGATAATATTTGTACATAAATAAGAACAATTTTAAGCTGTGTTTGCATTTTAACTATGCCTAACAACTTTTATGTCGATTTGGATGTATTATTAAGAATAATAGTAATGTGGTTTTGATGAATAAATACATTGATTTATTTCTTTTGCCACATCCAGGATAATGGATTACCTGATAGGCGGCTTGGCTGGAGTTGGGGCTGGATTCTTTAGTAATCCCTTTGACGTGATACGAACCCGAATGCAATTGCAAGGGGAATTAAAAGCTCGCGGCAAACACGCCATTTATTATAAGAATGTGGTTCACGCAACTTACACCATCGCCAAAACCGATGGCATCACCGCCCTACAGAAGGGCCTCGTCCCCGCATTGTGGTTCCAACTGGTTGTGAATGGTACAAGGTAAGTTATTCAATTCTTTACAACTATCTTTTAAATATTTTCGCATTCTGTTTCAAACTTCTTCCAAGCTTATCATGCAGGAATTATTATAAAATTCTGCATAAACACAATATCAAAACCGGCCGTTGAGGTGGTATTAGTTGTAGGCATGTGTACCTAATGATCCATTTAAATGTAAATGGTTATTAAATGTATACATTTACGTCCGATATCCATGGGATGTATAGTATAGACCCTTTATATTTTATTTAGTCATTGCATTTACGCAACAAATTTATGACTATGTATACGCGAACAAAGTGATATTCAACTAACAAACACTGTGAGGACGATGTAAAGACAACTTGAAACTAAATACAAAAGTTTAAAAACTACAGGCCGCCTCAGAACAGAAAACCCTAATGAGGAGGACTGTAAAAAATTTGAATTTATACTTAAATTATACTTTATACCTCCATCATGTACAAACTTTGCAATTAAAACTAATAAAAATAATAAAAAAACTTAAATGAAGCAAAGAGCTCAGGCCTCTATTGTTTGTTGAATTGTCTTTGTTAAGACATTCAGTCTGTACTTTTATAAGACTGTTGAGTGATAAAACATTAAAATAAAATACGTAGATGATGTAATGAACCCAGTTTTAATTGGATTTTATTTTCAGACTGGGAATTTATCAGACAGCCGACGATTACGGATTAATAAGAAATAAGAATGGAGACTCTAACATTGCGAGTAGTATATTCTTCGGGGCCCTGTCAGGAGCAGCCGGGGCCGCCGTCGGGAGCCCTTTCATGCTGGTGAAGACCCAGCTTATGTCCTTCTCCGACGTCAGCATAGCCGTAGGTCACCAGCACGGGCAAACCAGCAGCTTCAGGGCACTAAAGAAAATATTCAACAGTCACGGTTTGAAGGGGTTGTGGAGGGGCTCCACCTCAACAATGATCAGGAACTCGTTTGGGTCTCCGGCACAGATTGTGACTTTCAGCAGGTAATGTAAAAATGATTTTCTTTAATCTATCTTCTTCTTGTCCTATCCGTTTTGGGGACCCATCGTATTGACGAGGCGCCTCCGGGCACCCTATCCTGCGCTACTTCAGCACCCTTCCGAACTTATATTAGTCTTATATTGTGCATTATTTTTATATTAGCGCTTTGATTCTTTAGGTTGTGAAATGCATATTTATACTACTCCAGTTGGTGAATTTAGTTCTACATATTATTAACTGTCTAAAAATTTGTTAAAATAATAATTGAAACATTATTATTTCAGTTGGTAAAAAGTTTGAATCGAAGCACAGTATGTTATTAATCGATTATTTACTGGCAATCAGAAATACAGTCAAATTTGTTTGAAACAACATTGATGTCAGTAAATAGATTGTTATAAGCGTAATAAAATTTACTGTCAATATTTTAACTGCGCAGAAAGTCACTATAAGCAGAGTCATTAAATGTGAAACTTGACAGTATATCTAAAAATATCGGTGGTCGCATAGACATATGAATATTAGTAGACCTGCCCTAAGTGATTAAAAGCGTATTATTCCCCACTCCCCATACCGGTTCCATTGGAGCCGGCTGGGCTCGCGTATGGCCTCAAGTGAATTTAGAAAACGTGACGTCATCATTCTTGTGCGAACTATGGTCGAGGCATCATCGGTTCATTTTACGAAATAACACGGCAAAATGTTGACTTGTGCTATGAAAACTTGTAAAAATAGATGTGAAAAAGAGAATAAACCCAATTGTCGTATTACATTCCATATATAAGCATTATTTTACTTTATTTTAAGCATATTCACATTTATTTATTTTATTTAAACGCCCATAGGGTTTTTACATACAATGCTATTATGTTTTTTAAATACAATAACAATAAAGAGTTTACATAATATACAAGAATATACAGATTATATAAAATATAAGATTGAACAATGCATAGGTTAACAAAATATAGGTAACATGAAACAAGAGTTTACGAAACGTAGGTAACATGAAATTTAAGTAAATGAAATAAAAATATATGATCTGCCAATATCCTCCAAAACAATTGAATACAAAAGGATGAAATTGTTGTTCACATTAGCCTATAAACTATGTAACTCTAATTAACAATCTCTATTACGCAAGATTAGGATAAGAAACGACAAAAAGTCTAATAGAAAAACATTTAGTTAAGTATTATAATATTAAACCAAGTATCACAATATTAAGTCAAGTACCACAATATTAAACCAAGTATTATAATATTAAATTAAGTATTACAATATTCAGTCAAGTATTATAATATTAAACAAAGTACCATAATATTAAGTTATATTAAACTAAGTATTATAATATTTATTTATTTAAACGTAATTTGTAGAGTAGTGGAAATAGTTCGCACATACTCCGTTTAATGTTTGCAAAGTTCATATTTGACATACAGATTTAATAATAATGTGTTTATAGGCTGATAGACATTCAGTACCGTTAGTGTTCACGCAATATTTATTCCCTGCACTGTGTAGTCGGTTCATTACTGAATTTATTTCTGCTATGGTACCTGCAATGTTACAATGGTAAGGTACCTTCTGACGAACCGTTCTACTAGGCACATGAAAGTCGATCAACCTAAGGAGTTCAGGGGAGTCAAACATGTTATTAACAATTTTATAAAGAAAAAAGAGATCACATTGTATAATATGGATCAGTTGTAGAAACATATACATACTATCACATCGAGAAACGTCTGGACGCGAAACACAAAGCTGGTTGGTTGCTGGGAAGTAAATTATGAACATTTATAAAAGTGTCTTAACTAAATACTTAAACGAAATATTCGACTCTGAAAATAGAAGAAATTTATTTTGCCGAGTTTGGACTTCGCAAATTTGTTCATAACGTGGCGAGTAATTTGCGCTCCCATGTAAAAATGTCTATTCATTCATAATCAGATTTTACTTTTAAGAACTAAATGGTGATATTATAATGCGAGATGCCTATTTACTGTCAGATTGATTTATTGACGAATCACAGTCAGCTTTCCTCCCTGCGTCCCGCAACTCTTGTTTTAACCCCTCGTCCTTAATTTCTCGTCTATTAATATTCATATGTCTGTGGGTGGTCGGTATTTGACGGTCAAAAAAAATCTTTTCAAATATGTAATATTGTCATATATTATATTTATGTAATTATGTATACCGTAGAATGAGGTGACTCCGGACATTTTTTCATGATTTTATGGTAAACTAGCAGAAAGAAAAATCTTAAAATATTTATTCAACATATTTGAACCTTAACCTCTCAGAAAAAGACTTTTATTTACTTTGTGTTCCTTTGCGAACTGTCAAAACGCGAAAATTTTTGTGTTATTCACGAGTTTTGTTAAAAGCTTCATAACTCACGTTTTGGGAAACGTAGCCTCATTCTAAAAAATGTTTTGGAAAGATTATGAAATTCACTATCGTATTGTTTTGTTTTACGTAAATATTTGCGTTTGTAAATATACATTTTCCTAAAACGTCAAAAATATGTAAAAATCGCTGACCATTATTTCAAAGCTGTGAAAAATGTACTTTTTTCTGAGTATCATAAAGAAATAACACTTTATATATTGAAGAAATATAATTAAAAACTATTAGTCACCTCAAAATATTAACCGTCCAAACTAAAATATTTTTAATAAATTATTTAGAAACGCAATAAATTATGAACGAAAAAGATGACAGATCCAATCGACTTAGATAATGCACCTCTACATTCCATAGATATTCTTGAATACAGACGCGTAGCGTTATTCATTATCGATACTCTGTTTTTTAAATCATGGCAATCCGTATACTAGTGATGGAAATAAATCGATTTTTGTAAAATCTCGCGCGTTTACGTGAAAAGACGTACTAATGTCTTGACCGCTATTATCATATTTACGTCTTTTGACGTTCTAATGTTCCGAGTGGTTAAGGCATCTGAATTATATTTATTTACATGTTTAACAATAATCACTTTAAAAAAATAAGCATAAATATTCTCGGAGTCACCACGTCAAATGTAGTGACTCTGGACAGCCTCTGTAAACCGTACTAAACATCAGATGTCATGACTTCTGAGAACTTGTATTCCATATTCATGTTTTTATTAATTTATTAAAACAAATATTTAGGGAGGAGGGGGGTTCAAAGTTGATATTTAAATCTCGTTTATGATCGTATAAAAATGATTTATTAATAGTAATAATATTTGGATGATTTGTATAGCGCCGTTTTTGTGCAAAATCACCTCAAGGGCGCTATTGTCTCATAAACGGGAACGAAACAGACCTATTCCATAATTTATTGATAAATCAATGTCGAAACAGTGTCACCCATGTTTTTCGGTGATTGGTGTGATTTTGGTTTTTTGTAACAAAATTGATCTTGTTTTGTGCTTTTAGGTACAGAATATTTTTCACTCGCACCTCTAATGGTTAATTTCTTATTTCGTAGCTCTGACAAGACCTTTTCTAAATTTAATGCAGAATAACATTGAGGCCTTCCTCGAATCTTCTTTATACACTTTCGTCGTATGTCCAAAGTCACCCTACAAAATACAATATTTTTTAAATTTTGTAATAAAAAATTATGCTAAAACGCAGATGTGCTAACTTTAGTTAAAAGTGTTCTAAAATAATCAATTATTCATTTTAAATAACAATTTTTATTGATAAATAATACTACTGACCTCCAAGTTTATACACCACACTTATAAAAATTCACTATTTTAAAACCTCATTAAAAGTAAATTTTTAAGCAAACTTATGAAGACTGGCCATAAATTAACAACACACGTACATCGGTCACGGACACCGGCATCCAACTGATAACTGATATCCGCAAACCCTTTCTTCTTAAGGGCGTGTGATACATGAATGTCATGCACAATGCACATGTCCGGAGTCACTCGCCCTGTCCGGAGTCACTCGCCCTGTCCGGAGTCACATAATTCTACGGTTACCTCCTAAAACGTACGCAATTATTATACGTTATGATTACGTAGCCCACACTTTGGGTACTCTGGCTGTGTACCTAACAGGAGGTTATGTTTTGAACAGATCAAAAGAAACGTTAAGAGAGAAAGGCTGGTTTGCCGACTCTCCCCTGATGCTGGTGTTTGTGTCTAGTCTGCTGGGAGGATACGTCAAGGCGATGGTCATGACCCCACTGGACGTTTGCGTCACTAGGCTTTATAATCAAGGTTGAACTTTCATTTTTCTGCTTCATCCTTCAAAACCTGCTTTATTATTGTTTCCTGCTTCTAACTACTTAGTAGTAGAGTTACTACCCGACTTCTCCCAAGTTTTAAACTCCCCTTTTCACCTTTTTTGCATCTTGTCTTATGTTTTGACAGCTCTTGATGGAAATGCTACTATGGGAATTATGCACTTTCTAAAAATCCCAGACAGGAAAAGCTTTGTGACTTTAATGCTGCCATAACATGTAGATTTTGTATTAATATTTTATATTTAGCAAACAGATTTTCTGCTTTATAGTCAATATACCCATATGTGTGAACAATATTAATTATTCAAAAGATTATGCATATCTATTTTTAAACAGTGGATTTTCAACAATAATGTGCTAATATACATATATGTATCTCCATACTTCCATTCAACTTTATTATATTTTATGTTTTCATATTATGTTGTGTATTATTTTACTTAGTTTGAAGTTTAATACACCATGCGTGACAAATGTAACATTAAAAGTTATTGTTTAAATTGTAAGAATGTGATTAGATTATTTTAAACTCAAGATGTGTGACAGTGCAAAAGTATTACTTCCTGACTAAAATCTAATAAATTAAAGCATTATTCAAATAAGAGCCTTTTTACTATAAAATCGAATTTTTAACTCCTCCGGCATTACGAGACATTAATAATTAAAAGCATCTCTGGGCATGACTAACCTCCATGATAAGTTAGGTGATTATTTCATTAAAAAAATATGCAAGTCATGGTGATTTTACAATCTAGAGTAGGTAGGTAAAATTATTTATAATCGGGCGCCAGCTCCTGTTCCATCGTTAGGAATAAATTTATATCAAATAAGTAAACCAATTATTCGAAAATAAATTAACTTAACAGCATGATGAAATCTACTTACGTCCCCAAGCCGTTCACTAACCCGTCAACTGCCCTGCCGTATGCATGTGGTTCCTCGAAGGCCGTCACCGAATTACTGACAGCGAAAACTGATCCCCGTTGTGTCTCTGAAATCTATCTGAGCGGCTAGTAATTTATTTAGTTCTTTTCAGCTTGCTTGTTGATTGTGCCAATCGGGGTGTGAAGTTTCAATCCGTTATAAACTTTGTGTACATAACTTGATATAATGTAACTTTGTGTATATCACTTGAAATACTGTATCTTTGTGCATAACACTGTAACTTTGTGTGTGTCACTTCAATTTATAAGAAAACATCAACTGGTTTCGGCACAACCTTGAATTATCAGGTCAGTTATGAAGTCAATTAAAGTCAAATTAGTTGATGTACATAAAGTTACAGTGTATCATTTCATTTTGTTTATGGTTTATGAGCTCCTGAAGCAATTCCTTCATGAAAACAGCGCTCTAAAAATCATCAAACTATTATTATAATCGGTATTATAAAATAATATGTTAAACTTTTCAGCGGTTGATGCACAAGGACGAGGGCTAACCTACAACGGGCTGGTGGACTGTGCATTTAAAATAACTAAGTCCGAAGGCTTGCTGGCGTTCTACAAGGGCTTCGGTCCTTCCTTCCTGCGTCAGGGGCCCCACTCCGTGCTGCTCCTGGTGTTCTGGGATAATCTCAAGGACCTACACCAATTGTACCTTACAAGACAAACTATAACCAACTAACTGGAAATTAATAACTTGAGCTCTGTATACACAGGAGATATGATGATTTCTGCTATTTTCCAGAATTTATATTTGATGCTTTTTGGACAACTTTCCGAGGGACTTTTTTTTGTCATATTGGACTTCATCGCCATTTATTTAGGGATTAATTATTTATTATTTTTTCAAGAATTTTTCGGCCAAAGCCAACTAACTGTAAATTAATGTAACAGAAGTAGTCCGAATGATCTCTTTACCGTAATTGAGTTAACACATTTTTTTTTTTTACTGGAGAACAAAATAAGTGCGAAGGTGGATAAAGCAACGAGTGTGGCGTTCCATCTTCTGTATGTACCCCCGGGAACAAATGGCGTAATGATGCTTGAAATGGCTTTGACTTTTTTTTAGTGATTAGAACTGAATAACTATGTACTATTTCATTTTCTTCACCCTCACGACATTTCTAAATATATGGGGATGTCATAGTTCCACTGGTTCCAGGAATGTGAAACTCTTGTCCGGTATCACATATTGGTTCTTTGGTTTGACAAGGTTGTAATGACACTTTAGACCAAAATGATCTTTGAATGGAAAACTGTTTCTTTAGCTCATTTCTACATCCAAAATAATTAACAAAGTCCTTCCGTCGAATATTAACGAAGTTAGTAATGTGCCAAAGTTCTAACATCAGACACTTTTAATTTTCATTTATTTTGACTAGGTTCTAACATTCCTTTGAACCTTGTTCAACTGATATTTTGTTACTAACTGACAGTTCGAAAAATAAATTATAACTGTTTTTTAATACTTTTGTAAATTGTTTAACTGTCAATTAGGTGTTATAAAAATAAATCTTTAGGTAATTGAGATTTTAGTACAAATATACTACACCAATAACTAACTAACAAACCATCATGCCGTTTCTTGCAGGGGTAGGCAGAGAGGGCGGACGGCCAAACAACTCGGTCTTGGTACACACTCCTTGCCTCATTCACATTCATACATTGTCTCATAAATACTCTTCTATTATTCTGAACGAGTATCTGATTCACTTGATCGTGCCATGTCTTCCTCGGGCGTCCCCGACTTCTGCTACCATTCACATTTGCATCATATATTCTCCTTACACTCCTTTCTACGCTCATTCGCTCACTAATCATTACGCTTACATCAGCCTTGCACTCTTTGCGGATCTCCACATTTCTCACACGATCATACATGGTTTTACCACACATACGCCTCAGGAATCTTTTTCTTCATTTCATACTATCACAGCAACAAAAACTATCCAAACTTGTTGAACAAGGTTTTAACTTCACAAGTAGGTATGTTCTAGAATATAAAATATGCATCCAATTCGTTTATAATGAAGAACTTAAATACTATATATTAGATCGAACCATAAATTCAGCATTTGTAATAGAAGTTATAAGAAATTGACATTACAATGTTTGGAACCCCATAACTCAAAATAAGGCAATGTTCAGTTAGAACCTTGAAAACAAAGTAACGATTATTGTCTTTATTATGTGTCATAGAAATCCAAGTCTAGAGCAATGTTTACGAAAGAAACCAACATAATAATTATTATGTACCGATTTTATTTATTTTTTAAATTATAATTTAATTTATTCCTAAATGAATTGAAACATTTTTGCTATTTGTTTTTAGGGTGTTATGCCGTGTTGCGCTAACTCCTTCTTTAGCCAACGTTACAGTGTCCATCATCAGGGCAGATGTGTGACACATGCGCAACACGGCATAACACCCCAAAAACAAATAACAAAAATACTTTTGGCCGTGAAAATCTTAAATCATATTTGCATTGAAACATATTTTGCTCAACATTTTGCATGATCACTTGGGACACTTCTGTTGCCAGTCATTATTATTTCCCTGGAGATATTTATGGCTTTGTCGTAATAAAACTTGATAACAATCAAATCTGTTATGTTTTGGAAAATTGCGTCACTGGGAAAATACGTTTGCAATCACGTAATAGATTGGAGCACACACTAAAGCATGGGTGGCCAACCTTTTTAGCAGCGGGGCCAGATTTTAGAAATGAGATTTCCTATCGAGCCGTACTAGTATTTCGCACCCTGAACTCGCAAGAAGCGCAAAACTGATAGTTAAATCAATGCACTGAGATACTTCCATATACTAGATATGATACGAACTACGAACGTTTGAATGTTTTTTTGGTAGATTTATGTATACTAATATAAAAAAATGTGTGCATATGCTCCGGGGGCCCCGTGTTGGTCACCCTTGCAATAAAGCTTCGTTGTGCTTATTTCAATAAATGTGATAATAGCTTAATAATGTTTTTAACCTTGGTAACAAATTTACAAATGAGATTCATATAATGTAAAATACCGTAAGGTACGTTGGGGTAAATATGTCCCATGAGAAAACGAGGTTGTCTCCTAATTTTTTGTTTTTATGAAAATGTATTATAATTAAAAAGTTAATAACGGCGCTAAAATTAGTTTTTTATGTCTCTAAAAATGACGAAGTCAAGAAATGAATTTGGTTTAAACGGCCGCTCAAAATACCCGTGACGTCACGAGACACAATTTACAATTCTAATGGCAGAACCGCATACTACCGCGCCAGTCAATTTATGTACCGGGATGTCACACGCTCATCACCTGTCCCGCGAGATTCTCCTAAAGTATCAACATTTTGATGGCGTATATCTTCGATACTATTCGGTATTTTCCAAAAAATTATAAAAATTCTGTCCTCAGGATGCTTTAATATATACATTTGTAAATACGAAACATGAAATTTCGTTGTAAGAGACAACCTCATTGCCTCATTTCAAGCGCCTTAATCAATTCTATAAATTGTATAAATGTCATCATGTATCATGTTTTTATTCATTCTATAAAATAATTATATAAATTTCTATCTATTCTATATTCTTATTATTTTTTTGTTAAACTAATGTTTAAGACAAGATTTTTTATGCATAGCACAAAGGGTTACAATTATTTTATAAGCAATAATTATTAGCCTGAAACACTCATCCACATTGAACTGACGGGACTCTCGTTGGTGTCATGTATCTTTTATCAGGAGATTTTTCAATGTGGATGAGTGTTTCAGGCTAATAATTATTGCTTATAAAATAATTGTTATTCTATCTTCATTCATTTAAAAAAATTATTGTTTGATTTTCCATCTGTCCTTTCTTCCATTCTATAAAATAATTGTACAAACTTCCATCTAGTATATTACAGAAGATGAACCTTTTTACTATTAAGATGCAATTATTTTAAAGATTGAAAGAATTTGAATGGGACGCATTTACCCCAACTAACCATAATATTAGTTTTATGAATTCCTTTTATTTCAACAAATCTTATTGAGTTATGTTCCGATTTTATAAATATGTACATATCTGAATCATCCTATTAGGCAAAGAGATTACTTTATTATTTTTATTTTTTTGTCAATGTTTTAGCAAATTTTAATAGTTTTATACATAGTGTTTTTCCTATTTAAATGCCCCTTAATCAACTTAATTTTATTTAATAGAAACACTGATCAGATTATCCTTAGAATTTGTTATCTTTAGCGATTCAAAAGAAAACTGATGCCGCCATATACACAACCCTCGACTCCTGGGCCCAGACAGGCCAATATAAGTTATTATCTGCTCAAGAAAGAATTTCGAAATTTGAAAATGTTTATCAATTTCACAAGTAAGCCAAATTTGAGCTTGTATCGGGCCCACAACACAATTCTATCGATTTTCTGTTCCGTGCATGTAATCAAATATTGAAGAGTAGTTATAATACCACCAACTTCCTACTTTTCCCATACATTCTGATGGCAGTATGCTACACTAGCGCCTCCTACCGACACGAGTAGTGGGGCTTGGTTTACTTTCATACATTTGAATGGATTTTATGCACCATTTTGTCATGCAACAATAGCGCCTTTGGCGGCCAGAGTTGCAAGCCAGTACAAGTAAATACTGCAAATATTTTACTGGTTACATTTGATGTATCCCATCGCCGTTTGTTTATTTTTAAAGTACAAAGATTTTGGTTGTCTATTACCATTATATTATTCAGTATTATAAGTAAAATGTATATCTTGATACTCTCCATTGTTCAGGAATTATTATCACTGTTATTAAATGAATTTTTATTTAAGAATGTGAATACATACATCATTAAGTATTGTTTTTGATATAATGAGGAGTTGAGAATCTGGGTTAGATTGTATTATTATTTGGTGTTTAACTAGTTGTGACTAAAACTGTTAGTTGTTATTTATTAACCGATTCAGTGCAGATCCTAATAAGTCAGGTTATGCATCTTTGCCGACAGTGCGGATATCGAACCGTTGTTCATATTTATAGGACCGTATAGATATCTGTGTGAGAGTTTTCAAAGTTTTTTATTTTTGTATTTCGTAGGTGTGACATTCTTCTGTAGAACTCTACTAAAGCCGGTATTGATGATTCAATGTACCCGGGGGCAGTGGTTGATAATTGTTGTCCTTCATGCACAGTGCGAAAATACTGCTATCTTTACACAGAAATTCACAACATTTCTTGAATCTCTCGATTTTACTTAACTCAAACTTTACTTAGGACGGGTTGTTTCACAGAATTTGAACAATTCATCAAATTTCAAAGTTGATTTTCAATTTCTGTGAATTTTCTATTCATGTTCTATTATTAAATCATTATTGACCAGTTGCTTCACAAAACTGAAATAGTAACAGAACTTGAAAATCAACTTTGAAATTTGATGAATTGTTCAAATTCTGTGAAACAACCTGTCCTTAAGATTTTACTTAATTCAAACTTTATCGTCTCTTGTTTTGATGTTGTTTTACATGCCTACTATTGTTTTATGTTTACATATTGCTGTTCACAGTTATTGGATGGTTGATATTAATTTCTTTGTATTTTTTTTATGTTAACCCTCTGTCTGTTGTGTACAAATAAACTAAAATATAATTACATGTACAATGCGTGTGGTTGAATGAAACCTGTTCAGTGTTTATAATTATGATAATGTTGATATTTAAATGAAATTACTAATCTTCTGACATCATACAATTTTAAATGGTAAGTAAAAAAAAAAGTAAGTTTCCTTTAACCTTTCCCTTACTGTGCTAAAAAAATCCACGCGTTCCGGTGCTGTGTAGTCAATACACATCTCAAAATAAGCGATTTAATATCGGAAAAATATAAATATTCATAGTTAATTGCTTATGTTTATTATATTTTATATCAAAAGTGATAAAAATTGTAATTTAATTACTGAAAACATGAAAAAACCACCGGCAGAAGCTAAAAAAACGTGCGAGGGGTCCACATCTAACGACGCGTTACGGTCCCCGTCCGACTGGCTGCCGCTGGCTGCTGGCACACACACAGCTATGCGGTCGTAGGTATCGATGGTCTAAATCAAAATACAACTGTGGACGTGTGGATTTCTCATTTCCCGCATAGAGAACTAAAGCGGGACATCAATAGCGTGTCATTTCCTCGCACACTCTTCGCGTAACAGAATCACATGTTTGATTGTATTGGTGTATTTGTTTCCGATTTTTAACAAAAATCTCTGATTTTTAATTGAATTTGAAAACTATGTAAAATATTATTTTTTTAATTCAGTGCATAAATGTATAACGGAGGAATACATAAAATCTGAACCCAGAATTTATTATATTTATAGAGTTATTAGAAGCAATGTGTAGTAAATACACACCACACATAAGGAAAAGTTAAGGAAGTTTCATCTTGAAAAATACATACTCACTGACAGTATTGGTGTCATATTCCTGATCCGCAGTGTATAGGTTAATTCTAGTCAAAATTGTGAAACCTAAGATATTTATTATGCTAGTATAATTTGTATTTTTCATTCAAAAGATGATATTTATCATAGTATTAATAATAATAATCATTTAATTGGTGCTTATTTTGACTCATCCCTTATTATAATTATTTTTGCACACAGAATTTCACCAGATATAAAAAATACTAACCTAATAGCATTTTATTATCTGTTGCACCAAACAGTATTAACCTTTGGAACTCTGAACTCCCGCGACCTAATACCTCAGCAGTGTGCCGAGGGTATATATCCCACGAACAAAATGTATTAATGTCAGATAATCGTATCATGGATACGGAGGCGTTCAACGGATACATATTTTTCATATCCAATGGGTACTTTTGGTGCTTGAGAAGTTATTATCAGATCTTAGTTCACTAATAAATACATTATGTAATTTTGCATTAAATAATATTAAACTTATAAAAATGTGATTAGACTGTAGGGATTAGGTATCAAATTAATTAATTACCATTTCAAAATTTTATTCTTGGAATAATTATTTAGGACGATTGTTTCACAATTTCAGAATTTGAACAATTCATCAAATTTCAAAGCTAAAATTCAAGTTTGTGAAAGTCCTATTCAAGTTTTGCTATTATTATTGTACTATGAAACAACCGGTCCGTGATGAAATAATAACAGAACTTGAATTTTAACATAGAAATTTCTGTGGTTAAAGTTCAAATCTTATTGTTCACATTTTGTAAGGCCTCATGATATTAGGAAATTATTTGTATGATTAACACATTTTTTTGTTATTAACTGTGAAAATAGCAGTGGCGTGCATTACTCTATGACCAAAGGTAGGCCGTGTATAGTTTCAAGTTTGGATATATGAAAATGGCAATTTACTTCACTTTACTCATCTTCTGCTGATTTTTATGGTCAACTGAATAATTGGGCACACAAATTACTTTGCCAAATTCATAGAAAATACACATTTTAATCATAAATTTGTTAAATTTTCAATTATCTTTTAATAATATTTATATGGTTCATTTTTATTAGGGTAGGCACAGCTTTTCATTTAGCCTTGGACTGCACGTCACTGGTAAATTGTCTGTTGATGTATTCATAGCAAAATTTTACTTATGTTAAATAAAATCTTAGTTGTTGAATTGGCATTTTTCATTTATTTGACAACCAAACAAAGTACCATTTTCCCGCACTTAATTTTTTTCCTCACACAACCTCTGTAGTTCCTTCTCCTTTGCCCGATGCGGCTCACTGGATGATTCCCCCCTATGAAATCGCACTCAGTATTTTATAAAATGTCATAGAATAAATTCTACGATCCATACGAACGTGGAACCCCTGATGCTCTTCATAGAAAAGTTGCAATAATTTAGGTGGTTTGGTCACGTATTAAGAATGCCAGAGACCGAATTCCCTTGACTTTATGCACTTAATTCTGTATTTACATGCTGAATGCGTTCTACAGAAATACCGTGTAAAAAAAACTGCTCATTATTTATGTATAGGAAAATGGGAGCTAGGTTCCATTGTATAACATAGATGTCGCTGTCGGATGATAAACACACCCATTTTCACACTTTTGCTACGAAATCACTTTCTATTCTAACTTATTCATTATCTTTTCCATTCTAAGCACGGACACATATTACAGTTATGCTTTGTGTTATTTCAAAACTGTCTAAAAAAGACAGTGTAAAAACAGAATTGACTACAGGTGAAGATGGCCCCCTTACACGGAATTTGACTTTATACTCAAAATTTAAAAAACTTGTTTTCAGAATTGACTCATGGATTTTGCCGTGGGCGGGGTGGCAGCCATGTGCGCCTGCGTGTTCACGAACCCGCTGGAGGTAGTGAAGACTCGCATGCAGCTGCAGGGCGAGCTGGAGGCGCGCGGCCACTACGCCGTACACTATCGCAACGTGCCACACGCAATTTGGGCAGTGGCGCGCACTGACGGCATAACGGCACTGCAGAAGGGGCTGATTCCTGCGTTGTGGTTTCAACTTTTCTTGAATGGATTTCGGTGAGATTTGAATTGCTGGTTGTTTTTTGTATTGGCTTGCATGAATTGGCCAACCGTGAGAGTATACATACACTCATCATGGGGACTTATTTAAAAGTTACCTTAATGAGCGCAAGCAACAAGTTAAAATAAATAACATACTTAGCAACACTTGTTCATCTAACTACGGTATACCACAAGGTAGCATATTAGGTCCGTCTTTGTTCCTGTTGTATATTAACGACTTATGCAACATTAATATTCAGGGGAAAATTTTTAGTTTTGCCGATGACACCGTCTTACTGTTTGAAGCTGACACTTGGCTAGCTGTCTACAAAAAAGCTGAAACAGACATAAGCATGGTAAAAAAGTGGTTGGATATAAACACGCTCACACTGAACACCGAGAAAACTAAATATGTCACATCAAGCATTAATATTACTGGTCAACCTTCTGATGATGCCTCCATCAGAATACACTCGTGTTTGAATTCCGATGAATGTTGTCAGTGCCCCTACTTTGAGCGCTCTACTCAGATGAAGTACCTCGGCCTCACCATTGATCCATATCTCAAATGGAATCTTCATACTCAAATAATTGCAAACAAAATAAGAAAAACCATGCACTTTTTCAGAATCATACGAAACTTTCTCGGCTTTCAACACCTGAAAATGATTTAATTTGCAGTCTGCCAATCTATTATTGAGTATGGTATCATAGCATGGGGAGGCGGCACTTCATCCGTACTAGACCCAATCATAAAGGCTCAGAAAACAATTTTAAAAATAATTCTAAGGCTACCTATAATTACAGACTCGAATCTACTTTTTAATATTATGAATGTGTTTGATGTTCGGCAGCTATATGCAAAAACTATCCTAACTCATCTATACTCAAATATACATAATTACTACGAAAAAAGTTCAAATACACAATGTACTCGAAGCAACAACAAAAACTTACTACAAATACCGATAACACATACTACGTTTGGTCAACGAAACTTTAAATACTTTGCGACAAGACTCTACAATATTCTTCCAGACAGCATAAAACAATGTGGTTCACAAAAAAATTTCAAAGATAATGTAAAAATTGGGATCGAAAATAAGAATAGGGCCTTCACTGGTGCATTCACCCAAATTCGCAGTTATTGAAGTCACCACATTATTGAGCGAATACATCTTAATACAAGTATAGGTATGTTCAAAGGTATTAGGAACTAACACGAAAAATTCTGCCTCAACACAGGCTAGCCTAGTGAGGCGGTATTTGAGAAACCTCAACTGTACTTTTATTTTCTTTTTACCTTCACAATATTATGTTTGTATTTTTCTGTTAATTTTATAACCTTATATATAAAAGTTACAAATCAATGTACACCATAATACGAGGCGTATCCAGAAAGTAAATGTACTGAATTTTTGTAGGTTACAAATTTTTTTATTGAAACATAAAAATTACATGGTTACCGTAGTACATATGTAAGCTATTTTTCGACATAGTCGCCATTCCTCTCAATGCAGGTGGTGAAGCGGGGCATCAACTTTTTGATGCCTTCCTCAAAGTAGTTTCCCGCCAACCCCTTCGTCCACTTCTCCACCTCCCCCTTTACCTTCTCGTCGGTTGAAAACCTTTTTCCACCCATGTACAGCTTCAGGGAGGTATAGAGATAAAAATCTGAAGGTGCTAGGTCAGGGGAATGCGCAGGGTGGTTTAGGACATCCCATTTAAACGAAGCAAGCAGTTCCTTCGTTGCGTTGGCCGTGTGTGGTCTGGCATTGTCGTGCAGCAGGCTGACTCCCTTTGTCAGCATGCCTCTCCTCTTGTTTTGAATCGCCTTTCGCAAATTTTTAAGGGTCTCACAGTATCTTGCAGAGTTGATGGTCTCCCCTTGAGGCAGATATTCAATCAAAATTATGCCTTGACAGTCCCAAAACACGGATGCCATAATTTTCTTGGCTGAAATTGTGGTTTTGAACTTTTTGGCGGAGGGTGAAGAGGTGAGAACCATTTTTAAACTCGCAATACCACTTGTACATACTCGTACGATTCATGGCTTTATCACCATATGCAGTTTTCACCAAATTATAAACCTCAAACGGAGGTTTTCCCTTCCAAACGAGATAACGGATGACTCCGCGTATTTCGCACTTGGCGGGAGATTGGATTGACATTTTTCACGAAACGTGTTGTCGCGTCGACACTTCTCAACGTACTGACCTTGAACCGGTCTCGTTGCGGAGGGGAAGAGTCAGGCTACACGTAAGTGTTGCCAACATGTCGAAAATAAAATTCATTCGGTTGTGAGAGCCTCAGTACACTTACTTTCTGGATACGCCTCGTATGTATGTATAGTTGTAATGTGTAAACTTTCCTAAATAAAGATATTATTATTATTATTTATTGATATTTTTCGCCTTACCTAAAGTGAATTTATTGATCTAACATAATTTTATTTGCATTAACAGATCATAGAGCAGTAGGTCTGATTACAAATGATTGTAAATATATATCAATTTGAGAGTTCAATATTCATATAAATATTATATTTAACTATAAATTTGTCGCTACTTGAAGAGACAGGCCAAGAATGGATTCTGTTTGATCTCTTTCTTTTACCGTGGCATTGTTTGCCCAGCCCTCTCATGATATACATAATTATCATTGCCGATATTATCGTTGTGCGTTGACCTAGAACGGCCTTCTCTGTAGTGTAGCGCTCGTTGACATGACATGAGCTTAAAACGTCTAGGTTTTATTCTAGCATTCGTTGAAATGATTTATACATTTAATTCTGTTTTACAGGGGGGATAAGTTCCACCGTGTAAATAAAAAGATGTAAAAATACAGTATACAATGCATCTGAAAATGGGAGATAGGCTCTATTTTATGAAAATCTATTCTGAGACTATTTTGTATAGTTAATGTATTTATGGGGATAAAAATCTAGTATTCTAATAAGAACAGATAATACCATTATGACTGTTGTTTCAAAATCGTGTTAAAAAAGACATTGTTAAGACAGAATTAATTTTAATTCATATTTATTTATTGTTTCTTCACATGGTAAATTTATTGTTTACATTTTAATTTTTAAAATTACTAGAACTAGCCTGTGTTGAGGCATACATTTTTTTTTATTTGAATACTACTCTTCCATGGAAACATTAGGTTGTGGCTGGAAGAGGAGTGTACAGTACATTATTGTAGTTATTTATCAATTATCAAAAATATTATAGGTACATGTATTATGTGCTGTAGTAAGTACAGAAAGTAGTAGTGAAAAGTAAAAAAAAAAAATATTACATGTTTGGTAAGTACTAGTGGCTATAATGTATCCAAAATAATATAGAAAGAGTTCAGCACAAATTTCTTAAGTACGTAAATTTTAAGCTCAGAATTCCTATTGATTACATTAATTATGTCAGTTTAAAGAATCAATTGCATCTAATAACACTGTCTGACAGGAGAATTATTTCAGACCTGGTTATGTTACACAGAGTCATTAACAACTTAATTGATAGTCCTGCCATCCTTGCCACTATTAAACTCCATGTGCCGACTAGGAATACAAGACAAAATATAACATTCTTCTGCAATACATACACGACCAACTATCAGACGCACTCACTGACCAATAGGAAGCATGATCTGGAGAATAAGTATGGGGGTGCTATTGATTTATTTATTGACTCCATTTATAGAATTAAGCATAATCTATACCAACACTTTGTCGAATCCTACAAATTAGAGTAGCGTTGGTAAATTAGTTTTAATGATTTGTCTTATATGTAGTGTTGTTGTAATTTCTTTTTTACTTTATGTTACTCTTACGTTTTACTAATATTGCTTCATATTTAGTTTTTTTTTCTTTATTTATTTTTTCTTTTAATTATTTCTTAATATTTTCTCATTATACTTGTAATCACAATTTTACAATTATGTATTTTGTACCTTCTTTACAATGGATTACATCTATTTACTGTCAGTATCTCCTGTATAATACAGATATTCTCCTGTGTACACTGCATCATGTATCACTTCTATGTAAAAGCCTTTTTAGGCGTATACATAAATAAATATATGAAATATATTTAGTATTAAAACATAATATTATATTTGGAGAAGAAATTGTAATTTATGGAAAATGAATGAGATTTTAGGTTATTTTTAAGATCAATTCTTATTATGCATCACCAATTTCAATTTATTTTAGATTGGGCACATACCAAGTAGCTGACAACTACGGTTTGATAAGAAACTCTTCCGGTGATTCTAAAGTCCTGCCGAGTCTATTCTTCGGGGCCCTAGGGGGGTCCCTCGGGGCAGTGACCGGGAGCCCTTTCTACCTTATCAAGACCCAGATGCAAGCCCAGGGGGCTTCTGAGATTGCCGTTGGTTATCAACACAAACACTCCGGGATGATCAGTGCTATGGTTAAAATATTCAAAAGTGACGGTATTAAAGGTAAAAATCTTTCTTTACTTAACACAAAATTTGCAGGTGGTTTTTTATCAATCCACTCCGTAAAGCGGGAAAGTTTTTCATAATTCGCGTGCGAAATTATGTTTCACAAAGATAGATATATTTGTACAACATTCGTAATATTTATTTAATTTGTATAACAGCAGAATGGAGGCAGAAATGATAATGGACAACCAAAGAATAACTCTACAACACTGAAGAAATGTGAAGATAAAAACGAAATGTTACCACTATGTTATTGTATTTCAAGTGCATGTTATAAGACCACACTCTGCCACCCGGCAATAACTCAACAAATTCAATGGCGCATAATTTTTACTTAATATAATAACTTAATTTAATAAAAACTCATTTTGGCGAGCCCGCTGTCTACCAACAGCATTCAATACAATAAAAGCTTTTAAGTGTCTTCTGCTCTCTACCAACAGTACATAAAAGAGACGTTTAAGGGTCCCACAAACATTATGTTAAGAAAAACTGCACCCTGGTTTAATTTCTCAAAAATTTTACTTGAAAACAAAACTCAAATTTAAAAATAAAAAAAAAACAGTTTGTATAACGAGTATCCGAACACGGAATATAAGATTGCTTAATATGTCCCTAGAACAGAGACAATACCTCCAACTTAAGACATTTCACATAAATTCTCATGGAAGAATATTACCCTAGCGCCTCCTAGCAGCATGAAATTTTCATTAATACTTTTTAATGGATTTTATATGAAATATTTCCTTTATTTTACATTATTAAATCATAGAAATAGACAATTAAATATTAGGTAACGTACATACGACCTTACTCCTTTTTTGCATGTACATAAAAAAATATTATGGCTAAATTATTCACAGCAAGAGTTTGTACGGACGTTATCGATGTTCGTCCTCTTCTCAAAATCTCAACCGTCTTGTTTGAAAACGAAAAAGACAGGACTAGTATATTAGATTTGTATTAACAGTTATAAGCCTCTCCGCTCGCGGTTTGTCAATGATATCTAGATAAAACGACTTGAATCTTTGTAATAAATAATTTTATCTGTAAACTGAACACACAGAACCTACTTTGTAGCACATTGTTGTAAATTTTTTTTTATTAACATTTGTCAAAATACAAATCAGAAAGCGCAAAACACCGCCATCAAGTGTGTATTACAAAAAAATAATTATTTGCCTCCATTGTCTGGAAGAAATGTTACACAACATGCTACACTAGCACTTTTAGCGACCAGCGTTGGATAAATACAGCAAATATATGGTTTGATTGCAGGACTGTACAGGGGTGTACTATCATCAATTCCCCGTGCTTCTGTGGGATCGGCATCCCAGATGGCTTCCTTTACCCGCTCCAAGGAATATCTCACCGAGAGGAATGTGTTTCCCAACTCTCCGCTTCTCACCACATTTGTGGCGGCCAACCTGGGCGGAGTTGTCATGACCGTCTGTATGACGCCATTCGACGTTGTGGCTACTCGGTTGTACAACCAAGGTAAAATTGCTTTTTTCTGACAATACCGTACTGTTAAACTTATCTACGTGACTGTTGTGTATTGGAAATTTCACTAAAACACATACATTGTGTATAAACGTGCCGTGTGATAGTTTGTGTTGAAAACGTTAAGGGTCCTTGGAAAATTGTGCATTGTCACTCAGGTATGTATTTTTATACGCCTCTTCCAATATACGTACATGGATGTTGCATATGTGATCCATGAAGTTTTACTAAAACACGTACATTGTGTCAAAATGTGCTACGTGGTGGGATAGATTGCAATGAAAAGGTTAAGGTTAAATAGAAAAATTTGCATTCATTGAGAAATAATTGTATTTTTAAATGCCTCTTACAACATCTTTCTCAACAAAAAATCTAAAATCAACTATAAAGCAGAAAATCTGTTTCAAGTAGCAATAACTCGCAAATAGTGAGCTCTGGCGTCATGAAATTGGCAGTTTTTCGATCTGGTATCTCAAGGTGTCAAGTGACACTATTTTCACCTTGAAATGGTTTTTCCACTAAAGTTATGGAATTTTTGAATATTCATAACTCATAATTCATAGTATGAAAGATGCCATATTTTCTATTTGTTAACTAAAAAAATGCTAATTGAAAATTGGGTTACAATGGTGAAAAAACTAATATCTCATAATAAGAAATATGTAATAAGTATCGTTGAACCATTTAAGACCCTTTATTATATTTAGATACTAGAAAAAATGAGATGGCATGGTACCGTGCCGACTGTCACCGAGCTACGTCTAAACTGCACGAACTATCAAAACTGCGGACCAATGAACGTTATGTTTTTTTGTGTAGGTAGAAACAAAGGCGGGGTGCCGCTGTGCGTAAATGGGATTTTCAGTATTTGGCTGCACTTTTGTGGTGACACTTTTTTGTTGGCGGCACTTTTTTATTGGCGGCACTTTTGTGCTCATAGTTTCATTTTAGTTTTTTTTTTTAATTTTGTGTTATTCCAGGAACCGATGCAAAGGGCGCTGGACTTCTGTACAAAGGTGTGATTGACTGCTTCGCGAAGATGGCCAGAACGGAAGGGTTTCTCGGGTTCTACAAGGGCATTGGACCCTCATACCTCCGCCTCGGCCCCCACACGGTCCTCGTCCTGGTCTTCTGGGATCAACTCAAAATACTTGTCAACAAACTAAACACAACTAAGGACTGAATTACACAATGTATTATACACGGTGTCCGGAAACTCATATGACAAGCGTGAAACTGGTGAATCTAAACCACATTTGGAGGCGATTTTTTTGGAATTACTTTTGATTTGAGCTTTTCATTTTCAAGTAATTTGAGTCCAAAGTTGGAATATTTTAGATAAATTCAACAAAAGAATCGCTAGTGGTTAATAACAGCTGTTTAATGTCTTTTAAAATACGTCGAAGCGTAGAGCCGACTCAAAAAGTTGTTTAACCCTTTGGTTGCCGTAAATATTGGAAAAAAGGAGAAAAAAATCGAAATGCTCAGATCGAAAAAAAAACAAAGTATTTTTAGATTCTCTTTGTAGTGTAGATTTTCCGCTTGCACTACGAGTTTCGGGACTCCGTGTACAGTAACCAATTTTATCAGATTTTTCTATTTTCCAGAACAAAAAAAGGTTAAACAAAAATATTTAGCACGCCGCCATTTTACCTAGTTACTTATTTTAGAATTTATTAACAAACGAAAGGAACAAATTCTAACCACTATTTATGACGAACAAATACTTTTTTTAATTTAAAGAATATTATTATGCGAATACCGCACAAAGAACGGAGACAGTGAGACAACGGCATCCCCAATTAAGATATGTTGTGAGATTGGAGGGAGCAGAAGTACCTGGCTATTTAGATGTTGTCATCGAACACGGCTTAAGCCATTTGAAGTAACGTTTCGATTCTGAATGGTTTTCGGTCACAGGGGCGATATTGAAAATTTTTTTTTTCAAAATTTTGGACAGAAGTATATAAAAGGAATTTTTTATTTATTTATTTTTTTGGAATAACTATATATTTGGAATAAATTGTAATATTTAATTATTGAACACAATATTAGCGATTCCTAAACGAAAATCTGAAACAGAAAAATCAGAAAAAGATATGGTCACGTCCAGGACTCGAACCCAGGACCCTTGCCTTGCCGGGGCACGTTTTAGTTTAACCTTAAAATTTCATTCTGGAAAACATTGAAAATCTGAAAATAATATACTTTTTTTTTAATGCGTCTGTTTTCAAACTAAATATGTAAGTCCATTAGAAATTACTTCCAACAAAATCGATGGATCCATCTAATCACCAAGATAATAAATAAATTAATAATAGTATCTCTTTTCTTGTATTTATGAAAATTTAATGATGTTATAATGCATATTCCTGAACCTCAGCTTTATTATTATGTAATAGTTTAGTTAAAATGTTTATTATTTTTTTAAAGAATTTTTATTATATAAATTATTTTATTGGTTGTTATTACATTTTTAAGTGATCACTGTTGTTTGTGTTTACCTTCAATTCTGTGCAGTATTGACAGTATATTTTTATGATAATGTTGATTAAAAAAATGTATCTAATCTAGATTATTTGACATTAAATTATTACTACTCTATTTTAAATGACTTGGTTTATTTCTGTACCTATCTACTTAATTTGAGATAGACTTTGAGTCGGAACAGAATACAAAAGAAGAATACAAACAGAAGTCAGTACATACAATTTTACATCGGCATCAAAATATCAAAAATACAACACTGCATAATAATTTTTAAAAGACAGGTTGTAGAACAAAAAAAAATTTATATAAAAGTAAACAAATAAAGGAACAATCAAAGATATACAAATATGGATGTCAGATTTTCATTTTTAAAAATATTTCTTTAAACCATCATTGTGAGTTTTTTAATTATTCTCAATGGTTTTGTACATTTCTGGAAGCGAATTATAAAGTGTGTAGGCCAGAGGTTCCCAAACTTTTTTGCCCCGTAGACCCCTTGCCAAATTTTTTTTTTTCCATAGCCTGCCGAATATTGAATTTTCCCAAAACTATTAACGTCCCATGTGATAAGCATTTATTTTTTTAGTAAAAAGATTCCCTTCCCTTGCCTGCCCAAAAAACGGGTGGCGGTATAGTTGCTCTGTGTTTACATTGTGCACACCCTTGTGAGGTATTACACAAAATGAAAATGAAGCAGGATAAGCAACGGCAATTTCTTTCTGTAGCTAGCCCTACAGAACTGCCCCTTAAGTTCTTTGTCAGTGCTTATTCTGGTCATTTCTTCTTGTCACATGTTTTCCGATTCTTCAACGTTCCATTTCGATAGTCAAAATGTCCTCAAACTTAGTTTTGAAGTCTGTGTAAAGTACATTTAAATGTTGAACGTCATATTACCCTGGACGTTTTTCAAAAACAAGTTGGGGAACTAGGAAAATTCGCGGCTTCCAATGTGCAATGTTTTGCTTGAATATATTAATTCTGACGAGAAAAGGAACATACACTCTATTTATTATTATTAACAACTTTACAAAATATAACAACTTTACGAAATATAAAAATGCAAAATCAAATAAGTAATTTCTCAGTCTATTATATTTGTGTTAGGTCTATTGTGTCATTTATGGAACTTCTAAATGTTGACTTGAGGTAAATGGGGGTCCGCTCGTATGTACCCCCATTTGAATCTCGTGGACCCCCAAATTTTTTTCTCGCTGACATAGACCCCCAGCAAGCCGATATCGACCCCTGGGGGTCCATATAGACCACTTTGAGAACCTCTGGTGTAGGCAATGTAGTTTAAAGATTTTATTTCATATTTTGTAGTGAGTGTTTGAGGAATGCGGATTTTATTGTTATTTCGAGTATTGTGGTTGTGGATGTCTTGATTGTAAAGTGGCTTGACGTTAGTGTGAGTTGATTGTTGGGTAATTTGTAGGATGGTGCTGGTGATTTGATGCTTAGGAAGGATTGTGATTGGAAGGTTTATTGTCTTTTATTGTTTATTATCATTGTCTACCAGTGTTGACGTATTTTGACAGCTGCTTCAATTTACCTAGCTTTAACAATCATAATACTAGAAAATCAAACTAAAAAAGTGGTTAACTCGTCTAATCAGGAGAGTGCGCGTTGGGACAGTGAATTTTTTATCCCATAAATTATCTCGCTTAGGCGGAATACTCGTCATTATTCTGGTGTTTGTACCACAAAATACAACTCAGTGCAAAAGTGACTCGATCATTATATAAACACAAAAAACCTATCCCAAAGGCGTTTTTAGCGTCACAAAGGCTCTGCCATCTCTCATACAAGAAACAAGCATTGTGTCGTTTTTTTTCTTTTTGTGTGAAACTTTGAAAAACTACCTTTAAAATGAATACACTATGTTCCATCTGTAAAAAAAATATTGACACCCCGTCAGACTTCATCTCATGTTGTATCTGCGACGATAACTACCACTTCATTTGTGCCGATATCGCAGAGACCTCACGGCGAGGAACTAAGATTTTACAGTGGCGCTGCAAACTTTGCACAAAAACACAAAAAAACTCAAAAAAAAATACGTCTGAAAAAAATCTAGAACTGACATCTATCGAGAAACCTAATAAACAACCATCATCAACACCAAAATCTACAATTGCCGCCTCATCATACGCCAGTGTGAACTTACCACCAACAACCACAGATGGCACTAGTAATCTGACAATCGATCTATTTTTAACTGAATTCGCAAATTTCAAAGACTCAGTTAATGAATCTGTTGGAAAAAAATACGATGCAATCCTGCTCCAAAATAATGAAATATTAAAAACCATTCAAAACATATCTCAACAGCAAGAAGATTTAAAACATCGAATAAATAATTTGGAAAAATTACATGAACAAGTAAACTCAGCCTTAAATTCAAGACTTGAGGACTTAGAAAAAAAAAGCGAAAAAAATAAAGAAAATGAAATAAAAATTTGTCTCTTGACAGAAAGAAATGAAGACATAGAAAAAAGAATAATTGCGATCGAGATTGACCAAGAAAACAGGAACAGAAGATTTAACAATACTTGTTTGGAACTTCGAGGGCTTCCAGAATTCAAAGAGGAAACATCACAAACCTTAAAAGACATTATATTCAACACCAGTAAAATAGTAGACTGCCAACTAAACACAAATGATATTTATAATATATATAGAGTATCACAAAGAAACAAAAATATTCCTCCAACAGTTAAACCTAGGTCAGTGGTAATTAATTTTAATTCAATACCGTTAAAAGAGGACCTCCTTAATGCTATAAAAAAATATAACAGGTCTTGCGAAAAGATTGGGGACAAACTAAACACGGGAACAATCGGATTGTCTGGCCCCATTACACCCATATACGTCTCAGAACTCCTCACGTCTAAAGGCAAACGGCTTTGGTATCTAGCTCGCCAACGTGCAACTGAATGTAAATATAGGTACGTCTGGACGAAAGCAGGTCTAATCTACATGAAAAAAGATGACTCTTCTCGACCTATATTAATAGACTCAGAACAAGCTATAGCGAAGCTCTGACTACCTGCTCTTTATTCTAATTATCGTGATAAAACTACTGACTACCGCTTTATATCGCCATTTCATACTCTATTACATAACAGCACTATATTATATGAACACCTAGGTTTTTGCATAACTCCAATTTGTACTGGAATAATTTTAATCCCAATTTTAATTTTAACTTTAATTTTAATCTTTATTCTCTCTAGAATGGTAACTACACTTATTATAAGATTATTATTTGATTTATTAGTAATATTACTAATAATTCGGCAAAAGAGAACTCTAATCAACATATTTTATATAACCCAGATATTACTTATTTTTCATACTTATACTACTTTTTACTGTCTTTTGAAAGAGAAAATGCCACACACTAACTACATACGTTATTTATTTCCTGGATTTTATTTCAGATATTGTTTCTTACTCAGATATATTTTATTTTTCCTAACTACTTCATTTTGTTTACAGTTTTGTCGCTACATATTTCGTACTACAAGTATTTATATGATAATAAAATACTGTTTTAAAACTTTACCCAGAAAACAACAATTAATTTTTGAATTCTAATGGTAATAAACGATCTTCAACATGAAATCGATAGTATCTTAGTGCCAAATACTGAAATAATTTTTGAAAACATTAACAAAATTATGCAATTTAATTGGGAATCTAATAGGATTAATATTGTTCATCAAAATATTAGAACGATGGGAAACTTGGATGATTTTCTTATATTTTTGGAAGAAATAAAAGCTGTGGTAAAGTTCCATGTACTAATTCTCACTGAATGCAGGTTAAATGATTCATACATAGCCAAACAAATTTCAGGCTATAATGAATACCATACAACATCGCATATTAACCAAAATAGCGGAGTAGTAGTATATATCGACAACACATTAAATTCCTTAGTACAAGAAATAAACATACAGTAAAACTCGCTTAAGAAGTTCCCACTTAAGAAGTTTTCACGCTTAAGAAGTTTTGATTTTTGGTCCCTTGAAAATTCCATACAAAAAACACGATTTTTTCCCACATAAGAAGTTTTAGAGCTAAAACTGCTTCCCGCTTAAGAAGTTTTAGAAATCCGGCGGTAAAATCAACACAAACGAAATATTGTGTCGCAAAATATCTAAAATGAACCTTTTTCCAAGTCATAAATTGAAAGACGTTGACTGAAACCCATACCTAGTACCTGAGACCATAAAACCCTTTGTCGGCCGCCGGGCCGTAAGCCGTAACCGGCCGTAACCAATAAACATCCAATAAATAAACCAAATACCCCGTCTCCTAATCCCCTAACTAGGTAAAATAGCAATGGAACGAATAAACAATGCGGAATTATGTAACAAATATGCAAGCGTCTTTAAGGCCGAAATAACATGAAAGATTATATTAAACTCAACCTTAATGACAACGTGGGCTAGATCTACATTTGCATACATTTGACACCTCCTTCAATAATCTTCCCTTTGATAATGAACATAGAGATGTTTCGTAATATTATTGTATAAAATTTTTATTCCATCGAATTTTTAAAACACGAAAAACTTTTGATAATCTATCGGATCACGGTTAATACGGAATATTTCACCTTTAAATACATAACAACATGATTATATGGCGGGGGAGATGGTAAAATATGCATTATAATTACGTTTTTTTCATTCAAACATCAAAAATTGCCGTGCATCATGTTTCATCTGACATTTGTCGTAAATTAAGTTTGAAGGTTAGGAAATACATATGCATAAATTTAAAATGTAGATTGAAACGAAACTTCGCAAATGATTTTTGTAGTTTTTGTATGCGTTCACAGATTATACATAATTCCAGCGTCAAACAGCTTGTATGATATAACTTTCTGATTCAAGCATCAAGCCATTTATTTATGTGCGAAATCGTAGTTATTCGATGTCTGCTAGTTAGGTAGGACCATAAATGAACCTACAGGCATATAATATTGAGCTGCGCATATTATTTTCATAAGGAATTTCTAGAAAAGGATTAAAATATCTTTAAAAATACATCATAACAATAGTCTCTCAAATCTCAAATGCCATTGGAGCAAGCAGCAAGCGTGCAAAAAAGTTAAAGTCCGCCAACTAATAAGCAGTTTGCCGCGTAGACTTTGTGAGATTTTTCTGTGCAGTGCCATGGCAGGGTTGCAGTACGCAAACGGTTCTGAGGCAAAGAACCCGCTATCATTAGTTTGCGATTAACAAAATTACTTGCGGTGTCCTTTGATCAAACCGCTTGGTAAAATTAACCACAACAAGTCTTTCTTTCTCCCTCAGTTCATATAGTAAACGAAAGCGTAAAAAAGAGACGGCGTATATCCACAGCTCTGTCTTCAACTGTCAAGTTAAGAGTGAGTAATCACTAACAAGTAAATATGTATAATCCATTGCCTTTACACCAATTTAAAATAAGATCAACAGTATGAACCTTTTGGAATGCTGCAACTTTTACTATCCGAATTCGAGTGGCTTTTTCGAGGGATGTACTTTAACAGTTTTAAAATTGTGTTTACTTTGTCCATGGGATGGTTTTGTTTTGATTTGTAATGTTTAGTCTCGATTTTAACGTTTCACCATCTACACCTTACCACCAACGCTCCATTTCTTCACCCGCTGACCTACGCTTTTTCGATTTTTTACCTACTGAACTCTCTGACCAACGCTATTTTCCACTGACTGTCCTATCTCAACCGCCGACCCACCGCTTTTCCACTGTTTTTCGAGTTATTTTATCCAGTATCATACCGCCGAATATCGCATTTCCCAACCGCCGACCCGCCGCTTTTCAATTGATTTTCGAGTGATTTTTTCCAGTATTATACCGCCGAATATCGCTTTTTTTCGCTACCGATATTTCCCCGCCGACCTCCGCATTTCCACTATTTTCCGATAATCTGACAATTTTTGTGCGTGTTTTTCTATCATGTTTTTATCCGGAGTGCCTAAACCGGTTGTTGTAAAACGAAAACCATTAACGATTTCCCAAAAAATTGAAATCATCAGAGAGTTAGACGCGTCGCGCGGAGAAACGCGCATTCAATTGGCAAAAAGGCTCGCGATTCCGGTGACAACTTTAAATGGGATAGTGGCGAAAAGGGAGAATATCTTGAAACAATCACAGGAAACAGGACCTCTGAATCGCCAGAAGACAAAGTCCAGCAAGTACGAGAAGGTGGAGGCTGTCCTTCTGGAATGGTTCAGACAAAAACGCGCTCTCAACCTTCCACTAAGTGGACCAATAATCAAGGAAAGGGCTGAAGATATAGCACGGAGGCTAAATATTCCATTCACGGCCTCCAACGGCTGGATCGACAGATTCCGGCGACGTGCTAACATTGTGTACAAAACAGTCAATGGGGAGTGCAACAGTGTGAATAAGGAGGTAGTAGACGTATGGAGGACGACCACGCTGCCGGCTCTTCTGGCAGCTTACAAGCCAAGTGATGTGTACAATGCAGATGAATGCGGACTGTTTTTTAATATGTTGCCAGATAAAACATTTGCCTTTAAAGGAGAAGCCTGCCATGGTGGGAAACGGAGCAAGGAGAGGATCACAGTTCTGGTATGTGCCAATGCGGATGGTTCCGACAAGTGGCCTTTATGGGTAATCGGGAAGGCCAAAAACCCAAGATGTTTTAAAAACATCAGGAACCTTCCGTGCACATACCGGAACAATAAATCGGCATGGATGACATGCAAGACTTTCCACGAATACCTCCTCAGCATGGACCGGAAGATGGCTGCACAAGACAGAAAAATAATTTTGTTTGTGGACCACTGCGCTGCACATCCAAAGGACCTTGGATATTTGAAGAATGTAAGGGTGGAATTTCTTCCCGCCAATACAACATCAGTGCTGCAACCTATGGACCAGGGAATAATTGCTTCCCTGAAGCAGCACTTCAGGAAAAAAATGGTCTGTAGGTTGCTACAAAAGATAAATGAAGAAAATCAAATGTATAAATTGGATTTGCTCGAAGCCGTTTGCTTCCTTTCGTCTTCCTGGAACTCGGTGACACAGCAAACCGTTGCCAACTGCTTCAGGAAAGCCGGGTTCCAAGACACGCCAGAAGAGAGGGAGCAGCCTGAAGATGATTTCGATGCCACATGGGATGTTCTCCGGGGAAGAATGGAATTGCCGGAGACATTTTCGGATTACGTCCGAATCGATTCTGAATTGGTTCCTTGTGGAGTACAGGACACATCCGATCTATGCTCCGAGGAACCAGAAGAGGATGAAGAAGATATTGCTGAAGAAAATGAAAACCCCAAGAAAATACCAACCTGTGGGCAAGCACTCGCCCACTTAGATGCCTTTCAGCATTTCTTGATGGGGAGTACAGAAGTGCCCGAGTGCTTCAAGGGTTATTTGGCAGAGATGCAAAATTTTACAACAAAAGAATTTAATAATAGAGTTAAGCAATCTACTATAGATAAATACTTTGAAAAAAAATAATAATTTATATGTAGGTATGTAAATAAACATTTTATAATCAACTATGTTCTACCATTTTTCATTTATTTCACTTTCCCACCTTTTTCTAAATACATAATACTAATTACCATGATAACTAGAAGATGTATATATATATTTTTTTTTTTGACCGCTTGGATCATATGAGCTTGTTTTCATGACAATTTAACGTAGGTAGACATAGGAATGACGTATGCCCCGGACTCGAGTTATTAAATGGCTAAAATTGAATCCCACTTAAGAAGTTTTCCCACTTAAGAAGTTTTTTTTCCCCGGTCCCTTGGAAAACTTCTTAAGAGAGTTTCACTGTAAATCAGTGTAATTGTTTAAAAATCAACATTAATGAGAATTTAGGTATCCTAGCTATCTACCGATCACCATCGTTCAATGACATCCAAGATTTCCTGGAAAATCTTATTGGTGAGTTAAAAAAAACTAAGGATTATGCACAATATGTACTGATCGGGGACATGAATATAAATACTATAGGAGAAGTATTGCATAGGCAGTCCGACGACTACTTATGTGCTATGGCTGAAAGTAACTTTATTTCCAATATTAATTCTCCAACTAGGGTACAAGGTAGCTCAAGCTCATGTTTGGATCATATATATACCAGAAATATAACAAATTCAAATGCATTTGTAATACATAATACAATCACTGATCATTACACCACTGCAATCAGTATCCCAAACTCAACACCCAAAAAACATAAAATTAATCACAAACAGATTATCGATTATGAGGCTTTATTAAATGATCTTAATAATAAAAATTGGGAATATGTTTATAAAGAGACTGAAGTTAACAATGCTCTAAACTATTTTATTAATGAAATCAATACATTCATAACAAAACACACAATAACTAAACGCATTCCATATAGTAAAATACATCTCACACCATGGATTACCAACGGCATTGTTAAATCTATACACAAAAGAAATCACCTTCATAAAATAGCTAAACGAGACCCATTGAACGATACTAAACAGCAAAACTATTACCGATACCGTAATATTTGCAAAACCGTTATTCGCAAATGTAAAGAGCGTTATTATAAATTCTTACTTGATAAGGATAATTCCAGCAAAAACATGTGGAATGTTGTCAGAGACATAACTAAAAGTAAAAGAAATACCAATGCATCTGTAACTGAATTAAATACCGGAAATTTGATTATAACTGACAATCAATCAATTGCATGTCATACTAATCAATATTTTGCATCTGTTGGATCAAATCTAGCAAAAATTTTTTTATTAGAAACCCAAAAGGAACAATCTTTTTCATTTAATATTAAACCAACTACTGTAGAAGAGGTCTTAAAAATAATCAACAGCCTTAATACTACACATGCAAAGGGTCCAGATAGTCTAAATACACAAATACTAAAAAAAATTAAAAATCAGATTTCTGCTCCGCTATCATATATTTACAACTTAAGTTTTGCATCAGGAATATTTCCTGATCACTTCAAAAAATCAATAATTGTCCCAATTCACAAAAGTGGACCTAAATCTCTTGTAGAAAACTATAGGCCAATATCACTATTAAGCGCGATATCCAAAGTCATTGAAAAGCTTTTCAAAACTAGGTTAAACGATTATGTGGAGAAACATAACATTCTAAGTCCTAACCAATACGGCTTTCGGTCGGGTAAGGGAACGGATGATGCCATCGCATGTCTCACTGAAACTATTGCAGGGAATATGAACCATGGCAAGAAAACTATTGCCCTTTTACTGGACCTGGCCAAGGCATTTGACACTATATCTCATAAAATTCTTTTACAGAGACTTAGAAATATAGGAATAAAGGGAAAAGCTTTTCAATGGATAGAAAGTTATATATCTAATAGATTTCAACAAACCAGAATTAACGAGGCTATTAGCACTTCACTAAAATACACTTTTGGGGTACCACAAGGAAGTACACTTGGGCCCCTTCTCTTTATTATATACATAAACGAACTTTGTAACCAAAACATTGGTGGCAAAATTATCACGTTCGCTGACGATACAGTTATTTTGTTTGAAGGAGATGATTGGAAACAAACACACCACCTTGCGAACACAGGTATAAACAGAGTAAAACAGTGGCTGGACTGTAATTTGCTTACACTAAACATACAAAAAACAAAATATCTCACATTTAGCGCTACCCTTACAGGTCAACCCAAAACACCTCATCACCTCACAATACATAATATTAAGTGTAGCCTTGGAAATAATAACCATACTTGTAAATGCGAAACCCTTGAATCTGTTAAATCTATTAAATATTTAGGTATAATAGTGGATAACCATCTTAAATGGAAACAACAAATTGAAAACACAGCGAATAAAGTGCGCAAGCTTATTTATATATTTATAGCATTGCGGGAAATTATAAAAACTCAAGACATTAAAAAAATATACTACGGGCTCTGTAACTCCGTCATAACCTACGGTTGCATTGGATGGGGTGGAACAGGATTAACAATATTATACCCGCTACTGAAGGCACAGAAATCCATTCTACGCGTCATTATGAAGAAACCCTTCAGATACTCGAGCGACGCTCTCTTCAAGGAGTTTAATGTGCTTGATGTTCGACAGTGTTACATAAAAAAAATAACAATCTGCGTCCACAAAAATAAAAATTTAAATTGTTTTAAATTTTTATTCTTATTTGTTTTCTCTCAATTTAAACTGTGTGAATTATCAGCCTTCGGTACTAAAATTACTAAATGGTTATTAGACTTAGGTAGGACAGATTCCGAAAAATTATTAAAAAACGTAGTCTGAGTTGATTTCTTCGATTTTGTATTTTGTATTTACCTAAAAAATATTTTTTTATTTTTCTTTCTTAAATTGATATATTATATTTTTATTTTATATTTTACATGTACCTATCTGGATTTTATTGTTTATTACTGCTAAATTGTATTTTCCTAAAAAAATATTTTCTTTCTATTTTTCTTTCTTACATTTATATGTTATATTTTAATTTTATTTTATATTTTACATGTACCTACCTGGAATTATGTACACGCAACCTGCCAATTTGACTGTCCTAAAACGGGAAACTTCCTAGTTGGACAGTCAAAGCTTCCTTTTATATTTGTATATCTTGTATGTAATAAATGTAATAATAATAAATAAAATAAATAAAAAAATAAAGGATACCGGAAACTAGGAGTTAATTAAAAAGGTATTTTTTCTTACAACATTAGGTAAACTGTATGGAACCAGTTGAACTATAGCATTCTCAATAAGGGAATTTCATCATATAATGTCCAGAGTGGTAGACAGGCTGAACTATTCTGATCTGGTTGAATTCTTGCCAAATTTATTACATTTTAACAGTTTTGACGGTTGTAAATTTTGACAATGTTTATAATTTTTTATTTTTATTTTTTATTGCCGGTAACCCGGGCGTTTATTGACATCAATATTTGTTTACAAATTATGTGCGCTACCCGACTCACTAGACAATTTCTGTTCTGAGCCGGGTAAATTATAACCATGGTAACTTAAAAAAAAGTGTTATAATAATTATAACCATTGCATCAAAATCATTTCTTTGGCCATACCAATAATAATCAATTGGTTCAGCTTAACATGTAATATCGATTGGAGAATGATCTTATAGTAATATAATAATAATAATATTGGACAATTTGTATAGCGCCGCTTTTGTGAGATATCACCTCAGGGGCGCTTTACAGTTGATGCAGGTATTACAAAAAATATAAATATTACAAAAATAAAGTGAAGTTAAGTTAAGTTAAGTAAAATAAAGAACGGGAATAGGTGAGAATCTGCAGAAAGAATCCTAGGTGGTGAAGAAACTAGACCAGCTGCTGCAACGAGAGTCTACCGCGTCCACCAACAGTGCCAGCACGAGGTTCATCATCCGTCCAGGTATGTGTCTGCTGCTAATGAAGCGTTGACACAATATCCTCACATAGATACCAGACCTTGGCAGAACCGCTGTGACGTTTGACGAATACAGAAGATGGAGACTCTACAGCAAGAATCTTAGGTGGTGAAGAAACTGGACCAGCTGCTGCAGCGAGAGAGTCCACTGCGTCCACCAACAGTGCCAGCACGAGGTTCGTCATCCGTCCAGGTATGTGTCTGCTGTTAATGAAGCGCTGACACAATATCCTCACATAGATACCAGACCTTGGCAGCACCGCTGTGATGTTCGGCGAGTTCATCATATCTAGTCTCTATTGATAATAATAATAATAATAACACTTGGATGACCCATATAACGCCGCTCTTAAGCAAAATCACCTCATCTCTCCTAGTCTATTTTAGTCTCTTCTAGTCACTTCTAGTTATTCATGCCACTTACTGCATCTTCTCGAACCTTTTAGATTTGTCTTCTAGTCTATTCCTATCTCTTCTAGCTGGCTTCTTATCCTAGCCTATTTTGCCTATTCCTGGCTATAATACCTTAATAAAATAAAAATCCAACAAAAAAATAAAAATTACAATTTCTTATATTGTGTCGTTGTCCAACGATTTCACACCTCTGTCTCAGACTTAAGAGCTATCGTATCGCAGGCTATCATAAACAAAAATCTTGCACCATGTTTGTCATCTGAAACAAAAAACCAAAAACAAAAATGTTAAATAAAATATGGTTTATCTGTTTTATAGGTAGATATCCTCGGTTGAAGAGGTCCCATAAATCCCGAACTGATGACACCACTTGACACTTGAGGGGTCAGGTATAAAATCTCCGACTGCATTGAAAGTCTTCGTTCTGGCTTCACTTTCCAAATTGTATCGGTTTAAAATGTTAAAACAATTGCAAATTCCGGCTAAACGGTAAAAGTTACGCGCATTTCGTGTAATAAGAAGGCAAGCACTATATAAAACTCCGATGGTGAACATTTTTCAGCAATCTCTTAGCAAGGGAAACCTTCTGAAAGGATTAAACAAACCGGAGCGGTTAAATCACGTCCGCTCTTCTCAACCGTATTTTTCCAAGAAAGCAAGTTTTTAAAGCAACGTGTTCCGATTTCGTGATAACTAATGTATTCGAAATTTACTAAAAATTTAACAGGAAACCTGTTAATTCATTCGTTAAGGGCCTGCAATACCTTTTTTAAATAAATTAGAAAAACTCTGTTCCGACATCGTGATAATTAATGTATTCGTAATTTACTAAAAGTTCAACCGGAAACCTGTTCATTCATTCTTTAAAGGCCTGCAATCCGCTTTTTTAAAATAAGTTTGCAAACACTCTTTTTTTCCGTATTTGTAAATATCTAATATATAATAAATATTACCCAGTTATTTTCACAAAATTGAATCCGGATTGCTTATGTCCATTTCTCAATTTTTTCTCGGTTTGTGGGGAAACCTAAGCAAAAATAAGACATTTTAAGAATAATTATCGGAATGTAAATAGAAAATATTTTTTCCTACACCTAACATTTTAAGCCTACATGAACGTTCCTTTTCATGTAACATATCTTCCACCACCTTCATCACCTCTACAGCAATAGTTATAATAAAAACGGTAAGTTTAATATATACATAAATACCTTGTAATATATATTTTTTCAATGAAAAGAAAAATGTAATTAAATAAGTAAACACAACATAAATTACTCAACGACGCGATTTTTTCATATAATTTAACACGCAAATAAATTGTGGACTGACAATCTATTCTAATACAACCCTTAATTAGAGACAAGACTAAAAAATAACCCATACTTCTAAAGTTTTGTTCGCGTATCAAGTAAAAACGCGTGATTTTAACCAACAATCAATAATTATCAAGTGCCAGGCTCGTGCCATGTCGTATTGCTAATATGTATTCGTTAAAAGTGTAAAACACACTGCATGACGTCATGATTTTGACTAGTTTAAAAGATGACGTAAGAAAATTAACTTGTCGATAATGAAATTCTATTAATTTCTGATATTTGTTAATGCGCTACCTTCAAGCTATCTGTAAGGTACTTATATTTTTTTGAATTAAGATAGCTGATTACATTTTCTAAAATAAATTTCCGCGATAGGTACAATCTAAAATATTTAGTACTGGGATATTTTGGTGATTGAAAAAATGAACTTGCCCAGTACAAGCAAAATAGCTTAACTCTAGACCAACAAAAGGTAAAACGCAATGCACAGTGCCCATTTCGCATTGCGACACAATGCGTGCGACTTTTCATGAATGTGCAAGTAAATCAAACCAAAATTGTGTTGGGTTATTTTTCAATGGGTATGCCGTGTCTAGTCGTAAGTCTATGATTAGTGCCAGGATAAATGATGATTATTCCAGGAATGCAAATTTTAGCAGATTTCGGTAATGATTTTGCTTTAGACAAAGATTTTCTTAACGATTCCTAAAAATCAACACGTTTAGTACCATAGAAGCTGAAAAAATGGCTATTAAAATTCGAATCCAAGTCTTGGAAATGATGATTTTTGCAGGAATGCAACTTTTCAAAGATTTCTGTATTGATTTTGTTTTGGATGATGCTTCTCATCACGATTACAAAAAATCAGCACGTTTGGTACCACAGAACCTGAAAAAATGCCTTTTAAAGTACGAACCCAAGTCTTGAAAATGATGATTTTTCCAGGAATGCAACTTTTTGCAGATTTCGGTACTGATTAGGTTTTGGATAATGATTCTCATCACGATTCTAAAAAATCAGAACGTTTGGCATCACAGAAGCTGAAAATATGCCTGATTCGAACCCAAGTCTTGAAAATGATGATTTTTCCAGAAATGCAACTTTTTCTAGATTTCGGTACTGATTTCGTTGAAGATGATGGTTCTCATCACGATTCCAAAAAATCAGCCTGTTTGGTTACATAGAACCTGAAAAAATGCCTTTTATAGTTCGAACCCAAGTCTTGCATTAGTGCCCGTAAGAATGATGATTTTTCCAGGAATGCAACTTTTCGCAGACTTCGGTTCTGATTCCATTTGAGATGATGATTCTCATAAAGTTTCCAAAAAATCAGCACTTTTGTCACCATAGAACCTGAAAAAATGGCTTTTAAAGTTCGAACCCAAGTATTGAAAACGATGATTTTTCCAGGAATGTAACTGTTTACAGATTTCGGTACTGATTCCGTTTTGGATGATGCGTCTGATCACGATTCCAAAAAATCAGCCTGTTTGGTAACATAGAACTTGAAAAAATGCCTTTTAAAGATGGAACCCAAGTCTTGCATTAGTGCCCGTAAGAATGATGATTTTTCCAGGAATGAAACTTTTGCAGATTTCGGTTCTGATTTTATTTGAGATGATGATTCTCATTACGATTCCAAAAAATCAGCCCGTTTGGAAACATAGAACCTGAAAAAATTGCTTTTAAAGTTCGAACCCAAGTCATGCATTTGTGCCCGTAAGAATGATGATTGTTCCAGGAATGCAATGTTTTGGAGATTTCGTTACTGATTTCGTTTTGGATGATGCTTCTCTTCACGATTCCAAAAAATCAGCCCGTTTGGTAACTTAGAATCTGAAAAAATGCCTTTTTAATTTCGAACCCAAGTCGTCGTTAGTGCCCGTAAGAATGATGATTTTTCCAGGAATGCAACTTTTTGCAGGTTTCGTTACTGAATTCGTTTTGAATGATGATTTTCATAACGTTTCCAAAAAATCAGCCTGTTTGGTTACATAGAACCTAAAAAAATGCCTTTTAAAGTTCGAACCCAAGTCTTGAAAATGATGATTTTTGCAGGAATGTCCCTTTTTCTGAAATTTCTGTACTTATTTCTTTAAAGACGATTATTCTCATGATGATTACAAAAAATCAGCCTGTTTGGTAACATAGATCCTGAAAAAATGCCTTTTAAAGTTCGAACGCATGTCTTGAATTAGTGCCCGTAAGAATGATGATTTTTCCAGGAATGCTAATTTTTGGAGATTTCGTTACTGATTTCGTTTGAGATGATGATTCTCATCACGATTTTAAAAACTCAGCCCGTTTGGTACCATAGAACTTGAAATAATGCCTTTTAAAGTACGAACCCAAGTCTTGCATTAAAGCCCGTAAGAATGATGATTTTTCCAGGAATGCAACTTTTGCAGATTTCGGTCCTGATTTCATTTGGTTTAAAAGAGAAAATGGAAAATGGAAAAGCGTTATCCACAGTTAGTTGCGACAAGAGGAGGAAACTGTGATGAAATAGGTTTCCTCTAAAATAAAATGTATATAATGAAAGCTTAACCTCAATTACGTAGAAATCATCACACTAGAGAAACCTAGCGGATCTTATTGGACTAATTGCAGGAAACTGTAATTAGAAAAAGAGGCGTTTTAGTAGGATGTGCCTATCCAGATTTATGATTAAAATTGACCAATCATAGAGAGCTTTTGACAGGACAAAGGAGAAAACTACATTATTTATTATCCTGGGAATGAAAGCATCGAGTTGAAGGGTTAATGTACTATAAACTAAACACGTTCACACTGGGACTACATTGGTCGAAAACTTTCGGTGTAAGAAACGAAGAGAGATTGATATAAATTGGAATAAAAGATGGATTGAATATCAGGATATTATTGCGCAATGTGCAGCGATTTGAGTATTCTCATATACCTACCATTCACATACAACAACTGAAAAATCACGGGTTAGTAACAATTATATCGAAGTATTACATGAAACATTCGAATATTATTGATTGGGTATTCACATAGGTTTCCATTAGTTACCTGAAACAGCTGGGAGTTGCGTACTCTCAAATACCCATCATTCACAAACAACAATTGAAAAATCACGGGTTAGTAAGATTTATATCGAAGTATTATACGAAACATTCGAATATTATGGATTGGGTAATCGCATAGATTCCCATCAGTTGCCTGAAAAAGCTGGGAGTTGCGTACTCTCTTATGTGGCAATCATTTACATACAACAATTGAAAAATCACGAGATAGGATGAACCAGATCTAATGTTGAACCCTGGGGAAAGGAAAAAAAATACAGTTCAACCAATAGGAGGCAGTGGTCGCTTCTATAACAAAGACCATTAACCAAACGAATAGAGATGGCGAATCTCTTAAATAAAATCGTCAAAACCAAACACAAAAAGCCTGGAGTTTTGGTGGCTCTCCAAAACAAACTACCAATAAGATCTTAGTATATTAATATCTATTCGTATCACCTTATTCTTATGTATTTATTCGGTTACCAAGCTTAGAATTTCGCAGAATTCTTTGTACGAGATCCGAGCTTGGAATCCGAAGCAAATAGCCTCGTATTGCAAGTTATAAACCTTTCCCAAAATGTATGTCTACATATATATATTTCTATGTACTATCCATTGGAGAATGCGGACCTGCATACAGCTTGCATTTTAGGTCTTCGGATCACTCTCGCATTTTCTCTTGGACGTGGAAGGAGGATTCACGACCCGGAATTACACACCACACCGTGAGTATATGATTGTATATAGGACGAAACCGGTTCGCCCTAAGTAAATTGTAGTCCAAGGAGGAGTAGGAATTTGGGGGTTCGGGGCTCGGGAGAAGACTTGAAGGCAGTGCATGATGACGAAGGAAGATTCTTTTGGGACGCGGTAAGTTAGGTACCAATCAATTGAATCGTGTCACAAGATTGTGCGAATTTCTCGTTGACTCTCGACCACCTCGTTTACTTGCAGGAGGATAGGAGCAAAATTTTGCAAGCAAAGGTTTACTCTGAGTTCGTCAAATATACAATTAACTAATAACATTAACCTACTAAATAAATCTTTACATGTACCTTATAGCAGCAGAGTCATAAAGGAGTGACGCCAAACAGACACAATAGATAATCATAATCAAATTTACTAACAATTAACCATTTGAGTTATATTTAATTACCTGACCAAATATACATGTATAATATCTTTTACTAACGTTTAACTACGAAATCGTTAGGCTGCAGGGAATCAAAATAATTACATAGGGAAAGGTAGCTCAATTAGAGAAATCATTTAAGTTTAGATTTGCAATGGAGAGACCAATTCAATTTTGAAGCTCAACGCCCTGATCAGAATCAAAAGGGTTACCACAAAAATGAAAGTAATTAAAGTCCTATATCATAAACCAAAAAATTACACAAAGTGTGATGGAATTTAATTACAATATAAATACAAAAATATTTACGTTCAAGGTCGTAAATAACGAAATAATTAGTTAAGTACATATGTCTATAAAGATATATAGTACAAAAGAGCTTTAAGTAGCTTTCTGTATTTATCAAAGAAAATAAGGGTCCAATTTTCATGGAGGGTTATGTGAGGTAGGGGAAGAATTTTCCAACCCTACGAACACATGTGCAAAGCCTTAGGAAAAAATAAATATCGGTCAAAGTCAAGAGAGAAGAAAATTCTATATTGTTTTAAACAAATAAAAAGAATGGCAAAAAAGTTTAAAATATCACAATCCAAGTCTTGCATTAGTGCCCGTAAGAATGATGATTTTTCCAGGAATGCAACTTTTTGGAGATTTCGTTTAAGATGATGATTCTCATCACGATTTTAAAAAAATCAGCCCGTTTGGTATCATAGAACTTGAAAAAATGCCGTTTAAAGTACGAACCCAAGTCTCAAATAAGCGCCCAGTAGAATAATGATTTTTCCAGAAATGCAACTTTTGGAAGATTTTGGGACTAATTTCGGTTCAGACCATGATTCTTATCACGATTACAAAATTTCAGCCCATTTACTACCATAGATCCTGATAAAGTGCTTTTTAAAGTTCGACCACAAGACTCAAATTAGCGCCCAGTAGAATAACAATTTTTCCAGAAATGCAACTTTTGGAAGATTTTGTGACTGATGTCGATTCGGGCCATGATACTTATCGCGATTAAAAAATTTCAGCCCGTTTTGTACCATAGAGCCTGAGAAAATGCCATTTAAAGTCCGAACCCAAGTCTCAAATAAGCGCCCAGTAGAATAATGATTTTTCCAAAAATGCAACTTTTGGCATATTTTATAACTGATTTCGTTTCAGACGACGATTCTTAAAGCGATCAAAAAATTTCAACTCGTTTGCTACCATGAAGCCTGAGATAATACCTTTTAAAGTCCGAACCCAAGTCTCAAATAAGTGCCCAGTAGAATGCCCAGTATAACATGCACATTTTATGACTGAATTCGGTTCAGACCATAATTTTTATCGCGATTACAAAATTACAGATCGTTTTGTACCATAGAGCCTGAGAAAATGCCTTTTAAATTTCGAACAGAAGTCTCAAATTAGCTACCAGTAGAATAATGATTTTTTTCAGAATCAGATTTCAGATTTCGATTCGGACCATGATTCTTAACGCGATTACAAAGATTCAGCCCGTTTTGTACCATAGGGCATGAGAAAATGCCATTTAAAGTCCGAACCCAAGTCTCAAATTAGCTACCAGTAGAATAATGATTGTTCCAGAAATGCAATAACATGCACATTTTATGACGGATTTCGGTTCAGACCATGATTTTTATCGCGATTACAAAACAACAGACCGATTTGTACCATAGAGCCTGAGAAAATGCCTTTTAAATTTCGAACCCAAGTCTCAAATTAGCTACCAGTAGAATAATGATTTTTTTCAGAATCAGATTTCAGTTTTCAATTCGGACCATGATTCTTATCGCGATTACAAAATTTCACCTCGTTTGCTACCATAGAGCCTGTAAAAAGGCTTTTTAAAGTTAGAACCAAAGTCTCAAAATAGCTCCCAGTAGAATAATGATTTTTCCAGAAATGCAATAACATGCACAAATTTATGACTGATTTCGGTTCAGACCATGATTTTTATCGCGATTACAAAATAACAGACCGTTTTGTACCATAGAGCCAGAGAAAATGCCTTTTAAATTTCGAACCCAAGTCTTAAATTAGCTACCAGTAGAATAATGATTTTTTTCAGAATCAGATTTCACATTTCAATTCGGACCATGATTCTTATCGCGATTACAAAATTTCACCTCGTTTGCTACCATAGAGCCTGAAAAAATGCTTTTTAAAGTTCGAACCCAAGTCTCAAATTAGCGCCCAGTAGAATAATGATTTTTCCAGAAATGCAACATTTTGAAGATTTTGTGACTGATTTCGATTCGGACCATGATTCTGAGAAAATGCCTTTTAAATTTCGAACCCAAGTCTCTAATTAGCTACCAGTAGAATAATGATTTTTTTCAGAATAAGATTTCACATTTCGATTCGGACCATGATTCTTATCGCGATTACAAAATTTCACCTCGTTTGCTACCATAGAGCCTGAAAAAATGCCATTTAAAGTCCGAACCCAAGTCTCAAATAAGCGCCCAGTAGAAAAATGATTTTTCCAGAAATTCAACTTTTGGCATAATTTATTACTGATTTCGGTTCTGTCGACGACTCTTATAGCGATCTCAAAATTTCACCTCGTTTGCTGCCATGGAGCCTGAGAAAATGCCTTTTAAAGTCCGAACCCAAGTCTCAAATTAGCGCCCAGTAGTATAATGATTTATCCAGAAATGCAATTAAATGCATAACTTGTGACTGATTTCGATTCGGACCATGATTTTTATCGCGATTACAAAATTTCAGCCCGTTTTGTACAATAGAGCTTGAGAAAATGCCATTTAAAGTCCGAACCCAAGTCTCAAATAAGCGCCCAGTAGAAAAATTATTTTTCCAGAAATGCAACTTTTGGCATAATTTATTACTGATTTCGGTTCAGTCGACGATTCTTATAGCGATCACAAAATTTTACCTCGTTTGCTGCAATGGAGCCTGAGAAAATGCCTTTTAACGTCCGAACCCAAGTCTCAAATTAGCGCCCAGTAGTATAATGATTTTTCCAGAAATGCAATTAAATGCATATCTTGTGACTGATTTCGGTTCAGACCATGATTCTTATCACGATTACAAAATTTCAGCCCATTTGCTACCATAGATCCTGAAATAGTGCTTATTAAAGTTCGAACCCAAGACTCAAATTAGCGCCCAGTAGAATAATGATTTTTCCAGAAATAAAACTTTTGGAAGATTTTAAGACTGATTTCGATTCGGACCATGATTCTTATCGCGATTACAAAATTTTAGCCCGTTTTGAACCATAGAGCCTGAGAAAATGCCATTTAAAGTCCGAACCCAAGTCTCAAATTAGCTACCAGTAGAAAAATGATTTTTCCAGAAATGCAACTTATGGCATAATTTATTACTGATTTCGGTTCAGTCGACGATTCTTATAGCGATCACAAAATTTCACCTCGTTTGCTGAAATGGAGCCTGAGAAAATGCCTTTTAAAGTCCGAACCCAAGTCTCAAATTAGCGCACAGTAGTATAATGATTTTTCCAGAAATGCAATTAAATGCATATCTTGTGACTGATTTCGATTCGGACCATGATTTTTATCGCGATTACAAAATTTCAGCCCGTTTTGTACCATAGAGCCTGAGAAAATGCCATTTAAAGTCCGAACCCTAGTCTCAAATAAGCGCCCAGTAGAAAAATGATTTTTCCAGAAAGGCAACTTTTTGCATAATTTATTACTGATTTCGGTTCAGACGACGATTTTTATAGCGATCACAAAATTTTACATCGTTTGCTACCATGGAGCCTGAGAAAATGCCTTATAAAGTCCGAACCCAAGTCTCAAATAAGCGCCCAGTAGTATAATGATTTTTCCAGAAATGCAATAACATGCACAAATTTATGACTGATTTCGGTTCAGACCATGATTTTTATCGCGATTACAAAATAACAGACCGTTTTGTACCATAGAGCCTGAGAAAATGCCTTTTAAAGTTCGAACCCAAGTCTCAAATTAGCTACCAGTATAATAATGATTTTTATCAGAAATGCAATAACATGCATATTTTATGACTGATTTCTATTCGGACCATGATTCTAATCGCGATTACAAAATTTCAGCCTGAGAAAATGCCATTCAAAGTCCGAACCCAAGTCTTAAATAAGCGCCCAGTAGAATAATGATTTTTCCAGAAATGCAATTAAATTCCTATTTTGTGACTGATTTCGGTTCAGACCATGATTCTTATCATGATTACAAAATTTCAGCCCATTTGCTACCATAGATCCTGAAATAGTGCTTTTTAAAGTTCGACCCCAAGACTCAAATTAGCGCCCAGTAGAATAATGATTTTTCCAGAAATGCAACATTTTGAAGATTTTGTGACTGATTTCTATTCGGACCATGATTTTTATCGCGATTACAAAATTTCAGCCCGTTTTGTACCATAGAGCCTGAGAAAATGCCGTATAAAGTCCGAACCCAACTCTCAAATGAGCGCCCAGTAGTATAATGATTTTTCCAGAAATGCAACTTTTGGCATAATTTATTACTGATTTCGGTTCAGTCGACGATTCTTATAGCGATAACAAAATTTCACCTCGTTTGCTGCAATGGAGCCTGAGAAAATGCCTTATAAAGTCCGAACCCAAGTCTCAAATAAGCGCCCAGTAGTATAATGATTTTTCCAGAAATGCAATGAAATGCATATTTTGTGACTGATTTTAATTCGGACCATGATTCTCATCGCGATTACAAAATTTCAGACCGTTTTGTACCATAGAGCCTGAGAAAATGCCGTATAAAGTCCGAACCCAACTCTCAAATGAGCGCCCAGTAGTATAATGATTTTTCCAGAAATGCAACTTTTGGCATAATTTATTACTGATTTCGGTTCAGACGACGATTTTTATAGCGATCACAAAATTTTACATCGTTTGCTACCATGGAGCCTGAGAAAATGCCTTATAAAGTCCGAACCCAAGTCTCAAATAAGCGCCCAGTAGTATAATGATTTTTCCAGAAATGCAATGAAATGCATATTTTGTGACTGATTTTAATTCGGACCATGATTCTCATCGCGATTACAAAATTTCAGACCGTTTTGTACCATAGAGCCTGAGAAAATGCCTTTTAAAGTTCGAACCCAAGTCTCAAATTAGCTACCAGTATAATAATGATTTTTTTCAGAAATGCAATAACATGCATATTTTATGACTGATTTCTATTCGGACCATGATTCTAATCGCGATTACAAAATTTCAGCCTGAGAAAATGCCATTCAAAGTCCGAACCCAAGTCTTAAATAACCGCCCAGTAGAATAATGATTTTTCCAGAAATGCAATTAAATTCCTATTTTGTGACTGATTTCGGTTCAGACCATGATTCTTATCACGATTACAAAATTTCAGCCCATTTGCTACCATAGATCCTGAAATAGTGCTTTTTAAAGTTCGACCCCAAGACTCAAATTAGCGCCCAGTAGAATAATGATTTTTCCAGAAATGCAACATTTTGAAGATTTTGTGACTGATTTCTATTCGGACCATGATTTTTATCGCGATTACAAAATTTCAGCCCGTTTTGTACCATAGAGCCTGAGAAAATGCCGTATAAAGTCCGAACCCAACTCTCAAATGAGCGCCCAGTAGTATAATGATTTTTCCAGAAATGCAACTTTTGGCATAATTTATTACTGATTTCGGTTCAGTCGACGATTCTTATAGCGATAACAAAATTTCACCTCGTTTGCTGCAATGGAGCCTGAGAAAATGCCTTTTAAAGTCCGAACCCAAGACTCAAATTAGCTACCAGTATAATAATTATTTTTTTCAGAAATGCAATAACATGCATATTTTATGACTGATTTCTATTCGGACCATGATTCTAATCGCGATTACAAAATTTCAGCCTGAGAAAATGCCATTCAAAGTCCGAACCCAACTCTTAAATAAGCGCCCAGTAGAATAATGATTTTTCCAGAAATGCAATTAAATTCCTATTTTGTGACTGATTTCGGTTCAGACCATGATTCTTATCACGATTACAAAATTTCAGCCCATTTGCTACCATAGATCCTGATATAGTGCTTTTTAAAGTTCGACCCCAAGACTCAAATTAGCGCCCAGTAGAATAATGATTTTTCCAGAAATGCAACATTTTGAAGATTTTGTGACTGATTTCTATTCAGACCATGATTTTTATCGCGATTACAAAATTTCAGCCCGTTTTGTACCATAGAGCCTGAGAAAAAGCCATTTAAAGTCAGAACCCAAGTCTCAAATAAGCGCCCAGTAGAAAAATGATTTTTCCAGAAATGCAACTTTTGGCATAATTTATTACTGATTTCGGTTCAGTCGACGATTCTTATAGCGATAACAAAATTTCACCTCGTTTGCTGCAATGGAGCCTGAGAAAATGCCATTTAAAGTCCGAACCCAAGTCTCAAATAAGCGCCCAGTAGAAAAATGATTTTTCCAGAAATGCAACATTTTGAAGATTTTGTGACTGATTTCTATTCGGACCATGATTTTTATCGCGATTACAAAATTTCAGCCCGTTTTGTACCATAGATCCTGAGAAAATGCCATTTAAAGTCCGAACCCAAGTCTCAAATAAGCGCCCAGTAGAAAAATGATTTTTCCAGAAATGCAACTTTTGGCATAATTTATTACTGATTTCGGTTCAGACGACGATTTTTATAGCGATCACAAAATTTTACCTCGTTTGCTACCATGGAGCCTGAGAAAATGCCGTATAAAGTCCGAACCCAACTCTCAAATGAGCGCCCAGTAGTATAATGATTTTTCCAGAAATGCAATTAAATGCATATTTTATGACTGATTTCTATTCGGACCATGATTCTTATCGCGATCAAAAAATTTCAGACCGTTTTGTACCATAGAGCCTGAGAAAATGCCATTTAAAGTTCGAACCCAAGTCTCAAATTAGCGCCCCGTAGTATAATGATTTTTCCAGAAATGCAACTATTGGCATAATTTATTACTGATTTCGGTTCAGTCGACGATTCTTATAGCGATAGCAAAATTTCACCTCGTTTGCTGCAATGGAGCCTGAGAAAATGCCATTTAAAGTCCGAACCCAAATCTCAAATAAGCGCCCAGTAGAAAAATGATTTTTCCAGAAATGCAACACTTTGAAGATTTTGTGACTGATTTCTATTCGGACCATGATTTTTATCGCGATAACAAAATTTCAGCCCGTTTTGCTGCAATGGAGCCTGAGAAAATGCCATTTAAAGTTCGAACCCAAGTCTCAAATAAGGGCCCAGTAGAAAAATGATTTTTCCAGAAATGCAACATTTTGAAGATTTTGTGACTGATTTCTATTCGGACCATGATTTTTATCGCGATTACAAAATTTCAGTCCGTTTTGCACCATAGAGCCTGATAAAATGCCATTTAAAGTCCGAACCCAAGTCTCAAATAAGCGCGCAGTAGAAAAATGATTTTTCCAGAAATGCAACTTTTGGCATAATTTATTACTGATTTCGGTTCAGTCGACGATTCTTATAGCGATAACAAAATTTCACCTCGTTTGCTGCAATGGAGCCTGAGAAAATGCCTTTTAAAGTCCGAACCCAAGTCTCAAATTAGCGCCCAGTAGTATAATGATTTTTCCAGAAATGCAATTAAATGCATATCTTGTGACTGATTTCGATTCGGACCATGATTTTTATCGCGATTCTAAAATTTCAGCCCGTTTCGTACCATAGAGCCTGAGAAAATGCCATTTAAAGTTCGAACCCAAGTCTCAAATTAGCGCCCCGTAGTATAATGATTTTTCCAGAAATGCAACTATTGGCATAATTTATTACTGATTTCGGTTCAGTCGACGATTCTTATAGCGATAGCAAAATTTCACCTCGTTTGCTGCAATGGAGCCTGAGAAAATGCCATTTAAAGTCCGAACCCAAATCTCAAATAAGCGCCCAGTAGAAAAATGATTTTTCCAGAAATGCAACATTTTGAAGATTTTGTGACTGATTTCTATTCGGACCATGATTTTTATCGCGATAACAAAATTTCAGCCCGTTTTGCTGCAATGGAGCCTGAGAAAATGCCATTTAAAGTTCGAACCCAAGTCTCAAATAAGCGCCCAGTAGAAAAATGATTTTTCCAGAAATGCAACATTTTGAAGATTTTGTGACTGATTTCTATTCGGACCATGATTTTTATCGCGATTACAAAATTTCAGCCCGTTTTGCACCATAGAGCCTGATAAAATGCCATTTAAAGTCCGAACCCAAGTCTCAAATAAGCGCCCAGTAGAAAAATGATTTTTCCAGAAATGCAACTTTTGGCATAATTTATTACTGATTTCGGTTCAGTCGACGATTCTTATAGCGATAACAAAATTTCACCTCGTTTGCTGCAATGGAGCCTGAGAAAATGCCTTTTAAAGTCCGAACCCAAGTCTCAAATTAGCGCCCAGTAGTATAATGATTTTTCCAGAAATGCAATTAAATGCATATCTTGTGACTGATTTCGATTCGGACCATGATTTTTATCGCGATTATAAAATTTCAGCCCGTTTCGTACCATAGAGCCTGAGAAAATGCCATTTAAAGTCCGAACCCAAGTCTCAAATAAGCGCCCAGTAGAAAAATGATTTTTCCAGAAATGCAACTTTTGGCATAATTTATTACTGATTTCGGTTCAGACGACGATTTTTATAGCGATCACAAAATTTTACCTCGTTTGCTACCATGGAGCCTGAGAAAATGCCGTATAAAGTCCGAACCCAACTCTCAAATGAGCGCCCAGTAGTATAATGATTTTTCCAGAAATGCAATTAAATGCATATTTTATGACTGATTTCTATTCGGACCATGATTCTTATCGCGATTACAAAATTTCAGACCGTTTTGTACCATAGAGCCTGAGAAAATGCCTTTTAAAGTTCGAACCCAAGTCTCAAATTAGCTACCAGTATAATAATGATTTTTTTCAGAAATGCAATAACATGCATATTTTATGACTGATTTCAATTCGGACCATGATTCTTATCGCAATTACAAAATTTCAGACCGTTTTGTACCATAGAGCCTGAGAAAATGCCTTTTAAAGTCCGAACCCAAGTCTCAAATTAGCGCCCCGTAGTATAATGATTTTTCCAGAAATGCAACATTTTGAAGATTTTGTGACTGATTTCTATTCGGACCATGATTCTTATCACGATTACAAAATTTCAGCCCGTTTGCTACCATAGATCCTGAAAAAATGCTTTTTAAAGTTCGAACCCAAGACTCAAATTAGCGCCCAGTAGAATAATGATTTTTCCAGAAATGCAACATTTTGAAGATTTTGTGACTGATTTCTATTCGGACCATGATTTTTATCGCGATTACAAAATTTCAGCCCGTTTTGCACCATAGAGCCTGAGAAAATGCCATTTAAAGTCCGAACCCAAGTCTCAAATAAGCGCCCAGTAGAAAAATGATTTTTCCAGAAATGCAACTTTTGGCATAATTTATTACTGATTTCGGTTCAGTCGACGATTCTTATAGCGATAACAAAATTTCACCTCGTTTGCTGCAATGGAGCCTGAGAAAATGCCTTTTAAAGTCCGAACCCAAGTCTCAAATTAGCGCCCAGTAGTATAATGATTTTTCCAGAAATGCAATTAAATGCATATCTTGTGACTGATTTCGATTCGGACCATGATTTTTATCGCGATTATAAAATTTCAGCCCGTTTCGTACCATAGAGCCTGAGAAAATGCCTTTTAAAGTCCGAACCCAAGTCTCAAATTAGCGCCCCGTAGTATAATGATTTTTCCAGAAATGCAACATTTTGAAGATTTTGTGACTGATTTCTATTCGGACCATGATTCTTATCACGATTACAAAATTTCAGCCCGTTTGCTACCATAGATCCTGAAAAAATGCTTTTTAAAGTTCGAACCCAAGACTCAAATTAGCGCCCAGTAGAATAATGATTTTTCCAGAAATGCAACATTTTGAAGATTTTGTGACTGATTTCTATTCGGACCATGATTTTTATCGCGATTACAAAATTTCAGCCCGTTTTGCACCATAGAGCCTGAGAAAATGCCATTTAAAGTCCGAACCCAAGTCTCAAATAAGCGCCCAGTAGAAAAATGATTTTTCCAGAAATGCAACTTTTGGCATAATTTATTACTGATTTCGGTTCAGTCGACGATTCTTATAGCGATAACAAAATTTCACCTCGTTTGCTGCAATGGAGCCTGAGAAAATGCCTTTTAAAGTCCGAACCCAAGTCTCAAATTAGCGCCCAGTAGTATAATGATTTTTCCAGAAATGCAATTAAATGCATATCTTGTGACTGATTTCGATTCGGACCATGATTTTTATCGCGATTATAAAATTTCAGCTCGTTTCGTACCATAGAGCCTGAGAAAATGCCATTTAAAGTCCGAACCCAAGTCTCAAATAAGCGCCCAGTAGAAAAATGATTTTTCCAGAAATGCAACTTTTGGCATAATTTATTACTGATTTCGGTTCAGACGACGATTTTTATAGCGATCACAAAATTTTACCTCGTTTGCTACCATGGAGCCTGAGAAAATGCCGTATAAAGTCCGAACCCAACTCTCAAATGAGCGCCCAGTAGTATAATGATTTTTCCAGAAATGCAATTAAATGCATATTTTATGACTGATTTCTATTCGGACCATGATTCTTATCGCGATTACAAAATTTCAGACCGTTTTGTACCATAGAGCCTGAGAAAATGCCTTTTAAAGTTCGAACCCAAGTCTTAAATTAGCTATCAGTATAATAATGATTTTTTTCAGAAATGCAATAACATGCATATTTTATGACTGATTTCAATTCGGACCATGATTCTTATCGCAATTACAACATTTCAGACCGTTTTGTACCATAGAGCCTGAGAAAATGCCTTTTAAAGTCCGAACCCAAGTCTAAAATTAGCGCCCCGTAGTATAATGATTTTTCCAGAAATGCAACATTTTGAAGATTTTGTGACTGATTTCTATTCGGACCATGATTCTTATCACGATTACAAAATTTCAGCCCGTTTGCTACCATAGATCCTGAAAAAATGCTTTTTAAAGTTCGAACCCAAGACTCAAATTAGCGCACAGTAGAATAATGATTTTTCCAGAAATGCAACATTTTGAAGATTTTGTGACTGATTTCTATTCGGACCATGATTTTTATCGCGATTACAAAATTTCAGCCCGTTTTGCACCATAGAGCCTGAGAAAATGCCATTTAAAGTCCGAACCCAAGTCTCAAATTAGCGCCCCGTAGTATAATGATTTTTCCAGAAATGCAATTAAATGCATATTTTATGACTGATTTCGGTTCAGACCATGATTCTTATCACGATTACAAAATTTCAGCCCGTTTGCTACCATAGATCCTAAAAAAATGCTTTTTAAAGTTCGAACCCAAGACTCAAATTAGCGCCCAGTAGAATAATGATTTTTCCAGAAATGCAACATTTTGAAGATTTTGTGACTGATTTCTATTCGGACCATGATTTTTATCGCGATTACAAAATTTCAGCCCGTTTTGTACCATAGAGCTTGAGAAAATGCCATTTAAAGTCCGAACCCAAGTCTCAAATAAGCGCCCAGTAGAAAAATGATTTTTCCAGAAATGCAACTTTTGGCATAATTTATTACTGATTTCGGTTCAGACGACGATTTTTATAGCGATCACAAAATGTTACTTCGTTTGCTACCATGGAGCCTGAGAAAATGCCGTATAAAGTCCGAACCCAAGTCTCAAATTAGCGCCCAGTAGTATAATGATTTTTCCAGAAATGCAATTAAATGCATATTTTGTGACTGATTTCAATTCGGACCATGATTCTTATCGCGATTACAAAATTTCAGACCGTTTTGTACCATAGAGCCTGAGAAAATGCCTTGTGAAGATCGAACCCAAGTCTCAAATTAGCTACCAGTATAATAATGATTTTTTTCAGAAATGCAATAACATGCATATTTTATGACTGATTTCAATTCGGACCATGATTCTTATAGCGATTACAAAATTTCAGACCGTTTTGTAGCATAGAGCCTGAGAAAATGCCTTTTAAAGTCCGAACCCAAGTCTCAAATTAGCGCCCCGTAGTATAATGATTTTTCCAGAAATGCAATTAAATGCATATTTTATGACTGATATCGGTTCAGACCATGATTCTTATCACGATTACAAAATTTCAGCCCGTTTGCTACCATAGATCCTGAAAAAATGCTTTTTAAAGTTCGAACCCAAGACTCAAATTAGCGCCCACTAGAATAATGATTTTTCCAGAAATGCATCTTTTGGAAGATTTTGTGACTTATTTCGATTCGGACCATGATTCTTATCGCGATTACAAAATTTCAGCCCGTTTTCTACCATAGAGCCTGAGAAAATGCCATTTAAAGTCCGAACCCAAGTCTCAAATAAGCCCCCAGTAGAATAATGATTTTTCCAGAAATGCAACTTTTGGCATATTTTATAACTGATTTCGTTTCAGACGACGATTCTTAAAGCGATCAAAAAATTTCACCTTGTTTGCTACCGTGAAGCCTGAGATAATGCTTTTTAAAGTTCGAACCCATTGTCTCAAATTAACTACCAGTATAATAATGATTTTTTTCAGAAATGCAATAACATGCATATTTTATGACTGATTTCTATTCGGACCATGATACTTATCGCGATTACAAAATTTCAGCACGTTTTGTACCATAGAGCCTGAGAAAATGCCTTTTAAAGTCCGAACCCAAGTCTCAAATTAGCGCCGCGTAGTATAATAATTTTGCCAGAAATGCAACTTATGGCATAATTTATTACTGATTTCGGTTAGTCGACGATTCTTATAGCGATCACAAAATTTAACCTCGTTTGCTGCAATGGAGCCTGAGAAAATGCCTTTTAAAGTCCGAACCCATGTCTCAAACTAGCGCCCAGTAGTATAATGATTTTTCCAGAAATGCAATATGCATATTTTATGACTGATTTCGGTTCAGACCATGATTCTTATCACGATTACAAAATTTCAGCCCATTTGCTACCATAGATCCTGATATAGTGCTTATTAAGTTCGACCCCAAGACTCAAATAAGCGCCCAGTAGAATAATGATTTTTCCAGAAATGCAACATTTTTAAGATTTTGTGACTGATTTCTATTCGGACCATGATTCTTATCGCGATTAAAAAATTTCAGACCGTTTTGTACCATAGAGCCAGAGAAAATGCCTTTTAAAGTTCGAACCCAAGTCTCAAATTAGCGCCCAGTAGTATAATGATTTTTCCAGAAATGCAATTAAATGCATATTTTGTGACTGATTTCACTTCGGACCATGATTCTTATCACGATTACAAAATTTCAGCCCATTTGCTACCATAGATCCTGATATAGTGCTTATTAAGTTCGACCCCAAGACTCAAATAAGCGCCCAGTAGAATAATGATTTTTCCAGAAATGCAACATTTTGAAGATTTTGTGACTGATTTCTATTCGGACCATGATTCTTATCGCGATTAAAAAATTTCAGACCGTTTTGTACCATAGAGCCTGAGAAAATGCCTTTTAAAGTCCGAACCCATGTCTCAAATTAGCTACCAGTAGAATAATGATTTTTCCAGAAATGCAACGTTCGCCATATATTATGACTGATTTCGTTTCAGTCGACGATTCTTATAGCGATCACAAAATTTCACCTCGTTTGCTGCCATGGAGCCTGAGAAAATGCCTTTTAATTTCCGAACCCAAGTCTCAAATTAGCGCCCCGTAGTATAATGATTTTTAGAGAAATGCAATTAAATGCATATTTTGTGACTGATTTCAATTCGGACGATGATTCTTATCGCGATTACAAAATTTCAGACCGTTTTGTCCCATAGAGCCTGAGAAAATGCCTTTTAAAGTCCGAACCCAAGTCTCAAATTAGCTACCAGTAGAAAAATGATTTTTCCAGAAATGCAACTGTTGGCATAATTTATTACTGAATTCGGTTCAGTCGACGATTCTTATAGCGATCACAAAATTTCACCTCGTTTGCTGCCATGGAGCCTGAGAAAATGCCTTTTAAAGTCCGAACCCAAGTCTCAAATTAGCGCCCCGTAGTATAATGATTTTTAGAGAAATGCAATTAAATGCATATTTTGTGACTGATTTCAATTCGGACCATGATTCTTATCGCGATTACAAAATTTCAGACCGTTTTGTACCATAGAGCCTGAGAAAATGCCTTTTTAAGTTCGAACCCAAGTCTCAAATTAGCTACCAGTAGAATAATGATTTTTCCAGAAATGCAACTTTCGCCATATATTATGACTGATTTCGGTTCAGTCGACGATTCTTATAGCGATCACAAAAATTCACCTCGTTTGCTGCCATGGAGCCTGAGAAAATGCCTTTTAAAGTCCGAACCCAAGTCTCAAATTAGCGTCCCGTAGTATAATGATTTTTCCAGAAATGCGATTAAATGCATTTTTTGTGACTGATTTCAATTCGGACCATGATTCTTATCGCGATTACAAAATTTCTGACCGTTTTGTAACATAGAGCCTGAAAAAATGCCATTTAAAGTCCGAACCCAAGTCTCAAATTAGCTACCAGTATAATAATGATTTTTCCAGAAATGCAATTAAATGCATATTTTATGACTGATTTCGGTTCAGACCATGATTCTTATCACGATTACAAAATTTCAGACCGTTTTGTACCATAGAGCCTAAGAAAATGCCATTTAAAGTCCTAACCCAAGTCTCAAATTAGCTACCAGTATAATAATGATTTTTCCAGAAATGCAACTATTGGCATAATTTATTACTGATTTCGGTTCAGTCAACGATTCTTATGGCGATCACAAAATTTCACCTCGTTTGCTGCCATGGAGCCTGAGAAAATGCCTTTTAAAGTCCGAACCCAAGTCTCAAATTAGCGCCCCGTAGTATAATGATTTTTCCAGAAATGCAACTATTGGCATAATTTATTACTGATTTCGGTTCAGTCGACGATTCTTATAGCGATCACAAAATTTCACCTCGTTTGCTGCCATGGAGCCTGAGAAAATGCCTTTTAATTTCCGAACCCAAGTCTCAAATTAGCGCCCCGTAGTATAATGATTTTTAGAGAAATGCAATTAAATGCATATTTTGTGACTGATTTCAATTCGGACCATGATTCTTATCGCGATTACAAAATTTCAGACCGTTTTGTACCATAGAGCCTGAGAAAATGCCTTTTTAATTTCGAACCCAAGTCTCAAATTAGCTACCAGTAGAATAATGATTTTTCCAGAAATGCAACTTTCGCCATATATTATGACTGATTTCGGTTCAGTCGACGATTCTTATAGCGATCACAAAAATTCACCTCGTTTGCTGCCATGGAGCCTGAGAAAATGCCTTTTAAAGTCCGAACCCAAGTCTCAAATTAGCGTCCCGTAGTATAATGATTTTTCCAGAAATGCGATTAAATGCATTTTTTGTGACTGATTTCAATTCGGACCATGATTCTTATCGCGATTACAAAAATTCTGACCGTTTTGTAACATAGAGCCTGAGAAAATGCCATTTAAAGTCCGAACCCAAGTCTCAAATTAGCTACCAGTATAATAATGATTTTTCCAGAAATGCAACTTTCGCCATATAATATGACTGATTTCGGTTCAGTCAACGATTCTTATAGCGATCACAAAATTTCACCTCGTTTGCTGCCATGGAGCCTGAGAAAATGCCTTTTAAAGTCCGAACCCAAGTCTCAAATTAGCGTCCCGTAGTATAATGATTTTTCCAGAAATGCAACTATTGGCATAATTTATTAATACAAATTAGCGCCCAGTAGAATAATGATTTTTCCAGAAATGCAACATTTTGAAGATTTTGTGACTGATTTCTATTCGGACCATGATACTTATCGAGATAACAAAATTTCAGCCCGTTTTTTCCCATAGAGCCTGAGAAAATGCCATTTAAAGTCCGAACCCAAGTCTCAAATTAGCGCCCCGTAGTATAATGATTTTTCCAGAAATACAATTAAATGCATATTTTGTGACTGATTTCAATTCGGACCATGATTCTTATCGCGATTACAAAATTTCAGACGGTTTTGTACCATAGAGCCTAAGAAAATGCCATTTAAAGTCCTAACCCAAGTCTCAAATTAGCTACCAGTATAATAATGATTTTTCCAGAAATGCAACTATTGGCATAATTTATTACTGATTTCGGTTCAGTCAACGATTCTTATAGCGATCACAAAATTTCACCTCGTTTGCTGCCATGGAGCCTGAGAAAATGCCTTTTAAAGTCCGAACCCAAGTCTCAAATTAGCGCCCCGTAGTATAATGATTTTTCCAGAAATGCAACTATTGGCATAATTTATTACTGATTTCGGTTCAGTCGACGATTCTTATAGCGATCACAAAATTTCACCTCGTTTGCTGCCATGGAGCCTGAGAAAATGCCTTTTAATTTCCGAACCCAAGTCTCAAATTAGCGCCCCGTAGTATAATGATTTTTAGAGAAATGCAATTAAATGCATATTTTGTGACTGATTTTAATTCGGACCATGATTCTTATCGCGATTACAAAATTTCAGACCGTTTTGTAACATAGAGCCTGAGAAAATGCCATTTAAAGTCCGAACCCAAGTCTTAAATTAGCTACCAGTATAATAATGATTTTTCCAGAAATGCAATTAAATGCATATTTTATGACTGATTTCGGTTCAGACCATGATTCTTATCACGATTAGAAAATTTCAGCCCATTTGCTACCATAGATTCTGATAAAGTGCTTTATAAAGTTCGACCCCAAGACTCAAATTAGCGCCCAGTAGAATAATGATTTTTCCAGAAATGCAACATTTTGAAGATTTTGTGAATGATTTCTATTCGGACCATGATACTTATCGAGATTACAAAATTTCAACCCGTTTTGTACCATAGAGCCTGAGAAAATGCCATTTAAAGTCCGAACCCAAGTCTCAAATAAGCGCCCAGTAGTAAAATGATTTTTCCAGAAATGCAACTTTTGGCATAATTTATTACTGATTTCGGTTCAGTCGACGATTCTTATATCGATCACACAATTTCACCTCGTTTGCTGCCATGGAGCCTGAGAAAATGCCTTTTAAATTCCGAACCCAAGTCTCAAATTAGCGGCCAGTAGTATAATGATTTATACAGAAATGCAAGTAAATGCATATTTTGTGACTGATTTCAATTCGGACCATGATTCTTATCGCGATTACAAAATTTCAGACCGTTTTGTACCATAGAGCCTGAGAAAATGCTTTTAAAAGTTCGAACCCAAGTCTCAAATTAGCTACCAGTATAATAAAGATTTTTTTCAGAAATTCAATAACATGCATATTTTATGACTGATTTCTATTCGGACCATGATTTTTATCGCGATTACAAAATTTCAGCCCGTTTTGTATCATAGAGCCTGAGAAAATGCTTTTTAAGTTCGGAACCCAAGTCTCAAATTAGCGCCCCGTAGTATAATGATTTTTCCAGAAATGCAATTAAATGCATATTTTATGACTGATTTCGGTTCAGACCATGATTCTTATCACGATTACAAAATTTCAGCCCCGTTTGCTACCATAGATTCTGATAAAGTGCTTTTTAAAGTTCGACCCCAAGACTCAAATTAGCGCCCAGTAGAATAATGATTTTTCCAGAAATGCAACATTTTGAAGATTTTGTGACTGATTTCTATTCGGACCATGATACTTATCGAGATGACAAAATTTCAGCCCGTTTTTTCCCGTAGAGCCTGAGAAAATGCCATTTAAAGTCCGAACCCAAGTCTCAAATAAGCGCCCAGTAGTAAAATGATTTTTCCAGAAATGACACTTTTGGCATAATTTATTACTGATTTCGGTTCAGTCGACGATTCTTATAGCGTTCACAAAATTTCACCTCTTTTGCTGCCATGGAGCCTGAGAAAATGCCTTTTAAATTCCGAACCCAAGTCTCAAATTAGCGCCCAGTAGTATAATGATTTATACAGAAATGCAAGTAAATGCATATTTTATGACTGATTTCTATTCGGACCATGATTCTTATCGCGATTACAAAATTTCAGACCGTTTTGTACCATAGAGCCTAAGAAAATGCCATTTAAAGTCCTAACCCAAGTCTCAAATTAGCTACCAGTATAATAATGATTTTTCCAGAAATGCAACTATTGGCATAATTTATTACTGATTTCGGTTCAGTCAACGATTCTTATAGCGATCACAAAATTTCACCTCGTTTGCTGCCATGGAGCCTGAGAAAATGCCTTTTAAAGTCCGAACCCAAGTCTCAAATTAGCGCCCCGTAGTATAATGATTTTTCCAGAAATGCAACTATTGGCATACTTTATTACTGATTTCGGTTCAGTCGACGATTCTTATAGCGATCACAAAATTTCAACTCGTTTGCTGCCATGGAGCCTGAGAAAATGCCTTTTAAAGTCCTAACCCAAGTCTCAAATTAGCGCCCCGTAGTATAATGATTTTTCCAGAAATGCAATTAAATGCATATTTTGTGACTGATTTCAATTCGGACCATGATTCTTATCGCGTTACCAAATTTCAGACCGTTTTGTACCATTGAGCCTGAGAAAATGCCTTTTAAAGTTCGAACCCAAGTCTCAAATTAGCTACCAGTAGTATAATGATTTTTCCAGAAATGCAACTTTAGCCATATATTATGACTGATTTCGTTTCAGTCGACGATTCTTATAGCGATCACAAAACTTCACCTCGTTTGCTGCCATGGAGCCTGAGAAAATGCCTTTTAAAGTCCGAACCCAAGTCTCAAATTATCGCACCGTACTATAATGATTTTTCCAGAAATGCAACTTTCGCCATATATTATGACTGATTTCGTTTCAGTCGACGATTCTTATAGCGATCACAAAATTTCACCTCGTTTGCTGCCATGGAGCCTGAGAAAATGCCTTTTAAAGTCCGAACCCAAGTCTCAAATTAGCGCCCCGTAGTATAATGATTTTTAGAGAAATGCAATTAAATGCATATTTTGTGACTGATTTCAATTCGGACCATGATTCTTATCGTGATTACAAAATTTCAGACCGTTTTGTACCATAGAGCCTAAGAAAATGCTTTTTAAAGTTCGAACCCAAAACTCAAATTAGCTACCAGTATAATAATGATTTTTTTCAGAAATTCAATAACATGCATATTTTATGACTGATTTCTATTCGGACCATGATTCTCATCACGATTACAAAATTTCAGACCGTTTTGTACCATAGAGCCTAAGAAAATGCCATTTAAAGTCCGAACCCAAGTCTCAAATTAGCTACCAGTATAATAATGATTTTTCCAGAAATGCAATTAAATTCATATTTTATGACTGATTTCGGTTCAGACCGTGATTCTTATCACGATTACAAAATTTCAGACCGTTTTGTACCATAGAGCCTGAGAAAATGCCATTTTAAGTCCGAACCCAAGTCTCAAATTAGCAACCAGTAGAAAAATGATTTTTCCAGAAATGCAACTATTGGCATAATTTATTACTGATTTCGGTTCAGTAAACGATTCTTATAGCGATCACATAATTTCACTTCGTTTGCTGCCATGGAGCCTGAGAAAATGCCTTTTAAAGTCCGAACCCAAGTCTCAAATTAGCGCCCCGTAGTATAATGATTTTTCCAGAAATGCAATTAAATGCATATTTTGTGACTGATTTCAATTCGGACCATGATTCTTATCGCGTTACCAAATTTCAGACCGTTTTGTACCATTGAGCCTGAGAAAATGCCTTTTAAAGTTCGAACCCAAGTCTCAAATTAGCTACCAGTATAATAATGATTTTTTTCAGAAATGCAATAACATGCATATTTTATGACTGATTTCTATTTGGACCATGATACTTATCGCGATTACAAAATTTCAGCCCGTTTTGTATCATAGAGCCTGAGAAAATGCTTTTTAAGGTCCGAACCCAAGTCTCAAATTAGCGCCCCGTAGTATAATGATTTTTCCAGAAATGCAACTATTGGCATAATTTATTACTGATTTCGGTTCAGTCGACGATTCTTATAGCGATCACACAATTTCACCTCGTTTGCTGCCATGGAGCCTGAGAAAATGCCTTTTAATTTCCAAACCAAAGTCTCAAATCAGCGCCCCGTAGTATAATGATTTTTCCAGAAATGCAATTAAATGCATATTTTGTGACTGATTTCAATTCGGACCATGATTCTTATCGCGTTACCAAATTTCAGACCGTTTTGTACTATAGAGCCTGAGAAAATGCCTTTTAAAGTTCGAACCCAAGTCTCAAATTAGCTACCAGTATAATAATGATTTTTTTCAGAAATGCAATAACATGCATATTTTATGACTGATTTCAATTTGGACCATGATTCTTATCGCGATTACAAAATTTCAGACCGTTTTGTAACATAGAGCCTGAGAAAATGCCATTTAAAGTCCGAACCCAAATCTCAAATTAGCTACCGGTAGAAAAATGATTTTTCCAGAAATGCAACTATTGGCATAATTTATTACTGATTTCGGTTCAGTCGACGATTCTTATAGCAATCACAAAATTTCACCTCGTTTGCTGCCATGGAGCCTGAGAAAATGCCTTTTAAAGTCCGAACCCAAGTCTCAAATTAGCGCCCCGTAGTATAATGATTTTTCCAGAAATGCAACTATTGGCATAATTGATTACTGATTTCGGTTCAGTCGACGATTCTTATAGCAATCACAAAATTTCACCTCGTTTGCTGCCATAGAGCCTGAGAAAATGCCTTTTTAAGTTCGAACCCAAGTCTAAAATTAGCTACCAGTAGTATAATGATTTTTCCAGAAATGCAACTTTCGCCATATATTATGACTGATTTCGTTTCAGTCGACGATTCCCTTAGCGATCACAAAATTTCACCTCGTTTGCTGCCATGGAGCCTGAGAAAATGCCTTTTAAAGTCCGAAACAAGTCTCAAATTATCGCCCCGTACTATAATGATTTTTCCAGAAATGCAATTAAATGCATATTTTTTGACTGATTTCAATTCGGACCATGATTCTTATCGCGATTACAAAATTTCAGACCGTTTTGTAACATAGAGCCTGAGAAAATGCCATTTAAAGTCCGAACGCAAGTCTCAAATTAGCTACCGGTAGAAAAATGATTTTTCCAGTAATGCAACTATTGGCATAATTTATTACTGATTTCGGTTCAGTCGACGATTCTTATAGCAATCACAAAATTTCACCTCGTTTGCTGCCATGGAGCCTGAGAAAATGCCTTTTAAAGTCCGAACCCAAGTCTCAAATTAGGGCCCCGTAGTATAATGATTTTTCCAGAAATGCAACTATTGGCATAATTGATTACTGATTTCGGTTCAGTCGACGATTCTTATAGCAATCACAAAATTTCACCTCGTTTGCTGCCATAGAGCCTGAGAAAATGCCTTTTAAAATTCGAACCCAAGTCTCAAATCAGCTACCAGTAGAATAATGATTTTTCCAGAAATGCAACTTTCGCCATATATTATGACTGATTTCGGTTCAGACGACAATTTTTATAGCGATCACAAAATTTTACCTCGTTTGCTACCATGGAGCCTGAGAAAATGCCGTATAAAATCCGAACCCAACTCTCAAATGAGCGCGCAGTAGTATAATTATTTTTCCAGAAATGCAATTAAATGCATATTTTATGACTGATTTCGGTTCAGACCATGATTCTTATCACGATTACAAAATTTCAGCCCATTTGCTACCATAGATCCTGATAAAGTGCTTTTTAAAGTTCGACCCCAAGACTCAAATTAGGGCACAGTAGAATAATGATTTTTCCAGAAATGCAACATTTTCAAGATTTTGTGAATGATTTCTATTCGGACCATGATTCTTATCGCGATTACAAAATTTCAGACCGTTTTGTCCCATATAGCCTGAGAAAATGCCATTTAAAGTCCGAACCCAAGTCTCAAATTAGCTACCAGTAGAATAATGATTTTTCCAGAAATGCAACTTTCGCCATATATTATGACTGATTTCGGTTCAGACGACAATTCTTATAGCGATCACAAAATTTCACCTCGTTTGCTGCCATGGAGCCTGAGAAAATGCCATTTAAAGTCCGAACGCAAGTCTCAAATTAGCTACCGGTAGAAAAATGATTTTTCCAGTAATGCAACTATTGGCATAATTTATTACTGATTTCGGTTCAGTCGACGATTCTTATAGCAATCACAAAATTTCACCTCGTTTGCTGCCATGGAGCCTGAGAAAATGCCTTTTAAAGTCCGAACCCAAGTCTCAAATTAGGGCCCCGTAGTATAATGATTTTTCCAGAAATGCAACTATTGGCATAATTGATTACTGATTTCGGTTCAGTCGACGATTCTTATAGCAATCACAAAATTTCACCTCGTTTGCTGCCATAGAGCCTGAGAAAATGCCTTTTAAAATTCGAACCCAAGTCTCAAATTAGCTACCAGTAGAATAATGATTTTTCCAGAAATGCAACTTTCGCCATATATTATGACTGATTTCGGTTCAGACGACAATTTTTATAGCGATCACAAAATTTTACCTCGTTTGCTACCATGGAGCCTGAGAAAATGCCGTATAAAATCCGAACCCAACTCTCAAATGAGCGCGCAGTAGTATAATTATTTTTCCAGAAATGCAATTAAATGCATATTTTATGACTGATTTCGGTTCAGACCATGATTCTTATCACGATTACAAAATTTCAGCCCATTTGCTACCATAGATCCTGATAAAGTGCTTTTTAAAGTTCGACCCCAAGACTCAAATTAGGGCACAGTAGAATAATGATTTTTCCAGAAATGCAACATTTTCAAGATTTTGTGAATGATTTCTATTCGGACCATGATTCTTATCGCGATTACAAAATTTCAGACCGTTTTGTCCCATATAGCCTGAGAAAATGCCATTTAAAGTCCGAACCCAAGTCTCAAATTAGCTACCAGTAGAATAATGATTTTTCCAGAAATGCAACTTTCGCCATATATTATGACTGATTTCGGTTCAGACGACAATTCTTATAGCGATCACAAAATTTCACCTCGTTTGCTGCCATGGAGCCTGAGAAAATGCCTTTTAAAGTCCGAACCCAAGTCTCAAATTATCGCACCGTACTATAATGATTTTTCCAGAAATGCAACTTTCGCCATATATTATGACTGATTTCGTTTCAGTCGACGATTCTTATAGCGATCACAAAATTTCACCTCGTTTGCTGCCATGGAGCCTGAGAAAATGCCTTTTAAAGTCCGAACCCAAGTCTCAAATTAGCGCCCCGTAGTATAATGATTTTTAGAGAAATGCAATTAAATGCATATTTTGTGACTGATTTCAATTCGGACCATGATTCTTATCGTGATTACAAAATTTCAGACCGTTTTGTACCATAGAGCCTAAGAAAATGCTTTTTAAAGTTCGAACCCAAAACTCAAATTAGCTACCAGTATAATAATGATTTTTTTCAGAAATTCAATAACATGCATATTTTATGACTGATTTCTATTCGGACCATGATTCTCATCACGATTACAAAATTTCAGACCGTTTTGTACCATAGAGCCTAAGAAAATGCCATTTAAAGTCCGAACCCAAGTCTCAAATTAGCTACCAGTATAATAATGATTTTTCCAGAAATGCAATTAAATTCATATTTTATGACTGATTTCGGTTCAGACCGTGATTCTTATCACGATTACAAAATTTCAGACCGTTTTGTACCATAGAGCCTGAGAAAATGCCATTTTAAGTCCGAACCCAAGTCTCAAATTAGCAACCAGTAGAAAAATGATTTTTCCAGAAATGCAACTATTGGCATAATTTATTACTGATTTCGGTTCAGTAAACGATTCTTATAGCGATCACATAATTTCACTTCGTTTGCTGCCATGGAGCCTGAGAAAATGCCTTTTAAAGTCCGAACCCAAGTCTCAAATTAGCGCCCCGTAGTATAATGATTTTTCCAGAAATGCAATTAAATGCATATTTTGTGACTGATTTCAATTCGGACCATGATTCTTATCGCGTTACCAAATTTCAGACCGTTTTGTACCATTGAGCCTGAGAAAATGCCTTTTAAAGTTCGAACCCAAGTCTCAAATTAGCTACCAGTATAATAATGATTTTTTTCAGAAATGCAATAACATGCATATTTTATGACTGATTTCTATTCGGACCATGATACTTATCGCGATTACAAAATTTCAGCACGTTTTGTACCATAGAGCCTGAGAAAATGCCTTTTAAAGTCCGAACCCAAGTCTCAAATTAGCGCCGCGTAGTATAATAATTTTGCCAGAAATGCAACTTATGGCATAATTTATTACTGATTTCGGTTAGTCGACGATTCTTATAGCGATCACAAAATTTAACCTCGTTTGCTGCAATGGAGCCTGAGAAAATGCCTTTTAAAGTCCGAACCCATGTCTCAAACTAGCGCCCAGTAGTATAATGATTTTTCCAGAAATGCAATATGCATATTTTATGACTGATTTCGGTTCAGACCATGATTCTTATCACGATTACAAAATTTCAGCCCATTTGCTACCATAGATCCTGATATAGTGCTTATTAAGTTCGACCCCAAGACTCAAATAAGCGCCCAGTAGAATAATGATTTTTCCAGAAATGCAACATTTTTAAGATTTTGTGACTGATTTCTATTCGGACCATGATTCTTATCGCGATTAAAAAATTTCAGACCGTTTTGTACCATAGAGCCAGAGAAAATGCCTTTTAAAGTTCGAACCCAAGTCTCAAATTAGCGCCCAGTAGTATAATGATTTTTCCAGAAATGCAATTAAATGCATATTTTGTGACTGATTTCACTTCGGACCATGATTCTTATCACGATTACAAAATTTCAGCCCATTTGCTACCATAGATCCTGATATAGTGCTTATTAAGTTCGACCCCAAGACTCAAATAAGCGCCCAGTAGAATAATGATTTTTCCAGAAATGCAACATTTTGAAGATTTTGTGACTGATTTCTATTCGGACCATGATTCTTATCGCGATTAAAAAATTTCAGACCGTTTTGTACCATAGAGCCTGAGAAAATGCCTTTTAAAGTCCGAACCCATGTCTCAAATTAGCTACCAGTAGAATAATGATTTTTCCAGAAATGCAACGTTCGCCATATATTATGACTGATTTCGTTTCAGTCGACGATTCTTATAGCGATCACAAAATTTCACCTCGTTTGCTGCCATGGAGCCTGAGAAAATGCCTTTTAATTTCCGAACCCAAGTCTCAAATTAGCGCCCCGTAGTATAATGATTTTTAGAGAAATGCAATTAAATGCATATTTTGTGACTGATTTCAATTCGGACGATGATTCTTATCGCGATTACAAAATTTCAGACCGTTTTGTCCCATAGAGCCTGAGAAAATGCCTTTTAAAGTCCGAACCCAAGTCTCAAATTAGCTACCAGTAGAAAAATGATTTTTCCAGAAATGCAACTGTTGGCATAATTTATTACTGAATTCGGTTCAGTCGACGATTCTTATAGCGATCACAAAATTTCACCTCGTTTGCTGCCATGGAGCCTGAGAAAATGCCTTTTAAAGTCCGAACCCAAGTCTCAAATTAGCGCCCCGTAGTATAATGATTTTTAGAGAAATGCAATTAAATGCATATTTTGTGACTGATTTCAATTCGGACCATGATTCTTATCGCGATTACAAAATTTCAGACCGTTTTGTACCATAGAGCCTGAGAAAATGCCTTTTTAAGTTCGAACCCAAGTCTCAAATTAGCTACCAGTAGAATAATGATTTTTCCAGAAATGCAACTTTCGCCATATATTATGACTGATTTCGGTTCAGTCGACGATTCTTATAGCGATCACAAAAATTCACCTCGTTTGCTGCCATGGAGCCTGAGAAAATGCCTTTTAAAGTCCGAACCCAAGTCTCAAATTAGCGTCCCGTAGTATAATGATTTTTCCAGAAATGCGATTAAATGCATTTTTTGTGACTGATTTCAATTCGGACCATGATTCTTATCGCGATTACAAAATTTCTGACCGTTTTGTAACATAGAGCCTGAAAAAATGCCATTTAAAGTCCGAACCCAAGTCTCAAATTAGCTACCAGTATAATAATGATTTTTCCAGAAATGCAATTAAATGCATATTTTATGACTGATTTCGGTTCAGACCATGATTCTTATCACGATTACAAAATTTCAGACCGTTTTGTACCATAGAGCCTAAGAAAATGCCATTTAAAGTCCTAACCCAAGTCTCAAATTAGCTACCAGTATAATAATGATTTTTCCAGAAATGCAACTATTGGCATAATTTATTACTGATTTCGGTTCAGTCAACGATTCTTATGGCGATCACAAAATTTCACCTCGTTTGCTGCCATGGAGCCTGAGAAAATGCCTTTTAAAGTCCGAACCCAAGTCTCAAATTAGCGCCCCGTAGTATAATGATTTTTCCAGAAATGCAACTATTGGCATAATTTATTACTGATTTCGGTTCAGTCGACGATTCTTATAGCGATCACAAAATTTCACCTCGTTTGCTGCCATGGAGCCTGAGAAAATGCCTTTTAATTTCCGAACCCAAGTCTCAAATTAGCGCCCCGTAGTATAATGATTTTTAGAGAAATGCAATTAAATGCATATTTTGTGACTGATTTCAATTCGGACCATGATTCTTATCGCGATTACAAAATTTCAGACCGTTTTGTACCATAGAGCCTGAGAAAATGCCTTTTTAATTTCGAACCCAAGTCTCAAATTAGCTACCAGTAGAATAATGATTTTTCCAGAAATGCAACTTTCGCCATATATTATGACTGATTTCGGTTCAGTCGACGATTCTTATAGCGATCACAAAAATTCACCTCGTTTGCTGCCATGGAGCCTGAGAAAATGCCTTTTAAAGTCCGAACCCAAGTCTCAAATTAGCGTCCCGTAGTATAATGATTTTTCCAGAAATGCGATTAAATGCATTTTTTGTGACTGATTTCAATTCGGACCATGATTCTTATCGCGATTACAAAAATTCTGACCGTTTTGTAACATAGAGCCTGAGAAAATGCCATTTAAAGTCCGAACCCAAGTCTCAAATTAGCTACCAGTATAATAATGATTTTTCCAGAAATGCAACTTTCGCCATATAATATGACTGATTTCGGTTCAGTCAACGATTCTTATAGCGATCACAAAATTTCACCTCGTTTGCTGCCATGGAGCCTGAGAAAATGCCTTTTAAAGTCCGAACCCAAGTCTCAAATTAGCGTCCCGTAGTATAATGATTTTTCCAGAAATGCAACTATTGGCATAATTTATTAATACAAATTAGCGCCCAGTAGAATAATGATTTTTCCAGAAATGCAACATTTTGAAGATTTTGTGACTGATTTCTATTCGGACCATGATACTTATCGAGATAACAAAATTTCAGCCCGTTTTTTCCCATAGAGCCTGAGAAAATGCCATTTAAAGTCCGAACCCAAGTCTCAAATTAGCGCCCCGTAGTATAATGATTTTTCCAGAAATACAATTAAATGCATATTTTGTGACTGATTTCAATTCGGACCATGATTCTTATCGCGATTACAAAATTTCAGACGGTTTTGTACCATAGAGCCTAAGAAAATGCCATTTAAAGTCCTAACCCAAGTCTCAAATTAGCTACCAGTATAATAATGATTTTTCCAGAAATGCAACTATTGGCATAATTTATTACTGATTTCGGTTCAGTCAACGATTCTTATAGCGATCACAAAATTTCACCTCGTTTGCTGCCATGGAGCCTGAGAAAATGCCTTTTAAAGTCCGAACCCAAGTCTCAAATTAGCGCCCCGTAGTATAATGATTTTTCCAGAAATGCAACTATTGGCATAATTTATTACTGATTTCGGTTCAGTCGACGATTCTTATAGCGATCACAAAATTTCACCTCGTTTGCTGCCATGGAGCCTGAGAAAATGCCTTTTAATTTCCGAACCCAAGTCTCAAATTAGCGCCCCGTAGTATAATGATTTTTAGAGAAATGCAATTAAATGCATATTTTGTGACTGATTTTAATTCGGACCATGATTCTTATCGCGATTACAAAATTTCAGACCGTTTTGTAACATAGAGCCTGAGAAAATGCCATTTAAAGTCCGAACCCAAGTCTTAAATTAGCTACCAGTATAATAATGATTTTTCCAGAAATGCAATTAAATGCATATTTTATGACTGATTTCGGTTCAGACCATGATTCTTATCACGATTAGAAAATTTCAGCCCATTTGCTACCATAGATTCTGATAAAGTGCTTTATAAAGTTCGACCCCAAGACTCAAATTAGCGCCCAGTAGAATAATGATTTTTCCAGAAATGCAACATTTTGAAGATTTTGTGAATGATTTCTATTCGGACCATGATACTTATCGAGATTACAAAATTTCAACCCGTTTTGTACCATAGAGCCTGAGAAAATGCCATTTAAAGTCCGAACCCAAGTCTCAAATAAGCGCCCAGTAGTAAAATGATTTTTCCAGAAATGCAACTTTTGGCATAATTTATTACTGATTTCGGTTCAGTCGACGATTCTTATATCGATCACACAATTTCACCTCGTTTGCTGCCATGGAGCCTGAGAAAATGCCTTTTAAATTCCGAACCCAAGTCTCAAATTAGCGGCCAGTAGTATAATGATTTATACAGAAATGCAAGTAAATGCATATTTTGTGACTGATTTCAATTCGGACCATGATTCTTATCGCGATTACAAAATTTCAGACCGTTTTGTACCATAGAGCCTGAGAAAATGCTTTTAAAAGTTCGAACCCAAGTCTCAAATTAGCTACCAGTATAATAAAGATTTTTTTCAGAAATTCAATAACATGCATATTTTATGACTGATTTCTATTCGGACCATGATTTTTATCGCGATTACAAAATTTCAGCCCGTTTTGTATCATAGAGCCTGAGAAAATGCTTTTTAAGTTCGGAACCCAAGTCTCAAATTAGCGCCCCGTAGTATAATGATTTTTCCAGAAATGCAATTAAATGCATATTTTATGACTGATTTCGGTTCAGACCATGATTCTTATCACGATTACAAAATTTCAGCCCCGTTTGCTACCATAGATTCTGATAAAGTGCTTTTTAAAGTTCGACCCCAAGACTCAAATTAGCGCCCAGTAGAATAATGATTTTTCCAGAAATGCAACATTTTGAAGATTTTGTGACTGATTTCTATTCGGACCATGATACTTATCGAGATGACAAAATTTCAGCCCGTTTTTTCCCGTAGAGCCTGAGAAAATGCCATTTAAAGTCCGAACCCAAGTCTCAAATAAGCGCCCAGTAGTAAAATGATTTTTCCAGAAATGACACTTTTGGCATAATTTATTACTGATTTCGGTTCAGTCGACGATTCTTATAGCGTTCACAAAATTTCACCTCTTTTGCTGCCATGGAGCCTGAGAAAATGCCTTTTAAATTCCGAACCCAAGTCTCAAATTAGCGCCCAGTAGTATAATGATTTATACAGAAATGCAAGTAAATGCATATTTTATGACTGATTTCTATTCGGACCATGATTCTTATCGCGATTACAAAATTTCAGACCGTTTTGTACCATAGAGCCTAAGAAAATGCCATTTAAAGTCCTAACCCAAGTCTCAAATTAGCTACCAGTATAATAATGATTTTTCCAGAAATGCAACTATTGGCATAATTTATTACTGATTTCGGTTCAGTCAACGATTCTTATAGCGATCACAAAATTTCACCTCGTTTGCTGCCATGGAGCCTGAGAAAATGCCTTTTAAAGTCCGAACCCAAGTCTCAAATTAGCGCCCCGTAGTATAATGATTTTTCCAGAAATGCAACTATTGGCATACTTTATTACTGATTTCGGTTCAGTCGACGATTCTTATAGCGATCACAAAATTTCAACTCGTTTGCTGCCATGGAGCCTGAGAAAATGCCTTTTAAAGTCCTAACCCAAGTCTCAAATTAGCGCCCCGTAGTATAATGATTTTTCCAGAAATGCAACTATTGGCATAATTTATTACTGATTTCGGTTCAGTCGACGATTCTTATAGCGATCACACAATTTCACCTCGTTTGCTGCCATGGAGCCTGAGAAAATGCCTTTTAATTTCCAAACCAAAGTCTCAAATCAGCGCCCCGTAGTATAATGATTTTTCCAGAAATGCAATTAAATGCATATTTTGTGACTGATTTCAATTCGGACCATGATTCTTATCGCGTTACCAAATTTCAGACCGTTTTGTACTATAGAGCCTGAGAAAATGCCTTTTAAAGTTCGAACCCAAGTCTCAAATTAGCTACCAGTATAATAATGATTTTTTTCAGAAATGCAATAACATGCATATTTTATGACTGATTTCAATTTGGACCATGATTCTTATCGCGATTACAAAATTTCAGACCGTTTTGTCCCATATAGCCTGAGAAAATGCCATTTAAAGTCCGAACCCAAGTCTCAAATTAGCTACCAGTAGAATAATGATTTTTCCAGAAATGCAACTTTCGCCATATATTATGACTGATTTCGGTTCAGACGACAATTCTTATAGCGATCACAAAATTTCACCTCGTTTGCTGCCATGGAGCCTGAGAAAATGCCATTTAAAGTCCGAACGCAAGTCTCAAATTAGCTACCGGTAGAAAAATGATTTTTCCAGTAATGCAACTATTGGCATAATTTATTACTGATTTCGGTTCAGTCGACGATTCTTATAGCAATCACAAAATTTCACCTCGTTTGCTGCCATGGAGCCTGAGAAAATGCCTTTTAAAGTCCGAACCCAAGTCTCAAATTAGGGCCCCGTAGTATAATGATTTTTCCAGAAATGCAACTATTGGCATAATTGATTACTGATTTCGGTTCAGTCGACGATTCTTATAGCAATCACAAAATTTCACCTCGTTTGCTGCCATAGAGCCTGAGAAAATGCCTTTTAAAATTCGAACCCAAGTCTCAAATTAGCTACCAGTAGAATAATGATTTTTCCAGAAATGCAACTTTCGCCATATATTATGACTGATTTCGGTTCAGACGACAATTTTTATAGCGATCACAAAATTTTACCTCGTTTGCTACCATGGAGCCTGAGAAAATGCCGTATAAAATCCGAACCCAACTCTCAAATGAGCGCGCAGTAGTATAATTATTTTTCCAGAAATGCAATTAAATGCATATTTTATGACTGATTTCGGTTCAGACCATGATTCTTATCACGATTACAAAATTTCAGCCCATTTGCTACCATAGATCCTGATAAAGTGCTTTTTAAAGTTCGACCCCAAGACTCAAATTAGGGCACAGTAGAATAATGATTTTTCCAGAAATGCAACATTTTCAAGATTTTGTGAATGATTTCTATTCGGACCATGATTCTTATCGCGATTACAAAATTTCAGACCGTTTTGTCCCATATAGCCTGAGAAAATGCCATTTAAAGTCCGAACCCAAGTCTCAAATTAGCTACCAGTAGAATAATGATTTTTCCAGAAATGCAACTTTCGCCATATATTATGACTGATTTCGGTTCAGACGACAATTCTTATAGCGATCACAAAATTTCACCTCGTTTGCTGCCATGGAGCCTGAGAAAATGCCTTTTAAAGTCCGAACCCAAGTCTCAAATTATCGCACCGTACTATAATGATTTTTCCAGAAATGCAACTTTCGCCATATATTATGACTGATTTCGTTTCAGTCGACGATTCTTATAGCGATCACAAAATTTCACCTCGTTTGCTGCCATGGAGCCTGAGAAAATGCCTTTTAAAGTCCGAACCCAAGTCTCAAATTAGCGCCCCGTAGTATAATGATTTTTAGAGAAATGCAATTAAATGCATATTTTGTGACTGATTTCAATTCGGACCATGATTCTTATCGTGATTACAAAATTTCAGACCGTTTTGTACCATAGAGCCTAAGAAAATGCTTTTTAAAGTTCGAACCCAAAACTCAAATTAGCTACCAGTATAATAATGATTTTTTTCAGAAATTCAATAACATGCATATTTTATGACTGATTTCTATTCGGACCATGATTCTCATCACGATTACAAAATTTCAGACCGTTTTGTACCATAGAGCCTAAGAAAATGCCATTTAAAGTCCGAACCCAAGTCTCAAATTAGCTACCAGTATAATAATGATTTTTCCAGAAATGCAATTAAATTCATATTTTATGACTGATTTCGGTTCAGACCGTGATTCTTATCACGATTACAAAATTTCAGACCGTTTTGTACCATAGAGCCTGAGAAAATGCCATTTTAAGTCCGAACCCAAGTCTCAAATTAGCAACCAGTAGAAAAATGATTTTTCCAGAAATGCAACTATTGGCATAATTTATTACTGATTTCGGTTCAGTAAACGATTCTTATAGCGATCACATAATTTCACTTCGTTTGCTGCCATGGAGCCTGAGAAAATGCCTTTTAAAGTCCGAACCCAAGTCTCAAATTAGCGCCCCGTAGTATAATGATTTTTCCAGAAATGCAATTAAATGCATATTTTGTGACTGATTTCAATTCGGACCATGATTCTTATCGCGTTACCAAATTTCAGACCGTTTTGTACCATTGAGCCTGAGAAAATGCCTTTTAAAGTTCGAACCCAAGTCTCAAATTAGCTACCAGTATAATAATGATTTTTTTCAGAAATGCAATAACATGCATATTTTATGACTGATTTCTATTCGGACCATGATACTTATCGCGATTACAAAATTTCAGCACGTTTTGTACCATAGAGCCTGAGAAAATGCCTTTTAAAGTCCGAACCCAAGTCTCAAATTAGCGCCGCGTAGTATAATAATTTTGCCAGAAATGCAACTTATGGCATAATTTATTACTGATTTCGGTTAGTCGACGATTCTTATAGCGATCACAAAATTTAACCTCGTTTGCTGCAATGGAGCCTGAGAAAATGCCTTTTAAAGTCCGAACCCATGTCTCAAACTAGCGCCCAGTAGTATAATGATTTTTCCAGAAATGCAATATGCATATTTTATGACTGATTTCGGTTCAGACCATGATTCTTATCACGATTACAAAATTTCAGCCCATTTGCTACCATAGATCCTGATATAGTGCTTATTAAGTTCGACCCCAAGACTCAAATAAGCGCCCAGTAGAATAATGATTTTTCCAGAAATGCAACATTTTTAAGATTTTGTGACTGATTTCTATTCGGACCATGATTCTTATCGCGATTAAAAAATTTCAGACCGTTTTGTACCATAGAGCCAGAGAAAATGCCTTTTAAAGTTCGAACCCAAGTCTCAAATTAGCGCCCAGTAGTATAATGATTTTTCCAGAAATGCAATTAAATGCATATTTTGTGACTGATTTCACTTCGGACCATGATTCTTATCACGATTACAAAATTTCAGCCCATTTGCTACCATAGATCCTGATATAGTGCTTATTAAGTTCGACCCCAAGACTCAAATAAGCGCCCAGTAGAATAATGATTTTTCCAGAAATGCAACATTTTGAAGATTTTGTGACTGATTTCTATTCGGACCATGATTCTTATCGCGATTAAAAAATTTCAGACCGTTTTGTACCATAGAGCCTGAGAAAATGCCTTTTAAAGTCCGAACCCATGTCTCAAATTAGCTACCAGTAGAATAATGATTTTTCCAGAAATGCAACGTTCGCCATATATTATGACTGATTTCGTTTCAGTCGACGATTCTTATAGCGATCACAAAATTTCACCTCGTTTGCTGCCATGGAGCCTGAGAAAATGCCTTTTAATTTCCGAACCCAAGTCTCAAATTAGCGCCCCGTAGTATAATGATTTTTAGAGAAATGCAATTAAATGCATATTTTGTGACTGATTTCAATTCGGACGATGATTCTTATCGCGATTACAAAATTTCAGACCGTTTTGTCCCATAGAGCCTGAGAAAATGCCTTTTAAAGTCCGAACCCAAGTCTCAAATTAGCTACCAGTAGAAAAATGATTTTTCCAGAAATGCAACTGTTGGCATAATTTATTACTGAATTCGGTTCAGTCGACGATTCTTATAGCGATCACAAAATTTCACCTCGTTTGCTGCCATGGAGCCTGAGAAAATGCCTTTTAAAGTCCGAACCCAAGTCTCAAATTAGCGCCCCGTAGTATAATGATTTTTAGAGAAATGCAATTAAATGCATATTTTGTGACTGATTTCAATTCGGACCATGATTCTTATCGCGATTACAAAATTTCAGACCGTTTTGTACCATAGAGCCTGAGAAAATGCCTTTTTAAGTTCGAACCCAAGTCTCAAATTAGCTACCAGTAGAATAATGATTTTTCCAGAAATGCAACTTTCGCCATATATTATGACTGATTTCGGTTCAGTCGACGATTCTTATAGCGATCACAAAAATTCACCTCGTTTGCTGCCATGGAGCCTGAGAAAATGCCTTTTAAAGTCCGAACCCAAGTCTCAAATTAGCGTCCCGTAGTATAATGATTTTTCCAGAAATGCGATTAAATGCATTTTTTGTGACTGATTTCAATTCGGACCATGATTCTTATCGCGATTACAAAATTTCTGACCGTTTTGTAACATAGAGCCTGAAAAAATGCCATTTAAAGTCCGAACCCAAGTCTCAAATTAGCTACCAGTATAATAATGATTTTTCCAGAAATGCAATTAAATGCATATTTTATGACTGATTTCGGTTCAGACCATGATTCTTATCACGATTACAAAATTTCAGACCGTTTTGTACCATAGAGCCTAAGAAAATGCCATTTAAAGTCCTAACCCAAGTCTCAAATTAGCTACCAGTATAATAATGATTTTTCCAGAAATGCAACTATTGGCATAATTTATTACTGATTTCGGTTCAGTCAACGATTCTTATGGCGATCACAAAATTTCACCTCGTTTGCTGCCATGGAGCCTGAGAAAATGCCTTTTAAAGTCCGAACCCAAGTCTCAAATTAGCGCCCCGTAGTATAATGATTTTTCCAGAAATGCAACTATTGGCATAATTTATTACTGATTTCGGTTCAGTCGACGATTCTTATAGCGATCACAAAATTTCACCTCGTTTGCTGCCATGGAGCCTGAGAAAATGCCTTTTAATTTCCGAACCCAAGTCTCAAATTAGCGCCCCGTAGTATAATGATTTTTAGAGAAATGCAATTAAATGCATATTTTGTGACTGATTTCAATTCGGACCATGATTCTTATCGCGATTACAAAATTTCAGACCGTTTTGTACCATAGAGCCTGAGAAAATGCCTTTTTAATTTCGAACCCAAGTCTCAAATTAGCTACCAGTAGAATAATGATTTTTCCAGAAATGCAACTTTCGCCATATATTATGACTGATTTCGGTTCAGTCGACGATTCTTATAGCGATCACAAAAATTCACCTCGTTTGCTGCCATGGAGCCTGAGAAAATGCCTTTTAAAGTCCGAACCCAAGTCTCAAATTAGCGTCCCGTAGTATAATGATTTTTCCAGAAATGCGATTAAATGCATTTTTTGTGACTGATTTCAATTCGGACCATGATTCTTATCGCGATTACAAAAATTCTGACCGTTTTGTAACATAGAGCCTGAGAAAATGCCATTTAAAGTCCGAACCCAAGTCTCAAATTAGCTACCAGTATAATAATGATTTTTCCAGAAATGCAACTTTCGCCATATAATATGACTGATTTCGGTTCAGTCAACGATTCTTATAGCGATCACAAAATTTCACCTCGTTTGCTGCCATGGAGCCTGAGAAAATGCCTTTTAAAGTCCGAACCCAAGTCTCAAATTAGCGTCCCGTAGTATAATGATTTTTCCAGAAATGCAACTATTGGCATAATTTATTAATACAAATTAGCGCCCAGTAGAATAATGATTTTTCCAGAAATGCAACATTTTGAAGATTTTGTGACTGATTTCTATTCGGACCATGATACTTATCGAGATAACAAAATTTCAGCCCGTTTTTTCCCATAGAGCCTGAGAAAATGCCATTTAAAGTCCGAACCCAAGTCTCAAATTAGCGCCCCGTAGTATAATGATTTTTCCAGAAATACAATTAAATGCATATTTTGTGACTGATTTCAATTCGGACCATGATTCTTATCGCGATTACAAAATTTCAGACGGTTTTGTACCATAGAGCCTAAGAAAATGCCATTTAAAGTCCTAACCCAAGTCTCAAATTAGCTACCAGTATAATAATGATTTTTCCAGAAATGCAACTATTGGCATAATTTATTACTGATTTCGGTTCAGTCAACGATTCTTATAGCGATCACAAAATTTCACCTCGTTTGCTGCCATGGAGCCTGAGAAAATGCCTTTTAAAGTCCGAACCCAAGTCTCAAATTAGCGCCCCGTAGTATAATGATTTTTCCAGAAATGCAACTATTGGCATAATTTATTACTGATTTCGGTTCAGTCGACGATTCTTATAGCGATCACAAAATTTCACCTCGTTTGCTGCCATGGAGCCTGAGAAAATGCCTTTTAATTTCCGAACCCAAGTCTCAAATTAGCGCCCCGTAGTATAATGATTTTTAGAGAAATGCAATTAAATGCATATTTTGTGACTGATTTTAATTCGGACCATGATTCTTATCGCGATTACAAAATTTCAGACCGTTTTGTAACATAGAGCCTGAGAAAATGCCATTTAAAGTCCGAACCCAAGTCTTAAATTAGCTACCAGTATAATAATGATTTTTCCAGAAATGCAATTAAATGCATATTTTATGACTGATTTCGGTTCAGACCATGATTCTTATCACGATTAGAAAATTTCAGCCCATTTGCTACCATAGATTCTGATAAAGTGCTTTATAAAGTTCGACCCCAAGACTCAAATTAGCGCCCAGTAGAATAATGATTTTTCCAGAAATGCAACATTTTGAAGATTTTGTGAATGATTTCTATTCGGACCATGATACTTATCGAGATTACAAAATTTCAACCCGTTTTGTACCATAGAGCCTGAGAAAATGCCATTTAAAGTCCGAACCCAAGTCTCAAATAAGCGCCCAGTAGTAAAATGATTTTTCCAGAAATGCAACTTTTGGCATAATTTATTACTGATTTCGGTTCAGTCGACGATTCTTATATCGATCACACAATTTCACCTCGTTTGCTGCCATGGAGCCTGAGAAAATGCCTTTTAAATTCCGAACCCAAGTCTCAAATTAGCGGCCAGTAGTATAATGATTTATACAGAAATGCAAGTAAATGCATATTTTGTGACTGATTTCAATTCGGACCATGATTCTTATCGCGATTACAAAATTTCAGACCGTTTTGTACCATAGAGCCTGAGAAAATGCTTTTAAAAGTTCGAACCCAAGTCTCAAATTAGCTACCAGTATAATAAAGATTTTTTTCAGAAATTCAATAACATGCATATTTTATGACTGATTTCTATTCGGACCATGATTTTTATCGCGATTACAAAATTTCAGCCCGTTTTGTATCATAGAGCCTGAGAAAATGCTTTTTAAGTTCGGAACCCAAGTCTCAAATTAGCGCCCCGTAGTATAATGATTTTTCCAGAAATGCAATTAAATGCATATTTTATGACTGATTTCGGTTCAGACCATGATTCTTATCACGATTACAAAATTTCAGCCCCGTTTGCTACCATAGATTCTGATAAAGTGCTTTTTAAAGTTCGACCCCAAGACTCAAATTAGCGCCCAGTAGAATAATGATTTTTCCAGAAATGCAACATTTTGAAGATTTTGTGACTGATTTCTATTCGGACCATGATACTTATCGAGATGACAAAATTTCAGCCCGTTTTTTCCCGTAGAGCCTGAGAAAATGCCATTTAAAGTCCGAACCCAAGTCTCAAATAAGCGCCCAGTAGTAAAATGATTTTTCCAGAAATGACACTTTTGGCATAATTTATTACTGATTTCGGTTCAGTCGACGATTCTTATAGCGTTCACAAAATTTCACCTCTTTTGCTGCCATGGAGCCTGAGAAAATGCCTTTTAAATTCCGAACCCAAGTCTCAAATTAGCGCCCAGTAGTATAATGATTTATACAGAAATGCAAGTAAATGCATATTTTATGACTGATTTCTATTCGGACCATGATTCTTATCGCGATTACAAAATTTCAGACCGTTTTGTACCATAGAGCCTAAGAAAATGCCATTTAAAGTCCTAACCCAAGTCTCAAATTAGCTACCAGTATAATAATGATTTTTCCAGAAATGCAACTATTGGCATAATTTATTACTGATTTCGGTTCAGTCAACGATTCTTATAGCGATCACAAAATTTCACCTCGTTTGCTGCCATGGAGCCTGAGAAAATGCCTTTTAAAGTCCGAACCCAAGTCTCAAATTAGCGCCCCGTAGTATAATGATTTTTCCAGAAATGCAACTATTGGCATACTTTATTACTGATTTCGGTTCAGTCGACGATTCTTATAGCGATCACAAAATTTCAACTCGTTTGCTGCCATGGAGCCTGAGAAAATGCCTTTTAAAGTCCTAACCCAAGTCTCAAATTAGCGCCCCGTAGTATAATGATTTTTCCAGAAATGCAATTAAATGCATATTTTGTGACTGATTTCAATTCGGACCATGATTCTTATCGCGTTACCAAATTTCAGACCGTTTTGTACCATTGAGCCTGAGAAAATGCCTTTTAAAGTTCGAACCCAAGTCTCAAATTAGCTACCAGTAGTATAATGATTTTTCCAGAAATGCAACTTTAGCCATATATTATGACTGATTTCGTTTCAGTCGACGATTCTTATAGCGATCACAAAACTTCACCTCGTTTGCTGCCATGGAGCCTGAGAAAATGCCTTTTAAAGTCCGAACCCAAGTCTCAAATTATCGCACCGTACTATAATGATTTTTCCAGAAATGCAACTTTCGCCATATATTATGACTGATTTCGTTTCAGTCGACGATTCTTATAGCGATCACAAAATTTCACCTCGTTTGCTGCCATGGAGCCTGAGAAAATGCCTTTTAAAGTCCGAACCCAAGTCTCAAATTAGCGCCCCGTAGTATAATGATTTTTAGAGAAATGCAATTAAATGCATATTTTGTGACTGATTTCAATTCGGACCATGATTCTTATCGTGATTACAAAATTTCAGACCGTTTTGTACCATAGAGCCTAAGAAAATGCTTTTTAAAGTTCGAACCCAAAACTCAAATTAGCTACCAGTATAATAATGATTTTTTTCAGAAATTCAATAACATGCATATTTTATGACTGATTTCTATTCGGACCATGATTCTCATCACGATTACAAAATTTCAGACCGTTTTGTACCATAGAGCCTAAGAAAATGCCATTTAAAGTCCGAACCCAAGTCTCAAATTAGCTACCAGTATAATAATGATTTTTCCAGAAATGCAATTAAATTCATATTTTATGACTGATTTCGGTTCAGACCGTGATTCTTATCACGATTACAAAATTTCAGACCGTTTTGTACCATAGAGCCTGAGAAAATGCCATTTTAAGTCCGAACCCAAGTCTCAAATTAGCAACCAGTAGAAAAATGATTTTTCCAGAAATGCAACTATTGGCATAATTTATTACTGATTTCGGTTCAGTAAACGATTCTTATAGCGATCACATAATTTCACTTCGTTTGCTGCCATGGAGCCTGAGAAAATGCCTTTTAAAGTCCGAACCCAAGTCTCAAATTAGCGCCCCGTAGTATAATGATTTTTCCAGAAATGCAATTAAATGCATATTTTGTGACTGATTTCAATTCGGACCATGATTCTTATCGCGTTACCAAATTTCAGACCGTTTTGTACCATTGAGCCTGAGAAAATGCCTTTTAAAGTTCGAACCCAAGTCTCAAATTAGCTACCAGTATAATAATGATTTTTTTCAGAAATGCAATAACATGCATATTTTATGACTGATTTCTATTTGGACCATGATACTTATCGCGATTACAAAATTTCAGCCCGTTTTGTATCATAGAGCCTGAGAAAATGCTTTTTAAGGTCCGAACCCAAGTCTCAAATTAGCGCCCCGTAGTATAATGATTTTTCCAGAAATGCAACTATTGGCATAATTTATTACTGATTTCGGTTCAGTCGACGATTCTTATAGCGATCACACAATTTCACCTCGTTTGCTGCCATGGAGCCTGAGAAAATGCCTTTTAATTTCCAAACCAAAGTCTCAAATCAGCGCCCCGTAGTATAATGATTTTTCCAGAAATGCAATTAAATGCATATTTTGTGACTGATTTCAATTCGGACCATGATTCTTATCGCGTTACCAAATTTCAGACCGTTTTGTACTATAGAGCCTGAGAAAATGCCTTTTAAAGTTCGAACCCAAGTCTCAAATTAGCTACCAGTATAATAATGATTTTTTTCAGAAATGCAATAACATGCATATTTTATGACTGATTTCAATTTGGACCATGATTCTTATCGCGATTACAAAATTTCAGACCGTTTTGTAACATAGAGCCTGAGAAAATGCCATTTAAAGTCCGAACCCAAATCTCAAATTAGCTACCGGTAGAAAAATGATTTTTCCAGAAATGCAACTATTGGCATAATTTATTACTGATTTCGGTTCAGTCGACGATTCTTATAGCAATCACAAAATTTCACCTCGTTTGCTGCCATGGAGCCTGAGAAAATGCCTTTTAAAGTCCGAACCCAAGTCTCAAATTAGCGCCCCGTAGTATAATGATTTTTCCAGAAATGCAACTATTGGCATAATTGATTACTGATTTCGGTTCAGTCGACGATTCTTATAGCAATCACAAAATTTCACCTCGTTTGCTGCCATAGAGCCTGAGAAAATGCCTTTTTAAGTTCGAACCCAAGTCTAAAATTAGCTACCAGTAGTATAATGATTTTTCCAGAAATGCAACTTTCGCCATATATTATGACTGATTTCGTTTCAGTCGACGATTCCCTTAGCGATCACAAAATTTCACCTCGTTTGCTGCCATGGAGCCTGAGAAAATGCCTTTTAAAGTCCGAAACAAGTCTCAAATTATCGCCCCGTACTATAATGATTTTTCCAGAAATGCAATTAAATGCATATTTTTTGACTGATTTCAATTCGGACCATGATTCTTATCGCGATTACAAAATTTCAGACCGTTTTGTAACATAGAGCCTGAGAAAATGCCATTTAAAGTCCGAACGCAAGTCTCAAATTAGCTACCGGTAGAAAAATGATTTTTCCAGTAATGCAACTATTGGCATAATTTATTACTGATTTCGGTTCAGTCGACGATTCTTATAGCAATCACAAAATTTCACCTCGTTTGCTGCCATGGAGCCTGAGAAAATGCCTTTTAAAGTCCGAACCCAAGTCTCAAATTAGGGCCCCGTAGTATAATGATTTTTCCAGAAATGCAACTATTGGCATAATTGATTACTGATTTCGGTTCAGTCGACGATTCTTATAGCAATCACAAAATTTCACCTCGTTTGCTGCCATAGAGCCTGAGAAAATGCCTTTTAAAATTCGAACCCAAGTCTCAAATTAGCTACCAGTAGAATAATGATTTTTCCAGAAATGCAACTTTCGCCATATATTATGACTGATTTCGGTTCAGACGACAATTTTTATAGCGATCACAAAATTTTACCTCGTTTGCTACCATGGAGCCTGAGAAAATGCCGTATAAAATCCGAACCCAACTCTCAAATGAGCGCGCAGTAGTATAATTATTTTTCCAGAAATGCAATTAAATGCATATTTTATGACTGATTTCGGTTCAGACCATGATTCTTATCACGATTACAAAATTTCAGCCCATTTGCTACCATAGATCCTGATAAAGTGCTTTTTAAAGTTCGACCCCAAGACTCAAATTAGGGCACAGTAGAATAATGATTTTTCCAGAAATGCAACATTTTCAAGATTTTGTGAATGATTTCTATTCGGACCATGATTCTTATCGCGATTACAAAATTTCAGACCGTTTTGTCCCATATAGCCTGAGAAAATGCCATTTAAAGTCCGAACCCAAGTCTCAAATTAGCTACCAGTAGAATAATGATTTTTCCAGAAATGCAACTTTCGCCATATATTATGACTGATTTCGGTTCAGACGACAATTCTTATAGCGATCACAAAATTTCACCTCGTTTGCTGCCATGGAGCCTGAGAAAATGCCATTTAAAGTCCGAACGCAAGTCTCAAATTAGCTACCGGTAGAAAAATGATTTTTCCAGTAATGCAACTATTGGCATAATTTATTACTGATTTCGGTTCAGTCGACGATTCTTATAGCAATCACAAAATTTCACCTCGTTTGCTGCCATGGAGCCTGAGAAAATGCCTTTTAAAGTCCGAACCCAAGTCTCAAATTAGGGCCCCGTAGTATAATGATTTTTCCAGAAATGCAACTATTGGCATAATTGATTACTGATTTCGGTTCAGTCGACGATTCTTATAGCAATCACAAAATTTCACCTCGTTTGCTGCCATAGAGCCTGAGAAAATGCCTTTTAAAATTCGAACCCAAGTCTCAAATTAGCTACCAGTAGAATAATGATTTTTCCAGAAATGCAACTTTCGCCATATATTATGACTGATTTCGGTTCAGACGACAATTTTTATAGCGATCACAAAATTTTACCTCGTTTGCTACCATGGAGCCTGAGAAAATGCCGTATAAAATCCGAACCCAACTCTCAAATGAGCGCGCAGTAGTATAATTATTTTTCCAGAAATGCAATTAAATGCATATTTTATGACTGATTTCGGTTCAGACCATGATTCTTATCACGATTACAAAATTTCAGCCCATTTGCTACCATAGATCCTGATAAAGTGCTTTTTAAAGTTCGACCCCAAGACTCAAATTAGGGCACAGTAGAATAATGATTTTTCCAGAAATGCAACATTTTCAAGATTTTGTGAATGATTTCTATTCGGACCATGATTCTTATCGCGATTACAAAATTTCAGACCGTTTTGTCCCATATAGCCTGAGAAAATGCCATTTAAAGTCCGAACCCAAGTCTCAAATTAGCTACCAGTAGAATAATGATTTTTCCAGAAATGCAACTTTCGCCATATATTATGACTGATTTCGGTTCAGACGACAATTCTTATAGCGATCACAAAATTTCACCTCGTTTGCTGCCATGGAGCCTGAGAAAATGCCTTTTAAAGTCCGAACCCAAGTCTCAAATTATCGCACCGTACTATAATGATTTTTCCAGAAATGCAACTTTCGCCATATATTATGACTGATTTCGTTTCAGTCGACGATTCTTATAGCGATCACAAAATTTCACCTCGTTTGCTGCCATGGAGCCTGAGAAAATGCCTTTTAAAGTCCGAACCCAAGTCTCAAATTAGCGCCCCGTAGTATAATGATTTTCAGAGAAATGCAATTAAATGCATATTTTGTGACTGATTTCAATTCGGACCATGATTCTTATCGTGATTACAAAATTTCAGACCGTTTTGTACCATAGAGCCTAAGAAAATGCTTTTTAAAGTTCGAACCCAAAACTCAAATTAGCTACCAGTATAATAATGATTTTTTTCAGAAATTCAATAACATGCATATTTTATGACTGATTTCTATTCGGACCATGATTCTCATCACGATTACAAAATTTCAGACCGTTTTGTACCATAGAGCCTAAGAAAATGCCATTTAAAGTCCGAACCCAAGTCTCAAATTAGCTACCAGAATAATAATGATTTTTCCAGAAATGCAATTAAATGCATATTTTATGACTGATTTCGGTTCAGACCGTGATTCTTATCACGATTTCAAAATTTCAGCCCATTTGCTAACATAGATTCTGATAAAGTGCTTTTTAAAGTTCGACCCCAAGACTCAAATTAGCGCCCAGTAGAATAATGATTTTTCCAGAAATGCAACATTTTGAAGATTTTGTGACTGATTTCTATTCGGACCATGATACTTATCGAGATAAAAAAATTTCAGCCCGTTTTTTCCCATAGAGCCTGAGAAAATGCCATTTAAAGTCCGAACCCAAGTCTCAAATAAGCGCCCAGTAGTAAAATGATTTTTCCAGAAATGCAACTTTTGGCATAATTTATTACTGATTTCGGTTCAGTCGACGATTCTTATAGCGATCACAAAATTTCACCTCGTTTGCTGCCATGGAGCCTGAGAAAATGCCTTTTAAATTCCGAACCCAAGTCTCAAATTAGCGCCCAGTAGTATAATGATTTATACAGAAATGCAAGTAAATGCATATTTTATGACTGATTTCTATTCGGACCATGATTCTTATCGCGATTACAAAATTTCAGACCGTTTTGTACCATAGAGCCTAAGAAAATGCCATTTAAAGTCCGAACCCAAGTCTCAAATTAGCTACCAGTAGAAAAATGATTTTTCCAGAAATGCAACTATTGGCATAATTTATTACTGATTTCGGTTCAGTCGACGATTCTTATAGCGATCACAAAATTTCACCTCGTTTGCTGACATGGAGCCTGAGAAAATGCCTTTTAATTTCCGAACCCAAGTCTCAAATTAGCGCCCCGTAGTATTATGATTTTTAGAGAAATGCAATTAAATGCATATTTTGTGACTGATTTCAATTCGGACCATGATTCTTATCGCGATTACAAAATTTCAGACCGTTTTGTACCATAGAGCCTGAGAAAATGCCATTTAAAGTCCGAACCCAAGTCTCAAATTAGCTACCAGTAGAAAAATGATTTTTCCAGAAATGCAACTATTGGCATAATTTATTACTGATTTCGGTTCAGTCGACGATTCTTATAGCGATCACAAAATTTCACCTCGTTTGCTGCCATGGAGCCTGAGAAAATGCCTTTTAAATTCCGAACCCAAGTCTCAAATTAGCGCCCAGTAGTATAATGATTTAAACAGAAATGCAAGTAAATGCATATTTTATGACTGATTTCTATTCGGACCATGATTCTTAACGCGATTACAAAATTTCAGACCGTTTTGTACCATAGAGCCTAAGGAAATGCCATTTAAAGTCCGAACCCAAGTCTCAAATTAGCTACCAGTAGAAAAATGATTTTTCCAGAAATGCAACTATTGGCATAATTTATTAATGATTTCGGTTCAGTCGACGATTCTTATAGCGATCACAAAATTTCACCTCGTTTGCTGCCATGGAGCCTGAGAAAATGCCTTTTAAATTCCGAACCCAAGTCTCAAATTAGCGCCCAGTAGTATAATGATTTATACAGAAATGCAAGTAAATGCATATTTTATGACTGATTTCTATTCGGACCATGATTCTTATCGCGATTACAAAATTTCAGACCGTTTTGTACCATAGAGCCTAAGAAAATGCTTTTTAAAGTTCGAACCCAAAACTCAAATTAGCTACCAGTATAATAATGATTTTTTTCAGAAATGCAATTAAATGCATATATTATGACTGATTTCGGTTCAGACGACAATTCTTATAGCGATCACAAAATTTCACCTCGTTTGCTGCCATGGAGCCTGAGAAAATGCCTTTTAAAGTCCGAACCCAAGTCTCAAATTATCGCACCGTACTATAATGATTTTTCCAGAAATGCAACTTTCGCCATATATTATGACTGATTTCGTTTCAGTCGACGATTCTTATAGCGATCACAAAATTTCACCTCGTTTGCTGCCATGGAGCCTGAGAAAATGCCTTTTAAAGTCCGAACCCAAGTCTCAAATTAGCGCCCCGTAGTATAATGATTTTCAGAGAAATGCAATTAAATGCATATTTTGTGACTGATTTCAATTCGGACCATGATTCTTATCGTGATTACAAAATTTCAGACCGTTTTGTACCATAGAGCCTAAGAAAATGCTTTTTAAAGTTCGAACCCAAAACTCAAATTAGCTACCAGTATAATAATGATTTTTTTCAGAAATTCAATAACATGCATATTTTATGACTGATTTCTATTCGGACCATGATTCTCATCACGATTACAAAATTTCAGACCGTTTTGTACCATAGAGCCTAAGAAAATGCCATTTAAAGTCCGAACCCAAGTCTCAAATTAGCTACCAGAATAATAATGATTTTTCCAGAAATGCAATTAAATGCATATTTTATGACTGATTTCGGTTCAGACCGTGATTCTTATCACGATTTCAAAATTTCAGCCCATTTGCTAACATAGATTCTGATAAAGTGCTTTTTAAAGTTCGACCCCAAGACTCAAATTAGCGCCCAGTAGAATAATGATTTTTCCAGAAATGCAACATTTTGAAGATTTTGTGACTGATTTCTATTCGGACCATGATACTTATCGAGATAAAAAAATTTCAGCCCGTTTTTTCCCATAGAGCCTGAGAAAATGCCATTTAAAGTCCGAACCCAAGTCTCAAATAAGCGCCCAGTAGTAAAATGATTTTTCCAGAAATGCAACTTTTGGCATAATTTATTACTGATTTCGGTTCAGTCGACGATTCTTATAGCGATCACAAAATTTCACCTCGTTTGCTGCCATGGAGCCTGAGAAAATGCCTTTTAAATTCCGAACCCAAGTCTCAAATTAGCGCCCAGTAGTATTATGATTTTTAGAGAAATGCAATTAAATGCATATTTTGTGACTGATTTCAATTCGGACCATGATTCTTATCGCGATTACAAAATTTCAGACCGTTTTGTACCATAGAGCCCGAGAAAATGCCATTTAAAGTCCGAACCCAAGTCTCAAATTAGCTACCAGTAGAAAAATGATTTTTCCAGAAATGCAACTATTGGCATAATTTATTACTGATTTCGGTTCAGTCGACGATTCTTATAGCGATCACAAAATTTCACCTCGTTTGCTGACATGGAGCCTGAGAAAATGCCTTTTAATTTCCGAACCCAAGTCTCAAATTAGCGCCCCGTAGTATTATGATTTTTAGAGAAATGCAATTAAATGCATATTTTGTGACTGATTTCAATTCGGACCATGATTCTTATCGCGTAACCAAATTTCAGACCGTTTTGTACCATTGAGCCTGAGAAAATGCCTTTTAAAGTTCGAACCCAAGTCTCAAATTAGCTACCAGTATAATAATGATTTTTTTCAGAAATGCAATAACATGCATATTTTATGACTGATTTCTATTTGGACCATGATACTTATCGCGATTACAAAATTTCAGCCCGTTTTGTATCATAGAGCCTGAGAAAATGCTTTTTAAGGTCCGAACCCAAGTCTCAAATTAGCGCCCCGTAGTATAATGATTTTTCCAGAAATGCAACTATTGGCATAATTTATTACTGATTTCGGTTCAGTCGACGATTCTTATAGCGATCACAAAATTTCACCTCGTTTGCTGACATGGAGCCTGAGAAAATGCCTTTTAATTTCCGAACCCAAGTCTCAAATTAGCGCCCCGTAGTATTATGATTTTTAGAGAAATGCAATTAAATGCATATTTTGTGACTGATTTCAATTCGGACCATGATTCTTATCGCGATTACAAAATTTCAGACCGTTTTGTACCATAGAGCCCGAGAAAATGCCATTTAAAGTCCGAACCCAAGTCTCAAATTAGCTACCAGTAGAAAAATGATTTTTCCAGAAATGCAACTATTGGCATAATTTATTACTGATTTCGGTTCAGTCGACGATTCTTATAGCGATCACAAAATTTCACCTCGTTTGCTGCCATGGAGCCTGAGAAAATGCCTTTTAAATTCCGAACCCAAGTCTCAAATTAGCGCCCAGTAGTATAATCATTTAAACAGAAATGCAAGTAAATGCATATCTTATGACTGATTTCTATTCGGACCATGATTCTTATCGCGATTACAAAATTTCAGACCGTTTTGTACCATAGAGCCTAAGGAAATGCCATTTAAAGTCCGAACCCAAGTCTCAAATTAGCTACCAGTAGAAAAATGATTTTTCCAGAAATGCAACTATTGTCATAATTTATTAATGATTTCGGTTCAGTCGACGATTCTTATAGCGATCACAAAATTTCACCTCGTTGCTGCAATGGAGCCTGAGAAAATGCCTTTTAATTTCCGAACCCAAGTCTCAAATTAGCGCCCCGTAGTATAATGATTTTTAGAGAAATGCAATTAAATGCATATTTTGTGACTGATTTCAATTCGGACCATGATTCTTATCGCGATTACAAAATTTCAGACCGTTTTGTACCATAGAGCCTGAGAAAATGCCATTTTAAGTCCGAACCCAAGTCTCAAATTAGCAACCAGTAGAAAAATGATTTTTCCAGAAATGCAACTATTGGCATAATTTATTACTGATTTCGGTTCAGTCAACGATTCTTATAGCGATCACATAATTTCACTTCGTTTGCTGCCATGGAGCCTGAGAAAATGCCTTTTAAAGTCCGAACCCAAGTCTCAAATTAGCGCCCCGTAGTATAATGATTTTTCCAGAAATGCAATTAAATGCATATTTTGTGACTGATTTCAATTCGGACCATGACTTTTATCGCGTTACCAAATTTCAGACCGTTTTGTACCATTGAGCCTGAGAAAATGCCTTTTAAAGTTCGAACCCAAGTCTCAAATTAGCTACCAGTATAATAATGATTTTTTTCAGAAATGCAATAATATGCATATTTTATGACTGATTTCTATTTGGACCATGATACTTATCGCGATTACAAAATTTCAGCCCGTTTTGTATCATAGAGCCTGAGAAAATGCTTTTTAAGGTCCGAACCCAAGTCTCAAATTAGCGCCCCGTAGTATAATGATTTTTCCAGAAATGCAACTATTGGCATAATTTATTACTGATTTCGGTTCAGTCGACGATTCTTATAGCGATCACACAATTTCACCTCGTTTGCTGCCATGGAGCCTGAGAAAATGCCTTTTAATTTCCAAACCAAAGTCTCAAATCAGCGCCCCGTAGTATAATGATTTTTCCAGAAATGCAATTAAATGCATATTTTGTGACTGATTTCAATTCGGACCATGATTCTTATCGCGTTACCAAATTTCAGAACGTTTTGTACCATAGAGCCTGAGAAAATGCCTTTTAAAGTTCGAACCCAAGTCTCAAATTAGCTACCAGTATAATAATGATTTTTTTCAGAAATGCAATAACATGCATATTTTATGACTGATTTCAATTCGGACCATGATTCTTATCGCGATTACAAAATTTCAGACCGTTTTGTAACATAGAGCCTGAGAAAATGCCATTTAAAGTCCGAACCCAAATCTCAAATTAGCTACCGGTAGAAAAATGATTTTTCCAGAAATGCAACTATTGGCATAATTTATAAATGATTTCGGTTCAGTCGACGATTCTTATAGCAATCACAAAATTTCACCTCGTTTGCTGCCATGGAGCCTGAGAAAATGCCTTTTAAAGTCCGAACCCAAGTCTCAAATTAGCGCCCCGTAGTATAATGACTTTTCCAGAAATGCAACTATTGGCATAATTGATTACTGATTTCGGTTCAGTCGACGATTCTTATAGCAATCACAAAATTTCACCTCGTTTGCTGCCATAGAGCCTGAGAAAATGCCTTTTTAAGTTCGAACCCAAGTCTCAAATTAGCTACCAGTAGTATAATGATTTTTCCAGAAATGCAACTTTCGCCATATATTATGACTGATTTCGTTTCAGTCGACGATTCCCTTAGCGATCACAAAATTTCACCTCGTTTGCTGCCATGGAGCCTGAGAAAATGCCTTTTAAAGTCCGAAACAAGTCTCAAATTATCGCCCCGTACTATAATGATTTTTCCAGAAATGCAATTAAATGCATATTTTTTGACTGATTTCAATTCGGACCATGATTCTTATCGCGATTACAAAATTTCAGACCGTTTTGTAACATAGAGCCTGAGAAAATGCCATTTAAAGTCCGAACCCAAGTCTCAAATTAGCTACCGGTAGAAAAATGATTATTCCAGTAATGCAACTATTGGCATAATTTATTACTGATTTCGGTTCAGTCGACGATTCTTATAGCAATCACAAAATTTCACGTCGTTTGCTGCCATGGAGCCTGAGAAAATGCCTTTTAAAGTCCGAACCCAAGTCTCAAATTAGGCCCCCGTAGTATAATGATTTTTCCAGAAATGCAACTATTGGCATAATTGATTACTGATTTCGGTTCAGTCGACGATTCTTATAGCAATCACAAAATTTCACCTCGTTTGCTGCCATAGAGCCTGAGAAAATGCCTTTTAAAATTCGAACCCAAGTCTCAAATTAGCTACCAGTAGAATAATGATTTTTCCAGAAATGCAACTTTCGCCATATATTATGACTTGTTTCGGTTCAGACGACAATTTTTATAGCGATCACAAAATTTTACCTCGTTTGCTACCATGGAGCCTGAGAAAATGCAGTATAAAATCCGAACCCAACTCTCAAATGAGCGCCCAGTAGTATAATGATTTTTCCAGAAATGCAATTAAATGCATATTTTATGACTGATTTCGGTTCAGACCATGATTCTTATCACGATTACAAAATTTCAGCCCATTTGCTACCATAGATCCTGATAAAGTGCTTTTTAAAGTTCGACCCCAAGACTCAAATTAGGGCACAGTAGAATAATGATTTTTCCAGAAATGCAATTAAATGCATATTTTGTGACTGATTTCAATTCGGACCATGATTCTTATCGCGTTACCAAATTTCAGACCGTTTTGTACCATAGAGCCTGAGAAAATGCCTTTTAAAGTTCGAACCCAAGTCTCAAATTAGCTACCAGTATAATAATGATTTTTTTCAGAAATGCAATAACATGCATATTTTATGACTGATTTCAATTCGGACCATGATTGTTATCGCGATTACAAAATTTCAGACCGTTTTGTAACATAGAGCCTGAGAAAATGCCATTTAAAGTCCGAACCCAAATCTCAAATTAGCTACCGGTAGAAAAATGATTTTTCCAGAAATGCAACTATTGGCATAATTTATTACTGATTTCGGTTCAGTCGACGATTCTTATAGCAATCACAAAATTTCACCTCGTTTGCTGCCATGGAGCCTGAGAAAATGCCTTTTAAAGTCCGAACCCAAGTCTCAAATTAGCGCCCCGTAGTATAATGATTTTTCCAGAAATGCAACTATTGGCATAATTGATTACTGATTTCGGTTCAGTCGACGATTCTTATAGCAATCACAAAATTTCACCTCGTTTGCTGCCATAGAGCCTGAGAAAATGCCTTTTTAAGTTCGAACCCAAGTCTCAAATTAGCTACCAGTAGTATAATGATTTTTCCAGAAATGCAACTTTCGCCATATATTATGACTGATTTCGTTTCAGTCGACGATTCCCTTAGCGATCACAAAATTTCACCTCGTTTGCTGCCATGGAGCCTGAGAAAATGCCTTTTAAAGTCCGAAACAAGTCTCAAATTATCGCCCCGTACTATAATGATTTTTCCAGAAATGCAATTAAATGCATATTTTTTGAATGATTTCAATTCGGACCATGATTCTTATCGCGATTACAAAATTTCAGACCGTTTTGTAACATAGAGCCTGAGAAAATGCCATTTAAAGTCCGAACCCAAGTCTCAAATTAGCTACCGGTAGAAAAATGATTTTTCCAGTAATGCAACTATTGGCATAATTTATTACTGATTTCGGTTCAGTCGACGATTCTTATAGCAATCACAAAATTTCACCTCGTTTGCTGCCATGGAGCCTGAGAAAATGCCTTTTAAAGTCCGAACCCAAGTCTCAAATTAGGGCCCCGTAGTATAATGATTTTTCCAGAAATGCAACTATTGGCATAATTGATTACTGATTTCGGGTCAGTCGACGATTCTTATAGCAATCACAAAATTTCACCTCGTTTGTTGCCATAGAGCCTGAGAAAATGCCTTTTAAAATTCGAACCCAAGTCTCAAATTAGCTACCAGTAGAATAATGATTTTTCCAGAAATGCAACTTTCGCCATATATTATGACTGATTTCGGTTCAGACGACAATTTTTATAGCGATCACAAAATTTTACCTCGTTTGCTACCATGGAGCCTGAGAAAATGCAGTATAAAATCCGAACCCAACTCTCAAATGAGCGCCCAGTAGTATAATGATTTTTCCAGAAATGCAATAAAATGCATATTTTATGACTGATTTCGGTTCAGACCATGATTCTTATCACGATTACAAAATTTCAGCCCATTTGCTACCATAGATCCTGATAAAGTGCTTTTTAAAGTTCGACCCCAAGACTCAAATTAGGGCACAGTAGAATAATGATTTTTCCAGAAATGCAACATTTTCAAGATTTTGTGAATGATTTCTATTCGGACCATGATTCTTATCGCGATTACAAAATTTCAGACCGTTTTGTCCCATATAGCCTGAGAAAATGCCATTTAAAGTCCGAACCCAAGTCTCAAATTAGCTACCAGTAGAATAATGATTTTTCCAGAAATGCAACTTTCGCCATATATTATGACTGATTTCGGTTCAGACGACAATTTTTATAGCGATCACAAAATTTTACCTCGTTTGCTACCATGGAGCCTGAGAAAATGCCGTATAAAATCCGAACCCAACTCTCAAATGAGCGCCCAGTAGTATAATGATTTTTCCAGAAATGCAATTAAATGCATATTTTATGACTGATTTCGGTTCAGACCATGATTCTTATCACGATTACAAAATTTCAGCCCATTTGCTACCATAGATCCTGATAAAGTGCTTTTTAAAGTTCGACCCCAAGACTCAAATTAGGGCACAGTAGAATAATGATTTTTCCAGAAATGCAACATTTTCAAGATTTTGTGAATGATTTCTATTCGGACCATGATTCTTATCGCGATTACAAAATTTCAGACCGTTTTGTCCCATAAAGCCTGAGAAAATGCCATTTAAAGTCCGAACCCAAGTCTCAAATTAGCTACCAGTAGAAAAATGATTTTTCCAGAAATGCAACTATTGGCATAATTTATTACTGATTTCGGTTCAGTCAACGATTCTTATAGCGATCACAAAATTTCACTTCGTTTGCTGCCATGGAGCCTGAGAAAATGCCTTTTAAAGTCCGAACCCAAGTCTCAAATTAGCGCCCCGTAGTATAATGATTTTTAGAGAAATGCAATTAAATGCATATTTTGTGACTGATTTCAATTCGGACCACGATTCTTATCGCGATTACAAAATTTCAGACCGTTTTGTACCATAGAGCCTGAGAAAATGCCATTTTAAGTCCGAACCCAAGTCTCAAATTAGCTACCAGTAGAAAAATGATTTTTCCAGAAATGCAACTATTGGCATAATTTAGTACTGATTTCGGTTCAGTCAACGATTCTTATAGCGATCACAAAATTTCACTTCGTTTGCTGCCATGGAGCCTGAGAAAATGCCTTTTAAAGTCCGAACCCAAGTCTCAAATTAGCGCCCCGTAGTATAATGATTTTTCCAGAAATGCAATTAAATGCATATTTTGTGACTGATTTCAATTCGGACCATGATTCTTATCGCGTTACCAAATTTCAGACCGTTTTGTACCATAGAGCCTGAGAAAATGCCTTTTAAAGTTCGAACCCAAGTCTCAAATTAGCTACCAGTATAATAATGATTTTTTTCAGAAATGCAATAACATGCATATTTTATGACTGATTTCTATTTGGACCATGATACTTATCACGATTACAAAATTTCAGCCCCTTTTGCTACCATAGATTCTGATAAAGTGCTTTTTAAAGTTCGACCCCAAGACTCAAATTAGCGTCGAGAAAAAAATTTTTTTTTTCAGAAATGCAACATTTTGAAGATTTTGTTACTGATTTCTATTAGGACCATGATACTTATCGCGATTACATAATTTCAGCCCGTTTTGTATCATAGAGCCTGAGAAAATGCTTTTTAAGGTCGGAACCCAAGTCTCAAATTAGCGCCCCGTAGTATAATGATTTTTCCAGAAATGCAATTAAATGCATATTTTGTTTATTATTCACAGTAGAATAATGATTTTTCCAGAAATGCAACATTTTCAAGATTTTGTGAATGATTTCTATTCGGACCATGATTCTTATCGCGATTACAAAATTTCAGACCGTTTTGTCCCATATAGCCTGAGAAAATGCCATTTAAAGTCCGAACCCAAGTCTCAAATTAGCTACCAGTAGAATAATGATTTTTCCAGAAATGCAACTTTCGCCATATATTATGACTGATTTCGGTTCAGACGACAATTTTTATAGCGATCACAAAATTTTACCTCGTTTGCTACCATGGAGCCTGAGAAAATGCCGTATAAAATCCGAACCCAACTCTCAAATGAGCGCCCAGTAGTATAATGATTTTTCCAGAAATGCAATTAAATGCATATTTTATGACTGATTTCGGTTCAGACCATGATTCTTATCACGATTACAAAATTTCAGCCCATTTGCTACCATAGATCCTGATAAAGTGCTTTTTAAAGTTCGACCCCAAGACTCAAATTAGGGCACAGTAGAATAATGATTTTTCCAGAAATGCAACATTTTCAAGATTTTGTGAATGATTTCTATTCGGACCATGATTCTTATCGCGATTACAAAATTTCAGACCGTTTTGTCCCATATAGCCTGAGAAAATGCCATTTAAAGTCCGAACCCAAGTCTCAAATTAGCTACCAGTAGAAAAATGATTTTTCCAGAAATGCAACTATTGGCATAATTTATTACTGATTTCGGTTCAGTCAACGATTCTTATAGCGATCACAAAATTTCACTTCGTTTGCTGCCATGGAGCCTGAGAAAATGCCTTTTAAAGTCCGAACCCAAGTCTCAAATTAGCGCCCCGTAGTATAATGATTTTTAGAGAAATGCAATTAAATGCATATTTTGTGACTGATTTCAATTCGGACCACGATTCTTATCGCGATTACAAAATTTCAGACCGTTTTGTACCATAGAGCCTGAGAAAATGCCATTTTAAGTCCGAACCCAAGTCTCAAATTAGCTACCAGTAGAAAAATGATTTTTCCAGAAATGCAACTATTGGCATAATTTAGTACTGATTTCGGTTCAGTCAACGATTCTTATAGCGATCACAAAATTTCACTTCGTTTGCTGCCATGGAGCCTGAGAAAATGCCTTTTAAAGTCCGAACCCAAGTCTCAAATTAGCGCCCCGTAGTATAATGATTTTTCCAGAAATGCAATTAAATGCATATTTTGTGACTGATTTCAATTCGGACCATGATTCTTATCGCGTTACCAAATTTCAGACCGTTTTGTACCATAGAGCCTGAGAAAATGCCTTTTAAAGTTCGAACCCAAGTCTCAAATTAGCTACCAGTATAATAATGATTTTTTTCAGAAATGCAATAACATGCATATTTTATGACTGATTTCTATTTGGACCATGATACTTATCACGATTACAAAATTTCAGCCCCTTTTGCTACCATAGATTCTGATAAAGTGCTTTTTAAAGTTCGACCCCAAGACTCAAATTAGCGTCGAGAAAAAATTTTTTTTTTTCAGAAATGCAACATTTTGAAGATTTTGTTACTGATTTCTATTAGGACCATGATACTTATCGCGATTACATAATTTCAGCCCGTTTTGTATCATAGAGCCTGAGAAAATGCTTTTTAAGGTCGGAACCCAAGTCTCAAATTAGCGCCCCGTAGTATAATGATTTTTCCAGAAATGCAATTAAATGCATATTTTGTGACTGATTTCAATTTGGACCATGATTTTTATCGTGATTACAAAATTTCAGACCGTTTTGTACCATAGAGCCTAAAAAAATGCTTTTTAAAGTTCGAACCCAAAACTCAAATTAGCTACCAGTATAATAATGATTTTTTTCAGAAAAGCAATAACATGCATATTTTATGACTGATTTCTATTCGGACCATGATTCTCATCACGATTACAAAATTTCAGACCGTTTTGTACCATAGAGCCTAAGAAAATGCCTTTTAAAGTTCGAACGCAAGTCTCAAATTAGCTACCGGTAGAAAAATGATTTTTCCAGAAATGCAACTATTGGCATAATTTATTACTGATATCGGTTCAGTCGACGATTCTTATAGCAATCACAAAATTTCACCTCGTTTGCTGCCATGGAGCCTGAGAAAATGCCTTTTAAAGTCCGAACTTAAGTCTCAAATTAGCGCCCCGTATTATAATGATTTTTCCAGAAATGCAACTATTGGCATAATTGATTACTGATTTCGGTTCAGTCGACGATTCTTATAGCAATCACAAAATTTCACCTCGTTTGCTGCCATAGAGCCTGAGAAAATGCCTTTTAAAGTTCGAACCCAAGTCTCAAATTAGCTACCAGTAGAATAATGATTATTCCAGAAATGCAACTTTCGCCATATATGATGACTGATTTCGGTTCAGACGACAATTTTTATAGCGATCACAAAATTTTACCTCGTTTGCTACCATGGAGCCTGAGAAAATGCCGCATAAAATCCGAACCCAACTCTCAAATGAGCGCCCAGTAGTATAATGATTTTTCCAGAAATGCAATTAAATGCATATTTTGTGACTGATTTCAATTCGGACCATGATTCTTATCGCGATTACAAAATTTCAGACCGTTTTGTACCATAGAGCCTGAGAAAATGCCTTTTTAAGTTCGAACCCAAGTCTCAAATTAGCTACCAGTAGAATAATGATTGTTTTCAGAAATGCAATAACATGCATATTTTATGACTGATTTCTATTCGGACAATGATACTTATCGCGATTACAAAATTTCAGCCCGTTTTGTACCATAGAGCCTGAGAAAATGCCATTTAAAGTCCGAACCCAAGTCTCAAATTAGCTACCAGTAGTAAAATGATTTTTCCAGAAATGCAACAATTGGCATAATTTATTACTGATTTCGGTTCAGTCGACGATTCTTATAGCGATCACAAAATTTCACCTAGTTTGCTGCCATGGAGCCTGAGAAAATGCCTATTAAAGTCCGAACCCAAGTCTCAAATTAGCGCCCCGTAGTATAATGATTTTTAGAGAAATGCAATTAAATGCATATTTTGTGACTGATTTCAATTCGGACCATGATTCTTATCGCGATTACAAAATTTCAGACCGTTTTGTACCATAGAGCCTGAGAAAATGCCTTTTTAAGTTCGAACCCAAGTCTCAAATTAGCTACCAGTAGAATAATGATTTTTCCAGAACTGCAACTTTCGCCATATATTATGACTGATTTCGGTTCAGTCAACGATTCTTTAAGCGATCACAAAATTTCACCTCGTTTGCTGCCATAGAGCCTGAGAAAATGCCATTTAAAGTCCGAACCCAAGTCTCAAATTAGCTACCAGTAGTAAAATGATTTTTCCAGAAATGCAACAATTGGCATAATTTATTACTGATTTCGGTTCAGTCGACGATTCTTATAGCGATCACAAAATTTCACCTAGTTTGCTGCCATGGAGCCTGAGAAAATGCCTATTAAAGTCCGAACCAAAGTCTCAAATTAGCGTCCCGTAGTATAATGATTTTTCCAGAAATGCAATTAAATGCATTTTTTGTGACTGATTTCAATTCGGACCATGATTCTTATCGCGATTACAAAATTTCAGACCGTTTTGTAACATAGAGCCTGAGAAAATGCCATTTAAAGTCCGAACCCAATTCTCAAATTAGCTACCAGTAGAAAAATGATTTTTCCAGAAATGCAACTATTGGCATAATTTATTACTGATTTCGGTTCAGTCAACGATTCTTTAAGCGATCACAAAATTTCACTTCGTTTGCTGCCATGGAGCCTGAGAAAATGCCTTTTAAAGTCCGAACCCAAGTCTCAAATAAGCGCCCCGTAGTATAATGATTTTTAGAGAAATGCAATTAAATGCATATTTTGTGACTGATTTCAATTCGGACCACGTTTCTTATCGCGATTACAAAATTTCAGACCGTTTTGTACCATAGAGCCCGAGAAAATGCCATTTTAAGTCCGAACCCAAGTCTCAAATTAGCTACCAGTAGAAAAATGATTTTTCCAGAAATGCAACTATTGGCATAATTTATTACTGATTTCGGTTCAGTCAACGATTCTTATAGCGATCACAAAATTTCACTTCGTTTGCTGCCATGGAGCCTGAGAAAATGCCTTTTAAAGTCCGAACCCAAGTCTCAAATTAGCGCCCCGTAGTATAATGATTTTTCCAGAAATGCAATTAAATGCATATTTTGTGACTGATTTCAATTCGGACCATGATTCTGATCGCGTTACCAAATTTCAGACCGTTTTGTACCATAGAGCCTAAGAAAATGCCATTTAAAGTCCTAACCCAAGTCTCAAATTAGCGCCCAGTAGTATAATGATTTTTCCAGAAATGCAACTTTTGGAAGATTTCATGAATGATTTCTATTCGGACCATGATTCTTATCGCGATTACAAAATTTCTTCTCGTTTGCTACGATGAAGCCTTAGAAAATGCCTTTTAATGTCCGAACCCGAGTCTCAAACTAGCTCCCAGTAGAATAATGATTTTTCCAGAAATGCAATAACATTCACATTTTATGACTGATTTCGGTTCAGACCATGATTTTTATCGCGATTAAAAAATTTCAGCCCGTTTTGTACCATAGAGCCTGAGAAAATGCCTTTTAAAGTTCGAACCCAAGTCTCAAATTAGCTACCAGTAGAAAAATGATTTTTCCAGAAATGCAACTATTGGCATAATTTATTACTGATTTCGGTTCAGTCGACGATTCTTATAGCGATCACAAAATTTCACCTAGTTTGCTGCCATGGAGCCTGAGAAAATGCCTATTAAAGTCCGAACCCAAGTCTCAAATTAGCGCCAGGTAGTATAATGATTTTTAGAGAAATGCAATAAAATAGCGATCACAAAATTTCACCTAGTTTGCTGCCATGGAGCCTGAGAAAATGCCTTTTAAAGTTCGAACCCAAGTCTCAAATTAGCTACCAGTAGAATAATGATTGTTTTCAGAAATGCAATAACATGCATATTTTATGACTGATTTCTATTCGGACAATGATACTTATCGCGATTACAAAATTTCAGCCCGTTTTGTACCATAGAGCCTGAGAAAATGCCATTTAAAGTCCGAACCCAAGTCTCAAATAAGCGCCCAGTAGTAAAATGATTTTTCCAGAAATGCAACTTTTGGCATAATTTATTACTGATTTCGGTTCAGGCGACGATTCTTATAGCGATCACAAAATTTCACCTCGTTTGCTGCGATGGAGCCTGAGAAAATGCCTTTTGAATTCCGAACCCAAGTCTCAAATTAGCCCCCAGTAGTATAATGATTTATACAGAAATGCAAGTAAATGCATATTTTGTGACTGATTTAAATTCGGACGATGATTCTTATCGCGATTACAAAATTTCAGACCGTTTTGTACCATAGAGCCTGAGAAAATGCTTTTTAAAGTTGGAACCTAAGTCTCAAATTAGCTACCAGTATAATAATGATTTTTTTCAGAAATGCAATAACATGCATATTTTATGACTGATTTCTATTCGGACCATGATTCTTATCGCGATTACAAAATTTCAGACCGTTTTGTACCATAGAGCCTAAGAAAATGCCATTTAAAGTCCTAACCCAAGTCTCAAATTAGCTACCAGTATAATAATGATTTTTCCAGAAATGCAATTAAATGCATATTTTTTGACTGATTTCGGTTCAGACCATGATTCTTATCACGATTACAAAATTTCAGCCCATTTGCTACCACAGATTCTGATAAAGTGCTTTTTAAAGTTCGACCCCAAGACTCAAATTAGCGCCCAGCAGAATAATGATTTTTCCAGAAATGCAACATTTTGAAGATTTTGTGACTGATTTCTATTCGGACCATGATACTTATCGAAATTACAAAATTTCAGCCCGTTTTGTACCGTAGAGCCTGAGAAAATGTCTTTTAAAGTTCGAACCCAAGTCTCAAATTAGCTACCAGTAGAATAATGATTGTTTTCAGAAATGCAATAACATGCATATTTTATGACTGATTTCTATTCGGACAATGATACTTATCGCGATTACAAAATTTCAGCCCGTTTTGTACCATAGAGCCTGAGAAAATGCCATTTAAAGTCCGAACCCAAGTCTCAAATTAGCTACCAGTAGTAAAATGATTTTTCCAGAAATGCAACAATTGGCATAATTTATTACTGATTTCGGTTCAGTCGACGATTCTTATAGCGATCACAAAATTTCACCGAGTTTGCTGCCATGGAGCCTGAGAAAATGCCTATTAAAGTCCGAACCCAAGTCTCAAATTAGCGCCCCGTAGTATAATGATTTTTAGAGAAATGCAATTAAATGCATATTTTGTGACTGATTTCAATTCGGACCACGATTCTTATCGCGAATACAAAATTTCAGACCGTTTTGTACCATAGTGCCTGAGAAAATGCCATTTTAAGTCCGAACACAAGTCTCAAATTAGCTACCAGTATAATAATGATTTTTCCAGAAATGCAATTAAATGCATATTTTATGACTGATTTCGGTTCAGACCATGATTCTTATCACGATAACAAAATTTCAGCCCATTTGCTACCACAGATTCTGATAAAGTGCTTTTTAAAGTTCGACCCCAAGACTCAAATTAGCGCCCAGCAGAATAATGATTTTTCCAGAAATGCAACATTTTGAAGATTTTGTGACTGATTTCTATTCGGACCATGATACTTATCGTGATAACAAAATTTCAGCCCGTTTTGTACCGTAGAGCCTGAGAAAATGCCTTTTAAAGTTCGAACCCAAGTCTCAAATTAGCGCCCAGTAGTATAATGATTTTTCCAGAAATGCAACTTTTGGAAGATTTCATGACTGATTTCTATTCGGACCATGATTCTTATCGCGATTACAAAATTTCTTATCGTTTGCTACGACGAAGCCTTAGAAAATGCCTTTTAATGTCCGAACCCGAGTCTCAAACTAGCTCCCAGTAGAATAATGATTTTTCCAGAAATGCAATAACATCCACATTTTATGACTGATTTCGGTTCAGACCATGATTTTTATAGCGATTAAAAAATTTCAGCCCGTTTTGTACCATAGAGCCTGAGAAAATGCCTTTTAAAGTTCGAACCCAAGTCTCAAATTAGCTACCAGTAGAATAATGATTGTTTTCAGAAATGCAATAACATGCATATTTTATGACTGATTTCTATTCGGACAATGATACTTATCGCGATTACAAAATTTCAGCCCGTTTTGTACCATAGAGCCTGAGAAAATGCCATTTAAAGTCCGAACCCAAGTCTCAAATTAGCTACCAGTAGAAAAATGATTTTTCCAGAAATGCAACAATTGGCATAATTTATTACTGATTTCGGTTCAGTCGACGATTCTTATAGCGATCACAAAATTTCACCTAGTTTGCTGCCATGGAGCCTGAGAAAATGCCTATTAAAGTCCGAACCCAAGTCTCAAATTAGCGCCCCGTAGTATAATGATTTTTAGAGAAATGCAATTAAATGCATATTTTGTGACTGATTTCAATTCGGACCATGATTCTTATCGCGATTACAAAATTTCAGACCGTTTTGTACCATAGAGCCTGAGAAAATGCCTTTTTAAGTTCGAACCCAAGTCTCAAATTAGCTACCAGTAGAATAATGATTTTTCCAGAAATGCAACTTTCGCCATATATTATGACTGATTTCGGTTCAGTCGACGATTCTTATAGCGATCACAAAATTTCACCTCGTTTGCTGCCATGGAGCCTGAGAAAATTCCTTTTAAAGTCCGAACCAAAGTCTCAAATTAGCGTCCCGTAGTATAATGATTTTTCCAGAAATGCAATTAAATGCATTTTTTTTGGCTGATTTCAATTCGGACCATGATTCTTATCGCGATTATAAAATTTCAGACCGTTTTGTAACATAGAGCCTGAGAAAATGCCATTTAAAGTCCGAACCCAATTCTCAAATTAGCTACCAGTAGAAAAATGATTTTTCCAGAAATGCAACTATTGGCATAATTTATTACTGATTTCGGTTCAGTCAACGATTCTTATAGCGATCACAAAATTTCACTTTGTTTGCTGCCATGGAGCCTGAGAAAATGCCTTTTAAAGTCCGAACCCAAGTCTCAAATAAGCGCCCCGTAGTATAATGATTTTTAGAGAAATGCAATTAAATGCATATTTTGTGACTGATTTCAATTCGGACCACGATTCTTATCGCGATTACAAAATTTCAGACCGTTTTGTACCATAGAGCCTGAGAAAATGCTTTTTAAAGTTGGAACCCAAATCTCAAATTAGCTACCAGTATAATAATGATTTTTTTCAGAAATGCAATAACATGCATATTTTATGACTGATTTCTATTCGGACCATGATTCTTATCGCGATTACAAAATTTCAGACCGTTTTGTACCATAGAGCCTAAGAAAATGCCATTTAAAGTCCTAACCCAAGTCTCAAATTAGCTACCAGTATAATAATGATTTTTCCAGAAATGCAATTAAATGCATATTTTATGACTGATTTCGGTTCAGACCATGATTCTTATCACGATTACAAAATTTCAGCCCATTTGCTACCACAGATTCTGATAAAGTGCTTTTTAAAGTTCGACCCCAAGACTCAAATTAGCGCCCAGCAGAATAATGATTTTTCCAGAAATGCAACATTTTGAAGATTTTGTGACTGATTTCTATTCGGACCATGATACTTATCGAAATTACAAAATTTCAGCCCGTTTTGTACCGTAGAGCCTGAGAAAATGTCTTTTAAAGTTCGAACCCAAGTCTCAAATTAGCTACCAGTAGAATAATGATTGTTTTCAGAAATGCAATAACATGCATATTTTATGACTGATTTCTATTCGGACAATGATACTTATCGCGATTACAAAATTTCAGCCCGTTTTGTACCATAGAGCCTGAGAAAATGCCATTTAAAGTCCGAACCCAAGTCTCAAATTAGCTACCAGTAGTAAAATGATTTTTCCAGAAATGCAACAATTGGCATAATTTATTACTGATTTCGGTTCAGTCGACGATTCTTATAGCGATCACAAAATTTCACCTAGTTTGCTGCCATGGAGCCTGAGAAAATGCCTATTAAAGTCCGAACCCAAGTCTCAAATTAGCGCCCCGTAGTATAATGATTTTTAGAGAAATGCAATTAAATGCATATTTTGTGACTGATTTCAATTCGGACCATGATTCTTATCGCGATTACAAAATTTCAGACCGTTTTGTACCATAGAGCCTGAGAAAATGCCTTTTTAAGTTCGAACCCAAGTCTCAAATTAGCTACCAGTAGAATAATGATTTTTCCAGAACTGCAACTTTCGCCATATATTATGACAGATTTCGGTTCAGTCGACGATTCTTATGGCGATCACAAAATTTCACCTCGTTTGCTGCCATAGAGCCTGAGAAAATGCCATTTAAAGTCCGAACCCAAGTCTCAAATTAGCTACCAGTAGTAAAATGATTTTTCCAGAAATGCAACAATTGGCATAATTTATTACTGATTTCGGTTCAGTCGACGATTCTTATAGCGATCACAAAATTTCACCTAGTTTGCTGCCATGGAGCCTGAGAAAATGCCTATTAAAGTCCGAACCAAAGTCTCAAATTAGCGTCCCGTAGTATAATGATTTTTCCAGAAATGCAATTAAATGCATTTTTTGTGACTGATTTCAATTCGGACCATGATTCTTATCGCGATTACAAAATTTCAGACCGTTTTGTAACATAGAGCCTGAGAAAATGCCATTTAAAGTCCGAACCCAATTCTCAAATTAGCTACCAGTAGAAAAATGATTTTTCCAGAAATGCAACTATTGGCATAATTTATTACTGATTTCGGTTCAGTCAACGATTCTTTAAGCGATCACAAAATTTCACTTCGTTTGCTGCCATGGAGCCTGAGAAAATGCCTTTTAAAGTCCGAACCCAAGTCTCAAATAAGCGCCCCGTAGTATAATGATTTTTAGAGAAATGCAATTAAATGCATATTTTGTGACTGATTTCAATTCGGACCACGATTCTTATCGCGATTACAAAATTTCAGACCGTTTTGTACCATAGAGCCCGAGAAAATGCCATTTTAAGTCCGAACCCAAGTCTCAAATTAGCTACCAGTAGAAAAATGATTTTTCCAGAAATGCAACTATTGGCATAATTTATTACTGATTTCGGTTCAGTCAACGATTCTTATAGCGATCACAAAATTTCACTTCGTTTGCTGCCATGGAGCCTGAGAAAATGCCTTTTAAAGTCCGAACCCAAGTCTCAAATTAGCGCCCCGTAGTATAATGATTTTTCCAGAAATGCAATTAAATGCATATTTTGTGACTGATTTCAATTCGGACCATGATTCTGATCGCGTTACCAAATTTCAGACCGTTTTGTACCATAGAGCCTAAGAAAATGCCATTTAAAGTCCTAACCCAAGTCTCAAATTAGCGCCCAGTAGTATAATGATTTTTCCAGAAATGCAACTTTTGGAAGATTTCATGACTGATTTCTATTCGGACCATGATTCTTATCGCGATTACAAAATTTCTTCTCGTTTGCTACGATGAAGCCTTAGAAAATGCCTTTTAATGTCCGAACCCGAGTCTCAAACTAGCTCCCAGTAGAATAATGATTTTTCCAGAAATGCAATAACATTCACATTTTATGACTGATTTCGGTTCAGACCATGATTTTTATCGCGATTAAAAAATTTCAGCCCGTTTTGTACCATAGAGCCTGAGAAAATGCCTTTTAAAGTTCGAACCCAAGTCTCAAATTAGCTACCAGTAGAAAAATGATTTTTCCAGAAATGCAACTATTGGCATAATTTATTACTGATTTCGGTTCAGTCGACGATTCTTATAGCGATCACAAAATTTCACCTAGTTTGCTGCCATGGAGCCTGAGAAAATGCCTATTAAAGTCCGAACCCAAGTCTCAAATTAGCGCCAGGTAGTATAATGATTTTTAGAGAAATGCAATAAAATAGCGATCACAAAATTTCACCTAGTTTGCTGCCATGGAGCCTGAGAAAATGCCTTTTAAAGTTCGAACCCAAGTCTCAAATTAGCTACCAGTAGAATAATGATTGTTTTCAGAAATGCAATAACATGCATATTTTATGACTGATTTCTATTCGGACAATGATACTTATCGCGATTACAAAATTTCAGCCCGTTTTGTACCATAGAGCCTGAGAAAATGCCATTTAAAGTCCGAACCCAAGTCTCAAATAAGCGCCCAGTAGTAAAATGATTTTTCCAGAAATGCAACTTTTGGCATAATTTATTACTGATTTCGGTTCAGGCGACGATTCTTATAGCGATCACAAAATTTCACCTCGTTTGCTGCGATGGAGCCTGAGAAAATGCCTTTTGAATTCCGAACCCAAGTCTCAAATTAGCCCCCAGTAGTATAATGATTTATACAGAAATGCAAGTAAATGCATATTTTGTGACTGATTTAAATTCGGACGATGATTCTTATCGCGATTACAAAATTTCAGACCGTTTTGTACCATAGAGCATGAGAAAATGCTTTTTAAAGTTGGAACCCAAGTCTCAAATTAGCTTCCAGTATAATAATGATTTTTTTCAGAAATGCAATAACATGCATATTTTATGACTGATTTCTATTCGGACCATGATTCTTATCGCGATTACAAAATTTCAGACCGTTTTGTACCATAGAGCCTAAGAAAATGCCATTTAAAGTCCTAACCCAAGTCTCAAATTAGCTACCAGTATAATAATGATTTTTCCAGAAATGCAATTAAATGCATATTTTATGACTGATTTCGGTTCAGACCATGATTCTTATCACGAATTCAAAATTTCAGCCCATTTGCTACCACAGATTCTGATAAAGTGCTTTTTAAAGTTCGACCCCAAGACTCAAATTAGCGCCCAGCAGAATAATGATTTTTCCAGAAATGCAACATTTTGAAGATTTTGTGACTGATTTCTATTCAGACCATGATACTTATCGAAATTACAAAATTTCAGCCCGTTTTGTACCGTAGAGCCTGAGAAAATGTCTTTTAAAGTTCGAACCCAAGTCTCAAATTAGCTACCAGTAGAATAATGATTGTTTTCAGAAATGCAATAACATGCATATTTTATGACTGATTTCTATTCGGACAATGATACTTATCGCGATTACAAAATTTCAGCCCGTTTTGTACCATAGAGCCTGAGAAAATGCCATTTAAAGTCCGAACCCAAGTCTCAAATTAGCTACCAGTAGAAAAATGATTTTTCCAGAAATGCAACAATTGGCATAATTTATTACTGATTTCGGTTCAGTCGACGATTCTTATAGCGATCACAAAATTTCACCTAGTTTGCTGCCATGGAGCCTGAGAAAATGCCTATTAAAGTCCGAACCCAAGTCTCAAATTAGCGCCCCGTAGTATAATGATTTTTAGAGAAATGCAATTAAATGCATATTTTGTGACTGATTTCAATTTGGACCATGATTCTTATCGCGATTACAAAATTTCAGACCGTTTTGTACCATAGAGCGTGAGAAAATGCCTTTTTAAGTTCGAACCCAAGTCTCAAATTAGCTACCAACAGAATAATGATTTTTCCAGAAATGCAACTTTCGCCATATATTATGACTGATTTCGGTTCAGTCGACGATTCTTATAGCGATCACAAAATTTCAGACCGTTTTGTACCATAGAGCCTGAGAAAATGCCTTTTTAAGTTCGAACCCAAGTCTCAAATTAGCGCCCAGTAGTATAATGATTTTTCCAGAAATGCAACTTTTGGAAGATTTCATGACTGATTTCTATTCGGACCATGATTCTTATCGCGATTACAAAATTTCTTCTCGTTTGCTACGACGAAGCCTTAGAAAATGCCTTTTAATGTCCGAACCCGAGTCTCAAACTAGCTCCCAGTAGAATAATGATTTTTCCAGAAATGCAATAACATCCACATTTTATGACTGATTTCGGTTCAGACCATGATTTTTATCGCGATTAAAAAATTTCAGCCCGTTTTGTACCATAGAGCCTGAGAAAATGCCTTTTAAAGTTCGAACCCAAGTCTCAAATTAGCTACCAGTAGAATAATGATTGTTTTCAGAAATGCAATAACATGCATATTTTATGACTGATTTCTATTCGGACAATGATACTTATCGCGATTACAAAATTTCAGCCCGTTTTGTACCATAGAGCCTGAGAAAATGCCATTTAAAGTCCGAACCCAAGTCTCAAATTAGCTACCAGTAGAAAAATGATTTTTCCAGAAATGCAACTATTGGCATAATTTATTACTGATTTCGGTTCAGTCGACGATTCTTATAGCGATCACAAAATTTCACCTAGTTTGCTGCCATGGAGCCTGAGAAAATGCCTATTAAAGTCCGAACCCAAGTCACAAATTAGCGCCCCGTAGTATAATGATTTTTAGAGAAATGCAATTAAATGCATATTTTGTGACTGATTTCAATTCGGACCATGATTCTTATCGCGATTACAAAATTTCAGACCGTTTTGTACCATAGAGCCTTAGAAAATGCCATTTAAAGTCCGAACCCAAGTCTCAAATAAGCGCCCAGTAGTAAAATGATTTTTCCAGAAATGCAACTTTTGGCATAATTTATTACTGATTTCGGTTCAGTCGACGATTCTTATAGCGATCACAAAATTTCACCTAGTTTGCTGCCATGGAGCCTGAGAAAATGCCTATTAAAGTCCGAACCCAAGTCTCAAATTAGTGCCCCGTAGTATAATGATTTTTCCAGAAATGCAACATTTTCAAGATTTTGTGAATGATTTCTATTCGGACCATGATTCTTATCGCGATTACAAAATTTCAGACCGTTTTGTCCCATATAGCCTGAGAAAATGCCATTTAAAGTCCGAACCCAAGTCTCAAATTCCCTACCAGTAGAAAAATGATTTTTCCAGAAATGCAACTATTGGCATAATTTATTACTGATTTCGGTTCAGTCGACGATTCTTATAGCGATCACAAAATTTCACCTCGTTTGCTGCCATGGAGCTTGAGAAAATGCCTTTTAATTTCCGAACCCAAGTCTCAAATTAGCGCCCCGTAGTATAATGATTTTTAGAGAAATGCAATTAAATGCATATTTTGTGACTGATTTCAATTCGGACCATGATTCTTATCGCGATTACAAAATTTCAGACCGTTTTGTACTATAGAGCCTGAGAAAATGCCTTTTTAAGTTCGAACCCAAGTCTCAAATTAGCTACCAGTAGAATAATGATTTTTCCAGAAATGCAACTTTCGCCATATATTATGACTGATTTCGTTTCAGTCGACGATTCTTATAGCGATCACAAAATTTCACCTCGTTTGCTGCCATGGAGCCTGAGAAAATGCCTTTTAAAGTCCGAACCCAAGTCTCAAATTATCGCCCCGTACTATAATGATTTTTCCAGAAATGCAATTAAATGCATATTTTTTGACTGATTTCAATTCGGACCATGATTCTTATCGCGATTACAAAATTTCAGACCGTTTTGTTGTTAGAGCCTGAGAAAATGCCATTTTAAGTCCGAACCCAAGTCTCAAATTAGCTACCAGTAGAAAAATGATTTTTCCAGAATTGCAACTATTGGCATAATTTATTACTGATTTCGGTTCAGTCAACGATTCTTATAGCGATCACAAAATTTCACTTCTTTTGCTGCCATGGAGCCTGAGAAAATGCCTGTTAAAGTCCGAACCCAAGTCTCAAATTAGCGCCCCGTAGTATAATGATTTTTAGAGAAATGCAATTAAATGCATATTTTGTGACTGATTTCAATTCGGACCACGATTCTTATCGCGAATACAAAATTTCAGACCGTTTTGTACCATAGTGCCTGAGAAAATGCCATTTTAAGTCCGAACACAAGTCTCAAATTAGCTACCAGTATAATAATGATTTTTCCAGAAATGCAATTAAATGCATATTTTATGACTGATTACGGTTCAGACCATGATTCTTATCACGATTACAAATTTTCAGCCCATTTGCTACCATAGATTCTGATAAAGTGCTTTTTAAAGTTCGACCCCAAGACTCAAATTAGCGCCCAGTAGAATAATGATTTTTTTCAGAAATGCAATAACATGCATATTTTATGACTGATTTCTATTCGGACCATGATTCTTATCGCGATTACAAAATTTCAGACCGTTTTGTACCATAGAGCCTAAGAAAATGCCATTTAAAGTCCTAACCCAAGTCTCAAATTAGCTACCAGTATAATAATGATTTTTCCAGAAATGCAATTAAATGCATATTTTATGACTGATTTCGGTTCAGACCATGATTCTTATCACGATTACAAAATTTCAGCCCATTTGCTACCACAGATTCTGATAAAGTGCTTTTTAAAGTTCGACCCCAAGACTCAAATTAGCGCCCAGCAGAATAATGATTTTTCCAGAAATGGAACATTTTGAAGATTTTGTGACTGATTTCTATTCGGACCATGATACTTATCGAGATTACAAAATTTCAGCCCGTTTTGTACCGTAGAGCCTGAGAAAATGCCTTTTAAAGTTCGAACCCAAGTCTCAAATTAGCGCCCAGTAGTATAATGATTTTTCCAGAAATGCAACTTTTGGAAGATTTCATGACTGATTTCTATTCGGACCATGATTCTTATCGCGATTACAAAATTTCTTCTCGTTTGCTACGACGAAGCCTTAGAAAATGCCTTTTAATGTCCGAACCCGAGTCTCAAACTAGCTCCCAGTAGAATAATGATTTTTCCAGAAATGCAATAACATCCACATTTTATGACTGATTTCGGTTCAGACCATGATTTTTATAGCGATTAAAAAATTTCAGCCCGTTTTGTACCATTAAGCCTGAGAAAATGCCTTTTAAAGTTCGAACCCAAGTCTCAAATTAGCTACCAGTAGAATAATGATTGTTTTCAGAAATGCAATAACATGCATATTTTATGACTGATTTCTATTCGGACAATGATACTTATCGCGATTACAAAATTTCAGCCCGTTTTGTACCATAGAGCCTGAGAAAATGCCATTTAAAGTCCGAACCCAAGTCTCAAATAAGCGCCCAGTAGTAAAATGATTTTTCCAGAAATGCAACTTTTGGCATAATTTATTACTGATTTCGGTTCAGGCGACGATTCTTATAGCGATCACAAAATTTCACCTCGTTTGCTGCGATGGAGCCTGAGAAAATGCCTTTTGAATTCCGAACCCAAGTCTCAAATTAGCCCCCAGTAGTATAATGATTTATACAGAAATGCAAGTAAATGCATATTTTGTGACTGATTTAAATTCGGACGATGATTCTTATCGCGATTACAAAATTTCAGACCGTTTTGTACCATAGAGCATGAGAAAATGCTTTTTAAAGTTGGAACCCAAGTCTCAAATTAGCTACCAGTATAATAATGATTTTTTTCAGAAATGCAATAACATGCATATTTTATGACTGATTTCTATTCGGACCATGATTCTTATCGCGATTACAAAATTTCAGACCGTTTTGTACCATAGAGCCTAAGAAAATGCCATTTAAAGTCCTAACCCAAGTCTCAAATTAGCTACCAGTATAATAATGATTTTTCCAGAAATGCAATTAAATGCATATTTTATGACTGATTTCGGTTCAGACCATGATTCTTATCACGATTACAAAATTTCAGCCCATTTGCTACCACAGATTCTGATAAAGTGCTTTTTAAAGTTCGACCCCAAGACTCAAATTAGCGCCCAGCAGAATAATGATTTTTCCAGAAATGCAACATTTTGAAGATTTTGTGACTGATTTCTATTCGGACCATGATACTTATCGAAATTACAAAATTTCAGCCCGTTTTGTACCGTAGAGCCTGAGAAAATGCCTTTTAAAGTTCGAACCCAAGTCTCAAATTAGCGCCCAGTAGTATAATGATTTTTCCAGAAATGCAACTTTTGGAAGATTTCATGACTGATTTCTATTCGGACCATGATTCTTATCGCGATTACAAAATTTCTTCTCGTTTGCTACGATGAAGCCTTAGAAAATGCCTTTTAATGTCCGAACCCGAGTCTCAAACTAGCTCCCAGTAGAATAATGATTTTTCCAGAAATGCAATAACATCCACATTTTATGACTGATTTCGGTTCAGACCATGATTTTTATCACGATTAAAAAATTTCAGCCCGTTTTGTACCATAGAGCCTGAGAAAATGCCTTTTAAAGTTCGAACCCAAGTCTCAAATTAGCTACCAGTAGAATAATGATTGTTTTCAGAAATGCAATAACATGCATATTTTATGAATGATTTCTATTCGGACCATGATTCTTATCGCGAATACAAAATTTCAGACCGTTTTGTACCATAGAGCCTAAGAAAATGCCATTTAAAGTCCTAACCCAAGTCTCAAATTAGCTACCAGTATAATAATGATTTTTCCAGAAATGCAATTAAATGCATATTTTATGACTGATTTCGGTTCAGACCATGATTCTTATCACGATTACAAAATTTCAGCCCATTTGCTACCATAGATTCTGATAAAGTGCTTTTTAAAGTTCGACCCCAAGACTCAAATTAGCGCCAAGTAAAATAATGATTTTTCCAGAAATGCAACATTTTCAAGATTTTGTGAATGATTTCTATTCGGACCATGATTCTTATCGCGATTACAAAATTTCAGACCGTTTTGTCCCATATAGCCTGAGAAAATGCCATTTAAAGTCCGAACCCAAGTCTCAAATTCGCTACCAGTAGAAAAATGATTTTTCCAGAAATGCAACTATTGGCATAATTTATTACTGATTTCGGTTCAGTCGACGATTCTTATAGCGATCACAAAATTTCACCTCGTTTGCTGCCATGGAGCCTGAGAAAATGCCTTTTAATTTCCGAACCCAAGTCTCAAATTAGCGCCCCGTAGTATAATGATTTTTAGAGAAATGCAATTAAATGCATATTTTGTGACTGATTTCAATTCGGACCATAATTCTTATCGCGATTACAAAATTTCAGACCGTTTTGTACTATAGAGCCTGAGAAAATGCCTTTTTAAGTTCGAACCCAAGTCTCAAATTAGCTACCAGTAGAATAATGATTTTTCCAGACATGCAACTTTCGCCATATATTATGACTGATTTCGTTTCAGTCGACGATTCTTATAGCGATCACAAAATTTCACCTCGTTTGCTGCCATGGAGCCTGAGAAAATGCCTTTTAAAGTCCGAACCCAAGTCTCAAATTAGCTACCAGTATAATAATGATTTTTCAAGAAATGCAATTAAATGCATATTTTATGACTGATTTCGGTTCAGACCATGATTCTTATCACGATTACAAAATTTCAGCCCATTTGCTACCACAGATTCTGATAAAGTGCTTTTTAAAGTTCGACCCCAAGACTCAAATTAGCGCCCAGCAGAATAATGATTTTTCCAGAAATGCAACATTTTGAAGATTTTGTGACTGATTTCTATTCGGACCATGAGACTTATCGAGATTACAAAATTTCAGCCCGTTTTGTACCGTAGAGCCTGAGAAAATGCCTTTTAAAGTTCGAACCCAAGTCTCAAATTAGCGCCCAGTAGTATAATGATTTTTCCAGAAATGCAACTTTTGGAAGATTTCATGACTGATTTCTATTCGGACCATGATTCTTATCGCGATTACAAAATTTCTTCTAGGTTGCTACGACGAAGCCTTAGAAAATACCTTTTAATGTCCGAACCCGAGTCTCAAACTAGCTCCCAGTAGAATAATGATTTTTCCAGAAATGCAATAACATCCACATTTTATGACTGATTTCGGTTCAGACCATGATTTTTATCGCGATTAAAAAATTTCAGCCCGTTTTGTACCATAGAGCCTGAGAAAATGCCTTTTAAAGTTCGAACCCAAGTCTCAAATTAGCTACCAGTAGAATAATGATTGTTTTCAGAAATGCAATAACATGCATATTTTATGACTGATTTCTATTCGGACAATAATACTTATCGCGATTACAAAATTTCAGCCCGTTTTGTACCATAGAGCCTGAGAAAATGCCATTTAAAGTCCGAACCCAAGTCTCAAATTAGCTACCAGTAGAAAAATGATTTTTCCAGAAATGCAACAATTGGCATAATTTATTACTGATTTCGGTTCAGTCGACGATTCTTATAGCGATCACAAAATTTCACCTAGTTTGCTGCCATGGAGCCTGAGAAAATGCCTATTAAAGTCCGAACCCAAGTCTCAAATTAGCGCCCCGTAGTATAATGATTTTTAGAGAAATGCAATTAAATGCATATTTTGTGACTGATTTCAATTCGGACAATGATTCTTATCGCGATTACAAAATTTCAGACCGTTTTGTACCATAGAGCCTGAGAAAATGCCTTTTTAAGTTCGAACCCAAGTCTCAAATTAGCTACCAGTAGAATAATGATTTTTCCAGAAATGCAATTTAATGCATATTTTATGACTGATTTCGGTTCAGACCATGATTCTTATCACGATTACAAAATTTCAGCCCATTTGCTACCACAGATTCTGATAAAGTGCTTTTTAAAGTTCGACCCCAAGACTCAAATTAGCGCCCAGCAGAATAATGATTTTTCCAGAAATGCAACATTTTGAAGATTTTGTGACTGATTTCTATTCGGACCATGATACTTATCGAGATTACAAAATTTCAGCCCGTTTTGTACCGTAGAGCCTGAGAAAATGCCTTTTAAAGTTCGAACCCAAGTCTCAAATTAGCGCCCAGTAGTATAATGATTTTTCCAGAAATGCAACTTTTGGAAGATTTCATGACTGATTTCTATTCGGACCATGATTCTTATCGCGATTACAAAATTTCTTCTAGGTTGCTACGACGAAGCCTTAGAAAATACCTTTTAATGTCCGAACCCGAGTCTCAAACTAGCTCCCAGTAGAATAATGATTTTTCCAGAAATGCAATAACATCCACATTTTATGACTGATTTCGGTTCAGACCATGATTTTTATCGCGATTAAAAAATTTCAGCCCGTTTTGTACCATAGAGCCTGAGAAAATGCCTTTTAAAGTTCGAACCCAAGTCTCAAATTAGCTACCAGTAGAATAATGATTGTTTTCAGAAATGCAATAACATGCATATTTTATGACTGATTTCTATTCGGACAATAATACTTATCGCGATTACAAAATTTCAGCCCGTTTTGTACCATAGAGCCTGAGAAAATGCCATTTAAAGTCCGAACCCAAGTCTCAAATTAGCTACCAGTAGAAAAATGATTTTTCCAGAAATGCAACAATTGGCATAATTTATTACTGATTTCGGTTCAGTCGACGATTCTTATAGCGATCACAAAATTTCACCTAGTTTGCTGCCATGGAGCCTGAGAAAATGCCTATTAAAGTCCGAACCCAAGTCTCAAATTAGCGCCCCGTAGTATAATGATTTTTAGAGAAATGCAATTAAATGCATATTTTGTGACTGATTTCAATTCGGACAATGATTCTTATCGCGATTACAAAATTTCAGACCGTTTTGTACCATAGAGCCTGAGAAAATGCCTTTTTAAGTTCGAACCCAAGTCTCAAATTAGCTACCAGTAGAATAATGATTTTTCCAGAAATGCAATTTAATGCATATTTTATGACTGATTTCGGTTCAGACCATGATTCTTATCACGATTACAAAATTTCAGCCCATTTGCTACCACAGATTCTGATAAAGTGCTTTTTAAAGTTCGACCCCAAGACTCAAATTAGCGCCCAGCAGAATAATGATTTTTCCAGAAATGCAACATTTTGAAGATTTTGTGACTGATTTCTATTCGGACCATGATACTTATCGAGATTACAAAATTTCAGCCCGTTTTGTACCGTAGAGCCTGAGAAAATGCCTTTTAAAGTTCGAACCCAAGTCTCAAATTAGCGCCCAGTAGTATAATGATTTTTCCAGAAATGCAACTTTTGGAAGATTTCATGACTGATTTCTATTCGGACCATGATTCTTATCGCGATTACAAAATTTCTTCTCGTTTGCTACGATGAAGCCTTAGAAAATGCCTTTTAATGTCCGAACCCGAGTCTCAAACTAGCTCCCAGTAGAATAATGATTTTTCCAGAAATGCAATAACATTCACATTTTATGACTGATTTCGGTTCAGACCATGATTTTTATCGCGATTAAAAAATTTCAGCCCGTTTTGTACCATAGAGCCTGAGAAAATGCCTTTTAAAGTTCGAACCCAAGTCTCAAATTAGCTACCAGTAGAATAATGATTGTTTTCAGAAATGCAATAACATGCATATTTTATGACTGATTTCTATTCGGACAATGATACTTATCGCGATAACAAAATTTCAGCCCGTTTTGTACCATAGAGCCTGAGAAAATGCCTTTTTAAGTTCGAACCCAAGTCTCAAATAAGCGCCCAGTAGTAAAATGATTTTTCCAGAAATGCAACTTTTGGCATAATTTATTACTGATTTCGGTTCAGACGACGATTCTTATAGCGATCACCAAAATTTCACCTCGTTTGCTGCGATGGAGCCTGAGAAAATGCATTTTGAATTCCGAACCCAAGTCTCAAATTAGCCCCCAGTAGTATAAGGATTTATACAGAAATGCAAGTAAATGCATATTTTGTGACTGATTTAAATTCGGACGATGATTCTTATCGCGATTACAAAATTTCAGACCGTTTTGTACCATAGAGCCTGAGAAAATGCTTTTTAAAGTTGGAACCCAAGTCTCAAATTAGCTACCAGTATAATAATGATTTTTTTCAGAAATGCAATAACATGCATATTTTATGACTGATTTCTTTTCGGAGCATGATTCTTATCGCGATTACAAAATTTCAGACCGTTTTGTACCATAGAGCCTAAGAAAATGCCATTTAAAGTCCTAACCCAAGTCTCAAATTAGCTACCAGTATAATAATGATTTTTCCAGAAATGCAATTAAATGCATATTTTATGACTGATTTCGGTTCAGACCATGATTCTTATCACGATTACAAAATTTCAGCCCATTTGCTACCACAGATTCTGATAAAGTGCTTTTTAAAGTTCGACCCCAAGACTCAAATTAGCGCCCAGCAGAATAATGATTTTTCCAGAAATGCAACATTTTGAAGATTTTGTGACTGATTTCTATTCGGACCATGATACTTATCGAAATAACAAAATTTCAGCCCGTTTTGTACCGTAGAGCCTGAGAAAATGCCTTTTAAAGTTCGAACCCAAGTCTCAAATTAGCGCCCAGTAGTATAATGATTTTTCCAGAAATGCAACTTTTGGAAGATTTCATGACTGATTTCTATTCGGACCATGATTCTTATCGCGATTACAAAATTTCTTATCGTTTGCTACGACGAAGCCTTAGAAAATGCCTTTTAATGTCCGAACCCGAGTCTCAAACTAGCTCCCAGTAGAATAATGATTTTTCCAGAAATGCAATAACATACACATTTTATGACTGATTTCGGTTCAGATCATGATTTTTATAGCGATTAAAAAATTTCAGCCCGTTTTGTACCATAGAGCCTGAGAAAATGCCTTTTAAAGTTCGAACCCAAGTCTCAAATTAGCTACCAGTAGAATAATGATTGTTTTCAGAAATGCAATAACATGCATATTTTATGACTGATTTCTATTCGGACAATGATACTTATCGCGATTACAAAATTTCAGCCCGTTTTGTACCATAGAGCCTGAGAAAATGCCATTTAAAGTCCGAACCCAAGTCTCAAATTAGCTACCAGTAGAAAAATGATTTTTCCAGAAATGCAACAATTGGCATAATTTATTACTGATTTCGGTTCAGTCGACGATTCTTATAGCGATCACAAAATTTCACCTAGTTTGCTGCCATGGAGCCTGAGAAAATGCCTATTAAAGTCCGAACCCAAGTCTCAAATTAGCGCCCCGTAGTATAATGATTTTTAGAGAAATGCAATTAAATGCATATTTTGTGACTGATTTCAATTCGGACCATGATTCTTATCGCGATTACAAAATTTCAGACCGTTTTGTACCATAGAGCCTGAGAAAATGCCTTTTTAAGTTCGAACCCAAGTCTCAAATTAGCTACCAGTAGAATAATGATTTTTCCAGAAATGCAACTTTCGCCATATATTATGACTGATTTCGGTTCAGTCGACGATTCTTATAGCGATCACAAAATTTCACCTCGTTTGCTGCCATGGAGCCTGAGAAAATTCCTTTTAAAGTCCGAACCAAAGTCTCAAATTAGCGTCCCGTAGTATAATGATTTTTCCAGAAATGCAATTAAATGCATTTTTTTTGGCTGATTTCAATTCGGACCATGATTCTTATCGCGATTATAAAATTTCAGACCGTTTTGTAACATAGAGCCTGAGAAAATGCCATTTAAAGTCCGAACCCAATTCTCAAATTAGCTACCAGTAGAAAAATGATTTTTCCAGAAATGCAACTATTGGCATAATTTATTACTGATTTCGGTTCAGTCAACGATTCTTATAGCGATCACAAAATTTCACTTTGTTTGCTGCCATGGAGCCTGAGAAAATGCCTTTTAAAGTCCGAACCCAAGTCTCAAATAAGCGCCCCGTAGTATAATGATTTTTAGAGAAATGCAATTAAATGCATATTTTGTGACTGATTTCAATTCGGACCACGATTCTTATCGCGATTACAAAATTTCAGACCGTTTTGTACCATAGAGCCTGAGAAAATGCTTTTTAAAGTTGGAACCCAAATCTCAAATTAGCTACCAGTATAATAATGATTTTTTTCAGAAATGCAATAACATGCATATTTTATGACTGATTTCTATTCGGACCATGATTCTTATCGCGATTACAAAATTTCAGACCGTTTTGTACCATAGAGCCTAAGAAAATGCCATTTAAAGTCCTAACCCAAGTCTCAAATTAGCTACCAGTATAATAATGATTTTTCCAGAAATGCAATTAAATGCATATTTTATGACTGATTTCGGTTCAGACCATGATTCTTATCACGATTACAAAATTTCAGCCCATTTGCTACCACAGATTCTGATAAAGTGCTTTTTAAAGTTCGACCCCAAGACTCAAATTAGCGCCCAGCAGAATAATGATTTTTCCAGAAATGCAACATTTTGAAGATTTTGTGACTGATTTCTATTCGGACCATGATACTTATCGAAATTACAAAATTTCAGCCCGTTTTGTACCGTAGAGCCTGAGAAAATGTCTTTTAAAGTTCGAACCCAAGTCTCAAATTAGCTACCAGTAGAATAATGATTGTTTTCAGAAATGCAATAACATGCATATTTTATGACTGATTTCTATTCGGACAATGATACTTATCGCGATTACAAAATTTCAGCCCGTTTTGTACCATAGAGCCTGAGAAAATGCCATTTAAAGTCCGAACCCAAGTCTCAAATTAGCTACCAGTAGTAAAATGATTTTTCCAGAAATGCAACAATTGGCATAATTTATTACTGATTTCGGTTCAGTCGACGATTCTTATAGCGATCACAAAATTTCACCTAGTTTGCTGCCATGGAGCCTGAGAAAATGCCTATTAAAGTCCGAACCCAAGTCTCAAATTAGCGCCCCGTAGTATAATGATTTTTAGAGAAATGCAATTAAATGCATATTTTGTGACTGATTTCAATTCGGACCATGATTCTTATCGCGATTACAAAATTTCAGACCGTTTTGTACCATAGAGCCTGAGAAAATGCCTTTTTAAGTTCGAACCCAAGTCTCAAATTAGCTACCAGTAGAATAATGATTTTTCCAGAACTGCAACTTTCGCCATATATTATGACAGATTTCGGTTCAGTCGACGATTCTTATGGCGATCACAAAATTTCACCTCGTTTGCTGCCATAGAGCCTGAGAAAATGCCATTTAAAGTCCGAACCCAAGTCTCAAATTAGCTACCAGTAGTAAAATGATTTTTCCAGAAATGCAACAATTGGCATAATTTATTACTGATTTCGGTTCAGTCGACGATTCTTATAGCGATCACAAAATTTCACCTAGTTTGCTGCCATGGAGCCTGAGAAAATGCCTATTAAAGTCCGAACCAAAGTCTCAAATTAGCGTCCCGTAGTATAATGATTTTTCCAGAAATGCAATTAAATGCATTTTTTGTGACTGATTTCAATTCGGACCATGATTCTTATCGCGATTACAAAATTTCAGACCGTTTTGTAACATAGAGCCTGAGAAAATGCCATTTAAAGTCCGAACCCAAATCTCAAATTAGCTACCAGTAGAAAAATGATTTTTCCAGAAATGCAACTATTGGCATAATTTATTACTGATTTCGGTTCAGTCAACGATTCTTTAAGCGATCACAAAATTTCACTTCGTTTGCTGCCATGGAGCCTGAGAAAATGCCTTTTAAAGTCCGAACCCAAGTCTCAAATAAGCGCCCCGTAGTATAATGATTTTTAGAGAAATGCAATTAAATGCATATTTTGTGACTGATTTCAATTCGGACCACGATTCTTATCGCGATTACAAAATTTCAGACCGTTTTGTACCATAGAGCCCGAGAAAATGCCATTTTAAGTCCGAACCCAAGTCTCAAATTAGCTACCAGTAGAAAAATGATTTTTCCAGAAATGCAACTATTGGCATAATTTATTACTGATTTCGGTTCAGTCAACGATTCTTATAGCGATCACAAAATTTCACTTCGTTTGCTGCCATGGAGCCTGAGAAAATGCCTTTTAAAGTCCGAACCCAAGTCTCAAATTAGCGCCCCGTAGTATAATGATTTTTCCAGAAATGCAATTAAATGCATATTTTGTGACTGATTTCAATTCGGACCATGATTCTGATCGCGTTACCAAATTTCAGACCGTTTTGTACCATAGAGCCTAAGAAAATGCCATTTAAAGTCCTAACCCAAGTCTCAAATTAGCGCCCAGTAGTATAATGATTTTTCCAGAAATGCAACTTTTGGAAGATTTCATGACTGATTTCTATTCGGACCATGATTCTTATCGCGATTACAAAATTTCTTCTCGTTTGCTACGATGAAGCCTTAGAAAATGCCTTTTAATGTCCGAACCCGAGTCTCAAACTAGCTCCCAGTAGAATAATGATTTTTCCAGAAATGCAATAACATTCACATTTTATGACTGATTTCGGTTCAGACCATGATTTTTATCGCGATTAAAAAATTTCAGCCCGTTTTGTACCATAGAGCCTGAGAAAATGCCTTTTAAAGTTCGAACCCAAGTCTCAAATTAGCTACCAGTAGAAAAATGATTTTTCCAGAAATGCAACTATTGGCATAATTTATTACTGATTTCGGTTCAGTCGACGATTCTTATAGCGATCACAAAATTTCACCTAGTTTGCTGCCATGGAGCCTGAGAAAATGCCTATTAAAGTCCGAACCCAAGTCTCAAATTAGCGCCAGGTAGTATAATGATTTTTAGAGAAATGCAATAAAATAGCGATCACAAAATTTCACCTAGTTTGCTGCCATGGAGCCTGAGAAAATGCCTTTTAAAGTTCGAACCCAAGTCTCAAATTAGCTACCAGTAGAATAATGATTGTTTTCAGAAATGCAATAACATGCATATTTTATGACTGATTTCTATTCGGACAATGATACTTATCGCGATTACAAAATTTCAGCCCGTTTTGTACCATAGAGCCTGAGAAAATGCCATTTAAAGTCCGAACCCAAGTCTCAAATAAGCGCCCAGTAGTAAAATGATTTTTCCAGAAATGCAACTTTTGGCATAATTTATTACTGATTTCGGTTCAGGCGACGATTCTTATAGCGATCACAAAATTTCACCTCGTTTGCTGCGATGGAGCCTGAGAAAATGCCTTTTGAATTCCGAACCCAAGTCTCAAATTAGCCCCCAGTAGTATAATGATTTATACAGAAATGCAAGTAAATGCATATTTTGTGACTGATTTAAATTCGGACGATGATTCTTATCGCGATTACAAAATTTCAGACCGTTTTGTACCATAGAGCATGAGAAAATGCTTTTTAAAGTTGGAACCCAAGTCTCAAATTAGCTTCCAGTATAATAATGATTTTTTTCAGAAATGCAATAACATGCATATTTTATGACTGATTTCTATTCGGACCATGATTCTTATCGCGATTACAAAATTTCAGACCGTTTTGTACCATAGAGCCTAAGAAAATGCCATTTAAAGTCCTAACCCAAGTCTCAAATTAGCTACCAGTATAATAATGATTTTTCCAGAAATGCAATTAAATGCATATTTTATGACTGATTTCGGTTCAGACCATGATTCTTATCACGAATTCAAAATTTCAGCCCATTTGCTACCACAGATTCTGATAAAGTGCTTTTTAAAGTTCGACCCCAAGACTCAAATTAGCGCCCAGCAGAATAATGATTTTTCCAGAAATGCAACATTTTGAAGATTTTGTGACTGATTTCTATTCAGACCATGATACTTATCGAAATTACAAAATTTCAGCCCGTTTTGTACCGTAGAGCCTGAGAAAATGTCTTTTAAAGGTTCAGTCGACGATTCTTATAGCGATCACAAAATTTCACCTCGTTTGCTGCCATGGAGCTTGAGAAAATGCCTTTTAATTTCCGAACCCAAGTCTCAAATTAGCGCCCCGTAGTATAATGATTTTTAGAGAAATGCAATTAAATGCATATTTTGTGACTGATTTCAATTCGGACCATGATTCTTATCGCGATTACAAAATTTCAGACCGTTTTGTACTATAGAGCCTGAGAAAATGCCTTTTTAAGTTCGAACCCAAGTCTCAAATTAGCTACCAGTAGAATAATGATTTTTCCAGAAATGCAACTTTCGCCATATATTATGACTGATTTCGTTTCAGTCGACGATTCTTATAGCGATCACAAAATTTCACCTCGTTTGCTGCCATGGAGCCTGAGAAAATGCCTTTTAAAGTCCGAACCCAAGTCTCAAATTATCGCCCCGTACTATAATGATTTTTCCAGAAATGCAATTAAATGCATATTTTTTGACTGATTTCAATTCGGACCATGATTCTTATCGCGATTACAAAATTTCAGACCGTTTTGTTGTTAGAGCCTGAGAAAATGCCATTTTAAGTCCGAACCCAAGTCTCAAATTAGCTACCAGTAGAAAAATGATTTTTCCAGAATTGCAACTATTGGCATAATTTATTACTGATTTCGGTTCAGTCAACGATTCTTATAGCGATCACAAAATTTCACTTCTTTTGCTGCCATGGAGCCTGAGAAAATGCCTGTTAAAGTCCGAACCCAAGTCTCAAATTAGCGCCCCGTAGTATAATGATTTTTAGAGAAATGCAATTAAATGCATATTTTGTGACTGATTTCAATTCGGACCACGATTCTTATCGCGAATACAAAATTTCAGACCGTTTTGTACCATAGTGCCTGAGAAAATGCCATTTTAAGTCCGAACACAAGTCTCAAATTAGCTACCAGTATAATAATGATTTTTCCAGAAATGCAATTAAATGCATATTTTATGACTGATTACGGTTCAGACCATGATTCTTATCACGATTACAAATTTTCAGCCCATTTGCTACCATAGATTCTGATAAAGTGCTTTTTAAAGTTCGACCCCAAGACTCAAATTAGCGCCCAGTAGAATAATGATTTTTTTCAGAAATGCAATAACATGCATATTTTATGACTGATTTCTATTCGGACCATGATTCTTATCGCGATTACAAAATTTCAGACCGTTTTGTACCATAGAGCCTAAGAAAATGCCATTTAAAGTCCTAACCCAAGTCTCAAATTAGCTACCAGTATAATAATGATTTTTCCAGAAATGCAATTAAATGCATATTTTATGACTGATTTCGGTTCAGACCATGATTCTTATCACGATTACAAAATTTCAGCCCATTTGCTACCACAGATTCTGATAAAGTGCTTTTTAAAGTTCGACCCCAAGACTCAAATTAGCGCCCAGCAGAATAATGATTTTTCCAGAAATGGAACATTTTGAAGATTTTGTGACTGATTTCTATTCGGACCATGATACTTATCGAGATTACAAAATTTCAGCCCGTTTTGTACCGTAGAGCCTGAGAAAATGCCTTTTAAAGTTCGAACCCAAGTCTCAAATTAGCGCCCAGTAGTATAATGATTTTTCCAGAAATGCAACTTTTGGAAGATTTCATGACTGATTTCTATTCGGACCATGATTCTTATCGCGATTACAAAATTTCTTCTCGTTTGCTACGACGAAGCCTTAGAAAATGCCTTTTAATGTCCGAACCCGAGTCTCAAACTAGCTCCCAGTAGAATAATGATTTTTCCAGAAATGCAATAACATCCACATTTTATGACTGATTTCGGTTCAGACCATGATTTTTATAGCGATTAAAAAATTTCAGCCCGTTTTGTACCATTAAGCCTGAGAAAATGCCTTTTAAAGTTCGAACCCAAGTCTCAAATTAGCTACCAGTAGAATAATGATTGTTTTCAGAAATGCAATAACATGCATATTTTATGACTGATTTCTATTCGGACAATGATACTTATCGCGATTACAAAATTTCAGCCCGTTTTGTACCATAGAGCCTGAGAAAATGCCATTTAAAGTCCGAACCCAAGTCTCAAATAAGCGCCCAGTAGTAAAATGATTTTTCCAGAAATGCAACTTTTGGCATAATTTATTACTGATTTCGGTTCAGGCGACGATTCTTATAGCGATCACAAAATTTCACCTCGTTTGCTGCGATGGAGCCTGAGAAAATGCCTTTTGAATTCCGAACCCAAGTCTCAAATTAGCCCCCAGTAGTATAATGATTTATACAGAAATGCAAGTAAATGCATATTTTGTGACTGATTTAAATTCGGACGATGATTCTTATCGCGATTACAAAATTTCAGACCGTTTTGTACCATAGAGCATGAGAAAATGCTTTTTAAAGTTGGAACCCAAGTCTCAAATTAGCTACCAGTATAATAATGATTTTTTTCAGAAATGCAATAACATGCATATTTTATGACTGATTTCTATTCGGACCATGATTCTTATCGCGATTACAAAATTTCAGACCGTTTTGTACCATAGAGCCTAAGAAAATGCCATTTAAAGTCCTAACCCAAGTCTCAAATTAGCTACCAGTATAATAATGATTTTTCCAGAAATGCAATTAAATGCATATTTTATGACTGATTTCGGTTCAGACCATGATTCTTATGACGATTACAAAATTTCAGCCCATTTGCTACCACAGATTCTGATAAAGTGCTTTTTAAAGTTCGACCCCAAGACTCAAATTAGCGCCCAGCAGAATAATGATTTTTCCAGAAATGCAACATTTTGAAGATTTTGTGACTGATTTCTATTCGGACCATGATACTTATCGAAATTACAAAATTTCAGCCCGTTTTGTACCGTAGAGCCTGAGAAAATGCCTTTTAAAGTTCGAACCCAAGTCTCAAATTAGCGCCCAGTAGTATAATGATTTTTCCAGAAATGCAACTTTTGGAAGATTTCATGACTGATTTCTATTCGGACCATGATTCTTATCGCGATTACAAAATTTCTTCTCGTTTGCTACGATGAAGCCTTAGAAAATGCCTTTTAATGTCCGAACCCGAGTCTCAAACTAGCTCCCAGTAGAATAATGATTTTTCCAGAAATGCAATAACATCCACATTTTATGACTGATTTCGGTTCAGACCATGATTTTTATCACGATTAAAAAATTTCAGCCCGTTTTGTACCATAGAGCCTGAGAAAATGCCTTTTAAAGTTCGAACCCAAGTCTCAAATTAGCTACCAGTAGAATAATGATTGTTTTCAGAAATGCAATAACATGCATATTTTATGAATGATTTCTATTCGGACCATGATTCTTATCGCGAATACAAAATTTCAGACCGTTTTGTACCATAGAGCCTAAGAAAATGCCATTTAAAGTCCTAACCCAAGTCTCAAATTAGCTACCAGTATAATAATGATTTTTCCAGAAATGCAATTAAATGCATATTTTATGACTGATTTCGGTTCAGACCATGATTCTTATCACGATTACAAAATTTCAGCCCATTTGCTACCATAGATTCTGATAAAGTGCTTTTTAAAGTTCGACCCCAAGACTCAAATTAGCGCCAAGTAAAATAATGATTTTTCCAGAAATGCAACATTTTCAAGATTTTGTGAATGATTTCTATTCGGACCATGATTCTTATCGCGATTACAAAATTTCAGACCGTTTTGTCCCATATAGCCTGAGAAAATGCCATTTAAAGTCCGAACCCAAGTCTCAAATTCGCTACCAGTAGAAAAATGATTTTTCCAGAAATGCAACTATTGGCATAATTTATTACTGATTTCGGTTCAGTCGACGATTCTTATAGCGATCACAAAATTTCACCTCGTTTGCTGCCATGGAGCCTGAGAAAATGCCTTTTAATTTCCGAACCCAAGTCTCAAATTAGCGCCCCGTAGTATAATGATTTTTAGAGAAATGCAATTAAATGCATATTTTGTGACTGATTTCAATTCGGACCATAATTCTTATCGCGATTACAAAATTTCAGACCGTTTTGTACTATAGAGCCTGAGAAAATGCCTTTTTAAGTTCGAACCCAAGTCTCAAATTAGCTACCAGTAGAATAATGATTTTTCCAGACATGCAACTTTCGCCATATATTATGACTGATTTCGGTTCAGTCGACGATTCTTATAGCGATCACAAAATTTCACCTCGTTTGCTGCCATGGAGCCTGAGAAAATGCCTTTTAAAGTCCGAACCCAAGTCTCAAATTAGCTACCAGTATAATAATGATTTTTCAAGAAATGCAATTAAATGCATATTTTATGACTGATTTCGGTTCAGACCATGATTCTTATCACGATTACAAAATTTCAGCCCATTTGCTACCACAGATTCTGATAAAGTGCTTTTTAAAGTTCGACCCCAAGACTCAAATTAGCGCCCAGCAGAATAATGATTTTTCCAGAAATGCAACATTTTGAAGATTTTGTGACTGATTTCTATTCGGACCATGAGACTTATCGAGATTACAAAATTTCAGCCCGTTTTGTACCGTAGAGCCTGAGAAAATGCCTTTTAAAGTTCGAACCCAAGTCTCAAATTAGCGCCCAGTAGTATAATGATTTTTCCAGAAATGCAACTTTTGGAAGATTTCATGACTGATTTCTATTCGGACCATGATTCTTATCGCGATTACAAAATTTCTTCTAGGTTGCTACGACGAAGCCTTAGAAAATACCTTTTAATGTCCGAACCCGAGTCTCAAACTAGCTCCCAGTAGAATAATGATTTTTCCAGAAATGCAATAACATCCACATTTTATGACTGATTTCGGTTCAGACCATGATTTTTATCGCGATTAAAAAATTTCAGCCCGTTTTGTACCATAGAGCCTGAGAAAATGCCTTTTAAAGTTCGAACCCAAGTCTCAAATTAGCTACCAGTAGAATAATGATTGTTTTCAGAAATGCAATAACATGCATATTTTATGACTGATTTCTATTCGGACAATAATACTTATCGCGATTACAAAATTTCAGCCCGTTTTGTACCATAGAGCCTGAGAAAATGCCATTTAAAGTCCGAACCCAAGTCTCAAATTAGCTACCAGTAGAAAAATGATTTTTCCAGAAATGCAACAATTGGCATAATTTATTACTGATTTCGGTTCAGTCGACGATTCTTATAGCGATCACAAAATTTCACCTAGTTTGCTGCCATGGAGCCTGAGAAAATGCCTATTAAAGTCCGAACCCAAGTCTCAAATTAGCGCCCCGTAGTATAATGATTTTTAGAGAAATGCAATTAAATGCATATTTTGTGACTGATTTCAATTCGGACAATGATTCTTATCGCGATTACAAAATTTCAGACCGTTTTGTACCATAGAGCCTGAGAAAATGCCTTTTTAAGTTCGAACCCAAGTCTCAAATTAGCTACCAGTAGAATAATGATTTTTCCAGAAATGCAATTTAATGCATATTTTATGACTGATTTCGGTTCAGACCATGATTCTTATCACGATTACAAAATTTCAGCCCATTTGCTACCACAGATTCTGATAAAGTGCTTTTTAAAGTTCGACCCCAAGACTCAAATTAGCGCCCAGCAGAATAATGATTTTTCCAGAAATGCAACATTTTGAAGATTTTGTGACTGATTTCTATTCGGACCATGATACTTATCGAGATTACAAAATTTCAGCCCGTTTTGTACCGTAGAGCCTGAGAAAATGCCTTTTAAAGTTCGAACCCAAGTCTCAAATTAGCGCCCAGTAGTATAATGATTTTTCCAGAAATGCAACTTTTGGAAGATTTCATGACTGATTTCTATTCGGACCATGATTCTTATCGCGATTACAAAATTTCTTCTCGTTTGCTACGATGAAGCCTTAGAAAATGCCTTTTAATGTCCGAACCCGAGTCTCAAACTAGCTCCCAGTAGAATAATGATTTTTCCAGAAATGCAATAACATTCACATTTTATGACTGATTTCGGTTCAGACCATGATTTTTATCGCGATTAAAAAATTTCAGCCCGTTTTGTACCATAGAGCCTGAGAAAATGCCTTTTAAAGTTCGAACCCAAGTCTCAAATTAGCTACCAGTAGAATAATGATTGTTTTCAGAAATGCAATAACATGCATATTTTATGACTGATTTCTATTCGGACAATGATACTTATCGCGATAACAAAATTTCAGCCCGTTTTGTACCATAGAGCCTGAGAAAATGCCTTTTTAAGTTCGAACCCAAGTCTCAAATAAGCGCCCAGTAGTAAAATGATTTTTCCAGAAATGCAACTTTTGGCATAATTTATTACTGATTTCGGTTCAGACGACGATTCTTATAGCGATCACAAAATTTCACCTCGTTTGCTGCGATGGAGCCTGAGAAAATGCATTTTGAATTCCGAACCCAAGTCTCAAATTAGCCCCCAGTAGTATAAGGATTTATACAGAAATGCAAGTAAATGCATATTTTGTGACTGATTTAAATTCGGACGATGATTCTTATCGCGATTACAAAATTTCAGACCGTTTTGTACCATAGAGCCTGAGAAAATGCTTTTTAAAGTTGGAACCCAAGTCTCAAATTAGCTACCAGTATAATAATGATTTTTTTCAGAAATGCAATAACATGCATATTTTATGACTGATTTCTTTTCGGAGCATGATTCTTATCGCGATTACAAAATTTCAGACCGTTTTGTACCATAGAGCCTAAGAAAATGCCATTTAAAGTCCTAACCCAAGTCTCAAATTAGCTACCAGTATAATAATGATTTTTCCAGAAATGCAATTAAATGCATATTTTATGACTGATTTCGGTTCAGACCATGATTCTTATCACGATTACAAAATTTCAGCCCATTTGCTACCACAGATTCTGATAAAGTGCTTTTTAAAGTTCGACCCCAAGACTCAAATTAGCGCCCAGCAGAATAATGATTTTTCCAGAAATGCAACATTTTGAAGATTTTGTGACTGATTTCTATTCGGACCATGATACTTATCGAAATAACAAAATTTCAGCCCGTTTTGTACCGTAGAGCCTGAGAAAATGCCTTTTAAAGTTCGAACCCAAGTCTCAAATTAGCGCCCAGTAGTATAATGATTTTTCCAGAAATGCAACTTTTGGAAGATTTCATGACTGATTTCTATTCGGACCATGATTCTTATCGCGATTACAAAATTTCTTCTCGTTTGCTACGATGAAGCCTTAGAAAATGCCTTTTAATGTCCGAACCCGAGTCTCAAACTAGCTCCCAGTAGAATAATGATTTTTCCAGAAATGCAATAACATCCACATTTTATGACTGATTTCGGTTCAGACCATGATTTTTATCGCGATTAAAAAATTTCAGCCCGTTTTGTACCATAGAGCCTGAGAAAATGCCTTTTAAAGTTGGAACCCAAGTCTCAAATAAGCTACCAGTAGAATAATGATTGTTTTCAGAAATGCAATAACATGCATATTTTATGACTGATTTCTATTCGGACCATGATTCTTATCGCGATTACAAAATTTCAGACCGTTTTGTACCATAGAGCCTAAGAAAATGCCATTTAAAGTCCTAACCCAAGTCTCAAATTAGCTACCAGTATAATAATGATTTTTCCAGAAATGCAATTAAATGCATATTTTATGACTGATTTCGGTTCAGACCATGATTCTTATCACGATTACAAAATTTCAGCCCATTTGCTACCATAGATTCTGATAAAGTGCTTTTTAAAGTTCGACCCCAAGACTCAAATTAGCGCCAAGTAAAATAATGATTTTTCCAGAAATGCAACATTTTCAAGATTTTGTGAATGATTTCTATTCGGACCATGAATCTTATCGCGATTACAAAATTTCAGACCGTTTTGTCCCATATAGCCTGAGAAAATGCCATTTAAAGTCCGAACCCAAGTCTCAAATTCGCTACCAGTAGAAAAATGATTTTTCCAGAAATGCAATTAAATGCATATTTTATGACTGATTTCGGTTCAGACCATGATTCTTATCACGATTACAAAATTTCAGCCCATTTGCTACCACAGATTCTGATAAAGTGCTTTTTAAAGTTCGACCCCAAGACTCAAATTAGCGCCCAGCAGAATAATGATTTTTCCAGAAATGCAACATTTTGAAGATTTTGTGACTGATTTCTATTCGGACCATGATACTTATCGAAATTACAAAATTTCAGCCCGTTTTGTACCGTAGAGCCTGAGAAAATGCCTTTTAAAGTTCGAACCCAAGTCTCAAATTAGCGCCCAGTAGTATAATGATTTTTCCAGAAATGCAACTTTTGGAAGATTTCATGACTGATTTCTATTCGGACCATGATTCTTATCGCGATTACAAAATTTCTTCTCGTTTGCTACGATGAAGCCTTAGAAAATGCCTTTTAATGTCCGAACCCGAGTCTCATACTAGCTCCCAGTAGAATAATGATTTTTCCAGAAATGCAATAACATCCACATTTTATGACTGATTTCGGTTCAGACCATGATTTTTATCGCGATTAAAAAATTTCAGCCCGTTTTGTACCATAGAGCCTGAGAAAATGCCTTTTAAAGTTGGAACCCAAGTCTCAAATAAGCTACCAGTAGAATAATGATTGTTTTCAGAAATGCAATAACATGCATATTTTATGACTGATTTCTATTCGGACCATGATTCTTATCGCGATTACAAAATTTCAGACCGTTTTGTACCATAGAGCCTAAGAAAATGCCATTTAAAGTCCTAACCCAAGTCTCAAATTAGCTACCAGTATAATAATGATTTTTCCAGAAATGCAATTAAATGCATATTTTATGACTGATTTCGGTTCAGACCATGATTCTTATCACGATTACAAAATTTCAGCCCATTTGCTACCATAGATTCTGATAAAGTGCTTTTTAAAGTTCGACCCCAAGACTCAAATTAGCGCCAAGTAAAATAATGATTTTTCCAGAAATGCAACATTTTCAAGATTTTGTGAATGATTTCTATTCGGACCATGATTCTTATCGCGATTACAAAATTTCAGACCGTTTTGTCCCATATAGCCTGAGAAAATGCCATTTAAAGTCCGAACCCAAGTCTCAAATTCGCTACCAGTAGAAAAATGATTTTTCCAGAAATGCAACTATTGGCATAATTTATTACTGATTTCGGTTCAGTCAACGATTCTTATAGCGATCACAAAATTTCACTTCGTTTGCTGCCATGGAGCCTGAGAAAATGCCTTTTAAAGTCCGAACCCAAGTCTCAAATTAGCGCCCCGTAGTATAATGATTTTTCCAGAAATGCAATTAAATGCATATTTTGTGACTGATTTCAATTCGGACCATGATTCTTATCGCGTTACCAAATTTCAGACCGTTTTGTACCATAGAGCCTGAGAAAATGCCTTTTAAAGTTCGAACCCAAGTCTCAAATTAGCTACCAGTATAATAATGATTTTTTTCAGAAATGCAATAACATGCATATTTAATGACTGATTTCTATTCGGACCATGATTCTTATCGCGATTACAAAATTTCTTCTCGTTTGCTACGATGAAGCCTTAGAAAATGCCTTTTAATGTCCGAACCCGAGTCTCAAACTAGCTCCCAGTAGAATAATGATTTTTCCAGAAATGCAATAACATTCACATTTTATGACTGATTTCGGTTCAGACCATGATTTTTATCGCGATTAAAAAATTTCAGCCCGTTTTGTACCATAGAGCCTGAGAAAATGCCTTTTAAAGTTCGAACCCAAGTCTCAAATTAGCTACCAGTAGAATAATGATTGTTTTCAGAAATTCAATAACATGCATATTTTATGACTGATTTCTATTCGGACAATGATACTTATCGCGATTACAAAATTTCAGCCCGTTTTGTACCATAGAGCCTGAGAAAATGCCATTTAAAGTCCGAACCCAAGTCTCAAATTAGCTACCAGTAGAAAAATGATTTTTCCAGAAATGCAACTATTGGCATAATTTATTACTGATTTCGGTTCAGTCGACGATTCTTATAGCGATCACAAAATTTCACCTAGTTTGCTGCCATGGAGCCTGAGAAAATGCCTATTAAAGTCCGAACCCAAGTCTCAAATTAGCGCCCCGTAGTATAATGATTTTTAGAGAAATGCAATTAAATGCATATTTTGTGACTGATTTCAATTCGGACCATGATTCTTATCGCGATTACAAAATTTCAGACCGTTTTGTACCATAGAGCCTGAGAAAATGCCATTTAAAGTCCGAACCCAAGTCTCAAATAAGCGCCCAGTAGTAAAATGATTTTTCCAGAAATGCAACTTTTGGCAAAATTTATTACTGATTTCGGTTCAGACGACGATTCTTATAGCGATCACAAAATTTCACCTCGTTTGCTGCGATGGAGCCTGAGAAAATGCATTTTGAATTCCGAACCCAAGTCTCAAATTAGCCCCCAGTAGTATAATGATTTATACAGAAATGCAAGTAAATGCATATTTTGTGACTGATTTAAATTCGGACGATGATTCTTATCGCGATTACAAAATTTCAGACCGTTTTGTACCATAGAGCCTGAGAAAATGCTTTTTAAAGTTGGAACCCAAGTCTCAAATTAGCTACCAGTATAATAATGATTTTTCCAGAAATGCAATTAAATGCATATTTTATGACTGATTTCGGTTCAGACCATGATTCTTATCACGATTACAAAATTTCAGCCCATTTGCTACCACAGATTCTGATAAAGTGCTTTTTAAAGTTCGACCCCAAGACTCAAATTAGCGCCCAGCAGAATAATGATTTTTCCAGAAATGCAACATTTTGAAGATTTTGTGACTGATTTCTATTCGGACCATGATACTTATCGAGATTACAAAATTTCAGCCCGTTTTGTACCGTAGAGCCTGAGAAAATGCCTTTTAAAGTTCGAACCCAAGTCTCAAATTAGCGCCCAGTAGTATAATGATTTTTCCAGAAATGCAACTTTTGGAAGATTTCATGACTGATTTCTATTCGGACCATGATTCTTATCGCGATTACAAAATTTCTTCTCGTTTGCTACGATGAAGCCTTAGAAAATGCATTTTAATGTCCGAACCCGAGTCTCAAACTAGCTCCCAGTAGAATAATGATTTTTCCAGAAATGCAATAACATTCACATTTTATGACTGATTTCGGTTCAGACCATGATTTTTATCGCGATTAAAAATTTCAGCCCGTTTTGTACCATAGAGCCTGAGAAAATGCCTTTTAAAGTTCGAACCCAAGTCTCAAATTAGCTACCAGTAGAATAATGATTGTTTTCAGAAATGCAATAACATGCATATTTTATGACTGATTTCTATTCGGACAATAATACTTATCGCGATTACAAAATTTCAGCCCGTTTTGTACCATAGAGCCTGAGAAAATGCCATTTAAAGTCCGAACCCAAGTCTCAAATTAGCTACCAGTAGAAAAATGATTTTTCCAGAAATGCAACTATTGGCATAATTTATTACTGATTTCGGTTCAGTCGACGATTCTTATAGCGATCACAAAATTTCACCTAGTTTGCTGCCATGGAGCCTGAGAAAATGCCTATTAAAGTCCGAACCCAAGTCTCAAATTAGCGCCCCGTAGTATAATGATTTTTCCAGAAATGCAATTAAATGCATATTTTGTGACTGATTTCAATTCGGACCATGATTCTGATCGCGTTACCAAATTTCAGACCGTTTTGTACCATAGAGCCTAAGAAAATGCCATTTAAAGTCCTAACCCAAGTCTCAAATTAGCTACCAGTATAATAATGATTTTTCCAGAAATGCAATTAAATGCATATTTTATGACTGATTTCGGTTCAGACCATGATTCTTATCACGATTACAAAATTTCAGCCCATTTGCTACCACAGATTCAGATAAAGTGCTTTTTAAAGTTCGACCCCAAGACTCAAATTAGCGCCCAGCAGAATAATGATTTTTCCAGAAATGCAACATTTTGAAGATTTTGTGACTGATTTCTATTCGGACCATGATACTTATCGAAATTACAAAATTTCAGCCCGTTTTGTACCGTAGAGCCTGAGAAAATGCCTTTTAAAGTTCGAACCCAAGTCTCAAATTAGCGCCCAGTAGTATAATGATTTTTCCAGAAATGCAACTTTTGGAAGATTTCATGACTGATTTCTATTCGGACCATGATTCTTATCGCGATTACAAAATTTCTTCTCGTTTGCTACGATGAAGCCTTAGAAAATGCCTTTTAATGTCCGAACCCGAGTCTCAAACTAGCTCCCAGTAGAATAATGATTTTTCCAGAAATGCAATAACATTCACATTTTATGACTGATTTCGGTTCAGACCATGATTTTTATGGCGATTAAAAAATTTCAGCCCGTTTTGTACCATAGAGCCTGAGAAAATGCCTTTTAAAGTTCGAACCCAAGTCTCACATTAGCTACCAGTAGAATAATGATTGTTTTCAGAAATGCAATAACATGCATATTTTATGACTGATTTCTATTCGGACAATGATACTTATCGCGATTACAAAATTTCAGCCCGTTTTGTACCATAGAGCCTGAGAAAATGCCATTTAAAGTCCGAACCCAAGTCTCAAATTAGCTACCAGTAGAAAAATGATTTTTCCAGAAATGCAACTATTGGCATAATTTATTACTGATTTCGGTTCAGTCGACGATTCTTATAGCGATCACAAAATTTCACCTAGTTTGCTGCCATGGAGCCTGAGAAAATGCCTATTAAAGTCCGAACCCAAGTCTCAAATTAGCGCCCCGTAGTATAATGATTTTTAGAGAAATGCAATTAAATGCATATTTTGTGACTGATTTCAATTCGGACCATGATTCTTATCGCGATTACAAAATTTCAGACCGTTTTGAACCATAGAGCCTGAGAAAATGCCATTTAAAGTCCGAACCCAAGTCTCAAATAAGCGCCCAGTAGTAAAATGATTTTTCCAGAAATGCAACTTTTGGCATAATTTATTACTGATTTCGGTTCAGGCGACGATTCTTATAGCGATCACAAAATTTCACCTCGTTTGCTGCGATGGAGCCTGAGAAAATGCCTTTTGAATTCCGAACCCAAGTCTCAAATTAGCCCCCAGTAGTATAATGATTTATACAGAAATGCAAGTAAATGCATATTTTGTGACTGATTTAAATTCGGACGATGATTCTTATCGCGATTACAAAATTTCAGACCGTTTTGTACCATAGAGCCTGAGAAAATGCTTTTTAAAGTTGGAACCCAAGTCTCAAATTAGCTACCAGTATAAAAATGATTTTTTTCAGAAATGCAATAACATGCATATTTTATGACTGATTTCTATTCGGACCATGATTCTTATCGCGATTACAAAATTTCAGACCGTTTTGTACCATAGAGCCTAAGAAAATGCCATTTAAAGTCCTAACCCAAGTCTCAAATTAGCTACCAGTATAATAATGATTTTTCCAGAAATGCAATTAAATGCATATTTTATGACTGATTTCGGTTCAGACCATGATTCTTATCACGATTACAAAATTTCAGCCCATTTGCTACCACAGATTCTGATAAAGTGCTTTTTAAAGTTCGACCCCAAGACTCAAATTAGCGCCCAGCAGAATAATGATTTTTCCAGAAATGCAACATTTTGAAGATTTTGTGACTGATTTCTATTCGGACTATGATACTTATCGAAATTACAAAATTTCAGCCCGTTTTGTACCGTAGAGCCTGAGAAAATGCCTTTTAAAGTTCGAACCCAAGTCTCAAATTAGCGCCCAGTAGTATAATGATTTTTCCAGAAATGCAACTTTTGGAAGATTTCATGACTGATTTCTATTCGGACCATGATTCTTATCGCGATTACAAAATTTCTTCTCGTTTGCTACGATGAAGCCTTAGAAAATGCCTTTTAATGTCCGAACCCGAGTCTCAAACTAGCTCCCAGTAGAATAATGATTTTTCCAGAAATGCAATAACATCCACATTTTATGACTGATTTCGGTTCAGACCATGATTTTTATCGCGATTAAAAAATTTCAGACCGTTTTGTACCATAGAGCCTAAGAAAATGCCATTTAAAGTCCTAACCCAAGTCTCAAATTAGCTACCAGTATAATAATGATTTTTCGAGAAATGCAATTAAATGCATATTTTATGACTGATTTCGGTTCAGACCATGATTCTTATCACGATTACAAAATTTCAGCCCATTTGCTACCATAGATTCTGATAAAGTGCTTTTTAAAGTTCGACCCCAAGACTCAAATTAGCGCCAAGTAAAATAATGATTTTTCCAGAAATGCAACATTTTCAAGATTTTGTGAATGATTTCTATTCGGACCATGATTCTTATCGCGATTACAAAATTTCAGACCGTTTTGTCCCATATAGCCTGAGAAAATGCCATTTAAAGTCCGAACCCAAGTCTCAAATTCGCTACCAGTAGAAAAATGATTTTTCCAGAAATGCAACTATTGGCATAATTTATTACTGATTTCGGTTCAGTCAACGATTCTTATAGCGATCACAAAATTTCACTTCGTTTGCTGCCATGGAGCCTGAGAAAATGCCTTTTAAAGTCCGAACCCAAGTCTCAAATTAGCGCCCCGTAGTATAATGATTTTTCCAGAAATGCAATTAAATGCATATTTTGTGACTGATTTCAATTCGGACCATGATTCTTATCGCGTTACCAAATTTCAGACCCATTTGCTACCATAGATTCTGATAAAGTGCTTTTTAAAGTTCGACCCCAAGACTCAAATTAGCGCCAAGTAAAATAATGATTTTTCCAGAAATGCAACATTTTCAAGATTTTGTGAATGATTTCTATTCGGACCATGATTCTTATCGCGATTACAAAATTTCAGACCGTTTTGTCCCATATAGCCTGAGAAAATGCCATTTAAAGTCCGAACCCAAGTCTCAAATTCGCTACCAGTAGAAAAATGATTTTTCCAGAAATGACACTATTGCCATAATTTATTACTGATTTCGGTTCAGTCGACGATTCTTATAGCGATCACAAAATTTCACCTCGTTTGCTGCCATGGAGCCTGAGAAAATGCCTTTTAATTTCCGAACCCAAGTCTCAAATTAGCGCCCCGTAGTATAATGATTTTTAGAGAAATGCAATTAAATGCATATTTTGTGACTGATTTCAATTCGGACCATGATTCTTATCGCGATTACGAAATTTCAGACCGTTTTGTACTATAGAGCCTGAGAAAATGCCTTTTTAAGTTCGAACCCAAGTCTCAAATTAGCTACCAGTAGAATAATGATTTTTCCAGAAATGCAACTTTCGCCATATATTATGACTGATTTCGTTTCAGTCGACGATTCTTATAGCGATCACAAAATTTCACCTCGTTTGCTGCCATGGAGCCTGAGAAAATGCCTTTTAAAGTCCGAAACCAAGTCTCAAATTATCGCCCCGTACTATAATGATTTTTCCAGAAATGCAATTAAATGCATATTTTTTGACTGATTTCAATTCGGACCATGATTCTTATCGCGATTACAAAATTTCAGACCGTTTTGTAACATAGAGCCTGAGAAAATGCCATTTTAAGTCCGAACCCAAGTCTCAAATTAGCTACCAGTATAATAATGATTTTTCCAGAAATGCAATTAAATGCATATTTTATGACTGATTTCGGTTCAGACCATGATTCTTATCACGATTACAAAATTTCAGCCCATTTGCTGCCATAGATTCTGATAAAGTGCTTTTTAAAGTTCGACCCCAAGACTCAAATTAGCGCCAAGTAAAATAATGATTTTTCCAGAAATGCAACATTTTCAAGATTTTGTGAATGATTTCTATTCGGACCATGATTCTTATCGCGATTACAAAATTTCAGACCGTTTTGTCCCATATAGCCTGAGAAAATGCCATTTAAAGTCCGAACCCAAGTCTCAAATTCGCTACCAGTAGAAAAATGATTTTTCCAGAAATGCAACTATTGGCATAATTTATTACTGATTTCGGTTCAGTCAACGATTCTTATAGCGATCACAAAATTTCACTTCGTTTGCTGCCATGGAGCCTGAGAAAATGCCTTTTAAAGTCCGAACCCAAGTCTCAAATTAGCGCCCCGTAGTATAATGATTTTTCCAGAAATGCAATTAAATGCATATTTTGTGACTGATTTCAATTCGGACCATGATTCTTATCGCGTTACCAAATTTCAGACCGTTTTGTACCATAGAGCCTGAGAAAATGCCTTTTAAAGTTCGAACCCAAGTCTCAAATTAGCTACCAGTATAATAATGATTTTTTTCAGAAATGCAATAACATGCATATTTTATGACTGATTTCTATTTGGACCATGATACTTATCGCGATTACAAAATTTCAGCCCGTTTTGTATCATAGAGCCTGAGAAAATGCTTTTTAAGGTCCGAACCCAAGTCTCAAATTAGCGCCCCGTAGTATAATGATTTTTCCAGAAATGCAATTAAATGCATATTTTATGACTGATTTCGGTTCAGACCATGATTCTTATCACGATTACAAAATTTCAGCCCATTTGCTACCATAGATTCTGATAAAGTGCTTTTTAAAGTTCGACCCCAAGACTCAAATTAGCTACCAGTATAATAATGATTTTTCCAGAAATGCAATTAAATGCATATTTTATGACTGATTTCGGTTCAGACCATGATTCTTATCACGATTACAAAATTTCAGCCCATTTGCTACCACAGATTCTGATAAAGTGCTTTTTAAAGTTCGACCCCAAGACTCAAATTAGCGCCCAGCAGAATAATGATTTTTCCAGAAATGCAACATTTTGAAGATTTTGTGACTGATTTCTATTCGGACCATGATACTTATCGAAATTACAAAATTTCAGCCCGTTTTGTACCGTAGAGCCTGAGAAAATGCCTTTTAAAGTTCGAACCCAAGTCTCAAATTAGCGCCCAGTAGTATAATGATTTTTCCAGAAATGCAACTTTTGGAAGATTTCATGACTGATTTCTATTCGGACCATGATTCTTATCGCGATTACAAAATTTCTTCTCGTTTGCTACGATGAAGCCTTAGAAAATGCCTTTTAATGTCCGAACCCGAGTCTCAAACTAGCTCCCAGTAGAATAATGATTTTTCCAGAAATGCAATAACATCCACATTTTATGACTGATTTCGGTTCAGACCATGATTTTTATCGCGATTAAAAAATTTCAGCCCGTTTTGTACCATAGAGCCTGAGAAAATGCCTTTTAAAGTTCGAACCCAAGTCTCAAATTAGCTACCAGTAGAATAATGATTGTTTTCAGAAATGCAATAACATGCATATTTTATGACTGATTTCTATTCGGACCATGATTCTTATCGCGATTACAAAATTTCAGACCGTTTTGTACCATAGAGCCTAAGAAAATGCCATTTAAAGTCCTAACCCAAGTCTCAAATTAGCTACCAGTATAATAATGATTTTTCCAGAAATGCAATTAAATGCATATTTTATGACTGATTTCGGTTCAGACCATGATTCTTATCACGATTACAAAATTTCAGCCCATTTGCTACCATAGATTCTGATAAAGTGCTTTTTAAAGTTCGACCCCAAGACTCAAATTAGCGCCAAGTAAAATAATGATTTTTCCAGAAATGCAACATTTTCAAGATTTTGTGAATGATTTCTATTCGGACCATGATTCTTATCGCGATTACAAAATTTCAGACCGTTTTGTCCCATATAGCCTGAGAAAATGCCATTTAAAGTCCGAACCCAAGTCTCAAATTCGCTACCAGTAGAAAAATGATTTTTCCAGAAATGACACTATTGGCATAATTTATTACTGATTTCGGTTCAGTCGACGATTCTTATAGCGATCACAAAATTTCACCTCGTTTGCTGCCATGGAGCCTGAGAAAATGCCTTTTAATTTCCGAACCCAAGTCTCAAATTAGCGCCCCGTAGTATAATGATTTTTAGAGAAATGCAATTAAATGCATATTTTGTGACTGATTTCAATTCGGACCAAGATTCTTATCGCGATTACGAAATTTCAGACCGTTTTGTACTATAGAGCCTGAGAAAATGCCTTTTTAAGTTCGAACCCAAGTCTCAAATTAGCTACCAGTAGAATAATGATTTTTCCAGAAATGCAACTTTCGCCATATATTATGACTGATTTCGTTTCAGTCGACGATTCTTATAGCGATCACAAAATTTCACCTCGTTTGCTGCCATGGAGCCTGAGAAAATGCCTTTTAAAGTCCGAACCCAAGTCTCAAATTATCGCCCCGTACTATAATGATTTTTCCAGAAATGCAATTAAATGCATATTTTTTGACTGATTTCAATTCGGACCATGATTCTTATCGCGATTACAAAATTTCAGACCGTTTTGTAACAGAGAGCCTGAGAAAATGCCATTTTAAGTCCGAACCCAAGTCTCAAATTAGCTACCAGTAGAAAAATGATTTTTCCAGAAATGCAACTATTGGCATAATTTATTACTGATTTCGGTTCAGTCGACGATTCTTATAGCGATCACAAAATTTCACCTCGTTTGCTCCCATGGAGCCTGAGAAAATGCCTTTTAAAGTCCGAACCCAAGTCTCAAATTATCGCCCCGTACTATAATGATTTTTCCAGAAATGCAATTAAATGCATATTTTGTGACTGATTTCAATTCGGACCACGATTCTTATCGCGAATACAAAATTTCAGACCGTTTTGTACCATAGAGCCTGAGAAAATGCCATTTTAAGTCCGAACACAAGTCTCAAATTAGCGCCCCGTAGTATAATGATTTTTCCAGAAATGCAATTAAATGCATATTTTGTGACTGATTTCTATTTGGACCATGATACTTATCGCGATTACAAAATTTCAGCCCGTTTTGTACCATAGAGCCTGAGAAAATGCCATTTAAAGTCCGAACCCAAGTCTCAAATTAGCGCCCAGTAGTATAATGATTTTTCCAGAAATGCAACTTTTGGAAGATTTCATGACTGATTTCTATTCGGACCATGATTCTTATCGCGATTACAAAATTTCTTCTCGTTTGCTACGATGAAGCCTTAGAAAATGCCTTTTAATGTCCGAACCCGAGTCTCAAACTAGCTCCCAGTAGAATAATGATTTTTCCAGAAATGCAATAACATCCACATTTTATGACTGATTTCGGTTCAGACCATGATTTTTATCGCGATTAAAAAATTTCAGCCCGTTTTGTACCATAGAGCCTGAGAAAATGCCTTTTAAAGTTCGAACCCAAGTCTCAAATTAGCTACCAGTAGAATAATGATTGTTTTCAGAAATGCAATAACATGCATATTTTATGACTGATTTCTATTCGGACCATGATTCTTATCGCGATTACAAAATTTCAGACCGTTTTGTACCATAGAGCCTAAGAAAATGCCATTTAAAGTCCTAACCCAAGTCTCAAATTAGCTACCAGTATAATAATGATTTTTCCAGAAATGCAATTAAATGCATATTTTATGACTGATTTCGGTTCAGACCATGATTCTTATCACGATTACAAAATTTCAGCCCATTTGCTACCATAGATTCTGATAAAGTGCTTTTTAAAGTTCGACCCCAAGACTCAAATTAGCGCCAAGTAAAATAATGATTTTTCCAGAAATGCAACATTTTCAAGATTTTGTGAATGATTTCTATTCGGACCATGATTCTTATCGCGATTACAAAATTTCAGACCGTTTTGTCCCATATAGCCTGAGAAAATGCCATTTAAAGTCCGAACCCAAGTCTCAAATTCGCTACCAGTAGAAAAATGATTTTTCCAGAAATGACACTATTGGCATAATTTATTACTGATTTCGGTTCAGTCGACGATTCTTATAGCGATCACAAAATTTCACCTCGTTTGCTGCCATGGAGCCTGAGAAAATGCCTTTTAATTTCCGAACCCAAGTCTCAAATTAGCGCCCCGTAGTATAATGATTTTTAGAGAAATGCAATTAAATGCATATTTTGTGACTGATTTCAATTCGGACCAAGATTCTTATCGCGATTACGAAATTTCAGACCGTTTTGTACTATAGAGCCTGAGAAAATGCCTTTTTAAGTTCGAACCCAAGTCTCAAATTAGCTACCAGTAGAATAATGATTTTTCCAGAAATGCAACTTTCGCCATATATTATGACTGATTTCGTTTCAGTCGACGATTCTTATAGCGATCACAAAATTTCACCTCGTTTGCTGCCATGGAGCCTGAGAAAATGCCTTTTAAAGTCCGAACCCAAGTCTCAAATTATCGCCCCGTACTATAATGATTTTTCCAGAAATGCAATTAAATGCATATTTTTTGACTGATTTCAATTCGGACCATGATTCTTATCGCGATTACAAAATTTCAGACCGTTTTGTAACAGAGAGCCTGAGAAAATGCCATTTTAAGTCCGAACCCAAGTCTCAAATTAGCTACCAGTAGAAAAATGATTTTTCCAGAAATGCAACTATTGGCATAATTTATTACTGATTTCGGTTCAGTCGACGATTCTTATAGCGATCACAAAATTTCACCTCGTTTGCTGCCATGGAGCCTGAGAAAATGCCTTTTAAAGTCCGAACCCAAGTCTCAAATTATCGCCCCGTACTATAATGATTTTTCCAGAAATGCAATTAAATGCATATTTTGTGACTGATTTCAATTCGGACCACGATTCTTATCGCGAATACAAAATTTCAGACCGTTTTGTACCATAGAGCCTGAGAAAATGCCATTTTAAGTCCGAACACAAGTCTCAAATTAGCGCCCCGTAGTATAATGATTTTTCCAGAAATGCAATTAAATGCATATTTTGTGACTGATTTCTATTTGGACCATGATACTTATCGCGATTACAAAATTTCAGCCCGTTTTGTACCATAGAGCCTGAGAAAATGCCATTTAAAGTCCGAACCCAAGTCTCAAATAAGCGCCCAGTAGTAAAATGATTTTTCCAGAAATGCAACTTTTGGCATAATTTATTACTGATTTCGGTTCAGGCGACGATTCTTATAGCGATCACAAAATTTCACCTCGTTTGCTGCGATGGAGCCTGAGAAAATGCCTTTTGAATTCCGAACCCAAGTCTCAAATTAGCCCCCAGTAGTATAATGATTTATACAGAAATGCAAGTAAATGCATATTTTGTGACTGATTTAAATTCGGACGATGATTCTTATCGCGATTCAAAAATTTCAGACCGTTTTGTTCCATAGAGCCTGAGAAAATGCTTTTTAAAGTTGGAACCCAAGTCTCAAATTAGCTACCAGTATAATAATGATTTTTCCAGAAATGCAATTAAATGCATATTTTATGACTGGTTTCGGTTCAGACCATGATTCTTATCACGATTACAAAATTTCAGCCCATTTGCTACCACAGATTCTGATAAAGTGCTTTTTAAAGTTCGACCCCAAGACTCAAATTAGCGCCCAGCAGAATAATGATTTTTCCAGAAATGCAACATTTTGAAGATTTTGTGACTGATTTCTATTCGGACTATGATACTTATCGAAATTACAAAATTTCAGCCCGTTTTGTACCGTAGAGCCTGAGAAAATGCCTTTTAAAGTTCGAACCCAAGTCTCAAATTAGCGCCCAGTAGTATAATGATTTTTCCAGAAATGCAACTTTTGGAAGATTTCATGACTGATTTCTATTCGGACCATGATTCTTATCGCGATTACAAAATTTCTTCTCGTTTGCTACGATGAAGCCTTAGAAAATGCCTTTTAATGTCCGAACCCGAGTCTCAAACTAGCTCCCAGTAGAATAATGATTTTTCCAGAAATGCAATAACATCCACATTTTATGACTGATTTCGGTTCAGACCATGATTTTTATCGCGATTAAAAAATTTCAGACCGTTTTGTACCATAGAGCCTAAGAAAATGCCATTTAAAGTCCTAACCCAAGTCTCAAATTAGCTACCAGTATAATAATGATTTTTCGAGAAATGCAATTAAATGCATATTTTATGACTGATTTCGGTTCAGACCATGATTCTTATCACGATTACAAAATTTCAGCCCATTTGCTACCATAGATTCTGATAAAGTGCTTTTTAAAGTTCGACCCCAAGACTCAAATTAGCGCCAAGTAAAATAATGATTTTTCCAGAAATGCAACATTTTCAAGATTTTGTGAATGATTTCTATTCGGACCATGATTCTTATCGCGATTACAAAATTTCAGACCGTTTTGTCCCATATAGCCTGAGAAAATGCCATTTAAAGTCCGAACCCAAGTCTCAAATTATCGCCCCGTACTATAATGATTTTTCCAGAAATGCAATTAAATGCATATTTTTTGACTGATTTCAATTCGGACCATGATTCTTATCGCGATTACAAAATTTCAGACCGTTTTGTAACATAGAGCCTGAGAAAATGCCATTTTAAGTCCGAACCCAAGTCTCAAATTAGCTACCAGTATAATAATGATTTTTCCAGAAATGCAATTAAATGCATATTTTATGACTGATTTCGGTTCAGACCATGATTCTTATCACGATTACAAAATTTCAGCCCATTTGCTACCATAGATTCTGATAAAGTGCTTTTTAAAGTTCGACCCCAAGACTCAAATTAGCGCCAAGTAAAATAATGATTTTTCCAGAAATGCAACATTTTCAAGATTTTGTGAATGATTTCTATTCGGACCATGATTCTTATCGCGATTACAAAATTTCAGACCGTTTTGTCCCATATAGCCTGAGAAAATGCCATTTAAAGTCCGAACCCAAGTCTCAAATTCGCTACCAGTAGAAAAATGATTTTTCCAGAAATGACACTATTGCCATAATTTATTACTGATTTCGGTTCAGTCGACGATTCTTATAGCGATCACAAAATTTCACCTCGTTTGCTGCCATGGAGCCTGAGAAAATGCCTTTTAATTTCCGAACCCAAGTCTCAAATTAGCGCCCCGTAGTATAATGATTTTTAGAGAAATGCAATTAAATGCATATTTTGTGACTGATTTCAATTCGGACCATGATTCTTATCGCAATTACGAAATTTCAGACCGTTTTGTACTATAGAGCCTGAGAAAATGCCTTTTTAAGTTCGAACCCAAGTCTCAAATTAGCTACCAGTAGAATAATGATTTTTCCAGAAATGCAACTTTCGCCATATATTATGACTGATTTCGTTTCAGTCGACGATTCTTATAGCGATCACAAAATTACACCTCGTTTGCTGCCATGGAGCCTGAGAAAATGCCTTTTAAAGCCCGAAACCAAGTCTCAAATTATCGCCCCGTACTATAATGATTTTTCCAGAAATGCAATTAAATGCATATTTTTTGACTGATTTCAATTCGGACCATGATTCTTATCGCGATTACAAAATTTCAGACCGTTTTGTAACATAGAGCCTGAGAAAATGCCATTTTAAGTCCGAACCCAAGTCTCAAATTAGCTACCAGTATAATAATGATTTTTCCAGAAATGCAATTAAATGCATATTTTATGACTGATTTCGGTTCAGACCATGATTCTTATCACGATGACAAAATTTCAGCCCATTTGCTACCATAGATTCTGATAAAGTGCTTTTTAAAGTTCGACCCCAAGACTCAAATTAGCGCCAAGTAAAATAATGATTTTTCCAGAAATGCAACATTTTCAAGATTTTGTGAATGATTTCTATTCGGACCATGATTCTTATCGCGATTACAAAATTTCAGACCGTTTTGTCCCATATAGCCTGAGAAAATGCCATTTAAAGTCCGAACCCAAGTCTCAAATTATCGCCCCGTACTATAATGATTTTTCCAGAAATGCAATTAAATGCATATTTTTTGACTGATTTCAATTCGGACCATGATTCTTATCGCGATTACAAAATTTCAGACCGTTTTGTAACATAGAGCCTGAGAAAATGCCATTTTAAGTCCGAACCCAAGTCTCAAATTAGCTACCAGTATAATAATGATTTTTCCAGAAATGCAATTAAATGCATATTTTATGACTGATTTCGGTTCAGACCATGATTCTTATCACGATTACAAAATTTCAGCCCATTTGCTACCATAGATTCTGATAAAGTGCTTTTTAAAGTTCGACCCCAAGACTCAAATTAGCGCCAAGTAAAATAATGATTTTTCCAGAAATGCAACATTTTCAAGATTTTGTGAATGATTTCTATTCGGACCATGATTCTTATCGCGATTACAAAATTTCAGACCGTTTTGTCCCATATAGCCTGAGAAAATGCCATTTAAAGTCCGAACCCAAGTCTCAAATTCGCTACCAGTAGAAAAATGATTTTTCCAGAAATGACACTATTGCCATAATTTATTACTGATTTCGGTTCAGTCGACGATTCTTATAGCGATCACAAAATTTCACCTCATTTGCTGCCATGGAGCCTGAGAAAATGCCTTTTAATTTCCGAACCCAAGTCTCAAATTAGCGCCCCGTAGTATAATGATTTTTAGAGAAATGCAATTAAATGCATATTTTGTGACTGATTTCAATTCGGACCATGATTCTTATCGCGATTACGAAATTTCAGACCGTTTTGTACTATAGAGCCTGAGAAAATGCCTTTTTAAGTTCGAACCCAAGTCTCAAATTAGCTACCAGTAGAATAATGATTTTTCCAGAAATGCAACTTTCGCCATATATTATGACTGATTTCGTTTCAGTCGACGATTCTTATAGCGATCACAAAATTTCACCTCGTTTGCTGCCATGGAGCCTGAGAAAATGCCTTTTAAAGTCCGAAACCAAGTCTCAAATTATCGCCCCGTACTATAATGATTTTTCCAGAAATGCAATTAAATGCATATTTTTTGACTGATTTCAATTCGGACCATGATTCTTATCGCGATTACAAAATTTCAGACCGTTTTGTAACATAGAGCCTGAGAAAATGCCATTTTAAGTCCGAACCCAAGTCTCAAATTAGCTACCAGTATAATAATGATTTTTCCAGAAATGCAATTAAATGCATATTTTATGACTGATTTCGGTTCAGACCATGATTCTTATCACGATTACAAAATTTCAGCCCATTTGCTTCCATAGATTCTGATAAAGTGCTTTTTAAAGTTCGACCCCAAGACTCAAATTAGCGCCAAGTAAAATAATGATTTTTCCAGAAATGCAACATTTTCAAGATTTTGTGAATGATTTCTATTCGGACCATGATTCTTATCGCGATTACAAAATTTCAGACCGTTTTGTCCCATATAGCCTGAGAAAATGCCATTTAAAGTCCGAACCCAAGTCTCAAATTCGCTACCAGTAGAAAAATGATTTTTCCAGAAATGCAACTATTGGCATAATTTATTACTGATTTCGGTTCAGTCAACGATTCTTATAGCGATCACAAAATTTCACTTCGTTTGCTGCCATGGAGCCTGAGAAAATGCCTTTTAAAGTCCGAACCCAAGTCTCAAATTAGCGCCCCGTAGTATAATGATTTTTCCAGAAATGCAATTAAATGCATATTTTGTGACTGATTTCAATTCGGACCATGATTCTTATCGCGTTACTAAATTTCAGACCGTTTTGTACCATAGAGCCTGAGAAAATGCCTTTTAAAGTCCTAACCCAAGTCTCAAATTAGCTACCAGTATAATAATGATTTTTCGAGAAATGCAATTAAATGCATATTTTATGACTGATTTCGGTTCAGACCATGATTCTTATCACGATTACAAAATTTCAGCCCATTTGCTACCATAGATTCTGATAAAGTGCTTTTTAAAGTTCGACCCCAAGACTCAAATTAGCGCCAAGTAAAATAATGATTTTTCCAGAAATGCAACATTTTCAAGATTTTGTGAATGATTTCTATTCGGACCATGATTCTTATCGCGATTACAAAATTTCAGACCGTTTTGTCCCATATAGCCTGAGAAAATGCCATTTAAAGTCCGAACCCAAGTCTCAAATTATCGCCCCGTACTATAATGATTTTTCCAGAAATGCAATTAAATGCATATTTTTTGACTGATTTCAATTCGGACCATGATTCTTATCGCGATTACAAAATTTCAGACCGTTTTGTAACATAGAGCCTGAGAAAATGCCATTTTAAGTCCGAACCCATGTCTCAAATTAGCTACCAGTATAATAATGATTTTTCCAGAAATGCAATTAAATGCATATTTTATGACTGATTTCGGTTCAGACCATGATTCTTATCACGATTACAAAATTTCAGCCCATTTGCTACCATAGATTCTGATAAAGTGCTTTTTAAAGTTCGACCCCAAGACTCAAATTAGCGCCAAGTAAAATAATGATTTTTCCAGAAATGCAACATTTTCAAGATTTTGTGAATGATTTCTATTCGGACCATGATTCTTATCGCGATAACAAAATTTCAGACCGTTTTGTCCCATATAGCCTGAGAAAATGCCATTTAAAGTCCGAACCCAAGTCTCAAATTCGCTACCAGTAGAAAAATGATTTTTCCAGAAATGACACTATTGCCATAATTTATTACTGATTTCGGTTCAGTCGACGATTCTTATAGCGATCACAAAATTTCACCTCGTTTGCTGCCATGGAGCCTGAGAAAATGCCTTTTAATTTCCGAACCCAAGTCTCAAATTAGCGCCCCGTAGTATAATGATTTTTAGAGAAATGCAATTAAATGCATATTTTGTGACTGATTTCAATTCGGACCATGATTCTTATCGCGATTACGAAATTTCAGACCGTTTTGTACTATAGAGCCTGAGAAAATGCCTTTTTAAGTTCGAACCCAAGTCTCAAATTAGCTACCAGTAGAATAATGATTTTTCCAGAAATGCAACTTTCGCCATATATTATGACTGATTTCGTTTCAGTCGACGATTCTTATAGCGATCACAAAATTACACCTCGTTTGCTGCCATGGAGCCTGAGAAAATGCCTTTTAAAGCCCGAAACCAAGTCTCAAATTATCGCCCCGTACTATAATGATTTTTCCAGAAATGCAATTAAATGCATATTTTTTGACTGATTTCAATTCGGACCATGATTCTTATCGCGATTACAAAATTTCAGACCGTTTTGTAACATAGAGCCTGAGAAAATGCCATTTTAAGTCCGAACCCAAGTCTCAAATTAGCTACCAGTATAATAATGATTTTTCCAGAAATGCAATTAAATGCATATTTTATGACTGATTTCGGTTCAGACCATGATTCTTATCACGATGACAAAATTTCAGCCCATTTGCTACCATAGATTCTGATAAAGTGCTTTTTAAAGTTCGACCCCAAGACTCAAATTAGCGCCAAGTAAAATAATGATTTTACCAGAAATGCAACATTTTCAAGATTTTGTGAATGATTTCTATTCGGACCATGATTCTTATCGCGATTACAAAATTTCAGACCGTTTTGTCCCATATAGCCTGAGAAAATGCCATTTAAAGTCCGAACCCAAGTCTCAAATTATCGCCCCGTACTATAATGATTTTTCCAGAAATGCAATTAAATGCATATTTTTTGACTGATTTCAATTCGGACCATGATTCTTATCGCGATTACAAAATTTCAGACCGTTTTGTAACATAGAGCCTGAGAAAATGCCATTTTAAGTCCGAACCCAAGTCTCAAATTAGCTACCAGTATAATAATGATTTTTCCAGAAATGCAATTAAATGCATATTTTATGACTGATTTCGGTTCAGACCATGATTCTTATCACGATTACAAAATTTCAGCCCATTTGCTACCATAGATTCTGATAAAGTGCTTTTTAAAGTTCGACCCCAAGACTCAAATTAGCGCCAAGTAAAATAATGATTTTTCCAGAAATGCAACATTTTCAAGATTTTGTGAATGATTTCTATTCGGACCATGATTCTTATCGCGATTACAAAATTTCAGACCGTTTTGTCCCATATAGCCTGAGAAAATGCCATTTAAAGTCCGAACCCAAGTCTCAAATTCGCTACCAGTAGAAAAATGATTTTTCCAGAAATGACACTATTGCCATAATTTATTACTGATTTCGGTTCAGTCGACGATTCTTATAGCGATCACAAAATTTCACCTCGTTTGCTGCCATGGAGCCTGAGAAAATGCCTTTTAATTTCCGAACCCAAGTCTCAAATTAGCGCCCCGTAGTATAATGATTTTTAGAGAAATGCAATTAAATGCATATTTTGTGACTGATTTCAATTCGGACCATGATTCTTATCGCGATTACGAAATTTCAGACCGTTTTGTACTATAGAGCCTGAGAAAATGCCTTTTTAAGTTCGAACCCAAGTCTCAAATTAGCTACCAGTAGAATAATGATTTTTCCAGAAATGCAACTTTCGCCATATATTATGACTGATTTCGTTTCAGTCGACGATTCTTATAGCGATCACAAAATTTCACCTCGTTTGCTGCCATGGAGCCTGAGAAAATGCCTTTTAAAGTCCGAAACCAAGTCTCAAATTATCGCCCCGTACTATAATGATTTTTCCAGAAATGCAATTAAATGCATATTTTTTGACTGATTTCAATTCGGACAATGATTCTTATCGCGATTACAAAATTTCAGACCGTTTTGTAACATAGAGCCTGAGAAAATGCCATTTTAAGTCCGAACCCAAGTCTCAAATTAGCTACCAGTATAATAATGATTTTTCCAGAAATGCAATTAAATGCATATTTTATGACTGATTTCGGTTCAGACCATGATTCTTATCACGATTACAAAATTTCAGCCCATTTGCTTCCATAGATTCTGATAAAGTGCTTTTTAAAGTTCGACCCCAAGACTCAAATTAGCGCCAAGTAAAATAATGATTTTTCCAGAAATGCAACATTTTCAAGATTTTGTGAATGATTTCTATTCGGACCATGATTCTTATCGCGATTACAAAATTTCAGACCGTTTTGTCCCATATAGCCTGAGAAAATGCCATTTAAAGTCCGAACCCAAGTCTCAAATTCGCTACCAGTAGAAAAATGATTTTTCCAGAAATGCAACTATTGGCATAATTTATTACTGATTTCGGTTCAGTCAACGATTCTTATAGCGATCACAAAATTTCACTTCGTTTGCTGCCATGGAGCCTGAGAAAATGCCTTTTAAAGTCCGAACCCAAGTCTCAAATTAGCGCCCCGTAGTATAATGATTTTTCCAGAAATGCAATTAAATGCATATTTTGTGACTGATTTCAATTCGGACCATGATTCTTATCGCGTTACCAAATTTCAGACCGTTTTGTACCATAGAGCCTGAGAAAATGCCATTTAAAGTTCGAACCCAAGTCTCAAATTAGCTACCAGTATAATAATGATTTTTTTCAGAAATGCAATAACATGCATATTTTATGACTGATTTCTATTTGGACCATGATACTTATCGCGATTACAAAATTTCAGCCCGTTTTGTATCATAGAGCCTGAGAAAATGCTTTTTAAGGTCCGAACCCAAGTCTCAAATAAGCGCCCCGTAGTATAATGATTTTTCCAGAAATGCAATTAAATGCATATTTTATGACTGATTTCGGTTCAGACCATGATTCTTATCACGATTACAAAATTTCAGCCCATTTGCTACCATAGATTCTGATAAAGTGCTTTTTAAAGTTCGACCCCAAGACTCAAATTAGCTACCAGTATAATAATGATTTTTCCAGAAATGCAATTAAATGCATATTTTATGACTGATTTCGGTTCAGACCATGATTCTTATCACGATTACAAAATTTCAGCCCATTTGCTACCACAGATTCTGATAAAGTGCTTTTTAAAGTTCGACCCCAAGACTCAAATTAGCGCCCAGCAGAATAATGATTTTTCCAGAAATGCAACATTTTGAAGATTTTGTGACTGATTTCTATTCGGACCATGATACTTATCGAAATTACAAAATTTCAGCCCGTTTTGTACCGTAGAGCCTGAGAAAATGCCTTTTAAAGTTCGAACCCAAGTCTCAAATTAGCGCCCAGTAGTATAATGATTTTTCCAGAAATGCAACTTTTGGAAGATTTCATGACTGATTTCTATTCGGACCATGATTCTTATCGCGATTACAAAATTTCTTCTCGTTTGCTACGATGAAGCCTTAGAAAATGCCTTTTAATGTCCGAACCCGAGTCTCAAACTAGCTCCCAGTAGAATAATGATTTTTCCAGAAATGCAATAACATCCACATTTTATGACTGATTTCGGTTCAGACCATGATTTTTATCGCGATTAAAAAATTTCAGCCCGTTTTGTACCATAGAGCCTGAGAAAATGCCTTTTAAAGTTCGAACCCAAGTCTCAAATTAGCTACCAGTAGAATAATGATTGTTTTCAGAAATGCAATAACATGCTTTTTTTATGACTGATTTCTATTCGGACCATGATTCTTATCGCGATTACAAAATTTCAGACCGTTTTGTACCATAGAGCCTAAGAAAATGCCATTTAATGTCCTAACCCAAGTCTCAAATTAGCTACCAGTATAATAATGATTTTTCCAGAAATGCAATTAAATGCATATTTTATGACTGATTTCGATTCAGACCATGATTCTTATCACGATTACAAAATTTCAGCCCATTTGCTACCATAGATTCTGATAAAGTGCTTTTTAAAGTTCGACCCCAAGACTCAAATTAGCGCCAAGTAAAATAATGATTTTTCCAGAAATGCAACATTTTCAAGATTTTGTGAATGATTTCTATTCGGACCATGATTCTTATCGCGATTACAAAATTTCAGACCGTTTTGTCCCATATAGCCTGAGAAAATGCCATTTAAAGTCCGAACCCAAGTCTCAAATTCGCTACCAGTAGAAAAATGATTTTTCCAGAAATGACACTATTGGCATAATTTATTACTGATTTCGGTTCAGTCGACGATTCTTATAGCGATCACAAAATTTCACCTCGTTTGCTGCCATGGAGCCTGAGAAAATGCCTTTTAATTTCCGAACCCAAGTCTCAAATTAGCGCCCCGTAGTATAATGATTTTTAGAGAAATGCAATTAAATGCATATTTTGTGACTGATTTCAATTCGGACCAAGATTCTTATCGCGATTACGAAATTTCAGACCGTTTTGTACTATAGAGCCTGAGAAAATGCCGTTTTAAGTTCGAACCCAAGTCTCAAATTAGCTACCAGTAGAATAATGATTTTTCCAGAAATGCAACTTTCGAAAGTATATTATGACTGATTTCGTTTCAGTCGACGATTCTTATAGCGATCACAAAATTTCACCTCGTTTGCTGCCATGGAGCCTGAGAAAATGCCTTTTAAAGTCCGAACCCAAGTCTCAAATTATCGCCCCGTACTATAATGATTTTTCCAGAAATGCAATTAAATGCATATTTTTTGACTGATTTCAATTCGGACCATGATTCTTATCGCGATTACAAAATTTCAGACCGTTTTGTAACAGAGAGCCTGAGAAAATGCCATTTTAAGTCCGAACCCAAGTCTCAAATTAGCTACCAGTAGAAAAATGATTTTTCCAGAAATGCAACTATTGGCATAATTTATTACTGATTTCGGTTCAGTCGACGATTCTTATAGCGATCACAAAATTTCACCTCGTTTGCTGCCATGGAGCCTGAGAAAATGCCTTTTAAAGTCCGAACCCAAGTCTCAAATTATCGCCCCGTACTATAATGATTTTTCCAGAAATGCAATTATTTGCATATTTTGTGACTGATTTCAATTCGGACCACGATTCTTATCGCGAATACAAAATTTCAGACCGTTTTGTACCATAGAGCCTGAGAAAATGCCATTTTAAGTCCGAACACAAGTCTCAAATTAGCGCCCCGTAGTATAATGATTTTTCCAGAAATGCAATTAAATGCATATTTTGTGACTGATTTCTATTTGGACCATGATACTTATCGCGATTACAAAATTTCAGCCCGTTTTGTACCATAGAGCCTGAGAAAATGCCATTTAAAGTCCGAACCCAAGTATCAAATAAGCGCCCAGTAGTAAAATGATTTTTCCAGAAATGCAACTTTTGGCATAATTTATTACTGATTTCGGTTCAGGCGACGATTCTTATAGCGATCACAAAATTTCACCTCGTTTGCTGCGATGGAGCCTGAGAAAATGCCTTTTGAATTCCGAACCCAAGTCTCAAATTAGCCCCCAGTAGTATAATGATTTTTACAGAAATGCAAGTAAATGCATATTTTGTGACTGATTTAAATTCGGACGATGATTCTTATCGCGATTAAAAAATTTCAGACCGTTTTGTTCCATAGAGCCTGAGAAAATGCTTTTTAAAGTTGGAACCCAAGTCTCAAATTAGCTACCAGTATAATAATGATTTTTCCAGAAATGCAATTAAATGCATATTTTATGACTGATTTCGGTTCAGACCATGATTCTTATCACGATTACAAAATTTCAGCCCATTTGCTACCACAGATTCTGATAAAGTGCTTTTTAAAGTTCGACCCCAAGACTCAAATTAGCGCCCAGCAGAATAATGATTTTTCCAGAAATGCAACATTTTGAAGATTTTGTGACTGATTTCTATTCGGACTATGATACTTATCGAAATTACAAAATTTCAGCCCGTTTTGTACCGTAGAGCCTGAGAAAATGCCTTTTAAAGTTCGAACCCAAGTCTCAAATTAGCGCCCAGTAGTATAATGATTTTTCCAGAAATGCAACTTTTTGAAGATTTCATGACTGATTTCTATTCGGACCATGATTCTTATCGCGATTACAAAATTTCTTCTCGTTTGCTACGATGAAGCCTTAGAAAATGCCTTTTAATGTCCGAACCCGAGTCTCAAACTAGCTCCCAGTAGAATAATGATTTTTCCAGAAATGCAATAACATCCATATTTTATGACTGATTTCGGTTCAGACCATGATTTTTATCGCGATTAAAAAATTTCAGACCGTTTTGTACCATAGAGCCTAAGAAAATGCCATTTAAAGTCCTAACCCAAGTCTCAAATTAGCTACCAGAATAATAATGATTTTTCGAGAAATGCAATTAAATGCATATTTTATGACTGATTTCGGTTCAGACCATGATTCTTATCACGATTACAAAATTTCAGCCCATTTGCTACCATAGATTCTGATAAAGTGCTTTTTAAAGTTCGACCCCAAGACTCAAATTAGCGCCAAGTAAAATAATGATTTTTCCAGAAATGCAACATTTTCAAGATTTTGTGAATGATTTCTATTCGGACCATGATTCTTATCGCGATTACAAAATTTCAGACCGTTTTGTCCCATATAGCCTGAGAAAATGCCATTTAAAGTCCGAACCCAAGTCTCAAATTATCGCCCCGTACTATAATGATTTTTCCAGAAATGCAATTAAATGCATATTTTATGACTGATTTCTATTTGGACCATGATACTTATCGCGATTACAAAATTTCAGCCCGTTTTGTATCATAGAGCCTGAGAAAATGCTTTTTAAGGTCCGAACCCAAGTCTCAAATTAGCGCCCCGTAGTATAATGATTTTTCCAGAAATGCAATTAAATGCATATTTTATGACTGATTTCGGTTCAGACCATGATTCTTATCACGATTACAAAATTTCAGCCCATTTGCTACCATAGATTCTGATAAAGTGCTTTTTAAAGTTCGACCCCAAGACTCAAATTAGCTACCAGTATAATAATGATTTTTCCAGAAATGCAATTAAATGCATATTTTATGACTGATTTCGGTTCAGACCATGATTCTTATCACGATTACAAAATTTCAGACCGTTTTGTCCCATATAGCCTGAGAAAATGCCATATAAAGTCCGAACCCAAGTCTCAAATTATCGCCCCGTACTATAATGATTTTTCCAGAAATGCAATTAAATGCATATTTTTTGACTGATTTCAATTCGGACCATGATTCTTATCGCGATTACAAAATTTCTGACCGTTTTGTAACATAGAGCCTGAGAAAATGCCATTTTAAGTCCGAACCCAAGTCTCAAATTAGCTACCAGTATAATAATGATTTTTCCAGAAATGCAATTAAATGCATATTTTATGACTGATTTCGGTTCAGACCATGATTCTTATCACGATTACAAAATTTCAGCCCATTTGCTACCATAGATTCTGATAAAGTGCTTTTTAAAGTTCGACCCCAAGACTCAAATTAGAGCCAAGTAAAATAATGATTTTTCCAGAAATGCAACATTTTCAAGATTTTGTGAATGATTTCTATTCGGACCATGATTCTTATCGCGATTACAAAATTTCAGACCGTTTTGTCCCATATAGCCTGAGAAAATGCCATTTAAAGTCCGAACCCAAGTCTCAAATTCGCTACCAGTAGAAAAATGATTTTTCCAGAAATGACACTATTGCCATAATTTATTACTGATTTCGGTTCAGTCGACGATTCTTATAGCGATCACAAAATTTCACCTCGTTTGCTGCCATGGAGCCTGAGAAAATGCCTTTTAATTTCCGAACCCAAGTCTCAAATTAGCGCCCCGTAGTATAATGATTTTTAGAGAAATGCAATTAAATGCATATTTTGTGACTGATTTCAATTCGGACCATGATTCTTATCGCGATTACGAAATTTCAGACCGTTTTGTACTATAGAGCCTGAGAAAATGCCTTTTTAAGTTCGAACCCAAGTCTCAAATTAGCTACCAGTAGAATAATGATTTTTCCAGAAATGCAACTTTCGCAATATATTATGACTGATTTCGTTTCAGTCGACGATTCTTATAGCGATCACAAAATTACACCTCGTTTGCTGCCATGGAGCCTGAGAAAATGCCTTTTAAAGTCCGAAACCAAGTCTCAAATTATCGCCCCGTACTATAATGATTTTTCCAGAAATGCAATTAAATGCATATTTTTTGACTGATTTCAATTCGGACCATGATTCTTATCGCGATTACAAAATTTCAGACCGTTTTGTAACATAGAGCCTGAGAAAATGCCATTTTAAGTCCGAACCCAAGTCTCAAATTAGCTACCAGTATAATAATGATTTTTCCAGAAATGCAATTAAATGCATATTTTATGACTGATTTCGGTTCAGACCATGATTCTTATCACGATGACAAAATTTCAGCCCATTTGCTACCATAGATTCTGATAAAGTGCTTTTTAAAGTTCGACCCCAAGACTCAAATTAGCGCCAAGTAAAATAATGATTTTTCCAGAAATGCAACATTTTCAAGATTTTGTGAATGATTTCTATTCGGACCATGATTCTTATCGCGATTACAAAATTTCAGACCGTTTTGTCCCATATAGCCTGAGAAAATGCCATTTAAAGTCCGAACCCAAGTCTCAAATTATCGCCCCGTACTATAATGATTTTTCCAGAAATGCAATTAAATGCATATTTTTTGACTGATTTCAATTCGGACCATGATTCTTATCGCGATTACAAAATTTCAGACCGTTTTGTAACATAGAGCCTGAGAAAATGCCATTTTAAGTCCGAACCCAAGTCTCAAATTAGCTACCAGTATAATAATTATTTTTCCAGAAATGCAATTAAATGCATATTTTATGACTGATTTCGGTTCAGACCATGATTCTTATCACGATTACAAAATTTCAGCCCATTTGCTACCATAGATTCTGATAAAGTGCTTTTTAAAGTTCGACCCCAAGACTCAAATTAGCGCCAAGTAAAATAATGATTTTTCCAGAAATGCAACATTTTCAAGATTTTGTGAATGATTTCTATTCGGACCATGATTCTTATCGCGATTACAAAATTTCAGACCGTTTTGTCCCATATAGCCTGAGAAAATGCCATTTAAAGTCCGAACCCAAGTCTCAAATTCGCTACCAGTAGAAAAATGATTTTTCCAGAAATGACACTATTGCCATAATTTATTACTGATTTCGGTTCAGTCGACGATTCTTATAGCGATCACAAAATTTCACCTCGTTTGCTGCCATGGAGCCTGAGAAAATGCCTTTTAATTTCCGAACCCAAGTCTCAAATTAGCGCCCCGTAGTATAATGATTTTTAGAGAAATGCAATTAAATGCATATTTTGTGACTGATTTCAATTCGGACCATGATTCTTATCGCGATTACGAAATTTCAGACCGTTTTGTACTATAGAGCCTGAGAAAATGCCTTTTTAAGTTCGAACCCAAGTCTCAAATTAGCTACCAGTAGAATAATGATTTTTCCAGAAATGCAACTTTCGCAATATATTATGACTGATTTCGTTTCAGTCGACGATTCTTATAGCGATCACAAAATTACACCTCGTTTGCTGCCATGGAGCCTGAGAAAATGCCTTTTAAAGTCCGAAACCAAGTCTCAAATTATCGCCCCGTACTATAATGATTTTTCCAGAAATGCAATTAAATGCATATTTTTTGACTGATTTCAATTCGGACCATGATTCTTATCGCGATTACAAAATTTCAGACCGTTTTGTAACATAGAGCCTGAGAAAATGCCATTTTAAGTCCGAACCCAAGTCTCAAATTAGCTACCAGTATAATAATGATTTTTCCAGAAATGCAATTAAATGCATATTTTATGACTGATTTCGGTTCAGACCATGATTCTTATCACGATGACAAAATTTCAGCCCATTTGCTACCATAGATTCTGATAAAGTGCTTTTTAAAGTTCGACCCCAAGACTCAAATTAGCGCCAAGTAAAATAATGATTTTTCCAGAAATGCAACATTTTCAAGATTTTGTGAATGATTTCTATTCGGACCATGATTCTTATCGCGATTACAAAATTTCAGACCGTTTTGTCCCATATAGCCTGAGAAAATGCCATTTAAAGTCCGAACCCAAGTCTCAAATTATCGCCCCGTACTATAATGATTTTTCCAGAAATGCAATTAAATGCATATTTTTTGACTGATTTCAATTCGGACCATGATTCTTATCGCGATTACAAAATTTCAGACCGTTTTGTAACATAGAGCCTGAGAAAATGCCATTTTAAGTCCGAACCCAAGTCTCAAATTAGCTACCAGTATAATAATTATTTTTCCAGAAATGCAATTAAATGCATATTTTATGACTGATTTCGGTTCAGACCATGATTCTTATCACGATTACAAAATTTCAGCCCATTTGCTACCATAGATTCTGATAAAGTGCTTTTTAAAGTTCGACCCCAAGACTCAAATTAGCGCCAAGTAAAATAATGATTTTTCCAGAAATGCAACATTTTCAAGATTTTGTGAATGATTTCTATTCGGACCATGATTCTTATCGCGATTACAAAATTTCAGACCGTTTTGTCCCATATAGCCTGAGAAAATGCCATTTAAAGTCCGAACCCAAGTCTCAAATTCGCTACCAGTAGAAAAATGATTTTTCCAGAAATGACACTATTGCCATAATTTATTACTGATTTCGGTTCAGTCGACGATTCTTATAGCGATCACAAAATTTCACCTCGTTTGCTGCCATGGAGCCTGAGAAAATGCCTTTTAATTTCCGAACCCAAGTCTCAAATTAGCGCCCCGTAGTATAATGATTTTTAGAGAAATGCAATTAAATGCATATTTTGTGACTGATTTCAATTCGGACCATGATTCTTATCGCGATTACGAAATTTCAGACCGTTTTGTACTATAGAGCCTGAGAAAATGCCTTTTTAAGTTCGAACCCAAGTCTCAAATTAGCTACCAGTAGAATAATGATTTTTCCAGAAATGCAACTTTCGCCATATATTATGACTGATTTCGTTTCAGTCGACGATTCTTATAGCGATCACAAAATTTCACCTCGTTTGCTGCCATGGAGCCTGAGAAAATGCCTTTTAAAGTCCGAAACCAAGTCTCAAATTATCGCCCCGTACTATAATGATTTTTCCAGAAATGCAATTAAATGCATATTTTATGACTGATTTCGGTTCAGACCATGATTCTTATCACGATTACAAAATTTCAGCCCATTTGCTTCCATAGATTCTGATAAAGTGCTTTTTAAAGTTCGACCCCAAGACTCAAATTAGCGCCAAGTAAAATAATGATTTTTCCAGAAATGCAACATTTTCAAGATTTTGTGAATGATTTCTATTCGGACCATGATTCTTATCGCGATTACAAAATTTCAGACCGTTTTGTCCCATATAGCCTGAGAAAATGCCATTTAAAGTCCGAACCCAAGTCTCAAATTCGCTACCAGTAGAAAAATGATTTTTCCAGAAATGCAACTATTGGCATAATTTATTACTGATTTCGGTTCAGTCAACGATTCTTATAGCGATCACAAAATTTCACTTCGTTTGCTGCCATGGAGCCTGAGAAAATGCCTTTTAAAGTCCGAACCCAAGTCTCAAATTAGCGCCCCGTAGTATAATGATTTTTCCAGAAATGCAATTAAATGCATATTTTGTGACTGATTTCAATTCGGACCATGATTCTTATCGCGTTACCAAATTTCAGACCGTTTTGTACCATAGAGCCTGAGAAAATGCCTTTTAAAGTTCGAACCCAAGTCTCAAATTAGCTACCAGTATAATAATGATTTTTTTCAGAAATGCAATAACATGCATATTTTATGACTGATTTCTATTTGGACCATGATACTTATCGCGATTACAAAATTTCAGCCCGTTTTGTATCATAGAGCCTGAGAAAATGCTTTTTAAGGTCCGAACCCAAGTCTCAAATAAGCGCCCCGTAGTATAATGATTTTTCCAGAAATGCAATTAAATGCATATTTTATGACTGATTTCGGTTCAGACCATGATTCTTATCACGATTACAAAATTTCAGCCCATTTGCTACCATAGATTCTGATAAAGTGCTTTTTAAAGTTCGACCCCAAGACTCAAATTAGCTACCAGTATAATAATGATTTTTCCAGAAATGCAATTAAATGCATATTTTATGACTGATTTCGGTTCAGACCATGATTCTTATCACGATTACAAAATTTCAGCCCATTTGCTACCACAGATTCTGATAAAGTGCTTTTTAAAGTTCGACCCCAAGACTCAAATTAGCGCCCAGCAGAATAATGATTTTTCCAGAAATGCAACATTTTGAAGATTTTGTGACTGATTTCTATTCGGACCATGATACTTATCGAAATTACAAAATTTCAGCCCGTTTTGTACCGTAGAGCCTGAGAAAATGCCTTTTAAAGTTCGAACCCAAGTCTCAAATTAGCGCCCAGTAGTATAATGATTTTTCCAGAAATGCAACTTTTGGAAGATTTCATGACTGATTTCTATTCGGACCATGATTCTTATCGCGATTACAAAATTTCTTCTCGTTTGCTACGATGAAGCCTTTGAAAATGCCTTTTAATGTCCGAACCCGAGTCTCAAACTAGCTCCCAGTAGAATAATGATTTTTCCAGAAATGCAATAACATCCACATTTTATGACTGATTTCGGTTCAGACCATGATTTTTATCGCGATTAAAAAATTTCAGCCCGTTTTGTACCATAGAGCCTGAGAAAATGCCTTTTAAAGTTCGAACCCAAGTCTCAAATTAGCTACCAGTAGAATAATGATTGTTTTCAGAAATGCAATAACATGCATATTTTATGACTGATTTCTATTCGGACCATGATTCTTATCGCGATTACAAAATTTCAGACCGTTTTGTACCATAGAGCCTAAGAAAATGCCATTTAAAGTCCTAACCCAAGTCTCAAATTAGCTACCAGTATAATAATGATTTTTCCAGAAATGCAATTAAATGCATATTTTATGACTGATTTCGATTCAGACCATGATTCTTATCACGATTACAAAATTTCAGCCCATTTGCTACCATAGATTCTGATAAAGTGCTTTTTAAAGTTCGACCCCAAGACTCAAATTAGCGCCAAGTAAAATAATGATTTTTCCAGAAATGCAACATTTTCAAGATTTTGTGAATGATTTCTATTCGGACCATGATTCTTATCGCGATTACAAAATTTCAGACCGTTTTGTCCCATATAGCCTGAGAAAATGCCATTTAAAGTCCGAACCCAAGTCTCAAATTCGCTACCAGTAGAAAAATGATTTTTCCAGAAATGACACTATTGGCATAATTTATTACTGATTTCGGTTCAGTCGACGATTCTTATAGCGATCACAAAATTTCTTCTCGTTTGCTGCCATGGAGCCTGAGAAAATGCCTTTTAATTTCCGAACCCAAGTCTCAAATTAGCGCCCCGTAGTATAATGATTTTTAGAGAAATGCAATTAAATGCATATTTTGTGACTGATTTCAATTCGGACCAAGATTCTTATCGCGATTACGAAATTTCAGACCGTTTTGTACTATAGAGCCTGAGAAAATGCCTTTTTAAGTTCGAACCCAAGTCTCAAATTAGCTACCAGTAGAATAATGATTTTTCCAGAAATGCAACTTTCGAAAGTATATTATGACTGATTTCGTTTCAGTCGACGATTCTTATAGCGATCACAAAATTTCACCTCGTTTGCTGCCATGGAGCCTGAGAAAATGCCTTTTAAAGTCCGAACCCAAGTCTCAAATTATCGCCCCGTACTATAATGATTTTTCCAGAAATGCAATTAAATGCATATTTTGTGACTGATTTCAATTCGGACCACGATTCTTATCGCGAATACAAAATTTCAGACCGTTTTGTACCATAGAGCCTGAGAAAATGCCATTTTAAGTCCGAACACAAGTCTCAAATTAGCGCCCCGTAGTATAATGATTTTTCCAGAAATGCAATTAAATGCATATTTTGTGACTGATTTCTATTTGGACCATGATACTTATCGCGATTACAAAATTTCAGCCCGTTTTGTACCATAGAGCCTGAGAAAATGCCATTTAAAGTCCGAACCCAAGTCTCAAATAAGCGCCCAGTAGTAAAATGATTTTTCCAGAAATGCAACTTTTGGCATAATTTATTACTGATTTCGGTTCAGGCGACGATTCTTATAGCGATCACAAAATTTCACCTCGTTTGCTGCGATGGAGCCTGAGAAAATGCCTTTTGAATTCCGAACCCAAGTCTCAAATTAGCCCCCAGTAGTATAATGATTTTTACAGAAATGCAAGTAAATGCATATTTTGTGACTGATTTAAATTCGGACGATGATTCTTATCGCGATTAAAAAATTTCAGACCGTTTTGTTCCATAGAGCCTGAGAAAATGCTTTTTAAAGTTGGAACCCAAGTCTCAAATTAGCTACCAGTATAATAATGATTTTTCCAGAAATGCAATTAAATGCATATTTTATGACTGATTTCGGTTCAGACCATGATTCTTATCACGATTACAAAATTTCAGCCCATTTGCTACCACAGATTCTGATAAAGTGCTTTTTAAAGTTCGACCCCAAGACTCAAATTAGCGCCCAGCAGAATAATGATTTTTCCAGAAATGCAACATTTTGAAGATTTTGTGACTGATTTCTATTCGGACTATGAAACATATCGAAATTACAAAATTTCAGCCCGTTTTGTACCGTAGAGCCTGAGAAAATGCCTTTTAAAGTTCGAACCCAAGTCTCAAATTAGCGCCCAGTAGTATAATGATTTTTCCAGAAATGCAACTTTTGGAAGATTTCATGACTGATTTCTATTCGGACCATGATTCTTATCGCGATTACAAAATTTCTTCTCGTTTGCTACGATGAAGCCTTAGAAAATGCCTTTTAATGTCCGAACCCGAGTCTCAAACTAGCTCCCAGTAGAATAATGATTTTTCCAGAAATGCAATAACATCCACATTTTATGACTGATTTCGGTTCAGACCATGATTTTTATCGCGATTAAAAAATTTCAGACCGTTTTGTACCATAGAGCCTAAGAAAATGCCATTTAAAGTCCTAACCCAAGTCTCAAATTAGCTACCAGAATAATAATGATTTTTCGAGAAATGCAATTAAATGCATATTTTATGACTGATTTCGGTTCAGACCATGATTCTTATCACGATTACAAAATTTCAGCCCATTTGCTACCATAGATTCTGATAAAGTGCTTTTTAAAGTTCGACCCCAAGACTCAAATTAGCGCCAAGTAAAATAATGATTTTTCCAGAAATGCAACATTTTCAAGATTTTGTGAATGATTTCTATTCGGACCATGATTCTTATCGCGATTACAAAATTTCAGACCGTTTTGTCCCATATAGCCTGAGAAAATGCCATTTAAAGTCCGAACCCAAGTCTCAAATTATCGCCCCGTACTATAATGATTTTTCCAGAAATGCAATTAAATGCATATTTTTTGACTGATTTCAATTCGGACCATGATTCTTATCGCGATTACAAAATTTCAGACCGTTTTGTAACATAGAGCCTGAGAAAATGCCATTTTAAGTCCGAACCCAAGTCTCAAATTAGCTACCAGTATAATAATGATTTTTCCAGAAATGCAATTAAATGCAGATTTTATGACTGATTTCGGTTCAGACCATGATTCTTATCACGATTACAAAATTTCAGCCCATTTGCTACCATAGATTCTGATAAAGTGCTTTTTAAAGTTCGACCCCAAGACTCAAATTAGCGCCAAGTAAAATAATGATTTTTCCAGAAATGCAACATTTTCAAGATTTTGTGAATGATTTCTATTCGGACCATGATTCTTATCGCGATTACAAAATTTCAGACCGTTTTGTCCCATATAGCCTGAGAAAATGCCATTTAAAGTCCGAACCCAAGTCTCAAATTCGCTACCAGTAGAAAAATGATTTTTCCAGAAATGACACTATTGCCATAATTTATTACTGATTTCGGTTCAGTCGACGATTCTTATAGCGATCACAAAATTTCACCTCGTTTGCTGCCATGGAGCCTGAGAAAATGCCTTTTAATTTCCGAACCCAAGTCTCAAATTAGCGCCCCGTAGTATAATGATTTTTAGAGAAATGCAATTAAATGCATATTTTGTGACTGATTTCAATTCGGACCATGATTCTTATCGCGATTACGAAATTTCAGACCGTTTCGTACTATAGAGCCTGAGAAAATGCCTTTTTAAGTTCGAACCCAAGTCTCAAATTAGCTACCAGTAGAATAATGATTTTTCCAGAAATGCAACTTTCGCCATATATTATGACTGATTTCGTTTCAGTCGACGATTCTTATAGCGATCACAAAATTACACCTCGTTTGCTGCCATGGAGCCTGAGAAAATGCCTTTTAAAGTCCGAAACCAAGTCTCAAATTATCGCCCCGTACTATAATGATTTTTCCAGAAATGCAATTAAATGCATATTTTTTGACTGATTTCAATTCGGACCATGATTCTTATCGCGATTACAAAATTTCAGACCGTTTTGTAACATAGAGCCTGAGAAAATGCCATTTAAAGTCCGAACCCAAGTCTCAAATTATCGCCCCGTACTATAATGATTTTTCCAGAAATGCAATTAAATGCATATTTTTTGACTGATTTCAATTCGGACCATGATTCTTATCGCGATTACAAAATTTCAGACCGTTTTGTAACATAGAGCCTGAGAAAATGCCATTTTAAGTCCGAACCCAAGTCTCAAATTAGCTACCAGTATAATAATGATTTTTCCAGAAATGCAATTAAATGCAGATTTTATGACTGATTTCGGTTCAGACCATGATTCTTATCACGATTACAAAATTTCAGCCCATTTGCTACCATAGATTCTGATAAAGTGCTTTTTAAAGTTCGACCCCAAGACTCAAATTAGCGCCAAGTAAAATAATGATTTTTCCAGAAATGCAACATTTTCAAGATTTTGTGAATGATTTCTATTCGGACCATGATTCTTATCGCGATTACAAAATTTCAGACCGTTTTGTCCCATATAGCCTGAGAAAATGCCATTTAAAGTCCGAACCCAAGTCTCAAATTCGCTACCAGTAGAAAAATGATTTTTCCAGAAATGACACTATTGCCATAATTTATTACTGATTTCGGTTCAGTCGACGATTCTTATAGCGATCACAAAATTTCACCTCGTTTGCTGCCATGGAGCCTGAGAAAATGCCTTTTAATTTCCGAACCCAAGTCTCAAATTAGCGCCCCGTAGTATAATGATTTTTAGAGAAATGCAATTAAATGCATATTTTGTGACTGATTTCAATTCGGACCATGATTCTTATCGCGATTACGAAATTTCAGACCGTTTCGTACTATAGAGCCTGAGAAAATGCCTTTTTAAGTTCGAACCCAAGTCTCAAATTAGCTACCAGTAGAATAATGATTTTTCCAGAAATGCAACTTTCGCCATATATTATGACTGATTTCGTTTCAGTCGACGATTCTTATAGCGATCACAAAATTACACCTCGTTTGCTGCCATGGAGCCTGAGAAAATGCCTTTTAAAGTCCGAAACCAAGTCTCAAATTATCGCCCCGTACTATAATGATTTTTCCAGAAATGCAATTAAATGCATATTTTTTGACTGATTTCAATTCGGACCATGATTCTTATCGCGATTACAAAATTTCAGACCGTTTTGTAACATAGAGCCTGAGAAAATGCCATTTTAAGTCCGAACCCAAGTCTCAAATTAGCTACCAGTATAATAATGATTTTTCCAGAAATGCAATTAAATGCATATTTTATGACTGATTTCGGTTCAGACCATGATTCTTATCACGATTACAAAATTTCAGCCCATTTGCTACCATAGATTCTGATAAAGTGCTTTTTAAAGTTCGACCCCAAGACTCAAATTAGCGCCAAGTAAAATAATGATTTTTCCAGAAATGCAACATTTTCAAGATTTTGTGAATGATTTCTATTCGGACCATGATTCTTATCGCGATTACAAAATTTCAGACCGTTTTGTCCCATATAGCCTGAGAAAATGCCATTTAAAGTCCGAACCCAAGTCTCAAATTCGCTACCAGTAGAAAAATGATTTTTCCAGAAATGCAACTATTGGCATAATTTATTCCTGATTTCGGTTCAGACAACGATTCTTATAGCGATCACAAAATTACACCTCGTTTGCTGCCATGGAGCCTGAGAAAATGCCTTTTAAAGTCCGAAACCAAGTCTCAAATTATCGCCCCGTACTATAATGATTTTTCCAGAAATGCAATTAAATGCATATTTTTTGACTGATTTCAATTCGGACCATGATTCTTATCGCGATTACAAAATTTCAGATCGTTTTGTAACATAGAGCCTGAGAAAATGCCATTTTAAGTCCGAACCCAAGTCTCAAATTAGCTACCAGTATAATAATGATTTTTCCAGAAATGCAATTAAATGCATATTTTATGACTGATTTCGGTTCAGACCATGATTCTTATCACGATTACAAAATTTCAGCCCATTTGCTACCATAGATTCTGATAAAGTGCTTTTTAAAGTTCGACCCCAAGACTCAAATTAGCGCCAAGTAAAATAATGATTTTTCCAGAAATGCAACATTTTCAAGATTTTGTGAATGATTTCTATTCGGACCATGATTCTTATCGCGATTACAAAATTTCAGCCCGTTTTGTATCATAGAGCCTGAGAAAATGCTTTTTAAGGTCCGAACCCAAGTCTCAAATTAGCGCCCCGTAGTATAATGATTTTTCCAGAAATGCAATTAAATGCATATTTTATGACTGATTTCGGTTCAGACCATGATTCTTATCACGATTACAAAATTTCAGCCCATTTGCTACCATAGATTCTGATAAAGTGCTTTTTAAAGTTCGACCCCAAGACTCAAATTAGCTACCAGTATAATAATGATTTTTCCAGAAATGCAATTAAATGCATATTTTATGACTGATTTCGGTTCAGACCATGATTCTTATCACGATTACAAAATTTCAGCCCATTTGCTACCACAGATTCTGATAAAGTGCTTTTTAAAGTTCGACCCCAAGACTCAAATTAGCGCCCAGCAGAATAATGATTTTTCCAGAAATGCAACATTTTGAAGATTTTGTGACTGATTTCTATTCGGACCATGATACTTATCGAAATTACAAAATTTCAGCCCGTTTTGTACCGTAGAGCCTGAGAAAATGCCTTTTAAAGTTCGAACCCAAGTCTCAAATTAGCGCCCAGTAGTATAATGATTTTTCCAGAAATGCAACTTTTGGAAGATTTCATGACTGATTTCTATTCGGACCATGATTCTTATCGCGATTACAAAATTTCTTCTCGTTTGCTACGATGAAGCCTTAGAAAATGCCTTTTAATGTCCGAACCCGAGTCTCAAACTTGCTCCCAGTAGAATAATGATTTTTCCAGAAATGCAATAACATCCACATTTTATGACTGATTTCGGTTCAGACCATGATTTTTATCGCGATTAAAAAATTTCAGCCCGTTTTGTACCATAGAGCCTGAGAAAATGCCTTTTAAAGTTCGAACCCAAGTCTTAAATTAGCTACCAGTAGAATAATGATTGTTTTCAGAAATGCAATAACATGCATATTTTATGACTGATTTCTATTCGGACCATGATTCTTATCGCGATTACAAAATTTCAGACCGTTTTGTACCATAGAGCCTAAGAAAATGCCATTTAAAGTCCTAACCCAAGTCTCAAATTAGCTACCAGTATAATAATGATTTTTCCAGAAATGCAATTAAATGCATATTTTATGACTGATTTCGGTTCAGACCATGATTCTTATCACGATTACAAAATTTCAGCCCATTTGCTACCATAGATTCTGATAAAGTGCTTTTTAAAGTTCGACCCCAAGACTCAAATTAGCGCCAAGTAAAATAATGATTTTTCCAGAAATGCAACATTTTCAAGATTTTGTGAATGATTTCTATTCGGACCATGATTCTTATCGCGATTACAAAATTTCAGACCGTTTTGTCCCATATAGCCTGAGAAAATGCCATTTAAAGTCCGAACCCAAGTCTCAAATTCGCTACCAGTAGAAAAATGATTTTTCCAGAAATGACACTATTGGCATAATTTAATACTGATTTCGGTTCAGTCGACGATTCTTATAGCGATCACAAAATTTCACCTCGTTTGCTGCCATGGAGCCTGAGAAAATGCCTTTTAATTTCCGAACCCAAGTCTCAAATTAGCGCCCCGTAGTATAATGATTTTTAGAGAAATGCAATTAAATGCATATTTTGTGACTGATTTCAATTCGGACCATGATTCTTATCGCGATTACGAAATTTCAGACCGTTTTGTACTATAGAGCCTGAGAAAATGCCTTTTTAAGTTCGAACCCAAGTCTCAAATTAGCTACCAGTAGAATAATGATTTTTCCAGAAATGCAACTTTCGCCATATATTATGACTGATTTCGTTTCAGTCGACGATTCTTATAGCGATCACAAAATTTCACCTCGTTTGCTGCCATGGAGCCTGAGAAAATGCCTTTTAAAGTCCGAACCCAAGTCTCAAATTATCGCCCCGTACTATAATGATTTTTCCAGAAATGCAATTAAATGCATATTTTTTGACTGATTTCAATTCGGACCATGATTCTTATCGCGATTACAAAATTTCAGACCGTTTTGTAACAGAGAGCCTGAGAAAATGCCATTTTAAGTCCGAACCCAAGTCTCAAATTAGCTACCAGTAGAAAAATGATTTTTCCAGAAATGCAACTATTGGCATAATTTATTACTGATTTCGGTTCAGTCGACGATTCTTATAGCGATCACAAAATTTCACCTCGTTTGCTGCCATGGAGCCTGAGAAAATGCCTTTTAAAGTCCGAACCCAAGTCTCAAATTATCGCCCCGTACTATAATGATTTTTCCAGAAATGCAATTAAATGCATATTTTGTGACTGATTTCAATTCGGACCACGATTCTTATCGCGAATACAAAATTTCAGACCGTTTTGTACCATAGAGCCTGAGAAAATGCCATTTTAAGTCCGAACACAAGTCTCAAATTAGCGCCCCGTAGTATAATGATTTTTCCAGAAATGCAATTAAATGCATATTTTTTGACTGATTTCAATTCGGACCATGATTCTTATCGCGATTACAAAATTTCAGACCGTTTTGTAACATAGAGCCTGAGAAAATGCCATTTAAAGTCCGAACCCAAGTCTCAAATTATCGCCCCGTACTATAATGATTTTTCCAGAAATGCAATTAAATGCATATTTTTTGACTGATTTCAATTCGGACCATGATTCTTATCGCGATTACAAAATTTCAGACCGTTTTGTAACATAGAGCCTGAGAAAATGCCATTTTAAGTCCGAACCCAAGTCTCAAATTAGCTACCAGTATAATAATGATTTTTCCAGAAATGCAATTAAATGCAGATTTTATGACTGATTTCGGTTCAGACCATGATTCTTATCACGATTACAAAATTTCAGCCCATTTGCTACCATAGATTCTGATAAAGTGCTTTTTAAAGTTCGACCCCAAGACTCAAATTAGCGCCAAGTAAAATAATGATTTTTCCAGAAATGCAACATTTTCAAGATTTTGTGAATGATTTCTATTCGGACCATGATTCTTATCGCGATTACAAAATTTCAGACCGTTTTGTCCCATATAGCCTGAGAAAATGCCATTTAAAGTCCGAACCCAAGTCTCAAATTCGCTACCAGTAGAAAAATGATTTTTCCAGAAATGACACTATTGCCATAATTTATTACTGATTTCGGTTCAGTCGACGATTCTTATAGCGATCACAAAATTTCACCTCGTTTGCTGCCATGGAGCCTGAGAAAATGCCTTTTAATTTCCGAACCCAAGTCTCAAATTAGCGCCCCGTAGTATAATGATTTTTAGAGAAATGCAATTAAATGCATATTTTGTGACTGATTTCAATTCGGACCATGATTCTTATCGCGATTACGAAATTTCAGACCGTTTCGTACTATAGAGCCTGAGAAAATGCCTTTTTAAGTTCGAACCCAAGTCTCAAATTAGCTACCAGTAGAATAATGATTTTTCCAGAAATGCAACTTTCGCCATATATTATGACTGATTTCGTTTCAGTCGACGATTCTTATAGCGATCACAAAATTACACCTCGTTTGCTGCCATGGAGCCTGAGAAAATGCCTTTTAAAGTCCGAAACCAAGTCTCAAATTATCGCCCCGTACTATAATGATTTTTCCAGAAATGCAATTAAATGCATATTTTTTGACTGATTTCAATTCGGACCATGATTCTTATCGCGATTACAAAATTTCAGACCGTTTTGTAACATAGAGCCTGAGAAAATGCCATTTTAAGTCCGAACCCAAGTCTCAAATTAGCTACCAGTATAATAATGATTTTTCCAGAAATGCAATTAAATGCATATTTTATGACTGATTTCGGTTCAGACCATGATTCTTATCACGATTACAAAATTTCAGCCCATTTGCTACCATAGATTCTGATAAAGTGCTTTTTAAAGTTCGACCCCAAGACTCAAATTAGCGCCAAGTAAAATAATGATTTTTCCAGAAATGCAACATTTTCAAGATTTTGTGAATGATTTCTATTCGGACCATGATTCTTATCGCGATTACAAAATTTCAGACCGTTTTGTCCCATATAGCCTGAGAAAATGCCATTTAAAGTCCGAACCCAAGTCTCAAATTCGCTACCAGTAGAAAAATGATTTTTCCAGAAATGCAACTATTGGCATAATTTATTCCTGATTTCGGTTCAGACAACGATTCTTATAGCGATCACAAAATTACACCTCGTTTGCTGCCATGGAGCCTGAGAAAATGCCTTTTAAAGTCCGAAACCAAGTCTCAAATTATCGCCCCGTACTATAATGATTTTTCCAGAAATGCAATTAAATGCATATTTTTTGACTGATTTCAATTCGGACCATGATTCTTATCGCGATTACAAAATTTCAGATCGTTTTGTAACATAGAGCCTGAGAAAATGCCATTTTAAGTCCGAACCCAAGTCTCAAATTAGCTACCAGTATAATAATGATTTTTCCAGAAATGCAATTAAATGCATATTTTATGACTGATTTCGGTTCAGACCATGATTCTTATCACGATTACAAAATTTCAGCCCATTTGCTACCATAGATTCTGATAAAGTGCTTTTTAAAGTTCGACCCCAAGACTCAAATTAGCGCCAAGTAAAATAATGATTTTTCCAGAAATGCAACATTTTCAAGATTTTGTGAATGATTTCTATTCGGACCATGATTCTTATCGCGATTACAAAATTTCAGCCCGTTTTGTATCATAGAGCCTGAGAAAATGCTTTTTAAGGTCCGAACCCAAGTCTCAAATTAGCGCCCCGTAGTATAATGATTTTTCCAGAAATGCAATTAAATGCATATTTTATGACTGATTTCGGTTCAGACCATGATTCTTATCACGATTACAAAATTTCAGCCCATTTGCTACCATAGATTCTGATAAAGTGCTTTTTAAAGTTCGACCCCAAGACTCAAATTAGCTACCAGTATAATAATGATTTTTCCAGAAATGCAATTAAATGCATATTTTATGACTGATTTCGGTTCAGACCATGATTCTTATCACGATTACAAAATTTCAGCCCATTTGCTACCACAGATTCTGATAAAGTGCTTTTTAAAGTTCGACCCCAAGACTCAAATTAGCGCCCAGCAGAATAATGATTTTTCCAGAAATGCAACATTTTGAAGATTTTGTGACTGATTTCTATTCGGACCATGATACTTATCGAAATTACAAAATTTCAGCCCGTTTTGTACCGTAGAGCCTGAGAAAATGCCTTTTAAAGTTCGAACCCAAGTCTCAAATTAGCGCCCAGTAGTATAATGATTTTTCCAGAAATGCAACTTTTGGAAGATTTCATGACTGATTTCTATTCGGACCATGATTCTTATCGCGATTACAAAATTTCTTCTCGTTTGCTACGATGAAGCCTTAGAAAATGCCTTTTAATGTCCGAACCCGAGTCTCAAACTTGCTCCCAGTAGAATAATGATTTTTCCAGAAATGCAATAACATCCACATTTTATGACTGATTTCGGTTCAGACCATGATTTTTATCGCGATTAAAAAATTTCAGCCCGTTTTGTACCATAGAGCCTGAGAAAATGCCTTTTAAAGTTCGAACCCAAGTCTTAAATTAGCTACCAGTAGAATAATGATTGTTTTCAGAAATGCAATAACATGCATATTTTATGACTGATTTCTATTCGGACCATGATTCTTATCGCGATTACAAAATTTCAGACCGTTTTGTACCATAGAGCCTAAGAAAATGCCATTTAAAGTCCTAACCCAAGTCTCAAATTAGCTACCAGTATAATAATGATTTTTCCAGAAATGCAATTAAATGCATATTTTATGACTGATTTCGGTTCAGACCATGATTCTTATCACGATTACAAAATTTCAGCCCATTTGCTACCATAGATTCTGATAAAGTGCTTTTTAAAGTTCGACCCCAAGACTCAAATTAGCGCCAAGTAAAATAATGATTTTTCCAGAAATGCAACATTTTCAAGATTTTGTGAATGATTTCTATTCGGACCATGATTCTTATCGCGATTACAAAATTTCAGACCGTTTTGTCCCATATAGCCTGAGAAAATGCCATTTAAAGTCCGAACCCAAGTCTCAAATTCGCTACCAGTAGAAAAATGATTTTTCCAGAAATGACACTATTGGCATAATTTAATACTGATTTCGGTTCAGTCGACGATTCTTATAGCGATCACAAAATTTCACCTCGTTTGCTGCCATGGAGCCTGAGAAAATGCCTTTTAATTTCCGAACCCAAGTCTCAAATTAGCGCCCCGTAGTATAATGATTTTTAGAGAAATGCAATTAAATGCATATTTTGTGACTGATTTCAATTCGGACCATGATTCTTATCGCGATTACGAAATTTCAGACCGTTTTGTACTATAGAGCCTGAGAAAATGCCTTTTTAAGTTCGAACCCAAGTCTCAAATTAGCTACCAGTAGAATAATGATTTTTCCAGAAATGCAACTTTCGCCATATATTATGACTGATTTCGTTTCAGTCGACGATTCTTATAGCGATCACAAAATTTCACCTCGTTTGCTGCCATGGAGCCTGAGAAAATGCCTTTTAAAGTCCGAACCCAAGTCTCAAATTATCGCCCCGTACTATAATGATTTTTCCAGAAATGCAATTAAATGCATATTTTTTGACTGATTTCAATTCGGACCATGATTCTTATCGCGATTACAAAATTTCAGACCGTTTTGTAACAGAGAGCCTGAGAAAATGCCATTTTAAGTCCGAACCCAAGTCTCAAATTAGCTACCAGTAGAAAAATGATTTTTCCAGAAATGCAACTATTGGCATAATTTATTACTGATTTCGGTTCAGTCGACGATTCTTATAGCGATCACAAAATTTCACCTCGTTTGCTGCCATGGAGCCTGAGAAAATGCCTTTTAAAGTCCGAACCCAAGTCTCAAATTATCGCCCCGTACTATAATGATTTTTCCAGAAATGCAATTAAATGCATATTTTGTGACTGATTTCAATTCGGACCACGATTCTTATCGCGAATACAAAATTTCAGACCGTTTTGTACCATAGAGCCTGAGAAAATGCCATTTTAAGTCCGAACACAAGTCTCAAATTAGCGCCCCGTAGTATAATGATTTTTCCAGAAATGCAATTAAATGCATATTTTGTGACTGATTTCAATTTGGACCATGATACTTATCGCGATTACAAAATTTCAGCCCGTTTTGTACCATAGAGCCTGAGAAAATGCCATTTAAAGTCCGAACCCAAGTCTCAAATAAGCGCCCAGTAGTAAAATGATTTTTCCAGAAATGCAACTTTTGGCATAATTTATTACTGATTTCGGTTCAGGCGACGATTCTTATAGCGATCACAAAATTTCACCTCGTTTGCTGCGATGGAGCCTGAGAAAATGCCTTTTGAATTCCGAACCCAAGTCTCAAATTAGCCCCCAGTAGTATAATGATTTATACAGAAATGCAAGTAAATGCATATTTTGTGACTGATTTCTATTCGGACCATGATTCTTATCGCGATTACAAAATTTCAGCCCGTTTTGTACCGTAGAGCCTGAGAAAATGCCTTTTAAAGTTCGAACCCAAGTCTCAAATTAGCGCCCAGTAGAATAATGATTTTTTTCAGAAATGCAATAACATGCATATTTTATGAATGATTTCTATTCGGACCATGATTCTTATCGCGATTACAAAATTTCAGACCGTTTTGTACCATAGAGCCCAAGAAAATGCCATTTAAAGTCCTATCCCAAGTCTCAAATTAGCTACCAGTATAATAATGATTTTTCCAGAAATGCAATTAAATGCATAATTTATTACTGATTTCGGTTCAGACCATGATTCTTATCACGATTACAAAATTTCAGCCCATTTGCTACCACAGATTCTGATAAAGTGCTTTTTAAAGTTCGACCCCAAGACTCAAATTAGCGCCCAGCAGAATAATGATTTTTCCAGAAATGCAACATTTTGAAGATTTTGTGACTGATTTCTATTCGGACCATGATACTTATCGAAATTACAAAATTTCAGCCCGTTTTGTACCGTAGAGCCTGAGAAAATGCCTTTTGAATTCCGAACCCAAGTCTCAAATTAGCCCCCAGTAGTATAATGATTTATACAGAAATGCAAGTAAATGCATATTTTGTGACTGATTTAAATTCGGACGATGATTCTTATCGCGATTACAAAATTTCAGACCGTTTTGTTCCATAGAGCCTGAGAAAATGCTTTTTAAAGTTGGAACCCAAGTCTCAAATTAGCTACCAGTATTAGAATGATTTTTTTCAGAAATGCAATAACATGCATATTTTATGACTGATTTCTATTCGGACCATGATTCTTATCGCGATTACAAAATTTCAGACCGTTTTGTACCATAGAGCCTAAGAAAATGCCATTTAAAGTCCTAACCCAAGTCTCAAATTAGCTACCAGTATAATAATGATTTTTCCAGAAATGCAATTAAATGCATATTTTATGACTGATTTCGGTTCAGACCATGATTCTTATCACGATTACAAAATTTCAGCCCATTTGCTACCACAGATTCTGATAAAGTGCTTTTTAAAGTTCGACCCCAAGACTCAAATTAGCGCCCAGCAGAATAATGATTTTTCCAGAAATGCAACATTTTGAAGATTTTGTGACTGATTTCTATTCGGACCATGATACTTATCGAAATTACAAAATTTCAGCCCGTTTTGTACCGTAGAGCCTGAGAAAATGCCTTTTAAAGTTCGAACCCAAGTCTCAAATTAGCGCCCAGTAGTATAATGATTTTTCCAGAAATGCAACTTTTGGAAGATTTCATGACTGATTTCTATTCGGACCATGATTCTTATCGCGATTACAAAATTTCAGACCGTTTTGTACCATAGAGCCTAAGAAAATGCCATTTAAAGTCCTATCCCAAGTCTCAAATTAGCTACCAGTATAATAATGATTTTTCCAGAAATGCAATTAAATGCATATTTTATGACTGATTTCGGTTCAGACCATGATTCTTATCACGATTACAAAATTTCAGCCCATTTGCTACGATAGATTCTGATAAAGTGCTTTTTAAAGTTCGACCCCAAGACTCAAATTAGCGCCAAGTAAAATAATGATTTTTCCAGAAATGCAACATTTTCAAGATTTTGTGAATGATTTCTATTCGGACCATGATTCTTATCGCGATTACAAAATTTCAGACCGTTTTGTCCCATATAGCCTGAGAAAATGCCATTTAAAGTCCGAACCCAAGTCTCAAATTCGCTACCAGTAGAAAAATGATTTTTCCAGAAATGACACTATTGGCATAATTTATTACTGATTTCGGTTCAGTCGACGATTCTTATAGCCATCACAAAATTTCACCTCGTTTGCTGCGATGGAGCCTGAGAAAATGCCTTTTGAATTCCGAACCCAAGTCTCAAATTAGCCCCCAGTAGTATAATGATTTATACAGAAATGCAAGTAAATGCATATTTTGTGACTGATTTAAATTCGGACGATGATTCTTATCGCGATTACAAAATTTCAGACCGTTTTGTTCCATAGAGCCTGAGAAAATGCTTTTTAAAGTTGGAACCCAAGTCTCAAATTAGCTACCAGTATTAGAATGATTTTTTTCAGAAATGCAATAACATGCATATTTTATGACTGATTTCTATTCGGACCATGATTCTTATCGCGATTACAAAATTTCAGACCGTTTTGTACCATAGAGCCTAAGAAAATGCCATTTAAAGTCCTAACCCAAGTCTCAAATTAGCTACCAGTATAATAATGATTTTTCCAGAAATGCAATTAAATGCATATTTTATGACTGATTTCGGTTCAGACCATGATTCTTATCACGATTACAAAATTTCAGCCCATTTGCTACCACAGATTCTGATAAAGTGCTTTTTAAAGTTCGACCCCAAGACTCAAATTAGCGCCCAGCAGAATAATGATTTTTCCAGAAATGCAACATTTTGAAGATTTTGTGACTGATTTCTATTCGGACCATGATACTTATCGAAATTACAAAATTTCAGCCCGTTTTGTACCGTAGAGCCTGAGAAAATGCCTTTTAAAGTTCGAACCCAAGTCTCAAATTAGCGCCCAGTAGTATAATGATTTTTCTAGAAATGCAACTTTTGGAAGATTTCATGACTGATTTCTATTCGGACCATGATTCTTATCGCGATTACAAAATTTCTTCTCGTTTGCTACGATGAAGCCTTAGAAAATGCCTTTTAATGTCCGAACCCGAGTCTCAAACTAGCTCCCAGTAGAATAATGATTTTTCCAGAAATGCAATAACATCCACATTTTATGACTGATTTCGGTTCAGACCATGATTTTTATCGCGATTAAAAAATTTCAGCCCGTTTTGTACCATAGAGCCTGAGAAAATGCCTTTTAAAGTTCGAACCCAAGTCTCAAATTAGCTACCAGTAGAATAATGATTGTTTTCAGAAATGCAATAACATGCATATTTTATGACTGATTTCTATTCGGACCATGATTCTTATCGCGATTACAAAATTTCAGACCGTTTTGTACCATAGAGCCTAAGAAAATGCCATTTAAAGTCCTATCCCAAGTCTCAAATTAGCTACCAGTATAATAATGATTTTTCCAGAAATGCAATTAAATGCATATTTTATGACTGATTTCGGTTCAGACCATGATTCTTATCACGATTACAAAATTTCAGCCCATTTGCTACGATAGATTCTGATAAAGTGCTTTTTAAAGTTCGACCCCAAGACTCAAATTAGCGCCAAGTAAAATAATGATTTTTCCAGAAATGCAACATTTTCAAGATTTTGTGAATGATTTCTATTCGGACCATGATTCTTATCGCGATTACAAAATTTCAGACCGTTTTGTCCCATATAGCCTGAGAAAATGCCATTTAAAGTCCGAACCCAAGTCTCAAATTCGCTACCAGTAGAAAAATGATTTTTCCAGAAATGACACTATTGGCATAATTTATTACTGATTTCGGTTCAGTCGACGATTCTTATAGCCATCACAAAATTTCACCTCGTTTGCTGCCATGGAGCCTGAGAAAATGCCTTTTAATTTCCGAACCCAGGTCTCAAATTAGCGCCCCGTAGTATAATGATTTTTAGAGAAATGCAATTAAATGCATATTTTGTGACTGATTTCAATTCGGACCATGATTCTTATCGCGATTACGAAATTTCAGACCGTTTTGTACTATAGAGCCTGAGAAAATGCCTTTTTAAGTTCGAACCCAAGTCTCAAATTAGCTACCAGTAGAATAATGATTTTTCCAGAAATGCAACTTTCGCCATATATTATGACTGATTTCGTTTCAGTCGACGATTCTTATAGCGATCACAAAATTTCACCTCGTTTGCTGCCATGGAGCCTGAGAAAATGCCTTTTAAAGTCCGAACCCAAGTCTCAAATTATCGCCCCGTACTATAATGATTTTTCCAGAAATGCAATTAAATGCATATTTTTTGACTGATTTCAATTCGGACCATGATTCTTATCGCGATTACAAAATTTCAGACCGTTTTGTAACAAAGAGCCTGAGAAAATGCCATTTTAAGTCCGAACCCAAGTCTCAAATTAGCTACCAGTAGAAAAATGATTTTTCCAGAAATGCAACTATTGGCATAATTTATTACTGATTTCGGTTCAGTCAACGATTCTTATAGCGATCACAAAATTTCACCTCGTTTGCTGCAATGGAGCCTGAGAAAATGCCTTTTAAAGTCCGAACCCAAGTCTCAAATTAGCGCCCCGTAGTATAATGATTTTTAGAGAAATGAAATTAAATGCATATTTTGTGACTGATTTCAATTCGGACCACGATTCTTATCGCGAATACAAAATTTCAGACCGTTTTGTACCATAGAGCCTGAGAAAATGCCATTTTAAGTCCGAACACAAGTCTCAAATTAGCTACCAGTATAATAATGATTTTTCCAGAAATGCAATTAAATGCATATTTTATGACTGATTACGGTTCAGACCATGATTCTTATCACGATTACAAATTTTCAGCCCATTTGCTACCATAGATTCTGATAAAGTGCTTTTTAAAGTTCGACCCCAAGACTCAAATTAGCGCCCAGTAGAATAATGATTTTTTTCAGAAATGCAATAACATGCATATTTTATGAATGATTTCTATTCGGACAATGATTCTTATCGCGATTACAAAATTTCAGACCGTTTTGTACCATAGAGCCTAAGAAAATGCCATTTAAAGTCCTATCCCAAGTCTCAAATTAGCTACCAGTATAATAATGATTTTTCCAGAAATGCAATTAAATGCATATTTTTTGACTGATTTCGGTTCAGACCATGATTCTTATCACGATTACAAAATTTCAGCCCATTTGCTACCACAGATTCTGATAAAGTGCTTTTTAAAGTTCGACCCCAAGACTCAAATTAGCGCCCAGCAGAATAATGATTTTTCCAGAAATGCAACATTTTGAAGATTTTGTGACTGATTTCTATTCGGACCATGATACTTATCGAGATTACAAAATTTCAGCCCGTTTTGTACCGTAGAGCCTGAGAAAATGCCTTTTAAAGTTCGAACCCAAGTCTCAAATTAGCGCCCAGTAGAATAATGATTTTTCCAGAAATGCAACTTTTGGAAGATTTCATGACTGATTTCTATTCGGACCATGATTCTTATCGCGATTACAAAATTTCTTATCGTTTGCTACGACGAAGCCTTAGAAAATGCCTTTTAATGTCCAAACCCGAGTCTCAAACTAGCTCCCAGTAGAATAATGATTTTTCCAGAAATGCAATAACATCCACATTTTATGACTGATTTCGGTTCAGACCATGATTCTTATCGCGATTACAAAATTTCAGACCGTTTTGTACCATAGAGCCTAAGAAAATGCCATTTAAAGTCCTAACCCAAGTCTCAAATTAGCTACCAGTATAATAATGATTTTTCCAGAAATGCAATTAAATGCATATTTTATGACTGATTTCGATTCAGACCATGATTCTTATCACGATTACAAAATTTCAGCCCATTTGCTACCATAGATTCTGATAAAGTGCTTTTTAAAGTTCGACCCCAAGACTCAAATTAGCGCCAAGTAAAATAATGATTTTTCCAGAAATGCAACATTTTCAAGATTTTGTGAATGATTTCTATTCGGACCATGATTCTTATCGCGATTACAAAATTTCAGACCGTTTTGTCCCATATAGCCTGAGAAAATGCCATTTAAAGTCCGAACCCAAGTCTCAAATTCGCTACCAGTAGAAAAATGATTTTTCCAGAAATGACACTATTGGCATAATTTATTACTGATTTCGGTTCAGTCGACGATTCTTATAGCGATCACAAAATTTCACCTCGTTTGCTGCCATGGAGCCTGAGAAAATGCCTTTTAAAGTCCGAACCCAAGTCTCAAATTATCGCCCCGTACTATAATGATTTTTCCAGAAATGCAATTAAATGCATATTTTTTGACTGATTTCAATTCGGACCATGATTCTTATCGCGATTACAAAATTTCAGAACGTTTTGTACTATAGAGCCTGAGAAAATGCCTTTTTAAGTTCGAACCCAAGTCTCAAATTAGCTACCAGTAGAATAATGATTTTTCCAGAAATGCAACTTTCGAAAGTATATTATGACTGATTTCGTTTCAGTCGACGATTCTTATAGCGATCACAAAATTTCACCTCGTTTGCTGCCATGGAGCCTGAGAAAATGCCTTTTAAAGTCCGAACCCAAGTCTCAAATTATCGCCCCGTACTATAATGATTTTTCCAGAAATGCAATTAAATGCATATTTTTTGACTGATTTCAATTCGGACCATGATTCTTATCGCGATTACAAAATTTCAGAACGTTTTGTAACAGAGAGCCTGAGAAAATGCCATTTTAAGTCCGAACCCAAGTCTCAAATTAGCTACCAGTAGAAAAATGATTTTTCCAGAAATGCAACTATTGGCATAATTTATTACTGATATCGGTTCAGTCGACGATTCTTATAGCGATCACAAAATTTCACCTCGTTTGCTGCCATGGAGCCTGAGAAAATGCCTTTTAAAGTCCGAACCCAAGTCTCAAATTATCGCCCCGTACTATAATGATTTTTCCAGAAATGCAATTAAATGCATATTTTGTGACTGATTTCAATTCGGACCACGATTCTTATCGCGAATACAAAATTTCAGACCGTTTTGTACCATAGAGCCTGAGAAAATGCCATTTTAAGTCCGAACACAAGTCTCAAATTAGCGCCCCGTAGTATAATGATTTTTCCAGAAATGCAATTAAATGCATATTTTGTGACTGATTTCTATTTGGACCATGATACTTATCGCGATTACAAAATTTCAGCCCGTTTTGTACCATAGAGCCTGAGAAAATGCCATTTAAAGTCCGAACCCAAGTCTCAAATAAGCGCCCAGTAGTAAAATGATTTTTCCAGAAATGCAACTTTTGGCATAATTTATTACTGATTTCGGTTCAGGCGACGATTCTTATAGCGATCACAAAATTTCACCTCGTTTGCTGCGATGGAGCCTGAGAAAATGCCTTTTGAATTCCGAACCCAAGTCTCAAATTAGCCCCCAGTAGTATAATGATTTTTACAGAAATGCAAGTAAATGCATATTTTGTGACTGATTTAAATTCGGACGATGATTCTTATCGCGATTAAAAAATTTCAGACCGTTTTGTTCCATAGAGCCTGAGAAAATGCTTTTTAAAGTTGGAACCCAAGTCTCAAATTAGCTACCAGTATAATAATGATTTTTCCAGAAATGCAATTAAATGCATATTTTATGACTGATTTCGGTTCAGACCATGATTCTTATCACGATTACAAAATTTCAGCCCATTTGCTACCACAGATTCTGATAAAGTGCTTTTTAAAGTTCGACCCCAAGACTCAAATTAGCGCCCAGCAGAATAATGATTTTTCCAGAAATGCAACATTTTGAAGATTTTGTGACTGATTTCTATTCGGACTATGAAACTTATCGAAATTACAAAATTTCAGCCCGTGTTGTACCGTAGAGCCTGAGAAAATGCCTTTTAAAGTTCGAACCCAAGTCTCAAATTAGCGCCCAGTAGTATAATGATTTTTCCAGAAATGCAACTTTTGGAAGATTTCATGACTGATTTCTATTCGGACCATGATTCTTATCGCGATTACAAAATTTCTTCTCGTTTGCTACGATGAAGCCTTAGAAAATGCCTTTTAATGTCCGAACCCGAGTCTCAAACTAGCTCCCAGTAGAATAATGATTTTTCCAGAAATGCAATAACATCCACATTTTATGACTGATTTCGGTTCAGACCATGATTTTTATCGCGATTAAAAAATTTCAGACCGTTTTGTACCATAGAGCCTAAGAAAATGCCATTTAAAGTCCTAACCCAAGTCTCAAATTAGCTACCAGTATAATAATGATTTTTCGAGAAATGCAATTAAATGCATATTTTATGACTGATTTCGGTTCAGACCATGATTCTTATCACGATTACAAAATTTCAGCCCATTTGCTACCATAGATTCTGATAAAGTGCTTTTTAAAGTTCGACCCCAAGACTCAAATTAGCGCCAAGTAAAATAATGATTTTTCCAGAAATGCAACATTTTCAAGATTTTGTGAATGATTTCTATTCGGACCATGATTCTTATCGCGATTACAAAATTTCAGACCGTTTTGTCCCATATAGCCTGAGAAAATGCCATTTAAAGTCCGAACCCAAGTCTCAAATTATCGCCCCGTACTATAATGATTTTTCCAGAAATGCAATTAAATGCATATTTTTTGACTGATTTCAATTCGGACCATGATTCTTATCGCGATTACAAAATTTCAGACCGTTTTGTAACATAGAGCCTGAGAAAATGCCATTTTAAGTCCGAACCCAAGTCTCAAATTAGCTACCAGTATAATAATGATTTTTCCAGAAATGCAATTAAATGCATATTTTATGACTGATTTCGGTTCAGACCATGATTCTTATCACGATTACAAAATTTCAGCCCATTTGCTACCATAGATTCTGATAAAGTGCTTTTTAAAGTTCGACCCCAAGACTCAAATTAGCGCCAAGTAAAATAATGATTTTTCCAGAAATGCAACATTTTCAAGATTTTGTGAATGATTTCTATTCGGACCATGATTCTTATCGCGATTACAAAATTTCAGACCGTTTTGTCCCATATAGCCTGAGAAAATGCCATTTAAAGTCCGAACCCAAGTCTCAAATTCGCTACCAGTAGAAAAATGATTTTTCCAGAAATGACACTATTGCCATAATTTATTACTGATTTCGGTTCAGTCGACGATTCTTATAGCGATCACAAAATTTCACCTCGTTTGCTGCCATGGAGCCTGAGAAAATGCCTTTTAATTTCCGAACCCAAGTCTCAAATTAGCGCCCCGTAGTATAATGATTTTTAGAGAAATGCAATTAAATGCATATTTTGTGACTGATTTCAATTCGGACCATGATTCTTATCGCAATTACGAAATTTCAGACCGTTTTGTACTATAGAGCCTGAGAAAATGCCTTTTTAAGTTCGAACCCAAGTCTCAAATTAGCTACCAGTAGAATAATGATTTTTCCAGAAATGCAACTTTCGCCATATATTATGACTGATTTCGTTTCAGTCGACGATTCTTATAGCGATCACAAAATTACACCTCGTTTGCTGCCATGGAGCCTGAGAAAATGCCTTTTAAAGCCCGAAACCAAGTCTCAAATTATCGCCCCGTACTATAATGATTTTTCCAGAAATGCAATTAAATGCATATTTTTTGACTGATTTCAATTCGGACCATGATTCTTATCGCGATTACAAAATTTCAGACCGTTTTGTAACATAGAGCCTGAGAAAATGCCATTTTAAGTCCGAACCCAAGTCTCAAATTAGCTACCAGTATAATAATGATTTTTCCAGAAATGCAATTAAATGCATATTTTATGACTGATTTCGGTTCAGACCATGATTCTTATCACGATGACAAAATTTCAGCCCATTTGCTACCATAGATTCTGATAAAGTGCTTTTTAAAGTTCGACCCCAAGACTCAAATTAGCGCCAAGTAAAATAATGATTTTTCCAGAAATGCAACATTTTCAAGATTTTGTGAATGATTTCTATTCGGACCATGATTCTTATCGCGATTACAAAATTTCAGACCGTTTTGTCCCATATAGCCTGAGAAAATGCCATTTAAAGTCCGAACCCAAGTCTCAAATTATCGCCCCGTACTATAATGATTTTTCCAGAAATGCAATTAAATGCATATTTTTTGACTGATTTCAATTCGGACCATGATTCTTATCGCGATTACAAAATTTCAGACCGTTTTGTAACATAGAGCCTGAGAAAATGCCATTTTAAGTCCGAACCCAAGTCTCAAATTAGCTACCAGTATAATAATGATTTTTCCAGAAATGCAATTAAATGCATATTTTATGACTGATTTCGGTTCAGACCATGATTCTTATCACGATTACAAAATTTCAGCCCATTTGCTACCATAGATTCTGATAAAGTGCTTTTTAAAGTTCGACCCCAAGACTCAAATTAGCGCCAAGTAAAATAATGATTTTTCCAGAAATGCAACATTTTCAAGATTTTGTGAATGATTTCTATTCGGACCATGATTCTTATCGCGATTACAAAATTTCAGACCGTTTTGTCCCATATAGCCTGAGAAAATGCCATTTAAAGTCCGAACCCAAGTCTCAAATTCGCTACCAGTAGAAAAATGATTTTTCCAGAAATGACACTATTGCCATAATTTATTACTGATTTCGGTTCAGTCGACGATTCTTATAGCGATCACAAAATTTCACCTCATTTGCTGCCATGGAGCCTGAGAAAATGCCTTTTAATTTCCGAACCCAAGTCTCAAATTAGCGCCCCGTAGTATAATGATTTTTAGAGAAATGCAATTAAATGCATATTTTGTGACTGATTTCAATTCGGACCATGATTCTTATCGCGATTACGAAATTTCAGACCGTTTTGTACTATAGAGCCTGAGAAAATGCCTTTTTAAGTTCGAACCCAAGTCTCAAATTAGCTACCAGTAGAATAATGATTTTTCCAGAAATGCAACTTTCGCCATATATTATGACTGATTTCGTTTCAGTCGACGATTCTTATAGCGATCACAAAATTTCACCTCGTTTGCTGCCATGGAGCCTGAGAAAATGCCTTTTAAAGCCCGAAACCAAGTCTCAAATTATCGCCCCGTACTATAATGATTTTTCCAGAAATGCAATTAAATGCATATTTTTTGACTGATTTCAATTCGGACCATGATTCTTATCGCGATTACAAAATTTCAGACCGTTTTGTAACATAGAGCCTGAGAAAATGCCATTTTAAGTCCGAACCCAAGTCTCAAATTAGCTACCAGTATAATAATGATTTTTCCAGAAATGCAATTAAATGCATATTTTATGACTGATTTCGGTTCAGACCATGATTCTTATCACGATTACAAAATTTCAGCCCATTTGCTTCCATAGATTCTGATAAAGTGCTTTTTAAAGTTCAACCCCAAGACTCAAATTAGCGCCAAGTAAAATAATGATTTTTCCAGAAATGCAACATTTTCAAGATTTTGTGAATGATTTCTATTCGGACCATGATTCTTATCGCGATTACAAAATTTCAGACCGTTTTGTCCCATATAGCCTGAGAAAATGCCATTTAAAGTCCGAACCCAAGTCTCAAATTATCGCCCCGTACTATAATGATTTTTCCAGAAATGCAATTAAATGCATATTTTTTGACTGATTTCAATTCGGACCATGATTCTTATCGCGATTACAAAATTTCAGACCGTTTTGTAACATAGAGCCTGAGAAAATGCCATTTTAAGTCCGAACCCAAGTCTCAAATTAGCTACCAGTATAATAATGATTTTTCCAGAAATGCAATTAAATGCATATTTTATGACTGATTTCGGTTCAGACCATGATTCTTATCACGATTACAAAATTTCAGCCCATTTGCTACCATAGATTCTGATAAAGTGCTTTTTAAAGTTCGACCCCAAGACTCAAATTAGCGCCAAGTAAAATAATGATTTTTCCAGAAATGCAACATTTTCAAGATTTTGTGAATGATTTCTATTCGGACCATGATTCTTATCGCGATAACAAAATTTCAGACCGTTTTGTCCCATATAGCCTGAGAAAATGCCATTTAAAGTCCGAACCCAAGTCTCAAATTCGCTACCAGTAGAAAAATGATTTTTCCAGAAATGACACTATTGCCATAATTTATTACTGATTTCGGTTCAGTCGACGATTCTTATAGCGATCACAAAATTTCACCTCGTTTGCTGCCATGGAGCCTGAGAAAATGCCTTTTAATTTCCGAACCCAAGTCTCAAATTAGCGCCCCGTAGTATAATGATTTTTAGAGAAATGCAATTAAATGCATATTTTGTGACTGATTTCAATTCGGACCATGATTCTTATCGCGATTACGAAATTTCAGACCGTTTTGTACTATAGAGCCTGAGAAAATGCCTTTTTAAGTTCGAACCCAAGTCTCAAATTAGCTACCAGTAGAATAATGATTTTTCCAGAAATGCAACTTTCGCCATATATTATGACTGATTTCGTTTCAGTCGACGATTCTTATAGCGATCACAAAATTACACCTCGTTTGCTGCCATGGAGCCTGAGAAAATGCCTTTTAAAGCCCGAAACCAAGTCTCAAATTATCGCCCCGTACTATAATGATTTTTCCAGAAATGCAATTAAATGCATATTTTTTGACTGATTTCAATTCGGACCATGATTCTTATCGCGATTACAAAATTTCAGACCGTTTTGTAACATAGAGCCTGAGAAAATGCCATTTTAAGTCCGAACCCAAGTCTCAAATTAGCTACCAGTATAATAATGATTTTTCCAGAAATGCAATTAAATGCATATTTTATGACTGATTTCGGTTCAGACCATGATTCTTATCACGATGACAAAATTTCAGCCCATTTGCTACCATAGATTCTGATAAAGTGCTTTTTAAAGTTCGACCCCAAGACTCAAATTAGCGCCAAGTAAAATAATGATTTTACCAGAAATGCAACATTTTCAAGATTTTGTGAATGATTTCTATTCGGACCATGATTCTTATCGCGATTACAAAATTTCAGACCGTTTTGTCCCATATAGCCTGAGAAAATGCCATTTAAAGTCCGAACCCAAGTCTCAAATTATCGCCCCGTACTATAATGATTTTTCCAGAAATGCAATTAAATGCATATTTTTTGACTGATTTCAATTCGGACCATGATTCTTATCGCGATTACAAAATTTCAGACCGTTTTGTAACATAGAGCCTGAGAAAATGCCATTTTAAGTCCGAACCCAAGTCTCAAATTAGCTACCAGTATAATAATGATTTTTCCAGAAATGCAATTAAATGCATATTTTATGACTGATTTCGGTTCAGACCATGATTCTTATCACGATTACAAAATTTCAGCCCATTTGCTACCATAGATTCTGATAAAGTGCTTTTTAAAGTTCGACCCCAAGACTCAAATTAGCGCCAAGTAAAATAATGATTTTTCCAGAAATGCAACATTTTCAAGATTTTGTGAATGATTTCTATTCGGACCATGATTCTTATCGCGATAACAAAATTTCAGACCGTTTTGTCCCATATAGCCTGAGAAAATGCCATTTAAAGTCCGAACCCAAGTCTCAAATTCGCTACCAGTAGAAAAATGATTTTTCCAGAAATGACACTATTGCCATAATTTATTACTGATTTCGGTTCAGTCGACGATTCTTATAGCGATCACAAAATTTCACCTCGTTTGCTGCCATGGAGCCTGAGAAAATGCCTTTTAATTTCCGAACCCAAGTCTCAAATTAGCGCCCCGTAGTATAATGATTTTTAGAGAAATGCAATTAAATGCATATTTTGTGACTGATTTCAATTCGGACCATGATTCTTATCGCGATTACGAAATTTCAGACCGTTTTGTACTATAGAGCCTGAGAAAATGCCTTTTTAAGTTCGAACCCAAGTCTCAAATTAGCTACCAGTAGAATAATGATTTTTCCAGAAATGCAACTTTCGAAAGTATATTATGACTGATTTCGTTTCAGTCGACGATTCTTATAGCGATCACAAAATTACACCTCGTTTGCTGCCATGGAGCCTGAGAAAATGCCTTTTAAAGCCCGAAACCAAGTCTCAAATTATCGCCCCGTACTATAATGATTTTTCCAGAAATGCAATTAAATGCATATTTTTTGACTGATTTCAATTCGGACCATGATTCTTATCGCGATTACAAAATTTCAGACCGTTTTGTAACATAGAGCCTGAGAAAATGCCATTTTAAGTCCGAACCCAAGTCTCAAATTAGCTACCAGTATAATAATGATTTTTCCAGAAATGCAATTAAATGCATATTTTATGACTGATTTCGGTTCAGACCATGATTCTTATCACGATGACAAAATTTCAGCCCATTTGCTACCATAGATTCTGATAAAGTGCTTTTTAAAGTTCGACCCCAAGACTCAAATTAGCGCCAAGTAAAATAATGATTTTACCAGAAATGCAACATTTTCAAGATTTTGTGAATGATTTCTATTCGGACCATGATTCTTATCGCGATTACAAAATTTCAGACCGTTTTGTCCCATATAGCCTGAGAAAATGCCATTTAAAGTCCGAACCCAAGTCTCAAATTATCGCCCCGTACTATAATGATTTTTCCAGAAATGCAATTAAATGCATATTTTTTGACTGATTTCAATTCGGACCATGATTCTTATCGCGATTACAAAATTTCAGACCGTTTTGTAACATAGAGCCTGAGAAAATGCCATTTTAAGTCCGAACCCAAGTCTCAAATTAGCTACCAGTATAATAATGATTTTTCCAGAAATGCAATTAAATGCATATTTTATGACTGATTTCGGTTCAGACCATGATTCTTATCACGATTACAAAATTTCAGCCCATTTGCTACCATAGATTCTGATAAAGTGCTTTTTAAAGTTCGACCCCAAGACTCAAATTAGCGCCAAGTAAAATAATGATTTTTCCAGAAATGCAACATTTTCAAGATTTTGTGAATGATTTCTATTCGGACCATGATTCTTATCGCGATTACAAAATTTCAGACCGTTTTGTCCCATATAGCCTGAGAAAATGCCATTTAAAGTCCGAACCCAAGTCTCAAATTCGCTACCAGTAGAAAAATGATTTTTCCAGAAATGACACTATTGCCATAATTTATTACTGATTTCGGTTCAGTCGACGATTCTTATAGCGATCACAAAATTTCACCTCGTTTGCTGCCATGGAGCCTGAGAAAATGCCTTTTAATTTCCGAACCCAAGTCTCAAATTAGCGCCCCGTAGTATAATGATTTTTAGAGAAATGCAATTAAATGCATATTTTGTGACTGATTTCAATTCGGACCATGATTCTTATCGCGATTACGAAATTTCAGACCGTTTTGTACTATAGAGCCTGAGAAAATGCCTTTTTAAGTTCGAACCCAAGTCTCAAATTAGCTACCAGTAGAATAATGATTTTTCCAGAAATGCAACTTTCGCCATATATTATGACTGATTTCGTTTCAGTCGACGATTCTTATAGCGATCACAAAATTTCACCTCGTTTGCTGCCATGGAGCCTGAGAAAATGCCTTTTAAAGTCCGAAACCAAGTCTCAAATTATCGCCCCGTACTATAATGATTTTTCCAGAAATGCAATTAAATGCATATTTTTTGACTGATTTCAATTCGGACCATGATTCTTATCGCGATTACAAAATTTCAGACCGTTTTGTAACATAGAGCCTGAGAAAATGCCATTTTAAGTCCGAACCCAAGTCTCAAATTAGCTACCAGTATAATAATGATTTTTCCAGAAATGCAATTAAATGCATATTTTATGACTGATTTCGGTTCAGACCATGATTCTTATCACGATTACAAAATTTCAGCCCATTTGCTTCCATAGATTCTGATAAAGTGCTTTTTAAAGTTCGACCCCAAGACTCAAATTAGCGCCAAGTAAAATAATGATTTTTCCAGAAATGCAACATTTTCAAGATTTTGTGAATGATTTCTATTCGGACCATGATTCTTATCGCGATTACAAAATTTCAGACCGTTTTGTCCCATATAGCCTGAGAAAATGCCATTTAAAGTCCGAACCCAAGTCTCAAATTCGCTACCAGTAGAAAAATGATTTTTCCAGAAATGCAACTATTGGCATAATTTATTACTGATTTCGGTTCAGTCAACGATTCTTATAGCGATCACAAAATTTCACTTCGTTTGCTGCCATGGAGCCTGAGAAAATGCCTTTTAAAGTCCGAACCCAAGTCTCAAATTAGCGCCCCGTAGTATAATGATTTTTCCAGAAATGCAATTAAATGCATATTTTGTGACTGATTTCAATTCGGACCATGATTCTTATCGCGTTACCAAATTTCAGACCGTTTTGTACCATAGAGCCTGAGAAAATGCCTTTTAAAGTTCGAACCCAAGTCTCAAATTAGCTACCAGTATAATAATGATTTTTTTCAGAAATGCAATAACATGCATATTTTATGACTGATTTCTATTTGGACCATGATACTTATCGCGATTACAAAATTTCAGCCCGTTTTGTATCATAGAGCCTGAGAAAATGCTTTTTAAGGTCCGAACCCAAGTCTCAAATAAGCGCCCCGTAGTATAATGATTTTTCCAGAAATGCAATTAAATGCATATTTTATGACTGATTTCGGTTCAGACCATGATTCTTATCACGATTACAAAATTTCAGCCCATTTGCTACCATAGATTCTGATAAAGTGCTTTTTAAAGTTCGACCCCAAGACTCAAATTAGCTACCAGTATAATAATGATTTTTCCAGAAATGCAATTAAATGCATATTTTATGACTGATTTCGGTTCAGACCATGATTCTTATCACGATTACAAAATTTCAGCCCATTTGCTACCACAGATTCTGATAAAGTGCTTTTTAAAGTTCGACCCCAAGACTCAAATTAGCGCCCAGCAGAATAATGATTTTTCCAGAAATGCAACATTTTGAAGATTTTGTGACTGATTTCTATTCGGACCATGATACTTATCGAAATTACAAAATTTCAGCCCGTTTTGTACCGTAGAGCCTGAGAAAATGCCTTTTAAAGTTCGAACCCAAGTCTCAAATTAGCGCCCAGTAGTATAATGATTTTTCCAGAAATGCAACTTTTGGAAGATTTCATGACTGATTTCTATTCGGACCATGATTCTTATCGCGATTACAAAATTTCTTCTCGTTTGCTACGATGAAGCCTTAGAAAATGCCTTTTAATGTCCGAACCCGAGTCTCAAACTAGCTCCCAGTAGAATAATGATTTTTCCAGAAATGCAATAACATCCACATTTTATGACTGATTTCGGTTCAGACCATGATTTTTATCGCGATTAAAAAATTTCAGCCCGTTTTGTACCATAGAGCCTGAGAAAATGCCTTTTAAAGTTCGAACCCAAGTCTCAAATTAGCTACCAGTAGAATAATGATTGTTTTCAGAAATGCAATAACATGCATATTTTATGACTGATTTCTATTCGGACCATGATTCTTATCGCGATTACAAAATTTCAGACCGTTTTGTACCATAGAGCCTAAGAAAATGCCATTTAAAGTCCTAACCCAAGTCTCAAATTAGCTACCAGTATAATAATGATTTTTCCAGAAATGCAATTAAATGCATATTTTATGACTGATTTCGATTCAGACCATGATTCTTATCACGATTACAAAATTTCAGCCCATTTGCTACCATAGATTCTGATAAAGTGCTTTTTAAAGTTCGACCCCAAGACTCAAATTAGCGCCAAGTAAAATAATGATTTTTCCAGAAATGCAACATTTTCAAGATTTTGTGAATGATTTCTATTCGGACCATGATTCTTATCGCGATTACAAAATTTCAGACCGTTTTGTCCCATATAGCCTGAGAAAATGCCATTTAAAGTCCGAACCCAAGTCTCAAATTCGCTACCAGTAGAAAAATGATTTTTCCAGAAATGACACTATTGGCATAATTTATTACTGATTTCGGTTCAGTCGACGATTCTTATAGCGATCACAAAATTTCACCTCGTTTGCTGCCATGGAGCCTGAGAAAATGCCTTTTAATTTCCGAACCCAAGTCTCAAATTAGCGCCCCGTAGTATAATGATTTTTAGAGAAATGCAATTAAATGCATATTTTGTGACTGATTTCAATTCGGACCAAGATTCTTATCGCGATTACGAAATTTCAGACCGTTTTGTACTATAGAGCCTGAGAAAATGCCTTTTTAAGTTCGAACCCAAGTCTCAAATTAGCTACCAGTAGAATAATGATTTTTCCAGAAATGCAACTTTCGAAAGTATATTATGACTGATTTCGTTTCAGTCGACGATTCTTATAGCGATCACAAAATTTCACCTCGTTTGCTGCCATGGAGCCTGAGAAAATGCCTTTTAAAGTCCGAACCCAAGTCTCAAATTATCGCCCCGTACTATAATGATTTTTCCAGAAATGCAATTAAATGCATATTTTTTGACTGATTTCAATTCGGACCATGATTCTTATCGCGATTACAAAATTTCAGACCGTTTTGTAACAGAGAGCCTGAGAAAATGCCATTTTAAGTCCGAACCCAAGTCTCAAATTAGCTACCAGTAGAAAAATGATTTTTCCAGAAATGCAACTATTGGCATAATTTATTACTGATTTCGGTTCAGTCGACGATTCTTATAGCGATCACAAAATTTCACCTCGTTTGCTGCCATGGAGCCTGAGAAAATGCCTTTTAAAGTCCGAACCCAAGTCTCAAATTATCGCCCCGTACTATAATGATTTTTCCAGAAATGCAATTATTTGCATATTTTGTGACTGATTTCAATTCGGACCACGATTCTTATCGCGAATACAAAATTTCAGACCGTTTTGTACCATAGAGCCTGAGAAAATGCCATTTTAAGTCCGAACACAAGTCTCAAATTAGCGCCCCGTAGTATAATGATTTTTCCAGAAATGCAATTAAATGCATATTTTGTGACTGATTTCTATTTGGACCATGATACTTATCGCGATTACAAAATTTCAGCCCGTTTTGTACCATAGAGCCTGAGAAAATGCCATTTAAAGTCCGAACCCAAGTCTCAAATAAGCGCCCAGTAGTAAAATGATTTTTCCAGAAATGCAACTTTTGGCATAATTTATTACTGATTTCGGTTCAGGCGACGATTCTTATAGCGATCACAAAATTTCACCTCGTTTGCTGCGATGGAGCCTGAGAAAATGCCTTTTGAATTCCGAACCCAAGTCTCAAATTAGCCCCCAGTAGTATAATGATTTTTACAGAAATGCAAGTAAATGCATATTTTGTGACTGATTTAAATTCGGACGATGATTCTTATCGCGATTAAAAAATTTCAGACCGTTTTGTTCCATAGAGCCTGAGAAAATGCTTTTTAAAGTTGGAACCCAAGTCTCAAATTAGCTACCAGTATAATAATGATTTTTCCAGAAATGCAATTAAATGCATATTTTATGACTGATTTCGGTTCAGACCATGATTCTTATCACGATTACAAAATTTCAGCCCATTTGCTACCACAGATTCTGATAAAGTGCTTTTTAAAGTTCGACCCCAAGACTCAAATTAGCGCCCAGCAGAATAATGATTTTTCCAGAAATGCAACATTTTGAAGATTTTGTGACTGATTTCTATTCGGACTATGATACTTATCGAAATTACAAAATTTCAGCCCGTTTTGTACCGTAGAGCCTGAGAAAATGCCTTTTAAAGTTCGAACCCAAGTCTCAAATTAGCGCCCAGTAGTATAATGATTTTTCCAGAAATGCAACTTTTTGAAGATTTCATGACTGATTTCTATTCGGACCATGATTCTTATCGCGATTACAAAATTTCTTCTCGTTTGCTACGATGAAGCCTTAGAAAATGCCTTTTAATGTCCGAACCCGAGTCTCAAACTAGCTCCCAGTAGAATAATGATTTTTCCAGAAATGCAATAACATCCATATTTTATGACTGATTTCGGTTCAGACCATGATTTTTATCGCGATTAAAAAATTTCAGACCGTTTTGTACCATAGAGCCTAAGAAAATGCCATTTAAAGTCCTAACCCAAGTCTCAAATTAGCTACCAGAATAATAATGATTTTTCGAGAAATGCAATTAAATGCATATTTTATGACTGATTTCGGTTCAGACCATGATTCTTATCACGATTACAAAATTTCAGCCCATTTGCTACCATAGATTCTGATAAAGTGCTTTTTAAAGTTCGACCCCAAGACTCAAATTAGCGCCAAGTAAAATAATGATTTTTCCAGAAATGCAACATTTTCAAGATTTTGTGAATGATTTCTATTCGGACCATGATTCTTATCGCGATTACAAAATTTCAGACCGTTTTGTCCCATATAGCCTGAGAAAATGCCATTTAAAGTCCGAACCCAAGTCTCAAATTATCGCCCCGTACTATAATGATTTTTCCAGAAATGCAATTAAATGCATATTTTTTGACTGATTTCAATTCGGACCATGATTCTTATCGCGATTACAAAATTTCAGACCGTTTTGTAACATAGAGCCTGAGAAAATGCCATTTTAAGTCCGAACCCAAGTCTCAAATTAGCTACCAGTATAATAATGATTTTTCCAGAAATGCAATTAAATGCATATTTTATGACTGATTTCGGTTCAGACCATGATTCTTATCACGATTACAAAATTTCAGCCCATTTGCTACCATAGATTCTGATAAAGTGCTTTTTAAAGTTCGACCCCAAGACTCAAATTAGCGCCAAGTAAAATAATGATTTTTCCAGAAATGCAACATTTTCAAGATTTTGTGAATGATTTCTATTCGGACCATGATTCTTATCGCGATTACAAAATTTCAGACCGTTTTGTCCCATATAGCCTGAGAAAATGCCATTTAATGTCCGAACCCAAGTCTCAAATTCGCTACCAGTAGAAAAATGATTTTTCCAGAAATGCAACTATTGGCATAATTTATTACTGATTTCGGTTCAGTCAACGATTCTTATAGCGATCACAAAATTTCACTTCGTTTGCTGCCATGGAGCCTGAGAAAATGCCTTTTAAAGTCCGAACCCAAGTCTCAAATTAGCGCCCCGTAGTATAATGATTTTTCCAGAAATGCAATTAAATGCATATTTTGTGACTGATTTCAATTCGGACCATGATTCTTATCGCGTTACCAAATTTCAGACCGTTTTGTACCATAGAGCCTGAGAAAATGCCTTTTAAAGTTCGAACCCAAGTCTCAAATTAGCTACCAGTATAATAATGATTTTTTTCAGAAATGCAATAACATGCATATTTTATGACTGATTTCTATTTGGACCATGATACTTATCGCGATTACAAAATTTCAGCCCGTTTTGTATCATAGAGCCTGAGAAAATGCTTTTTAAGGTCCGAACCCAAGTCTCAAATTAGCGCCCCGTAGTATAATGATTTTTCCAGAAATGCAATTAAATGCATATTTTATGACTGATTTCGGTTCAGACCATGATTCTTATCACGATTACAAAATTTCAGCCCATTTGCTACCATAGATTCTGATAAAGTGCTTTTTAAAGTTCGACCCCAAGACTCAAATTAGCTACCAGTATAATAATGATTTTTCCAGAAATGCAATTAAATGCATATTTTATGACTGATTTCGGTTCAGACCATGATTCTTATCACGATTACAAAATTTCAGACCGTTTTGTCCCATATAGCCTGAGAAAATGCCATATAAAGTCCGAACCCAAGTCTCAAATTATCGCCCCGTACTATAATGATTTTTCCAGAAATGCAATTAAATGCATATTTTTTGACTGATTTCTATTCGGACCATGATTCTTATCGCGATTACAAAATTTCTGACCGTTTTGTAACATAGAGCCTGAGAAAATGCCATTTTAAGTCCGAACCCAAGTCTCAAATTAGCTACCAGTATAATAATGATTTTTCCAGAAATGCAATTAAATGCATATTTTATGACTGATTTCGGTTCAGACCATGATTCTTATCACGATTACAAAATTTCAGCCCATTTGCTACCATAGATTCTGATAAAGTGCTTTTTAAAGTTCGACCCCAAGACTCAAATTAGAGCCAAGTAAAATAATGATTTTTCCAGAAATGCAACATTTTCAAGATTTTGTGAATGATTTCTATTCGGACCATGATTCTTATCGCGATTACAAAATTTCAGACCGTTTTGTCCCATATAGCCTGAGAAAATGCCATTTAAAGTCCGAACCCAAGTCTCAAATTCGCTACCAGTAGAAAAATGATTTTTCCAGAAATGACACTATTGCCATAATTTATTACTGATTTCGGTTCAGTCGACGATTCTTATAGCGATCACAAAATTTCACCTCGTTTGCTGCCATGGAGCCTGAGAAAATGCCTTTTAATTTCCGAACCCAAGTCTCAAATTAGCGCCCCGTAGTATAATGATTTTTAGAGAAATGCAATTAAATGCATATTTTGTGACTGATTTCAATTCGGACCATGATTCTTATCGCGATTACGAAATTTCAGACCGTTTTGTACTATAGAGCCTGAGAAAATGCCTTTTTAAGTTCGAACCCAAGTCTCAAATTAGCTACCAGTATAATAATGATTTTTTTCAGAAATGCAATAACATGCATATTTTATGACTGATTTCTATTTGGACCATGATACTTATCGCGATTACAAAATTTCAGCCCGTTTTGTATCATAGAGCCTGAGAAAATGCTTTTTAAGGTCCGAACCCAAGTCTCAAATTAGCGCCCCGTAGTATAATGATTTTTCCAGAAATGCAATTAAATGCATATTTTATGACTGATTTCGGTTCAGACCATGATTCTTATCACGATTACAAAATTTCAGCCCATTTGCTACCATAGATTCTGATAAAGTGCTTTTTAAAGTTCGACCCCAAGACTCAAATTAGCTACCAGTATAATAATGATTTTTCCAGAAATGCAATTAAATGCATATTTTATGACTGATTTCGGTTCAGACCATGATTCTTATCACGATTACAAAATTTCAGACCGTTTTGTCCCATATAGCCTGAGAAAATGCCATATAAAGTCCGAACCCAAGTCTCAAATTATCGCCCCGTACTATAATGATTTTTCCAGAAATGCAATTAAATGCATATTTTTTGACTGATTTCTATTCGGACCATGATTCTTATCGCGATTACAAAATTTCTGACCGTTTTGTAACATAGAGCCTGAGAAAATGCCATTTTAAGTCCGAACCCAAGTCTCAAATTAGCTACCAGTATAATAATGATTTTTCCAGAAATGCAATTAAATGCATATTTTATGACTGATTTCGGTTCAGACCATGATTCTTATCACGATTACAAAATTTCAGCCCATTTGCTACCATAGATTCTGATAAAGTGCTTTTTAAAGTTCGACCCCAAGACTCAAATTAGAGCCAAGTAAAATAATGATTTTTCCAGAAATGCAACATTTTCAAGATTTTGTGAATGATTTCTATTCGGACCATGATTCTTATCGCGATTACAAAATTTCAGACCGTTTTGTCCCATATAGCCTGAGAAAATGCCATTTAAAGTCCGAACCCAAGTCTCAAATTCGCTACCAGTAGAAAAATGATTTTTCCAGAAATGACACTATTGCCATAATTTATTACTGATTTCGGTTCAGTCGACGATTCTTATAGCGATCACAAAATTTCACCTCGTTTGCTGCCATGGAGCCTGAGAAAATGCCTTTTAATTTCCGAACCCAAGTCTCAAATTAGCGCCCCGTAGTATAATGATTTTTAGAGAAATGCAATTAAATGCATATTTTGTGACTGATTTCAATTCGGACCATGATTCTTATCGCGATTACGAAATTTCAGACCGTTTTGTACTATAGAGCCTGAGAAAATGCCTTTTTAAGTTCGAACCCAAGTCTCAAATTAGCTACCAGTAGAATAATGATTTTTCCAGAAATGCAACTTTCGCAATATATTATGACTGATTTCGTTTCAGTCGACGATTCTTATAGCGATCACAAAATTACACCTCGTTTGCTGCCATGGAGCCTGAGAAAATGCCTTTTAAAGTCCGAAACCAAGTCTCAAATTATCGCCCCGTACTATAATGATTTTTCCAGAAATGCAATTAAATGCATATTTTTTGACTGATTTCAATTCGGACCATGATTCTTATCGCGATTACAAAATTTCAGACCGTTTTGTAACATAGAGCCTGAGAAAATACCATTTTAAGTCCGAACCCAAGTCTCAAATTAGCTACCAGTATAATAATGATTTTTCCAGAAATGCAATTAAATGCATATTTTATGACTGATTTCGGTTCAGACCATGATTCTTATCACGATGACAAAATTTCAGCCCATTTGCTACCATAGATTCTGATAAAGTGCTTTTTAAAGTTCGACCCCAAGACTCAAATTAGCGCCAAGTAAAATAATGATTTTTCCAGAAATGCAACATTTTCAAGATTTTGTGAATGATTTCTATTCGGACCATGATTCTTATCGCGATTACAAAATTTCAGACCGTTTTGTCCCATATAGCCTGAGAAAATGCCATTTAAAGTCCGAACCCAAGTCTCAAATTATCGCCCCGTACTATAATGATTTTTCCAGAAATGCAATTAAATGCATATTTTTTGACTGATTTCAATTCGGACCATGATTCTTATCGCGATTACAAAATTTCAGACCGTTTTGTAACATAGAGCCTGAGAAAATGCCATTTTAAGTCCGAACCCAAGTCTCAAATTAGCTACCAGTATAATAATGATTTTTCCAGAAATGCAATTAAATGCATATTTTATGACTGATTTCGGTTCAGACCATGATTCTTATCACGATTACAAAATTTCAGCCCATTTGCTACCATAGATTCTGATAAAGTGCTTTTTAAAGTTCGACCCCAAGACTCAAATTAGCGCCAAGTAAAATAATGATTTTTCCAGAAATGCAACATTTTCAAGATTTTGTGAATGATTTCTATTCGGACCATGATTCTTATCGCGATTACAAAATTTCAGACCGTTTTGTCCCATATAGCCTGAGAAAATGCCATTTAAAGTCCGAACCCAAGTCTCAAATTCGCTACCAGTAGAAAAATGATTTTTCCAGAAATGACACTATTGCCATAATTTATTACTGATTTCGGTTCAGTCGACGATTCTTATAGCGATCACAAAATTTCACCTCGTTTGCTGCCATGGAGCCTGAGAAAATGCCTTTTAATTTCCGAACCCAAGTCTCAAATTAGCGCCCCGTAGTATAATGATTTTTAGAGAAATGCAATTAAATGCATATTTTGTGACTGATTTCAATTCGGACCATGATTCTTATCGCGATTACGAAATTTCAGACCGTTTTGTACTATAGAGCCTGAGAAAATGCCTTTTTAAGTTCGAACCCAAGTCTCAAATTAGCTACCAGTAGAATAATGATTTTTCCAGAAATGCAACTTTCGCCATATATTATGACTGATTTCGTTTCAGTCGACGATTCTTATAGCGATCACAAAATTTCACCTCGTTTGCTGCCATGGAGCCTGAGAAAATGCCTTTTAAAGTCCGAAACCAAGTCTCAAATTATCGCCCCGTACTATAATGATTTTTCCAGAAATGCAATTAAATGCATATTTTTTGACTGATTTCAATTCGGACCATGATTCTTATCGCGATTACAAAATTTCAGACCGTTTTGTAACATAGAGCCTGAGAAAATGCCATTTTAAGTCCGAACCCAAGTCTCAAATTAGCTACCAGTATAATAATGATTTTTCCAGAAATGCAATTAAATGCATATTTTATGACTGATTTCGGTTCAGACCATGATTCTTATCACGATTACAAAATTTCAGCCCATTTGCTTCCATAGATTCTGATAAAGTGCTTTTTAAAGTTCGACCCCAAGACTCAAATTAGCGCCAAGTAAAATAATGATTTTTCCAGAAATGCAACATTTTCAAGATTTTGTGAATGATTTCTATTCGGACCATGATTCTTATCGCGATTACAAAATTTCAGACCGTTTTGTCCCATATAGCCTGAGAAAATGCCATTTAAAGTCCGAACCCAAGTCTCAAATTCGCTACCAGTAGAAAAATGATTTTTCCAGAAATGCAACTATTGGCATAATTTATTACTGATTTCGGTTCAGTCAACGATTCTTATAGCGATTACAAAATTTCACTTCGTTTGCTGCCATGGAGCCTGAGAAAATGCCTTTTAAAGTCCGAACCCAAGTCTCAAATTAGCGCCCCGTAGTATAATGATTTTTCCAGAAATGCAATTAAATGCATATTTTGTGACTGATTTCAATTCGGACCATGATTCTTATCGCGTTACCAAATTTCAGACCGTTTTGTACCATAGAGCCTGAGAAAATGCCTTTTAAAGTTCGAACCCAAGTCTCAAATTAGCTACCAGTATAATAATGATTTTTTTCAGAAATGCAATAACATGCATATTTTATGACTGATTTCTATTTGGACCATGATTCTTATCGCGATTACAAAATTTCAGACCGTTTTGTCCCATATAGCCTGAGAAAATGCCATTTAAAGTCCGAACCCAAGTCTCAAATTATCGCCCCGTACTATAATGATTTTTCCAGAAATGCAATTAAATGCATATTTTTTGACTGATTTCAATTCGGACCATGATTCTTATCGCGATTACGAAATTTCAGACCGTTTTGTACTATAGAGCCTGAGAAAATGCCTTTTTAAGTTCGAACCCAAGTCTCAAATTAGCTACCAGTAGAATAATGATTTTTCCAGAAATGCAACTTTCGCCATATATTATGACTGATTTCGTTTCAGTCGACGATTCTTATAGCGATCACAAAATTTCACCTCGTTTGCTGCCATGGAGCCTGAGAAAATGCCTTTTAAAGTCCGAAACCAAGTCTCAAATTATCGCCCCGTACTATAATGATTTTTCCAGAAATGCAATTAAATGCATATTTTTTGACTGATTTCAATTCGGACCATGATTCTTATCGCGATTACAAAATTTCAGACCGTTTTGTAACATAGAGCCTGAGAAAATGCCATTTTAAGTCCGAACCCAAGTCTCAAATTAGCTACCAGTATAATAATGATTTTTCCAGAAATGCAATTAAATGCATATTTTATGACTGATTTCGGTTCAGACCATGATTCTTATCACGATTACAAAATTTCAGCCCATTTGCTTCCATAGATTCTGATAAAGTGCTTTTTAAAGTTCGACCCCAAGACTCAAATTAGCGCCAAGTAAAATAATGATTTTTCCAGAAATGCAACATTTTCAAGATTTTGTGAATGATTTCTATTCGGACCATGATTCTTATCGCGATTACAAAATTTCAGACCGTTTTGTCCCATATAGCCTGAGAAAATGCCATTTAAAGTCCGAACCCAAGTCTCAAATTCGCTACCAGTAGAAAAATGATTTTTCCAGAAATGCAACTATTGGCATAATTTATTACTGATTTCGGTTCAGTCAACGATTCTTATAGCGATCACAAAATTTCACTTCGTTTGCTGCCATGGAGCCTGAGAAAATGCCTTTTAAAGTCCGAACCCAAGTCTCAAATTAGCGCCCCGTAGTATAATGATTTTTCCAGAAATGCAATTAAATGCATATTTTGTGACTGATTTCAATTCGGACCATGATTCTTATCGCGTTACCAAATTTCAGACCGTTTTGTACCATAGAGCCTGAGAAAATGCCTTTTAAAGTTCGAACCCAAGTCTCAAATTAGCTACCAGTATAATAATGATTTTTTTCAGAAATGCAATAACATGCATATTTTATGACTGATTTCTATTTGGACCATGATTCTTATCGCGATTACAAAATTTCAGACCGTTTTGTCCCATATAGCCTGAGAAAATGCCATTTAAAGTCCGAACCCAAGTCTCAAATTATCGCCCCGTACTATAATGATTTTTCCAGAAATGCAATTAAATGCATATTTTTTGACTGATTTCAATTCGGACCATGATTCTTATCGCGATTACAAAATTTCAGACCGTTTTGTAACATAGAGCCTGAGAAAATGCCATTTTAAGTCCGAACCCAAGTCTCAAATTAGCTACCAGTATAATAATGATTTTTCCAGAAATGCAATTAAATGCATATTTTATGACTGATTTCGGTTCAGACCATGATTCTTATCACGATTACAAAATTTCAGCCCATTTGCTACCATAGATTCTGATAAAGTGCTTTTTAAAGTTCGACCCCAAGACTCAAATTAGCGCCAAGTAAAATAATGATTTTTCCAGAAATGCAACATTTTCAAGATTTTGTGAATGATTTCTATTCGGACCATGATTCTTATCGCGATTACAAAATTTCAGACCGTTTTGTCCCATATAGCCTGAGAAAATGCCATTTAAAGTCCGAACCCAAGTCTCAAATTCGCTACCAGTAGAAAAATGATTTTTCCAGAAATGACACTATTGCCATAATTTATTACTGATTTCGGTTCAGTCGACGATTCTTATAGCGATCACAAAATTTCACCTCGTTTGCTGCCATGGAGCCTGAGAAAATGCCTTTTAATTTCCGAACCCAAGTCTCAAATTAGCGCCCCGTAGTATAATGATTTTTAGAGAAATGCAATTAAATGCATATTTTGTGACTGATTTCAATTCGGACCATGATTCTTATCGCGATTACGAAATTTCAGACCGTTTTGTACTATAGAGCCTGAGAAAATGCCTTTTTAAGTTCGAACCCAAGTCTCAAATTAGCTACCAGTAGAATAATGATTTTTCCAGAAATGCAACTTTCGCCATATATTATGACTGATTTCGTTTCAGTCGACGATTCTTATAGCGATCACAAAATTTCACCTCGTTTGCTGCCATGGAGCCTGAGAAAATGCCTTTTAAAGTCCGAAACCAAGTCTCAAATTAGCTACCAGTATAATAATGATTTTTTTCAGAAATGCAATAACATGCATATTTTATGACTGATTTCTATTTGGACCATGATTCTTATCGCGATTACAAAATTTCAGACCGTTTTGTCCCATATAGCCTGAGAAAATGCCATTTAAAGTCCGAACCCAAGTCTCAAATTATCGCCCCGTACTATAATGATTTTTCCAGAAATGCAATTAAATGCATATTTTTTGACTGATTTCAATTCGGACCATGATTCTTATCGCGATTACAAAATTTCAGACCGTTTTGTAACATAGAGCCTGAGAAAATGCCATTTTAAGTCCGAACCCAAGTCTCAAATTAGCTACCAGTATAATAATGATTTTTCCAGAAATGCAATTAAATGCATATTTTATGACTGATTTCGGTTCAGACCATGATTCTTATCACGATTACAAAATTTCAGCCCATTTGCTACCATAGATTCTGATAAAGTGCTTTTTAAAGTTCGACCCCAAGACTCAAATTAGCGCCAAGTAAAATAATGATTTTTCCAGAAATGCAACATTTTCAAGATTTTGTGAATGATTTCTATTCGGACCATGATTCTTATCGCGATTACAAAATTTCAGACCGTTTTGTCCCATATAGCCTGAGAAAATGCCATTTAAAGTCCGAACCCAAGTCTCAAATTCGCTACCAGTAGAAAAATGATTTTTCCAGAAATGACACTATTGCCATAATTTATTACTGATTTCGGTTCAGTCGACGATTCTTATAGCGATCACAAAATTTCACCTCGTTTGCTGCCATGGAGCCTGAGAAAATGCCTTTTAATTTCCGAACCCAAGTCTCAAATTAGCGCCCCGTAGTATAATGATTTTTAGAGAAATGCAATTAAATGCATATTTTGTGACTGATTTCAATTCGGACCATGATTCTTATCGCGATTACGAAATTTCAGACCGTTTTGTACTATAGAGCCTGAGAAAATGCCTTTTTAAGTTCGAACCCAAGTCTCAAATTAGCTACCAGTAGAATAATGATTTTTCCAGAAATGCAACTTTCGCCATATATTATGACTGATTTCGTTTCAGTCGACGATTCTTATAGCGATCACAAAATTTCACCTCGTTTGCTGCCATGGAGCCTGAGAAAATGCCTTTTAAAGTCCGAAACCAAGTCTCAAATTATCGCCCCGTACTATAATGATTTTTCCAGAAATGCAATTAAATGCATATTTTTTGACTGATTTCAATTCGGACCATGATTCTTATCGCGATTACAAAATTTCAGACCGTTTTGTAACATAGAGCCTGAGAAAATGCCATTTTAAGTCCGAACCCAAGTCTCAAATTAGCTACCAGTATAATAATGATTTTTCCAGAAATGCAATTAAATGCATATTTTATGACTGATTTCGGTTCAGACCATGATTCTTATCACGATTACAAAATTTCAGCCCATTTGCTTCCATAGATTCTGATAAAGTGCTTTTTAAAGTTCGACCCCAAGACTCAAATTAGCGCCAAGTAAAATAATGATTTTTCCAGAAATGCAACATTTTCAAGATTTTGTGAATGATTTCTATTCGGACCATGATTCTTATCGCGATTACAAAATTTCAGACCGTTTTGTCCCATATAGCCTGAGAAAATGCCATTTAAAGTCCGAACCCAAGTCTCAAATTCGCTACCAGTAGAAAAATGATTTTTCCAGAAATGCAACTATTGGCATAATTTATTACTGATTTCGGTTCAGTCAACGATTCTTATAGCGATCACAAAATTTCACTTCGTTTGCTGCCATGGAGCCTGAGAAAATGCCTTTTAAAGTCCGAACCCAAGTCTCAAATTAGCGCCCCGTAGTATAATGATTTTTCCAGAAATGCAATTAAATGCATATTTTGTGACTGATTTCAATTCGGACCATGATTCTTATCGCGTTACCAAATTTCAGACCGTTTTGTACCATAGAGCCTGAGAAAATGCCTTTTAAAGTTCGAACCCAAGTCTCAAATTAGCTACCAGTATAATAATGATTTTTTTCAGAAATGCAATAACATGCATATTTTATGACTGATTTCTATTTGGACCATGATACTTATCGCGATTACAAAATTTCAGCCCGTTTTGTATCATAGAGCCTGAGAAAATGCTTTTTAAGGTCCGAACCCAAGTCTCAAATAAGCGCCCCGTAGTATAATGATTTTTCCAGAAATGCAATTAAATGCATATTTTATGACTGATTTCGGTTCAGACCATGATTCTTATCACGATTACAAAATTTCAGCCCATTTGCTACCATAGATTCTGATAAAGTGCTTTTTAAAGTTCGACCCCAAGACTCAAATTAGCTACCAGTATAATAATGATTTTTCCAGAAATGCAATTAAATGCATATTTTATGACTGATTTCGGTTCAGACCATGATTCTTATCACGATTACAAAATTTCAGCCCATTTGCTACCACAGATTCTGATAAAGTGCTTTTTAAAGTTCGACCCCAAGACTCAAATTAGCGCCCAGCAGAATAATGATTTTTCCAGAAATGCAACATTTTGAAGATTTTGTGACTGATTTCTATTCGGACCATGATACTTATCGAAATTACAAAATTTCAGCCCGTTTTGTACCGTAGAGCCTGAGAAAATGCCTTTTAAAGTTCGAACCCAAGTCTCAAATTAGCGCCCAGTAGTATAATGATTTTTCCAGAAATGCAACTTTTGGAAGATTTCATGACTGATTTCTATTCGGACCATGATTCTTATCGCGATTACAAAATTTCTTCTCGTTTGCTACGATGAAGCCTTTGAAAATGCCTTTTAATGTCCGAACCCGAGTCTCAAACTAGCTCCCAGTAGAATAATGATTTTTCCAGAAATGCAATAACATCCACATTTTATGACTGATTTCGGTTCAGACCATGATTTTTATCGCGATTAAAAAATTTCAGCCCGTTTTGTACCATAGAGCCTGAGAAAATGCCTTTTAAAGTTCGAACCCAAGTCTCAAATTAGCTACCAGTAGAATAATGATTGTTTTCAGAAATGCAATAACATGCATATTTTATGACTGATTTCTATTCGGACCATGATTCTTATCGCGATTACAAAATTTCAGACCGTTTTGTACAATAGAGCCTAAGAAAATGCCATTTAAAGTCCTAACCCAAGTCTCAAATTAGCTACCAGTATAATAATGATTTTTCCAGAAATGCAATTAAATGCATATTTTATGACTGATTTCGATTCAGACCATGATTCTTATCACGATTACAAAATTTCAGCCCATTTGCTACCATAGATTCTGATAAAGTGCTTTTTAAAGTTCGACCCCAAGACTCAAATTAGCGCCAAGTAAAATAATGATTTTTCCAGAAATGCAACATTTTCAAGATTTTGTGAATGATTTCTATTCGGACCATGATTCTTATCGCGATTACAAAATTTCAGACCGTTTTGTCCCATATAGCCTGAGAAAATGCCATTTAAAGTCCGAACCCAAGTCTCAAATTCGCTACCAGTAGAAAAATGATTTTTCCAGAAATGACACTATTGGCATAATTTATTACTGATTTCGGTTCAGTCGACGATTCTTATAGCGATCACAAAATTTCTTCTCGTTTGCTGCCATGGAGCCTGAGAAAATGCCTTTTAATTTCCGAACCCAAGTCTCAAATTAGCGCCCCGTAGTATAATGATTTTTAGAGAAATGCAATTAAATGCATATTTTGTGACTGATTTCAATTCGGACCAAGATTCTTATCGCGATTACGAAATTTCAGACCGTTTTGTACTATAGAGCCTGAGAAAATGCCTTTTTAAGTTCGAACCCAAGTCTCAAATTAGCTACCAGTAGAATAATGATTTTTCCAGAAATGCAACTTTCGAAAGTATATTATGACTGATTTCGTTTCAGTCGACGATTCTTATAGCGATCACAAAATTTCACCTCGTTTGCTGCCATGGAGCCTGAGAAAATGCCTTTTAAAGTCCGAACCCAAGTCTCAAATTATCGCCCCGTACTATAATGATTTTTCCAGAAATGCAATTAAATGCATATTTTGTGACTGATTTCAATTCGGACCACGATTCTTATCGCGAATACAAAATTTCAGACCGTTTTGTACCATAGAGCCTGAGAAAATGCCATTTTAAGTCCGAACACAAGTCTCAAATTAGCGCCCCGTAGTATAATGATTTTTCCAGAACTGCAATTAAATGCATATTTTGTGACTGATTTCTATTTGGACCATGATACTTATCGCGATTACAAAATTTCAGCCCGTTTTGTACCATAGAGCCTGAGAAAATGCCATTTAAAGTCCGAACCCAAGTCTCAAATAAGCGCCCAGTAGTAAAATGATTTTTCCAGAAATGCAACTTTTGGCATAATTTATTACTGATTTCGGTTCAGGCGACGATTCTTATAGCGATCACAAAATTTCACCTCGTTTGCTGCGATGGAGCCTGAGAAAATGCCTTTTGAATTCCGAACCCAAGTCTCAAATTAGCCCCCAGTAGTATAATGATTTTTACAGAAATGCAAGTAAATGCATATTTTGTGACTGATTTAAATTCGGACGATGATTCTTATCGCGATTAAAAAATTTCAGACCGTTTTGTTCCATAGAGCCTGAGAAAATGCTTTTTAAAGTTGGAACCCAAGTCTCAAATTAGCTACCAGTATAATAATGATTTTTCCAGAAATGCAATTAAATGCATATTTTATGACTGATTTCGGTTCAGACCATGATTCTTATCACGATTACAAAATTTCAGCCCATTTGCTACCACAGATTCTGATAAAGTGCTTTTTAAAGTTCGACCCCAAGACTCAAATTAGCGCCCAGCAGAATAATGATTTTTCCAGAAATGCAACATTTTGAAGATTTTGTGACTGATTTCTATTCGGACTATGAAACTTATCGAAATTACAAAATTTCAGCCCGTTTTGTATCGTAGAGCCTGAGAAAATGCCTTTTAAAGTTCGAACCCAAGTCTCAAATTAGCGCCCAGTAGTATAATGATTTTTCCAGAAATGCAACTTTTGGAAGATTTCATGACTGATTTCTATTCGGACCATGATTCTTATCGCGATTACAAAATTTCTTCTCGTTTGCTACGATGAAGCCTTAGAAAATGCCTTTTAATGTCCGAACCCGAGTCTCAAACTAGCTCCCAGTAGAATAATGATTTTTCCAGAAATGCAATAACATCCACATTTTATGACTGATTTCGGTTCAGACCATGATTTTTATCGCGATTAAAAAATTTCAGACCGTTTTGTACCATAGAGCCTAAGAAAATGCCATTTAAAGTCCTAACCCAAGTCTCAAATTAGCTACCAGAATAATAATGATTTTTCGAGAAATGCAATTAAATGCATATTTTATGACTGATTTCGGTTCAGACCATGATTCTTATCACGATTACAAAATTTCAGCCCATTTGCTACCATAGATTCTGATAAAGTGCTTTTTAAAGTTCGACCCCAAGACTCAAATTAGCGCCAAGTAAAATAATGATTTTTCCAGAAATGCAACATTTTCAAGATTTTGTGAATGATTTCTATTCGGACCATGATTCTTATCGCGATTACAAAATTTCAGACCGTTTTGTCCCATATAGCCTGAGAAAATGCCATTTAAAGTCCGAACCCAAGTCTCAAATTATCGCCCCGTACTATAATGATTTTTCCAGAAATGCAATTAAATGCATATTTTTTGACTGATTTCAATTCGGACCATGATTCTTATCGCGATTACAAAATTTCAGACCGTTTTGTAACATAGAGCCTGAGAAAATGCCATTTTAAGTCCGAACCCAAGTCTCAAATTAGCTACCAGTATAATAATGATTTTTCCAGAAATGCAATTAAATGCAGATTTTATGACTGATTTCGGTTCAGACTATGATTCTTATCACGATTACAAAATTTCAGCCCATTTGCTACCATAGATTCTGATAAAGTGCTTTTTAAAGTTCGACCCCAAGACTCAAATTAGCGCCAAGTAAAATAATGATTTTTCCAGAAATGCAACATTTTCAAGATTTTGTGAATGATTTCTATTCGGACCATGATTCTTATCGCGATTACAAAATTTCAGACCGTTTTGTCCCATATAGCCTGAGAAAATGCCATTTAAAGTCCGAACCCAAGTCTCAAATTCGCTACCAGTAGAAAAATGATTTTTCCAGAAATGACACTATTGCCATAATTTATTACTGATTTCGGTTCAGTCGACGATTCTTATAGCGATCACAAAATTTCACCTCGTTTGCTGCCATGGAGCCTGAGAAAATGCCTTTTAATTTCCGAACCCAAGTCTCAAATTAGCGCCCCGTAGTATAATGATTTTTAGAGAAATGCAATTAAATGCATATTTTGTGACTGATTTCAATTCGGACCATGATTCTTATCGCGATTACGAAATTTCAGACCGTTTCGTACTATAGAGCCTGAGAAAATGCCTTTTTAAGTTCGAACCCAAGTCTCAAATTAGCTACCAGCAGAATAATGATTTTTCCAGAAATGCAACTTTCGCCATATATTATGACTGATTTCGTTTCAGTCGACGATTCTTATAGCGATCACAAAATTACACCTCGTTTGCTGCCATGGAGCCTGAGAAAATGCCTTTTAAAGTCCGAAAACAAGTCTCAAATTATCGCCCCGTACTATAATGATTTTTCCAGAAATGCAATTAAATGCATATTTTTTGACTGATTTCAATTCGGACCATGATTCTTATCGCGATTACAAAATTTCAGACCGTTTTGTAACATAGAGCCTGAGAAAATGCCATTTAAAGTCCGAACCCAAGTCTCAAATTATCGCCCCGTACTATAATGATTTTTCCAGAAATGCAATTAAATGCATATTTTTTGACTGATTTCAATTCGGACCATGATTCTTATCGCGATTACAAAATTTCAGACCGTTTTGTAACATAGAGCCTGAGAAAATGCCATTTTAAGTCCGAACCCAAGTCTCAAATTAGCTACCAGTATAATAATGATTTTTCCAGAAATGCAATTAAATGCAGATTTTATGACTGATTTCGGTTCAGACCATGATTCTTATCACGATTACAAAATTTCAGCCCATTTGCTACCATAGATTCTGATAAAGTGCTTTTTAAAGTTCGACCCCAAGACTCAAATTAGCGCCAAGTAAAATAATGATTTTTCCAGAAATGCAACATTTTCAAGATTTTGTGAATGATTTCTATTCGGACCATGATTCTTATCGCGATTACAAAATTTCAGACCGTTTTGTCCCATATAGCCTGAGAAAATGCCATTTAAAGTCCGAACCCAAGTCTCAAATTCGCTACCAGTAGAAAAATGATTTTTCCAGAAATGACACTATTGCCATAATTTATTACTGATTTCGGTTCAGTCGACGATTCTTATAGCGATCACAAAATTTCACCTCGTTTGCTGCCATGGAGCCTGAGAAAATGCCTTTTAATTTCCGAACCCAAGTCTCAAATTAGCGCCCCGTAGTATAATGATTTTTAGAGAAATGCAATTAAATGCATATTTTGTGACTGATTTCAATTCGGACCATGATTCTTATCGCGATTACGAAATTTCAGACCGTTTCGTACTATAGAGCCTGAGAAAATGCCTTTTTAAGTTCGAACCCAAGTCTCAAATTAGCTACCAGTAGAATAATGATTTTTCCAGAAATGCAACTTTCGCCATATATTATGACTGATTTCGTTTCAGTCGACGATTCTTATAGCGATCACAAAATTACACCTCGTTTGCTGCCATGGAGCCTGAGAAAATGCCTTTTAAAGTCCGAAACCAAGTCTCAAATTATCGCCCCGTACTATAATGATTTTTCCAGAAATGCAATTAAATGCATATTTTTTGACTGATTTCAATTCGGACCATGATTCTTATCGCGATTACAAAATTTCAGACCGTTTTGTAACATAGAGCCTGAGAAAATGCCATTTTAAGTCCGAACCCAAGTCTCAAATTAGCTACCAGTATAATAATGATTTTTCCAGAAATGCAATTAAATGCATATTTTATGACTGATTTCGGTTCAGACCATGATTCTTATCACGATTACAAAATTTCAGCCCATTTGCTACCATAGATTCTGATAAAGTGCTTTTTAAAGTTCGACCCCAAGACTCAAATTAGCGCCAAGTAAAATAATGATTTTTCCAGAAATGCAACATTTTCAAGATTTTGTGAATGATTTCTATTCGGACCATGATTCTTATCGCGATTACAAAATTTCAGACCGTTTTGTCCCATATAGCCTGAGAAAATGCCATTTAAAGTCCGAACCCAAGTCTCAAATTCGCTACCAGTAGAAAAATGATTTTTCCAGAAATGCAACTATTGGCATAATTTATTCCTGATTTCGGTTCACACAACGATTCTTATAGCGATCACAAAATTACACCTCGTTTGCTGCCATGGAGCCTGAGAAAATGCCTTTTAAAGTCCGAAACCAAGTCTCAAATTATCGCCCCGTACTATAATGATTTTTCCAGAAATGCAATTAAATGCATATTTTTTGACTGATTTCAATTCGGACCATGATTCTTATCGCGATTACAAAATTTCAGATCGTTTTGTAACATAGAGCCTGAGAAAATGCCATTTTAAGTCCGAACCCAAGTCTCAAATTAGCTACCAGTATAATAATGATTTTTCCAGAAATGCAATTAAATGCATATTTTATGACTGATTTCGGTTCAGACCATGATTCTTATCACGATTACAAAATTTCAGCCCATTTGCTACCATAGATTCTGATAAAGTGCTTTTTAAAGTTCGACCCCAAGACTCAAATTAGCGCCAAGTAAAATAATGATTTTTCCAGAAATGCAACATTTTCAAGATTTTGTGAATGATTTCTATTCGGACCATGATTCTTATCGCGATTACAAAATTTCAGCCCGTTTTGTATCATAGAGCCTGAGAAAATGCTTTTTAAGGTCCGAACCCAAGTCTCAAATTAGCGCCCCGTAGTATAATGATTTTTCCAGAAATGCAATTAAATGCATATTTTATGACTGATTTCGGTTCAGACCATGATTCTTATCACGATTACAAAATTTCAGCCCATTTGCTACCATAGATTCTGATAAAGTGCTTTTTAAAGTTCGACCCCAAGACTCAAATTAGCTACCAGTATAATAATGATTTTTCCAGAAATGCAATTAAATGCATATTTTATGACTGATTTCGGTTCAGACCATGATTCTTATCACGATTACAAAATTTCAGCCCATTTGCTACCACAGATTCTGATAAAGTGCTTTTTAAAGTTCGACCCCAAGACTCAAATTAGCGCCCAGCAGAATAATGATTTTTCCAGAAATGCAACATTTTGAAGATTTTGTGACTGATTTCTATTCGGACCATGATACTTATCGAAATTACAAAATTTCAGCCCGTTTTGTACCGTAGAGCCTGAGAAAATGCCTTTTAAAGTTCGAACCCAAGTCTCAAATTAGCGCCCAGTAGTATAATGATTTTTCCAGAAATGCAACTTTTGGAAGATTTCATGACTGATTTCTATTCGGACCATGATTCTTATCGCGATTACAAAATTTCTTCTCGTTTGCTACGATGAAGCCTTAGAAAATGCCTTTTAATGTCCGAACCCGAGTCTCAAACTTGCTCCCAGTAGAATAATGATTTTTCCAGAAATGCAATAACATCCACATTTTATGACTGATTTCGGTTCAGACCATGATTTTTATCGCGATTAAAAAATTTCAGCCCGTTTTGTACCATAGAGCCTGAGAAAATGCCTTTTAAAGTTCGAACCCAAGTCTTAAATTAGCTACCAGTAGAATAATGATTGTTTTCAGAAATGCAATAACATGCATATTTTATGACTGATTTCTATTCGGACCATGATTCTTATCGCGATTACAAAATTTCAGACCGTTTTGTACCATAGAGCCTAAGAAAATGCCATTTAAAGTCCTAACCCAAGTCTCAAATTAGCTACCAGTATAATAATGATTTTTCCAGAAATGCAATTAAATGCATATTTTATGACTGATTTCGGTTCAGACCATGATTCTTATCACGATTACAAAATTTCAGCCCATTTGCTACCATAGATTCTGATAAAGTGCTTTTTAAAGTTCGACCCCAAGACTCAAATTAGCGCCAAGTAAAATAATGATTTTTCCAGAAATGCAACATTTTCAAGATTTTGTGAATGATTTCTATTCGGACCATGATTCTTATCGCGATTACAAAATTTCAGACCGTTTTGTCCCATATAGCCTGAGAAAATGCCATTTAAAGTCCGAACCCAAGTCTCAAATTCGCTACCAGTAGAAAAATGATTTTTCCAGAAATGACACTATTGGCATAATTTAATACTGATTTCGGTTCAGTCGACGATTCTTATAGCGATCACAAAATTTCACCTCGTTTGCTGCCATGGAGCCTGAGAAAATGCCTTTTAATTTCCGAACCCAAGTCTCAAATTAGCGCCCCGTAGTATAATGATTTTTAGAGAAATGCAATTAAATGCATATTTTGTGACTGATTTCAATTCGGACCATGATTCTTATCGCGATTACGAAATTTCAGACCGTTTTGTACTATAGAGCCTGAGAAAATGCCATTTTAAGTTCGAACCCAAGTCTCAAATTAGCTACCAGTAGAATAATGATTTTTCCAGAAATGCAACTTTCGCCATATATTATGACTGATTTCGTTTCAGTCGACGATTCTTATAGCGATCACAAAATTTCACCTCGTTTGCTGCCATGGAGCCTGAGAAAATGCCTTTTAAAGTCCGAACCCAAGTCTCAAATTATCGCCCCGTACTATAATGATTTTTCCAGAAATGCAATTAAATGCATATTTTTTGACTGATTTCAATTCGGACCATGATTCTTATCGCGATTACAAAATTTCAGACCGTTTTGTAACAGAGAGCCTGAGAAAATGCCATTTTAAGTCCGAACCCAAGTCTCAAATTAGCTACCAGTAGAAAAATGATTTTTCCAGAAATGCAACTATTGGCATAATTTATTACTGATTTCGGTTCAGTCGACGATTCTTATAGCGATCACAAAATTTCACCTCGTTTGCTGCCATGGAGCCTGAGAAAATGCCTTTTAAAGTCCGAACCCAAGTCTCAAATTATCGCCCCGTACTATAATGATTTTTCCAGAAATGCAATTAAATGCATATTTTGTGACTGATTTCAATTCGGACCACGATTCTTATCGCGAATACAAAATTTCAGACCGTTTTGTACCATAGAGCCTGAGAAAATGCCATTTTAAGTCCGAACACAAGTCTCAAATTAGCGCCCCGTAGTATAATGATTTTTCCAGAAATGCAATTAAATGCATATTTTGTGACTGATTTCAATTTGGACCATGATACTTATCGCGATTACAAAATTTCAGCCCGTTTTGTACCATAGAGCCTGAGAAAATGCCATTTAAAGTCCGAACCCAAGTCTCAAATAAGCGCCCAGTAGTAAAATGATTTTTCCAGAAATGCAACTTTTGGCATAATTTATTACTGATTTCGGTTCAGGCGACGATTCTTATAGCGATCACAAAATTTCACCTCGTTTGCTGCGATGGAGCCTGAGAAAATGCCTTTTGAATTCCGAACCCAAGTCTCAAATTAGCCCCCAGTAGTATAATGATTTATACAGAAATGCAAGTAAATGCATATTTTGTGACTGATTTCTATTCGGACCATGATTCTTATCGCGATTACAAAATTTCAGCCCGTTTTGTACCGTAGAGCCTGAGAAAATGCCTTTTAAAGTTCGAACCCAAGTCTCAAATTAGCGCCCAGTAGAATAATGATTTTTTTCAGAAATGCAATAACATGCATATTTTATGAATGATTTCTATTCGGACCATGATTCTTATCGCGATTACAAAATTTCAGACCGTTTTGTACCATAGAGCCCAAGAAAATGCCATTTAAAGTCCTATCCCAAGTCTCAAATTAGCTACCAGTATAATAATGATTTTTCCAGAAATGCAATTAAATGCATAATTTATTACTGATTTCGGTTCAGACCATGATTCTTATCACGATTACAAAATTTCAGCCCATTTGCTACCACAGATTCTGATAAAGTGCTTTTTAAAGTTCGACCCCAAGACTCAAATTAGCGCCCAGCAGAATAATGATTTTTCCAGAAATGCAACATTTTGAAGATTTTGTGACTGATTTCTATTCGGACCATGATACTTATCGAAATTACAAAATTTCAGCCCGTTTTGTACCGTAGAGCCTGAGAAAATGCCTTTTGAATTCCGAACCCAAGTCTCAAATTAGCCCCCAGTAGTATAATGATTTATACAGAAATGCAAGTAAATGCATATTTTGTGACTGATTTAAATTCGGACGATGATTCTTATCGCGATTACAAAATTTCAGACCGTTTTGTTCCATAGAGCCTGAGAAAATGCTTTTTAAAGTTGGAACCCAAGTCTCAAATTAGCTACCAGTATTAGAATGATTTTTTTCAGAAATGCAATAACATGCATATTTTATGACTGATTTCTATTCGGACCATGATTCTTATCGCGATTACAAAATTTCAGACCGTTTTGTACCATAGAGCCTAAGAAAATGCCATTTAAAGTCCTAACCCAAGTCTCAAATTAGCTACCAGTATAATAATGATTTTTCCAGAAATGCAATTAAATGCATATTTTATGACTGATTTCGGTTCAGACCATGATTCTTATCACGATTACAAAATTTCAGCCCATTTGCTACCACAGATTCTGATAAAGTGCTTTTTAAAGTTCGACCCCAAGACTCAAATTAGCGCCCAGCAGAATAATGATTTTTCCAGAAATGCAACATTTTGAAGATTTTGTGACTGATTTCTATTCGGACCATGATACTTATCGAAATTACAAAATTTCAGCCCGTTTTGTACCGTAGAGCCTGAGAAAATGCCTTTTAAAGTTCGAACCCAAGTCTCAAATTAGCGCCCAGTAGTATAATGATTTTTCCAGAAATGCAACTTTTGGAAGATTTCATGACTGATTTCTATTCGGACCATGATTCTTATCGCGATTACAAAATTTCAGACCGTTTTGTACCATAGAGCCTAAGAAAATGCCATTTAAAGTCCTATCCCAAGTCTCAAATTAGCTACCAGTATAATAATGATTTTTCCAGAAATGCAATTAAATGCATATTTTATGACTGATTTCGGTTCAGACCATGATTCTTATCACGATTACAAAATTTCAGCCCATTTGCTACGATAGATTCTGATAAAGTGCTTTTTAAAGTTCGACCCCAAGACTCAAATTAGCGCCAAGTAAAATAATGATTTTTCCAGAAATGCAACATTTTCAAGATTTTGTGAATGATTTCTATTCGGACCATGATTCTTATCGCGATTACAAAATTTCAGACCGTTTTGTCCCATATAGCCTGAGAAAATGCCATTTAAAGTCCGAACCCAAGTCTCAAATTCGCTACCAGTAGAAAAATGATTTTTCCAGAAATGACACTATTGGCATAATTTATTACTGATTTCGGTTCAGTCGACGATTCTTATAGCCATCACAAAATTTCACCTCGTTTGCTGCGATGGAGCCTGAGAAAATGCCTTTTGAATTCCGAACCCAAGTCTCAAATTAGCCCCCAGTAGTATAATGATTTATACAGAAATGCAAGTAAATGCATATTTTGTGACTGATTTAAATTCGGACGATGATTCTTATCGCGATTACAAAATTTCAGACCGTTTTGTTCCATAGAGCCTGAGAAAATGCTTTTTAAAGTTGGAACCCAAGTCTCAAATTAGCTACCAGTATTAGAATGATTTTTTTCAGAAATGCAATAACATGCATATTTTATGACTGATTTCTATTCGGACCATGATTCTTATCGCGATTACAAAATTTCAGACCGTTTTGTACCATAGAGCCTAAGAAAATGCCATTTAAAGTCCTAACCCAAGTCTCAAATTAGCTACCAGTATAATAATGATTTTTCCAGAAATGCAATTAAATGCATATTTTATGACTGATTTCGGTTCAGACCATGATTCTTATCACGATTACAAAATTTCAGCCCATTTGCTACCACAGATTCTGATAAAGTGCTTTTTAAAGTTCGACCCCAAGACTCAAATTAGCGCCCAGCAGAATAATGATTTTTCCAGAAATGCAACATTTTGAAGATTTTGTGACTGATTTCTATTCGGACCATGATACTTATCGAAATTACAAAATTTCAGCCCGTTTTGTACCGTAGAGCCTGAGAAAATGCCTTTTAAAGTTCGAACCCAAGTCTCAAATTAGCGCCCAGTAGTATAATGATTTTTCCAGAAATGCAATTAAATGCATATTTTATGACTGATTTCGGTTCAGACCATGATTCTTATCACGATTACAAAATTTCAGCCCATTTGCTACCATAGATTCTGATAAAGTGCTTTTTAAAGTTCGACCCCAAGACTCAAATTAGCTACCAGTATAATAATGATTTTTCCAGAAATGCAATTAAATGCATATTTTATGACTGATTTCGGTTCAGACCATGATTCTTATCACGATTACAAAATTTCAGCCCATTTGCTACCACAGATTCTGATAAAGTGCTTTTTAAAGTTCGACCCCAAGACTCAAATTAGCGCCCAGCAGAATAATGATTTTTCCAGAAATGCAACATTTTGAAGATTTTGTGACTGATTTCTATTCGGACCATGATACTTATCGAAATTACAAAATTTCAGCCCGTTTTGTACCGTAGAGCCTGAGAAAATGCCTTTTAAAGTTCGAACCCAAGTCTCAAATTAGCGCCCAGTAGTATAATGATTTTTCCAGAAATGCAACTTTTGGAAGATTTCATGACTGATTTCTATTCGGACCATGATTCTTATCGCGATTACAAAATTTCTTCTCGTTTGCTACGATGAAGCCTTAGAAAATGCCTTTTAATGTCCGAACCCGAGTCTCAAACTTGCTCCCAGTAGAATAATGATTTTTCCAGAAATGCAATAACATCCACATTTTATGACTGATTTCGGTTCAGACCATGATTTTTATCGCGATTAAAAAATTTCAGCCCGTTTTGTACCATAGAGCCTGAGAAAATGCCTTTTAAAGTTCGAACCCAAGTCTTAAATTAGCTACCAGTAGAATAATGATTGTTTTCAGAAATGCAATAACATGCATATTTTATGACTGATTTCTATTCGGACCATGATTCTTATCGCGATTACAAAATTTCAGACCGTTTTGTACCATAGAGCCTAAGAAAATGCCATTTAAAGTCCTAACCCAAGTCTCAAATTAGCTACCAGTATAATAATGATTTTTCCAGAAATGCAATTAAATGCATATTTTATGACTGATTTCGGTTCAGACCATGATTCTTATCACGATTACAAAATTTCAGCCCATTTGCTACCATAGATTCTGATAAAGTGCTTTTTAAAGTTCGACCCCAAGACTCAAATTAGCGCCAAGTAGAATAATGATTTTTCCAGAAATGCAACTTTCGCCATATATTATGACTGATTTCGTTTCAGTCGACGATTCTTATAGCGATCACAAAATTTCACCTCGTTTGCTGCCATGGAGCCTGAGAAAATGCCTTTTAAAGTCCGAACCCAAGTCTCAAATTATCGCCCCGTACTATAATGATTTTTCCAGAAATGCAATTAAATGCATATTTTTTGACTGATTTCAATTCGGACCATGATTCTTATCGCGATTACAAAATTTCAGACCGTTTTGTAACAGAGAGCCTGAGAAAATGCCATTTTAAGTCCGAACCCAAGTCTCAAATTAGCTACCAGTAGAAAAATGATTTTTCCAGAAATGCAACTATTGGCATAATTTATTACTGATTTCGGTTCAGTCGACGATTCTTATAGCGATCACAAAATTTCACCTCGTTTGCTGCCATGGAGCCTGAGAAAATGCCTTTTAAAGTCCGAACCCAAGTCTCAAATTATCGCCCCGTACTATAATGATTTTTCCAGAAATGCAATTAAATGCATATTTTGTGACTGATTTCAATTCGGACCACGATTCTTATCGCGAATACAAAATTTCAGACCGTTTTGTACCATAGAGCCTGAGAAAATGCCATTTTAAGTCCGAACACAAGTCTCAAATTAGCGCCCCGTAGTATAATGATTTTTCCAGAAATGCAATTAAATGCATATTTTGTGACTGATTTCAATTTGGACCATGATACTTATCGCGATTACAAAATTTCAGCCCGTTTTGTACCATAGAGCCTGAGAAAATGCCATTTAAAGTCCGAACCCAAGTCTCAAATAAGCGCCCAGTAGTAAAATGATTTTTCCAGAAATGCAACTTTTGGCATAATTTATTACTGATTTCGGTTCAGGCGACGATTCTTATAGCGATCACAAAATTTCACCTCGTTTGCTGCGATGGAGCCTGAGAAAATGCCTTTTGAATTCCGAACCCAAGTCTCAAATTAGCCCCCAGTAGTATAATGATTTATACAGAAATGCAAGTAAATGCATATTTTGTGACTGATTTCTATTCGGACCATGATTCTTATCGCGATTACAAAATTTCAGCCCGTTTTGTACCGTAGAGCCTGAGAAAATGCCTTTTAAAGTTCGAACCCAAGTCTCAAATTAGCGCCCAGTAGAATAATGATTTTTTTCAGAAATGCAATAACATGCATATTTTATGAATGATTTCTATTCGGACCATGATTCTTATCGCGATTACAAAATTTCAGACCGTTTTGTACCATAGAGCCCAAGAAAATGCCATTTAAAGTCCTATCCCAAGTCTCAAATTAGCTACCAGTATAATAATGATTTTTCCAGAAATGCAACATTTTGAAGATTTTGTGACTGATTTCTATTCGGACCATGATACTTATCGAAATTACAAAATTTCAGCCCGTTTTGTACCGTAGAGCCTGAGAAAATGCCTTTTGAATTCCGAACCCAAGTCTCAAATTAGCCCCCAGTAGTATAATGATTTATACAGAAATGCAAGTAAATGCATATTTTGTGACTGATTTAAATTCGGACGATGATTCTTATCGCGATTACAAAATTTCAGACCGTTTTGTTCCATAGAGCCTGAGAAAATGCTTTTTAAAGTTGGAACCCAAGTCTCAAATTAGCTACCAGTATTAGAATGATTTTTTTCAGAAATGCAATAACATGCATATTTTATGACTGATTTCTATTCGGACCATGATTCTTATCGCGATTACAAAATTTCAGACCGTTTTGTACCATAGAGCCTAAGAAAATGCCATTTAAAGTCCTAACCCAAGTCTCAAATTAGCTACCAGTATAATAATGATTTTTCCAGAAATGCAATTAAATGCATATTTTATGACTGATTTCGGTTCAGACCATGATTCTTATCACGATTACAAAATTTCAGCCCATTTGCTACCACAGATTCTGATAAAGTGCTTTTTAAAGTTCGACCCCAAGACTCAAATTAGCGCCCAGCAGAATAATGATTTTTCCAGAAATGCAACATTTTGAAGATTTTGTGACTGATTTCTATTCGGACCATGATACTTATCGAAATTACAAAATTTCAGCCCGTTTTGTACCGTAGAGCCTGAGAAAATGCCTTTTAAAGTTCGAACCCAAGTCTCAAATTAGCGCCCAGTAGTATAATGATTTTTCCAGAAATGCAACTTTTGGAAGATTTCATGACTGATTTCTATTCGGACCATGATTCTTATCGCGATTACAAAATTTCAGACCGTTTTGTACCATAGAGCCTAAGAAAATGCCATTTAAAGTCCTATCCCAAGTCTCAAATTAGCTACCAGTATAATAATGATTTTTCCAGAAATGCAATTAAATGCATATTTTATGACTGATTTCGGTTCAGACCATGATTCTTATCACGATTACAAAATTTCAGCCCATTTGCTACGATAGATTCTGATAAAGTGCTTTTTAAAGTTCGACCCCAAGACTCAAATTAGCGCCAAGTAAAATAATGATTTTTCCAGAAATGCAACATTTTCAAGATTTTGTGAATGATTTCTATTCGGACCATGATTCTTATCGCGATTACAAAATTTCAGACCGTTTTGTCCCATATAGCCTGAGAAAATGCCATTTAAAGTCCGAACCCAAGTCTCAAATTCGCTACCAGTAGAAAAATGATTTTTCCAGAAATGACACTATTGGCATAATTTATTACTGATTTCGGTTCAGTCGACGATTCTTATAGCCATCACAAAATTTCACCTCGTTTGCTGCGATGGAGCCTGAGAAAATGCCTTTTGAATTCCGAACCCAAGTCTCAAATTAGCCCCCAGTAGTATAATGATTTATACAGAAATGCAAGTAAATGCATATTTTGTGACTGATTTAAATTCGGACGATGATTCTTATCGCGATTACAAAATTTCAGACCGTTTTGTTCCATAGAGCCTGAGAAAATGCTTTTTAAAGTTGGAACCCAAGTCTCAAATTAGCTACCAGTATTAGAATGATTTTTTTCAGAAATGCAATAACATGCATATTTTATGACTGATTTCTATTCGGACCATGATTCTTATCGCGATTACAAAATTTCAGACCGTTTTGTACCATAGAGCCTAAGAAAATGCCATTTAAAGTCCTAACCCAAGTCTCAAATTAGCTACCAGTATAATAATGATTTTTCCAGAAATGCAATTAAATGCATATTTTATGACTGATTTCGGTTCAGACCATGATTCTTATCACGATTACAAAATTTCAGCCCATTTGCTACCACAGATTCTGATAAAGTGCTTTTTAAAGTTCGACCCCAAGACTCAAATTAGCGCCCAGCAGAATAATGATTTTTCCAGAAATGCAACATTTTGAAGATTTTGTGACTGATTTCTATTCGGACCATGATACTTATCGAAATTACAAAATTTCAGCCCGTTTTGTACCGTAGAGCCTGAGAAAATGCCTTTTAAAGTTCGAACCCAAGTCTCAAATTAGCGCCCAGTAGTATAATGATTTTTCTAGAAATGCAACTTTTGGAAGATTTCATGACTGATTTCTATTCGGACCATGATTCTTATCGCGATTACAAAATTTCTTCTCGTTTGCTACGATGAAGCCTTAGAAAATGCCTTTTAATGTCCGAACCCGAGTCTCAAACTAGCTCCCAGTAGAATAATGATTTTTCCAGAAATGCAATAACATCCACATTTTATGACTGATTTCGGTTCAGACCATGATTTTTATCGCGATTAAAAAATTTCAGCCCGTTTTGTACCATAGAGCCTGAGAAAATGCCTTTTAAAGTTCGAACCCAAGTCTCAAATTAGCTACCAGTAGAATAATGATTGTTTTCAGAAATGCAATAACATGCATATTTTATGACTGATTTCTATTCGGACCATGATTCTTATCGCGATTACAAAATTTCAGACCGTTTTGTACCATAGAGCCTAAGAAAATGCCATTTAAAGTCCTATCCCAAGTCTCAAATTAGCTACCAGTATAATAATGATTTTTCCAGAAATGCAATTAAATGCATATTTTATGACTGATTTCGGTTCAGACCATGATTCTTATCACGATTACAAAATTTCAGCCCATTTGCTACGATAGATTCTGATAAAGTGCTTTTTAAAGTTCGACCCCAAGACTCAAATTAGCGCCAAGTAAAATAATGATTTTTCCAGAAATGCAACATTTTCAAGATTTTGTGAATGATTTCTATTCGGACCATGATTCTTATCGCGATTACAAAATTTCAGACCGTTTTGTCCCATATAGCCTGAGAAAATGCCATTTAAAGTCCGAACCCAAGTCTCAAATTCGCTACCAGTAGAAAAATGATTTTTCCAGAAATGACACTATTGGCATAATTTATTACTGATTTCGGTTCAGTCGACGATTCTTATAGCCATCACAAAATTTCACCTCGTTTGCTGCCATGGAGCCTGAGAAAATGCCTTTTAATTTCCGAACCCAGGTCTCAAATTAGCGCCCCGTAGTATAATGATTTTTAGAGAAATGCAATTAAATGCATATTTTGTGACTGATTTCAATTCGGACCATGATTCTTATCGCGATTACGAAATTTCAGACCGTTTTGTACTATAGAGCCTGAGAAAATGCCTTTTTAAGTTCGAACCCAAGTCTCAAATTAGCTACCAGTAGAATAATGATTTTTCCAGAAATGCAACTTTCGCCATATATTATGACTGATTTCGTTTCAGTCGACGATTCTTATAGCGATCACAAAATTTCACCTCGTTTGCTGCCATGGAGCCTGAGAAAATGCCTTTTAAAGTCCGAACCCAAGTCTCAAATTATCGCCCCGTACTATAATGATTTTTCCAGAAATGCAATTAAATGCATATTTTTTGACTGATTTCAATTCGGACCATGATTCTTATCGCGATTACAAAATTTCAGACCGTTTTGTAACAAAGAGCCTGAGAAAATGCCATTTTAAGTCCGAACCCAAGTCTCAAATTAGCTACCAGTAGAAAAATGATTTTTCCAGAAATGCAACTATTGGCATAATTTATTACTGATTTCGGTTCAGTCAACGATTCTTATAGCGATCACAAAATTTCACCTCGTTTGCTGCAATGGAGCCTGAGAAAATGCCTTTTAAAGTCCGAACCCAAGTCTCAAATTAGCGCCCCGTAGTATAATGATTTTTAGAGAAATGAAATTAAATGCATATTTTGTGACTGATTTCAATTCGGACCACGATTCTTATCGCGAATACAAAATTTCAGACCGTTTTGTACCATAGAGCCTGAGAAAATGCCATTTTAAGTCCGAACACAAGTCTCAAATTAGCTACCAGTATAATAATGATTTTTCCAGAAATGCAATTAAATGCATATTTTATGACTGATTACGGTTCAGACCATGATTCTTATCACGATTACAAATTTTCAGCCCATTTGCTACCATAGATTCTGATAAAGTGCTTTTTAAAGTTCGACCCCAAGACTCAAATTAGCGCCCAGTAGAATAATGATTTTTTTCAGAAATGCAATAACATGCATATTTTATGAATGATTTCTATTCGGACAATGATTCTTATCGCGATTACAAAATTTCAGACCGTTTTGTACCATAGAGCCTAAGAAAATGCCATTTAAAGTCCTATCCCAAGTCTCAAATTAGCTACCAGTATAATAATGATTTTTCCAGAAATGCAATTAAATGCATATTTTTTGACTGATTTCGGTTCAGACCATGATTCTTATCACGATTACAAAATTTCAGCCCATTTGCTACCACAGATTCTGATAAAGTGCTTTTTAAAGTTCGACCCCAAGACTCAAATTAGCGCCCAGCAGAATAATGATTTTTCCAGAAATGCAACATTTTGAAGATTTTGTGACTGATTTCTATTCGGACCATGATACTTATCGAGATTACAAAATTTCAGCCCGTTTTGTACCGTAGAGCCTGAGAAAATGCCTTTTAAAGTTCGAACCCAAGTCTCAAATTAGCGCCCAGTAGAATAATGATTTTTCCAGAAATGCAACTTTTGGAAGATTTCATGACTGATTTCTATTCGGACCATGATTCTTATCGCGATTACAAAATTTCTTATCGTTTGCTACGACGAAGCCTTAGAAAATGCCTTTTAATGTCCAAACCCGAGTCTCAAACTAGCTCCCAGTAGAATAATGATTTTTCCAGAAATGCAATAACATCCACATTTTATGACTGATTTCGGTTCAGACCATGATTCTTATCGCGATTACAAAATTTCAGACCGTTTTGTACCATAGAGCCTAAGAAAATGCCATTTAAAGTCCTAACCCAAGTCTCAAATTAGCTACCAGTATAATAATGATTTTTCCAGAAATGCAATTAAATGCATATTTTATGACTGATTTCGATTCAGACCATGATTCTTATCACGATTACAAAATTTCAGCCCATTTGCTACCATAGATTCTGATAAAGTGCTTTTTAAAGTTCGACCCCAAGACTCAAATTAGCGCCAAGTAAAATAATGATTTTTCCAGAAATGCAACATTTTCAAGATTTTGTGAATGATTTCTATTCGGACCATGATTCTTATCGCGATTACAAAATTTCAGACCGTTTTGTCCCATATAGCCTGAGAAAATGCCATTTAAAGTCCGAACCCAAGTCTCAAATTCGCTACCAGTAGAAAAATGATTTTTCCAGAAATGACACTATTGGCATAATTTATTACTGATTTCGGTTCAGTCGACGATTCTTATAGCGATCACAAAATTTCACCTCGTTTGCTGCCATGGAGCCTGAGAAAATGCCTTTTAATTTCCGAACCCAAGTCTCAAATTAGCGCCCCGTAGTATAATGATTTTTAGAGAAATGCAATTAAATGCATATTTTGTGACTGATTTCAATTCGGACCAAGATTCTTATCGCGATTACGAAATTTCAGATCGTTTTGTACTATAGAGCCTGAGAAAATGCCTTTTTAAGTTCGAACCCAAGTCTCAAATTAGCTACCAGTAGAATAATGATTTTTCCAGAAATGCAACTTTCGAAAGTATATTATGACTGATTTCGTTTCAGTCGACGATTCTTATAGCGATCACAAAATTTCACCTCGTTTGCTGCCATGGAGCCTGAGAAAATGCCTTTTAAAGTCCGAACCCAAGTCTCAAATTATCGCCCCGTACTATAATGATTTTTCCAGAAATGCAATTAAATGCATATTTTTTGACTGATTTCAATTCGGACCATGATTCTTATCGCGATTACAAAATTTCAGAACGTTTTGTAACAGAGAGCCTGAGAAAATGCCATTTTAAGTCCGAACCCAAGTCTCAAATTAGCTACCAGTAGAAAAATGATTTTTCCAGAAATGCAACTATTGGCATAATTTATTACTGATATCGGTTCAGTCGACGATTCTTATAGCGATCACAAAATTTCACCTCGTTTGCTGCCATGGAGCCTGAGAAAATGCCTTTTAAAGTCCGAACCCAAGTCTCAAATTATCGCCCCGTACTATAATGATTTTTCCAGAAATGCAATTAAATGCATATTTTGTGACTGATTTCAATTCGGACCACGATTCTTATCGCGAATACAAAATTTCAGACCGTTTTGTACCATAGAGCCTGAGAAAATGCCATTTTAAGTCCGAACACAAGTCTCAAATTAGCGCCCCGTAGTATAATGATTTTTCCAGAAATGCAATTAAATGCATATTTTTTGACTGATTTCAATTCGGACCATGATTCTTATCGCGATTACAAAATTTCAGAACGTTTTGTAACAGAGAGCCTGAGAAAATGCCATTTTAAGTCCGAACCCAAGTCTCAAATTAGCTACCAGTAGAAAAATGATTTTTCCAGAAATGCAACTTTTGGCATAATTTATTACTGATTTCGGTTCAGGCGACGATTCTTATAGCGATCACAAAATTTCACCTCGTTTGCTGCGATGGAGCCTGAGAAAATGCCTTTTGAATTCCGAACCCAAGTCTCAAATTAGCCCCCAGTAGTATAATGATTTTTACAGAAATGCAAGTAAATGCATATTTTGTGACTGATTTAAATTCGGACGATGATTCTTATCGCGATTAAAAAATTTCAGACCGTTTTGTTCCATAGAGCCTGAGAAAATGCTTTTTAAAGTTGGAACCCAAGTCTCAAATTAGCTACCAGTATAATAATGATTTTTCCAGAAATGCAATTAAATGCATATTTTATGACTGATTTCGGTTCAGACCATGATTCTTATCACGATTACAAAATTTCAGCCCATTTGCTACCACAGATTCTGATAAAGTGCTTTTTAAAGTTCGACCCCAAGACTCAAATTAGCGCCCAGCAGAATAATGATTTTTCCAGAAATGCAACATTTTGAAGATTTTGTGACTGATTTCTATTCGGACTATGAAACTTATCGAAATTACAAAATTTCAGCCCGTTTTGTACCGTAGAGCCTGAGAAAATGCCTTTTAAAGTTCGAACCCAAGTCTCAAATTAGCGCCCAGTAGTATAATGATTTTTCCAGAAATGCAACTTTTGGAAGATTTCATGACTGATTTCTATTCGGACCATGATTCTTATCGCGATTACAAAATTTCTTCTCGTTTGCTACGATGAAGCCTTAGAAAATGCCTTTTAATGTCCGAACCCGAGTCTCAAACTAGCTCCCAGTAGAATAATGATTTTTCCAGAAATGCAATAACATCCACATTTTATGACTGATTTCGGTTCAGACCATGATTTTTATCGCGATTAAAAAATTTCAGACCGTTTTGTACCATAGAGCCTAAGAAAATGCCATTTAAAGTCCTAACCCAAGTCTCAAATTAGCTACCAGAATAATAATGATTTTTCGAGAAATGCAATTAAATGCATATTTTATGACTGATTTCGGTTCAGACCATGATTCTTATCACGATTACAAAATTTCAACCCATTTGCTACCATAGATTCTGATAAAGTGCTTTTTAAAGTTCGACCCCAAGACTCAAATTAGCGCCAAGTAAAATAATGATTTTTCCAGAAATGCAACATTTTCAAGATTTTGTGAATGATTTCTATTCGGACCATGATTCTTATCGCGATTACAAAATTTCAGACCGTTTTGTCCCATATAGCCTGAGAAAATGCCATTTAAAGTCCGAACCCAAGTCTCAAATTCGCTACCAGTAGAAAAATGATTTTTCCAGAAATGACACTATTGCCATAATTTATTACTGATTTCGGTTCAGTCGACGATTCTTATAGCGATCACAAAATTTCACCTCGTTTGCTGCCATGGAGCCTGAGAAAATGCCTTTTAATTTCCGAACCCAAGTCTCAAATTAGCGCCCCGTAGTATAATGATTTTTAGAGAAATGCAATTAAATGCATATTTTGTGACTGATTTCAATTCGGACCATGATTCTTATCGCGATTACGAAATTTCAGACCGTTTCGTACTATAGAGCCTGAGAAAATGCCTTTTTAAGTTCGAACCCAAGTCTCAAATTAGCTACCAGTAGAATAATGATTTTTCCAGAAATGCAACTTTCGCCATATATTATGACTGATTTCGTTTCAGTCGACGATTCTTATAGCGATCACAAAATTACACCTCGTTTGCTGCCATGGAGCCTGAGAAAATGCCTTTTAAAGTCCGAAACCAAGTCTCAAATTATCGCCCCGTACTATAATGATTTTTCCAGAAATGCAATTAAATGCATATTTTATGACTGATTTCGGTTCAGACCATGATTCTTATCACGATTACAAAATTTCAGCCCATTTGCTACCATAGATTCTGATAAAGTGCTTTTTAAAGTTCGACCCCAAGACTCAAATTAGCTACCAGTATAATAATGATTTTTCCAGAAATGCAATTAAATGCATATTTTATGACTGATTTCGGTTCAGACCATGATTCTTATCACGATTACAAAATTTCAGCCCATTTGCTACCACAGATTCTGATAAAGTGCTTTTTAAAGTTCGACCCCAAGACTCAAATTAGCGCCCAGCAGAATAATGATTTTTCCAGAAATGCAACATTTTGAAGATTTTGTGACTGATTTCTATTCGGACCATGATACTTATCGAAATTACAAAATTTCAGCCCGTTTTGTACCGTAGAGCCTGAGAAAATGCCTTTTAAAGTTCGAACCCAAGTCTCAAATTAGCGCCCAGTAGTATAATGATTTTTCCAGAAATGCAACTTTTGGAAGATTTCATGACTGATTTCTATTCGGACCATGATTCTTATCGCGATTACAAAATTTCTTCTCGTTTGCTACGATGAAGCCTTAGAAAATGCCTTTTAATGTCCGAACCCGAGTCTCAAACTAGCTCCCAGTAGAATAATGATTTTTCCAGAAATGCAATAACATCCACATTTTATGACTGATTTCGGTTCAGACCATGATTTTTATCGCGATTAAAAAATTTCAGCCCGTTTTGTACCATAGAGCCTGAGAAAATGCCTTTTAAAGTTCGAACCCAAGTCTTAAATTAGCTACCAGTAGAATAATGATTGTTTTCAGAAATGCAATAACATGCATATTTTATGACTGATTTCTATTCGGACCATGATTCTTATCGCGATTACAAAATTTCAGACCGTTTTGTACCATAGAGCCTAAGAAAATGCCATTTAAAGTCCTAACCCAAGTCTCAAATTAGCTACCAGTATAATAATGATTTTTCCAGAAATGCAATTAAATGCATATTTTATGACTGATTTCGGTTCAGACCATGATTCTTATCACGATTACAAAATTTCAGCCCATTTGCTACCATAGATTCGGATAAAGTGCTTTTTAAAGTTCGACCCCAAGACTCAAATTAGCGCCAAGTAAAATAATGATTTTTCCAGAAATGCAACATTTTCAAGATTTTGTGAATGATTTCTATTCGGACCATGATTCTTATCGCGATTACAAAATTTCAGACCGTTTTGTCCCATATAGCCTGAGAAAATGCCATTTAAAGTCCGAACCCAAGTCTCAAATTCGCTACCAGTAGAAAAATGATTTTTCCAGAAATGACACTATTGGCATAATTTAATACTGATTTCGGTTCAGTCGACGATTCTTATAGCGATCACAAAATTTCACCTCGTTTGCTGCCATGGAGCCTGAGAAAATGCCTTTTAATTTCCGAACCCAAGTCTCAAATTAGCGCCCCGTAGTATAATGATTTTTAGAGAAATGCAATTAAATGCATATTTTGTGACTGATTTCAATTCGGACCATGATTCTTATCGCGATTACGAAATTTCAGACCGTTTTGTACTATAGAGCCTGAGAAAATGCCTTTTTAAGTTCGAACCCAAGTCTCAAATTAGCTACCAGTAGAATAATGATTTTTCCAGAAATGCAACTTTCGCCATATATTATGACTGATTTCGTTTCAGTCGACGATTCTTATAGCGATCACAAAATTTCACCTCGTTTGCTGCCATGGAGCCTGAGAAAATGCCTTTTAAAGTCCGAACCCAAGTCTCAAATTATCGCCCCGTACTATAATGATTTTTCCAGAAATGCAATTAAATGCATATTTTTTGACTGATTTCAATTCGGACCATGATTCTTATCGCGATTACAAAATTTCAGACCGTTTTGTAACAGAGAGCCTGAGAAAATGCCATTTTAAGTCCGAACCCAAGTCTCAAATTAGCTACCAGTAGAAAAATGATTTTTCCAGAAATGCAACTATTGGCATAATTTATTACTGATTTCGGTTCAGTCGACGATTCTTATAGCGATCACAAAATTTCACCTCGTTTGCTGCCATGGAGCCTGAGAAAATGCCTTTTAAAGTCCGAACCCAAGTCTCAAATTATCGCCCCGTACTATAATGATTTTTCCAGAAATGCAATTAAATGCATATTTTGTGACTGATTTCAATTCGGACCACGATTCTTATCGCGAATACAAAATTTCAGACCGTTTTGTACCATAGAGCCTGAGAAAATGCCATTTTAAGTCCGAACACAAGTCTCAAATTAGCGCCCCGTAGTATAATGATTTTTCCAGAAATGCAATTAAATGCATATTTTGTGACTGATTTCTATTTGGACCATGATACTTATCGCGATTACAAAATTTCAGCCCGTTTTGTACCATAGAGCCTGAGAAAATGCCATTTAAAGTCCGAACCCAAGTCTCAAATAAGCGCCCAGTAGTAAAATGATTTTTCCAGAAATGCAACTTTTGGCATAATTTATTACTGATTTCGGTTCAGGCGACGATTCTTATAGCGATCACAAAATTTCACCTCGTTTGCTGCGATGGAGCCTGAGAAAATGCCTTTTGAATTCCGAACCCAAGTCTCAAATTAGCCCCCAGTAGTATAATGATTTATACAGAAATGCAAGTAAATGCATATTTTGTGACTGATTTCTATTCGGACCATGATTCTTATCGCGATTACAAAATTTCAGCCCGTTTTGTACCGTAGAGCCTGAGAAAATGCCTTTTAAAGTTCGAACCCAAGTCTCAAATTAGCGCCCAGTAGAATAATGATTTTTTTCAGAAATGCAATAACATGCATATTTTATGAATGATTTCTATTCGGACCATGATTCTTATCGCGATTACAAAATTTCAGACCGTTTTGTACCATAGAGCCTAAGAAAATGCCATTTAAAGTCCTATCCCAAGTCTCAAATTAGCTACCAGTATAATAATGATTTTTCCAGAAATGCAATTAAATGCATAATTTATTACTGATTTCGGTTCAGACCATGATTCTTATCACGATTACAAAATTTCAGCCCATTTGCTACCACAGATTCTGATAAAGTGCTTTTTAAAGTTCGACCCCAAGACTCAAATTAGCGCCCAGCAGAATAATGATTTTTCCAGAAATGCAACATTTTGAAGATTTTGTGACTGATTTCTATTCGGACCATGATACTTATCGAAATTACAAAATTTCAGCCCGTTTTGTACCGTAGAGCCTGAGAAAATGCCTTTTGAATTCCGAACCCAAGTCTCAAATTAGCCCCCAGTAGTATAATGATTTATACAGAAATGCAAGTAAATGCATATTTTGTGACTGATTTAAATTCGGACGATGATTCTTATCGCGATTACAAAATTTCAGACCGTTTTGTTCCATAGAGCCTGAGAAAATGCTTTTTAAAGTTGGAACCCAAGTCTCAAATTAGCTACCAGTATTAGAATGATTTTTTTCAGAAATGCAATAACATGCATATTTTATGACTGATTTCTATTCGGACCATGATTCTTATCGCGATTACAAAATTTCAGACCGTTTTGTACCATAGAGCCTAAGAAAATGCCATTTAAAGTCCTAACCCAAGTCTCAAATTAGCTACCAGTATAATAATGATTTTTCCAGAAATGCAATTAAATGCATATTTTATGACTGATTTCGGTTCAGACCATGATTCTTATCACGATTACAAAATTTCAGCCCATTTGCTACCACAGATTCTGATAAAGTGCTTTTTAAAGTTCGACCCCAAGACTCAAATTAGCGCCCAGCAGAATAATGATTTTTCCAGAAATGCAACATTTTGAAGATTTTGTGACTGATTTCTATTCGGACCATGATACTTATCGAAATTACAAAATTTCAGCCCGTTTTGTACCGTAGAGCCTGAGAAAATGCCTTTTAAAGTTCGAACCCAAGTCTCAAATTAGCGCCCAGTAGTATAATGATTTTTCCAGAAATGCAACTTTTGGAAGATTTCATGACTGATTTCTATTCGGACCATGATTCTTATCGCGATTACAAAATTTCTTCTCGTTTGCTACGATGAAGCCTTAGAAAATGCCTTTTAATGTCCGAACCCGAGTCTCAAACTAGCTCCCAGTAGAATAATGATTTTTCCAGAAATGCAATAACATCCACATTTTATGACTGATTTCGGTTCAGACCATGATTTTTATCGCGATTAAAAAATTTCAGCCCGTTTTGTACCATAGAGCCTGAGAAAATGCCTTTTAAAGTTCGAACCCAAGTCTCAAATTAGCTACCAGTAGAATAATGATTGTTTTCAAAAATGCAATAACATGCATATTTTATGACTGATTTCTATTCGGACCATGATTCTTATCGCGATTACAAAATTTCAGACCGTTTTGTACCATAGAGCCTAAGAAAATGCCATTTAAAGTCCTATCCCAAGTCTCAAATTAGCTACCAGTATAATAATGATTTTTCCAGAAATGCAATTAAATGCATATTTTATGACTGATTTCGGTTCAGACCATGATTCTTATCACGATTACAAAATTTCAGCCCATTTGCTACGATAGATTCTGATAAAGTGCTTTTTAAAGTTCGACCCCAAGACTCAAATTAGCGCCAAGTAAAATAATGATTTTTCCAGAAATGCAACATTTTCAAGATTTTGTGAATGATTTCTATTCGGACCATGATTCTTATCGCGATTACAAAATTTCAGACCGTTTTGTCCCATATAGCCTGAGAAAATGCCATTTAAAGTCCGAACCCAAGTCTCAAATTCGCTACCAGTAGAAAAATGATTTTTCCAGAAATGACACTATTGGCATAATTTATTACTGATTTCGGTTCAGTCGACGATTCTTATAGCCATCACAAAATTTCACCTCGTTTGCTGCGATGGAGCCTGAGAAAATGCCTTTTGAATTCCGAACCCAAGTCTCAAATTAGCCCCCAGTAGTATAATGATTTATACAGAAATGCAAGTAAATGCATATTTTGTGACTGATTTAAATTCGGACGATGATTCTTATCGCGATTACAAAATTTCAGACCGTTTTGTTCCATAGAGCCTGAGAAAATGCTTTTTAAAGTTGGAACCCAAGTCTCAAATTAGCTACCAGTATTAGAATGATTTTTTTCAGAAATGCAATAACATGCATATTTTATGACTGATTTCTATTCGGACCATGATTCTTATCGCGATTACAAAATTTCAGACCGTTTTGTACCATAGAGCCTAAGAAAATGCCATTTAAAGTCCTAACCCAAGTCTCAAATTAGCTACCAGTATAATAATGATTTTTCCAGAAATGCAATTAAATGCATATTTTATGACTGATTTCGGTTCAGACCATGATTCTTATCACGATTACAAAATTTCAGCCCATTTGCTACCACAGATTCTGATAAAGTGCTTTTTAAAGTTCGACCCCAAGACTCAAATTAGCGCCCAGCAGAATAATGATTTTTCCAGAAATGCAACATTTTGAAGATTTTGTGACTGATTTCTATTCGGACCATGATACTTATCGAAATTACAAAATTTCAGCCCGTTTTGTACCGTAGAGCCTGAGAAAATGCCTTTTAAAGTTCGAACCCAAGTCTCAAATTAGCGCCCAGTAGTATAATGATTTTTCTAGAAATGCAACTTTTGGAAGATTTCATGACTGATTTCTATTCGGACCATGATTCTTATCGCGATTACAAAATTTCTTCTCGTTTGCTACGATGAAGCCTTAGAAAATGCCTTTTAATGTCCGAACCCGAGTCTCAAACTAGCTCCCAGTAGAATAATGATTTTTCCAGAAATGCAATAACATCCACATTTTATGACTGATTTCGGTTCAGACCATGATTTTTATCGCGATTAAAAAATTTCAGCCCGTTTTGTACCATAGAGCCTGAGAAAATGCCTTTTAAAGTTCGAACCCAAGTCTCAAATTAGCTACCAGTAGAATAATGATTGTTTTCAGAAATGCAATAACATGCATATTTTATGACTGATTTCTATTCGGACCATGATTCTTATCGCGATTACAAAATTTCAGACCGTTTTGTACCATAGAGCCTAAGAAAATGCCATTTAAAGTCCTATCCCAAGTCTCAAATTAGCTACCAGTATAATAATGATTTTTCCAGAAATGCAATTAAATGCATATTTTATGACTGATTTCGGTTCAGACCATGATTCTTATCACGATTACAAAATTTCAGCCCATTTGCTACGATAGATTCTGATAAAGTGCTTTTTAAAGTTCGACCCCAAGACTCAAATTAGCGCCAAGTAAAATAATGATTTTTCCAGAAATGCAACATTTTCAAGATTTTGTGAATGATTTCTATTCGGACCATGATTCTTATCGCGATTACAAAATTTCAGACCGTTTTGTCCCATATAGCCTGAGAAAATGCCATTTAAAGTCCGAACCCAAGTCTCAAATTCGCTACCAGTAGAAAAATGATTTTTCCAGAAATGACACTATTGGCATAATTTATTACTGATTTCGGTTCAGTCGACGATTCTTATAGCCATCACAAAATTTCACCTCGTTTGCTGCCATGGAGCCTGAGAAAATGCCTTTTAATTTCCGAACCCAAGTCTCAAATTAGCGCCCCGTAGTATAATGATTTTTAGAGAAATGCAATTAAATGCATATTTTGTGACTGATTTCAATTCGGACCATGATTCTTATCGCGATTACGAAATTTCAGACCGTTTTGTACTATAGAGCCTGAGAAAATGCCTTTTTAAGTTCGAACCCAAGTCTCAAATTAGCTACCAGTAGAATAATGATTTTTCCAGAAATGCAACTTTCGCCATATATTATGACTGATTTCGTTTCAGTCGACGATTCTTATAGCGATCACAAAATTTCACCTCGTTTGCTGCCATGGAGCCTGAGAAAATGCCTTTTAAAGTCCGAACCCAAGTCTCAAATTATCGCCCCGTACTATAATGATTTTTCCAGAAATGCAATTAAATGCATATTTTTTGACTGATTTCAATTCGGACCATGATTCTTATCGCGATTACAAAATTTCAGACCGTTTTGTAACAAAGAGCCTGAGAAAATGCCATTTTAAGTCCGAACCCAAGTCTCAAATTAGCTACCAGTAGAAAAATGATTTTTCCAGAAATGCAACTATTGGCATAATTTATTACTGATTTCGGTTCAGTCAACGATTCTTATAGCGATCACAAAATTTCACCTCGTTTGCTGCAATGGAGCCTGAGAAAATGCCTTTTAAAGTCCGAACCCAAGTCTCAAATTAGCGCCCCGTAGTATAATGATTTTTAGAGAAATGAAATTAAATGCATATTTTGTGACTGATTTCAATTCGGACCACGATTCTTATCGCGAATACAAAATTTCAGACCGTTTTGTACCATAGAGCCTGAGAAAATGCCATTTTAAGTCCGAACACAAGTCTCAAATTAGCTACCAGTATAATAATGATTTTTCCAGAAATGCAATTAAATGCATATTTTATGACTGATTACGGTTCAGACCATGATTCTTATCACGATTACAAATTTTCAGCCCATTTGCTACCATAGATTCTGATAAAGTGCTTTTTAAAGTTCGACCCCAAGACTCAAATTAGCGCCCAGTAGAATAATGATTTTTTTCAGAAATGCAATAACATGCATATTTTATGAATGATTTCTATTCGGACAATGATTCTTATCGCGATTACAAAATTTCAGACCGTTTTGTACCATAGAGCCTAAGAAAATGCCATTTAAAGTCCTATCCCAAGTCTCAAATTAGCTACCAGTATAATAATGATTTTTCCAGAAATGCAATTAAATGCATATTTTATGACTGATTTCGGTTCAGACCATGATTCTTATCACGATTACAAAATTTCAGCCCATTTGCTACCACAGATTCTGATAAAAGCTTTTTAAAGTTCGACCCCAAGACTCAAATTAGCGCCCAGCAGAATAATGATTTTTCCAGAAATGCAACATTTTGAAGATTTTGTGACTGATTTCTATTCGGACCATGATACTTATCGAGATTACAAAATTTCAGCCCGTTTTGTACCGTAGAGCCTGAGAAAATGCCTTTTAAAGTTCGAACCCAAGTCTCAAATTAGCGCCCAGTAGAATAATGATTTTTCCAGAAATGCAACTTTTGGAAGATTTCATGACTGATTTCTATTCGGACCATGATTCTTATCGCGATTACAAAATTTCTTATCGTTTGCTACGACGAAGCCTTAGAAAATGCCTTTTAATGTCCAAACCCGAGTCTCAAACTAGCTCCCAGTAGAATAATGATTTTTCCAGAAATGCAATAACATCCACATTTTATGACTGATTTCGGTTCAGACCATGATTTTTATCGCGATTAAAAAATTTCAGCCCGTTTTGTACCATAGAGCCTGAGAAAATGCCTTTTAAAGTTCGAACCCAAGTCTCAAATTAGCTACCAGTAGAATAATGATTGTTTTCAGAAATGCAATAACATGCATATTTTATGACTGATTTCTATTCGGACAATGATACTTATCGCGATTACAAAATTTCAGCCCGTTTTGTACCATAGAGCCTGAGAAAATGCCATTTCAAGTCCGAACCCAAGTCTCAAATTAGCTACCAGTAGAAAAATGATTTTTCCAGAAATGCAACAATTGGCATAATTTATTACTGATTTCGGTTCAGTCGACGATTCTTATAGCGATCACAAAATTTCACCTAGTTTGCTGCCATGGAGCCTGAGAAAATGCCTATTAAAGTCCGAACCCAAGTCTCAAATTAGCGCCCCGTAGTATAATGATTTTTAGAGAAATGCAATTAAATGCATATTTTGTGACTGATTTCAATTCGGACCATGATTCTTATCGCGATTACAAAATTTCAGACCGTTTTGTACCATAGAGCCTGAGAAAATGCCTTTTTAAGTTCGAACCCAAGTCTCAAATTAGCTACCAGTAGAATAATGATTTTTCCAGAAATAAAACTTTCGCCATATATTATGACTGATTTCGGTTCAGTCGACGATTCTTATAGCGATCACAAAATTTCACCTCGTTTGCTGCCATGGAGCCTGAGAAAATGCCTTTTAAAGTCCGAACCAAAGTCTCAAATTAGCGTCCCGTAGTATAATGATTTTTCCAGAAATGCAATTAAATGCATTTTTTGTGACTGATTTCAATTCGGACCATGATTCTTATCGCGATTACAAAATTTTAGACCGTTTTGTAACATTGAGCCTGAGAAAATGCCATTTAAAGTCCGAACCCAATTCTCAAATTAGCTACCAGTAGAAAAATGATTTTTCCAGAAATGCAACAATTGGCATAATTTATTACTGATTTTGGTTCAGTCAACGATTCTTATAGCGATCACAAAATTTCACTTCGTTTCCTGCCATGGAGCCTGAGAAAATGCCTTTTAAAGTCCGAACCCAAGTCTCAAATTAGCGCCCCGTAGTATAATGATTTTTCCAGAAATGCAATCAAATGCATATTTTGTGACTGATTTCAATTCGGACCATGATTCTGATCGCGTTACCAAATTTCAGACCGTTTTGTACCATAGAGCCTAAGAAAATGCCATTTAAAGTCCTAACCCAAGTCTCAAATTAGCTACCAGTATAATAATGATTTTTCCAGAAATGCAATTAAATGCATATTTTATGACTGATTTCGGTTCAGACCATGATTCTTATCACGATTACAAAATTTCAGCCCATTTGCTACCACAGATTCTGATAAAGTGCTTTTTAAAGTTCGACCCCAAGACTCAAATTAGCGCCCAGCAGAATAATGATTTTTCCAGAAATGCAACATTTTGAAGATTTTGTGACTGATTTCTATTCGGACCATGATACTTATCGAGATTACAAAATTTCAGCCCGTTTTGTACCGTAGAGCCTGAGAAAATGCCTTTTAAAGTTCGAACCCAAGTCTCAAATTAGCGCCCCGTAGTATAATGATTTTTCCAGAAATGCAACTTTTGGCATAATTAATTACTGATTTCAATTTGGACCATGATTCTTATCGCGATTACAAAATTTTAGACCGTTTTGTACCATAGAGCCTGAGAAAATGCCTTTTAAAGTTCGAACCCATGTCTCAAATTAGCTTCCAGTAGAATAATGATTTTTTTCAGAAATGCAATAACATGCATATTTTATGAATGATTTCTTTCGGACAATGATTCTTATCGCGATTACAAAATTTCAGCCCGTTTTGTACCATAGAGCCTGAGAAAATGCCTTTTAAAGTTCGACCCCAAAACTCAAATTAGCGCCCAGTAGAATAATGATTTTTCCAGAAATGCAACATTTTGAAGATTTTGTGACTGATTTCTATTCGGACCATGATACTTATCGAGATTACAAAATTTCAGCCCGTTTTTTACCATAGAGCCTAAGAAAATGCCATTTAAAGTCCGAACCCAAGTCTCAAATAAGCGCCCAGTAGTAAAATGATTTTTCCAGAAATGCAACTTTTGGCATAATTTATTACTGATTTCGGTTCAGTCGACGATTCTTATAGCGATCACAAAATTTCACCTCGTTTGCTGCCATGGAGCCTGAGAAAATGCCTTTTAAATTCCGAACCCAAGTCTCAAATTAGCGCCCAGTAGTATAATGATTTATACAGAAATGCAAGTAAATGCATATTTTATGACTGATTTCTATTCGGACCATGATTCTTATCGTGATTACAAAATTTCAGACCGTTTTGTACCATAGAGCCTAAGAAAATGCCTTTTAAAGTCCTAACCCAAGTCTCAAATTAGCTACCAGTATAATAATGATTTTTCCAGAAATGCAATTAATTGCATATTTTATGACTGATTTCGGTTCAGACCATGATTCTTATCACGATTACAAAATTTCAGCCCATTTGCTACCATAGATTCTGATAAAGTGCTTTTTAAAGTTCGACCCCAAGACTCAAATTAGCGCCCAGTAAAATAATGATTTTTCCAGAAATGCAACATTTTGAAGATTTTGTGACTGATTTCTATTAGGACCATGATTCTTATCGCGATAACAAAATTTATTCTCGTTTGCTACGATGAAGCCTTAGAAAATGCCTTTTAATGTCCGAACCCGAGTCTCAAAATAGCTCCCAGTAGAATAAGGATTTTTCCAGAAATGCAATAACATCCACATTTTATGACTGATTTCGGTTCAGACCATGATTTTTATCGCGATTACAAAATTTCAGCCCGTTTTGTACCATAGAGCCTGAGAAATGCCTTTTTAATTTCGAACCCAAGTCTCAAATTAGCTACCAGTAGAATAATGATTGTTTTCAGAAATGCAATAACATGCATATTTTATGACTGATTTCTATTCGGACCATGATACTTATCGCGATTACAAAATTTCAGCCCATTTGCTACCATAGATTCTGATAAAGTGCTTTTTAAAGTTCGACCCCAAGACTCAAATTAGCGCCCAGTAAAATAATGATTTTTCCAGAAATGCAACATTTTGAAGATTTTGTGACTGATTTCTATTAGGACCATGATTCTTATCGCGATAACAAAATTTATTCTCGTTTGCTACGATGAAGCCTTAGAAAATGCCTTTTAATGTCCGAACCCGAGTCTCAAAATAGCTCCCAGTAGAATAAGGATTTTTCCAGAAATGCAATAACATCCACATTTTATGACTGATTTCGGTTCAGACCATGATTTTTATCGCGATTACAAAATTTCAGCCCGTTTTGTACCATAGAGCCTGAGAAAATGCCTTTTAAAGTTCGACCCCAAAACTCAAATTAGCGCCCAGTAGAATAATGATTTTTCCAGAAATGCAACATTTTGAAGATTTTGTGACTGATTTCTATTCGGACCATGATACTTATCGAGATTACAAAATTTCAGCCCGTTTTTTACCATAGAGCCTAAGAAAATGCCATTTAAAGTCCGAACCCAAGTCTCAAATAAGCGCCCAGTAGTAAAATGATTTTTCCAGAAATGCAACTTTTGGCATAATTTATTACTGATTTCGGTTCAGTCGACGATTCTTATAGCGATCACAAAATTTCACCTCGTTTGCTGCCATGGAGCCTGAGAAAATGCCTTTTAAATTCCGAACCCAAGTCTCAAATTAGCGCCCAGTAGTATAATGATTTATACAGAAATGCAAGTAAATGCATATTTTATGACTGATTTCTATTCGGACCATGATTCTTATCGTGATTACAAAATTTCAGACCGTTTTGTACCATAGAGCCTAAGAAAATGCCTTTTAAAGTCCTAACCCAAGTCTCAAATTAGCTACCAGTATAATAATGATTTTTCCAGAAATGCAATTAATTGCATATTTTATGACTGATTTCGGTTCAGACCATGATTCTTATCACGATTACAAAATTTCAGCCCATTTGCTACCATAGATTCTGATAAAGTGCTTTTTAAAGTTCGACCCCAAGACTCAAATTAGCGCCCAGTAAAATAATGATTTTTCCAGAAATGCAACATTTTGAAGATTTTGTGACTGATTTCTATTAGGACCATGATTCTTATCGCGATAACAAAATTTATTCTCGTTTGCTACGATGAAGCCTTAGAAAATGCCTTTTAATGTCCGAACCCGAGTCTCAAAATAGCTCCCAGTAGAATAAGGATTTTTCCAGAAATGCAATAACATCCACATTTTATGACTGATTTCGGTTCAGACCATGATTTTTATCGCGATTACAAAATTTCAGCCCGTTTTGTACCATAGAGCCTGAGAAATGCCTTTTTAATTTCGAACCCAAGTCTCAAATTAGCTACCAGTAGAATAATGATTGTTTTCAGAAATGCAATAACATGCATATTTTATGACTGATTTCTATTCGGACCATGATACTTATCGCGATTACAAAATTTCAGCCCGTTTTGTACCATAGAGCCTGAGAAAATGCCATTTAAAGTCCGAACCCAAGTCTCAAATTAGCTACCAGTAGAAAAATGATTTATCCAGAAATGCAACTATTGGCATAATTTATTACTGATTTCGGTTCAGTCGACGATTCTTATAGCGATCACAAAATTTCACCTCGTTTGCTGCCATGGAGCCTGAGAAAATGCCTTTTAATTTCCGAACCCAAGTCTCAAATTAGCGCCCCGTAGGATAATGATTTTAAGAGAAATGCAATTAAATGCATATTTTGTGACTGATTTCAATTCGGACCATGATTCTTATCGCGATTACAAAATTTCAGACCGTTTTGTAACATAGAGTCTGAGAAAATGCCATTTAAAGTCCGAACCCAAGTCTCAAAATAGCTACCAGTAGGAAAATGATTTTTCCAGAAATGCAACTATTGGCATAATTTATTACTGATTTCGGTTCAGTCGATGATTCTTATAGCAATCACAAAATTTCACCTCGTTTGCTGCCATGGAGCCTGAGAAAATGCCTTTTAAAGTCCGAACCCAAGTCTCAAATTAGCGCCCCGTAGTATAATGATTTTTCCAGAAATGCAACTTTTGGCATAATTTATTACTGATTTCGGTTCAGTCGACGATTCTTATAGCGATCACAAAATTTCACCTCGTTTGCTGCCATGGAGCCTGAGAAAATGCCTTTTAAATTCCGAACCCAAGTCTCAAATTAGCGCCCAGTAGTATAATGATTTATACAGAAATGCAAGTAAATGCATATTTTATGACTGATTTCTATTCGGACCATGATTCTTATCGCGATTACAAAATTTCAGACCGTTTTGTACCATAGAGCCTACGAAAATGCCATTTAAAGTCCTAACCCAAGTCTCAAATTAGCTACCAGTATAATAATGATTTTTCCAGAAATGCAATTAAATGCATATTTTATGACTGATTTCGGTTCAGACCATGATTCTTATCACGATTACAAAATTTCAGCCCATTTGCTACCATAGATTCTGATAAAGTGCTTTTTAAAGTTCGACCCCAAGACTCAAATTAGCGCCCAGTAAAATAATGATTTTTCCAGAAATGCAACATTTTGAAGATTTTGTGACTGATTTCTATTAGGACCATGATTCTTATCGCGATAACAAAATTTATTCTCGTTTGCTACGATGAAGCCTTAGAAAATGCCTTTTAATGTCCGAACCCGAGTCTCAAAATAGCTCCCAGTAGAATAAGGATTTTTCCAGATATGCAATAACATCCACATTTTATGACTGATTTCGGTTCAGACCATGATTTTTATCGCGATTACAAAATTTCAGCCCGTTTTGTACCATAGAGCCTGAGAAAATGCCTTTTTAATTTCGAACCCAAGTCTCAAATTAGCTACCAGTAGAATAATGATTGTTTTCAGAAATGCAATAACATGCATATTTTATGACTGATTTCTATTCGAACCATGATACTTATCGCGATTACAAAATTTCAGCCCGTTTTGTACCATAGAGCCTGAGAAAATGCCATTTAAAGTCCGAACCCATGTCTCAAATTAGCTACCAGTAGAAAAATGATTTATCCAGAAATGCAACTATTGGCATAATTTATTACTGATTTCGGTTCAGTCGACGATTCTTATAGCGATCACAAAATTTCACCTCGTTTGCTGCCATGGAGCCTGAGAAAATGCCGTTTAATTTCCGAACCCAAGTCTCAAATTAGCGCCCCGTAGTATAATGATTTTTCCAGAAATGCAACTTTTTGCATAATTTATTACTGATTTCAATTCGGACCATGATTCTTATCGCGATTACAAAATTTCAGACCGTTTTGTACCATAGAGCCTGAGAAAATGCCTTTTAAAGTTCGAACCCAAGTCTCAAATTAGCTACCAGTAGAATAATGATTTTTCCAGAAATGCAACTAGCGCCATATATTATGACTGATTTCGGTTCAGACGACGATTTTTATAGCGATCACAAAATTTTACCTCGTTTGCTACCATGGAGCCTGAGAAAATGCCGTATGAAGTCCGAACCCAACTCTCAAATGAGCGCCCAGTAGTATAATGATTTTTCCAGAAATGCAATTAAATTCATATTTTATGACTGATTTCGGTTCAGACCATGATTCTTATCACGATAACAAAATTTCAGCCCATTTGCTACCATAGATCCTGATAAAGTGTTTTTTAAAGTTCGACCCCAAGACTCAAATTAGGGCCCAGTAGAATAATGATTTTTCCAGAAATGCAAAATTTTCAAGATTTTGTGAATGATTTCTATTCGGACCATGATTCTTATCGCGATTACAAAATTTCAGACCGTTTTCTCCCATATAGCCTGAGAAAATGCCATTTAAAGTCCGAACCCAAGTCTCAAATTAGCTACCAGTAGAAAAATGATTTTTCCAGAAATGCAACTATTGGCATAATTTATTACTGATTTCGGTTCAGTCGACGATTCTTATAGCGATCACAAAATTTCACCTCGTTTGCTGCCATGGAGCCTGAGAAAATGCCTTTTAAAGTCCGAACCCAAGTCTCAAATTAGCGCCCCGTAGTATAATGATTTTTCCAGAAATGCAACTATTGGCATAATTGATTACTGATTTCGGTTCAGTCGACGATTCTTATAGCAATCAAAAAATTTCACCTCGTTTGCTGCCATAGAGCCTGAGAAAATGCCTTTTTAAGTTCGAACCCAAGTCTCAAATTAGCTACCAGTAGTATAATGATTTTTCCAGAAATGCAACTTTCGCCATATATTATGACTGATTTCGTTTCAGTCGACGATTCCCTTAGCGATCACAAAATTTCACCTCGTTTGCTGCCATGGAGCCTGAGAAAATGCCTTTTAAAGTCCGAACCCATGTCTTAAATTAGCGCCCCGTAGTATAATGATTTTTAGAGAAATGCAATGAATTGCATATTTTGTGACTGATTTCATTTCGGACCATGATTCTTATCGCGATTACAAAATTTCAGACCGTTTTGTACCATAGAGCCTGAGAAAATGCCTTTTTAAGTTCGAACCCAAGTCTCAAATTAGCTACCAGTAGAAAAATGATTTTTCCAGAAATGCAACTATTGGCCTAATTTATTACTGATTTCGGTTCAGTCGACGATTCTTATAGCGATCACAAAATTTCACCTCGTTTGCTGCCATGGAGCATGAGAAAATGCCTTTTAAAGTCCGAACCCATGTCTCAAATTAGCGCCCCGTAGTATAATGATTTTTAGAGAAATGCAATGAATTGCATATTTTGTGACTGATTTCATTTCGGACCATGATTCTTATCGCGATTACAAAATTTCCGACCGTTTTGTACCATAGAGCCTGAGAAAATGCCTTTGTAAGTTCGAACCCAAGTCTCAAATTAGCCACCAGTAGAATAATGATTTTTCCAGAAATGCAAATTTCGCCATATATTATGACTGATTTCGGTTCAGTCGACGATTCTTATAGCGATCACAAAATTTCACCTCGTTTGCTGCCATGGAGCCTTAGAAAATGCCTTTTAAAGTCCGAACACAAGTCTCAAATTATCGCCCCGTAGTATAATGATTTTTCCAGAAATGCAATTAAATGCATATTTTTTGACTGATTTCAATTCGGACCATGATTCTTATCGCGATAACAAAATTTCAGACCGTTTTGTAACATAGAGCCTGAGAAAATGCCATTTAAAGTCCGAACCCAAGTCTCAAATTAGCTACCAGTAGAAAAATGATTTTTCCAGAAATGCAACTATTGGCATAATTTATTACTGATTTCGGTTCAGTCGACGATTCTTATAGCAATCACAAAATTTCACCTCGTTTGCTGCCATGGAGCCTGAGAAAATGCCTTTTAAAGTACGAACCCAAGTCTCAAATAAGCGCCCCGTAGTATAATGATTTTTCCAGAAATGCAATTAAATGCATATTTTGTGACTGATTTCAATTCGGACCATGATTCTTATCGCGATTACAAAATTTCAGACCGTTTTGTACCATAGAGCCTGAGAAAATGCCTTTTAAAGTTCGAACCCAAGTCTCAAATTAGCTACCAGTATAATAATGATTTTTTTCAGAAATGCAATAACATGCATATTTTGTGACTGATTTCAATTCGGACTATGATTCTTATCGCGATTACAAAATTTCAGACCGTTTTGTACCATAGACCCTGAGAAAATGCCTTTTAAAGTTCGAACCCAAGTCTCAAATTCGCGCCCCGTAGTATAATGATTTTTCCAGAACTGCAATTAAATGCATATTTTGTGACTGATTTCAATTCGGACCATGATTCTTATCGCGATTACAAAATTTCAGACCGTTTTGTACCATAGAGCCTGAGGAAATGCCATTCAAAGTCCGAACCCAAGTCTCAAATTAGCTACCAGTAGAAAAATGATTTTTCCAGAAATGCAACTATTGGCATAATTTATTACTGATTTCGGTTCAGTCGACGATTCTTATAGCGATCACAAATTTTCACTTCGTTTGCTGCCATGGAGCCTGAGAAAATGCCATTTTCATTTCAGAAATGCAATTAAATGCATATTTTGTGACTGATTTCAATTCGGACCATGATTCTTATCGCGATTACAAAATTTCAGACCGTTTTGTACCATAGAGCCTGAGAAAATGCCATTTTCATTTCAGAAATGCAATTAAATGCATATTTTGTGACTGATTTCAATTCGGACCATGATTCTTATCGCGATTACAAAATTTCAGACCGTTTTGTACCATAGAGCCTGAGAAAATGCCATTTTCATTTCAGAAATGCAATTAAATGCATATTTTGTGACTGATTTCAATTCGGACCATGATTCTTATCGCGATTACAAAATTTCAGACCGTTTTGTAAGATAGACCCTGAGAAAATGCCTTTTGAAGTTCGAACCCAAGTCTCAAATTAGCTACCAGTATAATAATAATTTTTTTCAGAAATGCAATACTATGCATATTTTATGACTGATTTCTATTCGGACCATGATACTTATCGCGATTACAAAATTTCAGCCGGTTTTGTACCATAGAGCCTGAGAAAATGCCTTTTAAAGTCCGAACCCAAGTCTCAAATTAGCGCCCCGTAGTATAATGATTTTTCCAGAAATGCAATTAAATGCATATTTTGTGACTGATTTCAATTCGGACCATGATTCTTATCGCGATTACAAAATTTCAGACCGTTTTGTACCATAGAGCCTGAGAAAATGCCATTTAAAGTCCGAACCCAAGTCTCAAATTAGCTACCAGTAGAAAAATGATTTTTCTAGAAATGGAACTATTGGCATAATTTATTACTGATTTCGGTTCAGTCGACGATTCTTATAGCGATCACAAAATTTCACCTCGTTTGCTGCCATGGAGCCTGAGAAAATGCCTTTTAAAGTCCGAACCCAAGTCTCAAATTAGCGCCCCGTAGTATAATGATTTTTCCAGAAATGCAATTAAATGCATATTTTATGACTGATTTCAATTCGGACCATGATTCTTATCGCGATTACAAAATTTCAGACCGTTTTGTACCATAGAGCCTGAGAAAATGCTTTTTAAAGTTCGAACCCACGTCTCAAATTAGCTACCAGTAGAATAATGATTTTTCCAGAAATGCAATTAAATGCATATTTTGTGACTGATTTCAATTCGGACCATGATTCTTATCGCGATTACAAAATTTCAGACCGTTTTGTACCATAGAGCCTGAGAAAATGCCATTTAAAGTCCGAACCCAAGTCTCAAATTAGCTACCAGTAGAAAAATGATTTTTCCAGAAATGCAACTATTGGCCTAATTTATTACTGATTTCGGTTCAGTCGACGATTCTTATAGCGATCACAAAATTTCACCTCGTTTGCTGCCATAAAGCCTGAGAAAATGCCTTTTAAAGTCCGAACCCAAGTCTCAAATTAGCGCCCCGTAGTATAATGATTTTTCCAGAAATGCAATTAAATGCATATTTTGTGACTGATTTCAATTCGGACCATGATTCTTATCGCGATTACAAAATTTCAGACCGTTTTGTACCATAGAGCCTGAGAAAATGCCATTTAAAGTCCGAACCCAAGTCTCAAATTAGCTACCAGTAGAAAAATGATTTTTCCAGAAATGCAACTATTGGCATAATTTATTACTGATTTCGGTTCAGTCGACGATTCTTATAGAGATCACAAAATTTCACCTCGTTTGCTGCCATGGAGCCTGAGAAAATGCGTTTTAAAGTCCGAACCCAAGTCTCAAATTAGCGCCCGGTTGAATAATGATTTTTACAGAAATGCAAATAAATGCATATTTTGTGACTGATTTCAATTCGGACCATGATTCTTATCGCGATTACAAAATTTCAGACCGTTTTGTACCATAGAGCCTGAGAAAATGCCTTTTAAAGTTCGAACCCAAGTCTCAAATTAGCTACCAGTAGAATAATGATTTTTCCAGAAATGCAACTTGCGCCATATATTATGACTGATTTCGGTTTAGTCGACGATTCTTATAGCGATCACAAAATTTCACCTCGTTTGCTGCCATGGAGCCTGAGAAAATGCCTTTTAAAGTCCGAACCTAAGTCTCAAATTAGCGCCCCGTAGTATAAAGATTTTTCCAGAAATGCAATTAAATGCACATTTTGTGACTGATTTCAATTTGGACCATGATTCTTATCGCGATTACAAAATTTCAGACCGTTTTGTACGATAGAGCCTAAGAAAATTCCATTTAAAGTTCCAACCCATGTCTCAAATTAGCTACCAGTATAATAATGATTTTTTCCAGAAATGCAATTAAATGCATATTTTATGACTGATTTCGGTTCAGACCATGATTCTTATCGCGATTACAAAATTTCAGCCCATTTGCTACCATAGATACTGATAAAGTGCTTTTTAAAGTTCGACCCCAAGACTCAAATTAGCGCCCAGTAGAATAATGATTTTTTCAGAAATGCAACATTTTGAAGATTTTGTGACTGATTTCTATTAGGACCATGATACTTATCGCGATTACAAAATTTCAGACCGTTTTGTCCCATAGAGCCTGAGAAAATGCCATTTAAAGTCCGAACCCAAGTCTCAAATTAGCTACCAGTAGAAAAATGATTTTTCCAGAAATGCAACTATATGCATAATTTATTACTGATTTCGGTTCAGTCGACGATTCTTATAGCGATCACAAAATTTCACCTCGTTTTCTGCCATGGAGCCTGAGAAAATGCCTTTTAAAGTCCGAACCCAAGTCTCAAATTAGCGCCCCGTAGTATAATGATTTTTCCAGAAATGCAATAAAATGCATATTTTGTGACTGATTTCAATTCGGACCATGATTTTTATCGCGATTACAAAATTTCAGACCGTTTTGTACCATAGAGCCTGAGAAAATGCCATTTAAAGTCCGAACCCAAGTCTCAAATTAGCTACCAGTAGAAAAATGATTTTTCCAGAAATGCAACTATTGGCATAATTTATTACTGATTTCGGTTCAGTCGACGATTCTTATAGCGATCACAAAATTTCACCTCGTTTGCTGCCATGGAGCCTGAGAAAATGCCTTTTAAAGTCCGAACCCAAGTCTCAAATTAGCGCCCCGTAGTATAATGATTTTTACAGAAATGCAATTAAATGCATATTTTGTGACTGATTTCAATTCGGACCATGATTCTTATCGCGATTACAAAATTTCAGACCGTTTTGTACGATAGAGCCTAAGAAAATTCCATTTAAAGTTCGAACCCAAGTCTCAAATTAGCTACCAGTATAATAATGATTTTTTCCAGAAATGCAATTAAATGCATATTTTATGACAGATTTCGGTTCAGACCACGATTGTTATCGCGATTACAAAATTTCAGCCCATTTGCTACCATAGATTCTGATAAAGTGCTTTTTAAAGTTCGACCCCAAGACTCAAATTAGCGCCCAGTAGAATAATGATTTTTTCAGAAATGCAACATTTTGAAGATTTTGTGTCTGATTTCTATTAGGACCATGATACTTATCGCGATTACAAAATTTCAGACCGTTTTGTCCCATAGAGCCTGAGAAAATGCCATTTAAAGTCCGAACCCAAGTCTCAAATTAGCGCCCCGTAGTATAATGATTTTTCTAGAAATGCAATAAAATGCATATTTTGTGACTGATTTCAATTCGGACCATGATACTTATCGCGATTACAAAATTTCAGACCGTTTTGTACCATAGAGCCTGAGAAAATGCCATTTAAAGTCCGAACCCAAGTCTCAAATTAGCTACCAGTAGATAAATGATTTTTCCAGAAATGCAACTATTGGCATAATTTATTACTGATTTCGGTTCAGTCGACGATTCTTATAGCGATCACAAAATTTCACCTCGTTTGCTGCCATGGAGCCTGAGAAAATGCCTTTTAAAGTCGGAACCCAAGTCTCAAATTAGCGCCCCGTAGTAAAATGATTTTTCCAGAAATGCAATTAAATGCATATTTTGTGACTGATTTCAATTCGGACCATGATTCTTATCGCGATTACAAAATTTCAGACCGTTTTGTACCATAGAGCCTGAGAAAATGCCATTTAAAGTCCGAACCCAAGTCTCAAATTAGCGCCCCGTAGTATGATGATTTTTCCAGAAATGCAACTTTTGGCATAATTAATTACTGATTTCAATTTGGACCATGATTCTTATCGCGATTACAAAATTTTAGACCGTTTTGTACCATAGACCCTGAGAAAATGCCTTTTAAAGTTCGAACCCAGGTCTCAAATTAGCTACCAGTATAATAATGATTTTTTTCAGAAATGCAATACTATAAATATTTTATGACTGATTTCTATTCGGACCATGATACTTATCGCGATTACAAAATTTCAGCCGGTTTTGTACCATAGAGCCTGAGAAAATGCCTTTTAAAGTCCGAACCCAAGTCTCAAATTAGCGCCCCGTAGTATAATGATTTTTCCAGAAATGCAATTAAATGCATATTTTGTGACTGATTTCAATTCGGACCATGATTCTTATCGCGATTACAAAATTTCAGACCGTTTTGTACCATAGAGCCTGAGAAAATGCCATTTAAAGTCCGAACCCAAGTCTCAAATTAGCGCCCCGTAGTATGACGATTTTTCCAGAAATGCAACTTTTGGCATAATTAATTACTGATTTCAATTTGGACCATGATTCTTATCGCGATTACAAAATTTTAGACCGTTTTGTACCATAGAGCCTGAGAAAATGCCTTTAAAAGTTCGAACCCAAGTCTCAAATTAGCTTCCAGTAGAATAATGATTTTTTTCAGAAATGCAATAACATGCATATTTTATGAATGATTTCTATTCGGACCATGATACTTATCGCGATAACAAAATTTCAGCCCGTTTTGTACCATAGAGCCTGAGAAAATGCCATTTAAAGTCCGAACCCAAGTCTCAAATTAGCTACCAGTAGAAAAATGATTTTTCCAGAAATGCAACTATTGGCATAATTTATTACTGATTTCGGTTCAGTCGACGATTCTTATAGCGATCACAAAATTTCACCTCGTTTGCTGCCATGGAGCCTGAGAAAATGCCTTTTAAAGTCCGAACCCAAGTCTCAAATTAGCGCCCCGTAGTATAATGATTTTTACAGAAATGCAATTAAATGCATATTTTGTGACTGATTTCAATTCGGACCATGATTTTTATCGCGATTACAAAATTTCAGACCGTTTTGTACGATAGAGCCTAAGAAAATTCCATTTAAAGTTCGAACCCAAGTCTCAAATTAGCTACCAGTATAATAATGATTTTTTCCAGAAATGCAATTAAATGCATATTTTATGACAGATTTCGGTTCAGACCACGATTGTTATCGCGATTACAAAATTTCAGCCCATTTGCTACCATAGATTCTGATAAAGTGCTTTTTAAAGTTCGACCCCAAGACTCAAATTAGCGCCCAGTAGAATAATGATTTTTTCAGAAATGCAACATTTTGAAGATTTTGTGTCTGATTTCTATTAGGACCATGATACTTATCGCGATTACAAAATTTCAGACCGTTTTGTCCCATAGAGCCTGAGAAAATGCCATTTTCATTTCAGAAATGCAATTAAATGCATATTTTGTGACTGATTTCAATTCGGACCATGATTCTTATCGCGATTACAAAATTTCAGACCGTTTTGTACCATAGAGCCTGAGAAAATGCCATTTTCATTTCAGAAATGCAATTAAATGCATATTTTGTGACTGATTTCAATTCGGACCATGATTCTTATCGCGATTACAAAATTTCAGACCGTTTTGTACCATAGAGCCTGAGAAAATGCCATTTTCATTTCAGAAATGCAATTAAATGCATATTTTGTGACTGATTTCAATTCGGACCATGATTCTTATCGCGATTACAAAATTTCAGACCGTTTTGTACCATAGAGCCTGAGAAAATGCCATTTAAAGTCCGAACCCAAGTCTCAAATTAGCTACCAGTAGAAAAATGATTTTTCCAGAAATGCAACTATTGGCCTAATTTATTACTGATTTCGGTTCAGTCGACGATTCTTATAGCGATCACAAAATTTCACCTCGTTTGCTGCCATAAAGCCTGAGAAAATGCCTTTTAAAGTCCGAACCCAAGTCTCAAATTAGCTACCAGTATAATAATGATTTTTTCCAGAAATGCAATTAAATGCATATTTTATGACTGATTTCGGTTCAGACCATGATTCTTATCGCGATTACAAAATTTCAGCCCATTTGCTACCATAGATACTGATAAAGTGCTTTTTAAAGTTCGACCCCAAGACTCAAATTAGCGCCCAGTAGAATAATGATTTTTTCAGAAATGCAACATTTTGAAGATTTTGTGACTGATTTCTATTAGGACCATGATACTTATCGCGATTACAAAATTTCAGACCGTTTTGTCCCATAGAGCCTGAGAAAATGCCATTTAAAGTCCGAACCCAAGTCTCAAATTAGCTACCAGTAGAAAAATGATTTTTCCAGAAATGCAACTATATGCATAATTTATTACTGATTTCGGTTCAGTCGACGATTCTTATAGCGATCACAAAATTTCACCTCGTTTTCTGCCATGGAGCCTGAGAAAATGCCTTTTAAAGTCCGAACCCAAGTCTCAAATTAGCGCCCCGTAGTATAATGATTTTTACAGAAATGCAATTAAATGCATATTTTGTGACTGATTTCAATTCGGACCATGATTCTTATCGCGATTACAAAATTTCAGACCGTTTTGTACGATAGAGCCTAAGAAAATTCCATTTAAAGTTCGAACCCAAGTCTCAAATTAGCTACCAGTATAATAATGATTTTTTCCAGAAATGCAATTAAATGCATATTTTATGACAGATTTCGGTTCAGACCACGATTGTTATCGCGATTACAAAATTTCAGCCCATTTGCTACCATAGATTCTGATAAAGTGCTTTTTAAAGTTCGACCCCAAGACTCAAATTAGCGCCCAGTAGAATAATGATTTTTTCAGAAATGCAACATTTTGAAGATTTTGTGTCTGATTTCTATTAGGACCATGATACTTATCGCGATTACAAAATTTCAGACCGTTTTGTCCCATAGAGCCTGAGAAAATGCCATTTAAAGTCCGAACCCAAGTCTCAAATTAGCGCCCCGTAGTATAATGATTTTTCTAGAAATGCAATAAAATGCATATTTTGTGACTGATTTCAATTCGGACCATGATACTTATCGCGATTACAAAATTTCAGACCGTTTTGTACCATAGAGCCTGAGAAAATGCCATTTAAAGTCCGAACCCAAGTCTCAAATTAGCTACCAGTAGATAAATGATTTTTCCAGAAATGCAACTATTGGCATAATTTATTACTGATTTCGGTTCAGTCGACGATTCTTATAGCGATCACAAAATTTCACCTCGTTTGCTGCCATGGAGCCTGAGAAAATGCCTTTTAAAGTCGGAACCCAAGTCTCAAATTAGCGCCCCGTAGTAAAATGATTTTTCCAGAAATGCAATTAAATGCATATTTTGTGACTGATTTCAATTCGGACCATGATTCTTATCGCGATTACAAAATTTCAGACCGTTTTGTACCATAGAGCCTGAGAAAATGCCATTTAAAGTCCGAACCCAAGTCTCAAATTAGCGCCCCGTAGTATGATGATTTTTCCAGAAATGCAACTTTTGGCATAATTAATTACTGATTTCAATTCGGACCATGATTCTTATCGCGATTACAAAATTTCAGACCGTTTTGTACCATAGAGCCTGAGAAAATGCCATTTAAAGTCCGAACCCAAGTCTCAAATTAGCGCCCCGTAGTATGATGATTTTTCCAGAAATGCAACTTTTGGCATAATTAATTACTGATTTCAATTTGGACCATGATTCTTATCGCGATTACAAAATTTTAGACCGTTTTGTACCATAGAGCCTGAGAAAATGCCTTTTAAAGTTCGAACCCAAGTCTCAAATTAGCTTCCAGTAGAATAATGATTTTTTTCAGAAATGCAATAACATGCATATTTTATGAATGATTTCTATTCGGACCATGATACTTATCGCGATTACAAAATTTCAGCCCGTTTTGTACCATAGAGCCTGAGAAAATGCCATTTAAAGTCCGAACCCAAGTCTCAAATTAGCTACCAGTAGAAAAATGATTTTTCCAGAAATGCAACTATTGGCATAATTTATTACTGATTTCGGTTCAGTCGACGATTCTTATAGCGATCACAAAATTTCACCTCGTTTGCTGCCATGGAGCCTGAGAAAATGCCTTTTAAAGTCCGAACCCAAATCTCAAATTAGCGCCCCGTAGTATAATGATTTTTACAGAAATGCAATTAAATGCATATTTTGTGACTGATTTCAATTCGGACCATGATTTTTATCGCGATTACAAAATTTCAGACCGTTTTGTACGATAGAGCCTAAGAAAATTCCATTTAAAGTTCGAACCCAAGTCTCAAATTAGCTACCAGTATAATAATGATTTTTTCCAGAAATGCAATTAAATGCATATTTTATGACAGATTTCGGTTTAGACCACGATTGTTATCGCGATTACAAAATTTCAGCCCATTTGCTACCATAGATTCTGATAAAGTGCTTTTTAAAGTTCGACCCCAAGACTCAAATTAGCGCCCAGTAGAATAATGATTTTTTCAGAAATGCAATTAAATGCATATTTTGTGACTGATTTCAATTCGGACCATGATTTTTATCGCGATTACAAAATTTCAGACCGTTTTGTACCATAGAGCCTGAGAAAATGCCATTTAAAGTCCGAACCCATGTCTCAAATTAGCTACCAGTAGATAAATGATTTTTCCAGAAATGCAACTATTGGCATAATTTATTACTGATTTCGGTTCAGTCGACGATTCTTATAGCGATCACAAAATTTCACCTCGTTTGCTGCCATGGAGCCTGAGAAAATGCCTTTTAAAGTCGGAACCCAAGTCTCAAATTAGCGCCCCGTAGTAAAATGATTTTTACAGAAATGCAATTAAATGCATATTTTGTGACTGATTTCAATTCGGACCATGATACTTATCGCGATTACAAAATTTCAGACCGTTTTGTACCATAGACCCTGAGAAAATGCCTTTTAAAGTTCGAACCCAGGTCTCAAATTAGCGCCCCGTAGTATAATGATTTTTCTAGAAATGCAATTAAATGCATATTTTGTGACTGATTTCAATTCGGACCATGATTCTTATCGCGATTACAAAATTTCAGACCGTTTTGTACCATAGAGCCTGAGAAAATGCCATTTAAAGTCCGAACCCAAGTCTCAAATTAGCTACCAGTAGATAAATGATTTTTCCAGAAATGCAACTATTGGCATAATTTATTACTGATTTCGGTTCAGTCGACGATTCTTATGGCGATCACAAAATTTCACCTCGTTTGCTGCCATGGAGCCTGAGAAAATGCCTTTTAAAGTCGGAACCCAAGTCTCAAATTAGCGCCCCGTAGTAAAATGATTTTTACAGAAATGCAATTAAATGCATATTTTGTGACTGATTTCAATTCGGACCATGATACTTATCGCGATTACAAAATTTCAGACCGTTTTGTACCATAGACCCTGAGAAAATGCCTTTTAAAGTTCGAACCCAGGTCTCAAATTAGCTACCAGTATAATAATGATTTTTTTCAGAAATGCAATACTATAAATATTTTATGACTGATTTCTATTCGGACCATGATACTTATCGCGATTACAAAATTTCAGCCGGTTTTGTACCATAGAGCCTGAGAAAATGCCTTTTAAAGTCCGAACCCAAGTCTCAAATTAGCGCCCCGTAGTATAATGATTTTTCCAGAAATGCAATTAAATGCATATTTTGTGACTGATTTCAATTCGGACCATGATTCTTATCGCGATTACAAAATTTCAGACCGTTTTGTACCATAGAGCCTGAGAAAATGCCATTTAAAGTCCGAACCCAAGTCTCAAATTAGCGCCCCGTAGTATGACGATTTTTCCAGAAATGCAACTTTTGGCATAATTAATTACTGATTTCAATTTGGACCATGATTCTTATCGCGATTACAAAATTTTAGACCGTTTTGTACCATAGAGCCTGAGAAAATGCCTTTTAAAGTTCGAACCCAAGTCTCAAATTAGCTTCCAGTAGAATAATGATTTTTTTCAGAAATGCAATAACATGCATATTTTATGAATGATTTCTATTCGGACCATGATACTTATCGCGATAACAAAATTTCAGCCCGTTTTGTACCATAGAGCCTGAGAAAATGCCATTTAAAGTCCGAACCCAAGTCTCAAATTAGCTACCAGTAGAAAAATGATTTTTCCAGAAATGCAACTATTGGCATAATTTATTACTGATTTCGGTTCAGTCGACGATTCTTATAGCGATCACAAAATTTCACCTCGTTTGCTGCCATGGATCCTGAGAAAATGCCTTTTAAAGTCCGAACCCAAGTCTCAAATTAGCGCCCCGTAGTATAATGATTTTTACAGAAATGCAATTAAATGCATATTTTGTGACTGATTTCAATTCGGACCATGATTTTTATCGCGATTACAAAATTTCAGACCGTTTTGTACGATAGAGCCTAAGAAAATTCCATTTAAAGTTCGAACCCAAGTCTCAAATTAGCTACCAGTATAATAATGATTTTTTCCAGAAATGCAATTAAATGCATATTTTATGACAGATTTCGGTTCAGACCACGATTGTTATCGCGATTACAAAATTTCAGCCCATTTGCTACCATAGATTCTGATAAAGTGCTTTTTAAAGTTCGACCCCAAGACTCAAATTAGCGCCCAGTAGAATAATGATTTTTTCAGAAATGCAACATTTTGAAGATTTTGTGTCTGATTTCTATTAGGACCATGATACTTATCGCGATTACAAAATTTCAGACCGTTTTGTCCCATAGAGCCTGAGAAAATGCCATTTTCATTTCAGAAATGCAATTAAATGCATATTTTGTGACTGATTTCAATTCGGACCATGATTCTTATCGCGATTACAAAATTTCAGACCGTTTTGTACCATAGAGCCTGAGAAAATGCCATTTTCATTTAAGAAATGCAATTAAATGCATATTTTGTGACTGATTTCAATTCGGACCATGATTCTTATCGCGATTACAAAATTTCAGACCGTTTTGTACCATAGAGCCTGAGAAAATGCCATTTTCATTTCAGAAATGCAATTAAATGCATATTTTGTGACTGATTTCAATTCGGACCATGATTCTTATCGCGATAACAAAATTTCAGACCGTTTTGTAAGATAGACCCTGAGAAAATGCCTTTTGAAGTTCGAACCCAAGTCTCAAATTAGCTACCAGTATAATAATAATTTTTTTCAGAAATGCAATACTATGCATATTTTATGACTGATTTCTATTCGGACCATGATACTTATCGCGATTACAAAATTTCAGCCGGTTTTGTACCATAGAGCCTGAGAAAATGCCTTTTAAAGTCCGAACCCAAGTCTCAAATTAGCGCCCCGTAGTATAATGATTTTTCCAGAAATGCAATTAAATGCATATTTTGTGACTGATTTCAATTCGGACCATGATTCTTATCGCGATTACAAAATTTCAGACCGTTTTGTACCATAGAGCCTGAGAAAATGCCATTTAAAGTCCGAACCCAAGTCTCAAATTAGCTACCAGTAGAAAAATGATTTTTCCAGAAATGGAACTATTGGCATAATTTATTACTGATTTCGGTTCAGTCGACGATTCTTATAGCGATCACAAAATTTCACCTCGTTTGCTGCCATGGAGCCTGAGAAAATGCCTTTTAAAGTCCGAACCCAAGTCTCAAATTAGCGCCCCGTAGTATAATGATTTTTCCAGAAATGCAATTAAATGCATATTTTATGACTGATTTCAATTCGGACCATGATTCTTATCGCGATTACAAAATTTCAGACCGTTTTGTACCATAGAGCCTGAGAAAATGCTTTTTAAAGTTCGAACCCACGTCTCAAATTAGCTACCAGTAGAATAATGATTTTTCCAGAAATGCAATTAAATGCATATTTTGTGACTGATTTCAATTCGGACCATGATTCTTATCGCGATTACAAAATTTCAGACCGTTTTGTACCATAGAGCCTGAGAAAATGCCATTTAAAGTCCGAACCCAAGTCTCAAATTAGCTACCAGTAGAAAAATGATTTTTCCAGAAATGCAACTATTGGCCTAATTTATTACTGATTTCGGTTCAGTCGACGATTCTTATAGCGATCACAAAATTTCACCTCGTTTGCTGCCATAAAGCCTGAGAAAATGCCTTTTAAAGTCCGAACCCAAGTCTCAAATTAGCGCCCCGTAGTATAATGATTTTTCCAGAAATGCAATTAAATGCATATTTTGTGACTGATTTCAATTCGGACCATGATTCTTATCGCGATTACAAAATTTCAGACCGTTTTGTACCATAGAGCCTGAGAAAATGCCATTTAAAGTCCGAACCCAAGTCTCAAATTAGCTACCAGTAGAAAAATGATTTTTCCAGAAATGCAACTATTGGCATAATTTATTACTGATTTCGGTTCAGTCGACGATTCTTATAGAGATCACAAAATTTCACCTCGTTTGCTGCCATGGAGCCTGAGAAAATGCGTTTTAAAGTCCGAACCCAAGTCTCAAATTAGCGCCCGGTTGAATAATGATTTTTACAGAAATGCAAATAAATGCATATTTTGTGACTGATTTCAATTCGGACCATGATTCTTATCGCGATTACAAAATTTCAGACCGTTTTGTACCATAGAGCCTGAGAAAATGCCTTTTAAAGTTCGAACCCAAGTCTCAAATTAGCTACCAGTAGAATAATGATTTTTCCAGAAATGCAACTTGCGCCATATATTATGACTGATTTCGGTTTAGTCGACGATTCTTATAGCGATCACAAAATTTCACCTCGTTTGCTGCCATGGAGCCTAAGAAAATGCCTTTTAAAGTCCGAACCTAAGTCTCAAATTAGCGCCCCGTAGTATAAAGATTTTTCCAGAAATGCAATTAAATGCACATTTTGTGACTGATTTCAATTTGGACCATGATTCTTATCGCGATTACAAAATTTCAGACCGTTTTGTACGATAGAGCCTAAGAAAATTCCATTTAAAGTTCCAACCCATGTCTCAAATTAGCTACCAGTATAATAATGATTTTTTCCAGAAATGCAATTAAATGCATATTTTATGACTGATTTCGGTTCAGACCATGATTCTTATCGCGATTACAAAATTTCAGCCCATTTGCTACCATAGATACTGATAAAGTGCTTTTTAAAGTTCGACCCCAAGACTCAAATTAGCGCCCAGTAGAATAATGATTTTTTCAGAAATGCAACATTTTGAAGATTTTGTGACTGATTTCTATTAGGACCATGATACTTATCGCGATTACAAAATTTCAGACCGTTTTGTCCCATAGAGCCTGAGAAAATGCCATTTAAAGTCCGAACCCAAGTCTCAAATTAGCTACCAGTAGAAAAATGATTTTTCCAGAAATGCAACTATATGCATAATTTATTACTGATTTCGGTTCAGTCGACGATTCTTATAGCGATCACAAAATTTCACCTCGTTTTCTGCCATGGAGCCTGAGAAAATGCCTTTTAAAGTCCGAACCCAAGTCTCAAATTAGCGCCCCGTAGTATAATGATTTTTCCAGAAATGCAATAAAATGCATATTTTGTGACTGATTTCAATTCGGACCATGATTTTTATCGCGATTACAAAATTTCAGACCGTTTTGTACCATAGAGCCTGAGAAAATGCCATTTAAAGTCCGAACCCAAGTCTCAAATTAGCTACCAGTAGAAAAATGATTTTTCCAGAAATGCAATTAAATGCATATTTTGTGACTGATTTCAATTCGGACCATGATTCTTATCGCGATTACAAAATTTCAGACCGTTTTGTACCATAGAGCCTGAGAAAATGCCATTTAAAGTCCGAACCCAAGTCTCAAATTAGCTACCAGTAGAAAAATGATTTTTCCAGAAATGGAACTATTGGCATAATTTATTACTGATTTCGGTTCAGTCGACGATTCTTATAGCGATCACAAAATTTCACCTCGTTTGCTGCCATGGAGCCTGAGAAAATGCCTTTTAAAGTCCGAACCCAAGTCTCAAATTAGCGCCCCGTAGTATAATGATTTTTCCAGAAATGCAATTAAATGCATATTTTATGACTGATTTCAATTCGGACCATGATTCTTATCGCGATTACAAAATTTCAGACCGTTTTGTACCATAGAGCCTGAGAAAATGCTTTTTAAAGTTCGAACCCACGTCTCAAATTAGCTACCAGTAGAATAATGATTTTTCCAGAAATGCAATTAAATGCATATTTTGTGACTGATTTCAATTCGGACCATGATTCTTATCGCGATTACAAAATTTCAGACCGTTTTGTACCATAGAGCCTGAGAAAATGCCATTTAAAGTCCGAACCCAAGTCTCAAATTAGCTACCAGTAGAAAAATGATTTTTCCAGAAATGCAACTATTGGCCTAATTTATTACTGATTTCGGTTCAGTCGACGATTCTTATAGCGATCACAAAATTTCACCTCGTTTGCTGCCATAAAGCCTGAGAAAATGCCTTTTAAAGTCCGAACCCAAGTCTCAAATTAGCGCCCCGTAGTATAATGATTTTTCCAGAAATGCAATTAAATGCATATTTTGTGACTGATTTCAATTCGGACCATGATTCTTATCGCGATTACAAAATTTCAGACCGTTTTGTACCATAGAGCCTGAGAAAATGCCATTTAAAGTCCGAACCCAAGTCTCAAATTAGCTACCAGTAGAAAAATGATTTTTCCAGAAATGCAACTATTGGCATAATTTATTACTGATTTCGGTTCAGTCGACGATTCTTATAGAGATCACAAAATTTCACCTCGTTTGCTGCCATGGAGCCTGAGAAAATGCGTTTTAAAGTCCGAACCCAAGTCTCAAATTAGCGCCCGGTTGAATAATGATTTTTACAGAAATGCAAATAAATGCATATTTTGTGACTGATTTCAATTCGGACCATGATTCTTATCGCGATTACAAAATTTCAGACCGTTTTGTACCATAGAGCCTGAGAAAATGCCTTTTAAAGTTCGAACCCAAGTCTCAAATTAGCTACCAGTAGAATAATGATTTTTCCAGAAATGCAACTTGCGCCATATATTATGACTGATTTCGGTTTAGTCGACGATTCTTATAGCGATCACAAAATTTCACCTCGTTTGCTGCCATGGAGCCTAAGAAAATGCCTTTTAAAGTCCGAACCTAAGTCTCAAATTAGCGCCCCGTAGTATAAAGATTTTTCCAGAAATGCAATTAAATGCACATTTTGTGACTGATTTCAATTTGGACCATGATTCTTATCGCGATTACAAAATTTCAGACCGTTTTGTACGATAGAGCCTAAGAAAATTCCATTTAAAGTTCCAACCCATGTCTCAAATTAGCTACCAGTATAATAATGATTTTTTCCAGAAATGCAATTAAATGCATATTTTATGACTGATTTCGGTTCAGACCATGATTCTTATCGCGATTACAAAATTTCAGCCCATTTGCTACCATAGATACTGATAAAGTGCTTTTTAAAGTTCGACCCCAAGACTCAAATTAGCGCCCAGTAGAATAATGATTTTTTCAGAAATGCAACATTTTGAAGATTTTGTGACTGATTTCTATTAGGACCATGATACTTATCGCGATTACAAAATTTCAGACCGTTTTGTCCCATAGAGCCTGAGAAAATGCCATTTAAAGTCCGAACCCAAGTCTCAAATTAGCTACCAGTAGAAAAATGATTTTTCCAGAAATGCAACTATATGCATAATTTATTACTGATTTCGGTTCAGTCGACGATTCTTATAGCGATCACAAAATTTCACCTCGTTTTCTGCCATGGAGCCTGAGAAAATGCCTTTTAAAGTCCGAACCCAAGTCTCAAATTAGCGCCCCGTAGTATAATGATTTTTCCAGAAATGCAATAAAATGCATATTTTGTGACTGATTTCAATTCGGACCATGATTTTTATCGCGATTACAAAATTTCAGACCGTTTTGTACCATAGAGCCTGAGAAAATGCCATTTAAAGTCCGAACCCAAGTCTCAAATTAGCTACCAGTAGAAAAATGATTTTTCCAGAAATGCAACTATTGGCATAATTTATTACTGATTTCGGTTCAGTCGACGATTCTTATAGCGATCACAAAATTTCACCTCGTTTGCTGCCATGGAGCCTGAGAAAATGCCTTTTAAAGTCCGAACCCAAGTCTCAAATTAGCGCCCCGTAGTATAATGATTTTTACAGAAATGCAATTAAATGCATATTTTGTGACTGATTTCAATTCGGACCATGATTCTTATCGCGATTACAAAATTTCAGACCGTTTTGTACGATAGAGCCTAAGAAAATTCCATTTAAAGTTCGAACCCAAGTCTCAAATTAGCTACCAGTATAATAATGATTTTTTCCAGAAATGCAATTAAATGTATATTTTATGACAGATTTCGGTTCAGACCACGATTGTTATCGCGATTACAAAATTTCAGCCCATTTGCTACCATAGATTCTGATAAAGTGCTTTTTAAAGTTCGACCCCAAGACTCAAATTAGCGCCCAGTAGAATAATGATTTTTTCAGAAATGCAACATTTTGAAGATTTTGTGTCTGATTTCTATTAGGACCATGATACTTATCGCGATGACAAAATTTCAGACCGTTTTGTCCCATAGAGCCTGAGAAAATGCCATTTAAAGTCCGAACCCAAGTCTCAAATTAGCGCCCCGTAGTATAATGATTTTTCTAGAAATGCAATTAAATGCATATTTTGTGACTGATTTCAATTCGGACCATGATACTTATCGCGATTACAAAATTTCAGACCGTTTTGTACCATAGAGCCTGAGAAAATGCCATTTAAAGTCCGAACCCAAGTCTCAAATTAGCTACCAGTAGATAAATGATTTTTCCAGAAATGCAACTATTGGCATAATTTATTACTGATTTCGGTTCAGTCGACGATTCTTATAGCGATCACAAAATTTCACCTCGTTTGCTGCCATGGAGCCTGAGAAAATGCCTTTTAAAGTCGGAACCCAAGTCTCAAATTAGCGCCCCGTAGTAAAATGATTTTTACAGAAATGCAATTAAATGCATATTTTATGACTGATTTCAATTCGGACCATGATACTTATCGCGATTACAAAATTTCAGACCGTTTTGTACCATAGACCCTGAGAAAATGCCTTTTAAAGTTCGAACCCAGGTCTCAAATTAGCTACCAGTATAATAATGATTTTTTTCAGAAATGCAATACTATAAATATTTTATGACTGATTTCTATTCGGACCATGATACTTATCGCGATTACAAAATTTCAGCCGGTTTTGTACCATAGAGCCTGAGAAAATGCCTTTTAAAGTCCGAACCCAAGTCTCAAATTAGCGCCCCGTAGTATAATGATTTTTCCAGAAATGCAATTAAATGCATATTTTGTGACTGATTTCAATTCGGACCATGATTCTTATCGCGATTACAAAATTTCAGACCGTTTTGTACCATAGAGCCTGAGAAAATGCCATTTAAAGTCCGAACCCAAGTCTCAAATTAGCGCCCCGTAGTATGATGATTTTTCCAGAAATGCAACTTTTGGCATAATTAATTACTGATTTCAATTTGGACCATGATTCTTATCGCGATTACAAAATTTTAGACCGTTTTGTACCATAGAGCCTGAGAAAATGCCTTTTAAAGTTCGAACCCAAGTCTCAAATTAGCTTCCAGTATGATTTTTTTCAGAAATGCAATAACATGCATATTTTATGAATGATTTCTATTCGGACCATGAGACTTATCGCGATTACAAAATTTCAGCCCGTTTTATACCATAGAGCCTGAGAAAATGCCATTTAAAGTCCGAACCCAAGTCTCAAATTAGCTACCAGTAGAAAAATGATTTTTCCAGAAATGCAACTATTGGCATAATTTATTACTGATTACGGTTCAGTCGACGATTCTTATAGCGATCACAAAATTTCACCTCGTTTGCTGCCATGGAGCCTGAGAAAATGCCTTTTAAAGTCCGAACCCAAGTCTCAAATTAGCGCCCCGTAGTATAATGATTTTTACAGAAATGCAATTAAATGCATATTTTGTGACTGATTTCAATTCGGACCATGATTTTTATCGCGATTACAAAATTTCAGACCGTTTTGTACGATAGAGCCTAAGAAAATTCCATTTAAAGTTCGAACCCAAGTCTCAAATTAGCTACCAGTATAATAATGATTTTTTCCAGAAATGCAATTAAATGCATATTTTATGACAGATTTCGGTTCAGACCACGATTGTTATCGCGATTACAAAATTTCAGCCCATTTGCTACCATAGATTCTGATAAAGTGCTTTTTAAAGTTCGACCCCAAGACTCAAATTAGCGCCCAGTAGAATAATGATTTTTTCAGAAATGCAACATTTTGAAGATTTTGTGTCTGATTTCTATTAGGACCATGATACTTATCGCGATTACAAAATTTCAGACCGTTTTGTCTCATAGAGCCTGAGAAAATGCCATTTAAAGTCCGAACCCAAGTCTCAAATTAGCGCCCCGTAGTATAATGATTTTTCTAGAAATGCAATTAAATGCATATTTTGTGACTGATTTCAATTCGGACCATGATACTTATCGCGATTACAAAATTTCAGACCGTTTTGTACCATAGAGCCTGAGAAAATGCCATTTAAAGTCCGAACCCAAGTCTCAAATTAGCTACCAGTAGATAAATGATTTTTCCAGAAATGCAACTATTGGCATAATTTATTACTGATTTCGGTTCAGTCGACGATTCTTATAGCGATCACAAAATTTCACCTCGTTTGCTGCCATGGAGCCTGAGAAAATGCCTTTTAAAGTCGGAACCCAAGTCTCAAATTAGCGCCCCGTAGTAAAATGATTTTTACAGAAATGCAATTAAATGCATATTTTGTGACTGATTTCAATTCGGACCATGATACTTATCGCGATTACAAAATTTCAGACCGTTTTGTACCATAGACCCTGAGAAAATGCCTTTTAAAGTTCGAACCCAGGTCTCAAATTAGCTACCAGTATAATAATGATTTTTTTCAGAAATGCAATACTATAAATATTTTATGACTGATTTCTATTCGGACCATGATACTTATCGCGATTACAAAATTTCAGCCGGTTTTGTACCATAGAGCCTGAGAAAATGCCTTTTAAAGTCCGAACCCAAGTCTCAAATTAGCGCCCCGTAGTATAATGATTTTTCCAGAAATGCAATTAAATGCATATTTTGTGACTGATTTCAATTCGGACCATGATTCTTATCGCGATTACAAAATTTCAGACCGTTTTGTACCATAGAGCCTGAGAAAATGCCATTTAAAGTCCGAACCCAAGTCTCAAATTAGCGCCCCGTAGTATGATGATTTTTCCAGAAATGCAACTTTTGGCATAATTAATTACTGATTTCAATTTGGACCATGATTCTTATCGCGATTACAAAATTTTAGACCGTTTTGTACCATAGAGCCTGAGAAAATGCCTTTTAAAGTTCGAACCCAAGTCTCAAATTAGCTTCCAGTAGAATAATGATTTTTTTCAGAAATGCAATAACATGCATATTTTATGAATGATTTCTATTCGGACCATGATACTTATCGCGATTACAAAATTTCAGCCCGTTTTGTACCATAGAGCCTGAGAAAATGCCATTTAAAGTCCGAACCCAAGTCTCAAATTAGCTACCAGTAGAAAAATGATTTATCCAGAAATGCAACTATTGGCATAATTTATTACTTATTTCGGTTCAGTCGACGATTCTTATAGCGATCACAAAATTTCACCTCGTTTGCTGCCATGGAGCCTGAGAAAATGCCTTTTAATTTCCGAACCCAAGTCTCAAATTAGCGCCCCGTAGGATAATGATTTTTAGAGAAATGCAATTAAATGCATATTTTGTGACTGATTTCAATTCGGACCATGATTCTTATCGCGATAACAAAATTTCAGACCGTTTTGTAACATAGAGTCTGAGAAAATGCCATTTAAAGTCCGAACCCAAGTCTCAAAATAGCTACCAGTAGGAAAATGATTTTTCCAGAAATGCAACTATTGGCATAATTTATTACTGATTTCGGTTCAGTCGACGATTCTTATAGCAATCACAAAATTTCACCTCGTTTGCTGCCATGGAGCCTGAGAAAATGCCTTTTAATTTCCGAACCCAAGTCTCAAATTAGCGCCCCGTAGGATAATGATTTTTAGAGAAATGCAATTAAATCCATATTTTGTGACTGATTTCGGTTCAGACCATGATTCTTATCGCGATTACAAAATTTCAGACCGTTTTGTACCATAGAGCCTGAGAAAATGCCATTTTCATTTCAGAAATGCAATTAAATGCATATTTTTTGACTGATTTCAATTCGGACCATGATTCTTATCGCGATTACGAAATTTCAGACCGTTTTGTCCCATAGAGCCTGAGAAAATGCCATTTAAAGTCCGAACCCAGGTCTTAAATTAGCTACCAGAAGAAAAATGATTTTTCCAGAAATGCAACTATTGGCATAATTTATTACTGATTTCGGTTCAGACGACGATTCTTATAGCGATCACAAAATTTCACCTCGTTTGCTGCCATGGAGCCTGAGAAAATGCCTTATAAAGTCCGAACCCAAGTCTCAATTTAGCGCCCCGTAGTATAATGATTTTTCCAGAAATGCAATTAAATGCATATTTTGTGACTGATTTCAATTCGGACCATGATTCTTATCGCGATTACAAAATTTCAGACCGTTTTGTACCATAGAGCCTGAGAAAATGCCATTTAAAGTCCGAACCCAAGTCTCAAATTAGCTACCAGTAGATAAATGATTTTTCCAGAAATGCAACTATTGGCATAATTTATTACTGATTTCGGTTCAGTCGACGATTCTTATAGCGATCACAAAATTTCACCTCGTTTGCTGCCATGGAGCCTGAGAAAATGCCTTTTAAAGTCGGAACCCAAGTCTCAAATTAGCGCCCCGTAGTAAAATGATTTTTACAGAAATGCAATTAAATGCATATTTTATGACTGATTTCAATTCGGACCATGATACTTATCGCGATTACAAAATTTCAGACCGTTTTGTACCATAGACCCTGAGAAAATGCCTTTTAAAGTTCGAACCCAGGTCTCAAATTAGCTACCAGTATAATAATGATTTTTTTCAGAAATGCAATACTATAAATATTTTATGACTGATTTCTATTCGGACCATGATACTTTTCGCGATTACAAAATTTCAGCCGGTTTTGTACCATAGAGCCTGAGAAAATGCCTTTTAAAGTCCGAACCCAAGTCTCAAATTAGCGCCCCGTAGTATAATGATTTTTCCAGAAATGCAATTAAATGCATATTTTGTGACTGATTTCAATTCGGACCATGATTCTTATCGCGGTTACAAAATTTCAGACCGTTTTGTACCATAGAGCCTGAGAAAATGCCATTTAAAGTCCGAACCCAAGTCTCAAATTAGCGCCCCGTAGTATGATGATTTTTCCAGAAATGCAACTTTTGGCATAATTAATTACTGATTTCAATTTGGACCATGATTCTTATCGCGATTACAAAATTTTAGACCGTTTTGTACCATAGAGCCTGAGAAAATGCCTTTTAAAGTTCGAACCCAAGTCTCAAATTAGCTTCCAGTATGATTTTTTTCAGAAATGCAATAACATGCATATTTTATGAATGATTTCTATTCGGACCATGAGACTTATCGCGATTACAAAATTTCAGCCCGTTTTGTACCATAGAGCCTGAGAAAATGCCATTTAAAGTCCGAACCCAAGTCTCAAATTAGCTACCAGTAGAAAAATGATTTTTCCAGAAATGCAACTATTGGCATAATTTATTACTGATTACGGTTCAGTCGACGATTCTTATAGCGATCACAAAATTTCACCTCGTTTGCTGCCATGGAGCCTGAGAAAATGCCTTTTAAAGTCCGAACCCAAGTCTCAAATTAGCGCCCCGTAGTATAATGATTTTTACAGAAATGCAATTAAATGCATATTTTGTGACTGATTTCAATTCGGACCATGATTTTTATCGCGATTACAAAATTTCAGACCGTTTTGTACGATAGAGCCTAAGAAAATTCCATTTAAAGTTCGAACCCAAGTCTCAAATTAGCTACCAGTATAATAATGATTTTTTCCAGAAATGCAATTAAATGCATATTTTATGACAGATTTCGGTTCAGACCACGATTGTTATCGCGATTACAAAATTTCAGCCCATTTGCTACCATAGATTCTGATAAAGTGCTTTTTAAAGTTCGACCCCAAGACTCAAATTAGCGCCCAGTAGAATAATGATTTTTTCAGAAATGCAACATTTTGAAGATTTTGTGTCTGATTTCTATTAGGACCATGATACTTATCGCGATTACAAAATTTCAGACCGTTTTGTCCCATAGAGCCTGAGAAAATGCCATTTAAAGTCCGAACCCAAGTCTCAAATTAGCGCCCCGTAGTATAATGATTTTTCTAGAAATGCAATTAAATGCATATTTTGTGACTGATTTCAATTCGGACCATGATACTTATCGCGATTACAAAATTTCAGACCGTTTTGTACCATAGAGCCTGAGAAAATGCCATTTAAAGTCCGAACCCAAGTCTCAAATTAGCTACCAGTAGATAAATGATTTTTCCAGAAATGCAACTATTGGCATAATTTATTACTGATTTCGGTTCAGTCGACGATTCTTATAGCGATCACAAAATTTCACCTCGTTTGCTGCCATGGAGCCTGAGAAAATGCCTTTTAAAGTCGGAACCCAAGTCTCAAATTAGCGCCCCGTAGTAAAATGATTTTTACAGAAATGCAATTAAATGCATATTTTGTGACTGATTTCAATTCGGACCATGATACTTATCGCGATTACAAAATTTCAGACCGTTTTGTACCATAGACCCTGAGAAAATGCCTTTTAAAGTTCGAACCCAGGTCTCAAATTAGCTACCAGTATAATAATGATTTTTTTCAGAAATGCAATACTATAAATATTTTATGACTGATTTCTATTCGGACCATGATACTTATCGCGATTACAAAATTTCAGCCGGTTTTGTACCATAGAGCCTGAGAAAATGCCTTTTAAAGTCCGAACCCAAGTCTCAAATTAGCGCCCCGTAGTATAATGATTTTTCCAGAAATGCAATTAAATGCATATTTTGTGACTGATTTCAATTCGGACCATGATTCTTATCGCGATTACAAAATTTCAGACCGTTTTGTACCATAGAGCCTGAGAAAATGCCATTTAAAGTCCGAACCCAAGTCTCAAATTAGCGCCCCGTAGTATGATGATTTTTCCAGAAATGCAACTTTTGGCATAATTAATTACTGATTTCAATTTGGACCATGATTCTTATCGCGATTACAAAATTTTAGACCGTTTTGTACCATAGAGCCTGAGAAAATGCCTTTTAAAGTTCGAACCCAAGTCTCAAATTAGCTTCCAGTAGAATAATGATTTTTTTCAGAAATGCAATAACATGCATATTTTATGAATGATTTCTATTCGGACCATGATACTTATCGCGATTACAAAATTTCAGCCCGTTTTGTACCATAGAGCCTGAGAAAATGCCATTTAAAGTCCGAACCCAAGTCTCAAATTAGCTACCAGTAGAAAAATGATTTATCCAGAAATGCAACTATTGGCATAATTTATTACTTATTTCGGTTCAGTCGACGATTCTTATAGCGATCACAAAATTTCACCTCGTTTGCTGCCATGGAGCCTGAGAAAATGCCTTTTAATTTCCGAACCCAAGTCTCAAATTAGCGCCCCGTAGGATAATGATTTTTAGAGAAATGCAATTAAATGCATATTTTGTGACTGATTTCAATTCGGACCATGATTCTTATCGCGATAACAAAATTTCAGACCGTTTTGTAACATAGAGTCTGAGAAAATGCCATTTAAAGTCCGAACCCAAGTCTCAAAATAGCTACCAGTAGGAAAATGATTTTTCCAGAAATGCAACTATTGGCATAATTTATTACTGATTTCGGTTCAGACGACGATTCTTATAGCGATCACAAAATTTCACCTCGTTTGCTGCCATGGAGCCTGAGAAAATGCCTTATAAAGTCCGAACCCAAGTCTCAATTTAGCGCCCCGTAGTATAATGATTTTTCCAGAAATGCAATTAAATGCATATTTTGTGACTGATTTCAATTCGGACCATGATTCTTATCGCGATTACAAAATTTCAGACCGTTTTGTACCATAGAGCCTGAGAAAATGCCATTTTCATTTCAGAAATGCAATTAAATGCATATTTTGTGACTGATTTCAATTCGGACCATGATTCTTATCGCGATTACAAAATTTCAGACCGTTTTGTAAGATAGACCCTGAGAAAATGCCTTTTAAAGTTTGAACCCAAGTCTCAAATTAGCTACCAGTATAATAATAATTTTTTTCAGAAATGCAATACTATGCATATTTTATGACTGATTTCTATTCGGACCATGATACTTATCGCGATTACAAAATTTCAGCCGGTTTTGTACCATAGAGCCTGAGAAAATGCCTTTTAAAGTCCGAACCCAAGTCTCAAATTAGCGCCCCGTAGTATAATGATTTTTCCAGAAATGCAATTAAATGCATATTTTGTGACTGATTTCAATTCGGACCATGATTCTTATCGCGATTACAAAATTTCAGACCGTTTTGTACCATAGAGCCTGAGAAAATGCCTTTTTAAGTTCGAACCCAAGTCTCAAATTAGCTACCAGTAGAATAATGATTTTTCCAGAAATGCAACTTGCGCCATATATTATGACTGATTTCGGTTTAGTCGACGATTCTTATAGCGATCACAAAATTTCACCTCGTTTGCTGCCATGGAGCCTGAGAAAATGCCTTTTAAAGTCCGAACCTAAGTCTCAAATTAGCGCCCCGTAGTATAAAGATTTTTCCAGAAATGCAATTAAATGCACATTTTGTGACTGATTTCAATTCGGACCATGATTCTTATCGCGATTACAAAATTTCAGACCGTTTTGTACGATAGAGCCTAAGAAAATTCCATTTAAAGTTCCAACCCATGTCTCAAATTAGCTACCAGTATAATAATGATTTTTTCCAGAAATGCAATTAAATGCATATTTTATGACTGATTTCGGTTCAGACCATGATTCTTATCGCGATTACAACATTTCAGCCCATTTGCTACCATAGATACTGATAAAGTGCTTTTTAAAGTTCGACCCCAAGACTCAAATTAGCGCCCAGTATAATAATGATTTTTTCAGAAATGCAACATTTTGAAGATTTTGTGACTGATTTCTATTAGGACCATGATACTTATCGCGATTACAAAATTTCAGACCGTTTTGTCCCATAGAGCCTGAGAAAATGCCATTTAAAGTCCGAACCCAAGTCTCAAATTAGCTACCAGTAGAAAAATGATTTTTCCAGAAATGCAACTATATGCATAATTTATTACTGATTTCGGTTCAGTCGACGATTCTTATAGCGATCACAAAATTTCACCTCGTTTTCTGCCATGGAGCCTGAGAAAATGCCTTTTAAAGTCCGAACCCAAGTCTCAAATTAGCGCCCCGTAGTATAATGATTTTTCCAGAAATGCAATTAAATGCATATTTTGTGACTGATTTCAATTCGGACCATGATTTTTATCGCGATTACAAAATTTCAGACCGTTTTGTACCATAGAGCCTGAGAAAATGCCATTTAAAGTCCGAACCCAAGTCTCAAATTAGCTACCAGTAGAAAAATGATTTTTCCAGAAATGCAACTATTGGCATAATTTATTACTGATTTCGGTTCAGTCGACGATTCTTATAGCGATCACAAAATTTCACCTCGTTTGCTGCCATGGAGCCTGAGAAAATGCCTTTTAAAGTCGGAACCCAAGTCTCAAATTAGCGCCCCGTAGTATAATGATTTTTACAGAAATGCAATTAAATGCATATTTTGTGACTGATTTCAATTCGGACCATGATTCTTATCGCGATTACAAAATTTCAGACCGTTTTGTACGATAGAGCCTAAGAAAATTCCATTTAAAGTTCGAACCCAAGTCTCAAATTAGCTACCAGTATAATAATGATTTTTTCCAGAAATGCAATTAAATGCATATTTTATGACAGATTTCGGTTCAGACCACGATTGTTATCGCGATTACAAAATTTCAGCCCATTTGCTACCATAGATTCTGATAAAGTGCTTTTTAAAGTTCGACCCCAAGACTCAAATTAGCGCCCAGTAGAATAATGATTTTTTCAGAAATGCAACATTTTGAAGATTTTGTGTCTGATTTCTATTAGGACCATGATACTTATCGCGATTACAAAATTTCAGACCGTTTTGTCCCATAGAGCCTGAGAAAATGCCATTTAAAGTCCGAACCCAAGTCTCAAATTAGCGCCCCGTAGTATAATGATTTTTCTAGAAATGCAATTAAATGCATATTTTGTGACTGATTTCAATTCGGACCATGATACTTATCGCGATTACAAAATTTCAGACCGTTTTGTACCATAGAGCCTGAGAAAATGCCATTTAAAGTCCGAACCCAAGTCTCAAATTAGCTACCAGTAGATAAATGATTTTTCCAGAAATGCAACTATTGGCATAATTTATTACTGATTTCGGTTCAGTCGACGATTCTTATAGCGATCACAAAATTTCACCTCGTTTGCTGCCATGGAGCCTGAGAAAATGCCTTTTAAAGTCGGAACCCAAGTCTCAAATTAGCGCCCCGTAGTAAAATGATTTTTACAGAAATGCAATTAAATGCATATTTTGTGACTGATTTCAATTCGGACCATGATACTTATCGCGATTACAAAATTTCAGACCGTTTTGTACCATAGAGCCTGAGAAAATGCCATTTAAAGTCCGAACCCAAGTCTCAAATTAGCGCCCCGTAGTATGATGATTTTTCCAGAAATGCAACTTTTGGCATAATTAATTACTGATTTCAATTTGGACCATGATTCTTATCGCGATTACAAAATTTTAGACCGTTTTGTACCATAGAGCCTGAGAAAATGCCTTTTAAAGTTCGAACCCAAGTCTCAAATTAGCTTCCAGTAGAATAATGATTTTTTTCAGAAATGCAATACTATAAATATTTTATGACTGATTTCTATTCGGACCATGATACTTATCGCGATTACAAAATTTCAGCCGGTTTTGTACCATAGAGCCTGAGAAAATGCCTTTTAAAGTCCGAACCCAAGTCTCAAATTAGCGCCCCGTAGTATAATGATTTTTCCAGAAATGCAATTAAATGCATATTTTGTGACTGATTTCAATTCGGACCATGATTCTTATCGCGATTACAAAATTTCAGACCGTTTTGTACCATAGAGCCTGAGAAAATGCCATTTAAAGTCCGAACCCAAGTCTCAAATTAGCGCCCCGTAGTATGATGATTTTTCCAGAAATGCAACTTTTGGCATAATTAATTACTGATTTCAATTTGGACCATGATTCTTATCGCGATTACAAAATTTTAGACCGTTTTGTACCATAGAGCCTGAGAAAATGCCTTTTAAAGTTCGAACCCAAGTCTCAAATTAGCTTCCAGTAGAATAATGATTTTTTTCAGAAATGCAATAACATGCATATTTTATGAATGATTTCTATTCGGACCATGATACTTATCGCGATTACAAAATTTCAGCCCGTTTTGTACCATAGAGCCTGAGAAAATGCCATTTAAAGTCCGAACCCAAGTCTCAAATTAGCTACCAGTAGAAAAATGATTTATCCAGAAATGCAACTATTGGCATAATTTATTACTTATTTCGGTTCAGTCGACGATTCTTATAGCGATCACAAAATTTCACCTCGTTTGCTGCCATGGAGCCTGAGAAAATGCCTTTTAATTTCCGAACCCAAGTCTCAAATTAGCGCCCCGTAGGATAATGATTTTTAGAGAAATGCAATTAAATGCATATTTTGTGACTGATTTCAATTCGGACCATGATTCTTATCGCGATAACAAAATTTCAGACCGTTTTGTAACATAGAGTCTGAGAAAATGCCATTTAAAGTCCGAACCCAAGTCTCAAAATAGCTACCAGTAGGAAAATGATTTTTCCAGAAATGCAACTATTGGCATAATTTATTACTGATTTCGGTTCAGTCGACGATTCTTATAGCAATCACAAAATTTCACCTCGTTTGCTGCCATGGAGCCTGAGAAAATGCCTTTTAATTTCCGAACCCAAGTCTCAAATTAGCGCCCCGTAGGATAATGATTTTTAGAGAAATGCAATTAAATCCATATTTTGTGACTGATTTCGGTTCAGACCATGATTCTTATCGCGATTACAAAATTTCAGACCGTTTTGTACCATAGAGCCTGAGAAAATGCCATTTTCATTTCAGAAATGCAATTAAATGCATATTTTTTGACTGATTTCAATTCGGACCATGATTCTTATCGCGATTACGAAATTTCAGACCGTTTTGTCCCATAGAGCCTGAGAAAATGCCATTTAAAGTCCGAACCCAGGTCTTAAATTAGCTACCAGAAGAAAAATGATTTTTCCAGAAATGCAACTATTGGCATAATTTATTACTGATTTCGGTTCAGACGACGATTCTTATAGCGATCACAAAATTTCACCTCGTTTGCTGCCATGGAGCCTGAGAAAATGCCTTATAAAGTCCGAACCCAAGTCTCAATTTAGCGCCCCGTAGTATAATGATTTTTCCAGAAATGCAATTAAATGCATATTTTGTGACTGATTTCAATTCGGACCATGATTCTTATCGCGATTACAAAATTTCAGACCGTTTTGTACCATAGAGCCTGAGAAAATGCCATTTTCATTTCAGAAATGCAATTAAATGCATATTTTGTGACTGATTTCAATTCGGACCATGATTCTTATCGCGATTACAAAATTTCAGACCGTTTTGTAAGATAGACCCTGAGAAAATGCCTTTTAAAGTTTGAACCCAAGTCTCAAATTAGCTACCAGTATAATAATAATTTTTTTCAGAAATGCAATACTATGCATATTTTATGACTGATTTCTATTCGGACCATGATACTTATCGCGATTACAAAATTTCAGCCGGTTTTGTACCATAGAGCCTGAGAAAATGCCTTTTAAAGTCCGAACCCAAGTCTCAAATTAGCGCCCCGTAGTATAATGATTTTTCCAGAAATGCAATTAAATGCATATTTTGTGACTGATTTCAATTCGGACCATGATTCTTATCGCGATTACAAAATTTCAGACCGTTTTGTACCATAGAGCCTGAGAAAATGCCTTTTTAAGTTCGAACCCAAGTCTCAAATTAGCTACCAGTAGAATAATGATTTTTCCAGAAATGCAACTTGCGCCATATATTATGACTGATTTCGGTTTAGTCGACGATTCTTATAGCGATCACAAAATTTCACCTCGTTTGCTGCCATGGAGCCTGAGAAAATGCCTTTTAAAGTCCGAACCTAAGTCTCAAATTAGCGCCCCGTAGTATAAAGATTTTTCCAGAAATGCAATTAAATGCACATTTTGTGACTGATTTCAATTCGGACCATGATTCTTATCGCGATTACAAAATTTCAGACCGTTTTGTACGATAGAGCCTAAGAAAATTCCATTTAAAGTTCCAACCCATGTCTCAAATTAGCTACCAGTATAATAATGATTTTTTCCAGAAATGCAATTAAATGCATATTTTATGACTGATTTCGGTTCAGACCATGATTCTTATCGCGATTACAACATTTCAGCCCATTTGCTACCATAGATACTGATAAAGTGCTTTTTAAAGTTCGACCCCAAGACTCAAATTAGCGCCCAGTATAATAATGATTTTTTCAGAAATGCAACATTTTGAAGATTTTGTGACTGATTTCTATTAGGACCATGATACTTATCGCGATTACAAAATTTCAGACCGTTTTGTCCCATAGAGCCTGAGAAAATGCCATTTAAAGTCCGAACCCAAGTCTCAAATTAGCTACCAGTAGAAAAATGATTTTTCCAGAAATGCAACTATATGCATAATTTATTACTGATTTCGGTTCAGTCGACGATTCTTATAGCGATCACAAAATTTCACCTCGTTTTCTGCCATGGAGCCTGAGAAAATGCCTTTTAAAGTCCGAACCCAAGTCTCAAATTAGCGCCCCGTAGTATAATGATTTTTCCAGAAATGCAATTAAATGCATATTTTGTGACTGATTTCAATTCGGACCATGATTTTTATCGCGATTACAAAATTTCAGACCGTTTTGTACCATAGAGCCTGAGAAAATGCCATTTAAAGTCCGAACCCAAGTCTCAAATTAGCTACCAGTAGAAAAATGATTTTTCCAGAAATGCAACTATTGGCATAATTTATTACTGATTTCGGTTCAGTCGACGATTCTTATAGCGATCACAAAATTTCACCTCGTTTGCTGCCATGGAGCCTGAGAAAATGCCTTTTAAAGTCGGAACCCAAGTCTCAAATTAGCGCCCCGTAGTATAATGATTTTTACAGAAATGCAATTAAATGCATATTTTGTGACTGATTTCAATTCGGACCATGATTCTTATCGCGATTACAAAATTTCAGACCGTTTTGTACGATAGAGCCTAAGAAAATTCCATTTAAAGTTCGAACCCAAGTCTCAAATTAGCTACCAGTATAATAATGATTTTTTCCAGAAATGCAATTAAATGCATATTTTATGACAGATTTCGGTTCAGACCACGATTGTTATCGCGATTACAAAATTTCAGCCCATTTGCTACCATAGATTCTGATAAAGTGCTTTTTAAAGTTCGACCCCAAGACTCAAATTAGCGCCCAGTAGAATAATGATTTTTTCAGAAATGCAACATTTTGAAGATTTTGTGTCTGATTTCTATTAGGACCATGATACTTATCGCGATTACAAAATTTCAGACCGTTTTGTCCCATAGAGCCTGAGAAAATGCCATTTAAAGTCCGAACCCAAGTCTCAAATTAGCGCCCCGTAGTATAATGATTTTTCTAGAAATGCAATTAAATGCATATTTTGTGACTGATTTCAATTCGGACCATGATACTTATCGCGATTACAAAATTTCAGACCGTTTTGTACCATAGAGCCTGAGAAAATGCCATTTAAAGTCCGAACCCAAGTCTCAAATTAGCTACCAGTAGATAAATGATTTTTCCAGAAATGCAACTATTGGCATAATTTATTACTGATTTCGGTTCAGTCGACGATTCTTATAGCGATCACAAAATTTCACCTCGATTGCTGCCATGGAGCCTGAGAAAATGCCTTTTAAAGTCGGAACCCAAGTCTCAAATTAGCGCCCCGTAGTAAAATGATTTTTACAGAAATGCAATTAAATGCATATTTTGTGACTGATTTCAATTCGGACCATGATACTTATCGCGATTACAAAATTTCAGACCGTTTTGTACCATAGACCCTGAGAAAATGCCTTTTAAAGTTCGAACCCAGGTCTCAAATTAGCTACCAGTATAATAATGATTTTTTTCAGAAATGCAATACTATAAATATTTTATGACTGATTTCTATTCGGACCATGATACTTATCGCGATTACAAAATTTCAGCCGGTTTTGTACCATAGAGCCTGAGAAAATGCCTTTTAAAGTCCGAACCCAAGTCTCAAATTAGCTACCAGTAGAAAAATGATTTTTCCAGAAATGCAACTATATGCATAATTTATTACTGATTTCGGTTCAGTCGACGATTCTTATAGCGATCACAAAATTTCACCTCGTTTTCTGCCATGGAGCCTGAGAAAATGCCTTTTAAAGTCCGAACCCAAGTCTCAAATTAGCGCCCCGTAGTATAATGATTTTTACAGAAATGCAATTAAATGCATATTTTGTGACTGATTTCTATTAGGACCATGATACTTATCGCGATTACAAAATTTCAGACCGTTTTGTCCCATAGAGCCTGAGAAAATGCCATTTAAAGTCCGAACCCAAGTCTCAAATTAGCTACCAGTAGAAAAATGATTTTTCCAGAAATGCAACTATATGCATAATTTATTACTGATTTCGGTTCAGTCGACGATTCTTATAGCGATCACAAAATTTCACCTCGTTTTCTGCCATGGAGCCTGAGAAAATGCCTTTTAAAGTCCGAACCCAAGTCTCAAATTAGCGCCCCGTAGTATAATGATTTTTCCAGAAATGCAATTAAATGCATATTTTGTGACTGATTTCAATTCGGACCATGATTTTTATCGCGATTACAAAATTTCAGACCGTTTTGTACCATAGAGCCTGAGAAAATGCCATTTAAAGTCCGAACCCAAGTCTCAAATTAGCTACCAGTAGATAAATGATTTTTCCAGAAATGCAACTATTGGCATAATTTATTACTGATTTCGGTTCAGTCGACGATTCTTATAGCGATCACAAAATTTCACCTCGTTTGCTGCCATGGAGCCTGAGAAAATGCCTTTTAAAGTCGGAACCCAAGTCTCAAATTAGCGCCCCGTAGTAAAATGATTTTTACAGAAATGCAATTAAATGCATATTTTGTGACTGATTTCAATTCGGACCATGATACTTATCGCGATTACAAAATTTCAGACCGTTTTGTACCATAGACCCTGAGAAAATGCCTTTTAAAGTTCGAACCCAGGTCTCAAATTAGCGCCCCGTAGTATAATGATTTTTCTAGAAATGCAATTAAATGCATATTTTGTGACTGATTTCAATTCGGACCATGATTCTTATCGCGATTACAAAATTTCAGACCGTTTTGTACCATAGAGCCTGAGAAAATGCCATTTAAAGTCCGAACCCAAGTCTCAAATTAGCTACCAGTAGATAAATGATTTTTCCAGAAATGCAACTATTGGCATAATTTATTACTGATTTCGGTTCAGTCGACGATTCTTATGGCGATCACAAAATTTCACCTCGTTTGCTGCCATGGAGCCTGAGAAAATGCCTTTTAAAGTCGGAACCCAAGTCTCAAATTAGCGCCCCGTAGTAAAATGATTTTTACAGAAATGCAATTAAATGCATATTTTGTGACTGATTTCAATTCGGACCATGATACTTATCGCGATTACAAAATTTCAGACCGTTTTGTACCATAGACCCTGAGAAAATGCCTTTTAAAGTTCGAACCCAGGTCTCAAATTAGCTACCAGTATAATAATGATTTTTTTCAGAAATGCAATACTATAAATATTTTATGACTGATTTCTATTCGGACCATGATACTTATCGCGATTACAAAATTTCAGCCGGTTTTGTACCATAGAGCCTGAGAAAATGCCTTTTAAAGTCCGAACCCAAGTCTCAAATTAGCGCCCCGTAGTATAATGATTTTTCCAGAAATGCAATTAAATGCATATTTTGTGACTGATTTCAATTCGGACCATGATTCTTATCGCGATTACAAAATTTCAGACCGTTTTGTACCATAGAGCCTGAGAAAATGCCATTTAAAGTCCGAACCCAAGTCTCAAATTAGCGCCCCGTAGTATGATGATTTTTCCAGAAATGCAACTTTTGGCATAATTAATTACTGATTTCAATTTGGACCATGATTCTTATCGCGATTACAAAATTTTAGACCGTTTTGTACCATAGAGCCTGAGAAAATGCCTTTTAAAGTTCGAACCCAAGTCTCAAATTAGCTTCCAGTAGAATAATGATTTTTTTCAGAAATGCAATAACATGCATATTTTATGAATGATTTCTATTCGGACCATGATACTTATCGCGATTACAAAATTTCAGCCCGTTTTGTACCATAGAGCCTGAGAAAATGCCATTTAAAGTCCGAACCCAAGTCTCAAATTAGCTACCAGTAGAAAAATGATTTTTCCAGAAATGCAACTATTGGCATAATTTATTACTGATTTCGGTTCAGTCGACGATTCTTATAGCGATCACAAAATTTCACCTCGTTTGCTGCCATGGAGCCTGAGAAAATGCCTTTTAAAGTCCGAACCCAAGTCTCAAATTAGCGCCCCGTAGTATAATGATTTTTACAGAAATGCAATTAAATGCATATTTTGTGACTGATTTCAATTCGGACCATGATTTTTATCGCGATTACAAAATTTCAGACCGTTTTGTACGATAGAGCCTAAGAAAATTCCATTTAAAGTTCGAACCCAAGTCTCAAATTAGCTACCAGTATAATAATGATTTTTTCCAGAAATGCAATTAAATGCATATTTTATGACAGATTTCGGTTCAGACCACGATTGTTATCGCGATTACAAAATTTCAGCCCATTTGCTACCATAGATTCTGATAAAGTGCTTTTTAAAGTTCGACCCCAAGACTCAAATTAGCGCCCAGTAGAATAATGATTTTTTCAGAAATGCAACATTTTGAAGATTTTGTGTCTGATTTCTATTAGGACCATGATACTTATCGCGATTACAAAATTTCAGACCGTTTTGTCCCATAGAGCCTGAGAAAATGCCATTTAAAGTCCGAACCCAAGTCTCAAATTAGCGCCCCGTAGTATAATGATTTTTCTAGAAATGCAATTAAATGCATATTTTGTGACTGATTTCAATTCGGACCATGATACTTATCGCGATTACAAAATTTCAGACCGTTTTGTACCATAGAGCCTGAGAAAATGCCATTTAAAGTCCGAACCCAAGTCTCAAATTAGCTACCAGTAGATAAATGATTTTTCCAGAAATGCAACTATTGGCATAATTTATTACTGATTTCGGTTCAGTCGACGATTCTTATAGCGATCACAAAATTTCACCTCGTTTGCTGCCATGGAGCCTGAGAAAATGCCTTTTAAAGTCGGAACCCAAGTCTCAAATTAGCGCCCCGTAGTAAAATGATTTTTACAGAAATGCAATTAAATGCATATTTTGTGACTGATTTCAATTCGGACCATGATACTTATCGCGATTACAAAATTTCAGACCGTTTTGTACCATAGACCCTGAGAAAATGCCGTTTAAAGTTCGAACCCAGGTCTCAAATTAGCTACCAGTATAATAATGATTTTTTTCAGAAATGCAATACTATAAATATTTTATGACTGATTTCTATTCGGACCATGATACTTATCGCGATTACAAAATTTCAGCCGGTTTTGTACCATAGAGCCTGAGAAAATGCCTTTTAAAGTCCGAACCCAAGTCTCAAATTAGCGCCCCGTAGTATAATGATTTTTCCAGAAATGCAATTAAATGCATATTTTGTGACTGATTTCAATTCGGACCATGATTCTTATCGCGATTACAAAATTTCAGACCGTTTTGTACCATAGAGCCTGAGAAAATGCCATTTAAAGTCCGAACCCAAGTCTCAAATTAGCGCCCCGTAGTATGATGATTTTTCCAGAAATGCAACTTTTGGCATAATTAATTACTGATTTCAATTTGGACCATGATTCTTATCGCGATTACAAAATTTTAGACCGTTTTGTACCATAGAGCCTGAGAAAATGCCTTTTAAAGTTCGAACCCAAGTCTCAAATTAGCTTCTAGTAGAATAATGATTTTTTTCAGAAATGCAATAACATGCATATTTTATGAATGATTTCTATTCGGACCATGATACTTATCGCGATTACAAAATTTCAGCCCGTTTTGTACCATAGAGCCTGAGAAAATGCCATTTAAAGTCCGAACCCAAGTCTCAAATTAGCTACCAGTAGAAAAATGATTTATCCAGAAATGCAACTATTGGCATAATTTATTACTGATTTCGGTTCAGTCGACGATTCTTATAGCGATCACAAAATTTCACCTCGTTTGCTGCCATGGAGCCTGAGAAAATGCCTTTTAATTTCCGAACCCAAGTCTCAAATTAGCGCCCCGTAGGATAATGATTTTTAGAGAAATGCAATTAAATGCATATTTTGTGACTGATTTCAATTCGGACCATGATTCTTATCGCGATAACAAAATTTCAGACCGTTTTGTAACATAGAGTCTGAGAAAATGCCATTTAAAGTCCGAACCCAAGTCTCAAAATAGCTACCAGTAGGAAAATGATTTTTCCAGAAATGCAACTATTGGCATAATTTATTACTGATTTCGGTTCAGTCGACGATTCTTATAGCAATCACAAAATTTCACCTCGTTTGCTGCCATGGAGCCTGAGAAAATGCCTTTTAATTTCCGAACCCAAGTCTCAAATTAGCGCCCCGTAGGATAATGATTTTTAGAGAAATGCAATTAAATCCATATTTTGTGACTGATTTCGGTTCAGACCATGATTCTTATCGCGATTACAAAATTTCAGACCGTTTTGTACCATAGAGCCTGAGAAAATGCCATTTTCATTTCAGAAATGCAATTAAATGCATATTTTTTGACTGATTTCAATTCGGACCATGATTCTTATCGCGATTACGAAATTTCAGACCGTTTTGTCCCATAGAGCCTGAGAAAATGCCATTTAAAGTCCGAACCCAGGTCTTAAATTAGCTACCAGAAGAAAAATGATTTTTCCAGAAATGCAACTATTGGCATAATTTATTACTGATTTCGGTTCAGACGACGATTCTTATAGCGATCACAAAATTTCACCTCGTTTGCTGCCATGGAGCCTGAGAAAATGCCTTATAAAGTCCGAACCCAAGTCTCAATTTAGCGCCCCGTAGTATAATGATTTTTCCAGAAATGCAATTAAATGCATATTTTGTGACTGATTTCAATTCGGACCATGATTCTTATCGCGATTACAAAATTTCAGACCGTTTTGTACCATAGAGCCTGAGAAAATGCCTTTTTAAGTTCGAACCCAAGTCTCAAATTAGCTACCAGTAGAATAATGATTTTTCCAGAAATGCAACTTGCGCCATATATTATGACTGATTTCGGTTTAGTCGACGATTCTTATAGCGATCACAAAATTTCACCTCGTTTGCTGCCATGGAGCCTGAGAAAATGCCTTTTAAAGTCCGAACCTAAGTCTCAAATTAGCGCCCCGTGGTATAAAGATTTTTCCAGAAATGCAATTAAATGCACATTTTGTGACTGATTTCAATTCGGACCATGATTCTTATCGCGATTACAAAATTTCAGACCGTTTTGTACCATAGAGCCTGAGAAAATGCCATTTTCATTTCAGAAATGCAATTAAATGCATATTTTGTGACTGATTTCAATTCGGACCATGATTCTTATCGCGATTACAAAATTTCAGACCGTTTTGTAAGATAGACCCTGAGAAAATGCCTTTTAAAGTTTGAACCCAAGTCTCAAATTAGCTACCAGTATAATAATAATTTTTTTCAGAAATGCAATACTATGCATATTTTATGACTGATTTCTATTCGGACCATGATACTTATCGCGATTACAAAATTTCAGCCGGTTTTGTACCATAGAGCCTGAGAAAATGCCTTTTAAAGTCCGAACCCAAGTCTCAAATTAGCGCCCCGTAGTATAATGATTTTTCCAGAAATGCAATTAAATGCATATTTTGTGACTGATTTCAATTCGGACCATGATTCTTATCGCGATTACAAAATTTCAGACCGTTTTGTACCATAGAGCCTGAGAAAATGCCTTTTTAAGTTCGAACCCAAGTCTCAAATTAGCTACCAGTAGAATAATGATTTTTCCAGAAATGCAACTTGCGCCATATATTATGACTGATTTCGGTTTAGTCGACGATTCTTATAGCGATCACAAAATTTCACCTCGTTTGCTGCCATGGAGCCTGAGAAAATGCCTTTTAAAGTCCGAACCTAAGTCTCAAATTAGCGCTCCGTAGTATAAAGATTTTTCCAGAAATGCAATTAAATGCACATTTTGTGACTGATTTCAATTCGGACCATGATTCTTATCGCGATTACAAAATTTCAGACCGTTTTGTACGATAGAGCCTAAGAAAATTCCATTTAAAGTTCCAACCCATGTCTCAAATTAGCTACCAGTATAATAATGATTTTTTCCAGAAATGCAATTAAATGCATATTTTATGACTGATTTCGGTTCAGACCATGATTCTTATCGCGATTACAAAATTTCAGCCCATTTGCTACCATAGATACTGATAAAGTGCTTTTTAAAGTTCGACCCCAAGACTCAAATTAGCGCCCAGTAGAATAATGATTTTTTCAGAAATGCAACATTTTGAAGATTTTGTGACTGATTTCTATTAGGACCATGATACTTATCGCGATTACAAAATTTCAGACCGTTTTGTCCCATAGAGCCTGAGAAAATGCCATTTAAAGTCCGAACCCAAGTCTCAAATTAGCTACCAGTAGAAAAATGATTTTTCCAGAAATGCAACTATATGCATAATTTATTACTGATTTCGGTTCAGTCGACGATTCTTATAGCGATCACAAAATTTCACCTCGTTTTCTGCCATGGAGCCTGAGAAAATGCCTTTTAAAGTCCGAACCCAAGTCTCAAATTAGCGCCCCGTAGTATAATGATTTTTCCAGAAATGCAATTAAATGCATATTTTGTGACTGATTTCAATTCGGACCATGATTTTTATCGCGATTACAAAATTTCAGACCGTTTTGTACCATAGAGCCTGAGAAAATGCCATTTAAAGTCCGAACCCAAGTCTCAAATTAGCTACCAGTAGAAAAATGATTTTTCCAGAAATGCAACTATTGGCATAATTTATTACTGATTTCGGTTCAGTCGACGATTCTTATAGCGATCACAAAATTTCACCTCGTTTGCTGCCATGGAGCCTGAGAAAATGCCTTTTAAAGTCCGAACCCAAGTCTCAAATTAGCGCCCCGTAGTATAATGATTTTTACAGAAATGCAATTAAATGCATATTTTGTGACTGATTTCAATTCGGACCATGATTCTTATCGCGATTACAAAATTTCAGACCGTTTTGTACGATAGAGCCTAAGAAAATTCCATTTAAAGTTCGAACCCAAGTCTCAAATTAGCTACCAGTATAATAATGATTTTTTCCAGAAATGCAATTAAATGCATATTTTATGACAGATTTCGGTTCAGACCACGATTGTTATCGCGATTACAAAATTTCAGCCCATTTGCTACCATAGATTCTGATAAAGTGCTTTTTAAAGTTCGACCCCAAGACTCAAATTAGCGCCCAGTAGAATAATGATTTTTTCAGAAATGCAACATTTTGAAGATTTTGGGTCTGATTTCTATTAGGACCATTATACTTATCGCGATTACAAAATTTCAGACCGTTTTGTCCCATAGAGCCTGAGAAAATGCCATTTAAAGTCCGAACCCAAGTCTCAAATTAGCGCCCCGTAGTATAATGATTTTTCTAGAAATGCAATTAAATGCATATTTTGTGACTGATTTCAATTCGGACCATGATTCTTATCGCGATTACAAAATTTCAGACCGTTTTGTACCATAGAGCCTGAGAAAATGCCATTTAAAGTCCGAACCCAAGTCTCAAATTAGCGCCCCGTAGTATGATGATTTTTCCAGAAATGCAACTTTTGGCATAATTAATTACTGATTTCAATTTGGACCATGATTCTTATCGCGATTACAAAATTTTAGACCGTTTTGTACCATAGAGCCTGAGAAAATGCCTTTTAAAGTTCGAACCCAAGTCTCAAATTAGCTTCCAGTAGAATAATGATTTTTTTCAGAAATGCAATAACATGCATATTTTATGAATGATTTCTATTCGGACCATGATACTTATCGCGATTACAAAATTTCAGCCCGTTTTGTACCATAGAGCCTGAGAAAATGCCATTTAAAGTCCGAACCCAAGTCTCAAATTAGCTACCAGTAGAAAAATGATTTATCCAGAAATGCAACTATTGGCATAATTTATTACTGATTTCGGTTCAGTCGACGATTCTTATAGCGATCACAAAATTTCACCTCGTTTGCTGCCATGGAGCCTGAGAAAATGCCTTTTAATTTCCGAACCCAAGTCTCAAATTAGCGCCCCGTAGGATAATGATTTTTAGAGAAATGCAATTAAATGCATATTTTGTGACTGATTTCAATTCGGACCATGATTCTTATCGCGATAACAAAATTTCAGACCGTTTTGTAACATAGAGTCTGAGAAAATGCCATTTAAAGTCCGAACCCAAGTCTCAAAATAGCTACCAGTAGGAAAATGATTTTTCCAGAAATGCAACTATTGGCATAATTTATTACTGATTTCGGTTCAGTCGACGATTCTTATAGCAATCACAAAATTTCACCTCGTTTGCTGCCATGGAGCCTGAGAAAATGCCTTTTAATTTCCGAACCCAAGTCTCAAATTAGCGCCCCGTAGGATAATGATTTTTAGAGAAATGCAATTAAATCCATATTTTGTGACTGATTTCGGTTCAGACCATGATTCTTATCGCGATTACAAAATTTCAGACCGTTTTGTACCATAGAGCCTGAGAAAATGCCATTTTCATTTCAGAAATGCAATTAAATGCATATTTTTTGACTGATTTCAATTCGGACCATGATTCTTATCGCGATTACGAAATTTCAGACCGTTTTGTCCCATAGAGCCTGAGAAAATGCCATTTAAAGTCCGAACCCAGGTCTTAAATTAGCTACCAGAAGAAAAATGATTTTTCCAGAAATGCAACTATTGGCATAATTTATTACTGATTTCGGTTCAGACGACGATTCTTATAGCGATCACAAAATTTCACCTCGTTTGCTGCCATGGAGCCTGAGAAAATGCCTTATAAAGTCCGAACCCAAGTCTCAATTTAGCGCCCCGTAGTATAATGATTTTTCCAGAAATGCAATTAAATGCATATTTTGTGACTGATTTCAATTCGGACCATGATTCTTATCGCGATTACAAAATTTCAGACCGTTTTGTACCATAGAGCCTGAGAAAATGCCTTTTTAAGTTCGAACCCAAGTCTCAAATTAGCTACCAGTAGAGTAATGATTTTTCCAGAAATGCAACTTGCGCCATATATTATGACTGATTTCGGTTTAGTCGACGATTCTTATAGCGATCACAAAATTTCACCTCGTTTGCTGCCATGGAGCCTGAGAAAATGCCTTTTAAAGTCCGAACCTAAGTCTCAAATTAGCGCCCCGTGGTATAAAGATTTTTCCAGAAATGCAATTAAATGCACATTTTGTGACTGATTTCAATTCGGACCATGATTCTTATCGCGATTACAAAATTTCAGACCGTTTTGTACCATAGAGCCTGAGAAAATGCCATTTTCATTTCAGAAATGCAATTAAATGCATATTTTGTGACTGATTTCAATTCGGACCATGATTCTTATCGCGATTACAAAATTTCAGACCGTTTTGTAAGATAGACCCTGAGAAAATGCCTTTTAAAGTTTGAACCCAAGTCTCAAATTAGCTACCAGTATAATAATAATTTTTTTCAGAAATGCAATACTATGCATATTTTATGACTGATTTCTATTCGGACCATGATACTTATCGCGATTACAAAATTTCAGCCGGTTTTGTACCATAGAGCCTGAGAAAATGCCTTTTAAAGTCCGAACCCAAGTCTCAAATTAGCGCCCCGTAGTATAATGATTTTTCCAGAAATGCAATTAAATGCATATTTTGTGACTGATTTCAATTCGGACCATGATTCTTATCGCGATTACAAAATTTCAGACCGTTTTGTACCATAGAGCCTGAGAAAATGCCTTTTTAAGTTCGAACCCAAGTCTCAAATTAGCTACCAGTAGAATAATGATTTTTCCAGAAATGCAACTTGCGCCATATATTATGACTGATTTCGGTTTAGTCGACGATTCTTATAGCGATCACAAAATTTCACCTCGTTTGCTGCCATGGAGCCTGAGAAAATGCCTTTTAAAGTCCGAACCTAAGTCTCAAATTAGCGCTCCGTAGTATAAAGATTTTTCCAGAAATGCAATTAAATGCACATTTTGTGACTGATTTCAATTCGGACCATGATTCTTATCGCGATTACAAAATTTCAGACCGTTTTGTACGATAGAGCCTAAGAAAATTCCATTTAAAGTTCCAACCCATGTCTCAAATTAGCTACCAGTATAATAATGATTTTTTCCAGAAATGCAATTAAATGCATATTTTATGACTGATTTCGGTTCAGACCATGATTCTTATCGCGATTACAAAATTTCAGCCCATTTGCTACCATAGATACTGATAAAGTGCTTTTTAAAGTTCGACCCCAAGACTCAAATTAGCGCCCAGTAGAATAATGATTTTTTCAGAAATGCAACATTTTGAAGATTTTGTGACTGATTTCTATTAGGACCATGATACTTATCGCGATTACAAAATTTCAGACCGTTTTGTCCCATAGAGCCTGAGAAAATGCCAATTAAAGTCCGAACCCAAGTCTCAAATTAGCTACCAGTAGAAAAATGATTTTTCCAGAAATGCAACTATATGCATAATTTATTACTGATTTCGGTTCAGTCGACGATTCTTATAGCGATCACAAAATTTCACCTCGTTTTCTGCCATGGAGCCTGAGAAAATGCCTTTTAAAGTCCGAACCCAAGTCTCAAATTAGCGCCCCGTAGTATAATGATTTTTCCAGAAATGCAATTAAATGCATATTTTGTGACTGATTTCAATTCGGACCATGATTTTTATCGCGATTACAAAATTTCAGACCGTTTTGTACCATAGAGCCTGAGAAAATGCCATTTAAAGTCCGAACCCAAGTCTCAAATTAGCTACCAGTAGAAAAATGATTTTTCCAGAAATGCAACTATTGGCATAATTTATTACTGATTTCGGTTCAGTCGACGATTCTTATAGCGATCACAAAATTTCACCTCGTTTGCTGCCATGGAGCCTGAGAAAATGCCTTTTAAAGTCCGAACCCAAGTCTCAAATTAGCGCCCCGTAGTATAATGATTTTTACAGAAATGCAATTAAATGCATATTTTGTGACTGATTTCAATTCGGACCATGATTCTTATCGCGATTACAAAATTTCAGACCGTTTTGTACGATAGAGCCTAAGAAAATTCCATTTAAAGTTCGAACCCAAGTCTCAAATTAGCTACCAGTATAATAATGATTTTTTCCAGAAATGCAATTAAATGCATATTTTATGACAGATTTCGGTTCAGACCACGATTGTTATCGCGATTACAAAATTTCAGCCCATTTGCTACCATAGATTCTGATAAAGTGCTTTTTAAAGTTCGACCCCAAGACTCAAATTAGCGCCCAGTAGAATAATGATTTTTTCAGAAATGCAACATTTTGAAGATTTTGGGTCTGATTTCTATTAGGACCATTATACTTATCGCGATTACAAAATTTCAGACCGTTTTGTCCCATAGAGCCTGAGAAAATGCCATTTAAAGTCCGAACCCAAGTCTCAAATTAGCGCCCCGTAGTATAATGATTTTTCTAGAAATGCAATTAAATGCATATTTTGTGACTGATTTCAATTCGGACCATGATACTTATCGCGATTACAAAATTTCAGACCGTTTTGTACCATAGAGCCTGAGAAAATGCCATTTAAAGTCCGAACCCAAGTCTCAAATTAGCTACCAGTAGAAAAATGATTTTTCCAGAAATGCAACTATATGCATAATTTATTACTGATTTCGGTTCAGTCGACGATTCTTATAGCGATCACAAAATTTCACCTCGTTTTCTGCCATGGAGCCTGAGAAAATGCCTTTTAAAGTCCGAACCCAAGTCTCAAATTAGCGCCCCGTAGTATAATGATTTTTCCAGAAATGCAATTAAATGCATATTTTGTGACTGATTTCAATTCGGACCATGATTCTTATCGCGATTACAAAATTTCAGACCGTTTTGTACCATAGAGCCTGAGAAAATGCCATTTAAAGTCCGAACCCAAGTCTCAAATTAGCGCCCAGTAGTATAATGATTTTTCCAGAAATGCAACTTTTGGCATAATTAATTACTGATTTCAATTTGGACCATGATTCTTATCGCGATTACAAAATTTTAGACCGTTTTGTACCATAGAGCCTGAGAAAATGCCTTTTAAAGTTCGAACCCAAGTCTCAAATTAGCTTCCAGTAGAATAATGATTTTTTTCAGAAATGCAATAACATGCATATTTTATGAATGATTTCTATTCGGACCATGATTCTTATCGCGATTACAAAATTTCAGACCGTTTTGTACCATAGAGCCTAAGAAAATTCCATTTAAAGTTCCAACTCATGTCTCAAATTAGCTACCAGTATAATAATGATTTTTTCCAGAAATGCAATTAAATGCATATTTTATGACTGATTTCGGTTCAGACCATGATTCTTATCGCGATTACAAAATTTCAGCCCATTTGCTACCATAGATACTGATAAAGTGCTTTTTAAAGTTCGACCCCAAGACTCAAATTAGCGCCCAGTAGAATAATGATTTTTTCAGAAATGCAACATTTTGAAGATTTTGTGACTGATTTCTATTAGGACCATGATACTTATCGCGATTACAAAATTTCAGACCGTTTTGTCCCATAGAGCCTGAGAAAATGCCATTTAAAGTCCGAACCCAAGTCTCAAATTAGCTACCAGTAGAAAAACGATTTTTCCAGAAATGCAACTATATGCATAATTTATTACTGATTTCGGTTCAGTCGACGATTCTTATAGCGATCACAAAATTTCACCTCGTTTTCTGCCATGAAGCCTGAGAAAATGCCTTTTAAAGTCCGAACCCAAGTCTCAAATTAGCGCCCCGTAGTATAATGATTTTTCCAGAAATGCAATTAAATGCATATTTTGTGACTGATTTCAATTCGGACCATGATTTTTATCGCGATTACAAAATTTCAGACCGTTTTGTACCATAGAGCCTGAGAAAATGCCATTTAAAGTCCGAACCCAAGTCTCAAATTAGCTACCAGTAGAAAAATGATTTTTCCAGAAATGCAACTATTGGCATAATTTATTACTGATTTCGGTTCAGTCGACGATTCTTATAGCGATCACAAAATTTCACCTCGTTTGCTGCCATGGAGCCTGAGAAAATGCCTTTTAAAGTCCGAACCCAAGTCTCAAATTAGCGCCCCGTAGTATAATGATTTTTACAGAAATGCAATTAAATGCATATTTTGTGACTGATTTCAATTCGGACCATGATTCTTATCGCGATTACAAAATTTCAGACCGTTTTGTACGATAGAGCCTAAGAAAATTCCATTTAAAGTTCCAACCCATGTCTCAAATTAGCTACCAGTATAATAATGATTTTTTCCAGAAATGCAATTAAATGCATATTTTATGACTGATTTCGGTTCAGACCATGATTCTTATCGCGATTACAAAATTTCAGCCCATTTGCTACCATAGATACTGATAAAGTGCTTTTTAAAGTTCGACCCCAAGACTCAAATTAGCGCCCAGTAGAATAATGATTTTTTCAGAAATGCAACATTTTGAAGATTTTGTGACTGATTTCTATTAGGACCATGATACTTATCGCGATTACAAAATTTCAGACCGTTTTGTCCCATAGAGCCTGAGAAAATGCCATTTAAAGTCCGAACCCAAGTCTCAAATTAGCTACCAGTAGAAAAATGATTTTTCCAGAAATGCAACTATATGCATAATTTATTACTGATTTCGGTTCAGTCGACGATTCTTATAGCGATCACAAAATTTCACCTCGTTTTCTGCCATGGAGCCTGAGAAAATGCCTTTTAAAGTCCGAACCCAAGTCTCAAATTAGCGCCCCGTAGTATAATGATTTTTCCAGAAATGCAATTAAATGCATATTTTGTGACTGATTTCAATTCGGACCATGATTTTTATCGCGATTACAAAATTTCAGACCGTTTTGTACCATAGAGCCTGAGAAAATGCCATTTAAAGTCCGAACCCAAGTCTCAAATTTGCTACCAGTAGATAAATGATTTTTCCAGAAATGCAACTATTGGCATAATTTATTACTGATTTCGGTTCAGTCGACGATTCTTATAGCGATCACAAAATTTCACCTCGTTTGCTGCCATGGAGCCTGAGAAAATGCCTTTTAAAGTCGGAACCCAAGTCTCAAATTAGCGCCCCGTAGTAAAATGATTTTTACAGAAATGCAATTAAATGCATATTTTGTGACTGATTTCAATTCGGACCATGATACTTATCGCGATTACAAAATTTCAGACCGTTTTGTACCATAGACCCTGAGAAAATGCCTTTTAAAGTTCGAACCCAGGTCTCAAATTAGCGCCCCGTAGTATAATGATTTTTCTAGAAATGCAATTAAATGCATATTTTGTGACTGATTTCAATTCGGACCATGATTCTTATCGCGATTACAAAATTTCAGACCGTTTTGTACCATAGAGCCTGAGAAAATGCCATTTAAAGTCCGAACCCAAGTCTCAAATTAGCTACCAGTAGATAAATGATTTTTCCAGAAATGCAACTATTGGCATAATTTATTACTGATTTCGGTTCAGTCGACGATTCTTATGGCGATCACAAAATTTCACCTCGTTTGCTGCCATGGAGCCTGAGAAAATGCCTTTTAAAGTCGGAACCCAAGTCTCAAATTAGCGCCCCGTAGTAAAATGATTTTTCCAGAAATGCAATTAAATGCATATTTTGTGAATGATTTCAATTCGGACCATGATTTTTATCGCGATTACAAAATTTCAGACCGTTTTGTACCATAGAGCCTGAGAAAATGCCATTTAAAGTCCGAACCCAAGTCTCAAATTAGCTACCAGTAGAAAAATGATTTTTCCAGAAATGCAACTATTGGCATAATTTATTACTGATTTCGGTTCAGTCGACGATTCTTATAGCGATCACAAAATTTCACCTCGTTTGCTGCCATGGAGCCTGAGAAAATGCCTTTTAAAGTCGGAACCCAAGTCTCAAATTAGCGCCCCGTAGTAAAATGATTTTTACAGAAATGCAATTAAATGCATATTTTGTGACTGATTTCAATTCGGACCATGATACTTATCGCGATTACAAAATTTCAGACCGTTTTGTACCATAGACCCTGAGAAAATGCCTTTTAAAGTTCGAACCCAGGTCTCAAATTAGCTACCAGTATAATAATGATTTTTTTCAGAAATGCAATACTATAAATATTTTATGACTGATTTCTATTCGGACCATGATACTTATCGCGATTACAAAATTTCAGCCGGTTTTGTACCATAGAGCCTGAGAAAATGCCTTTTAAAGTCCGAACCCAAGTCTCAAATTAGCGCCCCGTAGTATAATGATTTTTCCAGAAATGCAATTAAATGCATATTTTGTGACTGATTTCAATTCGGACCATGATTCTTATCGCGATTACAAAATTTCAGACCGTTTTGTACCATAGAGCCTGAGAAAATGCCATTTAAAGTCCGAACCCAAGTCTCAAATTAGCGCCCCGTAGTATAATGATTTTTCCAGAAATGCAACTTTTGGCATAATTAATTACTGATTTCAATTTGGACCATGATTCTTATCGCGATTACAAAATTTTAGACCGTTTTGTACCATAGAGCCTGAGAAAATGCCTTTTAAAGTTCGAACCCAAGTCTCAAATTAGCTTCCAGTAGAATAATGATTTTTTTCAGAAATGCAATAACATGCATATTTTATGAATGATTTCTATTCGGACCATGATTCTTATCGCGATTACAAAATTTCAGACCGTTTTGTACCATAGAGCCTAAGAAAATTCCATTTAAAGTTCCAACTCATGTCTCAAATTAGCTACCAGTATAATAATGATTTTTTCCAGAAATGCAATTAAATGCATATTTTATGACTGATTTCGGTTCAGACCATGATTCTTATCGCGATTACAAAATTTCAGCCCATTTGCTACCATAGATACTGATAAAGTGCTTTTTAAAGTTCGACCCCAAGACTCAAATTAGCGCCCAGTAGAATAATGATTTTTTCAGAAATGCAACATTTTGAAGATTTTGTGACTGATTTCTATTAGGACCATGATACTTATCGCGATTACAAAATTTCAGACCGTTTTGTCCCATAGAGCCTGAGAAAATGCCATTTAAAGTCCGAACCCAAGTCTCAAATTAGCTACCAGTAGAAAAATGATTTTTCCAGAAATGCAACTATATGCATAATTTATTACTTATTTCGGTTCAGTCGACGATTCTTATAGCGATCACAAAATTTCACCTCGTTTTCTGCCATGGAGCCTGAGAAAATGCCTTTTAAAGTCCGAACCCAAGTCTCAAATTAGCGCCCCGTAGTATAATGATTTTTCCAGAAATGCAATTAAATGCATATTTTGTGACTGATTTCAATTCGGACCATGATTTTTATCGCGATTACAAAATTTCAGACCGTTTTGTACCATAGAGCCTGAGAAAATGCCATTTAAAGTCCGAACCCAAGTCTCAAATTAGCTACCAGTAGAAAAATGATTTTTCCAGAAATGCAACTATTGGCATAATTTATTACTGATTTCGGTTCAGTCGACGATTCTTATAGCGATCACAAAATTTCACCTCGTTTGCTGCCATGGAGCCTGAGAAAATGCCTTTTAAAGTCCGAACCCAAGTCTCAAATTAGCGCCCCGTAGTATAATGATTTATACAGAAATGCAATTAAATGCATTTTTTGTGACTGATTTCAATTCGGACCATGATTCTTATCGCGATTACAAAATTTCAGACCGTTTTGTACGATAGAGCCTAAGAAAATTCCATTTAAAGTTCCAACCCATGTCTCAAATTAGCTACCAGTATAATAATGATTTTTTCCAGAAATGCAATTAAATGCATATTTTATGACTGATTTCGGTTCAGACCATGATTCTTATCGCGATTACAAAATTTCAGCCCATTTGCTACCATAGATACTGATAAAGTGCTTTTTAAAGTTCGACCCCAAGACTCAAATTAGCGCCCAGTAGAAAAATGATTTTTCCAGAAATGCAACTATATGCATAATTTATTACTTATTTCGGTTCAGTCGACGATTCTTATAGCGATCACAAAATTTCACCTCGTTTTCTGCCATGGAGCCTGAGAAAATGCCTTTTAAAGTCCGAACCCAAGTCTCAAATTAGCGCCCCGTAGTATAATGATTTTTCCAGAAATGCAATTAAATGCATATTTTGTGACTGATTTCAATTCGGACCATGATTTTTATCGCGATTACAAAATTTCAGACCGTTTTGTACCATAGAGCCTGAGAAAATGCCATTTAAAGTCCGAACCCAAGTCTCAAATTAGCTACCAGTAGAAAAATGATTTTTCCAGAAATGCAACTATTGGCATAATTTATTACTGATTTCGGTTCAGTCGACGATTCTTATAGCGATCACAAAATTTCACCTCGTTTGCTGCCATGGAGCCTGAGAAAATGCCTTTTAAAGTCCGAACCCAAGTCTCAAATTAGCGCCCCGTAGTATAATGATTTATACAGAAATGCAATTAAATGCATTTTTTGTGACTGATTTCAATTCGGACCATGATTCTTATCGCGATTACAAAATTTCAGACCGTTTTGTACGATAGAGCCTAAGAAAATTCCATTTAAAGTTCCAACCCATGTCTCAAATTAGCTACCAGTATAATAATGATTTTTTCCAGAAATGCAATTAAATGCATATTTTATGACTGATTTCGGTTCAGACCATGATTCTTATCGCGATTACAAAATTTCAGCCCATTTGCTACCATAGATACTGATAAAGTGCTTTTTAAAGTTCGACCCCAAGACTCAAATTAGCGCCCAGTAGAATAATGATTTTTTCAGAAATGCAACATTTTGAAGATTTTGTGACTGATTTCTATTAGGACCATGATACTTATCGCGATTACAAAATTTCAGACCGTTTTGTCCCATAGAGCCTGAGAAAATGCCATTTAAAGTCCGAACCCAAGTCTCAAATTAGCTACCAGTAGAAAAATGATTTTTCCAGAAATGCAACTATATGCATAATTTATTACTGATTTCGGTTCAGTCGACGATTCTTATAGCGATCACAAAATTTCACCTCGTTTTCTGCCATGGAGCCTGAGAAAATGCCTTTTAAAGTCCGAACCCAAGTCTCAAATTAGCGCCCCGTAGTATAATGATTTTTCCAGAAATGCAATTAAATGCATATTTTGTGACTGATTTCAATTCGGACCATGATTTTTATCGCGTTTACAAAATTTCAGACCGTTTTGTACCATAGAGCCTGAGAAAATGCCATTTAAAGTCCGAACCCAAGTCTCAAATTAGCTACCAGTAGATAAATGATTTTTCCAGAAATGCAACTATTGGCATAATTTATTACTGATTTCGGTTCAGTCGACGATTCTTATAGCGATCACAAAATTTCACCTCGTTTGCTGCCATGGAGCCTGAGAAAATGCCTTTTAAAGTCGGAACCCAAGTCTCAAATTAGCGCCCCGTAGTAAAATGATTTTTACAGAAATGCAATTAAATGCATATTTTGTGACTGATTTCAATTCGGACCATGATACTTATCGCGATTACAAAATTTCAGACCGTTTTGTACCATAGACCCTGAGAAAATGCCTTTTAAAGTTCGAACCCAGGTCTCAAATTAGCGCCCCGTAGTATAATGATTTTTCTAGAAATGCAATTAAATGCATATTTTGTGACTGATTTCAATTCGGACCATGATTCTTATCGCGATTACAAAATTTCAGACCGTTTTGTACCATAGAGCCTGAGAAAATGCCATTTAAAGTCCGAACCCAAGTCTCAAATTAGCTACCAGTAGATAAATGATTTTTCCAGAAATGCAACTATTGGCATAATTTATTACTGATTTCGGTTCAGTCGACGATTCTTATGGCGATCACAAAATTTCACCTCGTTTGCTGCCATGGAGCCTGAGAAAATGCCTTTTAAAGTCGGAACCCAAGTCTCAAATTAGCGCCCCGTAGTAAAATGATTTTTACAGAAATGCAATTAAATGCATATTTTGTGACTGATTTCAATTCGGACCATGATACTTATCGCGATTACAAAATTTCAGACCGTTTTGTACCATAGACCCTGAGAAAATGCCTTTTAAAGTTCGAACCCAGGTCTCAAATTAGCTACCAGTATAATAATGATTTTTTTCAGAAATGCAATACTATAAATATTTTATGACTGATTTCTATTCGGACCATGATACTTATCGCGATTACAAAATTTCAGCCGGTTTTGTACCATAGAGCCTGAGAAAATGCCTTTTAAAGTCCGAACCCAAGTCTCAAATTAGCGCCCCGTAGTATAATGATTTTTCCAGAAATGCAATTAAATGCATATTTTGTGACTGATTTCGGTTCAGACCATGATTCTTATCGCGATTACAAAATTTCAGCCCATTTGCTACCATAGATACTGATAAAGTGCTTTTTAAAGTTCGACCCCAAGACTCAAATTAGCGCCCAGTAGAATAATGATTTTTTCAGAAATGCAAAATTTTGAAGATTTTGTGACTGATTTCTATTAGGACCATGATACTTATCGCGATTACAAAATTTCAGACCGTTTTGTCCCATAGAGCCTGAGAAAATGCCATTTAAAGTCCGAACCCAAGTCTCAAATTAGCTACCAGTAGAAAAATGATTTTTCCAGAAATGCAACTATATGCATAATTTATTACTGATTTCGGTTCAGTCGACGATTCTTATAGCGATCACAAAATTTCACCTCGTTTTCTGCCATGGAGCCTGAGAAAATGCCTTTTAAAGTCCGAACCCAAGTCTCAAATTAGCGCCCCGTAGTATAATGATTTTTCCAGAAATGCAATTAAATGCATATTTTGTGACTGATTTCAATTCGGACCATGATTTTTATCGCGATTACAAAATTTCAGACCGTTTTGTACCATAGAGCCTGAGAAAATGCCATTTAAAGTCCGAACCCAAGTCTCAAATTAGCTACCAGTAGAAAAATGATTTTTCCAGAAATGCAACTATTGGCATAATTTATTACTGATTTCGGTTCAGTCGACGATTCTTATAGCGATCACAAAATTTCACCTCGTTTGCTGCCATGGAGCCTGAGAAAATGCCTTTTAAAGTCCGAACCCAAGTCTCAAATTAGCGCCCCGTAGTATAATGATTTTTACAGAAATGCAATTAAATGCATATTTTGTGACTGATTTCAATTCGGACCATGATTCTTATCGCGATTACAAAATTTCAGACCGTTTTGTACGATAGAGCCTAAGAAAATTCCATTTAAAGTTCGAACCCAAGTCTCAAATTAGCTACCAGTATAATAATGATTTTTTCCAGAAATGCAATTAAATGCATATTTTGTGACTGATTTCAATTCGGACCATGATTCTTATCGCGATTACAAAATTTCAGACCGTTTTGTTCCATAGAGCCTGAGAAAATGCCATTTAAAGTTCGAACCCAAGTCTCAAATTAGCTACCAGTATAATAATGATTTTTTTCAGAAATGCAATAACATGCATATTTTGTGACTGATTTCAATTCGGACTATGATTCTTATCGCGATTACAAAATTTCAGACCGTTTTGTACCATAGAGTCTGAGAAAATGCCTTTTAAAGTTCGAACCCAAGTCTCAAATTAGCTACCAGTATAATAATGATTTTTTTCAGAAATGCAATAACATGCATATTTTATGACTGATTTCTATTCGGACCATGATTATTATCGCGATTACAAAATTTCAGACCGTTTTGTACCATAGAGCCTGAGAAAATGCCATTTAAAGTCCGAACCCAAGTCTCAAATTAGCTACCAGTAGAAAAATGATTTTTCCAGAAATGCAACTATTGGCCTAATTTATTACTGATTTCGGTTCAGTCGACGATTCTTATAGCGATCACAAAATTTCACCTCGTTTGCTGCCATAAAGCCTGAGAAAATGCCTTTTAAAGTCCGAACCCAAGTCTCAAATTAGCGCCCCGTAGTATAATGATTTTTCCAGAAATGCAATTAAATGCATATTTTGTGACTGATTTCAATTCGGACCATGATTCTTATCGCGATTACAAAATTTCAGACCGTTTTGTACCATAGAGCCTGAGAAAATGCCATTTTCATTTCAGAAATGCAATTAAATGCATATTTTTTGACTGATTTCAATTCGGACCATGATTCTTATCGCGATTACGAAATTTCAGACCGTTTTGTCCCATAGAGCCTGAGAAAATGCCATTTAAAGTCCGAACCCAGGTCTTAAATTAGCTACCAGAAGAAAAATGATTTTTCCAGAAATGCAACTATTGGCATAATTTATTACTGATTTCGGTTCAGACGACGATTCTTATAGCGATCACAAAATTTCACCTCGTTTGCTGCCATGGAGCCTGAGAAAATGCCTTATAAAGTCCGAACCCAAGTCTCAATTTAGCGCCCCGTAGTATAATGATTTTTCCAGAAATGCAATTAAATGCATATTTTGTGACTGATTTCAATTCGGACCATGATTCTTATCGCGATTACAAAATTTCAGACCGTTTTGTACCATAGAGCCTGAGAAAATGCCATTTAAAGTCCGAACCCAAGTCTCAAATTAGCTACCAGTAGAAAAATGATTTTTCCAGAAATGGAACTATTGGCATAATTTTTTACTGATTTCGGTTCAGTCGACGATTCTTATAGCGATCACAAAATTTCACCTCGTTTGCTGCCATGGAGCCTGAGAAAATGCCTTTTAAAGTCCGAACCCAAGTCTCAAATTAGCGCCCCGTAGTATAATGATTTTTCCAGAAATGCAATTAAATGCATATTTTATGACTGATTTCAATTCGGACCATGATTCTTATCGCGATTACAAAATTTCAGACCGTTTTGTACCATAGAGCCTGAGAAAATGCTTTTTAAAGTTCGAACCCACGTCTCAAATTAGCTACCAGTAGAATAATGATTTTTCCAGAAATGCAATTAAATGCATATTTTGTGACTGATTTCAATTCGGACCATGATTCTTATCGCGATTACAAAATTTCAGACCGTTTTGTACCATAGAGCCTGAGAAAATGCCATTTAAAGTCCGAACCCAAGTCTCAAATTAGCTACCAGTAGAAAAATGATTTTTCCAGAAATGCAACTATTGGCCTAATTTATTACTGATTTCGGTTCAGTCGACGATTCTAATAGCGATCACAAAATTTCACCTCGTTTGCTGCCATAAAGCCTGAGAAAATGCCTTTTAAAGTCCGAACCCAAGTCTCAAATTAGCTACCAGTATAATAATGATTTTTTTCAGAAATGCAATAACATGCATATTTTATGACTGATTTCTATTCGGACCATGATTCTTATCGCGATTACAAAATTTCAGACCGTTTTGTTCCATAGAGCCTGAGAAAATGCCATTTAAAGTTCGAACCCAAGTCTCAAATTAGCTACCAGTATAATAATGATTTTTTTCAGAAATGCAATAACATGCATATTTTGTGACTGATTTCAATTCGGACTATGATTCTTATCGCGATTACAAAATTTCAGACCGTTTTGTACCATAGAGTCTGAGAAAATGCCTTTTAAAGTTCGAACCCAAGTCTCAAATTAGCTACCAGTATAATAATGATTTTTTTCAGAAATGCAATAACATGCATATTTTATGACTGATTTCTATTCGGACCATGATTATTATCGCGATTACAAAATTTCAGACCGTTTTGTACCATAGAGCCTGAGAAAATGCCATTTAAAGTCCGAACCCAAGTCTCAAATTAGCTACCAGTAGAAAAATGATTTTTCCAGAAATGCAACTATTGGCCTAATTTATTACTGATTTCGGTTCAGTCGACGATTCTTATAGCGATCACAAAATTTCACCTCGTTTGCTGCCATAAAGCCTGAGAAAATGCCTTTTAAAGTCCGAACCCAAGTCTCAAATTAGCGCCCCGTAGTATAATGATTTTTCCAGAAATGCAATTAAATGCATATTTTGTGACTGATTTCAATTCGGACCATGATACTTATCGCGATTACAAAATTTCAGACCGTTTTGTCCCATAGAGCCTGAGAAAATGCCATTTAAAGTCCGAACCCAAGTCTCAAATTAGCTACCAGTAGAAAAATGATTTTTCCAGAAATGCAACTATATGCATAATTTATTACTGATTTCGGTTCAGTCGACGATTCTTATAGCGATCACAAAATTTCACCTCGTTTTCTGCCATGGAGCCTGAGAAAATGCCTTTTAAAGTCCGAACCCAAGTCTCAAATTAGCGCCCCGTAGTATAATGATTTTTCCAGAAATGCAATTAAATGCATATTTTGTGACTGATTTCAATTCGGACCATGATTTTTATCGCGATTACAAAATTTCAGACCGTTTTGTACCATAGAGCCTGAGAAAATGCCATTTAAAGTCCGAACCCAAGTCTCAAATTAGCTACCAGTAGAAAAATGATTTTTCCAGAAATGCAACTATTGGCATAATTTATTACTGATTTCGGTTCAGTCGACGATTCTTATAGCGATCACAAAATTTCACCTCGTTTGCTGCCATGGAGCCTGAGAAAATGCCTTTTAAAGTCCGAACCCAAGTCTCAAATTAGCGCCCCGTAGTATAATGATTTTTACAGAAATGCAATTAAATGCATATTTTGTGACTGATTTCAATTCGGACCATGATTCTTATCGCGATTACAAAATTTCAGACCGTTTTGTACGATAGAGCCTAAGAAAATTCCATTTAAAGTTCGAACCCAAGTCTCAAATTAGCTTCCAGTATAATAATGATTTTTTCCAGAAATGCAATTAAATGCATATTTTGTGACTGATTTCAATTCGGACCATGATTCTTATCGCGATTACAAAATTTCAGACCGTTTTGTTCCATAGAGCCTGAGAAAATGCCATTTAAAGTTCGAACCCAAGTCTCAAATTAGCTACCAGTATAATAATGATTTTTTTCAGAAATGCAATAACATGCATATTTTGTGACTGATTTCAATTCGGACTATGATTCTTATCGCGATTACAAAATTTCAGACCGTTTTGTACCATAGAGTCTGAGAAAATGCCTTTTAAAGTTCGAACCCAAGTCTCAAATTAGCTACCAGTAGAAAAATGATTTTTCCAGAAATGCAACTATTGGCCTAATTTTTTACTGATTTCGGTTCAGTCGACGATTCTTATAGCGATCACAAAATTTCACCTCGTTTGCTGCCATGGAGCCTGAGAAAATGCCTTTTAAAGTCCGAACCCAAGTCTCAAATTAGCGCCCCGTAGTATAATGATTTTTCCAGAAATGCAATTAAATGCATATTTTATGACTGATTTCAATTCGGACCATGATTCTTATCGCGATTACAAAATTTCAGACCGTTTTGTACCATAGAGCCTGAGAAAATGCTTTTTAAAGTTCGAACCCACGTCTCAAATTAGCTACCAGTAGAATAATGATTTTTCCAGAAATGCAATTAAATGCATATTTTGTGACTGATTTCAATTCGGACCATGATTCTTATCGCGATTACAAAATTTCAGACCGTTTTGTTCCATAGAGCCTGAGAAAATGCCATTTAAAGTTCGAACCCAAGTCTCAAATTAGCTACCAGTATAATAATGATTTTTTTCAGAAATGCAATAACATGCATATTTTGTGACTGATTTCAATTCGGACTATGATTCTTATCGCGATTACAAAATTTCAGACCGTTTTGTACCATAGAGTCTGAGAAAATGCCTTTTAAAGTTCGAACCCAAGTCTCAAATTAGCTACCAGTATAATAATGATTTTTTTCAGAAATGCAATAACATGCATATTTTATGACTGATTTCTATTCGGACCATGATTATTATCGCGATTACAAAATTTCAGACCGTTTTGTACCATAGAGCCTGAGAAAATGCCATTTAAAGTCCGAACCCAAGTCTCAAATTAGCTACCAGTAGAAAAATGATTTTTCCAGAAATGCAACTATTGGCCTAATTTATTACTGATTTCGGTTCAGTCGACGATTCTTATAGCGATCACAAAATTTCACCTCGTTTGCTGCCATAAAGCCTGAGAAAATGCCTTTTAAAGTCCGAACCCAAGTCTCAAATTAGCGCCCCGTAGTATAATGATTTTTCCAGAAATGCAATTAAATGCATATTTTGTGACTGATTTCAATTCGGACCATGATACTTATCGCGATTACAAAATTTCAGACCGTTTTGTCCCATAGAGCCTGAGAAAATGCCATTTAAAGTCCGAACCCAAGTCTCAAATTAGCTACCAGTAGAAAAATGATTTTTCCAGAAATGCAACTATATGCATAATTTATTACTGATTTCGGTTCAGTCGACGATTCTTATAGCGATCACAAAATTTCACCTCGTTTTCTGCCATGGAGCCTGAGAAAATGCCTTTTAAAGTCCGAACCCAAGTCTCAAATTAGCGCCCCGTAGTATAATGATTTTTCCAGAAATGCAATTAAATGCATATTTTGTGACTGATTTCAATTCGGACCATGATTTTTATCGCGATTACAAAATTTCAGACCGTTTTGTACCATAGAGCCTGAGAAAATGCCATTTAAAGTCCGAACCCAAGTCTCAAATTAGCTACCAGTAGAAAAATGATTTTTCCAGAAATGCAACTATTGGCATAATTTATTACTGATTTCGGTTCAGTCGACGATTCTTATAGCGATCACAAAATTTCACCTCGTTTGCTGCCATGGAGCCTGAGAAAATGCCTTTTAAAGTCCGAACCCAAGTCTCAAATTAGCGCCCCGTAGTATAATGATTTTTACAGAAATGCAATTAAATGCATATTTTGTGACTGATTTCAATTCGGACCATGATTCTTATCGCGATTACAAAATTTCAGACCGTTTTGTACGATAGAGCCTAAGAAAATTCCATTTAAAGTTCGAACCCAAGTCTCAAATTAGCTACCAGTATAATAATGATTTTTTCCAGAAATGCAATTAAATGCATATTTTGTGACTGATTTCAATTCGGACCATGATTCTTATCGCGATTACAAAATTTCAGACCGTTTTGTTCCATAGAGCCTGAGAAAATGCCATTTAAAGTTCGAACCCAAGTCTCAAATTAGCTACCAGTATAATAATGATTTTTTTCAGAAATGCAATAACATGCATATTTTGTGACTGATTTCAATTCGGACTATGATTCTTATCGCGATTACAAAATTTCAGACCGTTTTGTACCATAGAGTCTGAGAAAATGCCTTTTAAAGTTCGAACCCAAGTCTCAAATTAGCTACCAGTATAATAATGATTTTTTTCAGAAATGCAATAACATGCATATTTTATGACTGATTTCTATTCGGACCATGATTATTATCGCGATTACAAAATTTCAGACCGTTTTGTACCATAGAGCCTGAGAAAATGCCATTTAAAGTCCGAACCCAAGTCTCAAATTAGCTACCAGTAGAAAAATGATTTTTCCAGAAATGGAACTATTGGCCTAATTTATTACTGATTTCGGTTCAGTCGACGATTCTTATAGCGATCACAAAATTTCACCTCGTTTGCTGCCATAAAGCCTGAGAAAATGCCTTTTAAAGTCCGAACCCAAGTCTCAAATTAGCGCCCCGTAGTATAATGATTTTTCCAGAAATGCAATTAAATGCATATTTTGTGACTGATTTCAATTCGGACCATGATTCTTATCGCGATTACAAAATTTCAGACCGTTTTGTACCATAGAGCCTGAGAAAATGCCATTTTCATTTCAGAAATGCAATTAAATGCATATTTTTTGACTGATTTCAATTCGGACCATGATTCTTATCGCGATTACGAAATTTCAGACCGTTTTGTCCCATAGAGCCTGAGAAAATGCCATTTAAAGTCCGAACCCAGGTCTTAAATTAGCTACCAGAAGAAAAATGATTTTTCCAGAAATGCAACTATTGGCATAATTTATTACTGATTTCGGTTCAGACGACGATTCTTATAGCGATCACAAAATTTCACCTCGTTTGCTGCCATGGAGCCTGAGAAAATGCCTTATAAAGTCCGAACCCAAGTCTCAATTTAGCGCCCCGTAGTATAATGATTTTTCCAGAAATGCAATTAAATGCATATTTTGTGACTGATTTCAATTCGGACCATGATTCTTATCGCGATTACAAAATTTCAGACCGTTTTGTACCATAGAGCCTGAGAAAATGCCATTTAAAGTCAGAACCCAAGTCTCAAATTAGCTACCAGTAGAAAAATGATTTTTCCAGAAATGGAACTATTGGCATAATTTTTTACTGATTTCGGTTCAGTCGACGATTCTTATAGCGATCACAAAATTTCACCTCGTTTGCTGCCATGGAGCCTGAGAAAATGCCTTTTAAAGTCCGAACCCAAGTCTCAAATTAGCGCCCCGTAGTACAATGATTTTTCCAGAAATGCAATTAAATGCATATTTTATGACTGATTTCAATTCGGACCATGATTCTTATCGCGATTACAAAATTTCAGACCGTTTTGTACCATAGAGCCTGAGAAAATGCTTTTTAAAGTTCGAACCCACGTCTCAAATTAGCTACCAGTAGAATAATGATTTTTCCAGAAATGCAATTAAATGCATATTTTGTGACTGATTTCAATTCGGACCATGATTCTTATCGCGATTACAAAATTTCAGACCGTTTTGTACCATAGAGCCTGAGAAAATGCCATTTAAAGTCCGAACCCAAGTCTCAAATTAGGTACCAGTAGAAAAATGATTTTTCCAGAAATGCAACTATTGGCCTAATTTATTACTGATTTCGGTTCAGTCGACGATTCTAATAGCGATCACAAAATTTCACCTCGTTTGCTGCCATAAAGCCTGAGAAAATGCCTTTTAAAGTCCGAACCCAAGTCTCAAATTAGCTACCAGTATAATAATGATTTTTTTCAGAAATGCAATAACATGCATATTTTATGACTGATTTCTATTCGGACCATGATTCTTATCGCGATTACAAAATTTCAGACCGTTTTGTACCATAGACCCTGAGAAAATGCCTTTTAAAGTTCGAACCCAAGTCTCAAATTAGCGCCCCGTAGTATAATGATTTTTCCAGAACTGCAATTAAATGCATATTTTGTGACTGATTTCAATTCGGACCATGATTCTTATCGCGATTACAAAATTTCAGACCGTTTTGTACCATAGAGCCTGAGGAAATGCCATTCAAAGTCCGAACCCAAGTCTCAAATTAGCTACCAGTAGAAAAATGATTTTTCCAGAAATGCAACTATTGGCATAATTTATTACTGATTTCGGTTCAGTCGACGATTCTTATAGCGATCACAAAATTTCACTTCGTTTGCTGCCATGGAGCCTGAGAAAATGCCTTTAAAAGTCGGAACCCAAGTCTCAAATTAGCGCCCCGTAGTATAATGATTTTTCCAGAAATGCAATTAAATGCATATTTTGTGACTGATTTCAATTCGGACCATGATTCTTATCGCGATTACAAAATTTCAGACCGTTTTGTACCATAGAGCCTGAGAAAATGCCATTTTCATTTCAGAAATGCAATTAAATGCATATTTTTTGACTGATTTCAATTCGGACCATGATTCTTATCGCGATTACGAAATTTCAGACCGTTTTGTCCCATAGAGCCTGAGAAAATGCCATTTAAAGTCCGAACCCAGGTCTTAAATTAGCTACCAGAAGAAAAATGATTTTTCCAGAAATGCAACTATTGGCATAATTTATTACTGATTTCGGTTCAGACGACGATTCTTATAGCGATTACAAAATTTCACCTCGTTTGCTGCCATGGAGCCTGAGAAAATGCCTTATAAAGTCCGAACCCAAGTCTCAATTTAACGCCCCGTAGTATAATGATTTTTCCAGAAATGCAATTAAATGCATATTTTGTGACTGATTTCAATTCGGACCATGATTCTTATCGCGATTACAAAATTTCAGACCGTTTTGTACCATAGAGCCTGAGAAAATGCCATTTTCATTTCAGAAATGCAATTAAATGCATATTTTGTGACTGATTTCAATTCGGACCATGATTCTTATCGCGATTACAAAATTTCAGACCGTTTTGTAAGATAGACCCTGAGAAAATGCCTTTTAAAGTTTGAACCCAAGTCTCAAATTAGCTACCAGTATAATAATAATTTTTTTCAGAAATGCAATACTATGCATATTTTATGACTGATTTCTATTCGGACCATGATACTTATCGCGATTACAAAATTTCAGCCGGTTTTGTACCATAGAGCCTGAGAAAATGCCTTTTAAAGTCCGAACCCAAGTCTCAAATTAGCGCCCCGTAGTATAATGATTTTTCCAGAAATGCAATTAAATGCATATTTTGTGACTGATTTCAATTCGGACCATGATTCTTATCGCGATTACAAAATTTCAGACCGTTTTGTACCATAGAGCCTGAGAAAATGCCTTTTTAAGTTCGAACCCAAGTCTCAAATTAGCTACCAGTAGAATAATGATTTTTCCAGAAATGCAACTTGCGCCATATATTATGACTGATTTCGGTTTAGTCGACGATTCTTATAGCGATCACAAAATTTCACCTCGTTTGCTGCCATGGAGCCTGAGAAAATGCCTTTTAAAGTCCGAACCTAAGTCTCAAATTAGCGCCCCGTGGTATAAAGATTTTTCCAGAAATGCAATTAAATGCACATTTTGTGACTGATTTCAATTCGGACCATGATTCTTATCGCGATTACAAAATTTCAGACCGTTTTGTACGATAGAGCCTAAGAAAATTCCATTTAAAGTTCCAACCCATGTCTCAAATTAGCTACCAGTATAATAATGATTTTTTCCAGAAATGCAATTAAATGCATATTTTATGACTGATTTCGGTTCAGACCATGATTCTTATCGCGATTACAAAATTTCAGCCCATTTGCTACCATAGATACTGATAAAGTGCTTTTTAAAGTTCGACCCCAAGACTCAAATTAGCGCCCAGTAGAATAATGATTTTTTCAGAAATGCAACATTTTGAAGATTTTGTGACTGATTTCTATTAGGACCATGATACTTATCGCGATTACAAAATTTCAGACCGTTTTGTCCCATAGAGCCTGAGAAAATGCCATTTAAAGTCCGAACCCAAGTCTCAAATTAGCTACCAGTAGAAAAATGATTTTTCCAGAAATGCAACTATATGCATAATTTATTACTGATTTCGGTTCAGTCGACGATTCTTATAGCGATCACAAAATTTCACCTCGTTTTCTGCCATGGAGCCTGAGAAAATGCCTTTTAAAGTCCGAACCCAAGTCTCAAATTAGCGCCCCGTAGTATAATGATTTTTCCAGAAATGCAATTAAATGCATATTTTGTGACTGATTTCAATTCGGACCATGATTTTTATCGCGATTACAAAATTTCAGACGGTTTTGTACCATAGAGCCTGAGAAAATGCCATTTAAAGTCCGAACCCAAGTCTCAAATTAGCTACCAGTAGAAAAATGATTTTTCCAGAAATGCAACTATTGGCATAATTTATTACTGATTTCGGTTCAGTCGACGATTCTTATAGCGATCACAAAATTTCACCTCGTTTGCTGCCATGGAGCCTGAGAAAATGCCTTTTAAAGTCCGAAACCAAGTCTCAAATTAGCGCCCCGTAGTATAATGATTTTTACAGAAATGCAATTAAATGCATATTTTGTGACTGATTTCAATTCGGACCATGATTCTTATCGCGATTACAAAATTTCAGACCGTTTTGTACGATAGAGCCTAAGAAAATTCCATTTAAAGTTCGAACCCAAGTCTCAAATTAGCTACCAGTATAATAATGATTTTTTCCAGAAATGCAATTAAATGCATATTTTATGACAGATTTCGGTTCAGACCACGATTGTTATCGCGATTACAAAATTTCAGCCCATTTGCTACCATAGATTCTGATAAAGTGCTTTTTAAAGTTCGACCCCAAGACTCAAATTAGCGCCCAGTAGAATAATGATTTTTTCAGAAATGCAACATTTTGAAGATTTTGTGTCTGATTTCTATTAGGACCATGATACTTATCGCGATTACAAAATTTCAGACCGTTTTGTCCCATAGAGCCTGAGAAAATGCCATTTAAAGTCCGAACCCAAGTCTCAAATTAGCGCCCCGTAGTATAATGATTTTTACAGAAATGCAATTAAATGCATATTTTGTGACTGATTTCAATTCGGACCATGATTCTTATCGCGATTACAAAATTTCAGACCGTTTTGTACGATAGAGCCTAAGAAAATTCCATTTAAAGTTCGAACCCAAGTCTCAAATTAGCTACCAGTATAATAATGATTTTTTCCAGAAATGCAATTAAATGCATATTTTATGACTGATTTCGGTTCAGACCATGATTCTTATCGCGATTACAAAATTTCAGCCCATTTGCTACCATAGATACTGATAAAGTGCTTTTTAAAGTTCGACCCCAAGACTCAAATTAGCGCCCAGTAGAATAATGATTTTTTCAGAAATGCAACATTTTGAAGATTTTGTGACTGATTTCTATTAGGACCATGATACTTATCGCGATTACAAAATTTCAGACCGTTTTGTCCCATAGAGCCTGAGAAAATGCCATTTAAAGTCCGAACCCAAGTCTCAAATTAGCTACCAGTAGAAAAATGATTTTTCCAGAAATGCAACTATATGCATAATTTATTACTGATTTCGGTTCAGTCGACGATTCTTATAGCGATCACAAAATTTCACCTCGTTTTCTGCCATGGAGCCTGAGAAAATGCCTTTTAAAGTCCGAACCCAAGTCTCAAATTAGCGCCCCGTAGTATAATGATTTTTCCAGAAATGCAATTAAATGCATATTTTGTGACTGATTTCAATTCGGACCATGATTTTTATCGCGATTACAAAATTTCAGACGGTTTTGTACCATAGAGCCTGAGAAAATGCCATTTAAAGTCCGAACCCAAGTCTCAAATTAGCTACCAGTAGAAAAATGATTTTTCCAGAAATGCAACTATTGGCATAATTTATTACTGATTTCGGTTCAGTCGACGATTCTTATAGCGATCACAAAATTTCACCTCGTTTGCTGCCATGGAGCCTGAGAAAATGCCTTTTAAAGTCCGAAACCAAGTCTCAAATTAGCGCCCCGTAGTATAATGATTTTTACAGAAATGCAATTAAATGCATATTTTGTGACTGATTTCAATTCGGACCATGATTCTTATCGCGATTACAAAATTTCAGACCGTTTTGTACGATAGAGCCTAAGAAAATTCCATTTAAAGTTCGAACCCAAGTCTCAAATTAGCTACCAGTATAATAATGATTTTTTCCAGAAATGCAATTAAATGCATATTTTATGACAGATTTCGGTTCAGACCACGATTGTTATCGCGATTTCAAAATTTCAGCCCATTTGCTACCATAGATTCTGATAAAGTGCTTTTTAAAGTTCGACCCCAAGACTCAAATTAGCGCCCAGTAGAATAATGATTTTTTCAGAAATGCAACATTTTGAAGATTTTGTGTCTGATTTCTATTAGGACCATGATACTTATCGCGATTACAAAATTTCAGACCGTTTTGTCCCATAGAGCCTGAGAAAATGCCATTTAAAGTCCGAACCCAAGTCTCAAATTAGCGCCCCGTAGTATAATGATTTTTACAGAAATGCAATTAAATGCATATTTTGTGACTGATTTCAATTCGGACCATGATTCTTATCGCGATTACAAAATTTCAGACCGTTTTGTACGATAGAGCCTAAGAAAATTCCATTTAAAGTTCGAACCCAAGTCTCAAATTAGCTACCAGTATAATAATGATTTTTTCCAGAAATGCAATTAAATGCATATTTTATGACTGATTTCGGTTCAGACCATGATTCTTATCGCGATTACAAAATTTCAGCCCATTTGCTACCATAGATACTGATAAAGTGCTTTTTAAAGTTTGACCCCAAGACTCAAATTAGCGCCCAGTAGAATAATGATTTTTTCAGAAATGCAACATTTTGAAGATTTTGTGACTGATTTCTATTAGGACCATGATACTTATCGCGATTACAAAATTTCAGACCGTTTTGTCCCATAGAGCCTGAGAAAATGCCATTTAAAGTCCGAACCCAAGTCTCAAATTAGCTACCAGTAGAAAAATGATTTTTCCAGAAATGCAACTATATGCATAATTTATTACTGATTTCGGTTCAGTCGACGATTCTTATAGCGATCACAAAATTTCACCTCGTTTTCTGCCATGGAGCCTGAGAAAATGCCTTTTAAAGTCCGAACCCAAGTCTCAAATTAGCGCCCCGTAGTATAATGATTTTTCCAGAAATGCAATTAAATGCATATTTTGTGACTGATTTCAATTCGGACCATGATTTTTATCGCGATTACAAAATTTCAGACCGTTTTGTACCATAGAGCCTGAGAAAATGCCATTTAAAGTCCGAACCCAAGTCTCAAATTAGCTACCAGTAGAAAAATGATTTTTCCAGAAATGCAACTATTGGCATAATTTATTACTGATTTCGGTTCAGTCGACGATTCTTATAGCGATCACAAAATTTCACCTCGTTTGCTGCCATGGAGCCTGAGAAAATGCCTTTTAAAGTCCGAACCCAAGTCTCAAATTAGCGCCCCGTAGTATAATGATTTTTACAGAAATGCAATTAAATGCATATTTTGTGACTGATTTCAATTCGGACCATGATTCTTATCGCGATTACAAAATTTCAGACCGTTTTGTACGATAGAGCCTAAGAAAATTCCATTTAAAGTTCCAACCCATGTCTCAAATTAGCTACCAGTATAATAATGATTTTTTCCAGAAATGCAATTAAATGCATATTTTATGACTGATTTCGGTTCAGACCATGATTCTTATCGCGATTACAAAATTTCAGCCCATTTGCTACCATAGATACTGATAAAGTGCTTTTTAAAGTTCGACCCCAAGACTCAAATTAGCGCCCAGTAGAATAATGATTTTTTCAGAAATGCAACATTTTGAAGATTTTGTGACTGATTTCTATTAGGACCATGATACTTATCGCGATTACAAAATTTCAGACCGTTTTGTCCCATAGAGCCTGAGAAAATGCCATTTAAAGTCCGAACCCAAGTTTCAAATTAGCTACCAGTAGAAAAATGATTTTTCCAGAAATGCAACTATATGCATAATTTATTACTGATTTCGGTTCAGTCGACGATTCTTATAGCGATCACAAAATTTCACCTCGTTTTCTGCCATGGAGCCTGAGAAAATGCCTTTTAAAGTCCGAACCCAAGTCTCAAATTAGCGCCCCGTAGTATAATGATTTTTCCAGAAATGCAATTAAATGCATATTTTGTGACTGATTTCAATTCGGACCATGATTCTTATCGCGATTACAAAATTTCAGACCGTTTTGTACCATAGAGCCTAAGAAAATTCCATTTAAAGTTCGAACCCAAGTCTCAAATTAGCTACCAGTATAATAATGATTTTTTCCAGAAATGCAATTAAATGCATATTTTGTGACTGATTTCAATTCGGACCATGATTCTTATCGCGATTACAAAATTTCAGACCGTTTTGTTCCATAGAGCCTGAGAAAATGCCATTTAAAGTTCGAACCCAAGTCTCAAATTAGCTACCAGTATAATAATGATTTTTTTCAGAAATGCAATAACATGCATATTTTGTGACTGATTTCAATTCGGACTATGATTCTTATCGCGATTACAAAATTTCAGACCGTTTTGTACCATAGAGTCTGAGAAAATGCCTTTTAAAGTTCGAACCCAAGTCTCAAATTAGCTACCAGTATAATAATGATTTTTTTCAGAAATGCAATAACATGCATATTTTATGACTGATTTCTATTCGGACCATGATTATTATCGCGATTACAAAATTTCAGACCGTTTTGTACCATAGAGCCTGAGAAAATGCCATTTAAAGTCCGAACCCAAGTCTCAAATTAGCTACCAGTAGAAAAATGATTTTTCCAGAAATGGAACTATTGGCCTAATTTATTACTGATTTCGGTTCAGTCGACGATTCTTATAGCGATCACAAAATTTCACCTCGTTTGCTGCCATAAAGCCTGAGAAAATGCCTTTTAAAGTCCGAACCCAAGTCTCAAATTAGCGCCCCGTAGTATAATGATTTTTCCAGAAATGCAATTAAATGCATATTTTGTGACTGATTTCAATTCGGACCATGATTCTTATCGCGATTACAAAATTTCAGACCGTTTTGTACCATAGAGCCTGAGAAAATGCCATTTTCATTTCAGAAATGCAATTAAATGCATATTTTTTGACTGATTTCAATTCGGACCATGATTCTTATCGCGATTACGAAATTTCAGACCGTTTTGTCCCATAGAGCCTGAGAAAATGCCATTTAAAGTCCGAACCCAGGTCTTAAATTAGCTACCAGAAGAAAAATGATTTTTCCAGAAATGCAACTATTGGCATAATTTATTACTGATTTCGGTTCAGACGACGATTCTTATAGCGATCACAAAATTTCACCTCGTTTGCTGCCATGGAGCCTGAGAAAATGCCTTATAAAGTCCGAACCCAAGTCTCAATTTAGCGCCCGGTAGTATAATGATTTTTCCAGAAATGCAATTAAATGCATATTTTGTGACTGATTTCAATTCGGACCATGATTCTTATCGCGATTACAAAATTTCAGACCGTTTTGTACCATAGAGCCTGAGAAAATGCCATTTAAAGTCAGAACCCAAGTCTCAAATTAGCTACCAGTAGAAAAATGATTTTTCCAGAAATGGAACTATTGGCATAATTTTTTACTGATTTCGGTTCAGTCGACGATTCTTATAGCGATCACAAAATTTCACCTCGTTTGCTGCCATGGAGCCTGAGAAAATGCCTTTTAAAGTCCGAACCCAAGTCTCAAATTAGCGCCCCGTAGTATAATGATTTTTCCAGAAATGCAATTAAATGCATATTTTATGACTGATTTCAATTCGGACCATGATTCTTATCGCGATTACAAAATTTCAGACCGTTTTGTACCATAGAGCCTGAGAAAATGCTTTTTAAAGTTCGAACCCACGTCTCAAATTAGCTACCAGTAGAATAATGATTTTTCCAGAAATGCAATTAAATGCATATTTTGTGACTGATTTCAATTCGGACCATGATTCTTATCGCGATTACAAAATTTCAGACCGTTTTGTACCATAGAGCCTGAGAAAATGCCATTTAAAGTCCGAACCCAAGTCTCAAATTAGGTACCAGTAGAAAAATGATTTTTCCAGAAATGCAACTATTGGCCTAATTTATTACTGATTTCGGTTCAGTCGACGATTCTAATAGCGATCACAAAATTTCACCTCGTTTGCTGCCATAAAGCCTGAGAAAATGCCTTTTAAAGTCCGAACCCAAGTCTCAAATTAGCGCCCCGTAGTATAATGATTTTTCCAGAAATGCAATTAAATGCATATTTTATGACTGATTTCAATTCGGACCATGATTCTTATCGCGATTACAAAATTTCAGACCGTTTTGTACCATAGAGCCTGAGAAAATGCTTTTTAAAGTTCGAACCCACGTCTCAAATTAGCTACCAGTAGAATAATGATTTTTCCAGAAATGCAATTAAATGCATATTTTGTGACTGATTTCAATTCGGACCATGATTCTTATCGCGATTACAAAATTTCAGACCGTTTTGTACCATAGAGCCTGAGAAAATGCCATTTAAAGTCCGAACCCAAGTCTCAAATTAGCTACCAGTAGATAAATGATTTTTCCAGAAATGCAACTATTGGCATAATTTATTACTGATTTCGGTTCAGTCGACGATTCTTATAGCGATCACAAAATTTCACCTCGTTTGCTGCCATGGAGCCTGAGAAAATGCCTTTTAAAGTCGGAACCCAAGTCTCAAATTAGCGCCCCGTAGTAAAATGATTTTTCCAGAAATGCAACTATATGCATAATTTATTACTGATTTCGGTTCAGTCGACGATTCTTATAGCGATCACAAAATTTCACCTCGTTTTCTGCCATGGAGCCTGAGAAAATGCCTTTTAAAGTCCGAACCCAAGTCTCAAATTAGCGCCCCGTAGTATAATGATTTTTCCAGAAATGCAATTAAATGCATATTTTGTGACTGATTTCAATTCGGACCATGATTCTTATCGCGATTACAAAATTTCAGACCGTTTTGTACCATAGAGCCTGAGAAAATGCCATTTAAAGTCCGAACCCAAGTCTCAAATTAGCTACCAGTAGATAAATGATTTTTCCAGAAATGCAACTATTGGCATAATTTATTACTGATTTCGGTTCTGTCGACGATTCTTATAGCGATCACAAAATTTCACCTCGTTTGCTGCCATGGAGCCTGAGAAAATGCCTTTTAAAGTCCGAACCCAAGTCTCAAATTAGCGCCCCGTAGTATAATGATTTTTACAGAAATGCAATTAAATGCATATTTTGTGACTGATTTCAATTCGGACCATGATACTTATCGCGATTACAAAATTTCAGACCGTTTTGTACCATAGACCCTGAGAAAATGCCTTTTAAAGTTCGAACCCAGGTCTCAAATTAGCGCCCCGTAGTATAATGATTTTTCTAGAAATGCAATTAAATGCATATTTTGTGACTGATTTCAATTCGGACCATGATTCTTATCGCGATTACAAAATTTCAGACCGTTTTGTACCATAGAGCCTGAGAAAATGCCATTTAAAGTCCGAACCCAAGTCTCAAATTAGCTACCAGTAGATAAATGATTTTTCCAGAAATGCAACTATTGGCATAATTTATTACTGATTTCGGTTCAGTCGACGATTCTTATGGCGATCACAAAATTTCACCTCGTTTGCTGCCATGGAGCCTGAGAAAATGCCTTTTAAAGTCGGAACCCAAGTCTCAAATTAGCGCCCCGTAGTAAAATGATTTTTACAGAAATGCAATTAAGTGCATATTTTGTGACTGATTTCAATTCGGACCATGATACTTATCGCGATTACAAAATTTCAGACCGTTTTGTACCATAGACCCTGAGAAAATGCCTTTTAAAGTTCGAACCCAGGTCTCAAATTAGCTACCAGTATAATAATGATTTTTTTCAGAAATGCAATACTATAAATATTTTATGACTGATTTCTATTCGGACCATGATACTTATCGCGATTACAAAATTTCAGCCGGTTTTGTACCATAGAGCCTGAGAAAATGCCTTTTAAAGTCCGAACCCAAGTCTCAAATTAGCGCCCCGTAGTATAATGATTTTTCCAGAAATGCAATTAAATGCATATTTTGTGACTGATTTCGGTTCAGACCATGATTCTTATCGCGATTACAAAATTTCAGCCCATTTGCTACCATAGATACTGATAAAGTGCTTTTTAAAGTTCGACCCCAAGACTCAAATTAGCGCCCAGTAGAATAATGATTTTTTCAGAAATGCAACATTTTGAAGATTTTGTGACTGATTTCTATTAGGACCATGATACTTATCGCGATTACAAAATTTCAGACCGTTTTGTCCCATAGAGCCTGAGAAAATGCCATTTAAAGTCCGAACCCAAGTCTCAAATTAGCTACCAGTAGAAAAATGATTTTTCCAGAAATGCAACTATATGCATAATTTATTACTGATTTCGGTTCAGTCGACGATTCTTATAGCGATCACAAAATTTCACCTCGTTTTCTGCCATGGAGCCTGAGAAAATGCCTTTTAAAGTCCGAACCCAAGTCTCAAATTAGCGCCCCGTAGTATAATGATTTTTCCAGAAATGCAATTAAATGCATATTTTGTGACTGATTTCAATTCGGACCATGATTTTTATCGCGATTACAAAATTTCAGACCGTTTTGTACCATAGAGCCTGAGAAAATGCCATTTAAAGTCCGAACCCAAGTCTCAAATTAGCTACCAGTAGAAAAATGATTTTTCCAGAAATGCAACTATTGGCATAATTTATTACTGATTTCGGTTCTGTCGACGATTCTTATAGCGATCACAAAATTTCACCTCGTTTGCTGCCATGGAGCCTGAGAAAATGCCTTTTAAAGTCCGAACCCAAGTCTCAAATTAGCGCCCCGTAGTATAATGATTTTTACAGAAATGCAATTAAATGCATATTTTGTGACTGATTTCAATTCGGACCATGATTCTTATCGCGATTACAAAATTTCAGACCGTTTTGTACCATAGAGCCTGAGAAAATGCCATTTAAAGTCCGAACCCAAGTCTCAAATTAGCTACCAGTAGATAAATGATTTTTCCAGAAATGCAACTATTGGCATAATTTATTACTGATTTCGGTTCTGTCGACGATTCTTATAGCGATCACAAAATTTCACCTCGTTTGCTGCCATGGAGCCTGAGAAAATGCCTTTTAAAGTCCGAACCCAAGTCTCAAATTAGCGCCCCGTAGTATAATGATTTTTACAGAAATGCAATTAAATGCATATTTTGTGACTGATTTCAATTCGGACCATGATACTTATCGCGATTACAAAATTTCAGACCGTTTTGTACCATAGACCCTGAGAAAATGCCTTTTAAAGTTCGAACCCAGGTCTCAAATTAGCGCCCCGTAGTATAATGATTTTTCTAGAAATGCAATTAAATGCATATTTTGTGACTGATTTCAATTCGGACCATGATTCTTATCGCGATTACAAAATTTCAGACCGTTTTGTACGATAGAGCCTGAGAAAATGCCATTTAAAGTTCGAACCCAAGTCTCAAATTAGCTACCAGTAGAAAAATGATTTTTCCAGAAATGCAACTATTGGCCTAATTTATTACTGATTTCGGTTCAGTCGACGATTCTTATAGCGATCACAAAATTTCACCTCGTTTGCTGCCATAAAGCCTGAGAAAATGCCTTTTAAAGTCCGAACCCAAGTCTCAAATTAGCGCCCCGTAGTATAATGATTTTTCCAGAAATGCAATTAAATGCATATTTTATGACTGATTTCAATTCGGACCATGATTCTTATCGCGATTACAAAATTTCAGACCGTTTTGTACCATAGAGCCTGAGAAAATGCCATTTAAAGTCCGAACCCAAGTCTCAAATTAGCTACCAGTAGAAAAATGATTTTTCCAGAAATGCAACTATTGGCATAATTTATTACTGATTTCGGTTCAGTCGACGATTCTTATAGCGATCACAAAATTTCACCTCGTTTGCTGCCATGGAGCCTGAGAAAATGCGTTTTAAAGTCCGAACCCAAGTCTCAAATTAGCGCCCGGTTGAATAATGATTTTTACAGAAATGCAATAAAATGCATATTTTGTGACTGATTTCAATTCGGACCATGATTATTATCGCGATTACAAAATTTCAGACCGTTTTGTACCATAGAGCCTGAGAAAATGCCTTTTAAAGTCCGAACCTAAGTCTCAAATTAGCGCCCGGTAGTATAAAGATTTTTCCAGAAATGCAATTAAATGCACATTTTGTGACTGATTTCGGTTCAGACCATGATTCTTATCGCGATTACAAAATTTCAGCCCATTTGCTACCATAGATTCTGATAAAGTGCTTTTTAATGTTCGACCCCAAGACTCAAATTAGCGCCCAGTAGAATAATGATTTTTTCAGAAATGCAACATTTTGAAGATTTTGTGACTGATTTCTATTAGGACCATGATACTTATCGCGATTACAAAATTTCAGACCGTTTTGTCCCATAGAGCCTGAGAAAATGCCATTTAAAGTCCGAACCCAAGTCTCAAATTAGCGCCCCGTAGTATAATGATTTTTCCAGAAATGCAATTAAATGCATATTTTGTGAGTGATTTCAATTCGGACCATGATTTTTATCGCGAATACAAAATTTCAGACCGTTTTGTACCATAGAGCCTGAGAAAATGCCATTTAAAGTCCAGTATAATAATGATTTTTCCAGAAATGCAACTATTGGCATAATTTATTACTGATTTCGGTTCAGTCGACGATTCTTATAGCGATCACAAAATTTCACCTCGTTTGCTGCCATGGAGCCTGAGAAAATGCCTTTTAAAGTCCGAACCCAAGTCTCAAATTAGCGCCCCGTAGTATAATGATTTTTACAGAAATGCAATTAAATGCATATTTTGTGACTGATTTCAATTCGGACCATGATTCTTATCGCGATTACAAAATTTCAGACCGTTTTGTACGATAGAGCCTAAGAAAATTCCATTTAAAGTTCGAACCCAAGTCTCAAATTAGCTACCAGTATAATAATGATTTTTTCCAGAAATGCAATTAAATGCATATTTTATGACAGATTTCGGTTCAGACCACGATTGTTATCGCGATTACAAAATTTCAGCCCATTTGCTACCATAGATTCTGATAAAGTGCTTTTTAAAGTTCGACCCCAAGACTCAAATTAGCGCCCAGTAGAATAATGATTTTTTCAGAAATGCAACATTTTGAAGATTTTGTGTCTGATTTCTATTAGGACCATGATACTTATCGCGATTACAAAATTTCAGACCGTTTTGTCCCATAGAGCCTGAGAAAATGCCATTTAAAGTCCGAACCTAAGTCTCAAATTAGCGCCCCGTAGTATAATGATTTTTCCAGAAATGCAATTAAATGCATATTTTGTGACTGATTTCAATTCGGACCATGATTCTTATCGCGATTACAAAATTTCAGACCGATTTGTACCATAGAGACTGAGAAAATGCCATTTAAAGTCCGAACCCAAGTCTCAAATTAGCTACCAGTAGAAAAATGATTTTTCCAGAAATGCAACTATTGGCATAATTTATTACTGATTTCGGTTCAGTCGACGATTCTTATAGCGATCACAAAATTTCACCTCGTTTGCTGCCATGGAGCCTGAGAAAATGCCTTTTAAAGTCGGAACCCAAGTCTCAAATTAGCGCCCCGTAGTAAAATGATTTTTACAGAAATGCAATTAAATGCATATTTTGTGACTGATTTCAATTCGGACCATGATTCTTATCGCGATTACAAAATTTCAGACCGTTTTGTACCAGAGACCCTGAGAAAATGCCTTTTAAAGTTCGAACCCAAGTCTCAAATTAGCTACCAGTAGAAAAATGATTTTTCCAGAAATGCAACTATTGGCATAATTTATTACTGATTTCGGTTCAGTCGACGATTCTTATAGCGATCACAAAATTTCACCTCGTTTGCTGCCATGGAGCCTGAGAAAATGCCTTTTAAAGTCGGAACCCAAGTCTCAAATTAGCGCCCCGTAGTAAAATGATTTTTACAGAAATGCAATTAAATGCATATTTTTTGACTGATTTCATTTCGGACCATGATTCTTATCGCGATTACAAAATTTCAGACCGATTTGTACCATAGAGACTGAGAAAATGCCATTTAAAGTCCGAACCCAAGTCTCAAATTAGCTACCAGTAGAAAAATGATTTTTCCAGAAATGCAACTATTGGCATAATTTATTACTGATTTCGGTTCAGTTGACGATTCTTATAGCGATCACAAAATTTCACCTCGTTTGCTGCCATGGAGCCTGAGAAAATGCCTTTTAAAGTCCGAACCCAAGTCTCAAATTAGCGCCCCGTAGTATAATGATTTTTCCAGAAATGCAATTAAATGCATATTTTTTGACTGATTTCAATTCGGACCATGATTCTTATCGCGATTACAAAATTTCAGACCGTTTTGTTCCCTACAGCCTGAGAAAATGCCATTTAAAGTTCGAACCCAAGTCTCAAATTAGCTACCAGTATAATAATGATTTTTTTCAGAAATGCAATAACATGCATATTTTGTGACTGATTTCAATTCGGACTATGATTCTTATCGCGATTACAAAATTTCAGACCGTTTTGTACCATAGAGTCTGAGAAAATACCTTTTAAAGTTCGAACCCAAGTCTCAAATTAGCTACCAGTATAATAATGATTTTTTTCAGAAATGCAATAACATGCATATTTTATGACTGATTTCTATTCGGACCATGATTCTTATCGCGATTACAAAATTTCAGACCGTTTTGTACCATAGACCCTGAGAAAATGCCTTTTAAAGTTCGAACCCAAGTCTCAAATTAGCTACCAGTAGAAAAATGATTTTTCCAGAAATGGAACTATTGGCATAATTTATTACTGATTTCGGTTCAGTCGACGATTCTTATAGCGATCACAAAATTTCACCTCGTTTGCTGCCATGGAGCCTGAGAAAATGCCTTATAAAGTCCGAACCCAAGTCTCAATTTAGCGCCCCGTAGTATAATGATTTTTCCAGAAATGCAATTAAATGCATATTTTGTGACTGATTTCAATTCGGACCATGATTCTTATCGCGATTACAAAATTTCAGACCGTTTTGTACCATAGAGCCTGAGAAAATGCCATTTAAAGTCCGAACCCAAGTCTCAAATTAGCTACCAGTAGAAAAATGATTTTTCCAGAAATGCAACTATTGGCATAGTTTATTACTGATTTCGGTTCAGTCGACGATTCTTATAGCGATCACAAAATTTCACCTCGTTTGCTGCCATGGAGCCTGAGAAAATGCCTTTTAAAGTCCGAACCCAAGTCTCAAATTAGCGCCCCGTAGTATAATGATTTTTCCAGAAATGCAATTAAATGCATATTTTGTGACTGATTTCAATTCGGACCATGATTTTTATCGCGATTACAAAATTTCAGACCGTTTTGTACCATAGAGCCTGAGAAAATGCCTTTTAAAGTTCGAACCCAAGTCTCAAATTAGCTACCAGTATAATAATGATTTTTTTCAGAAATGCAATAACATGCATATTTTGTGACTGATTTCAATTCGGACTATGATTCTTATCGCGATTACAAAATTTCAGACCGTTTTGTACCATAGAGTCTGAGAAAATGCCTTTTAAAGTTCGAACCCAAGTCTCAAATTAGCTACCAGTATAATAATGATTTTTTTCAGAAATGCAATAACATGCATATTTTAGGACTGATTTCAATTCGGACCATGATTCTTATCGCGATTACAAAATTTCAGACCGTTTTGTACCATAGAGCCTGAGAAAATGCCATTCAAAGTCCGAACCCAAGTCTCAAATTAGCTACCAGTAGAAAAATGATTTTTCCAGAAATGCAACTATTGGCATAATTTATTACTGATTTCGGTTCAGTCGACGATTCTTATAGCGATCACAAAATTTCACCTCGTTTGCTGCCATGGAGCCAGAGAAAATGCCATTTAAAGTCCGAACCCAAGTCTCAAATTAGCGCCCCGTAGTATAATGATTTTTCCAGAAATGCAATTAAATGCATATTTTTAGACTGATTTCTATTCGGACCATGATACTTATCGCTATTACAAAATTTCAGCCCGTTTTGTACCATAGAGCCTGAGAAAATGCCATTTAAAGTCCGAACCCAAGTCTCAAATAAGCGCCCAGTAGAAAAATGATTTTTCCAGAAATGCAACATTTTAAAGATTTTGTGACTGATTTCTATTCGGACCATGATTCTTATCGCGATTACAAAATTTCAGACCGTTTTGTACCATAGAGCCTGAGAAAATGCCATTTAAAGTCCGAACCCAAGTCTCAAATTAGCGCCCAGTAGTATAATGATTTTTCCAGAAATGCAATTAAATGCATACTTTGGGAATGATTTCGATTCGGACCATGATTTTTATCGCGATTACAAAATTTCAGACCGTTTTGTACCATAGAGCCTGAGAAAATGCCTTTTAAAGTTCGAACCCAAGTCTCAAATTAGCTACCAGTATATTAATGATTTTTTTCAGAAATGCAATAACATGCATATTTTGAGACTGATTTCTATGCGGACCATGATACTTATCGCGATTACAAAATTTCAGCCCGTTTTGTACCATAGAGCCTGAAAAAATGCCATTTAAAGTCCGAACCCAAGTCTCAAATAAGCGCCCAGTAGAAAAATGATTTTTCCAGAAATGCAACATTTTAAAGATTTTGTGACTGATTTCTATTCGGACCATGATTCTTATCGCGATTACAAAATTTCAGACCGTTTTGTACCATAGAGCCTGAGAAAATGCCATTCAAAGTCCGAACCCAAGTCTCAAATTAGCTACCAGTAGAAAAATGATTTATCCAGAAATGCAACTATTGGCATAATTTATTACTGATTTCGGTTCAGTCGACGATTCTTATAGCGATCACAAAATTTCACCTCGTATGCTGCCATGGAGCCTGAGAAAATGCCTTTTAAAGTCCGAACCCAAGTCTCAAATTAGCGCCCCGTAGTATAATGATTTTTCCAGAAATGCAATTAAATGCATATTTTGTGACTGATTTCAATTCGGACCATGATTCTTATCGCGATTACAAAATTTCAGACCGATTTGTACCATAGAGACTGAGAAAATGCCATTTAAAGTCCGAACCCAAGTCTCAAATAAGCGCCCAGTAGAAAAATGATTTTTCCAGAAATGCAACATTTTAAAGATTTTGTGACTGATTTCTATTCGGACCATGATTCTTATCGCGATTACAAAATTTCAGACCGTTTTGTACCATAGAGCCTGAGAAAATGCCTTTTAAAGTTCGAACCCAAGTCTCAAATTAGCTACCAGTATAATAATGATTTTTTTCAGATATGCAATAACATGAATATTTTATGACTGATTTCTATTCGGACCATGATTCTTATCGCGATTACAAAATTTTAGACCGTTTTGTACCATAGACCCTGAGAAAATGCCTTTTAAAGTTCGAACCCAAGTCTCAAATTAGCTACGAGTATAATAATGATTTTTTTCAGAAATGCAATACTATGCATATTTTATGACTGATTTCTATTCGGACCATGATACTTATCGCGATTACAAAATTTCAGAGCGTTTTGTACCATAGAGCCTGAGAAAATGCCATTTAAAGTCCGAACCCAAGTCTCAAATTAGCTACCAGTAGAAAAATGATTTTTCCAGAAATGCAACTTTTGGCATAATTTATTACTGATTTCGTTTCAGTCGACGATTCTTATAGAAATCACAAAATTTTACCTCGTTTGCTGACATGGAGCCTGAGAAAATGCCTTTTAAAGTCCGAACCCAAGTCTCAAATTAGCGCCCGGTGGAATAATGATTTTTACAGAAATGCAATTAAATGCATATTTTGTGACTGATTTCAATTCGGACCATGATTCTTATCGCGATTACAAAAGTTCAGCCCGTTTTGTACCATAGAGCCTGAGAAAATGCCATTTAAAGTCCGAACCCAAGTCTCAAATAAGCGCCCAGTAGAATAATGATTTTTCCAGAAATGCAATTAAATTCCTATTTTGTGACTGATTTCGGTTCAGACCATGATTCTTATCACGATATTTAAATTTCAGCCCTTTTGCTACCATAGATCCTGATAAAGTGCTTTTTAAAGTTCTACCACAACTCAAATTAGCGCCCAGTAGAATAATGATTTTTCCAGAAATTCAACTTTTTGAAGATTATGTGACTGATTTCTTTTCGGACCATGATTCTTATCGCGATAACAAAATTTCAGACCGTTTTGTCCCATAGAGCCTGAGAAAATGCCATTTAAAGTCCGAACCCAAGTCTCAAATTAGCTTTCAGTAGAAAAATGATTTTTCCAGAAATGTAACTTTTGGCATAATTTATTACTGATTTCGTTTCAGTCGACGATTCTTATAGAAATCACAAAATTTCACCTCGTTTGCTGACATGGAGCCTGAGAAAATGCCTTTTAAAGTTCGAACCCAAGTCTCAAATTAGCTACCAGTATATAAATGATTTTTTTCAGAAATGCAATTAAATGCATACTTTGTGAATGATTTCGATTCGGACCATGATTTTTATCGCGATTACAAAATTTCAGACCGTTTTGTACCATAGAGCCTGAGAAAATGCCTTTTAAAGTCCGAACCCAAGTCTCAAATTAGCTTTCAGTAGAAAAATGATTTTTCCAGAAATGCAACTTTTGGCATAATTTATTACTGATTTCGTTTCAGTCGACGATTCTTATAGAAATCACAAAATTTCACCTCGTTTGCTGACATGGAGCCTGAGAAAATGCCTTTTAAAGTCCGAACCCAAGTCTCAAATTAGCGCCCCGTAGTATAATGATTTTTCCAGAAATGCAATTAAATGCATATTTTGTGACTGATTTCAATTCGGACCATGATTTTTATCGCGATTACAAAATTTCAGACCGTTTTGTACCATAGAGCCTGAGAAAATGCCTTTTAAAGTTCGAACCCAAGTCTCAAATTAGCTACCAGTATAATAATGATTTTTTTCAGAAATGCAATAACATGCATATTTAAGGACTGATTTCAATTCGGACCATGATTCTTATCGCGATTACAAAATTTCAGACCGTTTTGTACCATAGAGCCTGAGAAAATGCCATTCAAAGTCCGAACCCAAGTCTCAAATTAGCTACCAGTAGAAAAATGATTTTTCCAGAAATACAACTATTGGCATAATTTATTACTGATTTCGGTTCAGTCGACGATTCTTATAGCGATCACAAAATTTCACCTCGTTTGCTGCCATGGAGCCAGAGAAAATGCCATTTAAAGTCCGAACCCAAGTCTCAAATTAGCGCCCCGTAGTATAATGATTTTTCCAGAAATGCAATTAAATGCATATTTTTAGACTGATTTCTATTCGGACCATGATACTTATCGCGATTACAAAATTTCAGCCCGTTTTGTACCATAGAGCCTGAGAAAATGCCATTTAAAGTCCGAACCCAAGTCTCAAATAAGCGCCCAGTAGAAAAATGATTTTTCCAGAAATGCAACATTTTAAAGATTTTGTGACTGATTTCTATTCGGACCATGATTCTTATCGCGATTACAAAATTTCAGACCGTTTTGTACCATAGAGCCTGAGAAAATGCCATTTAAAGTCCGAACCCAAGTCTCAAATTAGCGCCCAGTAGTATAATGATTTTTCCAGAAATGCAATTAAATGCATACTTTGTGAATGATTTCGATTCGGACCATGATTTTTATCGCGATTACAAAATTTCAGACCGTTTTGTACCATAGAGCCTGAGAAAATGCCTTTTAAAGTTCGAACCCAAGTCTCAAATTAGCTACCAGTATATTAATGATTTTTTTCAGAAATGCAATAACATGCATATTTTGAGACTGATTTCTATTCGGACCATGATACTTATGATTAATGATTTTTCCAGAAATGCAATTAAATGCATACTTTGTGAATGATTTCTATTCGGACCATGATTCTTATCGCGATTACAAAATTTCAGACCGTTTTGTACCATAGAGCCTGAGAAAATGCCATTCAAAGTCCGAACCCAAGTCTCAAATTAGCTACCAGTAGAAAAATGATTTATCCAGAAATGCAACTATTGGCATAATTTATTACTGATTTCGGTTCAGTCGACGATTCTTATAGCTTTCACAAAATTTCACCTCGTATGCTGCCATGGAGCCTGAGAAAATGCCTTTTAAAGTCCGAACCCAAGTCTCAAATTAGCGCCCCGTAGTATAATGATTTTTCCAGAAATGCAATTAAATTCATATTTTGTGACTGATTTCAATTCGGACCATGATTCTTATCGCGATTACAAAATTTCAGACCGATTTGTACCATAGAGACTGAGAAAATGCCATTTAAAGTCCGAACCCAAGTCTCAAATAAGCGCCCAGTAGAAAAATGATTTTTCCAGAAATGCAACATTTTAAAGATTTTGTGACTGATTTCTATTCGGACCATGATTCTTATCGCGATTACAAAATTTCAGACCGTTTTGTACCATAGAGCCTGAGAAAATGCCTTTTAAAGTTCGAACCCAAGTCTCAAATTAGCTACCAGTATAATAATGATTTTTTTCAGATATGCAATAACATGAATATTTTATGACTGATTTCTATTCGGACCATGATTCTTATCGCGATTACAAAATTTTAGACCGTTTTGTACCATAGACCCTGAGAAAATGCCTTTTAAAGTTCGAACCCAAGTCTCAAATTAGCTACCAGTATAATAATGATTTTTTTCAGAAATGCAATACTATGCATATTTTATGACTGATTTCTATTCGGACCATGATACTTATCGCGATTACAAAATTTCAGAGCGTTTTGTACCATAGAGCCTGAGAAAATGCCATTTAAAGTCCGAACCCAAGTCTCAAATTAGCTACCAGTAGAAAAATGATTTTTCCAGAAATGCAACTTTTGGCATAATTTATTACTGATTTCGTTTCAGTCGACGATTCTTATAGAAATCACAAAATTTCACCTCGTTTGCTGACATGGAGCCTGAGAAAATGCCTTTTAAAGTCCGAACCCAAGTCTCAAATTAGCGCCCGGTGGAATAATGATTTTTACAGAAATGCAATTAAATGCATATTTTGTGACTGATTTCAATTCGGACCATGATTCTTATCGCGATTACAAAAGTTCAACCCGTTTTGTACCATAGAGCCTGAGAAAATGCCATTTAAAGTCCGAACCCAAGTCTCAAATAAGCGCCCAGTAGAATAATGATTTTTCCAGAAATGCAATTAAATTCCTATTTTGTGACTGATTTCGGTTCAGACCATGATTCTTATCACGATATTTAAATTTCAGCCCTTTTGCTACCATAGATCCTGATAAAGTGCTTTTTAAAGTTCTACCACAACTCAAATTAGCGCCCAGTAGAATAATGATTTTTCCAGAAATTCAACTTTTTGAAGATTATGTGACTGATTTCTTTTCGGACCATGATTCTTATCGCGATAACAAAATTTCAGACCGTTTTGTCCCATAGAGCCTGAGAAAATGCCATTTAAAGTCCGAACCCAAGTCTCAAATTAGCTTTCAGTAGAAAAATGATTTTTCCAGAAATGCAACTTTTGGCATAATTTATTACTGATTTCGTTTCAGTCGACGATTCTTATAGAAATCACAAAATTTCACCTCGTTTGCTGACATGGAGCCTGAGAAAATGCCTTTTAAAGTTCGAACCCAAGTCTCAAATTAGCTACCAGTATATAAATGATTTTTCTTCAGAAATGCAATTAAATGCATACTTTGTGAATGATTTCGATTCGGACCATGATTTTTATCGCGATTACAAAATTTCAGACCGTTTTGTACCATAGAGCCTGAGAAAATGCCTTTTAAAGTCCGAACCCAAGTCTCAAATTAGCTTTCAGTAGAAAAATGATTTTTCCAGAAATGCAACTTTTGGCATAATTTATTACTGATTTCGTTTCAGTCGACGATTCTTATAGAAATCACAAAATTTCACCTCGTTTGCTGACATGGAGCCTGAGAAAATGCCTTTTAAAGTCCGAACCCAAGTCTCAAATTAGCGCCCAGTAGTATAATGATTTTTCCAGAAATGCAATTAAATGCATACTTTGTGAATGATTTCTATTCGGACCATGATACTTATCGCGATTACAAAATTTCAGCCCGTTTTGTACCATAGAGCCTCAAAAAATGCCATTTAAAGTCCGAACCCAAGTCTCAAATAAGCGCCCAGTAGAAAAATGATTTTTCCAGAAATGCAACATTTTAAAGATTTTGTGACTGATTTCTATTCGGACCATGATTCTTATCGCGATTACAAAATTTCAGACCGTTTTGTACCATAGAGCCTGAGAAAATGCCATTCAAAGTCCGAACCCAAGTCTCAAATTAGCTACCAGTAGAAAAATGATTTTTCCAGAAATGCAACTATTGGCATAATTTATTACTGATTTCGGTTCAGTCGACGATTCTTATAGCGATCACAAAATTTCACCTCGTATGCTGCCATGGAGCCTGAGAAAATGCCTTTTAAAGTCCGAACCCAAGTCTCAAATAAGCGCCCAGTAGAAAAATGATTTTTCCAGAAATGCAACATTTTAAAGATTTTGTGACTGATTTCTATTCGGACCATGATTCTTATCGCGATTACAAAATTTCAGACCGTTTTGTACCATAGAGCCTGAGAAAATGCCATTTAAAGTCCGAACCCAAGTCTCAAATTAGCGCCCAGTAGTATAATGATTTTTCCAGAAATGCAATTAAATGCATACTTTGTGAATGATTTCGATTCGGACCATGATTTTTATCGCGATTACAAAATTTCAGACCGTTTTGTACCATAGAGCCTGAGAAAATGCCTTTTAAAGTTCGAACCCAAGTCTCAAATTAGCTACCAGTATATTAATGATTTTTTTCAGAAATGCAATAACATGCATATTTTGAGACTGATTTCTATTCGGACCATGATACTTATCGCGATTACAAAATTTCAGCCCGTTTTGTACCATAGAGCCTGAAAAAATGCCATTTAAAGTCCGAACCCAAGTCTCAAATAAGCGACCAGTAGAAAAATGATTTTTCCAGAAATGCAACATTTTAAAGATTTTGTGACTGATTTCTATTCGGACCATGATTCTTATCGCGATTACAAAATTTTAGACCGTTTTGTACCATAGACCCTGAGAAAATGCCTTTTAAAGTTCGAACCCAAGTCTCAAATTAGCTACCAGTATAATAATGATTTTTTTCAGAAATGCAATACTATGCATATTTTATGACTGATTTCTATTCGGACCATGATACTTATCGCGATTACAAAATTTCAGAGCGTTTTGTACCATAGAGCCTGAGAAAATGCCATTTAAAGTCCGAACCCAAGTCTCAAATTAGCTACCAGTAGAAAAATGATTTTTCCAGAAATGCAACTTTTGGCATAATTTATTACTGATTTCGTTTCAGTCGACGATTCTTATAGAAATCACAAAATTTCACCTCGTTTGCTGACATGGAGCCTGAGAAAATGCCTTTTAAAGTCCGAACCCAAGTCTCAAATTAGCGCCCGGTGGAATAATGATTTTTACAGAAATGCAATTAAATGCATATTTTGTGACTGATTTCAATTCGGACCATGATTCTTATCGCGATTACAAAATTTTAGACCGTTTTGTACCATAGACCCTGAGAAAATGCCTTTTAAAGTTCGAACCCAAGTCTCAAATTAGCTACCAGTATAATAATGATTTTTTTCAGAAATGCAATACTATGCATATTTTATGACTGATTTCTATTCGGACCATGATACTTATCGCGATTACAAAATTTCAGAGCGTTTTGTACCATAGAGCCTGAGAAAATGCCATTTAAAGTCCGAACCCAAGTCTCAAATTAGCTACCAGTAGAAAAATGATTTTTCCAGAAATGCAACTTTTGGCATAATTTATTACTGATTTCGTTTCAGTCGACGATTCTTATAGAAATCACAAAATTTCACCTCGTTTGCTGACATGGAGCCTGAGAAAATGCCTTTTAAAGTCCGAACCCAAGTCTCAAATTAGCGCCCGGTGGAATAATGATTTTTACAGAAATGCAATTAAATGCATATTTTGTGACTGATTTCAATTCGGACCATGATTCTTATCGCGATTACAAAAGTTCAGCCCGTTTTGTACCATAGAGCCTGAGAAAATGCCATTTAAAGTACGAACCCAAGTCTCAAATAAGCGCCCAGTAGAATAATGATTTTTCCAGAAATGCAATTAAATTCCTTTTTGTGACTGATTTCGGTTCAGACCATGATTCTTATCACGATATCAAAATTTAAGCCGTTTTGCTACCATAGATCCTGATAAAGTGCTTTTTAAAGTTCTACCACAACTCAAATTAGCGCCCAGTAGAATAATGATTTTTCCAGAAATTCAACTTTTTGAAGATTATGTGACTGATTTCTTTTCGGACCATGATTCTTATCGCGATAACAAAATTTCAGACCGTTTTGTCCCATAGAGCCTGAGAAAATGCCATTTAAAGTCCGAACCCAAGTCTCAAATTAGCTACCAGTAGAAAAATGATTTTTCCAGAAATGCAACTTTTGGTATAATTTATTACTGATTTCGTTTCAGTCGACGATTCTTATAGAAATCACAAAATTTCACCTCGTTTGCTGACATGGAGCCTGAGAAAATGCCTTTTAAAGTCCGAACCCAAGTCTCAAATTAGCGCCCGGTGGAATAATGATTTTTACAGAAATGCAATTAAATGCATATTTTGTGACTGATTTCAATTCGGACCATGATTCTTATCGCGATTAAAAAAGTTCAGACCGTTTTATACAATAGAGCCTGAGAAAATGCCATTTAAAGTCCGAACCCAAGTCTCAAATTAGCGCCCAGTAGTATAATGATTTTTCCAGAAATGCAATTAAATGCATACTTTGTGAATGATTTCGATTCGGACCATGATTTTTATCGCGATTACAAAATTTCAGACCGTTTTGTACCATAGAGCCTGAGAAAATGCCTTTTTAAGTTCGAACCCAAGTCTCAAATTAGCTACCAGTATATAAATGATTTTTTTCAGAAATGCAATAACATGCATATTTTGAGACTGATTTCTATTCGGACCATGATACTTATCGCGATTACAAAATTTCAGCCCGTTTTTTACCATAGAGCCTGAAAAAATGCCATTTAAAGTCCGAACCCAAGTCTCAAATAAGCGCCCAGTAGAAAAATGATTTTTCCAGAAATGCAACATTTTAAAGATTTTGTGACTGATTTCTATTCGGACCATGATTCTTATCGCGATTACAAAATTTCAGACCGTTTTGTACCATAGAGCCTGAGAAAATGCCATTCAAAGTCCGAACCCAAGTCTCAAATTAGCTACCAGTAGAAAAATGATTTTTCCAGAAATGCAACTATTGGCATAATTTATTACTGATTTCGGTTCAGTCGACGATTCTTATAGCGATCACAAAATTTCACCTCGTATGCTGCCATGGAGCCTGAGAAAATGCCTTTTAAAGTCCGAACCCAAGTCTCAAATTAGCGCCCCGTAGTATAATGATTTTTCCAGAAATGCAATTAAATGCATATTTTTTGACTGATTTCAATTCGGACCATGATTCTTATCGCGATTACAAAATTTCAGACCGATTTGTACCATAGAGACTGAGAAAATGCCATTTAAAGTCCGAACCCAAGTCTCAAATTAGCTACCAGTAGAAAAATGATTTTTCCAGAAATGCAACTATTGGCATAATTTATTACTGATTTCGGTTCAGTTGACGATTCTTATAGCGATCACAAAATTTCACCTCGTTTGCTGCCATGGAGCCTGAGAAAATGCCTTTTAAAGTCGGAACCCAAGTCTCAAATTAGCGCCCCGTAGTAAAATGATTTTTACAGAAATGCAATTAAATGCATATTTTGTGACTGATTTCAATTCGGACCATGATTCTTATCGCGATTACAAAATTTCAGACCGTTTTGTACCATAGACCCTGAGAAAATGCCTTTTAAAGTTCGAACCCAAGTCTCAAATTAGCTACCAGTATAATAATGATTTTTTTCAGAAATGCAATACTATGCATATTTTATGACTGATTTCTATTCGGACCATGATACTTATCGCGATTACAAAATTTCAGAGCGTTTTGTACCATAGAGACTGAGAAAATGCCATTTAAAGTCCGAACCCAAGTCTCAAATAAGCGCCCAGTAGAAAAATGATTTTTCCAGAAATGCAACATTTTAAAGATTTTGTGACTGATTTCTATTCGGACCATGATTCTTATCGCGATTACAAAATTTCAGACCGTTTTGTACCATAGAGCCTGAGAAAATGCCTTTTAAAGTTCGAACCCAAGTCTCAAATTAGCTACCAGTATAATAATGATTTTTTTCAGATATGCAATAACATGAATATTTTATGACTGATTTCTATTCGGACCATGATTCTTATCGCGATTACAAAATTTTAGACCGTTTTGTACCATAGACCCTGAGAAAATGCCTTTTAAAGTTCGAACCCAAGTCTCAAATTAGCTACCAGTATAATAATGATTTTTTTCAGAAATGCAATACTATGCATATTTTATGACTGATTTCTATTCGGACCATGATACTTATCGCGATTACAAAATTTCAGAGCGTTTTGTACCATAGAGCCTGAGAAAATGCCATTTAAAGTCCGAACCCAAGTCTCAAATTAGCTACCAGTATAATAATGATTTTTTTCAGAAATGCAATACTATAAATATTTTATGACTGATTTCTATTCGGACCATGATACTTATCGCGATTACAAAATTTCAGCCGGTTTTGTACCATAGAGCCTGAGAAAATGCTTTTTAAAGTCCGAACCCAAGTCTCAAATTAGCGCCCCGTAGTATAATGATTTTTCCAGAAATGCAATTAAATGCATATTTTGTGACTGATTTCAATTCGGACCATGATTCTTATCGCGATTACAAAATTTCAGAGCGTTTTGTACCATAGAGCCTGAGAAAATGCCATTTAAAGTCCGAACCCAAGTCTCAAATTAGCTACCAGTAGAAAAATGATTTTTCCAGAAATGCAACATTTTAAAGATTTTGTGACTGATTTCTATTCGGACCATGATTCTTATCGCGATTACAAAATTTCAGACCGTTTTGTACCATAGAGCCTGAGAAAATGCCTTTTAAAGTTCGAACCCAAGTCTCAAATTAGCTACCAGTATAATAATGATTTTTTTCAGATATGCAATAACATGAATATTTTATGACTGATTTCTATTCGGACCATGATTCTTATCGCGATTACAAAATTTTAGACCGTTTTGTACCATAGACCCTGAGAAAATGCCTTTTAAAGTTCGAACCCAAGTCTCAAATTAGCTACCAGTATAATAATGATTTTTTTCAGAAATGCAATACTATGCATATTTTATGACTGATTTCTATTCGGACCATGATACTTATCGCGATTACAAAATTTCAGAGCATTTTGTACCATAGAGCCTGAGAAAATGCCATTTAAAGTCCGAACCCAAGTCTCAAATTAGCTACCAGTAGAAAAATGATTTTTCCAGAAATGCAACTTTTGGCATAATTTATTACTGATTTCGTTTCAGTCGACGATTCTTATAGAAATCACAAAATTTCACCTCGTTTGCTGACATGGAGCCTGAGAAAATGCCTTTTAAAGTCCGAACCCAAGTCTCAAATTAGCGCCCGGTGGAAAAATGATTTTTCCAGAAATGCAACATTTTAAAGATTTTGTGACTGATTTCTATTCGGACCATGATTCTTATCGCGATTACAAAATTTCAGACCGTTTTGTACCATAGAGCCTGAGAAAATGCCTTTTAAAGTTCGAACCCAAGTCTCAAATTAGCTACCAGTATAATAATGATTTTTTTCAGAAATGCAATAACATGAATATTTAATGACTGATTTCTATTCGGACCATGATTCTTATCGCGATTACAAAATTTTAGACCGTTTTGTACCGTAGACCCTGAAAAAATGCCTTTTAAAGTTCGAACCCAAGTCTCAAATTAGCTACCAGTATAATAATGATTTTTTTCAGAAATGCAATACTATGCATATTTTATGACTGATTTCTATTCGGACCATGATACTTATCGCGATTACAAAATTTCAGAGCGTTTTGTACCATAGAGCCTGAGAAAATGCCATTTAAAGTCCGAACCCATGTCTCAAATTAGCTACCAGTATAATAATGATTTTTTTCAGAAATGCAATACTATAAATATTTTATGACTGATTTCTATTCGGACCATGATACTTATCGCGATTACAAAATTTCAGCCGGTTTTGTACCATAGAGCCTGAGAAAATGCTTTTTAAAGTCCGAACCCAAGTCTCAAATTAGCGCCCCGTAGTATAATGATTTTTCCAGAAATGCAATTAAATGCATATTTTGTGACTGATTTCAATTCGGACCATGATTCTTATCGCGATTACAAAATTTCAGACCGTTTTGTACCATAGAGCCTGAGAAAATGCCATTTAAAGTCCGAACCCAAGTCTCAAATTAGCTACCAGTAGAAAAATGATTTTTCCAGAAATGGAACTATTGGCATAATTTATTACTGATTTCGGTTCAGTCGACGATTCTTATAGCGATCACAAAATTTCACCTCGTTTGCTGCCATGGAGCCTGAGAAAATGCCTTTTAAAGTCCGAACCCAAGTCTCAAATTAGCGCCCCGTAGTATAATGATTTTTCCAGAAATGCAATTAAATGCATATTTTTTGACTGACTTCAATTCGGACCATGATTCTTATCGCGATTACGAAATTTCAGACCGTTTTGTCCCATAGAGCCTGAGAAAATGCCATTTAAAGTCCGAACCCACGTCTCAAATTAGCTACCAGTATAATAATGATTTTTCCAGAAATGCAATTAAATGCATATTTTGTGAATGATTTCAATTCGGACCATGATTCTTATCGCGATTACAAAATTTTAGACCGTTTTGTACCATAGACCCTGAGAAAATGCCTTTTAAAGTTCGAACCCAAGTCTCAAATTAGCTACCAGTATAATAATGATTTTTTTCAGAAATGCAATACTATGCATATTTTATGACTGATTTCTATTCGGACCATGATACTTATCGCGATTACAAAATTTCAGAGCGTTTTGTACCATAGAGACTGAGAAAATGCCATTTAAAGTCCGAACCCAAGTCTCAAATAAGCGCCCAGTAGAAAAATGATTTTTCCAGAAATGCAACATTTTAAAGATTTTGTGACTGAATTCTATTCGGACCATGATTCTTATCGCGATTACAAAATTTCAGACCGTTTTGTACCATAGAGCCTGAGAAAATGCCTTTTAAAGTTCGAACCCAAGTCTCAAATTAGCTACCAGTATAATAATGATTTTTTTCAGATATGCAATAACATGAATATTTTATGACTGATTTCTATTCGGACCATGATTCTTATCGCGATTACAAAATTTTAGACCGTTTTGTACCATAGACCCTGAGAAAATGCCTTTTAAAGTTCGAACCCAAGTCTCAAATTAGCTACCAGTATAATAATGATTTTTTTCAGAAATGCAATACTATGCATATTTTATGACTGATTTCTATTCGGACCATGATACTTATCGCGATTACAAAATTTCAGAGCGTTTTGTACCATAGAGCCTGAGAAAATGCCATTTAAAGTCCGAACCCAAGTCTCAAATTAGCTACCAGTAGAAAAATGATTTTTCCAGAAATGCAACATTTTAAAGATTTTGTGACTGATTTCTATTCGGACCATGATTCTTATCGCGATTACAAAATTTCAGACCGTTTTGTACCATAGAGCCTGAGAAAATGCCTTTTAAAGTTCGAACCCAAGTCTCAAATTAGCTACCAGTATAATAATGATTTTTTTCAGATATGCAATAACATGAATATTTTATGACTGATTTCTATTCGGACCATGATTCTTATCGCGATTACAAAATTTTAGACCGTTTTGTACCATAGACCCTGAGAAAATGCCTTTTAAAGTTCGAACCCAAGTCTCATATTAGCTACCAGTATAATAATGATTTTTTTCAGAAATGCAATACTATGCATATTTTATGACTGATTTCTATTCGGACCATGATACTTATCGCGATTACAAAATTTCAGAGCGTTTTGTACCATAGAGCCTGAGAAAATGCCATTTAAAGTCCGAACCCAAGTCTCAAATTAGCTACCAGTAGAAAAATGATTTTTCCAGAAATGCAACTTTTGGCATAATTTATTACTGATTTCGTTTCAGTCGACGATTCTTATAGAAATCACAAAATTTCACCTCGTTTGCTGACATGGAGCCTGAGAAAATGCCTTTTAAAGTCCGAACCCAAGTCTCAAATTAGCGCCCGGTGGAATAATGATTTTTACAGAAATGCAATTAAATGCATATTTTGTGACTGATTTCAATTCGGACCATGATTCTTATCGCGATTACAAAAGTTCAGCCCGTTTTGTACCATAGAGCCAGAGAAAATGCCATTTAAAGTCCGAACCCAAGTCTCAAATAAGCGCCCAGTAGAATAATGATTTTTCCAGAAATGCAATTAAATTCCTATTTTGTGACTGATTTCGGTTCAGACCATGATTCTTATCACGATATCAAAATTTAAGCCCTTTTGCTACCATAGATCCTGATAAAGTGCTTTTTAAAGTTCTACCACAACTCAAATTAGCGCCCAGTAGAATAATGATTTTTCCAGAAATTCAACTTTTTGAAGATTATGTGACTGATTTCTTTTCGGACCATGATTCTTATCGCGATAACAAAATTTCAGACCGTTTTGTCCCATAGAGCCTGAGAAAATGCCATTTAAAGTCCGAACCCAAGTCTCAAATTAGCTACCAGTAGAAAAATGATTTTTCCAGAAATGCAACTTTTGGCATAATTTATTACTGATTTCGTTTCAGTCGACGATTCTTATAGAAATCACAAAATTTCACCTCGTTTGCTGACATGGAGCCTGAGAAAATGCCTTTTAAAGTCCGAACCCAAGTCTCAAATTAGCGCCCGGTGGAATAATGATTTTTACAGAAATGCAATTAAATGCATATTTTGTGACTGATTTCAATTCGGACCATGATTCTTATCGCGATTAAAAAAGTTCAGACCGTTTTATACAATAGAGCCTGAGAAAATGCCATTTAAAGTCCGAACCCAAGTCTCAAATTAGCGCCCAGTAGTATAATGATTTTTCCAGAAATGCAATTAAATGCATACTTTGTGAATGATTTCGATTCGGACCATGATTTTTATCGCGATTACAAAATTTCAGACCGTTTTGTACCATAGAGCCTGAGAAAATGCCTTTTAAAGTTCGAAACCAAGTCTCAAATTAGCTACCAGTATATAAATGATTTTTTTCAGAAATGCAATAACATGCATATTTTGAGACTGATTTCTATTCGGACCATGATACTTATCGCGATTACAAAATTTCAGCCCGTTTTGTACCATAGAGCCTGAAAAAATGCCATTTAAAGTCCGAACCCAAGTCTCAAATAAGCGCCCAGTAGAAAAATGATTTTTCCAGAAATGCAATTAAATGCATATTTTGAGACTGATTTCTATTCGGACCATGATACTTATCTCGATTACAAAATTTCAGCCCGTTTTGTACCATAGAGCCTGAGAAAATGCCATTTAAAGTCCGAGCCCAAGTCTCAAATAAGCGCCCAGTAGAAACATGATTTTTCCAGAAATGCAATTAAATGCATATTTTGAGACTGATTTCTATTCGGACCATGATACTTATCGCGATTACAAAATTTCAGCCCGTTTTGTACCATAGAGCCTGAGAAAATGCCATTTAAAGTCCGAACACAAGTCTCAAATAAGCGCCCAGTAGAAAAATGATTTTTCCAGAAATGCAATTAAATGCATATTTTGAGACTGATTTCTATTCGGACCATGATACTTATCGCGATTACAAAATTTCAGACCGTTTTGTCCCATAGAGCCTGAGAAAATGCCATTTAAAGTCCGAACCCAAGTCTCAAATTAGCTACCAGTAGAAAAATGATTTTTCCAGAAATGCAACTTTTGGCATAATTTATTACTGATTTCGTTTCAGTCGACGATTCTTATAGAAATCACAAAATTTCACCTCGTTTGCTGACATGGAGCCTGAGAAAATGCCTTTTAAATTCCGAACCCAAGTCTCAAATTAGCGCCCGGTGGAATAATGATTTTTACAGAAATGCAATTAAATGCATATTTTATGACTGATTTCAATTCGGACCATGATTCTTATCGCGATTACAAAAGTTCAGCCCGTTTTGTACCATAGAGCCTGAGAAAATGCCATTTAAAGTCCGAACCCAAGTCTCAAATAAGCGCCCAGTAGAATAATGATTTTTCCAGAAATGCAATTAAATTCCTATTTTGTGATTGATTTCAATTCGGACCATGATTCTTATCGCGATTACAAAATTTCAGCCCGTTTAGTACCATAGAGCCTGAGAAAATGCCATTTAAAGTCCGAACCCAAGTCTCAAATAAGCGCCCAGTAGAAAAATGATTTTTCCAGAAATGCAACGTTTGGCATAATTTATGACTGATTTCGGTTCAGTCGACGATTCTTATAGAAATCACAAAATTTCACTACGTTTGCTGACATGGAGCCTGAGAAAATGCCTTTTAAAGTCCGAACCCAAGTCTAAAATTAGCGCCCAGTTGTAAAATGATTTTTCCAGAAATGCAATTAAATGCATACTTTGTGAATGATTTCGATTCGGACCATGATTTTTATCGCGATTACAAAATTTCATCCCGTTTTGTACCATAGAGCCTGAGAAAATGCCATTTAAAGTCCGAACCCAAGTCTCAAATAAGCGCCCAGTAGAAAAATGATTTTTCCAGAAATGCAATTAAATGCATATTTTGAGACTGATTTCTATTCGGACCATGATACTTATCGCGATTACAAAATTTCAGCCCGTTTTGTACCATAGAGCCTGAGAAAATGCCATTTAAAGTCCGAACACAAGTCTTAAATAAGCGCCCAGTAGAAAAATGATTTTTCCAGAAATGCAACATTTTAAAGATTTTGTGACTGATTTCTATTCGGACCATGATTCTTATCGCGATTACAAAATTTCAGACCGTTTTGTACCATAGAGCCTGAGAAAATGCCATTTAAAGTCCGAACCCAAGTCTCAAATTAGCGCCCAGTAGTATAATGATTTTTCCAGAAATGCAATTAAATGCATATTTTGTGAATGATTTCGATTCGGACCATAATTTTTATGGCGATTACAAAATTTCAGACCGTTTTGTACCATAGAGTCTGAGAAAATGCCTTTTAAAGTTCGAACCCAAGTCTCAAATTAGCTACCAGTATAATTATGATTTTTTTCAATAATGCAATAACATGCATATTTTATGACTGATTTCTATTCGGACCATGATTCTTATCGCGATTACAAAATTTCAGACCGATTTGTACTATAGAGACTGAGAAAATGCCATTTAAAGTCCGAACCCAAGTCTTAAATAAGCGCCCAGTAGAATAATGATTTTTCCAGAAATGCAATTAAATTCCTATTTTGTGATTGATTTCAATTCGGACCATGATTCTTATCGCGATTACAAAATTTCAGCCCGTTTAGTACCATAGAGCCTGAGAAAATGCCATTTAAAGTCCGAACCCAAGTCTCAAATAAGCGCCCAGTAGAAAAATTATTTTTCCAGAAATGCAACGTTTGGCATAATTTATTACTGATTTCGGTTCAGTCGACGATTCTTATAGAAATCACAAAATTTCACCTCGTTTGCTGACATGGAGCCTGAGAAAATGCCTTTTAAAGTCCGAACCCAAGTCTAAAATAAGCGCCCAGTAGTAAAATGATTTTTCCAGAAATGAAATTAAATGCATACTTTGTGAATGATTTCGATTCGGACCATGATTTTAATCGCGATAACAAAATTTCAGCCCGTTTTGTACCATAGAGCCTGAGAAAATGCCATTTAAAGTCCGAACACAAGTCTCAAATAAGCACCCAGTAGAAAAATGATTTTTCCAGAAATGCAATTAAATGCATATTTTGAGACTGATTTCTATTCGGACCATGATACTTATCGCGATTACAAAATTTCAGCCCGTTTTGTACCATAGAGCCTGAGAAAATGCCATTTAAAGTCCGAACACAAGTCTCAAATAAGCGCCCAGTAGAAAAATGATTTTTCCAGAAATGCTATTAAATGCATATTTTGAGACTGATTTCTATTCGGACCATGATACTTATCGCGATTACAAAATTTCAGACCGTTTTGTCCCATAGAGCCTGAGAAAATGCCATTTAAAGTCCGAACCCAAGTCTCAAATTAGCTACCAGTAGAAAAATGATTTTTCCAGAAATGCAACTTTTGGCATAATTTATTACTGATTTCGTTTCAGTCGACGATTCTTATAGAAATCACAAAATTTCACCTCGTTTGCTGACATGGAGCCTGAGAAAATGCCTTTTAAATTCCGAACCCAAGTCTCAAATTAGCGCCCGGTGGAATAATGATTTTTACAGAAATGCAATTAAATGCATATTTTGTGACTGATTTCAATTCGGACCATGATTCTTATCGCGATTACAAAAGTTCAGCCCGTTTTGTACCATAGAGCCTGAGAAAATGCCATTTAAAGTCCGAACCCAAGTCTCAAATAAGCGCCCAGTAGAATAATGATTTTTCCAGAAATGCAATTAAATTCCTATTTTGTGATTGATTTCAATTCGGACCATGATTCTTATCGCGATTACAAAATTTCAGCCCGTTTAGTACCATAGAGCCTGAGAAAATGCCATTTAAAGTCCGAACCCAAGTCTCAAATAAGCGCCCAGTAGAAAAATGATTTTTCCAGAAATGCAACGTTTGGCATAATTTATGACTGATTTCGGTTCAGTCGACGATTCTTATAGAAATCACAAAATTTCACTACGTTTGCTGACATGGAGCCTGAGAAAATGCCTTTTAAAGTCCGAACCCAAGTCTAAAATTAGCGCCCAGTTGTAAAATGATTTTTCCAGAAATGCAATTAAATGCATACTTTGTGAATGATTTCGATTCGGACCATGATTTTTATCGCGATTACAAAATTTCATCCCGTTTTGTACCATAGAGCCTGAGAAAATGCCATTTAAAGTCCGAACCCAAGTCTCAAATAAGCGCCCAGTAGAAAAATGATTTTTCCAGAAATGCAATTAAATGCATATTTTGAGACTGATTTCTATTCGGACCATGATACTTATCGCGAATACAAAATTTCAGCCCGTTTTGTACCATAGAGCCTGAGAAAATGCCATTTAAAGTCCGAACCCAAGTCTCAAATTAGCGCCCAGTAGAAAAATGATTTTTCCAGAAATGCAACATTTTAAAGATTTTGTGACTGATTTCTATTCGGACCATGATTCTTATCGCGATTACAAAATTTCAGACCGTTTTGTACCATAGAGCCTGAGAAAATGCCATTTAAAGTCCGAACCCAAGTCTCAAATTAGCGCCCAGTAGTATAATGATTTTTCCAGAAATGCAATTAAATGCATATTTTGTGAATGATTTCGATTCGGACCATGATTTTTATCGCGATTACAAAATTTCAGACCGTTTTGTAGCATAGAGCCTGAGAAAATGCCTTTTAAAGTTCGAACCCAAGTCTCAAATTAGCTACCAGTATATTAATGATTTTTTTCAGAAATGCAATAACATGCATATTTTGAGACTGATTTCTATTCGGACCATGATACTTATCGCGATTACAAAATTTCAGACCGTTTTGTCCCATAGAGCCTGAGAAAATGCCATTTAAAGTCCGAACCCAAGTCTCAAATTAGCTACCAGTAGAAAAATGATTTTTCCAGAAATGCAACTTTTGGCATAATTTATTACTGATTTCGTTTCAGTCGACGATTCTTATAGAAATCACAAAATTTCACCTCGTTTGCTGACATGGAGCCTGAGAAAATGCCTTTTAAATTCCGAACCCAAGTCTCAAATTAGCGCCCGGTGGAATAATGATTTTTACAGAAATGCAATTAAATGCATATTTTGTGACTGATTTCAATTCGGACCATGATTCTTATCGCGATTACAAAAGTTCAGCCCGTTTTGTACCATAGAGCCTGAGAAAATGCCATTTAAAGTCCGAACCCAAGGCTCAAATAAGCGCCCAGTAGAATAATGATTTTTCCAGAAATGCAATTAAATTCCTATTTTGTGATTGATTTCAATTCGGACCATGATTCTTATCGCGATTACAAAATTTCAGCCCGTTTAGTACCATAGAGCCTGAGAAAATGCCATTTAAAGTCCGAACCCAAGTCTCAAATAAGCGCCCAGTAGAAAAATGATTTTTCCAGAAATGCAACGTTTGGCATAATTTATGACTGATTTCGGTTCAGTCGACGATTCTTATAGAAATCACAAAATTTCACTACGTTTGCTGACATGGAGCCTGAGAAAATGCCTTTTAAAGTCCGAACCCAAGTCTAAAATTAGCGCCCAGTAGAAAAATGATTTTTCCAGAAATGCAATTAAATGCATATTTTGAGACTGATTTCTATTCGGACCATGATACTTATCGCGAATACAAAATTTCAGCCCGTTTTGTACCATAGAGCCTGAGAAAATGCCATTTAAAGTCCGAACCCAAGTCTCAAATTAGCGCCCAGTAGAAAAATGATTTTTCCAGAAATGCAACATTTTAAAGATTTTGTGACTGATTTCTATTCGGACCATGATTCTTATCGCGATTACAAAATTTCAGACCGTTTTGTACCATAGAGCCTGAGAAAATGCCATTTAAAGTCCGAACCCAAGTCTCAAATTAGCGCCCAGTAGTATAATGATTTTTCCAGAAATGCAATTAAATGCATATTTTGTGAATGATTTCGATTCGGACCATAATTTTTATGGCGATTACAAAATTTCAGACCGTTTTGTACCATTGAGTCTGAGAAAATGCCTTTTAAAGTTCGAACCCAAGTCTCAAATTAGCTACCAGTATAATTATGATTTTTTTCAATAATGCAATAACATGCATATTTTATGACTGATTTCTATTCGGACCATGATTCTTATCGCGATTACAAAATTTCAGACCGATTTGTACTATAGAGACTGAGAAAATGCCATTTAAAGTCCGAACCCAAGTCTTAAATAAGCGCCCAGTAGAATAATGATTTTTCCAGAAATGCAATTAAATTCCTATTTTGTGATTGATTTCAATTTGGACCATGATTCTTATCGCGATTACAAAATTTCAGCCCGTTTAGTACCATAGAGCCTGAGAAAATGCCATTTAAAGTCCGAACCCAAGTCTCAAATAAGCGCCCAGTAGAAAAATGATTTTTCCAGAAATGCAACGTTTGGCATAATTTATTACTGATTTCGGTTCAGTCGACGATTCTTATAGAAATCACAAAATTTCACCTCGTTTGCTGACATGGAGCCTGAGAAAATGCCTTTTAAAGTCCGAACCCAAGTCTAAAATAAGCGCCCAGTAGTAAAATGATTTTTCCAGAAATGCAATTAAATGCATACTTTGTGAATGATTTCGATTCGGACCATGATTTTAATCGCGATAACAAAATTTCAGCCCGTTTTGTACCATAGAGCCTGAGAAAATGCCATTTAAAGTCCGAACCCAAGTCTCAAATAAGCGCCCAGTAGAAAAATGATTTTTCCAGAAATGCAATTAAATGCATATTTTGAGACTGATTTCTATTCGGACCATGATACTTATCGCGATTACAAAATTTCAGCCCGTTTTGTACCATAGAGCCTGAGAAAATGCCATTTAAAGTCCGAACACAAGTCTCAAATAAGCGCCCAGTAGAAAAATGATTTTTCCAGAAATGCAACATTTTAAAGATTTTGTGACTGATTTCTATTCGGACCATGATTCTTATCGCGATTACAAAATTTCAGACCGTTTTGTACCATAGAGCCTGAGAAAATGCCATTTAAATTCCGAACCCAAGTCTCAAATTAGCGCCCAGTAGTATAATGATTTTTCCAGAAATGCAATTAAATGCATATTTTGTGAATGATTTCGATTCGGACCATAATTTTTATGGCGATTACAAAATTTCAGACCGTTTTGTACCATAGAGCCTGAGAAAATGCCTTTTAAAGTTCGAACCCAAGTCTCAAATTAGCTACCAGTATATTAATGATTTTTTTCAGAAATGCAATAACATGCATATTTTGAGACTGATTTCTATTCGGACCATGATACTTATCGCGATTACAAAATTTCAGCCCGTTTTGTACCATAGAGCCTGAAAAAATGCCATTTAAAGTCCGAAACCAAGTCTCAAATAAGCGCCCAGTAGAAAAATGATTTTTCCAGAAATGCAACATTTTAAAGAATTTGTTACTGATTTCTATTCGGACCATGATTCTTATCGCGATTACAAAATTTCAGACCGTTTTGTACCATAGAGCATGAGAAAATGCCATTTAAAGTCCGAACCCAAGTCTTAAATTAGCGCCCAGTAGAATAATGATTTTTCCAGAAATGCAATTAAATTCCTATTTTGTGACTGATTTCGGTTCAGACCATGATTCTTATCACGATATCAAAATTTCAGCCCTTTTGCTACCATAGATCCTGATAAAGTGCTTTTTAAAGTTCTACCACAACTCAAATTAGCGCCCAGTAGAATAATGATTTTTCCAGAAATTCAACTTTTTGAAGATTATGTGACTGATTTCTTTTCGGACCATGATTCTTATCGCGATTACAAAATTTCAGACCGTTTTGTCCCATAGAGCCTGAGAAAATGCCATTTAAAGTCCGAACCCAAGTCTCAAATTAGCTACCAGTAGAAAAATGATTTTTCCAGAAATGCAACTTTTGGCATAATTTATTACTGATTTCGCTTCAGTCGACGATTCTTATAGAAATCACAAAATTTCACCTCGTTTGCTGACATGGAGACTGAGAAAATGCCATTTAAAGTCCGAACCCAAGTCTCAAATTAGCTACCAGTAGAAAAATGATTTTTCCAGAAATGCAACTATTGGCATAATTTATTACTGATTTCGGTTCAGTCGACGATTCTTATAGCGATCACAATATTTCACCTCGTTTGCTGCCATGGAGCCTGAGAAAATGCCTTTTAAAGTCCGAACCCAAGTCTCAAATTAGCGCCCGGTTGAATAATGATTTTTACAGAAATGCAATTAAATGCATATTTTGTGACTGATTTCAATTCGGACCATGATTCTCATCGCGATTAAAAAAGTTCAGCCCGTTTTGTACCATCGAGCCTGAGAAAATGCCATTTAAAGTCCGAACCCAAGTCTCAAATAAGCGCCCAGTAGAAAAATGATTTTTCCAGAAATGCAACATTTTAAAGATTTTGTGACTGATTTCTATTCGGACCATGATTCTTATCGCGATTACAAAATTTCAGACCGTTTTGTACCATAGAGTCTGAGAAAATGCCTTTTAAAGTTCGAACCCAAGTCTCAAATTAGCTACCAGTATAATTATGATTTTTTTCAATAATGCAATAACATGCATATTTTATGACTGATTTCTATTCGGACCATGATTCTTATCGCGATTACAAAATTTCAGACCGATTTGTACTATAGAGACTGAGAAAATGCCATTTAAAGTACGAACCCAAGTCTTAAATAAGCGCCCAGTAGAATAATGATTTTTCCAGAAATGCAATTAAATTCCTATTTTGTGATTGATTTCAATTCGGACCATGATTCTTATCGCGATTACAAAATTTCAGCCCGTTTAGTACCATAGAGCCTGAGAAAATGCCATTTAAAGTCCGAACCCAAGTCTCAAATAAGCGCCCAGTAGAAAAATGATTTTTCCAGAAATGCAACGTTTGGCATAATTTATTACTGATTTCGGTTCAGTCGACGATTCTTATAGAAATCACAAAATTTCACCTCGTTTGCTGACATGGAGACTGAGAAAATGCCTTTTAAAGTCCGAACCCAAGTCTAAAATTAGCGCCCAGTAGTAAAATGATTTTTCCAGAAATGCAATTAAATGCATACTTTGTGAATGATTTCGATTCGGACCATGATTTTTATCGCGATTACAAAATTTCAGCCCGTTTTGTACCATAGAGCCTGAGAAAATGCCATTTAAAGTCCGAACCCAAGTCTCAAATAAGCGCCCAGTAGAAAAATGATTTTTCCAGAAATGCAACATTTTAAAGATTTTGTGACTGATTTCTATTCGGACCATGATTCTTATCGCGATTACAAAATTTCAGACCGATTTGTACTATAGAGACTGAGAAAATGCCTTTTAAAGTCCGAACCCAAGTCTTAAATAAGCGCCCAGTAGAATAATGATTTTTCCAGAAATGCAATTAAATTCCTATTTTGTGATTGATTTCAATTCGGACCATGATTCTTATCGCGATTACAAAATTTCAGCCCGTTTAGTACCATAGAGCCTGAGAAAATGCCATTTAAAGTCCGAACCCAAGTCTCAAATAAGCGCCCAGTAGAAAAATGATTTTTCCAGAAATGCAACGTTTGGCATAATTTATTACTGATTTCGGTTCAGTCGACGATTCTTATAGAAATCACAAAATTTCACCTCGTTTGCTGACATGGAGCCTGAGAAAATGCCTTTTAAAGTCCGAACCCAAGTCTAAAATAAGCGCCCAGTAGTAAAATGATTTTTCCAGAAATGCAATTAAATGCATACTTTGTGAATGATTTCGATTCGGACCATGATTTTAATCGCGATAACAAAATTTCAGCCCGTTTTGTACCATAGAGCCTGAGAAAATGCCATTTAAAGTCCGAACCCAAGTCTCAAATAAGCGCCCAGTAGAAAAATGATTTTTCCAGAAATGCAATTAAATGCATATTTTGAGACTGATTTCTATTCGGAACACGATACTTATCGCGATTACAAAATTTCAGCCCGTTTTGTACCATAGAGCCTGAGAAAATGCCATTTAAAGTCCGAGCCCAAGTCTCAAATAAGCGCCCACCAGAGAAATGATTTTTCCAGAAATGCAACATTTTAAAGATTTTGTGACTGATTTCTATTCGGACCATGATTCTTATCGCGATTACAAAATTTCAGACCGTTTTGTACCATAGAGCCTGAGAAAATGCCATTTAAAGTCCGAACCCAAGTCTCAAATTAGCGCCCAGTAGTATAATGATTTTTCCAGAAATGCAATTAAATGCATACTTTGTGAATGATTTCGATTCGGACCATGATTTTTATCGCGATTACAAAATTTCAGACCGTTTTGTACCATAGAGCCTGAGAAAATGCCTTTTAAAGTTCGAACCCAAGTCTCAAATTAGCTACCAGTATATTAATGATTTTTTTCAGAAATGCAATAACATGCATATTTTGAGACTGATTTCTATTCGGACCATGATACTTATCGCGATTACAAAATTTCAGCCCGTTTTGTACCATAGAGCCTGAAAAAATGCCATTTAAAGTCCGAACCCAAGTCTCAAATTAGCGCCCAGTAGTATAATGATTTTTCCAGAAATGCAATTAAATGCATACTTTGTGAATGATTTCGATTCGGACCATGATTTTTATCGCGATTACAAAATTTCAGACCGTTTTGTCCCATAGAGCCTGAGAAAATGCCATTTAAAGTCCGAACCCAAGTCTCAAATTAGCTACCAGTAGAAAAATGATTTTTCCAGAAATGCAACTTTTGGCATAATTTATTACTGATTTCGTTTCAGTCGACGATTCTTATAGAAATCACATAATTTCACCTCGTTTGCTGACATGGAGACTGAGAAAATGCCATTTAAAGTCCGAACCCAAGTCTCAAATTAGCTACCAGTACAAAAATGATTTTTCCAGAAATGCAACTATTGGCATAATTTATTACTGATTTCGGTTCAGTCGACGATTCTTATAGCGATCACAAAATTTCACCTCGTTTGCTGCCATGGAGCCTGAGAAAATGCCTTTTAAAGTCCGAACCCAAGTCTCAAATTAGCGCCCGGTGGAATAATGATTTTTACAGAAATGCAATTAAATGCATATTTTGTGACTGATTTCAATTCGGACCATGATTCTTATCGCGATTACAAAATTTCAGACCGTTTTGTACCATAGAGTCTGAGAAAATGCCTTTTAAAGTTCGAACCCAAGTCTCAAATTAGCTACCAGTATAATAAAGATTTTTTTCAATAATGCAATAACATGCATATTTTATGACTGATTTCTATTCGGACCATGATTCTTATCGCGATTACAAAATTTCAGCCCGTTTAGTACCATAGAGCCTGAGAAAATGCCATTTAAAGTCCGAACCCAAGTCTCAAATAAGCGCCCAGTAGAAAAATGATTTTTCCAGAAATGCAACGTTTGGCATAATTTATTACTGATTTCGGTTCAGTCGACGATTCTTATAGAAATCACAAAATTTCACCTCGTTTGCTGACATGGAGCCTGAGAAAATGCCTTTTAAAGTCCGAACCCAAGTCTAAAATTAGCGCCCAGTAGTAAAATGATTTTTCCAGAAATGCAATTAAATGCATACTTTGTGAATGATTTCGATTCGGACCATGATTTTTATCGCGATTACAAAATTTCAGCCCGTTTTGTACCATAGAGCCTGAGAAAATGCCATTTAAAGTCCGAACCCAAGTCTCAAATAAGCGCCCAGTAGAAAAATGATTTTTCCAGAAATGCAACATTTTAAAGATTTTGTGACTGATTTCTATTCGGACCATGATTCTTATCGCGATTACAAAATTTCAGACCGTTTTGTACCATAGAGCCTGAGAAAATGCCATTTAAAGTCCGAACCCAAGTCTCAAATTAGCGCCCAGTAGTATAATGATTTTTCCAGAAATGCAATTAAATGCATACTTTGTGAATGATTTCGATTCGGACCATGATTTTTATCGCGATTACAAAATTTCAGACCGTTTTGTACCATAGAGCCTGAGAAAATGCCTTTTAAAGTTCGAACCCAAGTCTCAAATTAGCTACCAGTATATTAATGATTTTTTTCAGAAATGCAATAACATGCATATTTTGAGACTGATTTCTATTCGGACCATGATTCTTATCGCGATTACAAAATTTCAGACCGTTTTGTACCATAGAGTCTGAGAAAATGCCTTTTAAAGTTCGAACCCAAGTCTCAAATAAGCGCCCAGTAGAAAAATGATTTTTCCAGAAATGCAACATTTTAAAGATTTTGTGACTGATTTCGATTCGGACCATGATTTTTATCGCGATTACAAAATTTCAGACCGTTTTGTACCATAGAGCCTGAGAAAATGCCATTTAAAGTCCGAACCCAAGTCTCAAATTAGCTACCAGTAGAAAAATGATTTTTCCAGAAATGCAACTTTTGGCATAATTTATTACTGATTTCGTTTCAGTCGACGATTCTTATAGAAATCACATAATTTCACCTCGTTTGCTGACATGGAGACTGAGAAAATGCCATTTAAAGTCCGAACCCAAGTCTCAAATAAGCGCCCAGTAGAAAAATGATTTTTCCAGAAATGCAACGTTTGGCATAATTTATTACTGATTTCGGTTCAGTCGACGATTCTTATAGAAATCACAAAATTTCACCTCGTTTGCTGACATGGAGACTGAGAAAATGCCTTTTAAAGTCCGAACCCAAGTCTAAAATTAGCGCCCAGTAGTAAAATGATTTTTCCAGAAATGCAATTAAATGCATACTTTGTGAATGATTTCGATTCGGACCATGATTTTTATCGCGATTACAAAATTTCAGACCGTTTTGTACCATAGAGCCTGAGAAAATGCCATTTAAAGTCCGAACCCAAGTCTTAAATTAGCGCCCAGTAGAATAATGATTTTTCCAGAAATGCAATTAAATTCCTATTTTGTGACTGATTTCGGTTCAGACCATGATTTTTATCACGATATCAAAATTTCAGCCCGTTTTGTACCATAGAGCCTGAGAAAATGCCATTTAAAGTCCGAGCCCAAGTCTCAAATAAGCGCCCAGTAGAAAAATGATTTTTCCAGAAATGCAACATTTTAAAGATTTTGTGACTGATTTCGATTCGGACCATGATTTTTATCGCGATTACAAAATTTCAGACCGTTTTGTACCATAGAGCCTGAGAAAATGCCTTTTAAAGTTCGAACCCAAGTCTCAAATTAGCTACCAGTATATTAATGATTTTTTTCAGAAATGCAATAACATGCATATTTTGAGACTGATTTCTATTCGGACCATGATTCTTATCGCGATTACAAAATTTCAGACCGTTTTGTCCCATAGAGCCTGAGAAAATGCCATTTAAAGTCCGAACCCAAGTCTCAAATTAGCTACCAGTAGAAAAATGATTTTTCCAGAAATGCAACTTTTGGCATAATTTATTACTGATTTCGTTTCAGTCGACGATTCTTATAGAAATCACATAATTTCACCTCGTTTGCTGACATGGAGACTGAGAAAATGCCATTTAAAGTCCGAACCCAAGTCTCAAATTAGCTACCAGTACAAAAATGATTTTTCCAGAAATGCAACTATTGGCATAATTTATTACTGATTTCGGTTCAGTCGACGATTCTTATAGCGATCACAAAATTTCACCTCGTTTGCTGCCATGGAGCCTGAGAAAATGCCTTTTAAAGTCCGAACCCAAGTCTCAAATTAGCGCCCGGTGGAATAATGATTTTTACAGAAATGCAATTAAATGCATATTTTGTGACTGATTTCAATTCGGACCATGATTCTTATCGCTATTACAAAATTTCAGACCGTTTTGTACCATAGAGTCTGAGAAAATGCCTTTTAAAGTTCGAACCCAAGTCTCAAATTAGCTACCAGTATAATAAAGATTTTTTTCAATAATGCAATAACATGCATATTTTATGACTGATTTCTATTCGGACCATGATTCTTATCGCGATTACAAAATTTCAGACCGATTTGTACTATAGAGACTGAGAAAATGCCATTTAAAGTCCGAACTCAAGTCTTAAATAAGCGCCCAGTAGAATAATGATTTTTCCAGAAATGCAATTAAATTCCTATTTTGTGATTGATTTCAATTCGGACCATGATTCTTATCGCGATTACAAAATTTCAGCCCGTTTAGTACCATAGAGCCTGAGAAAATGCCATTTAAAGTCCGAACCCAAGTCTCAAATAAGCGCCCAGTAGAAAAATGATTTTTCCAGAAATGCAACGTTTGGCATAATTTATTACTGATTTCGGTTCAGTCGACGATTCTTATAGAAATCACAAAATTTCACCTCGTTTGCTGACATGGAGACTGAGAAAATGCCTTTTAAAGTCCGAACCCAAGTCTAAAATTAGCGCCCAGTAGTAAAATGATTTTTCCAGAAATGCAATTAAATGCATACTTTGTGAATGATTTCGATTCGGACCATGATTTTTATCGCGATTACAAAATTTCAGCCCGTTTTGTACCATAGAGCCTGAGAAAATGCCATTTAAAGTCCGAACCCAAGTCTCAAATAAGCGCCCAGTAGAAAAATGATTTTTCCAGAAATGCAACATTTTAAAGATTTTGTGACTGATTTCTATTCGGACCATGATTCTTATCGCGATTACAAAATTTCAGACCGATTTGTACTATAGAGACTGAGAAAATGCCATTTAAAGTCCGAACCCAAGTCTTAAATAAGCGCCCAGTAGAATAATGATTTTTCCAGAAATGCAATTAAATTCCTATTTTGTGATTGATTTCAATTCGGACCATGATTCTTATCGCGATTACAAAATTTCAGCCCGTTTAGTACCATAGAGCCTGAGAAAATGCCATTTAAAGTCCGAACCCAAGTCTCAAATAAGCGCCCAGTAGAAAAATGATTTTTCCAGAAATGCAACGTTTGGCATAATTTATTACTGATTTCGGTTCAGTCGACGATTCTTATAGAAATCACAAAATTTCACCTCGTTTGCTGACATGGAGCCTGAGAAAATGCCTTTTAAAGTCCGAACCCAAGTCTAAAATAAGCGCCCAGTAGTAAAATGATTTTTCCAGAAATGCAATTAAATGCATACTTTGTGAATGATTTCGATTCGGACCATGATTTTAATCGCGATAACAAAATTTCAGCCCGTTTTGTACCATAGAGCCTGAGAAAATGCCATTTAAAGTCCGAACCCAAGTCTCAAATAAGCGCCCAGTAGAAAAATGATTTTTCCAGAAATGCAATTAAATGCATATTTTGAGACTGATTTCTATTCGGAACATGATACTTATCGCGATTACAAAATTTCAGCCCGTTTTGTACCATAGAGCCTGAGAAAATGCCATTTAAAGTCCGAGCCCAAGTCTCAAATAAGCGCCCACCAGAGAAATGATTTTTCCAGAAATGCAACATTTTAAAGATTTTGTGACTGATTTCTATTCGGACCATGATTCTTATCGCGATTACAAAATTTCAGACCGTTTTGTACCATAGAGCCTGAGAAAATGCCATTTAAAGTCCGAACCCAAGTCTCAAATTAGCGCCCAGTAGTATAATGATTTTTCCAGAAATGCAATTAAATGCATACTTTGTGAATGATTTCGATTCGGACCATGATTTTTATCGCGATTACCAAATTTCAGACCGTTTTGTACCATAGAGCCTGAGAAAATGCCTTTTAAAGTTCGAACCCAAGTCTCAAATTAGCTACCAGTATATTAATGATTTTTTTCAGAAATGCAATAACATGCATATTTTGAGACTGATTTCTATTCGGACCATGATACTTATCGCGATTACAAAATTTCAGCCCGTTTTGTACCATAGAGCCTGAAAAAATGCCATTTAAAGTCCGAACCCAAGTCTCAAATTAGCGCCCAGTAGTATAATGATTTTTCCAGAAATGCAATTAAATGCATACTTTGTGAATGATTTCGATTCGGACCATGATTTTTATCGCGATTACAAAATTTCAGACCGTTTTGTCCCATAGAGCCTGAGAAAATGCCATTTAAAGTCCGAACCCAAGTCTCAAATTAGCTACCAGTAGAAAAATGATTTTTCCAGAAATGCAACTTTTGGCATAATTTATTACTGATTTCGTTTCAGTCGACGATTCTTATAGAAATCACATAATTTCACCTCGTTTGCTGACATGGAGACTGAGAAAATGCCATTTAAAGTCCGAACCCAAGTCTCAAATTAGCTACCAGTACAAAAATGATTTTTCCAGAAATGCAACTATTGGCATAATTTATTACTGATTTCGGTTCAGTCGACGATTCTTATAGCGATCACAAAATTTCACCTCGTTTGCTGCCATGGAGCCTGAGAAAATGCCTTTTAAAGTCCGAACCCAAGTCTCAAATTAGCGCCCGGTGGAATAATGATTTTTACAGAAATGCAATTAAATGCATATTTTGTGACTGATTTCAATTCGGACCATGATTCTTATCGCGATTACAAAATTTCAGACCGTTTTGTACCATAGAGTCTGAGAAAATGCCTTTTAAAGTTCGAACCCAAGTCTCAAATTAGCTACCAGTATAATAAAGATTTTTTTCAATAATGCAATAACATGCATATTTTATGACTGATTTCTATTCGGACCATGATTCTTATCGCGATTACAAAATTTCAGACCGATTTGTACTATAGAGACTGAGAAAATGCCATTTAAAGTCCGAACCCAAGTCTTAAATAAGCGCCCAGTAGAATAATGATTTTTCCAGAAATGCAATTAAATTCCTATTTTGTGATTGATTTCAATTCGGACCATGATTCTTATCGCGATTACAAAATTTCAGCCCGTTTAGTACCATAGAGCCTGAGAAAATGCCATTTAAAGTCCGAACCCAAGTCTCAAATAAGCGCCCAGTAGAAAAATGATTTTTCCAGAAATGCAACGTTTGGCATAATTTATTACTGATTTCGGTTCAGTCGACGATTCTTATAGAAATCACAAAATTTCACCTCGTTTGCTGACATGGAGCCTGAGAAAATGCCTTTTAAAGTCCGAACCCAAGTCTAAAATTAGCGCCCAGTAGTAAAATGATTTTTCCAGAAATGCAATTAAATGCATACTTTGTGAATGATTTCGATTCGGACCATGATTTTTATCGCGATTACAAAATTTCAGCCCGTTTTGTACCATAGAGCCTGAGAAAATGCCATTTAAAGTCCGAACCCAAGTCTCAAATAAGCGCCCAGTAGAAAAATGATTTTTCCAGAAATGCAACATTTTAAAGATTTTGTGACTGATTTCTATTCGGACCATGATTCTTATCGCGATTACAAAATTTCAGACCGTTTTGTACCATAGAGCCTGAGAAAATGCCATTTAAAGTCCGAACCCAAGTCTCAAATTAGCGCCCAGTAGTATAATGATTTTTCCAGAAATGCAATTAAATGCATACTTTGTGAATGATTTCGATTCGGACCATGATTTTTATCGCGATTACATAATTTCAGACCGTTTTGTACCATAGAGCCTGAGAAAATGCCTTTTAAAGTTCGAACCCAAGTCTCAAATTAGCTACCAGTATATTAATGATTTTTTTCAGGAATGCAATAACATGCATATTTTGAGACTTATTTCTATTCGGACCATGATACTTATCGCGATTACAAAATTTCAGCCCGTTTTGTACCATAGAGCCTGAAAAAATGCCATTTAAAGTCCGAACCCAAGTCTCAAATAAGCGCCCAGTAGAAAAATGATTTTTCCAGAAATGCAACATTTTAAAGATTTTGTGACTGATTTCGGTTCAGACCATGATTCTTATCACGATATCAAAATTTCAGCCCTTTTGCTACCATAAATCCTGATAAAGTGCTTTTTAAAGTTCTACCACAACTCAAATTAGCGCCCAGTATAATAATGATTTTTCCAGAAATTCAACTTTTTGAAGATTATGTGACTGATTTCTTTTCGGACCATGATTCTTATCGCGATTACAAAATTTCAGACCGTTTTGTCCCATAGAGCCTGAGAAAATGCCATTTAAAGTCCGAACCCAAGTTTCAAATTAGCTACCAGTAGAAAAATGATTTTTCCAGAAATGCAACTTTTGGCATAATTTATTACTGATTTCGTTTCAGTCGACGATTCTTATAGAAATCACATAATTTCACCTCGTTTGCTGACATGGAGACTGAGAAAATGCCATTTAAAGTCCGAACCCATGTCTCAAATTAGCTACCAGTACAAAAATGATTTTTCCAGAAATGCAACTATTGGCATAATTTATTACTGATTTCGGTTCAGTCGACGATTCTTATAGCGATCACAAAATTTCACCTCGTTTGCTGCCATGGAGCCTGAGAAAATGCCTTTTAAAGTCCGAACCCAAGTCTCAAATTAGCGCCCGGTGGAATAATGATTTTTACAGAAATGCAATTAAATGCATATTTTGTGACTGATTTCAATTCGGACCATGATTCTTATCGCGATTACAAAATTTCAGACCGTTTTGTACCATAGAGTCTGAGAAAATGCCTTTTAAAGTTCGAACCCAAGTCTCAAATTAGCTACCAGTATAATAAAGATTTTTTTCAATAATGCAATAACATGCATATTTTATGACTGATTTCTATTCGGACCATGATTCTTATCGCGATTACAAAATTTCAGACCGATTTGTACTATAGAGACTGAGAAATTGCCATTTAAAGTCCGAACCCAAGTCTTAAATAAGCGCCCAGTAGAATAATGATTTTTCCAGAAATGCAATTAAATTCCTATTTTGTGATTGATTTCAATTCGGACCATGATTCTTATCGCGATTACAAAATTTCAGCCCGTTTAGTACCATAGAGCCTGAGAAAATGCCATTTAAAGTCCGAACCCAAGTCTCAAATAAGCGCCCAGTAGAAAAATGATTTTTCCAGAAATGCAACGTTTGGCATAATTTATTACTGATTTCGGTTCAGTCGACGATTCTTATAGAAATCACAAAATTTCACCTCGTTTGCTGACATGGAGCCTGAGAAAATGCCTTTTAAAGTCCGAACCCAAGTCTAAAATTAGCGCCCAGTAGTAAAATGATTTTTCCAGAAATGCAATTAAATGCATACTTTGTGAATGATTTCGATTCGGACCATGATTTTTATCGCGATTACAAAATTTCAGCCCGTTTTGTACCATAGAGCCTGAGAAAATGCCATTTAAAGTCCGAACCCAAGTCTCAAATAAGCGCCCAGTAGAAAAATGATTTTTCCAGAAATGCAACATTTTAAAGATTTTGTGACTGATTTCTATTCGGACCATGATTCTTATCGCGATTACAAAATTTCAGACCGTTTTGTACCATAGAGCCTGAGAAAATGCCATTTAAAGTCCGAACCCAAGTCTCAAATTAGCGCCCAGTAGTATAATGATTTTTCCAGAAATGCAATTAAATGCATACTTTGTGAATGATTTCGATTCGGACCATGATTTTTATCGCGATTACAAAATTTCAGACCGTTTTGTACCATAGAGCCTGAGAAAATGCCTTTTAAAGTTCGAACCCAAGTCTCAAATTTGCTACCAGTATATTAATGATTTTTTTCCGAAATGCAATAACATGCATATTTTGAGACTGATTTCTATTCGGACCATGATACTTATCGCGATTACAAAATTTCAGCCCGTTTTGTACCAAAGAGCCTGAAAAAATGCCATTTAAAGTCCGAACCCAAGTCTCAAATAAGCGCCCAGTAGAAAAATGATTTTTCCAGAAATGCAACATTTTAAAGATTTTGTGACTGATTTCGGTTCAGACCATGATTCTTATCACGATATCAAAATTTCAGCCCTTTTGCTACCATAAATCCTGATAAAGTGCTTTTTAAAGTTCTACCACAACTCAAATTAGCGCCCAGTAGAATAATGATTTTTCCAGAAATTCAACTTTTTGAAGATTATGTGACTGATTTCTTTTCGGACCATGATTCTTATCGCGATTACAAAATTTCAGACCGTTTTGTCCCATAGAGCCTGAGAAAATGCCATTTAAAGTCCGAACCCAAGTCTCAAATTAGCTACCAGTAGAAAAATGATTTTTCCAGAAATGCAACTTTTGGCATAATTTATTACTGATTTCGTTTCAGTCGACGATTCTTATAGAAATCACAAAATTTCACCTCGTTTGCTGACATGGAGACTGAGAAAATGCCATTTAAAGTCCGAACCCAAGTCTCAAATTAGCGCCCGGTGGAATAATGATTTTTACAGAAATGCAATTAAATGCATATTTTGTGACTGATTTCAATTCGGACCATGATTCTTATCGCGATTACAAAAGTTCAGCCCGTTTTGTACCATAGAGCCTGAGAAAATGCCATTTAAAGTCCGAACCCAAGTCTCAAATAAGCGCCCAGTAGAATAATGATTTTTCCAGAAATGCAATTAAATTCCTATTTTGTGATTGATTTCAATTCGGACCATGATTCTTATCGCGATTACACAATTTCAGCCCGTTTAGTACCATAGAGCCTGAGAAAATGCCATTTAAAGTCCGAACCCAAGTCTCAAATAAGCGCCCAGTAGAAAAATGATTTTTCCAGAAATGCAACGTTTGGCATAATTTATGACTGTTTTCGGTTCAGTCGACGATTCTTATAGAAATCACAAAATTTCACCTCGTTTGCTGACATGGAGCCTGAGAAAATGCCTTTTAAAGTCCGAACCCAAGTCTAAAATTAGCGCCCAGTAGTAAAATGATTTTTCCAGAAATGCAATTAAATGCATACTTTGTGAATGATTTCGATTCGGACCATGATTTTTATCGCGATTACAAAATTTCATCCCGTTTTGTACCATAGAGCCTGAGAAAATGCCATTTAAAGTCCGAACCCAAGTCTCAAATAAGCGCCCAGTAGAAAAATGATTTTTCCAGAAATGCAATTAAATGCATATTTTGAGACTGATTTCTATTCGGACCATGATACTTATCGCGATTACAAAATTTCAGCCCGTTTTGTACCATAGAGCCTGAGAAAATGCCATTTAAAGTCCGAACACAAGTCTCAAATAAGCGCCCAGTAGAAAAATGATTTTTCCAGAAATGCAACATTTGAAAGATTTTGTGACTGATTTCTATTCGGACCATGATTCTTATCGCGATTACAAAATTTCAGACCGTTTTGTACCATAGAGCCTGAGAAAATGCCATTTAAAGTCCGAACCCAAGTCTCAAATTAGCGCATAGTAGTATAATGATTTTTCCAGAAAAGCAATTAAATGCATATTTTGTGAATGATTTCGATTCGGACCATAATTTTTATGGCGATTACAAAATTTCAGACCGTTTTGTACCATAGAGCCTGAGAAAATGCCTTTTAAAGTTCGAACCCAAGTCTCAAATTAGCTACCAGTATATTAATGATTTTTTTCAGAAATGCAATAACATGCATATTTTGAGACTGATTTCTATTCGGACCATGATACTTATCGCGATTACAAAATTTCAGCCCGTTTTGTACCATAGAGCCTGAAAAAATGCCATTTAAAGTCCGAAACCAAGTCTCAAATAAGCGCCCAGTAGAAAAATGATTTTTCCAGAAATGCAACATTTTAAAGATTTTGTGACTGATTTCTATTCGGACCATGATTCTTATCGCGATTACAAAATTTCAGACCGTTTTGTACCATAGAGCATGAGAAAATGCCATTTAAAGTCCGAACCCAAGTCTTAAATTAGCGCCCAGTAGAATAATGATTTTTCCAGAAATGCAATTAAATTCCTATTTTGTGACTGATTTCGGTTCAGACCATGATTCTTATCACGATATCAAAATTTCAGCCCTTTTGCTACCATAGATCCTGATAAAGTGCTTTTTAAAGTTCTACCACAACTCAAATTAGCGCCCAGTAGAATAATGATTTTTCCAGAAATTCAACTTTTTGAAGATTATGTGACTGATTTCTTTTCGGACCATGATTCTTATCGCGATTACAAAATTTCAGACCGTTTTGTCCCATAGAGCATGAGAAAATGCCATTTAAAGTCCGAACCCAAGTCTCAAATTAGCTACCAGTAGAAAAATGATTTTTCCAGAAATGCAACTTTTGGCATAATTTATTACTGATTTCGCTTCAGTCGACGATTCTTATAGAAATCACAAAATTTCACCTCGTTTGCTGACATGGAGACTGAGAAAATGCCATTTAAAGTCCGAACCCAAGTCTCAAATTAGCTACCAGTAGAAAAATGATTTTTCCAGAAATGCAACTATTGGCATAATTTATTACTGATTTCGGTTCAGTCGACGATTCTTATAGCGATCACAAAATTTCACCTCGTTTGCTGCCATGGAGCCTGAGAAAATGCCTTTTAAAGTCCGAACCCAAGTCTCAAATTAGCGCCCGGTTGAATAATGATTTTTACAGAAATGCAATTAAATGCATATTTTGTGACTGATTTCAATTCGGACCATGATTCTTATCGCGATTAAAAAAGTTCAGCCCGTTTTGTACCATCGAGCCTGAGAAAATGCCATTTAAAGTCCGAACCCAAGTCTCAAATAAGCGCCCAGTAGAAAAATGATTTTTCCAGAAATGCAACATTTAAAGATTTTGTGACTGATTTCTATTCGGACCATGATTCTTATCGCGATTACAAAATTTCAGACCGTTTTGTACCATAGAGTCTAAAAAAAGGCCTTTTAAAGTTCGAACCCAAGTCTCAAATTAGCTACCAGTATAATTATGATTTTTTTCAATAATGCAATAACATGCATATTTTATGACTGATTTCTATTCGGACCATGATTCTTATCGCGATTACAAAATTTCAGACCGATTTGTACTATAGAGACTGAGAAAATGCCATTTAAAGTCCGAACCCAAGTCTTAAATAAGCGCCCAGTAGAATAATGATTTTTCCAGAAATGCAATTAAATTCCTATTTTGTGATTGATTTCAATTCGGACCATGATTCTTATCGCGATTACAAAATTTCAGCCCGTTTAGTACCATAGAGCCTGAGAAAATGCCATTTAAAGTCCGAACCCAAGTCTCAAATAAGCGCCCAGTAGAAAAATGATTTTTCCAGAAATGCAACTTTCGCCATATATTATGAGTGATTTCGGTTTAGTCGACGATTCTTATAGCGATCACAAAATTTCACCTCGTTTGCTGCCATGGAGCCTGAGAAAATGCCTTTTAAAGTCCGAACCCAAGTCTCAAATTAGCGCCCAGTAGTAAAATGATTTTTCCAGAAATGCAATTAAATGCATACTTTGTGAATGATTTCGATTCGGACCATGATTTTTATCGCGATTACAAAATTTCAGCCCGTTTTGTACCATAGAGCCTGAGAAAATGCCATTTAAAGTCCGAACCCAAGTCTCAAATAAGCGCCCAGTAGAAAAATGATTTTTCCAGAAATGCAACATTTTAAAGATTTTGTGACTGATTTCTATTCGGACCATGATTCTTATCGCGATTACAAAATTTCAGACCGATTTTTACTATAGAGACTGAGAAAATGCCATTTAAAGTCCGAGCCCAAGCCTCAAATAAGCGCCCAGTAGAAAAATGATTTTTCCAGAAATGCAACATTTTAAAGATTTTGTGACTGATTTCTATTCGGACCATGATTCTTATCGCGATTACAAAATTTCAGACCGTTTTGTACCATAGAGCCTGAGAAAATGCCATTTAAAGTCCGAACCCAAGTCTCAAATTAGCGCCCAGTAGTATAATGATTTTTCCAGAAATGCAATTAAATGCATACTTTGTGAATGATTTCGATTCGGACCATGATTTTTATCGCGATTACAAAATTTCAGACCGTTTTGTACCATAGAGCCTGAGAAAATGCCTTTTAAAGTTCGAACCCAAGTCTCAAATTAGCTACCAGTATATTAATGATTTTTTTCAGAAATGCAATAACATGCATATTTTGAGACTGATTTCTATTCGGACCATGATACTTATCGCGATTACAAAATTTCAGCCCGTTTCGTACCATAGAGCCTGAAAAAATGCCATTTAAAGTCCGAACCCAAGTCTCAAATTAGCGCCCAGTACTATAATGATTTTTCCAGAAATGCAATTAAATGCATACTTTGTGAATGATTTCGATTCGGACCATGATTTTTATCGCGATTACAAAATTTCAGACCGTTTTGTACCATAGAGCCTGAGAAAATGCCTTTTAAAGTTCGAACCCAAGTCTCAAATTAGCTACCAGTATATTAATGATTTTTTTCAGAAATGCAATAACATGCATATTTTGAGACTGATTTCTATTCGGACCATGATTCTTATCGCGATTACAAAATTTCAGACCGTTTTGTCCCATAGAGCCTGAGAAAATGCCATTTAAAGTCCGAACCCAAGTCTCAAATTAACTACCAGTAGAAAAATGATTTTTCCAGAAATGCAACTTTTGGCATAATTTATTACTGATTTCGTTTCAGTCGACGATTCTTATAGAAATCACATAATTTCACCTCGTTTGCTGACATGGAGACTGAGAAAATGCCATTTAAAGTCCGAACCCAAGTCTCAAATTAGCTACCAGTACAAAAATGATTTTTCCAGAAATTCAACTATTGGCATAATTTATTACTGATTTCGGTTCAGTCGACGATTCTTATAGCGATCACAAAATTTCACCTCGTTTGCTGCCATGGAGCCTGAGAAAATGCCTTTTAAAGTCCGAACCCAAGTCTCAAATTAGCGCCCGGTGGAATAATGATTTTTACAGAAATGCAATTAAATGCATATTTTGTGACTGATTTCAATTCGGACCATGATTCTTATCGCTATTACAAAATTTCAGACCGTTTTGTACCATAGAGTCTGAGAAAATGCCTTTTAAAGTTCGAACCCAAGTCTCAAATTAGCTACCAGTATAATAAAGATTTTTTTCAATAATGCAATAACATGCATATTTTATGACTGATTTCTATTCGGACCATGATTCTTATCGCGATTACAAAATTTCAGACCGATTTGTACTATAGAGACTGAGAAAATGCCATTTAAAGTCCGAACCCAAGTCTTAAATAAGCGCCCAGTAGAATAATGATTTTTCCAGAAATGCAATTAAATTCCTATTTTGTGATTGATTTCAATTCGGACCATGATTCTTATCGCGATTACAAAATTTCAGCCCGTTTAGTACCATAGAGCCTGAGAAAATGCCATTTAAAGTCCGAACCCAAGTCTCAAATAAGCGCCCAGTAGAAAAATGATTTTTCCAGAAATGCAACGTTTGGCATAATTTATTACTGATTTCGGTTCAGTCGACGATTCTTATAGAAATCACAAAATTTCACCTCGTTTGCTGACATGGAGCCTGAGAAAACGCCTTTTAAAGTCCGAACCCAAGTCTAAAATAAGCGCCCAGTAGTAAAATGATTTTTCCAGAAATGCAATTAAATGCATACTTTGTGAATGATTTCGATTCGGACCATGATTTTTATCGCGATAACAAAATTTCAGCCCGTTTTGTACCATAGAGCCTGAGAAAATGCCATTTAAAGTCCGAACCCAAGTCTCAAATAAGCGCCCAGTAGAAAAATGATTTTTCCAGAAATGCAATTAAATGCATATTTTGAGACTGATTTCTATTCGGACCATGATACTTATCGCGATTACAAAATTTCAGCCCGTTTTGTACCATAGAGCCTGAGAAAATGCCATTTAAAGTCCGAGCCCAAGTCTCAAATAAGCGCCCACCAGAGAAATGATTTTTCCAGTAATGCAACATTTTAAAGATTTTGTGACTGATTTCTATTCGGACCATGATTCTTATCGCGATTACAAAATTTCAGACCGTTTTGTACCATAGAGCCTGAGAAAATGCCATTTAAAGTCCGAACCCAAGTCTCAAATTAGCGCCCAGTAGTATAATGATTTTTCCAGAAATGCAATTAAATGCATACTTTGTGAATGATTTCGATTCGGACCATGATTTTTATCGCGATTACAAAATTTCAGACCGTTTTGTACCATAGAGCCTGAGAAAATGCCTTTTAAAGTTCGAACCCAAGTCTCAAATTAGCTACCAGTATATTAATGATTTTTTTCAGAAATGCAATAACATGCATATTTTGAGACTGATTTCTATTCGGACCATGATACTTATCGCGATTACAAAATTTCAGCCCGTTTTGTACCATTGAGCCTGAAAAAATGCCATTTAAAGTCCGAACCCAAGTCTCAAATTAGCGCCCAGTAGTATAATGATTTTTCCAGAAATGCAATTAAATGCATACTTTGTGAATGATTTCGATTCGGACCATGATTTTTATCGCGATTACAAAATATCAGACCGTTTTGTACCATAGAGCCTGAGAAAATGCCTTTTAAAGTTCGAACCCAAGTCTCAAATTAGCTACCAGTATATTAATGATTTTTTTCAGAAATGCAATAACATGCATATTTTGAGACTGATTTCTATTCGGACCATGATTCTTATCGCGATTACAAAATTTCAGACCGTTTTGTACCATAGAGCTTGAGAAAATGCCATTTAAAGTCCGAACCCAAGTCTCAAATTAGCGCCCAGTAGTATAATGATTTTTCCAGAAATGCAATTAAATGCATATTTTGAGACTGATTTCTATTCGGACCATGATACTTATCGCGATTACAAAATTTCAGCCCGTTTTGTACCATAGAGCCTGAGAAAATGCCATTTAAAGTCCGAGCCCAAGTCTCAAATAAGCGCCCACCAGAGAAATGATTTTTCCAGTAATGCAACATTTTAAAGATTTTGTAACTGATTTCTATTCGGACCATGATTCTTATCGCGATTACAAAATTTCAGACCGTTTTGTACCATAGAGCCTGAGAAAATGCCATTTAAAGTCCGAACTCAAGTCTCAAATTAGCGCCCAGTAGTATAATGATTTTTCCAGAAATGCAATTAAATGCATACTTTGTGAATGATTTCGATTCGGACCATGATTTTTATCGCGATTACAAAATTTCAGACCGTTTTGTACCATAGAGCCTGAGAAAATGCCTTTTAAAGTTCGAACCCAAGTCTCAAATTAGCTACCAGTATATTAATGATTTTTTTCAGAAATGCAATAACATGCATATTTTGAGACTGATTTCTATTCGGACCATGATACTTATCGCGATTACAAAATTTCAGCCCGTTTTGTACCATAGAGCCTGAAAAAATGCCATTTAAAGTCCGAACCCAAGTCTCAAATTAGCGCCCAGTAGTATAATGATTTTTCCAGAAATGCAATTAAATGCATACTTTGTGAATGATTTCGATTCGGACCATGATTTTTATCGCGATTACAAAATATCAGACCGTTTTGTACCATAGAGCCTGAGAAAATGCCTTTTAAAGTTCGAACCCAAGTCTCAAATTAGCTACCAGTATATTAATGATTTTTTTCAGAAATGCAATAACATGCATATTTTGAGACTGATTTCTATTCGGACCATGATTCTTATCGCGATTACAAAATTTCAGACCGTTTTGTCCCATAGAGCCTGAGAAAATGCCATTTAAAGTCCGAACCCAAGTCTCAAATTAGCTACCAGTAGAAAAATGATTTTTCCAGAAATGCAACTTTTGGCATAATTTATTACTGATTTCGTTTCAGTCGACGATTCTTATAGAAATCACATAATTTCACCTCGTTTGCTGACATGGAGACTGAGAAAATGCCATTTAAAGTCCGAACCCAAGTCTCAAATTAGCTACCAGTACAAAAATGATTTTTCCAGAAATGCAACTATTGGCATAATTTATTACTGATTTCGGTTCAGTCGACGATTCTTATAGCGATCACAAAATTTCACCTCGTTTGCTGCCATGGAGCCTGAGAAAATGCCTTTTAAAGTCCGAACCCAAGTCTCAAATTAGCGCCCGGTGGAATAATGATTTTTACAGAAATGCAATTAAATGCATATTTTGTGACTGATTTCAATTCGGACCATGATTCTTATCGCGATTACAAAATTTCAGACCGTTTTGTACCATAGAGTCTGAGAAAATGCCTTTTAAAGTTCGAACCCAAGTCTCAAATTAGCTACCAGTATAATAAAGATTTTTTTCAATAATGCAATAACATGCATATTTTATGACTGATTTCTATTCGGACCATGATTCTTATCGCGATTACAAAATTTCAGACCGATTTGTACTATAGAGACTGAGAAAATGCCATTTAAAGTCCGAACCCAAGTCTTAAATAAGCGCCCAGTAGAATAATGATTTTTCCAGAAATGCAATTAAATTCCTATTTTGTGATTGATTTCAATTCGGACCATGATTCTTATCGCGATTACAAAATTTCAGCCCGTTTAGTACCATAGAGCCTGAGAAAATGCCATTTAAAGTCCGAACCCAAGTCTCAAATAAGCGCCCAGTAGAAAAATGATTTTTCCAGAAATGCAACGTTTGGCATAATTTATTACTGATTTCGGTTCAGTCGACGATTCTTATAGAAATCACAAAATTTTACCTCGTTTGCTGACATGGAGCCTGAGAAAATGCCTTTTAAAGTCCGAACCCAAGTCTAAAATTAGCGCCCAGTAGTAAAATGATTTTTCCAGAAATGCAATTAAATGCATACTTTGTGAATGATTTCGATTCGGACCATGATTTTTATCGCGATTACAAAATTTCAGCCCGTTTTGTACCATAGAGCCTGAGAAAATGCCATTTAAAGTCCGAACCCAAGTCTCAAATAAGCGCCCAGTAGAAAAATGATTTTTCCAGAAATGCAACATTTTAAAGATTTTGTGACTGATTTCTATTCGGACCATGATTCTTATCGCGATTACAAAATTTCAGACCGTTTTGTACCATAGAGCCTGAGAAAATGCCATTTAAAGTCCGAACCCAAGTCTCAAATTAGCGCCCAGTAGTATAATGATTTTTCCAGAAATGCAATTAAATGCATACTTTGTGAATGATTTCGATTCGGACCATGATTTTTATCGCGATTACAAAATTTCAGACCGTTTTGTACCATAGAGCCTGAGAAAATGCCTTTTAAAGTTCGAACCCAAGTCTCAAATTAGCTACCAGTATATTAATGATTTTTTTCAGAAATGCAATAACATGCATATTTTGAGACTGATTTCTATTCGGACCATGATACTTATCGCGATTACAAAATTTCAGCCCGTTTTGTACCATAGAGCCTGAAAAAATGCCATTTAAAGTCCGAACCCAAGTCTCAAATAAGCGCCCAGTAGAAAAATGATTTTTCCAGAAATGCAACATTTTAAAGATTTTGTGACTGATTTCGGTTCAGACCATGATTCTTATCACGATATCAAAATTTCAGCCCTTTTGCTACCATAAATCCTGATAAAGTGCTTTTTAAAGTTCTACCACAACTCAAATTAGCGCCCAGTAGAATAATGATTTTTCCAGAAATTCAACTTTTTGAAGATTATGTGACTGATTTCTTTTCGGACCATGATTCTTATCGCGATTACAAAATTTCAGACCGTTTTGTCCCATAGAGCCTGAGAAAATGCCATTTAAAGTCCGAACCCAAGTCTCAAATTAGCTACCAGTAGAAAAATGATTTTTCCAGAAATGCAACTTTTGGCATAATTTATTACTGATTTCGTTTCAGTCGACGATTCTTATAGAAATCACAAAATTTCACCTCGTTTGCTGACATGGAGACTGAGAAAATGCCATTTAAAGTCCGAACCCAAGTCTAAAATTAGCGCCCAGTAGTAAAATGATTTTTCCAGAAATGCAATTAAATGCATACTTTGTGAATGATTTCGATTCGGACCATGATTTTTATCGCGATTACAAAATTTCATCCCGTTTTGTACCATAGAGCCTGAGAAAATGCCATTTAAAGTCCGAACCCAAGTCTCAAATAAGCGCCCAGTAGAAAAATGATTTTTCCAGAAATGCAATTAAATGCATATTTTGAGACTGATTTCTATTCGGACCATGATACTTATCGCGATAACAAAATTTCAGCCCGTTTTGTACCATAGAGCCTGAGAAAATGCCATTTAAAGTCCGAACACAAGTCTCAAATAAGCGCCCAGTAGAAAAATGATTTTTCCAGAAATGCAACATTTTAAAGATTTTGTGACTGATTTCTATTCGGACCATGATTCTTATCGCGATGACAAAATTTCAGACCGTTTTGTACCATAGAGCCTGAGAAAATGCCATTTAAAGTCCGAACCCAAGTCTCAAATTAGCGCCCAGTAGTATAATGATTTTTCCAGAAATGCAATTAAATGCATATTTTGTGAATGATTTCGATTCGGACCATAATTTTTATGGCGATTACAAAATTTCAGACCGTTTTGTACCATAGAGCCTGAGAAAATGCCTTTTAAAGTTCGAACCCAAGTCTCAAATTAGCTACCAGTATATTAATGATTTTTTTCAGAAATGCAATAACATGCATATTTTGAGACTGATTTCTATTCGGACCATGATACTTATCGCGATTACAAAATTTCAGCCCGTTTTGTACCATAGAGCCTGAAAAAATGCCAATTAAAGTCCGAAACCAAGTCTCAAATAAGCGCCCAGTAGAAAAATGATTTTTCCAGAAATGCAACATTTTAAAGATTTTGTGACTGATTTCTATTCGGACCATGATTCTTATCGCGATTACAAAATTTCAGACCGTTTTGTACCATAGAGCATGAGAAAATGCCATTTAAAGTCCGAACCCAAGTCTTAAATTAGCGCCCAGTAGAATAATGATTTTTCCAGAAATGCAATTAAATTCCTATTTTGTGACTGATTTCGGTTCAGACCATGATTTTTATCACGATATCAAAATTTCAGCCCTTTTGCTACCATAGATCCTGATAAAGTGCTTTTTAAAGTTCTACCACAACTCAAATTAGCGCCCAGTAGAATAATGATTTTTCCAGAAATTCAACTTTTTGAAGATTATGTGACTGATTTCTTTTCGGACCATGATTCTTATCGCGATTACAAAATTTCAGACCGTTTTGTCCCATAGAGCCTGAGAAAATGCCATTTAAAGTCCGAACCCAAGTCTCAAATTAGCGCCCAGTAGTATAATGATTTTTCCAGAAATGCAATTAAATGCATATTTTTTGAATGATTTCGATTCGGACCATAATTTTTATGGCGATTACAAAATTTCAGACCGTTTTGTACCATAGAGCCTGAGAAAATGCCATTTAAAGTCCGAACCCAAGTCTCAAATTAGCGCCCAGTAGAAAAATGATTTTTCCAGAAATGCAACATTTTAAAGATTTTGTGACTGATTTCTATTCGGACCATGATTCTTATCGCGATTACAAAATTTCAGACCGTTTTGTACCATAGAGCCTGAGAAAATGCCATTTAAAGTCCGAACCCAAGTCTCAAATTAGCGCCCAGTAGTATAATGATTTTTCCAGAAATGCAATTAAATGCATATTTTGTGAATGATTTCGATTCGGACCATGATTCTTATCGCGATTACAAAATTTCAGCCCGTTTAGTACCATAGAGCCTGAGAAAATGCCATTTAAAGTCCGAACCCAAGTCTCAAATAAGCGCCCAGTAGAAAAATGATTTTTCCAGAAATGCAACTTTCGCCATATATTATGAGTGATTTCGGTTAAGTCGACGATTCTTATAGCGATCACAAAATTTCACCTCGTTTGCTGCCATGGAGCCTGAGAAAATGCCTTTTAAAGTCCGAACCCAAGTCTCAAATTAGCGCCCCGTAGTATAATGATTTTTCCAGAAATGCAATTAAATGCATATTTTGTGACTGATTTCAATTCGGACCATGATTCTAATCGCGATTACAAAATTTCAGACCGTTTTGTATGATAGAGCCTAAGAAAATTCCATTTAAAGTTCGAACCCATGTCTCAAATTAGCTACCAATATAATAATGATTTTTCCCAGAAATGCAATTAAATGCATATTTTATCACTGATTTCGGTTCAGACCATGATTCTTATCGCGATTAGAAAATTTCAGCTATTTGCTACCATAGATTCTGATAAAGTGCTTTTTAAAGTTCGACCCCAAGACTCAAATTAGCGCCCAGTAGAATAATGATTTTTTCAGAAATGCAACATTTTGAAGATTTTGTGACTGATTTCTATTAGGACCATGATACTTATCGCGATTACAAAATTTCAGACCGTTTTGTCCCATAGAGCCTGAGAAAATGCCATTTAAAGTCCGAACCCAAGTCTCAAATTAGCTACCAGTAGAAAAATGATTTTTCCAGAAATGCAACTATTGGCATAATTTATTACTGATTTCGGTTCAGTCGACGATTCTTATAGCGATCACAAAATTTCACCTCGTTTGCTGCCATGGAGCCTGAGAAAATGCCTTTTAAAGTCCGAACCCAAGTCTCAAATTAGCGCCCGGTGGAATAATGATTTTTACAGAAATGCAATTAAATGCATATTTTGTGACTGATTTCAATTCGGACCATGATTCTTATCGCGATTACAAAATTTCAGACCGTTTTGTCCCATAGAGCCTGAGAAAATGCCTTTTAAAGTTCGAACCCAAGTCTCAAATTAGCTACCAGTGGAATAATGATTTTTACAGAAATGCAATTAAATGCATATTTTGTGACTGATTTCAATTCGGACCATGATTCTTATCGCGATTACAAAATTTCAGACCGTTTTGTCCCATAGAGCCTGAGAAAATGCCATTTAAAGTCCGAACCCAAGTCTCAAATTAGCTACCAGTAGAAAAATGATTTTTCCAGAAATGCAACTATATGCATAATTAATTACTGATTTCGGTTCAGTCGACGATTCTTATAGCGATCACAAAATTTCACCTCGTTTGCTGCCATGGAGCCTGAGAAAATGCCTTTTAAAGTCCGAACCCAAGTCTCAAATTAGCGCCCCGTAGTATAATGATTTTTACAGAAATGCAATAAAATGCATATTTTGTGACTGATTTCAATTCGGACCATGATTCTTATCGCGATTACAAAATTTCAGACCGTTTTGTACCATAGACCCTGAGAAAATGCCATTTAAAGTCCGAACCCAAGTCTCAAATTAGCTACCAGTAGATAAATGATTTTTCCAGAAATGCAACATTTTTAAGATTTTATATTATAAAGTGCTTTTTAAAGTTCGACCCCAAGACTCAAATTAGCGCCCAGTAGAATAATGATTTTTTCAGAAATGCAACATTTTGAAGATTTTGTGACTGATTTCTATTAGGACCATGATACTTATCGCGATTACAAAATTTCAGACCGTTTTGTCCCATAGAGCCTGAGAAAATGCCATTTAAAGTCCGAACCCAAGTCTCAAATTAGCTACCAGTAGAAAAATGATTTTTCCAGAAATGCAACTATATGCATAATTAATTACTGATTTCGGTTCAGTCGACGATTCTTATAGCGATCACAAAATTTCACCTCGTTTGCTGCCATGGAGCCTGAGAAAATGCCTTTTAAAGTCTGAACCCAAGTCTCAAATTAGCGCCCCGTAGTATAATGATTTTGACAGAAATGCAATAAAATGCATATTTTGTGACTGATTTCAATTCGGACCATGATTATTATCGCGATTACAAAATTTCAGACCGTTTTGTACCATAGACCCTGAGAAAATGCCTTTTAAAGTTCGAACCCAAGTCTCAAATTAGCTACCAGTAGAAAAATGATTTTTCCAGAAATGCAACTATTGGCATAGTTTATTACTGATTTCGGTTCAGTCGACGATTCTTATAGCGATCACAAAATTTCACCTCGTTTGCTGCCATGGAGCCTGAGAAAATGCCTTTTAAAGTCCGAAACCAAGTCTCAAATTAGCGCCCCGTAGTATAATGATTTTTCCAGAAATGCAATTAAATGCATATTTTGTGACTGATTTCAATTCGGACCATGATTTTTATCGCGATTACAAAATTTCAGACCGTTTTGTACCATAGAGCCTGAGAAAATGCCTTTTAAAGTTCGAACCCAAGTCTCAAATTAGCTACCAGTATAATAATGATTTTTTTCAGAAATGCAATAACATGCATATTTTGTGACTGATTTCTATTCGGACCATGATTCTTATCGCGATTACAAAATTTCAGACCGTTTTGTACCATAGAGCCTGAGAAAATGCCATTTAAAGTCCGAACCCAAGTCTCAAATTAGAGCCCAGTAGTATAATGATTTTTCCAGAAATGCAATTAAATGCATACTTTGTGAATGATTTCGATTCGGACCATGATTTTTATCGCGATTACAAAATTTCAGACCGTTTTGTACCATAGAGCCTGAGAAAATGCCTTTTAAAGTTCGAACCCAAGTCTCAAATTAGCTACCAGTATATTAATGATTTTTTTCAGAAATGCAATAACATGCATATTTTGAGACTGATTTCTATTCGGACCATGATACTTATCGCGATGACAAAATTTCAGCCCGTTTTGTACCATAGAGCCTGAAAAAATGCCATTTAAAGTCCGAACCCAAGTCTCAAATAAGCGCCCAGTAGAAAAATGATTTTTCCAGAAATGCAACATTTTAAAGATTTTGTGACTGATTTCTATTCGGACCATGATTCTTATCGCGATTACAAAATTTCAGACCGTTTTGTACCATAGAGCCTGAGAAAATGCCATTTAAAGTCCGAACCCAAGTCTTAAATTAGCGCCCAGTAGAATAATGATTTTTCCAGAAATGCAATTAAATTCCTATTTTGTGACTGATTTCGGTTCAGACCATGATTCTTATCACGATAACAAAATTTCAGCCCTTTTGCTACCATAGATCCTGATAAAGTGCTTTTTAAAGTTCTACCACAACTCAAATTAGCGCCCAGTAGAATAATGATTTTTCCAGAAATTCAACTTTTTGAAGATTATGTGACTGATTTCTTTTCGGACCATGATTCTTATCGCGATTACAAAATTTCAGACCGTTTTGTCCCATAGAGCCTGAGAAAATGCCATTTAAAGTCCGAACCCAAGTCTCAAATTAGCTACCAGTAGAAAAATGATTTTTCACTTTTCAAAAATTTCACCTCGTTTGCTGCCATGGAGCCTGAGAAAATGCCTTTTAAAGTCCGAACCCAAGTCTCAAATTAGCGCCCCGTAGTATAATGATTTTTACAGAAATGCAATAAAATGCATATTTTGTGACTGATTTCAATTCGGACCATGATTCTTATCGCGATTACAAAATTTCAGACCGTTTTGTACCATAGACCCTGAGAAAATGCCATTTAAAGTCCGAACCCAAGTCTCAAATTAGCTACCAGTAGAAAAATGATTTTTCCAGAAATGCAACATTTTAAAGTTTTTGTGACTGATTTCTATTCGGACCATGATTCTTATCGCGATTACAAAATTTCAGACCGTTTTGTACCATAGAGCCTGAGAAAATGCCATTTAAAGTCCGAACCCAAGTCTCAAATTAGCGCCCAGTAGTATAATGATTTTTACAGAAATGCAATAAAATGCATATTTTGTGACTGATTTCAATTCGGACCATGATTCTTATCGCGATTACAAAATTTCAGACCGTTTTGTACCATAGACCCTGAGAAAATGCCATTTAAAGTCCGAACCCAAGTCTCAAATTAGCTACCAGTAGAAAAATGATTTTTCCAGAAATGCAACATTTTAAAGTTTTTGTGACTGATTTCTATTCGGACCATGATTCTTATCGCGATTACAAAATTTCAGACCGTTTTGTACCATAGAGCCTGAGAAAATGCCATTTAAAGTCCGAACCCAAGTCTCAAATTAGCGCCCAGTAGTATAATGATTTTTCCAGAAATGCAATTAAATGCATACTTTGTGAATGATTTCGATTCGGACCATGATTTTTATCGCGATTACAAAATTTCAGACCGTTTTGTAGCATAGAGCCTGAGAAAATGCCTTTTAAAGTTCGAACCCAAGTCTCAAATTAGCTACCAGTATATTAATGATTTTTTTCAGAAATGCAATAACATGCATATTTTGAGACTGATTTCTATTCGGACCATGATACTTATCGCGATGACAAAATTTCAGCCCGTTTTGTACCATAGAGCCTGAAAAAATGCCATTTAAAGTCCGAACCCAAGTCTCAAATAAGCGCCCAGTAGAAAAATGATTTTTCCAGAAATGCAACATTTTAAAGATTTTGTGACTGATTTCTATTCGGACCATGATTCTTATCGCGATTACAAAATTTCAGACCGTTTTGTACCATAGAGCCTGAGAAAATGCCATTTAAAGTCCGAACCCAAGTCTTAAATTAGCGCCCAGTAGAATATTGATTTATCCAGAAATGCAATTAAATTCCTATTTTGTGACTGATTTCGGTTCAGACCATGATTCTTATCACGATAACAAAATTTCAGCCCTTTTGCTACCATAGATCCTGATAAAGTGCTTTTTAAAGTTCTACCACAACTCAAATTAGCGCCCAGTAGAATAATGATTTTTCCAGAAATTCAACTTTTTGAAGATTATGTGACTGATTTCTTTTCGGACCATGATTCTTATCGCGATTACAAAATTTCAGACCGTTTTGTCCCATAGAGCCTGAGAAAATGCCATTTAAAGTCCGAACCCAAGTCTCAAATTAGCTACCAGTAGAAAAATGATTTTTCCAGAAATGCAACTTTTGGCATAATTTATTACTGATTTCGTTTCAGTCGACGATTCTTATAGAAATCACAAAATTTCACCTCGTTTGCTGACATGGAGACTGAGAAAATGCCTTTTAAAGTTCGAACCCAAGTCTCAAATTAGCTACCAGTATATTAATGATTTTTTTCAGAAATGCAATAACATGCATATTTTGAGACTGATTTCTATTCGGACCATGATACTTATCGCGATGACAAAATTTCAGCCCGTTTTGTACCATAGAGCCTGAAAAAATGCCATTTAAAGTCCGAACCCAAGTCTCAAATAAGCGACCAGTAGAAAAATGATTTTTCCAGAAATGCAACATTTTAAAGATTTTGTGACTGATTTCTATTCGGACCATGATTCTTATCGCGATTACAAAATTTCAGACCGTTTTGTACCATAGAGCCTGAGAAAATGCCATTTAAAGTCCGAACCCAAGTCTTAAATTAGCGCCCAGTAGAATAATGATTTTTCCAGAAATGCAATTAAATTCCTATTTTGTGACTGATTTCGGTTCAGACCATGATTCTTATCACGATAACAAAATTTCAGCCCTTTTGCTACCATAGATCCTGATAAAGTGCTTTTTAAAGTTCTACCACAACTCAAATTAGCGCCCAGTAGAATAATGATTTTTCCAGAAATTCAACTTTTTGAAGATTATGTGACTGATTTCTTTTCGGACCATGATTCTTATCGCGATTACAAAATTTCAGACCGTTTTGTACCATAGAGCCTGAGAAAATGCCATTTAAAGTCCGAACCCAAGTCTCAAATTAGCTACCAGTAGAAAAATGATTTTTCCAGAAATGCAACTATATGCATAATTAATTACTGATTTCGGTTCAGTCGACGATTCTTATAGCGATCACAAAATTTCACCTCGTTTGCTGCCATGGAGCCTGAGAAAATGCCTTTTAAAGTCTGAACCCAAGTCTCAAATTAGCGCCCCGTAGTATAATGATTTTGACAGAAATGCAATAAAATGCATATTTTGTGACTGATTTCAATTCGGACCATGATTATTATCGCGATTACAAAATTTCAGACCGTTTTGTACCATAGACCCTGAGAAAATGCCTTTTAAAGTTCGAACCCAAGTCTCAAATTAGCTACCAGTAGAAAAATGATTTTTCCAGAAATGCAACTATTGGCATAGTTTATTACTGATTTCGGTTCAGTCGACGATTCTTATAGCGATCACAAAATTTCACCTCGTTTGCTGCCATGGAGCCTGAGAAAATGCCTTTTAAAGTCCGAAACCAAGTCTCAAATTAGCGCCCCGTAGTATAATGATTTTTCCAGAAATGCAATTAAATGCATATTTTGTGACTGATTTCAATTCGGACCATGATTTTTATCGCGATTACAAAATTTCAGACCGTTTTGTACCATAGAGCCTGAGAAAATGCCTTTTAAAGTTCGAACCCAAGTCTCAAATTAGCTACCAGTATATTAATGATTTTTTTCAGAAATGCAATAACATGCATATTTTGAGACTGATTTCTATTCGGACCATGATACTTATCGCGATGACAAAATTTCAGCCCGTTTTGTACCATAGAGCCTGAAAAAATGCCATTTAAAGTCCGAACCCAAGTCTCAAATAAGCGCCCAGTAGAAAAATGATTTTTCCAGAAATGCAACATTTTAAAGATTTTGTGACTGATTTCTATTCGGACCATGATTCTTATCGCGATTACAAAATTTCAGACCGTTTTGTACCATAGAGCCTGAGAAAATGCCATTTAAAGTCCGAACCCAAGTCTTAAATTAGCGCCCAGTAGAATAATGATTTTTCCAGAAATGCAATTAAATTCCTATTTTGTGACTGATTTCGGTTCAGACCATGATTCTTATCACGATAACAAAATTTCAGCCCTTTTGCTACCATAGATCCTGATAAAGTGCTTTTTAAAGTTCTACCACAACTCAAATTAGCGCCCAGTAGAATAATGATTTTTCCAGAAATTCAACTTTTTGAAGATTATGTGACTGATTTCTTTTCGGACCATGATTCTTATCGCGATTACAAAATTTCAGACCGTTTTGTACCATAGAGCCTGAGAAAATGCCATTTAAAGTCCGAACCCAAGTCTCAAATTAGCTACCAGTAGAAAAATGATTTTTCCAGAAATGCAACTATATGCATAATTAATTACTGATTTCGGTTCAGTCGACGATTCTTATAGCGATCACAAAATTTCACCTCGTTTGCTGCCATAGACCCTGAGAAAATGCCTTTTAAAGTTCGAACCCAAGTCTCAAATTAGCTACCAGTAGAAAAATGATTTTTCCAGAAATGCAACTATTGGCATAGTTTATTACTGATTTCGGTTCAGTCGACGATTCTTATAGCGATCACAAAATTTCACCTCGTTTGCTGCCATGGAGCCTGAGAAAATGCCTTTTAAAGTCCGAAACCAAGTCTCAAATTAGCGCCCCGTAGTATAATGATTTTTCCAGAAATGCAATTAAATGCATATTTTGTGACTGATTTCAATTCGGACCATGATTTTTATCGCGATTACAAAATTTCAGACCGTTTTGTACCATAGAGCCTGAGAAAATGCCTTTTAAAGTTCGAACCCAAGTCTCAAATTAGCTACCAGTATAATAATGATTTTTTTCAGAAATGCAATAACATGCATATTTTGTGACTGATTTCTATTCGGACCATGATTCTTATCGCGATTACAAAATTTCAGACCGTTTTGTACCATAGAGCCTGAGAAAATGCCATTTAAAGTCCGAACCCAAGTCTCAAATTAGAGCCCAGTAGTATAATGATTTTTCCAGAAATGCAATTAAATGCATACTTTGTGAATGATTTCGATTCGGACCATGATTTTTATCGCGATTACAAAATTTCAGACCGTTTTGTACCATAGAGCCTGAGAAAATGCCTTTTAAAGTTCGAACCCAAGTCTCAAATTAGCTACCAGTATATTAATGATTTTTTTCAGAAATGCAATAACATGCATATTTTGAGACTGATTTCTATTCGGACCATGATACTTATCGCGATGACAAAATTTCAGCCCGTTTTGTACCATAGAGCCTGAAAAAATGCCATTTAAAGTCCGAACCCAAGTCTCAAATAAGCGCCCAGTAGAAAAATGATTTTTCCAGAAATGCAACATTTTAAAGATTTTGTGACTGATTTCTATTCGGACCATGATTCTTATCGCGATTACAAAATTTCAGACCGTTTTGTACCATAGAGCCTGAGAAAATGCCATTTAAAGTCCGAACCCAAGTCTTAAATTAGCGCCCAGTAGAATAATGATTTTTCCAGAAATGCAATTAAATTCCTATTTTGTGACTGATTTCGGTTCAGACCATGATTCTTATCACGATAACAAAATTTCAGCCCTTTTGCTACCATAGATCCTGATAAAGTGCTTTTTAAAGTTCTACCTCAACTCAAATTAGCGCCCAGTAGAATAATGATTTTTCCAGAAATTCAACTTTTTGAAGATTATGTGACTGATTTCTTTTCGGACCATGATTCTTATCGCGATTACAAAATTTCAGACCGTTTTGTCCCATAGAGCCTGAGAAAATGCCATTTAAAGTCCGAACCCAAGTCTCAAATTAGCTACCAGTAGAAAAATGATTTTTCACTTTTCAAAAATTTCACCTCGTTTGCTGCCACGGAGCCTGAGAAAATGCCTTTTAAAGTCCGAACCCAAGTCTCAAATTAGCGCCCCGTAGTATAATGATTTTTCCAGAAATGCAATAAAATGCATATTTTGTGACTGATTTCAATTCGGACCATGATTCTTATCGCGATTACAAAATTTCAGACCGTTTTGTACCATAGACCCTGAGAAAATGCCATTTAAAGTCCGAACCCAAGTCTCAAATTAGCTACCAGTAGAAAAATGATTTTTCCAGAAATGCAACATTTTAAAGTTTTTGTGACTGATTTCTATTCGGACCATGATTCTTATCGCGATTACAAAATTTCAGACCGTTTTGTACCATAGAGCCTGAGAAAATGCCATTTAAAGTCCGAACCCAAGTCTCAAATTAGCGCCCAGTAGTATAATGATTTTTCCAGAAATGCAATTAAATGCATACTTTGTGAATGATTTCGATTCGGACCATGATTTTTATCGCGATTACAAAATTTCAGACCGTTTTGTAGCATAGAGCCTGAGAAAATGCCTTTTAAAGTTCGAACCCAAGTCTCAAATTAGCTACCAGTATATTAATGATTTTTTTCAGAAATGCAATAACATGCATATTTTGAGACTGATTTCTATTCGGACCATGATACTTATCGCGATGACAAAATTTCAGCCCGTTTTGTACCATAGAGCCTGAAAAAATGCCATTTAAAGTCCGAACCCAAGTCTCAAATAAGCGCCCAGTAGAAAAATGATTTTTCCAGAAATGCAACATTTTAAAGATTTTGTGACTGATTTCTATTCGGACCATGATTCTTATCGCGATTACAAAATTTCAGACCGTTTTGTACCATAGAGCCTGAGAAAATGCCATTTAAAGTCCGAACCCAAGTCTTAAATTAGCGCCCAGTAGAATAATGATTTTTCCAGAAATGCAATTAAATTCCTATTTTGTGACTGATTTCGGTTCAGACCATGATTCTTATCACGATAACAAAATTTCAGCCCTTTTGCTACCATAGATCCTGATAAAGTGCTTTTTAAAGTTCTACCACAACTCAAATTAGCGCCCAGTAGAATAATGATTTTTCCAGAAATTCAACTTTTTGAAGATTATGTGACTGATTTCTTTTCGGACCATGATTCTTATCGCGATTACAAAATTTCAGACCGTTTTGTCCCATAGAGCCTGAGAAAATGCCATTTAAAGTCCGAACCCAAGTCTCAAATTAGCTACCAGTAGAAAAATGATTTTTCCAGAAATGCAACTTTTGGCATAATTTATTACTGATTTCGTTTCAGTCGACGATTCTTATAGAAATCACAAAATTTCACCTCGTTTGCTGACATGGAGACTGAGAAAATGCCATTTAAAGTCCGAACCCAAGTCTCAAATTAGCGCCCAGTAGTATAATGATTTTTCCAGAAATGCAATTAAATGCATACTTTGTGAATGATTTCGATTCGGACCATGATTTTTATCGCGATTACAAAATTTCAGACCGTTTTGTAGCATAGAGCCTGAGAAAATGCCTTTTAAAGTTCGAACCCAAGTCTCAAATTAGCTACCAGTATATTAATGATTTTTTTCAGAAATGCAATAACATGCATATTTTGAGACTGATTTCTATTCGGACCATGATACTTATCGCGATGACAAAATTTCAGCCCGTTTTGTACCATAGAGCCTGAAAAAATGCCATTTAAAGTCCGAACCCAAGTCTCAAATAAGCGACCAGTAGAAAAATGATTTTTCCAGAAATGCAACATTTTAAAGATTTTGTGACTGATTTCTATTCGGACCATGATTCTTATCGCGATTACAAAATTTCAGACCGTTTTGTACCATAGAGCCTGAGAAAATGCCATTTAAAGTCCGAACCCAAGTCTTAAATTAGCGCCCAGTAGAATAATGATTTTTCCAGAAATGCAATTAAATTCCTATTTTGTGACTGATTTCGGTTCAGACCATGATTCTTATCACGATAACAAAATTTCAGCCCTTTTGCTACCATAGATCCTGATAAAGTGCTTTTTAAAGTTCTACCACAACTCAAATTAGCGCCCAGTAGAATAATGATTTTTCCAGAAATTCAACTTTTTGAAGATTATGTGACTGATTTCTTTTCGGACCATGATTCTTATCGCGATTACAAAATTTCAGACCGTTTTGTCCCATAGAGCCTGAGAAAATGCCATTTAAAGTCCGAACCCAAGTCTCAAATTAGCTACCAGTAGAAAAATGATTTTTCCAGAAATGCAACTTTTGGCATAATTTATTACTGATTTCGTTTCAGTCGACGATTCTTATAGAAATCACAAAATTTCACCTCGTTTGCTGACATGGAGACTGAGAAAATGCCATTTAAAGTCCGAACCCAAGTCTCAAATTAGCTACCAGTAGAAAAATGATTTTTCCAGAAATGCAACTATTGGCATAATTTATTACTGATTTCGGTTCAGTCGACAATTCTTATAGCGATCACAAAATTTCACCTCGTTTGCTGCCATGGAGCCTGAGAAAATGCCTTTTAAAGTCCGAACCCAAGTCTCAAATTAGCGCCCGGTGGAATAATGATTTTTACAGAAATGCAATTAAATGCATATTTTGTGACTGATTTCAATTCGGACCATGATTCTTATGGCGATTACAAAATTTCAGACCGTTTTGTACCATAGAGCCTGAGAAAATGCCTTTTAAAGTTCGAACCCAAGTCTCAAATTAGCTACCAGTAGAATAATGATTTTTCCAGAAATGCAACTTTCGCCATATATTATGACTGATTTCGGTTTAGTCGACGATTCTTATAGCGATCACAAAATTTCACCTCGTTTGCTGCCATGGAGCCTGAGAAAATGCCTTTTAAAGTCCGAACCCAAGTCTCAAATTAGCGCCCCGTAGTATAATGATTTTTCCAGAAATGCAATTAAATGCATATTTTAAGACTGATTTTAATTCGGACCATGATTCTTATCGCGATTACAAAATTTCAGACCGTTTTGTATGATAGAGCCTAAGAAAATTCCATTTAAAGTTCGAACCCATGTCTCAAATTAGCTACCAGTATAATAATGATTTTTTCCAGAAATGCAATTAAATGCATATTTTATGACTGATTTCGGTTCAGACCATGATTCTTATCGCGATTACAAAATTTCAGCTATTTGCTACCATAGATTCTGATAAAGTGCTTTTTAAAGTTCGACCCCAAGACTCAAATTAGCGCCCAGTAGAATAATGATTTTTTCAGAAATGCAACATTTTGAAGATTTTGTGACTGATTTCTATTAGGACCATGATACTTATCGCGATTACAAAATTTCAGACCGTTTTGTCCCATAGAGCCTGAGAAAATGCCATTTAAAGTCCGAACCCAAGTCTCAAATTAGCTACCAGTAGAAAAATGATTTTTCCAGAAATGCAACTATATGCATAATTTTTTACTGATTTCGGTTCAGTCGACGATTCTTATAGCGATCACAAAATTTCACCTCGTTTGCTGCCATGGAGCCTGAGAAAATGCCTTTTAAAGTCCGAACCCAAGTCTCAAATTAGCGCCCCGTAGTATAATGATTTTTACAGAAATGCAATAAAATGCATATTTTGTGACTGATTTCAATTCGGACCATGATTCTTATCGCGATTACAATATTTCAGACCGTTTTGTACCATAGAGCCTGAGAAAATGCCTTTTAAAGTTCGAACCCAAGTCTCAAATTAGCTACCAGTATAATAATGATTTTTTTCAGAAATGCAATAACATGCATATTTTGTGACTGATTTCAATTCGGACTATGATTCTTATCGCGATTACAAAATTTCAGACCGTTTTGTACCATAGAGTCTGAGAAAATGCCTTTTAAAGTTCGAACCCAAGTCTCAAATTAGCTACCAGTATAATAATGATTTTTTTCAGAAATGCAATAACCTGCATATTTTATGACTGATTTCTATTCGGACCATGATTCTTATCGCGATTACAAAATTTCAGACCGTTTTGTACCATAGACCCTGAGAAAATGCCTTTTAAAGTTCGAACCCAAGTCTCAAATTAGCGCCCCGTAGTATAATGATTTTTACAGAAATGCAATAAAATGCATATTTTGTGACTGATTTCAATTCGGACCATGATTCTTAAAGCGATTACAAAATTTCAGACCGTTTTGTACCATAGAGCCTGAGAAAATGCCTTTTAAAGTTCGAACCCAAGTCTCAAATTAGCTACCAGTATAATAATGATTTTTTTCAGAAATGCAATAACATGCATATTTTGTGACTGATTTCAATTCGGACTATGATTCTTATCGCGATTAAAAAATTTCAGACCGTTTTGTACCATAGAGTCTGAGAAAATGCCTTTTAAAGTTCGAACCCAAGTCTCAAATTAGCTACCAGTTTAATAATGATTTTTTTCAGAAATGCAATAACATGCATATTTTGTGACTGATTTCAATTCGGACTATGATTCTTATCGCGATTACAAAATTTCAGACCGTTTTGTACCATAGAGCCTGAGAAAATGCCTTTTAAAGTTCGAACCCAAGTCTCAAATTAGCGCCCCGTAGTATAATGATTTTTCCAGAACTGCAATTAAATGCATATTTTGTGACTGATTTCAATTCGGACCATGATTCTTATCGCGATTACAAAATTTCAGACCGTTTTGTACCATAGAGCCTGAGAAAATGCCATTCAAAGTCCGAACCCAAGTCTCAAATTAGCTACCAGTAGAAAAATGATTTTTCCAGAAATGCAACTATTGGCATAATTTATTACTGATTTCGGTTCAGTCGACTATTCTTATAGCGATCACAAAATTTCACCTCGTTTGCTGCCATGGAGCCTGAGAAAATGCCTTTTAAAGTCGGAACCCAAGTCTCAAATTAGCGCCCCGTAGTAAAATGATTTTTACAGAAATGCAATTAAATGCATATTTTGTGACTGATTTCAATTCGGACCATGATTCTTATCGCGATTACAAAATTTCAGACCGTTTTGTACCATAGACCCTGAGAAAATGCCTTTTAAAGTTCGAACCCAAGTCTCAAATTAGCTACCAGTATAATAATGATTTTTTTCAGAAATGCAATACTATAAATATTTTATGACTGATTTCTATTCGGACCATGATACTTATCGCGATTACAAAATTTCAGCCGGTTTTGTACCATAGAGCCTGAGAAAATGCCTTTTAAAGTCCGAACCCAAGTCTCAAATTAGCGCCCCGTAGTATAATGATTTTTCCAGAAATGCAATTAAATGCATATTTTGTGACTGATTTCAATTCGGACCATGATTCTTATCGCGATTACAAAATTTCAGACCGTTTTGTACCATAGAGCCTGAGAAAATGCCATTTAAAGTCCGAACCCAAGTCTCAAATTAGCTACCAGTAGAAAAATAATTTTTCCAGAAATGGAACTATTGGCATAATTTATTACTGATTTCGGTTCAGTCGACGATTCTTATAGCGATCACAAAATTTCACCTCGTTTGCTGCCATGGAGCCTGAGAAAATGCCTTTTAAAGTCCGAACCCAAGTCTCAAATTAGCGCCCCGTAGTATAATGATTTTTCCAGAAATGCAATTAAATGCATATTTTAAGACTGATTTTAATTCGGACCATGATTCTTATCGCGATTACAAAATTTCAGACCGTTTTGTACCATAGAGCCTGAGAAAATGCTTTTTAAAGTTCGAACCCACGTCTCAAATTAGCTACCAGTATAATAATGATTTTTCCAGAAATGCAATTAAATGCATATTTTGTGACTGATTTCTATTCGGACCATGATACTTATCGCGATTACAAAATTTCAGCCCGTTTTGTACCATAGAGCCTGAAAAAATGCCATTTAAAGTCCGAACCCAAGTCTCAAATTAGCGCCCAGTAGTATAATGATTTTTCCAGAAATGCAATTAAATGCATACTTTGTGAATGATTTCGATTCGGACCATGATTTTTATCGCGATTACAAAATTTCAGACCGTTTTGTAGCATAGAGCCTGAGAAAATGCCTTTTAAAGTTCGAACCCAAGTCTCAAATTAGCTACCAGTATATTAATGATTTTTTTCAGAAATGCAATAACATGCATATTTTGAGACTGATTTCTATTCGGACCATGATTCTTATCGCGATTACAAAATTTCAGACCGTTTTGTCCCATAGAGCCTGAGAAAATGCCATTTAAAGTCCGAACCCAAGTCTCAAATTAGCTACCAGTAGAAAAATGATTTTTCCAGAAATGCAACTTTTGGCATAATTTATTACTGATTTCGTTTCAGTCGACGATTCTTATAGAAATCACATAATTTCACCTCGTTTGCTGACATGGAGACTGAGAAAATGCCATTTAAAGTCCGAACCCAAGTCTCAAATTAGCTACCAGTACAAAAATGATTTTTCCAGAAATGCAACTATTGGCATAATTTATTACTGATTTCGGTTCAGTCGACGATTCTTATAGCGATCACAAAATTTCACCTCGTTTGCTGCCATGGAGCCTGAGAAAATGCCTTTTAAAGTCCGAACCCAAGTCTCAAATTAGCGCCCGGTGGAATAATGATTTTTACAGAAATGCAATTAAATGCATACTTTGTGACTGATTTCAATTCGGACCATGATTCTTATCGCGATTACAAAATTTCAGACCGTTTTGTACCATAGAGTCTGAGAAAATGCCTTTTAAAGTTCGAACCCAAGTCTCAAATTAGCTACCAGTATAATAAAGATTTTTTTCAATAATGCAATAACATGCATATTTTATGACTGATTTCTATTTGGACCATGATTCTTATCGCGATTACAAAATTTCAGACCGATTTGTACTATAGAGACTGAGAAAATGCCATTTAAAGTCCGAACCCAAGTCTTAAATAAGCGCCCAGTAGAATAATGATTTTTCCAGAAATGCAATTAAATTCCTATTTTGTGATTGATTTCAATTCGGACCATGATTCTTATCGCGATTACAAAATTTTAGCCCGTTTAGTACCATAGAGCCTGAGAAAATGCCATTTAAAGTCCGAACCCAAGTCTCAAATAAGCGCCCAGTAGAAAAATGATTTTTTCAGAAATGCAACGTTTGGCATAATTTATTACTGATTTCGGTTCAGTCGACGATTCTTATAGAAATCACAAAATTTCACCTCGTTTGCTGACATGGAGCCTGAGAAAATGCCTTTTAAAGTCCGAACCCAAGTCTAAAATTAGCGCCCAGTAGTAAAATGATTTTTCCAGAAATGCAATTAAATGCATACTTTGTGAATGATTTCGATTCGGACCATGATTTTTATCGCGATTACAAAATTTCAGCCCGTTTTGTACCATAGAGCCTGAGAAAATGCCATTTAAAGTCCGAACCCAAGTCTCAAATAAGCGCCCAGTAGAAAAATGATTTTTCCAGAAATGCAACATTTTAAAGATTTTGTGACTGATTTCTATTCGGACCATGATTCTTATCGCGATTACAAAATTTCAGACCGTTTTGTACCATAGAGCCTGAGAAAATGCCATTTAAAGTCCGAACCCAAGTCTCAAATTAGCGCCCAGTAGTATAATGATTTTTCCAGAAATGCAATTAAATGCATACTTTGTGAATGATTTCGATTCGGACCATGATTTTTATCGCGATTACAAAATTTCAGACCGTTTTGTACCATAGAGCCTGAGAAAATGCCTTTTAAAGTTCGAACCCAAGTCTCAAATTAGCTACCAGTATATTAATGATTTTTTTCAGAAATGCAATAACATGCATATTTTGAGACTGATTTCTATTCGGACCATGATACTTATCGCGATTACAAAATTTCAGCCCGTTTTGTACCATAGAGCCTGAAAAAATGCCATTTAAAGTCCGAACCCAAGTCTCAAATAAGCGCCCAGTAGAAAAATGATTTTTCCAGAAATGCAACATTTTAAAGATTTTGTGACTGATTTCGGTTCAGACCATGATTCTTATCAAGATATCAAAATTTCAGCCCTTTTGCTACCATAAATCCTGATAAAGTGCTTTTTAAAGTTCTACCACAACTCAAATTAGCGCCCAGTAGAATAATGATTTTTCCAGAAATTCAACTTTTTGAAGATTATGTGACTGATTTCTTTTCGGACCATGATTCTTATCGCGATTACAAAATTTCAGACCGTTTTGTCCCATAGAGCCTGAGAAAATGCCATTTAAAGTCCGAACCCAAGTCTCAAATTAGCTACAAGTAGAAAAATGATTTTTCCAGAAATGCAACTTTTGGCATAATTTATTACTGATTTCGTTTCAGTCGACGATTCTTATTGAAATCACAAAATTTCACCTCGTTTGCTGACATGGAGACTGAGAAAATGCCATTTAAAGTCCGAACCCAAGTCTCAAATTAGCTACCAGTAGAAAAATGATTTTTCCAGAAATGCAACTATTGGCATAATTTATTACTGATTTCGGTTCAGTCGACGATTCTTATAGCGATCACAAAATTTCACCTCGTTTGCTGCCATGGAGCCTGAGAAAATGCCTTTTAAAGTCCGAACCCAAGTCTCAAATTAGCGCCCGGTGGAATAATGATTTTTACAGAAATGCAATTAAATGCATATTTTGTGACTGATTTCAATTCGGACCATGATTCTTATCGCTATTACAAAATTTCAGACCGTTTTGTACCATAGAGTCTGAGAAAATGCCTTTTAAAGTTCGAACCCAAGTCTCAAATTAGCTACCAGTATAATAAAGATTTTTTTCAATAATGCAATAACATGCATATTTTATGACTGATTTCTATTCGGACCATGATTCTTATCGCGATTACAAAATTTCAGACCGATTTGTACTATAGAGACTGAGAAAATGCCATTTAAAGTCCGAACCCAAGTCTTAAATAAGCGCCCAGTAGAATAATGATTTATCCAGAAATGCAATTAAATTCCTATTTTGTGATTGATTTCAATTCGGACCATGATTCTTATCGCGATTACAAAATTTCAGACCGTTTTGTACCATAGAGCCTGAGAAAATGCCATTTAAAGTCCGAACCCAAGTCTTAAATTAGCGCCCAGTAGAATAATGATTTTTCCTGAAATGCAATTAAATTCCTATTTTGTGACTGATTTCGGTTCAGACCATGATTCTTATCACGATAACAAAATTTCAGCCCTTTTGCTACCATAGATCCTGATAAAGTGCTTTTTAAAGTTCTACCACAACTCAAATTAGCGCCCAGTAGAATAATGATTTTTCCAGAAATTCAACTTTTTGAAGATTATGTGACTGATTTCTTTTCGGACCATGATTCTTATCGCGATTACAAAATTTCAGACCGTTTTGTCCCATAGAGCCTGAGAAAATGCCATTTAAAGTCCGAACCCAAGTCTCAAATTAGCTACCAGTAGAAAAATGATTTTTCCAGAAATGCAACTTTTGGCATAATTTATTACTGATTTCGTTTCAGTCGACGATTCTTATTGAAATCACAAAATTTCACCTCGTTTGCTGACATGGAGACTGAGAAAATGCCATTTAAAGTCCGAACCCAAGTCTCAAATTAGCTACCAGTAGAAAAATGATTTTTCCAGAAATGCAACTATTGGCATAATTTATTACTGATTTCGGTTCAGTCGACGATTCTTATAGCGATCACAAAATTTCACCTCGTTTGCTGCCATGGAGCCTGAGAAAATGCCTTTTAAAGTCCGAACCCAAGTCTCAAATTAGCGCCCGGTGGAATAATGATTTTTACAGAAATGCAATTAAATGCATATTTTGTGACTGATTTCTATTCGGACCATGATTCTTATCGCGATTACAAAATTTCAGACCGTTTTGTACCATAGAGCCTGAGAAAATGCCATTTAAAGTCCGAACCCAAGTCTTAAATTAGCGCCCAGTAGAATAATGATTTTTCCAGAAATGCAATTAAATTCCTATTTTGTGACTGATTTCGGTTCAGACCATGATTCTTATCACGATAACAAAATTTCAGCCCTTTTGCTAACATAAATCCTGATAAAGTGCTTTTTAAAGTTCTACCACAACTCAAATTAGCGCCCATTAGAATAATGATTTTTCCAGAAATTCAACTTTTTGAAGATTATGTGACTGATTTCTTTTCGGACCATGATTCTTATCGCGATTACAAAATTTCAGACCGTTTTGTCCCATAGAGCCTGAGAAAATGCCATTTAAAGTCCGAACCCAAGTCTCAAATTAGCTACCAGTAGAAAAATGATTTTTCCAGAAATGCAACTTTTGGCATAATTTATTACTGATTTCGTTTCAGTCGACGATTCTTATAGAAATCACAAAATTTCACCTCGTTTGCTGACATGGAGACTGAGAAAATGCCATTTAAAGTCCGAACCCAAGTCTCAAATTAGCTACCAGTAGAAAAATGATTTTTCCAGAAATGCAACTATTGGCATAATTTATTACTGATTTCGGTTCAGTCGACGATTCTTATAGCGATCACAAAATTTCACCTCGTTTGCTGCCATGGAGCCTGAGAAAATGCCTTTTAAAGTCCGAACCCAAGTCTCAAATTAGCGCCCGGTGGAATAATGATTTTTACAGAAATGCAATTAAATGCATATTTTGTGACTGATTTCAATTCGGACCATGATTCTTATCGCGATTACAAAATTTCAGACCGTTTTGTCCCATAGAGCCTGAGAAAATGCCTTTTAAAGTTCGAACCCAAGTCTCAAATTAGCTACCAGTGGAATAATGATTTTTACAGAAATGCAATTAAATGCATATTTTGTGACTGATTTCAATTCGGACCATGATTCTTATCGCGATTACAAAATTTCAGACCGTTTTGTCCCATAGAGCCTGAGAAAATGCCATTTAAAGTCCGAACCCAAGTCTCAAATTAGCTACCAGTAGAAAAATGATTTTTCCAGAAATGCAACTATATGCATAATTAATTACTGATTTCGGTTCAGTCGACGATTCTTATAGCGATCACAAAATTTCACCTCGTTTGCTGCCATGGAGCCTGAGAAAATGCCTTTTAAAGTCCGAACCCAAGTCTCAAATTAGCGCCCCGTAGTATAATGATTTTTACAGAAATGCAATAAAATGCATATTTTGTGACTGATTTCAATTCGGACCATGATTCTTATCGCGATTACAAAATTTCAGACCGTTTTGTACCATAGACCCTGAGAAAATGCCATTTAAAGTCCGAACCCAAGTCTCAAATTAGCGCCCCGTAGTATAATGATTTTTCCAGAAATGCAATTAAATGCATACTTTGTGAATGATTTCGATTCGGACCATGATTTTTATCGCGATTACAAAATTTCAGACCGTTTTGTACCATAGAGCCTGAGAAAATGCCTTTTAAAGTTCGAACCCAAGTCTCAAATTAGCTACCAGTATATTAATGATTTTTTTCAGAAATGCAATAACATGCATATTTTGAGACTGATTTCTATTCGGACCATGATACTTATCGCGATGACAAAATTTCAGCCCGTTTTGTACCATAGAGCCTGAAAAAATGCCATTTAAAGTCCGAACCCAAGTCTCAAATAAGCGCCCAGTAGAAAAATGATTTTTCCAGAAATGCAACATTTTAAAGATTTTGTGACTGATTTCTATTCGGACCATGATTCTTATCGCGATTACAAAATTTCAGACCGTTTTGTACCATAGAGCCTGAGAAAATGCCATTTAAAGTCCGAACCCAAGTCTTAAATTAGCGCCCAGTAGAATAATGATTTTTCCAGAAATGCAATTAAATTCCTATTTTGTGACTGATTTCGGTTCAGACCATGATTCTTATCACGATAACAAAATTTCAGCCCTTTTGCTACCATAGATCCTGATAAAGTGCTTTTTAAAGTTCTACCACAACTCAAATTAGCGCCCAGTAGAATAATGATTTTTCCAGAAATTCAACTTTTTGAAGATTATGTGACTGATTTCTTTTCGGACCATGATTCTTATCGCGATTACAAAATTTCAGACCGTTTTGTCCCATAGAGCCTGAGAAAATGCCATTTAAAGTCCGAACCCAAGTCTCAAATTAGCTACCAGTAGAAAAATGATTTTTCACTTTTCAAAAATTTCACCTCGTTTGCTGCCATGGAGCCTGAGAAAATGCCTTTTAAAGTCCGAACCCAAGTCTCAAATTAGCTACCAGTAGAAAAATGATTTTTCACTTTTCAAAAATTTCACCTCGTTTGCTGCCATGGAGCCTGAGAAAATGCCTTTTAAAGTCCGAACCCAAGTCTCAAATTAGCGCCCCGTAGTATAATGATTTTTACAGAAATGCAATAAAATGCATATTTTGTGACTGATTTCAATTCAACTATTATACTATATTTCAACTATTGGCATAATTTATTACTGATTTCGGTTCAGTCGACGATTCTTATAGCGATCACAAAATTTCACCTCGTTTGCTGCCATGGAGCCTGAGAAAATGCCTTTTAAAGTCCGAACCCAAGTCTCAAATTAGCGCCCGGTGGAATAATGATTTTTACAGAAATGCAATTAAATGCATATTTTGTGACTGATTTCAATTCGGACCATGATTCTTATCGCGATTACAAAATTTCAGACCGTTTTGTCCCATAGAGCCTGAGAAAATGCCTTTTAAAGTTCGAACCCAAGTCTCAAATTAGCTACCAGTGGAATAATGATTTTTACAGAAATGCAATTAAATGCATATTTTGTGACTGATTTCAATTCGGACCATGATTCTTATCGCGATTACAAAATTTCAGACCGTTTTGTCCCATAGAGCCTGAGAAAATGCCATTTAAAGTCCGAACCCAAGTCTCAAATTAGCTACCAGTAGAAAAATGATTTTTCCAGAAATGCAACTATATGCATAATTAATTACTGATTTCGGTTCAGTCGACGATTCTTATAGCGATCACAAAATTTCACCTCGTTTGCTGCCATGGAGCCTGAGAAAATGCCTTTTAAAGTCCGAACCCAAGTCTCAAATTAGCGCCCCGTAGTATAATGATTTTTACAGAAATGCAATAAAATGCATATTTTGTGACTGATTTCAATTCGGACCATGATTCTTATCGCGATTACAAAATTTCAGACCGTTTTGTACCATAGACCCTGAGAAAATGCCATTTAAAGTCCGAACCCAAGTCTCAAATTAGCTACCAGTAGATAAATGATTTTCCAGAAATGCAACATTTTAAAGATTTTATATTATAAAGTGCTTTTTAAAGTTCGACCCCAAGACTCAAATTAGCGCCCAGTAGAATAATGATTTTTTCAGAAATGCAACATTTTGAAGATTTTGTGACTGATTTCTATTAGGACCATGATACTTATCGCGATTACAAAATTTCAGACCGTTTTGTCCCATAGAGCCTGAGAAAATGCCATTTAAAGTCCGAACCCAAGTCTCAAATTAGCTACCAGTAGAAAAATGATTTTTCCAGAAATGCAACTATATGCATAATTAATTACTGATTTCGGTTCAGTCGACGATTCTTATAGCGATCACAAAATTTCACCTCGTTTGCTGCCATGGAGCCTGAGAAAATGCCTTTTAAAGTCTGAACCCAAGTCTCAAATTAGCGCCCCGTAGTATAATGATTTTGACAGAAATGCAATAAAATGCATATTTTGTGACTGATTTCAATTCGGACCATGATTATTATCGCGATTACAAAATTTCAGACCGTTTTGTACCATAGACCCTGAGAAAATGCCTTTTAAAGTTCGAACCCAAGTCTCAAATTAGCTACCAGTAGAAAAATGATTTTTCCAGAAATGCAACTATTGGCATAGTTTATTACTGATTTCGGTTCAGTCGACGATTCTTATAGCGATCACAAAATTTCACCTCGTTTGCTGCCATGGAGCCTGAGAAAATGCCTTTTAAAGTCCGAAACCAAGTCTCAAATTAGCGCCCCGTAGTATAATGATTTTTCCAGAAATGCAATTAAATGCATATTTTGTGAATGATTTCGATTCGGACCATGATTTTTATCGCGATTACAAAATTTCAGACCGTTTTGTACCATAGAGCCTGAGAAAATGCCTTTTAAAGTTCGAACCCAAGTCTCAAATTAGCTACCAGTATAATAATGATTTTTTTCAGAAATGCAATAACATGCATATTTTGTGACTGATTTCTATTCTGACCATGATTCTTATCGCGATTTCAAAATTTCAGACCGTTTTGTACCATAGAGCCTGAGAAAATGCCATTTAAAGTCCGAACCCAAGTCTCAAATTAGAGCCCAGTAGTATAATGATTTTTCCAGAAATGCAATTAAATGCATACTTTGTGAATGATTTCGATTCGGACCATGATTTTTATCGCGATTACAAAATTTCAGACCGTTTTGTACCATAGAGCCTGAGAAAATGCCTTTTAAAGTTCGAACCCAAGTCTCAAATTAGCTACCAGTATATTAATGATTTTTTTCAGAAATGCAATAACATGCATATTTTGAGACTGATTTCTATTCGGACCATGATACTTATCGCGATGACAAAATTTCAGCCCGTTTTGTACCATAGAGCCTGAAAAAATGCCATTTAAAGTCCGAACCCAAGTCTCAAATAAGCGCCCAGTAGAAAAATGATTTTTCCAGAAATGCAACATTTTAAAGATTTTGTGACTGATTTCTATTCGGACCATGATTCTTATCGCGATTACAAAATTTCAGACCGTTTTGTACCATAGAGCCTGAGAAAATGCCATTTAAAGTCCGAACCCAAGTCTTAAATTAGCGCCCAGTAGAATAATGATTTTTCCAGAAATGCAATTAAATTCCTATTTTGTGACTGATTTCGGTTCAGACCATGATTCTTATCACGATAACAAAATTTCAGCCCTTTTGCTACCATAGATCCTGATAAAGTGCTTTTAAAGTTCTACCACAACTCAAATTAGCGCCCAGTAGAATAATGATTTTTCCAGAAATTCAACTTTTTGAAGATTATGTGACTGATTTCTTTTCGGACCATGATTCTTATCGCGATTACAAAATTTCAGACCGTTTTGTCCCATAGAGCCTGAGAAAATGCCATTTAAAGTCCGAACCCAAGTCTCAAATTAGCTACCAGTAGAAAAATGATTTTTCACTTTTCAAAAATTTCACCTCGTTTGCTGCCATGGAGCCTGAGAAAATGCCTTTTAAAGTCCGAACCCAAGTCTCAAATTAGCGCCCCGTAGTATAATGATTTTTACAGAAATGCAATAAAATGCATATTTTGTGACTGATTTCAATTCGGACCATGATTCTTATCGCGATTACAAAATTTCAGACCGTTTTGTACCATAGACCCTGAGAAAATGCCATTTAAAGTCCGAACCCAAGTCTCAAATTAGCTACCAGTAGATAAATGATTTTTCCAGAAATGCAACATTTTAAAGATTTTATATTATAAAGTGCTTTTTAAAGTTCGACCCCAAGACTCAAATTAGCGCCCAGTAGAATAATGATTTTTTCAGAAATGCAACATTTTGAAGATTTTGTGACTGATTTCTATTAGGACCATGATACTTATCGCGATTACAAAATTTCAGACCGTTTTGTCCCATAGAGCCTGAGAAAATGCCATTTAAAGTCCGAACCCAAGTCTCAAATTAGCTACCAGTAGAAAAATGATTTTTCCAGAAATGCAACTATATGCATAATTTTTTACTGATTTCGGTTCAGTCGACGATTCTTATAGCGATCACAAAATTTCACCTCGTTTGCTGCCATGGAGCCTGAGAAAATGCCTTTTAAAGTCCGAACCCAAGTCTCAAATTAGCGCCCCGTAGTATAATGATTTTGACAGAAATGCAATAAAATGCATATTTTGTGACTGATTTCAATTCGGACCATGATTATTATCGCGATTACAAAATTTCAGACCGTTTTGTACCATAGACCCTGAGAAAATGCCTTTTAAAGTTCGAACCCAAGTCTCAAATTAGCTACCAGTAGAAAAATGATTTTTCCAGAAATGCAACTATTGGCATAGTTTATTACTGATTTCGGTTCAGTCGACGATTCTTATAGCGATCACAAAATTTCACCTCGTTTGCTGCCATGGAGCCTGAGAAAATGCCTTTTAAAGTCCGAACCCAAGTCTCAAATTAGCTACCAGTATAATAATGATTTTTTTCAGAAATGCAATAACATGCATATTTTGTGACTGATTTCTATTCGGACCATGATTCTTATCGCGATTACAAAATTTCAGACCGTTTTGTACCATAGAGCCTGAGAAAATGCCATTTAAAGTCCGAACCCAAGTCTCAAATTAGCGCCCAGTAGTATAATGATTTTTCCAGAAATGCAATTAAATGCATACTTTGTGAATGATTTCGATTCGGACCATGATTTTTATCGCGATTACAAAATTTCAGACCGTTTTGTACCATAGAGCCTGAGAAAATGCCTTTTAAAGTTCGAACCCAAGTCTCAAATTAGCTACCAGTATATTAATGATTTTTTTCAGAAATGCAATAACATGCATATTTTGAGACTGATTTCTATTCGGACCATGATACTTATCGCGATGACAAAATTTCAGCCCGTTTTGTACCATAGAGCCTGAAAAAATGCCATTTAAAGTCCGAACCCAAGTCTCAAATAAGCGCCCAGTAGAAAATTATTTTTCCAGAAATGCAACATTTTAAAGATTTTGTGACTGATTTCTATTCGGACCATGATTCTTATCGCGATTACAAAATTTCAGACCGTTTTGTACAATAGAGCCTGAGAAAATGCCATTTAAAGTCCGAACCCAAGTCTTAAATTAGCGCCCAGTAGAATAATGATTTTTCCAGAAATGCAATTAAATTCCTATTTTGTGACTGATTTCGGTTCAGACCATGATTCTTATCACGATAACAAAATTTCAGCCCTTTTGCTACCATAGATCCTGATGAAGTGCTTTTTAAAGTTCTACCACAACTCAAATTAGCGCCCAGTAGAATAATGATTTTTCCAGAAATTCAACTTTTTGAAGATTATGTGACTGATTTCTTTTCGGACCATGATTCTTATCGCGATTACAAAATTTCAGACCGTTTTGTCCCATAGAGCCTGAGAAAATGCCATTTAAAGTCCGAACCCAAGTCTCAAATTAGCTACCAGTAGAAAAATGATTTTTCCAGAAATGCAACTTTTGGCATAATTTATTACTGATTTCGTTTCAGTCGACGATTCTTATAGAAATCACAAAATTTCACCTCGTTTGCTGACATGGAGCCTGAGAAAATGCCATTTAAAGTCCGAACCCAAGTCTCAAATTAGCTACCAGTAGAAAAATGATTTTTCCAGAAATGCAACTTTTGGCATAATTTATTACTGATTTCGTTTCAGTCGACGATTCTTATAGAAATCACAAAATTTCACCTCGTTTGCTGACATGGAGACTGAGAAAATGCCATTTAAAGTCCGAACCCAAGTCTCAAATTAGCTACCAGTAGAAAAATGATTTTTCCAGAAATGCAACTATTGGCATAATTTATTACTGATTTCGGTTCAGTCGACGATTCTTATAGCGATCACAAAATTTCACCTCGTTTGCTGCCATGGAGCCTGAGAAAATGCCTTTTAAAGTCGGAACCCAAGTCTCAAATTAGCGCCCCGTAGTAAAATGATTTTTACAGAAATGCAATTAAATGCATATTTTATGACTGATTTCAATTCGGACCATGATACTTATCGCGATTACAAAATTTCAGACCGTTTTGTACCATAGAGCCTGAGAAAATGCCTTTTAAAGTTCGAACCCAAGTCTCAAATTAGCTACCAGTAGAATAATGATTTTTCCAGAAATGCAACTTTCGCCATATATTATGACTGATTTCGGTTTAGTCGACGATTCTTATAGCGATCACAAAATTTCACCTCGTTTGCTGCCATGGAGCCTGAGAAAATGCCTTTTAAAGTCCGAACCCAAGTCTCAAATTAGCGCCCCGTAGTATAATGATTTTTCCAGAAATGCAATTAAATGCATATTTTGTGACTGATTTCAATTCGGACCATGATTCTTATCGCGATTACAAAATTTCAGACCGTTTTGTACCATAGAGTCTGAGAAAATGCCTTTTAAAGTCCGAACCCAAGTCTCAAATTAGCTACCAGTATAATAATGATTTTTTTCAGAAATGCAATAACATGCATATTTTGTGACTGATTTCAATTCGGACTATGATTCTTATCGCGATTACAAAATTTCAGACCGTTTTGTACCATAGAGTCTGAGAAAATGCCTTTTAAAGTTCGAACCCAAGTCTCAAATTAGCTACCAGTATAATAATGATTTTTTTCAGAAATGCAATAACCTGCATATTTTATGACTGATTTCTATTCGGACCATGATTCTTATCGCGATTACAAAATTTCAGACCGTTTTGTACCATAGACCCTGAGAAAATGCCTTTTAAAGTTCGAACCCAAGTCTCAAATTAGCGCCCCGTAGTATAATGATTTTTCCAGAACTGCAATTAAATGCATATTTTGTGACTGATTTCAATTCGGACCATGATTCTTATCGCGATTACAAAATTTCAGACCGTTTTGTACCATAGAGCCTGAGAAAATGCCATTTAAAGTCCGAACCCAAGTCTCAAATTAGCTACCAGTAGAAAAATGATTTTTCCAGAAATGCAACTATTGGCATAATTTATTACTGATTTCGGTTCAGTCGACGATTCTTATAGCGATCACAAAATTTCACCTCGTTTGCTGCCATGGAGCCTGAGAAAATGCCTTTTAAAGTCGGAACCCAAGTCTCAAATTAGCGCCCCGTAGTAAAATGATTTTTACAGAAATGCAATTAAATGCATATTTTATGACTGATTTCAATTCGGACCATGATACTTATCGCGATTACAAAATTTCAGACCGTTTTGTACCATAGAGCCTGAGAAAATGCCTTTTAAAGTTCGAACCCAAGTCTCAAATTAGCTACCAGTAGAATAATGATTTTTCCAGAAATGCAACTTTCGCCATATATTATGACTGATTTCGGTTTAGTCGACGATTCTTATAGCGATCACAAAATTTCACCTCGTTTGCTGCCATGGAGCCTGAGAAAATGCCTTTTAAAGTCCGAACCCAAGTCTCAAATTAGCGCCCCGTAGTATAATGATTTTTCCAGAAATGCAATTAAATGCATATTTTGTGACTGATTTCAATTCGGACCATGATTCTTATCGCGATTACAAAATTTCAGACCGTTTTGTACCATAGAGTCTGAGAAAATGCCTTTTAAAGTCCGAACCTAAGTCTCAAATTAGCTACCAGTATAATAATGATTTTTTTCAGAAATGCAATAACATGCATATTTTGTGACTGATTTCAATTCGGACTATGATTCTTATCGCGATTACAAAATTTCAGACCGTTTTGTACCATAGAGTCTGAGAAAATGCCTTTTAAAGTTCGAACCCAAGTCTCAAATTAGCTACCAGTATAATAATGATTTTTTTCAGAAATGCAATAACCTGCATATTTTATGACTGATTTCTATTCGGACCATGATTCTTATCGCGATTACAAAATTTCAGACCGTTTTGTACCATAGACCCTGAGAAAATGCCTTTTAAAGTTCGAACCCAAGTCTCAAATTAGCGCCCCGTAGTATAATGATTTTTCCAGAACTGCAATTAAATGCATATTTTGTGACTGATTTCAATTCGGACCATGATTCTTATCGCGATTACAAAATTTCAGACCGTTTTGTACCATAGAGCCTGAGAAAATGCCATTCAAAGTCCGAACCCAAGTCTCAAATTAGCTACCAGTAGAAAAATGATTTTTCCAGAAATGCAACTATTGGCATCATTTATTACTGATTTCGGTTCAGTCGACGATTCTTATAGCGATCACAAAATTTCACCTCGTTTGCTGCCATGGAGCCTGAGAAAATGCCTTTTAAAGTCGGAACCCAAGTCTCAAATTAGCGCCCCGTAGTAAAATGATTTTTACAGAAATGCAATTAAATGCATATTTTGTGACTGATTTCAATTCGGACCATGATTCTTATCGCGATTACAAAATTTCAGACCGTTTTGTACCATAGACCCTGAGAAAATGCCTTTTAAAGTTCGAACCCAAGTCTCAAATTAGCTACCAGTATAATAATGATTTTTTTCAGAAATGCAATACTATAAATATTTTATGACTGATTTCTATTCGGACCATGATACTTATCGCGATTACAAAATTTCAGACCGTTTTGTACCATAGAGCCTGAGAAAATGCTTTTTAAAGTTCGAACCCACGTCTCAAATTAGCTACCAGTATAATAATGATTTTTCCAGAAATGCAATTAAATGCATATTTTGTGACTGATTTCTATTCGGACCATGATACTTATCGCGATTACAAAATTTCAGCCCGTTTTGTACCATAGAGCCTGAAAAAATGCCATTTAAAGTCCGAACCCAAGTCTCAAATTAGCGCCCAGTAGTATAATGATTTTTCCAGAAATGCAATTAAATGCATACTTTGTGAATGATTTCGATTCGGACCATGATTTTTATCGCGATTACAAAATTTCAGACCGTTTTGTAGCATAGAGCCTGAGAAAATGCCTTTTAAAGTTCGAACCCAAGTCTCAAATTAGCTACCAGTATATTAATGATTTTTTTCAGAAATGCAATAACATGCATATTTAGAGACTGATTTCTATTCGGACCATGATTCTTATCGCGATTACAAAATTTCAGACCGTTTTGTCCCATAGAGCCTGAGAAAATGCCATTTTAAGTCCGAACCCAAGTCTCAAATTAGCTACCAGTAGAAAAATGATTTTTCCAGAAATGCAACTTTTGGCATAATTTATTACTGATTTCGTTTCAGTCGACGATTCTTATAGAAATCACATAATTTCACCTCGTTTGCTGACATGGAGACTGAGAAAATGCCATTTAAAGTCCGAACCCAAGTCTCAAATTAGCTACCAGTACAAAAATGATTTTTCCAGAAATGCAACTATTGGCATAATTTATTACTGATTTCGGTTCAGTCGACGATTCTTATAGCGATCACAAAATTTCACCTCGTTTGCTGCCATGGAGCCTGAGAAAATGCCTTTTAAAGTCCGAACCCAAGTCTCAAATTAGCGCCCGGTGGAATAATGATTTTTACAGAAATGCAATTAAATGCATATTTTGTGACTGATTTCAATTCGGACCATGATTCTTATCGCGATTACAAAATTTCAGACCGTTTTGTACCATAGAGTCTGAGAAAATGCCTTTTAAAGTTCGAACCCAAGTCTCAAATTAGCTACCAGTATAATAAAGATTTTTTTCAATAATGCAATAACATGCATATTTTATGACTGATTTCTATTCGGACCATGATTCTTATCGCGATTACAAAATTTCAGACCGATTTGTACTATAGAGACTGAGAAAATGCCATTTAAAGTCCGAACCCAAGTCTTAAATAAGCGCCCAGTAGAATAATGATTTTTCCAGAAATGCAATTAAATTCCTATTTTGTGATTGATTTCAATTCGGACCATGATTCTTATCGCGATTACAAAATTTCAGCCCGTTTAGTACCATAGAGCCTGAGAAAATGCCATTTAAAGTCCGAACCCAAGTCTCAAATAAGCGCCCAGTAGAAAAATGATTTTTCCAGAAATGCAACGTTTGGCATAATTTATTACTGATTTCGGTTCAGTCGACGATTCTTATAGAAATCACAAAATTTCACCTCGTTTGCTGACATGGAGCCTGAGAAAATGCCTTTTAAAGTCCGAACCCAAGTCTAAAATTAGCGCCCAGTAGTAAAATGATTTTTCCAGAAATGCAATTAAATGCATACTTTGTGAATGATTTCGATTCGGACCATGATTTTTATCGCGATTACAAAATTTCAGCCCGTTTTGTACCATAGAGCCTGAGAAAATGCCATTTAAAGTCCGAACCCAAGTCTCAAATAAGCGCCCAGTAGAAAAATGATTTTTCCAGAAATGCAACATTTTAAAGATTTTGTGACTGATTTCTATTCGGACCATGATTCTTATCGCGATTACAAAATTTCAGACCGTTTTGTACCATAGAGCCTGAGAAAATGCCATTTAAAGTCCGAACCCAAGTCTCAAATTAGCGCCCAGTAGTATAATGATTTTTCCAGAAATGCAATTAAATGCATACTTTGTGAATGATTTCGATTCGGACCATGATTTTTATCGCGATTACAAAATTTCAGACCGTTTTGTACCATAGAGCCTGAGAAAATGCCTATTAAAGTTCGAACCCAAGTCTCAAATTAGCTACCAGTATATTAATGATTTTTTTCAGAAATGCAATAACATGCATATTTTGAGACTGATTTCTATTCGGACCATGATACTTATCGCGATTACAAAATTTCAGCCCGTTTTGTACCATAGAGCCTGAAAAAATGCCATTTAAAGTCCGAACCCAAGTCTCAAATAAGCGCCCAGTAGAAAAATGATTTTTCCAGAAATGCAACATTTTAAAGATTTTGTGACTGATTTCGGTTCAGACCATGATTCTTATCACGATATCAAAATTTCAGCCCTTTTGCTACCATAAATCCTGATAAAGTGCTTTTTAAAGTTCTACCACAACTCAAATTAGCGCCCAGTAGAATAATGATTTTTCCAGAAATTCAACTTTTTGAAGATTATGTGACTGATTTCTTTTCGGACCATGATTCTTATCGCGATTACAAAATTTCAGACCGTTTTGTCCCATAGAGCCTGAGAAAATGCCATTTAAAGTCCGAACCCAAGTCTCAAATTAGCTACCAGTAGAAAAATGATTTTTCCAGAAATGCAACTTTTGGCATAATTTATTACTGATTTCGTTTCAGTCGACGATTCTTATTGAAATCACAAAATTTCACCTCGTTTGCTGACATGGAGACTGAGAAAATGCCATTTAAAGTCCGAACCCAAGTCTCAAATTAGCTACCAGTAGAAAAATGATTTTTCCAGAAATGCAACTATTGGCATAATTTATTACTGATTTCGGTTCAGTCGACGATTCTTATAGCGATCACAAAATTTCACCTCGTTTGCTGCCATGGAGCCTGAGAAAATGCCTTTTAAAGTCCGAACCCAAGTCTCAAATTAGCGCCCGGTGGAATAATGATTTTTACAGAAATGCAATTAAATGCATATTTTGTGACTGATTTCTATTCGGACCATGATTCTTATCGCGATTACAAAATTTCAGACCGTTTTGTACCATAGACCCTGAGAAAATGCCATTTAAAGTCCGAACCCAAGTCTCAAATTAGCTACCAGTAGAAAAATGATTTTTCCAGAAATGCAACATTTTAAAGATTTTGTGACTGATTTCTATTCGGACCATGATTCTTATCGCGATTACAAAATTTCACCTCGTTTGCTGCCATGGAGCCTGAGAAAATGCCTTTTAAAGTCCGAACCCAAGTCTCAAATTAGCGCCCGGTGGAATAATGATTTTTACAGAAATGCAATTAAATGCATATTTTGTGACTGATTTCTATTCGGACCATGATTCTTATCGCGATTACAAAATTTCAGACCGTTTTGTACCATAGACCCTGAGAAAATGCCATTTAAAGTCCGAACCCAAGTCTCAAATTAGCTACCAGTATAATAAAGATTTTTTTCAATAATGCAATAACATGCATATTTTATGACTGATTTCTATTCGGACCATGATTCTTATCGCGATTACAAAATTTCAGACCGATTTGTACTATAGAGACTGAGAAAATGCCATTTAAAGTCCGAACCCAAGTCTTAAATAAGCGCCCAGTAGAATAATGATTTTTCCAGAAATGCAATTAAATTCCTATTTTGTGATTGATTTCAATTCGGACCATGATTCTTATCGCGATTACAAAATTTCAGCCCGTTTAGTACCATAGAGCCTGAGAAAATGCCATTTAAAGTCCGAACCCAAGTCTCAAATAAGCGCCCAGTAGAAAAATGATTTTTCCAGAAATGCAACGTTTGGCATAATTTATTACTGATTTCGGTTCAGTCGACGATTCTTATAGAAATCACAAAATTTCACCTCGTTTGCTGACATGGAGCCTGAGAAAATGCCTTTTAAAGTCCGAACCCAAGTCTAAAATTAGCGCCCAGTAGTAAAATGATTTTTCCAGAAATGCAATTAAATGCATACTTTGTGAATGATTTCGATTCGGACCATGATTTTTATCGCGATTACAAAATTTCAGCCCGTTTTGTACCATAGAGCCTGAGAAAATGCCATTTAAAGTCCGAACCCAAGTCTCAAATAAGCGCCCAGTAGAAAAATGATTTTTCCAGAAATGCAACATTTTAAAGATTTTGTGACTGATTTCTATTCGGACCATGATTCTTATCGCGATTACAAAATTTCAGACCGTTTTGTACCATAGAGCCTGAGAAAATGCCATTTAAAGTCCGAACCCAAGTCTCAAATTAGCGCCCAGTAGTATAATGATTTTTCCAGAAATGCAATTAAATGCATACTTTGTGAATGATTTCGATTCGGACCATGATTTTTATCGCGATTACAAAATTTCAGACCGTTTTGTACCATAGAGCCTGAGAAAATGCCTATTAAAGTTCGAACCCAAGTCTCAAATTAGCTACCAGTATATTAATGATTTTTTTCAGAAATGCAATAACATGCATATTTTGAGACTGATTTCTATTCGGACCATGATACTTATCGCGATTACAAAATTTCAGCCCGTTTTGTACCATAGAGCCTGAAAAAATGCCATTTAAAGTCCGAACCCAAGTCTCAAATAAGCGCCCAGTAGAAAAATGATTTTTCCAGAAATGCAACATTTTAAAGATTTTGTGACTGATTTCGGTTCAGACCATGATTCTTATCACGATATCAAAATTTCAGCCCTTTTGCTACCATAAATCCTGATAAAGTGCTTTTTAAAGTTCTACCACAACTCAAATTAGCGCCCAGTAGAATAATGATTTTTCCAGAAATTCAACTTTTTGAAGATTATGTGACTGATTTCTTTTCGGACCATGATTCTTATCGCGATTACAAAATTTCAGACCGTTTTGTCCCATAGAGCCTGAGAAAATGCCATTTAAAGTCCGAACCCAAGTCTCAAATTAGCTACCAGTAGAAAAATGATTTTTCCAGAAATGCAACTTTTGGCATAATTTATTACTGATTTCGTTTCAGTCGACGATTCTTATTGAAATCACAAAATTTCACCTCGTTTGCTGACATGGAGACTGAGAAAATGCCATTTAAAGTCCGAACCCAAGTCTCAAATTAGCTACCAGTAGAAAAATGATTTTTCCAGAAATGCAACTATTGGCATAATTTATTACTGATTTCGGTTCAGTCGACGATTCTTATAGCGATCACAAAATTTCACCTCGTTTGCTGCCATGGAGCCTGAGAAAATGCCTTTTAAAGTCCGAACCCAAGTCTCAAATTAGCGCCCGGTGGAATAATGATTTTTACAGAAATGCAATTAAATGCATATTTTGTGACTGATTTCTATTCGGACCATGATTCTTATCGCGATTACAAAATTTCAGACCGTTTTGTACCATAGACCCTGAGAAAATGCCATTTAAAGTCCGAACCCAAGTCTCAAATTAGCTACCAGTAGAAAAATGATTTTTCCAGAAATGCAACATTTTAAAGATTTTGTGACTGATTTCTATTCGGACCATGATTCTTATCGCGATTACAAAATTTCAGACCGTTTTGTACCATAGAGCCTGAGAAAATGCCATTTAAAGTCCGAACCCAAGTCTCAAATTAGCGCCCAGTAGTATAATGATTTTTCCAGAAATGCAATTAAATGCATACTTTGTGAATGATTTCGATTCGGACCATGATTTTTATCGCGATTACAAAATTTCAGACCGTTTTGTACCATAGAGCCTGAGAAAATGCCTTTTAAAGTTCGAACCCAAGTCTCAAATTAGCTACCAGTATATTAATGATTTTTTTCAGAAATGCAATAACATGCATATTTTGAGACTGATTTCTATTCGGACCATGATACTTATCGCGATGACAAAATTTCAGCCCGTTTTGTACCATAGAGCCTGAAAAAATGCCATTTAAAGTCCGAACCCAAGTCTCAAATAAGCGCCCAGTAGAAAATTATTTTTCCAGAAATGCAACATTTTAAAGATTTTGTGACTGATTTCTATTCGGACCATGATTCTTATCGCGATTACAAAATTTCAGACCGTTTTGTACAATAGAGCCTGAGAAAATGCCATTTAAAGTCCGAACCCAAGTCTTAAATTAGCGCCCAGTAGAATAATGATTTTTCCAGAAATGCAATTAAATTCCTATTTTGTGACTGATTTCGGTTCAGACCATGATTCTTATCACGATAACAAAATTTCAGCCCTTTTGCTACCATAGATCCTGATGAAGTGCTTTTTAAAGTTCTACCACAACTCAAATTAGCGCCCAGTAGAATAATGATTTTTCCAGAAATTCAACTTTTTGAAGATTATGTGACTGATTTCTTTTCGGACCATGATTCTTATCGCGATTACAAAATTTCAGACCGTTTTGTCCCATAGAGCCTGAGAAAATGCCATTTAAAGTCCGAACCCAAGTCTCAAATTAGCTACCAGTAGAAAAATGATTTTTCCAGAAATGCAACTTTTGGCATAATTTATTACTGATTTCGTTTCAGTCGACGATTCTTATAGAAATCACAAAATTTCACCTCGTTTGCTGACATGGAGACTGAGAAAATGCCATTTAAAGTCCGAACCCAAGTCTCAAATTAGCTACCAGTAGAAAAATGATTTTTCCAGAAATGCAACTATTGGCATAATTTATTACTGATTTCGGTTCAGTCGACGATTCTTATAGCGATCACAAAATTTCACCTCGTTTGCTGCCATGGAGCCTGAGAAAATGCCTTTTAAAGTCCGAACCCAAGTCTCAAATTAGCGCCCGGTGGAATAATGATTTTTACAGAAATGCAATTAAATGCATATTTTGTGACTGATTTCAATTCGGACCATGATTCTTATGGCGATTACAAAATTTCAGACCGTTTTGTACCATAGAGCCTGAGAAAATGCCTTTTAAAGTTCGAACCCAAGTCTCAAATTAGCTACCAGTAGAATAATGATTTTTCCAGAAATGCAACTTTCGCCATATATTATGACTGATTTCGGTTTAGTCGACGATTCTTATAGCGATCACAAAATTTCACCTCGTTTGCTGCCATGGAGCCTGAGAAAATGCCTTTTAAAGTCCGAACCCAAGTCTCAAATTAGCGCCCCGTAGTATAATGATTTTTCCAGAAATGCAATTAAATGCATATTTTGTGACTGATTTCAATTCGGACCATGATTCTTATCGCGATTACAAAATTTCAGACCGTTTTGTATGATAGAGCCTAAGAAAATTCCATTTAAAGTTCGAACCCATGTCTCAAATTAGCTACCAGTATAATAATGATTTTTTCCAGAAATGCAATTAAATGCATATTTTATGACTGATTTCGGTTCAGACCATGATTCTTATCGCGATTACAAAATTTCAGCTATTTGCTACCATAGATTCTGATAAAGTGCTTTTTAAAGTTCGACCCCAAGACTCAAATTAGCGCCCAGTAGAATAATGATTTTTTCAGAAATGCAACATTTTGAAGATTTTGTGACTGATTTCTATTAGGACCATGATACTTATCGCGATTACAAAATTTCAGACCGTTTTGTCCCATAGAGCCTGAGAAAATGCCATTTAAAGTCCGAACCCAAGTCTCAAATTAGTTACCAGTAGAAAAATGATTTTTCCAGAAATGCAACTATATGCATAATTTTTTACTGATTTCGGTTCAGTCGACGATTCTTATAGCGATCACAAAATTTCACCTCGTTTGCTGCCATGGAGCCTGAGAAAATGCCTTTTAAAGTCCGAACCCAAGTCTCAAATTAGCGCCCCGTAGTATAATGATTTTTACAGAAATGCAATAAAATGCATATTTTGTGACTGACTTCAATTCGGACCATGATTCTTATCGCGATTACAAAATTTCAGACCGTTTTGTACCATAGAGCCTGAGAAAATGCCTTTTAAAGTTCGAACCCAAGTCTCAAATTAGCTACCAGTATAATAATGATTTTTTTCAGAAATGCAATAACATGCATATTTTGTGACTGATTTCAATTCGGACTATGATTCTTATCGCGATTACAAAATTTCAGACCGTTTTGTACCATAGAGTCTGAGAAAATGCCTTTTAAAGTTCGAACCCAAGTCTCAAATTAGCTACCAGTATAATAATGATTTTTTTCAGAAATGCAATAACCTGCATATTTTATGACTGATTTCTATTCGGACCATGATTCTTATCGCGATTACAAAATTTCAGACCGTTTTGTACCATAGACCCTGAGAAAATGCCTTTTAAAGTTCGAACCCAAGTCTCAAATTAGCGCCCCGTAGTATAATGATTTTTCCAGAACTGCAATTAAATGCATATTTTGTGACTGATTTCAATTCGGACCATGATTCTTATCGCGATTACAAAATTTCAGACCGTTTTGTACCATAGAGCCTGAGAAAATGCCATTCAAAGTCCGAACCCAAGTCTCAAATTAGCTACCAGTAGAAAAATGATTTTTCCAGAAATGCAACTATTGGCATCATTTATTACTGATTTCGGTTCAGTCGACGATTCTTATAGCGATCACAAAATTTCACCTCGTTTGCTGCCATGGAGCCTGAGAAAATGCCTTTTAAAGTCGGAACCCAAGTCTCAAATTAGCGCCCCGTAGTAAAATGATTTTTACAGAAATGCAATTAAATGCATATTTTGTGACTGATTTCAATTCGGACCATGATTCTTATCGCGATTACAAAATTTCAGACCGTTTTGTACCATAGACCCTGAGAAAATGCCTTTTAAAGTTCGAACCCAAGTCTCAAATTAGCTACCAGTATAATAATGATTTTTTTCAGAAATGCAATACTATAAATATTTTATGACTGATTTCTATTCGGACCATGATACTTATCGCGATTACAAAATTTCAGACCGTTTTGTACCATAGAGCCTGAGAAAATGCTTTTTAAAGTTCGAACCCACGTCTCAAATTAGCTACCAGTATAATAATGATTTTTCCAGAAATGCAATTAAATGCATATTTTGTGACTGATTTCTATTCGGACCATGATACTTATCGCGATTACAAAATTTCAGCCCGTTTTGTACCATAGAGCCTGAAAAAATGCCATTTAAAGTCCGAACCCAAGTCTCAAATTAGCGCCCAGTAGTATAATGATTTTTCCAGAAATGCAATTAAATGCATACTTTGTGAATGATTTCGATTCGGACCATGATTTTTATCGCGATTACAAAATTTCAGACCGTTTTGTAGCATAGAGCCTGAGAAAATGCCTTTTAAAGTTCGAACCCAAGTCTCAAATTAGCTACCAGTATATTAATGATTTTTTTCAGAAATGCAATAACATGCATATTTAGAGACTGATTTCTATTCGGACCATGATTCTTATCGCGATTACAAAATTTCAGACCGTTTTGTCCCATAGAGCCTGAGAAAATGCCATTTTAAGTCCGAACCCAAGTCTCAAATTAGCTACCAGTAGAAAAATGATTTTTCCAGAAATGCAACTTTTGGCATAATTTATTACTGATTTCGTTTCAGTCGACGATTCTTATAGAAATCACATAATTTCACCTCGTTTGCTGACATGGAGACTGAGAAAATGCCATTTAAAGTCCGAACCCAAGTCTCAAATTAGCTACCAGTACAAAAATGATTTTTCCAGAAATGCAACTATTGGCATAATTTATTACTGATTTCGGTTCAGTCGACGATTCTTATAGCGATCACAAAATTTCACCTCGTTTGCTGCCATGGAGCCTGAGAAAATGCCTTTTAAAGTCCGAACCCAAGTCTCAAATTAGCGCCCGGTGGAATAATGATTTTTACAGAAATGCAATTAAATGCATATTTTGTGACTGATTTCAATTCGGACCATGATTCTTATCGCGATTACAAAATTTCAGACCGTTTTGTACCATAGAGTCTGAGAAAATGCCTTTTAAAGTTCGAACCCAAGTCTCAAATTAGCTACCAGTATAATAAAGATTTTTTTCAATAATGCAATAACATGCATATTTTATGACTGATTTCTATTCGGACCATGATTCTTATCGCGATTACAAAATTTCAGACCGATTTGTACTATAGAGACTGAGAAAATGCCATTTAAAGTCCGAACCCAAGTCTTAAATAAGCGCCCAGTAGAATAATGATTTTTCCAGAAATGCAATTAAATTCCTATTTTGTGATTGATTTCAATTCGGACCATGATTCTTATCGCGATTACAAAATTTCAGCCCGTTTAGTACCATAGAGCCTGAGAAAATGCCATTTAAAGTCCGAACCCAAGTCTCAAATAAGCGCCCAGTAGAAAAATGATTTTTCCAGAAATGCAACGTTTGGCATAATTTATTACTGATTTCGGTTCAGTCGACGATTCTTATAGAAATCACAAAATTTCACCTCGTTTGCTGACATGGAGCCTGAGAAAATGCCTTTTAAAGTCCGAACCCAAGTCTAAAATTAGCGCCCAGTAGTAAAATGATTTTTCCAGAAATGCAATTAAATGCATACTTTGTGAATGATTTCGATTCGGACCATGATTTTTATCGCGATTACAAAATTTCAGCCCGTTTTGTACCATAGAGCCTGAGAAAATGCCATTTAAAGTCCGAACCCAAGTCTCAAATAAGCGCCCAGTAGAAAAATGATTTTTCCAGAAATGCAACATTTTAAAGATTTTGTGACTGATTTCTATTCGGACCATGATTCTTATCGCGATTACAAAATTTCAGACCGTTTTGTACCATAGAGCCTGAGAAAATGCCATTTAAAGTCCGAACCCAAGTCTCAAATTAGCGCCCAGTAGTATAATGATTTTTCCAGAAATGCAATTAAATGCATACTTTGTGAATGATTTCGATTCGGACCATGATTTTTATCGCGATTACAAAATTTCAGACCGTTTTGTACCATAGAGCCTGAGAAAATGCCTTTTAAAGTTCGAACCCAAGTCTCAAATTAGCTACCAGTATATTAATGATTTTTTTCAGAAATGCAATAACATGCATATTTTGAGACTGATTTCTATTCGGACCATGATACTTATCGCGATTACAAAATTTCAGCCCGTTTTGTACCATAGAGCCTGAAAAAATGCCATTTAAAGTCCGAACCCAAGTCTCAAATAAGCGCCCAGTAGAAAAATGATTTTTCCAGAAATGCAACATTTTAAAGATTTTGTGACTGATTTCGGTTCAGACCATGATTCTTATCACGATATCAAAATTTCAGCCCTTTTGCTACCATAAATCCTGATAAAGTGCTTTTTAAAGTTCTACCACAACTCAAATTAGCGCCCAGTAGAATAATGATTTTTCCAGAAATTCAACTTTTTGAAGATTATGTGACTGATTTCTTTTCGGACCATGATTCTTATCGCGATTACAGAATTTCAGACCGTTTTGTCCCATAGAGCCTGAGAAAATGCCATTTAAAGTCCGAACCCAAGTCTCAAATTAGCTACCAGTAGAAAAATGATTTTTCCAGAAATGCAACTTTTGGCATAATTTATTACTGATTTCGTTTCAGTCGACGATTCTTATTGAAATCACAAAATTTCACCTCGTTTGCTGACATGGAGACTGAGAAAATGCCATTTAAAGTCCGAACCCAAGTCTCAAATTAGCTACCAGTAGAAAAATGATTTTTCCAGAAATGCAACTATTGGCATAATTTATTACTGATTTCGGTTCAGTCGACGATTCTTATAGCGATCACAAAATTTCACCTCGTTTGCTGCCATGGAGCCTGAGAAAATGCCTTTTAAAGTCCGAACCCAAGTCTCAAATTAGCGCCCGGTGGAATAATGATTTTTACAGAAATGCAATTAAATGCATATTTTGTGACTGATTTCTATTCGGACCATGATTCTTATCGCGATTACAAAATTTCAGACCGTTTTGTACCATAGACCCTGAGAAAATGCCATTTAAAGTCCGAACCCAAGTCTCAAATTAGCTACCAGTAGAAAAATGATTTTTCCAGAAATGCAACATTTTAAAGATTTTGTGACTGATTTCTATTCGGACCATGATTCTTATCGCGATTACAAAATTTCAGACCGTTTTGTACCATAGAGCCTGAGAAAATGCCATTTAAAGTCCGAACCCAAGTCTCAAATTAGCGCCCAGTAGTATAATGATTTTTCCAGAAATGCAATTAAATGCATACTTTGTGAATGATTTCGATTCGGACCATGATTTTTATCGCGATTACAAAATTTCAGACCGTTTTGTACCATAGAGCCTGAGAAAATGCCTTTTAAAGTTCGAACCCAAGTCTCAAATTAGCTACCAGTATATTAATGATTTTTTTCAGAAATGCAATAACATGCATATTTTGAGACTGATTTCTATTCGGACCATGATACTTATCGCGATGACAAAATTTCAGCCCGTTTTGTACCATAGAGCCTGAAAAAATGCCTTTTAAAGTCCGAACCCAAGTCTCAAATAAGCGCCCAGTAGAAAAATGATTTTTCCAGAAATGCAACATTTTAAAGATTTTGTGACTGATTTCTATTCGGACCATGATTCTTATCGCGATTACAAAATTTCAGACCGTTTTGTACCATAGAGCCTGAGAAAATGCCATTTAAAGTCCGAACCCAAGTCTTAAATTAGCGCCCAGTAGAATAATGATTTTTCCAGAAATGCAATTAAATTCCTATTTTGTGACTGATTTCGGTTCAGACCATGATTCTTATCACGATAACAAAATTTCAGCCCTTTTGCTACCATAGATCCTGATAAAGTGCTTTTTAAAGTTCTACCACAACTCAAATTAGCGCCCAGTAGAATAATGATTTTTCCAGAAATTCAACTTTTTGAAGATTATGTGACTGATTTCTTTTCGGACCATGATTCTTATCGCGATTACAAAATTTCAGACCGTTTTGTCCCATAGAGCCTGAGAAAATGCCATTTAAAGTCCGAACCCAAGTCTCAAATTAGCTACCAGTAGAAAAATGATTTTTCCAGAAATGCAACATTTTAAAGATTTTGTGACTGATTTCTATTTGGACCATGATTCTTATCGCGATTACAAAATTTCAGACCGTTTTGTACCATAGAGCCTGAGAAAATGCCATTTAAAGTCCGAACCCAAGTCTCAAATTAGCGCCCAGTAGTATAATGATTTTTCCAGAAATGCAATTAAATGCATACTTTGTGAATGATTTCGATTCGGACCATGATTTTTATCGCGATTACAAAATTTCAGACCGTTTTGTACCATAGAGCCTGAGAAAATGCCTTTTAAAGTCCGAACCCAAGTCTCAAATTAGCGCCCAGTAGTATAATGATTTTTCCAGAAATGCAATTAAATGCATACTTTGTGAATGATTTCGATTCGGACCATGATTTTTATCGCGATTACAAAATTTCAGACCGTTTTGTACCATAGAGCCTGAGAAAATGCCTTTTAAAGTTCGAACCCAAGTCTCAAATTAGCTACCAGTATATTAATGATTTTTTTCAGAAATGCAATAACATGCATATTTTGAGACTGATTTCTATTCGGACCATGATACTTATCGCGATGACAAAATTTCAGCCCGTTTTGTACCATAGAGCCTGAAAAAATGCCTTTTAAAGTCCGAACCCAAGTCTCAAATAAGCGCCCAGTAGAAAAATGATTTTTCCAGAAATGCAACATTTTAAAGATTTTGTGACTGATTTCTATTCGGACCATGATTCTTATCGCGATTACAAAATTTCAGACCGTTTTGTACCATAGAGCCTGAGAAAATGCCATTTAAAGTCCGAACCCAAGTCTTAAATTAGCGCCCAGTAGAATAATGATTTTTCCAGAAATGCAATTAAATTCCTATTTTGTGACTGATTTCGGTTCAGACCATGATTCTTATCACGATAACAAAATTTCAGCCCTTTTGCTACCATAGATCCTGATAAAGTGCTTTTTAAAGTTCTACCACAACTCAAATTAGCGCCCAGTAGAAAAATGATTTTTCCAGAAATTCAACTTTTTGAAGATTATGTGACTGATTTCTTTTCGGACCATGATTCTTATCGCGATTACAAAATTTCAGACCGTTTTGTCCCATAGAGCCTGAGAAAATGCCATTTAAAGTCCGAACCCAAGTCTCAAATTAGCTACCAGTAAAAAAATGATTTTTCCAGAAATGCAACTTTTGGCATAATTTATTACTGATTTCGTTTCAGTCGACGATTCTTATTGAAATCACAAAATTTCACCTCGTTTGCTGACATGGAGACTGAGAAAATGCCATTTAAAGTCCGAACCCAAGTCTCAAATTAGCTAACAGTAGAAAAATGATTTTTCCAGAAATGCAACTATTGGCATAATTTATTACTGATTTCGGTTCAGTCGACGATTCTTATAGCGATCACAAAATTTCACCTCGTTTGCTGCCATGGAGCCTGAGAAAATGCCTTTTAAAGTCCGAACCCAAGTCTCAAATTAGCGCCCGGTGGAATAATGATTTTTACAGAAATGCAATTAAATGCATATTTTGTGACTGATTTCTATTCGGACCATGATTCTTATCGCGATTACAAAATTTCAGACCGTTTTGTACCATAGAGCCTGAGAAAATGCCATTTAAAGTCCGAACCCAAGTCTTAAATTAGCGCCCAGTAGAATAATGATTTTTCCAGGATTGCAATTAAATTCCTATTTTGTGACTGATTTCGGTTCAGACCATGATTCTTATCACGATAACAAAATTTCAGCCCTTTTGCTAACATAAATCCTGATAAAGTGCTTTTTAAAGTTCTACCACAACTCAAATTAGCGCCCAGTAGAATAATGATTTTTCCAGAAATTCAACTTTTTGAAGATTATGTGACTGATTTCTTTTCGGACCATGATTCTTATCGCGATTACAAAATTTCAGACCGTTTTGTCCCATAGAGCCTGAGAAAATGCCATTTAAAGTCCGAACCCAAGTCTCAAATTAGCTACCAGTAGAAAAATGATTTTTCCAGAAATGCAACTTTTGGCATAATTTATTACTGATTTCGTTTCAGTCGACGATTCTTATAGAAATCACAAAATTTCACCTCGTTTGCTGACATGGAGACTGAGAAAATGCCATTTAAAGTCCGAACCCAAGTCTCAAATTAGCTACCAGTAGAAAAATGATTTTTCCAGAAATGCAACTATTGGCATAATTTATTACTGATTTCGGTTCAGTCGACGATTCTTATAGCGATCACAAAATTTCACCTCGTTTGCTGCCATGGAGCCTGAGAAAATGCCTTTTAAAGTCCGAACCCAAGTCTCAAATTAGCGCCCGGTGGAATAATGATTTTTACAGAAATGCAATTAAATGCATATTTTGTGACTGATTTCAATTCGGACCATGATTCTTATCGCGATTACAAAATTTCAGACCGTTTTGTCCCATAGAGCCTGAGAAAATGCCTTTTAAAGTTCGAACCCAAGTCTCAAATTAGCTACCAGTAGAATAATGATTTTTCCAGAAATGCAACTTTCGCCATATATTATGAGTGATTTCGGTTTAGTCGACGATTCTTATAGCGATCACAAAATTTCACCTCGTTTGCTGCCATGGAGCCTGAGAAAATGCCTTTTAAAGTCCGAACCCAAGTCTCAAATTAGCGCCCCGTAGTATAATGATTTTTCCAGAAATGCAATTAAATGCATATTTTGTGACTGATTTCAATTCGGACCATGATTCTTATCGCGATTACAAAATTTCAGACCGTTTTGTATGATAGAGCCTAAGAAAATTCCATTTAAAGTTCGAACCCATGTCTCAAATTAGCTACCAATATAATAATGATTTTTTCCAGAAATGCAATTAAATGCATATTTTATGACTGATTTCGGTTCAGACCATGATTCTTATCGCGATTAGAAAATTTCAGCTATTTGCTACCATAGATTCTGATAAAGTGCTTTTTAAAGTTCGACCCCAAGACTCAAATTAGCGCCCAGTAGAATAATGATTTTTTCAGAAATGCAACATTTTGAAGATTTTGTGACTGATTTCTATTAGGACCATGATACTTATCGCGATTACAAAATTTCAGACCGTTTTGTCCCATAGAGCCTGAGAAAATGCCATTTAAAGTCCGAACCCAAGTCTCAAATTAGCTACCAGTAGAAAAATGATTTTTCCAGAAATGCAACTATATGCATAATTAATTACTGATTTCGGTTCAGTCGACGATTCTTATAGCGATCACAAAATTTCACCTCGTTTGCTGCCATGGAGCCTGAGAAAATGCCTTTTAAAGTCCGAACCCAAGTCTCAAATTAGCGCCCCGTAGTATAATGATTTTTACAGAAATGCAATAAAATGCATATTTTGTGACTGATTTCAATTCGGACCATGATTCTTATCGCGATTACAAAATTTCAGACCGTTTTGTACCATAGACCCTGAGAAAATGCCATTTAAAGTCCGAACCCAAGTCTCAAATTAGCTACCAGTAGATAAATGATTTTTCCAGAAATGCAACATTTTAAAGATTTTGTGACTGATTTCTATTCGGACCATGATTCTTATCGCGATTACAAAATTTCAGACCGTTTTGTACCATAGAGCCTGAGAAAATGCCATTTAAAGTCCGAACCCAAGTCTCAAATTAGCGCCCAGTAGTATAATGATTTTTCCAGAAATGCAACTTTTGGCATAATTTATTACTGATTTCGTTTCAGTCGACGATTCTTATAGAAATCACAAAATTTCACCTCGTTTGCTGACATGGAGACTGAGAAAATGCCATTTAAAGTCCGAACCCAAGTCTCAAATTAGCTACCAGTAGAAAAATGATTTTTCCAGAAATGCAACTATTGGCATAATTTATTATTGATTTCGGTTCAGTCGACGATTCTTATAGCGATCACAAAATTTCACCTCGTTTGCTGCCATGGAGCCTGAGAAAATGCCTTTTAAAGTCCGAACCCAAGTCTCAAATTAGCGCCCGGTGGAATAATGATTTTTACAGAAATGCAATTAAATGCATATTTTGTGACTGATTTCAATTCGGACCATGATTCTTATCGCGATTACAAAATTTCAGACCGTTTTGTCCCATAGAGCCTGAGAAAATGCCTTTTAAAGTTCGAACCCAAGTCTCAAATTAGCTACCAGTAGAATAATGATTTTTCCAGAAATGCAACTTTCGCCATATATTATGAGTGATTTCGGTTTAGTCGACGATTCTTATAGCGATCACAAAATTTCACCTCGTTTGCTGCCATGGAGCCTGAGAAAATGCCTTTTAAAGTCCGAACCCAAGTCTCAAATTAGCGCCCCGTAGTATAATGATTTTTCCAGAAATGCAATTAAATGCATATTTTGTGACTGATTTCAATTCGGACCATGATTCTTATCGCGATTACAAAATTTCAGACCGTTTTGTATGATAGAGCCTAAGAAAATTCCATTTAAAGTTCGAACCCATGTCTCAAATTAGCTACCAATATAATAATGATTTTTTCCAGAAATGCAATTAAATGCATATTTTATGACTGATTTCGGTTCAGACCATGATTCTTATCGCGATTAGAAAATTTCAGCTATTTGCTACCATAGATTCTGATAAAGTGCTTTTTAAAGTTCGACCCCAAGACTCAAATTAGCGCCCAGTAGAATAATGATTTTTTCAGAAATGCAACATTTTGAAGATTTTGTGACTGATTTCTATTAGGACCATGATACTTATCGCGATTACAAAATTTCAGACCGTTTTGTCCCATAGAGCCTGAGAAAATGCCATTTAAAGTCCGAACCCAAGTCTCAAATTAGCTACCAGTAGAAAAATGATTTTTCCAGAAATGCAACTATATGCATAATTAATTACTGATTTCGGTTCAGTCGACGATTCTTATAGCGATCACAAAATTTCACCTCGTTTGCTGCCATGGAGCCTGAGAAAATGCCTTTTAAAGTCCGAACCCAAGTCTCAAATTAGCGCCCCGTAGTATAATGATTTTTACAGAAATGCAATAAAATGCATATTTTGTGACTGATTTCAATTCGGACCATGATTCTTATCGCGATTACAAAATTTCAGACCGTTTTGTACCATAGACCCTGAGAAAATGCCATTTAAAGTCCGAACCCAAGTCTCAAATTAGCTACCAGTAGATAAATGATTTTTCCAGAAATGCAACATTTTAAAGATTTTGTGACTGATTTCTATTCGGACCATGATTCTTATCGCGATTACAAAATTTCAGACCGTTTTGTACCATAGAGCCTGAGAAAATGCCATTTAAAGTCCGAACCCAAGTCTCAAATTAGCGCCCAGTAGTATAATGATTTTTCCAGAAATGCAATTAAATGCATACTTTGTGAATGATTTCGATTCGGACCATGATTTTTATCGCGATTACAAAATTTCAGACCGTTTTGTACCATAGAGCCTGAGAAAATGCCTTTTAAAGTTCGAACCCAAGTCTCAAATTAGCTACCAGTATATTAATGATTTTTTTCAGAAATGCAATAACATGCATATTTTGAGACTGATTTCTATTCGGACCATGATACTTATCGCGATGACAAAATTTCAGCCCGTTTTGTACCATAGAGCCTGAAAAAATGCCATTTAAAGTCCGAACCCAAGTCTCAAATTAGCTACCAGTAGAAAAATGATTTTTCCAGAAATGCAACTTTTGGCATAATTTATTACTGATTTCGTTTCAGTCGACGATTCTTATAGAAATCACAAAATTTCACCTCGTTTGCTGACATGGAGACTGAGAAAATGCCATTTAAAGTCCGAACCCAAGTCTCAAATTAGCTACCAGTAGAAAAATGATTTTTCCAGAAATGCAACTATTGGCATATTTTATTACTGATTTCGGTTCAGTCGACGATTCTTATAGCGATCACAAAATTTCACCTCGTTTGCTGCCATGGAGCCTGAGAAAATGCCTTTTAAAGTCCGAACCCAAGTCTCAAATTAGCGCCCGGTGGAATAATGATTTTTACAGAAATGCAATTAAATGCATATTTTGTGACTGATTTCAATTCGGACCATGATTCTTATGGCGATTACAAAATTTCAGACCGTTTTGTACCATAGAGCCTGAGAAAATGCCTTTTAAAGTTCGAACCCAAGTCTCAAATTAGCTACCAGTAGAATAATGATTTTTCCAGAAATTCAACTTTCGCCATATATTATGACTGATTTCGGTTTAGTCGACGATTCTTATAGCGATCACAAAATTTCACCTCGTTTGCTGCCATGGAGCCTGAGAAAATGCCTTTTAAAGTCCGAACCCAAGTCTCAAATAAGCGCCCCGTAGTATAATGATTTTTCCAGAAATGCAATTAAATGCATATTTTGTGACTGATTTCAATTCGGACCATGATTCTTATCGCGATTACAAAATTTCAGACCGTTTTGTATGATAGAGCCTAAGAAAATTCCATTTAAAGTTCGAACCCATGTCTCAAATTAGCTACCAGTATAATAATGATTTTTTCCAGAAATGCAATTAAATGCATATTTTATGACTGATTTCGGTTCAGACCATGATTCTTATCGCGATTACAAAATTTCAGCTATTTGCTACCATAGATTCTGATAAAGTGCTTTTTAAAGTTCGACCCCAAGACTCAAATTAGCGCCCAGTAGAATAATGATTTTTTCAGAAATGCAACATTTTGAAGATTTTGTGACTGATTTCTATTAGGACCATGATACTTATCGCGATTACAAAATTTCAGACCGTTTTGTCCCATAGAGCCTGAGAAAATGCCATTTAAAGTCCGAACCCAAGTCTCAAATTAGCTACCAGTAGAAAAATGATTTTTCCAGAAATGCAACTATATGCATAATTTTTTACTGATTTCGGTTCAGTCGACGATTCTTATAGCGATCACAAAATTTCACCTCGTTTGCTGCCATGGAGCCTGAGAAAATGCCTTTTAAAGTCCGAACCCAAGTCTCAAATTAGCGCCCCGTAGTATAATGATTTTTACAGAAATGCAATAAAATGCATATTTTGTGACTGATTTCAATTCGGACCATGATTCTTATCGCGATTACAAAATTTCAGACCGTTTTGTAGCATAGAGCCTGAGAAAATGCCTTTTAAAGTTCGAACCCAAGTCTCAAATTAGCTAACAGTATAATAATGATTTTTTTCAGAAATGCAATAACCTGCATATTTTATGACTGATTTCTATTCGGACCATGATTCTTATCGCGATTACAAAATTTCAGACCGTTTTGTACCATAGAGCCTGAGAAAATGCCATTCAAAGTCCGAACCCAAGTCTCAAATTAGCTACCAGTAGAAAAATGATTTTTCCAGAAATGCAACTATTGGCATAATTTATTACTGATTTCGGTTCAGTCGACGATTCTTATAGCGATCACAAAATTTCACCTCGTTTGCTGCCATGGAGCCTGAGAAAATGCCTTTTAAAGTCGGAACCCAAGTCTCAAATTAGCGCCCCGTAGTAAAATGATTTTTACAGAAATGCAATTAAATGCATATTTTGTGACTGATTTCAATTCGGACCATGATTCTTATCGCGATTACAAAATTTCAGACCGTTTTGTACCATAGACCCTGAGAAAATGCCTTTTAAAGTTCGAACCCAAGTCTCAAATTAGCTACCAGTATAATAATGATTTTTTTCAGAAATGCAATACTATAAATATTTTATGACTGATTTCTATTCGGACCATGATACTTATCGCGATTACAAAATTTCAGCCGGTTTTGTACCATAGAGCCTGAGAAAATGCCTTTTAAAGTCCGAACCCAAGTCTCAAATTAGCGCCCCGTAGTATAATGATTTTTCCAGAAATGCAATTAAATGCATATTTTGTGACTGATTTCAATTCGGACCATGATTCTTATCGCGATTACAAGATTTCAGACCGTTTTGTACCATAGAGCCTGAGAAAATGCCATTTAAAGTCCGAACCCAAGTCTCAAATTAGCTACCAGTAGAAAAATATTTTTTCCAGAAATGGAACTATTGGCATAATTTATTACTGATTTCGGTTCAGTCGACGATTCTTATAGCGATCACAAAATTTCACCTCGTTTGCTGCCATGGAGCCTGAGAAAATGCCTTTTAAAGTCCGAACCCAAGTCTCAAATTAGCGCCCCGTAGTATAATGATTTTTCCAGAAATGCAATTAAATGCATATTTTAAGACTGATTTTAATTCGGACCATGATTCTTATCGCGATTACAAAATTTCAGACCGTTTTGTACCATAGAGCCTGAGAAAATGCTTTTTAAAGTTCGAACCCACGTCTCAAATTAGCTACCAGTATAATAATGATTTTTCCAGAAATGCAATTAAATGCATATTTTGTGACTGATTTCTATTCGGACCATGATACTTATCGCGATAACAAAATTTCAGCCCGTTTTGTACCATAGAGCCTGAAAAAATGCCATTTAAAGTCCGAACCCAAGTCTCAAATTAGCGCCCAGTAGTATAATGATTTTTCCAGAAATGCAATTAAATGCATACTTTGTGAATGATTTCGATTCGGACCATGATTTTTATCGCGATTACAAAATTTCAGACCGTTTTGTAGCATAGAGCCTGAGAAAATGCCTTTTAAAGTTCGAACCCAAGTCTCAAATTAGCTACCAGTATATTAATGATTTTTTTCAGAAATGCAATAACATGCATATTTTGAGACTGATTTCTATTCGGACCATGATTCTTATCGCGATTACAAAATTTCAGACCGTTTTGTCCCATAGAGCCTGAGAAAATGCCATTTTAAGTCCGAACCCAAGTCTCAAATTAGCTACCAGTAGAAAAATGATTTTTCCAGAAATGCAACTTTTGGCATAATTTATTACTGATTTCGTTTCAGTCGACGATTCTTATAGAAATCACATAATTTCACCTCGTTTGCTGACATGGAGACTGAGAAAATGCCATTTAAAGTCCGAACCCAAGTCTCAAATTAGCTACCAGTACAAAAATGATTTTTCCAGAAATGCAACTATTGGCATAATTTATTACTGATTTCGGTTCAGTCGACGATTCTTATAGCGATCACAAAATTTCACCTCGTTTGCTGCCATGGAGCCTGAGAAAATGCCTTTTAAAGTCCGAACCCAAGTCTCAAATTAGCGCCCGGTGGAATAATGATTTTTACAGAAATGCAATTAAATGCATATTTTGTGACTGATTTCAATTCGGACCATGATTCTTATCGCGATTACAAAATTTCAGACCGTTTTGTACCATAGAGTCTGAAAAAATGCCTTTTAAAGTTCGAACCCAAGTCTCAAATTAGCTACCAGTATAATAAAGATTTTTTTCAATAATGCAATAACATGCATATTTTATGACTGATATCTATTCGGACCATGATTCTTATCGCGATTACAAAATTTCAGACCGATTTGTACTATAGAGACTGAGAAAATGCCATTTAAAGTCCGAACCCAAGTCTTAAATAAGCGCCCAGTAGAATAATGATTTTTCCAGAAATGCAATTAAATTCCTATTTTGTGATTGATTTCAATTCGGACCATGATTCTTATCGCGATTACAAAATTTCAGCCCGTTTAGTACCATAGAGCCTGAGAAAATGCCATTTAAAGTCCGAACCCAAGTCTCAAATAAGCGCCCAGTAGAAAAATGACTTTTCCAGAAATGCAACGTTTGGCATAATTTATTACTGATTTCGGTTCAGTCGACGATTCTTATAGAAATCACAAAATTTCACCTCGTTTGCTGACATGGAGCCTGAGAAAATGCCTTTTAAAGTCCGAACCCAAGTCTAAAATTAGCGCCCAGTAGTAAAATGATTTTTCCAGAAATGCAATTAAATGCATACTTTGTGAATGATTTCGATTCGGACCATGATTTTTATCGCGATTACAAAATTTCAGCCCGTTTTGTACCATAGAGCCTGAGAAAATGCCATTTAAAGTCCGAACCCAAGTCTCAAATAAGCCCCCAGTAGAAAAATGATTTTTCCAGAAATGCAACATTTTAAAGATTTTGTGACTGATTTCTATTCGGACCATGATTCTTATCGCGATTACAAAATTTCAGACCGTTTTGTACCATAGAGCCTGAGAAAATGCCATTTAAAGTCCGAACCCAAGTCTCAAATTAGCGCCCAGTAGTATAATGATTTTTCCAGAAATGCAATTAAATGCATACTTTGTGAATGATTTCGATTCGGACCATGATTTTTATCGCGATTACAAAATTTCAGACCGTTTTGTACCATAGAGCCTGAGAAAATGCCATTTAAAGTCCGAACCCAAGTCTCAAATTAGCTACCAGTAGAAAAATGATTTTTCCAGAAATGCAACTATTGGCATAATTTATTACTGATTTCGGTTCAGTCGACGATTCTTATAGCGATCACAAAATTTCACCTCGTTTGCTGCCATGGAGCCTGAGAAAATGCCTTTTAAAGTCCGAACCCAAGTCTCAAATTAGCGCCCGGTGGAATAATGATTTTTACAGAAATGCAATTAAATGCATATTTTGTGACTGATTTCTATTCGGACCATGATTCTTATCGCGATTACAAAATTTCAGACCGTTTTGTACCATAGACCCTGAGAAAATGCCATTTAAAGTCCGAACCCAAGTCTCAAATTAGCTACCAGTAGAAAAATGATTTTTCCAGAAATGCAACATTTTAAAGATTTTGTGACTGATTTCTATTCGGACCATGATTCTTATCGCGATTACAAAATTTCAGACCGTTTTGTACCATAGAGCCTGAGAAAATGCCATTTAAAGTCCGAACCCAAGTCTCAAATTAGCGCCCAGTAGAAAAATGATTTTTCCAGAAATGCAACATTTTAAAGATTTTGTGACTGATTTCGGTTCAGACCATGATTCTTATCACGATATCAAAATTTCAGCCCTTTTGCTACCATAAATCCTGATAAAGTGCTTTTTAAAGTTCTACCACAACTCAAATTAGCGCCCAGTAGAATATTGATTTTTCCAGAAATTCAACTTTTTGAAGATTATGTGACTGATTTCTTTTCGGACCATGATTCTTATCGCGATTACAAAATTTCAGACCGTTTTGTCCCATAGAGCCTGAGAAAATGCTATTTAAAGTCCGAACCCAAGTCTCAAATTAGCTACCAGTAGAAAAATGATTTTTCCAGAAATGCAACTTTTGGCATAATTTATTACTGATTTCGTTTCAGTCGACGATTCTTATTGAAATCACAAAATTTCACCTCGTTTGCTGACATGGAGACTGAGAAAATGCCATTTAAAGTCCGAACCCAAGTCTCAAATTAGCTACCAGTAGAAAAATGATTTTTCCAGAAATGCAACTATTGGCATAATTTATTACTGATTTCGGTTCAGTCGACGATTCTTATAGCGATCACAAAATTTCACCTCGTTTGCTGCCATGGAGCCTGAGAAAATGCCTTTTAAAGTCCGAACCCAAGTCTCAAATTAGCGCCCGGTGGAATAATGATTTTTACAGAAATGCAATTAAATGCATATTTTGTGACTGATTTCTATTCGGACCATGATTCTTATCGCGATTACAAAATTTCAGACCGTTTTGTACCATAGACCCTGAGAAAATGCCATTTAAAGTCCGAACCCAAGTCTCAAATTAGCTACCAGTAGAAAAATGATTTTTCCAGAAATGCAACATTTTAAAGATTTTGTGACTGATTTCTATTCGGACCATGATTCTTATCGCGATTACAAAATTTCAGACCGTTTTGTACCATAGAGCCTGAGAAAATGCCATTTAAAGTCCGAACCCAAGTCTCAAATTAGCGCCCAGTAGTATAATGATTTTTCCAGAAATGCAATTAAATGCATACTTTGTGAATGATTTCGATTCGGACCATGATTTTTATCGCGATTACAAAATTTCAGACCGTTTTGTACCATAGAGCCTGAGAAAATGCCTTTTAAAGTTCGAACCCAAGTCTCAAATTAGCTACCAGTATATTAATGATTTTTTTCAGAAATGCAATAACATGCATATTTTGAGACTGATTTCTATTCGGACCATGATACTTATCGCGATGACAAAATGAGCCTGAAAAAATGCCTTTTAAAGTCCGAACCCAAGTCTCAAATAAGCGCCCAGTAGAAAAATGATTTTTCCAGAAATGCAACATTTTAAAGATTTTGTGACTGATTTCTATTCGGACCATGATTCTTATCGCGATTACAAAATTTCAGACCGTTTTGTACCATAGAGCCTGAGAAAATGCCATTTAAAGTCCGAACCCAAGTCTTAAATTAGCGCCCAGTAGAATAATGATTTTTCCAGAAATGCAATTAAATTCCTATTTTGTGACTGATTTCGGTTCAGACCATGATTCTTATCACGATAACAAAATTTCAGCCCTTTTGCTACCATAGATCCTGATAAAGTGCTTTTTAAAGTTCTACCACAACTCAAATTAGCGCCCAGTAGAATATTGATTTTTCCAGAAATTCAACTTTTTGAAGATTATGTGACTGATTTCTTTTCGGACCATGATTCTTATCGCGATTACAAAATTTCAGACCGTTTTGTCCCATAGAGCCTGAGAAAATGCCATTTAAAGTCCGAACCCAAGTCTCAAATTAGCTACCAGTAGAAAAATGATTTTTCCAGAAATGCAACTTTTGGCATAATTTATTACTGATTTCGTTTCAGTCGACGATTCTTATTGAAATCACAAAATTTCACCTCGTTTGCTGACATGGAGACTGAGAAAATGCCATTTAAAGTCCGAACCCAAGTCTCAAATTAGCTACCAGTAGAAAAATGATTTTTCCAGAAATGCAACTATTGGCATAATTTATTACTGATTTTTGTTCAGTCGACGATTCTTATAGCGATCACAAAATTTCACCTCGTTTGCTGCCATGGAGCCTGAGAAAATGCCTTTTAAATTCCGAACCCAAGTCTCAAATTAGCGCCCGGTGGAATAATGATTTTTACAGAAATGCAATTAAATGCATATTTTGTGACTGATTTCTATTCGGACCATGATTCTTATCGCGATTACAAAATTTCAGACCGTTTTGTACCATAGACCCTGAGAAAATGCCATTTAAAGTCCGAACCCAAGTCTCAAATTAGCTACCAGTAGAAAAATGATTTTTCCAGAAATGCAACATTTTAAAGATTTTGTGACTGATTTCTATTTGGACCATGATTCTTATCGCGATTACAAAATTTCAGACCGTTTTGTACCATAGAGCCTGAGAAAATGCCATTTAAAGTCCGAACCCAAGTCTCAAATTAGCGCCCAGTAGTATAATGATTTTTCCAGAAATGCAATTAAATGCATACTTTGTGAATGATTTCGATTCGGACCATGATTTTTATCGCGATTACAAAATTTCAGACCGTTTTGTACCATAGAGCCTGAGAAAATGCCTTTTAAAGTCCGAACCCAAGTCTCAAATTAGCGCCCAGTAGTATAATGATTTTTCCAGAAATGCAATTAAATGCATACTTTGTGAATGATTTCGATTCGGACCATGATTTTTATCGCGATTACAAAATTTCAGACCGTTTTGTACCATAGAGCCTGAGAAAATGCCTTTTAAAGTTCGAACCCAAGTCTCAAATTAGCTACCAGTATAATAATGATTTTTTTCAGAAATGCAATACTATAAATATTTTATGACTGATTTCAATTCGGACCATGATACTTATCGCGATTACAAAATTTCAGCCGGTTTTGTACCATAGAGCCTGAGAAAATGCCTTTTAAAGTCCGAACCCAAGTCTCAAATTAGCGCCCCGTAGTATAATGATTTTTCCAGAAATGCAATTAAATGCATATTTTGTGACTGATTTCAATTCGGACCATGATTCTTATCGCGATTACAAGATTTCAGACCGTTTTGTACCATAGAGCCTGAGAAAATGCCATTTAAAGTCCGAACCCAAGTCTCAAATTAGCTACCAGTAGAAAAATATTTTTTCCAGAAATGGAACTATTGGCATAATTTATTACTGATTTCGGTTCAGTCGACGATTCTTATAGCGATCACAAAATTTCACCTCGTTTGCTGCCATGGAGCCTGAGAAAATGCCTTTTAAAGTCCGAACCCAAGTCTCAAATTAGCGCCCCGTAGTATAATGATTTTTCCAGAAATGCAATTAAATGCATATTTTAAGACTGATTTTAATTCGGACCATGATTCTTATCGCGATTACAAAATTTCAGACCGTTTTGTACCATAGAGCCTGAGAAAATGCTTTTTAAAGTTCGAACCCACGTCTCAAATTAGCTACCAGTATAATAATGATTTTTCCAGAAATGCAATTAAATGCATATTTTGTGACTGATTTCTATTCGGACCATGATACTTATCGCGATAACAAAATTTCAGCCCGTTTTGTACCATAGAGCCTGAAAAAATGCCATTTAAAGTCCGAACCCAAGTCTCAAATTAGCGCCCAGTAGTATAATGATTTTTCCAGAAATGCAATTAAATGCATACTTTGTGAATGATTTCGATTCGGACCATGATTTTTATCGCGATTACAAAATTTCAGACCGTTTTGTAGCATAGAGCCTGAGAAAATGCCTTTTAAAGTTCGAACCCAAGTCTCAAATTAGCTACCAGTATATTAATGATTTTTTTCAGAAATGCAATAACATGCATATTTTGAGACTGATTTCTATTCGGACCATGATTCTTATCGCGATTACAAAATTTCAGACCGTTTTGTCCCATAGAGCCTGAGAAAATGCCATTTTAAGTCCGAACCCAAGTCTCAAATTAGCTACCAGTAGAAAAATGATTTTTCCAGAAATGCAACTTTTGGCATAATTTATTACTGATTTCGTTTCAGTCGACGATTCTTATAGAAATCACATAATTTCACCTCGTTTGCTGACATGGAGACTGAGAAAATGCCATTTAAAGTCCGAACCCAAGTCTCAAATTAGCTACCAGTACAAAAATGATTTTTCCAGAAATGCAACTATTGGCATAATTTATTACTGATTTCGGTTCAGTCGACGATTCTTATAGCGATCACAAAATTTCACCTCGTTTGCTGCCATGGAGCCTGAGAAAATGCCTTTTAAAGTCCGAACCCAAGTCTCAAATTAGCGCCCGGTGGAATAATGATTTTTACAGAAATGCAATTAAATGCATATTTTGTGACTGATTTCAATTCGGACCATGATTCTTATCGCGATTACAAAATTTCAGACCGTTTTGTACCATAGAGTCTGAGAAAATGCCTTTTAAAGTTCGAACCCAAGTCTCAAATTAGCTACCAGTATAATAAAGATTTTTTTCAATAATGCAATAACATGCATATTTTATGACTGATATCTATTCGGACCATGATTCTTATCGCGATTACAAAATTTCAGACCGATTTGTACTATAGAGACTGAGAAAATGCCATTTAAAGTCCGAACCCAAGTCTTAAATAAGCGCCCAGTAGAATAATGATTTTTCCAGAAATGCAATTAAATTCCTATTTTGTGATTGATTTCAATTCGGACCATGATTCTTATCGCGATTACAAAATTTCAGCCCGTTTAGTACCATAGAGCCTGAGAAAATGCCATTTAAAGTCCGAACCCAAGTCTCAAATAAGCGCCCAGTAGAAAAATGACTTTTCCAGAAATGCAACGTTTGGCATAATTTATTACTGATTTCGGTTCAGTCGACGATTCTTATAGAAATCACAAAATTTCACCTCGTTTGCTGACATGGAGCCTGAGAAAATGCCTTTTAAAGTCCGAACCCAAGTCTAAAATTAGCGCCCAGTAGTAAAATGATTTTTCCAGAAATGCAATTAAATGCATACTTTGTGAATGATTTCGATTCGGACCATGATTTTTATCGCGATTACAAAATTTCAGCCCGTTTTGTACCATAGAGCCTGAGAAAATGCCATTTAAAGTCCGAACCCAAGTCTCAAATAAGCCCCCAGTAGAAAAATGATTTTTCCAGAAATGCAACATTTTAAAGATTTTGTGACTGATTTCTATTCGGACCATGATTCTTATCGCGATTACAAAATTTCAGACCGTTTTGTACCATAGAGCCTGAGAAAATGCCATTTAAAGTCCGAACCCAAGTCTCAAATTAGCGCCCAGTAGTATAATGATTTTTCCAGAAATGCAATTAAATGCATACTTTGTGAATGATTTCGATTCGGACCATGATTTTTATCGCGATTACAAAATTTCAGACCGTTTTGTACCATAGAGCCTGAGAAAATGCCATTTAAAGTCCGAACCCAAGTCTCAAATTAGCTACCAGTAGAAAAATGATTTTTCCAGAAATGCAACTATTGGCATAATTTATTACTGATTTCGGTTCAGTCGACGATTCTTATAGCGATCACAAAATTTCACCTCGTTTGCTGCCATGGAGCCTGAGAAAATGCCTTTTAAAGTCCGAACCCAAGTCTCAAATTAGCGCCCGGTGGAATAATGATTTTTACAGAAATGCAATTAAATGCATATTTTGTGACTGATTTCTATTCGGACCATGATTCTTATCGCGATTACAAAATTTCAGACCGTTTTGTACCATAGACCCTGAGAAAATGCCATTTAAAGTCCGAACCCAAGTCTCAAATTAGCTACCAGTAGAAAAATGATTTTTCCAGAAATGCAACATTTTAAAGATTTTGTGACTGATTTCTATTCGGACCATGATTCTTATCGCGATTACAAAATTTCAGACCGTTTTGTACCATAGAGCCTGAGAAAATGCCATTTAAAGTCCGAACCCAAGTCTCAAATTAGCGCCCAGTAGAAAAATGATTTTTCCAGAAATGCAACATTTTAAAGATTTTGTGACTGATTTCGGTTCAGACCATGATTCTTATCACGATATCAAAATTTCAGCCCTTTTGCTACCATAAATCCTGATAAAGTGCTTTTTAAAGTTCTACCACAACTCAAATTAGCGCCCAGTAGAATATTGATTTTTCCAGAAATTCAACTTTTTGAAGATTATGTGACTGATTTCTTTTCGGACCATGATTCTTATCGCGATTACAAAATTTCAGACCGTTTTGTCCCATAGAGCCTGAGAAAATGCTATTTAAAGTCCGAACCCAAGTCTCAAATTAGCTACCAGTAGAAAAATGATTTTTCCAGAAATGCAACTTTTGGCATAATTTATTACTGATTTCGTTTCAGTCGACGATTCTTATTGAAATCACAAAATTTCACCTCGTTTGCTGACATGGAGACTGAGAAAATGCCATTTAAAGTCCGAACCCAAGTCTCAAATTAGCTACCAGTAGAAAAATGATTTTTCCAGAAATGCAACTATTGGCATAATTTATTACTGATTTCGGTTCAGTCGACGATTCTTATAGCGATCACAAAATTTCACCTCGTTTGCTGCCATGGAGCCTGAGAAAATGCCTTTTAAAGTCCGAACCCAAGTCTCAAATTAGCGCCCGGTGGAATAATGATTTTTACAGAAATGCAATTAAATGCATATTTTGTGACTGATTTCTATTCGGACCATGATTCTTATCGCGATTACAAAATTTCAGACCGTTTTGTACCATAGACCCTGAGAAAATGCCATTTAAAGTCCGAACCCAAGTCTCAAATTAGCTACCAGTAGAAAAATGATTTTTCCAGAAATGCAACTTTTGGCATAATTTATTACTGATTTCGTTTCAGTCGACGATTCTTATTGAAATCACAAAATTTCACCTCGTTTGCTGACATGGAGACTGAGAAAATGCCATTTAAAGTCCGAACCCAAGTCTCAAATTAGCTACCAGTAGAAAAATGATTTTTCCAGAAATGCAACTATTGGCATAATTTATTACTGATTTCGGTTCAGTCGACGATTCTTATAGCGATCACAAAATTTCACCTCGTTTGCTGCCATGGAGCCTGAGAAAATGCCTTTTAAAGTCCGAACCCAAGTCTCAAATTAGCGCCCGGTGGAATAATGATTTTTACAGAAATGCAATTAAATGCATATTTTGTGACTGATTTCTATTCGGACCATGATTCTTATCGCGATTACAAAATTTCAGACCGTTTTGTACCATAGACCCTGAGAAAATGCCATTTAAAGTCCGAACCCAAGTCTCAAATTAGCTACCAGTAGAAAAATGATTTTTCCAGAAATGCAACATTTTAAAGATTTTGTGACTGATTTCTATTCGGACCATGATTCTTATCGCGATTACAAAATTTCAGACCGTTTTGTACCATAGAGCCTGAGAAAATGCCATTTAAAGTCCGAACCCAAGTCTCAAATTAGCGCCCAGTAGTATAATGATTTTTCCAGAAATGCAATTAAATGCATACTTTGTGAATGATTTCGATTCGGACCATGATTTTTATCGCGATTACAAAATTTCAGACCGTTTTGTACCATAGAGCCTGAGAAAATGCCTTTTAAAGTTCGAACCCAAGTCTCAAATTAGCTACCAGTATATTAATGATTTTTTTCAGAAATGCAATAACATGCATATTTTGAGACTGATTTCTATTCGGACCATGATACTTATCGCGATGACAAAATGAGCCTGAAAAAATGCCTTTTAAAGTCCGAACCCAAGTCTCAAATAAGCGCCCAGTAGAAAAATGATTTTTCCAGAAATGCAACATTTTAAAGATTTTGTGACTGATTTCTATTCGGACCATGATTCTTATCGCGATTACAAAATTTCAGACCGTTTTGTACCATAGAGCCTGAGAAAATGCCATTTAAAGTCCGAACCCAAGTCTTAAATTAGCGCCCAGTAGAATAATGATTTTTCCAGAAATGCAATTAAATGCATATTTTGTGACTGATTTATATTCGGACCATGATTCTTATCGCGATTACAAAATTTCAGACCGTTTTGTACCATAGACCCTGAGAAAATGCCATTTAAAGTCCGAACCCAAGTCTCAAATTAGCTACCAGTAGAAAAATGATTTTTCCAGAAATGCAACATTTTAAAGATTTTGTGACTGATTTCTATTTGGACCATGATTCTTATCGCGATTACAAAATTTCAGACCGTTTTGTCCCATAGAGCCTGAGAAAATGCCATTTAAAGTCCGAACCCAAGTCTCAAATTAGCTACCAGTAGAAAAATGATTTTTCCAGAAATGCAACTTTTGGCATAATTTATTACTGATTTCGTTTCAGTCGACGATTCTTATTGAAATCACAAAATTTCACCTCGTTTGCTGACATGGAGACTGAGAAAATGCCATTTAAAGTCCGAACCCAAGTCTCAAATTAGCTACCAGTAGAAAAATGATTTTTCCAGAAATGCAACTATTGGCATAATTTATTACTGATTTTTGTTCAGTCGACGATTCTTATAGCGATCACAAAATTTCACCTCGTTTGCTGCCATGGAGCCTGAGAAAATGCCTTTTAAATTCCGAACCCAAGTCTCAAATTAGCGCCCGGTGGAATAATGATTTTTACAGAAATGCAATTAAATGCATATTTTGTGACTGATTTCTATTCGGACCATGATTCTTATCGCGATTACAAAATTTCAGACCGTTTTGTACCATAGACCCTGAGAAAATGCCATTTAAAGTCCGAACCCAAGTCTCAAATTAGCTACCAGTAGAAAAATGATTTTTCCAGAAATGCAACATTTTAAAGATTTTGTGACTGATTTCTATTTGGACCATGATTCTTATCGCGATTACAAAATTTCAGACCGTTTTGTACCATAGAGCCTGAGAAAATGCCATTTAAAGTCCGAACCCAAGTCTCAAATTAGCGCCCAGTAGTATAATGATTTTTCCAGAAATGCAATTAAATGCATACTTTGTGAATGATTTCGATTCGGACCATGATTTTTATCGCGATTACAAAATTTCAGACCGTTTTGTACCATAGAGCCTGAGAAAATGCCTTTTAAAGTCCGAACCCAAGTCTCAAATTAGCGCCCAGTAGTATAATGATTTTTCCAGAAATGCAATTAAATGCATACTTTGTGAATGATTTCGATTCGGACCATGATTTTTATCGCGATTACAAAATTTCAGACCGTTTTGTACCATAGAGCCTGAGAAAATGCCTTTTAAAGTTCGAACCCAAGTCTCAAATTAGCTACCAGTATATTAATGATTTTTTTCAGAAATGCAATAACATGCATATTTTGAGACTGATTTCTATTCGGACCATGATACTTATCGCGATTACAAAATTTCAGCCCGTTTTGTACCATAGAGCCTGAAAAAATGCCATTTAAAGTCCGAACCCAAGTCTCAAATAAGCGCCCAGTAGAAAAATGATTTTTCCAGAAATGCAACATTTTAAAGATTTTGTGACTGATTTCGGTTCAGACCATGATTCTTATCACGATATCAAAATTTCAGCCCTTTTGCTACCATAAATCCTGATAAAGTGCTTTTTAAAGTTCTACCACAACTCAAATTAGCGCCCAGTAGAATAATGATTTTTCCAGAAATTCAACTTTTTGAAGATTATGTGACTGATTTCTTTTCGGACCATGATTCTTATCGCGATTACAAAATTTCAGACCGTTTTGTCCCATAGAGCCTGAGAAAATGCCATTTAAAGTCCGAACCCAAGTCTCAAATTAGCTACCAGTAGAAAAATGATTTTTCCAGAAATGCAACTTTTGGCATAATTTATTACTGATTTCGTTTCAGTCGACGATTCTTATTGAAATCACAAAATTTCACCTCGTTTGCTGACATGGAGACTGAGAAAATGCCATTTAAAGTCCGAACCCAAGTCTCAAATTAGCTACCAGTAGAAAAATGATTTTTCCAGAAATGCAACTATTGGCATAATTTATTACTGATTTCGGTTCAGTCGACGATTCTTATAGCGATCACAAAATTTCACCTCGTTTGCTGCCATGGAGCCTGAGAAAATGCCTTTTAAAGTCCGAACCCAAGTCTCAAATTAGCGCCCGGTGGAATAATGATTTTTACAGAAATGCAATTAAATGCATATTTTGTGACTGATTTCTATTCGGACCATGATTCTTATCGCGATTACAAAATTTCAGACCGTTTTGTACCATAGACCCTGAGAAAATGCCATTTAAAGTCCGAACCCAAGTCTCAAATTAGCTACCAGTAGAAAAATGATTTTTCCAGAAATGCAACATTTTAAAGATTTTGTGACTGATTTCTATTCGGACCATGATTCTTATCGCGATTACAAAATTTCAGACCGTTTTGTACCATAGAGCCTGAGAAAATGCCATTTAAAGTCCGAACCCAAGTCTCAAATTAGCGCCCAGTAGTATAATGATTTTTCCAGAAATGCAATTAAATGCATACTTTGTGAATGATTTCGATTCGGACCATGATTTTTATCGCGATTACAAAATTTCAGACCGTTTTGTACCATAGAGCCTGAGAAAATGCCTTTTAAAGTTCGAACCCAAGTCTCAAATTAGCTACCAGTATATTAATGATTTTTTTCAGAAATGCAATAACATGCATATTTTGAGACTGATTTCTATTCGGACCATGATACTTATCGCGATGACAAAATGAGCCTGAAAATATGCCTTTTAAAGTCCGAACCCAAGTCTCAAATAAGCGCCCAGTAGAAAAATGATTTTTCCAGAAATGCAACATTTTAAAGATTTTGTGACTGATTTCTATTCGGACCATGATTCTTATCGCGATTACAAAATTTCAGACCGTTTTGTACCATAGAGCCTGAGAAAATGCCATTTAAAGTCCGAACCCAAGTCTTAAATTAGCGCCCAGTAGAATAATGATTTTTCCAGAAATGCAATTAAATTCCTATTTTGTGACTGATTTCGGTTCAGACCATGATTCTTATCACGATAACAAAATTTCAGCCCTTTTGCTACCATAGATCCTGATAAAGTGCTTTTTAAAGTTCTACCACAACTCAAATTAGCGCCCAGTAGAATATTGATTTTTCCAGAAATTCAACTTTTTGAAGATTATGTGACTGATTTCTTTTCGGACCATGATTCTTATCGCGATTACAAAATTTCAGACCGTTTTGTCCCATAGAGCCTGAGAAAATGCCATTTAAAGTCCGAACCCAAGTCTCAAATTAGCTACCAGTAGAAAAATGATTTTTCCAGAAATGCAACTTTTGGCATAATTTATTACTGATTTCGTTTCAGTCGACGATTCTTATTGAAATCACAAAATTTCACCTCGTTTGCTGACATGGAGACTGAGAAAATGCCATTTAAAGTCCGAACCCAAGTCTCAAATTAGCTACCAGTAGAAAAATGATTTTTCCAGAAATGCAACTATTGGCATAATTTATTACTGATTTCGGTTCAGTCGACGATTCTTATAGCGATCACAAAATTTCACCTCGTTTGCTGCCATGGAGCCTGAGAAAATGCCTTTTAAATTCCGAACCCAAGTCTCAAATTAGCGCCCGGTGGAATAATGATTTTTACAGAAATGCAATTAAATGCATATTTTGTGACTGATTTCTATTCGGACCATGATTCTTATCGCGATTACAAAATTTCAGACCGTTTTGTACCATAGACCCTGAGAAAATGCCATTTAAAGTCCGAACCCAAGTCTCAAATTAGCTACCAGTAGAAAAATGATTTTTCCAGAAATGCAACATTTTAAAGATTTTGTGACTGATTTCTCTTCGGACCATGATTCTTATCGCGATTACAAAATTTCAGACCGTTTTGTACCATAGAGCCTGAGAAAATGCCATTTAAAGTCCGAACCCAAGTCTCAAATTAGCGCCCAGTAGTATAATGATTTTTCCAGAAATGCAATTAAATGCATACTTTGTGAATGATTTCGATTCGGACCATGATTTTTATCGCGATTACAAAATTTCAGACCGTTTTGTACCATAGAGCCTGAGAAAATGCCTTTTAAAGTTCGAACCCAAGTCTCAAATTAGCTACCAGTATATTAATGATTTTTTTCAGAAATGCAATAACATGCATATTTTGAGACTGATTTCTATTCGGACCATGATACTTATCGCGATGACAAAATTTCAGCCCGTTTTGTACCATAGAGCCTGAAAAAATGCCTTTTAAAGTCCGAACCCAAGTCTCAAATAAGCGCCCAGTAGAAAAATGATTTTTCCAGAAATGCAACATTTTAAAGATTTTGTGACTGATTTCTATTCGGACCGTGATTCTTATCGCGATTACAAAATTTCAGACCGTTTTGTACCATAGAGCCTGAGAAAATGCCATTTAAAGTCCGAACCCAAGTCTTAAATTAGCGCCCAGTAGAATAATGATTTTTCCAGAAATGCAATTAAATTCCTATTTTGTGACTGATTTCGGTTCAGACCATGATTCTTATCACGATAACAAAATTTCAGCCCTTTTGCTACCATAGATCCTGATAAAGTGCTTTTTAAAGTTCTACCACAACTCAAATTAGCGCCCAGTAGAATAATGATTTTTCCAGAAATTCAACTTTTTGAAGATTATGTGACTGATTTCTTTTCGGACCATGATTCTTATCGCGATTACAAAATTTCAGACCGTTTTGTCCCATAGAGCCTGAGAAAATGCCATTTAAAGTCCGAACCCAAGTCTAAAATTAGCTACCAGTAGAAAAATGATTTTTCCAGAAATGCAACTTTTGGCATAATTTATTACTGATTTCGTTTCAGTCGACGATTCTTATTGAAATCACAAAATTTCACCTCGTTTGCTGACATGGAGACTGAGAAAATGCCATTTAAAGTCCGAACCCAAGTCTCAAATTAGCTACCAGTAGAAAAATGATTTTTCCAGAAATGCAACTATTGGCATAATTTATTACTGATTTCGGTTCAGTCGACGATTCTTATAGCGATCACAAAATTTCACCTCGTTTGCTGCCATGGAGCCTGAGAAAATGCCTTTTAAAGTCCGAACCCAAGTCTCAAATTAGCGCCCGGTGGAATAATGATTTTTACAGAAATGCAATTAAATGCATATTTTGTGACTGATTTCTATTCGGACCATGATTCTTATCGCGATTACAAAATTTCAGACCGTTTTGTACCATAGACCCTGAGAAAATGCCATTTAAAGTCCGAACCCAAGTCTCAAATTAGCTACCAGTAGAAAAATGATTTTTCCAGAAATGCAACATTTTAAAGATTTTGTGACTGATTTCTATTCGGACCATGATTCTTATCGCGATTACAAAATTTCAGACCGTTTTGTACCATAGAGCCTGAGAAAATGCCATTTAAAGTCCGAACCCAAGTCTCAAATTAGCGCCCAGTAGTATAATGATTTTTCCAGAAATGCAATTAAATGCATACTTTGTGAATGATTTCGATTCGGACCATGATTTTTATCGCGATTACAAAATTTCAGACCGTTTTGTACCATAGAGCCTGAGAAAATGCCTTTTAAAGTTCGAACCCAAGTCTCAAATTAGCTACCAGTATATTAATGATTTTTTTCAGAAATGCAATAACATGCATATTTTGAGACTGATTTCTATTCGGACCATGATACTTATCGCGATGACAAAATGAGCCTGAAAATATGCCTTTTAAAGTCCGAACCCAAGTCTCAAATAAGCGCCCAGTAGAAAAATGATTTTTCCAGAAATGCAACATTTTAAAGATTTTGTGACTGATTTCTATTCGGACCATGATTCTTATCGCGATTACAAAATTTCAGACCGTTTTGTACCATAGAGCCTGAGAAAATGCCATTTAAAGTCCGAACCCAAGTCTTAAATTAGCGCCCAGTAGAATAATGATTTTTCCAGAAATGCAATTAAATTCCTATTTTGTGACTGATTTCGGTTCAGACCATGATTCTTATCACGATAACAAAATTTCAGCCCTTTTGCTACCATAGATCCTGATAAAGTGCTTTTTAAAGTTCTACCACAACTCAAATTAGCGCCCAGTAGAATATTGATTTTTCCAGAAATTCAACTTTTTGAAGATTATGTGACTGATTTCTTTTCGGACCATGATTCTTATCGCGATTACAAAATTTCAGACCGTTTTGTCCCATAGAGCCTGAGAAAATGCCATTTAAAGTCCGAACCCAAGTCTCAAATTAGCTACCAGTAGAAAAATGATTTTTCCAGAAATGCAACTTTTGGCATAATTTATTACTGATTTCGTTTCAGTCGACGATTCTTATTGAAATCACAAAATTTCACCTCGTTTGCTGACATGGAGACTGAGAAAATGCCATTTAAAGTCCGAACCCAAGTCTCAAATTAGCTACCAGTAGAAAAATGATTTTTCCAGAAATGCAACTATTGGCATAATTTATTACTGATTTCGGTTCAGTCGACGATTCTTATAGCGATCACAAAATTTCACCTCGTTTGCTGCCATGGAGCCTGAGAAAATGCCTTTTAAATTCCGAACCCAAGTCTCAAATTAGCGCCCGGTGGAATAATGATTTTTACAGAAATGCAATTAAATGCATATTTTGTGACTGATTTCTATTCGGACCATGATTCTTATCGCGATTACAAAATTTCAGACCGTTTTGTACCATAGACCCTGAGAAAATGCCATTTAAAGTCCGAACCCAAGTCTCAAATTAGCTACCAGTAGAAAAATGATTTTTCCAGAAATGCAACATTTTAAAGATTTTGTGACTGATTTCTATTTGGACCATGATTCTTATCGCGATTACAAAATTTCAGACCGTTTTGTACCATAGAGCCTGAGAAAATGCCATTTAAAGTCCGAACCCAAGTCTCAAATTAGCGCCCAGTAGTATAATGATTTTTCCAGAAATGCAATTAAATGCATACTTTGTGAATGATTTCGATTCGGACCATGATTTTTATCGCGATTACAAAATTTCAGACCGTTTTGTACCATAGAGCCTGAGAAAATGCCTTTTAAAGTCCGAACCCAAGTCTCAAATTAGCGCCCAGTAGTATAATGATTTTTCCAGAAATGCAATTAAATGCATACTTTGTGAATGATTTCGATTCGGACCATGATTTTTATCGCGATTACAAAATTTCAGACCGTTTTGTACCATAGAGCCTGAGAAAATGCCTTTTAAAGTTCGAACCCAAGTCTCAAATTAGCTACCAGTATATTAATGATTTTTTTCAGAAATGCAATAACATGCATATTTTGAGACTGATTTCTATTCGGACCATGATACTTATCGCGATTACAAAATTTCAGCCCGTTTTGTACCATAGAGCCTGAAAAAATGCCATTTAAAGTCCGAACCCAAGTCTCAAATAAGCGCCCAGTAGAAAAATGATTTTTCCAGAAATGCAACATTTTAAAGATTTTGTGACTGATTTCGGTTCAGACCATGATTCTTATCACGATATCAAAATTTCAGCCCTTTTGCTACCATAAATCCTGATAAAGTGCTTTTTAAAGTTCTACCACAACTCAAATTAGCGCCCAGTAGAATAATGATTTTTCCAGAAATTCAACTTTTTGAAGATTATGTGACTGATTTCTTTTCGGACCATGATTCTTATCGCGATTACAAAATTTCAGACCGTTTTGTCCCATAGAGCCTGAGAAAATGCCATTTAAAGTCCGAACCCAAGTCTCAAATTAGCTACCAGTAGAAAAATGATTTTTCCAGAAATGCAACTTTTGGCATAATTTATTACTGATTTCGTTTCAGTCGACGATTCTTATTGAAATCACAAAATTTCACCTCGTTTGCTGACATGGAGACTGAGAAAATGCCATTTAAAGTCCGAACCCAAGTCTCAAATTAGCTACCAGTAGAAAAATGATTTTTCCAGAAATGCAACTATTGGCATAATTTATTACTGATTTCGGTTCAGTCGACGATTCTTATAGCGATCACAAAATTTCACCTCGTTTGCTGCCATGGAGCCTGAGAAAATGCCTTTTAAAGTCCGAACCCAAGTCTCAAATTAGCGCCCGGTGGAATAATGATTTTTACAGAAATGCAATTAAATGCATATTTTGTGACTGATTTCTATTCGGACCATGATTCTTATCGCGATTACAAAATTTCAGACCGTTTTGTACCATAGACCCTGAGAAAATGCCATTTAAAGTCCGAACCCAAGTCTCAAATTAGCTACCAGTAGAAAAATGATTTTTCCAGAAATGCAACATTTTAAAGATTTTGTGACTGATTTCTATTCGGACCATGATTCTTATCGCGATTACAAAATTTCAGACCGTTTTGTACCATAGAGCCTGAGAAAATGCCATTTAAAGTCCGAACCCAAGTCTCAAATTAGCGCCCAGTAGTATAATGATTTTTCCAGAAATGCAACTATTGGCATAATTTATTACTGATTTCGGTTCAGTCGACGATTCTTATAGCGATCACAAAATTTCACCTCGTTTGCTGCCATGGAGCCTGAGAAAATGCCTTTTAAAGTCCGAACCCAAGTCTCAAATTAGCGCCCGGTGGAATAATGATTTTTACAGAAATGCAATTAAATGCATATTTTGTGACTGATTTCTATTCGGACCATGATTCTTATCGCGATTACAAAATTTCAGACCGTTTTGTACCATAGACCCTGAGAAAATGCCATTTAAAGTCCGAACCCAAGTCTCAAATTAGCTACCAGTAGAAAAATGATTTTTCCAGAAATGCAACATTTTAAAGATTTTGTGAATGATTTCGATTCGGACCATGATTTTTATCGCGATTACAAAATTTCAGACCGTTTTGTACCATAGAGCCTGAGAAAATGCCTTTTAAAGTTCGAACCCAAGTCTCAAATTAGCTACCAGTATATTAATGATTTTTTTCAGAAATGCAATAACATGCATATTTTGAGACTGATTTCTATTCGGACCATGATACTTATCGCGATGACAAAATTTCAGCCCGTTTTGTACCATAGAGCCTGAAAAAATGCCTTTTAAAGTCCGAACCCAAGTCTCAAATAAGCGCCCAGTAGAAAAATGATTTTTCCAGAAATGCAACATTTTAAAGATTTTGTGACTGATTTCTATTCGGACCATGATTCTTATCGCGATTACAAAATTTCAGACCGTTTTGTACCATAGAGCCTGAGAAAATGCCATTTAAAGTCCGAACCCAAGTCTTAAATTAGCGCCCAGTAGAATAATGATTTTTCCAGAAATGCAATTAAATTCCTATTTTGTGACTGATTTCGGTTCAGACCATGATTCTTATCACGATAACAAAATTTCAGCCCTTTTGCTACCATAGATCCTGATAAAGTGCTTTTTAAAGTTCTACCACAACTCAAATTAGCGCCCAGTAGAATAATGATTTTTCCAGAAATTCAACTTTTTGAAGATTATGTGACTGATTTCTTTTCGGACCATGATTCTTATCGCGATTACAAAATTTCAGACCGTTTTGTCCCATAGAGCCTGAGAAAATGCCATTTAAAGTCCGAACCCAAGTCTCAAATTAGCTACCAGTAGAAAAATGATTTTTCCAGAAATGCAACTTTTGGCATAATTTATTACTGATTTCGTTTCAGTCGACGATTCTTATTGAAATCACAAAATTTCACCTCGTTTGCTGACATGGAGACTGAGAAAATGCCATTTAAAGTCCGAACCCAAGTCTCAAATTAGCTACCAGTAGAAAAATGATTTTTCCAGAAATGCAACTATTGGCATAATTTATTACTGATTTCGGTTCAGTCGACGATTCTTATAGCGATCACAAAATTTCACCTCGTTTGCTGCCATGGAGCCTGAGAAAATGCCTTTTAAAGTCCGAACCCAAGTCTCAAATTAGCGCCCGGTGGAATAATGATTTTTACAGAAATGCAATTAAATGCATATTTTGTGACTGATTTCTATTCGGACCATGATTCTTATCGCGATTACAAAATTTCAGACCGTTTTGTACCATAGACCCTGAGAAAATGCCATTTAAAGTCCGAACCCAAGTCTCAAATTAGCTACCAGTAGAAAAATGATTTTTCCAGAAATGCAACATTTTAAAGATTTTGTGACTGATTTCTATTTGGACCATGATTCTTATCGCGATTACAAAATTTCAGACCGTTTTGTACCATAGAGCCTGAGAAAATGCCATTTAAAGTCCGAACCCAAGTCTCAAATTAGCGCCCAGTAGTATAATGATTTTTCCAGAAATGCAATTAAATGCATACTTTGTGAATGATTTCGATTCGGACCATGATTTTTATCGCGATTACAAAATTTCAGACCGTTTTGTACCATAGAGCCTGAGAAAATGCCTTTTAAAGTCCGAACCCAAGTCTCAAATTAGCGCCCAGTAGTATAATGATTTTTCCAGAAATGCAATTAAATGCATACTTTGTGAATGATTTCGATTCGGACCATGATTTTTATCGCGATTACAAAATTTCAGACCGTTTTGTACCATAGAGCCTGAGAAAATGCCTTTTAAAGTTCGAACCCAAGTCTCAAATTAGCTACCAGTATATTAATGATTTTTTTCAGAAATGCAATAACATGCATATTTTGAGACTGATTTCTATTCGGACCATGATACTTATCGCGATGACAAAATTTCAGCCCGTTTTGTACCATAGAGCCTGAAAAAATGCCTTTTAAAGTCCGAACCCAAGTCTCAAATAAGCGCCCAGTAGAAAAATGATTTTTCCAGAAATGCAACATTTTAAAGATTTTGTGACTGATTTCTATTCGGACCATGATTCTTATCGCGATTACAAAATTTCAGACCGTTTTGTACCATAGAGCCTGAGAAAATGCCATTTAAAGTCCGAACCCAAGTCTTAAATTAGCGCCCAGTAGAATAATGATTTTTCCAGAAATGCAATTAAATTCCTATTTTGTGACTGATTTCGGTTCAGACCATGATTCTTATCACGATAACAAAATTTCAGCCCTTTTGCTACCATAGATCCTGATAAAGTGCTTTTTAAAGTTCTACCACAACTCAAATTAGCGCCCAGTAGAATAATGATTTTTCCAGAAATTCAACTTTTTGAAGATTATGTGACTGATTTCTTTTCGGACCATGATTCTTATCGCGATTACAAAATTTCAGACCGTTTTGTCCCATAGAGCCTGAGAAAATGCCATTTAAAGTCCGAACCCAAGTCTCAAATTAGCTACCAGTAGAAAAATGATTTTTCCAGAAATGCAACTTTTGGCATAATTTATTACTGATTTCGTTTCAGTCGACGATTCTTATTAAAATCACAAAATTTCACCTCGTTTGCTGACATGGAGACTGAGAAAATGCCATTTAAAGTCCGAACCCAAGTCTCAAATTAGCTAACAGTAGAAAAATGATTTTTCCAGAAATGCAACTATTGGCATAATTTATTACTGATTTCGGTTCAGTCGACGATTCTTATAGCGATCACAAAATTTCACCTCGTTTGCTGCCATGGAGCCTGAGAAAATGCCTTTTAAAGTCCGAACCCAAGTCTCAAATTAGCGCCCGGTGGAATAATGATTTTTACAGAAATGCAATTAAATGCATATTTTGTGACTGATTTCTATTCGGACCATGATTCTTATCGCGATTACAAAATTTCAGACCGTTTTGTACCATAGAGCCTGAGAAAATGCCATTTAAAGTCCGAACCCAAGTCTTAAATTAGCGCCCAGTAGAATAATGATTTTTCCAGGATTGCAATTAAATTCCTATTTTGTGACTGATTTCGGTTCAGACCATGATTCTTATCACGATAACAAAATTTCAGCCCTTTTGCTAACATAAATCCTGATAAAGTGCTTTTTAAAGTTCTACCACAACTCAAATTAGCGCCCAGTAGAATAATGATTTTTCCAGAAATTCAACTTTTTGAAGATTATGTGACTGATTTCTTTTCGGACCATGATTCTTATCGCGATTACAAAATTTCAGACCGTTTTGTCCCATAGAGCCTGAGAAAATGCCATTTAAAGTCCGAACCCAAGTCTCAAATTAGCTACCAGTAGAAAAATGATTTTTCCAGAAATGCAACTTTTGGCATAATTTATTACTGATTTCGTTTCAGTCGACGATTCTTATAGAAATCACAAAATTTCACCTCGTTTGCGGACATGGAGACTGAGAAAATGCCATTTAAAGTCCGAACCCAAGTCTCAAATTAGCTACCAGTAGAAAAATGATTTTTCCAGAAATGCAACTATTGGCATAATTTATTACTGATTTCGGTTCAGTCGACGATTCTTATAGCGATCACAAAATTTCACCTCGTTTGCTGCCATGGAGCCTGAGAAAATGCCTTTTAAAGTCCGAACCCAAGTCTCAAATTAGCGCCCGGTGGAATAATGATTTTTACAGAAATGCAATTAAATGCATATTTTGTGACTGATTTCAATTCGGACCATGATTCTTATCGCGATTACAAAATTTCAGACCGTTTTGTCCCATAGAGCCTGAGAAAATGCCTTTTAAAGTTCGAACCCAAGTCTCAAATTAGCTACCAGTAGAATAATGATTTTCCCAGAAATGCAACTTTCGCCATATATTATGAGTGATTTCGGTTTAGTCGACGATTCTTATAGCGATCACAAAATTTCACCTCGTTTGCTGCCATGGAGCCTGAGAAAATGCCTTTTAAAGTCCGAACCCAAGTCTCAAATTAGCGCCCCGTAGTATAATGATTTTTCCAGAAATGCAATTAAATGCATATTTTGTGACTGATTTCAATTCGGACCATGATTCTTATCGCGATTACAAAATTTCAGACCGTTTTGTATGATAGAGCCTAAGAAAATTCCATTTAAAGTTCGAACCCATGTCTCAAATTAGCTACCAATATAATAATGATTTTTTCCAGAAATGCAATTAAATGCATATTTTATGACTGATTTCGGTTCAGACCATGATTCTTATCGCGATTAGAAAATTTCAGCTATTTGCTACCATAGATTCTGATAAAGTGCTTTTTAAAGTTCGACCCCAAGACTCAAATTAGCGCCCAGTAGAATAATGATTTTTTCAGAAATGCAACATTTTGAAGATTTTGTGACTGATTTCTATTAGGACCATGATACTTATCGCGATTACAAAATTTCAGACCGTTTTGTCCCATAGAGCCTGAGAAAATGCCATTTAAAGTCCGAACCCAAGTCTCAAATTAGCTACCAGTAGAAAAATGATTTTTCCAGAAATGCAACTATATGCATAATTAATTACTGATTTCGGTTCAGTCGACGATTCTTATAGCGATCACAAAATTTCACCTCGTTTGCTGCCATGGAGCCTGAGAAAATGCCTTTTAAAGTCCGAACCCAAGTCTCAAATTAGCGCCCCGTAGTATAATGATTTTTACAGAAATGCAATAAAATGCATATTTTGTGACTGATTTCAATTCGGACCATGATTCTTATCGCGATTACAAAATTTCAGACCGTTTTGTACCATAGACCCTGAGAAAATGCCATTTAAAGTCCGAACCCAAGTCTCAAATTAGCTACCAGTAGATAAATGATTTTTCCAGAAATGCAACATTTTAAAGATTTTGTGACTGATTTCTATTCGGACCATGATTCTTATCGCGATTACAAAATTTCAGACCGTTTTGTACCATAGAGCCTGAGAAAATGCCATTTAAAGTCCGAACCCAAGTCTCAAATTAGCGCCCAGTAGTATAATGATTTTTCCATAAATGCAATTAAATGCATACTTTGTGAATGATTTCGATTCGGACCATGATTTTTATCGCGATTACAAAATTTCAGACCGTTTTGTACCATAGAGCCTGAGAAAATGCCTTTTAAAGTTCGAACCCAAGTATCAAATTAGCTACCAGTATATTAATGATTTTTTTCAGAAATGCAATAACATGCATATTTTGAGACTGATTTCTATTCGGACCATGATACTTATCGCGATGACAAAATTTCAGCCCGTTTTGTACCATAGAGCCTGAAAAAATGCCATTTAAAGTCCGAACCCAAGTCTCAAATTAGCTACCAGTAGAAAAATGATTTTTCCAGAAATGCAACTTTTGGCATAATTTATTACTGATTTCGTTTCAGTCGACGATTCTTATAGAAATCACAAAATTTCACCTCGTTTGCTGACATGGAGACTGAGAAAATGCCATTTAAAGTCCGAACCCAAGTCTCAAATTAGCTACCAGTAGAAAAATGATTTTTCCAGAAATGCAATTAAATGCATATTTTGTGACTGATTTCAATTCTGACCATGATTCTTATCGCGATTACAAAATTTCAGACCGTTTTGTATGATAGAGCCTAAGAAAATTCCATTTAAAGTTCGAACCCATGTCTCAAATTAGCTACCAGTATAATAATGATTTTTTCCAGAAATGCAATTAAATGCATATTTTATGACTGATTTCGGTTCAGACCATGATTCTTATCGCGATTACAAAATTTCAGCTATTTGCTACCATAGATTCTGATAAAGTGCTTTTTAAAGTTCGACCCCAAGACTCAAATTAGCGCCCAGTAGAATAATGATTTTTTCAGAAATGCAACATTTTGAAGATTTTGTGACTGATTTCTATTAGGACCATGATACTTATCGCGATTACAAAATTTCAGACCGTTTTGTCCCATAGAGCCTGAGAAAATGCCATTTAAAGTCCGAACCCAAGTCTCAAATTAGCTACCAGTAGAAAAATGATTTTTCCAGAAATGCAACTATATGCATAATTTTTTACTGATTTCGGTTCAGTCGACGATTCTTATAGCGATCACAAAATTTCACCTCGTTTGCTGCCATGGAGCCTGAGAAAATGCCTTTTAAAGTCCGAACCCAAGTCTCAAATTAGCGCCCCGTAGTATAATGATTTTTACAGAAATGCAATAAAATGCATATTTTGTGACTGATTTCAATTCGGACCATGATTCTTATCGCGATTACAAAATTTCAGACCGTTTTGTAGCATAGAGCCTGAGAAAATGCCTTTTAAAGTTCGAACCCAAGTCTCAAATTAGCTACCAGTATAATAATGATTTTTTTCAGAAATGCAATAACATGCATATTTTGTGACTGATTTCAATTCGGACTATGATTCTTATCGCGATTACAAAATTTCAGACCGTTTTGTACCATAGAGTCTGAGAAAATGCCTTTTAAAGTTCGAACCCAAGTCTCAAATTAGCTACCAGTATAATAATGATTTTTTTCAGAAATGCAATAACCTGCATATTTTATGACTGATTTCTATTCGGACCATGATTCTTATCGCGATTACAAAATTTCAGACCGTTTTGTACCATAGACCCTGAGAAAATGCCTTTTAAAGTTCGAACCCAAGTCTCAAATTAGCGCCCCGTAGTATAATGATTTTTCCAGAACTGCAATTAAATGCATATTTTGTGACTGATTTCAATTCGGACCATGATTCTTATCGCGATTACAAAATTTCAGACCGTTTTGTACCATAGAGCCTGAGAAAATGCCATTCAAAGTCCGAACCCAAGTCTCAAATTAGCTACCAGTAGAAAAATGATTTTTCCAGAAATGCAACTATTGGCATAATTTATTACTGATTTCGGTTCAGTCGACGATTCTTATAGCGATCACAAAATTTCACCTCGTTTGCTGCCATGGAGCCTGAGAAAATGCCTTTTAAAGTCGGAACCCAAGTCTCAAATTAGCGCCCCGTAGTAAAATGATTTTTACAGAAATGCAATTAAATGCATATTTTGTGACTGATTTCAATTCGGACCATGATTCTTATCGCGATTACAAAATTTCAGACCGTTTTGTACCATAGACCCTGAGAAAATGCCTTTTAAAGTTCGAACCCAAGTCTCAAATTAGCTACCAGTATAATAATGATTTTTTTCAGAAATGCAATACTATAAATATTTTATGACTGATTTCTATTCGGACCATGATACTTATCGCGATTACAAAATTTCAGCCGGTTTTGTACCATAGAGCCTGAGAAAATGCCTTTTAAAGTCCGAACCCAAGTCTCAAATTAGCGCCCCGTAGTATAATGATTTTTCCAGAAATGCAATTAAATGCATATTTTGTGACTGATTTCAATTCGGACCATGATTCTTATCGCGATTACAAGATTTCAGACCGTTTTGTACCATAGAGCCTGAGAAAATGCCATTTAAAGTCCGAACCCAAGTCTCAAATTAGCTACCAGTAGAAAAATAATTTTTCCAGAAATGGAACTATTGGCATAATTTATTACTGATTTCGGTTCAGTCGACGATTCTTATAGCGATCACAAAATTTCACCTCGTTTGCTGCCATGGAGCCTGAGAAAACGCCTTTTAAAGTCCGAACCCAAGTCTCAAATTAGCGCCCCGTAGTATAATGATTTTTCCAGAAATGCAATTAAATGCATATTTTAAGACTGATTTTAATTCGGACCATGATTCTTATCGCGATTACAAAATTTCAGACCGTTTTGTACCATAGAGCCTGAGAAAATGCTTTTTAAAGTTCGAACCCACGTCTCAAATTAGCTACCAGTATAATAATGATTTTTCCAGAAATGCAATTAAATGCATATTTTGTGACTGATTTCTATTCGGACCATGATACTTATCGCGATTACAAAATTTCAGCCCGTTTTGTACCATAGAGCCTGAAAAAATGCCATTTAAAGTCCGAACCCAAGTCTCAAATTAGCGCCCAGTAGTATAATGATTTTTCCAGAAATGCAATTAAATGCATACTTTGTGAATGATTTCGATTCGGACCATGATTTTTATCGCGATTACAAAATTTCAGACCGTTTTGTAGCATAGAGCCTGAGAAAATGCCTTTTAAAGTTCGAACCCAAGTCTCAAATTAGCTACCAGTATATTAATGATTTTTTTCAGAAATGCAATAACATGCATATTTTGAGACTGATTTCTATTCGGACCATGATTCTTATCGCGATTACAAAATTTCAGACCGTTTTGTCCCATAGAGCCTGAGAAAATGCCATTTTAAGTCCGAACCCAAGTCTCAAATTAGCTACCAGTAGAAAAATGATTTTTCCAGAAATGCAACTTTTGGCATAATTTATTACTGATTTCGTTTCAGTCGACGATTCTTATAGAAATCACATAATTTCACCTCGTTTGCTGACATGGAGACTGAGAAAATGCCATTTAAAGTCCGAACCCAAGTCTCAAATTAGCTACCAGTACAAAAATGATTTTTCCAGAAATGCAACTATTGGCATAATTTATTACTGATTTCGGTTCAGTCGACGATTCTTATAGCGATCACAAAATTTCACCTCGTTTGCTGCCATGGAGCCTGAGAAAATGCCTTTTAAAGTCCGAACCCAAGTCTCAAATTAGCGCCCGGTGGAATAATGATTTTTACAGAAATGCAATTAAATGCATATTTTGTGACTGATTTCAATTCGGACCATGATTCTTATCGCGATTACAAAATTTCAGACCGTTTTGTACCATAGAGTCTGAGAAAATGCCTTTTAAAGTTCGAACCCAAGTCTCAAATTAGCTACCAGTATAATAAAGATTTTTTTCAATAATGCAATAACATGCATATTTTATGACTGATTTCTATTCGGACCATGATTCTTATCGCGATTACAAAATTTCAGACCGATTTGTACTATAGAGACTGAGAAAATGCCATTTAAAGTCCGAACCCAAGTCTTAAATAAGCGCCCAGTAGAATAATGATTTTTCCAGAAATGCAATTAAATTCCTATTTTGTGATTGATTTCAATTCGGACCATGATTCTTATCGCGATTACAAAATTTCAGCCCGTTTAGTACCATAGAGCCTGAGAAAATGCCATTTAAAGTCCGAACCCAAGTCTCAAATAAGCGCCCAGTAGAAAAATGACTTTTCCAGAAATGCAACGTTTGGCATAATTTATTACTGATTTCGGTTCAGTCGACGATTCTTATAGAAATCACAAAATTTCACCTCGTTTGCTGCCATGGAGCCTGAGAAAACGCCTTTTAAAGTCCGAACCCAAGTCTCAAATTAGCGCCCCGTAGTATAATGATTTTTCCAGAAATGCAATTAAATGCATATTTTAAGACTGATTTTAATTCGAACCATGATTCTTATCGCGATTACAAGATTTCAGACCGTTTTGTACCATAGAGCCTGAGAAAATGCTTTTTAAAGTTCGAACCCACGTCTCAAATTAGCTACCAGTATAATAATGATTTTTCCAGAAATGCAATTAAATGCATATTTTGTGACTGATTTCTATTCGGACCATGATACTTATCGCGATTACAAAATTTCAGCCCGTTTTGTACCATAGAGCCTGAAAAAATGCCATTTAAAGTCCGAACCCAAGTCTCAAATTAGCGCCCAGTAGTATAATGATTTTTCCAGAAATGCAATTAAATGCATACTTTGTGAATGATTTCGATTCGGACCATGATTTTTATCGCGATTACAAAATTTCAGACCGTTTTGTAGCATAGAGCCTGAGAAAATGCCTTTTAAAGTTCGAACCCAAGTCTCAAATTAGCTACCAGTATATTAATGATTTTTTTCAGAAATGCAATAACATGCATATTTTGAGACTGATTTCTATTCGGACCATGATACTTATCGCGATTACAAAATTTCAGCCCGTTTTGTACCATAGAGCCTGAAAAAATGCCATTTAAAGTCCGAACCCAAGTCTCAAATAAGCGCCCAGTAGAAAAATGATTTTTCCAGAAATGCAACATTTTAAAGATTTTGTGACTGATTTCGGTTCAGACCATGATTCTTATCACGATATCAAAATTTCAGCCCTTTTGCTACCATAAATCCTGATAAAGTGCTTTTTAAAGTTCTACCACAACTCAAATTAGCGCCCAGTAGAATAATGATTTTTCCAGAAATTCAACTTTTTGAAGATTATGTGACTGATTTCTTTTCGGACCATGATTCTTATCGCGATTACAAAATTTCAGACCGTTTTGTCCCATAGAGCCTGAGAAAATGCCATTTAAAGTCCGAACCCAAGTCTCAAATTAGCTACCAGTAGAAAAATGATTTTTCCAGAAATGCAACTTTTGGCATAATTTATTACTGATTTCGTTTCAGTCGACGATTCTTATTGAAATCACAAAATTTCACCTCGTTTGCTGACATGGAGACTGAGAAAATGCCATTTAAAGTCCGAACCCAAGTCTCAAATTAGCTACCAGTAGAAAAATGATTTTTCCAGAAATGCAACTATTGGCATAATTTATTACTGATTTCGGTTCAGTCGACGATTCTTATAGCGATCACAAAATTTCACCTCGTTTGCTGCCATGGAGCCTGAGAAAATGCCTTTTAAAGTCCGAACCCAAGTCTCAAATTAGCGCCCGGTGGAATAATGATTTTTACAGAAATGCAATTAAATGCATATTTTGTGACTGATTTCTATTCGGACCATGATTCTTATCGCGATTACAAAATTTCAGACCGTTTTGTACCATAGACCCTGAGAAAATGCCATTTAAAGTCCGAACCCAAGTCTCAAATTAGCTACCAGTAGAAAAATGATTTTTCCAGAAATGCAACATTTTAAAGATTTTGTGACTGATTTCTATTCGGACCATGATTCTTATCGCGATTACAAAATTTCAGACCGTTTTGTACCATAGAGCCTGAGAAAATGCCATTTAAAGTCCGAACCCAAGTCTCAAATTAGCGCCCAGTAGAAAAATGATTTTTCCAGAAATGCAACATTTTAAAGATTTTGTGACTGATTTCGGTTCAGACCATGATTCTTATCACGATATCAAAATTTCAGCCCTTTTGCTACCATAAATCCTGATAAAGTGCTTTTTAAAGTTCTACCACAACTCAAATTAGCGCCCAGTAGAATAATGATTTTTCCAGAAATTCAACTTTTTGAAGATTATGTGACTGATTTCTTTTCGGACCATGATTCTTATCGCGATTACAAAATTTCAGACCGTTTTGTCCCATAGAGCCTGAGAAAATGCCATTTAAAGTCCGAACCCAAGTCTCAAATTAGCTACCAGTAGAAAAATGATTTTTCCAGAAATGCAACTTTTGGCATAATTTATTACTGATTTCGTTTCAGTCGACGATTCTTATTGAAATCACAAAATTTCACCTCGTTTGCTGACATGGAGACTGAGAAAATGCCATTTAAAGTCCGAACCCAAGTCTCAAATTAGCTACCAGTAGAAAAATGATTTTTCCAGAAATGCAACTATTGGCATAATTTATTACTGATTTCGGTTCAGTCGACGATTCTTATAGCGATCACAAAATTTCACCTCGTTTGCTGCCATGGAGCCTGAGAAAATGCCTTTTAAAGTCCGAACCCAAGTCTCAAATTAGCGCCCGGTTGAATAATGATTTTTACAGAAATGTAATTAAATGCATATTTTGTGACTGATTTCTATTCGGACCATGATTCTTATCGCGATTACAAAATTTCAGACCGTTTTGTACCATAGACCCTGAGAAAATGCCATTTAAAGTCCGAACCCAAGTCTCAAATTAGCTACCAGTAGAAAAATGATTTTTCCAGAAATGCAACATTTTAAAGATTTTGTGACTGATTTCTATTCGGACCATGATTCTTATCGCGATTATAAAATTTCAGACCGTTTTGTACCATAGAGCCTGAGAAAATGCCATTTAAAGTCCGAACCCAAGTCTCAAATTAGCGCCCAGTAGTATAATGATTTTTCCAGAAATGCAATTAAATGCATACTTTGTGAATGATTTCGATTCGGACCATGATTTTTATCGCGATTACAAAATTTCAGAACGTTTTGTACCATAGAGCCTGAGAAAATGCCTTTTAAAGTTCGAACCCAAGTCTCAAATTAGCTACCAGTATATTAATGATTTTTTTCAGAAATGCAATAACATGCATATTTTGAGACTGATTTCTATTCGGACCATGATACTTATCGCGATGACAAAATTTCAGCCCGTTTTGTACCATAGAGCCTGAAAAAATGCCTTTTAAAGTCCGAACCCAAGTCTCAAATAAGCGCCCAGTAGAAAAATGATTTTTCCAGAAATGCAACATTTTAAAGATTTTGTGACTGATTTCTATTCGGACCATGATTCTTATCGCGATTACAAAATTTCAGACCGTTTTGTACCATAGAGCCTGAGAAAATGCCATTTAAAGTCCGAACCCAAGTCTTAAATTAGCGCCCAGTAGAATAATGATTTTTCCAGAAATGCAATTAAATTCCTATTTTGTGACTGATTTCGGTTCAGACCATGATTCTTATCACGATAACAAAATTTCAGCCCTTTTGCTACCATAGATCCTGATAAAGTGCTTTTTAAAGTTCTACCACAACTCAAATTAGCGCCCAGTAGAATAATGATTTTTCCAGAAATTCAACTTTTTGAAGATTATGTGACTGATTTCTTTTCGGACCATGATTCTTATCGCGATTACAAAATTTCAGACCGTTTTGTCCCATAGAGCCTGAGAAAATGCCATTTAAAGTCCGAACCCAAGTCTCAAATTAGCTACCAGTAGAAAAATGATTTTTCCAGAAATGCAACTTTTGGCATAATTTATTACTGATTTCGTTTCAGTCGACGATTCTTATTGAAATCACAAAATTTCACCTCGTTTGCTGACATGGAGACTGAGAAAATGCCATTTAAAGTCCGAACCCAAGTCTCAAATTAGCTACCAGTAGAAAAATGATTTTTCCAGAAATGCAACTATTGGCATAATTTATTACTGATTTCGGTTCAGTCGACGATTCTTATAGCGATCACAAAATTTCACCTCGTTTGCTGCCATGGAGCCTGAGAAAATGCCTTTTAAAGTCCGAACCCAAGTCTCAAATTAGCGCCCGGTGGAATAATGATTTTTACAGAAATGCATATTTTGTGACTGATTTCTATTCGGACCATGATTCTTATCGCGATTACAAAATTTCAGACCGTTTTGTACCATAGACCCTGAGAAAATGCCATTTAAAGTCCGAACCCAAGTCTCAAATTAGCTACCAGTAGAAAAATGATTTTTCCAGAAATGCAACTTTTGGCATAATTTATTACTGATTTCGTTTCAGTCGACGATTCTTATTGAAATCACAAAATTTCACCTCGTTTGCTGACATGGAGACTGAGAAAATGCCATTTAAAGTCCGAACCCAAGTCTCAAATTAGCTACCAGTAGAAAAATGATTTTTCCAGAAATGCAACTATTGGCATAATTTATTACTTATTTCGGTTCAGTCGACGATTCTTATAGCGATCACAAAATTTCACCTCGTTTGCTGCCATGGAGCCTGAGAAAATGCCTTTTAAAGTCCGAACCCAAGTCTCAAATTAGCGCCCGGTGGAATAATGATTTTTCCAGAAATGCAACATTTTAAAGATTTTGTGACTGATTTCTATTCGGACCATGATTCTTATCGCGATTACAAAATTTCAGACCGTTTTGTACCATAGAGCCTGAGAAAATGCCATTTAAAGTCCGAACCCAAGTCTCAAATTAGCGCCCAGTAGTATAATGATTTTTCCAGAAATGCAATTAAATGCATACTTTGTGAATGATTTCGATTCGGACCATGATTTTTATCGCGATTACAAAATTTCAGACCGTTTTGTACCATAGAGCCTGAGAAAATGCCATTTAAAGTTCGAACCCAAGTCTCAAATTAGCTACCAGTATATTAATGATTTTTTTCAGAAATGCAATAACATGCATATTTTGAGACTGATTTCTATTCGGACCATGATACTTATCGCGATGACAAAATGAGCCTGAAAAAATGCCTTTTAAAGTCCGAACCCAAGTCTCAAATAAGCGCCCAGTAGAAAAATGATTTTTCCAGAAATGCAACATTTTAAAGATTTTGTGACTGATTTCTATTCGGACCATGATTCTTATCGCGATTACAAAATTTCAGACCGTTTTGTACCATAGAGCCTGAGAAAATGCCATTTAAAGTCCGAACCCAAGTCTTAAATTAGCGCCCAGTAGAATAATGATTTTTCCAGAAATGCAATTAAATTCCTATTTTGTGACTGATTTCGGTTCAGACCATGATTCTTATCACGATAACAAAATTTCAGCCCTTTTGCTACCATAGATCCTGATAAAGTGCTTTTTAAAGTTCTACCACAACTCAAATTAGCGCCCAGTAGAATAATGATTTTTCCAGAAATTCAACTTTTTGAAGATTATGTGACTGATTTCTTTTCGGACCATGATTCTTATCGCGATTACAAAATTTCAGACCGTTTTGTCCCATAGAGCCTGAGAAAATGCCATTTAAAGTCCGAACCCAAGTCTCAAATTAGCTACCAGTAGAAAAATGATTTTTCCAGAAATGCAACTTTTGGCATAATTTATTACTGATTTCGTTTCAGTCGACGATTCTTATTGAAATCACAAAATTTCACCTCGTTTGCTGACATGGAGACTGAGAAAATGCCATTTAAAGTCCGAACCCAAGTCTCAAATTAGCTAACAGTAGAAAAATGATTTTTCCAGAAATGCAACTATTGGCATAATTTATTACTGATTTCGGTTCAGTCGACGATTCTTATAGCGATCACAAAATTTCACCTCGTTTGCTGCCATGGAGCCTGAGAAAATGCCTTTTAAAGTCCGAACCCAAGTCTCAAATTAGCGCCCGGTGGAATAATGATTTTTACAGAAATGCAATTAAATGCATATTTTGTGACTGATTTCTATTCGGACCATGATTCTTATCGCGATTACAAAATTTCAGACCGTTTTGTACCATAGAGCCTGAGAAAATGCCATTTAAAGTCCGAACCCAAGTCTTAAATTTGCGCCCAGTAGAATAATGATTTTTCCAGGATTGCAATTAAATTCCTATTTTGTGACTGATTTCGGTTCAGACCATGATTCTTATCACGATAACAAAATTTCAGCCCTTTTGCTAACATAAATCCTGATAAAGTGCTTTTTAAAGTTCTACCACAACTCAAATTAGCGCCCAGTAGAATAATGATTTTTCCAGAAATTCAACTTTTTGAAGATTATGTGACTGATTTCTTTTCGGACCATTATTCTTATCGCGATTACAAAATTTCAGACCGTTTTGTCCCATAGAGCCTGAGAAAATGCCATTTAAAGTCCGAACCCAAGTCTCAAATTAGCTACCAGTAGAAAAATGATTTTTCCAGAAATGCAACTTTTGGCATAATTTATTACTGATTTCGTTTCAGTCGACGATTCTTATAGAAATCACAAAATTTCACCTCGTTTGCTGACATGGAGACTGAGAAAATGCCATTTAAAGTCCGAACCCAAGTCTCAAATTAGCTACCAGTAGAAAAATGATTTTTCCAGAAATGCAACTATTGGCATAATTTATTACTGATTTCGGTTCAGTCGACGATTCTTATAGCGATCACAAAATTTCACCTCGTTTGCTGCCATGGAGCCTGAGAAAATGCCTTTTAAAGTCCGAACCCAAGTCTCAAATTAGCGCCCGGTGGAATAATGATTTTTACAGAAATGCAATTAAATGCATATTTTGTGACTGATTTCAATTCGGACCATGATTCTTATCGCGATTACAAAATTTCAGACCGTTTTGTCCCATAGAGCCTGAGAAAATGCCTTTTAAAGTTCGAACCCAAGTCTCAAATTAGCTACCAGTAGAATAATGATTTTTCCAGAAATGCAACTTTCGCCATATATTATGAGTGATTTCGGTTTAGTCGACGATTCTTATAGCGATCACAAAATTTCACCTCGTTTGCTGCCATGGAGCCTGAGAAAATGCCTTTTAAAGTCCGAACCCAAGTCTCAAATTAGCGCCCCGTAGTATAATGATTTTTCCAGAAATGCAATTAAATGCATATTTTGTGACTGATTTCAATTCGGACCATGATTCTTATCGCGATTACAAAATTTCAGACCGTTTTGTATGATAGAGCCTAAGAAAATTCCATTTAAAGTTCGAACCCATGTCTCAAATTAGCTACCAATATAATAATGATTTTTTCCAGAAATGCAATTAAATGCATATTTTATGACTGATTTCGGTTCAGACCATGATTCTTATCGCGATTAGAAAATTTCAGCTATTTGCTACCATAGATTCTGATAAAGTGCTTTTTAAAGTTCGACCCCAAGACTCAAATTAGCGCCCAGTAGAATAATGATTTTTTCAGAAATGCAACATTTTGAAGATTTTGTGACTGATTTCTATTAGGACCATGATACTTATCGCGATTACAAAATTTCAGACCGTTTTGTCCCATAGAGCCTGAGAAAATGCCATTTAAAGTCCGAACCCAAGTCTCAAATTAGCTACCAGTAGAAAAATGATTTTTCCAGAAATGCAACTATATGCATAATTAATTATTGATTTCGGTTCAGTCGACGATTCTTATAGCGATCACAAAATTTCACCTCGTTTGCTGCCATGGAGCCTGAGAAAATGCCTTTTAAAGTCCGAACCCAAGTCTCAAATTAGCGCCCCGTAGTATAATGATTTTTACAGAAATGCAATAAAATGCATATTTTGTGACTGATTTCAATTCGGACCATGATTCTTATCGCGATTACAAAATTTCAGACCGTTTTGTACCATAGACCCTGAGAAAATGCCATTTAAAGTCCGAACCCAAGTCTCAAATTAGCTACCAGTAGATAAATGATTTTTCCAGAAATGCAACATTTTAAAGATTTTGTGACTGATTTCTATTCGGACCATGATTCTTATCGCGATTACAAAATTTCAGACCGTTTTGTACCATAGAGCCTGAGAAAATGCCATTTAAAGTCCGAACCCAAGTCTCAAATTAGCGCCCAGTAGTATAATGATTTTTCCAGAAATGCAATTAAATGCATACTTTGTGAATGATTTCGATTCGGACCATGATTTTTATCGCGATTACAAAATTTCAGACCGTTTTGTACCATAGAGCCTGAGAAAATGCCTTTTAAAGTTCGAACCCAAGTCTCAAATTAGCTACCAGTATATTAATGATTTTTTTCAGAAATGCAATAACATGCATATTTTGAGACTGATTTCTATTCGGACCATGATACTTATCGCGATGACAAAATTTCAGCCCGTTTTGTACCATAGAGCCTGAAAAAATGCCATTTAAAGTCCGAACCCAAGTCTCAAATAAGCGCCCAGTAGAAAAATGATTTTTCCAGAAATGCAACATTTTAAAGATTTTGTGACTGATTTCTATTCGGACCATGATTCTTATCGCGATTACAAAATTTCAGACCGTTTTGTACCATAGAGCCTGAGAAAATGCCATTTAAAGTCCGAACCCAAGTCTTAAATTAGCGCCCAGTAGAATAATGATTTTTCCAGAAATGCAATTAAATTCCTATTTTGTGACTGATTTCGGTTCAGACCATGATTCTTATCACGATAACAAAATTTCAGCCCTTTTGCTACCATAGATCCTGATAAAGTGCTTTTTAAAGTTCTACCACAACTCAAATTAGCGCCCAGTAGAATAATGATTTTTCCAGAAATTCAACTTTTTGAAGATTATGTGACTGATTTCTTTTCGGACCATGATTCTTATCGCGATTACAAAATTTCAGACCGTTTTGTCCCATAGAGCCTGAGAAAATGCCATTTAAAGTCCGAACCCAAGTCTCAAATTAGCTACCAGTAGAAAAATGATTTTTCCAGAAATGCAACTTTTGGCATAATTTATTACTGATTTCGTTTCAGTCGACGATTCTTATAGAAATCACAAAATTTCACCTCGTTTTGCTGACATGGAGACTGAGAAAATGCCATTTAAAGTCCGAACCCAAGTCTCAAATTAGCTACCAGTAGAAAAATGATTTTTCCAGAAATGCAACTATTGGCATAATTTATTACTGATTTCGGTTCAGTCGACGATTCTTATAGCGATCACAAAATTTCACCTCGTTTGCTGCCATGGAGCCTGAGAAAATGCCTTTTAAAGTCCGAACCCAAGTCTCAAATTAGCGCCCGGTGGAATAATGATTTTTACAGAAATGCATATTTTGTGACTGATTTCAATTCGGACCATGATTCTTATCGCGATTACAAAATTTCAGACCGTTTTGTACCATAGAGCCTGAGAAAATGCCTTTTAAAGTTCGAACCCAAGTCTCAAATTAGCTACCAGTAGAATAATGATTTTTCCAGAAATGCAACTTTCGCCATATATTATGACTGATTTCGGTTTAGTCGACGATTCTTATAGCGATCACAAAATTTCACCTCGTTTGCTGCCATGGAGCCTGAGAAAATGCCTTTTAAAGTCCGAACCCAAGTCTCAAATTAGCGCCCCGTAGTATAATGATTTTTCCAGAAATGCAATTAAATGCATATTTTGTGACTGATTTCAATTCGGACCATGATTCTTATCGCGATTACAAAATTTCAGACCGTTTTGTATGATAGAGCCTAAGAAAATTCCATTTAAAGTTCGAACCCATGTCTCAAATTAGCTACCAGTATAATAATGATTTTTTCCAGAAATGCAATTAAATGCATATTTTATGACTGATTTCGGTTCAGACCATGATTCTTATCGCGATTACAAATTTTCAGCTATTTGCTACCATAGATTCTGATAAAGTGCTTTTTAAAGTTCGACCCCAAGACTCAAATTAGCGCCCAGTAGAATAATGATTTTTTCAGAAATGCAACATTTTGAAGATTTTGTGACTGATTTCTATTAGGACCATGATACTTATCGCGATTACAAAATTTCAGACCGTTTTGTCCCATAGAGCCTGAGAAAATGCCATTTAAAGTCCGAACCCAAGTCTCAAATTAGCTACCAGTAGAAAAATGATTTTTCCAGAAATGCAACTATATGCATACTTTTTTACTGATTTCGGTTCAGTCGACGATTCTTATAGCGATCACAAAATTTCACCTCGTTTGCTGCCATGGAGCCTGAGAAAATGCCTTTTAAAGTCCGAACCCAAGTCTCAAATTAGCGCCCCGTAGTATAATGATTTTGACAGAAATGCAATAAAATGCATATTTTGTGACTGATTTCAATTCGGACCATGATTATTATCGCGATTACAAAATTTCAGACCGTTTTGTACCATAGACCCTGAGAAAATGCCTTTTAAAGTTCGAACCCAAGTCTCAAATTAGCTACCAGTAGAAAAATGATTTTTCCAGAAATGCAACTATTGGCATAGTTTATTATTGATTTCGGTTCAGTCGACGATTCTTATAGCGATCACAAAATTTCACCTCGTTTGCTGCCATGGAGCCTGAGAAAATGCCTTTTAAAGTCCGAACCCAAGTCTCAAATTAGCGCCCCGTAGTATAATGATTTTTCCAGAAATGCAATTAAATGCATATTTTGTGACTGATTTCAATTCGGACCATGATTTTTATCGCGATTACAAAATTTCAGACCGTTTTGTACCATAGAGCCTGAGAAAATGCCTTTTAAAGTTCGAACCCAAGTCTCAAATTAGCTACCAGTATAATAATGATTTTTTTCAGAAATGCAATAACATGCATATTTTGTGACTGATTTCAATTCGGACTATGATTCTTATCGCGATTACAAAATTTCAGACCGTTTTGTACCATAGAGTCTGAGAAAATGCCTTTTAAAGTTCGAACCCAAGTCTCAAATTAGCTACCAGTATAATAATGATTTTTTTCAGAAATGCAATAACATGCATATTTTATGACTGATTTCTATTCGGACCATGATTCTTATCGCGATTACAAAATTTCAGACCGTTTTGTACCATAGACCCTGAGAAAATGCCTTTTAAAGTTCGAACCCAAGTCTCAAATTAGCGCCCCGTAGTATAATGATTTTTCAAGAACTGCAATTAAATGCATATTTTGTGACTGATTTCAATTCGGACCATGATTCTTATCGCGATTACAAAATTTCAGACCGTTTTGTACCATAGAGCCTGAGAAAATGCCATTCAAAGTCCGAACCCAAGTCTCAAATTAGCTACCAGTAGAAAAATGATTTTTTCAGAAATGCAACTATTGGCATAATTTATTACTGATTTCGGTTCAGTCGACGATTCTTATAGCGATCACAAAATTTCACCTCGTTTGCTGCCATGGAGCCTGAGAAAATGCCTTTTAAAGTCGGAACCCAAGTCTCAAATTAGCGCCCCGTAGTAAAATGATTTTTACAGAAATGCAATTAAATGCATATTTTGTGACTGATTTCAATTCGGACCATGATTCTTATCGCGATTACAAAATTTCAGACCGTTTTGTACCATAGACCCTGAGAAAATGCCTTTTAAAGTTCGAACCCAAGTCTCAAATTAGCTACCAGTATAATAATGATTTTTTTCAGAAATGCAATACTATAAATATTTTATGACTGATTTCTATTCGGACCATGATACTTATCGCGATTACAAAATTTCAGCCGGTTTTGTACCATAGAGCCTGAGAAAATGCCTTTTAAAGTCCGAACCCAAGTCTCAAATTAGCGCCCCGTAGTATAATGATTTTTCCAGAAATGCAATTAAATGCATATTTTGTGACTGATTTCAATTCGGACCATGATTCTTATCGCGATTACAAAATTTCAGACCGTTTTGTACCATAGAGCCTGAGAAAATGCCATTTAAAGTCCGAACCCAAGTCTCAAATTAGCTACCAGTAGAAAAATGATTTTTCCAGAAATGGAACTATTGGCATAATTTATTACTGATTTCGGTTCAGTCGACGATTCTTATAGCGATCACAAAATTTCACCTCGTTTGCTGCCATGGAGCCTGAGAAAATGCCTTTTAAAGTCCGAACCCAAGTCTCAAATTAGCGCCCCGTAGTATAATGATTTTTCCAGAAATGCAATTAAATGCATATTTAAAGACTGATTTTAATTTTTTTTTTTTTTTTTTTTTTTTAAATAAGCTTTATTGACTGAAAATTTTACATTTTTTTTTTTTTAGACAATGTATAGATAGTCCCACGAAGCTGCCACATGGCTGCTTGTCTGCAGGTTCTATCTCAATTTACAATTATAATATAATATAAGTCTCCCGTTATATAAAATACATAACAGACTCTTACATACAACTACACTAACACTTTGAATGACAATACGATAACGTACATTCATAAGTACAAGACAATATAGCACACAGATAACACACATTCAAAAATAATACAAATACGATAACACACATTGAAAGTGAATAACATCGTACTGTAACGCAATGTAATAGAATTAAAATTCTAGTTAACTAATTGAAAAATGTTATTTTAATTTTTTTTTTCTGGAAATAAAAAGCTTGTTAGTGAAAAAAATAAAAAATAAAATAAATACATTAATTTATATTAGAATTAAAACTTTCAAATAATGCATTCCTTTTCTTCTTTGTTTGCTCTATTTTTTATAGATATACAGATTTTTCATTTATAAGCCACATCTTTACAGTTTTCATGCTTAAACTCTTATTTTCTGAAAAAACAAATTTATTTTTGAGCTTATTAAAAATCACTGGTACACAGTACTCCAGCGTTCGGCTTCCATACTTATTTGTTATTTTAGGTATTTTCAACCCTTTTTTTCTGTAAGACGTGTGCTGTGACTATGTACCAGTGGTTTTTTATAAGTACTATCGCCCCAGTTATCTTTAATGGTAAGGAACCAAAATAAACCTTTTATAGGGAGCAGGCCCTCAGCACAATATAACAGTTGCACATTGTGTCTTTGTCTATACATATTAGGTGATACAATTTTTTTTATGATAGAGGTTTGCAAATTTTGTACATACTTAATATATGTCATGCTTGTATTTCCCCAGCTTCTAATTCCATATCTAAGAATAGATTCTACTAATGAGAAATATACTAGTTTGAGTGTGCTATGAGGCAAGACAAATTTTAATTTATAGAAACTGTTTGCTAGAGCTCTTAGCTGGTTACATATATTAGTAACTTGCTTATCCCATTTAAATGTGTTATCTACTTTTAATCCCAGATAAGTATACTCGTTGACAAAATCAATTTTCTCACATTGGCAGTTAGATATTATTTTTCTATGGATGCATTCAAAGTTATGTGCGGTTAGTTTGGGAATATTCCACATTTTCAAACTTGGTGATCTGATATACATGCATTTTGTTTTCTTTACATTTATAACCAATCCTACATCGTGTGCCCATTTTAGCAGTTCATCGAAGTCGGTTTGCAATTCTTGAATCGCTATTTGAGGATTTTCATTAGATACTACAAGTGCGGTGTCATCTGCGAAAATGAATCTGCGCGCTTTTCTAAATAGTTTCGACATAGCTATGACATATATAATATACAATTTTGGACCCAAAATTGACCCCTGTGGGACACCAGACCTTATAAATTTAGATTTACTCATCTCATTCAATATTCTTACCCTCATTTTTCTATTTGATAAGTAGTTATTAAAAAAAGTTAGCAGTTTACCACGGATTCCAATAATTTGTAGAAATTTTATTATTTGTTTATGGCATAGTGTATCAAAGGCTTTAGAGAAATCAATAAAGAGTACAAGTACATGTTTTTGAGAGTTGAGCTGGGTGTTTATGAAATTAGAAAAATTATTTAGTAGTGCGTCACAGCTTTTTTTTTTTTGGAACCCGTACTGACATTCGTCAATGATACCAAATTTATTTAAATATCCGTCTAGGTATATTGCTATATATTTTTCGAGAATTTTTTCCAAGGCAGGTAATAGGGAAATAGGTCTGTAATTATTTATAATTGAATGATCACCGCCTTTAAAAATAGGTCTAACAACACTAGTTTTTAATTCTTCAGGTATTTGGCAAGTATCAATTATTGTGTTTATAAAATGAGTAATTACTGGGCTCAGTATTTTTACATGTTTTTTTATATCATACATACGTATTTGGTCCAATCCTGGTGTTTTTGAGTTTTTCAATATTCCGATTATAGATTCTATTTGTTTTACGCTAGCTCTGGGTAGGTACATAGAATGCGGTAAATCGTCTAGCTGGTATGGAGACGCACGGACATCACATTTGTGTAGTAACTCATTTACTCCCTCATCAAAGAAGTTAGCAAAATTTTCTGCAACTTCATCCGTCGGTTTGGTCTTCAAGAAGTACTTAGATATAACTGCGTCACAACTGGATTTGTTTTTTCTTCCTAATATTTTGTTTATTTCGTTCCACGTTTTTTTTATATCCTTAAAACAATTATTGAATTTGTTATTGAAGTATGTTTTTTTTGCATCTAATATTTGCTTATTTAGATTATTTCTGTATTTTTTGTAGTCTTTTTCATATTTCTTGTTTGTTGGCATGTTTTTCCATTTTCTCCATAATTTATCCCTCGTTTGTATATTTTCTATGAGAATATCGTTCATCCAACTTTTTTGATTATGGCGATACGTATTTTTTACTAATTTTGTGATACTACTTTTTTCGTAGATTTTTTTAAAGTGTGATTTAATGTCTTGATATATGATATCCGGATCAGTGTGAATTTGAATTGAGTTCCAATCAGTTTTTGTAATCATTTCATCAACTTTTTTTTCAGATAGTACAGTGTTGTATTCATGGAGCGATATTTTGCTTTTGTCCTTATTATGAAGGTATACAGACACGGCAGTTATATAATGATCTGCTATCCTTGTTTCACATACGCATGAGTTAATTTCACACTTTTCTTTTTCTCTAATATATATGTGATCCAGACACGTCGCAGTTGTGTAGGTATTTACCACCGCTTCTCTCGTAATGTCATATATACATTTCACTAGACCGTAATTAGCCATTAAATTTTCGTATTGCAGAATTATTGAGTCGTGTTTATTTAATAGGTTTAAGTTAATGTCTGCAAGTATCAAGATGGTTTCCTTAATATCAATGTTTCGTATTATATTTTCGAGCTGTTGTAGGAAGGTTTTTTTGTTCGTGTTCGGGGGTCGATATAATGCAAATAGATGTATGCGTTTGTGTTTGTTTACGGAGAAGGTTCCATAGACACACTCGAATGTAGTAGCTATTATATCTTTTTTTTCGAATATATGGTTTTCTTTAATATAAACCATAATCCCGCCTCCCGATCTTTTTGTTCGGCAATAATAGAATGAGTTAAATCCTGATATTTTGTATAGATTAACACTGTTTTCGTCTATCGAGGTTTCACAGAGTATTATAATATCAATGTTATTTAGTTGACTATAAATACTTAGTAAGAATGTATTCCAGTACTTGGAGATAGACCTAATATTCAAATTAACGACAGTTATTGCTTTATCGCCTGTTTCATGTTTGAATTGGGTCCAGTTTTCGAACTTTTGAATCCGTTCATATTCTATATCTGAGGTCTCAAAATCAATATTAGACGCCATAGTCAATTTTAGCTAAGTCCTCTGATTTCGGTTCAGACGACGATTCTCATAGCGATCCCAAAATTTTACCTCGTTTGCTACCATGCAACCTGAGAAAATGCCGTATAAAGTCCGAACCCAACTCTCAAATGAGCGCCCAGTAGTATAATGATTTTTCCAAAAATGCAATTAAATGCATATTTTATGACTGATTTCGGTTCAGACGACGATTCTTATCACGATTCAAAAATTTCAGCCCGTTAGCTTCCATAGATCCTGATAAAATGCTTTTTAAAGATCGAACCCAAGTCTCAAAATAGCGCCCAGTAGAATAATAATTTTTCCAGAAATGCATCTTTTGGAAGATTTTGTGACTGATTTCGATTCGGACCATGATTCTTATCACGATTAAAAAATTTCAGCCCGTTTGATTCCATAGATCCTGATAAAATGCTTTTTAAAGTCCGAACCCAAGTCTCAAATTAGCGCCCAGTAGTATAATGATTTTTCCAGAAATGCAATTAAATGCATATTTTGTGACTGATTTCGATTCGGACCATGATTCTTATAGCGATTACAAAATTTCAGCCCGTTTTGAACCATAGAGCCTGAGAAAATGCCATTTAAAGTCCGAACCCAAGTCTCAAATTAGCTACCAGTATAATAATGATTTTTTTCAGAAATGCAATAACATGCATATTTTATGACTGATTTCTATTCGACCCTGATTCTTATCGCGATTACAAAATTTCAGACCGTTTTGTACCATCGAGCCTGAGAAAATGCCTTTTAAAGTTCGAATCCAAGTCTCAAATTAGCTACCAGTAGAATAATGATTTTTCCAGAAATGCAATTTTTGGCATAATTTATGACTGATTTCGGTTCAGACGACGATTTTTATAGCGATCACAAAATTTCACGTCGTTTGCTAAGATGGAGCCTGAGAAAATGCCTTTTAAAGTCCGAACCTAAGTCTCAAATTAGCGCCCAGTAGTATAATCGTTTTTCCAGAATTGCAACTTTTGGCATATTTTTTGACTGATTTCGGTTCAGACGACGATTCTCATAGCGATCACAAAATTTCACCTCGTTTGCTGCCATGGAGCCTGAAAAAATGCCTTTTAAAGTCCGAACCCAAGTCTCAAATTAGCGCCCAGTAGTATTATGATTTTTCCAGAAATGCAATTAAATGCATATTTTGTTACTGATTTCAATTCGGACCATGATTCTTATAGCGATTACAAAATTTCAGACCGTTTTGTACCATAAAGCCAGAGAAAATGCCTCTTAAAGTTCGAACCCAAGTCTCAAATTAGCTACCAGTATAATAATGATTTTTTTCAGAAATGCAATAACATGCATATTTTATGACTGATTTCGATTCGGACCATGATTCTTATCACGATTACAAAATTTCAGCCCGTTTTGTACCATATAGCCTGAGAAAATGCCATTTAAAGTCCGAACCCAAGTCTCAAATAAGAGCCCAGTAGAAAAATGATTTTTCCAGAAATGCAATAACATGCATATTTTATGACTGATTTCTATTCGGACCATGATTCTTATCGCGATTACAAAATTTCAGACCGTTTTGTACCATAGAGCCTGAGAAAATGCCTTTTAAAGTTCGAACCCAAGTCTAAAATTAGCTACAAGTATAAAAATGATTTTTTTCAGAAATGCAATAACATGCATATTTTATGACTGATTTCTATTCGGACCATGATTCTTATCGCGATTACAAAATTTCAGACCGTTTTGTACCATAGAGCCTGAGAAAATGCCTTTTAAAGTTCGAACCCAAGTCTCAAATTAGCTACCAGTATAATAATGATTTTTATCAGAAATGCAATAACATGCATATTTTATGACTGATTTCTTTTCGGACCATGATTCTTATCGCGATTACAAAATTTCAGACCGTTTTGTACCATAGAGCCTGAGAAAATGCCTTTTAAAGTTCGAACCCAAGTCTCAAATTAGCTACCAGTAGAATAATGATGTTTCCAGAAATGCAACTTTTGATGATTTTGTGACTGATTTCTATTCGGACCGTGATTCTTATCGCGATTACAAAATTTTAGCCCGTTTTGTACCATAGAGCCTTAGAAAATGCCATTTAAATTCCGACCCAAGTCTTAAATAAGCGCCCAGTAGAAAAATGATTTTTCCGGAAATGCAACTTTTGGCATAATTTATTACTGATTTCGGTTCAGTCGACGATTCTTATAGCGAACACAAAATTTCACCTCGTTTGCTGCCATGGAGCCTGAGAAAATGCCTTTTAAAGTCCGAACCCAACTCTCAAATTAGCTACCAGTATAATAATGATTTTTTTCAGAAATGCAATAACATGCATATTTTATGACTCATTTCTATTCGGACCATGATTCTTATAGCGATTACAAAATTTCAGACCGTTTTGTACCATAGAGCCTGAGAAAATGCCTTTTAAAGTTCGAACCCAAGTCTCAAATTAGCTACCAGTAGAATAATGATTTTTCCAGAAATGCAACTTTTGCCATATATTATGACTGATTTCAAGTCAGACGACGATTTTTATAGCGATCACAAAATTTCACGTCGTTTGCTAAGATGGAGACTGAGAAAATGCCTTTTAAAGTCCGAACCTAAGTCTCAAATTAGCGCCCAGTAGTATAATCGTTTTTCCAGAATTGCAACTTTTGGCATATTTTTTGACTGATTTCGGTTCAGACGACGATTCTTATAGCGAACACAAAATTTCACCTCGTTTGCTGCCATGGAGCCTGAGAAAATGCCTTTTAAAGTCCGAACCCAACTCTCAAATTAGCTACCAGTATAAAAATGATTTTTTTCAGAAATGCAATAATATGCATATTTTATGACTCATTTCTATTCGGACCATGATTCTTATAGCGATTACAAAATTTCAGACCGTTTTGTACCATCGAGCCTGAGAAAATGCCTTTTAAAGTTCGAACCCAAGTCTCAAATTAGCTACCAGTAGAATAATGATTTTTCCAGAAATGCAATTTTTGGCATAATTTATGACCTATTTCGGTTCAGACGACGATTTATATAGCGATCACAAAATTTCACGTCGTTTGCTAAGATGGAGCCTGAGAAAATGCCTTTTAAATTCCGTACCCAAGTCTTAAATAAGCGCCCAGTAGAAAAATGATTTTTCCAGAAATGCAACTTTTGGCATATTTTTTGACTGATTTCGGTTCAGACGACGATTCTTATAGCGATCACAAAATTTCACCTCGTTTGCTGCCATGGAGCCTGAGAAAATACCTTTTAAAGTCCTAACCCAACTCTCAAATTAGCGCCCAGTAGCATAATGATTTTTTCCAGAAATGCAATAACATGCATATTTTATGACTGATTTCTATTCGGACCATGATTCTTATCGCGATTACAAAATTTCAGACCGTTTTGTACCATAGAGCCTGAGAAAATGCCTTTTAAAGTTCGAACCCAAGTCTCAAATTAGCTACCAGTAGAATAACGATTTTTCCAGAAATGCAACTTTTGGATGATTTTGTGACTGATTTCTATTCGGACCGTGATTCTTATCACGATTACAAAATTTTAGCCCGTTTTGTACCATAGAGCCTTAGAAAATGCCATTTAAATTCCGAACCCAAGTCTTAAATAAGCGCCCAGTAGAAAAATGATTTTTCCAGAAATGCAATAACATGCATATTTTATGACTGATTTCTATTCGGACCATGATTCTTATCGCGATTACAAAATTTCAGACCGTTTTGTACCATAGAGCCTGAGAAAATGCCTTTTAAAGTTCGAACCCAAGCCTCAAATTAGCTACCAGTATAATAATGATTTTTTTCAGAAATGCAATAACATGCATATTTTATGACTGATTTCTATTCGGACCATGATTCTTATCGCGATTACAAAATTTCAGACCGTTTTGTACCATAGAGCCTGAGAAAATGCCTTTTAAATTTCGAACCCAAGTCTCAAATTAGCTACCAGTAGAATAACGATTTTTCCAGAAATGCAACTTTTGGATGATTTTGTGACTGATTTCTATTCGGACCGTGATTCTTATCACGATTTCAAAATTTTAGCCCGTTTTGTACCATAGAGCCTTAGAAAATGCCATTTAAATTCCGAACCCAAGTCTTAAATAAGCGCCCAGTAAAAAAATGATTTTTCCAGAAATGCAACTTTTGGCATAATTTATTACTGATTTCGGTTCAGTCGACGATTCTCATAGCGAACACAAAATTTCACCTCGTTTGCTGCCATGGAGCCTGAGAAAATGCCTTTTAAAGTCCGAACCCAAGTCTCAAATTAGCGCCCAGTAGTATAATGATTTTTTCCAGAAATGCAATTAAATGCATATTTTGTTACTGATTTCAATTCGGACCATGATTCTTATAGCGATCACAAAATTTCAAACCGTTTTGTACCATAGAGCCTGAGAAAATGCCTTTTAAAGTTCGAACCCAAGTCTCAAATTAGCTACCAGTATAATAATGATTTTTTTCAAAAATGCAATAACATGCATATTTTATGACTGATTTCTATTTGGACCATGATTCTTATCGCGATTACAAAATTTCAGCCCGTTTTGAACCATAGAGCCTGAGAAAATGCCATTTAAAGTCCGAACCCAAGTCTCAAATTAGCGCCCAGTAGTATAATGATTTTTTCCAGAAATGCAATAACATGCATATTTTATGACTGATTTCTATTCGGACCATGATTCTTATCGCGATTACAAAATTTCAGACCGTTTTGTACCATAGAGCCTGAGAAAATGCCTTTTAAAGTTCGAACCCAAGTCTCAAATTAGCTACAAGTATAAAAATGATTTTTTTCAGAAATGCAATAACATGCATATTTTATGACTGATTTCTATTCGGACCATGATTCTTATCGCGATTACAAAATTTCAGACCGTTTTGTACCATAGAGCCTGAGAAAATGCCTTTTAAAGTTCGAATCCAAGTCTCAAATTAGCTACCAGTAGAATAATGATTTTTCCAGAAATGCAACTTTTGCCATATATTATGACTGATTTCAAGTCAGACGACGATTTTTATAGCGATCACAAAATTTCACGTCGTTTGCTAAGATGGAGCCTGAGAAAATGCCTTTTAAAGTCCGAACCTAAGTCTCAAATAAGCGCCCAGTAGTATAATGAATTTTCCAGAATTGCAACTTTTGGCATATTTTTTGACTGATTTCGGTTCAGACGACGATTCTCATAGCGATCACAAAATTTCACCTCGTTTGCTGCCATGGAGCCTGAAAAAATGCCTTTTAAAGTCCGAACCCAAGTCTCAAATTAGCGCCCAGTAGTATAATGATTTTTCCAGACATGCAATTAAATGCATATTTTGTTACTGATTTCAATTCGGACCATGATTCTTATAGCGATTACAAAATTTCAGACCGTTTTGTACCATAAAGCCAGAGAAAATGCCTCTTAAAGTTCGAACCCAAGTCTCAAATTAGCTACCAGTATAATAATGATTTTATTCAGAAATGCAATAACATGCATATTTTATGACTGATTTCGATTCAGACCATGATTCTTATCACGATTACAAAATTTCAGCCCGTTTTGTACCATAGAGCCTGAGAAAATGCCATTTAATGTCCGAACCCAAGTCTCAAATATGAGCCCAGTAGAAAAATGATTTTTCTAGAAATGCAACTTTTGGCATAATTTATTACTGATTTCGGTTCAGTCGACGATTCTTATAGCGATTACAAAATTTCAGACCGTTTTGTACCATAGAGCCTGAGAAAATGCCTTTTAAAGTTCGAACCCAAGTCTCAAATTAGCTACCAGTAGAATAATGATTTTTCCAGAAATGCAACTTTTGCCATATATTATGACTGATTTCAAGTCAAACGACGATTTTTATAGCGATCACAAAATTTCACGTCGTTTGCTAAGATGGAGCCTGAGAAAATGCCTTTTAAAGTCCGAACCTAAGTCTCAAATAGCGCCCAGTAGTATAATGAATTTTCCAGAATTGCAACTTTTGGCATATTTTTTGACTGATTTCGGTTCAGACGACGATTCTCATAGCGATCACAAAATTTCACCTCGTTTGCTGCCATAGGGGCCTGAAAAAATGCCTTTTAAAGTCCGAACCCAAGTCTCAAATTAGCGCCCAGTAGTATAATGATTTTTCCAGACATGCAATTAAATGCATATTTTGTTACTGATTTCAATTCGGACCATGATTCTTATAGCGATTACAAAATTTCAGACCGTTTTGTACCATAAAGCCAGAGAAAATGCCTCTTAAAGTTCGAACCCAAGTCTCAAATTAGCTACCAGTATAATAATGATTTTTTTCAGAAATGCAATAACATGCATATTTTATGACTGATTTTTATTCGGACCATGATTCTTATCGCGATTACAAAATTTCAGCCCGTTTTGTACCATAGAGCCTGAGAAAATGCCATTTAAAGTCCGAACCCAAGTCTCAAATAAGAGCCCAGTAGAAAAATGATTTTTCCAGAAATGCAACTTTTGGCATAATTTATTACTGATTTCGGTTCAGTCGACGATTCTTATAGCGATTACAAAATTTCAGACCGTTTTGTACCATAGAGCCTGAGAAAATGCCTTTTAAAGTTCGAACCCAAGTCTCAAATTAGCTACCAGTAGAATAATGATTTTTCCAGAAATGCAACTTTTGCCATATATTATGACTGATTTCAAGTCAGACGACGATTTTTATAGCGATCACAAAATTTCACGTCGTTTGCTAAGATGGAGCCTGAGAAAATGCCTTTTAAAGTCCGAACCTAAGTCTCAAATTAGCGCCCAGTAGTATAATGAATTTTCCAGAATTGCAACTTTTGGCATATTTTTTGACTGATTTCGGTTCAGTCGACGATTCTTAAAGCGATTACAAAATTTCAGACCGTTTTGTACCATAGAGACTGAGAAAATGCCTTTTAAAGTTCGAACCCAAGTCTCAAATTAGCTACCAGTAGAATAATGATTTTTCCAGAAATGCAACTTTTGCCATATATTATGACTGATTTCAAGTCAAACGACGATTTTTATAGCGATCACAAAATTTCACGTCGTTTGCTAAGATGGAGCCTGAGAAAATGCCTTTTAAAGTCCGAACCTAAGTCTCAAATAGCGCCCAGTAGTATAATGAATTTTCCAGAATTGCAACTTTTGGCATATTTTTTGACTGATTTCGGTTCAGACGACGATTCTCATAGCGATCACAAAATTTCACCTCGTTTGCTGCCATGGAGCCTGAAAAAATGCCTTTTAATGTCCGAACCCAAGTCTCAAATTAGCTACCAGTATAATAATGATTTTTTTCAGAAATGCAATAACATGCATATTTTATGACTGATTTCGATTCGGACCATGATTCTTATCGCGATTACAGAATTTCAGCCCGTTTTGTACCATAGAGCCTGAGAAAATGCCATTTAAAGTCCGAACCCAAGTCTCAAATAAGAGCCCAGTAGAAAAATGATTTTTCCAGAAATGCAACTTTTGGCATAATTTATTACTGATTTCGGTTCAGTCGACGATTCTTATAGCGATTACAAAATTTCAGACCGTTTTGTACCATAGAGCCTGAGAAAATGCCTTTTAAAGTTCGAACCCAAGTCTCAAATTAGCTACCAGTAGAATAATGATTTTTCCAGAAATGAAACTTTTGCCATATATTATGACTGATTTCAAGTCAGACGACGATTTTTATAGCGATCACAAAATTTCACGTCGTTTGCTAAGATGGAGCCTGAGAAAATGCCTTTTAAAGTCCGAACCTAAGTCTCAAATTAGCGCCCAGTAGTATAATGAATTTTCCAGAATTGCAACTTTTGGCATATTTTTTGACTGATTTCGGTTCAGACGACGATTCTCATAGCGATCACAAAATTTCACCTCGTTTGCTGCCATTGAGCCTGAAAAAATGCCTTTTAATGTCCGAACCCAAGTCTCAAATTAGCTACCAGTATAATAATGATTTTTTTCAGAAATGCAATAACATGCATATTTTATGACTGATTTCGATTCGGACCATGATTCTTATCACGATTACAAAATTTCAGCCCGTTTTGTACCATAGAGCCTGAGAAAATGCCAATTAAAGTCCGAACCCAAGTCTCAAATAAGAGCCCAGTAGAAAAATGATTTTTCCAGAAATGCAACTTTTGGCATAATTTATTACTGATTTCGATTCGGACCATGATTCTTATCACGATTACAAAATTTCAGCCCGTTTTGTACCATAGAGCCTGAGAAAATGCCATTTAAAGTCCGAACCCAAGTCTCAAATAAGAGCCCAGTAGAAAAATGATTTTTCCAGAAATGCAACTTTTGGCATAATTTATTACTGATTTCGGTTCAGTCGACGATTCTTATAGCGATCACAAAATTTCACCTCGTTTGCTGTCATGGAGCCTGAAAAAATGCCTTTTAAAGTCCGAACCCAAGTCTCAAATTACCGCCCAGTAGTATAATGATTTTTCCATAAATGCAATTAAATGCATATTTTGTGACTGATTTCAATTCGGACCATGATTCTTATAGCGATTACAAAATTTCAGACCGTTTTGTACCATAGAGCCTGAGAAAATGCCTTTTAAAGTTCGAACCCAAGTCTCAAATTAGCTACCAGTAGAATAATGATTTTTCCAGAAATGCAACTTTTGCCATATATTATGACTGATTTCAAGTCAGACGACGATTTTTATAGCGATCACAAAATTTCACGTCGTTTGCTAAGATGGAGCCTGAGAAAATGCCTTTTAAAGTCCGAACGTAAGTCTCAAATTAGCTACCAGTAGAATAATGATTTTTCCAGAAATGCAACTTTTGCCATATATTATGACTGATTTCGGTTCAGACGACGATTCTCATAGCGATCACAAAATTTCACCTCGTTTGCTGTCATGGAGCCTGAAAAAATGCCTTTTAAAGTCCGAACCCAAGTCTCAAATTAGCGCCCAGTAGTATAATGATTTTTCCAGAAATGCAATTAAATGCATATTTTGTGACTGATTTCAATTCGGACCATGATTCTTATCACGATTACAAAATTTCAGCCCGTTTTGTACCATAGAGCCTGAGAAAATGCCATTTAAAGTCCGAACCCAAGTCTCAAATAAGAGCCCAGTAGAAAAATGATTTTTCCAGAAATGCAACTTTTGGCATAATTTATTACTGATTTCGGTTCAGTCGACGATTCTTATAGCGATTACAAAATTTCAGACCGTTTTGTACCATGGAGCCTGAGAAAATGCCTTTTAAAGTTCGAACCCAAGTCTCAAATTAGCTACCAGTAGAATAATGATTTTTCCAGAAATGCAACTTTTGCCATATATTATGACTGATTTCAAGTCAGACGACGATTTTTATAGCGATCACAACATTTCACGTCGTTTGCTAATGTCTCTGCCATGGAGCCTGAAAAAATGCCTTTTAATGTCCGAACCCAAGTCTCAAATTAGCTACCAGTATAATAATGATTTTTTTCAGAAATGCAATAACATGCATATTTTATGACTGATTTTTATTCGGACCATGATTCTTATCACGATTACAAAATTTCAGCCCGTTTTGTACCATAGAGCCTGAGAAAATGCCATTTAAAGTCCGAACCCAAGTCTCAAATAAGAGCCCAGTAGAAAAATGATTTTTCCAGAAATGCAACTTTTGGCATAATTTATTACTGATTTCGGTTCAGTCGACGATTCTTATAGCGATTACAAAATTTCAGACCGTTTTGTACCATAGAGCCTGAGAAAATGCCTTTTAAAGTCCGAACCTAAGTCTCAAATTAGCGCCCAGTAGTATAATGAATTTTCCAGAATTGCAACTTTTGGCATATTTTTTGACTGATTTCGGTTCAGTCGACGATTCTTAAAGCGATTACAAAATTTCAGACCGTTTTGTACCATAGAGACTGAGAAAATGCCTTTTAAAGTTCGAACCCAAGTCTCAAATTAGCTACCAGTAGAATAATGATTTTTCCAGAAATGCAACTTTTGCCATATATTATGACTGATTTCAAGTCAAACGACGATTTTTATAGCGATCACAAAATTTCACGTCGTTTGCTAAGATGGAGCCTGAGAAAATGCCTTTTAAAGTCCGAACCTAAGTCTCAAATAGCGCCCAGTAGTATAATGAATTTTCCAGAATTGCAACTTTTGGCATATTTTTTGACTGATTTCGGTTCAGACGACGATTCTCATAGCGATCACAAAATTTCACCTCGTTTGCTGCCATGGAGCCTGAAAAAATGCCTTTTAATGTCCGAACCCAAGTCTCAAATTAGCTACCAGTATAATAATGATTTTTTTCAGAAATGCAATAACATGCATATTTTATGACTGATTTCGATTCGGACCATGATTCTTATCGCGATTACAGAATTTCAGCCCGTTTTGTACCATAGAGCCTGAGAAAATGCCATTTAAAGTCCGAACCCAAGTCTCAAATAAGAGCCCAGTAGAAAAATGATTTTTCCAGAAATGCAACTTTTGGCATAATTTATTACTGATTTCGGTTCAGTCGACGATTCTTATAGCGATTACAAAATTTCAGACCGTTTTGTACCATAGAGCCTGAGAAAATGCCTTTTAAAGTTCGAACCCAAGTCTCAAATTAGCTACCAGTAGAATAATGATTTTTCCAGAAATGAAACTTTTGCCATATATTATGACTGATTTCAAGTCAGACGACGATTTTTATAGCGATCACAAAATTTCACGTCGTTTGCTAAGATGGAGCCTGAGAAAATGCCTTTTAAAGTCCGAACCTAAGTCTCAAATTAGCGCCCAGTAGTATAATGAATTTTCCAGAATTGCAACTTTTGGCATATTTTTTGACTGATTTCGGTTCAGACGACGATTCTCATAGCGATCACAAAATTTCACCTCGTTTGCTGCCATTGAGCCTGAAAAAATGCCTTTTAATGTCCGAACCCAAGTCTCAAATTAGCTACCAGTATAATAATGATTTTTTTCAGAAATGCAATAACATGCATATTTTATGACTGATTTCGATTCGGACCATGATTCTTATCACGATTACAAAATTTCAGCCCGTTTTGTACCATAGAGCCTGAGAAAATGCCAATTAAAGTCCGAACCCAAGTCTCAAATAAGAGCCCAGTAGAAAAATGATTTTTCCAGAAATGCAACTTTTGGCATAATTTATTACTGATTTCGATTCGGACCATGATTCTTATCACGATTACAAAATTTCAGCCCGTTTTGTACCATAGAGCCTGAGAAAATGCCATTTAAAGTCCGAACCCAAGTCTCAAATAAGAGCCCAGTAGAAAAATGATTTTTCCAGAAATGCAACTTTTGGCATAATTTATTACTGATTTCGGTTCAGTCGACGATTCTTATAGCGATCACAAAATTTCACCTCGTTTGCTGTCATGGAGCCTGAAAAAATGCCTTTTAAAGTCCGAACCCAAGTCTCAAATTACCGCCCAGTAGTATAATGATTTTTCCATAAATGCAATTAAATGCATATTTTGTGACTGATTTCAATTCGGACCATGATTCTTATAGCGATTACAAAATTTCAGACCGTTTTGTACCATAGAGCCTGAGAAAATGCCTTTTAAAGTTCGAACCCAAGTCTCAAATTAGCTACCAGTAGAATAATGATTTTTCCAGAAATGCAACTTTTGCCATATATTATGACTGATTTCAAGTCAGACGACGATTTTTATAGCGATCACAAAATTTCACGTCGTTTGCTAAGATGGAGCCTGAGAAAATGCCTTTTAAAGTCCGAACGTAAGTCTCAAATTAGCTACCAGTAGAATAATGATTTTTCCAGAAATGCAACTTTTGCCATATATTATGACTGATTTCGGTTCAGACGACGATTCTCATAGCGATCACAAAATTTCACCTCGTTTGCTGTCATGGAGCCTGAAAAAATGCCTTTTAAAGTCCGAACCCAAGTCTCAAATTAGCGCCCAGTAGTATAATGATTTTTCCAGAAATGCAATTAAATGCATATTTTGTGACTGATTTCAATTCGGACCATGATTCTTATCACGATTACAAAATTTCAGCCCGTTTTGTACCATAGAGCCTGAGAAAATGCCATTTAAAGTCCGAACCCAAGTCTCAAATAAGAGCCCAGTAGAAAAATGATTTTTCCAGAAATGCAACTTTTGGCATAATTTATTACTGATTTCGGTTCAGTCGACGATTCTTATAGCGATTACAAAATTTCAGACCGTTTTGTACCATGGAGCCTGAGAAAATGCCTTTTAAAGTTCGAACCCAAGTCTCAAATTAGCTACCAGTAGAATAATGATTTTTCCAGAAATGCAACTTTTGCCATATATTATGACTGATTTCAAGTCAGACGACGATTTTTATAGCGATCACAACATTTCACGTCGTTTGCTAATGTCTCTGCCATGGAGCCTGAAAAAATGCCTTTTAATGTCCGAACCCAAGTCTCAAATTAGCTACCAGTATAATAATGATTTTTTTCAGAAATGCAATAACATGCATATTTTATGACTGATTTTTATTCGGACCATGATTCTTATCACGATTACAAAATTTCAGCCCGTTTTGTACCATAGAGCCTGAGAAAATGCCATTTAAAGTCCGAACCCAAGTCTCAAATAAGAGCCCAGTAGAAAAATGATTTTTCCAGAAATGCAACTTTTGGCATAATTTATTACTGATTTCGGTTCAGTCGACGATTCTTATAGCGATTACAAAATTTCAGACCGTTTTGTACCATAGAGCCTGAGAAAATGCCTTTTAAAGTTCGAACCCAAGTCTCAAATTAGCTACCAGTAGAATAATGATTTTTCCAGAAATGCAACTTTTGGATGATTTTGTGACTGATTTCTATTCGGACCGTGATTCTTATCACGATTACAAAATTTTAGCCCGTTTTGTACCATAGAGCCTTAGAAAATGCCATTTAAATTCCGAACCCAAGTCTTAAATAAGCGCCCAGTAGAAAAATGATTTTTCCAGAAATGCAACTTTTGGCATAATTTATTACTGATTTCGGTTCAGTCGACGATTCTCATAGCGATCACAAAATTTCACCTCGTTTGCTGTCATGGAGCCTGAAAAAATGCCTTTTAAAGTCCGAACCCAAGTCTCAAATTACCGCCCAGTAGTATAATGATTTTTCCATAAATGCAATTAAATGCATATTTTGTTACTGATTTCAATTCGGACCATGATTCTTATAGCGATCACAAAATTTCAAACCGTTTTGTACCATAGAGCCTGAGAAAATGCCTTTTAAAGTTCGAACCCAAGTCTCAAATTAGCTACCAGTATAATAATTTTTTTCAAAAATGCAATAACATGCATATTTTATGACTGATTTCTATTTGGACCATGATTCTTATCGCGATTACAAAATTTCAGCCCGTTTTGAACCATAGAGCCTGAGAAAATGCCATTTAAAGTTCGAACCCAAGTCTCAAATTAGCTACCAGTAGAATAATGATTTTTCCAGAAATGCAACTTTTGCCATATATTATGACTGATTTCAAGTCAGACGACGATTTTTATAGCGATCACAAAATTTCACGTCGTTTGCTAAGATGGAGCCTGAGAAAATGCCTTTTAGAGTCCGAACGTAAGTCTCAAATTAGCGCCCAGTAGTATAATGAATTTTCCAGAATTGCAACTTTTGGCATATTTTTTGACTGATTTCGGTTCAGACGATGATTCTCATAGCGATCACAAAATTTCACCTCGTTTGCTGTCATGGAGCCTGAAAAAATGCCTTTTAAAGTCCGAACCCAAGTCTCAAATTAGCGCCCAGTAGTATAATGATTTTTCCAGAAATGCAATTAAATGCATATTTTGTGACTGATTTCAATTCGGACCATGATTCTTATCACGATTACAAAATTTCAGCCCGTTTTGTACCATAGAGCCTGAGAAAATGCCATTTAAAGTCCGAACCCAAGTCTCAAATAAGAGCCCAGTAGAAAAATGATTTTTCCAGAAATGCAACTTTTGGCATAATTTATTACTGATTTCGGTTCAGTCGACGATTCTTATAGCGATTACAAAATTTCAGACCGTTTTGTACCATAGAGCCTGAGAAAATGCCTTTTAAAGTACGAACCCAAGTCTCAAATTAGCTACCAGTAGAATAATGATTTTTCCAGAAATGCAACTTTTGCCATATATTATGACTGATTTTAAGTCAGACGACGATTTTTATAGCGATCACAAAATTTCACGTCGTTTGCTAAGATGGAGCCTGAGAAAATGCCTTTTAAAGTCCGAACCTAAGTCTCAAATTAGCGCCCAGTAGTATAATGAATTTTCCAGAATTGCAACTTTTGGCATATTTATGACTGATTTCGGTTCAGACGACGATTCTCATAGCGATCACAAAATTTCACCTCGTTTGCTGCCATGGAGCCTGAAAAAATGCCTTTTAATGTCCGAACCCAAGTCTCAAATTAGCTACCAGTATAATAATGATTTTTTTCAGAAATGCAATAACATGCATATTTTATGACTGATTTCGATTCGGACCATGATTCTTATCACGATTACAAAATTTCAGCCCGTTTTGTACCATAGAGCCTGAGAAAATGCCATTTAAAGACCGAACCCAAGTCTCAAATAAGAGCCCAGTAGAAAAATGATTTTTCCAGAAATGCAACTTTTGGCATAATTTATTACTGATTTCGGTTCAGTCGACGATTCTTATAGCGATTACAAAATTTCAGACCGTTTTGTACCATAGAGCCTGAGAAAATGCCTTTTAAAGTTCGAACCCAAGTCTCAAATTAGCTACCAGTAGAAAAATGATTTTTCCAGAAATGCAACTTTTTGCATAATTTATTACTGATTTCGATTCGGACCATGATTCTTATCACGATTACAAAATTTCAGCCCGTTTTGTGCCATAGAGCCTGAGAAATTGCCATTTAAAGTCCGAACCCAAGTCTCAAATAAGAGCCCAGTAGAAAAATGATTTTTCCAGAAATGCAACTTTTGGCATAATTTATTACTGATTTCGATTCGGACCATGATTCTTATCACGATTACAAAATTTCAGCCCGTTTTGTGCCATAGAGCCTGAGAAATTGCCATTTAAAGTCCGAACCCAAGTCTCAAATAAGAGCCCAGTAGAAAAATGATTTTTCCAGAAATGCAACTTTTGGCATAATTTATTACTGATTTCGATTCGGACCATGATTCTTATCACGATTACAAAATTTCAGCCCGTTTTGTACCATAGAGCCTGAGAAAATGCCATTTAAAGTCCGAACCCAAGTCTCAAATAAGAGCCCAGTAGAAAAATGATTTTTCCAGAAATGCAACTTTTGGCATAATTTATTACTGATTTCGGTTCAGTCGACGATTCTTATAGCGATCACAAAATTTCACCTCGTTTGCTGTCATGGAGCCTGAAAAAATGCCTTTTAAAGTCCGAACCCAAGTCTCAAATTACCGCCCAGTAGTATAATGATTTTTCCAGAAATGCAATTAAATGCATATTTTGTGACTGTTTTCAATTCGGACCATGATTCTTATCGCGATTACAAAATTTCAGCCCGTTTTGTACCAAAGAGCCTGAGAAAATGCCATTTAAAGTCCGAACCCAAGTCTCAAATAAGAGCCCAGTAGAAAAATGATTTTTCCAGAAATGCAACTTTTGGCATAATTTATTACTGATTTCGGTTCAGACGACGATTCTCATAGCGATCACAAAATTTCACCTCGTTTGCTGTCATGGAGCCTGAAAAAATGCCTTTTAAAGTCCGAACCCAAGTCTCAAATTAGCGCCCAGTAGTATAATGATTTTTCCAGAAATGCAATTAAATGCATATTTTGTGACTGATTTAAATTCGGACCATGATTCTTATCACGATTACAAAATTTCAGCCCGTTTTGTACCATAGAGCCTGAGAAAATGCCATTTAAAGTCCGAACCCAAGTCTCAAATAAGAGCCCAGTAGAAAAATGATTTTTCCAGAAATGCAACTTTTGGCATAATTTATTACTGATTTCGGTTCAGTCGACGATTCTTATAGCGATTACAAAATTTCAGACCGTTTTGTACCATAGAGCCTGAGAAAATGCTTTTTAAAGTTCGAACCCAAGTCTCAAATTAGCTACCAGTAGAATAATGATTTTTCCAGAAATGCAACTTTTGCCATATATTATGACTGATTTCAAGTCAGACGACGATTTTTATAGCGATCACAAAATTTCATGTCGTTTGCTAAGATGGAGCCTGAGAAAATGCCTTTTAAAGTCCGAACCTAAGTCTCAAATTAGCGCCCAGTAGTATAATGAATTTTCCAGAATTGCAACTTTTGGCATATTTTTTGACTGAATTCGATTCAGACGACGATTCTCATAGCGATCACAAAATTTCACCTCGTTTGCTGCCATGGAGCCTGAAAAAATGCCTTTTAATGTCCGAACCCAAGTCTCAAATTAGCTACCAGTATAATAATGATTTTTTTCAGAAATGCAATAACATGCATATTTTATGACTGATTTCGATTCGGACCATGATTCTTATCACGATTACAAAATTTCAGCCCGTTTTGTACCATAGAGCCTGAGAAAATGCCATTTAAAGTCCGAACCCAAGTCTCAAATAAGAGCCCAGTAGAAAAATGATTTTTCCAGAAATGCAACTTTTGGCATAATTTATTACTGATTTCGGTTCAGTCGACGATTCTTATAGCGATCACAAAATTTCACCTCGTTTGCTGTCATGGAGCCTGAAAAAATGCCTTTTAAAGTCCGAACCCAAGTCTCAAATTACCGCCCAGTAGTATAATGATTTTTCCAGAAATGCAATTAAATGCATATTTTGTGACTGTTTTCAATTCGGACCATGATTCTTATCGCGATTACAAAATTTCAGCCCGTTTTGTACCATAGAGCCTGAGAAAATGCCATTTAAAGTCCGAACCCAAGTCTCAAATAAGAGCCCAGTAGAAAAATGATTTTTCCAGAAATGCAAAAACATGCATATTTTATGACTGATTTCTATTCGGACCATGATTCTTATCGCGATAACAAAATTTCAGACCGTTTTGTACCATAGAGCCTGAGAAAATGCCTTTTAAAGTTCGAACCCAAGTTTCAAATTAGCTACAAGTATAATAATGATTTTTTTCAGAAATGCAATAACATGCATATTTTATGACTGATTTCTATTCGGACCATGATTCTTATCGCGATTACAAAATTTCAGACCGTTTCGTACCATCGAGCCTGAGAAAATGCCTTTTAAAGTTCGAACCCAACTCTCAAATTAGATACCAGTAGAATAATGATTTTTCCAGAATTGCAAGTTTCGCCATATATTATGACTGATTTCGGTTCAGACGACGATTTTTATAGCGATCACAAAATTTCACGTCGTTTGCTAAGATGGAGCCTGAGAAAATGCCTTTTAAAGTCCGAACCTAAGTCTCAAATTAGCGCCCAGTAGTATAATCGTTTTTCCAGAATTGCAACTCTTGGCATATTTTTTGACTGATTTCGGTTCAGACGACGATTCTCATAGCGATCACAAAATTTTACCTCGTTTGCTACCATGGAGCCTGAGAAAATGCCGTATAATTCCGAACCCAACTCTCAAATGAGCGCCCAGTAGTATGATGATTTTTCCAGAAATGCAATTAAATGCATATCTTGTGACTGATTTCAATTCGGACCATGATTCTTATAGCGATCACAAAATTTCAAACCGTTTTGTACCATAGAGCCTGAGAAAATGCCTTTTAAAGTTCGAACCCAAGTCTCAAATTAGCTACCAGTATAATAATGATTTTTTTCAGAAATGCAATAACATGCATATTTTATGACTGATTTCTATTCGGACCATGATTCTTATCGCGATTACAAAATTTCAGACCGTTTTGTACAATAGAGCCTGAGAAAATGCCTTTTAAAGTTCGAACCCAAGTCTCAAATTAGCTACCAGTATAATAATGATTTTTTTCAGAAATGCAATAACATGCATATTTTATGACTGATTTCTATTTGGACCATGATTCTTATCGCGATTACAAAATTTCAGCCCGTTTTGTACCATAGAGCCAGAGAAAATGCCATTTAAAGTCCGAACCCAAGTCTCAAATTAGCGCCCAGTAGTATAATGATTTTTTCCAGAAATGCAATAACATGCATATTTTATGACTGATTTCTATTCGGACCATGATTCTTATCGCGATTACAAAATTTCAGACCGTTTTGTACAATAGAGCCTGAGAAAATGCCTTTTAAAGTTCGAACCCAAGTCTCAAATTAGCTACCAGTATAATAATGATTTTTTTCAGAAATGCAATAACATGCATATTTTATGACTGATTTCTATTTGGACCATGATTCTTATCGCGATTACAAAATTTCAGCCCGTTTTGTACCATAGAGCCTGAGAAAATGCCTTTTAAAGTTCGAACCCAAGTCTCAAATAAGAGCCCAGTAGAAAAATGATTTTTTCCAGAAATGCAACTTTTGGCATAATTTATTACTGATTTCGGTTCAGTCGACCATTCTTATAGCGATCACAAAATTTCACCTCGTTTGCTGCCATGGAGCCTGAGAAAATGCCTTTTAAAGTCCGAACCCAAGTCTCAAATTAGCGCCCAGTAGTATAATGATTTTTCCAGAAATGCAATTAAATGCATATTTTGTGACTGATTTCAATTCGGACCATGATTCTTATAGCGATTACAAAATTTCAAACGGTTTTGTACCATTTAGCCTGAGAAAATGCATTTTAAAGTTCGAACCCAAGTCTCAAATTAGCAACCAGTATAATAATGATTTTTTTCAGAAATGCAATAACATGCATATTTTATGACTGATTTCTATTCGGAGCATGATTCTTATCGCGATTACAAAATTTCAGACCGTTTTGTACCATGGAGCCTGAGAAAATGCCTTTTAAAGTCCGAACCCAAGTCTCAAATTAGCGCCCAGTAGTATAATGATTTTTCCAGAAATGCAATTAAATGCATATTTTGTTACTGATTTCAATTCGGACCATGATTCTTATAGCAATAACAAAATTTCAGACCTTTTTGTACCATAAAGTCAGAGAAAATGCCTCTTAAAGTTCGAACCCAAGTCTCAAATTAGCTACAAGTATAATAATGATTTTTTTCAGAAATGCAATAACATGCATATTTTATGACTGATTTCGATTCGGACCATGATTCTTATAACGATTACAACATTTCAGACCGTTTTGTACCATACAAAATGCTTTTTAAATTCCGAACGCAAGTTTTAAATAAGCGCCCAGTAGAATAATGATTTTTCCAGAAATGCAATTAAATTCCTATTTTGTGACTGATTTCGATTCGGACTATGATTCTTATCGCGATAACAAAATTTCAGCCCGTTTTGTAGCATAGAGCCTGAGAAAACGCCTTTTAAAGTTCGAACCCAACTCTCAAATTACCTACCATTAGAATAATGATTTTTCCAGAAATGCAACTTTTGCCATATATTATGACTGATTTCGGTTCAGACGACGATTTTTATAGCGATCACAAAATTTCACGTCGTTTGCTAAGATGGAGCCTGAGAAAATGCCTTTTAAAGTCCGAACCTAAGTCTCAAATTAGAGCCCAGTAGTATAATGATTTTTCCAGAATTGCAACTTTTGGCATATTTTTTGACTGATTTCGGTTCAGACGACGATTCTCATAGCGATCAAAAAATTTTACCTCGTTTGCTACCATGGAGCCTGAGAAAATGCCGTATAATTCCGAACCCAACTCTCAAATGAGCGCACAGTAGTATGATGATTTTTCCAGAAATGCAATTAAATGCATATTTTGTTACTGATTTCAATTCGGACCATGATTCTTATAGCAATTACAAAATTTCAGACCTTTTTGTACCATAAAGCCAGAGAAAATGCCTCTTAAAGTTCGAACCCAAGTCTCAAAATAGCTACCAGTATAATAATGATTTTTTTCAGAAATGCAATAACATGCTTATTTTATGACTGATTTCGATTCGGACCATGATTCTTATCACGATTACAAAATTTCAGTCCGATTTGTAACATAGAGCCTGAGAAAATGCCATTTTAAGTCCGAACCCAAGTCTCAAATAAGCCCCCAGTAGAAAAATGATTTTTCCAGAAATGCTACTTTTGGCATAATTTATTACTGATTTCGGTTCAGTCGACGATTCTTATAGCGATTACAAAATTTCAGACCGTTTTGTACCATAGAGCCTGAGAAAATGCCTTTTAAAGTTCGAACCCAAGTCTCAAATTAGCTACCAGTAGAATAATGATTTTTCCAGAAATGCAACTTTTGCCATATATTATGACTGATTTCAAGTCAGACGACGATTTTTATAGCGATCACAAAATTTCACGTCGTTTGCTAAGATGGAGCCTGAGAAAATGCCTTTTAAAGTCCGAACCTAAGTCTCAAATTAGCGCCCAGTAGTATAATGAATTTTCCAGAATTGCAACTTTTGGCATATTTTTTGACTGATTTCGGTTCAGACGACGATTCTCATAGCGATCACAAAATTTCACCTCGTTTGCTGCCATGGAGCCTGAAAAAATGCCTTTTAATGTCCGAACCCAAGTCTCAAATTAGCTACCAGTATAATAATGATTTTTTTCAGAAATGCAATAACATGCATATTTTATGACTGATTTCGATTCGGACCATGATTCTTATCACGATTACAAAATTTCAGCCCGTTTTGTACCATAGAGCCTGAGAAAATGCCATTTAAAGTACGAACCCAAGTCTCAAATAAGAGCCCAGTAGAAAAATGATTTTTCCAGAAATGCAACTTTTGGCATAATTTATTACTGATTTCGGTTCAGTCGACGATTTTTATAGCGATCACAAAATTTCACCTCGTTTGCTGTCATGGAGCCTGAAAAAATGCCTTTTAAAGTCCGAACCCAAGTCTCAAATTACCGCCCAGTAGTATAATGATTTTTCCATAAATGCAATTAAATGCATATTTTGTGACTGATTTCAATTCGGACCATGATTCTTATAGCGATTACAAAATTTCAGACCGTTTTGTACCATAGAGCCTGAGAAAATGCCTTTTAAAGTTCGAACCCAAGTCTCAAATTAGCTACCAGTAGAAAAATGATTTTTCCAGAAATGCAACTTTTTGCATAATTTATTACTGATTTCGATTCGGACCATGATTCTTATCACGATTACAAAATTTCAGCCCGTTTTGTGCCATAGAGCCTGAGAAATTGCCATTTAAAGTCCGAACCCAAGTCTCAAATAAGAGCCCAGTAGAAAAATGATTTTTCCAGAAATGCAACTTTTGGCATAATTTATTACTGATTTCGATTCGGACCATGATTCTTATCACGATTACAAAATTTCAGCCCGTTTTGTGCCATAGAGCCTGAGAAATTGCCATTTAAAGTCCGAACCCAAGTCTCAAATAAGAGCCCAGTAGAAAAATGATTTTTCCAGAAATGCAACTTTTGGCATAATTTATTACTGATTTCGATTCGGACCATGATTCTTATCACGATTACAAAATTTCAGCCCGTTTTGTACCATAGAGCCTGAGAAAATGCCATTTAAAGTCCGAACCCAAGTCTCAAATAAGAGCCCAGTAGAAAAATGATTTTTCCAGAAATGCAACTTTTGGCATAATTTATTACTGATTTCGGTTCAGTCGACGATTCTTATAGCGATCACAAAATTTCACCTCGTTTGCTGTCATGGAGCCTGAAAGAATGCCTTTTAAAGTCCGAACCCAAGTCTCAAATTACCGCCCAGTAGTATAATGATTTTTCCAGAAATGCAATTAAATGCATATTTTGTGACTGTTTTCAATTCGGACCATGATTCTTATCGCGATTACAAAATTTCAGCCCGTTTTGTACCATAGAGCCTGAGAAAATGCCATTTAAAGTCCGAACCCAAGTCTCAAATAAGAGCACAGTAGAAAAATGATTTTTCCAGAAATGCAACTTTTGGCATAATTTATTACTGATTTCGGTTCAGACGACGATTCTCATAGCGATCACAAAATTTCACATCGTTTGCTGTCATGGAGCCTGAAAAAATGCCTTTTAAAGTCCGAACCCAAGTCTCAAATTACCGCCCAGTAGTATAATGATTTTTCCAGAAATGCAATTAAATGCATATTTTGTGACTGTTTTCAATTCGGACCATGATTCTTATCGCGATTACAAAATTTCAGCCCGTTTTGTACCATAGAGCCTGAGAAAATGCCATTTAAAGTCCGAACCCAAGTCTCAAATAAGAGCCCAGTAGAAAAATGATTTTTCCAGAAATGCAACTTTTGGCATAATTTATTACTGATTTCGGTTCAGTCGACGATTCTTATAGCGATCACAAAATTTCACCTCGTTTGCTGTCATGGAGCCTGAAAAAATGCCTTTTAAAGTCCGAACCCAAGTCTCAAATTACCGCCCAGTAGTATAATGATTTTTCCAGAAATGCAATTAAATGCATATTTTGTGACTGTTTTCAATTCGGACCATGATTCTTATCGCGATTACAAAATTTCAGCCCGTTTTGTACCATAGAGCCTGAGAAAATGCCATTTAAAGTCCGAACCCAAGTCTCAAATAAGAGCCCAGTAGAAAAATGATTTTTCCAGAAATGCAACTTTTGGCATAATTTATTACTGATTTCGGTTCAGACGACGATTCTCATAGCGATCACAAAATTTCACCTCGTTTGCTGTCATGGAGCCTGAAAAAATGCCTTTTAAAGTCCGAACCCAAGTCTCAAATTAGCGCCCAGTAGTATAATGATTTTTCCAGAAATGCAATTAAATGCATATTTTGTGACTGATTTCAATTCGGACCATGATTCTTATCACGATTACAAAATTTCAGCCCGTTTTGTACCATAGAGCCTGAGAAAATGCCATTTAAAGTCCGAACCCAAGTCTCAAATAAGAGCCCAGTAGAAAAATGATTTTTCCAGAAATGCAACTTTTGGCATAATTTATTACTGATTTCGGTTCAGTCGACGATTCTTATAGCGATTACAAAATTTCAGACCGTTTTGTACCATAGAGCCTGAGAAAATGCTTTTTAAAGTTCGAACCCAAGTCTCAAATTAGCTACCAGTAGAATAATGATTTTTCCAGAAATGCAACTTTTGCCATATATTATGACTGATTTCAAGTCAGACGACGATTTTTATAGCGATCACAAAATTTCACGTCGTTTGCTAAGATGGAGCCTGAGAAAATGCCTTTTAAAGTCCGAACCTAAGTCTCAAATTAGCGCCCAGTAGTATAATGAATTTTCCAGAATTGCAACTTTTGGCATATTTTTTGACTGAATTCGGTTCAGACGACGATTCTCATAGCGATCACAAAATTTCACCTCGTTTGCTGCCATGGAGCCTGAAAAAATGCCTTTTAATGTCCGAACCCAAGTCTCAAATTAGCTACCAGTATAATAATGATTTTTTTCAGAAATGCAATAACATGCATATTTTATGACTGATTTCGATTCGGACCATGATTCTTATCACGATTACAAAATTTCAGCCCGTTTTGTACCATAGAGCCTGAGAAAATGCCATTTAAAGTCCGAACCCAAGTCTCAAATAAGAGCCCAGTAGAAAAATGATTTTTCCAGAAATGCAACTTTTGGCATAATTTATTACTGATTTCGATTCGGACCATGATTCTTATCACGATTACAAAATTTCAGCCCGTTTTGTACCATAGAGCCTGAGAAAATGCCATTTAAAGTCCGAACCCAAGTCTCAAATAAGAGCCCAGTAGAAAAATGATTTTTCCAGAAATGCAACTTTTGGCATAATTTATTACTGATTTCGGTTCAGTCGACGATTCTTATAGCGATCACAAAATTTCACCTCGTTTGCTGTCATGGAGCCTGAAAAAATGCCTTTTAAAGTCCGAACCCAAGTCTCAAATTACCGCCCAGTAGTATAATGATTTTTCCAGAAATGCAATTAAATGCATATTTTGTGACTGTTTTCAATTCGGACCATGATTCTTATCGCGATTACAAAATTTCAGCCCGTTTTGTACCATAGAGCCTGAGAAAATGCCATTTAAAGTCCGAACCCAAGTCTCAAATAAGAGCCCAGTAGAAAAATGATTTTTCCAGAAATGCAAAAACATGCATATTTTATGACTGATTTCTATTCGGACCATGATTCTTATCGCGATAACAAAATTTCAGACCGTTTTGTACCATAGAGCCTGAGAAAATGCCTTTTAAAGTTCGAACCCAAGTTTCAAATTAGCTACAAGTATAATAATGATTTTTTTCAGAAATGCAATAACATGCATATTTTATGACTGATTTCTATTCGGACCATGATTCTTATCGCGATTACAAAATTTCAGACCGTTTCGTACCATCGAGCCTGAGAAAATGCCTTTTAAAGTTCGAACCCAACTCTCAAATTAGATACCAGTAGAATAATGATTTTTCCAGAATTGCAAGTTTCGCCATATATTATGACTGATTTCGGTTCAGACGACGATTCTCATAGCGATCACAAAATTTCACCTCGTTTGCTGCCATGGAGCCTGAAAAAATGCCTTTTAATGTCCGAACCCAAGTCTCAAATTAGCTACCAGTATAATAATGATTTTTTTCAGAAATGCAATAACATGCATATTTTATGACTGATTTCGATTCGGACCATGATTCTTATCACGATTACAAAATTTCAGCCCGTTTTGTACCATAGAGCCTGAGAAAATGCCATTTAAAGTCCGAACCCAAGTCTCAAATAAGAGCCCAGTAGAAAAATGATTTTTCCAGAAATGCAACTTTTGGCATAATTTATTACTGATTTCGATTCGGACCATGATTCTTATCACGATTACAAAATTTCAGCCCGTTTTGTACCATAGAGCCTGAGAAAATGCCATTTAAAGTCCGAACCCAAGTCTCAAATAAGAGCCCAGTAGAAAAATGATTTTTCCAGAAATGCAACTTTTGGCATAATTTATTACTGATTTCGGTTCAGTCGACGATTCTTATAGCGATCACAAAATTTCACCTCGTTTGCTGTCATGGAGCCTGAAAAAATGCCTTTTAAAGTCCGAACCCAAGTCTCAAATTACCGCCCAGTAGTATAATGATTTTTCCAGAAATGCAATTAAATGCATATTTTGTGACTGTTTTCAATTCGGACCATGATTCTTATCGCGATTACAAAATTTCAGCCCGTTTTGTACCATAGAGCCTGAGAAAATGCCATTTAAAGTCCGAACCCAAGTCTCAAATAAGAGCCCAGTAGAAAAATGATTTTTCCAGAAATGCAAAAACATGCATATTTTATGACTGATTTCTATTCGGACCATGATTCTTATCGCGATAACAAAATTTCAGACCGTTTTGTACCATAGAGCCTGAGAAAATGCCTTTTAAAGTTCGAACCCAAGTTTCAAATTAGCTACAAGTATAATAATGATTTTTTTCAGAAATGCAATAACATGCATATTTTATGACTGATTTCTATTCGGACCATGATTCTTATCGCGATTACAAAATTTCAGACCGTTTCGTACCATCGAGCCTGAGAAAATGCCTTTTAAAGTTCGAACCCAACTCTCAAATTAGATACCAGTAGAATAATGATTTTTCCAGAATTGCAAGTTTCGCCATATATTATGACTGATTTCGGTTCAGACGACGATTTTTATAGCGATCACAAAATTTCACGTCGTTTGCTAAGATGGAGCCTGAGAAAATGCCTTTTAAAGTCCGAACCTAAGTCTCAAATTAGCGCCCAGTAGTATAATCGTTTTTCCAGAATTGCAACTTTTGGCATATTTTTTGACTGATTTCGGTTCAGACGACGATTCTCATAGCGATCACAAAATTTTACCTCGTTTGCTACCATGGAGCCTGAGAAAATGCCGTATAATTCCGAACCCAACTCTCAAATGAGCGCCCAGTAGTATGATGATTTTTCCAGAAATGCAATTAAATGCATATCTTGTGACTGATTTCAATTCGGACCATGATTCTTATAGCGATCACAAAATTTCAGACCGTTTTGTACCATAAAGCCAGAGAAAATGCCTCTTAAAGTTCGAACCCAAGTCTCAAATTAGCTACCAGTATAATAATGATTTTTTTCAGAAATGCAATAACATGCATATTTTATGACTGATTTTTATTCGGACCATGATTCTTATCGCGATTACAAAATTTCAGCCCGTTTTGTACCATAGAGCCTGAGAAAATGCCATTTAAAGTCCGAACCCAAGTCTCAAATAAGAGCCCAGTAGAAAAATGATTTTTCCAGAAATGCAACTTTTGGCATAATTTATTACTGATTTCGGTTCAGTCGACGATTCTTATAGCGATTACAAAATTTCAGACCGTTTTGTACCATAGAGCCTGAGAAAATGCCTTTTAAAGTTCGAACCCAAGTCTCAAATTAGCTACCAGTAGAATAATGATTTTTCCAGAAATGCAACTTTTGCCATATATTATGACTGATTTCAAGTCAGACGACGATTTTTATAGCGATCACAAAATTTCACGTCGTTTGCTAAGATGGAGCCTGAGAAAATGCCTTTTAAAGTCCGAACCTAAGTCTCAAATTAGCGCCCAGTAGTATAATGAATTTTCCAGAATTGCAACTTTTGGCATATTTTTTGACTGATTTCGGTTCAGTCGACGATTCTTAAAGCGATTACAAAATTTCAGACCGTTTTGTACCATAGAGACTGAGAAAATGCCTTTTAAAGTTCGAACCCAAGTCTCAAATTAGCTACCAGTAGAATAATGATTTTTCCAGAAATGCAACTTTTGCCATATATTATGACTGATTTCAAGTCAAACGACGATTTTTATAGCGATCACAAAATTTCACGTCGTTTGCTAAGATGGAGCCTGAGAAAATGCCTTTTAAAGTCCGAACCTAAGTCTCAAATAGCGCCCAGTAGTATAATGAATTTTCCAGAATTGCAACTTTTGGCATATTTTTTGACTGATTTCGGTTCAGACGACGATTCTCATAGCGATCACAAAATTTCACCTCGTTTGCTGCCATGGAGCCTGAAAAAATGCCTTTTAATGTCCGAACCCAAGTCTCAAATTAGCTACCAGTATAATAATGATTTTTTTCAGAAATGCAATAACATGCATATTTTATGACTGATTTCGATTCGGACCATGATTCTTATCGCGATTACAGAATTTCAGCCCGTTTTGTACCATAGAGCCTGAGAAAATGCCATTTAAAGTCCGAACCCAAGTCTCAAATAAGAGCCCAGTAGAAAAATGATTTTTCCAGAAATGCAACTTTTGGCATAATTTATTACTGATTTCGGTTCAGTCGACGATTCTTATAGCGATTACAAAATTTCAGACCGTTTTGTACCATAGAGCCTGAGAAAATGCCTTTTAAAGTTCGAACCCAAGTCTCAAATTAGCTACCAGTAGAATAATGATTTTTCCAGAAATGAAACTTTTGCCATATATTATGACTGATTTCAAGTCAGACGACGATTTTTATAGCGATCACAAAATTTCACGTCGTTTGCTAAGATGGAGCCTGAGAAAATGCCTTTTAAAGTCCGAACCTAAGTCTCAAATTAGCGCCCAGTAGTATAATGAATTTTCCAGAATTGCAACTTTTGGCATATTTTTTGACTGATTTCGGTTCAGACGACGATTCTCATAGCGATCACAAAATTTCACCTCGTTTGCTGCCATTGAGCCTGAAAAAATGCCTTTTAATGTCCGAACCCAAGTCTCAAATTAGCTACCAGTATAATAATGATTTTTTTCAGAAATGCAATAACATGCATATTTTATGACTGATTTCGATTCGGACCATGATTCTTATCACGATTACAAAATTTCAGCCCGTTTTGTACCATAGAGCCTGAGAAAATGCCAATTAAAGTCCGAACCCAAGTCTCAAATAAGAGCCCAGTAGAAAAATGATTTTTCCAGAAATGCAACTTTTGGCATAATTTATTACTGATTTCGATTCGGACCATGATTCTTATCACGATTACAAAATTTCAGCCCGTTTTGTACCATAGAGCCTGAGAAAATGCCATTTAAAGTCCGAACCCAAGTCTCAAATAAGAGCCCAGTAGAAAAATGATTTTTCCAGAAATGCAACTTTTGGCATAATTTATTACTGATTTCGGTTCAGTCGACGATTCTTATAGCGATCACAAAATTTCACCTCGTTTGCTGTCATGGAGCCTGAAAAAATGCCTTTTAAAGTCCGAACCCAAGTCTCAAATTACCGCCCAGTAGTATAATGATTTTTCCATAAATGCAATTAAATGCATATTTTGTGACTGATTTCAATTCGGACCATGATTCTTATAGCGATTACAAAATTTCAGACCGTTTTGTACCATAGAGCCTGAGAAAATGCCTTTTAAAGTTCGAACCCAAGTCTCAAATTAGCTACCAGTAGAATAATGATTTTTCCAGAAATGCAACTTTTGCCATATATTATGACTGATTTCAAGTCAGACGACGATTTTTATAGCGATCACAAAATTTCACGTCGTTTGCTAAGATGGAGCCTGAGAAAATGCCTTTTAAAGTCCGAACGTAAGTCTCAAATTAGCTACCAGTAGAATAATGATTTTTCCAGAAATGCAACTTTTGCCATATATTATGACTGATTTCGGTTCAGACGACGATTCTCATAGCGATCACAAAATTTCACCTCGTTTGCTGTCATGGAGCCTGAAAAAATGCCTTTTAAAGTCCGAACCCAAGTCTCAAATTAGCGCCCAGTAGTATAATGATTTTTCCAGAAATGCAATTAAATGCATATTTTGTGACTGATTTCAATTCGGACCATGATTCTTATCACGATTACAAAATTTCAGCCCGTTTTGTACCATAGAGCCTGAGAAAATGCCATTTAAAGTCCGAACCCAAGTCTCAAATAAGAGCCCAGTAGAAAAATGATTTTTCCAGAAATGCAACTTTTGGCATAATTTATTACTGATTTCGGTTCAGTCGACGATTCTTATAGCGATTACAAAATTTCAGACCGTTTTGTACCATGGAGCCTGAGAAAATGCCTTTTAAAGTTCGAACCCAAGTCTCAAATTAGCTACCAGTAGAATAATGATTTTTCCAGAAATGCAACTTTTGCCATATATTATGACTGATTTCAAGTCAGACGACGATTTTTATAGCGATCACAACATTTCACGTCGTTTGCTAATGTCTCTGCCATGGAGCCTGAAAAAATGCCTTTTAATGTCCGAACCCAAGTCTCAAATTAGCTACCAGTATAATAATGATTTTTTTCAGAAATGCAATAACATGCATATTTTATGACTGATTTTTATTCGGACCATGATTCTTATCACGATTACAAAATTTCAGCCCGTTTTGTACCATAGAGCCTGAGAAAATGCCATTTAAAGTCCGAACCCAAGTCTCAAATAAGAGCCCAGTAGAAAAATGATTTTTCCAGAAATGCAACTTTTGGCATAATTTATTACTGATTTCGGTTCAGTCGACGATTCTTATAGCGATTACAAAATTTCAGACCGTTTTGTACCATAGAGCCTGAGAAAATGCCTTTTAAAGTTCGAACCCAAGTCTCAAATTAGCTACCAGTAGAATAATGATTTTTCCAGAAATGCAACTTTTGGATGATTTTGTGACTGATTTCTATTCGGACCGTGATTCTTATCACGATTACAAAATTTTAGCCCGTTTTGTACCATAGAGCCTTAGAAAATGCCATTTAAATTCCGAACCCAAGTCTTAAATAAGCGCCCAGTAGAAAAATGATTTTTCCAGAAATGCAACTTTTGGCATAATTTATTACTGATTTCGGTTCAGTCGACGATTCTCATAGCGATCACAAAATTTCACCTCGTTTGCTGTCATGGAGCCTGAAAAAATGCCTTTTAAAGTCCGAACCCAAGTCTCAAATTACCGCCCAGTAGTATAATGATTTTTCCATAAATGCAATTAAATGCATATTTTGTTACTGATTTCAATTCGGACCATGATTCTTATAGCGATCACAAAATTTCAAACCGTTTTGTACCATAGAGCCTGAGAAAATGCCTTTTAAAGTTCGAACCCAAGTCTCAAATTAGCTACCAGTATAATAATTTTTTTCAAAAATGCAATAACATGCATATTTTATGACTGATTTCTATTTGGACCATGATTCTTATCGCGATTACAAAATTTCAGCCCGTTTTGAACCATAGAGCCTGAGAAAATGCCATTTAAAGTTCGAACCCAAGTCTCAAATTAGCTACCAGTAGAATAATGATTTTTCCAGAAATGCAACTTTTGCCATATATTATGACTGATTTCAAGTCAGACGACGATTTTTATAGCGATCACAAAATTTCACGTCGTTTGCTAAGATGGAGCCTGAGAAAATGCCTTTTAGAGTCCGAACGTAAGTCTCAAATTAGCGCCCAGTAGTATAATGAATTTTCCAGAATTGCAACTTTTGGCATATTTTTTGACTGATTTCGGTTCAGACGATGATTCTCATAGCGATCACAAAATTTCACCTCGTTTGCTGTCATGGAGCCTGAAAAAATGCCTTTTAAAGTCCGAACCCAAGTCTCAAATTAGCGCCCAGTAGTATAATGATTTTTCCAGAAATGCAATTAAATGCATATTTTGTGACTGATTTCAATTCGGACCATGATTCTTATCACGATTACAAAATTTCAGCCCGTTTTGTACCATAGAGCCTGAGAAAATGCCATTTAAAGTCCGAACCCAAGTCTCAAATAAGAGCCCAGTAGAAAAATGATTTTTCCAGAAATGCAACTTTTGGCATAATTTATTACTGATTTCGGTTCAGTCGACGATTCTTATAGCGATTACAAAATTTCAGACCGTTTTGTACCATAGAGCCTGAGAAAATGCCTTTTAAAGTACGAACCCAAGTCTCAAATTAGCTACCAGTAGAATAATGATTTTTCCAGAAATGCAACTTTTGCCATATATTATGACTGATTTTAAGTCAGACGACGATTTTTATAGCGATCACAAAATTTCACGTCGTTTGCTAAGATGGAGCCTGAGAAAATGCCTTTTAAAGTCCGAACCTAAGTCTCAAATTAGCGCCCAGTAGTATAATGAATTTTCCAGAATTGCAACTTTTGGCATATTTATGACTGATTTCGGTTCAGACGACGATTCTCATAGCGATCACAAAATTTCACCTCGTTTGCTGCCATGGAGCCTGAAAAAATGCCTTTTAATGTCCGAACCCAAGTCTCAAATTAGCTACCAGTATAATAATGATTTTTTTCAGAAATGCAATAACATGCATATTTTATGACTGATTTCGATTCGGACCATGATTCTTATCACGATTACAAAATTTCAGCCCGTTTTGTACCATAGAGCCTGAGAAAATGCCATTTAAAGACCGAACCCAAGTCTCAAATAAGAGCCCAGTAGAAAAATGATTTTTCCAGAAATGCAACTTTTGGCATAATTTATTACTGATTTCGGTTCAGTCGACGATTCTTATAGCGATTACAAAATTTCAGACCGTTTTGTACCATAGAGCCTGAGAAAATGCCTTTTAAAGTTCGAACCCAAGTCTCAAATTAGCTACCAGTAGAAAAATGATTTTTCCAGAAATGCAACTTTTTGCATAATTTATTACTGATTTCGATTCGGACCATGATTCTTATCACGATTACAAAATTTCAGCCCGTTTTGTGCCATAGAGCCTGAGAAATTGCCATTTAAAGTCCGAACCCAAGTCTCAAATAAGAGCCCAGTAGAAAAATGATTTTTCCAGAAATGCAACTTTTGGCATAATTTATTACTGATTTCGATTCGGACCATGATTCTTATCACGATTACAAAATTTCAGCCCGTTTTGTGCCATAGAGCCTGAGAAATTGCCATTTAAAGTCCGAACCCAAGTCTCAAATAAGAGCCCAGTAGAAAAATGATTTTTCCAGAAATGCAACTTTTGGCATAATTTATTACTGATTTCGATTCGGACCATGATTCTTATCACGATTACAAAATTTCAGCCCGTTTTGTACCATAGAGCCTGAGAAAATGCCATTTAAAGTCCGAACCCAAGTCTCAAATAAGAGCCCAGTAGAAAAATGATTTTTCCAGAAATGCAACTTTTGGCATAATTTATTACTGATTTCGGTTCAGTCGACGATTCTTATAGCGATCACAAAATTTCACCTCGTTTGCTGTCATGGAGCCTGAAAAAATGCCTTTTAAAGTCCGAACCCAAGTCTCAAATTACCGCCCAGTAGTATAATGATTTTTCCAGAAATGCAATTAAATGCATATTTTGTGACTGTTTTCAATTCGGACCATGATTCTTATCGCGATTACAAAATTTCAGCCCGTTTTGTACCAAAGAGCCTGAGAAAATGCCATTTAAAGTCCGAACCCAAGTCTCAAATAAGAGCCCAGTAGAAAAATGATTTTTCCAGAAATGCAACTTTTGGCATAATTTATTACTGATTTCGGTTCAGACGACGATTCTCATAGCGATCACAAAATTTCACCTCGTTTGCTGTCATGGAGCCTGAAAAAATGCCTTTTAAAGTCCGAACCCAAGTCTCAAATTAGCGCCCAGTAGTATAATGATTTTTCCAGAAATGCAATTAAATGCATATTTTGTGACTGATTTAAATTCGGACCATGATTCTTATCACGATTACAAAATTTCAGCCCGTTTTGTACCATAGAGCCTGAGAAAATGCCATTTAAAGTCCGAACCCAAGTCTCAAATAAGAGCCCAGTAGAAAAATGATTTTTCCAGAAATGCAACTTTTGGCATAATTTATTACTGATTTCGGTTCAGTCGACGATTCTTATAGCGATTACAAAATTTCAGACCGTTTTGTACCATAGAGCCTGAGAAAATGCTTTTTAAAGTTCGAACCCAAGTCTCAAATTAGCTACCAGTAGAATAATGATTTTTCCAGAAATGCAACTTTTGCCATATATTATGACTGATTTCAAGTCAGACGACGATTTTTATAGCGATCACAAAATTTCATGTCGTTTGCTAAGATGGAGCCTGAGAAAATGCCTTTTAAAGTCCGAACCTAAGTCTCAAATTAGCGCCCAGTAGTATAATGAATTTTCCAGAATTGCAACTTTTGGCATATTTTTTGACTGAATTCGATTCAGACGACGATTCTCATAGCGATCACAAAATTTCACCTCGTTTGCTGCCATGGAGCCTGAAAAAATGCCTTTTAATGTCCGAACCCAAGTCTCAAATTAGCTACCAGTATAATAATGATTTTTTTCAGAAATGCAATAACATGCATATTTTATGACTGATTTCGATTCGGACCATGATTCTTATCACGATTACAAAATTTCAGCCCGTTTTGTACCATAGAGCCTGAGAAAATGCCATTTAAAGTCCGAACCCAAGTCTCAAATAAGAGCCCAGTAGAAAAATGATTTTTCCAGAAATGCAACTTTTGGCATAATTTATTACTGATTTCGATTCGGACCATGATTCTTATCACGATTACAAAATTTCAGCCCGTTTTGTACCATAGAGCCTGAGAAAATGCCATTTAAAGTCCGAACCCAAGTCTCAAATAAGAGCCCAGTAGAAAAATGATTTTTCCAGAAATGCAACTTTTGGCATAATTTATTACTGATTTCGGTTCAGTCGACGATTCTTATAGCGATCACAAAATTTCACCTCGTTTGCTGTCATGGAGCCTGAAAAAATGCCTTTTAAAGTCCGAACCCAAGTCTCAAATTACCGCCCAGTAGTATAATGATTTTTCCAGAAATGCAATTAAATGCATATTTTGTGACTGTTTTCAATTCGGACCATGATTCTTATCGCGATTACAAAATTTCAGCCCGTTTTGTACCATAGAGCCTGAGAAAATGCCATTTAAAGTCCGAACCCAAGTCTCAAATAAGAGCCCAGTAGAAAAATGATTTTTCCAGAAATGCAAAAACATGCATATTTTATGACTGATTTCTATTCGGACCATGATTCTTATCGCGATAACAAAATTTCAGACCGTTTTGTACCATAGAGCCTGAGAAAATGCCTTTTAAAGTTCGAACCCAAGTTTCAAATTAGCTACAAGTATAATAATGATTTTTTTCAGAAATGCAATAACATGCATATTTTATGACTGATTTCTATTCGGACCATGATTCTTATCGCGATTACAAAATTTCAGACCGTTTCGTACCATCGAGCCTGAGAAAATGCCTTTTAAAGTTCGAACCCAACTCTCAAATTAGATACCAGTAGAATAATGATTTTTCCAGAATTGCAAGTTTCGCCATATATTATGACTGATTTCGGTTCAGACGACGATTTTTATAGCGATCACAAAATTTCACGTCGTTTGCTAAGATGGAGCCTGAGAAAATGCCTTTTAAAGTCCGAACCTAAGTCTCAAATTAGCGCCCAGTAGTATAATCGTTTTTCCAGAATTGCAACTCTTGGCATATTTTTTGACTGATTTCGGTTCAGACGACGATTCTCATAGCGATCACAAAATTTTACCTCGTTTGCTACCATGGAGCCTGAGAAAATGCCGTATAATTCCGAACCCAACTCTCAAATGAGCGCCCAGTAGTATGATGATTTTTCCAGAAATGCAATTAAATGCATATCTTGTGACTGATTTCAATTCGGACCATGATTCTTATAGCGATCACAAAATTTCAAACCGTTTTGTACCATAGAGCCTGAGAAAATGCCTTTTAAAGTTCGAACCCAAGTCTCAAATTAGCTACCAGTATAATAATGATTTTTTTCAGAAATGCAATAACATGCATATTTTATGACTGATTTCTATTCGGACCATGATTCTTATCGCGATTACAAAATTTCAGACCGTTTTGTACAATAGAGCCTGAGAAAATGCCTTTTAAAGTTCGAACCCAAGTCTCAAATTAGCTACCAGTATAATAATGATTTTTTTCAGAAATGCAATAACATGCATATTTTATGACTGATTTCTATTTGGACCATGATTCTTATCGCGATTACAAAATTTCAGCCCGTTTTGTACCATAGAGCCAGAGAAAATGCCATTTAAAGTCCGAACCCAAGTCTCAAATTAGCGCCCAGTAGTATAATGATTTTTTCCAGAAATGCAATAACATGCATATTTTATGACTGATTTCTATTCGGACCATGATTCTTATCGCGATTACAAAATTTCAGACCGTTTTGTACAATAGAGCCTGAGAAAATGCCTTTTAAAGTTCGAACCCAAGTCTCAAATTAGCTACCAGTATAATAATGATTTTTTTCAGAAATGCAATAACATGCATATTTTATGACTGATTTCTATTTGGACCATGATTCTTATCGCGATTACAAAATTTCAGCCCGTTTTGTACCATAGAGCCTGAGAAAATGCCTTTTAAAGTTCGAACCCAAGTCTCAAATAAGAGCCCAGTAGAAAAATGATTTTTTCCAGAAATGCAACTTTTGGCATAATTTATTACTGATTTCGGTTCAGTCGACCATTCTTATAGCGATCACAAAATTTCACCTCGTTTGCTGCCATGGAGCCTGAGAAAATGCCTTTTAAAGTCCGAACCCAAGTCTCAAATTAGCGCCCAGTAGTATAATGATTTTTCCAGAAATGCAATTAAATGCATATTTTGTGACTGATTTCAATTCGGACCATGATTCTTATAGCGATTACAAAATTTCAAACGGTTTTGTACCATTTAGCCTGAGAAAATGCATTTTAAAGTTCGAACCCAAGTCTCAAATTAGCAACCAGTATAATAATGATTTTTTTCAGAAATGCAATAACATGCATATTTTATGACTGATTTCTATTCGGAGCATGATTCTTATCGCGATTACAAAATTTCAGACCGTTTTGTACCATGGAGCCTGAGAAAATGCCTTTTAAAGTCCGAACCCAAGTCTCAAATTAGCGCCCAGTAGTATAATGATTTTTCCAGAAATGCAATTAAATGCATATTTTGTTACTGATTTCAATTCGGACCATGATTCTTATAGCAATAACAAAATTTCAGACCTTTTTGTACCATAAAGTCAGAGAAAATGCCTCTTAAAGTTCGAACCCAAGTCTCAAATTAGCTACAAGTATAATAATGATTTTTTTCAGAAATGCAATAACATGCATATTTTATGACTGATTTCGATTCGGACCATGATTCTTATAACGATTACAACATTTCAGACCGTTTTGTACCATACAAAATGCTTTTTAAATTCCGAACGCAAGTTTTAAATAAGCGCCCAGTAGAATAATGATTTTTCCAGAAATGCAATTAAATTCCTATTTTGTGACTGATTTCGATTCGGACTATGATTCTTATCGCGATAACAAAATTTCAGCCCGTTTTGTAGCATAGAGCCTGAGAAAACGCCTTTTAAAGTTCGAACCCAACTCTCAAATTACCTACCATTAGAATAATGATTTTTCCAGAAATGCAACTTTTGCCATATATTATGACTGATTTCGGTTCAGACGACGATTTTTATAGCGATCACAAAATTTCACGTCGTTTGCTAAGATGGAGCCTGAGAAAATGCCTTTTAAAGTCCGAACCTAAGTCTCAAATTAGCGCCCAGTAGTATAATGATTTTTCCAGAATTGCAACTTTTGGCATATTTTTTGACTGATTTCGGTTCAGACGACGATTCTCATAGCGATCAAAAAATTTTACCTCGTTTGCTACCATGGAGCCTGAGAAAATGCCGTATAATTCCGAACCCAACTCTCAAATGAGCGCACAGTAGTATGATGATTTTTCCAGAAATGCAATTAAATGCATATTTTGTTACTGATTTCAATTCGGACCATGATTCTTATAGCAATTACAAAATTTCAGACCTTTTTGTACCATAAAGCCAGAGAAAATGCCTCTTAAAGTTCGAACCCAAGTCTCAAAATAGCTACCAGTATAATAATGATTTTTTTCAGAAATGCAATAACATGCTTATTTTATGACTGATTTCGATTCGGACCATGATTCTTATCACGATTACAAAATTTCAGTCCGATTTGTAACATAGAGCCTGAGAAAATGCCATTTTAAGTCCGAACCCAAGTCTCAAATAAGCCCCCAGTAGAAAAATGATTTTTCCAGAAATGCTACTTTTGGCATAATTTATTACTGATTTCGGTTCAGTCGACGATTCTTATAGCGATTACAAAATTTCAGACCGTTTTGTACCATAGAGCCTGAGAAAATGCCTTTTAAAGTTCGAACCCAAGTCTCAAATTAGCTACCAGTAGAATAATGATTTTTCCAGAAATGCAACTTTTGCCATATATTATGACTGATTTCAAGTCAGACGACGATTTTTATAGCGATCACAAAATTTCACGTCGTTTGCTAAGATGGAGCCTGAGAAAATGCCTTTTAAAGTCCGAACCTAAGTCTCAAATTAGCGCCCAGTAGTATAATGAATTTTCCAGAATTGCAACTTTTGGCATATTTTTTGACTGATTTCGGTTCAGACGACGATTCTCATAGCGATCACAAAATTTCACCTCGTTTGCTGCCATGGAGCCTGAAAAAATGCCTTTTAATGTCCGAACCCAAGTCTCAAATTAGCTACCAGTATAATAATGATTTTTTTCAGAAATGCAATAACATGCATATTTTATGACTGATTTCGATTCGGACCATGATTCTTATCACGATTACAAAATTTCAGCCCGTTTTGTACCATAGAGCCTGAGAAAATGCCATTTAAAGTACGAACCCAAGTCTCAAATAAGAGCCCAGTAGAAAAATGATTTTTCCAGAAATGCAACTTTTGGCATAATTTATTACTGATTTCGGTTCAGTCGACGATTTTTATAGCGATCACAAAATTTCACCTCGTTTGCTGTCATGGAGCCTGAAAAAATGCCTTTTAAAGTCCGAACCCAAGTCTCAAATTACCGCCCAGTAGTATAATGATTTTTCCATAAATGCAATTAAATGCATATTTTGTGACTGATTTCAATTCGGACCATGATTCTTATAGCGATTACAAAATTTCAGACCGTTTTGTACCATAGAGCCTGAGAAAATGCCTTTTAAAGTTCGAACCCAAGTCTCAAATTAGCTACCAGTAGAAAAATGATTTTTCCAGAAATGCAACTTTTTGCATAATTTATTACTGATTTCGATTCGGACCATGATTCTTATCACGATTACAAAATTTCAGCCCGTTTTGTGCCATAGAGCCTGAGAAATTGCCATTTAAAGTCCGAACCCAAGTCTCAAATAAGAGCCCAGTAGAAAAATGATTTTTCCAGAAATGCAACTTTTGGCATAATTTATTACTGATTTCGATTCGGACCATGATTCTTATCACGATTACAAAATTTCAGCCCGTTTTGTGCCATAGAGCCTGAGAAATTGCCATTTAAAGTCCGAACCCAAGTCTCAAATAAGAGCCCAGTAGAAAAATGATTTTTCCAGAAATGCAACTTTTGGCATAATTTATTACTGATTTCGATTCGGACCATGATTCTTATCACGATTACAAAATTTCAGCCCGTTTTGTACCATAGAGCCTGAGAAAATGCCATTTAAAGTCCGAACCCAAGTCTCAAATAAGAGCCCAGTAGAAAAATGATTTTTCCAGAAATGCAACTTTTGGCATAATTTATTACTGATTTCGGTTCAGTCGACGATTCTTATAGCGATCACAAAATTTCACCTCGTTTGCTGTCATGGAGCCTGAAAGAATGCCTTTTAAAGTCCGAACCCAAGTCTCAAATTACCGCCCAGTAGTATAATGATTTTTCCAGAAATGCAATTAAATGCATATTTTGTGACTGTTTTCAATTCGGACCATGATTCTTATCGCGATTACAAAATTTCAGCCCGTTTTGTACCATAGAGCCTGAGAAAATGCCATTTAAAGTCCGAACCCAAGTCTCAAATAAGAGCACAGTAGAAAAATGATTTTTCCAGAAATGCAACTTTTGGCATAATTTATTACTGATTTCGGTTCAGACGACGATTCTCATAGCGATCACAAAATTTCACATCGTTTGCTGTCATGGAGCCTGAAAAAATGCCTTTTAAAGTCCGAACCCAAGTCTCAAATTACCGCCCAGTAGTATAATGATTTTTCCAGAAATGCAATTAAATGCATATTTTGTGACTGTTTTCAATTCGGACCATGATTCTTATCGCGATTACAAAATTTCAGCCCGTTTTGTACCATAGAGCCTGAGAAAATGCCATTTAAAGTCCGAACCCAAGTCTCAAATAAGAGCCCAGTAGAAAAATGATTTTTCCAGAAATGCAACTTTTGGCATAATTTATTACTGATTTCGGTTCAGTCGACGATTCTTATAGCGATCACAAAATTTCACCTCGTTTGCTGTCATGGAGCCTGAAAAAATGCCTTTTAAAGTCCGAACCCAAGTCTCAAATTACCGCCCAGTAGTATAATGATTTTTCCAGAAATGCAATTAAATGCATATTTTGTGACTGTTTTCAATTCGGACCATGATTCTTATCGCGATTACAAAATTTCAGCCCGTTTTGTACCATAGAGCCTGAGAAAATGCCATTTAAAGTCCGAACCCAAGTCTCAAATAAGAGCCCAGTAGAAAAATGATTTTTCCAGAAATGCAACTTTTGGCATAATTTATTACTGATTTCGGTTCAGACGACGATTCTCATAGCGATCACAAAATTTCACCTCGTTTGCTGTCATGGAGCCTGAAAAAATGCCTTTTAAAGTCCGAACCCAAGTCTCAAATTAGCGCCCAGTAGTATAATGATTTTTCCAGAAATGCAATTAAATGCATATTTTGTGACTGATTTCAATTCGGACCATGATTCTTATCACGATTACAAAATTTCAGCCCGTTTTGTACCATAGAGCCTGAGAAAATGCCATTTAAAGTCCGAACCCAAGTCTCAAATAAGAGCCCAGTAGAAAAATGATTTTTCCAGAAATGCAACTTTTGGCATAATTTATTACTGATTTCGGTTCAGTCGACGATTCTTATAGCGATTACAAAATTTCAGACCGTTTTGTACCATAGAGCCTGAGAAAATGCTTTTTAAAGTTCGAACCCAAGTCTCAAATTAGCTACCAGTAGAATAATGATTTTTCCAGAAATGCAACTTTTGCCATATATTATGACTGATTTCAAGTCAGACGACGATTTTTATAGCGATCACAAAATTTCACGTCGTTTGCTAAGATGGAGCCTGAGAAAATGCCTTTTAAAGTCCGAACCTAAGTCTCAAATTAGCGCCCAGTAGTATAATGAATTTTCCAGAATTGCAACTTTTGGCATATTTTTTGACTGAATTCGGTTCAGACGACGATTCTCATAGCGATCACAAAATTTCACCTCGTTTGCTGCCATGGAGCCTGAAAAAATGCCTTTTAATGTCCGAACCCAAGTCTCAAATTAGCTACCAGTATAATAATGATTTTTTTCAGAAATGCAATAACATGCATATTTTATGACTGATTTCGATTCGGACCATGATTCTTATCACGATTACAAAATTTCAGCCCGTTTTGTACCATAGAGCCTGAGAAAATGCCATTTAAAGTCCGAACCCAAGTCTCAAATAAGAGCCCAGTAGAAAAATGATTTTTCCAGAAATGCAACTTTTGGCATAATTTATTACTGATTTCGATTCGGACCATGATTCTTATCACGATTACAAAATTTCAGCCCGTTTTGTACCATAGAGCCTGAGAAAATGCCATTTAAAGTCCGAACCCAAGTCTCAAATAAGAGCCCAGTAGAAAAATGATTTTTCCAGAAATGCAACTTTTGGCATAATTTATTACTGATTTCGGTTCAGTCGACGATTCTTATAGCGATCACAAAATTTCACCTCGTTTGCTGTCATGGAGCCTGAAAAAATGCCTTTTAAAGTCCGAACCCAAGTCTCAAATTACCGCCCAGTAGTATAATGATTTTTCCAGAAATGCAATTAAATGCATATTTTGTGACTGTTTTCAATTCGGACCATGATTCTTATCGCGATTACAAAATTTCAGCCCGTTTTGTACCATAGAGCCTGAGAAAATGCCATTTAAAGTCCGAACCCAAGTCTCAAATAAGAGCCCAGTAGAAAAATGATTTTTCCAGAAATGCAAAAACATGCATATTTTATGACTGATTTCTATTCGGACCATGATTCTTATCGCGATAACAAAATTTCAGACCGTTTTGTACCATAGAGCCTGAGAAAATGCCTTTTAAAGTTCGAACCCAAGTTTCAAATTAGCTACAAGTATAATAATGATTTTTTTCAGAAATGCAATAACATGCATATTTTATGACTGATTTCTATTCGGACCATGATTCTTATCGCGATTACAAAATTTCAGACCGTTTCGTACCATCGAGCCTGAGAAAATGCCTTTTAAAGTTCGAACCCAACTCTCAAATTAGATACCAGTAGAATAATGATTTTTCCAGAATTGCAAGTTTCGCCATATATTATGACTGATTTCGGTTCAGACGACGATTCTCATAGCGATCACAAAATTTCACCTCGTTTGCTGCCATGGAGCCTGAAAAAATGCCTTTTAATGTCCGAACCCAAGTCTCAAATTAGCTACCAGTATAATAATGATTTTTTTCAGAAATGCAATAACATGCATATTTTATGACTGATTTCGATTCGGACCATGATTCTTATCACGATTACAAAATTTCAGCCCGTTTTGTACCATAGAGCCTGAGAAAATGCCATTTAAAGTCCGAACCCAAGTCTCAAATAAGAGCCCAGTAGAAAAATGATTTTTCCAGAAATGCAACTTTTGGCATAATTTATTACTGATTTCGATTCGGACCATGATTCTTATCACGATTACAAAATTTCAGCCCGTTTTGTACCATAGAGCCTGAGAAAATGCCATTTAAAGTCCGAACCCAAGTCTCAAATAAGAGCCCAGTAGAAAAATGATTTTTCCAGAAATGCAACTTTTGGCATAATTTATTACTGATTTCGGTTCAGTCGACGATTCTTATAGCGATCACAAAATTTCACCTCGTTTGCTGTCATGGAGCCTGAAAAAATGCCTTTTAAAGTCCGAACCCAAGTCTCAAATTACCGCCCAGTAGTATAATGATTTTTCCAGAAATGCAATTAAATGCATATTTTGTGACTGTTTTCAATTCGGACCATGATTCTTATCGCGATTACAAAATTTCAGCCCGTTTTGTACCATAGAGCCTGAGAAAATGCCATTTAAAGTCCGAACCCAAGTCTCAAATAAGAGCCCAGTAGAAAAATGATTTTTCCAGAAATGCAAAAACATGCATATTTTATGACTGATTTCTATTCGGACCATGATTCTTATCGCGATAACAAAATTTCAGACCGTTTTGTACCATAGAGCCTGAGAAAATGCCTTTTAAAGTTCGAACCCAAGTTTCAAATTAGCTACAAGTATAATAATGATTTTTTTCAGAAATGCAATAACATGCATATTTTATGACTGATTTCTATTCGGACCATGATTCTTATCGCGATTACAAAATTTCAGACCGTTTCGTACCATCGAGCCTGAGAAAATGCCTTTTAAAGTTCGAACCCAACTCTCAAATTAGATACCAGTAGAATAATGATTTTTCCAGAATTGCAAGTTTCGCCATATATTATGACTGATTTCGGTTCAGACGACGATTTTTATAGCGATCACAAAATTTCACGTCGTTTGCTAAGATGGAGCCTGAGAAAATGCCTTTTAAAGTCCGAACCTAAGTCTCAAATTAGCGCCCAGTAGTATAATCGTTTTTCCAGAATTGCAACTTTTGGCATATTTTTTGACTGATTTCGGTTCAGACGACGATTCTCATAGCGATCACAAAATTTTACCTCGTTTGCTACCATGGAGCCTGAGAAAATGCCGTATAATTCCGAACCCAACTCTCAAATGAGCGCCCAGTAGTATGATGATTTTTCCAGAAATGCAATTAAATGCATATCTTGTGACTGATTTCAATTCGGACCATGATTCTTATAGCGATCACAAAATTTCAAACCGTTTTGTACCATAGAGCCTGAGAAAATGTCTTTTAAAGTTCGAACCCAAGTCTCAAATTAGCTACCAGTATAATAATGATTTTTTTCAGAAATGCAATAACATGCATATTTTATGACTGATTTCTATTCGGACCATGATTCTTATCGCGATTACAAAATTTCAGACCGTTTTGTACCATAGAGCCAGAGAAAATGCCATTTAAAGTCCGAACCCAAGTCTCAAATTAGCGCCCAGTAGTATAATGATTTTTTCCAGAAATGCAATAACATGCATATTTTATGACTGATTTCTATTCGGACCATGATTCTTATCGCGATTACAAAATTTCAGACCGTTTTGTACAATAGAGCCTGAGAAAATGCCTTTTAAAGTTCGAACCCAAGTCTCAAATTAGCTACCAGTATAATAATGATTTTTTTCAGAAATGCAATAACATGCATATTTTATGCCTGATTTATATTTGGACCATGATTCTTATCGCGATTACAAAATTTCAGCCCGTTTTGTACCATAGAGCCTGAGAAAATGCCTTTTAAAGTTCGAACCCAAGTCTCAAATAAGAGCCCAGTAGAAAAATGATTTTTTCCAGAAATGCAACTTTTGGCATAATTTATTACTGATTTCGGTTCAGTCGACCATTCTTATAGCGATCACAAAATTTCACCTCGTTTGCTGCCATGGAGCCTGAGAAAATGCCTTTTAAAGTCCGAACCCAAGTCTCAAATTAGCGCCCAGTAGTATAATGATTTTTCCAGAAATGCAATTAAATGCATATTTTGTGACTGATTTCAATTCGGACCATGATTCTTATAGCGATTACAAAATTTCAAACGGTTTTGTACCATTTAGCCTGAGAAAATGAATTTTAAAGTTCGAACCCAAGTCTCAAATTAGCAACCAGTATAATAATGATTTTTTTCAGAAATGCAATAACATGCATATTTTATGACTGATTTCTATTCGGAGCATGATTCTTATCGCGATTACAAAATTTCAGACCGTTTTGTACCATGGAGCCTGAGAAAATGCCTTTTAAAGTCCGAACCCAAGTCTCAAATTAGCGCCCAGTAGTATAATGATTTTTCCAGAAATGCAATTAAATGCATATTTTGTTACTGATTTCAATTCGGACCATGATTCTTATAGCAATTACAAAATTTCAGACCTTTTTGTACCATAAAGTCAGAGAAAATGCCTCTTAAAGTTCGAACCCAAGTCTCAAATTAGCTACAAGTATAATAATGATTTTTTTCAGAAATGCAATAACATGCATATTTTATGACTGATTTCGATTCGGACCATGATTCTTATAACGATTACAACATTTCAGACCGTTTTGTACCATACAAAATGCTTTTTAAATTCCGAACGCAAGTTTTAAATAAGCGCCCAGTAGAATAATGATTTTTCCAGAAATGCAATTAAATTCCTATTTTGTGACTGATTTCGATTCGGACTATGATTCTTATCGCGATAACAAAATTTCAGCCCGTTTTGTAGCATAGAGCCTGAGAAAACGCCTTTTAAAGTTCGAACCCAACTCTCAAATTACCTACCATTAGAATAATGATTTTTCCAGAAATGCAACTTTTGCCATATATTATGACTGATTTCGGTTCAGACGACGATTTTTATAGCGATCACAAAATTTCACGTCGTTTGCTAAGATGGAGCCTGAGAAAATGCCTTTTAAAGTCCGAACCTAAGTCTCAAATTAGCGCCCAGTAGTATAATGATTTTTCCAGAATTGCAACTTTTGGCATATTTTTTGACTGATTTCGGTTCAGACGACGATTCTCATAGCGATCAAAAAATTTTACCTCGTTTGCTACCATGGAGCCTGAGAAAATGCCGTATAATTCCGAACCCAACTCTCAAATGAGCGCACAGTAGTATGATGATTTTTCCAGAAATGCAATTAAATGCATATTTTGTTACTGATTTCAATTCGGACCATGATTCTTATAGCAATTACAAAATTTCAGACCTTTTTGTACCATAAAGCCAGAGAAAATGCCTCTTAAAGTTCGAACCCAAGTCTCAAAATAGCTACCAGTATAATAATGATTTTTTTCAGAAATGCAATAACATGCTTATTTTATGACTGATTTCGATTCGGACCATGATTCTTATCACGATTACAAAATTTCAGTCCGATTTGTAACATAGAGCCTGAGAAAATGCCATTTTAAGTCCGAACCCAAGTCTCAAATAAGCCCCCAGTAGAAAAATGATTTTTCCAGAAATGCTACTTTTGGCATAATTTATTACTGATTTCGGTTCAGTCGACGATTCTTATAGCGATCACAAAATTTCACCTCGTTTGCTGCCATGGAGCCTGAGAAAATGCCTTTTAAAGTCTGAACCCAAGTCTCAAATTAGCGCCCAGTAGTATAATGAATTTTCCAGAAATGCAATTAAATGCATATTTTGTGAATGATTTCAATTCGGACCATGATTCTTATAGCGATTACAAAATGTCAAACGGATTTGTACCATAGAGCCTGAGAAAATGCCTTTTAAAGTCCGAACCCAAGTCTCAAATTAGCGCCCATTAGTATAATGATTTTTCCAGAAATGCAATTAAATGCATATTTTGTGACTGATTTCAATTCGGACCATGATTCTTATCGCGATTTCAAAATTTCAGACCGTTTTGTACCATAGACCCTGAGAAAATGCCTTTTAAAGTTCGAACCCAAGTCTCAAATTAGCTACCAGTATAATAATGATTGTTTTCAGAAATGCAATAACATGCATATTTTATGATTGATTTCGATTCGGACCATGATTCTTACAGCGATTACAAAATTTCAGCCCGTTTTGTACCATAGAGCCTTAGAAAATGCCATTTAAAGTCGTAACCCAAGTCTTAAATAAGCGCCCAGTAGAATAAAGATTTTTCCAGAAATGCAATAAAATGCATATTTTGTGACTGATTTCAATTCGGACCATAATTTTTATCGCGATTTCAAAATTTCAGACGGTTTTGTACCATAGAGCCTGATAAAATGCCTTTTAAAGTTCGAACCCAAGTCTTAAATAAGCGCCCAGTAGAATAAAGATTGTTCCAGAAATGCAATAAAATGCACATTTTGTGACTGATTTCAATTCGGACCATAATTCTTATCGCGATTACAAAATTTCAGCCCGTTTTGTACCATAGAGCCTGAGAAAATGCCATTTAAAGTCCGAACCCAAGTCTCAAATAAGAGCCCAGTAGAAAAATGATTTTTCCAGAAATGCAACTTTTGGCATAATTTATTACTGATTTCGATTAGGTTCATGATTCTTATCACGATTACAAAATTTCAGACCGTTTTGTACCATGGAGCCTGAGAAAATGCCTTTTAAAGTCCGAACCCAAGTCTCAAATTAGCGCCCAGTAGTATAATGATTTTTCCAGAAATGCAATTAAATGCATATTTTGTTACTGATTTCAATTCGGACCATGATTCTTATAGCAATTACAAAATTTCAGACCTTTTTGTACCATAAAGTCAGAGAAAATGCCTCTTAAAGTTCGAACCCAAGTCTCAAATTAGCTACAAGTATAATAATGATTTTTTTCAGAAATGCAATAACATGCATATTTTATGACTGATTTCGATTCGGACCATGATTCTTATAACGATTACAACATTTCAGACCGTTTTGTACCATACAAAATGCTTTTTAAATTCCGAACGCAAGTTTTAAATAAGCGCCCAGTAGAATAATGATTTTTCCAGAAATGCAATTAAATTCCTATTTTGTGACTGATTTCGATTCGGACTATGATTCTTATCGCGATAACAAAATTTCAGCCCGTTTTGTAGCATAGAGCCTGAGAAAACGCCTTTTAAAGTTCGAACCCAACTCTCAAATTACCTACCATTAGAATAATGATTTTTCCAGAAATGCAACTTTTTCCATATATTATGACTGATTTCGGTTCAGACGACGATTTTTATAGCGATCACAAAATTTCACGTCGTTTGCTAAGATGGAGCCTGAGAAAATGCCTTTTAAAGTCCGAACCTAAGTCTCAAATTAGCGCCCAGTAGTATAATGATTTTTCCAGAATTGCAACTTTTGGCATATTTTTTGACTGATTTCGGTTCAGACGACGATTCTCATAGCGATCAAAAAATTTCACCTCGTTTGCTGCCATGGAGCCTGAAAAAATGCCTTTTAATGTCCGAACCCAAGTCTCAAATTAGCTACCAGTATAATAATGATTTTTTTCAGAAATGCAATAACATGCATATTTTATGACTGATTTCGATTCGGACCATGATTCTTATCACTATTACAAAATTTCAGCCCGTTTTGTACCATAGAGCCTGAGAAAATGCCATTTAAAGACCGAACCCAAGTCTCAAATAAGAGCCCAGTAGAAAAATGATTTTTCCAGAAATGCAACTTTTGGCATAATTTATTACTGATTTCGGTTCAGTCGACGATTCTTATAGCGATCACAAAATTTCACCTCGTTTGCTGTCATGGAGCCTGAAAAAATGCCTTTTAAAGTCCGAACCCAAGTCTCAAATTACCGCCCAGTAGTATAATGATTTTTCCAGAAATGCAATTAAATGCATATTTTGTGACTGTTTTCAATTCGGACCATGATTCTTATCGCGATTACAAAATTTCAGCCCGTTTTGTACCATAGAGCCTGAGAAAATGCCATTTAAAGTCCGAACCCAAGTCTCAAATAAGAGCCCAGTAGAAAAATGATTTTTCCAGAAATGCAAAAACATGCATATTTTATGACTGATTTCTATTCGGACCATGATTCTTATCGCGATAACAAAATTTCAGACCGTTTTGTACCATAGAGCCTGAGAAAATGCCTTTTAAAGTTCGAACCCAAGTTTCAAATTAGCTACAAGTATAATAATGATTTTTTTCAGAAATGCAATAACATGCATATTTTATGACTGATTTCTATTCGGACCATGATTCTTATCGCGATTACAAAATTTCAGACCGTTTCGTACCATCGAGCCTGAGAAAATGCCTTTTAAAGTTCGAACCCAACTCTCAAATTAGATACCAGTAGAATAATGATTTTTCCAGAATTGCAAGTTTCGCCATATATTATGACTGATTTCGGTTCAGACGACGATTTTTATAGCGATCACAAAATTTCACGTCGTTTGCTAAGATGGAGCCTGAGAAAATGCCTTTTAAAGTCCGAACCTAAGTCTCAAATTAGCGCCCAGTAGTATAATCGTTTTTCCAGAATTGCAACTTTTGGCATATTTTTTGACTGATTTCGGTTCAGACGACGATTCTCATAGCGATCACAAAATTTTACCTCGTTTGCTACCATGGAGCCTGAGAAAATGCCGTATAATTCCGAACCCAACTCTCAAATGAGCGCCCAGTAGTATGATGATTTTTCCAGAAATGCAATTAAATGCATATCTTGTGACTGATTTCAATTCGGACCATGATTCTTATAGCGATCACAAAATTTCAAACCGTTTTGTACCATAGAGCCTGAGAAAATGCCTTTTAAAGTTCGAACCCAAGTCTCAAATTAGCTACCAGTATAATAATGATTTTTTTCAGAAATGCAATAACATGCATATTTTATGACTGATTTCTATTCGGACCATGATTCTTATCGCGATTACAAAATTTCAGACCGTTTTGTACAATAGAGCCTGAGAAAATGCCTTTTAAAGTTCGAACCCAAGTCTCAAATTAGCTACCAGTATAATAATGATTTTTTTCAGAAATGCAATAACATGCATATTTTATGACTGATTTCTATTTGGACCATGATTCTTATCGCGATTACAAAATTTCAGCCCGTTTTGTACCATAGAGCCAGAGAAAATGCCATTTAAAGTCCGAACCCAAGTCTCAAATTAGCGCCCAGTAGTATAATGATTTTTTCCAGAAATGCAATAACATGCATATTTTATGACTGATTTCTATTCGGACCATGATTCTTATCGCGATTACAAAATTTCAGACCGTTTTGTACAATAGAGCCTGAGAAAATGCCTTTTAAAGTTCGAACCCAAGTCTCAAATTAGCTACCAGTATAATAATGATTTTTTTCAGAAATGCAATAACATGCATATTTTATGCCTGATTTATATTTGGACCATGATTCTTATCGCGATTACAAAATTTCAGCCCGTTTTGTACCATAGAGCCTGAGAAAATGCCTTTTAAAGTTCGAACCCAAGTCTCAAATAAGAGCCCAGTAGAAAAATGATTTTTTCCAGAAATGCAACTTTTGGCATAATTTATTACTGATTTCGGTTCAGTCGACCATTCTTATAGCGATCACAAAATTTCACCTCGTTTGCTGCCATGGAGCCTGAGAAAATGCCTTTTAAAGTCCGAACCCAAGTCTCAAATTAGCGCCCAGTAGTATAATGATTTTTCCAGAAATGCAATTAAATGCATATTTTGTGACTGATTTCAATTCGGACCATGATTCTTATAGCGATTACAAAATTTCAAACGGTTTTGTACCATTTAGCCTGAGAAAATGAATTTTAAAGTTCGAACCCAAGTCTCAAATTAGCAACCAGTATAATAATGATTTTTTTCAGAAATGCAATAACATGCATATTTTATGACTGATTTCTATTCGGAGCATGATTCTTATCGCGATTACAAAATTTCAGACCGTTTTGTACCATGGAGCCTGAGAAAATGCCTTTTAAAGTCCGAACCCAAGTCTCAAATTAGCGCCCAGTAGTATAATGATTTTTCCAGAAATGCAATTAAATGCATATTTTGTTACTGATTTCAATTCGGACCATGATTCTTATAGCAATTACAAAATTTCAGACCTTTTTGTACCATAAAGTCAGAGAAAATGCCTCTTAAAGTTCGAACCCAAGTCTCAAATTAGCTACAAGTATAATAATGATTTTTTTCAGAAATGCAATAACATGCATATTTTATGACTGATTTCGATTCGGACCATGATTCTTATAACGATTACAACATTTCAGACCGTTTTGTACCATACAAAATGCTTTTTAAATTCCGAACGCAAGTTTTAAATAAGCGCCCAGTAGAATAATGATTTTTCCAGAAATGCAATTAAATTCCTATTTTGTGACTGATTTCGATTCGGACTATGATTCTTATCGCGATAACAAAATTTCAGCCCGTTTTGTAGCATAGAGCCTGAGAAAACGCCTTTTAAAGTTCGAACCCAACTCTCAAATTACCTACCATTAGAATAATGATTTTTCCAGAAATGCAACTTTTGCCATATATTATGACTGATTTCGGTTCAGACGACGATTTTTATAGCGATCACAAAATTTCACGTCGTTTGCTAAGATGGAGCCTGAGAAAATGCCTTTTAAAGTCCGAACCTAAGTCTCAAATTAGCGCCCAGTAGTATAATGATTTTTCCAGAATTGCAACTTTTGGCATATTTTTTGACTGATTTCGGTTCAGACGACGATTCTCATAGCGATCAAAAAATTTTACCTCGTTTGCTACCATGGAGCCTGAGAAAATGCCGTATAATTCCGAACCCAACTCTCAAATGAGCGCACAGTAGTATGATGATTTTTCCAGAAATGCAATTAAATGCATATTTTGTTACTGATTTCAATTCGGACCATGATTCTTATAGCAATTACAAAATTTCAGACCTTTTTGTACCATAAAGCCAGAGAAAATGCCTCTTAAAGTTCGAACCCAAGTCTCAAAATAGCTACCAGTATAATAATGATTTTTTTCAGAAATGCAATAACATGCTTATTTTATGACTGATTTCGATTCGGACCATGATTCTTATCACGATTACAAAATTTCAGTCCGATTTGTAACATAGAGCCTGAGAAAATGCCATTTTAAGTCCGAACCCAAGTCTCAAATAAGCCCCCAGTAGAAAAATGATTTTTCCAGAAATGCTACTTTTGGCATAATTTATTACTGATTTCGGTTCAGTCGACGATTCTTATAGCGATCACAAAATTTCACCTCGTTTGCTGCCATGGAGCCTGAGAAAATGCCTTTTAAAGTCTGAACCCAAGTCTCAAATTAGCGCCCAGTAGTATAATGAATTTTCCAGAAATGCAATTAAATGCATATTTTGTGAATGATTTCAATTCGGACCATGATTCTTATAGCGATTACAAAATGTCAAACGGATTTGTACCATAGAGCCTGAGAAAATGCCTTTTAAAGTCCGAACCCAAGTCTCAAATTAGCGCCCATTAGTATAATGATTTTTCCAGAAATGCAATTAAATGCATATTTTGTGACTGATTTCAATTCGGACCATGATTCTTATCGCGATTTCAAAATTTCAGACCGTTTTGTACCATAGACCCTGAGAAAATGCCTTTTAAAGTTCGAACCCAAGTCTCAAATTAGCTACCAGTATAATAATGATTGTTTTCAGAAATGCAATAACATGCATATTTTATGATTGATTTCGATTCGGACCATGATTCTTACAGCGATTACAAAATTTCAGCCCGATTTGTACCATAGAGCCTTAGAAAATGCCATTTAAAGTCGTAACCCAAGTCTTAAATAAGCGCCCAGTAGAATAAAGATTTTTCCAGAAATGCAATAAAATGCATATTTTGTGACTGATTTCAATTCGGACCATAATTTTTATCGCGATTTCAAAATTTCAGACGGTTTTGTACCATAGAGCCTGATAAAATGCCTTTTAAAGTTCGAACCCAAGTCTTAAATAAGCGCCCAGTAGAATAAAGATTGTTCCAGAAATGCAATAAAATGCACATTTTGTGACTGATTTCAATTCGGACCATAATTCTTATCGCGATTACAAAATTTCAGCCCGTTTTGTACCATAGAGCCTGAGAAAATGCCATTTAAAGTCCGAACCCAAGTCTCAAATAAGAGCCCAGTAGAAAAATGATTTTTCCAGAAATGCAACTTTTGGCATAATTTATTACTGATTTCGATTAGGTTCATGATTCTTATCACGATTACAAAATTTCAGACCGTTTTGTACCATGGAGCCTGAGAAAATGCCTTTTAAAGTCCGAACCCAAGTCTCAAATTAGCGCCCAGTAGTATAATGATTTTTCCAGAAATGCAATTAAATGCATATTTTGTTACTGATTTCAATTCGGACCATGATTCTTATAGCAATTACAAAATTTCAGACCTTTTTGTACCATAAAGTCAGAGAAAATGCCTCTTAAAGTTCGAACCCAAGTCTCAAATTAGCTACAAGTATAATAATGATTTTTTTCAGAAATGCAATAACATGCATATTTTATGACTGATTTCGATTCGGACCATGATTCTTATAACGATTACAACATTTCAGACCGTTTTGTACCATACAAAATGCTTTTTAAATTCCGAACGCAAGTTTTAAATAAGCGCCCAGTAGAATAATGATTTTTCCAGAAATGCAATTAAATTCCTATTTTGTGACTGATTTCGATTCGGACTATGATTCTTATCGCGATAACAAAATTTCAGCCCGTTTTGTAGCATAGAGCCTGAGAAAACGCCTTTTAAAGTTCGAACCCAACTCTCAAATTACCTACCATTAGAATAATGATTTTTCCAGAAATGCAACTTCTTCCATATATTATGACTGATTTCGGTTCAGACGACGATTTTTATAGCGATCACAAAATTTCACGTCGTTTGCTAAGATGGAGCCTGAGAAAATGCCTTTTAAAGTCCGAACCTAAGTCTCAAATTAGCGCCCAGTAGTATAATGATTTTTCCAGAATTGCAACTTTTGGCATATTTTTTGACTGATTTCGGTTCAGACGACGATTCTCATAGCGATCAAAAAATTTCACCTCGTTTGCTGCCATGGAGCCTGAAAAAATGCCTTTTAATGTCCGAACCCAAGTCTCAAATTAGCTACCAGTATAATAATGATTTTTTTCAGAAATGCAATAACATGCATATTTTATGACTGATTTCGATTCGGACCATGATTCTTATCACTATTACAAAATTTCAGCCCGTTTTGTACCATAGAGCCTGAGAAAATGCCATTTAAAGACCGAACCCAAGTCTCAAATAAGAGCCCAGTAGAAAAATGATTTTTCCAGAAATGCAACTTTTGGCATAATTTATTAATGATTTCGATTAGGACCATGATTCTTATCACGATTACAAAATTTCAGCCCGTTTTGTACCATAGAGCCTGAGAAATTGCCATTTAAAGTCCGAACCCAAGTCTCAAATAAGAGCCCAGTAGAAAAATGATTTTTCCAGAAATGCAACTTTTGGCATAATTTATTACTGATTTCGATTCGGACCATGATTCTTATCACGATTACAAAATTTCAGCCCGTTTTGTACCATAGAGCCTGAGAAAATGCCATTTAAAGTACGAACCCAAGTCTCAAATAAGAGCCCATTAGAAAAATGATTTTTCCAGAAATGCAACTTTTGGCATAATTTATTACTGATTTCGGTTCAGTCGAAGATTTTTATAGCGATCACAAAATTTCACCTCGTTTGCTGTCATGGAGCCTGAAAAAATGCCTTTTAAAGTCCGAACCCAAGTCTCAAATTACCGCCCAGTAGTATAATGATTTTTCCAGAAATGCAATTAAATGCATATTTTGTGACTGATTTCAATTCGGACCATGATTCTTATCGCGATTTCAAAATTTCAGACCGTTTTGTACCATAGACCCTGAGAAAATGCCTTTTAAAGTTCGAACCCAAGTCTCAAATTAGCTACCAGTATAATAATGATTGTTTTCAGAAATGCAATAACATGCATATTTTATGACTGATTTCTATTCGGACCATGATTCTTATCGCGATTACAAAATTTCAGACCGTTTTGTACCATAGAGCCTGAGAAAATGCCTTTTAAAGTTCGAACCCAAGTCTCAAATTAGCTACCAGTAGAAAAATGATTTTTCCAGAAATGCAACTTTTTGCATAATTTATTACTGATTTCGGTTCAGTCGACGATTCTTATAGCGATTACAAAATTTCAGACCGTTTTGTACCATAGAGCCTGAGAAAATGCCTTTTAAAGTTCGAACCCAAGTCTCAAATTAGCTACCAGTAGAATAATGATTTTTCCAGAAATGCAACTTTTGCCATATATTATGACTGATTTCAAGTCAGACGACGATTTTTATAGCGATCACAAAATTTCACGTCGTTTGCTAAGATGGAGCCTGAGAAAATGCCTTTTAAAGTCCGAACCTAAGTCTCAAATTAGCGCCCAGTAGTATAATGAATTTTCCAGAATTGCAACTTTTGGCATATTTTTTGACTGATTTCGGTTCAGACGACGATTCTCATAGCGATCACAAAATTTCACCTCGTTTGCTGTCATGGAGCCTGAAAAAATGCCTTTTAAAGTCCGAACCCAAGTCTCAAATTAGCGCCCAGTAGTATAATGATTTTTCCAGAAATGCAATTAAATGCATATTTTGTGACTGATTTCAATTCGGACCATGATTCTTATCACGATTACAAAATTTCAGCCCGTTTTGTACCATAGAGCCTGAGAAAATGCCATTTAAAGTCCGAACCCAAGTCTCAAATAAGAGCCCAGTAGAAAAATGATTTTTCCAGAAATGCAACTTTTGGCATAATTTATTACTGATTTCGGTTCAGTCGACGATTCTTATAGCGATTACAAAATTTCAGACCGTTTTGTACCATAGAGCCTGAGAAAATGCTTTTTAAAGTTCGAACCCAAGTCTCAAATTAGCTACCAGTAGAATAATGATTTTTCCAGAAATGCAACTTTTGCCATATATTATGACTGATTTCAAGTCAGACGACGATTTTTATAGCGATCACAAAATTTCACGTCGTTTGCTAAGATGGAGCCTGAGAAAATGCCTTTTAAAGTCCGAACCTAAGTCTCAAATTAGCGCCCAGTAGTATAATGAATTTTCCAGAATTGCAACTTTTGGCATATTTTTTGACTGAATTCGGTTCAGACGACGATTCTCATAGCGATCACAAAATTTCACCTCGTTTGCTGCCATGGAGCCTGAAAAAATGCCTTTTAATGTCCGAACCCAAGTCTCAAATTAGCTACCAGTATAATAATGATTTTTTTCAGAAATGCAATAACATGCATATTTTATGACTGATTTCGATTCGGACCATGATTCTTATCACGATTACAAAATTTCAGCCCGTTTTGTACCATAGAGCCTGAGAAAATGCCATTTAAAGTCCGAACCCAAGTCTCAAATAAGAGCCCAGTAGAAAAATGATTTTTCCAGAAATGCAACTTTTGGCATAATTTATTACTGATTTCGATTCGGACCATGATTCTTATCACGATTACAAAATTTCAGCCCGTTTTGTACCATAGAGCCTGAGAAAATGCCATTTAAAGTCCGAACCCAAGTCTCAAATAAGAGCCCAGTAGAAAAATGATTTTTCCAGAAATGCAACTTTTGGCATAATTTATTACTGATTTCGGTTCAGTCGACGATTCTTATAGCGATCACAAAATTTCACCTCGTTTGCTGTCATGGAGCCTGAAAAAATGCCTTTTAAAGTCCGAACCCAAGTCTCAAATTACCGCCCAGTAGTATAATGATTTTTTCAGAAATGCAATTAAATGCATATTTTGTGACTGTTTTCAATTCGGACCATGATTCTTATCGCGATTACAAAATTTCAGCCCGTTTTGTACCATAGAGCCTGAGAAAATGCCATTTAAAGTCCGAACCCAAGTCTCAAATAAGAGCCCAGTAGAAAAATGATTTTTCCAGAAATGCAAAAACATGCATATTTTATGACTGATTTCTATTCGGACCATGATTCTTATCACGATTACAAAATTTCAGTCCGATTTGTAACATAGAGCCTGAGAAAATGCCATTTTAAGTCCGAACCCAAGTCTCAAATAAGCCCCCAGTAGAAAAATGATTTTTCCAGAAATGCTACTTTTGGCATAATTTATTACTGATTTCGGTTCAGTCGACGATTCTTATAGCGATCACAAAATTTCACCTCGTTTGCTGCCATGGAGCCTGAGAAAATGCCTTTTAAAGTCCGAACCCAAGTCTCAAATTAGCGCCCAGTAGTATAATGAATTTTCCAGAAATGCAATTAAATGCATATTTTGTGAATGATTTCAATTCGGACCATGATTCTTATAGCGATTACAAAATGTCAAACGGATTTGTACCATAGAGCCTGAGAAAATGCCCTTTAAAGTCCGAACCCAAGTCTCAAATTAGCGCCCATTAGTATAATGATTTTTCCAGAAATGCAATTAAATGCATATTTTGTGACTGATTTCAATTCGGACCATGATTCTTATCGCGATTTCAAAATTTCAGACCGTTTTGTACCATAGACCCTGAGAAAATGCCTTTTAAAGTTCGAACCCAAGTCTCAAATTAGCTACCAGTATAATAATGATTGTTTTCAGAAATGCAATAACATGCTTATTTTATGACTGATTTCGATTCGGACCATGATTCTTATCACGATTACAAAATTTCAGTCCGATTTGTAACATAGAGCCTGAGAAAATGCCATTTTAAGTCCGAACCCAAGTCTCAAATAAGCCCCCAGTAGAAAAATGATTTTTCCAGAAATGCTACTTTTGGCATAATTTATTACTGATTTCGGTTCAGTCGACGATTCTTATAGCGATCACAAAATTTCACCTCGTTTGCTGCCATGGAGCCTGAGAAAATGCCTTTTAAAGTCCGAACCCAAGTCTCAAATTAGCGCCCAGTAGTATAATGAATTTTCCAGAAATGCAATTAAATGCATATTTTGTGAATGATTTCAATTCGGACCATGATTCTTATAGCGATTACAAAATGTCAAACGGATTTGTACCATAGAGCCTGAGAAAATGCCTTTTAAAGTCCGAACCCAAGTCTCAAATTAGCGCCCATTAGTATAATGATTTTTCCAGAAATGCAATTAAATGCATATTTTGTGACTGATTTCAATTCGGACCATGATTCTTATCGCGATTTCAAAATTTCAGACCGTTTTGTACCATAGACCCTGAGAAAATGCCTTTTAAAGTTCGAACCCAAGTCTCAAATTAGCTACCAGTATAATAATGATTGTTTTCAGAAATGCAATAACATGCATATTTTATGATTGATTTCGATTCGGACCATGATTCTTACAGCGATTACAAAATTTCAGCCCGTTTTGTACCATAGAGCCTTAGAAAATGCCATTTAAAGTCGTAACCCAAGTCTTAAATAAGCGCCCAGTAGAATAAAGATTTTTCCAGAAATGCAATAAAATGCATATTTTGTGACTGATTTCAATTCGGACCATAATTTTTATCGCGATTTCAAAATTTCAGACGGTTTTGTACCATAGAGCCTGAGAAAATGCCATTTAAAGTCCGAACCCAAGTCTCAAATAAGAGCCCAGTAGAAAAATGATTTTTCCAGAAATGCAACTTTTGGCATAATTTATTACTGATTTCGATTAGGACCATGATTCTTATCACGATTACAAAATTTCAGCCCGTTTTGTACCATAGAGCCTGAGAAATTGCCATTTAAAGTCCGAACCCAAGTCTCAAATAAGAGCCCAGTAGAAAAATGATTTTTCCAGAAATGCAACTTTTGGCATAATTTATTACTGATTTCGATTCGGACCATGATTCTTATCACGATTACAAAATTTCAGCCCGTTTTGTACCATAGAGCCTGAGAAAATGCCATTTAAAGTCCGAACCCAAGTCTCAAATAAGAGCCCAGTAGAAAAATGATTTTTCCAGAAATGCAACTTTTGGCATAATTTATTACTGATTTCGGTTCAGTCGACGATTCTTATAGCGATCACAAAATTTCACCTCGTTTGCTGTCATGGAGCCTGAAAAAATGCCTTTTAAAGTCCGAACCCAAGTCTCAAATTACCGCCCAGTAGTATAATGATTTTTCCAGAAATGCAACTTTTGGCATAATTTATTACTGATTTCGGTTCAGTCGACGATTCTTATAGCGATCACAAAATTTCACCTCGTTTGCTGTCATGGAGCCTGAAAAAATGCCTTTTAAAGTCCGAACCCAAGTCTCAAATTACCGCCCAGTAGTATAATGATTTTTTCAGAAATGCAATTAAATGCATATTTTGTGACTGTTTTCAATTCGGACCATGATTCTTATCGCGATTACAAAATTTCAGCCCGTTTTGTACCATAGAGCCTGAGAAAATGCCATTTAAAGTCCGAACCCAAGTCTCAAATAAGAGCCCAGTAGAAAAATGATTTTTCCAGAAATGCAACTTTTGGCATAATTTATTACTGATTTCGATTAGGACCATGATTCTTATCACGATTACAAAATTTCAGCCCGTTTTGTGCCATAGAGCCTGAGAAATTGCCATTTAAAGTCCGAACCCAAGTCTCAAATAAGAGCCCAGTAGAAAAATGATTTTTCCAGAAATGCAACTTTTGGCATAATTTATTACTGATTTCGATTCGGACCATGATTCTTATCACGATTACAAAATTTCAGCCCGTTTTGTACCATAGAGCCTGAAAAATGCCATTTAAAGTCCGAACCCAAGTCTCAAATAAGAGCCCAGTAGAAAAATGATTTTTCCAGAAATGCAACTTTTGGCATAATTTATTACTGATTTCGGTTCAGTCGACGATTCTTATAGCGATCACAAAATTTCACCTCGTTTGCTGTCATGGAGCCTGAAAAAATGCCTTTTAAAGTCCGAACCCAAGTCTCAAATTACCGCCCAGTAGTATAATGATTTTTCCAGAAATGCAATTAAATGCATATTTTGTGACTGTTTTCAATTCGGACCATGATTCTTATCGCGATTACAAAATTTCAGCCCGTTTTGTACCATAGAGCCTGAGAAAATGCCATTTAAAGTCCGAACCCAAGTCTCAAATAAGAGCCCAGTAGAAAAATGATTTTTCCAGAAATGCAACTTTTGGCATAATTTATTACTGATTTCGGTTCAGACGACGATTCTCATAGCGATCACAAAATTTCACCTCGTTTGCTGTCATGGAGCCTGAAAAAATGCCTTTTAAAGTCCGAACCCAAGTCTCAAATTAGCGCCCAGTAGTATAATGATTTTTCCAGAAATGCAATTAAATGCATATTTTGTGACTGATTTCAATTCGGACCATGATTCTTATCGCGATTACAAAATTTCAGCCCGTTTTGTACCATAGAGCCTGAGAAAATGCCATTTAAAGTCCGAACCCAAGTCTCAAATAAGAGCCCAGTAGAAAAATGATTTTTCCAGAAATGCAACTTTTGGCATAATTTATTACTGATTTCGGTTCAGACGACGATTCTCATAGCGATCACAAAATTTCACCTCGTTTGCTGTCATGGAGCCTGAAAAAATGCCTTTTAAAGTCCGAACCCAAGTCTCAAATTAGCGCCCAGTAGTATAATGATTTTTCCAGAAATGCAATTAAATGCATATTTTGTGACTGATTTCAATTCGGACCATGATTCTTATCACGATTACAAAATTTCAGCCCGTTTTGTACCATAGAGCCTGAGAAAATGCCATTTAAAGTCCGAACCCAAGTCTCAAATAAGAGCCCAGTAGAAAAATGATTTTTCCAGAAATGCAACTTTTGGCATAATTTATTACTGATTTCGGTTCAGTCGACGATTCTTATAGCGATTACAAAATTTCAGACCGTTTTGTACCATAGAGCCTGAGAAAATGCTTTTTAAAGTTCGAACCCAAGTCTCAAATGAGCTACCAGTAGAATAATGATTTTTCCAGAAATGCAACTTTTGCCATATATTATGACTGATTTCAAGTCAGACGACGATTTTTATAGCGATCACAAAATTTCACGTCGTTTGCTAAGATGGAGCCTGAGAAAATGCCTTTTAAAGTCCGAACCTAAGTCTCAAATTAGCGCCCAGTAGTATAATGAATTTTCCAGAATTGCAACTTTTGGCATATTTTTTGACTGATTTCGGTTCAGACGACGATTCTCATAGCGATCACAAAATTTCACCTCGTTTGCTGCCATGGAGCCTGAAAAATGCCTTTTAATGTCCGAACCCAAGTTTCAAATTAGTTACCAGTATAATAATGATTTTTTTCAGAAATGCAATAACATGCATATTTTATGACTGATTTCGATTCGGACCATGATTCTTATCACGATTACAAAATTTCAGCCCGTTTTGTACCATAGAGCCTGAGAAAATGCCATTTAAAGTCCGAACCCAAGTCTCAAATAAGAGCCCAGTAGAAAAATGATTTTTCCAGAAATGCAACTTTTGGCATAATTTATTACTGATTTCGATTCGGACCATGATTCTTATCACGATTACAAAATTTCAGCCCGTTTTGTACCATAGAGCCTGAGAAAATGCCATTTAAAGTCCGAACCCAAGTCTCAAATAAGAGCCCAGTAGAAAAATGATTTTTCCAGAAATGCAACTTTTGGCATAATTTATTACTGATTTCGATTCGGACCATGATTCTTATCACGATTACAAAATTTCAGCCCGTTTTGTACCATAGAGCCTGAGAAAATGCCATTTAAAGTCCGAACCCAAGTCTCAAATAAGAGCCCAGTAGAAAAATGATTTTTCCAGAAATGCAACTTTTGGCATAATTTATTACTGATTTCGGTTCAGTCGACGATTCTTATAGCGATCACAAAATTTCACCTCGTTTGCTGTCATGGAGCCTGAAAAAATGCCTTTTAAAGTCCGAACCCAAGTCTCAAATTACCGCCCAGTAGTATAATGATTTTTTCAGAAATGCAATTAAATGCATATTTTGTGACTGTTTTCAATTCGGACCATGATTCTTATCGCGATTACAAAATTTCAGCCCGTTTTGTACCATAGAGCCTGAGAAAATGCCATTTAAAGTCCGAACCCAAGTCTCAAATAAGAGCCCAGTAGAAAAATGATTTTTCCAGAAATGCAAAAACATGCATATTTTATGACTGATTTCTATTCGGACCATGATTCTTATCACGATTACAAAATTTCAGTCCGATTTGTAACATAGAGCCTGAGAAAATGCCATTTTAAGTCCGAACCCAAGTCTCAAATAAGCCCCCAGTAGAAAAATGATTTTTCCAGAAATGCTACTTTTGGCATAATTTATTACTGATTTCGGTTCAGTCGACGATTCTTATAGCGATCACAAAATTTCACCTCGTTTGCTGCCATGGAGCCTGAGAAAATGCCTTTTAAAGTCCGAACCCAAGTCTCAAATTAGCGCCCAGTAGTATAATGAATTTTCCAGAAATGCAATTAAATGCATATTTTGTGAATGATTTCAATTCGGACCATGATTCTTATAGCGATTACAAAATGTCAAACGGATTTGTACCATAGAGCCTGAGAAAATGCCCTTTAAAGTCCGAACCCAAGTCTCAAATTAGCGCCCATTAGTATAATGATTTTTCCAGAAATGCAATTAAATGCATATTTTGTGACTGATTTCAATTCGGACCATGATTCTTATCGCGATTTCAAAATTTCAGACCGTTTTGTACCATAGACCCTGAGAAAATGCCTTTTAAAGTTCGAACCCAAGTCTCAAATTAGCTACCAGTATAATAATGATTGTTTTCAGAAATGCAATAACATGCATATTTTATGATTGATTTCGATTCGGATCATGATTCTTACAGCGATTACAAAATTTCAGACCGTTTCGTACCATCGAGCCTGAGAAAATGCCTTTTAAAGTTCGAACCCAACTCTCAAATTAGATACCAGTAGAATAATGATTTTTCCAGAATTGCAAGTTTCGCCATATATTATGACTGATTTCGGTTCAGACGACGATTTTTATAGCGATCACAAAATTTCACGTCGTTTGCTAAGATGGAGCCTGAGAAAATGCCTTTTAAAGTCCGAACCTAAGTCTCAAATTAGCGCCCAGTAGTATAATCGTTTTTCCAGAATTGCAACTTTTGGCATATTTTTTGACTGATTTCGGTTCAGACGACGATTCTCATAGCGATCACAAAATTTTACCTCGTTTGCTACCATGGAGCCTGAGAAAATGCCGTATAATTCCGAACCCAACTCTCAAATGAGCGCCCAGTAGTATGATGATTTTTCCAGAAATGCAATTAAATGCATATCTTGTGACTGATTTCAATTCGGACCATGATTCTTATAGCGATCACAAAATTTCAAACCGTTTTGTACCATAGAGCCTGAGAAAATGCCTTTTAAAGTTCGAACCCAAGTCTCAAATTAGCTACCAGTATAATAATGATTTTTTTCAGAAATGCAATAACATGCATATTTTATGACTGATTTCTATTCGGACCATGATTCTTATCGCGATTACAAAATTTCAGACCGTTTTGTACAATAGAGCCTGAGAAAATGCCTTTTAAAGTTCGAACCCAAGTCTCAAATTAGCTACCAGTATAATAATGATTTTTTTCAGAAATGCAATAACATGCATATTTTATGACTGATTTCTATTTGGACCATGATTCTTATCGCGATTACAAAATTTCAGCCCGTTTTGTACCATAGAGCCTGAGAAAATGCCTTTTAAAGTTCGAACCCAAGTCTCAAATAAGAGCCCAGTAGAAAAATGATTTTTTCCAGAAATGCAACTTTTGGCATAATTTATTACTGATTTCGGTTCAGTCGACCATTCTTATAGCGATCACAAAATTTCACCTCGTTTGCTGCCATGGAGCCTGAGAAAATGCCTTTTAAAGTCCGAACCCAAGTCTCAAATTAGCGCCCAGTAGTATAATGATTTTTCCAGAAATGCAATTAAATGCATATTTTGTGACTGATTTCAATTCGGACCATGATTCTTATAGCGATTACAAAATTTCAAACGGTTTTGTACCATTTAGCCTGAGAAAATGCATTTTAAAGTTCGAACCCAAGTCTCAAATTAGCAACCAGTATAATAATGATTTTTTTCAGAAATGCAATAACATGCATATTTTATGACTGATTTCTATTCGGAGCATGATTCTTATCGCGATTACAAAATTTCAGACCGTTTTGTACCATGGAGCCTGAGAAAATGCCTTTTAAAGTCCGAACCCAAGTCTCAAATTAGCGCCCAGTAGTATAATGATTTTTCCAGAAATGCAATTAAATGCATATTTTGTTACTGATTTCAATTCGGACCATGATTCTTATAGCAATTACAAAATTCCAGACCTTTTTGTACCATAAAGTCAGAGAAAATGCCTCTAAAAGTTCGAACCCAAGTCTCAAATTAGCTACAAGTATAATAATGATTTTTTTCAGAAATGCAATAACATGCTTATTTTATGACTGATTTCGATTCGGACCATGATTCTTATCACGATTACAAAATTTCAGTCCGATTTGTAACATAGAGCCTGAGAAAATGCCATTTTAAGTCCGAACCCAAGTCTCAAATAAGCCCCCAGTAGAAAAATGATTTTTCCAGAAATGCTACTTTTGGCATAATTTATTACTGATTTCGGTTCAGTCGACGATTCTTATAGCGATCACAAAATTTCACCTCGTTTGCTGCCATGGAGCCTGAGAAAATGCCTTTTAAAGTCCGAACCCAAGTCTCAAATTAGCGCCCAGTAGTATAATGAATTTTCCAGAAATGCAATTAAATGCATATTTTGTGAATGATTTCAATTCGGACCATGATTCTTATAGCGATTACAAAATGTCAAACGGATTTGTACCATAGAGCCTGAGAAAATGCCTTTTAAAGTCCGAACCCAAGTCTCAAATTAGCGCCCATTAGTATAATGATTTTTCCAGAAATGCAATTAAATGCATATTTTGTGACTGATTTCAATTCGGACCATGATTCTTATCGCGATTTCAAAATTTCAGACCGTTTTGTACCATAGACCCTGAGAAAATGCCTTTTAAAGTTCGAACCCAAGTCTCAAATTAGCTACCAGTATAATAATGATTGTTTTCAGAAATGCAATAACATGCATATTTTATGATTGATTTCGATTCGGACCATGATTCTTACAGCGATTACAAAATTTCAGCCCGTTTTGTACCATAGAGCCTTAGAAAATGCCATTTAAAGTCGTAACCCAAGTCTTAAATAAGCGCCCAGTAGAATAAAGATTTTTCCAGAAATGCAATAAAATGCATATTTTGTGACTGATTTCAATTCGGACCATAATTTTTATCGCGATTTCAAAATTTCAGACGGTTTTGTACCATAGAGCCTGAGAAAATGCCATTTAAAGTCCGAACCCAAGTCTCAAATAAGAGCCCAGTAGAAAAATGATTTTTCCAGAAATGCAACTTTTGGCATAATTTATTACTGATTTCGATTAGGACCATGATTCTTATCACGATTACAAAATTTCAGCCCGTTTTGTACCATAGAGCCTGAGAAATTGCCATTTAAAGTCCGAACCCAAGTCTCAAATAAGAGCCCAGTAGAAAAATGATTTTTCCAGAAATGCAACTTTTGGCATAATTTATTACTGATTTCGATTCGGACCATGATTCTTATCACGATTACAAAATTTCAGCCCGTTTTGTACCATAGAGCCTGAGAAAATGCCATTTAAAGTCCGAACCCAAGTCTCAAATAAGAGCCCAGTAGAAAAATGATTTTTCCAGAAATGCAACTTTTGGCATAATTTATTACTGATTTCGGTTCAGTCGACGATTCTTATAGCGATCACAAAATTTCACCTCGTTTGCTGTCATGGAGCCTGAAAAAATGCCTTTTAAAGTCCGAACCCAAGTCTCAAATTACCGCCCAGTAGTATAATGATTTTTCCATAAATGCAATTAAATGCATATTTTGTGACTGATTTCAATTCGGACCATGATTCTTATAGCGATTACAAAATTTCAGACCGTTTTGTACCATAGAGCCTGAGAAAATGCCTTTTAAAGTTCGAACCCAAGTCTCAAATTAGCTACCAGTAGAAAAATGATTTTTCCAGAAATGCAACTTTTGGCATAATTTATTACTGATTTCGATTCGGACCATGATTCTTATCACGATTACAAAATTTCAGCCCGTTTTGTACCATAGAGCCTGAGAAAATGCCATTTAAAGTCCGAACCCAAGTCTCAAATAAGAGCCCAGTAGAAAAATGATTTTTCCAGAAATGCAACTTTTGGCATAATTTATTACTGATTTCGATTAGGACCATGATTCTTATCACGATTACAAAATTTCAGCCCGTTTTGTGCCATAGAGCCTGAGAAATTGCCATTTAAAGTCCGAACCCAAGTCTCAAATAAGAGCCCAGTAGAAAAATGATTTTTCCAGAAATGCAACTTTTGGCATAATTTATTACTGATTTCGATTCGGACCATGATTCTTATCACGATTACAAAATTTCAGCCCGTTTTGTACCATAGAGCCTGAAAAATGCCATTTAAAGTCCGAACCCAAGTCTCAAATAAGAGCCCAGTAGAAAAATGATTTTTCCAGAAATGCAACTTTTGGCATAATTTATTACTGATTTCGGTTCAGTCGACGATTCTTATAGCGATCACAAAATTTCACCTCGTTTGCTGTCATGGAGCCTGAAAAAATGCCTTTTAAAGTCCGAACCCAAGTCTCAAATTACCGCCCAGTAGTATAATGATTTTTCCAGAAATGCAATTAAATGCATATTTTGTGACTGTTTTCAATTCGGACCATGATTCTTATCGCGATTACAAAATTTCAGCCCGTTTTGTACCATAGAGCCTGAGAAAATGCCATTTAAAGTCCGAACCCAAGTCTCAAATAAGAGCCCAGTAGAAAAATGATTTTTCCAGAAATGCAACTTTTGGCATAATTTATTACTGATTTCGGTTCAGACGACGATTCTCATAGCGATCACAAAATTTCACCTCGTTTGCTGTCATGGAGCCTGAAAAAATGCCTTTTAAAGTCCGAACCCAAGTCTCAAATTAGCGCCCAGTAGTATAATGATTTTTCCAGAAATGCAATTAAATGCATATTTTGTGACTGATTTCAATTCGGACCATGATTCTTATCGCGATTACAAAATTTCAGCCCGTTTTGTACCATAGAGCCTGAGAAAATGCCATTTAAAGTCCGAACCCAAGTCTCAAATAAGAGCCCAGTAGAAAAATGATTTTTCCAGAAATGCAACTTTTGGCATAATTTATTACTGATTTCGGTTCAGACGACGATTCTCATAGCGATCACAAAATTTCACCTCGTTTGCTGTCATGGAGCCTGAAAAAATGCCTTTTAAAGTCCGAACCCAAGTCTCAAATTAGCGCCCAGTAGTATAATGATTTTTCCAGAAATGCAATTAAATGCATATTTTGTGACTGATTTCAATTCGGACCATGATTCTTATCACGATTACAAAATTTCAGCCCGTTTTGTACCATAGAGCCTGAGAAAATGCCATTTAAAGTCCGAACCCAAGTCTCAAATAAGAGCCCAGTAGAAAAATGATTTTTCCAGAAATGCAACTTTTGGCATAATTTATTACTGATTTCGGTTCAGTCGACGATTCTTATAGCGATTACAAAATTTCAGACCGTTTTGTACCATAGAGCCTGAGAAAATGCTTTTTAAAGTTCGAACCCAAGTCTCAAATGAGCTACCAGTAGAATAATGATTTTTCCAGAAATGCAACTTTTGCCATATATTATGACTGATTTCAAGTCAGACGACGATTTTTATAGCGATCACAAAATTTCACGTCGTTTGCTAAGATGGAGCCTGAGAAAATGCCTTTTAAAGTCCGAACCTAAGTCTCAAATTAGCGCCCAGTAGTATAATGAATTTTCCAGAATTGCAACTTTTGGCATATTTTTTGACTGATTTCGGTTCAGACGACGATTCTCATAGCGATCACAAAATTTCACCTCGTTTGCTGCCATGGAGCCTGAAAAATGCCTTTTAATGTCCGAACCCAAGTTTCAAATTAGTTACCAGTATAATAATGATTTTTTTCAGAAATGCAATAACATGCATATTTTATGACTGATTTCGATTCGGACCATGATTCTTATCACGATTACAAAATTTCAGCCCGTTTTGTACCATAGAGCCTGAGAAAATGCCATTTAAAGTCCGAACCCAAGTCTCAAATAAGAGCCCAGTAGAAAAATGATTTTTCCAGAAATGCAACTTTTGGCATAATTTATTACTGATTTCGATTCGGACCATGATTCTTATCACGATTACAAAATTTCAGCCCGTTTTGTACCATAGAGCCTGAGAAAATGCCATTTAAAGTCCGAACCCAAGTCTCAAATAAGAGCCCAGTAGAAAAATGATTTTTCCAGAAATGCAACTTTTGGCATAATTTATTACTGATTTCGGTTCAGTCGACGATTCTTATAGCGATCACAAAATTTCACCTCGTTTGCTGTCATGGAGCCTGAAAAAATGCCTTTTAAAGTCCGAACCCAAGTCTCAAATTACCGCCCAGTAGTATAATGATTTTTCCAGAAATGCAATTAAATGCATATTTTGTGACTGTTTTCAATTCGGACCATGATTCTTATCGCGATTACAAAATTTCAGCCCGTTTTGTACCATAGAGCCTGAGAAAATGCCATTTAAAGTCCGAACCCAAGTCTCAAATAAGAGCCCAGTAGAAAAATGATTTTTCCAGAAATGCAACTTTTGGCATAATTTATTACTGATTTCGATTCGGACCATGATTCTTATCACGATTACAAAATTTCAGCCCGTTTTGTACCATAGAGCCTGAGAAAATGCCATTTAAAGTCCGAACCCAAGTCTCAAATAAGAGCCCAGTAGAAAAATGATTTTTCCAGAAATGCAACTTTTGGCATAATTTATTACTGATTTCGGTTCAGTCGACGATTCTTATAGCGATCACAAAATTTCACCTCGTTTGCTGTCATGGAGCCTGAAAAAATGCCTTTTAAAGTCCGAACCCAAGTCTCAAATTACCGCCCAGTAGTATAATGATTTTTCCAGAAATGCAATTAAATGCATATTTTGTGACTGTTTTCAATTCGGACCATGATTCTTATCGCGATTACAAAATTTCAGCCCGTTTTGTACCATAGAGCCTGAGAAAATGCCATTTAAAGTCCGAACCCAAGTCTCAAATAAGAGCCCAGTAGAAAAATGATTTTTCCAGAAATGCAAAAACATGCATATTTTATGACTGATTTCTATTCGGACCATGATTCTTATCGCGATAACAAAATTTCAGACCGTTTTGTACCATAGAGCCTGAGAAAATGCCTTTTAAAGTTCGAACCCAAGTTTCAAATTAGCTACAAGTATAATAATGATTTTTTTCAGAAATGCAATAACATGCATATTTTATGACTGATTTCTATTCGGACCATGATTCTTATCGCGATTACAAAATTTCAGACCGTTTTGTACCATCGAGCCTGAGAAAATGCCTTTTAAAGTTCGAACCCAACTCTCAAATTAGATACCAGTAGAATAATGATTTTTCCAGAATTGCAAGTTTCGCCATATATTATGACTGATTTCGGTTCAGACGACGATTTTTATAGCGATCACAAAATTTCACGTCGTTTGCTAAGATGGAGCCTGAGAAAATGCCTTTTAAAGTCCGAACCTAAGTCTCAAATTAGCGCCCAGTAGTATAATCGTTTTTCCAGAATTGCAACTTTTGGCATATTTTTTGACTGATTTCGGTTCAGACGACGATTCTCATAGCGATCACAAAATTTTACCTCGTTTGCTACCATGGAGCCTGAGAAAATGCCGTATAATTCCGAACCCAACTCTCAAATGAGCGCCCAGTAGTATGATGATTTTTCCAGAAATGCAATTAAATGCATATCTTGTGACTGATTTCAATTCGGACCATGATTCTTATAGCGATCACAAAATTTCAAACCGTTTTGTACCATAGAGCCTGAGAAAATGCCTTTTAAAGTTCGAACCCAAGTCTCAAATTAGCTACCAGTATAATAATGATTTTTTTCAGAAATGCAATAACATGCATATTTTATGACTGATTTCTATTTGGACCATGATTCTTATCGCGATTACAAAATTTCAGCCCGTTTTGTACCATAGAGCCAGAGAAAATGCCATTTAAAGTCCGAACCCAAGTTTCAAATTAGCGCCCAGTAGTATAATGATTTTTTCCAGAAATGCAATAACATGCATATTTTATGACTGATTTCTATTCGGACCATGATTCTTATCGCGATTACAAAATTTCAGACCGTTTTGTACAATAGAGCCTGAGAAAATGCCTTTTAAAGTTCGAACCCAAGTCTCAAATTAGCTACCAGTATAATAATGATTTTTTTCAGAAATGCAATAACATGCATATTTTATGACTGATTTCTATTTGGACCATGATTCTTATCGCGATTACAAAATTTCAGCCCGTTTTGTACCATAGAGCTAGAGAAAATGCCATTTAAAGTCCGAACCCAAGTCTCAAATTAGCGCCCAGTAGTATAATGATTTTTTTCAGAAATGCAATAACATGCATATTTTATGACTGATTTCGATTCGGACCATGATTCTTATCACGATTACAAAATTTCAGCCCGTTTTGTACCATAGAGCCTGAGAAAATGCCTTTTATAGTTCGAACCCAAGTCTCAAATAAGAGCCCAGTAGAAAAATGATTTTTTCCAGAAATGCAACTTTTGGCATAATTTATTACTGATTTCGGTTCAGTCGACCATTCTTATAGCGATCACAAAATTTCACCTCGTTTGCTGCCATGGAGCCTGAGAAAATGCCTTTTAAAGTCCGAACCCAAGGCTCAAATTAGCGCCCAGTAGTATAATCGTTTTTCCAGAATTGCAACTTTTGGCATATTTTTTGACTGATTTCGGTTCAGACGACGATTCTCATAGCGATCACAAAATTTTACCTCGTTTGCTACCATGGAGCCTGAGAAAATGCCGTATAATTCCGAACCCAACTCTCAAATGAGCGCCCAGTAGTATGATGATTTTTCCAGAAATGCAATTAAATGCATATCTTGTGACTGATTTCAATTCGGACCATGATTCTTATAGCGATCACAAAATTTCAAACCGTTTTGTACCATAGAGCCTGAGAAAATGCCTTTTAAAGTTCGAACCCAAGTCTCAAATTAGCTACCAGTATAATAATGATTTTTTTAAGAAATGCAATAACATGCATATTTTATGACTGATTTCTATTTGGACCATGATTCTTATCGCGATTACAAAATTTCAGCCCGTTTTGTACCATAGAGCCAGAGAAAATGCCATTTAAAGTCCGAACCCAAGTCTCAAATTAGCGCCCAGTAGTATAATGATTTTTTCCAGAAATGCAATAACATGCATATTTTATGACTGATTTCGATTCGGACCATGATTCTTATCACGATTACAAAATTTCAGCCCGTTTTGTACCATAGAGCCTGAGAAAATGCCTTTTAAAGTTCGAACCCAAGTCTCAAATAAGAGCCCAGTAGAAAAATGATTTTTTCCAGAAATGCAACTTTTGGCATAATTTATTACTGATTTCGGTTCAGTCGACCATTCTTATAGCGATCACAAAATTTCACCTCGTTTGCTGCCATGGAGCCTGAGAAAATGCCTTTTAAAGTCCGAACCCAAGTCTCAAATTAGCGCCCAGTAGTATAATGATTTTTCCAGAAATGCAATTAAATGCATATTTTGTGACTGATTTCAATTCGGACCATGATTCTTATAGCGATTACAAAATTTCAAACGGTTTTGTACCATTTAGCCTGAGAAAATGCATTTTAAAGTTCGAACCCAAGTCTCAAATTAGCAACCAGTATAATAATGATTTTTTTCAGAAATGCAATAACATGCATATTTTATGACTGATTTCTATTCGGAGCATGATTCTTATCGCGATTACAAAATTTCAGACCGTTTTGTACCATGGAGCCTGAGAACATGCCTTTTAAAGTCCGAACCCAAGTCTCAAATTAGCTACAAGTATAATAATGATTTTATTCAGAAATGCAATAACATGCATATTTTATGACTGATTTCGATTCGGACCATGATTCTTATAACGATTACAACATTTCAGACCGTTTTGTACCATACAAAATGCTTTTTAAATTCCGAACGCAAGTTTTAAATAAGCGCCCAGTAGAATAATGATTTTTCCAGAAATGCAATTAAATTCCTATTTTGTGACTGATTTCGATTCGGACTATGATTCTTATCGCGATAACAAAATTTCAGCCCGTTTTGTAGCATAGAGCCTGAGAAAACGCCTTTTAAAGTTCGAACCCAACTCTCAAATTACCTACCATTAGAATAATGATTTTTCCAGAAATGCAACTTTTGCCATATATTATGACTGATTTCGGTTCAGACGACGATTTTTATAGCGATCACAAAATTTCACGTCGTTTGCTAAGATGGAGCCTGAGAAAATGCCTTTTAAAGTCCGAACCTAAGTCTCAAATTAGCGCCCAGTAGTATAATGATTTTTCCAGAATTGCAACTTTTGGCATATTTTTTGACTGATTTCGGTTCAGACGACGATTCTCATAGCGATCAAAAAATTTTACCTCGTTTGCTACCATGGAGCCTGAGAAAATGCCGTATAATTCCGAACCCAACTCTCAAATGAGCGCACAGTAGTATGATGATTTTTCCAGAAATGCAATTAAATGCATATTTTGTTACTGATTTCAATTCGGACCATGATTCTTATAGCAATTACAAAATTTCAGACCTTTTTGTACCATAAAACCAGAGAAAATGCCTCTTAAAGTTCGAACCCAAGTCTCAAATTAGCTACCAGTATAATAATGATTTTTTTCAGAAATGCAATAACATGCTTATTTTATGACTGATTTCGATTCGGACCATGATTCTTATCACGATTACAAAATTTCAGTCCGATTTGTACCATAGAGCCTGAGAAAATGCCATTTAAAGTCCGAACCCAAGTCTCAAATAAGCCCCCAGTAGAAAAATGATTTTTCCAGAAATGCTACTTTTGGCATAATTTATTACTGATTTCGGTTCAGTCGACGATTCTTATAGCGATCACAAAATTTCACCTCGTTTGCTGCCATGGAGCCTGAGAAAATGCCTTTTAAAGTCGTAACCCAAGTCTTAAATAAGCGCCCAGTAGAATAAAGATTTTTCCAGAAATGCAATAAAATGCATATTTTGTGACTGATTTCAATTCGGACCATAATTTTTATCGCGATTTCAAAATTTCAGACGGTTTTGTACCATAGAGCCTGATAAAATGCCTTTTAAAGTTCGAACCCAAGTCTTAAATAAGCGCCCAGTAGAATAAAGATTGTTCCAGAAATGCAATAAAATGCACATTTTGTGACTGATTTCAATTCGGACCATAATTCTTATCGCGATTACAAAATTTCAGCCCGTTTTGTACCATAGAGCCTGAGAAAATGCCATTTAAAGTCCGAACCCAAGTCTCAAATAAGCGCCCAGTAGTAAAATGATTTTTCCAGAAATGCAATTAAATGCCTCTTTTGTGAATGATTTCGGTTCAGTCCATGATTCTTATCACGATTAAAAAATTTCGGCCCGATTGCTTCCATAGATCCTGATAAAATGCTTTTTAAAGATCGAACCCAAGTCTCAAAATAGCGCCCAGTAGAATAATATTTTTTCCAGAAATGCATCTTTTGGAAGATTTTGTGACTGATTTCGATTCGGACCATGATTCTTATCGCGATTTCAAAATTTCAGACCATTTTTTACCATAGAGCCTGAGAAAATGCCTTTTAAAGTTCGAACCCAAGTCTCAAATTAGCTACCAGTATAATAATGATTTTTTTCAGAAATGCAATAACATGCATATTTTATGACTGATTTCTATTCGGACCATGATTCTTATCGCGATTACAAAATTTCAGCCCGTTTTGTACCATAGAGCCTGAGAAAATGCCATTTAAAGTCCGAACCCAAGTCTTAAATAAGCGCCCAGTAGAATAATGATTTTTCCAGAAATGCAATCAAATGCCTCTTTTGTGACTGATTTCGGTTCAGACCATGAATCTTATAACGATTAAAAATTTTCAGCCCGATTGCTTCAATAGATCCTGATAAAATGCTTTTTAAAGTTCGAACCGAAGTCTCAAAATAGCGCCCAGTAGAATAATAATTTTTCAGAAATGCATCTTTTGGAAGATTTTGTGACTGATTTCGATTCGGACCATGATTCTTATCGCGATTACAAAATTTCAGCCCGTTTTGTACCATAGAGCCTGAGAAAATGCCATTTAAAGTCCGAACCCAAGTCTTAAATAAGCCCCCAGTAGAAAAATGATTTTTCCAGAAATGCTACTTTTGGCATAATTTATTACTGATTTCGGTTCAGTCGACGATTCTTATAGCGATCACAAAATTTCACCTCGTTTGCTGCCATGGAGCCTGAGAAAATGCCTTTTAAAGTCCGAACCTAAGTCTCAAATTAGCGCCCAGTAGTATAATGATTTTTCCAGAATTGCAACTTTTGGCATATTTTTTGACTGATTTCGGTTCAGACGACGATTTTTATAGCGATCACAAAATTTCACGTCGTTTGCTAAGATGGAGCCTGAGAAAATGCCTTTTAAAGTCCGAACCTAAGTCTCAAATTAGCGCCCAGTAGTATAATGATTTTTCCAGAATTGCAACTTTTGGCATATTTTTTGACTGATTTCGGTTCAGACGACGATTCTCATAGCGATCAAAAAATTTTACCTCGTTTGCTACCATGGAGCCTGAGAAAATGCCGTATAATTCCGAACCCAACTCTCAAATGAGCGCACAGTAGTATGATGATTTTTCCAGAAATGCAATTAAATGCATATTTTGTTACTGATTTCAATTCGGACCATGATTCTTATAGCAATTACAAAATTTCAGACCTTTTTGTACCATAAAACCAGAGAAAATGCCTCTTAAAGTTCGAACCCAAGTCTCAAATTAGCTACCAGTATAATAATGATTTTTTTCAGAAATGCAATAACATGCTTATTTTATGACTGATTTCGATTCGGACCATGATTCTTATCACGATTACAAAATTTCAGTCCGATTTGTACCATAGAGCCTGAGAAAATGCCATTTAAAGTCCGAACCCAAGTCTCAAATAAGCCCCCAGTAGAAAAATGATTTTTCCAGAAATGCTACTTTTGGCATAATTTATTACTGATTTCGGTTCAGTCGACGATTCTTATAGCGATCACAAAATTTCACCTCGTTTGCTGCCATGGAGCCTGAGAAAATGCCTTTTAAAGTCGTAACCCAAGTCTTAAATAAGCGCCCAGTAGAATAAAGATTTTTCCAGAAATGCAATAAAATGCATATTTTGTGACTGATTTCAATTCGGACCATAATTTTTATCGCGATTTCAAAATTTCAGACGGTTTTGTACCATAGAGCCTGATAAAATGCCTTTTAAAGTTCGAACCCAAGTCTTAAATAAGCGCCCAGTAGAATAAAGATTGTTCCAGAAATGCAATAAAATGCACATTTTGTGACTGATTTCAATTCGGACCATAATTCTTATCGCGATTACAAAATTTCAGCCCGTTTTGTACCATAGAGCCTGAGAAAATGCCATTTAAAGTCCGAACCCAAGTCTCAAATAAGCGCCCAGTAGTAAAATGATTTTTCCAGAAATGCAATTAAATGCCTCTTTTGTGAATGATTTCGGTTCAGTCCATGATTCTTATCACGATTAAAAAATTTCGGCCCGATTGCTTCCATAGATCCTGATAAAATGCTTTTTAAAGATCGAACCCAAGTCTCAAAATAGCGCCCAGTAGAATAATATTTTTTCCAGAAATGCATCTTTTGGAAGATTTTGTGACTGATTTCGATTCGGACCATGATTCTTATCGCGATTTCAAAATTTCAGACCATTTTTTACCATAGAGCCTGAGAAAATGCCTTTTAAAGTTCGAACCCAAGTCTCAAATTAGCTACCAGTATAATAATGATTTTTTTCAGAAATGCAATAACATGCATATTTTATGACTGATTTCTATTCGGACCATGATTCTTATCGCGATTACAAAATTTCAGCCCGTTTTGTACCATAGAGCCTGAGAAAATGCCATTTAAAGTCCGAACCCAAGTCTTAAATAAGCGCCCAGTAGAATAATGATTTTTCCAGAAATGCAATCAAATGCCTCTTTTGTGACTGATTTCGGTTCAGACCATGAATCTTATAACGATTAAAAATTTTCAGCCCGATTGCTTCAATAGATCCTGATAAAATGCTTTTTAAAGTTCGAACCGAAGTCTCAAAATAGCGCCCAGTAGAATAATAATTTTTCAGAAATGCATCTTTTGGAAGATTTTGTGACTGATTTCGATTCGGACCATGATTCTTATCGCGATTACAAAATTTCAGCCCGTTTTGTACCATAGAGCCTGAGAAAATGCCATTTAAAGTCCGAACCCAAGTCTTAAATAAGCCCCCAGTAGAAAAATGATTTTTCCAGAAATGCTACTTTTGGCATAATTTATTACTGATTTCGGTTCAGTCGACGATTCTTATAGCGATCACAAAATTTCACCTCGTTTGCTGCCATGGAGCCTGAGAAAATGCCTTTTAAAGTCCGAACCCAAGTCTCAAATTAGCGCCCATTAGTATAATGATTTTTCCAGAAATGCAATTAAATGCATATTTTGTGACTGATTTCAATTCGGACCATGATTCTTATCGCGATTTCAAAATTTCAGACCGTTTTGTACCATAGACCCTGAGAAAATGCCTTTTAAAGTTCGAACCCAAGTCTCAAATTAGCTACCAGTATAATAATGATTGTTTTCAGAAATGCAATAACATGCATATTTTATGATTGATTTCGATTCGGACCATGATTCTTATAGCGATTACAAAATTTCAGCCCGTTTTGTACCATAGAGCCTTAGAAAATGCCATTTAAAGTCGTAACCCAAGTCTTAAATAAGCGCCCAGTAGAATAAAGATTTTTCCAGAAATGCAATAAAATGCATATTTTGTGACTGATTTCAATTCGGACCATAATTCTTATCGCGATTTCAAAATTTCAGACGGTTTTGTACCATAGAGCCTGATAAAATGCCTTTTAAAGTTCGAACCCAAGTCTTAAATAAGCGCCCAGTAGAATAAAGATTTTTCCAGAAATACAATAAAATGCATATTTTGTGACTGATTTCAATTCGGACCATAATTCTTATCGCGATTTCAAAATTTCAGACCGTTTTGTACCATAGGGCCTGAGAAAATGCCATTTAAAGTCCGAACCCAAGTCTCAAATAAGCCCCCAGTAGAAAAATGATTTTTCCAGAAATGCTACTTTTGGCATAATTTATTACTGATTTCGGTTCAGTCGACGATTCTTATAGCGATCACAAAATATCACCTCGTTTGCTGCCATGGAGCCTGAGAAAATGCCTTTTAAAGTCCGAACCCAAGTCTCAAATTAGCGCCCATTAGTATAATGATTTTTCCAGAAATGCAAGTAAATGCATATTTTGTGACTGATTTCAATTCGGACCATAATTCTTATCGCGATTTCAAAATTTCAGACGGTTTTGTACCATAGAGCCTGATAAAATGCCTTTTAAAGTTCGAACCCAAGTCTTAAATAAGCGCCCAGTAGAATAAAGATTTTTCCAGAAATGCAATAAAATGCATATTTTGTGACTGATTTCAATTCGGACCATGATTCTTATCGCGATTACAAAATTTCAGCCCGTTTCGTACCATAGAGCCTGAGAAAATTCCATTTAAAGTCCGAACCCAAGTCTCAAATTAGCGCCCAGTAATATAATTGATAAATGCATATTTTATGACTGATTTCTATTCGGACCATGATTCTTATCGCGATTACAAAATTTCAGCCCGTTTCGTACCATAGAGCCTGAGAAAATTCCATTTAAAGTCCGAACCCAAGTCTCAAATTAGCGCCCAGTAATATAATTGATTAATGCATATTTTATGACTGATTTCTATTCGGACCATGATTCTTATCGCGATTACAAAATTTCAGCCCGTTTTGTACCATAGAGCCTGAGAAAATGCCATTTAAAGTCCGAACCCAAGTCTTAAATAAGCCCCCAGTAGAAAAATGATTTTTCCAGAAATGCTACTTTTGGCATAATTTATTACTGATTTCGGTTCAGTCGACGATTCTTATAGCGATCACAAAATTTCACCTCGTTTGCTGCCATGGAGCCTGAGAAAATGCCTTTTAAAGTCCGAACCCAAGTCTCAAATAAGCGCCCATTAGTATAATGATTTTTCCAGAAATGCAATTAAATGCATATTTTGTGACTGATTTCAATTCGAACCATAATTCTTATCGCGATTTCAAAATTTCAGACGGTTTTGTACCATAGAGCCTGATAAAATGCCTTTTAAAGTTCGAACCCAAGTCTTAAATAAGCGCCCAGTAGAATAAAGATTTTTCCAGAAATGCAATAAAATGCATATTTTATGACTGATTTCTATTCGGACCATGATTCTTATCGCGATTACAAAATTTCAGACCGTTTTGTACCATAGAGCCTGAGAAAATGCCATTTAAAGTCCGAACCCAAGTCTCAAATTAGCGCCCAGTAGTAAAATGATTTTTCCAGAAATGCAATTAAATGCCTCTTTTGTGACTGATTTCGGTTCAGTCCATGATTCTTATCACGATTAAAAAATTTCGGCCAGATTGCTTCCATAGATCCTGATAAAATGCTTTTTAAAGATCGAAACCAAGTCTCAAAATAGCGCCCAGTAGAATAATAATTTTTCCAGAAATGCATCTTTTGGAAGATTTTGTGACTGATTTCTATTCGGACCATGATTCTTATCGCGATTACAAAATTTCAGCCCGTTTTGTACCATAGAGCCTGAGAAAATGCCATTTAAAGTCCGAACCCAAGTCTTAAATAAGCGCCCAGTAGAATAATGATTTTTCCAGAAATGCAATTAAATGCCTCTTTTGTGACTGATTTCGGTTCAGACCATGAATCTTATAACGATTAAAAATTTTCAGCCCGATTGCTTCAATAGATCCTGATAAAATGCTTTTTAAAGTTCGAACCGAAGTCTCAAAATAGCGCCCAGTAGAATAATAATTTTTCAGAAATGCATCTTTTGGAAGATTTTGTGAGTGATTTCGATTCGGACCATGATTCTTATCGCGATTACAAAATTTCAGCCCGTTTTGTACCATAGAGCCTGAGAAAATGCCATTTAAAGTCCGAACCCAAGTCTTAAATAAGCCCCCAGTAGAAAAATGATTTTTCCAGAAATGCTACTTTTGGCATAATTTATTACTGATTTCGGTTCAGTCGACGATTCTTATAGCGATCACAAAATTTCACCTCGTAAGCTGCCATGGAGCCTGAGAAAATGCCTTTTTCAAGTCCGAACCCAATTCTCAAATTAGCGCGCAGTAGTATAATGATTTTTCCAGAAATGCAAGTAAATGCATATTTTGTGACTGATTTCAATTCGGACCATAATTCTTATCGCGATTACAAAATTTCAGACCGTTTTTTACTATAGAGTCTGAGAAAATGCCTTTTAAAGTTCGAACCCAAGTCTCAAATTAGCTACCAGTATAATAATGATTTTTTTCAGAAATGCAATAACATGCATATTTTATGACTGATTTCTATTCGGACCATGATTCTTATCGCGATTACAAAATTTCAGCCCGTTTTGTACCATAGAGCCTGAGAAAATGCCATTTAAAGTCCGAACCCAAGTCTTAAATAAGCGCCCAGTAGAATAATGATTTTTCCAGAAATGCAATTAAATGCCTCTTTTGTGACTGATTTCGGTTCAGACCATGATTCTTATAACGATTAAAAATTTTAAGCCCGATTGCTTCAATAGATCCTGATAAAATGCTTTTTAAAGTTCGAACCGAAGTCTCAAAATAGCGCCCAGTAGAATAATAATTTTTCAGAAATGCATCTTTTGGAAGATTTTGTGACTGATTTCGATTCGGACCATGATTCTTATCGCGATTACAACATTTCAGCCCGTTTTGTACCATAGACCCTGAGAAAATGCCTTTTAAAGTTCGAACCCAAGTCTCAAATTAGCTACCAGTATAATAATGATTGTTTTCAGAAATGCAATAACATGCATATTTTATGATTGATTTCGATTCGGACCATGATTCTTATAGCGATTACAAAATTTCAGCCCGTTTTGTACCATAGAGCCTTAGAAAATGCCATTTAAAGTCGTAACCCAAGTCTTAAATAAGCGCCCAGTAGAATAAAGATTTTTCCAGAAATGCAATAAAATGCATATTTTGTGACTGATTTCAATTCGGACCATAATTCTTATCGCGATTTAAAAATTTCAGACGGTTTTGTACCATAGAGCCTGATAAAATGCCTTTTAAAGTTCGAACCCAAGTCTTAAATAAGCGCCCAGTAGAATAAAGATTTTTCCAGAAATGCAATAAAATGCATATTTTGTGACTGATTTCAATTCGGACCATAATTCTTATCGCGATTTCAAAATTTCAGACCGTTTTGTACCATAGGGCCTGAGAAAATGCCATTTAAAGTCCGAACCCAAGTCTCAAATAAGGTCCCAGTAGAAAAATGATTTTTCCAGAAATGCTACTTTTGGCATAATTTATTACTGATTTCGGTTCAGTCGACGATTCTTATAGCGATCACAAATTTTCACCTCGTTTGCTGCCATGGAGCCTGAGAAAATGCCTTTTAAAGTCCGAACCCAAGTCTCAAATTAGCGCCCATTAGTATAATGATTTTTCCAGAAATGCAATTAAATGCATATTTTGTGACTGATTTCAATTCGGACCATGATTCTTATCGCGATTACAAAATTTCAGCCCGTTTCGTACCATAGAGCCTGAGAAAATTCCATTTAAAGTCCGAACCCAAGTCTCAAATTAGCGCCCAGTAATATAATTGATTAATGCATATTTTATGACTGATTTCTATTCGGACCATGATTCTTATCGCGATTACAAAATTTCAGACCGTTTTGTACCATAGAGCCTGAGAAAATGCCATTTAAAGTCCGAACCCAAGTCTCAAATTAGCGCCCAGTAGTAAAATGATTTTTCCAGAAATGCAATTTAATGCCTCTTTTGTGACTGATTTCGGTTCAGTCCATGATTCTTATCACGATTAAAAAATTTCGGCCCGATTGCTTCCATAGATCCTGATAAAATGCTTTTTAAAGATCGAATCCAAGTCTCAAAATAGCGCCCAGTAGAATAATAATTTTTCCAGAAATGCATCTTTTGGAAGATTTTGTGACTGATTTCGATTCGGACCATGATTCTTATCGCGATTACAAAATTTCAGACCATTTTTTACCATAGAGCCTGAGAAAATGCCTTTTAAAGTTCGAACCCAAGTCTCAAATTAGCTACCAGTATAATAATGATTTTTTTCAGAAATGCAATAACATGCATATTTTATGACTGATTTCTATTCGGACCATGATTCTTATCGCGATTACAAAATTTCAGCCCGTTTTGTACCATAGAGCCTGAGAAAATGCCATTTAAAGTCCGAACCCAAGTCTTAAATAAGCGCCCAGTAGAATAATGATTTTTCCAGAAATGCAATTAAATGCCTCTTTTGTGACTGATTTCGGTTCAGACCATGAATCTTATAACGATTAAAAATTTTCAGCCAGATTGCTTCAATAGATCCTGATCAAATGCTTTTTAAAGTTCGAACCGAAGTCTCAAAATAGCGCCCAGTAGAATAATAATTTTTCAGAAATGCATCTTTTGGAAGATTTTGTGACTGATTTCGATTCGGACCATGATTCTTATCGCGATTACAAAATTTCAGCCCGTTTTGTACCATAGAGCCTGAGAAAATGCCATTTAAAGTCCGAACCCAAGTCTTAAATAAGCCCCCAGTAGAAAAATGATTTTTCCAGAAATGCTACTTTTGGCATAATTTATTACTGATTTCGGTTCAGTCGACGATTCTTATAGCGATCACAAAATTTCACCTCGTAAGCTGCCATGGAGCCTGAGAAAATGCCTTTTTCAAGTCCGAACCCAATTCTCAAATTAGCGCCCAGTAGTATAATGATTTTTCCAGAAATGCAAGTAAATGCATATTTTGTGACTGATTTCAATTCGGACCATAATTCTTATCGCGATTACAAAATTTCAGACCGTTTTTTACTATAGAGTCTGAGAAAATGCCTTTTAAAGTTCGAACCCAAGTCTCAAATTAGCTACCAGTATAATAATGATTTTTTTCAGAAATGCAATAACATGCATATTTTATGACTGATTTCTATTCGGACCATGATTCTTATCGCGATTACAAAATTTCAGCCCGTTTTGTACCATAGAGCCTGAGAAAATGCCATTTAAAGTCCGAACCCAAGTCTTAAATAAGCGCCCAGTAGAATAATGATTTTTCCAGAAATGCAATTAAATGCCTCTTTTGTGACTGATTTCGGTTCAGACCATGATTCTTATAACGATTAAAAATTTTAAGCCCGATTGCTTCAATAGATCCTGATAAAATGCTTTTTAAAGTTCGAACCGAAGTCTCAAAATAGCGCCCAGTAGAATAATAATTTTTCAGAAATGCATCTTTTGGAAGATTTTGTGACTGATTTCGATTCGGACCATGATTCTTATCGCGATTACAACATTTCAGCCCGTTTTGTACCATAGACCCTGAGAAAATGCCTTTTAAAGTTCGAACCCAAGTCTCAAATTAGCTACCAGTATAATAATGATTGTTTTCAGAAATGCAATAACATGCATATTTTATGATTGATTTCGATTCGGACCATGATTCTTATAGCGATTACAAAATTTCAGCCCGTTTTGTACCATAGAGCCTTAGAAAATGCCATTTAAAGTCGTAACCCAAGTCTTAAATAAGCGCCCAGTAGAATAAAGATTTTTCCAGAAATGCAATAAAATGCATATTTTGTGACTGATTTCAATTCGGACCATAATTCTTATCGCGATTTAAAAATTTCAGACGGTTTTGTACCATAGAGCCTGATAAAATGCCTTTTAAAGTTCGAACCCAAGTCTTAAATAAGCGCCCAGTAGAATAAAGATTTTTCCAGAAATGCAATAAAATGCATATTTTGTGACTGATTTCAATTCGGACCATAATTCTTATCGCGATTTCAAAATTTCAGACCGTTTTGTACCATAGGGCCTGAGAAAATGCCATTTAAAGTCCGAACCCAAGTCTCAAATAAGGTCCCAGTAGAAAAATGATTTTTCCAGAAATGCTACTTTTGGCATAATTTATTACTGATTTCGGTTCAGTCGACGATTCTTATAGCGATCACAAATTTTCACCTCGTTTGCTGCCATGGAGCCTGAGAAAATGCCTTTTAAAGTCCGAACCCAAGTCTCAAATTAGCGCCCATTAGTATAATGATTTTTCCAGAAATGCAATTAAATGCATATTTTGTGACTGATTTCAATTCGGACCATGATTCTTATCGCGATTACAAAATTTCAGCCCGTTTCGTACCATAGAGCCTGAGAAAATTCCATTTAAAGTCCGAACCCAAGTCTCAAATTAGCGCCCAGTAATATAATTGATTAATGCATATTTTATGACTGATTTCTATTCGGACCATGATTCTTATCGCGATTACAAAATTTCAGACCGTTTTGTACCATAGAGCCTGAGAAAATGCCATTTAAAGTCCGAACCCAAGTCTCAAATTAGCGCCCAGTAGTAAAATGATTTTTCCAGAAATGCAATTAAATGCCTCTTTTGTGACTGATTTCGGTTCAGTCCATGATTCTTATCACGATTAAAAAATTTCGGCCCGATTGCTTCCATAGATCCTGATAAAATGCTTTTTAAAGATCGAAACCAAGTCTCAAAATAGCGCCCAGTAGAATAATAATTTTTCCAGAAATGCATCTTTTGGAAGATTTTGTGACTGATTTCGATTCGGACCATGATTCTTATCGCGATTACAAAATTTCAGACCATTTTTTACCATAGAGCCTGAGAAAATGCCTTTTAAAGTTCGAACCCAAGTCTCAAATTAGCTACCAGTATAATAATGATTTTTTTCAGAAATGCAATAACATGCATATTTTATGACTGATTTCAATTCGGACCATGATTCTTATCGCGATTACAAAATTTCAGCCCGTTTTGTACCATAGAGCCTGAGAAAATGCCATTTAAAGTCCGAACCCAAGTCTTAAATAAGCGCCCAGTAGAATAATGATTTTTCCAGAAATGCAATTAAATGCCTCTTTTGTGACTGATTTCGGTTCAGACCATGAATCTTATAACGATTAAAAATTTTCAGCCAGATTGCTTCAATAGATCCTGATAAAATGCTTTTTAAAGTTCGAACCGAAGTCTCAAAATAGCGCCCAGTAGAATAATAATTTTTCAGAAATGCATCTTTTGGAAGATTTTGTGACTGATTTCGATTCGGACCATGATTCTTATCGCGATTACAAAATTTCAGCCCGTTTTGTACCATAGAGCCTGAGAAAATGCCATTTAAAGTCCGAACCCAAGTCTTAAATAAGCCCCCAGTAGAAAAATGATTTTTCCAGAAATGCTACTTTTGGCATAATTTATTACTGATTTCGGTTCAGTCGACGATTCTTATAGCGATCACAAAATTTCACCTCGTAAGCTGCCATGGAGCCTGAGAAAATGCCTTTTTCAAGTCCGAACCCAATTCTCAAATTAGCGCCCAGTAGTATAATGATTTTTCCAGAAATGCAAGTAAATGCATATTTTGTGACTGATTTCAATTCGGACCATAATTCTTATCGCGATTACAAAATTTCAGACCGTTTTTTACTATAGAGTCTGAGAAAATGCCTTTTAAAGTTCGAACCCAAGTCTCAAATTAGCTACCAGTATAATAATGATTTTTTTCAGAAATGCAATAACATGCATATTTTATGACTGATTTCTATTCGGACCATGATTCTTATCGCGATTACAAAATTTCAGCCCGTTTTGTACCATAGAGCCTGAGAAAATGCCATTTAAAGTCCGAACCCAAGTCTTAAATAAGCGCCTAGTAGAATAATGATTTTTCCAGAAATGCAATTAAATGCCTCTTTTGTGACTGATTTCGGTTCAGACCATGATTCTTATAACGATTAAAAATTTTCAGCCCGATTGCTTCAATAGATCCTGATAAAATGCTTTTTAAAGTTCGAACCGAAGTCTCAAAATAGCGCCCAGTAGAATAATAATTTTTCAGAAATGCATCTTTTGGAAGATTTTGTGACTGATTTCGATTCGGACCATGATTCTTATCGCGATTACAACATTTCAGCCCGTTTTGTACCATAGACCCTGAGAAAATGCCTTTTAAAGTTCGAACCCAAGTCTCAAATTAGCTACCAGTATAATAATGATTGTTTTCAGAAATGCAATAACATGCATATTTTATGATTGATTTCAATTCGGACCATAATTCTTATCGCGATTTAAAAATTTCAGACGGTTTTGTACCATAGAGCCTGATAAAATGCCTTTTAAAGTTCGAACCCAAGTCTTAAATAAGCGCCCAGTAGAATAAAGATTTTTCCAGAAATGCAATAAAATGCATATTTTGTGACTGATTTCAATTCGGACCATAATTCTTATCGCGATTTCAAAATTTCAGACCGTTTTGTACCATAGGGCCTGAGAAAATGCCATTTAAAGTCCGAACCCAAGTCTCAAATAAGGTCCCAGTAGAAAAATGATTTTTCCAGAAATGCTACTTTTGGCATAATTTATTACTGATTTCGGTTCAGTCGACGATTCTTATAGCGATCACAAATTTTCACCTCGTTTGCTGCCATGGAGCCTGAGAAAATGCCTTTTAAAGTCCGAACCCAAGTCTCAAATTAGCGCCCATTAGTATAATGATTTTTCCAGAAATGCAATTAAATGCATATTTTGTGACTGATTTCAATTCGGACCATGATTCTTATCGCGATTACAAAATTTCAGCCCGTTTCGTACCATAGAGCCTGAGAAAATTCCATTTAAAGTCCGAACCCAAGTCTCAAATTAGCGCCCAGTAATATAATTGATTAATGCATATTTTATGACTGATTTCTATTCGGACCATGATTCTTATCGCGATTACAAAATTTCAGACCGTTTTGTACCATAGAGCCTGAGAAAATGCCATTTAAAGTCCGAACCCAAGTCTCAAATTAGCGCCCAGTAGTAAAATGATTTTTCCAGAAATGCAATTAAATGCCTCTTTTGTGACTGATTTCGGTTCAGTCCATGATTCTTATCACGATTAAAAAATTTCGGCCCGATTGCTTCCATAGATCCTGATAAAATGCTTTTTAAAGATCGAAACCAAGTCTCAAAATAGCGCCCAGTAGAATAATAATTTTTCCAGAAATGCATCTTTTGGAAGATTTTGTGACTGATTTCGATTCGGACCATGATTCTTATCGCGATTACAAAATTTCAGACCATTTTTTACCATAGAGCCTGAGAAAATGCCTTTTAAAGTTCGAACCCAAGTCTCAAATTAGCTACCAGTATAATAATGATTTTTTTCAGAAATGCAATAACATGCATATTTTATGACTGATTTCTATTCGGACCATGATTCTTATCGCGATTACAAAATTTCAGCCCGTTTTGTACCATAGAGCCTGAGAAAATGCCATTTAAAGTCCGAACCCAAGTCTTAAATAAGCCCCCAGTAGAATAAAGATTTTTCCAGAAATGCAATAAAATGCATATTTTGCGACTGATTTCAATTCGGACCATAATTCTTATCGCGATTTCAAAATTTCAGACGGTTTTGTACCATAGAGCCTGATAAAATGCCTTTTAAAGTTCGAACCCAAGTCTTAAATAAGCGCCCAGTAGAATAAAGATTTTTCCAGAAATGCAATAAAATGCATATTTTGTGACTGATTTCAATTCGGACCATAATTCTTATCGCGATTTCAAAATTTCAGACCGTTTTGTACCATAGGGCCTGAGAAAATGCCATTTAAAGTCCGAACCCAAGTCTCAAATAAGCCCCCAGTTGAAAAATGATTTTTCCAGAAATGCTACTTTTGGCATAATTTATTACTGATTTCGGTTCAGTCGACGATTCTTATAGCGATCACAAAATTTCACCTCGTTTGCTGCCATGGAGCCTGAGAAAATGCCTTTTAAAGTCCGAACCCAAGTCTCAAATTAGCGCCCATTAGTATAATAATTTTTCCAGAAATGCAATTAAATGCCTCTTTTGTGACTGATTTCGGTTCAGTCCATGATTCTTATCACGATTAAAAAATTTCGGCCCGATTGCTTCCATAGATCCTGATAAAATGCTTTTTAAAGATCGAACCCAAGTCTCAAAATAGCGCCCAGTAGAATAATAATTTTTCCAGAAATGCATCTTTTGGAAGATTTTGTGACTGATTTCGATTCGGACCATGATTCTTATCGCGATTACAAAATTTCAGACCATTTTTTACCATAGAGCCTGAGAAAATGCCTTTTAAAGTCCGAACCCAAGTTTCAAATTAGCACCAGTAGTATAAAGATTTTTTTCAGAAATGCAATAACATGCATATTTTATGACTGATTTCTATTCGGGCCATGATTCATATCGCGATTACAAAATTTCAGCCCGTTTTGTACCATAGAGCCTGAGAAAATGCCATTTAAAGTCCGAACCCAAGTCTCAAATTAGCTACCAGTATAATAATGATTTTTTTCAGAAATGCAATAACATGCATATTTTATGACTGATTTCTATTCGGACCATGATTCTTATCGCGATTACAAAATTTCAGCCCGTTTTGTACCATAGAGCCTGAGAAAATGCCATTTAAAGTCCGAACCCAAGTTTCAAATTAGCACCAGTAGTATAAAGATTTTTTTCAGAAATGCAATAACATGCATATTTTATGACTGATTTCTATTCGGGCCATGATTCATATCGCGATTACAAAATTTCAGCCCGTTTTGTACCATAGAGCCTGATAAAATGCCTTTTAAAGTTCGAACCCAAGTCTTAAATAAGCGCCCAGTAGAATAAAGATTTTTCCAGAAATGCAATAAAATGCATATTTTGTGACTGATTTCAATTCGGACCATAATTCTTATCGCGATTTCAAAATTTCAGACCGTTTTGTACCATAGGGCCTGAGAAAATGCCATTTAAAGTCCGAACCCAAGTCTCAAATAAGCCCCCAGTTGAAAAATGATTTTTCCAGAAATGCTACTTTTGGCATAATTTATTACTGATTTCGGTTCAGTCGACGATTCTTATAGCGATCACAAAATTTCACCTCGTTTGCTGCCATGGAGCCTGAGAAAATGCCTTTTAAAGTCCGAACCCAAGTCTCAAATTAGCGCCCATTAGTATAATGATTTTTCCAGAAATGCAATTAAATGCCTCTTTTGTGACTGATTTCGGTTCAGTCCATGATTCTTATCACGATTAAAAAATTTCGGCCCGATTGCTTCCATAGATCCTGATAAAATGCTTTTTAAAGATCGAACCCAAGTCTCAAAATAGCGCCCAGTAGAATAATAATTTTTCCAGAAATGCATCTTTTGGAAGATTTTGTGACTGATTTCGATTCGGACCATGATTCTTATCGCGATTACAAAATTTCAGACCATTTTTTACCATAGAGCCTGAGAAAATGCCTTTTAAAGTCCGAACCCAAGTTTCAAATTAGCACCAGTAGTATAAAGATTTTTTTCAGAAATGCAATAACATGCATATTTTATGACTGATTTCTATTCGGGCCATGATTCATATCGCGATTACAAAATTTCAGCCCGTTTTGTACCATAGAGCCTGAGAAAATGCCATTTAAAGTCCGAACCCAAGTCTCAAATTAGCTACCAGTATAATAATGATTTTTTTCAGAAATGCAATAACATGCATATTTTATGACTGATTTCTATTCGGACCATGATTCTTATCGCGATTACAAAATTTCAGCCCGTTTTGTACCATAGAGCCTGAGAAAATGCCATTTAAAGTCCGAACCCAAGTTTCAAATTAGCACCAGTAGTATAAAGATTTTTTTCAGAAATGCAATAACATGCATATTTTATGACTGATTTCTATTCGGGCCATGATTCATATCGCGATTACAAAATTTCAGCCCGTTTTGTACCATAGAGCCTGAGAAAATGCCATTTAAAGTCCGAACCCAAGTCCCCATAAGCCCCCAGTAGAAAAATGATTTTTCCAGAAATGCTACTTTTGGCATAATTTATTACTGATTTCGGTTCAGTCGACAATTCTTATAGCGATCACAAAATTTCACCTCGTGTGCTGCCATGGAGCCAGAGAAAATGCCTTTTAAAGTCCGAACCCAAGTCTCAAATAAGCCCCCAGTAGAAAAATGATTTTTCCAGAAATGCATATTTTGTGACTGATTTCAATTCGGATCATAATTCTTATAGCGATTACAAAATTTCAGCCCGTTTTGTATCATAGAGCCTGAGAAAATGCCATTTAAAGTCCGAACCCAAGTCTCAAATAAGCCCCCAGTAGAAAAATGATTTTTCCAGAAATGCAACTTTTGGCATAATTTATTACTGATTTCGGTTCAGTCCGACGATTCTTATAGCGATCACAAAATTTCACCTCGTAAGCTGCCATGGATCCTGAGAAAATGCCTTTTAAAGTCCGAACCCAAGTCTCAAATTAGCGCCCATTAGTATAATGATTTTTCCAGAAATGCAATTAAATGCATATTTTGTGACTGATTTCAATTCGGACCATGATTCTTATCGCGATTTCAAAATTTCAGACCGTTTTGTCCTGAGAAAGCCTGAGAAAATGCGTTTTAAAGTTCGAACCCAAGTCTCAAATTAGATACCAGTATAATAATGATTTTTTTCAGAAATGCAATAACATGCACATTTTATCAGGCAAGTCTCAAATTAGCTACCAGTATAATAATGATTTTTTTCAGAAATGCAATAACATGCTTATTTTATGACTGATTTCGATTCGGACCATGATTCTTATCACGATTACAAAATTTCAGCCCGTTTTGTACCATAGATCCTGAGAAAATTCCATTTAAAGTCCGAACCCAAGTCTCAAATTAGCACCCAGTAATATAATTGATTAATGCATATTTTATGACTGATTTCTATTCGGACCATGCTTCTTATCGCGAATACAAAATTTCAGACCGTTTTGTACCATAGAGCCTGAGAAAATGCCATTTTAAGTTCGAACCCAAGTCTCAAATTAGCTACCAGTATAATAGTGATTTTTTTCAGAAATGCAATAACATGCACATTATCGCGATAACAAAATTTCAGCCCGTTTTGTACCATAGAGCCTGAGAAAATTCCATTTAAAGTCCGAACCCAAGTCTCAAATTAGCACCAGTAGTATAAAGATTTTTCCAGAAATGCAATTAAATGCATATTTTGTGACTGATTTCAATTTGGGCCAAGATTCTTATCGCGATTACAAAATTTCACCTCGTTTGCTGCCATGGAGCCAGAGAAAATGCCTTTTAAAGTCCGAACCCAAGTTTTAAATAAGCGCCCAGTAGAAAAATGATTTTTCCAGAAATGCAACTTTTGGCATAATTTACTACTGATTTCGGTTCAGTCGACGATTCTTATAGCGATCACAAAATTTCACCTCGTTTGCTGCCATGGAGCCAGAGAAAATGCCTTTTAAAGTCCGAACCCAAGTCTCAAATAAGCCCCCAGTAGAAAAATGATTTTTCCAGAAATGCAATTAAATGCATGTTTTGTGACTGATTTCAATTAGGATCATAATTCTTATCGCGATTACAAAATTTCAGACCGTTTTGTACCATAGAGCCTGAGAAAATGCCATTTAAAATTCGAACCCAAGTCTCAAATTAGCTACCAGTATAATAGTGATTTTTTTCAGAAATGCAATAACATGCATATTTTATGACTGATTTCAATTCGGACCATAATTCTTACCGCGATTACAAAATTTCAGCCCGTTTTGTACCATAGAGCCTGAGAAAATTCCATTTAAAGTCCGAACCCAAGTCTCAAATTAGCACCAGTAGTATAAAGATTTTTTTCAGAAATGCAATAACATGCATATTTTATGACTGATTTCTATTCGGGCCATGATTCTTATCGCGATTACAAAATTTCAGCCCGTTTTGTACCATAGAGCCTGAGAAAATGCCATTTAAAGTCCGAACCCAAGTCTTAAATAAGCCCCCAGTAGAAAAATGATTTTTCCAGAAATGCTACTTTTGGCATAATTTATTACTGATTTCGGTTCAGTCGACGATTCTTATAGCGATTACAAAATTTCACCTCGTGTGCTGCCATGGAGCCAGAGAAAATGCCTTTTAAAGTCCGAACCCAAGTCTCAAATAAGCCCCCAGTAGAAAAATGATTTTTCCAGAAATGCAATTAAATGCATATTTTGTGACTGATTTCAATTCGGATCATAATTCTTATAGCGATTACAAAATTTCAGCCCGTTTTGTACCATAGAGCCTGAGAAAATGCCATTTAAAGTCCGAACCCAAGTCTTAAATAAGCCCCCAGTAGAAAAATGATTTTTCCAGAAATGCTACTTTTGGCATAATTTATTACTGATTTCGGTTCAGTCGACAATTCTTATAGCGATCACAAAATTTCACCTCGTGTGCTGCCATGGAGCCAGAGAAAATGCCTTTTAAAGTCCGAACCCAAGTCTCAAATAAGCCCCCAGTAGAAAAATGATTTTTCCAGAAATGCAATTAAATGCATATTTTGTGACAGATTTCAATTCGGATCATAATTCTTATAGCGATTACAAAATTTCAGCCCGTTTTGTACCATAGAGCCTGAGAAAATGCCATTTAAAGTCCGAACCCAAGTCTTAAATAAGCCCCCAGTAGAAAAATGATTTTTCCAGAAATGCTACTTTTGGCATAATTTATTACTGATTTCGGTTCAGTCGACAATTCTTATAGCGATCACAAAATTTCACCTCGTGTGCTGCCATGGAGCCTGAGAAAATGCCATTTAAAGTCCGAACCCAAGTCTCAAATAAGCCCCCAGTAGAAAAATGATTTTTCCAGAAATGCAACTTTTGGCATAATTTATTACTGATTTCGGTTCAGTCCGACGATTCTTATAGCGATCACAAAATTTCACCTCGTAAGCTGCCATGGATCCTGAGAAAATGCCTTTTTCAAGTCCGAACCCAGTTCTCAAATTAGCGCCCAGTAGTATAATGATTTTTCCAGAAATGCAATAAAATGCATATTTTGTGACTGATTTCAATTCGGACCATAATTCTTATCGCGATTAAAAAATTTCAGACCGTTTTTTACTATAGAGTCTGAGAAAATGCCTTTTAAAGTTCGAACCCAAGTCTCAAATTAGCTACCAGTATAATAATGATTTTTTTCAGAAATGCAATAACATGCATTTTTTATGACTGATTTCTATTCGGGCCATGATTCTTATCGCGGTTACAAAATGTCAGCCCGTTTTGTACCATAGAGCCTGAGAAAATGCCATTTAAAGTCCAAACCCAAGTCCCAAATAAGCCCTCAGTAGAAAAATGATTTTTCCAGAAATGCTACTTTTGGCATAATTTATTACTGATTTCGGTTCAGTCGACGATTCTTATAGCGATCACAAAATTTCACCTCGTTTGCTGCCATGGAGCCTGAGAAAATGCCTTTTAAAGTCCGAACCCAAGTCTCAAATTAGCGCCCATTAGTATAATGAATTTTCCAGAAATGCAATTAAATGCATATTTTGTGACTGATTTCAATTCGGACCATGATTCTTATCGCGATTTCAAAATTTCAGACCGTTTTGTACTGAGAAAGCCTGAGAAAATGCGTTTTAACGTTCGAACCCAAGTCTCAAATTAGATACCAGTATAATAATGATTTTTTTCAGAAATGCAATAACATGCACATTTTATCAGGCAAGTCTCAAATTAGCTACCAGTATAATAATGATTTTTTTTTAGAAATGCAATAACATGCTTATTTTATGACTGATTTCGATTCGGACCATGATTCTTATCACGATTACAAAATTTCAGCCCGTTTTGTACCATAGATCCTGAGAAAATTCCATTTAAAGTCCGAACCCAAGTCTCAAATTAGCACCCAGTAATATAATTGATTAATGCATATTTTATGACTGATTTCTATTCGGACCATGCTTCTTATCGCGATTACAAAATTTCAGACCGTTTTGTACCATAGAGCCTGAGAAAATGCCATTTTAAGTTCGAACCCAAGTCTCAAATTAGCTACCAGTATAATAGTGATTTTTTTCAGAAATGCAATAACATGCATATTTTATGACTGATTTCAATTCGGACCATAATTCTTACCGCGATTACAAAATTTCAGACCGTTTTGTACCATAGAGCCTGAGAAAATGCGTTTTAAAGTTCGAACCCAAGTCTCAAATTAGCTACAAGTATAATAATGATTTTTTTCAGAAATGCAATAACATGCATATTTTATGACTGATTTCTATTCGGACCATGATTCTTATCGCGATAACAAAATTTCAGCCCGTTTTGTACCATAGAGCCTGAGAAAATTCCATTTAAAGTCCGAACCCAAGTCTCAAATTAGCACCAGTAGTATAAAGATTTTTCCAGAAATGCAATTAAATGCATATTTTGTGACTGATTTCAATTTGGGCCAAGATTCTTATCGCGATTACAAAATTTCACCTCGTTTGCTGCCATGGAGCCAGAGAAAATGCCTTTTAAAGTCCGAACCCAAGTTTTAAATAAGCGCCCAGTAGAATAATGATTTTTCCAGAAATGCAACTTTTGGCATAATTTACTTCTGATTTCGGTTCAGTCGACGATTCTTATAGCGATCACAAAATTTCACCTCGTTTGCTGCCATGGAGCCAGAGAAAATGCCTTTTAAAGTCCGAACCCAAGTCTCAAATAAGCCCCCAGTAGAAAAATGATTTGTCCAGAAATGCAATTAAATGCATGTTTTGTGACTGATTTCAATTAGGATCATAATTCTTATCGCGATTACAAAATTTCAGACCGTTTTGTACCATAGAGCCTGAGAAAATGCCATTTAAAATTCGAACCCAAGTCTCAAATTGCTACCAGTATAATAGTGATTTTTTTCAGAAATGCAATAACATGCATATTTTATGACTGATTTCAATTCGGACCATAATTCTTACCGCGATTACAAAATTTCAGCCCGTTTTGTACCATAGAGCCTGAGAAAATTCCATTTAAAGTCCGAACCCAAGTCTCAAATTAGCACCAGTAGTATAAAGATTTTTTTCAGAAATGCAATAACATGCATATTTTATGACTGATTTCTATTCGGGCCATGATTCTTATCGCGATTACAAAATTTCAGCCCGTTTTGTACCATAGAGCCTGAGAAAATGCCATTTAAAGTCCGAACCCAAGTCTTAAATAAGCCCCCAGTAGAAAAATGATTTTTCCAGAAATGCTACTTTTGGCATAATTTATTACTGATTTCGGTTCAGTCGACGATTCTTATAGCGATCACAAAATTTCACCTCGTTTGCTGCCATGGAGCCTGAGAAAATGCCTTTTAAAGTCCGAACCCAAGTCTCAAATTAGCGCCCATTAGTATAATGATTTTTCCAGAAATGCAATTAAATGCATATTTTGTGACTGATTTCAATTCGGACCATCATTCTTATCGCGATTTCAAAATTTCAGACCGTTTTGTACTGAGAAAGCCTGAGAAAATGCGTTTTAAGGTTCGAACCCAAGTCTCAAATTAGATACCAGTATAATAATGATTTTTTTCAGAAATGCAATAACATGCACATTTTATCAGGCAAGTCTCAAATTAGCTACCAGTATAATAATGATTTTTTTCAGAAATGCAATAACATGCTTATTTTATGACTGATTTCGATTCGGACCATGATTCTTATCACGATTACAAAATTTCAGCCCGTTTTGTACAATAGATCCTGAGAAAATTCCATTTAAAGTCCGAACCCAAGTCTCAAATTAGCACCCAGTAATATAATTGATTAATGCATATTTTATGACTGATTTCTATTCGGACCATGCTTCTTATCGCGATTACAAAATTTCAGACCGTTTTGTACCATAGAGCCTGAGAAAATGCCATTTTAAGTTCGAACCCAAGTCTCAAATTAGCTACCAGTATAATAGTGATTTTTTTCAGAAATGCAATAACATGCATATTTTATGACTGATTTCGATTCGGACCATGATTCTTATCACGATTACAAAATTTCAGCCCGTTTTGTACCATAGAGCCTGAGAAAATGCCATTTAAAGTCCGAACCCAAGTCTCAAATAAGAGCCCAGTAGAAAAATGATTTTTTCCAGAAATGCAACTTTTGGCATAATTTATTACTGATTTCGGTTTAGTCGACGATTCTTATAGCGATCACAAAATTTCACCTCGTTTGCCATGGAGCCTGAGAAAATGCCTTTTAAAGTCCGAACCCAAGTCTCAAATTAGCGCCCAGTAGTATAATGATTTTTCCAGAAATGCAATTTAATGCATATTTTGTGACTGATTTCAATTCGGACCATGATTCTTATAGCGATTACAAAATTTCAAACGGTTTTGTACCATTTAGCCTGAGAAAATGCCTTTTAAAGTTCGAACCCAAGTCTCAAATTAGCAACCAGTATAATAATGATTTTTTTCAGAAATGCAATAACATGCATATTTTATGACTGATTTCTATTCGGAGCATGATTCTTATCGCGATTACAAAATTTCAGACCGTTTTGTACCATGGAGCCTGAGAAAATGCCTTTTAAAGTCCGAACCCAAGTCTCAAATTAGCGCCCAGTAGTATAATGATTTTTCCAGAAATGCAATTAAATGCATATTTTGTTACTGATTTCAATTCGGACCATGATTCTTATAGCAATTACGAAATTTCAGACCTTTTTGTACCATAAAGTCAGAGAAAATGCCTCTTAAAGTTCGAACCCAAGTCTCAAATTAGCTACAAGTATAATAATGATTTTTTTCAGAAATGCAATAACATGCATATTTTATGACTGATTTCGATTCGGACCATGATTCTTATAACGATTACAACATTTCAGACCGTTTTGTAACATACAAAATGCTTTTTAAATTCCGAACGCAAGTTTTAATTAAGCGCCCAGTAGAATAATGATTTTTCCAGAAATGCAATTAAATTCCTATTTTGTGACTGATTTCGATTCGGACTATGATTCTTATCGCGATTAAAAAATTTCAGCCCGTTTTGTAGCATAGAGCCTGAGAAAACGCCTTTTAAAGTTCGAACCCAAGTCTCAAATTACCTACCATTAGAATAATGATTTTTCCAGAAATGCTACTTTTGGCATAATTTATTACTGATTTCGGTTCAGTCGACGATTCTTATAGCGATCACAAAATTTCACCTCGTTTGCTGCCATGGAGCCTGAGAAAATGCCTTTTAAAGTCCGAACCCAAGTCTCAAATTAGCGCCCATTAGTATTATGATTTTTCCAGAAATGCAATTAAATGCATATTTTGTGACTGATTTCAATTCGGACCATGATTCTTATCGCGATTTCAAAATTTCAGACCGTTTTGTACTGAGAAAGCCTGAGAAAATGCGTTTTAAGGTTCGAACCCAAGTCTCAAATTAGATACCAGTATAATAATGATTTTTTTCAGAAATGCAATAACATGCACATTTTATCAGGCAAGTCTCAAATTAGCTACCAGTATAATAATGATTTTTTTCAGAAATGCAATAACATGCTTATTTTATGACTGATTTCGATTCGGACCATGATTCTTATCACGATTACAAAATTTCAGCCCGTTTTGTACCATAGATCCTGAGAAAATTCCATTTAAAGTCCGAACCCAAGTCTCAAATTAGCACCCAGTAATATAATTGATTAATGCATATTTTATGACTGATTTCTATTCGGACCATGCTTCTTATCGCGATTACAAAATTTCAGACCGTTTTGTACCATAGAGCCTGAGAAAATGCCATTTTAAGTTCGAACCCAAGTCTCAAATTAGCTACCAGTATAATAGTGATTTTTTTCAGAAATGCAATAACATGCATATTTTATGACTGATTTCGATTCGGACCATGATTCTTATCACGATTACAAAATTTCAGCCCGTTTTGTACCATAGAGCCTGAGAAAATGCCATTTAAAGTCCGAACCCAAGTCTCAAATAAGAGCCCAGTAGAAAAATGATTTTTTCCAGAAATGCAACTTTTGGCATAATTTATTACTGATTTCGGTTCAGTCGACGATTCTTATAGCGATCACAAAATTTCACCTCGTTTGCTGCCATGGAGCCTGAGAAAATGCCTTTTAAAGTCCGAACCCAAGTCTTAAATAAGCGCCCAGTAGAATAATGATTTTTCCAGAAATGCAATTAAATGCCTCTTTTGTGACTGATTTCGGTTCAGACCATGAATCTTATAACGATTAAAAATTTTCAGCCCGATTGCTTCAATAGATCCTGATAAAATGCTTTTTAAAGTTCGAACCGAAGTCTCAAAATAGCGCCCAGTAGAATAATAATTTTTCAGAAATGCATCTTTTGGAAGATTTTGTGACTGATTTCGATTCGGACCATGATTCTTATCGCGATTACAAAATTTCAACCCGTTTTGTACCATAGAGCCTGAGAAAATGCCATTTAAAGTCCGAACCCAAGTCTTAAATAAACCCCCAGTAGAAAAATGATTTTTCCAGAAATGCTACTTTTGGCATAATTTATTACTGATTTCGGTTCAGTCGACGATTCTTATAGCGATCACAAAATTTCACCTCGTTTGCTGCCATGGAGCCTGAGAAAATGCCTTTTAAAGTCCGAACCCAAGTCTCAAATTAGCTACCAGTATAATAATGATTGTTTTCAGAAATGCAATAACATGCATATTTTATGATTGATTTCGATTCGGACCATGATTCTTATAGCGATTACAAAATTTCAGCCCGTTTTGTACCATAGAGCCTTAGAAAATGCCATTTAAAGTCGTAACCCAACTCTTAAATAAGCGCCCAGTAGAATAAAGATTTTTCCAGAAATGCAATAAAATGCATATTTTGTGACTGATTTCAATTCGGACCATAATTCTTATCGCGATTTCAAAATTTCAGACGGTTTTGTACCATAGAGCCTGATAAAATGCCTTTTAAAGTTCGAACCCAAGTCTTAAATAAGCGCCCAGTAGAATAAAGATTTTTCCAGAAATGCAATAAAATGCATATTTTGTGACTGATTTCAATTCGGACCATAATTCTTATCGCGATTTCAAAATTTCAGACCGTTTTGTACCATAGGGCCTGAGAAAATGCCTTTTAAAGTTCGAACCCAAGTCTCAAATTAGCTACCAGTATAATAATGATTTTTTTCAGAAATGCAATAACATGCATATTTTATGACTGATTTCTATTCGGAGCATGATTCTTATCGCGATTACAAAATTTCAGACCGTTTTGTACCATGGAGCCTGAGAAAATGCCTTTTAAAGTCCGAACCCAAGTCTCAAATTAGCGCCCAGTAGTATAATGATTTTTCCAGAAATGCAATTAAATGCATATTTTGTTACTGATTTCAATTCGGACCATGATTCTTATAGCAATTACGAAATTTCAGACCTTTTTGTACCATAAAGTCAGAGAAAATGCCTCTTAAAGTTCGAACCCAAGTCTCAAATTAGCTACAAGTATAATAATGATTTTTTTCAGAAATGCAATAACATGCATATTTTATGACTGATTTCGATTCGGACCATGATTCTTATAACGATTACAACATTTCAGACCGTTTTGTAACATACAAAATGCTTTTTAAATTCCGAACGCAAGTTTTAATTAAGCGCCCAGTAGAATAATGATTTTTCCAGAAATGCAATTAAATTCCTATTTTGTGACTGATTTCGATTCGGACTATGATTCTTATCGCGATTAAAAAATTTCAGCCCGTTTTGTAGCATAGAGCCTGAGAAAACGCCTTTTAAAGTTCGAACCCAAGTCTCAAATTACCTACCATTAGAATAATGATTTTTCCAGAAATGCTACTTTTGGCATAATTTATTACTGATTTCGGTTCAGTCGACGATTCTTATAGCGATCACAAAATTTCACCTCGTTTGCTGCCATGGAGCCTGAGAAAATGCCTTTTAAAGTCCGAACCCAAGTCTCAAATTAGCGCCCATTAGTATAATGATTTTTCCAGAAATGCAATTAAATGCATATTTTGTGACTGATTTCAATTCGGACCATGATTCTTATCGCGATTTCAAAATTTCAGACCGTTTTGTACTGAGAAAGCCTGAGAAAATGCGTTTTAAGGTTCGAACCCAAGTCTCAAATTAGATACCAGTATAATAATGATTTTTTTCAGAAATGCAATAACATGCACATTTTATCAGGCAAGTCTCAAATTAGCTACCAGTATAATAATGATTTTTTTCAGAAATGCAATAACATGCTTATTTTATGACTGATTTCGATTCGGACCATGATTCTTATCACGATTACAAAATTTCAGCCCGTTTTGTACCATAGATCCTGAGAAAATTCCATTTAAAGTCCGAACCCAAGTCTCAAATTAGCACCCAGTAATATAATTGATTAATGCATATTTTATGACTGATTTCTATTCGGACCATGCTTCTTATCGCGATTACAAAATTTCAGACCGTTTTGTACCATAGAGCCTGAGAAAATGCCATTTTAAGTTCGAACCCAAGTCTCAAATTAGCTACCAGTATAATAGTGATTTTTTTCAGAAATGCAATAACATGCATATTTTATGACTGATTTCGATTCGGACCATGATTCTTATCACAATTACAAAATTTCAGCCCGTTTTGTATCATAGAGCCTGAGAAAATGCCATTTAAAGTCCGAACCCAAGTCTCAAATAAGAGCCCAGTAGAAAAATGATTTTTTCCAGAAATGCAACTTTTGGCATAATTTATTACTGATTTCGGTTCAGTCGACGATTCTTATAGCGATCACAAAATTTCACCTCGTTTGCTGCCATGGAGCCTGAGAAAATGCCTTTTAAAGTCCGAACCCAAGTCTTAAATAAGCGCCCAGTAGAATAATGATTTTTCCAGAAATGCAATTAAATGCCTCTTTTGTGACTGATTTCGGTTCAGATCATGAATCTTATAACGAATAAAAATTTTCAGCCCGATTGCTTCAATAGATCCTGATAAAATGCTTTTTAAAGTTCGAACCGAAGTCTCAAAATAGCGCCCAGTAGAATAATAATTTTTCAGAAATGCATCTTTTGGAAGATTTTGTGACTGATTTCGATTCGGACCATGATTCTTATCGCGATTACAAAATTTCAGCCCGTTTTGTACCATAGAGCCTGAGAAAATGCCATTTAAAGTCCGAACCCAAGTCTTAAATAAACCCCCAGTAGAAAAATGATTTTTCCAGAAATGCTACTTTTGGCATAATTTATTACTGATTTCGGTTCAGTCGACGATTCTTATACTGATCACAAAATTTCACCTCGTTTGCTGCCATGGAGCCTGAGAAAATGCCTTTTAAAGTCCGATCCCAAGTCTCAAATTAGCGCCCATTAGTATAATGATTTTTCCAGAAATGCAATTAAATGCATATTTTGTGACTGATTTCAATTCGGACCATGATTCTTATCGCGATTTCAAAATTTCAGACCGTTTTGTACCATAGACCCTGAGAAAATGCCTTTTAAAGTTCGAACCCAAGTCTCAAATTAGCTACCAGTATAATAATGATTGTTTTCAGAAATGCAATAACATGCATATTTTATGATTGATTTCGATTCGGACCATGATTCTTATAGCGATTACAAAATTTCAGCCCGTTTTGTACCATAGAGCCGTAGAAAATGCCATTTAAAGTCGTAACCCAACTCTTAAATAAGCGCCCAGTAGAATAAAGATTTTTCCAGAAATGCAATAAAATGCATATTTTGTGACTGATTTCAATTCGGACCATAATTCTTTTCGCGATTTCAAAATTTCAGACGGTTTTGTACCATAGAGCCTGATAAAATGCCTTTTAAAGTTCGAACCCAAGTCTTAAATAAGCGCCCAGTAGAATAAAGATTTTTCCAGAAATGCAATAAAATGCATATTTTGTGACTGATTTCAATTCGGACCATAATTCTTATCGCGATTTCAAAATTTCAGACCGTTTTGTACCATAGGGCCTGAGAAAATGCCATTTAAAGTCCGAACCCAAGTCTCAAATAAGCCCCCAGTAGAAAAATGAATTTTCCAGAAATGCTACCTTTGGCATAATTTATTACTGATTTCGGTTTAGTCGACGATTCTTATAGCGATCACAAAATTTCACCTCGTAAGCTGCCATGGAGCCTGAGAAAATGCCTTTTTCAAGTCCGAACCCAATTCTCAAATTAGCGCCCAGTAGTATAATGATTTTTCCAGAAATGCAATTAAATGCATATTTTGTGACTGATTTCAATTCGGACCATAATTCTTATCGCGATTACAAAATTTCAGACCGTTTTTTACTATAGAGTCTGAGAAAATGCCTTTTAAAGTTCGAACCCAAGTCTCAAATTAGCTACCAGTATAATAATGATTTTTTTCAGAAATGCAATAACATGCATATTTTATGACTGATTTCTATTCGGGCCATGATTCTTATCGCGGTTACAAAATGTCAGCCCGTTTTGTACCATAGAGCCTGAGAAAATGCCATTTAAAGTCCAAACCCAAGTCTCAAATAAGCCCTCAGTAGAAAAATGATTTTTCCAGAAATGCTACTTTTGGCATAATTTATTACTGATTTCGGTTTAGTCGAAGATTCTTATAGCGATCACAAAATTTCACCTCGTTTGCTGCCATGGAGCCTGAGAAAATGCCTTTTAAAGTCCGAACCCAAGTCTCAAATTAGCGCCCAGTAGTATAATGATTTTTCCAGAAATGCAATTAAATGCATATTTTGTGACTGATTTCAATTCGGACCATGATTCTTATAGCGATTACAAAATTTCAAACGGTTTTGTACCATTTAGCCTGAGAAAATGCCTTTTAAAGTTCGAACCCAAGTCTCAAATTAGCAACCAGTATAATAATGATTTTTTTCAGAAATGCAATAACATGCATATTTTATGACTGATTTCTATTCGGAGCATGATTCTTATCGCGATTACAAAATTTCAGACCGTTTTGTACCATGGAGCCTGAGAAAATGCCTTTTAAAGTCCGAACCCAAGTCTCAAATAAGCGCCCAGTAGTATAATGATTTTTCCAGAAATGCAATTAAATGCATATTTTGTTACTGATTTCAATTCGGACCATGATTCTTATAGCAATTACAAAATTTCAGACATTTTTGTACCATAAAGTCAGAGAAAATGCCTCTTAAAGTTCGAACCCAAGTCTCAAATTAGCTACAAGTATAATAATGATTTTTTTCAGAAATGCAATAACATGCATATTTTATGACTGATTTCGATTCGGACCATGATTCTAATAACGATTACAACATTTCAGACCGTTTTGTACCATACAAAATGCTTTTTAAATTCCGAACGCAAGTTTTAATTAAGCGCCCAGTAGAATAATGATTTTTCCAGAAATGCAATTAAATTCCTATTTTGTGACTGATTTCGATTCGGACTATGATTCTTATCGCGATTACAAAATTTCAGCCCGTTTTGTAGCATAGAGCCTGAGAAAACGCCTTTTAAAGTTCGAACCCAAGTCTCAAATTACCTACCATTAGAATAATGATTTTTCCAGAAATGCAACTTTTGCCATATATTATGACTGATTTCGGTTCAGACGACGATTTTTATAGCGATCACAAATTTTCACGTCGTTTGCTAAGATGGAGCCTGAGAAAATGCCTTTTAAAGTCCGAACCTAAGTCTCAAATTAGCGCCCAGTAGTATAATGATTTTTCCAGAATTGCAACTTTTGGCATATTTTTTGACTGATTTCGGTTCAGACGACGATTCTCATAGCGATCAAAAAATTTTACCTCGTTTGCTACCATGGAGCCTGAGAAAATGCCGTATAATTCCGAACCCAACTCTCAAATGAGCGCCCAGTAGTATGATGATTTTTCCAGAAATGCAATTAAATGCATATTTTGTTACTGATTTCAATTCGGACCATGATTCTTATAGCAATTACAAAATTTCAGACCTTTTTGTACCATAAAGCCAGAGAAAATGCCTCTTAAAGTTTGAACCCAAGTCTCAAATTAGCTACCAGTATAATAATGATTTTTTTCAGAAATGCAATAACATGCTTATTTTATGACTGATTTCGATTCGGACCATGATTCTTATCACGATTACAAAGTTTCAGTGCGTTTTGTACCATAGAGCCTGAGAAAATGCCGTTTAAAGTCCGAACCCAAGTCTCAAATAAGCCCCCAGTAGAAAAATGATTTTTCCAGAAATTTTTTTGGCATAATTTATTACTGATTTCGGTTCAGTCGACGATTCTTATAGCGATCACAAAATTTCACCTCGTTTGCTGCCATGGAGCCTGAGAAAATGCCTTTTAAAGTCCGAACCCAAGTCTCAAATTAGCGCCCAGTAGTATAATGAATTTTCCAGAAATGCAATTAAATGCATATTTTGTGAATGATTTCAATTCGGACCATGATTCTTATAGCGATTACAAAATGTCAAACGGATTTGTACCATAGAGCCTGAGAAAATGCCTTTTAAAGTCCGAACCCAAGTCTCAAATTTGCGCCCATTAGTATAATGATTTTTCCAGAAATTCAATTAAATGCATATTTTGTGACTGATTTCAATTCGAACCATAATTCTTATCGCGATTACAAAATTTCAGACCGTTTTGTACCATAAAGCCCGAAAAAATGCCTTTTAAAGTTCGAACCCAAGTCTCAAATTAGCTACCAGTATAATAATGATTTTTTTCAGAAATGCAATAACATGCATATTTTATGACTGATTTCTATTCGGACCACGATTCTTATCGCGATTACAAAATTTCAGACCGTTTTGTACCATAGAGCCTGAGAAAATGCCATTTAAAGTCCGAACCCAAGTCTCAAATTAGCTACCAGTATAATAATGATTTTTTTCAGAAATGCAATAACATGCATATTTTATGACTGATTTCTATTCGGACCATGATTCTTATCGCGGTTACAAAATGTCAGCCCGTTTTGTACCATAGAGCCTGAGAAAATGCCATTTAAAGTCCAAACCCAAGTCTCAAATAAGCCCCCAGTAGAAAAATGATTTTTCCAGAAATGCTACTTTTGGCATAATTTATTACTGATTTCGGTTCAGTCGACGATTCTTATAGCGATCACAAAATTTCACCTCGTTTGCTGCCATGGAGCCTGAGAAAATGCCTTTTAAAGTCCGAACCCAAGTCTCAAATTAGCGCCAATTAGTATAATGATTTTTCCAGAAATGCAATTAAATGCATATTTTGTGACTGATTTCAATTCGGACCATGATTCTTATCGCGATTTCAAAATTTCAGACCGTTTTGTACCATAGACCCTGAGAAAATGCCTTTTAAAGTTCGAACCCAAGTCTCAAATTTGCTACCAGTATAATAATGATTGTTTTCAGAAATGCAATAACATGCATATTTTATGATTGATTTCGATTCGGACCATGATTCTTATAGCGATTACAAAATTTCAGCCCGTTTTGAACCAAAGAGCCTTAGAAAATGCCATTTAAAGTCGTAACCCAAGTCTTAAATAAGCGCCCAGTAGAATAAAGATTTTTCCAGAAATGCAATAAAATGCATATTTTGTGACTGATTTCAATTCGGACCATAATTCTTATCGCGATTTCAAAATTTCAGACGGTTTTGTACCATAGAGCCTGATAAAATGCCTTTTAAAGTTCGAACCCAAGTCTTAAATAAGCGCCCAGTAGAATAAAGATTGTTCCAGAAATGCAATAAAATGCATATTTTGTGACTGATTTCAATTCGGACCATAATTCTTATCGCGATTTCAAAATTTCAGACCGTTTTGTACCATAGGGCCTGAGAAAATGCCATTTAAAGTCCGAACCCAAGTCTCAAATAAGCCCCCAGTAGAAAAATGATTTTTCCAGAAATGCTACTTTTGGCATAATTTATTACTGATTTCGGTTCAGTCGACGATTCTTATAGCGATCACAAAATTTCACCTCGTTTGCTGCCATGGAGCCTGAGAAAATGCCTTTTAAAGTCCGAACCCAAGTCTCAAATTAGCGCCCATTAGTATAATGATTTTTCCAGAAATGCAATTAAATGCATATTTTGTGACTGATTTCAATTCGGACCATGATTCTTATCGCGATTACAAAATTTCAGCCCGTTTCGTACCATAGAGCCTGAGAAAATTCCATTTAAAGTCCGAACCCAAGTCTCAAATTAGCGCCTAGTAATATAATTGATTAATGCATGTTTATGACTGATTTCTATTCGGACCATGATTCTTATCGCGATTACAAAATTTCAGACCGTTTTGTACCATAGAGCCTGAGAAAATGCCATTTAAAGTCCGAACCCAAGTCTCAAATAAGCGCCCATTAGTAAAATGATTTTTCCAGAAATGCAATTAAATGCCTCTTTTGTGACTGATTTCGGTTCAGTCCATGATTCTTATCACGATTAAAAAATTTCGGCCCGATTGCTTCCATAGATCCTGATAAAATGCTTTTTAAAGATCGAACCCAAGTCTCAAAATAGCGCCCAGTAGAATAATAATTTTTCCAGAAATGCATCTTTTGGAAGATTTTGTGACTGATTTCGATTCGGAACATGATTCTTATCGCGATTACAAAATTTCAGACCGTTTTGTACCATAGAGCCTGAGAAAATGCCATTTAAAGTCCGAACCCAAGTCTCAAATTAGCGCCCAGTAGTAAAATGATTTTACCAGAAATGCAATTAAATGCCTCTTTTGTGACTGATTTCGGTTCAGTCCATGTTTCTTATCACGATTAAAAAATTTCGGCCCGATTGCTTCCATAGATCCTGATAAAATGCTTTTTAAAGATCGAACCCAAGTCTCAAAATAGCGCCCAGTAGAATAATAATTTTTCCAGAAATGCATCTTTTGGAAGATTTTGTGACTGATTTCGATTCGGACCATGATTCTTATCGCGATTACAAAATTTCAGACCATTTTTTACCATAGAGCCTGAGAAAATGCCTTTTAAAGTTCGAACCCAAGTCTCAAATTAGCTACCAGTATAATAATGATTTTTTTCAGAAATGCAATAACATGCATATTTTATGACTGATTTCTATTCGGACCATGATTCTTATCGCGATTACAAAATTTCAGCCCGTTTTGTACCATAGAGCCTGAGAAAATGCCATTTAAAGTCCGAACCCAAGTCTTAAATAAGCCCCCAGTAGAAAAATGATTTTTCCAGAAATGCTACTTTTGGCATAATTTATTACTGATTTCGGTTCAGTCGACAATTCTTATAGCGATCACAAAATTTCACCTCGTGTGCTGCCATGGAGCCAGAGAAAATGCCTTTTAAAGTCCGAACCCAAGTCTCAAATAAGCCCCCAGTAGAAAAATGATTTTTCCAGAAATGTAATTAAATGCCTCTTTTGTGACTGATTTCGGTTCAGACCATGAATCTTATAACGATTCAAAATTTTCAGCCCGATTGCTTCCATAGATCCTGATAAAATGCTTTTTAAAGATCGAACCCAAGTCTCAAAATAGCGCCCAGTAGAATAATAAATTTTCCAGAAATGCATCTTTTGGAAGATTTTGTGACTGATTTCGATTCGGACCATGATTCTTATCGCGATTACAAAATTTCAGACCATTTTTTACCATAGAGCCTGAGAAAATGCCTTTTAAAGTTCGAACCCAAGTCTCAAATTAGCTACCAGTATAATAATGATTTTTTTCAGAAATGCAATAACATGCATATTTTATGACTGATTTCTATTCGGACCATGATTCTTATCGCGATTACAAAATTTCAGCCCGTTTTGTACCATAGAGCCTGAGAAAATGCCATTTAAAGTCCGAACCCAAGTCTTAAATAAGCGCCCAGTAGAATAATGATTTTTCCAGAAATGCAATTAAATGCCTCTTTTGTGACTGATTTCGGTTCAGACCATGAATCTTATAACGATTAAAAATTTTCAGCCCGATTGCTTCAATAGATCCTGATAAAATGCTTTTTAAAGTTCGAACCGAAGTCTCAAAATAGCGCCCAGTAGAATAATAATTTTTCAGAAATGCATCTTTTGGAAGATTTTGTGACTGATTTCGATTCGGACCATGATTCTTATCGCGATTACAAAATTTCAGCCCGTTTTGTACCATAGAGCCTGAGAAAATGCCATTTAAAGTCCGAACCCAAGTCTTAAATAAACCCCCAGTAGAAAAATGATTTTTCCAGAAATGCTACTTTTGGCATAATTTATTACTGATTTCGGTTCAGTCGACGATTCTTATAGCGATCACAAAATTTCACCTCGTTTGCTGCCATGGAGCCTGAGAAAATGCCTTTTAAAGTCCGAACCCAAGTCTCAAATTAGCGCCCATTAGTATAATGATTTTTCCAGAAATGCAATTAAATGCATATTTTGTGACTGATTTCAATTCGGACCATGATTCTTATCGCGATTTCAAAATTTCAGACCGTTTTGTACCATAGACCCTGAGAAAATGCCTTTTAAAGTTCGAACCCAAGTCTCAAATTAGCTACCAGTATAATAATGATTGTTTTCAGAAATGCAATAACATGCATATTTTATGATTGATTTCGATTCGGACCATGATTCTTATAGCGATTACAAAATTTCAGCCCGTTTTGTACCATAGAGCCTTAGAAAATGCCATTTAAAGTCGTAACCCAACTCTTAAATAAGCGCCCAGTAGAATAAAGATTTTTCCAGAAATGCAATAAAATGCATATTTTGTGACTGATTTCAATTCGGACCATAATTCTTATCGCGATTTCAAAATTTCAGACGGTTTTGTACCATAGCGCCTGATAAAATGCCTTTTAAAGTTCGAACCCAAGTCTTAAATAAGCACCCAGTAGAATAAAGATTTTTCCAGAAATGCAATAAAATGCATATTTTGTGACTGATTTCAATTCGGACCATAATTCTTATCGCGATTTCAAAATTTCAGACCGTTTTGTACCATAGGGCCTGAGAAAATGCCATTTAAAGTCCGAACCCAAGTCTCAAATAAGCCCCCAGTAGAAAAATGATTTTTCCAGAAATGCTACTTTTGGCATAATTTATTACTGATTTCGGTTCAGTCGACGATTCTTATAGCGATCACAAAATTTCACCTCGTAAGCTGCCATGGAGCCTGAGAAAATGCCTTTTTCAAGTCCGAACCCAATTCTCAAATTAGCGCCCAGTAGTATAATGATTTTTCCAGAAATGCAATTAAATGCATATTTTGTGACTGATTTCAATTCGGACCATAATTCTTATCGCGATTACAAAATTTCAGACCGTTTTTTACTATAGAGTCTGAGAAAATGCCTTTTAAAGTTCGAACCCAAGTCTCAAATTAGCTACCAGTATAATAATGATTTTTTTCAGAAATGCAATAACATGCATATTTTATGACTGATTTCTATTCGGGCCATGATTCTTATCGCGGTTACAAAATGTCAGCCCGTTTTGTACCATAGAGCCTGAGAAAATGCCATTTAAAGTCCAAACCCAAGTCTCAGATAAGCCCTCAGTAGAAAAATGATTTTTCCAGAAATGCTACTTTTGGCATAATTTATTACTGATTTCGGTTCAGTCGACGATTCTTATAGCGATCACAAAATTTCACCTCGTTTGCTGCCATGGAGCCTGAGAAAATGCCTTTAAAGTCCGAACCCAAGTCTCAAATTAGCGCCCATTAGTATAATGATTTTTCCAGAAATGCAATTAAATGCATATTTTGTGACTGATTTCAATTCGGACCATGATTCTTATCGCGATTTCAAAATTTCAGACCGTTTTGCACTGAGAAAGCCTGAGAAAATGCGTTTTAAGGTTCGAACCCAAGTCTCAAATTAGATACCAGTATAATAATGATTTTTTTCAGAAATGCAATAACATGCACATTTTATCAGGCAAGTCTCAAATTAGCTACCAGTATAATAATGATTTTTTTCAGAAATGCAATAACATGCTTATTTTATGACTGATTTCGATTCGGACCATGATTCTTATCACGATTACAAAATTTCAGCCCGTTTTGTACCATAGATCCTGAGAAAATTCCATTTAAAGTCCGAACCCAAGTCTCAAATTAGCACCCAGTAATATATTTGATTAATGCATATTTTATGACTGATTTCTATTCGGACCATGCTTCTTATCGCGATTACAAAATTTCAGACCGTTTTGTACCATAGAGCCTGAGAAAATGCCATTTTAAGTTCGAACCCAAGTCTCAAATTAGCTACCAGTATAATAGTGATTTTTTTCAGAAATGCAATAACATGCATATTTTATGACTGATTTCGATTCGGACCATGATTCTTATCACGATTACAAAATTTCAGCCCGTTTTGTACCATAGAGCCTGAGAAAATGCCATTTAAAGTCCGAACCCAAGTCTCAAATAAGAGCCCAGTAGAAAAATGATTTTTTCCAGAAATGCAACTTTTGGCATAATTTATTACTGATTTCGGTTTAGTCGACGATTCTTATAGCGATCACAAAATTTCACCTCGTTTGCTGACATGGAGCCTGAGAAAATGCCTTTTAAAGTCCGAACCCAAGTCTCAAATTAGCGCCCAGTAGTATAATGATTTTTCCAGAAATGCAATTAAATGCATATTTTGTGACTGATTTCAATTCGGACCATGATTCTTATAGCGATTACAAAATTTCAAACGGTTTTGTACCATTTAGCCTGAGAAAATGCCTTTTAAAGTTCGAACCCAAGTCTCAAATTAGCAACCAGTATAATAATGATTTTTTTCAGAAATGCAATAACATGCATATTTTATGACTGATTTCTATTCGGAGCATGATTCTTATCGCGATTACAAAATTTCAGACCGTTTTGTACCATGGAGCCTGAGAAAATGCCTTTTAAAGTCCGAACCCAAGTCTCAAATTAGCGCCCAGTAGTATAATGATTTTTCCAGAAATGCAATTAAATGCATATTTTGTTACTGATTTCAATTCGGACCATGATTCTTATAGCAATTACAAAATTTCAGACCTTTTTGTACCATAAAGTCAGAGAAAATGCCTCTTAAAGTTCGAACCCAAGTCTCAAATTAGCTACAAGTATAATAATGATTTTTTTCAGAAATGCAATAACATGCATATTTTATGACTGATTTCGATTCGGACCATGATTCTTATAACGATTACAACATTTCAGACCGTTTTGTACCATACAAAATGCTTTTTAAATTCCGAACGCAAGTTTTAATTAAGCGCCCAGTAGAATAATGATTTTTCCAGAAATGCAATTAAATTCCTATTTTGTGACTGATTTCGATTCGGACTATGATTCTTATCGCGATTAAAAAATTTCAGCCCGTTTTGTAGCATAGAGCCTGAGAAAACGCCTTTTAAAGTTCGAACCCAAGTCTCAAATTACCTACCATTAGAATAATGATTTTTCCAGAAATTCTACTTTTGGCATAATTTATTACTGATTTCGGTTCAGTCGACGATTCTTATAGCGATCACAAAATTTCACCTCGTTTGCTGCCATGGAGCCTGAGAAAATGCCTTTTAAAGTCCGAACCCAAGTCTCAAATTAGCGCCCATTAGTATAATGATTTTTCCAGAAATGCAATTAAATGCATATTTTGTGACTGATTTCAATTCGGACCATGATTCTTATCGCGATTTCAAAATTTCAGACCGTTTTGTACTGAGAAAGCCTGAGAAAATGCGTTTTAAGGTTCGAACCCAAGTCTCAAATTAGATACCAGTATAATAATGATTTTTTTCAGAAATGCAATAACATGCACATTTTATCAGGCAAGTCTCAAATTAGCTACCAGTATAATAATGATTTTTTTCAGAAATGCAATAACATGCTTATTTTATGACTGATTTCGATTCGGACCATGATTCTTATCACGATTACAAAATTTCAGCCCGTTTTGTACCATAGATCCTGAGAAAATTCCATTTAAAGTCCGAACCCAAGTCTCAAATTAGCACCCAGTAATATAATTGATTAATGCATATTTTATGACTGATTTCTATTCGGACCATGCTTCTTATCGCGATTACAAAATTTCAGACCGTTTTGTACCATAGAGCCTGAGAAAATGCCATTTTAAGTTCGAACCCAAGTCTCAAATTAGCTACCAGTATAATAGTGATTTTTTTCAGAAATGCAATAACATGCATATTTTATGACTGATTTCGATTCGGACCATGATTCTTATCACGATTACAAAATTTCAGCCCGTTTTGTACCATAGAGCCTGAGAAAATGCCATTTAAAGTCCGAACCCAAGTCTCAAATAAGAGCCCAGTAGAAAAATGATTTTTTCCAGAAATGCAACTTTTGGCATAATTTATTACTGATTTCGGTTCAGTCGACGATTCTTATAGCGATCACAAAATTTCACCTCGTTTGCTGCCATGGAGCCTGAGAAAATGCCTTTTAAAGTCCGAACCCAAGTCTTAAATAAGCGCCCAGTAGAATAATGATTTTTCCAGAAATGCAATTAAATGCCTCTTTTGTGACTGATTTCGGTTCAGACCATGAATCTTATAACGATTAAAAATTTTCAGCCCGATTGCTTAAATAGATCCTGATAAAATGCTTTTTAAAGTTCGAACCGAAGTCTCAAAATAGCGCCCAGTAGAATAATAATTTTTCAGAAATGCATCTTTTGGAAGATTTTGTGACTGATTTCGATTCGGACCATGATTCTTATCGCGATTACAAAATTTCAGCCCGTTTTGTACCATAGAGCCTGAGAAAATGCCATTTAAAGTCCGAACCCAAGTCTTAAATAAACCCCCAGTAGAAAAATGATTTTACCAGAAATGCTACTTTTGGCATAATTTATTACTGATTTCGGTTCAGTCGACGATTCTTATAGCGATCACAAAATTTCACCTCGTTTGCTGCCATGGAGCCTGAGAAAATGCCTTTTAAAGTCCGAACCCAAGTCTCAAATTAGCGCCCATTAGTATAATGATTTTTCCAGAAATGCAATTAAATGCATATTTTGTGACTGATTTCAATTCGGACCATGATTCTTATCGCGATTTCAAAATTTCAGACCGTTTTGTACCATAGACCCTGAGAAAATGCCTTTTAAAGTTCGAACCCAAGTCTCAAATTAGCTACCAATATAATAATGATTGTTTTCAGAAATGCAATAACATGCATATTTTATGATTGATTTCGATTCGGACCATGATTCTTATAGCGATTACAAAATTTCAGCCCGTTTTGTACCATAGAGCCTTAGAAAATGCCATTTAAAGTCGTAACCCAACTCTTAAATAAGCGCCCAGTAGAATAAAGATTTTTCCAGAAATGCAATAAAATGCATATTTTGTGACTGATTTCAATTCGGACCATAATTCTTATCGCGATTTCAAAATTTCAGACGGTTTTGTACCATAGAGCCTGATAAAATGCCTTTTAAAGTTCGAACCCAAGTCTTAAATAAGCGCCCAGTAGAATAAAGATTTTTCCAGAAATGCAATAAAATGCATATTTTGTGACTGATTTCAATTCGGACCATAATTCTTATCGCGATTTCAAAATTTCAGACCGTTTTGTACCATAGGGCCTGAGAAAATGCCATTTAAAGTCCGAACCCAAGTCTCAAATAAGCCCCCAGTAGAAAAATGATTTTTCCAGAAATGCTACTTTTGGCATAATTTATTACTGATTTCGGTTTAGTCGACGATTCTTATAGCGATCACAAAATTTCACCTCGTAAGCTGCCATGGAGCCTGAGAAAATGCCTTTTTCAAGTCCGAACCCAATTCTCAAATTAGCGCCCAGTAGTATAATGATTTTTCCAGAAATGCAATTAAATGCATATTTTGTGACTGATTTCAATTCGGACCATAATTCTTATCGCGATTACAAAATTTCAGACCGTTTTTTACTATAGAGTCTGAGAAAATGCCTTTTAAAGTTCGAACCCAAGTCTCAAATTAGCTACCAGTATAATAATGATTTTTTTCAGAAATGCAATAACATGCATATTTTATGACTGATTTCTATTCGGGCCATGATTCTTATCGCGGTTACAAAATGTCAGCCCGTTTTGTACCATAGAGCCTGAGAAAATGCCATTTAAAGTCCAAACCCAAGTCTCAAATAAGCCCTCAGTAGAAAAATGATTTTTCCAGAAATGCTACTTTTGGCATAATTTATTACTGATTTCGGTTCAGTCGACGATTCTTATAGCGATCACAAAATTTCACCTCGTTTGCTGCCATGGAGCCTGAGAAAATGCCTTTTAAAGTCCGAACCCAAGTCTCAAATTAGCGCCCATTAGTATAATGATTTTTCCAGAAATGCAATTAAATGCATATTTTGTGACTGATTTCAATTCGGACCATGATTCTTATCGCGATTTCAAAATTTCAGACCGTTTTGTACTGAGAAAGCCTGAGAAAATGCGTTTTAAGGTTCGAACCCAAGTCTCAAATTAGATACCAGTATAATAATGATTTTTTTCAGAAATGCAATAACATGCACATTTTATCAGGCAAGTCTCAAATTAGCTACCAGTATAATAATGATTTTTTTCAGAAATGCAATAACATGCTTATTTTATGACTGATTTCGATTCGGACCATGATTCTTATCACGATTACAAAATTTCAGCCCGTTTTGTACAATAGATCCTGAGAAAATTCCATTTAAAGTCCGAACCCAAGTCTCAAATTAGCACCCAGTAATATAATTGATTAATGCATATTTTATGACTGATTTCTATTCGGACCATGCTTCTTATCGCGATTACAAAATTTCAGACCGTTTTGTACCATAGAGCCTGAGAAAATGCCATTTTAAGTTCGAACCCAAGTCTCAAATTAGCTACCAGTATAATAGTGATTTTTTTCAGAAATGCAATAACATGCATATTTTATGACTGATTTCTATTCGGGCCATGATTCTTATCGCGGTTACAAAATGTCAGCCCGTTTTGTACCATAGAGCCTGAGAAAATGCCATTTAAAGTCCAAACCCAAGTCTCAAATAAGCCCTCAGTAGAAAAATGATTTTTCCAGAAATGCTACTTTTGGCATAATTTATTACTGATTTCGGTTCAGTCGACGATTCTTATAGCGATCACAAAATTTCACCTCGTTTGCTGCCATGGAGCCTGAGAAAATGCCTTTTAAAGTCCGAACCCAAGTCTCAAATTAGCGCCCATTAGTATAATGATTTTTCCAGAAATGCAATTAAATGCATATTTTGTGACTGATTTCAATTCGGACCATGATTCTTATCGCGATTTCAAAATTTCAGACCGTTTTGTACTGAGAAAGCCTGAGAAAATGCGTTTTAAGGTTCGAACCCAAGTCTCAAATTAGATACCAGTATAATAATGATTTTTTTCAGAAATGCAATAACATGCACATTTTATCAGGCAAGTCTCAAATTAGCTACCAGTATAATAATGATTTTTTTCAGAAATGCAATAACATGCTTATTTTATGACTGATTTCGATTCGGACCATGATTCTTATCACGATTACAAAATTTCAGCCCGTTTTGTACAATAGATCCTGAGAAAATTCCATTTAAAGTCCGAACCCAAGTCTCAAATTAGCACCCAGTAATATAATTGATTAATGCATATTTTATGACTGATTTCTATTCGGACCATGCTTCTTATCGCGATTACAAAATTTCAGACCGTTTTGTACCATAGAGCCTGAGAAAATGCCATTTTAAGTTCGAACCCAAGTCTCAAATTAGCTACCAGTATAATAGTGATTTTTTTCAGAAATGCAATAACATGCATATTTTATGACTGATTTCGATTCGGACCATGATTCTTATCACGATTACAAAATTTCAGCCCGTTTTGTACCATAGAGCCTGAGAAAATGCCATTTAAAGTCCGAACCCAAGTCTCAAATAAGAGCCCAGTAGAAAAATGATTTTTTCCAGAAATGCAACTTTTGGCATAATTTATTACTGATTTCGGTTTAGTCGACGATTCTTATAGCGATCACAAAATTTCACCTCGTTTGCTGCCATGGAGCCTGAGAAAATGCCTTTTAAAGTCCGAACCCAAGTCTCAAATTAGCGCCCAGTAGTATAATGATTTTTCCAGAAATGCAATTAAATGCATATTTTGTGACTGATTTCAATTCGGACCATGATTCTTATAGCGATTACAAAATTTCAAACGGTTTTGTACCATTTAGCCTGAGAAAATGCCTTTTAAAGTTCGAACCCAAGTCTCAAATTAGCAACCAGTATAATAATGATTTTTTTCAGAAATGCAATAACATGCATATTTTATGACTGATTTCTATTCGGAGCATGATTCTTATCGCGATTACAAAATTTCAGACCGTTTTGTACCATGGAGCCTGAGAAAATGCCTTTTAAAGTCCGAACCCAAGTCTCAAATTAGCGCCCAGTAGTATAATGATTTTTCCAGAAATGCAATTAAATGCATATTTTGTTACTGATTTCAATTCGGACCATGATTCTTATAGCAATTACAAAATTTCAGACCTTTTTGTACCATAAAGTCAGAGAAAATGCCTCTTAAAGTTCGAACCCAAGTCTCAAATTAGCTACAAGTATAATAATGATTTTTTTCAGAAATGCAATAACATGCATATTTTATGACTGATTTCGATTCGGACCATGATTCTTATAACGATTACAACATTTCAGACCGTTTTGTACCATACAAAATGCTTTTTAAATTCCGAACGCAAGTTTTAATTAAGCGCCCAGTAGAATAATGATTTTTCCAGAAATGCAATTAAATTCCTATTTTGTGACTGATTTCGATTCGGACTATGATTCTTATCGCGATTAAAAAATTTCAGCCCGTTTTGTAGCATAGAGCCTGAGAAAACGCCTTTTAAAGTTCGAACCCAAGTCTCAAATTACCTACCATTAGAATAATGATTTTTCCAGAAATGCTACTTTTGGCATAATTTATTACTGATTTCGGTTCAGTCGACGATTCTTATAGCGATCACAAAATTTCACCTCGTTTGCTGCCATGGAGCCTGAGAAAATGCCTTTTAAAGTCCGAACCCAAGTCTCAAATTAGCGCCCATTAGTATAATGATTTTTCCAGAAATGCAATTAAATGCATATTTTGTGACTGATTTCAATTCGGACCATGATTCTTATAGCGATTACAAAATGTCAAACGGATTTGTACCATAGAGCCTGAGAAAATGCCTTTTAAAGTCCGAACCCAAGTCTCAAATTTGCGCCCATTAGTATAATGATTTTTCCAGAAATTCAATTAAATGCATATTTTGTGACTGATTTCAATTCGAACCATAATTCTTATCGCGATTACAAAATTTCAGACCGTTTTGTACCATAAAGCCCGAAAAAATGCCTTTTAAAGTTCGAACCCAAGTCTCAAATTAGCTACCAGTATAAAAATGATTTTTTTCAGAAATGCAATAACATGCATATTTTATGACTGATTTCTATTCGGACCACGATTCTTATCGCGATTACAAAATTTCAGACCGTTTTGTACCATAGAGCCTGAGAAAATGCCATTTAAAGTCCGAACCCAAGTCTCAAATTAGCTACCAGTATAATAATGATTTTTTTCAGAAATGCAATAACATGCATATTTTATGACTGATTTCTATTCGGACCATGATTCTTATCGCGGTTACAAAATGTCAGCCCGTTTTGTACCATAGAGCCTGAGAAAATGCCATTTAAAGTCCAAACCCAAGTCTCAAATAAGCCCCCAGTAGAAAAATGATTTTTCCAGAAATGCTACTTTTGGCATAATTTATTACTGATTTCGGTTCAGTCGACGATTCTTATAGCGATCACAAAATTTCACCTCGTTTGCTGCCATGGAGCCTGAGAAAATGCCTTTTAAAGTCCGAACCCAAGTCTCAAATTAGCTACAAGTATAATAATGATTTTTTTCAGAAATGCAATAACATGCATATTTTATGACTGATTTCGATTCGGACCATGATTCTTATAACGATTACAACATTTCAGACCGTTTTGTACCATACAAAATGCTTTTTAAATTCCGAACGCAAGTTTTAATTAAGCGCCCAGTAGAATAATGATTTTTCCAGAAATGCAATTAAATTCCTATTTTGTGACTGATTTCTATTCGGAGCATGATTCTTATCGCGATTACAAAATTTCAGACCGTTTTGTACCATGGAGCCTGAGAAAATGCCTTTTAAAGTCCGAACCCAAGTCTCAAATTAGCGCCCAGTAGTATAATGATTTTTCCAGAAATGCAATTAAATGCATATTTTGTTACTGATTTCAATTCGGACCATGATTCTTATAGCAATTACAAAATTTCAGACCTTTTTGTACCATAAAGTCAGAGAAAATGCCTCTTAAAGTTCGAACCCAAGTCTCAAATTAGCTACAAGTATAATAATGATTTTTTTCAGAAATGCAATAACATGCATATTTTATGACTGATTTCGATTCGGACCATGATTCTTATAACGATTACAACATTTCAGACCGTTTTGTACCATACAAAATGCTTTTTAAATTCCGAACGCAAGTTTTAATTAAGCGCCCAGTAGAATAATGATTTTTCCAGAAATGCAATTAAATTCCTATTTTGTGACTGATTTCGATTCGGACTATGATTCTTATCGCGATTAAAAAATTTCAGCCCGTTTTGTAGCATAGAGCCTGAGAAAACGCCTTTTAAAGTTCGAACCCAAGTCTCAAATTACCTACCATTAGAATAATGATTTTTCCAGAAATGCTACTTTTGGCATAATTTATTACTGATTTCGGTTCAGTCGACGATTCTTATAGCGATCACAAAATTTCACCTCGTTTGCTGCCATGGAGCCTGAGAAAATGCCTTTTAAAGTCCGAACCCAAGTCTCAAATTAGCGCCCATTAGTATAATGATTTTTCCAGAAATGCAATTAAATGCATATTTTGTGACTGATTTCAATTCGGACCATGATTCTTATAGCGATTACAAAATGTCAAACGGATTTGTACCATAGAGCCTGAGAAAATGCCTTTTAAAGTCCGAACCCAAGTCTCAAATTTGCGCCCATTAGTATAATGATTTTTCCAGAAATTCAATTAAATGCATATTTTGTGACTGATTTCAATTCGAACCATAATTCTTATCGCGATTACAAAATTTCAGACCGTTTTGTACCATAAAGCCCGAAAAAATGCCTTTTAAAGTTCGAACCCAAGTCTCAAATTAGCTACCAGTATAAAAATGATTTTTTTCAGAAATGCAATAACATGCATATTTTATGACTGATTTCTATTCGGACCACGATTCTTATCGCGATTACAAAATTTCAGACCGTTTTGTACCATAGAGCCTGAGAAAATGCCATTTAAAGTCCGAACCCAAGTCTCAAATTAGCTACCAGTATAATAATGATTTTTTTCAGAAATGCAATAACATGCATATTTTATGACTGATTTCTATTCGGACCATGATTCTTATCGCGGTTACAAAATGTCAGCCCGTTTTGTACCATAGAGCCTGAGAAAATGCCATTTAAAGTCCAAACCCAAGTCTCAAATAAGCCCCCAGTAGAAAAATGATTTTTCCAGAAATGCTACTTTTGGCATAATTTATTACTGATTTCGGTTCAGTCGACGATTCTTATAGCGATCACAAAATTTCACCTCGTTTGCTGCCATGGAGCCTGAGAAAATGCCTTTTAAAGTCCGAACCCATGTCTCAAATTAGCGCCAATTAGTATAATGATTTTTCCAGAAATGCAATTAAATGCATATTTTGTGACTGATTTCAATTCGGACCATGATTCTTATCGCGATTTCAAAATTTCAGACCGTTTTGTACCATAGACCCTGAGAAAATGCCTTTTAAAGTTCGAACCCAAGTCTCAAATTTGCTACCAGTATAATAATGATTGTTTTCAGAAATGCAATAACATGCATATTTTATGATTGATTTCGATTCGGACCATGATTCTTATAGCGATTACAAAATTTCAGCCCGTTTTGTACCATAGAGCCTTAGAAAATGCCATTTAAAGTCGTAACCCAAGTCTTAAATAAGCGCCCAGTAGAATAAAGATTTTTCCAGAAATGCAATAAAATGCATATTTTGTGACTGATTTCAATTCGGACCATAATTCTTATCGCGATTTCAAAATTTCAGACGGTTTTGTACCATAGAGCCTGATAAAATGCCTTTTAAAGTCCGAACCCAAGTCTCAAATTAGCGCCCATTAGTATAATGATTTTTCCAGAAATGCAATTAAATGCATATTTTGTGACTGATTTCAATTCGGACCATGATTCTTATCGCGATTACAAAATTTCAGCCCGTTTCGTACCATAGAGCCTGAGAAAATGCCATTTAAAGTCCGAACCCAAGTCTTAAATAAGCGCCCAGTAGAATAATGATTTTTCCAGAAATGCAATTAAATGCCTCTTTTGTGACTGATTTCGGTTCAGACCATGAATCTTATAACGATTAAAAATTTTCAGCCCGATTGCTTCAATAGATCCTGATAAAATGCTTTTTAAAGTTCGAACCGAAGTCTCAAAATAGCGCCCAGTAGAATAATAATTTTTCAGAAATGCATCTTTTGGAAGATTTTGTGACTGATTTCGATTCGGACCATGATTCTTATCGCGATTACAAAATTTCAGCCCGTTTTGTACCATAGAGCCTGAGAAAATGCCATTTAAAGTCCGAAACCAAGTCTTAAATAAGCCCCCAGTAGAAAAATGATTTTTCCAGAAATGCTACTTTTGGCATAATTTATTACTGATTTCGGTTCAGTCGACGGTTCTTATAGCGATCACAAAATTTCACCTCGTTTGCTGCCATGGAGCCAGAGAAAATGCCTTTTAAAGTCCGAACCCAAGTCTCAAATAAGCCCCCAGTAGAAAAATGATTTTTCCAGAAATGCAATTAAATGCATGTTTTGTGACTGATTTCAATTAGGATCATAATTCTTATCGCGATTACAAAATTTCAGACCGTTTTGTACCATAGAGCCTGAGAAAATGCCATTTAAAATTCGAACCAAAGTCTCAAATTAGCTACCAGTATAATAGTGATTTTTTTCAGAAATGCAATAACATGCATATTTTGTGACTGATTTCAATTTGGGCCAAGATTCTTATCGCGATTACAAAATTTCACCTCGTTTGCTGCCATGGAGCCAGAGAAAATGCCTTTTAAAGTCCGAACCCAAGTCTCAAATAAGCCCCCAGTAGAAAAATGATTTTCCCAGAAACGCAATTAAATGCATGTTTTATGACTGATTTCAATTCGGACCATAATTCTTACCGCGATTACAAAATTTCAGCCCGTTTTGTACCATAGAGCCTGAGAAAATTCCATTTAAAGTCCGAACCCAAGTTTCAAATTACCACCAGTAGTATAAAGATTTTTTTCAGAAATGCAATAACATGCATATTTTATGACTGATTTCTATTCGGGCCATGATTCATATCGCGATTACAAAATTTCAGCCCGTTTTGTACCATAGAGCCTGAGAAAATGCCATTTAAAGTCCGAACCCAAGTCTCAAATAAGCCCCCAGTAGAAAAATGATTTTTCCAGAAATGCAATTAAATGCATGTTTTGTGACTGATTTCAATTAGGATCATAATTCTTATCGCGATTACAAAATTTCAGACCGCTTTGTACCATAGAGCCTGAGAAAATGCCATTTAAAATTCGAACCCAAGTCTCAAATTAGCTACCAGTATAATAGTGATTTTTTTCAGAAATGCAATAACATGCATATTTTGTGACTGATTTCAATTTGGGCCAAGATTCTTATCGCGATTACAAAATTTCACCTCGTTTGCTGCCATGGAGCCAGAGAAAATGCCTTTTAAAGTCCGAACCCAAGTCTCAAATAAGCCCCCAGTAGAAAAATGATTTTCCCAGAAACGCAATTAAATGCATGTTTTATGACTGATTTCAATTCGGACCATAATTCTTACCGTGATTACAAAATTTCAGCCCGTTTTGTACCATAGAGCCTGAGAAAATGCCAATTTAAGTCCGAACCCAAGTCTTAAATAAGCGCCCAGTAGAATAATGATTTTTCCAGAAATGCAATTAAATGCCTCTTTTGTGACTGATTTCGGTTCAGACCATGAATCTTATAACGATTCAAAATTTTCAGCCCGATTGCTTCCATAGATCCTGATAAAATGCTTTTTAAAGATCGAACCCAAGTCTCAAAATAGCGCCCAGTAGAATAATAATTTTTCCAGAAATGCATCTTTTGGAAGATTTTGTGACTGATTTCGATTCGGACCATGATTCTTATCGCGATTACAAAATTTCAGACCATTTTTTACCATAGAGCCTGAGAAAATGCCTTTTAAAGTTCGAACCCAAGTCTCAAATTAGCTACTAGTATAATAATGATTTTTTTCAGAAATGCAATAACATGCATATTTTATGACTGATTTCTATTCGGACCATGATTCTTATAGCGATTACAAAATTTCAGCCCGTTTTGTACCATAGAGCCTGAGAAAATGCCATTTTAAGTCCGAACCCAAGTCTTAAATAAGCGCCCAGTAGAATAATGATTTTTCCAGAAATGCAATTAAATGCCTCTTTTGTGACTGATTTCGGTTCAGACCATGAATCTTATAACGATTAAAAATTTTCAGCCCGATTGCTTCAATAGATCCTGATAAAATGCTTTTTAAAGTTCGAACCGAAGTCTCAAAATAGCGCCCAGTAGAATAATAATTTTTCAGAAATGCATCTTTTGGAAGATTTTGTGACTGATTTCGATTCGGAAAATGATTCTTATCGCGATTACAAAATTTCAGCCCGTTTTGTACCATAGAGCCTGAGAAAATGCCAATTTAAGTCCGAACCCAAGTCTTAAATAAGCGCCCAGTAGAATAATGATTTTTCCAGAAATGCAATTAAATGCCTCTTTTGTGACTGATTTCGGTTCAGACCATGAATCTTATAACGATTCAAAATTTTCAGCCCGATTGCTTCCATAGATCCTGATAAAATGCTTTTTAAAGATCGAACCCAAGTCTCAAAATAGCGCCCAGTAGAATAATAATTTTTCCAGAAATGCATCTTTTGGAAGATTTTGTGACTGATTTCGATTCGGACCATGATTCTTATCGCGATTACAAAATTTCAGACCATTTTTTACCATAGAGCCTGAGAAAATGCCTTTTAAAGTTCGAACCCAAGTCTCAAATTAGCTACTAGTATAATAATGATTTTTTTCAGAAATGCAATAACATGCATATTTTATGACTGATTTCTATTCGGACCATGATTCTTATAGCGATTACAAAATTTCAGCCCGTTTTGTACCATAGAGCCTGAGAAAATGCCATTTTAAGTCCGAACCCAAGTCTTAAATAAGCGCCCAGTAGAATAATGATTTTTCCAGAAATGCAATTAAATGCCTCTTTTGTGACTGATTTCGGTTCAGACCATGAATCTTATAACGATTAAAAATTTTCAGCCCGATTGCTTCAATAGATCCTGATAAAATGCTTTTTAAAGTTCGAACCGAAGTCTCAAAATAGCGCCCAGTAGAATAATAATTTTTCAGAAATGCATCTTTTGGAAGATTTTGTGACTGATTTCGATTCGGAAAATGATTCTTATCGCGATTACAAAATTTCAGCCCGTTTTGTACCATAGAGCCTGAGAAAATGCCATTTAAAGTCCGAACCCAAGTCTTAAATAAGCCCCCAGTAGAAAAATGATTTTTCCAGAAATGCTACTCTTGGCATAATTTATTACTGATTTCGGTTCAGTCGACGATTCTTATAGCGATCACAAAATTTCACCTCGTTTGCTGCCATGGAGCCTGAGAAAATGCCTTTTAAAGTCCGAACCCAAGTCTCAAATTAGCGCCCATTAGTATAATGATTTATCCAGAAATGCAATTAAATGCATATTTTGTGACTGATTTCAATTCGGACCATGATTCTTATCGCGATTTCAAAATTTCAGACCGTTTTGTACCATAGACCCTGAGAAAATGCCTTTTAAAGTTCGAACCCAAGTCTCAAATTAGCTACCAGTATAATAATGATTGTTTTCAGAAATGCAATAACATGCATATTTTATGATTGATTTCGATTCGGACCATGATTCTTATAGCGATTACAAAATTTCAGCCCGTTTTGTACCATAGAGCCTTAGAAAATGCCATTTAAAGTCGTAACCCAAGTCTTAAATAAGCGCCCAGTAGAATAAAGATTTTTCCAGAAATGCAATAAAATGCATATTTTGTGACTGATTTCAATTCGGACCATAATTCTTATCGCGATTTCAAAATTTCAGACGGTTTTGTACCATAGAGCCTGATAAAATGCCTTTTAAAGTTCGAACCGAAGTCTTAAATAAGCGCCCAGTAGAATAAAGATTTTTCCAGAAATGCAATAAAATGCATATTTTGTGACTGATTTCAATTCGGACCATAATTCTTATCGCGATTTCAAAATTTCAGACCGTTTTGTACCATAGGGCCTGAGAAAATGCCATTTAAAGTCCGAACCCAAGTCTCAAATAAGCCCCCAGTTGAAAAATGATTTTTCCAGAAATGCTACTTTTGGCATAATTTATTACTGATTTCGGTTCAGTCGACGATTCTTATAGCGATCACAAAATTTCACCTCGTTTGCTGCCATGGAGCCTGAGAAAATGCCTTTTAAAGTCCGAACCCAAGTCTCAAATTAGCGCCCATTAGTATAATGATTTTTCCAGAAATGCAATTAAATGCCTCTTTTGTGACTGATTTCGGTTCAGTCCATGATTCTTATCACGATTAAAAAATTTCGGCCCGATTGCTTCCATAGATCCTGATAAAATGCTTTTTAAAGATCGAACCCAAGTCTCAAAATAGCGCCCAGTAGAATAATAATTTTTCCAGAAATGCATCTTTTGGAAGATTTTGTGACTGATTTCGATTCGGACCATGATTCTTATCGCGATTACAAAATTTCAGACCATTTTTTACCATAGAGCCTGAGAAAATGCCTTTTAAAGTTCGAACCCAAGTCTCAAATTAGCTACCAGTATAATAATGATTTTTTTCAGAAATGCAATAACATGCATATTTTATGACTGATTTCTATTCGGACCATGATTCTTATCGCGATTACAAAATTTCAGCCCGTTTTGTACCATAGAGCCTGAGAAAATGACATTTAAAGTCCGAACCCAAGTTTCAAATTAGCACCAGTAGTATAAAGATTTTTTTCAGAAATGCAATAACATGCATATTTAATGACTGATTTCTATTCGGGCCATGATTCATATCGCGATTACAAAATTTCAGCCCGTTTTGTACCATAGAGCCTGAGAAAATGCCATTTAAAGTCCGAACCCAAGTCTTAAATAAGCCCCCAGTAGAAAAATGATTTTTCCAGAAATGCTACTTTTGGCATAATTTATTACTGATTTCGGTTCAGCCGACAATTCTTATAGCGATCACAAAATTTCACCTCGTGTGCTGCCATGGAGCCAGAGAAAATGCCTTTTAAAGTCCGAACCCAAGTCTCAAATAAGCCCCCAGTAGAAAAATGATTTTTCCAGAAATGCAATTAAATGCATATTTTGTGACTGATTTCAATTCGGATCATAATTCTTATAGCGATTACAAAATTTCAGCCCGTTTTGTATCATAGAGCCTGAGAAAATGCCATTTAAAGTCCGAACCCAAGTCTCAAATAAGCCCCCAGTAGAAAAATGATTTTTCCAGAAATGCAACTTTTGGCATAATTTATTACTGATTTCGGTTCAGTCCGACGATTCTTATAGCGATCACAAAATTTCACCTCGTAAGCTGCCATGGATCCTGAGAAAATGCCTTTTTCAAGTCCGAACCCAATTCTCAAATTAGCGCCCAGTAGTATAATGATTTTTCCAGAAATGCAATAAAATGCATATTTTGTGACTGATTTCAATTCGGACCATAATTCTTATCGCGATTAAAAAATTTCAGACCGTTTTTTACTATAGAGTCTGAGAAAATGCCTTTTAAAGTTCGAACCCAAGTCTCAAATTAGCTACCAGTATAATAATGATTTTTTTCAGAAATGCAATAACATGCATTTTTTATGACTGATTTCTATTCGGGCCATTATTCTTATCGCGGTTACAAAATGTCAGCCCGTTTTGTACCATAGAGCCTGAGAAAATGCCATTTAAAGTCCAAACCCAAGTCTCAAATAAGCCCTCAGTAGAAAAATGATTTTTCCAGAAATGCTACTTTTGGTATAATTTATTACTGATTTTGGTTCAGTCGAAGATTCTTATAGCGATCACAAAATTTCACCTCGTTTGCTGCCATGGAGCCTGAGAAAATGCCTTTTAAAGTCCGAACCCAAGTCTCAAATTAGCGTCCATTAGTATAATGATTTTTCCAGAAATGCAATTAAATGCATATTTTGTGACTGATTTCAATTCGGACCATGATTCTTATCGCGATTTCAAAATTTCAGACCGTATTGTACTGAGAAAGCCTGAGAAAATGCGTTTTAAAGTTCGAACCCAAGTCTCAAATTAGATACCAGTATAATAATGATTTTTTTCAGAAATGCAATAACATGCACATTTTATCAGGCAAGTCTCAAATTAGCTACCAGTATAATAATGATTTTTTTCAGAAATGCAATAACATGCTTATTTTATGACTGATTTCGATTCGGACCATGATTCTTATCACGATTACAAAATTTCAGCCCGTTTTGTACAATAGATCCTGAGAAAATTCCATTTAAAGTCCGAACCCAAGTCTCAAATTAGCGCCCATTAGTATAATGATTTTTCCAGAAATGCAATTAAATGCATATTTTGTGACTGATTTCAATTCGGACCATGATTCTTATCGCGATTTCAAAATTTCAGACCGTATTGTACTGAGAAAGCCTGAGAAAATGCGTTTTAAAGTTCGAACCCAAGTCTCAAATTAGATACCAGTATAATAATGATTTTTTTCAGAAATGCAATAACATGCACATTTTATCAGGCAAGTCTCAAATTAGCTACCAGTATAATAATGATTTTTCCAGAAATGCAATTAAATGCATATTTTGTGACTGATTTCAATTCGGACCATGATTCTTATCGCGATTTCAAAATTTCAGACCGTATTGTACTGAGAAAGCCTGAGAAAATGCGTTTTAAAGTTCGAACCCAAGTCTCAAATTAGATACCAGTATAATAATGATTTTTTTCAGAAATGCAATAACATGCACATTTTATCAGGCAAGTCTCAAATTAGCTACCAGTATAATAATGATTTTTTTCAGAAATGCAATAACATGCTTATTTTATGACTGATTTCTATTCGGGCCATTATTCTTATCGCGATTACAAAATTTCAGACCGTTTTGTACCATAGAGCCTGAGAAAATGCCATTTTAAGTTCGAACCCAAGTCTCAAATTAGCTACCAGTATAATAGTGATTTTTTTCAGAAATGCAATAACATGCATATTTTATGACTGATTTCAATTCGGACCATAATTCTTACCGCGATTACAAAATTTCAGACCGTTTTGTACCATAGAGCCTGAGAAAATGCGTTTTAAAGTTCGAACCCAAGTCTCAAATTAGCTACAAGTATAATAATGATTTTTTTCAGAAATTCAATAACATGCATATTTTATGACTGATTTCTATTCGGACCATGATTCTTATCGCGATAACAAAATTTCAGCCCGTTTTGTACCATAGAGCCTGAGAAAATTCCATTTAAAGTCCGAACCCAAGTCTCAAATTAGCACCAGTAGTATAAAGATTTTTCCAGAAATGCAATTAAATGCATATTTTGTGACTGATTTCAATTTGGGCCAAGATTCTTATCGCGATTACAAAATTTCACCTCGTTTGCTGCCATGGAGCCAGAGAAAATGCCTTTTAAAGTCCGAACCCAAGTCTCAAATAAGCCCCCAGTAGAAAAATGATTTTTCCAGAAATGCAATTAAATGCATGTTTTGTGACTGATTTCAATTAGGATCATAATTCTTATCGCGATTACAAAATTTCAGACCGTTTTGTACCATAGAGCCTGAGAAAATGCCATTTAAAATTCGAACCCAAGTCTCAAATTAGCTACCAGTATAATAGTGATTTTTTTCAGAAATGCAATAACATGCATATTTTATGACTGATTTCAATTCGGACCATAATTCTTACCGCGATTACAAAATTTCAGCCCGTTTTGTACCATAGAGCCTGAGAAAATTCCATTTAAAGTCCGAACCCAAGTCTCAAATTAGCACCAGTAGTATAAAGATTTTTTTCAGAAATGCAATAACATGCATATTTTATGACTGATTTCTATTCGGGCCATGATTCTTATCGCGATTACAAAATTTCAGCCCGTTTTGTACCATAGAGCCTGAGAAAATGCCATTAAAAGTAAGGAACCCAAGTCTTAAATAAGCCCCCAGTAGAAAAATGATTTTTCCAGAAATGCTACTTTTGGCATAATTTATTACTGATTTCGGTTCAGTCGACGATTCTTATAGCGATTACAAAATTTCACCTCGTGTGCTGCCATGGAGCCAGAGAAAATGCCTTTTAAAGTCCGAACCCAAGTCTCAAATAAGCCCCCAGTAGAAAAATGATTTTTCCAGAAATGCAATTAAATGCATATTTTGTGACTGATTTCAATTCGGATCATAATTCTTATAGCGATTACAAAATTTCAGCCCGTTTTGTACCATAGAGCCTGAGAAAATGCCATTTAAAGTCCGAACCCAAGTCTTAAATAAGCCCCCAGTAGAAAAATGATTTTTCCAGAAATGCTACTTTTGGCATAATTTATTACTGATTTCGGTTCAGTCGACAATTCTTATAGCGATCACAAAATTTCACCTCGTGTGCTGCCATGGAGCCAGAGAAAATGCCTTTTAAAGTCCGAACCCAAGTCTCAAATAAGCCCCCAGTAGAAAAATGATTTTTCCAGAAATGCAATTAAATGCATATTTTGTGACTGATTTCAATTCGGATCATAATTCTTATAGCGATTACAAAATTTCAGCCCGTTTTGTATCATAGAGCCTGAGAAAATGCCATTTAAAGTCCGAACCCAAGTCTCAAATAAGCCCCCAGTAGAAAAATGATTTTTCCAGAAATGCAACTTTTGGCATAATTTATTACTGATTTCGGTTCAGTCCGACGATTCTTATAGCGATCACAAAATTTCACCTCGTAAGCTGCCATGGATCCTGAGAAAATGCCTTTTTCAAGTCCGAACCCAATTCTCAAATTAGCGCCCAGTAGTATAATGATTTTTCCAGAAATGCAATAAAATGCATATTTTGTGACTGATTTCAATTCGGACCATAATTCTTATCGCGATTAAAAAATTTCAGACCGTTTTTTACTATAGAGTCTGAGAAAATGCCTTTTAAAGTTCGAACCCAAGTCTCAAATTAGCTACCAGTATAATAATGATTTTTTTCAGAAATGCAATAACATGCATTTTTTATGACTGATTTCTATTCGGGCCATGATTCTTATCGCGGTTACAAAATGTCAGCCCGTTTTGTACCATAGAGCCTGAGAAAATGCCATTTAAAGTCCAAACCCAAGTCTCAAATAAGCCCTCAGTAGAAAAATGATTTTTCCAGAAATGCTACTTTTGGCATAATTTATTACTGATTTCGGTTCAGTCGACGATTCTTATAGCGATCACAAAATTTCACCTCGTTTGCTGCCATGGAGCCTGAGAAAATGCCTTTTAAAGTCCGAACCCAAGTCTCAAATTAGCGCCCATTAGTATAATGATTTTTCCAGAAATGCAATTAAATGCATATTTTGTGACTGATTTCAATTCGGACCATGATTCTTATCGCGATTTCAAAATTTCAGACCGTTTTGTACTGAGAAAGCCTGAGAAAATGCGTTTTAAAGTTCGAACCCAAGTCTCAAATTAGATACCAGTATAATAATGATTTTTTTCAGAAATGCAATAACATGCACATTTTATCAGGCAAGTCTCAAATTAGCTACCAGTATAATAATGATTTTTTTCAGAAATGCAATAACATGCTTATTTTATGACTGATTTCGATTCGGACCATGATTCTTATCACGATTACAAAATTTCAGCCCGTTTTGTACCATAGATCCTGAGAAAATTCCATTTAAAGTCCGAACCCAAGTCTCAAATTAGCACCCAGTAATATAATTGATTAATGCATATTTTATGACTGATTTCTATTCGGACCATGCTTCTTATCGCGATTACAAAATTTCAGACCGTTTTGTACCATAGAGCCTGAGAAAATGCCATTTTAAGTTCGAACCCAAGTCTCAAATTAGCTACCAGTATAATAGTGATTTTTTTCAGAAATGCAATAACATGCATATTTTATGACTGATTTCAATTCGGACCATAATTCTTACCGCGATTACAAAATTTCAGACCGTTTTGTACCATAGAGCCTGAGAAAATGCGTTTTAAAGTTCGAACCCAAGTCTCAAATTAGCTACAAGTATAATAATGATTTTTTTCAGAAATGCAATAACATGCATATTTTATGACTGATTTCTATTCGGACCATGATTCTTATCGCGATAACAAAATTTCAGCCCGTTTTGTACCATAGAGCCTGAGAAAATTCCATTTAAAGTCCGAACCCAAGTCTCAAATTAGCACCAGTAGTATAAAGATTTTTCCAGAAATGCAATTAAATGCATATTTTGTGACTGATTTCAATTTGGGCCAAGATTCTTATCGCGATTACAAAATTTCACCTCGTTTGCTGCCATGGAGCCAGAGAAAATGCCTTTTAAAGTCCGAACCCAATTCTCAAATTAGCGCCCAGTAGTATAATGATTTTTCCAGAAATGCAATTAAATGCATATTTTGTGACTGGCATACTTACTTTTGGCATAATTTATTACTGATTTCGGTTCAGTCGACGATTCTTATAGCGATTACAAAATTTCACCTCGTGTGCTGCCATGGAGCCAGAGAAAATGCCTTTTAAAGTCCGAACCCAAGTCTCAAATAAGCCCCCAGTAGAAAAATGATTTTTCCAGAAATTTTTTTGGCCTAATTTATTACTGATTTCGGTTCAGTCCGACGATTCTTATAGCGATCACAAAATTTCACCTCCTAAGCTTCCATGGAGCCTGAGAAAATGCCTTTTTCAAGTCCGAACCCAATTCTCAAATTAGCGCCCAGTAGTATAATGATTTTTCCAGAAATGCAATTAAATGCATATTTTGTGACTGGCATACTTACTTTTGGCATAATTTATTACTGATTTCGGTTCAGTCGACGATTCTTATAGCGATTACAAAATTTCACCTCGTGTGCTGCCATGGAGCCAGAGAAAATGCCTTTTAAAGTCCGAACCCAAGTCTCAAATAAGCCCCCAGTAGAAAAATGATTTTTCCAGAAATTTTTTTGGCCTAATTTATTACTGATTTCGGTTCAGTCCGACGATTCTTATAGCGATCACAAAATTTCACCTCCTAAGCTTCCATGGAGCCTGAGAAAATGCCTTTTTCAAGTCCGAACCCAATTCTCAAATTAGCGCCCAGTAGTATAATGATTTTTCCAGAAATGCAATTAAATGCATATTTTGTGACTGGCATACTTACTTTTGGCATAATTTATTACTGATTTCGGTTCAGTCGACGATTCTTATAGCGATTACAAAATTTCACCTCGTGTGCTGCCATGGAGCCAGAGAAAATGCCTTTTAAAGTTCGAACCGAAGTCTCAAAATAGCGCCCAGTAGAATAATAATTTTTCAGAAATGCATCTTTTGGAAGATTTTGTGACTGATTTCGATTCGGACCATGATTCTTATCGCGATTACAAAATTTCAGCCCGTTTTGTACCATAGAGCCTGAGAAAATGCCATTTAAAGTCCGAACCCAAGTCTTAAATAAGCCCCCAGTAGAAAAATGATTTTTCCAGAAATGCTACTTTTGGCATAATTTATAACTGATTTCGGTTCAGTCGACGGTTCTTATAGCGATCACAAAATTTCACCTCGTTTGCTGCCATGGAGCCAGAGAAAATGCCTTTTAAAGTCCGAACCCAAGTCTCAAATAAGCCCCCAGTAGAAAAATGATTTTTCCAGAAATGCAATTAAATGCATGTTTTGTGACTGATTTCAATTAGGATCATAATTCTTATCGCGATTACAAAATTTCAGACCGTTTTGTACCATAGAGCCTGAGAAAATGCCATTTAAAATTCGAACCAAAGTCTCAAATTAGCTACCAGTATAATAGTGATTTTTTTCAGAAATGCAATAACATGCATATTTTATGACTGATTTCAATTCGGACCATAATTCTTACCGCGATTACAAAATTTCAGCCCGTTTTGTACCATAGAGCCTGAGAAAATTCCATTTAAAGTCCGAACCCAAGTATCAAATTACCACCAGTAGTATAAAGATTTTTTTCAGAAATGCAATAACATGCATATTTTATGACTGATTTCTATTCGGGCCATGATTCATATCGCGATTACAAAATTTCAGCCCGTTTTGTACCATAGAGCCTGAGAAAATGCCATTTAAAGTCCGAACCCAAGTCTCAAATAAGCCCCCAGTAGAAAAATGATTTTTCCAGAAATGCAATTAAATGCATGTTTTGTGACTGATTTCAATTAGGATCATAATTCTTATCGCGATTACAAAACTTCAGACCGCTTTGTACCATAGAGCCTGAGAAAATGCCATTTAAAATTCGAACCCAAGTCTCAAATTAGCTACCAGTATAATAGTGATTTTTTTCAGAAATGCAATAACATGCATATTTTGTGACTGATTTCAATTTGGGCCAAGATTCTTATCGCGATTACAAAATTTCACCTCGTTTGCTGCCATGGAGCCAGAGAAAATGCCTTTTAAAGTCCGAACCCAAGTCTCAAATAAGCCCCCAGTAGAAAAATGATTTTCCCAGAAACGCAATTAAATGCATGTTTTATGACTGATTTCAATTCGGACCATAATTCTTACCGTGATTACAAAATTTCAGCCCGTTTTGTACCATAGAGCCTGAGAAAATGCCAATTTAAGTCCGAACCCAAGTCTTAAATAAGCGCCCAGTAGAATAATGATTTTTCCAGAAATGCAATTAAATGCCTCTTTTGTGACTGATTTCGGTTCAGACCATGAATCTTATAACGATTCAAAATTTTCAGCCCGATTGCTTCCATAGATCCTGATAAAATGCTTTTTAAAGATCGAACCCAAGTCTCAAAATAGCGCCCAGTAGAATAATAATTTTTCCAGAAATGCATCTTTTGGAAGATTTTGTGACTGATTTCGATTCGGACCATGATTCTTATCGCGATTACAAAATTTCAGACCATTTTTTACCATAGAGCCTGAGAAAATGCCTTTTAAAGTTCGAACCCAAGTCTCAAATTAGCTACCAGTATAATAATGATTTTTTTCAGAAATGCAATAACATGCATATTTTATGACTGATTTCTATTCGGACCATGATTCTTATAGCGATTACAAAATTTCAGCCCGTTTTGTACCATAGAGCCTGAGAAAATGCCATTTTAAGTCCGAACCCAAGTCTTAAATAAGCGCCCAGTAGAATAATGATTTTTCCAGAAATGCAATTAAATGCCTCTTTTGTGACCGATTTCGGTTCAGACCATGAATCTTATAACGATTAAAAATTTTCAGCCCGATTGCTTCAATAGATCCTGATAAAATGCTTTTTAAAGTTCGAACCGAAGTCTCAAAATAGCGCCCAGTAGAATAATAATTTTTCAGAAATGCATCTTTTGGAAGATTTTGTGACTGATTTCGATTCGGAAAATGATTCTTATCGCGATTACAAAATTTCAGCCCGTTTTGTACCATAGAGCCTGAGAAAATGCCATTTAAAGTCCGAACCCAAGTCTTAAATAAGCCCCCAGTAGAAAAATGATTTTTCCAGAAATGCTACTCTTGGCATAATTTATTACTGATTTCGGTTCAGTCGACGATTCTTATAGCGATCACAAAATTTCACCTCGTTTGCTGCCATGGAGCCTGAGAAAATGCCTTTTAAAGTCCGAACCCAAGTCTCAAATTAGCGCCCATTAGTATAATGATTTATCCAGAAATGCAATTAAATGCATATTTTGTGACTGATTTCAATTCGGACCATGATTCTTATCGCGATTTCAAAATTTCAGACCGTTTTGTACCATAGACCCTGAGAAAATGCCTTTTAAAGTTCGAACCCAAGTCTCAAATTAGCTACCAGTATAATAATGATTGTTTTCAGAAATGCAATAACATGCATATTTTATGATTGATTTCGATTCGGACCATGATTCTTATAGCGATTACAAAATTTCAGCCCGTTTTGTACCATAGAGCCTTAGAAAATGCCATTTAAAGTCGTAACCCAAGTCTTAAATAAGCGCCCAGTAGAATAAAGATTTTTCCAGAAATGCAATAAAATGCATATTTTGTGACTGATTTCAATTCGGACCATAATTCTTATCGCGATTTCAAAATTTCAGACGGTTTTGTACCATAGAGCCTGATAAAATGCCTTTTAAAGTTCGAACCGAAGTCTTAAATAAGCGCCCAGTAGAATAAAGATTTTTCCAGAAATGCAATAAAATGCATATTTTGTGACTGATTTCAATTCGGACCATAATTCTTATCGCGATTTCAAAATTTCAGACCGTTTTGTACCATAGGGCCTGAGAAAATGCCATTTAAAGTCCGAACCCAAGTCTCAAATAAGCCCCCAGTTGAAAAATGATTTTTCCAGAAATGCTACTTTTGGCATAATTTATTACTGATTTCGGTTCAGTCGACGATTCTTATAGCGATCACAAAATTTCACCTCGTTTGCTGCCATGGAGCCTGAGAAAATGCCTTTTAAAGTCCGAACCCAAGTCTCAAATTAGCGCCCATTAGTATAATGATTTTTCCAGAAATGCAATTAAATGCCTCTTTTGTGACTGATTTCGGTTCAGTCCATGATTCTTATCACGATTAAAAAATTTCGGCCCGATTGCTTCCATAGATCCTGATAAAATGCTTTTTAAAGATCGAACCCAAGTCTCAAAATAGCGCCCAGTAGAATAATAATTTTTCCAGAAATGCATCTTTTGGAAGATTTTGTGACTGATTTCGATTCGGACCATGATTCTTATCGCGATTACAAAATTTCAGACCATTTTTTACCATAGAGCCTGAGAAAATGCCTTTTAAAGTTCGAACCCAAGTCTCAAATTAGCTACCAGTATAATAATGATTGTTTTCAGAAATGCAATAACATGCATATTTTATGATTGATTTCGATTCGGACCATGATTCTTATAGCGATTACAAAATTTCAGCCCGTTTTGTACCATAGAGCCTTAGAAAATGCCATTTAAAGTCGTAACCCAAGTCTTAAATAAGCGCCCAGTAGAATAAAGATTTTTCCAGAAATGCAATAAAATGCATATTTTGTGACTGATTTCAATTCGGACCATAATTCTTATCGCGATTTCAAAATTTCAGACGGTTTTGTACCATAGAGCCTGATAAAATGCCTTTTAAAGTTCGAACCGAAGTCTTAAATAAGCGCCCAGTAGAATAAAGATTTTTCCAGAAATGCAATAAAATGCATATTTTGTGACTGATTTCAATTCGGACCATAATTCTTATCGCGATTTCAAAATTTCAGACCGTTTTGTACCATAGGGCCTGAGAAAATGCCATTTAAAGTCCGAACCCAAGTCTCAAATAAGCCCCCAGTTGAAAAATGATTTTTCCAGAAATGCTACTTTTGGCATAATTTATTACTGATTTCGGTTCAGTCGACGATTCTTATAGCGATCACAAAATTTCACCTCGTTTGCTGCCATGGAGCCTGAGAAAATGCCTTTTAAAGTCCGAACCCAAGTCTCAAATAAGCCCTCAGTAGAAAAATGATTTTTCCAGAAATGCTACTTTTGGCATAATTTATTACTGATTTCGGTTCAGTCGACGATTCTTATAGCGATCACAAAATTTCACCTCGTTTGCTGCCATGGAGCCTGAGAAAATGCCTTTTAAAGTCCGAACCCAAGTCTCAAATTAGCGCCCATTAGTATAATGATTTTTCCAGAAATGCAATTAAATGCATATTTTGTGACTGATTTCAATTCGGACCATGATTCTTATCGCGATTTCAAAATTTCAGACCGTTTTGTACTGAGAAAGCCTGAGAGAATGCGTTTTAAAGTTCGAACCCAAGTCTCAAATTAGATACCAGTATAATAATGATTTTTTTCAGAAATGCAATAACATGCACATTTTATCAGGCAAGTCTCAAATTAGCTTCCAGTATAATAATGATTTTTTTCAGAAATGCAATAACATGCTTATTTTATGACTGATTTCGATTCGGACCATGATTCTTATCACGATTACAAAATTTCAGCCCGTTTTGTACCATAGATCCTGAGAAAATTCCATTTAAAGTCCGAACCCAAGTCTCAAATTAGCACCCAGTAATATAATTGATTAATGCATATTTTATGACTGATTTCTATTCGGACCATGCTTTTTATCGCGATTACAAAATTTCAGCCCGTTTTGTATCCTATAGCCTGAGAAAATGCCATTTAAAGTCCGAACCCAAGTCTCAAATAAGCCCCCAGTAGAAAAATGATTTTTCCAGAAATGCAACTTTTGGCATAATTTATTACTGATTTCGGTTCAGTCCGACGATTCTTATAGCGATCACAAAATTTCACCTCGTAAGCTGCCATGGAGCCTGAGAAAATGCCTTTTTCAAGTCCGAACCCAATTCTCAAATTAGCGCCCAGTAGTATAATGATTTTTCCAGAAATGCAATTAAATGCATATTTTGTGACTGATTTCAATTCGGACCATAATTCTTATCGCGATTACAAAATTTCAGACCGTTTTTTACTATAGAGTCTGAGAAAATGCCTTTTAAAGTTCGAACCCAAGTCTCAAATTAGCTACCAGTATAATAATGATTTTTTTCAGAAATGCAATAACATGCATATTTTATGACTGATTTCTATTCGGGCCATGATTCTTATCGCGGTTACAAATTGTCAGCCCATTTTGTACCATAGAGCCTGAGAAAATACCATTTAAAGTCCAAACCCAAGTCTCAAATAAGCCCTCAGTAGAAAAATGATTTTTCCAGAAATGCTACTTTTGGCATAATTTATTACTGATTTCGGTTCAGTCGACGATTCTTATAGCGATCACAAAATTTCACCTCGTTTGCTGCCATGGAGCCTGAGAGAATGCCTTTTAAAGTCCGAACCCAAGTCTCAAATTAGCGCCCATTAGTATAATGATTTTTCCAGAAATGCAATTAAATGCATATTTTGTGACTGATTTCAATTCGGACCACTATTCTTATCGCGATTTCAAAATTTCAGACTGTTTTGTACAGAGAAAGCCTATGAAAATGCGTTTTAAAGTTCGAACCCAAGTCTCAAATTAGATACCAGTATAATAATGATTTTTTTCAGAAATGCAATAACATGCACATTTTATCAGGCAAGTCTCAAATTAGCTACCAGTATAATAATGATTTTTTTCAGAAATGCAATAACATGCTTATTTCATGACTGATTTCTATTCGGACCATGCTTCTTATCGCGATTACAAAATTTCAGACCGTTTTGTACCATAGAGCCTGAGAAAATGCCATTTTAAGTTCGAACCCAAGTCTCAAATTAGCTACCAGTATAATAGTGATTTTTTTCAGAAATGCAATAACATGCATATTTTATGACTGATTTCAATTCGGACCATGATTCTTATCGCGATAACAAAATTTCAGCCCGTTTTGTACCATAGAGCCTGAGAAAATGCCATTTAAAGTCCGAACCCAAGTCTCAAATAAGCCCCCAGTAGAAAAATGATTTTTCCAGAAATGCAACTTTTGGCATAATTTATTACTGATTTCGGTTCAGTTCGACGATTCTTATAGCGATCACAAAATTTCACCTCGTAAGCTGCCATGGAGCCTGAGAAAATGCCTTTTTCAAGTCCGAACCCAATTCTCAAATTAGCGCCCAGTAGTATAATGATTTTTCCAGAAATGCAATTAAATGCATATTTTGTGACTGATTTCAATTCGGACCATAATTCTTATCGCGATTACAAAATTTCAGACCGTTTTTTACTATAGAGTCTGAGAAAATGCCTTTTAAAGTTCGAACCCAAGTCTCAAATTAGCTACCAGTATAATAATGATTTTTTTCAGAAATGCAATAACATGCATATTTTATGACTGATTTCTATTCGGGCCATGATTCTTATCGCGGTTACAAAATGTCAGCCCGTTTTGTACCATAGAGCCTGAGAAAATACCATTTAAAGTCCAAACCCAAGTCTCAAATAAGCCCTCAGTAGAAAAATGATTTTTCCAGAAATGCTACTTTTGGCATAATTTATTACTGATTTCGGTTCAGTCGACGATTCTTATAGCGATCACAAAATTTCACCTCGTTTGCTGCCATGGAGCCTGAGAAAATGCCTTTTAAAGTCCGAACCCAAGTCTCAAATTACCGCCCATTAGTATAATGATTTTTCCAGAAATGCAATTAAATGCATATTTTGTGACTGATTTCAATTCGGGCCATGATTCTTATCGCGATTACAAAATTTCAGCCCGTTTTGTACCATAGAGCCTGAGAAAATGCCATTTAAAGTCTGAACCCAAGTCTTAAATAAGCCCCCAGTAGAAAAATGATTTTTCCAGAAATGCTACTTTTGGCATAATTTATTACTGATTTCGGTTCAGTCGACGATTCTTATAGCGATCACAAAATTTCACCTCGTTTGCTGCCATGGAGCCTGAGAAAATGCCTTTTAAAGTCCGAACCCAAGTCTCAAATTAGCTACCAGTATAATAATGATTTTTTTCAGAAATGCAATAACATGCATATTTTATGACTGATTTCTATTCGGGCCATGATTCTTATCGCGGTTACAAAATGTCAGCCCGTTTTGTACCATAGAGCCTGAGAAAATACCATTTAAAGTCCAAACCCAAGTCTCAAATAAGCCCTCAGTAGAAAAATGATTTTTCCAGAAATGCTACTTTTGGCATAATTTCTTACTGATTTCGGTTCAGTCGACGATTCTTATAGCGATTACAAAATTTCACCTCGTGTGCTGCCATGGAGCCAGAGAAAATGCCTTTTAAAGTCCGAACCCAAGTCTCAAATAAGCCCCCAGTAGAAAAATGATTTTTCCAGAAATGCTGCTTTTGGCATAATTTATTACTGATTTCGGTTCAGTCGACGATTCTTATAGCGATTACAAAATTTCACCTCGTGTGCTGCCATGGAGCCAGAGAAAATGCCTTTTAAAGTCCGAACCCAAGTCTCAAATAAGCCCCCAGTAGAAAAATGATTTTTCCAGAAATGCAATTAAATGCATATTTTGTGACTGATTTCAATTCGGATCATAATTCTTATAGCGATTACAAAATTTCAGCCCGTTTTGTATCATAGAGCCTGAGAAAATGCCATTTAAAGTCCGAACCCAAGTCTCAAATAAGCCCCCAGTAGAAAAATGATTTTTCCAGAAATGCAACTTTTGGCATAATTTATTACTGATTTCGGTTCAGTCCGACGATTCTTATAGCGATCACAAAATTTCACCTCGTAAGCTGCCATGGAGCCTGAGAAAATGCCTTTTTCAAGTCCGAACCCAATTCTCAAATTAGCGCCCAGTAGTACAATGATTTTTCCAGAAATGCAATTAAAAGCATATTTTGTGACTGATTTCAATTCGGACCATAATTCTTATCGCGATTACAAAATTTCAGACCGTTTTTTACTATAGAGTCTGAGAAAATGCCTTTTAAAGTTCGAACCCAAGTCTCAAATTAGCTACCAGTATAATAATGATTTTTTTCAGAAATGCAATAACATGCATATTTTATGACTGATTTCTATTCGGGCCATGATTCTTATCGCGGTTACAAAATGTCAGCCCGTTTTGTACCATAGAGCCTGAGAAAATACCATTTAAAGTCCAAACCCAAGTCTCAAATAAGCCCTCAGTAGAAAAATGATTTTTCCAGAAATGCTACTTTTGGCATAATTTATTACTGATTTCGGTTCAGTCGACGATTCTTATAGCGATCACAAAATTTCACCTCGTTTGCTGCCATGGAGCCTGAGAGAATGCCTTTTAAAGTCCGAACCCAAGTCTCAAATTAGCGCCCATTAGTATAATGATTTTTCCAGAAATGCAATTAAATGCATATTTTGTGACTGATTTCAATTCGGACCATGATTCTTATCGCGATTTCAAAATTTCAGACCGTTTTGTACTGAGAAAGCCTATGAAAATGCGTTTTAAAGTTCGAACCCAAGTCTCAAATTAGATACCAGTATAATAATGATTTTTTTCAGAAATGCAATAACATGCACATTTTATCAGGCAAGTCTCAAATTAGCTACCAGTATAATAATGATTTTTTTCAGAAATGCAATAACATGCTTATTTTATGACTGATTTCGATTCGGACCATGATTCTTATCACGATTACAAAATTTCAGCCCGTTTTGTACCATAGAGCCTGAGAAAATTCCATTTAAAGTCCGAACCCAAGTCTCAAATTAGCACCCAGTAATATAATTGATTAATGCATATTTTATGACTGATTTCTATTCGGACCATGCTTCTTATCCCGATTACAAAATTTCAGACCGTTTTGTACCATAGAGCCTGAGAAAATGCCATTTTAAGTTCGAACCCAAGTCTCAAATTAGCTACCAGTATAATAGTGATTTTTTTCAGAAATGCAATAACATGCATATTTTATGACTGATTTCAATTCGGACCATGATTCTTATCGCGATAACAAAATTTCAGCCCGTTTTGTACCATACAGCCTGAGAAAATTCCATTTAAAGTCCGAACCCAAGTCTCAAATTAGCACCAGTAGTATAAAGATTTTTCCAGAAATGCAATTAAATGCATATTTTGTGACTGATTTCAATTTGGGCCAAGATTCTTATCGCGATTACAAAATTTCACCTCGTTTGCTGCCATGGAGCCAGAGAAAATGCCTTTTAAAGTCCGAACCCAAGTTTTAAATAAGCGCCCAGTAGAATAATGATTTTTCCAGAAATGCAACTTTTGGCATAATTTACTACTGATTTCGGTTCAGTCGACGATTCTTATAGCGATCACAAAATTTCACCTCGTTTGCTGCCATGGAGCCAGAGAAAATGCCTTTTAAAGTCCGAACCCAAGTCTCAAATAAGCCCCCAGTAGAAAAATGATTTTTCCAGAAATGCAATTAAATTCATGTTTTGTGACTGATTTCAATTAGGATCATAATTCTTATCGCGATTACAAAATTTCAGACCGTTTTGTACCATAGAGCCTGAGAAAATGCCATTTAAAATTCGAACCCAAGTCTCAAATTAGCTACCAGTATAATAGTGATTTTTTTCAGAAATGCAATAACATGCATATTTTATGACTGATTTCAATTCGGACCATAATTCTTACCGCGATTACAAAATTTCAGCCCGTTTTGTACCATAGAGCCTGAGAAAATTCCATTTAAAGTCCGAACCCAAGTCTCAAATTAGCACCAGTAGTATAAAGATTTTTTTCAGAAATGCAATAACATGCATATTTTATGACTGATTTCTATTCGGGCCATGATTCTTATCGCGATTACAAAATTTCAGCCCGTTTTGTACCATAGAGCCTGAGAAAATGCCATTTAAAGTCCGAACCCAAGTCTTAAATAAGCCCCCAGTAGAAAAATGATTTTTCCAGAAATGCTACTTTTGGCATAATTTATTACTGATTTCGGTTCAGTCGACGATTCTTATAGCGATTACAAAATTTCAACTCGTGTGCTGCCATGGAGCCAGAGAAAATGCCTTTTAAAGTCCGAACCCAAGTCTCAAATAAGCCCCCAGTAGAAAAATGATTTTTCCAGAAATGCAATTAAATGCATATTTTGTGACTGATTTCAATTCGGATCATAATTCTTATCGCGATTTCAAAATTTCAGACCGTTTTGTACTGAGAAAGCCTGAGAAAATGCGTTTTAAGGTTCGAACCCAAGTCTCAAATTAGATACCAGTATAATAATGATTTTTTTCAGAAATGCAATAACATGCACATTTTATCAGGCAAGTCTCAAATTAGCTAACAGTATAATAATGATTTTTTTCAGAAATGCAATAACATGCTTATTTTATGACTGATTTCGATTCGGACCATGATTCTTATCACGATTACAAAATTTCAGCCCGTTTTGTACAATAGATCCTGAGAAAATTCCATTTAAAGTCCGAACCCAAGTCTCAAATTAGCACCCAGTAATATAATTGATTAATGCATATTTTATGACTGATTTCTATTCGGACCATGCTTCTTATCGCGATTACAAAATTTCAGACCGTTTTGTACCATAGAGCCTGAGAAAATGCCATTTTAAGTTCGAACCCATGTCTCAAATTAGCTACCAGTATAATAGTGATTTTTTTCAGAAATGCAATAACATGCATATTTTATGACTGATTTCGATTCGTACCATGATTCTTATCACGATTACAAAATTTCAGCCCGTTTTGTATCATAGAGCCTGAGAAAATGCCATTTAAAGTCCGAACCCAAGTCTCAAATAAGAGCCCAGTAGAAAAATGATTTTTTCCAGAAATGCAACTTTTGGCATAATTTATTACTGATTTCGGTTCAGTCGACGATTCTTATAGCGATCACAAAATTTCACCTCGTTTGCTGGCATGGAGCCTGAGAAAATGCCTTTTAAAGTCCGAACCCAAGTCTCAAATTAGCGCCCAGTAGTATAATGATTTTTCCAGAAATGCAATTAAATGCATATTTTGTGACTGATTTCAATTCGGACCATGATTCTTATAGCGATTACAAAATTTCAAACGGTTTTGTACCATTTAGCCTGAGAAAATGCCTTTTAAAGTTCGAACCCAAGTCTCAAATTAGCAACCAGTATAATAATGATTTTTTTCAGAAATGCAATAACATGCATATTTTATGACTGATTTCTATTCGGAGCATGATTCTTATCGCGATTACAAAATTTCAGACCGTTTTGTACCATGGAGCCTGAGAAAATGCCTTTTAAAGTCCGAACCCAAGTCTCAAATAAGCGCCCAGTAGTATAATGATTTTTCCAGAAATGCAATTAAATGCATATTTTGTTACTGATTTCAATTCGGACCATGATTCTTATAGCAATTACAAAATTTCAGACCTTTTTGTACCATAAAGTCAGAGAAAATGCCTCTTAAAGTTCCAGTATAATAATGATTTTTTTCAGAAATGCAATAACATGCACATTTTATCAGGCAAGTCTCAAATTAGCTACCAGTATAATAATGATTTTTTTCAGAAATGCAATAACATGCTTATTTTATGACTGATTTCGATTCGGACCATGATTCTTATCACGATTACAAAATTTCAGCCCGTTTTGTACCATAGATCCTGAGAAAATTCCATTTAAAGTCCGAACCCAAGTCTCAAATTAGCACCCAGTAATATAATTGATTAATGCATATTTTATGACTGATTTCTATTCGGACCATGCTTCTTATCGCGATTACAAAATTTCAGACCGTTTTGTACCATAGGGCCTCAGAAAATGCCATTTAAAGTCCGAACCCAAGTCTCAAATTAGCGCCCAGTAGTATAATGATTTTTCCAGAAATGCAATTAAATGCATATTTTGTGACTGATTTCAATTCGGACCATAATTCTTATCGCGATTACAAAATTTCAGACCGTTTTTTACTATAGAGTCTGAGAAAATGCCTTTTAAAGTTCGAACCCAAGTCTCAAATTAGCTACCAGTATAATAATGATTTTTTTCAGAAATGCAATAACATGCATATTTTGTGAATGATTTCAATTCGGACCATGATTCTTATAGCGATTACAAAATGTCAAACGGATTTGTACCATAGAGCCTGAGAAAATGCCTTTTAAAGTCCGAACCCAAGTCTCAAATTTGCGCCCATTAGTATAATGATTTTTCCAGAAATTCAATTAAATGCATATTTTGTGACTGATTTCAATTCGAACCATAATTCTTATCGCGATTACAAAATTTCAGACCGTTTTGTACCATAAAGCCCGAAAAAATGCCTTTTAAAGTTCGAACCCAAGTCTCAAATTAGCTACCAGTATAATAATGATTTTTTTCAGAAATGCAATAACATGCATATTTAATGACTGATTTCTATTCGGACCACGATTCTTATCGCGATTACATAATTTCAGACCGTTTTGTACCATAGAGCCTGAGAAAATGCCATTTAAAGTCCGAACCCAAGTCTCAAATTAGCTACCAGTATAATAATGATTTTTTTCAGAAATGCAATAACATGCATATTTTATGACTGATTTCTATTCGGACCATGATTCTTATCGCGGTTACAAAATGTCAGCCCGTTTTGTACCATAGAGCCTGAGAAAATGCCATTTAAAGTCCAAACCCAAGTCTCAAATAAGCCCCCAGTTGAAAAATGATTTTTCCAGAAATGCTACTTTTGGCATAATTTATTACTGATTTCGGTTCAGTCGACGATTCTTATAGCGATCACAAAATTTCACCTCGTTTGCTGCCATGGAGCCTGAGAAAATGCCTTTTAAAGTCCGAACCCAAGTCTCAAATTAGGGCCAATTAGTATAATGATTTTTCCAGAAATGCAATTAAATGCATATTTTGTGACTGATTTCAATTCGGACCATGATTCTTATCGCGATTTCAAAATTTCAGACCGTTTTGTACCATAGACCCTGAGAAAATGCCTTTTAAAGTTCGAACCCAAGTCTCAAATTTGCTACCAGTATAATAATGATTGTTTTCAGAAATGCAATAACATGCATATTTTATGATTGATTTCGGTTCAGTCCATGATTCTTATCACGATTACAAAATTTCAGCCCGTTTTGTATCATAGAGCCTTAGAAAATGCCATTTAAAGTCGTAACCCAAGTCTTAAATAAGCGCCCAGTAGAATAAAGATTTTTCCAGAAATGCAATAAAATGCATATTTTGTGACTGATTTCAATTCGGACCATAATTCTTATCGCGATTTCAAAATTTCAGACGGTTTTGTACCATAGAGCCTGATAAAATGCCTTTTAAAGTTCGAACCCAAGTCTTAAATAAGCGCCCAGTAGAATAAAAATTGTTCCAGAAATGCAATAAAATGCATATTTTATGACTGATTTCAATTCGGACCATAATTCTTATCGCGATTTCAAAATTTCAGACCTTTTTGTACCATAAAGTCAGAGAAAATGCCTCTTAAAGTTCGAACCCAAGTCTCAAATTTGCTACCAGTATAATAATGATTTTTTTCAGAAATGCAATAACATGCATATTTTATGACTGATTTCTATTCGGAGCATGATTCTTATCGCGATTACAAAATTTCAGACCGTTTTGTACCATGGAGCCTGAGAAAATGCCTTTTAAAGTCCGAACCCAAGTCTCAAATTAGCGCCCAGTAGTATAATGATTTTTCCAGAAATGCAATTAAATGCATATTTTGTTACTGATTTCAATTCGGACCATGATTCTTATAGCAATTACAAAATTTCAGACCTTTTTGTACCATAAAGTCAGAGAAAATGCCTCTTAAAGTTCGAACCCAAGTCTCAAATTAGCTACAAGTATAATAATGATTTTTTTCAGAAATGCAATAACATGCATATTTTATGACTGATTTCGATTCGGACCATGATTCTTATAACGATTACAACATTTCAGACCGTTTTGTACCATACAAAATGCTTTTTAAATTCCGAACGCAAGTTTTAATTAAGCGCCCAGTAGAATAATGATTTTTCCAGAAATGCAATTAAATTCCTATTTTGTGACTGATTTCGATTCGGACTATGATTCTTATCGCGATTAAAAAATTTCAGCCCGTTTTGTAGCATAGAGCCTGAGAAAACGCCTTTTAAAGTTCGAACCCAAGTCTCAAATTACCTACCATTAGAATAATGATTTTTCCAGAAATGCTACTTTTGGCATAATTTATTACTGATTTCGGTTCAGTCGACGATTCTTATAGCGATCACAAAATTTCACCTCGTTTGCTGCCATGGAGCCTGAGAAAATGCCTTTTAAAGTCCGAACCCAAGTCTCAAATTAGCGCCCATTAGTATAATGATTTTTCCAGAAATGCAATTAAATGCATATTTTGTGACTGATTTCAATTCGGACCATGATTCTTATCGCGATTTCAAAATTTCAGACCGTTTTGTACTGAGAAAGCCTGAGAAAATGCGTTTTAAGGTTCGAACCCAAGTCTCAAATTAGATACCAGTATAATAATGATTTTTTTCAGAAATGCAATAACATGCACATTTTATCAGGCAAGTCTCAAATTAGCTACCAGTATAATAATGATTTTTTTCAGAAATGCAATAACATGCTTATTTTATGACTGATTTCGATTCGGACCATGATTCTTATCACGATTACAAAATTTCAGCCCGTTTTGTACCATAGATCCTGAGAAAATTCCATTTAAAGTCCGAACCCAAGTCTCAAATTAGCACCCAGTAATATAATTGATTAATGCATATTTTATGACTGATTTCTATTCGGACCATGCTTCTTATCGCGATTACAAAATTTCAGACCGTTTTGTACCATAGAGCCTGAGAAAATGCCATTTTAAGTTCGAACCCAAGTCTCAAATTAGCTACCAGTATAATAGTGATTTTTTTCAGAAATGCAATAACATGCATATTTTATGACTGATTTCGATTCGGACCATGATTCTTATCACGATTACAAAATTTCAGCCCGTTTTGTACCATAGAGCCTGAGAAAATGCCATTTAAAGTCCGAACCCAAGTCTCAAATAAGAGCCCAGTAGAAAAATGATTTTTTCCAGAAATGCAACTTATGGCATAATTTATTACTGATTTCGGTTCAGTCGACGATTCTTATAGCGATCACAAAATTTCACCTCGTTTGCTGCCATGGAGCCTGAGAAAATGCCTTTTAAAGTCCGAACCCAAGTCTTAAATAAGCGCCCAGTAGAATAATGATTTTTCCAGAAATGCAATTAAATGCCTCTTTTGTGACTGATTTCGGTTCAGACCATGAATCTTATAACGATTAAAAATTTTCAGCCCGATTGCTTCAATAGATCCTGATAAAATGCTTTTTAAAGTTCGAACCGAAGTCTCAAAATAGCGCCCAGTAGAATAATAATTTTTCAGAAATGCATCTTTTGGAAGATTTTGTGACTGATTTCGATTCGGACCATGATTCTTATCGCGATTACAAAATTTCAGCCCGTTTTGTACCATAGAGCCTGAGAAAATGCCATTTAAAGTCCGAACCCAAGTCTTAAATAAACCCCCAGTAGAAAAATGATTTTTCCAGAAATGCTACTTTTGGCATAATTTATTACTGATTTCGGTTCAGTCGACGATTCTTATAGCGATCACAAAATTTCACCTCGTTTGCTGCCATGGAGCCTGAGAAAATGCCTTTTAAAGTCCGAACCCAAGTCTCAAATTAGCGCCCATTAGTATAATGATTTTTCCAGAAATGCAATTAAATGCATATTTTGTGACTGATTTCAATTCGGACCATGATTCTTATCGCGATTTCAAAATTTCAGACCGTTTTGTACCATAGACCCTGAGAAAATGCCTTTTAAAGTTCGAACCCAAGTCTCAAATTAGCTACCAGTATAATAATGATTGTTTTCAGAAATGCAATAACATGCATATTTTATGATTGATTTCGATTCGGACCATGATTCTTATAGCGATTACAAAATTTCAGCCCGTTTTGTACCATAGAGCTTTAGAAAATGCCATTTAAAGTCGTAACCCAACTCTTAAATAAGCGCCCAGTAGAATAAAGATTTTTCCAGAAATGCAATAAAATGCATATTTTGTGACTGATTTCAATTCGGACCATAATTCTTATCGCGATTTCAAAATTTCAGACGGTTTTGTACCATAGAGCCTGATAAAATGCCTTTTAAAGTTCGAACCCAAGTCTTAAATAAGCGCCCAGTAGAATAAATATTTTTCCAGAAATGCAATAAAATGCATATTTTGTGACTGATTTCAATTCGGACCATAATTCTTATCGCGATTTCAAAATTTCAGACCGTTTTGTACCATAGGGCCTGAGAAAATGCCATTTAAAGTCCGAACCCAAGTCTCAAATAAGCCCCCAGTAGAAAAATGATTTTTCCAGAAATGCTACTTTTGGCATAATTTATTACTGATTTCGGTTTAGTCGACGATTCTTATAGCGATCACAAAATTTCACCTCGTAAGCTGCCATGGAGCCTGAGAAAATGCCTTTTTCAAGTCCGAACCCAATTCTCAAATTAGCGCCCAGTAGTATAATGATTTTTCCAGAAATGCAATTAAATGCATATTTTGTGACTGATTTCAATTCGGACCATAATTCTTATCGCGATTACAAAATTTCAGCCCGTTTTGTACCATAGATCCTGAGAAAATTCCATTTAAAGTCCGAACCCAAGTCTCAAATTAGCACCCAGTAATATAATTGATTAATGCATATTTTATGACTGATTTCTATTCGGACCATGCTTCTTATCGCGATTACAAAATTTCAGACCGTTTTGTACCATAGAGCCTGAGAAAATGCCATTTTAAGTTCGAACCCAAGTCTCAAATTAGCTACCAGTATAATAGAGATTTTTTTCAGAAATGCAATAACATGCATATTTTATGACTGATTTCGATTCGGACCATGATTCTTATCACGATTACAAAATTTCAGCCCGTTTTGTATCATAGAGCCTGAGAAAATGCCATTTAAAGTCCGAACCCAAGTCTCAAATAAGAGCCCAGTAGAAAAATGATTTTTTCCAGAAATGCAACTTTTGGCATAATTTATTACTGATTTCGGTTCAGTCGACGATTCTTATAGCGATCACAAAATTTCACCTCGTTTGCTGCCATGGAGCCTGAGAAAATGCCTTTTAAAGTCCGAACCCAAGTCTCAAATTAGCGCCCAGTAGTATAATGATTTTTCCAGAAATGCAATTAAATGCATATTTTGTGACTGATTTCAATTCGGACCATGATTCTTATAGCGATTACAAAATTTCAAACGGTTTTGTACCATTTAGCCTGAGAAAATGCCTTTTAAAGTTCGAACCCAAGTCTCAAATTAGCAACCAGTATAATAATGATTTTTTTCAGAAATGCAATAACATGCATATTTTATGACTGATTTCTATTCGGAGCATGATTCTTATCGCGATTACAAAATTTCAGACCGTTTTGTACCATGGAGCCTGAGAAAATGCCTTTTAAAGTCCGAACCCAAGTCTCAAATAAGCGCCCAGTAGTATAATGATTTTTCCAGAAATGCAATTAAATGCATATTTTGTTACTGATTTCAATTCGGACCATGATTCTTATAGCAATTACAAAATTTCAGACCTTTTTGTACCATAAAGTCAGAGAAAATGCCTCTTAAAGTTCGAACCCAAGTCTCAAATTAGCTACAAGTATAATAATGATTTTTTTCAGAAATGCAATAACATGCATATTTTATGACTGATTTCGATTCGGACCATGATTCTTATAACGATTACAACATTTCAGACCGTTTTGTACCATACAAAATGCTTTTTAAATTCCGAACGCAAGTTTTAATTAAGCGCCCAGTAGAATAATGATTTTTCCAGAAATGCAATTAAATTCCTATTTTGTGACTGATTTCGATTCGGACTATGATTCTTATCGCGATTACAAAATTTCAGCCCGTTTTGTAGCATAGAGCCTGAGAAAACGCCTTTTAAAGTTCGAACCCAAGTCTCAAATTACCTACCATTAGAATAATGATTTTTCCAGAAATGCTACTTTTGGCATAATTTATTACTGATTTCGGTTCAGTCGACGATTCTTATAGCGATCACAAAATTTCACCTCGTTTGCTGCCATGGAGCCTGAGAAAATGCCTTTTAAAGTCCGAACCCAAGTCTCAAATTAGCGCCCATTAGTATAATGATTTTTCCAGAAATGCAATTAAATGCATATTTTGTGACTGATTTCAATTCGGACCATGATTCTTATCGCGATTTCAAAATTTCAGACCGTTTTGTACCATAGACCCTGAGAAAATGCCTTTTAAAGTTCGAACCCAAGTCTCAAATTAGCTACCAGTATAATAATGATTGTTTTCAGAAATGCAATAACATGCATATTTTATGATTGATTTCGATTCGGACCATGATTCTTATAGCGATTACAAAATTTCAGCCCGTTTTGTACCATAGAGCTTTAGAAAATGCCATTTAAAGTCGTAACCCAACTCTTAAATAAGCGCCCAGTAGAATAAAGATTTTTCCAGAAATGCAATAAAATGCATATTTTGTGACTGATTTCAATTCGGACCATAATTCTTATCGCGATTTCAAAATTTCAGACGGTTTTGTACCATAGAGCCTGATAAAATGCCTTTTAAAGTTCGAACCCAAGTCTTAAATAAGCGCCCAGTAGAATAAATATTTTTCCAGAAATGCAATAAAATGCATATTTTGTGACTGATTTCAATTCGGACCATAATTCTTATCGCGATTTCAAAATTTCAGACCGTTTTGTACCATAGGGCCTGAGAAAATGCCATTTAAAGTCCGAACCCAAGTCTCAAATAAGCCCCCAGTAGAAAAATGATTTTTCCAGAAATGCTACTTTTGGCATAATTTATTACTGATTTCGGTTTAGTCGACGATTCTTATAGCGATCACAAAATTTCACCTCGTAAGCTGCCATGGAGCCTGAGAAAATGCCTTTTTCAAGTCCGAACCCAATTCTCAAATTAGCGCCCAGTAGTATAATGATTTTTCCAGAAATGCAATTAAATGCATATTTTGTGACTGATTTCAATTCGGACCATAATTCTTATCGCGATTACAAAATTTCAGACCGTTTTTTACTATAGAGTCTGAGAAAATGCCTTTTAAAGTTCGAACCCAAGTCTCAAATTAGCTACCAGTATAATAATGATTTTTTTCAGAAATGCAATAACATGCATATTTTATGACTGATTTCTATTCGGGCAATGATTCTTATCGCGGTTACAAAATGTCAGCCCGTTTTGTACCATAGAGCCTGAGAAAATGCCATTTAAAGTCCAAACCCAAGTCTCAAATAAGCCCTCAGTAGAAAAATGATTTTTCCAGAAATGCTACTTTTGGCATAATTTATTACTGATTTCGGTTCAGTCGACGATTCTTATAGCGATCACAAAATTTCACCTCGTTTGCTGCCATGGAGCCTGAGAAAATGCCTTTTAAAGTCCGAACCCAAGTCTCAAATTAGCGCCCATTAGTATAATGATTTTTCCAGAAATGCAATTAAATGCATATTTTGTGACTGATTTCAATTCGGACCATGATTCTTATCGCGATTTCAAAATTTCAGACCGTTTTGTACTGAGAAAGCCTGAGAAAATGCGTTTTAAGGTTCGAACCCAAGTCTCAAATTAGATACCAGTATAATAATGATTTTTTTCAGAAATGCAATAACATGCACATTTTATCAGGCAAGTCTCAAATTAGCTACCAGTATAATAATGATTTTTTTCAGAAATGCAATAACATGCTTATTTTATGACTGATTTCGATTCGGACCATGATTCTTATCACGATTACAAAATTTCAGCCCGTTTTGTACAATAGATCCTGAGAAAATTCCATTTAAAGTCCGAACCCAAGTCTCAAATTAGCACCCAGTAATATAATTGATTAATGCATATTTTATGACTGATTTCTATTCGGACCATGCTTCTTATCGCGATTACAAAATTTCAGACCGTTTTGTACCATAGAGCCTGAGAAAATGCCATTTTAAGTTCGAACCCAAGTCTCAAATTAGCTACCAGTATAATAGTGATTTTTTTCAGAAATGCAATAACATGCATATTTTATGACTGATTTCGATTCGGACCATGATTCTTATCACGATTACAAAATTTCAGCCCGTTTTGTACCATAGAGCCTGAGAAAATGCCATTTAAAGTCCGAACCCAAGTCTCAAATAAGAGCCCAGTTGAAAAATGATTTTTTCCAGAAATGCAACTTTTGGCATAATTTATTACTGATTTCGGTTTAGTCGACGATTCTTATAGCGATCACAAAATTTCACCTCGTTTGCTGCCATGGAGCCTGAGAAAATGCCTTTTAAAGTCCGAACCCAAGTCTCAAATTAGCGCCCAGTAGTATAATGATTTTTCCAGAAATGCAATTAAATGCATATTTTGTGACTGATTTCAATTCGGACCATGATTCTTATAGCGATTACAAAATTTCAAACGGTTTTGTACCATTTAGCCTGAGAAAATGCCTTTTAAAGTTCGAACCCAAGTCTCAAATTAGCAACCAGTATAATAATGATTTTTTTCAGAAATGCAATAACATGCATATTTTATGACTGATTTCTATTCGGAGCATGATTCTTATCGCGATTACAAAATTTCAGACCGTTTTGTACCATGGAGCCTGAGAAAATGCCTTTTAAAGTCCGAACCCAAGTCTCAAATTAGCGCCCAGTAGTATAATGATTTTTCCAGAAATGCAATTAAATGCATATTTTGTTACTGATTTCAATTCGGACCATGATTCTTATAGCAATTACAAAATTTCAGACCTTTTTGTACCATAAAGTCAGAGAAAATGCCTCTTAAAGTTCGAACCCAAGTCTCAAATTAGCTACAAGTATAATAATGATTTTTTTCAGAAATGCAATAACATGCATATTTTATGACTGATTTCGATTCGGACCATGATTCTTATAACGATTACAACATTTCAGACCGTTTTGTACCATACAAAATGCTTTTTAAATTCCGAACGCAAGTTTTAATTAAGCGCCCAGTAGAATAATGATTTTTCCAGAAATGCAATTAAATTCCTATTTTGTGACTGATTTCGATTCGGACTATGATTCTTATCGCGATTAAAAAATTTCAGCCCGTTTTGTAGCATAGAGCCTGAGAAAACGCCTTTTAAAGTTCGAACCCAAGTCTCAAATTACCTACCATTAGAATAATGATTTTTCCAGAAATGCTACTTTTGGCATAATTTATTACTGATTTCGGTTCAGTCGACGATTCTTATAGCGATCACAAAATTTCACCTCGTTTGCTGCCATGGAGCCTGAGAAAATGCCTTTTAAAGTCCGAACCCAAGTCTCAAATTAGCGCCCATTAGTATAATGATTTTTCCAGAAATGCAATTAAATGCATATTTTGTGACTGATTTCAATTCGGACCATGATTCTTATCGCGATTTCAAAATTTCAGACCGTTTTGTACTGAGAAAGCCTGAGAAAATGCGTTTTAAGGTTCGAACCCAAGTCTCAAATTAGATACCAGTATAATAATGATTTTTTTCAGAAATGCAATAACATGCACATTTTATCAGGCAAGTCTCAAATTAGCTACCAGTATAATAATGATTTTTTTCAGAAATGCAATAACATGCTTATTTTATGACTGATTTCGATTCGGACCATGATTCTTATCACGATTACAAAATTTCAGCCCGTTTTGTACCATAGAGCCTGAGAAAATGCCATTTAAAGTCCGAACCCAAGTCTCAAATAAGAGCCCAGTTGAAAAATGATTTTTTCCAGAAATGCAACTTTTGGCATAATTTATTACTGATTTCGGTTTAGTCGACGATTCTTATAGCGATCACAAAATTTCACCTCGTTTGCTGCCATGGAGCCTGAGAAAATGCCTTTTAAAGTCCGAACCCAAGTCTCAAATTAGCGCCCAGTAGTATAATGATTTTTCCAGAAATGCAATTAAATGCATATTTTGTGACTGATTTCAATTCGGACCATGATTCTTATAGCGATTACAAAATTTCAAACGGTTTTGTACCATTTAGCCTGAGAAAATGCCTTTTAAAGTTCGAACCCAAGTCTCAAATTAGCAACCAGTATAATAATGATTTTTTTCAGAAATGCAATAACATGCATATTTTATGACTGATTTCTATTCGGAGCATGATTCTTATCGCGATTACAAAATTTCAGACCGTTTTGTACCATGGAGCCTGAGAAAATGCCTTTTAAAGTCCGAACCCAAGTCTCAAATTAGCGCCCAGTAGTATAATGATTTTTCCAGAAATGCAATTAAATGCATATTTTGTTACTGATTTCAATTCGGACCATGATTCTTATAGCAATTACAAAATTTCAGACCTTTTTGTACCATAAAGTCAGAGAAAATGCCTCTTAAAGTTCGAACCCAAGTCTCAAATTAGCTACAAGTATAATAATGATTTTTTTCAGAAATGCAATAACATGCATATTTTATGACTGATTTCGATTCGGACCATGATTCTTATAACGATTACAACATTTCAGACCGTTTTGTACCATACAAAATGCTTTTTAAATTCCGAACGCAAGTTTTAATTAAGCGCCCAGTAGAATAATGATTTTTCCAGAAATGCAATTAAATTCCTATTTTGTGACTGATTTCGATTCGGACTATGATTATTATCGCGATTAAAAAATTTCAGCCCGTTTTGTAGCATAGAGCCTGAGAAAACGCCTTTTAAAGTTCGAACCCAAGTCTCAAATTACCTACCATTAGAATAATGATTTTTCCAGAAATGCTACTTTTGGCATAATTTATTACTGATTTCGGTTCAGTCGACGATTCTTATAGCGATCACAAAATTTCACCTCGTTTGCTGCCATGGAGCCTGAGAAAATGCCTTTTAAAGTCCGAACCCAAGTCTCAAATTAGCGCCCATTAGTATAATGATTTTTCCAGAAATGCAATTAAATGCATATTTTGTGACTGATTTCAATTCGGACCATGATTCTTATCGCGATTTCAAAATTTCAGACCGTTTTGTACTGAGAAAGCCTGAGAAAATGCGTTTTAAGGTTCGAACCCAAGTCTCAAATTAGATACCAGTATAATAATGATTTTTTTCAGAAATGCAATAACATGCACATTTTATCAGGCAAGTCTCAAATTAGCTACCAGTATAATAATGATTTTTTTCAGAAATGCAATAACATGCTTATTTTATGACTGATTTCGATTCGGACCATGATTCTTATCACGATTACAAAATTTCAGCCCGTTTTGTACCATAGATCCTGAGAAAATTCCATTTAAAGTCCGAACCCAAGTCTCAAATTAGCACCCAGTAATATAATTGATTAATGCATATTTTATGACTGATTTCTATTCGGACCATGCTTCTTATCGCGATTACAAAATTTCAGACCGTTTTGTACCATAGAGCCTGAGAAAATGCCATTTTAAGTTCGAACCCAAGTCTCAAATTAGCTACCAGTATAATAGAGATTTTTTTCAGAAATGCAATAACATGCATATTTTATGACTGATTTCGATTCGGACCATGATTCTTATCACGATTACAAAATTTCAGCCCGTTTTGTATCATAGAGCCTGAGAAAATGCCATTTAAAGTCCGAACCCAAGTCTCAAATAAGAGCCCAGTAGAAAAATGATTTTTTCCAGAAATGCAACTTTTGGCATAATTTATTACTGATTTCGGTTCAGTCGACGATTCTTATAGCGATCACAAAATTTCACCTCGTTTGCTGCCATGGAGCCTGAGAAAATGCCTTTTAAAGTCCGAACCCAAGTCTCAAATTAGCGCCCAGTAGTATAATGATTTTTCCAGAAATGCAATTAAATGCATATTTTGTGACTGATTTCAATTCGGACCATGATTCTTATAGCGATTACAAAATTTCAAACGGTTTTGTACCATTTAGCCTGAGAAAATGCCTTTTAAAGTTCGAACCCAAGTCTCAAATTAGCAACCAGTATAATAATGATTTTTTTCAGAAATGCAATAACATGCATATTTTATGACTGATTTCTATTCGGAGCATGATTCTTATCGCGATTACAAAATTTCAGACCGTTTTGTACCATGGAGCCTGAGAAAATGCCTTTTAAAGTCCGAACCCAAGTCTCAAATAAGCGCCCAGTAGTATAATGATTTTTCCAGAAATGCAATTAAATGCATATTTTGTTACTGATTTCAATTCGGACCATGATTCTTATAGCAATTACAAAATTTCAGACCTTTTTGTACCATAAAGTCAGAGAAAATGCCTCTTAAAGTTCGAACCCAAGTCTCAAATTAGCTACAAGTATAATAATGATTTTTTTCAGAAATGCAATAACATGCATATTTTATGACTGATTTCGATTCGGACCATGATTCTTATAACGATTACAACATTTCAGACCGTTTTGTACCATACAAAATGCTTTTTAAATTCCGAACGCAAGTTTTAATTAAGCGCCCAGTAGAATAATGATTTTTCCAGAAATGCAATTAAATTCCTATTTTGTGACTGATTTCGATTCGGACTATGATTCTTATCGCGATTACAAAATTTCAGCCCGTTTTGTAGCATAGAGCCTGGGAAAACGCCTTTTAAAGTTCGAACCCAAGTCTCAAATTACCTACCATTAGAATAAAGATTTTTCCAGAAATGCTACTTTTGGCATAATTTATTACTGATTTTGGTTCAGTCGACGATTCTTATAGCGATCACAAAATTTCACCTCGTTTGCTGCCATGGAGCCTGAGAAAATGCCTTTTAAAGTCCGAACCCAAGTCTCAAATTAGCGCCCATTAGTATAATGATTTTTCCAGAAATGCAATTAAATGCATATTTTGTGACTGATTTCAATTCGGACCATGATTCTTATCGCGATTTAAAAATTTCAGACCTTTTTGTACTGAGAAAGCCTGAGAAAATGCGTTTTAAGGTTCGAACCCAAGTCTCAAATTAGATACCAGTATAATAATGATTTTTTTCAGAAATGCAATAACATGCACATTTTATCAGGCAAGTCTCAAATTAGCTACCAGTATAATAATGATTTTTTTCAGAAATGCAATGACATGCTTATTTTATGACTGATTTCGATTCGGACCATGATTCTTATCACGATTACAAAATTTCAGCCCGTTTTGTACCATAGATCCTGAGAAAATTCCATTTAAAGTCCGAACCCAAGTCTCAAATTAGCACCCAGTAATATAATTGATTAATGCATATTTTATGACTGATTTCTATTCGGACCATGCTTCTTATCGCGATTACAAAATTTCAGACCGTTTTGTACCATAGAGCCTGAGAAAATGCCATTTTAAGTTCGAACCCAAGTCTCAAATTAGCTACCAGTATAATAGTGATTTTTTTCAGAAATGCAATAACATGCATATTTTATGACTGATTTCGATTCGGACCATGATTCTTATCACGATTACAAAATTTCAGCCCGTTTTGTACCATAGAGGCTGAGAAAATGCCATTTAAAGTCCGAACCCAAGTCTCAAATAAGAGCCCAGTAGAAAAATGATTTTTTCCAGAAATGCAACTTTTGGCATAATTTATTACTGATTTCGGTTTAGTCGACGATTCTTATAGCGATCACAAAATTTCACCTCGTTTGCTGCCATGGTGCCTGAGAAAATGCCTTTTAAAGTCCGAACCCAAGTCTCAAATTAGCGCCCAGTAGTATAATGATTTTTCCAGAAATGCAATTAAATGCATATTTTGTGACTGATTTCAATTCGGACCATGATTCTTATAGCGATTACAAAATTTCAAACGGTTTTGTACCATTTAGCCTGAGAAAATGCCTTTTAAAGTTCGAACCCAAGTCTCAAATTAGCAACCAGTATAATAATGATTTTTTTCAGAAATGCAATAACATGCATATTTTATGACTGATTTCTATTCGGAGCATGATTCTTATCGCGATTACAAAATTTCAGACCGTTTTGTACCATAGAGCCTGAGAAAATGCCATTTTAAGTTCGAACCCAAGTCTCAAATTAGCTACCAGTATAATAGTGATTTTTTTCAGAAATGCAATAACATGCATATTTTATGACTGATTTCGATTCGGACCATGATTCTTATCACGATTACAAAATTTCAGCCCGTTTTGTATCATAGAGCCTGAGAAAATGCCATTTAAAGTCCGAACCCAAGTCTCAAATAAGAGCCCAGTAGAAAAATGATTTTTTCCAGAAATGCAACTTTTGGCATAATTTATTACTAATTTCGGTTCAGTCGACGATTCTTATAGCGATCACAAAATTTCACCTCGTTTGCTGCCATTGAGCCTGAGAAAATGCCTTTTAAAGTCCGAACCCAAGTCTCAAATAAGCGCCCAGTAGTATAATGATTTTTCCAGAAATGCAATTAAATGCATATTTTGTTACTGATTTCAATTCGGACCATGATTCTTATAGCAATTACAAAATTTCAGACCTTTTTGTACCATAAAGTCAGAGAAAATGCCTCTTAAAGTTCGAACCCAAGTCTCAAATTAGCTACAAGTATAATAATGATTTTTTTCAGAAATGCAATAACATGCATATTTTATGACTGATTTCGATTCGGACCATGATTCTTATAACGATTACAACATTTCAGACCGTTTTGTACCATACAAAATGCTTTTTAAATTCCGAACGCAAGTTTTAATTAAGCGCCCAGTAGAATAATGATTTTTCCAGAAATGCAATTAAATTCCTATTTTGTGACTGATTTCGATTCGGACTATGATTCTTATCGCGATTACAAAATTTCAGCCCGTTTTGTAGCATAGGGCCTTAGAAAACGCCTTTTAAAGTTCGAACCCAAGTCTCAAATTACCTACCATTAGAATAATGATTTTTCCAGAAATGCAACTTTTGCCATATATTATGACTGATTTCGGTTCAGACGACGATTTTTATAGCGATCACAAATTTTCACGTCGTTTGCTAAGATGGAGCCTGAGAAAATGCCTTTTAAAGTCCGAACCTAAGTCTCAAATTAGCGCCCAGTAGTATAATGATTTTTCCAGAATTGCAACTTTTGGCATATTTTTTGACTGATTTCGGTTCAGACGACGATTCTCATAGCGATCAAAAAATTTTACCTCGTTTGCTACCATGGAGCCTGAGAAAATGCCGTATAATTCCGAACCCAACTCTCAAATGAGCGCCCAGTAGTATGATGATTTTTCCAGAAATGCAATCAAATGCATATTTTGTTACTGATTTCAATTCGGACCATGATTCTTATAGCAATTACAAAATTTCAGACCTTTTTGTACCATAAAGCCAGAGAAAATGCCTCTTAAAGTTTGAACCCAAGTCTCAAATTAGCTACCAGTATAATAATGATTTTTTTCAGAAATGCAATAACATGCTTATTTTATGACTGATTTCGATTCGGACCATGATTCTTATCACGATTACAAAGTTTCAGTGCGTTTTGTACCATAGAGCCTGAGAAAATGCCATTTAAAGTCCGAACCCAAGTCTCAAATAAGCCCCCAGTAGAAAAATGATTTTTCCAGAAATTTTTTTGGCATAATTTATTACTGATTTCGGTTCAGTCGACGATTCTTATAGCGATCACAAAATTTCACCTCGTTTGCTGCCATGGAGCCTGAGAAAATGCCTTTTAAAGTCCGAACCCAAGTCTCAAATTAGCGCCCAGTAGTATAATGAATTTTCCAGAAATGCAATTAAATGCATATTTTGTGAATGATTTCAATTCGGACCATGATTCTTATAGCGATTACAAAATGTCAAACGGATTTGTACCATAGAGCCTGAGAAAATGCCTTTTAAAGTCCGAACCCAAGTCTCAAATTTGCGCCCATTAGTTTAATGATTTTTCCAGAAATTCAATTAAATGCATATTTTGTGACTGATTTCAATTCGAACCATAATTCTTATCGCGATTACAAAATTTCAGACCGTTTTGTACCATAAAGCCCGAAAAAATACCTTTTAAAGTTCGAACCCAAGTCTCAAATTAGCTACCAGTATAATAATGATTTTTTTCAGAAATGCAATAACATGCATATTTTATGACTGATTTCTATTCGGACCACGATTCTTATCGCGATTACAAAATTTCAGACCGTTTTGTACCATAGAGCCTGAGAAAATGCCATTTAAAGTCCGAACCCAAGTCTCAAATTAGCTACCAGTATAATAATGATTTTTTTCAGAAATGCAATAACATGCATATTTTATGACTGATTTCTATTCGGACCATGATTCTTATCGCGGTTACAAAATGTCAGCCCGTTTTGTACCATAGAGCCTGAGATAATGCCATTTAAAGTCCAAACCCAAGTCTCAAATAAGCCCCCAGTAGAAAAATGATTTTTCCAGAAATGCTACTTTTGGCATAATTTATTACTGATTTCGGTTCAGTCGACGATTCTTATAGCGATCACAAAATTTCACCTCGTTTGCTGCCATGGAGCCTGAGAAAATGCCTTTTAAAGTCCGAACCCATGTCTCAAATTAGCGCCAATTAGTATAATGATTTTTCCAGAAATGCAATTAAATGCATATTTTGTGACTGATTTCAATTCGGACCATGATTCTTATCGCGATTTCAAAATTTCAGACCGTTTTGTACCATAGACCCTGAGAAAATGCCTTTTAAAGTTCGAACCCAAGTCTCAAATTAGCTACCAGTATAATAATGATTTTTTTCAGAAATGCAATAACATGCATATTTTATGACTGATTTCTATTCGGACCACGATTCTTATCGCGATTACAAAATTTCAGCCCGTTTTGTACCATAGAGCCTTAGAAAATGCCATTTAAAGTCGTAACCCAAGTCTTAAATAAGCGCCCAGTAGAATAAAGATTTTTCCAGAAATGCAATAAAATGCATATTTTGTGACTGATTTCAATTCGGACCATAATTCTTATCGCGATTTCAAAATTTCAGACGGTTTTGTACCATAGAGCCTGATAAAATGCCTTTTAAAGTTCGAACCCAAGTCTTAAATAAGCGCCCAGTAGAATAAAGATTGTTCCAGAAATGCAATAAAATGCATATTTAGTATAGCGATCACAAAATTTCACCTCGTTTGCTGCCATGGAGCCTGAGAAAATGCCTTTTAAAGTCCGAACCCATGTCTCAAATTAGCGCCAATTAGTATAATGATTTTTCCAGAAATGCAATTAAATGCATATTTTGTGACTGATTTCAATTCGGACCATGATTCTTATCGCGATTACAAAATTTCAGCCCGTTTCGTACCATAGAGCCTGAGAAAATTCCATTTAAAGTCCGAACCCAAGTCTCAAATTAGCGCCTAGTAATATAATTGATTAATGCATATTTTATGACTGATTTCTATTCGGACCATGATTCTTATCGCGATTACAAAATTTCAGACCGTTTTGTACCATAGAGCCTGAGAAAATGCCATTTAAAGTCCGAACCCAAGTCTCAAATAAGCGACCAGTAGTAAAATGATTTTTCCAGAAATGCAATTAAATGCCTCTTTTGTGACTGATTTCGGTTCAGTCCATGATTCTTATCACGATTAAAAAATTTCGGCCCGATTGCTTCCATAGATCCTGATAAAATGCTTTTTAAAGATCGAACCCAAGTCTCAAAATAGCGCCCAGTAGAATAATAATTTTTCCAGAAATGCATCTTTTGGAAGATTTTGTGACTGATTTCGATTCGGAACATGATTCTTATCGCGATTACAAAATTTCAGACCGTTTTGTACCATAGAGCCTGAGAAAATGCCATTTAAAGTCCGAACCCAAGTCTCAAATTAGCGCCCAGTAGTAAAATGATTTTACCAGAAATGCAATTAAATGCCTCTTTTGTGACTGATTTCGGTTCAGTCCATGATTCTTATCACGATTAAAAAATTTCGGCCCGATTGCTTCCATAGATCCTGATAAAATGCTTTTTAAAGATCGAACCCAAGTCTCAAAATAGCGCCCAGTAGAATAATAATTTTTCCAGAAATGCATCTTTTGGAAGATTTTGTGACTGATTTCGATTCGGACCATGATTCTTATCGCGATTACAAAATTTCAGACCATTTTTTACCATAGAGCCTGAGAAAATGCCTTTTAAAGTTCGAACACAAGTCTCAAATTAGCTACCAGTATAATAATGATTTTTTTCAGAAATGCAATAACATGCATATTTTATGACTGATTTCTATTCGGACCATGATTCTTATCGCGATTACAAAATTTCAGCCCGTTTTGTACCATAGAGCCTCAGAAAATGCCATTTAAAGTCCGAACCCAAGTCTTAAATAAGCGCCCAGTAGAATAATGATTTTTCCAGAAATGCAATTAAATGCCTCTTTTGTGACTGATTTCGGTTCAGACCATGAATCTTATAACGATTAAAAATTTTCAGCCCGATTGCTTCAATAGATCCTGATAAAATGCTTTTTAAAGTTCGAACCGAAGTCTCAAAATAGCGCCCAGTAGAATAATAATTTTTCAGAAATGCATCTTTTGGAAGATTTTGTGACTGATTTCGATTCGAACCATGATTCTTATCGCGATTACAAAATTTCAGCCCGTTTTGTACCATAGAGCCTGAGTAAATGCCATTTAAAGTCCGAACCCAAGTCTTAAATAAGCCCCCAGTAGAAAAATGATTTTTCCAGAAATGCTACTTTTGGCATAATTTATTACTGATTTCGGTTCAGTCGACGGTTCTTATAGCGATCACAAAATTTCACCTCGTTTGCTGCCATGGAGCCAGAGAAAATGCCTTTTAAAGTCCGAACCCAAGTCTCAAATAAGCCCCCAGTAGAAAAATGATTTTTCCAGAAATGCAATTAAATGCATATTTTGTGACTGATTTCAATTCGGACCATAATTCTTATCGCGATTACAAAATTTCAGACCGTTTTTTACTATAGAGTCTGAGAAAATGCCTTTTAAAGTTCGAACCCAAGTCTAAAATTAGCTACCAGTATAATAATGATTTTTTTCAGAAATGCAATAACATGCATATTTATGACTGATTTCTATTCGGGCCATGATTCTTATCGCGGTTACAAAATGTCAGCCCGTTTTGTACGATAGAGCCTGAGAAAATGCCATTTAAAATTCGAACCCAAGTCTCAAATTAGCTACCAGTATAATAGTGATTTTTTTCAGAAATGCAATAACATGTATATTTTATGACTGATTTCAATTCGGACCATAATTCTTACCGCGATTACAAAATTTCAGCCCGTTTTGTACCATAGAGCCTGAGAAAATTCCATTTAAAGTCCGAACCCAAGTTTCAAATTAGCACCAGTAGTATAAAGATTTTTTTCAGAAATGCAATAACATGCATATTTTATGACTGATTTCTATTCGAGCCATGATTCATATCGCGATTACAAAATTTCAGCCCGTTTTGTACCATAGAGCCTGAGAAAATGCCATTTAAAGTCCGAACCCAAGTCTTAAATAAGCCCCCAGTAGAAAAATGATTTTTCCAGAAATGCTACTTTTGGCATAATTTATTACTGATTTCGGTTCAGTCGACGATTCTTATAGCGATCACAAAATTTCACCTCGTGTGCTGCCATGGAGCCAGAGAAAATGCCTTTTAAAGTCCGAACCCAAGTCTCAAATAAGCCCCCAGTAGAAAAATGATTTTTCCAGAAATGCAATTAAATGCATATTTTGTGACTGATTTCAATTCGGACCATGATTCTTATCGCGATTTCAAAATTTCAGACCGTTTTGTACTGAGAAAGCCTGAGAAAACGCGTTTTAAAGTTCGAACCCAAGTCTCAAATTAGATACCAGTATAATAATGATTTTTTTCAGAAATGCAATAACATGCACATTTTATCAGGCAAGTCTCAAATTAGCTACCAGTATAATAATGATTTTTTTCAGAAATGCAATAACATGCTTATTTTATGACTGATTTCGATTCGGACCATGATTCTTATCACGATTACAAAATTTCAGCCCGTTTTGTAGCATAGATCCTGAGAAAATTCCATTTAAAGTCCGAACCCAAGTCTCAAATTAGCACCCAGTAATATAATTGATTAATGCATATTTTATGACTGATTTCTATTCGGACCATGCTTCTTATCGCGATTACAAAATTTCAGACCGTTTTGTACCATAGAGTCTGAGAAAATGCCTTTTAAAGTTCGAACCCAAGTCTCAAATTAGCTACCAGTATAATAATGATTTTTTTCAGAAATGCAATAACATGCATATTTATGACTGATTTCTATTCGGGCCATGATTCTTATCGCGGTTACAAAATGTCAGCCCGTTTTGTACGATAGAGCCTGAGAAAATGCCATTTAAAATTCGAACCCAAGTCTCAAATTAGCTACCAGTATAATAGTGATTTTTTTCAGAAATGCAATAACATGTATATTTTATGACTGATTTCAATTCGGACCATAATTCTTACCGCGATTACAAAATTTCAGCCCGTTTTGTACCATAGAGCCTGAGAAAATTCCATTTAAAGTCCGAACCCAAGTTTCAAATTAGCACCAGTAGTATAAAGATTTTTTTCAGAAATGCAATAACATGCATATTTTATGACTGATTTCTATTCGAGCCATGATTCATATCGCGATTACAAAATTTCAGCCCGTTTTGTACCATAGAGCCTGAGAAAATGCCATTTAAAGTCCGAACCCAAGTCTTAAATAAGCCCCCAGTAGAAAAATGATTTTTCCAGAAATGCTACTTTTGGCATAATTTATTACTGATTTCGGTTCAGTCGACGATTCTTATAGCGATCACAAAATTTCACCTCGTGTGCTGCCATGGAGCCAGAGAAAATGCCTTTTAAAGTCCGAACCCAAGTCTCAAATAAGCCCCCAGTAGAAAAATGATTTTTCCAGAAATGCAATTAAATGCATATTTTGTGACTGATTTCAATTCGGACCATGATTCTTATCGCGATTTCAAAATTTCAGACCGTTTTGTACTGAGAAAGCCTGAGAAAACGCGTTTTAAAGTTCGAACCCAAGTCTCAAATTAGATACCAGTATAATAATGATTTTTTTCAGAAATGCAATAACATGCACATTTTATCAGGCAAGTCTCAAATTAGCTACCAGTATAATAATGATTTTTTTCAGAAATGCAATAACATGCTTATTTTATGACTGATTTCGATTCGGACCATGATTCTTATCACGATTACAAAATTTCAGCCCGTTTTGTAGCATAGATCCTGAGAAAATTCCATTTAAAGTCCGAACCCAAGTCTCAAATTAGCACCCAGTAATATAATTGATTAATGCATATTTTATGACTGATTTCTATTCGGACCATGCTTCTTATCGCGATTACAAAATTTCAGACCGTTTTGTACCATAGAGCCTGAGAAAATGCCATTTTAAGTTCGAACCCAAGTCTCAAATTAGCTACCAGTATAATAGTGATTTTTTTCAGAAATGCAATAACATGCATATTTTATGACTGATTTCAATTCGGACCATAATTCTTACCGCGATTACAAAATTTCAGACCGTTTTGTACCATAGAGCCTGAGAAAATGCGTTTTAAAGTTCGAACCCATGTCTCAAATTAGCTACAAGTATAATAATGATTTTTTTCAGAAATGCAATAACATGCATATTTTATGACTGATTTCTATTCGGACCATGATTCTTATCGCGATAACAAAATTTCAGCCCGTTTTGTACCATAGAGCCTGAGAAAATGCCATTTAAAGTCCGAACCCAAGTCTTAAATAAGCGCCCAGTAGAATAATGATTTTTCCAGAAATGCAATTAAATGCCTCTTTTGTGACTGATTTCGGTTCAGACCATGAATCTTATAACGATTAAAAATTTTCAGCCCGATTGCTTCAATAGATCCTGATAAAATGCTTTTTAAAGTTCGAACCGAAGTCTCAAAATAGCGCCCAGTAGAATAATAATTTTTCAGAAATGCATCTTTTGGAAGATTTTGTGACTGATTTCGATTCGGACCATGATTCTTATCGCGATTACAAAATTTCAGCCCGTTTTGTACCATAGAGCCTGAGAAAATGCCATTTAAAGTCCGAACCCAAGTCTTAAATAAGCCCCCAGTAGAAAAATGATTTTTCCAGAAATGCTACTCTTGGCATAATTTATTACTGATTTCGGTTCAGTCGACGATTCTTATAGCGATCACAAAATTTCACCTCGTTTGCTGCCATGGAGCCTGAGAAAATGCCTTTTAAAGTCCGAACCCAAGTCTCAAATTAGCGCCCATTAGTATAATGATTTTTCCAGAAATGCAATTAAATGCATATTTTGTGACTGATTTCAATTCGGACCATGATTCTTATCGCGATTTCAAAATTTCAGACCGTTTTGTACCATAGACCCTGAGAAAATGCCTTTTAAAGTTCGAACCCAAGTCTCAAATTAGCTACCAGTATAATAATGATTGTTTTCAGAAATGCAATAACATGAATATTTTATGATTGATTTCGATTCGGACCATGATTCTTATAGCGATTACAAAATTTCAGCCCGTTTTGTACCAAAGAGCCTTAGAAAATGCCATTTAAAGTCGTAACCCAAGTCTTAAATAAGCGCCCAGTAGAATAAAGATTTTTCCAGAAATGCAATAAAATGCATATTTTGTGACTGATTTCTATTCGGACCATAATTCTTATAACGATTTCAAAATTTCAGACGGTTTTGTACCATAGAGCCTGATAAAATGCCTTTTAAAGTTCGAACCCAAGTCTTAAATAAGCGCCCAGTAGAATAAAGATTGTTCCAGAAATGCAATAAAATGCATATTTTGTGACTGATTTCAATTCGGACCATAATTCTTATCGCGATTTCAAAATTTCAGACCGTTTTGTACCATAGGGCCTGAGAAAATGCCATTTAAAGTCCGAACCCAAGTCTCAAATAAGCCCCCAGTAGAAAAATGATTTTTCCAGAAATGCTACTTTTGGCATAATTTATTACTGATTTCGGTTCAGTCGACGATTCTTATAGCGATCACAAAATTTCACCTCGTTTGCTGCCATGGAGCCTGAGAAAATGCCTTTTAAAGTCCGAACCCAAGTCTCAAATTAGCGCCCATTAGTATAATGATTTTTCCAGAAATGCAATTAAATGCATATTTTGTGACTGATTTCAATTCGGACCATGATTCTTATCGCGATTACAAAATTTCAGCCCGTTTCGTACCATAGAGCCTGAGAAAATTCCATTTAAAGTCCGAACCCAAGTCTCAAATTAGCGCCTAGTAATATAATTGATTAATTCATATTTTATGACTGATTTCTATTCGGACCATGATTCTTATCGCGATTACAAAATTTCAGACCGTTTTGTACCATAGAGCCTGAGAAAATGCCATTTAAAGTCCGAACCCAAGTCTCAAATAAGCGCCCAGTAGTAAAATGATTTTTCCAGAAATGCAATTAAATGCCTCTTTTGTGACTGATTTCGGTTCAGTCCATGATTCTTATCACGATTAAAAAATTTCGGCCCGATTGCTTCCATAGATCCTGATAAAATGCTTTTTAAAGATCGAACCCAAGTCTCAAAATAGCGCCCAGTAGAATAATAATTTTTCCAGAAATGCATCTTTTGGAAGATTTTGTGACTGATTTCGATTCGGACCATGATTCTTATCGCGATTACAAAATTTCAGACCGTTTTGTACCATAGAGCCTGAGAAAATGCCATTTAAAGTCCGAACCCAAGTCTCAAATTAGCGCCCAGTAGTAAAATGATTTTTCCAGAAATGCAATTAAATGCCTCTTTTGTGACTGATTTCGGTTCAGTCCATGATTCTTATCACGATTAAAAAATTTCGGCCCGATTGCTTCCATAGATCCTGATAAAATGCTTTTTAAAGATCAAACCCAAGTCTCAAAATAGCGCCCAGTAGAATAATAATTTTTCCAGAAATGCATCTTTTGGAAGATTTTGTGACTGATTTCGATTCGGACCATGATTCTTATCGCGATTACAAAATTTCAGACCATTTTTTACCATAGAGCCTGAGAAAATGCCTTTTAAAGTTCGAACCCAAGTCTCAAATTAGCTACCAGTATAATAATGATTTTTTTCAGAAATGCAATAACATGCATATTTTATGACTGATTTCTATTCGGACCATGATTCTTATCGCGATTACAAAATTTCAGCCCGTTTTGTACCATAGAGCCTGAGAAAATGCCATTTAAAGTCCGAACCCAAGTCTTTAATAAGCGCCCAGTAGAATAATGATTTTTCCAGAAATGCAATTAAATGCCTCTTTTGTGACTGATTTCGGTTCAGACCATGAATCTTATAACGATTAAAAATTTTCAGCCCGATTGCTTCAATAGATCCTGATAAAATGCTTTTTAAAGTTCGAACCGAAGTCTCAAAATAGCGCCCAGTAGAATAATAATTTTTCAGAAATGCATCTTTTGGAAGATTTTGTGACTGATTTCGATTCGGACCATGATTCTTATCGCGATTACAAAATTTCAGCCCGTTTTGTACCATAGAGCCTGAGAAAATGCCATTTAAAGTCCGAACCCAAGTCTTAAATAAGCCCCCAGTAGAAAAATGATTTTTCCAGAAATGCTACTTTTGGCAAAATTTATTACTGATTTCGGTTCAGTCGACGGTTCTTATAGCGATCACAAAATTTCACCTCGTTTGCTGCCATGGAGCCAGAGAAAATGCCTTTTAAAGTCCGAACCCAAGTCTCAAATAAGCCCCCAGTAGAAAAATGATTTTTCCAGAAATGCAATTAAATGCATGTTTTGTGACTGATTTCAATTAGGATCATAATTCTTATCGCGATTACAAAATTTCAGACCGTTTTGTACCATAGAGCCTGAGAAAATGCCATTTAAAATTCGAACCCAAGTCTCAAATTAGCTACCAGTATAATAGTGATTTTTTTCAGAAATGCAATAACATGCATATTTTATGACTGATTTCAATTCGGACCATAATTCTTACCGCGATTACAAAATTTCAGGCCGTTTTGTACCATAGAGCCTGAGAAAATTCCATTTAAAGTCCGAACCCAAGTTTCAAATTAGCACCAGTAGTATAAAGATTTTTTTCAGAAATGCAATAACATGCATATTTTATGACTGATTTCTATTCGGGCCATGATTCATATCGCGATTACAAAATTTCAGCCCGTTTTGTACCATAGAGCCTGAGAAAATGCCATTTAAAGTCCGAACCCAAGTCTCAAATAAGCCCCCAGTAGAAAAATGATTTTTCCAGAAATGCAATTAAATGCATGTTTTGTGACTGATTTCAATTAGGATCATAATTCTTATCGCGATTACAAAATTTCAGACCGTTTTGTACCATAGAGCCTGAGAAAATGCCATTTAAAATTCGAACCCAAGTCTCAAATTAGCTACCAGTATAATAGTGATTTTTTTCAGAAATGCAATAACATGCATATTTTGTGACTGATTTCAATTTGGGCCAAGATTCTTATCGCGATTACAAAATTTCACCTCGTTTGCTGCCATGGAGCCAGAGAAAATGCCTTTTAAAGTCCGAACCCAAGTCTCAAATAAGCCCCCAGTAGAAAAATAATTTTTCCAGAAATGCAATTAAATGCATGTTTTATGACTGATTTCAATTCGGACCATAATTCTTACCGTGATTACAAAATTTCAGCCCGTTTTGTACCATAGAGCCTGAGAAAATTCCAATTTAAGTCCGAACCCAAGTCTTAAATAAGCGCCCAGTAGAATAATGATTTTTCCAGAAATGCAATTAAATGCCTCTTTTGTGACTGATTTCGGTTCAGACCATGAATCTTATAACGATTCAAAATTTTCAGCCCGATTGCTTCCATAGATCCTGATAAAATGCTTTTTAAAGATCGAACCCAAGTCTCAAAATAGCGCCCAGTAGAATAATAATTTTTCCAGAAATGCATCTTTTGGAAGATTTTGTGACTGATTTCGATTCGGACCATGATTCTTATCGCGATTACTAAATTTCAGACCATTTTTTACCATAGAGCCTGAGAAAATGCCTTTTAAAGTTCGAACCCAAGTCTCAAATTAGCTACCAGTATAATAATGATTTTTTTCAGAAATGCAATAACATGCATATTTTATGACTGATTTCTATTCGGACCATGATTCTTATCGCGATTACAAAATTTCATCCCGTTTTGTACCATAGAGCCTGAGAAAATGCCATTTTAAGTCCGAACCCAAGTCTTAAATAAGCGCCCAGTAGAATAATGATTTTTCCAGAAATGCAATTAAATGCCTCTTTTGTGACTGATTTCGGTTCAGACCATGAATCTTATAACGATTAAAAATTTTCAGCCCGATTGCTTCAATAGATCCTGATAAAATGCTTTTTAAAGTTCGAACCGAAGTCTCAAAATAGCGCCCAGTAGAATAATAATTTTTCAGAAATGCATCTTTTGGAAGATTTTGTGACTGATTTCGATTCGGAAAATGATTCTTATCGCGATTACAAAATTTCAGCCCGTTTTGTACCATAGAGCCTGAGAAAATGCCATTTAAAGTCCGAACCCAAGTCTTAAATAAGCCCCCAGTAGAAAAATGATTTTTCCAGAAATGCTACTCTTGGCATAATTTATTACTGATTTCGGTTCAGTCGACGATTCTTATAGCGATCACAAAATTTCACCTCGTTTGCTGCCATGGAGCCTGAGAAAATGCCTTTTAAAGTCCGAACCCAAGTCTCAAATTAGCGCCCATTAGTATAATGATTTATCCAGAAATGCAATTAAATGCATATTTTGTGACTGATTTCAATTCGGACCATGATTCTTATCGCGATTTCAAAATTTCAGACCGTTTTGTACCATAGGGCCTGAGAAAATGCCATTTAAAGTCCGAACCCAAGTCTCAAATAAGCCCCCAGTTGAAAAATGATTTTTCCAGAAATGCTACTTTTGGCATAATTTATTACTGATTTCGGTTCAGTCGACGATTCTTATAGCGATCACAAAATTTCACCTCGTTTGCTGCCATGGAGCCTGAGAAAATGCCTTTTAAAGTCCGAACCCAAGTCTCAAATTAGCGCCCATTAGTATAATGATTTTTCCAGAAATGCAATTAAATGCCTCTTTTGTGACTGATTTCGGTTCAGTCCATGATTCTTATCACGATTAAAAAATTTCGGCCCGATTGCTTCCATAGATCCTGATAAAATGCTTTTTAAAGATCGAACCCAAGTCTCAAAATAGCGCCCAGTAGAATAATAATTTTTCCAGAAATGCATCTTTTGGAAGATTTTGTGACTGATTTCGATTCGGACCATGATTCTTATCGCGATTACAAAATTTCAGACCATTTTTTACCATAGAGCCTGAGAAAATGCCTTTTAAAGTCCGAACCCAAGTTTCAAATTAGCACCAGTAGTATAAAGATTTTTTTCAGAAATGCAATAACATGCATATTTTATGACTGATTTCTATTCGGGCCATGATTCATATCGCGATTACAAAATTTCAGCCCGTTTTGTACCATAGAGCCTGAGAAAATGCCATTTAAAGTCCGAACCCAAGTCTCAAATTAGCTACCAGTATAATAATGATTTTTTTCAGAAATGCAATAACATGCATATTTTATGACTGATTTCTATTCGGACCATGATTCTTATCGCGATTACAAAATTTCAGCCCGTTTTGTACCATAGAGCCTGAGAAAATGCCATTTAAAGTCCGAACCCAAGTCTTAAATAAGCCCCCAGTAGAAAAATGATTTTTCCAGAAATGCTACTCTTGGCATAATTTATTACTGATTTCGGTTCAGTCGACGATTCTTATAGCGATCACAAAATTTCACCTCGTTTGCTGCCATGGAGCCTGAGAAAATGCCTTTTAAAGTCCGAACCCAAGTCTCAAATTAGCGCCCATTAGTATAATGATTTTTCCAGAAATGCAATTAAATGCATATTTTGTGACTGATTTCAATTCGGACCATGATTCTTATCGCGATTTCAAAATTTCAGACCGTTTTGTACCAAAGAGCCTTAGAAAATGCCATTTAAAGTCGTAACCCAAGTCTTAAATAAGCGCCCAGTAGAATAAAGATTTTTCCAGAAATGCAATAAAATGCATATTTTGTGACTGATTTCTATTCGGACCATAATTCTTATAACGATTTCAAAATTTCAGACGGTTTTGTACCATAGAGCCTGATAAAATGCCTTTTAAAGTTCGAACCCAAGTCTTAAATAAGCGCCCAGTAGAATAAAGATTGTTCCAGAAATGCAATAAAATGCATGTTTTGTGACTGATTTCAATTCGGACCATAATTCTTATCGCGATTTCAAAATTTCAGACCGTTTTGTACCATAGGGCCTGAGAAAATGCCATTTAAAGTCCGAACCCAAGTCTCAAATAAGCCCCAAGTAGAAAAATGATTTTTCCAGAAATGCTACTTTTGGCATAATTTATTACTGATTTCGGTTCAGTCGACGATTCTTATAGCGATCACAAAATTTCACCTCGTTTGCTGCCATGGAGCCTGAGAAAATGCCTTTTAAAGTCCGAACCCAAGTCTCAAATTAGCGCCCATTAGTATAATGATTTTTCCAGAAATGCAATTAAATGCATATTTTGTGACTGATTTCAATTCGGACCATGATTCTTATCGCGATTACAAAATTTCAGCCCGTTTCGTACCATAGAGCCTGAGAAAATTCCATTTAAAGTCCGAACCCAAGTCTCAAATTAGCGCCTAGTAATATAATTGATTAATTCATATTTTATGACTGATTTCTATTCGGACCATGATTCTTATCGCGATTACAAAATTTCAGACCGTTTTGTACCATAGAGCCTGAGAAAATGCCATTTAAAGTCCGAACCCAAGTCTCAAATAAGCGCCCAGTAGTAAAATGATTTTTCCAGAAATGCAATTAAATGCCTCTTTTGTGACTGATTTCGGTTCAGTCCATGATTCTTATCACGATTAAAAAATTTCGGCCCGATTGCTTCCATAGATCCTGATAAAATGCTTTTTAAAGATCGAACCCAAGTCTCAAAATAGCGCCCAGTAGAATAATAATTTTTCCAGAAATGCATCTTTTGGAAGATTTTGTGACTGATTTCGATTCGGACCATGATTCTTATCGCGATTACAAAATTTCAGACCGTTTTGTACCATAGAGCCTGAGAAAATGCCATTTAAAGTCCGAACCCAAGTCTCAAATTAGCGCCCAGTAGTAAAATGATTTTTCCAGAAATGCAATTAAATGCCTCTTTTGTGACTGATTTCGGTTCAGTCCATGATTCTTATCACGATTAAAAAATTTCGGCCCGATTGCTTCCATAGATCCTGATAAAATGCTTTTTAAAGATCAAACCCAAGTCTCAAAATAGCGCCCAGTAGAATAATAATTTTTCCAGAAATGCATCTTTTGGAAGATTTTGTGACTGATTTCGATTCGGACCATGATTCTTATCGCGATTACAAAATTTCAGACCATTTTTTACCATAGAGCCTGAGAAAATGCCTTTTAAAGTTCGAACCCAAGTCTCAAATTAGCTACCAGTATAATAATGATTTTTTTCAGAAATGCAATAACATGCATATTTTATGACTGATTTCTATTCGGACCATGATTCTTATCGCGATTACAAAATTTCAGCCCGTTTTGTACCATAGAGCCTGAGAAAATGCCATTTAAAGTCCGAACCCAAGTCTTTAATAAGCGCCCAGTAGAATAATGATTTTTCCAGAAATGCAATTAAATGCCTCTTTTGTGACTGATTTCGGTTCAGACCATGAATCTTATAACGATTAAAAATTTTCAGCCCGATTGCTTCAATAGATCCTGATAAAATGCTTTTTAAAGTTCGAACCGAAGTCTCAAAATAGCGCCCAGTAGAATAATAATTTTTCAGAAATGCATCTTTTGGAAGATTTTGTGACTGATTTCGATTCGGACCATGATTCTTATCGCGATTACAAAATTTCAGCCCGTTTTGTACCATAGAGCCTGAGAAAATGCCATTTAAAGTCCGAACCCAAGTCTTAAATAAGCCCCCAGTAGAAAAATGATTTTTCCAGAAATGCTACTTTTGGCAAAATTTATTACTGATTTCGGTTCAGTCGACGGTTCTTATAGCGATCACAAAATTTCACCTCGTTTGCTGCCATGGAGCCAGAGAAAATGCCTTTTAAAGTCCGAACCCAAGTCTCAAATAAGCCCCCAGTAGAAAAATGATTTTTCCAGAAATGCAATTAAATGCATGTTTTGTGACTGATTTCAATTAGGATCATAATTCTTATCGCGATTACAAAATTTCAGACCGTTTTGTACCATAGAGCCTGAGAAAATGCCATTTAAAATTCGAACCCAAGTCTCAAATTAGCTACCAGTATAATAGTGATTTTTTTCAGAAATGCAATAACATGCATATTTTATGACTGATTTCAATTCGGACCATAATTCTTACCGCGATTACAAAATTTCAGGCCGTTTTGTACCATAGAGCCTGAGAAAATTCCATTTAAAGTCCGAACCCAAGTTTCAAATTAGCACCAGTAGTATAAAGATTTTTTTCAGAAATGCAATAACATGCATATTTTATGACTGATTTCTATTCGGGCCATGATTCATATCGCGATTACAAAATTTCAGCCCGTTTTGTACCATAGAGCCTGAGAAAATGCCATTTAAAGTCCGAACCCAAGTCTCAAATAAGCCCCCAGTAGAAAAATGATTTTTCCAGAAATGCAATTAAATGCATGTTTTGTGACTGATTTCAATTAGGATCATAATTCTTATCGCGATTACAAAATTTCAGACCGTTTTGTACCATAGAGCCTGAGAAAATGCCATTTAAAATTCGAACCCAAGTCTCAAATTAGCTACCAGTATAATAGTGATTTTTTTCAGAAATGCAATAACATGCATATTTTGTGACTGATTTCAATTTGGGCCAAGATTCTTATCGCGATTACAAAATTTCACCTCGTTTGCTGCCATGGAGCCAGAGAAAATGCCTTTTAAAGTCCGAACCCAAGTCTCAAATAAGCCCCCAGTAGAAAAATGATTTTTCCAGAAATGCAATTAAATGCATGTTTTATGACTGATTTCAATTCGGACCATAATTCTTACCGTGATTACAAAATTTCAGCCCGTTTTGTACCATAGAGCCTGAGAAAATTCCAATTTAAGTCCGAACCCAAGTCTTAAATAAGCGCCCAGTAGAATAATGATTTTTCCAGAAATGCAATTAAATGCCTCTTTTGTGACTGATTTCGGTTCAGACCATGAATCTTATAACGATTCAAAATTTTCAGCCCGATTGCTTCCATAGATCCTGATAAAATGCTTTTTAAAGATCGAACCCAAGTCTCAAAATAGCGCCCAGTAGAATAATAATTTTTCCAGAAATGCATCTTTTGGAAGATTTTGTGACTGATTTCGATTCGGACCATGATTCTTATCGCGATTACAAAATTTCAGACCGTTTTGTACCATAGAGCCTGAGAAAATGCCATTTAAAGTCCGAACCCAAGTCTCAAATTAGCGCCCAGTAGTAAAATGATTTTTCCAGAAATGCAATTAAATGCCTCTTTTGTGACTGATTTCGGTTCAGTCCATGATTCTTATCACGATTAAAAAATTTCGGCCCGATTGCTTCCATAGATCCTGATAAAATGCTTTTTAAAGATCAAACCCAAGTCTCAAAATAGCGCCCAGTAGAATAATAATTTTTCCAGAAATGCATCTTTTGGAAGATTTTGTGACTGATTTCGATTCGGACCATGATTCTTATCGCGATTACAAAATTTCAGACCATTTTTTACCATAGAGCCTGAGAAAATGCCTTTTAAAGTTCGAACCCAAGTCTCAAATTAGCTACCAGTATAATAATGATTTTTTTCAGAAATGCAATAACATGCATATTTTATGACTGATTTCTATTCGGACCATGATTCTTATCGCGATTACAAAATTTCAGCCCGTTTTGTACCATAGAGCCTGAGAAAATGCCATTTAAAGTCCGAACCCAAGTCTTTAATAAGCGCCCAGTAGAATAATGATTTTTCCAGAAATGCAATTAAATGCCTCTTTTGTGACTGATTTCGGTTCAGACCATGAATCTTATAACGATTAAAAATTTTCAGCCCGATTGCTTCAATAGATCCTGATAAAATGCTTTTTAAAGTTCGAACCGAAGTCTCAAAATAGCGCCCAGTAGAATAATAATTTTTCAGAAATGCATCTTTTGGAAGATTTTGTGACTGATTTCGATTCGGACCATGATTCTTATCGCGATTACAAAATTTCAGCCCGTTTTGTACCATAGAGCCTGAGAAAATGCCATTTAAAGTCCGAACCCAAGTCTTAAATAAGCCCCCAGTAGAAAAATGATTTTTCCAGAAATGCTACTTTTGGCAAAATTTATTACTGATTTCGGTTCAGTCGACGGTTCTTATAGCGATCACAAAATTTCACCTCGTTTGCTGCCATGGAGCCAGAGAAAATGCCTTTTAAAGTCCGAACCCAAGTCTCAAATAAGCCCCCAGTAGAAAAATGATTTTTCCAGAAATGCAATTAAATGCATGTTTTGTGACTGATTTCAATTAGGATCATAATTCTTATCGCGATTACAAAATTTCAGACCGTTTTGTACCATAGAGCCTGAGAAAATGCCATTTAAAATTCGAACCCAAGTCTCAAATTAGCTACCAGTATAATAGTGATTTTTTTCAGAAATGCAATAACATGCATATTTTATGACTGATTTCAATTCGGACCATAATTCTTACCGCGATTACAAAATTTCAGGCCGTTTTGTACCATAGAGCCTGAGAAAATTCCATTTAAAGTCCGAACCCAAGTTTCAAATTAGCACCAGTAGTATAAAGATTTTTTTCAGAAATGCAATAACATGCATATTTTATGACTGATTTCTATTCGGGCCATGATTCATATCGCGATTACAAAATTTCAGCCCGTTTTGTACCATAGAGCCTGAGAAAATGCCATTTAAAGTCCGAACCCAAGTCTCAAATAAGCCCCCAGTAGAAAAATGATTTTTCCAGAAATGCAATTAAATGCATGTTTTGTGACTGATTTCAATTAGGATCATAATTCTTATCGCGATTACAAAATTTCAGACCGTTTTGTACCATAGAGCCTGAGAAAATGCCATTTAAAATTCGAACCCAAGTCTCAAATTAGCTACCAGTATAATAGTGATTTTTTTCAGAAATGCAATAACATGCATATTTTGTGACTGATTTCAATTTGGGCCAAGATTCTTATCGCGATTACAAAATTTCACCTCGTTTGCTGCCATGGAGCCAGAGAAAATGCCTTTTAAAGTCCGAACCCAAGTCTCAAATAAGCCCCCAGTAGAAAAATAATTTTTCCAGAAATGCAATTAAATGCATGTTTTATGACTGATTTCAATTCGGACCATAATTCTTACCGTGATTACAAAATTTCAGCCCGTTTTGTACCATAGAGCCTGAGAAAATTCCAATTTAAGTCCGAACCCAAGTCTTAAATAAGCGCCCAGTAGAATAATGATTTTTCCAGAAATGCAATTAAATGCCTCTTTTGTGACTGATTTCGGTTCAGACCATGAATCTTATAACGATTCAAAATTTTCAGCCCGATTGCTTCCATAGATCCTGATAAAATGCTTTTTAAAGATCGAACCCAAGTCTCAAAATAGCGCCCAGTAGAATAATAATTTTTCCAGAAATGCATCTTTTGGAAGATTTTGTGACTGATTTCGATTCGGACCATGATTCTTATCGCGATTACTAAATTTCAGACCATTTTTTACCATAGAGCCTGAGAAAATGCCTTTTAAAGTTCGAACCCAAGTCTCAAATTAGCTACCAGTATAATAATGATTTTTTTCAGAAATGCAATAACATGCATATTTTATGACTGATTTCTATTCGGACCATGATTCTTATCGCGATTACAAAATTTCATCCCGTTTTGTACCATAGAGCCTGAGAAAATGCCATTTTAAGTCCGAACCCAAGTCTTAAATAAGCGCCCAGTAGAATAATGATTTTTCCAGAAATGCAATTAAATGCCTCTTTTGTGACTGATTTCGGTTCAGACCATGAATCTTATAACGATTAAAAATTTTCAGCCCGATTGCTTCAATAGATCCTGATAAAATGCTTTTTAAAGTTCGAACCGAAGTCTCAAAATAGCGCCCAGTAGAATAATAATTTTTCAGAAATGCATCTTTTGGAAGATTTTGTGACTGATTTCGATTCGGAAAATGATTCTTATCGCGATTACAAAATTTCAGCCCGTTTTGTACCATAGAGCCTGAGAAAATGCCATTTAAAGTCCGAACCCAAGTCTTAAATAAGCCCCCAGTAGAAAAATGATTTTTCCAGAAATGCTACTCTTGGCATAATTTATTACTGATTTCGGTTCAGTCGACGATTCTTATAGCGATCACAAAATTTCACCTCGTTTGCTGCCATGGAGCCTGAGAAAATGCCTTTTAAAGTCCGAACCCAAGTCTCAAATTAGCGCCCATTAGTATAATGATTTATCCAGAAATGCAATTAAATGCATATTTTGTGACTGATTTCAATTCGGACCATGATTCTTATCGCGATTTCAAAATTTCAGACCGTTTTGTACCATAGGGCCTGAGAAAATGCCATTTAAAGTCCGAACCCAAGTCTCAAATAAGCCCCCAGTTGAAAAATGATTTTTCCAGAAATGCTACTTTTGGCATAATTTATTACTGATTTCGGTTCAGTCGACGATTCTTATAGCGATCACAAAATTTCACCTCGTTTGCTGCCATGGAGCCTGAGAAAATGCCTTTTAAAGTCCGAACCCAAGTCTCAAATTAGCGCCCATTAGTATAATGATTTTTCCAGAAATGCAATTAAATGCCTCTTTTGTGACTGATTTCGGTTCAGTCCATGATTCTTATCACGATTAAAAAATTTCGGCCCGATTGCTTCCATAGATCCTGATAAAATGCTTTTTAAAGATCGAACCCAAGTCTCAAAATAGCGCCCAGTAGAATAATAATTTTTCCAGAAATGCATCTTTTGGAAGATTTTGTGACTGATTTCGATTCGGACCATGATTCTTATCGCGATTACAAAATTTCAGACCATTTTTTACCATAGAGCCTGAGAAAATGCCTTTTAAAGTCCGAACCCAAGTTTCAAATTAGCACCAGTAGTATAAAGATTTTTTTCAGAAATGCAATAACATGCATATTTTATGACTGATTTCTATTCGGGCCATGATTCATATCGCGATTACAAAATTTCAGCCCGTTTTGTACCATAGAGCCTGAGAAAATGCCATTTAAAGTCCGAACCCAAGTCTCAAATTAGCTACCAGTATAATAATGATTTTTTTCAGAAATGCAATAACATGCATATTTTATGACTGATTTCTATTCGGACCATGATTCTTATCGCGATTACAAAATTTCAGCCCGTTTTGTACCATAGAGCCTGAGAAAATGCCATTTAAAGTCCGAACCCAAGTCTTAAATAAGCCCCCAGTAGAAAAATGATTTTTCCAGAAATGCTACTCTTGGCATAATTTATTACTGATTTCGGTTCAGTCGACGATTCTTATAGCGATCACAAAATTTCACCTCGTTTGCTGCCATGGAGCCTGAGAAAATGCCTTTTAAAGTCCGAACCCAAGTCTCAAATTAGCGCCCATTAGTATAATGATTTTTCCAGAAATGCAATTAAATGCATATTTTGTGACTGATTTCAATTCGGACCATGATTCTTATCGCGATTTCAAAATTTCAGACCGTTTTGTACCAAAGAGCCTTAGAAAATGCCATTTAAAGTCGTAACCCAAGTCTTAAATAAGCGCCCAGTAGAATAAAGATTTTTCCAGAAATGCAATAAAATGCATATTTTGTGACTGATTTCTATTCGGACCATAATTCTTATAACGATTTCAAAATTTCAGACGGTTTTGTACCATAGAGCCTGATAAAATGCCTTTTAAAGTTCGAACCCAAGTCTTAAATAAGCGCCCAGTAGAATAAAGATTGTTCCAGAAATGCAATAAAATGCATGTTTTGTGACTGATTTCAATTCGGACCATAATTCTTATCGCGATTTCAAAATTTCAGACCGTTTTGTACCATAGGGCCTGAGAAAATGCCATTTAAAGTCCGAACCCAAGTCTCAAATAAGCCCCAAGTAGAAAAATGATTTTTCCAGAAATGCTACTTTTGGCATAATTTATTACTGATTTCGGTTCAGTCGACGATTCTTATAGCGATCACAAAATTTCACCTCGTTTGCTGCCATGGAGCCTGAGAAAATGCCTTTTAAAGTCCGAACCCAAGTCTCAAATTAGCGCCCATTAGTATAATGATTTTTCCAGAAATGCAATTAAATGCATATTTTGTGACTGATTTCAATTCGGACCATGATTCTTATCGCGATTACAAAATTTCAGCCCGTTTCGTACCATAGAGCCTGAGAAAATTCCATTTAAAGTCCGAACCCAAGTCTCAAATTAGCGCCTAGTAATATAATTGATTAATTCATATTTTATGACTGATTTCTATTCGGACCATGATTCTTATCGCGATTACAAAATTTCAGACCGTTTTGTACCATAGAGCCTGAGAAAATGCCATTTAAAGTCCGAACCCAAGTCTCAAATAAGCGCCCAGTAGTAAAATGATTTTTCCAGAAATGCAATTAAATGCCTCTTTTGTGACTGATTTCGGTTCAGTCCATGATTCTTATCACGATTAAAAAATTTCGGCCCGATTGCTTCCATAGATCCTGATAAAATGCTTTTTAAAGATCGAACCCAAGTCTCAAAATAGCGCCCAGTAGAATAATAATTTTTCCAGAAATGCATCTTTTGGAAGATTTTGTGACTGATTTCGATTCGGACCATGATTCTTATCGCGATTACAAAATTTCAGACCGTTTTGTACCATAGAGCCTGAGAAAATGCCATTTAAAGTCCGAACCCAAGTCTCAAATTAGCGCCCAGTAGTAAAATGATTTTTCCAGAAATGCAATTAAATGCCTCTTTTGTGACTGATTTCGGTTCAGTCCATGATTCTTATCACGATTAAAAAATTTCGGCCCGATTGCTTCCATAGATCCTGATAAAATGCTTTTTAAAGATCAAACCCAAGTCTCAAAATAGCGCCCAGTAGAATAATAATTTTTCCAGAAATGCATCTTTTGGAAGATTTTGTGACTGATTTCGATTCGGACCATGATTCTTATCGCGATTACAAAATTTCAGACCATTTTTTACCATAGAGCCTGAGAAAATGCCTTTTAAAGTTCGAACCCAAGTCTCAAATTAGCTACCAGTATAATAATGATTTTTTTCAGAAATGCAATAACATGCATATTTTATGACTGATTTCTATTCGGACCATGATTCTTATCGCGATTACAAAATTTCAGCCCGTTTTGTACCATAGAGCCTGAGAAAATGCCATTTAAAGTCCGAACCCAAGTCTTTAATAAGCGCCCAGTAGAATAATGATTTTTCCAGAAATGCAATTAAATGCCTCTTTTGTGACTGATTTCGGTTCAGACCATGAATCTTATAACGATTAAAAATTTTCAGCCCGATTGCTTCAATAGATCCTGATAAAATGCTTTTTAAAGTTCGAACCGAAGTCTCAAAATAGCGCCCAGTAGAATAATAATTTTTCAGAAATGCATCTTTTGGAAGATTTTGTGACTGATTTCGATTCGGACCATGATTCTTATCGCGATTACAAAATTTCAGCCCGTTTTGTACCATAAAGCCTGAGAAAATGCCATTTAAAGTCCGAACCCAAGTCTTAAATAAGCCCCCAGTAGAAAAATGATTTTTCCAGAAATGCTACTTTTGGCAAAATTTATTACTGATTTCGGTTCAGTCGACGGTTCTTATAGCGATCACAAAATTTCACCTCGTTTGCTGCCATGGAGCCAGAGAAAATGCCTTTTAAAGTCCGAACCCAAGTCTCAAATAAGCCCCCAGTAGAAAAATGATTTTTCCAGAAATGCAATTAAATGCATGTTTTGTGACTGATTTCAATTAGGATCATAATTCTTATCGCGATTACAAAATTTCAGACCGTTTTGTACCATAGAGCCTGAGAAAATGCCATTTAAAATTCGAACCCAAGTCTCAAATTAGCTACCAGTATAATAGTGATTTTTTTCAGAAATGCAATAACATGCATATTTTATGACTGATTTCAATTCGGACCATAATTCTTACCGCGATTACAAAATTTCAGGCCGTTTTGTACCATAGAGCCTGAGAAAATTCCATTTAAAGTCCGAACCCAAGTTTCAAATTAGCACCAGTAGTATAAAGATTTTTTTCAGAAATGCAATAACATGCATATTTTATGACTGATTTCTATTCGGGCCATGATTCATATCGCGATTACAAAATTTCAGCCCGTTTTGTACCATAGAGCCTGAGAAAATGCCATTTAAAGTCCGAACCCAAGTCTCAAATAAGCCCCCAGTAGAAAAATGATTTTTCCAGAAATGCAATTAAATGCATGTTTTGTGACTGATTTCAATTAGGATCATAATTCTTATCGCGATTACAAAATTTCAGACCGTTTTGTACCATAGAGCCTGAGAAAATGCCATTTAAAATTCGAACCCAAGTCTCAAATTAGCTACCAGTATAATAGTGATTTTTTTCAGAAATGCAATAACATGCATATTTTGTGACTGATTTCAATTTGGGCCAAGATTCTTATCGCGATTACAAAATTTCACCTCGTTTGCTGCCATGGAGCCAGAGAAAATGCCTTTTAAAGTCCGAACCCAAGTCTCAAATAAGCCCCCAGTAGAAAAATGATTTTTCCAGAAATGCAATTAAATGCATGTTTTATGACTGATTTCAATTCGGACCATAATTCTTACCGTGATTACAAAATTTCAGCCCGTTTTGTACCATAGAGCCTGAGAAAATTCCAATTTAAGTCCGAACCCAAGTCTTAAATAAGCGCCCAGTAGAATAATGATTTTTCCAGAAATGCAATTAAATGCCTCTTTTGTGACTGATTTCGGTTCAGACCATGAATCTTATAACGATTCAAAATTTTCAGCCCGATTGCTTCCATAGATCCTGATAAAATGCTTTTTAAAGATCGAACCCAAGTCTCAAAATAGCGCCCAGTAGAATAATAATTTTTCCAGAAATGCATCTTTTGGAAGATTTTGTGACTGATTTCGATTCGGACCATGATTCTTATCGCGATTACTAAATTTCAGACCATTTTTTACCATAGAGCCTGAGAAAATGCCTTTTAAAGTTCGAACCCAAGTCTCAAATTAGCTACCAGTATAATAATGATTTTTTTCAGAAATGCAATAACATGCATATTTTATGACTGATTTCTATTCGGACCATGATTCTTATCGCGATTACAAAATTTCAGCCCGTTTTGTACCATAGAGCCTGAGAAAATGCCATTTTAAGTCCGAACCCAAGTCTTAAATAAGCGCCCAGTAGAATAATGATTTTTCCAGAAATGCAATTAAATGCCTCTTTTGTGACTGATTTCGGTTCAGACCATGAATCTTATAACGATTAAAAATTTTCAGCCCGATTGCTTCAATAGATCCTGATAAAATGCTTTTTAAAGTTCGAACCGAAGTCTCAAAATAGCGCCCAGTAGAATAATAATTTTTCAGAAATGCATCTTTTGGAAGATTTTGTGACTGATTTCGATTCGGAAAATGATTCTTATCGCGATTACAAAATTTCAGCCCGTTTTGTACCATAGAGCCTGAGAAAATGCCATTTAAAGTCCGAACCCAAGTCTTAAATAAGCCCCCAGTAGAAAAATGATTTTTCCAGAAATGCTACTCTTGGCATAATTTATTACTGATTTCGGTTCAGTCGACGATTCTTATAGCGATCACAAAATTTCACCTCGTTTGCTGCCATGGAGCCTGAGAAAATGCCTTTTAAAGTCCGAACCCAAGTCTCAAATTAGCGCCCATTAGTATAATGATTTATCCAGAAATGCAATTAAATGCATATTTTGTGACTGATTTCAATTCGGACCATGATTCTTATCGCGATTTCAAAATTTCAGACCGTTTTGTACCATAGACCCTGAGAAAATGCCTTTTAAAGTTCGAACCCAAGTCTCAAATTAGCTACCAGTATAATAATGATTGTTTTCAGAAATGCAATAACATGTATATTTTATGATTGATTTCGATTCGGACCATGATTCTTATAGCGATTACAAAATTTCAGCCCGTTTTGTACCATAGAGCCTTAGAAAATGCCATTTAAAGTCGTAACCCAAGTCTTAAATAAGCGCCCAGTAGAATAAAGATTTTTCCAGAAATGCAATAAAATGCATATTTTGTGACTGATTTCAATTCGGACCATAATTCTTATCGCGATTTCAAAATTTCAGACCGTTTTGTACCATAGGGCCTGAGAAAATGCCATTTAAAGTCCGAACCCAAGTCTCAAATAAGCCCCCAGTTGAAAAATGATTTTTCCAGAAATGCTACTTTTGGCATAATTTATTACTGATTTCGGTTCAGTCGACGATTCTTATAGCGATCACAAAATTTCACCTCGTTTGCTGCCATGGAGCCTGAGAAAATGCCTTTTAAAGTCCGAACCCAAGTCTCAAATTAGCGCCCATTAGTATAATGATTTTTCCAGAAATGCAATTAAATGCCTCTTTTGTGACTGATTTCGGTTCAGTCCATGATTCTTATCACGATTAAAAAATTTCGGCCCGATTGCTTCCATAGATCCTGATAAAATGCTTTTTAAAGATCGAACCCAAGTCTCAAAATAGCGCCCAGTAGAATAATAATTTTTCCAGAAATGCATCTTTTGGAAGATTTTGTGACTGATTTCGATTCGGACCATGATTCTTATCGCGATTACAAAATTTCAGACCATTTTTTACCATAGAGCCTGAGAAAATGCCTTTTAAAGTCCGAACCCAAGTTTCAAATTAGCACCAGTAGTATAAAGATTTTTTTCAGAAATGCAATAACATGCATATTTTATGACTGATTTCTATTCGGACCATGATTCTTATCGCGATTACAAAATTTCAGCCCGTTTTGTACCATAGAGCCTGAGAAAATGCCATTTAAAGTCCGAACCCAAGTCTTTAATAAGCGCCCAGTAGAATAATGATTTTTCCAGAAATGCAATTAAATGCCTCTTTTGTGACTGATTTCGGTTCAGACCATGAATCTTATAACGATTAAAAATTTTCAGCCCGATTGCTTCAATAGATCCTGATAAAATGCTTTTTAAAGTTCGAACCGAAGTCTCAAAATAGCGCCCAGTAGAATAATAATTTTTCAGAAATGCATCTTTTGGAAGATTTTGTGACTGATTTCGATTCGGACCATGATTCTTATCGCGATTACAAAATTTCAGCCCGTTTTGTACCATAGAGCCTGAGAAAATGCCATTTAAAGTCCGAACCCAAGTCTTAAATAAGCCCCCAGTAGAAAAATGATTTTTCCAGAAATGCTACTTTCGGCAAAATTTATTACTGATTTCGGTTCAGTCGACGGTTCTTATAGCGATCACAAAATTTCACCTCGTTTGCTGCCATGGAGCCAGAGAAAATGCCTTTTAAAGTCCGAACCCAAGTCTCAAATAAGCCCCCAGTAGAAAAATGATTTTTCCAGAAATGCAATTAAATGCATGTTTTGTGACTGATTTCAATTAGGATCATAATTCTTATCGCGATTACAAAATTTCAGACCGTTTTGTACCATAGAGCCTGAGAAAATGCCATTTAAAATTCGAACCCAAGTCTCAAATTAGCTACCAGTATAATAGTGATTTTTTTCAGAAATGCAATAACATGCATATTTTATGACTGATTTCAATTCGGACCATAATTCTTACCGCGATTACAAAATTTCAGGCCGTTTTGTACCATAGAGCCTGAGAAAATTCCATTTAAAGTCCGAACCCAAGTTTCAAATTAGCACCAGTAGTATAAAGATTTTTTTCAGAAATGCAATAACATGCATATTTTATGACTGATTTCTATTCGGGCCATGATTCATATCGCGATTACAAAATTTCAGCCCGTTTTGTACCATAGAGCCTGAGAAAATGCCATTTAAAGTCCGAACCCAAGTCTCAAATAAGCCCCCAGTAGAAAAATGATTTTTCCAGAAATGCAATTAAATGCATGTTTTGTGACTGATTTCAATTAGGATCATAATTCTTATCGCGATTACAAAATTTCAGACCGTTTTGTACCATAGAGCCTGAGAAAATGCCATTTAAAATTCGAACCCAAGTCTCAAATTAGCTACCAGTATAATAGTGATTTTTTTCAGAAATGCAATAACATGCATATTTTGTGACTGATTTCAATTTGGGCCAAGATTCTTATCGCGATTACAAAATTTCACCTCGTTTGCTGCCATGGAGCCAGAGAAAATGCCTTTTAAAGTCCGAACCCAAGTCTCAAATAAGCCCCCAGTAGAAAAATGATTTTTCCAGAAATGCAATTAAATGCATGTTTTATGACTGATTTCAATTCGGACCATAATTCTTACCGTGATTACAAAATTTCAGCCCGTTTTGTACCATAGAGCCTGAGAAAATTCCAATTTAAGTCCGAACCCAAGTCTTAAATAAGCGCCCAGTAGAATAATGATTTTTCCAGAAATGCAATTAAATGCCTCTTTTGTGACTGATTTCGGTTCAGACCATGAATCTTATAACGATTCAAAATTTTCAGCCCGATTGCTTCCATAGATCCTGATAAAATGCTTTTTAAAGATCGAACCCAAGTCTCAAAATAGCGCCCAGTAGAATAATAATTTTTCCAGAAATGCATCTTTTGGAAGATTTTGTGACTGATTTCGATTCGGACCATGATTCTTATCGCGATTACTAAATTTCAGACCATTTTTTACCATAGAGCCTGAGAAAATGCCTTTTAAAGTTCGAACCCAAGTCTCAAATTAGCTACCAGTATAATAATGATTTATCCAGAAATGCAATTAAATGCATATTTTGTGACTGATTTCAATTCGGACCATGATTCTTATCGCGATTTCAAAATTTCAGACCGTTTTGTACCATAGGGCCTGAGAAAATGCCATTTAAAGTCCGAACCCAAGTCTCAAATAAGCCCCCAGTTGAAAAATGATTTTTCCAGAAATGCTACTTTTGGCATAATTTATTACTGATTTCGGTTCAGTCGACGATTCTTATAGCGATCACAAAATTTCACCTCGTTTGCTGCCATGGAGCCTGAGAAAATGCCTTTTAAAGTCCGAACCCAAGTCTCAAATTAGCGCCCATTAGTATAATGATTTTTCCAGAAATGCAATTAAATGCCTCTTTTGTGACTGATTTCGGTTCAGTCCATGATTCTTATCACGATTAAAAAATTTCGGCCCGATTGCTTCCATAGATCCTGATAAAATGCTTTTTAAAGATCGAACCCAAGTCTCAAAATAGCGCCCAGTAGAATAATAATTTTTCCAGAAATGCATCTTTTGGAAGATTTTGTGACTGATTTCGATTCGGACCATGATTCTTATCGCGATTACAAAATTTCAGACCATTTTTTACCATAGAGCCTGAGAAAATGCCTTTTAAAGTCCGAACCCAAGTTTCAAATTAGCACCAGTAGTATAAAGATTTTTTTCAGAAATGCAATAACATGCATATTTTATGACTGATTTCTATTCGGACCATGATTCTTATCGCGATTACAAAATTTCAGCCCGTTTTGTACCATAGAGCCTGAGAAAATGCCATTTTAAGTCCGAACCCAAGTCTTAAATAAGCGCCCAGTAGAATAATGATTTTTCCAGAAATGCAATTAAATGCCTCTTTTGTGACTGATTTCGGTTCAGACCATGAATCTTATAACGATTAAAAATTTTCAGCCCGATTGCTTCAATAGATCCTGATAAAATGCTTTTTAAAGTTCGAACCGAAGTCTCAAAATAGCGCCCAGTAGAATAATAATTTTTCAGAAATGCATCTTTTGGAAGATTTTGTGACTGATTTCGATTCGGAAAATGATTCTTATCGCGATTACAAAATTTCAGCCCGTTTTGTACCATAGAGCCTGAGAAAATGCCATTTAAAGTCCGAACCCAAGTCTTAAATAAGCCCCCAGTAGAAAAATGATTTTTCCAGAAATGCTACTCTTGGCATAATTTATTACTGATTTCGGTTCAGTCGACGATTCTTATAGCGATCACAAAATTTCACCTCGTTTGCTGCCATGGAGCCTGAGAAAATGCCTTTTAAAGTCCGAACCCAAGTCTCAAATTAGCGCCCATTAGTATAATGATTTATCCAGAAATGCAATTAAATGCATATTTTGTGACTGATTTCAATTCGGACCATGATTCTTATCGCGATTTCAAAATTTCAGACCGTTTTGTACCATAGGGCCTGAGAAAATGCCATTTAAAGTCCGAACCCAAGTCTCAAATAAGCCCCCAGTTGAAAAATGATTTTTCCAGAAATGCTACTTTTGGCATAATTTATTACTGATTTCGGTTCAGTCGACGATTCTTATAGCGATCACAAAATTTCACCTCGTTTGCTGCCATGGAGCCTGAGAAAATGCCTTTTAAAGTCCGAACCCAAGTCTCAAATTAGCGCCCATTAGTATAATGATTTTTCCAGAAATGCAATTAAATGCCTCTTTTGTGACTGATTTCGGTTCAGTCCATGATTCTTATCACGATTAAAAAATTTCGGCCCGATTGCTTCCATAGATCCTGATAAAATGCTTTTTAAAGATCGAACCCAAGTCTCAAAATAGCGCCCAGTAGAATAATAATTTTTCCAGAAATGCATCTTTTGGAAGATTTTGTGACTGATTTCGATTCGGACCATGATTCTTATCGCGATTACAAAATTTCAGACCATTTTTTACCATAGAGCCTGAGAAAATGCCTTTTAAAGTCCGAACCCAAGTTTCAAATTAGCACCAGTAGTATAAAGATTTTTTTCAGAAATGCAATAACATGCATATTTTATGACTGATTTCTATTCGGGCCATGATTCATATCGCGATTACAAAATTTCAGCCCGTTTTGTACCATAGAGCCTGAGAAAATGCCATTTAAAGTCCGAACCCAAGTCTCAAATTAGCTACCAGTATAATAATGATTTTTTTCAGAAATGCAATAACATGCATATTTTATGACTGATTTCTATTCGGACCATGATTCTTATCGCGATTACAAAATTTCAGCCCGTTTTGTACCATAGAGCCTGAGAAAATGCCATTTAAAGTCCGAACCCAAGTTTCAAATTAGCACCAGTAGTATAAAGATTTTTTTCAGAAATGCAATAACATGCATATTTTATGACTGATTTCTATTCGGGCCATGATTCATATCGCGATTACAAAATTTCAGCCCGTTTTGTACCATAGAGCCTGAGAAAATGCCATTTAAAGTCCGAACCCAAGTCTTAAATAAGCCCCCAGTAGAAAAATGATTTTTCCAGAAATGCTACTTTTGGCATAATTTATTACTGATTTCGGTTCAGTCGACAATTCTTATAGCGATCACAAAATTTCACCTCGTTTGCTGCCATGGAGCCTGAGAAAATGCCTTTTAAAGTCCGAACCCAAGTCTCAAATTAGCGCCCATTAGTATAATGATTTATCCAGAAATGCAATTAAATGCATATTTTGTGACTGATTTCAATTCGGACCATGATTCTTATCGCGATTTCAAAATTTCAGACCGTTTTGTACCATAGGGCCTGAGAAAATGCCATTTAAAGTCCGAACCCAAGTCTCAAATAAGCCCCCAGTTGAAAAATGATTTTTCCAGAAATGCTACTTTTGGCATAATTTATTACTGATTTCGGTTCAGTCGACGATTCTTATAGCGATCACAAAATTTCACCTCGTTTGCTGCCATGGAGCCTGAGAAAATGCCTTTTAAAGTCCGAACCCAAGTCTCAAATTAGCGCCCATTAGTATAATGATTTTTCCAGAAATGCAATTAAATGCCTCTTTTGTGACTGATTTCGGTTCAGTCCATGATTCTTATCACGATTAAAAAATTTCGGCCCGATTGCTTCCATAGATCCTGATAAAATGCTTTTTAAAGATCGAACCCAAGTCTCAAAATAGCGCCCAGTAGAATAATAATTTTTCCAGAAATGCATCTTTTGGAAGATTTTGTGACTGATTTCGATTCGGACCATGATTCTTATCGCGATTACAAAATTTCAGACCATTTTTTACCATAGAGCCTGAGAAAATGCCTTTTAAAGTCCGAACCCAAGTTTCAAATTAGCACCAGTAGTATAAAGATTTTTTTCAGAAATGCAATAACATGCATATTTTATGACTGATTTCTATTCGGGCCATGATTCATATCGCGATTACAAAATTTCAGCCCGTTTTGTACCATAGAGCCTGAGAAAATGCCATTTAAAGTCCGAACCCAAGTCTCAAATTAGCTACCAGTATAATAATGATTTTTTTCAGAAATGCAATAACATGCATATTTTATGACTGATTTCTATTCGGACCATGATTCTTATCGCGATTACAAAATTTCAGCCCGTTTTGTACCATAGAGCCTGAGAAAATGCCATTTAAAGTCCGAACCCAAGTTTCAAATTAGCACCAGTAGTATAAAGATTTTTTTCAGAAATGCAATAACATGCATATTTTATGACTGATTTCTATTCGGGCCATGATTCATATCGCGATTACAAAATTTCAGCCCGTTTTGTACCATAGAGCCTGAGAAAATGCCATTTAAAGTCCGAACCCAAGTCTTAAATAAGCCCCCAGTAGAAAAATGATTTTTCCAGAAATGCTACTTTTGGCATAATTTATTACTGATTTCGGTTCAGTCGACAATTCTTATAGCGATCACAAAATTTCACCTCGTGTGCTGCCATGGAGCCAGAGAAAATGCCTTTTAAAGTCCGAACCCAAGTCTCAAATAAGCCCCCAGTAGAAAAATGATTTTTCCAGAAATGCATATTTTGTGACTGATTTCAATTCGGATCATAATTCTTATAGCGATTACAAAATTTCAGCCCGTTTTGTATCATAGAGCCTGAGAAAATGCCATTTAAAGTCCGAACCCAAGTCTCAAATAAGCCCCCAGTAGAAAAATGATTTTTCCAGAAATGCAACTTTTGGCATAATTTATTACTGATTTCGGTTCAGTCCGACGATTCTTATAGCGATCACAAAATTTCACCTCGTAAGCTGCCATGGATCCTGAGAAAATGCCTTTTTCAAGTCCGAACCCAATTCTCAAATTAGCGCCCAGTAGTATAATGATTTTCCAGAAATGCAATAAAATGCATATTTTGTGACTGATTTCAATTCGGACCATAATTCTTATCGCGATTAAAAAATTTCAGACCGTTTTTTACTATAGAGTCTGAGAAAATGCCTTTTAAAGTTCGAACCCAAGTCTCAAATTAGCTACCAGTATAATAATGATTTTTTTCAGAAATGCAATAACATGCATTTTTTATGACTGATTTCTATTCGGGCCATGATTCTTATCGCGGTTACAAAATGTCAGCCCGTTTTGTACCATAGAGCCTGAGAAAATGCCATTTAAAGTCCAAACCCAAGTCTCAAATAAGCCCTCAGTAGAAAAATGATTTTTCCAGAAATGCTACTTTTGGCATAATTTATTACTGATTTTGGTTCAGTCGACGATTCTTATAGCGATCACAAAATTTCACCTCGTTTGCTGCCATGGAGCCTGAGAAAATGCCTTTTAAAGTCCGAACCCAAGTCTCAAATTAGCGCCCATTAGTATAATGATTTTTCCAGAAATGCAATTAAATGCATATTTTGTGACTGATTTCAATTCGGACCATGATTCTTATCGCGATTTCAAAATTTCAGACCGTTTTGTACTGAGAAAGCCTGAGAAAATGCGTTTTAAAGTTCGAACCCAAGTCTCAAATTAGATACCAGTATAATAATGATTTTTTTCAGAAATGCAATAACATGCACATTTTATCAGGCAAGTCTCAAATTAGCTACCAGTATAATAATGATTTTTTTCAGAAATGCAATAACATGCTTATTTTATGACTGATTTCGATTCGGACCATGATTCTTATCACGATTACAAAATTTCAGCCCGTTTTGTACCATAGATCCTGAGAAAATTCCATTTAAAGTCCGAACCCAAGTCTCAAATTAGCACCCAGTAATATAATTGATTAATGCATATTTTATGACTGATTTCTATTCGGACCATGCTTCTTATCGCGAATACAAAATTTCAGACCGTTTTGTACCATAGAGCCTGAGAAAATGCCATTTTAAGTTCGAACCCAAGTCTCAAATTAGCTACCAGTATAATAGTGATTTTTTTCAGAAATGCAATAACATGCATATTTTATGACTGATTTCTATTCGGACCATGATTCTTATCGCGATAACAAAATTTCAGCCCGTTTTGTACCATAGAGCCTGAGAAAATTCCATTTAAAGTCCGAACCCAAGTCTCAAATTAGCACCAGTAGTATAAAGATTTTTCCAGAAATGCAATTAAATGCATATTTTGTGACTGATTTCAATTTGGGCCAAGATTCTTATCGCGATTACAAAATTTCACCTCGTTTGCTGCCATGGAGCCAGAGAAAATGCCTTTTAAAGTCCGAACCCAAGTTTTAAATAAGCGCCCAGTAGAAAAATGATTTTTCCAGAAATGCAACTTTTGGCATAATTTACTACTGATTTCGGTTCAGTCGACGATTCTTATAGCGATCACAAAATTTCACCTCGTTTGCTGCCATGGAGCCAGAGAAAATGCCTTTTAAAGTCCGAACCCAAGTCTCAAATAAGCCCCCAGTAGAAAAATGATTTTTCCAGAAATGCAATTAAATGCATGTTTTGTGACTGATTTCAATTAGGATCATAATTCTTATCGCGATTACAAAATTTCAGACCGTTTTGTACCATAGAGCCTGAGAAAATGCCATTTAAAATTCGAACCCAAGTCTCAAATTAGCTACCAGTATAATAGTGATTTTTTTCAGAAATGCAATAACATGCATATTTTATGACTGATTTCAATTCGGACCATAATTCTTACCGCGATTAAAAAATTTCAGCCCGTTTTGTACCATAGAGCCTGAGAAAATTCCATTTAAAGTCCGAACCCAAGTCTCAAATTAGCACCAGTAGTATAAAGATTTTTTTCAGAAATGCAATAACATGCATATTTTATGACTGATTTCTATTCGGGCCATGATTCTTATCGCGATTACAAAATTTCAGCCCGTTTTGTACCATAGAGCCTGAGAAAATGCCATTTAAAGTCCGAACCCAAGTCTTAAATAAGCCCCCAGTAGAAAAATGATTTTTCCAGAAATGCTACTTTTGGCATAATTTATTACTGATTTCGGTTCAGTCGACGATTCTTATAGCGATTACAAAATTTCACCTCGTGTGCTGCCATGGAGCCAGAGAAAATGCCTTTTAAAGTCCGAACCCAAGTCTCAAATAAGCCCCCAGTAGAAAAATGATTTTTCCAGAAATGCAATTAAATGCATATTTTGTGACTGATTTCAATTCGGATCATAATTCTTATAGCGATTACAAAATTTCAGCCCGTTTTGTACCATAGAGCCTGAGAAAATGCCATTTAAAGTCCGAACCCAAGTCTTAAATAAGCCCCCAGTAGAAAAATGATTTTTCCAGAAATGCTACTTTTGGCATAATTTATTACTGATTTCGGTTCAATCCGACGATTCTTATAGCGATCACAAAATTTCACCTCGTAAGCTGCCATGGATCCTGAGAAAATGCCTTTTTCAAGTCCGAACCCAATTCTCAAATTAGCGCCCAGTAGTATAATGATTTTTCCAGAAATGCAATAAAATGCATATTTTGTGACTGATTTCAATTCGGACCATAATTCTTATCGCGCTTAAAAAATTTCAGACCGTTTTTTACTATAGAGTCTGAGAAAATGCCTTTTAAAGTTCGAACCCAAGTCTCAAATTAGCTACCAGTATAATAATGATTTTTTTCAGAAATGCAATAACATGCATTTTTTATGACTGATTTCTATTCGGGCCATGATTCTTATCGCGGTTACAAAATGTCAGCCCGTTTTGTACCATAGAGCCTGAGAAAATGCCATTTAAAGTCCAAACCCAAGTCCCAAATAAGCCCTCAGTAGAAAAATGATTTTTCCAGAAATGCTACTTTTGGCATAATTTATTACTGATTTCGGTTCAGTCGACGATTCTTATAGCGATCACAAAATTTCACCTCGTTTGCTGCCATGGAGCCTGAGAAAATGCCTTTTAAAGTCCGAACCCAAGTCTCAAATTAGCGCCCATTAGTATAATGATTTTTCCAGAAATGCAATTAAATGCATATTTTGTGACTGATTTCAATTCGGACCATGATTCTTATCGCGATTTCAAAATTTCAGACCGTTTTGTACTGAGAAAGCCTGAGAAAATGCGTTTTAACGTTCGAACCCAAGTCTCAAATTAGAAACCAGTATAATAATGATTTTTTTCAGAAATGCAATAACATGCACATTTTATCAGGCAAGTCTCAAATTAGCTACCAGTATAATAATGATTTTTTTTTAGAAATGCAATAACATGCTTATTTTATGACTGATTTCGATTCGGACCATGATTCTTATCACGATTACAAAATTTCAGCCCGTTTTGTACCATAGATCCTGAGAAAATTCCATTTAAAGTCCGAACCCAAGTCTCAAATTAGCACCCAGTAATAAAATTGATTAATGCATATTTTATGACTGATTTCTATTCGGACCATGCTTCTTATCGCGATTACAAAATTTCAGACCGTTTTGTACCATAGAGCCTGAGAAAATGCCATTTTAAGTTCGAACCCAATTCTCAAATTAGCTACCAGTATAATAGTGATTTTTTTCAGAAATGCAATAACATGCATATTTTATGACTGATTTCAATTCGGACCATAATTCTTACCGCGATTACAAAATTTCAGACCGTTTTGTACCATAGAGCCTGAGAAAATGCCATTTTAAGTTCGAACCCAAGTCTCAAATTAGCTACCAGTATAATAGTGATTTTTTTCAGAAATGCAATAACATGCATATTTTATGACTGATTTCGATTCGGACCATGATTCTTATCACGATTACAAAATTTCAGCCCGTTTTGTACCATAGAGGCTGAGAAAATGCCATTTAAAGTCCGAACCCAAGTCTCAAATAAGAGCCCAGTAGAAAAATGATTTTTTCCAGAAATGCAACTTTTGGCATAATTTATTACTGATTTCGGTTTAGTCGACGATTCTTATAGCGATCACAAAATTTCACCTCGTTTGCTGCCATGGTGCCTGAGAAAATGCCTTTTAAAGTCCGAACCCAAGTCTCAAATTAGCGCCCAGTAGTATAATGATTTTTCCAGAAATGCAATTAAATGCATATTTTGTGACTGATTTCAATTCGGACCATGATTCTTATAGCGATTACAAAATTTCAAACGGTTTTGTACCATTTAGCCTGAGAAAATGCCTTTTAAAGTTCGAACCCAAGTCTCAAATTAGCAACCAGTATAATAATGATTTTTTTCAGAAATGCAATAACATGCATATTTTATGACTGATTTCTATTCGGAGCATGATTCTTATCGCGATTACAAAATTTCAGACCGTTTTGTACCATAGAGCCTGAGAAAATGCCATTTTAAGTTCGAACCCAAGTCTCAAATTAGCTACCAGTATAATAGTGATTTTTTTCAGAAATGCAATAACATGCATATTTTATGACTGATTTCGATTCGGACCATGATTCTTATCACGATTACAAAATTTCAGCCCGTTTTGTATCATAGAGCCTGAGAAAATGCCATTTAAAGTCCGAACCCAAGTCTCAAATAAGAGCCCAGTAGAAAAATGATTTTTTCCAGAAATGCAACTTTTGGCATAATTTATTACTAATTTCGGTTCAGTCGACGATTCTTATAGCGATCACAAAATTTCACCTCGTTTGCTGCCATTGAGCCTGAGAAAATGCCTTTTAAAGTCCGAACCCAAGTCTCAAATAAGCGCCCAGTAGTATAATGATTTTTCCAGAAATGCAATTAAATGCATATTTTGTTACTGATTTCAATTCGGACCATGATTCTTATAGCAATTACAAAATTTCAGACCTTTTTGTACCATAAAGTCAGAGAAAATGCCTCTTAAAGTTCGAACCCAAGTCTCAAATTAGCTACAAGTATAATAATGATTTTTTTCAGAAATGCAATAACATGCATATTTTATGACTGATTTCGATTCGGACCATGATTCTTATAACGATTACAACATTTCAGACCGTTTTGTACCATACAAAATGCTTTTTAAATTCCGAACGCAAGTTTTAATTAAGCGCCCAGTAGAATAATGATTTTTCCAGAAATGCAATTAAATTCCTATTTTGTGACTGATTTCGATTCGGACTATGATTCTTATCGCGATTACAAAATTTCAGCCCGTTTTGTAGCATAGGGCCTTAGAAAACGCCTTTTAAAGTTCGAACCCAAGTCTCAAATTACCTACCATTAGAATAATGATTTTTCCAGAAATGCAACTTTTGCCATATATTATGACTGATTTCGGTTCAGACGACGATTTTTATAGCGATCACAAATTTTCACGTCGTTTGCTAAGATGGAGCCTGAGAAAATGCCTTTTAAAGTCCGAACCTAAGTCTCAAATTAGCGCCCAGTAGTATAATGATTTTTCCAGAATTGCAACTTTTGGCATATTTTTTGACTGATTTCGGTTCAGACGACGATTCTCATAGCGATCAAAAAATTTTACCTCGTTTGCTACCATGGAGCCTGAGAAAATGCCGTATAATTCCGAACCCAACTCTCAAATGAGCGCCCAGTAGTATGATGATTTTTCCAGAAATGCAATCAAATGCATATTTTGTTACTGATTTCAATTCGGACCATGATTCTTATAGCAATTACAAAATTTCAGACCTTTTTGTACCATAAAGCCAGAGAAAATGCCTCTTAAAGTTTGAACCCAAGTCTCAAATTAGCTACCAGTATAATAATGATTTTTTTCAGAAATGCAATAACATGCTTATTTTATGACTGATTTCGATTCGGACCATGATTCTTATCACGATTACAAAGTTTCAGTGCGTTTTGTACCATAGAGCCTGAGAAAATGCCATTTAAAGTCCGAACCCAAGTCTCAAATAAGCCCCCAGTAGAAAAATGATTTTTCCAGAAATTTTTTTGGCATAATTTATTACTGATTTCGGTTCAGTCGACGATTCTTATAGCGATCACAAAATTTCACCTCGTTTGCTGCCATGGAGCCTGAGAAAATGCCTTTTAAAGTCCGAACCCAAGTCTCAAATTAGCGCCCAGTAGTATAATGAATTTTCCAGAAATGCAATTAAATGCATATTTTGTGAATGATTTCAATTCGGACCATGATTCTTATAGCGATTACAAAATGTCAAACGGATTTGTACCATAGAGCCTGAGAAAATGCCTTTTAAAGTCCGAACCCAAGTCTCAAATTTGCGCCCATTAGTTTAATGATTTTTCCAGAAATTCAATTAAATGCATATTTTGTGACTGATTTCAATTCGAACCATAATTCTTATCGCGATTACAAAATTTCAGACCGTTTTGTACCATAAAGCCCGAAAAAATGCCTTTTAAAGTTCGAACCCAAGTCTCAAATTAGCTACCAGTATAATAATGATTTTTTTCAGAAATGCAATAACATGCATATTTTATGACTGATTTCTATTCGGACCACGATTCTTATCGCGATTACAAAATTTCAGACCGTTTTGTACCATAGAGCCTGAGAAAATGCCATTTAAAGTCCGAACCCAAGTCTCAAATTAGCTACCAGTATAATAATGATTTTTTTCAGAAATGCAATAACATGCATATTTTATGACTGATTTCTATTCGGACCATGATTCTTATCGCGGTTACAAAATGTCAGCCCGTTTTGTACCATAGAGCCTGAGATAATGCCATTTAAAGTCCAAACCCAAGTCTCAAATAAGCCCCCAGTAGAAAAATGATTTTTCCAGAAATGCTACTTTTGGCATAATTTATTACTGATTTCGGTTCAGTCGACGATTCTTATAGCGATCACAAAATTTCACCTCGTTTGCTGCCATGGAGCCTGAGAAAATGCCTTTTAAAGTCCGAACCCATGTCTCAAATTAGCGCCAATTAGTATAATGATTTTTCCAGAAATGCAATTAAATGCATATTTTGTGACTGATTTCAATTCGGACCATGATTCTTATCGCGATTTCAAAATTTCAGACCGTTTTGTACCATAGACCCTGAGAAAATGCCTTTTAAAGTTCGAACCCAAGTCTCAAATTAGCTACCAGTATAATAATGATTTTTTTCAGAAATGCAATAACATGCATATTTTATGACTGATTTCTATTCGGACCACGATTCTTATCGCGATTACAAAATTTCAGCCCGTTTTGTACCATAGAGCCTTAGAAAATGCCATTTAAAGTCGTAACCCAAGTCTTAAATAAGCGCCCAGTAGAATAAAGATTTTTCCAGAAATGCAATAAAATGCATATTTTGTGACTGATTTCAATTCGGACCATAATTCTTATCGCGATTTCAAAATTTCAGACGGTTTTGTACCATAGAGCCTGATAAAATGCCTTTTAAAGTTCGAACCCAAGTCTTAAATAAGCGCCCAGTAGAATAAAGATTGTTCAGGAAATGCAATAAAATGCATATTTAGTATAGCGATCACAAAATTTCACCTCGTTTGCTGCCATGGAGCCTGAGAAAATGCCTTTTAAAGTCCGAACCCATGTCTCAAATTAGCGCCAATTAGTATAATGATTTTTCCAGAAATGCAATTAAATGCATATTTTGTGACTGATTTCAATTCGGACCATGATTCTTATCGCGATTACAAAATTTCAGCCCGTTTCGTACCATAGAGCCTGAGAAAATTCCATTTAAAGTCCGAACCCAAGTCTCAAATTAGCGCCTAGTAATATAATTGATTAATGCATATTTTATGACTGATTTCTATTCGGACCATGATTCTTATCGCGATTACAAAATTTCAGACCGTTTTGTACCATAGAGCCTGAGAAAATGCCATTTAAAGTCCGAACCCAAGTCTCAAATAAGCGACCAGTAGTAAAATGATTTTTCCAGAAATGCAATTAAATGCCTCTTTTGTGACTGATTTCGGTTCAGTCCATGATTCTTATCACGATTAAAAAATTTCGGCCCGATTGCTTCCATAGATCCTGATAAAATGCTTTTTAAAGATCGAACCCAAGTCTCAAAATAGCGCCCAGTAGAATAATAATTTTTCCAGAAATGCATCTTTTGGAAGATTTTGTGACTGATTTCGATTCGGAACATGATTCTTATCGCGATTACAAAATTTCAGACCGTTTTGTACCATAGAGCCTGAGAAAATGCCATTTAAAGTCCGAACCCAAGTCTCAAATTAGCGCCCAGTAGTAAAATGATTTTACCAGAAATGCAATTAAATGCCTCTTTTGTGACTGATTTCGGTTCAGTCCATGATTCTTATCACGATTAAAAAATTTCGGCCCGATTGCTTCCATAGATCCTGATAAAATGCTTTTTAAAGATCGAACCCAAGTCTCAAAATAGCGCCCAGTAGAATAATAATTTTTCCAGAAATGCATCTTTTGGAAGATTTTGTGACTGATTTCGATTCGGACCATGATTCTTATCGCGATTACAAAATTTCAGACCATTTTTTACCATAGAGCCTGAGAAAATGCCTTTTAAAGTTCGAACACAAGTCTCAAATTAGCTACCAGTATAATAATGATTTTTTTCAGAAATGCAATAACATGCATATTTTATGACTGATTTCTATTCGGACCATGATTCTTATCGCGATTACAAAATTTCAGCCCGTTTTGTACCATAGAGCCTCAGAAAATGCCATTTAAAGTCCGAACCCAAGTCTTAAATAAGCGCCCAGTAGAATAATGATTTTTCCAGAAATGCAATTAAATGCCTCTTTTGTGACTGATTTCGGTTCAGACCATGAATCTTATAACGATTTAAAATTTTCAGCCCGATTGCTTCAATAGATCCTGATAAAATGCTTTTTAAAGTTCGAACCGAAGTCTCAAAATAGCGCCCAGTAGAATAATAATTTTTCAGAAATGCATCTTTTGGAAGATTTTGTGACTGATTTCGATTCGAACCATGATTCTTATCGCGATTACAAAATTTCAGCCCGTTTTGTACCATAGAGCCTGAGTAAATGCCATTTAAAGTCCGAACCCAAGTCTTAAATAAGCCCCCAGTAGAAAAATGATTTTTCCAGAAATGCTACTTTTGGCATAATTTATTACTGATTTCGGTTCAGTCGACGGTTCTTATAGCGATCACAAAATTTCACCTCGTTTGCTGCCATGGAGCCAGAGAAAATGCCTTTTAAAGTCCGAACCCAAGTCTCAAATAAGCCCCCAGTAGAAAAATGATTTTTCCAGAAATGCAATTAAATGCATATTTTGTGACTGATTTCAATTCGGACCATAATTCTTATCGCGATTACAAAATTTCAGACCGTTTTTTACTATAGAGTCTGAGAAAATGCCTTTTAAAGTTCGAACCCAAGTCTAAAATTAGCTACCAGTATAATAATGATTTTTTTCAGAAATGCAATAACATGCATATTTATGACTGATTTCTATTCGGGCCATGATTCTTATCGCGGTTACAAAATGTCAGCCCGTTTTGTACGATAGAGCCTGAGAAAATGCCATTTAAAATTCGAACCCAAGTCTCAAATTAGCTACCAGTATAATAGTGATTTTTTTCAGAAATGCAATAACATGTATATTTTATGACTGATTTCAATTCGGACCATAATTCTTACCGCGATTACAAAATTTCAGCCCGTTTTGTACCATAGAGCCTGAGAAAATTCCATTTAAAGTCCGAACCCAAGTTTCAAATTAGCACCAGTAGTATAAAGATTTTTTTCAGAAATGCAATAACATGCATATTTTATGACTGATTTCTATTCGAGCCATGATTCATATCGCGATTACAAAATTTCAGCCCGTTTTGTACCATAGAGCCTGAGAAAATGCCATTTAAAGTCCGAACCCAAGTCTTAAATAAGCCCCCAGTAGAAAAATGATTTTTCCAGAAATGCTACTTTTGGCATAATTTATTACTGATTTCGGTTCAGTCGACGATTCTTATAGCGATCACAAAATTTCACCTCGTGTGCTGCCATGGAGCCAGAGAAAATGCCTTTTAAAGTCCGAACCCAAGTCTCAAATAAGCCCCCAGTAGAAAAATGATTTTTCCAGAAATGCAATTAAATGCATATTTTGTGACTGATTTCAATTCGGACCATGATTCTTATCGCGATTTCAAAATTTCAGACCGTTTTGTACTGAGGAAGCCTGAGAAAACGCGTTTTAAAGTTCGAACCCAAGTCTCAAATTAGATACCAGTATAATAATGATTTTTTTCAGAAATGCAATAACATGCACATTTTATCAGGCAAGTCTCAAATTAGCTACCAGTATAATAATGATTTTTTTCAGAAATGCAATAACATGCTTATTTTATGACTGATTTCGATTCGGACCATGATTCTTATCACGATTACAAAATTTCAGCCCGTTTTGTAGCATAGATCCTGAGAAAATTCCATTTAAAGTCCGAACCCAAGTCTCAAATTAGCACCCAGTAATATAATTGATTAATGCATATTTTATGACTGATTTCTATTCGGACCATGCTTCTTATCGCGATTACAAAATTTCAGACCGTTTTGTACCATAGAGCCTGAGAAAATGCCATTTTAAGTTCGAACCCAAGTCTCAAATTAGCTACCAGTATAATAGTGATTTTTTTCAGAAATGCAATAACATGCATATTTTATGACTGATTTCAATTCGGACCATAATTCTTACCGCGATTACAAAATTTCAGACCGTTTTGTACCATAGAGCCTGAGAAAATGCGTTTTAAAGTTCGAACCCATGTCTCAAATTAGCTACAAGTATAATAATGATTTTTTTCAGAAATGCAATAACATGCATATTTTATGACTGATTTCTATTCGGACCATGATTCTTATCGCGATAACAAAATTTCAGCCCGTTTTGTACCATAGAGCCTGAGAAAATGCCATTTAAAGTCCGAACCCAAGTCTTAAATAAGCGCCCAGTAGAATAATGATTTTTCCAGAAATGCAATTAAATGCCTCTTTTGTGACTGATTTCGGTTCAGACCATGAATCTTATAACGATTAAAAATTTTCAGCCCGATTGCTTCAATAGATCCTGATAAAATGCTTTTTAAAGTTCGAACCGAAGTCTCAAAATAGCGCCCAGTAGAATAATAATTTTTCAGAAATGCATCTTTTGGAAGATTTTGTGACTGATTTCGATTCGGACCATGATTCTTATCGCGATTACAAAATTTCAGCCCGTTTTGTACCATAGAACCTGAGAAAATGCCATTTAAAGTCCGAACCCAAGTCTTAAATAAGCCCCCAGTAGAAAAATGATTTTTCCAGAAATGCTACTCTTGGCATAATTTATTACTGATTTCGGTTCAGTCGACGATTCTTATAGCGATCACAAAATTTCACCTCGTTTGCTGCCATGGAGCCTGAGAAAATGCCTTTTAAAGTCCGAACCCAAGTCTCAAATTAGCGCCCATTAGTATAATGATTTTTCCAGAAATGCAATTAAATGCATATTTTGTGACTGATTTCAATTCGGACCATGATTCTTATCGCGATTTCAAAATTTCAGACCGTTTTGTACCATAGACCCTGAGAAAATGCCTTTTAAAGTTCGAACCCAAGTCTCAAATTAGCTACCAGTATAATAATGATTGTTTTCAGAAATGCAATAACATGAATATTTTATGATTGATTTCGATTCGGACCATGATTCTTATAGCGATTACAAAATTTCAGCCCGTTTTGTACCAAAGAGCCTTAGAAAATGCCATTTAAAGTCGTAACCCAAGTCTTAAATAAGCGCCCAGTAGAATAAAGATTTTTCCAGAAATGCAATAAAATGCATATTTTGTGACTGATTTCTATTCGGACCATAATTCTTATAACGATTTCAAAATTTCAGACGGTTTTGTACCATAGAGCCTGATAAAATGCCTTTTAAAGTTCGAACCCAAGTCTTAAATAAGCGCCCAGTAGAATAAAGATTGTTCCAGAAATGCAATAAAATGCATATTTTGTGACTGATTTCAATTCGGACCATAATTCTTATCGCGATTTCAAAATTTCAGACCGTTTTGTACCATAGGGCCTGAGAAAATGCCATTTAAAGTCCGAACCCAAGTCTCAAATAAGCCCCCAGTAGAAAAATGATTTTTCCAGAAATGCTACTTTTGGCATAATTTATTACTGATTTCGGTTCAGTCGACGATTCTTATAGCGATCACAAAATTTCACCTCGTTTGCTGCCATGGAGCCTGAGAAAATGCCTTTTAAAGTCCGAACCCAAGTCTCAAATTAGCGCCCATTAGTATAATGATTTTTCCAGAAATGCAATTAAATGCATATTTTGTGACTGATTTCAATTCGGACCATGATTCTTATCGCGATTACAAAATTTCAGCCCGTTTCGTACCATAGAGCCTGAGAAAATTCCATTTAAAGTCCGAACCCAAGTCTCAAATTAGCGCCTAGTAATATAATTGATTAATTCATATTTTATGACTGATTTCTATTCGGACCATGATTCTTATCGCGATTACAAAATTTCAGACCGTTTTGTACCATAGAGCCTGAGAAAATGCCATTTAAAGTCCGAACCCAAGTCTCAAATAAGCGCCCAGTAGTAAAATGATTTTTCCAGAAATGCAATTAAATGCCTCTTTTGTGACTGATTTCGGTTCAGTCCATGATTCTTATCACGATTAAAAAATTTCGGCCCGATTGCTTCCATAGATCCTGATAAAATGCTTTTTAAAGATCGAACCCAAGTCTCAAAATAGCGCCCAGTAGAATAATAATTTTTCCAGAAATGCATCTTTTGGAAGATTTTGTGACTGATTTCGATTCGGACCATGATTCTTATCGCGATTACAAAATTTCAGACCGTTTTGTACCATAGAGCCTGAGAAAATGCCATTTAAAGTCCGAACCCAAGTCTCAAATTAGCGCCCAGTAGTAAAATGATTTTTCCAGAAATGCAATTAAATGCCTCTTTTGTGACTGATTTCGGTTCAGTCCATGATTCTTATCACGATTAAAAAATTTCGGCCCGATTGCTTCCATAGATCCTGATAAAATGCTTTTTAAAGATCAAACCCAAGTCTCAAAATAGCGCCCAGTAGAATAATAATTTTTCCAGAAATGCATCTTTTGGAAGATTTTGTGACTGATTTCGATTCGGACCATGATTCTTATCGCGATTACAAAATTTCAGACCATTTTTTACCATAGAGCCTGAGAAAATGCCTTTTAAAGTTCGAACCCAAGTCTCAAATTAGCTACCAGTATAATAATGATTTTTTTCAGAAATGCAATAACATGCATATTTTATGACTGATTTCTATTCGGACCATGATTCTTATCGCGATTACAAAATTTCAGCCCGTTTTGTACCATAGAGCCTGAGAAAATGCCATTTAAAGTCCGAACCCAAGTCTTTAATAAGCGCCCAGTAGAATAATGATTTTTCCAGAAATGCAATTAAATGCCTCTTTTGTGACTGATTTCGGTTCAGACCATGAATCTTATAACGATTAAAAATTTTCAGCCCGATTGCTTCAATAGATCCTGATAAAATGCTTTTTAAAGTTCGAACCGAAGTCTCAAAATAGCGCCCAGTAGAATAATAATTTTTCAGAAATGCATCTTTTGGAAGATTTTGTGACTGATTTCGATTCGGACCATGATTCTTATCGCGATTACAAAATTTCAGCCCGTTTTGTACCATAGAGCCTGAGAAAATGCCATTTAAAGTCCGAACCCAAGTCTTAAATAAGCCCCCAGTAGAAAAATGATTTTTCCAGAAATGCTACTTTTGGCAAAATTTATTACTGATTTCGGTTCAGTCGACGGTTCTTATAGCGATCACAAAATTTCACCTCGTTTGCTGCCATGGAGCCAGAGAAAATGCCTTTTAAAGTCCGAACCCAAGTCTCAAATAAGCCCCCAGTAGAAAAATGATTTTTCCAGAAATGCAATTAAATGCATGTTTTGTGACTGATTTCAATTAGGATCATAATTCTTATCGCGATTACAAAATTTCAGACCGTTTTGTACCATAGAGCCTGAGAAAATGCCATTTAAAATTCGAACCCAAGTCTCAAATTAGCTACCAGTATAATAGTGATTTTTTTCAGAAATGCAATAACATGCATATTTTATGACTGATTTCAATTCGGACCATAATTCTTACCGCGATTACAAAATTTCAGGCCGTTTTGTACCATAGAGCCTGAGAAAATTCCATTTAAAGTCCGAACCCAAGTTTCAAATTAGCACCAGTAGTATAAAGATTTTTTTCAGAAATGCAATAACATGCATATTTTATGACTGATTTCTATTCGGGCCATGATTCATATCGCGATTACAAAATTTCAGCCCGTTTTGTACCATAGAGCCTGAGAAAATGCCATTTAAAGTCCGAACCCAAGTCTCAAATAAGCCCCCAGTAGAAAAATGATTTTTCCAGAAATGCAATTAAATGCATGTTTTGTGACTGATTTCAATTAGGATCATAATTCTTATCGCGATTACAAAATTTCAGACCGTTTTGTACCATAGAGCCTGAGAAAATGCCATTTAAAATTCGAACCCAAGTCTCAAATTAGCTACCAGTATAATAGTGATTTTTTTCAGAAATGCAATAACATGCATATTTTGTGACTGATTTCAATTTGGGCCAAGATTCTTATCGCGATTACTAAATTTCACCTCGTTTGCTGCCATGGAGCCAGAGAAAATGCCTTTTAAAGTCCGAACCCAAGTCTCAAATAAGCCCCCAGTAGAAAAATGATTTTTCCAGAAATGCAATTAAATGCATGTTTTATGACTGATTTCAATTCGGACCATAATTCTTACCGTGATTACAAAATTTCAGCCCGTTTTGTACCATAGAGCCTGAGAAAATTCCAATTTAAGTCCGAACCCAAGTCTTAAATAAGCGCCCAGTAGAATAATGATTTTTCCAGAAATGCAATTAAATGCCTCTTTTGTGACTGATTTCGGTTCAGACCATGAATCTTATAACGATTCAAAATTTTCAGCCCGATTGCTTCCATAGATCCTGATAAAATGCTTTTTAAAGATCGAACCCAAGTCTCAAAATAGCGCCCAGTAGAATAATAATTTTTCCAGAAATGCATCTTTTGGAAGATTTTGTGACTGATTTCGATTCGGACCATGATTCTTATCGCGATTACTAAATTTCAGACCATTTTTTACCATAGAGCCTGAGAAAATGCCTTTTAAAGTTCGAACCCAAGTCTCAAATTAGCTACCAGTATAATAATGATTTTTTTCAGAAATGCAATAACATGCATATTTTATGACTGATTTCTATTCGGACCATGATTCTTATCGCGATTACAAAATTTCAGCCCGTTTTGTACCATAGAGCCTGAGAAAATGCCATTTTAAGTCCGAACCCAAGTCTTAAATAAGCGCCCAGTAGAATAATGATTTTTCCAGAAATGCAATTAAATGCCTCTTTTGTGACTGATTTCGGTTCAGACCATGAATCTTATAACGATTAAAAATTTTCAGCCCGATTGCTTCAATAGATCCTGATAAAATGCTTTTTAAAGTTCGAACCGAAGTCTCAAAATAGCGCCCAGTAGAATAATAATTTTTCAGAAATGCATCTTTTGGAAGATTTTGTGACTGATTTCGATTCGGAAAATGATTCTTATCGCGATTACAAAATTTCAGCCCGTTTTGTACCATAGAGCCTGAGAAAATGCCATTTAAAGTCCGAACCCAAGTCTTAAATAAGCCCCCAGTAGAAAAATGATTTTTCCAGAAATGCTACTCTTGGCATAATTTATTACTGATTTCGGTTCAGTCGACGATTCTTATAGCGATCACAAAATTTCACCTCGTTTGCTGCCATGGAGCCTGAGAAAATGCCTTTTAAAGTCCGAACCCAAGTCTCAAATTAGCGCCCATTAGTATAATGATTTATCCAGAAATGCAATTAAATGCATATTTTGTGACTGATTTCAATTCGGACCATGATTCTTATCGCGATTTCAAAATTTCAGACCGTTTTGTACCATAGACCCTGAGAAAATGCCTTTTAAAGTTCGAACCCAAGTCTCAAATTAGCTACCAGTATAATAATGATTGTTTTCAGAAATGCAATAACATGCATATTTTATGATTGATTTCGATTCGGACCATGATTCTTATAGCGATTACAAAAGTTCAGCCCGTTTTGTACCATAGAGCCTTAGAAAATGCCATTTAAAGTCGTAACCCAAGTCTTAAATAAGCGCCCAGTAGAATAAAGATTTTTCCAGAAATGCAATAAAATGCATATTTTGTGACTGATTTCAATTCGGACCATAATTCTTATCGCGATTTCAAAATTTCAGACCGTTTTGTACCATAGGGCCTGAGAAAATGCCATTTAAAGTCCGAACCCAAGTCTCAAATAAGCCCCCAGTTGAAAAATGATTTTTCCAGAAATGCTACTTTTGGCATAATTTATTACTGATTTCGGTTCAGTCGACGATTCTTATAGCGATCACAAAATTTCACCTCGTTTGCTGCCATGGAGCCTGAGAAAATGCCTTTTAAAGTCCGAACCCAAGTCTCAAATTAGCGCCCATTAGTATAATGATTTTTCCAGAAATGCAATTAAATGCCTCTTTTGTGACTGATTTCGGTTCAGTCCATGATTCTTATCACGATTAAAAAATTTCGGCCCGATTGCTTCCATAGATCCTGATAAAATGCTTTTTAAAGATCGAACCCAAGTCTCAAAATAGCGCCCAGTAGAATAATAATTTTTCCAGAAATGCATCTTTTGGAAGATTTTGTGACTGATTTCGATTCGGACCATGATTCTTATCGCGATTACAAAATTTCAGACCATTTTTTACCATAGAGCCTGAGAAAATGCCTTTTAAAGTCCGAACCCAAGTTTCAAATTAGCACCAGTAGTATAAAGATTTTTTTCAGAAATGCAATAACATGCATATTTTATGACTGATTTCTATTCGGACCATGATTCTTATCGCGATTACAAAATTTCAGCCCGTTTTGTACCATAGAGCCTGAGAAAATGCCATTTAAAGTCCGAACCCAAGTCTTTAATAAGCGCCCAGTAGAATAATGATTTTTCCAGAAATGCAATTAAATGCCTCTTTTGTGACTGATTTCGGTTCAGACCTTGAATCTTATAACGATTAAAAATTTTCAGCCCGATTGCTTCAATAGATCCTGATAAAATGCTTTTTAAAGTTCGAACCGAAGTCTCAAAATAGCGCCCAGTAGAATAATAATTTTTCAGAAATGCATCTTTTGGAAGATTTTGTGACTGATTTCGATTCGGACCATGATTCTTATCGCGATTACAAAATTTCAGCCCGTTTTGTACCATAGAGCCTGAGAAAATGCCATTTAAAGTCCGAACCCAAGTCTTAAATAAGCCCCCAGTAGAAAAATGATTTTTCCAGAAATGCTACTTTTGGCAAAATTTATTACTGATTTCGGTTCAGTCGACGGTTCTTATAGCGATCACAAAATTTCACCTCGTTTGCTGCCATGGAGCCAGAGAAAATGCCTTTTAAAGTCCGAACCCAAGTCTCAAATAAGCCCCCAGTAGAAAAATGATTTTTCCAGAAATGCAATTAAATGCATGTTTTGTGACTGATTTCAATTGGGATCATAATTCTTATCGCGATTACAAAATTTCAGACCGTTTTGTACCATAGAGCCTGAGAAAATGCCATTTAAAATTCGAACCCAAGTCTCAAATTAGCTACCAGTATAATAGTGATTTTTTTCAGAAATGCAATAACATGCATATTTTATGACTGATTTCAATTCGGACCATAATTCTTACCGCGATTACAAAATTTCAGGCCGTTTTGTACCATAGAGCCTGAGAAAATTCCATTTAAAGTCCGAACCCAAGTTTCAAATTAGCACCAGTAGTATAAAGATTTTTTTCAGAAATGCAATAACATGCATATTTTATGACTGATTTCTATTCGGGCCATGATTCATACCGCGATTACAAAATTTCAGCCCGTTTTGTACCATAGAGCCTGAGAAAATGCCATTTAAAGTCCGAACCCAAGTCTCAAATAAGCCCCCAGTAGAAAAATGATTTTTCCAGAAATGCAATTAAATGCATGTTTTGTGACTGATTTCAATTAGGATCATAATTCTTATCGCGATTACAAAATTTCAGACCGTTTTGTACCATAGAGCCTGAGAAAATGCCATTTAAAATTCGAACCCAAGTCTCAAATTAGCTACCAGTATAATAGTGATTTTTTTCAGAAATGCAATAACATGCATATTTTGTGACTGATTTCAATTTGGGCCAAGATTCTTATCGCGATTACAAAATTTCACCTCGTTTGCTGCCATGGAGCCAGAGAAAATGCCTTTTAAAGTCCGAACCCAAGTCTCAAATAAGCCCCCAGTAGAAAAATAATTTTTCCAGAAATGCAATTAAATGCATGTTTTATGACTGATTTCAATTCGGACCATAATTCTTACCGTGATTACAAAATTTCAGCCCGTTTTGTACCATAGAGCCTGAGAAAATTCCAATTTAAGTCCGAACCCAAGTCTTAAATAAGCGCCCAGTAGAATAATGATTTTTCCAGAAATGCAATTAAATGCCTCTTTTGTGACTGATTTCGGTTCAGACCATGAATCTTATAACGATTCAAAATTTTCAGCCCGATTGCTTCCATAGATCCTGATAAAATGCTTTTTAAAGATCGAACCCAAGTCTCAAAATAGCGCCCAGTAGAATAATAATTTTTCCAGAAATGCATCTTTTGGAAGATTTTGTGACTGATTTCGATTCGGACCATGATTCTTATCGCGATTACTAAATTTCAGACCATTTTTTACCATAGAGCCTGAGAAAATGCCTTTTAAAGTTCGAACCCAAGTCTCAAATTAGCTACCAGTATAATAATGATTTTTTTCAGAAATGCAATAACATGCATATTTTATGACTGATTTCTATTCGGACCATGATTCTTATCGCGATTACAAAATTTCATCCCGTTTTGTACCATAGAGCCTGAGAAAATGCCATTTTAAGTCCGAACCCAAGTCTTAAATAAGCGCCCAGTAGAATAATGATTTTTCCAGAAATGCAATTAAATGCCTCTTTTGTGACTGATTTCGGTTCAGACCATGAATCTTATAACGATTAAAAATTTTCAGCCCGATTGCTTCAATAGATCCTGATAAAATGCTTTTTAAAGTTCGAACCGAAGTCTCAAAATAGCGCCCAGTAGAATAATAATTTTTCAGAAATGCATCTTTTGGAAGATTTTGTGACTGATTTCGATTCGGAAAATGATTCTTATCGCGATTACAAAATTTCAGCCCGTTTTGTACCATAGAGCCTGAGAAAATGCCATTTAAAGTCCGAACCCAAGTCTTAAATAAGCCCCCAGTAGAAAAATGATTTTTCCAGAAATGCTACTCTTGGCATAATTTATTACTGATTTCGGTTCAGTCGACGATTCTTATAGCGATCACAAAATTTCACCTCGTTTGCTGCCATGGAGCCTGATAAAATGCCTTTTAAAGTCCGAACCCAAGTCTCAAATTAGCGCCCATTAGTATAATGATTTATCCAGAAATGCAATTAAATGCATATTTTGTGACTGATTTCAATTCGGACCATGATTCTTATCGCGATTTCAAAATTTCAGACCGTTTTGTACCATAGGGCCTGAGAAAATGCCATTTAAAGTCCGAACCCAAGTCTCAAATAAGCCCCCAGTTGAAAAATGATTTTTCCAGAAATGCTACTTTTGGCATAATTTATTACTGATTTCGGTTCAGTCGACGATTCTTATAGCGATCACAAAATTTCACCTCGTTTGCTGCCATGGAGCCTGAGAAAATGCCTTTTAAAGTCCGAACCCAAGTCTCAAATTAGCGCCCATTAGTATAATGATTTTTCCAGAAATGCAATTAAATGCCTCTTTTGTGACTGATTTCGGTTCAGTCCATGATTCTTATCACGATTAAAAAATTTCGGCCCGATTGCTTCCATAGATCCTGATAAAATGCTTTTTAAAGATCGAACCCAAGTCTCAAAATAGCGCCCAGTAGAATAATAATTTTTCCAGAAATGCATCTTTTGGAAGATTTTGTGACTGATTTCGATTCGGACCATGATTCTTATCGCGATTACAAAATTTCAGACCATTTTTTACCATAGAGCCTGAGAAAATGCCTTTTAAAGTCCGAACCCAAGTTTCAAATTAGCACCAGTAGTATAAAGATTTTTTTCAGAAATGCAATAACATGCATATTTTATGACTGATTTCTATTCGGGCCATGATTCATATCGCGATTACAAAATTTCAGCCCGTTTTGTACCATAGAGCCTGAGAAAATGCCATTTAAAGTCCGAACCCAAGTCTCAAATTAGCTACCAGTATAATAATGATTTTTTTCAGAAATGCAATAACATGCATATTTTATGACTGATTTCTATTCGGACCATGATTCTTATCGCGATTACAAAATTTCAGCCCGTTTTGTACCATAGAGCCTGAGAAAATGCCATTTAAAGTCCGAACCCAAGTCTTAAATAAGCCCCCAGTAGAAAAATGATTTTTCCAGAAATGCTACTCTTGGCATAATTTATTACTGATTTCGGTTCAGTCGACGATTCTTATAGCGATCACAAAATTTCACCTCGTTTGCTGCCATGGAGCCTGAGAAAATGCCTTTTAAAGTCCGAACCCAAGTCTCAAATTAGCGCCCAATAGTATAATGATTTTTCCAGAAATGCAATTAAATGCATATTTTGTGACTGATTTCAATTCGGACCATGATTCTTATCGCGATTTCAAAATTTCAGACCGTTTTGTACCATAGACCCTGAGAAAATGCCTTTTAAAGTTCGAACCCAAGTCTCAAATTAGCTACCAGTATAATAATGATTGTTTTCAGAAATGCAATAACATGAATATTTTATGATTGATTTCGATTCGGACCATGATTCTTATAGCGATTACAAAATTTCAGCCCGTTTTGTACCAAAGAGCCTTAGAAAATGCCATTTAAAGTCGTAACCCAAGTCTTAAATAAGCGCCCAGTAGAATAAAGATTTTTCCAGAAATGCAATAAAATGCATATTTTGTGACTGATTTCTATTCGGACCATAATTCTTATAACGATTTCAAAATTTCAGACGGTTTTGTACCATAGAGCCTGATAAAATGCCTTTTAAAGTTCGAACCCAAGTCTTAAATAAGCGCCCAGTAGAATAAAGATTGTTCCAGAAATGCAATAAAATGCATATTTTGTGACTGATTTCAATTCGGACCATAATTCTTATCGCGATTTCAAAATTTCAGACCGTTTTGTACCATAGGGCCTGAGAAAATGCCATTTAAAGTCCGAACCCAAGTCTCAAATAAGCCCCAAGTAGAAAAATGATTTTTCCAGAAATGCTACTTTTGGCATAATTTATTACTGATTTCGGTTCAGTCGACGATTCTTATAGCGATCACAAAATTTCACCTCGTTTGCTGCCATGGAGCCTGAGAAAATGCCTTTTAAAGTCCGAACCCAAGTCTCAAATTAGCGCCCATTAGTATAATGATTTTTCCAGAAATGCAATTAAATGCATATTTTGTGACTGATTTCAATTCGGACCATGATTCTTATCGCGATTACAAAATTTCAGCCCGTTTCGTACCATAGAGCCTGAGAAAATTCCATTTAAAGTCCGAACCCAAGTCTCAAATTAGCGCCTAGTAATATAATTGATTAATTCATATTTTATGACTGATTTCTATTCGGACCATGATTCTTATCGCGATTACAAAATTTCAGACCGTTTTGTACCATAGAGCCTGAGAAAATGCCATTTAAAGTCCGAACCCAAGTCTCAAATAAGCGCCCAGTAGTAAAATGATTTTTCCAGAAATGCAATTAAATGCCTCTTTTGTGACTGATTTCGGTTCAGTCCATGATTCTTATCACGATTAAAAAATTTCGGCCCGATTGCTTCCATAGATCCTGATAAAATGCTTTTTAAAGATCGAACCCAAGTCTCAAAATAGCGCCCAGTAGAATAATATTTTTTCCAGAAATGCATCTTTTGGAAGATTTTGTGACTGATTTCGATTCGGACCATGATTCTTATCGCGATTACAAAATTTCAGACCGTTTTGTACCATAGAGCCTGAGAAAATGCCATTTAAAGTCCGAACCCAAGTCTCAAATTAGCGCCCAGTAGTAAAATGATTTTTCCAGAAATGCAATTAAATGCCTCTTTTGTGACTGATTTCGGTTCAGTCCATGATTCTTATCACGATTAAAAAATTTCGGCCCGATTGCTTCCATAGATCCTGATAAAATGCTTTTTAAAGATCAAACCCAAGTCTCAAAATAGCGCCCAGTAGAATAATAATTTTTCCAGAAATGCATCTTTTGGAAGATTTTGTGACTGATTTCGATTCGGACCATGATTCTTATCGCGATTACAAAATTTCAGACCATTTTTTACCATAGAGCCTGAGAAAATGCCTTTTAAAGTTCGAACCCAAGTCTCAAATTAGCTACCAGTATAATAATGATTTTTTTCAGAAATGCAATAACATGCATATTTTATGACTGATTTCTATTCGGACCATGATTCTTATCGCGATTACAAAATTTCAGCCCGTTTTGTACCATAGAGCCTGAGAAAATGCCATTTAAAGTCCGAACCCAAGTCTTTAATAAGCGCCCAGTAGAATAATGATTTTTCCAGAAATGCAATTAAATGCCTCTTTTGTGACTGATTTCGGTTCAGACCATGAATCTTATAACGATTAAAAATTTTCAGCCCGATTGCTTCAATAGATCCTGATAAAATGCTTTTTAAAGTTCGAACCGAAGTCTCAAAATAGCGCCCAGTAGAATAATAATTTTTCAGAAATGCATCTTTTGGAAGATTTTGTGACTGATTTCGATTCGGACCATGATTCTTATCGCGATTACAAAATTTCAGCCCGTTTTGTACCATAGAGCCTGAGAAAATGCCATTTAAAGTCCGAACCCAAGTCTTAAATAAGCCCCCAGTAGAAAAATGATTTTTCCAGAAATGCTACTTTTGGCAAAATTTATTACTGATTTCGGTTCAGTCGACGGTTCTTATAGCGATCACAAAATTTCACCTCGTTTGCTGCCATGGAGCCAGAGAAAATGCCTTTTAAAGTCCGAACCCAAGTCTCAAATAAGCCCCCAGTAGAAAAATGATTTTTCCAGAAATGCAATTAAATGCATGTTTTGTGACTGATTTCAATTAGGATCATAATTCTTATCGCGATTACAAAATTTCAGACCGTTTTGTACCATAGAGCCTGAGAAAATGCCATTTAAAATTCGAACCCAAGTCTCAAATTAGCTACCAGTATAATAGTGATTTTTTTCAGAAATGCAATAACATGCATATTTTATGACTGATTTCAATTCGGACCATAATTCTTACCGCGATTACAAAATTTCAGGCCGTTTTGTACCATAGAGCCTGAGAAAATTCCATTTAAAGTCCGAACCCAAGTTTCAAATTAGCACCAGTAGTATAAAGATTTTTTTCAGAAATGCAATAACATGCATATTTTATGACTGATTTCTATTCGGGCCATGATTCATATCGCGATTACAAAATTTCAGCCCGTTTTGTACCATAGAGCCTGAGAAAATGCCATTTAAAGTCCGAACCCAAGTCTCAAATAAGCCCCCAGTAGAAAAATGATTTTTCCAGAAATGCAATTAAATGCATGTTTTGTGACTGATTTCAATTAGGATCATAATTCTTATCGCGATTACAAAATTTCAGACCGTTTTGTACCATAGAGCCTGAGAAAATGCCATTTAAAATTCGAACCCAAGTCTCAAATTAGCTACCAGTATAATAGTGATTTTTTTCAGAAATGCAATAACATGCATATTTTGTGACTGATTTCAATTTGGGCCAAGATTCTTATCGCGATTACAAAATTTCACCTCGTTTGCTGCCATGGAGCCAGAGAAAATGCCTTTTAAAGTCCGAACCCAAGTCTCAAATAAGCCCCCAGTAGAAAAATGATTTTTCCAGAAATGCAATTAAATGCATGTTTTATGACTGATTTCAATTCGGACCATAATTCTTACCGTGATTACAAAATTTCAGCCCGTTTTGTACCATAGAGCCTGAGAAAATTCCAATTTAAGTCCGAACCCAAGTCTTAAATAAGCGCCCAGTAGAATAATGATTTTTCCAGAAATGCAATAACATGCATATTTTATGACTGATTTCTATTCGGACCATGATTCTTATCGCGATTACAAAATTTCAGCCCGTTTTGTACCATAGAGCCTGAGAAAATGCCTTTTAAAGTTCGAACCCAAGTCTCAAATTAGCTACCAGTATAATAATGATTTTTTTCAGAAATGCAATAACATGCATATTTTATGACTGATTTCTATTCGGACCATGATTCTTATCGCGATTACAAAATTTCAGCCCGTTTTGTACCATAGAGCCTGAGAAAATGCCATTTTAAGTCCGAACCCAAGTCTTAAATAAGCGCCCAGTAGAATAATGATTTTTCCAGAAATGCAATTAAATGCCTCTTTTGTGACTGATTTCGGTTCAGACCATGAATCTTATAACGATTAAAAATTTTCAGCCCGATTGCTTCAATAGATCCTGATAAAATGCTTTTTAAAGTTCGAACCGAAGTCTCAAAATAGCGCCCAGTAGAATAATAATTTTTCAGAAATGCATCTTTTGGAAGATTTTGTGACTGATTTCGATTCGGAAAATGATTCTTATCGCGATTACAAAATTTCAGCCCGTTTTGTACCATAGAGCCTGAGAAAATGCCATTTAAAGTCCGAACCCAAGTCTTAAATAAGCCCCCAGTAGAAAAATGATTTTTCCAGAAATGCTACTCTTGGCATAATTTATTACTGATTTCGGTTCAGTCGACGATTCTTATAGCGATCACAAAATTTCACCTCGTTTGCTGCCATGGAGCCTGAGAAAATGCCTTTTAAAGTCCGAACCCAAGTCTCAAATTAGCGCCCATTAGTATAATGATTTATCCAGAAATGCAATTAAATGCATATTTTGTGACTGATTTCAATTCGGACCATGATTCTTATCGCGATTTCAAAATTTCAGACCGTTTTGTACCATAGACCCTGAGAAAATGCCTTTTAAAGTTCGAACCCAAGTCTCAAATTAGCTACCAGTATAATAATGATTGTTTTCAGAAATGCAATAACATGCATATTTTATGATTGATTTCGATTCGGACCATGATTCTTATAGCGATTACAAAATTTCAGCCCGTTTTGTACCATAGAGCCTTAGAAAATGCCATTTAAAGTCGTAACCCAAGTCTTAAATAAGCGCCCAGTAGAATAAAGATTTTTCCAGAAATGCAATAAAATGCATATTTTGTGACTGATTTCAATTCGGACCATAATTCTTATCGCGATTTCAAAATTTCAGACCGTTTTGTACCATAGGGCCTGAGAAAATGCCATTTAAAGTCCGAACCCAAGTCTCAAATAAGCCCCCAGTTGAAAAATGATTTTTCCAGAAATGCTACTTTTGGCATAATTTATTACTGATTTCGGTTCAGTCGACGATTCTTATAGCGATCACAAAATTTCACCTCGTTTGCTGCCATGGAGCCTGAGAAAATGCCTTTTAAAGTCCGAACCCAAGTCTCAAATTAGCGCCCATTAGTATAATGATTTTTCCAGAAATGCAATTAAATGCCTCTTTTGTGACTGATTTCGGTTCAGTCCATGATTCTTATCACGATTAAAAAATTTCGGCCCGATTGCTTCCATAGATCCTGATAAAATGCTTTTTAAAGATCGAACCCAAGTCTCAAAATAGCGCCCAGTAGAATAATAATTTTTCCAGAAATGCATCTTTTGGAAGATTTTGTGACTGATTTCGATTCGGACCATGATTCTTATCGCGATTACAAAATTTCAGACCATTTTTTACCATAGAGCCTGAGAAAATGCCTTTTAAAGTCCGAACCCAAGTTTCAAATTAGCACCAGTAGTATAAAGATTTTTTTCAGAAATGCAATAACATGCATATTTTATGACTGATTTCTATTCGGACCATGATTCTTATCGCGATTACAAAATTTCAGCCCGTTTTGTACCATAGAGCCTGAGAAAATGCCATTTAAAGTCCGAACCCAAGTCTTTAATAAGCGCCCAGTAGAATAATGATTTTTCCAGAAATGCAATTAAATGCCTCTTTTGTGACTGATTTCGGTTCAGACCATGAATCTTATAACGATTAAAAATTTTCAGCCCGATTGCTTCAATAGATCCTGATAAAATGCTTTTTAAAGTTCGAACCGAAGTCTCAAAATAGCGCCCAGTAGAATAATAATTTTTCAGAAATGCATCTTTTGGAAGATTTTGTGACTGATTTCGATTCGGACCATGATTCTTATCGCGATTACAAAATTTCAGCCCGTTTTGTACCATAGAGCCTGAGAAAATGCCATTTAAAGTCCGAACCCAAGTCTTAAATAAGCCCCCAGTAGAAAAATGATTTTTCCAGAAATGCTACTTTTGGCAAAATTTATTACTGATTTCGGTTCAGTCGACGGTTCTTATAGCGATCACAAAATTTCACCTCGTTTGCTGCCATGGAGCCAGAGAAAATGCCTTTTAAAGTCCGAACCCAAGTCTCAAATAAGCCCCCAGTAGAAAAATGATTTTTCCAGAAATGCAATTAAATGCATGTTTTGTGACTGATTTCAATTAGGATCATAATTCTTATCGCGATTACAAAATTTCAGACCGTTTTGTACCATAGAGCCTGAGAAAATGCCATTTAAAATTCGAACCCAAGTCTCAAATTAGCTACCAGTATAATAGTGATTTTTTTCAGAAATGCAATAACATGCATATTTTATGACTGATTTCAATTCGGACCATAATTCTTACCGCGATTACAAAATTTCAGGCCGTTTTGTACCATAGAGCCTGAGAAAATTCCATTTAAAGTCCGAACCCAAGTTTCAAATTAGCACCAGTAGTATAAAGATTTTTTTCAGAAATGCAATAACATGCATATTTTATGACTGATTTCTATTCGGGCCATGATTCATATCGCGATTACAAAATTTCAGCCCGTTTTGTACCATAGAGCCTGAGAAAATGCCATTTAAAGTCCGAACCCAAGTCTCAAATTAGCTACCAGTATAATAGTGATTTTTTTCAGAAATGCAATAACATGCATATTTTATGACTGATTTCAATTCGGACCATAATTCTTACCGCGATTACAAAATTTCAGGCCGTTTTGTACCATAGAGCCTGAGAAAATTCCATTTAAAGTCCGAACCCAAGTTTCAAATTAGCACCAGTAGTATAAAGATTTTTTTCAGAAATGCAATAACATGCATATTTTGTGACTGATTTCAATTTGGGCCAAGATTCTTATCGCGATTACAAAATTTCACCTCGTTTGCTGCCATGGAGCCAGAGAAAATGCCTTTTAAAGTCCGAACCCAAGTCTCAAATAAGCCCCCAGTAGAAAAATGATTTTTCCAGAAATGCAATTAAATGCATGTTTTATGACTGATTTCAATTCGGACCATAATTCTTACCGTGATTACAAAATTTCAGCCCGTTTTGTACCATAGAGCCTGAGAAAATTCCAATTTAAGTCCGAACCCAAGTCTTAAATAAGCGCCCAGTAGAATAATGATTTTTCCAGAAATGCAATTAAATGCCTCTTTTGTGACTGATTTCGGTTCAGACCATGAATCTTATAACGATTCAAAATTTTCAGCCCGATTGCTTCCATAGATCCTGATAAAATGCTTTTTAAAGATCGAACCCAAGTCTCAAAATAGCGCCCAGTAGAATAATAATTTTTCCAGAAATGCATCTTTTGGAAGATTTTGTGACTGATTTCGATTCAGACCATGATTCTTATCGCGATTACTAAATTTCAGACCATTTTTTACCATAGAGCCTGAGAAAATGCCTTTTAAAGTTCGAACCCAAGTCTCAAATTAGCTACCAGTATAATAATGATTTTTTTCAGAAATGCAATAACATGCATATTTTATGACTGATTTCTATTCGGACCATGATTCTTATCGCGATTACAAAATTTCAGCCCGTTTTGTACCATAGAGCCTGAGAAAATGCCATTTTAAGTCCGAACCCAAGTCTTAAATAAGCGCCCAGTAGAATAAGGATTTTTCCAGAAATGCAATTAAATGCCTCTTTTGTGACTGATTTCGGTTCAGACCATGAATCTTATAACGATTAAAAATTTTCAGCCCGATTGCTTCAATAGATCCTGATAAAATGCTTTTTAAAGTTCGAACCGAAGTCTCAAAATAGCGCCCAGTAGAATAATAATTTTTCAGAAATGCATCTTTTGGAAGATTTTGTGACTGATTTCGATTCGGAAAATGATTCTTATCGCGATTACAAAATTTCAGCCCGTTTTGTACCATAGAGCCTGAGAAAATGCCATTTAAAGTCCGAACCCAAGTCTTAAATAAGCCCCCAGTAGAAAAATGATTTTTCCAGAAATGCTACTCTTGGCATAATTTATTACTGATTTCGGTTCAGTCGACGATTCTTATAGCGATCACAAAATTTCACCTCGTTTGCTGCCATGGAGCCTGAGAAAATGCCTTTTAAAGTCCGAACCCAAGTCTCAAATTAGCGCCCATTGGTATAATGATTTATCCAGAAATGCAATTAAATGCATATTTTGTGACTGATTTCAATTCGGACCATGATTCTTATCGCGATTTCAAAATTTCAGACCGTTTTGTACCATAGGGCCTGAGAAAATGCCATTTAAAGTCCGAACCCAAGTCTCAAATAAGCCCCCAGTTGAAAAATGATTTTTCCAGAAATGCTACTTTTGGCATAATTTATTACTGATTTCAGTTCAGTCGACGATTCTTATAGCGATCACAAAATTTCACCTCGTTTGCTGCCATGGAGCCTGAGAAAATGCCTTTTAAAGTCCGAACCCAAGTCTCAAATTAGCGCCCATTAGTATAATGATTTTTCCAGAAATGCAATTAAATGCCTCTTTTGTGACTTATTTCGGTTCAGTCCATGATTCTTATCACGATTAAAAAATTTCGGCCCGATTGCTTCCATAGATCCTGATAAAATGCTTTTTAAAGATCGAACCCAAGTCTCAAAATAGCGCCCAGTAGAATAATAATTTTTCCAGAAATGCATCTTTTGGAAGATTTTGTGACTGATTTCGATTCGGACCATGATTCTTATCGCGATTACAAAATTTCAGACCATTTTTTACCATAGAGCCTGAGAAAATGCCTTTTAAAGTCCGAACCCAAGTTTCAAATTAGCACCAGTAGTATAAAGATTTTTTTCAGAAATGCAATAACATGCATATTTTATGACTGATTTCTATTCGGACCATGATTCTTATCGCGATTACAAAATTTCAGCCCGTTTTGTACCATAGAGCCTGAGAAAATGCCATTTTAAGTCCGAACCCAAGTCTTAAATAAGCGCCCAGTAGAATAATGATTTTTCCAGAAATGCAATTAAATGCCTCTTTTGTGACTGATTTCGGTTCAGACCATGAATCTTATAACGATTAAAAATTTTCAGCCCGATTGCTTCAATAGATCCTGATAAAATGCTTTTTAAAGTTCGAACCGAAGTCTCAAAATAGCGCCCAGTAGAATAATAATTTTTCAGAAATGCATCTTTTGGAAGATTTTGTGACTGATTTCGATTCGGAAAATGATTCTTATCGCGATTACAAAATTTCAGCCCGTTTTGTACCATAGAGCCTGAGAAAATGCCATTTAAAGTCCGAACCCAAGTCTTAAATAAGCCCCCAGTAGAAAAATGATTTTTCCAGAAATGCTACTCTTGGCATAATTTATTACTGATTTCGGTTCAGTCGACGATTCTTATAGCGATCACAAAATTTCACCTCGTTTGCTGCCATGGAGCCTGAGAAAATGCCTTTTAAAGTCCGAACCCAAGTCTCAAATTAGCGCCCATTAGTATAATGATTTATCCAGAAATGCAATTAAATGCATATTTTGTGACTGATTTCAATTCGGACCATGATTCTTATCGCGATTTCAAAATTTCAGACCGTTTTGTACCATAGGGCCTGAGAAAATGCCATTTAAAGTCCGAACCCAAGTCTCAAATAAGCCCCCAGTTGAAAAATGATTTTTCCAGAAATGCTACTTTTGGCATAATTTATTACTGATTTCGGTTCAGTCGACGATTCTTATAGCGATCACAAAATTTCACCTCGTTTGCTGCCATGGAGCCTGAGAAAATGCCTTTTAAAGTCCGAACCCAAGTCTCAAATTAGCGCCCATTAGTATAATGATTTTTCCAGAAATGCAATTAAATGCCTCTTTTGTGACTGATTTCGGTTCAGTCCATGATTCTTATCACGATTAAAAAATTTCGGCCCGATTGCTTCCATAGATCCTGATAAAATGCTTTTTAAAGATCGAACCCAAGTCTCAAAATAGCGCCCAGTAGAATAATAATTTTTCCAGAAATGCATCTTTTGGAAGATTTTGTGACTGATTTCGATTCGGACCATGATTCTTATCGCGATTACAAAATTTCAGACCATTTTTTACCATAGAGCCTGAGAAAATGCCTTTTAAAGTCCGAACCCAAGTTTCAAATTAGCACCAGTAGTATAAAGATTTTTTTCAGAAATGCAATAACATGCATATTTTATGACTGATTTCTATTCGGGCCATGATTCATATCGCGATTACAAAATTTCAGCCCGTTTTGTACCATAGAGCCTGAGAAAATGCCATTTAAAGTCCGAACCCAAGTCTCAAATTAGCTACCAGTATAATAATGATTTTTTTCAGAAATGCAATAACATGCATATTTTATGACTGATTTCTATTCGGACCATGATTCTTATCGCGATTACAAAATTTCAGCCCGTTTTGTACCATAGAGCCTGAGAAAATGCCATTTAAAGTCCGAACCCAAGTTTCAAATTAGCACCAGTAGTATAAAGATTTTTTTCAGAAATGCAATAACATGCATATTTTATGACTGATTTCTATTCGGGCCATGATTCATATCGCGATTACAAAATTTCAGCCCGTTTTGTACCATAGAGCCTGAGAAAATGCCATTTAAAGTCCGAACCCAAGTCTTAAATAAGCCCCCAGTAGAAAAATGATTTTTCCAGAAATGCTACTTTTGGCATAATTTATTACTGATTTCGGTTCAGTCGACAATTCTTATAGCGATCACAAAATTTCACCTCGTGTGCTGCCATGGAGCCAGAGAAAATGCCTTTTAAAGTCCGAACCCAAGTCTCAAATAAGCCCCCAGTAGAAAAATGATTTTTCCAGAAATGCATATTTTGTGACTGATTTCAATTCGGATCATAATTCTTATAGCGATTACAAAATTTCAGCCCGTTTTGTATCATAGAGCCTGAGAAAATGCCATTTAAAGTCCGAACCCAAGTCTCAAATAAGCCCCCAGTAGAAAAATGATTTTTCCAGAAATGCAACTTTTGGCATAATTTATTACTGATTTCGGTTCAGTCCGACGATTCTTATAGCGATCACAAAATTTCACCTCGTAAGCTGCCATGGATCCTGAGAAAATGCCTTTTTCAAGTCCGAACCCAATTCTCAAATTAGCGCCCAGTAGTATAATGATTTTTCCAGAAATGCAATTAAATGCCTCTTTTGTGACTGATTTCGGTTCAGTCCATGATTCTTATCACGATTAAAAAATTTCGGCCCGATTGCTTCCATAGATCCTGATAAAATGCTTTTTAAAGATCGAACCCAAGTCTCAAAATAGCGCCCAGTAGAATAATAATTTTTCCAGAAATGCATCTTTTGGAAGATTTTGTGACTGATTTCGATTCGGACCATGATTCTTATCGCGATTACAAAATTTCAGACCATTTTTTACCATAGAGCCTGAGAAAATGCCTTTTAAAGTCCGAACCCAAGTTTCAAATTAGCACCAGTAGTATAAAGATTTTTTTCAGAAATGCAATAACATGCATATTTTATGACTGATTTCTATTCGGACCATGATTCTTATCGCGATTACAAAATTTCAGCCCGTTTTGTACCATAGAGCCTGAGAAAATGCCATTTTAAGTCCGAACCCAAGTCTTAAATAAGCGCCCAGTAGAATAATGATTTTTCCAGAAATGCAATTAAATGCCTCTTTTGTGACTGATTTCGGTTCAGACCATGAATCTTATAACGATTAAAAATTTTCAGCCCGATTGCTTCAATAGATCCTGATAAAATGCTTTTTAAAGTTCGAACCGAAGTCTCAAAATAGCGCCCAGTAGAATAATAATTTTTCAGAAATGCATCTTTTGGAAGATTTTGTGACTGATTTCGATTCGGAAAATGATTCTTATCGCGATTACAAAATTTCAGCCCGTTTTGTACCATAGAGCCTGAGAAAATGCCATTTAAAGTCCGAACCCAAGTCTTAAATAAGCCCCAAGTAGAAAAATGATTTTTCCAGAAATGCTACTCTTGGCATAATTTATTACTGATTTCGGTTCAGTCGACGATTCTTATAGCGATCACAAAATTTCACCTCGTTTGCTGCCATGGAGCCTGAGAAAATGCCTTTTAAAGTCCGAACCCAAGTCTCAAATTAGCGCCCATTAGTATAATGATTTATCCAGAAATGCAATTAAATGCATATTTTGTGACTGATTTCAATTCGGACCATGATTCTTATCGCGATTTCAAAATTTCAGACCGTTTTGTACCATAGGGCCTGAGAAAATGCCATTTAAAGTCCGAACCCAAGTCTCAAATAAGCCCCCAGTTGAAAAATGATTTTTCCAGAAATGCTACTTTTGGCATAATTTATTACTGATTTCGGTTCAGTCGACGATTCTTATAGCGATCACAAAATTTCACCTCGTTTGCTGCCATGGAGCCTGAGAAAATGCCTTTTAAAGTCCGAACCCAAGTCTCAAATTAGCGCCCATTAGTATAATGATTTTTCCAGAAATGCAATTAAATGCCTCTTTTGTGACTGATTTCGGTTCAGTCCATGATTCTTATCACGATTAAAAAATTTCGGCCCGATTGCTTCCATAGATCCTGATAAAATGCTTTTTAAAGATCGAACCCAAGTCTCAAAATAGCGCCCAGTAGAATAATAATTTTTCCAGAAATGCATCTTTTGGAAGATTTTGTGACTGATTTCGATTCGGACCATGATTCTTATCGCGATTACAAAATTTCAGACCATTTTTTACCATAGAGCCTGAGAAAATGCCTTTTAAAGTCCGAACCCAAGTTTCAAATTAGCACCAGTAGTATAAAGATTTTTTTCAGAAATGCAATAACATGCATATTTTATGACTGATTTCTATTCGGGCCATGATTCATATCGCGATTACAAAATTTCAGCCCGTTTTGTACCATAGAGCCTGAGAAAATGCCATTTAAAGTCCGAACCCAAGTCTCAAATTAGCTACCAGTATAATAATGATTTTTTTCAGAAATGCAATAACATGCATATTTTATGACTGATTTCTATTCGGACCATGATTCTTATCGCGATTACAAAATTTCAGCCCGTTTTGTACCATAGAGCCTGAGAAAATGCCATTTAAAGTCCGAACCCAAGTTTCAAATTAGCACCAGTAGTATAAAGATTTTTTTCAGAAATGCAATAACATGCATATTTTATGACTGATTTCTATTCGGGCCATGATTCATATCGCGATTACAAAATTTCAGCCCGTTTTGTACCATAGAGCCTGAGAAAATGCCATTTAAAGTCCGAACCCAAGTCTTAAATAAGCCCCCAGTAGAAAAATGATTTTTCCAGAAATGCTACTTTTGGCATAATTTATTACTGATTTCGGTTCAGTCGACAATTCTTATAGCGATCACAAAATTTCACCTCGTGTGCTGCCATGGAGCCAGAGAAAATGCCTTTTAAAGTCCGAACCCAAGTCTCAAATAAGCCCCCAGTAGAAAAATGATTTTTCCAGAAATGCATATTTTGTGACTGATTTCAATTCGGATCATAATTCTTATAGCGATTACAAAATTTCAGCCCGTTTTGTATCATAGAGCCTGAGAAAATGCCATTTAAAGTCCGAACCCAAGTCTCAAATAAGCCCCCAGTAGAAAAATGATTTTTCCAGAAATGCAACTTTTGGCATAATTTATTACTGATTTCGGTTCAGTCCGACGATTCTTATAGCGATCACAAAATTTCACCTCGTAAGCTGCCATGGATCCTGAGAAAATGCCTTTTTCAAGTCCGAACCCAATTCTCAAATTAGCGCCCAGTAGTATAATGATTTTTCCAGAAATGCAATAAAATGCATATTTTGTGACTGATTTCAATTCGGACCATAATTCTTATCGCGATTAAAAAATTTCAGACCGTTTTTTACTATAGAGTCTGAGAAAATGCCTTTTAAAGTTCGAACCCAAGTCTCAAATTAGCTACCAGTATAATAATGATTTTTTTCAGAAATGCAATAACATGCATTTTTTATGACTGATTTCTATTCGGGCCATGATTCTTATCGCGGTTACAAAATGTCAGCCCGTTTTGTACCATAGAGCCTGAGAAAATGCCATTTAAAGTCCAAACCCAAGTCTCAAATAAGCCCTCAGTAGAAAAATGATTTTTCCAGAAATGCTACTTTTGGCATAATTTATTACTGATTTTGGTTCAGTCGACGATTCTTATAGCGATCACAAAATTTCACCTCGTTTGCTGCCATGGAGCCTGAGAAAATGCCTTTTAAAGTCCGAACCCAAGTCTCAAATTAGCGCCCATTAGTATAATGATTTTTCCAGAAATGCAATTAAATGCATATTTTGTGACTGATTTCAATTCGGACCATGATTCTTATCGCGATTTCAAAATTTCAGACCGTTTTGTACTGAGAAAGCCTGAGAAAATGCGTTTTAAAGTTCGAACCCAAGTCTCAAATTAGATACCAGTATAATAATGATTTTTTTCAGAAATGCAATAACATGCACATTTTATCAGGCAAGTCTCAAATTAGCTACCAGTATAATAATGATTTTTTTCAGAAATGCAATAACATGCTTATTTTATGACTGATTTCGATTCGGACCATGATTCTTATCACGATTACAAAATTTCAGCCCGTTTTGTACCATAGATCCTGAGAAAATTCCATTTAAAGTCCGAACCCAAGTCTCAAATTAGCACCCAGTAATATAATTGATTAATGCATATTTTATGACTGATTTCTATTCGGACCATGCTTCTTATCGCGAATACAAAATTTCAGACCGTTTTGTACCATAGAGCCTGAGAAAATGCCATTTTAAGTTCGAACCCAAGTCTCAAATTAGCTACCAGTATAATAGTGATTTTTTTCAGAAATGCAATAACATGCATATTTTATGACTGATTTCTATTCGGACCATGATTCTTATCGCGATAACAAAATTTCAGCCCGTTTTGTACCATAGAGCCTGAGAAAATTCCATTTAAAGTCCGAACCCAAGTCTCAAATTAGCACCAGTAGTATAAAGATTTTTCCAGAAATGCATATTTTGTGACTGATTTCAATTTGGGCCAAGATTCTTATCGCGATTACAAAATTTCACCTCGTTTGCTGCCATGGAGCCAGAGAAAATGCCTTTTAAAGTCCGAACCCAAGTTTTAAATAAGCGCCCAGTAGAAAAATGATTTTTCCAGAAATGCAACTTTTGGCATAATTTACTACTGATTTCGGTTCAGTCGACGATTCTTATAGCGATCACAAAATTTCACCTCGTTTGCTGCCATGGAGCCAGAGAAAATGCCTTTTAAAGTCCGAACCCAAGTCTCAAATAAGCCCCCAGTAGAAAAATGATTTTTCCAGAAATGCAATTAAATGCATGTTTTGTGACTGATTTCAATTAGGATCATAATTCTTATCGCGATTACAAAATTTCAGACCGTTTTGTACCATAGAGCCTGAGAAAATGCCATTTAAAATTCGAACCCAAGTCTCAAATTAGCTACCAGTATAATAGTGATTTTTTTCAGAAATGCAATAACATGCATATTTTATGACTGATTTCTATTCGGACCATGATTCTTATCGCGATTACAAAATTTCAGCCCGTTTTGTACCATAGAGCCTGAGAAAATGCCATTTAAAGTCCGAACCCAAGTTTCAAATTAGCACCAGTAGTATAAAGATTTTTTTCAGAAATGCAATAACATGCATATTTTATGACTGATTTCTATTCGGGCCATGATTCATATCGCGATTACAAAATTTCAGCCCGTTTTGTACCATAGAGCCTGAGAAAATGCCATTTAAAGTCCGAACCCAAGTCTTAAATAAGCCCCCAGTAGAAAAATGATTTTTCCAGAAATGCTACTTTTGGCATAATTTATTACTGATTTCGGTTCAGTCGACAATTCTTATAGCGATCACAAAATTTCACCTCGTGTGCTGCCATGGAGCCAGAGAAAATGCCTTTTAAAGTCCGAACCCAAGTCTCAAATAAGCCCCCAGTAGAAAAATGATTTTTCCAGAAATGCATATTTTGTGACTGATTTCAATTCGGATCATAATTCTTATAGCGATTACAAAATTTCAGCCCGTTTTGTATCATAGAGCCTGAGAAAATGCCATTTAAAGTCCGAACCCAAGTCTCAAATAAGCCCCCAGTAGAAAAATGATTTTTCCAGAAATGCAACTTTTGGCATAATTTATTACTGATTTCGGTTCAGTCCGACGATTCTTATAGCGATCACAAAATTTCACCTCGTAAGCTGCCATGGATCCTGAGAAAATGCCTTTTTCAAGTCCGAACCCAATTCTCAAATTAGCGCCCAGTAGTATAATGATTTTTCCAGAAATGCAATAAAATGCATATTTTGTGACTGATTTCAATTCGGACCATAATTCTTATCGCGCTTAAAAAATTTCAGACCGTTTTTTACTATAGAGTCTGAGAAAATGCCTTTTAAAGTTCGAACCCAAGTCTCAAATTAGCTACCAGTATAATAATGATTTTTTTCAGAAATGCAATAACATGCATTTTTTATGACTGATTTCTATTCGGGCCATGATTCTTATCGCGGTTACAAAATGTCAGCCCGTTTTGTACCATAGAGCCTGAGAAAATGCCATTTAAAGTCCAAACCCAAGTCCCAAATAAGCCCTCAGTAGAAAAATGATTTTTCAAGAAATGCTACTTTTGGCATAATTTATTACTGATTTCGGTTCAGTCGACGATTCTTATAGCGATCACAAAATTTCACCTCGTTTGCTGCCATGGAGCCTGAGAAAATGCCTTTTAAAGTCCGAACCCAAGTCTCAAATTAGCGCCCATTAGTATAATGATTTTTCCAGAAATGCAATTAAATGCATATTTTGTGACTGATTTCAATTCGGACCATGATTCTTATCGCGATTTCAAAATTTCAGACCGTTTTGTACTGAGAAAGCCTGAGAAAATGCGTTTTAAACGTTCGAACCCAAGTCTCAAATTAGATACCAGTATAATAATGATTTTTTTCAGAAATGCAATAACATGCACATTTTATCAGGCAAGTCTCAAATTAGCTACCAGTATAATAATGATTTTTTTTTAGAAATGCAATAACATGCTTATTTTATGACTGATTTCGATTCGGACCATGATTCTTATCACGATTACAAAATTTCAGCCCGTTTTGTACCATAGATCCTGAGAAAATTCCATTTAAAGTCCGAACCCAAGTCTCAAATTAGCACCCAGTAATAAAATTGATTAATGCATATTTTATGACTGATTTCTATTCGGACCATGCTTCTTATCGCGATTACAAAATTTCAGACCGTTTTGTACCATAGAGCCTGAGAAAATGCCATTTTAAGTTCGAACCCAATTCTCAAATTAGCTACCAGTATAATAGTGATTTTTTTCAGAAATGCAATAACATGCATATTTTATGACTGATTTCAATTCGGACCATAATTCTTACCGCGATTACAAAATTTCAGACCGTTTTGTACCATAGAGCCTGAGAAAATGCGTTTTAAAGTTCGAACCCAAGTCTCAAATTAGCTACAAGTATAATAATGATTTTTTTCAGAAATGCAATAACATGCATATTTTATGACTGATTTCTATTCGGACCATGATTCTTATCGCGATAACAAAATTTCAGCCCGTTTTGTACCATAGAGCCTGAGAAAATTCCATTTAAAGTCCGAACCCAAGTCTCAAATTAGCACCAGTAGTATAAAGATTTTTCCAGAAATGCAATTAAATGCATATTTTGTGACTGATTTCAATTTGGGCCAAGATTCTTATCGCGATTACAAAATTTCACCTCGTTTGCTGCCATGGAGCCAGAGAAAATGCCTTTTAAAGTCCGAACCCAAGTTTTAAATAAGCGCCCAGTAGAATAATGATTTTTCCAGAAATGCAACTTTTGGCATAATTTACTTCTGATTTCGGTTCAGTCGACGATTCTTATAGCGATCACAAAATTTCACCTCGTTTGCTGCCATGGAGCCAGAGAAAATGCCTTTTAAAGTCCGAACCCAAGTCTCAAATAAGCCCCCAGTAGAAAAATGATTTTTCCAGAAATGCAATTAAATGCATGTTTTGTGACTGATTTCAATTAGGATCATAATTCTTATCGCGATTACAAAATTTCAGACCGTTTTGTACCATAGAGCCTGAGAAAATGCCATTTAAAATTCGAACCCAAGTCTCAAATTGCTACCAGTATAATAGTGATTTTTTTCAGAAATGCAATAACATGCATATTTTATGACTGATTTCAATTCGGACCATAATTCTTACCGCGATTACAAAATTTCAGCCCGTTTTGTACCATAGAGCCTGAGAAAATTCCATTTAAAGTCCGAACCCAAGTCTCAAATTAGCACCAGTAGTATAAAGATTTTTTTCAGAAATGCAATAACATGCATATTTTATGACTGATTTCTATTCGGGCCATGATTCTTATCGCGATTACAAAATTTCAGCCCGTTTTGTACCATAGAGCCTGAGAAAATGCCATTTAAAGTCCGAACCCAAGTCTTAAATAAGCCCCCAAAAGAAAAATGATTTTTCCAGAAATGCTACTTTTGGCATAATTTATTACTGATTTCGGTTCAGTCGACGATTCTTATAGCGATTACAAAATTTCACCTCGTGTGCTGCCATGGAGCCAGAGAAAATGCCTTTTAAAGTCCGAACCCAAGTCTCAAATAAGCCCCCAGTAGAAAAATGATTTTTCCAGAAATGCAATTAAATGCATATTTTGTGACTGATTTCAATTCGGATCATAATTCTTATAGCGATTACAAAATTTCAGCCCGTTTTGTATCATAGAGCCTGAGAAAATGCCATTTAAAGTCCGAACCCAAGTCTCAAATAAGCCCCCAGTAGAAAAATGATTTTTCCAGAAATGCAACTTTTGGCCTAATTTATTACTGATTTCGGTTCAGTCCGACGATTCTTATAGCGATCACAAAATTTCACCTCCTAAGCTTCCATGGAGCCTGAGAAAATGCCTTTTTCAAGTCCGAACCCAATTCTCAAATTAGCGCCCAGTAGTATAATGATTTTTCCAGAAATGCAATTAAATGCATATTTTGTGACTGGCATACTTACTTTTGGCATAATTTATTACTGATTTCGGTTCAGTCGACGATTCTTATAGCGATTACAAAATTTCACCTCGTGTGCTGCCATGGAGCCAGAGAAAATGCCTTTTAAAGTCCGAACCCAAGTCTCAAATAAGCCCCCAGTAGAAAAATGATTTTTCCAGAAATGCAATTAAATGCATATTTTGTGACTGATTTCAATTCGGATCATAATTCTTATAGCGATTACAAAATTTCAGCCCGTTTTGTATCATAGAGCCTGAGAAAATGCCATTTAAAGTCCGAACCCAAGTCTCAAATAAGCCCCCAGTAGAAAAATGATTTTTCCAGAAATGCAACTTTTGGCATAATTTATTACTGATTTCGGTTCAGTCCGACGATTCTTATAGCGATCACAAAATTTCACCTCGTATGCTTCCATGGAGCCTGAGAAAATGCCTTTTTCAAGTCCGAACCCAATTCTCAAATTAGCGCCCAGTAGTATAATGATTTTTCCAGAAATGCAATTAAATGCATATTTTGTTACTGATTTCAATTCGGACCATAATTCTAATTGCGATTACAAAATTTCAGACCGTTTTTTACTATAGAGTCTGAGAAAATGCCTTTTAAAGTTCGAACCCAAGTCTCAAATTAGCTACCAGTATAATAATGATTTTTTTCAGAAATGCAATAACATGCATATTTTATGACTGATTTCTATTCGGGCCATGATTCTTATCGCGGTTACAAAATGTCAGCCCGTTTTGTACCATAGAGCCTTATAAAAATGCCATTTAAAGTCCAAACCCAAGTCTCAAATAAGCCCTCAGTAGAAAAATGATTTTTCCAGAAATGCAATTAAATGCATATTTTGTGACTGATTTCAATTCGGACCATGATTCTTATCGCGATTTCAAAATTTCAGACCGTTTTGTACTGAGAAAGCCTGAGAAAATGCGTTTTAAAGTTCGAACCCAAGTCTCAAATTAGATACCAGTATAATAATGATTTTTTTCAGAAATGCAATAACATGCACATTTTATCAGGCAAGTCTCAAATTAGCTACCAGTATAATAATGATTTTTTTCAGAAATGCAATAACATGCTTATTTTATGACTGATTTCGATTCGGACCATGATTCTTATCACGATTACAAAATTTCAGCCCGTTTTGTACCATAGAGCCTGAGAAAATTCCATTTAAAGTCCGAACCCAAGACTCAAATTAGCACCCAGTAATATAATTGATTAATGCATATTTTATGACTGATTTCTATTCGGACCATGCTTCTTATCGCGATTACAAAATTTCAGACCGTTTTGTACCATAGAGCCTGAGAAAATGCCATTTTAAGTTCGAACCCAAGTCTCAAATTAGCTACCAGTATAATAGTGATTTTTTTCAGAAATGCAATAACATGCATATTTTATGACTGATTTCAATTCGGACCATAATTCTTACCGCGATTACAAAATTTCAGACCGTTTTGTACCATAGAGCCTAAGAAAATGCGTTTTAAAGTTCGAACCCAAGTCTCAAATTAGCTACAAGTATAATAATGATTTTTTTCAGAAATGCAATAACATGCATATTTTATGACCCATTTCTATTCGGACCATGATTCTTATCGCGATAACAAAATTTCAGCCCGTTTTGTACCATAGAGCCTGAGAAAATTCCATTTAAAGTCCGAACCCAAGTCTCAAATTAGCACCAGTAGTATAAAGATTTTTCCAGAAATGCAATTAAATGCATATTTTGTGACTGATTTCAATTTGGGCCAAGATTCTTATCGCGATTACAAAATTTCAGCCCGTTTTGTACCATAGAGCCTGAGAAAATGCCATTTAAAGTCCGAACCCAAGTCTTAAATAAGCGCCCAGTAGAATAATGATTTTTCCAGAAATGCAATAAAATGCCTCTTTTGTGACTGATTTCGGTTCAGACCATGAATCTTATAACGATTAAAAATTTTCAGCCCGATTGCTTCCATAGATCCTGATAAAATGCTTTTTAAAGTTCGAACCGAAGTCTCAAAATAGCGCCCAGTAGAATAATAATTTTTCCAGAAATGCATCTTTTGGAAGATTTTGTGACTGATTTCAATTCGGACCATGATTCTTATCGCGATTACAAAATTTCAGACCGTTTTGTACCATAGAGCCTGAGAAAATGCCATTTAAAGTTCGAACCCAAGTCTCAAATTAGCTACCAGTATAATAGTGATTTTTTTCATAAATGCAATAACATGCATATTTTATGACTGATTTTTTTATTCGGACCATAATTCTTACCGCGATTACAAAATTTCAGACCGTTTTGTACCATAGAGCCTGAGAAAATGCGTTTTAAAGTTCTAACCCAAGTCTCAAATTAGCTACAAGTATAATAATGATTTTTTTCAGAAATGCAATAACATGCATATTTTATGACTGATTTCTATTCGGACCATGATTCTTATCGCGATAACAAAATTTCAGCCCGTTTTGTACCATAGAGCCTGAGAAAATTCCATTTAAAGTCCGAACCCAAGTCTCAAATTAGCACCAGTAGTATAAAGATTTTTCCAGAAATGCAATTAAATGCATATTTTGTGACTGATTTCAATTTGGGCCAAGATTCTTATCGCGATTACAAAATTTCAGCCCGTTTTGTACCATAGAGCCTGAGAAAATGCCTTTTAAAGTCCGAACCCAAGTCTTAAATAAGCGCCCAGTAGAATAATGATTTTTCCAGAAATGCAATTAAATGCCTCTTTTGTGACTGATTTCGGTTCAGACCATGAATCTTATAACGATTAAAAATTTTCAGCCCGATTGCTTCCATAGATCCTGATAAAATGCTTTTTAAAGTTCGAACCGAAGTCTCAAAATAGCGCCTAGTAGAATAATAATTTTTCAGAAATGCATCTTTTGGAAGATTTTGTGACTGATTTCGATTCGGACCATGATTCTTATCGCGATTACAAAATTTCAGCCCGTTTTGTACCATAGAGCCTGAGAAAATGCCATTTAAAGTCCGAACCCAAGTCTTAAATAAGCCCCCAGTAGAAAAATGATTTTTCCAGAAATGCTACTTTTGGCATAATTTATTACTGATTTCGGTTCAGTCGACGATTCTTATAGCGATCACAAAATTTCACCTCGTTTGCTGCCATGGAGCCAGAGAAAATGCCTTTTAAAGTCCGAACCCAAGTCTCAAATAAGCCCCCAGTAGAAAAATGATTTTTCCAGAAATGCAATTAAATGCATGTTATGTGACTGATTTCAATTAGGATCATAATTCTTATCGCGATTACAAAATTTCAGACCGTTTTGTACCATAGAGCCTGAGAAAATGCCATTTAAAATTCGAAGCCAAGTCTCAAATTAGCTACCAGTATAATAGTGATTTTTTTCAGAAATGCAATAACATGCATATTTTATGACTGATTTCAATTCGGACCATAATTCTTACCGCGATTACAAAATTTCAGCCCGTTTTGTACCATAGAGCCTGAGAAAATTCCATTTAAAGTCCGAACCCAAGTTTCAAATTAGCACCAGTAGTATAAAGATTTTTTTCAGAAATGTAATAACATGCATATTTTATGACTTATTTCTATTCGGGCCATGATTCATATCGCGATTACAAAATTTCAGCCCGTTTTGTACCATAGAGCCTGAGAAAATGCCATTTAAAGTCCGAACCCAAGTCTTAAATAAGCCCCCAGTAGAAAAATGATTTTTCCAGAAATGCTACTTTTGGCATAATTTATTACTGATTTCGGTTCAGTCGACGATTCTTATAGCGATCACAAAATTTCACCTCGTGTGCTGCCATGGAGCCAGAGAAAATGCCTTTTAAAGTCCGAACCCAAGTCTCAAATAAGCCCCCAGTAGAAAAATGATTTTTCCAGAAATGCAATTAAATGCATATTTTGTGACTGATTTCAATTCGGATCATAATTCTTATAGCGATTACAAAATTTCAGCCCGTTTTGTATCATAGAGCCTGAGAAAATGCCATTTAAAGTCCGAACCCAAGTCTCAAATAAGCCCCCAGTAGAAAAATGATTTTTCCAGAAATGCAACTTTTGGCATAATTTATTACTGATTTCGGTTCAGTCCGACGATTCTTATAGCGATCACAAAATTTCACCTCGTAAGCTGCCATGGAGCCTGAGAAAATGCCTTTTTCAAGTCCGAACCCAATTCTCAAATTAGCGCACAGTAGTATAATGATTTTTCCAGAAATGCAATTAAATGCATATTTTGTGACTGATTTCAATTCGGACCATAATTCTTATCGCGATTACAAAATTTCAGACCGTTTTTTACTATAGAGTCTGAGAAAATGCCTTTTAAAGTTCGAACCCAAGTCTCAAATTAGCTACCAGTATAATAATGATTTTTTTCAGAAATGCAATAACATGCATATTTTATGACTGATTTCTATTCGGGCCATGATTCTTATCGCGGTTACAAAATGTCAGCCCGTTTTGTACCATAGAGCCTGAGAAAATGCCATATAAAGTCCAAACCCAAGTCTCAAATAAGCCCTCAGTAGAAAAATGATTTTTCCAGAAATGCTACTTTTGGCATAATTTATTACTGATTTCGGTTCAGTCGACGATTCTTATAGCGATCACAAAATTTCACCTCGTTTGCTGCCATGGAGCCTGAGAAAATGCCTTTTAAAGTCCGAACCCAAGTCTCAAATTAGCGCCCATTAGTATAATGATTTTTCCAGAAATGCAATTAAATGCATATTTTGTGACTGATTTCAATTCGGACCATGATTCTTATCGCGATTTCAAAATTTCAGACCGTTTTGTACTGAGAAAGCCTGAGAAAATGCGTTTTAAAGTTCGAACCCAAGTCTCAAATTAGATACCAGTATAATAATGATTTTTTTCAGAAATGCAATAACATGCACATTTTATCAGGCAAGTCTCAAATTAGCTACCAGTATAATAATGATTTTTTTCAGAAATGCAATAACATGCTTATTTTATGACTGATTTCGATTCGGACCATGATTCTTATCACGATTACAAAATTTCAGCCCGTTTTGTACCATAGATCCTGAGAAAATTCCATTTAAAGTCCGAACCCAAGTCTCAAATTAGCACCCAGTAATATAATTGATTAATGCATATTTTATGACTGATTTCTATTCGGACCATGCTTCTTATCGCGATTACAAAATTTCAGACCGTTTTGTACCATAGAGCCTGAGAAAATGCCATTTTAAGTTCGAACCCAAGTCTCAAATTAGCTACCAGTATAATAGTGATTTTTTTCAGAAATGCAATAACATGCATATTTTATGACTGATTTCAATTCGGACCATAATTCTTACCGCGATTACAAAATTTCAGACCGTTTTGTACCATAGAGCCTGAGAAAATGCGTTTTAAAGTTCGAACCCAAGTCTCAAATTAGCTACAAGTATAATAATGATTTTTTTCAGAAATGCAATAACATGCATATTTTATGACTGATTTCTATTCGGACCATGATTCTTATCGCGATTTCAAAATTTCAGACCGTTTTGTACTGAGAAAGCCTGAGAAAATGCGTTTTAAAGTTCGAACCCAAGTCTCAAATTAGATACCAGTATAATAATGATTTTTTTCAGAAATGCAATAACATGCACATTTTATCAGGCAAGTCTCAAATTAGCTACCAGTATAATAATGATTTTTTTCAGAAATGCAATAACATGCTTATTTTATGACTGATTTCGATTCGGACCATGATTCTTATCACGATTACAAAATTTCAGCCCGTTTTGTACCATAGATCCTGAGAAAATTCCATTTAAAGTCCGAACCCAAGTCTCAAATTAGCACCCAGTAATATAATTGATTAATGCATATTTTATGACTGATTTCTATTCGGACCATGCTTCTTATCGCGATAACAAAATTTCAGACCGTTTTGTACCATAGAGCCTGAGAAAATGCCATTTTAAGTTCGAACCCAAGTCTCAAATTAGCTACCAGTATAATAGTGATTTTTTTCAGAAATGCAATAACATGCATATTTTATGACTGATTTCAATTCGGACCATAATTCTTACCGCGATTACAAAATTTCAGACCGTTTTGTACCATAGAGCCTGAGAAAATGCGTTTTAAAGTTCGAACCCAAGTCTCAAATTAGCTACAAGTATAATAATGATTTTTTTCAGAAATGCAATAACATGCATATTTTATGACTGATTTCTATTCGGACCATGATTCTTATCGCGATAACAAAATTTCAGCCCGTTTTGTACCATAGAGCCTGAGAAAATTCCATTTAAAGTCCGAACTTAAGTCTCAAATTAGCACCAGTAGTATAAAGATTTTTCCAGAAATGCAATTAAATGCATATTTTGTGACTGATTTCAATTTGGGCCATCGCGATTACAATATTTCACCTCGTTTGCTGCCATGGAGCCAGAGAAAATGCCTTTTAAAGTCCGAACCCAAGTTTTAAATAAGCGCCCAGTAGAATAATGATTTTTCCAGAAATGCAACTTTTGGCATAATTTACTACTGATTTCGGTTCAGTCGACGATTCTTATAGCGATCACAAAATTTCACCTCGTTTGCTGCCATGGAGCCAGAGAAAATGCCTTTTAAAGTCCGAACCCAAGTCTCAAATAAGCCCCCAGTAGAAAAATGATTTTTCCAGAAATGCTGCTTTTGGCATAATTTATTACTGATTTCGGTTCAGTCGACGATTCTTATAGCGATTACAAAATTTCACCTCGTGTGCTGCCATGGAGCCAGAGAAAATGCCTTTTAAAGTCCGAACCCAAGTCTCAAATAAGCCCCCAGTAGAAAAATGATTTTTCCAGAAATGCAATTAAATGCATATTTTGTGACTGATTTCAATTAGGATCATAATTCTTATCGCGATTACAAAATTTCAGACCGTTTTGTACCATAGAGCCTGAGAAAATGCCATTTAAAATTCGAACCCAAGTCTCAAATTAGCTACCAGTATAATAGTGATTTTTTTCAGAAATGCAATAACATGCATATTTTATGACTGATTTCAATTCGGACCATAATTCTTACCGCGATTACAAAATTTCAGCCCGTTTTGTACCATAGAGCCTGAGAAAATTCCATTTAAAGTCCGAACCCAAGTCTCAAATTAGCACCAGTAGTATAAAGATTTTTTTCAGAAATGCAATAACATGCATATTTTATGACTGATTTCTATTCGGGCCATGATTCTTATCGCGATTACAAAATTTCAGCCCGTTTTGTACCATAGAGCCTGTGAAAATGCCATTTAAAGTCCGAACCCAAGTCTTAAATAAGCCCCCAGTAGAAAAATGATTTTTCCAGAAATGCTACTTTTGGCATAATTTATTACTGATTTCGGTTCAGTCGACGATTCTTATAGCGATTACAAAATTTCACCTCGTGTGCTGCCATGGAGCCAGAGAAAATGCGTTTTAAAGTCCGAACCCAAGTCTCAAATAAGCCCCCAGTAGAAAAATGATTTTTCCAGAAATGCAATTAAATGCATATTTTGTGACTGATTTCAATTCGGATCATAATTCTTATAGCGATTACAAAATTTCAGCCCGTTTTGTATCATAGAGCCTGAGAAAATGCCATTTAAAGTCCGAACCCAAGTCTCAAATAAGCCCCCAGTAGAAAAATGATTTTTCCAGAAATGCAACTTTTGGCATAATTTATTACTGATTTCGGTTCAGTTCGACGATTCTTATAGCGATCACAAAATTTCACCTCGTAAGCTGCCATGGAGCCTGAGAAAATGCCTTTTTCAAGTCCGAACCCAATTCTCAAATTAGCGCCCAGTAGTATAATGATTTTTCCAGAAATGCAATTAAATGCATATTTTGTGACTGATTTCAATTCGGACCATAATTCTTATCGCGATTACAAAATTTCAGACCGTTTTTTAGTATAGAGTCTGAGAAAATTCCTTTTAAAGTTCGAACCCAAGTCTCAAATTAGCTACCAGTATAATAATGATTTTTTTCAGAAATGCAATAACATGCATATTTTATGACTGATTTCTATTCGGGCCATGATTCTTATCGCGGTTACAAAATGTCAGCCCGTTTTGTACCATAGAGCCTGAGAAAATACCATTTAAAGTCCAAACCCAAGTCTCAAATAAGCCCTCAGTAGAAAAATGATTTTTCCAGAAATGCTACTTTTGGCATAATTTATTACTGATTTCGGTTCAGTCGACGATTCTTATAGCGATCACAAAATTTCACCTCGTTTGCTGCCATGGAGCCTGAGAAAATGCCTTTTAAAGTCCGAACCCAAGTCTCAAATTAGCGCCCATTAGTATAATGATTTTTCCAGAAATGCAATTAAATGCATATTTTGTGACTGATTTCAATTCGGGCCATGATTCTTATCGCGATTACAAAATTTCAGCCCGTTTTGTACCATAGAGCCTGAGAAAATGCCATTTAAAGTCCGAACCCAAGTCTTAAATAAGCCCCCAGTAGAAAAATGATTTTTCCAGAAATGCTACTTTTGGCATAATTTATTACTGATTTCGGTTCAGTCGACGATTCTTATAGCGATTACAAAATTTCACCTCGTGTGCTGCCATGGAGCCAGAGAAAATGCCTTTTAAAGTCCGAACCCAAGTCTCAAATAAGCCCCCAGTAGAAAAATGATTTTTCCAGAAATGCAATTAAATGCATATTTTGTGACTGATTTCAATTCGGATCATAATTCTTATAGCGATTACAAAATTTCAGCCCGTTTTGTATCATAGAGCCTGAGAAAATGCCATTTAAAGTCCGAACCCAAGTCTCAAATAAGCCCCCAATAGAAAAATGATTTTTCCAGAAATGCAACTTTTGGCATAATTTATTACTGATTTCGGTTCAGTTCGACGATTCTTATAGCGATCACAAAATTTCACCTCGTAAGCTGCCATGGAGCCTGAGAAAATGCCTTTTTCAAGTCCAAACCCAATTCTCAAATTAGCGCCCAGTAGTATAATGATTTTTCCAGAAATGCAATTAAATGCATATTTTGTGACTGATTTCAATTCGGACCATAATTCTTATCGCGATTACAAAATTTCAGACCGTTTTTTACTATAGAGTCTGAGAAAATGCCTTTTAAAGTTCGAACCCAAGTCTCAAATTAGCTACCAGTATAATAATGATTTTTTTCAGAAATGCAATAACATGCATATTTTATGACTGATTTCTATTCGGGCCATGATTCTTATCGCGGTTACAAAATGTCAGCCCGTTTTGTACCATAGAGCCTGAGAAAATACCATTTAAAGTCCAAACCCAAGTCTCAAATAAGCCCTCAGTAGAAAAATGATTTTTCCAGAAATGCTACTTTTCGCATAATTTATTACTGATTTCGGTTCAGTCGACGATTCTTATAGCGATCACAAAATTTCACCTCGTTTGCTGCCATGGAGCCTGAGAAAATGCCTTTTAAAGTCCGAACCCAAGTCTCAAATTACCGCCCATTAGTATAATGATTTTTCCAGAAATGCAATTAAATGCATATTTTGTGACTGATTTCAATTCGGGCCATGATTCTTATCGCGATTACAAAATTTCAGCCCGTTTTGTACCATAGAGCCTGAGAAAATGCCATTTAAAGTCTGAACCCAAGTCTTAAATAAGCCCCCAGTAGAAAAATGATTTTTCCAGAAATGCTACTTTTGGCATAATTTATTACTGATTTCGGTTCAGTCGACGATTCTTATAGCGATTACAAAATTTCACCTCGTGTGCTGCCATGGAGCCAGAGAAAATGCCTTTTAAAGTCCGAACCCAAGTCTCAAATAAGCCCCCAGTAGAAAAATGATTTTTCCAGAAATGCAATTAAATGCATATTTTGTGACTGATTTCAATTCGGATCATAATTCTTATAGCGATTACAAAATTTCAGCCCGTTTTGTATCATAGAGCCTGAGAAAATGCCATTTAAAGTCCGAACCCAAGTCTCAAATAAGCCCCCAGTAGAAAAATGATTTTTCCAGAAATGCAACTTTTGGCATAATTTATTACTGATTTCGGTTCAGTTCGACGATTCTTATCGCGATCACAAAATTTCACCTCGTAAGCTGCCATGGAGCCTGAGAAAATGCCTTTTTCAAGTCCAAACCCAATTCTCAAATTAGCGCCCAGTAGTATAATGATTTTTCCAGAAATGCAATTAAATGCATATTTTGTGACTGATTTCAATTCGGACCATAATTCTTATCGCGATTACAAAATTTCAGACCGTTTTTTACTATAGAGTCTGAGAAAATGCCTTTTAAAGTTCGAACCCAAGTCTCAAATTAGCTACCAGTATAATAATGATTTTTTTCAGAAATGCAATAACATGCATATTTGATGACTGATTTCTATTCGGGCCATGATTCTTATCGCGGTTACAAAATGTCAGCCCGTTTTGTACCATAGAGCCTGAGAAAATACCATTTAAAGTCCAAACCCAAGTCTCAAATAAGCCCTCAGTAGAAAAATGATTTTTCCAGAAATGCTACTTTTGGCATAATTTATTACTGATTTCGGTTCAGTCGACGATTCTTATAGCGATCACAAAATTTCACCTCGTTTGCTGCCATGGAGCCTGAGAAAATGCCTTTTAAAGTCCGAACCCAAGTCTCAAATTAGCGCCCATTAGTATAATGATTTTTCCAGAAATGCAATTAAATGCATATTTTGTGACTGATTTCAATTCGGGCCATGATTCTTATCGCGATTACAAAATTTCAGCCCGTTTTGTACAATAGAGTCTGAGAAAATGCCTTTTAAAGTTCGAACCCAAGTCTCAAATTAGCTACCAGTATAATAATGATTTTTTTCAGAAATGCAATAACATGCATATTTTATGACTGATTTCTATTCGGGCCATGATTCTTATCGCGGTTACAAAATGTCAGCCCGTTTTGTACCATAGAGCCTGAGAAAATACCATTTAAAGTCCAAACCCAAGTCTCAAATAAGCCCTCAGTAGAAAAATGATTTTTCCAGAAATGCTACTTTTGGCATAATTTATTACTGATTTCGGTTCAGTCGACGATTCTTATAGCGATCACAAAATTTCACCTCGTTTGCTGCCATGGAGCCTGAGAAAATGCCTTTTAAAGTCCGAACCCAAGTCTCAAATTAGCGCCCATTAGTATAATGATTTTTCCGGAAATGCGATTAAATGCATATTTTGTGACTGATTTCAATTCGGACCATGATTCTTATCGCGATTTCAAAATTTCAGACCGTTTTGTACTGAGAAAGCCTGAGAAAATGCGTTTTAAAGTTCGAACCCAAGTCTCAAATTAGATACCAGTATAATAATGATTTTTTTCAGAAATGCAATAACATGCACATTTTATCAGGCAAGTCTCAAATTAGCTACCAGTATAATAATGATTTTTTTCAGAAATGCAATAACATGCTTATTTTATGACTGATTTCGATTCGGACCAAGATTCTTATCACGATTACAAAATTTCAGCCCGTTTTGTACCATAGAGCCTGAGAAAATTCCATTTAAAGTCCGAACCCAAGTCTCAAATTAGCACCCAGTAATATAATTGATTAATGCATATTTTATGACTGATTTCTATTCGGACCATGCTTCTTATCGCGATTACAAAATTTCAGACCGTTTTGTACCATAGAGCCTGAGAAAATGCCATTTAAAGTTCGAACCCAAGTCTCAAATTAGCTACCAGTATAATAGTGATTTTTTTCATAAATGCAATAACATGCATATTTTATGACTGATTTCAATTCGGACCATAATTCTTACCGCGATTACAAAATTTCAGACCGTTTTGTACCATAGAGCCTGAGAAAATGCGTTTTAAAGTTCGAACCCAAGTCTCAAATTAGCTACAAGTATAATAATGATTTTTTTCAGAAATGCAATAACATGCATATTTTATGACTGATTTCTATTCGGACCATGATTCATATCGCGATAACAAAATTTCAGCCCGTTTTGTACCATAGAGCCTGAGAAAATTCCATTTAAAGTCCGAACCCAAGTCTCAAATTAGCACCAGTAGTATAAAGATTTTTCCAGAAATGCAATTAAATGCATATTTTGTGACTGATTTCAATTTGGGCCAAGATTCTTATCGCGATTACAAAATTTCAGCCCGTTTTGTACCATAGAGCCTGAGAAAATGCCTTTTAAAGTCCGAACCCAAGTCTTAAATGAGCGCCCAGTAGAATAATGATTTTTCCAGAAATGCAATTAAATGCCTCTTTTGTGACTGATTTCGGTTCAGACCATGAATCTTATAACGATTAAAAATTTTCAGCCCGATTGCTTCCATAGATCCTGATAAAATGCTTTTTATAGTTCGAACCGAAGTCTCAAAATAGCGCCCAGTAGAATAATAATTTTTCCAGAAATGCATCTTTTGGAAGATTTTGTGACTGATTTCGATTCGGACCCCTATTCTTATCGCGATTACAAAATTTCAGCCCGTTTTGTACCATAGAGCCTGAGAAAATGCCATTTAAAGTCCGAACCCAAGTCTTAAATAAGCCCCCAGTAGAAAAATGATTTTTCCAGAAATGCTACTTATGGCATAATTTATTACTGATTTCGGTTCAGTCGACGATTCTAATAGCGATCACAAAATTTCACCTCGTTTGCTGCCATGGAGCTTGAGAAAATGCCATTTAAAGTCCGAACGCAAGTCTCAAATAAGCCCCCAGTAGAAAAATGATTTTTCCAGAAATGCAACTTTTGGAACAATTGATTAATGCATATTTTTTGACTGATTTCAATTCGGACCATTATTCTATTATATCGCGATTACAAAATTTCAGCCCGTTTCGTACCATAGAGCCTGAAAAAAATCCATTTAAAGTCCGAACCCAAGTCTCAAATTAGCGCCCAGTAGTATAAAGATTTTTCCAGAAATGCAATTAAATGCATATTTTATGACTGATTTCTATTCGGACCATGATTCTTATCGCGATTACAAAATTTCAGACCGTTTTGTACCATAGAGCCTGAGAAAATGCCTTTTAAAGTTCGAACCCAAGTCTCAAATTAGCTACCAGTATAATAATGATTTTTTTCAGAAATGCAATAACATGCATATTTTATGACTGATTTCTATTCGGACCATGATTCTTATCGCGATTACAAAATTTCAGACCGTTTTGTACCATAGAGCCTGAGAAAATGCCTTTTAAAGTTCGAACCCAAGTCTCAAATTAGCTACCAGTAGAATAATGATTTTTTTCAGAAATGCAATAACATGCATATTTTATGTCTGATTTCGGTTCAGACCATGATTCTTATCACGATTACAAAATTTCAGCCCGTTTGCTCCCATGTATCCTGTTAAAATGCCATTTAAAGTCCGAACCCAAGTCTCAAATAAGCGCCCTGTAGAAAAATGATTTTTCCAAAAATGCAACTTTTGCCATATATTATGACTGATTTCGGTTCAGACGACGATTCTCATAGCGATCAATTTTACCTCGTTTGCTACCATAGATCCTGATAAAATGCTTTTTAAAGTTCGAACCCAAGTCTCAAAATAGCGCCCAGGAGAATAATGATTTTTCCAGAAATGCAATTAAATGCATATTTTGTGACTGATTTCGATTCGGACCATGATTCTTATCGGGATTACAAAATTTCAGCCCGTTTGCTACCATCGATCCTGATAAAATGCTTTTTAAAGTTCGAACCCAAGTCTCAAAATAGCGCCCAGTAGAATAATGATTTTTCCAGAAATGCAACTTTTGGAAGATTTTGTGACTGAATTCGGTTCAGACGACGATTCTTATAGCGATCACAAAATTTCACCTCGTTTTCTTCCATGAAGCCTGAGAAAATACCTTTTAAAGTCTGAACCCAAGTCTCAAATAAGCGCCCAGTAGAATAATGATTTTTCCAGAAATGCAACTTTTGGCATATTTAATGACTGATTTCGATTCGGACCATGATTCTTATCGGGATTACAAAATTTCAGCCTGTTTGCTACCATAGATCCTGATAAAATGCTTTTTAAAGTTCGAACCCAGGTCTCAAAATAGCGCCCAGTAGAATAATGTTTTTTCCAGAAATGCAAATTTTGGAAGATTTTGTGACTGATTTCGGTTCGGACAACGATTCTTATAGCGATCACAAAATTTCACCTCGTTTGCTTCCATGGAGCCTGAGAAAATGCCGTTTAAAGTCCGAACCCAAGTCTCAAATGAGCGCCCAGTAGTATAATGATTTTTCCAGAAATGCAATTAAATGCATATTTTGTGACTGATTTCGATTCTTATCGAGATAACAAAATTTCAGACCGTTTGCTACCATAGATCCTGATAAAATGCTTTTTAAAGTTCGAACCGAAGTCTCAAAATAGCGCCCAGTAGAATAATGATTTTTCCAGAAATGCAGCTTTTGGAAGATTTTATGACTGATTTCGATTCGGACCATGATTCTTATCGCGATTACAAATTTTCAGACCGTTTTGTACCATAGAGCCTGAGAAAATGCCTTTTAAAGTTCGAACCTATGTCTCAAATTAGCGCCCAGTCGAATAATGATTTAACCAGAAATGCAACTTTTGGAAGATTTAATCACTGATTTCGGCTCAGACGATGATTCTTATCGCGATCCCAATTTTCAGCCCGTACTTTTGGCAGATTTCGGTTCTGATATCATTTGAGATGATGATTCTCATAACGTTTCAAAAAAATCAGCTCTTTTGTCACCATAGTACCTGAAAATATGCCTTTTATAATTCGATCACAAGTCTTGTATTAGTGCCCGTAAGAATGATGAATTTTCCAGGAATGCAACTTTTTGCAGATTTCAATACTGAATTCGTTTTGGATGATGATTTTCATTACGATTCCAAAAAATCAACCCGTTTGGAACCATAGAACCTGAAAAAATGGCTTTTAAAGTTAAACCCAAGTCTTGAAATAATAATTTTTGCAGGAATGCAACTTTGCGGAGATTTCTGTACTGATTTCGTTAGAGAGGATTATTCTCATCACGCTTTCAAAAAATCAGCCTGTTTGGTAACATAGAACCTGAAAATATGCCTTTTAAAATTCGATCCCAAGTCTTGCACTAGTGCCCGTAAGAATGATGATTTTTCCAGAAATGCAAATTTTTAGAGATTTCTTTACTGAATTCGTTTTGGATGATGATTCTCATTACGATTCCAAAAAATCAACCCGTTTGGAATCATAGAACCTGAAAAAATGGCTTTTAAAGTTAAACCCAAGTCTTGAAATGATGATTTTTGCAGGAATGCAACTTTGCGGAGATTTCTGTTCTTATTTCGTTAGAGATGATTATTCTCATCACGATTCCAAAAAATCAGCCTGTTTGGTTACATAGAACCTGAAAAAATGCCTTTTAAAGTTCGAACCCAAGTCTTGCATTAGTGCCGGTAAGAATGATGATTTTTCCAGGAATGCAACGTTATTCAGATATCGGTTCTGATTTCATTTAAGATGATGATTCTCATCACGATTTTAAAAAATCAGCCCGTTTGGTACCATAGAACTTGAAAAAATGCCTTTTAAAATACGAACCCAAGTCTTGAAAATGATGATTTTTGCAGGAATGCAACTTTTCGGAGATTTCTGTACTGATTTCGTTAAAGATGATTATTCTCATCACGATTCCAAAAAATCAGCCTGTTTGGTAACATAGAACCTGAAAAAATGCCTTTTAAAGTTCGAACCCAAGTCTTGCATTAGTGCCCGTAAAAATGATGATTTTTCCAGGAATGCAACTTTTGGCAGACTTCGGTTCTGATTTCATTTGAGATGATGATTCTCATAACGTTTCCAAAAAATCAGCACTTTTGGCACCAAAGAACCTGAAAAAATGGCCCTTCTACTGCGAACCTAAGTCTTGAAAATGATGATTTTTCCAGGAATGCAACTTTTTACAGATTTCGGTACTGATTTCGTTTTGGATGATGCTTTTCATCACGATTGACTGTAAACTGGTGAAAGCAATGAGGTTAAATGGGAGATAGCACAATAGGCCTATGGCCTAAGTGCTCACGGGAACTATATGTAAACCACCTACGCTCTATAAAAAAAGAAAAAAAAGTAGGCTCTTTTAATTCTGAATTAATAGTGAATTTACTCATTGACAGTGATGACAAATCATTTTGTAGCACTTCTTTTTCCATTTTAGATTAGTCCAGCCAATAAGTTTTTTAGGTTTTGCCGACATTTAAAAAGTAAGTACAATACTCTGTCAGTAATCCGCCATTTGATTATCCGATAATATCCTATTCGCAGTCTTTAAAAAGTTTTCGAAGAACACATTCTTTGGCTGCACTGGAATAATGAGACGGTACTGAATTATGAATTCACATAGCACCGTCTCACTCTTTCAATAGAACATTCACTCGGTTCGACATCTATAGACACCTCATTCTGCACTGCTATTTTCTGCGACGTTTTCACATTCGTGTGTATTCACATGAAGAAAGTTCCTTAGTCCAAACGACTGGAAGAATGAGAATTTTGATAGTTATATCTATAGAATATTTTTTTAACCATTCCATATTGTGCAGTTTTTCTTAAAATTTCGGTTAATTTTTATAGATAGCATACGTTAATTGTCTATTTTTGTTTGGTAATTGTGTTTAAAATACTCTAATTGCTATTATTAATGTTTTTAGCTTTAAAAAGGGGGTTATTATATTAAATGAATATAAGATCCTCTTTTTGGGGTAGAATTTAAAAATATAAGCACATTGTCATAGATCTTCTATCTGTATAAATAAAAATTTTAATATTCGTTTGTTCTTCACTGATTGCTTAGAAATTTTGACAATACGTTGGATTCGAATAAGGGTGTGTTTTTATATACCTACAAGTGAACCCAGGCAGACATTGTCCTGCCACAGACTGCCTTCTATGTTGTCCGCTTTTTATATAGACCCCATTTTATGAAGACTGCCTTCTATCTGCAGCCGGATATTATATGCATTTGACTTACATAGAACACATGCGCAAGTCACATCCATCGTAGATATTGTTTTGACGTTTCATCATTTCAGTAGATTGTGATTATTGTTCAGTACGATAGAAAATAAGTGAAAATGCGACCGGTACCGTTCTATACTCTTAAAACTGCCTTGAAGTATGTCTTTCACAGTTTGACAGATTGCCGTACGAATACGATCCATTGAAAACACTTTCTTCTTACATTTTTTATTAAGGCGAAGCTTAATGCCAAATCACTATTTTGATTAATCTTTATAACGAGTTGATGTACATTATTAGTACCAAAAAGTACTTTAGATAAATTGAAGATTTTCCTATCGCTTCGCTTGAGTAGAATACAAATTAAAAAATAAATTACTCAATAAAAAATATAAATGCAAACTACTAAAAAAATTTTTTTTTCAATAGAAATGTATGAACGCATAAAGGAAACAACTTTTAAAAAATACAGTATTATAGCAAAGATTATCTATGACAGTTTCACTTAATAAACTTTTTGCTTTCTTATAAAATTATTTACAAAATAAATAAAAACCAGTTTTGCGCTTGAAATCGAATGTTTCTAAACTCCGTTTGTCAAGCAATTTTAATGCCTATTACCTACGATATAAGGTATACCAAGAATATACACATTTTTGGCTTGTAGCTTCCACTTAATCTCTATTCAAGTGTAATACAATAAATTAAAATTGTTAATTGATTATGAATAAAAATTAAATGTTTTAAAAGAGGTAAATAAAGATTGATTCTTAAGTCAAAAAAATATTGTTGTTTTAAATTATAGTAATGAATTTAAATTTAATGCAGTGCAATTCAGTGAACAATATTTTAGTCAATCCGTCTTTTGCCAATATGAATACACAAAGCTTACACAATTTAAAAATGAATTACGACGCTTTTTTCCTAAAAAATCCTTTAAATAGCTGTAAAAAATATTGAGGGGGGGAGTGGGTAGAGAAGTTAATATTTGTGGTTGTATGCATTTTTAGATGATTAAGTTGAATAAAAAAATATATATTTTAGATCTCGACAACAGCGTGTAATGTTTTCGCCTTTTCACCATTTTCTTTTACTTGTTTAAAACAATATAAAATTTTCTTCTCTCTTGGCTATGATCGATACTTCTTTTTTTTTCTAAGGCTTTGCATATGTGTTCGCAGGGATGGAAAATTCCTCCCCTACAACACATAAGCCTCCATGAAAATTGGACCCTTAATTTCTTTGATAACTTCAGAAAGCTACTTAAAGCTCTCTTGTACTATATATCTTTATAGACATATGTACTTAACTAATTAATACGTTATTTACGATCTTGAACGCAAATATACCCGTATTTATATTGTAATTAAATTCCATCAAACGTTGTGTAATTTTTTTGATTTATGATATAGGATTTTAATTACTTTCATTTTGTGGTAACCCCCTTGGTTCTGATCGAGGTGTTGAGTTTTACAATTTTAATTGGTCTTTCCATTGCAAACCTAGACTTAAATGAATTCTCTGGATGAGCTAACTTTCCTAATGTAATTATTGATTCCCTGCACCCTAACAAAATCGTAGTTAAACGCTGATAAAAGGTATTATACATGTTTATTTGGACAGATAATTAAATATAACTCAAATGGTTAATTGTTAGTAAATTTGGCAATGATTAATTATTGTGTCTGGTTGGCGCCACTCCTCCATGACTCAGCTGCTATAAGGTACATGTAAAATTGATTTAGTATGGTAATGTTATTAGTTAATTGCATATTTGACGAACTCAGAATAACCCTTTGCTAGCAAAAATTTGGCTCCTTCCTCCTGCAAGTAAACGAGATGATCGTGAGTCGACAAGAAATTCGTACAATCCTTTGACACGGCTCTTTGATTGATACCTTAGTTATCGCGTCCCAAAAAGCCTTCCACGTCATCATGCACTGCCTTCAAGTCTTCCCTCGGGTCCCGAAACCTCCAAATTCCAACACCTCCTTGGACTACAATTTACTTAGGGCGAACCGGTTTCGTCCTATATACAATCATATACTCACGGTTGGTGTGGACTTACGGGTCGTGAATCCTCATTCCACGTTTAAAAGAGAATGCGAGAGTGGTCTACCGACCTAAATGCAAGCTGTATGCAGGTCCGCATTCTCCAGTAAACAGTACATACGAATAAATATATGTATACATACAGTTTGGGAAAGGTTTATAACTCGCAATACGAGGCTATCTACCTCGCATTCCGAGCTCGGATCTCGCACGAAGAATTCTGCACAATTCTTAGCTTGGTAACCGAATATATACGTAAGAATAAGGTTATACTAATAAATACTAGTAGAATAAGAAATTATTTGATAGTTTGTTTTGGAGAGCTATCGAACTCCAGGCTTTTTGTTTGGTTTTGACGTTTTTATTTAAGAGAATCGTCATCTCTATTTGGTTTGGTCAATGGTCTTGTTGTAGGAGCGACCACTGCCTCCTGTTTGATGAACTGTATTTGTTTTAAACTTTACCTCCAGGTTTCAACATTAATTTCGTTCATCCTATCCCGTGATTTCTCGATTGTTTCAAGTAGCTGATTGCCACATTAGAGCGTACACGACTCTCAACTGTCTCTGGCAACTGATGGGATCTATGCGAACACTCCATCAATAATGTTCAAATGTTTCGTATAATATTTCTATATAAATCTTACTAACCCGTGATTTTTCAATTGTAGATTGTGAATGGTAGGTAATTGTAAACACGCGGCTCCCAGCTGTTTCAAGTAACTAATAAAAATCTATGCGACTATCTAATCAATGGTATTCAAATGTTTCATGTAATATTTTGATATAAATCTGGCTAACCCGTGATTTTTCAATTGTCGTTTGTGATTGATAGACATTTGAGAGCACGCAGCTTCCAGCTGGTTCAGGTAACTAATAAAATCTATATGACTATCTAATCAATGGTACTCAAATGTTTCATGTAATATTCGATATAAATCTTGCTAACCCATGATTTTTCAATTGTAGATTGTGAATGATAGGTATTTGTAAATGACCCATATCGCTGCACATTGCACAATGACATCCTGATGGTTATCCTTATAACCCTGATAAATTTTCTAGTTACGGCCAAGGTCGTTTTCAAACTATGCGGTTGGCCCAGATCTTCAGCGTCTCTATTTGTAAACAAATCGAATAATATAAACACCTTCTTTGACACACTAACCTAGATGCGAGATTGTTTATTTAAGAAATATTTCTACCTCTCCCTATAATTCAGTTATGTTACCTTTTATTGTGCATAATTAATTAGAATATTTTTAATTCCTTTTGAAGTTAAACTATTTATTTCACTTTTTGAACACAAATTTACTAAGAGGTTAAATGAAGAATAAATATAAATATAAGTACACATATATCGATTGTCAAAATATGTTAAATAAGAGTACATATATTAATAAATAAATATAAAATATATGAATCTACATAGTCTGGAATATTAATAAATACATATTTTCTTTTTCAATAATATAGATATGTCCTCGGGTAGGTATTAAAAATCGCTACCATTTCGATGCTTCGATTAATAAGTAAAATACATATATATAAATACATTACTCATATATTTATTCTTTATATACAATATATTACTTTATTTTATATAAATAAATACATAATATACATATATTAATGTGTAATGCTTTGTTTTGTTGGTTTTAATAATTTAATTGATATACCATAATCAGCTGTATCTCCTCACTCCTAGGTCCTGAAAATTATTTATAAAAAGAAAACTTACCCCCCGTCAAGGTATTTCCGGTCGGGTGTACACAACAACCTTGATGAAGAAATCCTACCTAATTAATTGTATTTTTTCAACTAATTTCAAAATAAATCTTTTCGACTATTTATTCCTATTTAATATTTTACTCTCGCTTGAATCGTATAAATTAGTTGATATTTAATTTTTCTTCCGAACGAAATCCTAATTCAGAAAACCCGTTGATTTAATAACACTTTTCTAGTTTAGGCTTTTGAATGATAGCTGTTTCAAATTCCTTTTCGAAATGATAGACTGATGATTAAAATTCCGGTTAAAACGACAAACACTTTTAACACTGTCGCTATACGCACGATGGATTTTAATTGAACAATTTATTAATTCTAAATTTCCTTTTATATAAATTGATAAGAAAATTTATTCCGAATTGTGCAAACTTTTAATTTATTTCGATTAAAAATTTTTTTCTAACTATTAATTTTAGAACAAAGGTTTAAACGTTTATTATTATCGAATCCTTTTTTTTGTTTTTGTGTTTCTTTTAACCTAAGATGAAGTATTTACTATTAATAATTTTAAACAAAATTATAATCTATTTTTAAATATCAATTCACGAGCACATCCACTTTAATTTAACGATAACAAACTCTTAATTTTAATTTGAATGTCTTCACTTTGAATGAAATAATTATTTTTAAATTTTAGTTAAATTCTTAATTCCGTAATCACTTTCTGCACTTCACTTAACACTTTTAAGCACTGAGTTTAAATTATATTTATTTTCACTGTTTAACCAAATTAAATTCCACTGACTCTAGCACTTGTATTTTTCACAAAATTTTCCTAAGTCCAGGGGCTTATTTAAAATTTAACACTTAAAGATTTTTCACTGTTAATCCTACCAAAGACGTAGTACCGCCACGTAACAACTTTTCGAATCCTCGGCGCGACTGGCTCCTGACTGATGTGTTCCATCTTTTATATCCCTCTCAGGTCCCAAAAGACGTATCTGAATTTCTCTTGATGCTTAATTCTATTTCCTATCAACTCGTAAATCCGAACACCCCTTCCCCTAATTTCGATCGTTCTTCCATAAGATGTTCTGCTTTCCGGCTCAAGGCGGTGGCCAGTTTCCATCTCACAAATCTAAATCGATAGGGTCCGAATCGGGTAAGTCTGTGTTAATCGCCCAAGCTTCCTTTGTCCTGTGTTCATACAAAATGTAGTTAAATTCTCATGATTTTGTGTTCCTTTTTTTCTCAATTTGCGATAGGTCCGTCCTCAATAATATATATATACATCTCAATTTTATGCATCTCGTGCGAAAATTGTTTAAATCCATGTCGAAATCTTTACTACGCATTTTTGAATTTCGATTTGTTTAAATTCTACTTAATTTTATTGTTACTTATATGAGCTTTTCCATTTCCACCCGTACTCTCTATCTCCCTGTCGCAGATTTGAGTTTTTCCTTTATCTTTGAATTTTATATTTATCCGCGACGTTTTCTTGCACAATTTCTTCTTGATTCTTATGTCATTTCTCATAACTCTTATAATTACTCATTTTCCAAGTCGTATTTATTAATTTCACGGATAAATTCGAATTGTATCGCTTTTCTCCACATGGATCATTTCCTATCTCCGTTCTTTACCCTTCCTTTTATCTTTTCTTCACTTTTCCCGATGTGTGTGGTCTCCAGGAAAATTTCATACTTCATCTATTATTAATTAATATATAATTTTCCACACTTCTATGGAAGATATACCTAATTAGACTCTGGTATATGTGTCACTTTTATTGTCTGACCCAATCTCCGCCCATTCTCCATCCCTCACTTACAAGATTTCACATAAATTATACGTCTGGACATATGTTTACGTCTCAGATTTTATGTACTACGGCCGTAAATTTAGTTTAATTTTAGAGCCATTAGTTTTAATATCTTTTGCTTTAAATAAATATTCCATAAGCTCCACGTTAAATTTTATTGGTCTTCTAATGGGTTATTACCTTAACGTAAATAAAAACCATGTTCGGATTTCGATTGTTTACCCTTCAAAATATACATGAGACCGCCAACCTTTTATCTTGTTTCGATCCCTCCGTAATATTGGGTAACTCTAATATATATCTAACCTAATAATTATGTAAAATGTCTACTTTTCCTGAATCTAATCTATCGCTATATGTTTAATTTTTCTGTCTTCTTCTGATACTCGATTTTCACGTCCCTAGGACCTTCGTAGCAGTCCAAAATCTCTATATTATCCTTCCATCCGGTCGCCGCACTTTTCTAAAATGTCTATTTTTTTTGCGAGATTTTCATTCAAGATTGATTTACCAATATGTCCGTTTCATCTTAAATTGATAACGATTAATTTCCATTGTTTCCAACACTCACTCCTCTCTTTAGTACGATTTTTATCGAACATGACACCCTCCTTCTATCATAAATAATTGCACTACAGTTGAAATTCCGCCAGCAACTTTCCTTCGCTTTTCCCGTCCTTCCTTTATACTATCACGTTTATAATTTTTTTCATTGCATTTTTGTGTGTGCGCTTTACAACCTGTAAAACTTCCAAGCACCCGATTTCAACGGTTCGATACCCCATAAATGTCTCAGTTATTGTAAACATTCCCAGGAGTTTGTCACCTTGAAAGTCGATGTTGACCCTAAAGTGCGTTCACCTCCAATTTCTGTGAGAATCGAAATGTCGTTAATTATCTTTTTTTATTGCCTGATCCACAGTTCATTCCTTTGTCTGCATTTGATGTACGCCTCTTCGTTCACTGATTGGTTACTCAAAATTTTATAGCTCTTTGTTCAGATCTATTGGTTGACAAAATTCAATGTTTATTTTGAAGCCTCAAAAGGGGGTTCCTAGTCGTTCCTAGACGATTTTAATGACCTCTGTGTTTATACTATAGAATCTCAACATAATTCCAACTATTACAGGGGCCTACTGAAAAACAAACTGAATCAATTTTAACCTCAACAGATGTCGCTAGAATGACGGTTTTCATTAATAATTTGTATATTTTTAGCAGCTATGGTTTATCTGTTTTTCACTGTGATTTAAGCCTTTCATCACAAGCGTTACCTATCGGGTTCGAAACTAACCTTGGTTTCGTTCAAAGCACAAATTTAAAATTCAAAGCATAAAGCTCAAATCCAGCAATCGATTTGAATTTTCGATACCCTTCAGTATATTTTAATATTGTAATGCCATCTCTCTCAAAATAGTATTACATGCACCTAATTCAATTCTTCTTAGAATCCATTTTCTTACCCAAATATCACTTTTTTTTTTTTCAATGACATTTTCTCAAGTTCGTGCCGCAAAATGTCAGAAATTATAGACGCACGCACTAATAATTTCAGTTGACGCCATCTTGATTATCAATATCGGTTTGAACGAAATCTTGTTCAATTTTAGTCGTTCAACTAAAATCACACCGTCTGAACCCGCCATCTGTTATGGTTGTTCTGAATCATAAATAAACCACCCACTTCTGATTCGTTGCTGTGATGAGTTATGACTATGAGGAATTATCATCTGATGAATATATTTGTTCAGAAAATTCGTGTGATGAGTTCCCATATTATGAGGAAACATTTTAACCCATCAATTTTTTTTTTGTAGAATACAGTTAACATTTGAATATGTCATTGCAAATTTAGTTTCTGTTATTTACTTACTGCGATTCATAGCTGGATCTTCGCGCGTATTTTTGAAAATGTAGATTGAATCCTGTTTTGTGGGTAGGGTAGATTAGGCCGATGTGTAATGAAAATTATTCTAAAATAGGATTGTAAAAAGGAAACTTTTTTTTTTTTTAGTTTTTAGTTTTTTTATTTTTTTACATTTTAATGCAGTCGTAATATGTAGGAACTTTCGATAAGTAAAACAATATTATAGTAAATTCTATTCGTATATGTATCTTAAATCTAACGATTCATACATAATGTATATTTGCACTTGGTTTTCTTATCAACTAAATATTTAAAAAAAATTATTTACGTACATTCATTATTTGAAAAAAAAAATATTTCTCCATAATGTGAAGTACTAACCTACTCTTTCAAAATATAATTTTTTTAATTGATCATTGATATCACTTGTTGATATTTTTAAATTTACTTCTATTGAACAGGTTTGAGTTTGAATCTAAGAGTAAGTAGGTACATTATTTCTAGTGACACTTTATGGAACATTATTTCATTTTGTTTTATTTTTCGATTTACAATACTTTTTTCATTAATTAGGTAGGTACAGGTAAATCATTTTAAAGGGACCCTTGCTTGTGTAGTGGTGTAGTAGAACATTGTCGAATTGAATCGCAAGACTACATTTAAACGGAATTGATAAACGTCGCTACGAACCCAGTATCTTTGGGCATTTGCGGGGTAAGAGGGGACTTCGGGCCAGTGTTCCAAACAAGTTTGATTTTTTTTAAATCTTTCAATACTATAGATGTTCGCAAAGGCATTCAAAGTGTCCTCTTAAAAATGATTTGCCTGTATGTGAGCAATTTATTTAATAATTAATTGAAGTAATATTTAATATATTTTTTACAGTAGGTAAGTACTAAATATAAATTTACAATTATTTAACGATTTACAATACCCGTAACAAATCACATGTCACATTTCAATAAAGAAAAGTATATATTCATAACATTAAAAACATAATGTCCAGTGTTTTTTTGTAATGTGCGGGAGTTAATTTTAAAAAAAACTTCTGGAGGTTATTCTACATCATAATAGAAGTAAAAAAGATAGATAACTTTACTCGAAAATTTCAATTTTTTTTTCCTATACAAAAATATTTTTCCATAGAAGAATATTTATTTTTCCATACAAACAATTCAATCTTTTTACCTTAAAACTACCTTAAAACGTTTGAATTTCGAATAAAGTTATTCATCTATTTTACTTCTACCATCATGTAGAATCACCTCCCGAAGTTAGTGAACTTTACCCCGGACACCCTGTATAGTGTCGTATCTTCTCCAAGCTTAAATTACAATAAAAGTGTGTTTATCTGAAAGTAACCTGCCAAGTAAGTATGTTTTCTGTATCTGTTTGTAAATACATATTGAAATTACAATGAGGTGATTTTTTACAAATTATCCAACTATCATTATTATTTCATTGTGAATAAAAGATGTTATGTTACAGATCCAGAACTATATATTTAAAGATAATTATATTATGGTCCTACCGTTAAATGCTTCATTGTAACCTCTCTTTTTTTGTTATTTAATGCAAAAAAAATTTACACAGTAAATACATTTTTCAGTATTATTTTACCTTTCATTCTAGGGATGGGCCTGTTATAATAAAGATGATATGGTTAAACTGGAGCTTAATGTAACTAAGTAACGAGATTAAATGTAAGGTAATCTTAAAAATGTAATAATCTTAAAAAAAATGTTTGGTCAGTGCTTCGTACTACAAAACTAAATAGAGTAGGTAGATTTTTTATACAACCAGTTCTAATCAGTCTTAGTTCTCTCCAATTAGAGCCCTTATTGTGAAAGAACTACCCTTTGGTTGGTCTCTTGGGCGGCAGGCTGGGGTGGGTGGATTGGCTGGTGCGGGTGGGGCGGGTGGAGTTGGACGTGTCGGAGGGGTAAGGGGGGAGGGCTGGTGCCACAGGTGGGGGTGGGCCTGCACTTGCAGGTGGGTGGGGAACCCATGGCCGGGGGGCATCCAGAGCGGGTTGCTGTACATCATGTAGTGGGCCCACTCCGCCAGCTGTAAGTATCTCATGTCAGCGAACTGGTGACTCTGAGGGGTCTCTTCAAGTCGAGAGCTCACGCTCAAATGACAAGAAGATTCGCTCGAGGAAGACGGAGATCTCATCGGAGATCTAATGGAAGATCTAGCCGATGATGTTTCTGTCATTTGACCTTCGTCACATGGCGGGTAGCTCGAAACCCTCGACTCCTGCGTCACTCGAGATCTTCTTTGAGCCAGATCTAAGATGGGATTATCTTCAGGGATGATACGCTGTGACTCATCAGATCGATTGGAAGAAGACGAAGATATTGAAGCGGCAGGAGAATTCATCTGCATGTTTTCGCAAGATTCGCTTGGGGTCCTGATTGGAGAGTCTGTAATTCTGATTTTGGGTGAAGACGGTCCCTCGGAGCAGTTCTCTGTGTCTGGAGATGGAGACCTCAACTTCCTCTTGCATTTCCCCTGTCCGCACTTCCTGAAGCCCTTAGCGAAGGGATTGTTGTTGATCTTCAATTGGGTGATTTCTTCGTTCTGTTGACAAAAAGAAGAAAACAAAATTAGCATTTAAATCATAAATGAATTACGCAATCATCTGTTAGGATAGGATACTTTTTTCTAATTATACTCATCGTACTAATTTATATCGATTGATATAGCCTATAATTAACCTCAGACGCCCATTAAAACTTAGCGCCAAATAAACACATAAAAACTTTGAAAAAAACTGACTCCACAGATAAAAAATATTTCCGCCATAAAGATGAAGGAAGAAAGTATCGTGTTTCATTCAAGGCGCGACGTCTGAGGCTGCCAAATGCTAAATAGGACCAGCAGACAACAGTAGAAACAAAGAAAAGAGCAATTAAAACTAAAATGGTTTCCGTAAGCTTTCATGTTCCCGAGCAGACTCGACCAAACTACTTGTTAAAGTGTTTTGGCCTAAAACAAGTGGGTTTTTTTGTTGTCTTTTTGCGTGTCCCTGTTGAAGCAGGGGCGCCGTGTCTCGGTGTCGCCGGCGCTCCCAGGGGTCGTAAACTACAGCAAGGTTTATGAATGGACGCACTTGTGTCGTGTACAAAAATAACAATTGTTGCTTTATACTCTCATGCTTGCGAGTTGTAAATAAACATGTTTTATTGTGAAGATCAATGGAATGCATTTGCTGAACGTAAGAAAACTTTATCTGTTATGGAATGGATGCCAATCATAAACAATAACTCATTCAGTAAACATTTTACTACAATTCTAGCAAAATTTTATTTTCCTATTATTAATCTAACAAGACATGACTATTTTCTATCTATACTCTTTTATACTTCATGTTCTAGGAAGGCTAGGTGTATTATCTGTATAGCTGCAAAGACTTGATTTTTAAATATTTAGATGCATTGCATTTTACCAAGATATAAAAACAAAGGTTTTGTGTAATTTGAGGTTAAATGGGATTTACTGAACAAAGTGGTTATTTTTCCTAGTTGGGTGGGTTTACCCACATAGTTGATCGCTTGCCTCCTATATATATAAAAATATAAATTGTGTTGCCCATTTTCATTACAATCGTTTAACATTATTTAACCCCTTCAGCGCTTTAGGGTCATATATGACCGGGCGTCCATATTTAATAAGAGTATTTTTATGCAGAAATAATAATTCTATCCAGATTACCTCAAATATTTATACTGGATGCCTTTTAAAAAATCCTAAAAATAGCCACAATGAATAATTCATAATCGTAATAATCTAAATTATTATCGTAACAATCTAAATTATCGTAACAATCTAAAGTATTTCTTATTTTATACATGAACGAGATAAAAGTGAAGTTACACTTTTCTTACAAATTTCCTACAATTCTTATAATGTGTTTTCTGTCCATTTTTCTACGATTGGAGTAAAATATTAAATAAAAATGTTGTTAGCGTTTTTGACAAAATTTTTCACGTTTGATATTAAAATGTTAATATTTAGAAAGATGAATGATTATGTTACACCAGAAAGATAATTTTATCTAGTTTCTAGAAAATTAAAAATTCGATGTATATAGTGCTTTTTAAATACACAGAAAACATTGTAAACTGAACATAGTGTTGAAAGTACCGAAGGGTTATGTTCCGAATCCCTTGATTTGTGTCATACGTATTTATATAATTTTATAAAAGATCTCCGAGTACCTAAGTCTGCGCATCCCTGTTATACTGCATTTCCGATACATTGAACTCATTTTAAATGACTTAATCCCAATCTGTTGATGTGAAGCGGTTAGTTCGGCGCCCCTGCGTTACGAGTATCGCAAGAAGCGGCGAGAGAGATACATATGTTAAAGGGCCGCCCAAACTACAGACTAGATGATACCATGCGCAAAATTCACTCCTGTGTAAGTTAAGTATAACGCGCCGGCCGGGATTATCCCCGTATAATAACGGGCCCCCTTTGTGCTTACTGCTTCCCCGTCTCGAGATGCTTAGGAAACCACCGGCGGAATAATTTATTCGGTGTCCTTTGAGGTGCCGGCCATGGGAACCAATCCTCATCCACAGTGCCTCTGTGTTGGCTCGCCAATTCGGTACATTTTTTCAGCTAAATCACGGCTGCAAATTGTTACGACAATAGAGCAACTGTTGTGAAGATTTTATGCTTCGTTGCTATCTGTCTGCCGCAGGTTCGTATAAAAGATGTTTTATCGGTGGTGGATCCTCGGATAAAAGTTTCACCCACCAACAAATAACTATCTCGGAATCTCCTATAGAATACCTTTATAAACTAAAATGATGAATAGAAATTGATCAGTGCTTTTAACACCAGTGGTTTCGCGGTTGGATTGGACTGAGGTTTTTGCATCATCTCCATTATGGAAAACTGGTGTGATATTATTATGCTATTCAATAATAAAAGGAAGGGTTTGGTTATTGCGCAGTGTTTCACTTTTTTCTACTTTGCAACATTTTAAACATCTTTATCTGCTCATCTAATCATCTGGGCAGGACATCGGAGCAAAATCTATACCATGTTACCTACCTAACACCTTCAGATATGAGAATCGTAAATCGTTCGGGTTAAAGTTAGGTTAGGATAGGTTAGATTAGGTACAGGATAGGTTACCTGATAGGCTGTGACGGCGATGAACTCTGTCTCGGGGAAGGTGAAGCACCTCTCCGCTGGCCAGCCTCCCCCCACCCTCATGACGCGAATCCTGGGCTGATACTTGCACATGGATGTCAGGACAATCTGAAACAATGGATTACACCAATTAGTTACCTGCATTTAAAGCTTATTATATTTAGAGGCAAATATAATATTATAATAAGGAAACTTCCATTTATTTTAGTTACTTTGATGCATTGAACACACAGTATTGTCGAAGTGATTAAATATAATGCAATTATATAATTTTTACCAATATCTTTTGTATTTATATTATTTATTTTTGTATTTTGTTACTTGTAGTAACTTGACCCTCTTGACTCTTAGTGGTACTTTACAAAGCTGTTAAAATCTCGATTGTTGAATTTAGTTTTTTAATCCTAAAGTGGAATCAATGAAGTGGCAACATGGTTACTTATATTCTTCAATACGAGCTATTGTTTTAACTTTTGCGAAGCGTAAGGATTTAGTCCCTTCCATACAAATCACAAACTTTATCTTCTACTTGAAATCACCTACCAACGAGAGCCTGTGTCATTTCGAATACGTAACACTGACTAGAATAATGCATATTTGCTTGCCTAGTACCTACCATGGGCATCTCTTCAGTGTATAGTACAAATACCATGTTTTTTTATCACCGAAATAAACGGAATGGTATTTACTGTCTTGTGATATTGTTTGTTATTTACACTTGCTACAAAGCAGACAAGTGCTGGGTGTCATTAGGTGCTCAGGTCGAGGCGCCACCTAAAATCTATTTAATTGCGGCAGGTTTGTTTACTGGACGTGGTCCCTAGTCCTTATCCTTATCTGAGCCCGGGCAGATAAGTCACTTAGCTTCGTCGAGACGTTTCGAGTTGCGCTCTTTCCATGTAGAAATGTGGAGTGCCACCGCTAAAAGGCACCGAAGAGGCAAGGTCCTGTTGGTGTGATGACGATGATAAAGAATGCACGTTTTGCCGAGAGGTATTGTGTTGAACATGTTGGTTTTGTGTCGCCTGGGCTTGACGCCCCCGGGGGCGGCGCCCGACGAGTTTTACTCTCCGTCTTTTGGCGCCTCGGCAATTACCTTCTCTTCTAACAGCCACCATTTCTCCTATGACAGGGACGCTGCATCCTTGCAAGTGTGCGAGGCGCAAGGACGCCTCTTGAATTTTACTATCAGCACCAGCCGCCATTTAATTTGTCTTCTTTAATAATAATAATAATGATAATACTTTTGTGGCTGTTCCTAATTGCATCTGCTATTACCGAGCCACCGCGGACGCGGCCTGCTCATTGATTGCTCACTTCCTTCTGATAATTATTATAATCAATAAAGAAAGTATAATGTAGGTATCTAATAAATCAATCTGTGCTAATTCGCGTATCACCTCACTTCACAATGTAATAATCATATTCACATAATACACCACCCTCTTTCTTTACTTGGATAATTCTTAACATCTTATCTTGTATAAGATGTTAAGAATTATCTCTCATATCTTAACAAGGCGCTTAACAAGGCCAATACGGCTTAACAAGGCTAATTGCTTAATTCTGTCACATTATTTCAGATATAAGTATATATCTATAAGTATGAGATATCTTAACCTAAAAACCACGTACGATCTAATAACGAAAGAGGACATCTGAAAAGTTCGATTTAATGTATAGGTACATAATGAATGTTTTATACGTAGTTACGTACCTACCTAATAAATACCAGGACCATATAATTCTTAATTTGTAAACTATTTATAGGTTAGGGCGGCATTATTTCGCGCACAGGCGGCGGCAATATACGCGACGGCCCTGCCTACGAGTGTTTGGTTACACGTTACACCCCGGAATCTTCAATGGCGCAATCAGTTACCAGTCTGCTCCCGTGTTGAGTCTTTGGCGAACCGTTTGCCAAACTGGGAGACAGACGCCACTTCATTTATTATTATTTGTCTGAGAACAAGTTGACCCAGTCTCAAGTTTATGGCCGTAATCGCTAATAGAGTATAGGCACGCGCGGCGATTGCCGCCATTCTTATTTGTAGAATGCTTCATATTTTTATAAGGCCTATCTAATTGGTAAATAGAAAGGTCAGTTTTTTGTACGTCTTTAATGCCTGGTGTAAGTGTGGGAGGTATAAATACCCCGGGCGTCGCGTCGACGGAAAATCTGGCATGACTGAGTGATATTTTAGGGCGCCATTCGAAGGCTGCAGGAATGTTACATTGGTCTGACTATCCAGACTTTGATTTTTTTTGTGTGATGCCGTGACTACTTGCAACTATTGCCAAATCCGGAACTAGTGGACCCATATAGACGGCGTTTGGGGAATGTTGTGAATGAACATAATGAGAACACGGGGGTCGAGTATGTCACCCTATTCAGATCTGGTACTAAACGCAGATAAAGCCATTACAAAATAACATTGCGATTCTGAATAGTCTCACTAGGACGATACTGAAAACATCTTCGACTGTAGAACAAATGAACTGTAGAGACATGAACCTTATAATTTTATTTTTGAGACAAGCAGAAAGGACATCTAGGTACTAAGGAAGTATTCGCACATTGTATGTATGTACAAATAGCGAGGCTCCAGTAAGTAAAATAATAAAGTAAATAATTTTTCACTCACATTTCCCGCAGAATCGTGCACATTATTTGTCAGCTTCAGCCTGTTGAAGTTAATAGGCTGGCTCCACCTGGTGGCGGGGGCCGGTCCGTCGGGGTGCAGCGCCGCCCCGTGGGGTGCCCCGGCTCCCCCCTGGCCGCCCGGGCCCCCCTGGCCGCCTGTGCCCCCCTGGCCGCCTGCCACCCACACGCCGCCCGCCCTTCGCCAGCGCGCGCCGCCCACGGGCCACATCTCCACGGCCACCGCGTACTGCTCCCCTGGCTTCAGACCCTTCACTTGCACGCTGAGGGATGGAAACATGCGTCTGAAACAAAGAACAACAACGTTAGATCACACTGATCATTTTATTGATAGTTTCTGAAAGAAGCAAAAGACAATTGATTATGCATCGGACAATTAATTATCTCAATACCTCCCGCGGAGATCTCTGTTATTCAGTTGTAGTGTGTGTAACACGCTTTGTTTATAAGTAATAAGAAGTTTTTGCAATGGAGCTATCAGAGGTATGCCTTGCTTTTACAAAACCTTTCTTCTTACTATTGCTGTGTATACAAACTGTCTTATTTCTACTGCTCATGTGTTAGTATTGAAGATGCTGTATTAAGTCGATACCTACTGTATTAAGTAGATACTGCATTAAGTAAATACCGTAAAACGTATTAATTAGAAATGAATTCATTTTATACTATATACGTATATACTTAGATTCTGTATTAAGTATATGCTGTATTAATTAGATACTGTAATAAGTAGATACGAAACTGCATTACTAAACTCTAATTTAAAAATAAATCGAATTATATTGCGAAATTGTATGACTGAAAGGGCAATTGCCGTGAATTACACAACTACATTTACCTTAGGTTTGGGTGCATTTTCTATTGCTCATTCACTTAATACATTTTATATAATCTAAACATGAATTCTATATAATCGTGAATCATGCCCTTCCCCTCACTCTGGAGTTTAAAACTTGCATTTAATAAAACAAACAGTCGATTAAAATTCGTTTAGGATGTGAAGATTATCAATTTCCTTTCCTGGTTATACTGCCTATCAAGCCTAGAGCATAATCGATTTAGTACATGTAAACACTCTCCAATTAGTTGTCTGTGGTCTGTTGGACAAAAAAGATTGGTCAAATTACAATCTTTCACCTGTCGTAGTGCTAAATGCCACGGGTGGGGTTCGGTAGGGCCACCTTGTACAAGGCCCAGTACGGGCAGGTATAGTTATGTAGGTGGGTTCCATGGCTGGAGGTTGTGACTGCTGGAGGATGATTGATTGCGGAGCAGTGAAATACGAGCAATTAGACCCACTTCACAAGTGGCTGAGGAATCCTTCCGTAATAGCGGCCACAAAAAATGTGCTGTTGGCGATGTGGCGGAGTGGGGTGACCAAATATGCTAGCTAAAAGGAAGTTATTTGGGATAAAAAATAAATTGTAAGATGCTATATACACATAATTTAGAAAGTGTAATCCTTTACCCGGTTACTATGAATAAGTCGTTCGTTTACAATTCACCGAGTTATTTCGTAAACAATTCGATAGTGATATTAACAGGGTATGAAAAAAACTTAATATTAAAATGAAGTCTAACTAACTAACTAACTAACCATCACGCCTTTTCCCCGCAGGGGTAGGCAGAGAGGACGGACCGCCAAACAACTCGGTCATGGCACATATTCCTAGCCTCATTCACATTCATACATCGTCTCATACAAACTCTTCTATTGTTCTGACTCTTGACATGGCCCGACTCAAGTATCTGATTCACTTGGTCGTGCCATGTCTTCCTCGGGCGTCCCCGACTTCTGCTACCATTCATATTTGCATCGTATATTCTCCTTACACTCCTTTCTTCGCTCATTCGCTCTACATGCCCAAACGATCTAAGCGTCCCTTTCTTGATCTTACTCATTACGCGTACATCAGCCTTGCACTCTTTGCGGATATCCACATTCCTCACACGATCATACATGGTTTTACCACACATACACCTCAGGGATCTCATTTCAAAATGGAGTCCGACAAATTAAACTTGAAAACAATAAATAAATAGTAGGTACCTACACTACTATGCGGAGTTCTTAAAAAATGAATCTTACATACTTCAAAAATTTGGTAAAAAAGACAAGTAGGTAGGTTTAGTACACATTTGTGCATTAAGATTATCACAGCTATCCATTGTTGCGCGTGGTCACCCGCAGTCAGCGCGGACAGCTAAACAAACAGCACCTAACCCACCTGTCAGGCCAGACCGCCGACATCAATAAAACTATTAGAGTCCTCTCCAGGCCTTTATGGCACCCTGGCAATATGGCGGACCAGCAAACAGCTACAGAAATAGCAAACACCAACAGAACCAGCTAACACAACACGGTGTTGACTTGCCGATTTGACATCCGGTCGATGGAATGTACCGGCCGATATCTAGGTCCCAATACTAGGGCTACAGACATACTAAACTTAACACTAATGCAAATGGCGACAAAGATGGCGGATTGTCCCTGGCAATAGATATAATAATTTTGGCGGCATCTTTTATTGCCCCACTTCAAGCGACATGATTCAACAATGGATTATTCTTGTTCATTCAAAAAGGCCAGTCTCAGATCTCAAGGAGTAAACTGGGCTACTTCTGTCCTAGACGTCTCCCCAGACGTTCTCAATAATGATTGGAACTGGGGCACTATTTCTTGGAATTCTTGGTTGTCATGAAAGTTTAAAAAAATCTGAAAGTGACCAAACAATGGATCATCAACAAAGGTCGTACAGTAAATAGTCAACTCACCCAAATCTAAATAAAAAGTTCTCTAATACCAATTTATTGATTTAATTCTGTAAAATATTACACCTATCGTAATTAAGCTTATCGAAAAACTCATATTGTTAAAATATTTTTTTTATAAACTAGCCTCCCACGACACCAGGATATTTCTAGTGAGACAGGCACTATAAAACACATGTGTAAACCTTACTTGAATAAATGTATCTAATAAATAAATTGAAAAGTACATTTTATTGGTCATTATTACAACTTAGTCATTATTATTTAAAGGATTATTTCTTCATCAATTGCAAATTACCTTTGTGACGTAATTTCAAAAGAGTTGATGATGTTCAGTTAAGTACGTTTCTGTCTGTTTGTACATATCAAGATAAATCCTAGCAAATAATGCTGATAGGTAATAATACTTGAGGTGATTTATCTAAATTGTGTGACTGTATTAGGTGACTATTCAAATTTTCCAATTATTATTGGTCAGGTTCAATACAAAACTTCCAAGAATTAATAAAGACTGCGAAACATGAAATGAAAATATATAATATTGGAAAACCTGAAGAGATGAGAAATTACAAGACATAAGTAGATATGGGAACAAGAAATATGATATTATTTAAAAACACCAAACGAGGAAACCGGCCAATTGTGGGCAGTTTGGAGCAGTGAATAAAGTGATCACATTTATAAAGCGCCGAAGAGGTGTATATTTATGGTGGCAGTGAGGTGTATATTCAGGAAAACTCAATAGCAAGAATTTCATATACGTACATAACGATTATTTTCGTCATAATGTAAGACGAGATATTGAAAGAAGGGTAAATGTAGGTAACCCAATTAATGGAGGACTGATCGCAGTTGACGCTAACAAAAAAAAATGTTCAAAGAAGCGAAGTTAGTAGTCCACAATGGAGTGCTGGTACCTACCATGATGTATGGAACTGCCAGAGAATGCGTGAAAGTAGACTGAATGCTGTTGAAATGAGATCTCTAAGGCGTATGTATATAAAACCATGTAAAACGTGCAAGGCTGATGTAAGCGTAATGAGTAAGATTAAGAAAGGGACGCTATGATGGTTTGGGATGTATAGCGAATGAACTAAGAAAGGAGTGTAAGGAGAATATATGCTAATGTGGATGGTAGAAGAAATCGGAGACGCCCGAGGAAGACATGGCGCAATCAAGTGAATCAGATACTCGAGACGGGCCATGTCAAGAGTCAGAATAAAAGAAGAGTACGAATGAGACGATGTATGAATGTGAATGAGGCAAGTAGTGTGTGCCGAAACGGCAGTTTGTTTGGTTGGTTAGTTACTGTAAGTTATTGGAGTTGATGTTACCGAAGATTTTATTTGAGAATCTCTGAAAATTTGAAGATAAAGCATTCCAAAAGTGCACATTGTAAAGTTGTCTGGTGCCAGGACATCGGGCAGACGCGTTAGTCATAAGAAAATAATGGTTATCTGTCAGTCTCAGTTCGGCTATTGTTTCTAAAGTGAGAATGGACTCACTAAAACACTAGTCCATTAAAAGCATTAGACAATATGGGTAAAACGGAAATCGCAAGGGATGTTTGGAAATGTACTTTCAAAAAGCTTTCTCGCTTCTAATGGATAAAGCAATATACTAAAACAATACCAAAACGCGTGAATGAGCAGATGTGGGAAAAGATATGCGAAATAAAGTAACAAAAGGTAGTATTCTTTAAAATCGAATATGAAATTAATAATATAGAATAGGCAATAGGTAGAGTAATGTTTCCTTTATTTGTTATTTTAACGTTTTTAATTATTTTTTTAATGTGAATACCGCACACGTGTCCCAACTGCTGCCAACCGTCTGGAGCCAGTGAGACTATAGCACCTCCGATTGGAGTATGTTGTGAGGAAGGAGATGTGGTAGATGAAGGTGGGGAAGATCCTGGCTGTTTATATCTGCTCACCAAACATGGCCAAAAATATTTCAAGCAACGTTTCAATTCTAAATGGTGGTCTAACACAAGGCTGATACTGAGAGTGTCTTCTACTCTGAAACGTGCCGCAAATATACTATTTATTATTTTAAATTAATAAATTGTAAAATCAAATACAATTTACCTGCGCACGCCGGGATTTGAACCCGCCACCTACGGATTGCTAGTCGAGAGCCTCACCCTTCGACCACGGAGGCCGTGGCTATAAAAATAACTGTTTTACTTTATCGGATTATTGTACACACACAAAAAAGATGTCGAAGCTACTAGGTATTCGTAAAAATCTATTAAATTATATCTCATGAAAAAATTTCCAGAAAGGAGATTCGTATCTGATTTTGAGATTAAAATTAATTTAAGAAATTAGTACAGGTAACACTACCAATAAGCTAGATAGGAAACTAGTTATTATAATATATTTATTAAAACATAGATATTATGTGGGTAGGTACTTTTATTCACCCTTTTTTCACCTTTTCCTTTTCTACCAGAAAAGGGACAACACAAAGAACAAACATTAAAATTGACGAACCCTCCCTTTAATAAACAGAAATCCATTTTTTCCACCAATTTCGGAACACCGGGGATGTTTTTCAACAAGTTAATGTGTAAGTAATATAGGACCTGACACACTGACGATCAAAAGCAATCCAGCAAATAATGTGAACATGAGGTTAAAAAAGCCTATCAAAAAACAACGTGTCAAAAAAACTTACATATTTTTTTTGTCTATGTTTTAACTTGTTGCCTGTGGGATTTTTGGTTGATAAATCTTGCACAAGAGTCGAGAGGGGTGAGACGAGGCATGGGCAATTATCGTGTATACGCGAGGCCCCTAATCCACGGGTAAACAGGGGAACGCGGGGCTAGTTTGGGCAGGAGGCGGAGCCGGGGCGAGTTAGACCGCCCGCTGAGAAGGCGATGTTATCAGAAACACAGACTTGTCGCCAGGTAATTCCAATACGAAGCCGCGCGGCGGTCAATCCAGACATCCCCTCTTCTAATGTCTGAGACGTTACACTCTCGTTAAATACTTTTACTGCCAAGATTATTATAATATTTTTAATCACAGAATTTTTTTAAACATGCATGGTGTATCAACACGTAACCGAAATACATTTTTTTCAATTCAAATCAAAAAGAAAAAAAAATTAAGTCAAAAGTATCTCTGTGCGGTGCTGTTGGAACGAGACAGAGTGCGTATCACGTGACCCGCTAGGTTATACGTAGTATTTTTAAATCTTATGTGGCATTTTTCATTTGCGAAATAACGTAAATAAGCGTATTTCATAGGATTGTGGAAGGGAAGTTCTAATGGATCTATGGCGGAAAAACAGGGGAAGGAGTTTCACGAGAAATTGGAAACGCTCCAAGAAAGCATGACCCGATAAGCGAATGAAATACTTTAGTCATAAGTCGGTATAATGGAGGAATTTGTATGAATCGATGAATTTACTTGAAGGTAAGTACAATATAATATGAATGAAGCAAGGAAGATATGCCAAAACAGAATTTTAAGACATTATAATATCCTGTCTGATTAGTTAATTAGTCACGATAAATGAAAGTGGAAAATAATTTACAGAATTGTGAATAATACTTATACTAGCAGCATCATTTATAGCTAGATCGTTGTTGTGATAACTCCGAAGACGTTAATTATTCAATTATAACATCAAGCGAATGCAACACTTCATCTTTAAGGCGATGCACTACGTCGTGTAATATTTTAAATTGAGCCGCTATCAATAACAACCCTTACGTAAATGGTTTAAATTACCGCTCAACACAATCCGCCTGTTTTGATTTATGCAAGAAAAAAACATGGCCAAAAAGTGCCTTTTATTTTATTTTGTGGATGTTCAGGCATAAATATTTTTTTTTTCGATCATTTTATAAATAACTTAATTTGCCACATTATACAATAAAATCATAACTGAAAATGGGTTCGTAAGTAGGAGATTTTAAACTTTAAAGCAGTCTTCATAGGCCTTATACATTATTCTTTTCTGGGCTTATAAAAAGACTTATCTAAAAAATACTCGATTATTTCAAAGGCCAAGATGTATCCTACTCGCAGTATTTAATTAAAGCATCTGAAACATTTCTAGGCGACCGAAAACACATGATTTTGCATTACTACGTATGGCGTCGCCTTAAAATAAACTAATTTAAGAAACATTATTAACACAATTCCTGCAATTAATTTCAATTTACGCAAATTGCCGTACTCGGAACTCCAGCCGGTTTAAATAAATTCGCAGTTACTCCACGTTGTAAGATGTAACGCAACGTTACCGAGAAAGACCAAGTAACTGGCCAAGGGTTTTGAGGATTTTAATTGTCAAAAAGGCCGACGCGGACCGAATACACTAGCCTCGGTGTTTTAATGGGGACGATACTATTGTCGGGAATATTAAACGGTCCCGATCAAGATGTGTTGTCTCCCTATTGAATGTTTTACGGCCGACCTTTTGATTCTGCTACTAAAACTAGCTACCACGCATTCCATGTGTAACTACCTAGTTTACATGTGTCATTGGGTCCAGTTTTAGTGCTCTGGGAGATGGGAACAGATTTTATCAATCTTGTTGATTGTTCGATGAAAATAGTTTAGGGACGAGTACGAACTTTCTTACTGGGGCATTGGTGGAATTCTTTGAACTTTGGTTTTCTCAAGATGTATCTACAACATGTTTCACACTCATATCGGGAAACTTCGGGTGTTGATTATGTATTATTATTAACGCTTCTGATACCTTTTTTACTCTTGATATAGAATTCGTAAAACGATTAGGGGAAATATTGTATGTTTCCTAAAATAATAACAGTTTTATAGATCATTTTGTTTTAGGCGAATAGGTAATCTTAGTAAGTAAAAAAGTAAAACTATTGCTTAAATTTTGAATAATTGTGAATAGTTTTTTTAACATTAATCAATTTTATCATACCTGCAAATCATTTTGAGAGGTAGGTGTAGGTATCTAACAAATTCTCAAAGATAATGCGACATTATTATTCTGTACAAGCTGGAGTCCCAAGGGGTGTGAAAAGTGGTTTTTAAAAATCTCATGTAGACAGTTACCTCCCTTTTACTTTGAAGGTCAATTGTAAAAAAAATTCTTTGAGTTTGGGTAGATTTGTTTAAAAAACAAACCTACAAATCCATTAATCCACAATCCGCAAGGTTTCCACCCAGGCGTAGTGTGTTCAATTCCTCGGCTGGCTAAGTCCTCCATCACGACACAAACAACATGTTCCGCTTACTGTGATGGTAGTAGAAGATTTTCAAATATTTTCGGGTTATTCGTAAACTGGGAATATATGTCTTTCTTTTAATAAATAATGACTGAATTAATTTTTTGATGATAATTTTCTACATATAAAATGTAATTTGTTAATCTGAACACATCTGATCGACACATACGATAGGTACCTACTCGTAGTGTGTTTAATATCGAGCACCGAGACATTAAAGAATTTCTACATGTGTATAGTTAGATTAGGACAGATAATATCACGTCTCGCGCTGCGTGTGGGTAGGTAGATAAACGGGAGGGGAAGGGGTACTGGGATAGCCAGTAAATCATCCAATTTTCACACGGACACTGCAAGAGTAAAACAAACACGGAGCAGTCCAGACAATCAGCCGTGAAAGGGCCCTTCATTAAATCCGGCCCCGGTGGCCGAGGGCGATCCGGCCTAAAAAACTCCAACGAGGTAGTTGCGGTAGATTAATGATGTTTGTTTTATTCGGCGGTGGCGCCAGGCCCCAGGCCCGGGCAGAGCCGGGCACGGGGGCCCGCTGCGCCGTCCACTGAATTATTGGGCACGTCAAATGAAAATAATCAAAAACCTTAACGGGAATATGGGCATATTAGAAATCTGACGACGGTGGAGAATTCATTATCATATTTTAAGGTTTTGACGATTTGATAAGCTTTCCCATTTGTGATGTCCAGGTCCAGTTACAAGGGCAAAAAATCAACCCACATTTTGGGATTTCGCTATTAAAATGCAAACTTACACAGCGGGAGTTCTTAATTTTTTTTCCCTAGAAAACAATCTTTATGATATATCTATCTGAGTTAAATTAATTGATTTAAAAAAACAATCAAGGATAATGTAAAAAAATAGAATTGCATTACGCTCAATTGAATATTATAAAAATGCATATTTGATTAATTTAGTGAAAGGGAAAAGAAAGACCACCATTCATAATTGAAAAGTTGCTTAAAGTATGTGGCCATGATTGGTGACCAGATCTGAATAGCTAAATACTTCCCCACCTTCCTCTCCGCATCTCCTTCTCCTCTCAACTACCTTCAGCCTCACAAAATACCCCAATTGGGGATGCCATAATCTCATTGCCTTCAGACGGTTAAGAATCTTGAATTTTTTTACTCACATAAAAACATCCGCACTACCGCCTCAATTGTGAAAATTTTCCCGATGATAACCAACCTCCGATAAGAGAAAAAACCAAAAGAAGAAGAAAATTTATGAATCGATAAATTGAGATAATTTTTTAAAACCCTTTCTCAGTCATAAACATTCTCAAGATATTATTATAGCTTATAGCGACACCCTATACAATAACACTATTACACTGTCGCTGACAAAGAAAATAAACAATAAATGGCGTCAAACACCAAAAAAAACTAGACTCAAAAGCTGAGCAAGTTACTCGGTTATCTCCAGTGTGTATCCATTTAACTCAATAACAATGAACTAACGACTTTTTTGTGCTCACGCTAATCTGTCTACCAAAATCTTGTAAAAGCTTTAAACAGATTGTTTCTATTGTAAACTTAAAAGCTCGTCCCGAAACTGATCACACACACTTGCAAAACAAACGACTCAAGTAAAAAGAGCTTTTGAAACTGAAGTATAAATCACATCAGACAAGAAAACTGAACTCTTAAAAATGCCAAGATTCATAACAAATTTGACCCTTTTAACAATTTTCCTACTGGGCTTAAATTCAAATATGGGCTATGAGAAAACGTAAAAGAGATATTCCTTGGTAACATAATGTCACCCCGTATTTTATTTTTTAAGTTAAGTTCTATGCAGTCAATGAAATTAGGCTACTAAAAATGACAAATCTAATACACAAAATAATTTACTATACAAAAGAATGTAATATTATAATGCACTACAGGAAATCATACAGTGTGCACCAATTGATAGATTCAAGCTGGATTTAGGAGCCATATTAAGAGGAAGCTACAGGCCAAAAATGTGTATATTCTTGGTATACCTTATATTGTAGGTAATAGGCATTAAAATTGCTCAACAAATGGAGTCTAGAAACGTTCGATTTCAATCAAAAAACTGGTTTTTATTTATTTTGTAAATAATTTTATAAGAAAGCAAAAAAGTTCATCAAGTGAAACTGTCTCAGATAATCTTAGCTATAATACTGTTTAAAAAGTTGTTTCCTTTATGCGTTCATACATTTCTTTTAAAAAAAAATTTTTAGTAGTGTACATTTATATTTTTTATTGAGTAATTTATTTTTTTATTTGTATTCTACTCAAGCGAAACGATAGGAATACCTTAAATTTATCTAAAGCATATTTTTTGGTATTCATAATGTACACCAATTCGTTATAAAGGTTAATCAAAATAGTGATTTGGCATTAAGCTTCGCCTTAATCAAAAGAAAATGTATTAAAAATGTTATAATGTTTACATGTATGTAAGTATAACAAACTAAACACTCGTAAATTTAGATTTAAAGTGGCTAAAATAAAATTAATAAATAAAAATAAGTCAACAGAAAAATTATTCCAGCATATTTTCATATATGGGCTTTGGACAAACGTACAGCTCAATTTTATTAAAATACTATTTTAAGATTGCTAACATGATATCACTCGTTCATACGTTTTAACCCTTTTTCACAGGGCGCATTACCAAGTTATGTCTATACGGAAAATGATTCATATGGACCAAAAAAATAATAATTTTGAAAAATTTCATTTGACAGTCTGAACACTCTCGAGTAAAAAGGCGCCGATCATAGAGTGTCTGCGAATTTGACAAGTATGTTAGAAAGGTATCGTTTTACAAAGTAGATCGTTAATAATTCCGGATGTTATCAGGATTGTATCTGGGTGGTTGTTTGGTTGGATAATTGGCAGAGGCGTCTCAGGGTGTCTGGGCCCGGTGCCGAGGGGCGGGGCGAGCCCGGGGGGCGCAGGGCCTGCCGGGGCCACTCAGACACCCAAACAAATATAAGGGCTGCCATATTTCTAATCTAGCTCGTTAAATTAGTTAATTTAATTAAAGCCATAAATCTATAGAAGATGATTTGATGAATTTATACATCAATATAATATAAAAAGTAGGGATTTAGCTACGGAAAATTTATTTTTACCTACATTTGAAACAAATTCTAATCTAAAATCTGAATAATATACTTATATATCCTTGGTACCGTTACCTTGGGAGATAATGTCGTTAGTTTTATGAAATCAATCTATTAAATTAAAACTGTAACTCAACGAAAGATGATTTGATAAACTCAAGCGTTTACGTGAAATAGTTTTCAAGTTAAAATGGTTCAACATAGTTGGGTTGGGAACCTAGATAGTAGAATTTGATTACAAAACACTGCTAAATCCATTTCAAGTTACCTTCAGATTCTGAATGGTGGTATCTCATCAGGCAATAATGAGAGTTGGTAGGTACATAATTAAGCATTTTCAAAACGTCAACACAGTGACAATCCAAAATACCTTTAAAAAGCGATCTAAAGTCACCAAAATCGATTAAAAAACTAACGATAAAACCTGTATACGTAACCTAAGTAAAATTTTAAACTAATTTTTATTTCATTACTTTTCATGACTTTATTTCATTTCTGATTGTCAGTTTGTTGAGTTATCCGTCACCTTTCAAAACAATCGATCGAAACCCAATGTTTTTATAAAACAAATATAAATATTAAAAAATTACAGAATTCCCGGTTGTGCCAGCCCTGATTTTATTGTCTTGGTTTTATACGGAATAATCACGTTATGATTTATCGCCCTTTTTACCAAACTCTTTCATGAAGTTATTTGGTAAAATGAGAACAAAAAATTAATTGGTGGTATCGTGCAAACTAATTATAAAGTAAACATTCACATACTTATCTCTTGGGAATCTAAGTCAATAAATATTTTTTTTAAAATGAAGGGAAAAATGCATGGGGACGAATATTATTAAAATATTAGACGTGAAAAACTACGACCCACATATATTATGTATAATAATATTATAAATTTTGTATATTTTATAGATCATTAAATCAGTTTTCTCAAGATAAATAAAAGTTTCATTTAAACTCTCGTCAAGTATTTTTTTCTCATGGAAGGGTCAAAGTTATTGCAACCTTTTTTTCAAATAAAAAAGCCAAAACTAATATTTTCCCAAGAGATGACTATCTCCCGAAAAGGCTGGGATGAATATTCCCAAGTACCATTTCTATTAATTAAATCTCGTTTATATGTTCGGTCTTTGTAGCCGTATCGAATTCCTGAATGCCCCCAGTTAATGTCGGACCCTCGGGAGATGAGGAGAGGAGGGTTGGGTGAGGGGGGTGCGGACAGGGAGCCGGGGCCATGTTAACTTATCTTCAACACCGAGGCGACAAACCGGCCATAAAACAAAAGACTCCCCGCGGAGAGATGCCGAGACAAGGTAGATACCGATAACTACCAACCCCGACAAATATCCATCACAAATTAACCAAATTGTAAAAAGGTTCGATTTTTTCATCATCCTGAATCCACAAAGTGTTCAAAATCTGTTGAACTTTTTGTTCGGTTGTCATTTTAAACAAGTCCACTAATTTCTCATCCATCTACGCACACGGCGCCTGATTAGTTCCCATTTTTAACCAATTTTTTTATCCAGCATTCAGGCACTTATTCAAAATGTTCTATCCTGCTCAACAAGAAAAAAATAATTTAAAGCTTTGAAACACACTTTTTATATGCGCATTTACTTTGCTAGTTTGTACATTTTTATTTGAATCCCTTAGAATACGGGTAGGATTACAAACGCGTAGTGATGCGGTTCTCATCCCTTTGCGGGATCGTTTAGTATAACGATGATTGGAATTGAGATTAGAGGATTGTTCTGTTGTTCGGGCATCTTGTCTTATTGTGCGCTAGGCGACAAACGGTCCATAAAACAAAAGGTTCCCCCCGGAGAAGAATGCCTTGAAGGCGAGCGCCGGACGGACCGGACGGGTCGGGTTGGGCCGGTCGGGTCGGACCAGACACAAACAAAACTCTTGTTAGCCTGATTTTTTCTGCATTTTTTTCCTCGTCAAGTTCAAATTGAATCCCTTGTTTCATCAAATCGGAATGAGTTGGACGCAAGCTGCGCTAACGGTAGATCACTTACACAGGACCGGACCAGTAATCTGAAAAGGATTCTCACCGAATCAACAATCAAGTGTTATTTTGTTGCTAAAAAAACCATTTAATGGTACCTACGTTATTTTTCATTAGGTAGGTAATGAAGTAAATTGAATACACAATCTCTCTTACGGTAATTTTCTGCCAAAACGAGTACCTACCTAAATATAAGATTATCATTTTAATAGTAGGTATTATTTAGAGTTATTAAGCTATTATTCAAATCATTTATAGACTATTTTTGTGAGGCAATAAAAGGGTTTCAAACTTCTTAATCTATTGATTTATTTGTCTATTGAAAAAATTAATTTAAATTACAATTTGCTGATTTTAATATTTTATACCTACATCAGCATTACCACTTCTCTATTTTACGAAATCGTGATTTTTCCCAAGTGAAATAAAAAACTCGGGATTTAGGAGCTAAAAGCGGGATATCTTAGAAAATGCAAAAGTTCACAAAAAGTATTTCAAAATTTCCTATGATATCAATAATAAATGACACAAAAAAAACTTTAAAAAAATATATATTCCCTCCCCGCTAAATGTCGCAATCAATTTTTTTAAACGTACGTCCCGCAATAATCGCTACCTACGTCTGGCAACACTGAACTAGATTAAGCTGTTCAACACATACTACACAATATTTACTTACTTTGCGATTAATGGTTTTGAGTAATTACTACTAATTGCTTTAGCTAACAAAGATAAGATTATATTATTCCTTACCTACTTATCACCAGTATCATTAGATATACATGTAGATATTGGCATAATAGTTAATGCTGCTTTATAATAGATTGTAGAAATGTATTTCCTTCAACCGGCCCTTTGGCTGTCAAGTTCTGTGGGGCGCAGAAGGCGCCTCTCAGAACTCAGGGATACACGGAAACACATGGGAAGAATTCCTGCTGATGGATTGACATTCCTTAAATTCTTTGGCTGGTGTACTAGCCATACCTCCGGCTTGGTTCAATGCAAATACTTGGATAAAGTGTCTTGAAGTAGAATTTATGTAGTTACTTGAATAATAACCAGTATATTACCGACAGTCACTACTAAAAAAGATACATTCCATAACATTTCAGTCATATCATGATATATGATGATATATATATGAGTGCGTTATACGGGTACGCCAATATCAAGTCATTTAATCAATTTTGCGTAGACTAAACCCAAGTATTTTATATCAAAAGTAGAACCCTACTGTGGTGAACGTATGTCTGTCGGTATGAAAGAGACAGGCATATCTGAGTGAGACAGCATGACCGAGACGTATAAAAAGGCGTGTCTGTTGTAACTCGTCCTCTCTTTGCAACAACATCTCGAATACTGTACATTAGTAATAACACTAAATAAACCAAATAGTATGGAGTATCCAAACGACTATTATTTACATCTTATCTGAGTGATCGACACGGCAGATCACCACAGTTGGCGCAGCCGAAAAAGGAAGCTGAACGGCCGCAAAATTCTTCCTGGAGGAAGAACCGTAGCCGCAGCTGAAAGAACTACAGTTGGAGCAGCCGAAAAAGGAATCTGAACAGCTATTAAATTCTTCCTGGAGGAAGAACTACAGTTGGAGCAGCCGAAAAAGGAAGCTGATCAGCCATTAAATTCTTCCTGGAGGAAGAACCACAGTAGGCGCAGCTGAAAGAACCATAGTTTGGTTATAATCCCACCGAGCACCGCGGAAGGGATTATTGTCGCATAAAAAATAAAATAATTTGGGGGCAGCTTCACGGACAGTATCGGACATTGAAGGAGCATCAAGGCAAGGAACTGGTGAGGAGATTCAAGGCGCTGAGCTCAAGGAATCAGCAGCCGAGAAACCGGATGAAAAAACGGATCCAGGCAGCTTGTACGGGGACCCGACACGGGAAGGCGTGGCGGTGGTGACCGGACGAGAAGGACGACCAGGAATCCGGACGGAGCCAGAAGACGGTCGGACGCGGAAGGGCGGCGATCGGCGGCAGCATCAATCATCAGATTCGTGAGTTGAGTGCTGTTTGTTGTTGTTTTTTCTGATTATTGGTAATCTGTGTGGAAATGGAGGGAGTGGGTTTACCCAGGTTTTGTCACCTTAGGGACGGGCTGGAGACGTTCGTGCTACAGTTTGAGCAGTTGATCCTCGTCAATGATGACAAATTTAAATCCGAGGATAAAAAGAGGGCGGTTTTAATATCCCACCTACACACAGACACGATTAATCTACTGATAGATTTATGTTTTCCAAAAAAAAATAACAGAATTATCGGTTGAAAATATATTTTTGTTATTAGGAAACCACATTGGTGTTTCAAAGAATGTGTTTAAGGAACGTGGAAATTTTTTTGCGGCGAAACAAAAAGTTGGGGAATCTATAAATGATTATATAGCTAGGTTACGTTGTCTAACAAGATTCTGCAAATTTGAAAGCAGACTGGAAGAAAACTTAAAAGATATTTTTGTGACTGGTTTATTAGAAGGTCGTATTAAAGAAAAAATGTTTTTAGATGCAGAGAAGCTGACTTTAAAAAGTACATTAGAGTGCGCATCGGGAATGGATTCATTTCATAAAAATATTACGTGTATTAAATCCGAGAGTGTCGGGCTCATTTCTAGAAGTAAGAAAAATTTTAATAGTAGTGCAGGTAGGAATTATTCTACTTCACCGGCGCGGGCGAAAGACAAAAATGTTACAATTCCCAGAAAGAAATCAGTAGAACGTATACAACAGTTGAAGTGCAAATATTGTAATTTAAATAATCATGATTCCAGTAATTGTAGATTAAAAAACGTGACGTGTTTTAATTGCAAAAACAAGGGACATTTTAGTAAAAATTGTCGCGAAAAAAAACGGGAGGAAGTTTCATCTGTGTTTGTGAATTCAAGTGAAATAAATTCAAGGTTAACAAGAAATACCGATCCCATTTATTTATCGTTAAAAGTTAATAACGGTATCATCATAAAAGGATTATTTGACACGGGTGCAGGAATATCGATCCTATCGGATAAAGATTATTGGGAACATTTTAAAGATGTACAATTGAAGCCGAAGAATTTAACCCTGAAGGGTTACAATAATTGTAAGTTACAGTTACTTGGATGTTTAATTTTGTCAATTAATTTCAATGGTATTACTAAAATAATGGAATTTTGTGTTGTAAAGGATGGTTCAACCACTGTGCTAGGTAGAGACTTCGTAAAAGAATTTAACATTGGTTTTACGGGTTTCGAGACGGTTTCTTCACAGTTGAAAAGTGAAATACTCACGCATAATATTCACGACGTAAACAATAATAGTGTCGATACGTTAGTGCGTAAATATCCGGAGGTATTTTCAAGTAAACTAGGTAGATTCAATAAATTTAAAGTTCATTTAAAATTGAAAGAAAATGCAGAACCGAAATTCTGCAATCCGAGAAGTATTCCTTTCGCTTTGAAAGCGAAAGTTGAAACGGAATTGAACCGTTTACAGGAAGAGGGAATTTTAGTTCCGATTAGTTATAGCAAGTTTGCATCTCCTATCGTGCCCGTAGTTAAAAGCGATGGAAGCATTAGAATTTGCGGGGATTATAAATGTACTGTGAATCCACAATTGATTGTTGACAAATATCCCATGCCGAAGATAGAAGTTTTATTATCACAAATTTCGGGCGGAATAATATTTTCAAAAATTGATTTACGTCAAGCTTATTTACAGTTGGAACTAGACGAAGAAAGTATGGAATATACTACGATTTCTACACATTTAGGATTATTTAAATTCACTAGGCTAGTGTTTGGGATAAACAGTGCACCGGCAATATTCTGTAGAATTATAGCTTCATGTCTACAAGGTTTGAAGAAAACAGCGGTTTTCCTGGATGATATTATGGTTACAGGAGAAACGATAGAGGAACATAATGCTAATTTAAATGCAGTTCTTAATAGGTTAAAAGATTGCGGTTTGTGCGTTAATATTCAAAAGTGCAATTTTAACGCTTCATCGGTTTGTTTCTTAGGGTTTGAAATCTCGAAGGAAGGGATTAAACCTATGGAAGATAAAACGAACGCAATTAGTAAAGTCGCGCAACCAAAAGATTTATCAGAGCTACGCAGTTTTTTAGGAATGGTAAATTTTTACCGATCTTTTGTGCCAAATATGTCTATGTTATTAGATCCTTTGCACAAATTATTGAAAAAAAATACGAATTTTGATTTTAATCAAGATTGCGTAAAAGTTTTTAATAAAATAAAATTAATTTTATGTGATAATCGAGTGTTAGCACATTACGATCCAAATGTTACTTTGAAGGTAGTTACGGACGCCTCAACGAAAGGTTTGGGTGCAACATTGTTACATGTGTATGAAAATAATTTACAAAGACCTATTTCTTTTGTTTCTCGTAAACTGACAGAAGCGGAAAAGAAATATTCAATTTTAGACCTCGAGGCTTGTGCAATTGTGTTTGCTTTTAAGAAGTTTTTCGAGTACATTTACGGAAGGGAATTCATTCTAGAAATAGATAATGAACCTTTATGTAGAATTTTTGGTGAAAAAAAAGGAATTCCTGTTTTAACTTGTAATAGATTACAACGTTATGGTGTAATTCTCTCATCTTTCAATTATAAAGTTCAATACGTAAAATCAACATTAAATTGTTCGGATTACTTATCTCGCGTACCTGTAGGAGATCCTGTTGAGGAAAATAATAACTTTGATTCAAGAATTTTGTGTTTATTCAAAAATAATAGCGAGATGCCAATAGATGTTGAGGAAGTTAAAGCAGAATCTAATACGGATAAATTATTATTAGAGATAAAAAATTATCTTAGAACAGGGTGGCCAAATAAAGTCAATAAGGATGATTGCAAATGGATTTATTGGATAAAAAGGAACGATTTATCAATAATTGATGATTGTATTTTCTGGAACCATAGGTTAGTAATTCCAATAAGTTTAAGGGATAAGATATTAAGCTTATTGCATAGATCTCATCTAGGGATTGCCAAGATGAAAGGGCTAGCTAGAGGCTATTTTTGGTGGCCAGGGATTGACAGTCAAATTGAATTTTTAGTTAGAGAGTGCAGAATTTGTGCGGAAATTCAACCATCACAACCCAAGAGTGAGTTAACTCCATGGCCGATAACGGAAGAAATTTGGAGTAGGGTTCATATAGATTACGTAGGGCCTATCGGAAATAAATATTTTTTGGTAATCATAGATTCAACCTCAAAATGGTTGGATTGCGTGGAAGTAAATTCACCTAACTCAGATAATACCATTAAAATCTTAAAGAGATTATTCAGTTATTTCGGTAATGTACAAACCTTAGTTTCTGATAATGGAGCAGCATTCATGTCAGCAGACTTTAAACAGTTTTGCGAGAGAAATGGCATTAAACATTTAACAACACCTATAAATCATCCTCAATCAAATGGATTGGCAGAGAATGCAGTCAAAACGTGTAAAAATTTTTTAAAGAAAATATTGTTAGAAAAAAAATTTCAGTCAGGTTATAATGAGAAGTTAGAATGTTTTCTCATAGATTATAGGAATGCACCACACTGTACAACAGGGTTAGAGCCAGCAGTTGTAATGTTTGGTAGAAGGTTAAGGTCAAATTTGAATAATTTTATACCTAAAGGGGGGAAGGTAAAGGAAAATGTGATTGATAAAGATACCAAAATGAAAATGTCAAAATGTCAGGAAAATCAGAAATTCTATTATAAAAGGAATAACAAAGTATCTACGAATTTTAAGATTAATCAGAAAGTTATGGTTAGGGATTTTAGAGACCAAAACAATGATAAGTGGGTACCAGGGAAAGTACATAAACGTTTGGGAAATAAACTATATTTAATTGAGGTTAAATTGAATGATAAAATCATGTACTGGAAAAGACATTTTGATCAATTATCCAAACTGTGTGTATCATGGGAAAAGAACCCTAGTATTTTAATTCCTGAGTCTGAGACGAGGAGGCTATCGTTCGATGAGTACGATGTCTCCGACTTTGTTTCGGATGACAATCTAACGGGTGACCCTCTTTTTCCTTCCAGCTCCAGTGAACCCGTGGCGTCAACGTCGGGGAACTGGAAGGAGCGCCTTCGACCAAGGACAGAGAAATCAAAATAAGCAGCAGTCAACTCTCCGAATCAACATGGTTATAAATAAAAAAGAAAATGTTGTAAAATAATAATTAAATATGTGTATGTATGTTTTATAATTATTATTATGATAATCATGTTGTGTTACTGTCTGCTGATTTAAGTGTGGAGGGATGTGGTGAACGTATGTCTGTCGGTATGAAAGAGACAGGCATATCTGAGTGAGACAGCATGACCGAGACGTATAAAAAGGCGTGTCTGTTGTAACTCGTCCTCTCTTTGCAACAACATCTCGAATACTGTACATTAGTAATAACACTAAATAAACCAAATAGTATGGAGTATCCAAACGACTATTATTTACATCTTATCTGAGTGATCGACACGGCAGATCACATCTCACCATCTCTCTTGACATCTCAACGCAACCCTTTTGCATTGAAGTATCCCTTGTGTTGTTTTCTTGTTATAAATGAGATTCTATACAGATATTATATCCCTTGTTTATAAGTCTTCTGACTCACACGGACAATCGCGGTTACTTTTATATACATACTTTTGCCATTAAAGAACAAGGCGATTAACAAAATTGTCAAAAATTTCAAATAGGTATTCAAAGTGTTTAGGTCAATCGACTAAGCGTTTTTTATAACTCAGCCAATGCAAATTCTACGCGATATTCAAATAACAGAACAAAAATAACATTATGAACCATGACCTCTGATGTTTTAACTAGGTACGCTAGCTTAACCTGCTTCTCAGGATTTACTACTACGGATTTACCTGTTATAGAAAACAGGCCTCGCAACAAGTTGTTAATCCGATTGCTATTCGCCTGCTAGAACTAGGGGCTGTATTGTTGTAGGGGTTTGTTTAGTTACCTACCTATTTATTTCATGGAGTAGTTTCCGAGAAGTTATAAAACTTGTCGTTAAGCTAATTAGAAATGGGCAAACATTGACGGAACTGTTATTATTTATACTACCTAGCCCTTTTAAATGACATTTTAATGGGAGAACTTTGAAATATTTTGCAATGTTGTTATATTTACTTTGAATATTGTGGTTGTCAAGGGAAGGAATACTTTTAAAAAATTGGTTCTTTAATGTCATTCTGGGATTACGCGTAATGTTCAGTGCTATTTTAAACTGCTTTAAGCATCTGCTGTAAGGTGTCTTACCTGCAACCTTTTTACGAATTTAAGATATATATTTTGATGGTCAATGCATAGTCGGGTAAAGGGCATTTGTTTTCAAAATAAGGTAAAAAAGAAAGCTTCTCTAGACATAATTTGAATAAATATTTGTTGCAAAATTTTTACTTAATATTTTTCCGTATTTATAGATTTGGAAAAATAACGAATTTTAGAATCAGAAGCGAAGTAGCTAAATATGTCAACAGCAAAGTTACGATGCTCTACATATTATAAATATATGTATAACTGTACACAGTTTTAAAAAACATTAATAAAATCCTAGCAATTAATTAATATATATTTTTTTAAAACACATCTCATCCTGAAAAGGCAGTGGTACTCGCTATGAATTCAACCTCAACCCTTTAACTATTAAACGAACGTCCTTGCCTTGCAAATACGGATACCAAAAAAGTACTTAACTACTTCAAACTGAAGTACAAAAACCACGTGTTGTTAATGATAAATTGTTGACATAAGAACAAGATAAGAATGGGGGAGCTGCTGTTTATAATCTGAATGCGTATTTAAGTTATGCACTTGTTGAATGACGTCGCATTCTAAAAACCACGACAAGCATTTAGCCAAATTTTACAACAGTTCATTATGGGCTGTAAAATTAGTGGGTCTTTTTTTACTGAAAGCACTCGAACAGGCGCCGCCCGCTTTACAGCCCGTATAAACAATATTGTATGGGAGAAGATAATGAGCAGACGAGTGTTCGGAGAGTTGGATGTTGGATCGTTTCTGATCAAACCCCTCAGTAATAATTATAGTTGTTATAGACAGAATCATAAATATACTGAAATATGTTTTGTGTACATTATCTAGAGGAGAAATGTAATGTCTGTATTCTTTTAATGATAGGAACAACGAAGTTGGAATAGATATTATAATAAAATTGGAATAGAAGTATTGGACATTATATTATTATCATTGAAATACTTTACATTTGAGAGATATTCTTGTCACTCGAACCACTATACCTTATTTGATTGTAGAAGTAATCAGAGGGTAGAACACTATATTTGTAGAACTGATTTTAGGCATTGACACTTATCTGTTCGGTTATACCGATTGTTAATAATTTACTGGAATTTTATTTATTATCTAAGTTGTTTGCTCTAAAATCTATATAATATAAGCTCCCATTTATTAATTTTGTTGATTACGCCTTACATAACATTCTAAAAAAATATTAAAACATGTACTTAGTTCTTTTTTTTACTAATTTTCTCCTTTTTAATATATAAATCAAAACAAAAACATCCTCTAAGATCATAAGTGTTTGTATGTAGGTACTTAAATAGGTACCTACCTAGGTACTTAATTATAAACCATTTATATTATGTAGCTTTTTTTTAAATTCCAAAGGAATTCTACAATCTGTCCGAAGAAAAGATACTAATTCTTTTTTCAAACTTTCTTCGGGCAGGTAGGTACTATAATATAAAAAAAATGCTATACACACGATGATTTCACTTTTTTCACATTTCGTGACTCCCTTTGAAACAATAAAAAAATCAACTTTACTGAACCATTAAACTGGCCACCATCTTGAATAGGAAACGGAACTTACAAACAAATTTACAGACAGATAAAATGTAAAACGGTCGAGTTAAAACAGGACTTAGGTACAATTTGTAAAAATTGCCAAAGTAGGCAAATGGTATACATTTAATAGGAAATACATGAAAATAAGTAAAATAATTTTCAAATTATACCAAGGTTCATTGAAAATCTTTCAAAGAAGCATTTGAGAGTAAAAAATAACAAAATAATAATATACCTGGAAGTCATGGCACTCACTCCTATCAATGCGGAGCTTTTAACAGGTAGTAAAGTAATTACTACGCTCAGACAGCAATGTGTTTACGTTCGTTTTATTGCTTCTCGTACTTTTTTAATTTGTTTTGTTGTCTGAACAAGGCTTCAAAACTAATAGAAAGCTAAGTAAATAAATTAAAAATTGATAAAATTGATATGGTCGAATTAGCTCAGTGGTCAGAGCATTTCCCCGGCAAGATAGAGGTCCTAGGTTCGATTCCTAGATGCGACTGAATCTTTTATATCTTTCTGTTATCTCACAAAATATAAACAAATTTAAACGGAAAAATCTGATCTCATTTGTTTCTTTAAAATTATCAACAATATTATTGACTCACCTAAATTACTAGAACTCATCTCATTTAATATACCTTTTCGTAGACTCAGAAATAAAGAACTGCTCTTCCTCAATCAACACTCGACTAATTATGCTTATAATTCACCATTGTCCAGAATATGTAGAATGGTCAACTCACGTCAAGACCTTGATTTTCTTTGGTAGGTATAAGTCAGAATGTTTTTTTTTTCGCTGGGTATATTTTTTATTACTTTAGTTTTAGAAAGGCCTTGAGTTGACTTGACACTTCTATTTCATTTCTATTTTCTTATGTTTTCCCTGTTTGTCTCTGCTTTTATATACCATCTTTTACTATAGCATTGTACATTGTCCCAAATCTCGTGTCGCTTTGTAATATATTGCAGGTAAGTCCGTTAATTAATTAATAAATAAATAAATATTAAATAAAGCTATTGTTTTATCTAATAATTTAAAAAAAATATATAACATAATTTTTAAGATCGAGAAATATAGTGTTGTTCGATATCTTGCACTATCCAATATTTATTTAATTGCAGTATATATATGATCAAAAACAGCAAAAATGCAAAAACTAAACTTTAAATAGCTCCATTGCAAAACTACAAATTTGCACATCCGACATTGTTCTTCGGGACCGTCATGCACATAAGGATTGTATTAGGACAAAGATAACTGCGTACCTATTTAAAATGCGCACTCTTTTTGGTGAGATATATTGTACTTAGAATAAAATACCTACGTATTAGCCGAATTGCGATAATTTTGCGTCAGAAATAAAGGTATATTTATTTCTTAGAGCACCATTCAATGCACCTGTTCTTAGAACGAAGGGATATAATATTAATTTATCTCAGAACCCTCGCTATTAAATAAGCAAACATATTATTTTAGGAAGGTTAAACTCGCAGGTAAAATGCTTAATGTGTTAGCAATTTTTCTGAAGCTCCTTTTCTTTCATACAGTTATTATTTATATTAGACCCATTAGTACTAAAAAAACTAAATGACATGCACTGGAAAATTATCATAACATGCCTATTGGGTAAGTACCTCAAGTGCCTAACTTACCTACATAATTATCTAGGTACTTGAGGTAGCAGTGCAGTTCAGATTTTGAGGATAGAATTTTAAAAAATCCATGATGTAAAATAAGTTTTTTTCGTAAGTTCCTCTTTGAATGCTTTGATTTTAATTTCGAAACAGGTTGTTTCTTCATTACTGAATTTAATACTGAATCGGTCATAAACATGTATACGTATTGTTACTGATTACTAATCTTAGTTTTAAGCCAATGGTGATGAATTTTAACTGTAAGAAGTTACTAGTTATCTGTGATATGGTATAGTTGTAAAGCGCCCTTGGGGATATTTTCTCACGAAAACCGCGCTAAGGAAATAACTCATACCCTAACACTAACTGATTGATAAATTTGATTTTGCTAACAGCGTATCTGTTCAGAAGTGGACTGGAAGAATGAATTATTTTAATTTGTACCTAAAGTTTTGAAATTGGTGCATTTAGGATAATTTAGCTGTTGGTTTAAATACGTATTTTTATAAACGTACGTTATTTTAATGCACCTGTTTCAATTTTGTGTATATAATACGGTGACAATAATCAAATGTAAATAGAAAGTGGACCAACCTGCCATTCTTTGTGATGATCATCTCAGTTCCAAGACCATGAAACTGCTTCCACATTTCCTTGTTAAGAAGTTCTACTTCGCAGTCCAAACTCTCTGGAGGTGAGGGAATGGCCACCTGCGGCTCTGCAAAATATCCAATACATGTTAGTTATATTCTAATTCCATTATGTTTAATTAACCTATAATATTTAAAGATTGCTGACTTGTTATCGGCAGGTCCTACCTTCCCACACTGATTCCATAATATTGGAATAATTGTCAGATAGACGGCCCCTGGTAAAAGAGGATTATTTTATAAGATTTTACTTTACTGATATAAATTGCTAATTTCTTCAAAATCTCTTCAAATTATTGGTAAACCTGTTGAAAACGGGACTGCAGGCCCTTAAAGAACGAATTGATAGGCTTCATGTTAAACGTTTAGTAAAAATGTAATGTACTAACGCAACGTCGGAGCACGACTTCATAAAAATCATTATTTTTATTTCAAAAATCATTATTCGCATTTCGTCTTCACATATTAACAGGGCAAACGCAGGTTCATGAACACGTGTTCCTGTATATTCGGCAAGTACTAACATTTTATTAGGAAATGGCCTGCCGTTCAGTTGTTTACAGGATTTTAATAAATAAACAATACTTATTTTTCTACGTACAGGTACACTAGTGAACATAACCTGACCTAACACACGTTAATAATAATCGGTTTTAATTGAGTTCAATAAACACAAAATATTTATTTTTTCACTCTTTTATACGCCCATGGGGTTTTTACATTAGGTACATAAAATGGATACAAAATTTTAAACATTGGTTTCTTCTGCACGGAAAAAAAATGAGTATAGCTAGTTATTGAAAATCTGGTTTAAACAAGATTTCAGGCCTTTAATGAATGAATTGAACAGGTTTCCGATAAACTTTCAGTAAACCTGTTAAAGGCCTGCAATTCAGATTTTAACAAGATTACCTATAAATTGAAGAGATTATTTACAAATTAGCAATACTCATTTTTCTGCGTATGGTATTCAATTGATTTGACATTAAAAATGTAAAGTTAAATCTTAAAATTTTCTGAAAAACTAATGAGATAACAAATGAGAAATTGATATCAATATATTACACTTTTTTTAAATTAACTCAAATGCAAAACAATTACATTTACCAAGCCATGAAAAACGACAATAATCTCCCTTCTGAATTGCGCTGTATTATAAACCAATCAGAGCAAATAAATAAAATTAAACAATTTTATTAAAAAAATTTATTACAACATGATCAAGGTATGGATATAATATTTTGTAAAATAAAACCCAATTTTTTATATTAGGTATAATAAAAAAAAATATATTTTGAAATGCGAAAATGGTTTAGGTACGTTTAATGTCGATATAATTTTTATATTCGTTTGTTCAACTATTATTAGTTTATGAATGTGGCATTGCAATAGATCATAGTGTCTAGTGTGTCGAGTAGGTACACTTATATTAACTAGACTAAGGAGATCGCTACAGTCGAGCTCAGAATTGCTGACTTGTAATCTGTCTGATTCCATACTAAATAATAAATAGCCTGACGGTCCGCCACTGGTAGAAATCTTATAAAATATACTAGTTTGCTTTACTCATACTTCAAAAAGATACATTTTTAATCTGAATTGGAGCAGTACCTAGATACTCGCATCATAATTTTTTTTCAAATGAATGCATACACGTCGAATGCGCACGCCGGGTTTCGTATATAACCTAGCGTCAAAGTATTTCATATGAAACATTTATTTTCAGACAGTGCTTCCAGCGATTCTTTCATAAAGATAAAAACGTTCAAGCTTTCAGATCTAACTAGATATTTGTAAGTAGTTAAAATGAATATAATATTGTGGAAGATGTATATTTTCAAAAGCGAAAATATTTTTGTGAAGAAGTCATCTTGGACCATAAATATAGTTGGCTTTACAATGTGTGAAATTCGGTGATGTTTGATATTTAAGTTATATTGAGAGCTGATGTTAAAAACCACGCCATATTCATTGATCTTTACAAACTGAAGTGTGAACAGGATATCCGTGTACGATGTGCGGTATCCAAACACTTGCCATATTCTTTGATATGTTATTTTATAGCTGTGCAAATGGGTACAAAATAGATATGTAAAAATTCTTCGATGGTTTTAGCTTCATTGACTTGTTTCAAGTTTTACTTGGAGATTCCTCGTATCGCGTAGATATAACTACATATTTACAATTAGTTAGGTATCCATTATTCACAAAGCGATAAAACAAGGGTAACAGCGGTACTTAGAGAGATAAAATTATAATACATTTGTCACACAATTGTACAATATTCAAGGTCATGAGCACCGTGATGTGAGGTGGATAGTAGAAATGAGTTGTTCATGAGCAAGCCGTACAATTAAGCTAGCTCTTTTTGATGAGCCGTATTCGTACGACTCCCGGTAAACCGTACCACGGCTTTCATCAGGAGATATTTTAGAAAAAGAGCACCATTAAAGTTATCTAAGTATTAATTGTTATTACACACTCAGAGACGTAAACGGCGTCTGACATCTGGATTCGAACATATGTACCTACATCTAATAAGTACCTAGCGTCTTATTTTTCTCGTGGTACGATGCGGCGCGCCGGCACCAAAAGTCATACGATCATTCGTACGCTAGAAGCCATATCAGGGGTGAGGGGGCTTAGCGGGGGAGCTGTATAAGCTCAAACGATGAGCTCGCGGTTCCCGTTCAATTGAGCCGTCGTTCAGCGACTCTTCGTGCCTTGCGATAATATTGAGCTGGTGCCGTGTCTCCCGCTCTTAATAAAATGAGTCATGACCCATCGCCAGTGGATAGGTTTATGTGAAGGATACAACAATAACTTTTCATAAGGGGTTAAACATGCCTTCATGTTGTGTCATGTTCAATATAAATACTTGATTTACACGCTTAAGTTAGAAGAAACTCAATCATTTATGAAGTACAAAAAAAGGGTGTTTTATTTTGATAATTAATAGTAATAAGTTACAATACCTTGATAATTGCACATGGCAGCTTGCATTAGCAACTGTTGATGATATCCACGGTTATAATGCTGGGACTGCATCAGCATTTGTTCACTCATCATGAAGGTACTCATTTTCACAAAATGTCACTAGATTGTTTATCAAATCAAAATCACTAAAGTACCATCAGATACAGCACATGTTTTAAAATAGTGTCATTCGATTACGTACACTTGAATTTTGTCGGAAACTAAATTATAATAACAATAAAACATTTAAAACAGGACTCAATTCAGATCCTCGAGGTAACCGGCGTATGTAAACTTTAAACTTATTGCTTTTGACGGTAGCTTGCGTGTTGTTAGGGACGCGAGCGCGCGACAAGTGTTTGAGATAAACAAACAATCCCTCGGTAGAGCCCCGGGGGGCGGAGTCCCTTGCCTCGCCACGCCTCCGGGGGAGGGGGGAGTGCGCCCAGAAACCCCGGGGAAAAGTAAACAGGCGCCGCCGGTGAATATAAAGAGATGTTCAATTATTTCGGTATGTTTCTGGTAATTAAAATATGTTTGAAGTTATGCAGGATGATGGGTAGGAGGTAGGTACTTATCGGTACAAAAAGTATCTATCTACCTTCTTGAAGGGGATTTAAAATATCACGATTGAAAACGGTAACGCCATCATTTTATAACGCTGTGAGTTTTGTGTTTGGTGAATCTTTTGATGGTTTTTTTTAGCGGTTAGGTATATTTTAATATACCTGTTCTATATTATGTTTAGATAGGTACTACTTAACATGTATTAGCTTATTAAATATCTCTGCAAGACGGAACGACACGATCTCCGTTACCTAACTACTGATGGTTTAATTTCGATGCAATTGTGTTCAATTTGTAGATCTCCACAATTTAAAAAAATAATTTTAAGTACTTACCTAAATCAAATTTTATATTTTTTGGTAGATGCGTGATGATTTTGTTAGATGGGTAATGATTTTATTAGACGGGTAGTGATGAGATTTTAGTTTATTTTGGACTTTAGAAGTTTTTAAGATAAACTGATAAATGAATACATACCTCTACCGCATGGAAAATTAGACGATTCTCTCAGCATCGATCATGAGAGATATAACCCTTCAAAATCCAGACTTCGCTTTACATGATGTGTAGTAATCATAAATCCGAATAGTCATATACCTGTATATTTGTATCCTTTCATTAGTCGATCAGCATTTCCTAATAAATGTCAAGTGACATAGTAGATATCACTTGCTCCTATCTTAAGTGATATCAAATAAATAAATACAAATAAAAAAACACGTTCATTAACGTAATTCATCAATAATTGCAATTGACTTTTAAAATCTTTAAATAACAATAAAAATAAATGTTTCAAACTTAAATTAATTTGACTTGAACTAGTAAATACCTAGGTAATTATTTACCTATCCGCCACATTTTAGGCGCTGATTATTCACATACACAAAATAGGTTATTAGTTAAAGTTAATTAACTAATTTAGATTGAAACGAAACTTCCGCAAGTGTCACTCCAAGCAAAAAAGTCTAAAATGCCAATAAGGAATCGTTTAATGAGATAAATTTTGAACCTTGATTGAATAAAAATGGAATTATAATGCTTCTTTTATCATCTTCCAACGTAAATCTTATTAGGTGTGTTAATTATGTCGAAACGCAGTGTACTTTCCATAATCTGTGCCTATTAAAAGTGCGGCACTTAGGTAAATATTTACCAGTATCTATAGCTACTATAGCTAGGTAATTTATAGCCGTAAAATAATAACGCGAGAAAATATGTTATTTTTTATTTGTGATACTAAGCATTACAGCAAAAATATTCCCCTAAAATGTTTAGTGTAAACTTTTCAAGAAAACGTAGAGTTTATCGGAGTGTTAATATTTATGGGATATTCAATTGAAGCGATGTACAATAATTACATATACATTTATAAAGGGTTGTTTCAATAGAATTCAGATAATTACGAGACAAAATATTTCTACCTAAATATTAGATATAGATGGTAAATAAATAATAGGTCAGTACCTTTCTACCAAGAAAAAAAATGTTTTGTTTAGTGCATAATAATTATTAAAAAAAAATCTTATAAAACGTATATACATAGGAAAATTAGTATAACTGATTTATTAAAATCCTGTAATAAAGGTGATAGCAGTCCATTTGTTAATAAACTATTTGTACCTTCATAATATATCGAAACACGTTTTCATGAAGCTGCGTTTATCCTGTTATTATATAATGATGAAATGCGAAAATATTATAATTTTTAAGAACACATGTTCTGACATGGCCATAACACGTTCGTGTTTTACTAATAGTTTATTAAGAAATCTGTCAATTGGAAAACATTGATATAAGATAATAATATTGCTTTAAACTTGTATAATTATTCTGCTCAACGCCTACAAAGCTACCAGAAAAATGGTTCCATGATAACTCAACTCAGTGACAATTCAACACACTTTTAAAAAGTGATATAAAGACTTTAGAAACGATGAAAAAAAATTCTTTTAACCTAACCTAACCTACATAACCCAGTTAATAAAGTTTTTGTTTCATCACTTTCCATGGCTTTATATAACTTTTTAAAGATGTGATGAATTATCATTGTGATGATTTATCCGGTTACTCAGAAAAATATATCACTATGAAGTCACGTTAAATAGATACAGAATAGCCCAGATACTTCCCAACCCTCCTCTCCCCGTCTCCTTTCTCTCCCCACTACCTTCAGTCTCACGACACATTGGGCAAGCCGTAGTCATGTACCACTGGGTTCGGACATTTGGAATCAGTTGGAAAAAAAAAACTCAGTTAGGTACTTGGATTTCAATAATCAGGTACCATAAGGTTGCAAATTTTATAATGCGTTTTTTATTTTCCCTAAACAAATAAATAAAATGAGAACATAACAGTAAATAAAAGTATACATTATTCAAAGTTTGTAAGTACCTACCGACATATCAGTGGCGTGCATTACTGTATAATCAAAGATAGGCTGTGTAAATTACATTCATTTTATAGAAGGCAAGTTTTAATGTATTTATGCACATTGATAGTATCGAAAGTTTAAAAAAAAACTAGTTATGAAAACTACTAGGATTACACAAAATATTAAATTTTGATTTCAGATTAAAATATATAACCAAACTGAAAAATATATTTTCAAATAAAAAGGTCTAGTACGAATATGCTCCACTTTATGTTGTATAGTGAATCAACTTGAATGTGTTGATAATCATAAAACCGCTTCAATATTAAACAATTTGTATGTTTGAATTATTAAGTATAGATTAATAAATATTTCATATTTTTATGATTTAAGAGTCACCTTAAGTAACCTCACTCAATTTTTTTTGTGTTAATAGATATTTCCCTATCTGCTTTTTAATTTTATTCAAATAAAACAACATAGAAAAGCGTTTTTTTGGGCGAAATTTAAAATGTATTTGTGAGAAATTTGTGTTCCAAAGTTCGAATATTTATATAAATTTTATATACTATTATATATACATAGTAGGTAGGGCAAAATTATAATATTATTAATGATCATAATTCATTATCAATTAATTGCCAGGGTTGCCCTAAAATCGTGAAAATTTGTTTTTTATTGGCCTATTTTTAATAATTCGAAATACAAATAAAGAAATAGCACACATCCCTATTAAGTATTTTCTACACCTTTTGATTAAGGCGATGCCATACGTAGTAATGCAAAATCATGTGTTTTTGGTTTGAAAATTTGGTCGCCTAGAAATGTTTCAGATGCTTCGAAATAATCGAGTATTTTTTAGATAAGTCTCTTTATAAGCCCAGAAAAAATAATGTATAATGCCTATGAAAACTGCTTTAAAGTTCAAAATCTCCTACTTACGAACCCATTTTCGGTTATGATTTTATTGTATAATAAGGAAAATTAAGTTATTTATAAAATGATCGAAATAAATTAAATATTTATGACTGAAATATTTTTGGCCATGTTTTTTTCTTGCATAAATCAAAACAGGCGGATGGTGTTAAGCGGGAATTTAAACCTTATCGCCATCTACGTAAGGGTTGTTATTGATAGCGGCTCAATTTAAAATATTACACGACGTAGTGCATCGCCTTAAAACAATAATTATTCAGTTTGGTCAAGTGTTTTGTCAAGAAAAAGCGCAGCCTGTCCTCTTAATATAACCAATTTACGATGGATTTTATTTTGTTTTTACAAATAATATGGATTTAGGTTCGTAGGTTGGTAGGTACCTACTAGTGAACTAGGTACAATAAATCTATTTAACCGCAAAGCACAGCTAAGTTAATCCCCTTTGACCGCATTCTGAGCATTTGTATTGTTATCATTTTCCTTGAAACTAAATCCAAATGTCAATAGGGATAATGAGCTCGCTATTAGCTTGTTGCTATATGAAGTATTCAATGTTATTTATTAAGAATTATCAACCCAAAACACAATTAGTCGGAAAAACCATTACCGTAAGGTGTTAATAATATTCAATAGACTTAATTACTTCTCCGATTTGCTGAACTAACGGCATACAAACATGATTATCTACAACTAAATATTTACTGTATCTACTGAAATCTCTAAATTAAATCTTTTTAGTACCTACCTAGATCTATTTTAAAATATAATATTATTACAACCTTCCGATTGAAATAAAGAAATTAAAGGATTTTAACAAACTTAAACTAAAACTGAAGTTACACTTTCAGAAATAATTAACTAAATAATTGCCTGTTTTTCCCTTTATTTATATTTATTATCAGTATGTGTGATGCTTGGATGACCAAGAGACAAATCTTATGCTTTAGTGTCGAAAAAGGTCATACCTTTTGAAGCAGATCACAAATGTAGCAATCTGTGCCATAATAATAATATTTGGATGATTTGTATAGCGCCGTTTTTGTGCATAATCACCTCAAGGGCGCTCTGCTGGTACAGATCACAAATGTAGCAATCTGTGCCATCTTCTGGTACAGATCACAAATGTAGCAATTTGTGCCATCTGCTGGTACAGATAACAAATGTAGCAATTTGTGTTATCTGCTGGTACACATCACAAATGTAGCAATCTGTGCCATCTGCTGGTACAGTTCACAAATGTAGCAATCTGTGCCATCTGCTGGTACAGATCACAAATGTAGCAATCTGTGCCATCTGCAGGTACAGATAACAAATGTATCAATTTGTGTTATCTGCTGGTACAGATCACAAATGTAGCAATCTGTGCCATCTGCTGGTACAGATCACAAATGTAGCAATCTGTGCCATCTGCAGGTACAGATAACAAATGTAGCAATTTGTGTTATCTGCTGGTACAGATCACAAATGTAGCAACCTCTGCCATCTGCTGGTACCTATATTAATTAGTAGAACTTTACTAAATAAATAATAATAATACTAAGCTTATTTTTATAGCGCCGTTTTTGTGAAAAATCGTTATGTTTGTTTTCTTTCATGTAATTGTGCGGTCCTGAAAAAGTGGAAATTTTGTGTAATCTAGTAATACATATTATTTGGATGTATAATATGTCTTAGGTAATCCCCAACCAACATCAGTTAAAGCCAGCAGCTTAGTCAATCTTAGAGAAAGCTCACCTCGTCTGTCGTAAGTTTTTTTTTTAATACTGATCAATATAACAACAACTGTCAAAGTGAGTACACGTATCCCTTAACCTCTTCATAATAATATTATTAAATAGTGTTTATACTAATAATAGTGGCTTAAAACAGTTACCAGTATAAGTTAAAGAAAGTGCTATTTAAAATTACGTAAACATACTACCTATTACGGTGAGAATTATCAGTTTTATTATTAAAAATATATTCTTGAATATTGCCTAAAGCAAAAGACGAAATTAATCATAAATGTGCCAATAATACAGTGTGAACTCTGCGGCAGGTACCTATATTAAACCTTACCTGTGCAGTACCTATTCCAATATAAATCAGGGGTGTTGCACTGTGCGGTTCAAAAATATTAACGAAAAGTTTCAGATATCTAAATTAATATGGAATCCATTAATTTCGTCACAATTGCAAAGGAAGCAGTTGACAAATTAACAACTGTCATGATGAACCCTAATAATAAATTTAACAAAGAGCAGATTGCAAAAATAATACCGGGTCCAACAACATCATGGCTTCAATTTCTCATATGGCGGCTATAATGGCGAAGTTGGAAGGTGAACTCGCCGTTTACAAAAACTTGTCTCAAAATCAACCGACTCAAAAAATTCCAGACCTTTGTGAAACCATAATGGAATTGGAAGAAAGGAAGGAAAAATCGAAAAATGCAATCTTTCTAAACGTACCGGAAAGTGAGTTGTCTCAAGAAGAAAATTTGACAAATGACTCAAAAATAATAATATCCACCATCAAAAAAATTGATGACATACCAACACAAAATCTAAAAATATACAGACTTGGTGCTAAAAAACCTGGAGTCATCAGACCAATTAAAGTGGAATTTGAAGATTCTTTTCAAGTAAAATACATTCTTCGGAATAAATTTAAAATTACCGATAGAATAAAGATAAAACCGGACTTGACAATAACTCAACGAAATCACATGAAGAATCTGATAATAGAATTAGAACAACGGAAAAATAGCGGTGAAACAAATCTCTCGATAAAATATGTTCATTCTATTCCGAAAATCGTTCAACAGCATACACCAAAAAACTACACAATAAACTAAATCACTGTTACCTATATTATCAAAACGTCAGAGGAATTCGAACTAAACTGGACACTATCAGACTAGAAATAACTACTTCAATATTTGATGTGTTGATTTTCACAGAAACTTGGTTACATCAGGATATTCATACTGCAGAACTAAGAATGTCAAGATACAACGTTTTCCGCCGGGATAGAAATCAATCTACAAACGATGACATTAAAAACAATAAAAGAAGAGGTGTTGGAGTTCTGATTGCAGTAGTGAAAAATATTGTCTCCAGACAGTTAAATACAAAAAACGTTGAAATAGAGCAAATATTTGTTATGATTAATACAGGTAAAAACAGAATTTTATTGGGTAATGTGTACATTCCGCCTAAATCGGATATAAGTATGTATACTAAGCATTTTGAAGATATTGAAATTTTACAGTTAAAATATCCAAAAGTAAAAATAATTATAACTGGCGATTTTAATCTTCCGAACATCATTTGGAATCAAAACTTTATGGAATTGACAGGTATAGAAAACGCTGGCTTGTCTACTATAAACAAAGAAGTTATAAGCATGTCAAATTTTATAAATCTAACACAATAAATAAAATTGAAAATTGTAATAACAAAATACTGGACTTGGTGTTTTCAAGTGATACTTCAGTAACTGTAGTAAAATCAAGTGAAATAATATTACCTGTAGATAACTATCATCCTCCATTAAATATTAGCGTATCACTAAATAAAATACCAAATCTACAGTGCAAAAAATCACTTCACAATTTTAATAAAGCTGATTTTAATCATATTAATGAATGCTTAAATGCTACTGATTGGACTTTTTTAAAACAAGAAAATATTAACGAAAATATCAACGTATTCTATAAAATAATTCACAATATCATAGAAAAAAGTGTGCCTTACATTAAATGTAAAAATAATGTTTTCCCTCAGTGGTTCAATAAAGATTTAATTTACTTGACTCTATTGAAGAAGAAAATACATAAAAAGTTCAAAAATTCTAAATCAATTAAAGATTATATTCAATTCAATTCAATTCGGCGCCAATGTCACGATCTTTCTAAAAATTGTTACAAAGAATACTTAAATAATGTGGAAAATTCAATTGCAAATAATGACATCAACACTTTATGGAAGTACTCAAAGTCATTAAAAAGAAATGAAATAGATATACCTTCTAGTATGTATTATAACGGCATAAATGGAAATAATGCAGAAACTATTGTTAATTTATTTGCTTCATTTTTTAAAGATGTATATGACAACACAATTGATAATAGTGAAATTCCTTTTTTTTCATCTAACATCAATTTACAAATTTCTAACATTCACATAGATATAAATGAAATTAAAACCCATATTAACAAATTAGATATAAAAAAAAGTTCGGGTCCTGACAAAATACCACCAATTCTATTGAAACACTGTATACATGCCTTGTCGTATCCCCTCTATTTAATTTTTAATATGTCATTGTCATCGGGATATTTTCCAATTGCATGGAAAAATAGTTACATCACACCCATATTTAAAAAAGGTGACAAATGCGATATACGCAACTATAGACCTGTATGTATACAGTCAACTATCCCAAAACTATTTGAAAAAATTAATTTGGAAAAAATTATTTTTAAATTAAATGGGATTATAATAAGGTTTCAACATGGTTTCATGAAGAATAGATCAACTCTGACAAATCTACTAATATATGAAAACTTTATAGCGAATGCCTTTGCAGATAAATGTCAAGTAGATTCGATATATACTGACTTCAGTAAGGCGTTCGATAAAGTTTGTCATAAAATATTGATAAATAAATTAAGGAGTATGGGTATAACCGGGAACTTTCTTAAATGGGTAGAGAGTTATTTAACAAATAGGCAACTGTTTGTAAAGTTAAATGACGTAATATCGGATGCCTTTTCTGCCACTAGTGGTGTGCCACAGGGCTCCCATTTAGGACCAATACTGTTTATTTTATTTATTAATGACATTGTAGACGTTTTTTCCGATGTTAATATTCTGTTATTTGCTGATGATTTAAAATTATATAAAAAAATTAAAAATATTAAAAATATTTCTGATTGCATAATTTTACAAAAAAATTTAAACAACTTGTTTAATTGGTGTATATGCAATAAACTGACACTTAACATTAGTAAATGTCAAATAATAAGATTTTATAAAATAAAGAAACCGACAATTTATGAATACAAACTTGACAAAATTATATTAAACTCAGTAGAAACAATAAATGATCTAGGTATTATTTTTAACTCAAAACTTACATTTATTAGCCATATAACTAATATTATTAATAGAGCAATGAAGATTTTAGGATTTATTATTAGAATAACCAAACAATTTTGTAACATTGATACTATTCGCATTTTATACATAACGCTAGTGAGAAGCATTTTGGAATATAACTCTACGATTTGGGCTCCACATTACAATATCCATATTCAAGCGATTGAAAAAGTCCAGCATAGATTCCTTAGGTACATTAATTTTAAATTAGGTATTCCAAGAGAATCCGTGGACTATAATTTGTTATTAAAATGGACTAATCTCGTAAATTTATCAGATCGCAGAAAAATCTGTGATCTATTAATATTATATAAAATAATTCACTCGGTCCTGGATACCCCTGATTTAATAGAACTAATACGATTTCATTGCCCTGGTCGCGCTAACAATAGACTGACTCTACCGTTCTACTATAATAACACACACACATTATCACATTATTACTCACCAATCAGTCGATTACACATTTTGGGGAATGAACATGCTAACATCGGCGACATTTATTTTTTTAAATTAACGCAATATAAACATGCACTCAAAAATTATTTTTCCATAATGTGACTTTATTTTGATATTATTTTACTGATATTACTTTTCTAATCACTTATATGTTTATTTATAAAAGGCAGTATAGCCGTATATGTATTTAAAATAAAAAAAATAAAAATAAAATTCGCCATTTTTCCACTGCCTTCCCTGATTAAAAACTATGTGCACGCCACTGCCTGCACATAGTTTTACACGGTGTATTGTTACACGTATATACACGGTGTAGTATATACGCTGTCGGGGTCGTCTTAGGTAGGGTTATTTGAAGTATGATTTACGGAGTCGCCAATTAATCAGAATGTTCACAAGGACAAAAATCAAAAATGAGACGATATTTTTAATAATAATACTCGCGATGAATATTTAATGATAGTCTTTAAATTCACACTTAATTAACTGCTATAAACATGATGAGTGTACAAATAAGAAAACTCAGTAGTTACATTTATAAAAAGCCCTCGTTATTTAAAAATAATTATTTTTTTACAAAAGAAAAATACCACTTTTTTTTTTTTTTATGTGACACCTCACAAGAGTGTCCCTGCCTGTGGAGTGCACAGACAGGGGAACTATGTCACCACCCGGTTGGGCGGCGTTGTGAGGCGGAGTAAGGTAGGGGCTGTAGGAAGGGATTTGTTAATGCGGGCCTTGAAGAGGCTCGGATTATAGGAGGGAGGAAAAACAGATGCCGGTAGCTCGTTCCACATACGAGCCGACTTACACAAAAACGAGTCGTAAAAACGGCCCGTTCTCATGAAGCCAACGTCAACCGTGAACGGGTGTTCAGTTCGTGTCCGTCGAGTTTCGCGCACGTGCACCGGTGCATCAGGAATCAATGCTGCTAGCTCCTTGGAGCAGGCTCCATTGAAATACCTGCAGAACAGACACAGCATGCCTACATTGCGTCTATGCATTAGAGAAGGCAATCGGTCTGTTAACAACGGATTGTCAATCAGACGGATTGCTCTCCTTTGCACAGATTCCAAGGTTTATCAAGTATTTTGGGGCACCAGCCCAAAGGTGGCTCCCAAATTCAATAGTTGGGCGGACTTGAGACTTGTACAGGGTCAGCAGCTGGTCACTGTTGAAGAATTTCCTAGCCCTGTACAAGACGCCCAACTTTTTGGAGGCCTGATTTACTCGGGCTTCTATGGATCCCCGATACTTGAGCTGGTCTGATATAGTAACTCCAAGCATTTCAATGGAGTCTTTATTGGGGAGAGTGCTCCCATCAAATTGCACCAGACAGTCATTGATCTCCCTCTTTGCCGAAATCAGACACGCTTGGGTTTTTGAAACGTTGAAACTGACCAAGTTGGCCTTACCCCAGGCACGAACCATCTCTAGGTGGTGGTCAATTTTTTGCTTCAAAACTTCCCGAGCTGTTCGGACATCATAGGTGGAAGGGGGCTTGTCAAAAAGATAACCCTCGTGAACGGTGCTGTCATCAGCGTAGCAGTGAATTGGTGCACATTCAACGAGATCATTGATGTGCAATAAAAACAGCGTCGGAGACAGCACAGATCCTTGTGGCACCCCCGCATTGATTTGGTGCGGTGAGGAAGAAGAGCCGTCAACCACGGTTTGAATTGTTCTTCCCCTCAAAAAGTCCGCAATCCAACTATGCAGGGTTGGGTGGATCCCATACGATGGTAACTTCCCGACAAGCGCCCGGTGCCAGACTCTGTCAAAGGCTTTGGAGATATCCAACCCAACGGTTTGGGTTTCACCAAAACGTTCCATGTACCGCCCCCAAATATGCGTTACATATCCGAGTAGATCACCACACGATCGGTTACGACGAAATCCATATTGCCGATCGCTTAGGATATTGTTTACCTGCAGTGCATATTTGAAAAAAAATCATTTTGGTTTAACAGTAACATTATTGTTATTTAAGAGATTAATTAAAAAATTGCTTAATGTTGTTTTATATTTCAAATTACGTACCTACATCTAAAAAAACATTATTAAAAATTACAAAAAAACTTCATACCGCCATCGGTTCCATTAGTTACAAAAAATGCATCACCTATGCATAAATGTTGATCACACATAAAATTTATTTGGTATATAACTGGGGGAACGCTATATAACTACCCAGTTATTAAACTATTAGATAGATTTAGGTGGGTACAAGTGATTTTAAGAAAATTTATCATTTTATAGTAGGCACTTACACAATCTAGTAAATTATATTTATTTGTGAAAAGCTGAATTAGTCATTTTGAAGACAACTATACACTAATCATCACGCCGTTTCACCGCAGGGGTAGGCAGAGGACGGACCGTTATTAATACATACTGTTAGTAGATTTCTAAAGGCGCCAATATTGAAGCTGATTCAGGCGCCGTTTGCCTCTGCGCCGGGGCTGCAATCACGCTTAGGTAGTACTTTTCAATGAGATTGAGAAAAACTAACTAATACACTGTCTTTTATCGGCCAACCAGATTATTTTATTATTATCTTACCACATACTACTTATAAAGTAAAAAGTCAATAAAAATGTCATGGCAAAAATTAAAGATTCTGAAAGAACGAAAATAAACCAAATTCTATGTAAACCTGGATGTCAGTGTATATTTGGAGTTTTGAATACCAAGTACCAAGGTTTCATAAATGGGTAGGTCAGTGAGAACTATGAAGCAAGGAAAAATAATTTTATTACACAGGGCTGCAGCATGTTTTTGTATTCCTAAGTGACCAATTGTATGCGGAAAGGATAATATTCCAATTCGAAACCAAGAGTTATTATTTTTGCTCCATCATCGAAAATATATAGTTTTTTTTTGTAGACCACAAATAAAAATTACATGTTTATTTATAGCTAACTAGGATTAGGTATGTATGATATGTTGTGTCTCGGAATTTTTTTATTTTTATTTTTCTTTCTTATTGAACAGTTACATTTTGTGGTAAATAGAAACATGTAGGAAATTACGCTGCGATATTTGAAAGTCCAGACGAATGAAGTCGTGTTAATTGGCAAGACGCCAGAGATAATCGTTTAACATTTTTGCATTTCAGACAAACAAAACAGATTTGAAATTCTCGCGGAGCTTTAAGTTCATACAGCGCTATCTGTGAAATTTATTCGAATCTGTTTGTTAGTGCCATCTAGCGGAAGGTAGAAGAATGTATTGCTGAAAAAGAGACAGTGATGTTTTCGCAGTTGGGAAAAATGAATTATTTTGTGGTGGCCCATTTATTTTACCTAACAATAAAGTACATTGACCTTAAAATCGTAAAACTGACTATAGTAGTTAAGGTTAAACGCGACGCTCTTTATATTCTACGTGTTTATAGATGGCGTTAATTAATTTATTTTATTAAAAAAATTTCTTGCAAGGTATTGCTTCACAATATTAAGACAAATTATTTGTTTGCGCCCGTACATATGCAATACTATTTATGACAAAACTATCTATTCATATTCATATTGCGTATGTACGGGCCCAAACAAATAATTTGTCTTAATATTGTAAAGAAAAATTATAAAGTGTATTTTAATAAAAAAAAATAATTAACGCCATCTACGAACACGTAGATTATTAACGAGCATTGTGTTTAACCTTAAGCATCCTGTCCACATTATATAGAATTGAAATGATAAGTGTGACCCTATCGCCGTTTTCAAGTAAATTGTGCAAGAGAGACCGGTTGGTCTGTACTAGTGCTGGGCATTGAAGATAATCCCATCCAATGTCAAAACTGATTTCGTTGGAGATTTTCAACTGTTGAAAATTACCGTTAAGAAATAACGCCGACATTATTTCTAGTGATATATTTATATGTATTGTTTTATCATGACACGATGTATAACATTTTCCAAAGGAATGTTTTTTTGTGAGTTATAGCAAATACTCCATAATATTGATAATACCTCCAACTTCTGACGTTTCCCATACATTCTGATGGCAACCTGATATGCAAGCGCCTCCTAGCGGCATGAGTTTGCGTTTTGGTTTTCTTTCATACATTTTAATGGATTTTGGGTGCATGTAATAAATTCTTTATTTTATGTTAATTTGGATAAATAAATATTAAAGTGGCTATTAACTCTAACTTTGATGGCTTAGAAATGTAATAAAATATTTATATAATCGTAAGAATTTTTTTAAATCTCTTATTTGTAGATTTCACTTTTTATGTAATCAAAAACATTTTATTTGCTAGAATTCAACAAACTCTTATTATATTTCACCAACTAACCTGTCAACGTTTGTTTTTTGTAATTATTGCCTCCGTAAACTGCACTCACAGAACCAACTTTTTAGGACATTTTTATGATTCGTTTTAAATTTTTTTTATCTATATATTAATTTATTTTTTTGAATTATGTTTTACACACTTTACAAATATAAGGCAAAAAAGTCCCGATAAACTGCTTTTTAGCAATTTTTCTAACGGGTTCTTTACATTATAAATCTTATTATAGTGAGTTTACAGTTACATTTTTAAAATTATATGTATAAAACAAAAAATTTAAAATTTTACAGAAATATAGCAAAAGAAAATTATGAAAAACATATATAACAATTTTAAAAGTCTAGAATAATATTTCATTGTAAGCTAATACAAATTAATTCTTTCAGTAGGCCAAGTCTTCACTAAGTTCACCAATTGTTTGTTTTGGGCACAGTTTTTAATTTCAGCAAGTAACATATTTAAACAACTGGAAATCATTTAGTTTAACGTTCTTTGTCCATATTTATTTTTATGCTTAGGTACAATAAGTCCTTCATTAAAGTTAAAACGAGTATTATGATTGTGTTCTAGCCTGTTTATATATAAGGGGTTATTTATGTGCTGAAATATAATTTTGTACCACAGAATTGCTCTCACTGAATGAATTTTGAGACTGATAGAAGTAGGGAAAATTATGCCTTTCTTTGTATATTTTTTTTAAGCTAATAATTTAACCAGTGAATTTTGCATGGATTGAACATGGTATTTATCAAAATACAAATTTGAAAGCACAAAACACTGCCACTAAGTACTAAATAAATTCAATTTGCCGCCATTGAAAGGAATGTTAAAGTCAATACGCTACACTAGCGACTCTAGCTGCTAGCATTGTTGATATTGCCCGTATTTCACAGATTGAATATACGCGCGACAAGTCAATAAAACCAAACATAACAAGAGATTGACACATCACTAACCAATGAAAATAAAAAATAAAAAAAATACCTTCTAACAGAGTATACCTAATAATAATCCCCTTATAACGTTGAATGTTGAGACTGTGGGACACCGTTGGGTCCGTTGAAAAGATTAGGCGTTGAAAAATATATTAGCATTGATAAAAAATAGTCATATTTAAACGGCCGCTATTTTTGCTTGCTTTTTTTATGATTTTAGAAGTAGAAGAGTAAAAAACCTTTTTTTCGAAATTCTAACATTTTAAGGTAAAAAAGTTGAATTTTTTGAATGGGAAAATAAAAATTCTTCTATGAAAAAATATTTTAGTATGGAAAAAAAAATTCGAAAAAAGTTATTTATCTTTTTTACTTCTACTATCATGTAGAATCACCTCCCGAAGTTATTGCACTTTAACCCCCCCGGACACCCTGTATTTGCTCGATACTTGGCGATACGTATCAGCCGCATTGGATATAAAAATCCAAAAAGATGCGTTATAGGAAAGTACATAACCAAATGATCATTCCAAATTACACGAAGGACGGATTGTTTCGGAGAATTTAAACAATTCATCAAATTTCAACGTTCATTTTCGGGTTCTGTGAAAGTCCTATTCAAGTTATTATATCATTATAGGCTAGTTGGTGTTAGCTGTTAGCCGGTGTTGAAAATATTAAATATTATTATATTACCTATTGATAAATTCACGTGAAATGTTATTTTGTTTACCGATAGATTTGCTTGATGCTCGGCGCTGAGTATTGCATAGGAAAATAAAAATTTTAAAAGTCTAGTAGGTATAATTTACTCTTTTGAAGATGGCGCTAATTTGATTATTTTAGGAAAAAACACTTTTTGTATTTTATCCTTAATAAAATGTTAAGATAAATTATTTGTTATAATAATATGAACAAATAGTTTTATCCGTATACAAAACTCAATTCTTTCAAGAAAGGCATACAAATACAATACTGAATCGGTAATTTAATTCATTTTTGGATTTGTGTGCCATACTTGTAAAAATTGATTTTGTGACTTACAAAACGTGTTTTTTCCTTAAATAATTAAATTAGCGCCGTGTAAATATGCGTGGATTATAACAAATGTTCCGTTTACCCTTAAGGTTAAATGCAATTACGTTATAATCTATGCGTTCATAGGTAGCTTTAATTTAATTATTTATTTTATTAAAATACGCTTTTTGCAAGTTATGCTTCAAAACATTAAGATGTGCATACGCAATATAAATAAATAGTTTTGTCCATATAAAAACTCAATCCTTTCAAAGAAAGGCATACAAATACAATATTGTATAGGTGATTCAATCCAATATTGCATTTGCACGCCTTTTTTGTAAAAGTTTTTATATGGACAAAACTATTTATTCATATACATAATTGCGGATATACGGGCGAAAACAAATAATTATATCTTACTATTAAAGCGCAACTTGCGCTTTAGTTAGTGTATTTTAATAACATAATTTAATTAATGCCAGCTATATGAACGCGTAGATTATAATACACAACGCGTTCAATCTTAAGTTCTAAAATCAAGATTGCTTCAGAAACATGTTCAAATTGTTGCCATCAGGGTTTTAAAAAATCATTATCACCATCATACATGCCCAAACCATCTAAGCGTCCCTTTCTTAATCTAACTCATTACGCTTAAGTCAGCCTTGCATTATTTGCGTATTTTCACATTTCTCACACAACCATTCACGTTTTTACCACACATACACCTACCTCAGGGATCTTATTTCTACAGCATTCAGTCTACTTTCATCCTTCCTCTGCCAGTTCCATGCCTCACTGTGATACATCAGGGTAGGTAACAGCACTCCACTGTGGACTGCTAGTTTCACTTCTTTGGATAATTTATGGTTAGCGCCATCTGCGTTCAGTCCTCCATTAATGGAGTTACCTGCACTTACCCTTCTTTCAATATCTCTGTCAGCCTTCCCATCTCTCGCAAACATACTTCCTAAATACACAAACTCATCCACCTGCTCCAAGTATTCCTTATTCACAACTATATTGCACACTGTTTTCGAACTCTCTTTCAAACACCTTGACTATAGACTTACTTACATTTGTCATTAACTCATTCTTCATACATACTACGTTCATCCTAGACGGTTCCATGATATTTCATCAAAATTAAAATTAAACACACCTTTAAAAAGTGATATAGTCATTAAAAGTGATGAAATAAAAACAAGGTTAAATAGTTACCTCCTATTTTTTGTTCCATCATTTTTCGTGACTTTATATCACTTTTTGTAGGTGTGTTGAACTGTCATTTTGATGAGATACCCGGTCACCATCCTAGACACGAGAGACGGGTTCAGCAACAGCGTTCTGAATAAAAAATACATCTTTGCAAATCAAACAGAATTATTTATTGATAATAATTTGGTTCAAAAACAACAAATACATTATTGCAAATTGATTTAAATTTTCAATCAAAACCATACATATACATATAAATTGTATCATCTTTGTATAATCAGTTATTATACAAATACGGTGATGAAAGTGTGTTGTGTTACAAAATTAAATGCATTTGTGTAAAATACACAAGGCGCGTCTTCACTTATGTATCACAACGGTGCACCCTACGCACAGTACCCCACCAGGATATTTTTTACTTTAGAAAAGCAAATTTTAAAGTACTTTTTTTTCATAAATTACCCTAAATGGTCAAATATATTATTTGCAAAAAAATAATACTTGTAATAATTTCATTTAAGTATTTAGTACTCTACGCAGGGTGACTTCTTATTATTATTATGCAATTAAAAATAACAAACAAAACAATAGAATAATTACAAAAATACTTAAGATACTAATAAAACATTAATATTATGTATATTCGATGTTTCCTAAAAATAATTACATACCAAGCTTGGTAGATATCAGTTTGCAATGGAGTAACCATAAGACAGATATTATGCGTAGCATTCATTTAACATAATCACAAGGTTAGTTTACACGGACAATATTTTATTTGGTCAGCATGTCTTATGTTTGAACTAGAATGCGAATTTATATCCAATTATTTCATAGTATGTATTCACGCTGAAAAGAATCATTTGTTGCATTAAAAATCTATTAAAAATTAATGTCACAATTATTACTATTTGGCAGTAATGACATGTGATGTATGCTTACAAAAATATTTTATCTGTAATGAAGACTTGCATTAAATCTTTGGTCAACATAACATTATTGTGCATAATAATAATTATACTTGTTACTTAGAAATGGAGAATTGTAAAAAAAAACATGATTGGAATATTACGGTCACCACTAAATGTGAAAATAATTAAGAAAAGTATTGGCGCTATGAAAGACTGATTAGGTGATATTATAATAAACCATTTAAATGTAAATACATCGATTTTTTTTTTATTTAACCCTCTTAGCTTGAACACCAAGGTGCACCTAGATTGTACCATAAGCATCAAAGTGCCGATGTATTGCCACACACCTTGATATATAAAAAAACAATGTCATTAAAAACATTGCGATACAAAAAAAGCCCATGAGAATATTTTGATTCTAATAATTCAATTTGTTAAAACAAAAACTTTGGATTTTTTTAAAAGAAAAACAGCTGAAGTCAAAATAAGTGCTTGAAAATATCTAATTTACATTTCCTTTGACAAGGAATTCAACCATTTATGAATATAGTTTTTTTTCTGAGCCGGGCGACATGACATGCTGTAAGTTAATGCTAAATATTGGCATGCGTCCTAACATGCTAACACGTACGCCAGTGGGTTAATAAAAAATTAGATTGGGGTTAACTCACACGTAATAATTACTAAAAGTAATAAAATTACATTATTTATACTAATTTTCAGCAATAACTTGTTAAATTTTTCTTGAATCCTACTAAAATTTAACATAGATTGACACCATAAACGAATGATTATTTTATGTTTATAACCAGAGTCTATATTTTCTAAACGGGGAAATAAGGTGGACATATTTTTTCATTTTCTGTAAATTTCAGATTGAGTGATTACAAACAAATAATCCTAATCCTTTAAAGCATGTACATAGGAATATGGCACAACAATTTTGATGATGATTATTACTTTATAAACATAAGATTGTTGAATTAATTTTAGTTTATGGTATCTAATTCTAGCTTCCATTGCAGGTGAGACATAAATCAACGGCTCCGAATAAAATTATACTAACTCAATATTTATTCCCATTAGATGATTTTGACTGTGCAATTGATTTATTCTTCTGCTGAATCTATCATTCTAACAAGAAACACAAAAAACAACATTAGGTCAAAAATATAACAAAAAGGCAAAAAGTAACTAGGGGATATTTCACCATTTTCTTGATAAGCATCTACAGGATAATGTATTATTTTCGATTCTACCATAAAGGCCAAGTTTACTATTTGGTACCCGAACCTTACGAATACTAGCTATATATATATTGGATAAGTTAGCCGAGTTTTCTACCTATTGTAAATAGGTATTTATTGTAATGTATATTTTTCGAGACGATGGTGAAATATCCCCTAAAATAGATAATTCATCACTATTTTTCAATAAAATATAGAACACAGTTTACTAAAGATCTATTATTAACCCATTAATGAAGAATTGTGTTAGCATAACTCTTTTCAGAGGATGGGTAAAACGTAACATACTCGTTCGTAGATGGTGTTAATTTAATTATTTCATTAAAATGCACTTTTTGTAAGTTATGTTTAAAATATTAAGACAATTTTTTGTTTGATCCCGTAAATACGCAAAATGAAAAGAAAATAGTTTTGTCTGTATAAAAACTCAATTCTTTCAAGAAAGGCCATACCAACACAATATTTGATTGAAACATAGATACAGTATTGTATTTGTATGCCTTTCTTGAAAGTATTGAGTTTGGTTTACAACTATTCATATTGCGTTAGTACGGGCGCAAACAAATAATTTATCTTAATATGTTAAAGCATAACTTGCAAAAAGTGTATTTTAATAAAATAATTAATGCCATCTATGAACGCGTAGATTATAATGTACGTTACGTTTAAGCTTAAAGTAATGTCTGTGGTGATTTTATTAATATATTTTTGAAAAAATCTAACACTCTTTTAACAATATTAAAATGTATATTTTCCACTATTCTACACTCTATGTGCTTGCTGCTTGATTCGGTGAGCAATATTGCTTGACATGATGTAACTTATACATTATTTATAAAACTTTATATTCTCAATAGGAAAAATTCTGTTTTAATAAAATAGATTCGGATAATATAATATATAAATAAAATGAATTCTCATAGAATATAATGGAATGGATGAACCGTTGAAAACCAGCATATTACTGAAATGTGTCTGAAAAGCGTGGAAAAATAAATGGTAAAAATAATGTTCCGAGGTATGTGGGCCAACCTTCTGAGAAATACAATTATTCAACAAGTCATAGTTCATTTATTTGTACACAAGTGTATTTGTGGGTTATAAAATATCCTCGTGGGGGGAGATGTCTTTGTACCGAGTAAAGAACATCAATGAGGAAAGCCAGTACTACCCCGCGATTAAGTCTTGAAAGTGTTGACTAAGATCTCCCGTGTCAACGGTGACGCGCACGGGGGCCTGCGTAGTGATGGGGGTGCTGGCCAGGCGGGTGCACGCCTTCTTGTGGATGAACCAGTGCAGGCGCTGACACTCCCGGTCGCAGTACTGCACCGCCTTGCACTTGGAGCACTTCTTGGCCGGCTTCTCTTCCCCGCATGTATTACAGCACGGCACAGAGCTGGCAAAGCCGCGCTGTCCATTAATAGCTGAAGAGATCACCAGCAGAGAGCTCGGAGGGTCCTTGCTTGTAAAGGCTGATATCATTTGATGGAATATAGTGCATTCTCTGAATGGGAATTCCCTAACGGCTTCTTTCAAGAAACTGTCCTGGTAGTCTAAACTAACGCCGTCTTTGCCGGGTTTCAAAAGTTTTCTTGAAAACAGTTCTACAAAATCGACTTTTTTTTCTTCCGAACCTTCTTCCTTTCTCTGCTCTTTGAAGGCAATGTGTCTCTCGCGCAATTTGTTGATCTCACCCACTAAGTAAGCGATGTAATGGAACTTAAAAGCCATGACTTCGTTGGTTTCGTTGGCTCGCTTCATCTCCCGGTTGCACATGGCTTCCAGGACCTTCTTAACCTTGTCCATATTTTCCGACAGTCCGAGGGACCTCTGCAGGTTAAGAGCCACTCTAATAGGGTTCACATTTATTTCCATAACAAATTTATGTAACTGATCACTCAGCATTGGAGGAAACAACGGTTCCGTTTGCAGACCCTGAACTTTTGTAAAGTAATCGATATCACTTTTAGGAATAAAACTGTTGATGGTTGCGACAATGTGATGGTTACCGACGAAGGCGGCCATTTGAGACGGAGTTCTTCCCACGGAATTGGTGGCCACGGCTTTGGCTCCAGCTATCATGAGCAGCTGGCAAACCTCTGCATTCCCCGACAGCCCACCGAAGTGCAGTGCTGTGTAGTTGTATTCATGTTGTCCCGAGTTTACATCTGCTCCCTGGAAATAACAATAAAGTTAATACTGCACTAGAGATCAAGATAAATCATCCTTTAATGAGAGGATCAAGACAAATCATCCTTCATTGAGAGGATCAAGGGGAATTTTAACCTAATGATTCTTTCCATTCAGTGCCTATCCAGGTGACAAATTCCTTTCTTTATCCTGCATTAACTCGTCACGCAATATCCTCATTTCAACGACACATGATCCCAGATTGCACAGTTAAAGAATTTTGAGAACAGGTAAAGAAAAAAATAGAAAAGTACAAAACACGGAAATGGGTAAAAGCATTTATAATTCTATTTTTAAATAATCAATAATCTTACCCAAGACAATTATGTGAATTTTTATTATTGTATATTGAAAATCGTTCAATATTTGGTGTATGCCTAATTCAGTGGTGACCAAATAATATTATTACGGCATTCTGTGTATTACACTACATTGGGTATGAATAAGATCTTACACAAAATCCTAATTTTTTTAAAGTACGTATTTATAATATGAAACGGATTGAATCTATTTAAAAAATAATGGAGACGCAATAAAGGTTTTCAGTCTTCGCCAGCTCAATAATAGTTGTGTCTATTGCATTGTGATTTGGAATTAACCTCACTTATGCGTACCGTCAACCGAGGCAACATAACGGGACGCTGAATTACCTTGGAAACGTCAAATGATAGTTATAAAAATACCCACATACTAAAAACACAAATTAACATAAATCGCGACCGCGGAGTCCAGTAAATAGTATAACTGATTGATATTATAACTATTATGAATATTACCTGATCCAGCAGCATTTGTACCATTTCTTTACTTCCTTTATAAGCGGCATATTGCAATGGTGTCATGCCATTCTCATCATAAAAATCCACTTTCTTTTTGAATTGAAAAATAAGTGATTTCAACTCAGCAACATTGGAGTTAGATATAGCTTCAAATATTTTTCCTTCAAGTCCGGGCATTTTGACGCCCGCTTCGGTAGCCATTTTTGTACAATGACATTTGGCATAGACAAAACGACTACAGAGCATAACTTCTACAGAGGAAGTATGACGATAGACAACACGAACCAGTGTGGAATTATCTAGCCAGGCAGAAATAAAAATTAAGATATACCCCGAAAATGCGTACGGCACGGCGCACAGTGGGGTATTTTGATGATTTGGCGCGACACCGCTCTCGGCGTTTAACCTTTTGATATTAATTTACTTTATTTTTGTTAATGCTTTGAATTTTTTTTTTATCTGTACGCTAGGTATTGTGATTATAATACTTATATATATATTAAATATAGGTAATAAAAATACAAAATAAATAGATTAATTGTACTTAAAAAATTAAAACATTAAATTGTACGTAGATTGAAACTTTTTTTATAGGAGTTATTTGGTAAAACTCACTAAGCAATTAACATTAATTTACAATAACTGAAAGTTAAACTCCAAAAAAAAGCACAGCGTAAAAGAGCGCCATGTATATCTCTGTTTACGACCCATTACAAAGTAATTATAAGAATATTTTCCGATGTTACTTTTTTACTATTATAACGATCGACACATAAACAACGCGCATTACCGCATCACCACATCCACAATATATTATTTATTTATTCGTGTTACTCGGAGAAGATTGAAAGGTTCCAGCAATTTATTGGATATCGTCACAAGAAATCACGGCTGTCTGAAATGTTAATAAATCGAGTTGAGGGTATTAGTAGTAGAAAAATAAAAAAATGTAGTTAATTAGCAATATAAGTTATGTGTTAATTTATTATACTCTTTTGAAAAACGTCTTATAATTGTACGGGAAAATACGTGTGCTATTTATCGGAAAATATATTTTATTGACTTTCCATAATATATGCATCATATCTTTTAATTTTAAAAATACACGTTCTTTTGGCAACAGTACAAAATAAAACATTAAATTGATCTTTCTTAAACTACAAAAAATCGTACCGTAAAAATAATATTGCGTGAGTAAATGGATGAAATATTTTCGTACAACGTACAAAATAGATAAGACTAGCAAATTATTTTATTCCTACTTCATTAAAGAAAAAAAAAAATGGAAAAAAATGTTGACTTTGAACCAAAACAACACGTGTAATTATTAAAAATGTAAGTTTTTAACCCTAATCTAACAAAGCACGAGTCTTTAAAAATGTTGTTCATTATTTCGAAAATAAATTTGAAATGCAAAATAAAATTAAGTACATAAACAACTTGATTCCGAACGCCTTCAAACACACCTAAGTACCAGACCGTTCATGCGCGCCTTGTACGTCTGTGTTCTGCGACCCATTATAGATTAATTAGGTTCTTGGTGTATTTTTAATGATAATTTTAGTGTCAGTGGTTAATTGAGAAATCATCAGTAAAAAAAATCATTTCGGGAACATACCGATCCCGGAGCAACGTCGCGCCAGCGCTCAAACTTCAGCCACTGTGCGGCGGCCCTGAACAGAAAATAGCGGTGAACGATTACTCACTCAACTGTAGCCGAAAAGATATTGAAACGCGGTTGAATTGATAATTTTTTTATGGTTGAAGATTTTCATACCTAGAAGGAACCTATCAACATTTTTGCAAGTGCTTCCATTTCCATTGCTTTAGAATTAATCAACCAGACTGACTAGCTCGTGTTTCTAAATAATTTTATTGAAATCTCCCTTTCGTTTTCTTGATATTAATATTTAGTTAATTCCTTCCCGTTTAAAACATGAAATGTACGTTAGAATTAACATTGACACTCGGTAGAAAAATAATTAATAAACATAAATATTTTCGGTTTCGTTTTAAAATTGACATCATTTATAACATTTCGTATAATGTATTTAGTTGGCATCGAACCAAAAAAAAGTTCCACTACGTATTTCTATAATATCATTTACCAATCAAATACAAAGGTTAACCAAATAGTATAGGTAAGATCTCATTATTGGTGTCACAACCATTGAAGAAATGCTACCATTCCTGCTATTTCCATCCAGTTCATTTTGAGTCAAAAGATGCGGTGTTCCTCTCCACACCGTCCAGTCATATAAGATTAAGAACCCAAACATTCCGTCCCTCTCCAGGCTGATGAGGACTCTGTTTGGAGGTTGGATGCCATCAATGTCCCAACCTTCTTTTCCTTTCTGAAACTCAGATAGCCGAGCCTCTAGACGCCTCGTATCTGGACTGTCCGGGCTTAACCCTCGTGGGCAAGTTCAAACCCAAAGAAAGTGTATGTCTCTATAGCCGAGCTGACGTCAACTGTGTGTGACTGTTGAATCTGGGAAACTCCAGATTTGACGTAATGTGAGTGCGCGCCAGTCTTGCCAGTATGGCAAGAACCTCAGCGAATCAGACAGCTATTCTAACATTTGAGCAAAAATATTGATGATCTCTTGCCCCGCTACCCTTCGGCCGAGTTTGTAGTTTTGGAGACTTCAATGTTCATAACGAACCATGGTTGAAATGGAGCACAGGCGTCAGGTAGGTATGCTGTCCTTGTTCTACCGATATTGCGTTGGAAGATGCTCCGAGGAACTAGCGTCATCGATCCCTTCGGCACCGGTGCATGGCCGGGAAACACATGTTTACACTGTTGACATTTGTCACATGAGAACGGGTCGCTTCTACGGCTGGTTCTTGAGTTCAACAACTCGGATGTGGAACGATTTGCCGGTCTCTATGTTTCCTCCCTCCTTTAGCACAGCACCTCCAAAGATGGCATGGGCCATGGGGGAAATTATTTATTTATGGTGTTCATGTAAAATAGGGCTACATCGGAGTCCTTCCAGTTTTATAAATATTATTGTTATTGATTTGAAAGTAGTTATGTAGGTACCTACCCATTTGAAAAGACAAACGATTAGTATTTTGGTATTACCTCGCCATGACTCGATACGTTGGTAGGTACCTACCTAACGAAAAATAAGATTTTAATCATTATCTTACAGGTCGGAATTCTTTCGTGGTTTTTCGCGGGGCCGTACATATTTTGTGCATATAATATATAATATTACGGACATCATATTATATTCCCTTTTGTGTCTTCTTGCCGGGTATCACCCAAAGCAAAGACGTGGAATAAATAAAGCAAAATAAAATTAAGGGTGTTTATGTATATTTCTTCGGGATTGGTCGTTTTGCACATGTTTGCCATCCTTCTCCATATGTGATTGATACTTAATTTTTAACTAAATAAATTTACTCCTAAAGAAACGTGTAGATTGTGTACATAAAAATAAGTAATTTAAACAAAGTTTTTGTCTTATGAATAAAATAAATAATCACAAAGTGGTCAGTAGAAGTTTTCTTCGAAAAAATGATGTAGTGTTGTTTGCGCCCGTACTAACGCAATATGAATACGAATAAATTGTTTTGTCTGTATAAAACTCTATTCTTTTTTTAAAGTTAACTAATTATTCATACTTATAATGCGTATGTTTGGGCGCAAACAAATAATTCGACTTAGGTAATATTTTAGATCATTCTCGTAACTTGAGCAAAGTGTATTTTCATTAAATAATTAAAATCACGCCGTCTATGAACGCGTGGATTATAACATACATTTCGTTTAATAATTCACACATGTATCATGTAGTCAGAGTCAGAAGACATTCAATAAAATACTGTGTAGTTTTTATATTGTTTATTTTCTTATATTAGATGAAAAATAAAACCAATCTTCACAATGGCTGTAATGAAAATTGATTTATACTCCTCACCCTCTCCACGCCTAAAGCTTAATTTGTAACAACACTAAGTTATATAAATATCACATCGATACACTTAGTACAGAGAAGCTTTTTACTTAAAATAATACATTGATATAACATCCATCTTAAATTCGTAAGCTAATTGCAACATAATTACAAATACTGTGAAAAAAAATTTAAAAAATACAGTGATGGCTGCCACTGTATTTTTAGTTAAATTATTATATTTAAAATATTTGGAGAGCTTTCAATAGAATAAAAAAAAATAATTTCGTAATACTGCATTGCCCTTTGCGATATTACGACATAAACATAAAACGTTAAAAATATATTTAATACTTAAGTATTAATAAATATAACATCAAAATACGTTTGAAATTTACTACAAGTCATCAATGTGTTGGTATATTGTTTATAGGATCTAAATATTATTTATATAATATGTATTATGGTTCATTCGCTAAATTTATATTTCTTTTCGAAATTACGTTAACATCATAATTTTACTATTATCTATACAGCATTTCCAAGGAGGCTTTCACACGCTCCGTATATAATATGTTAATATATATATTTATTTTGATAAAATATTTCTTGCTAATTTTTTCTACTACATTAAAATATTTTTTTGTTTTTTTTTTTCTACATTTTTATACAATATCCATGCACGGAATATCTTTACTATTAAAAACTTAAATAAACAACACTATTTTATACCATTTTTACATTCCGTTATTTAGAAACCCATTACTACGCATTAGTTTTCCTACATCATACAGGTATATTAAAATATCGTTATTTTTTAACATTAATACGAAAGCTCACATTTTTCTATTGCATGTAAGAATAAATGTATCTACCTCTAAAACATCTTTATTACGTAGAGATTAACATAGACACATATTAAATAAGTAGGTACACTAAGAAAACATTTATTTTGATAAGAATATATATGACTAACATAGACTTTACGCTGTTTATTTGTGTTATCTCTACAATAATTTGATAACATTCATTTTTTTTAAATACTGTTAAACATCAAAGAAATAGTGTAAATAAAGCTGAATATCCTCAGAGAACGAAGCTCCCAGCTGCAGCAATGCTTGCCACCCTCCCACCGGGGGATCTGAGGAGGAGGGTAACCACCCTTGCTCTGAGCGCCTCGTTCCCAACAGTCACCAAGATGCCACATACCGCGGGGGGACACCACCATATCATTGATATGGTCTCCTGGTATCTCCCTCCGTCTATGCCTTTACGTTAGCCTCATTACTAAATGTTGATATGTTTCAAAATCTCCTTGGCAGTGATCACCCACGATATCGACATCTACGGTTATTACCCGTCCATTCACACTGCACATTGATCAAACTTGCAAAATTAAACATAGTTCTCTCCCGCTCATTCGCACTGATAAGCCTCCCAAAGTAAAACATAGTTACTACCCACCCATTCACGCTGAGCCTTCCAAAATTAAATATAGTTCCTACACAGAACCCACCCATTCACACCGATAAGCCTTCCAAAAGTAAATGTAGTTCCTACCTGTCCATTCTCACTGACCAGCCTTCAAAATTAAATGAAGCTCCTACCCGTTCTTTCACACTGATCAGCCTTCCAAAATTAAACATAGTAAAGGTCGAATGTGAGGCGCGCGGGGCCTCAGACATCCTCGGGCTCCGGGGACCTCTCCTCCGCCCCTGGGGCCGCCACCCTCTGGACTCCTTCAGATGCAACCGAGCCTCCTTCGACGCCCTGGTCCCCCGCGCCCCCTTGGATCATAGCCACCCCTTCCACCGCCACCCCATTTAGGAAGGCTGCCTGCGTGTCGCACCAGGGTGTGGTCAAGATTTTAATCCTCTGGAACAGATAAAATAACGAAAAAATAAGTAAAGCGATTTATAGAGTAGAAAATATCACTTTTTCGAATACTCTCTCTTTTAAAAATACCCCAGAACAATTTATAAAGGTGAAGTAAAAGCAGTAAAAAAATACAAAATAGGGCCTGGTGAATACATACATAATTTCATTTTAAAAACACTTTGTTTCAGTTATTAACAATGAAAAACGACTATTTCAATAACCAATGGAAAATAATAATAGTTTTTGTCTTCTCTTATCTTCTCCCAAACTATGAACGAAAGAACAATAAAAAATAATTTTAAAAAGTAGCCTACACACTAGGGTGGTTACAAGGTATAAGGTGAAAAAATATTTTCGTCCTAATGCCGGCCTGACCCCCCTAAAATTTGCCATTTGTCTAGAAAATAAGATTTGAAAAGTTTTAGCTCAATTGGATAATGTTAACCCGTGCCTCATCGAGATTAATCGCCGGCCTATATGAAAAAACGATTTTTTGCAAAAAAAAATTACTTAATTTAATCTCTTTTGATCAAATTTTGTTTGCTATGAACATTATACATTATTAAACAATATAATAAACAACATCATATTTAATAAAATAATATAATATATAATAAAACATAAAACAAGCATTTTTTTCAACCTTCCTTTGAAGATTGAAAAAAGGAAGTTGTAATTTTTTGGGAGAAAGCTAAGATACCCACCAAACACTTTCAAGATTGTGTTATAAAGCTTGAAAAACTGTACGAAGAGTGGAGAAAACTACAAAAAAACGCTAACAGATCTAAAAGCACAGCTCAAAATAAAAAAGTAGAAGCTTTCAAGTCAGCCCTTGATGACCTTTTTGATATTGCTCATCAGGATGCATTAAAAAACACTGTTGAAGAAGACAAGCAGTTTTTGTTACTCCAGAGAAAAAAAAAGGACATCCTGGCTGCATGGGAGGCGTTGATATGAATTTAGTAAAAGCACAACAACGAAGAGAAAAAAGACATGCAGCTGAGATAGCGAGATTGAAAACATCACAAAAAAAGTAGGTTAGTAGAGTTTTTCTCTCTTTTTTCACGATTTCCCTAACCTTTTTCTCTTGAGATTATTTGACTTGATGCCTATTCCGTGAGTGCTTTGCTGCTTGTTACCGCTTAATGGGTTTTTTCCTTTTTTTTAGAAGATGTAAATTTAATTGCACAACTGGAATCTTCAACAAGCAGCACATCAGAAGAAGAAGAACAAGAAGAGATGGAGGTGAATTTTCCCGACACAGAGGAAGGAGAACCAGAAATAAAGAAAAAGAAGTACGCTAGAGGAAGTGTAGAGATTATTACCGAAAAATTGGCTTTATTGTTAGATAGATGTTGTATTTCAGATAGAGACGCAGTTCGAATAATATCAGCTACTGCAGAGGCGTTAGGTTTTGACTCACAGAATTTAATTGTATGTAGAAGTGTAATACAACTTCGCAGACAGCTATTCCGAAAACAAAGGACTGAGCTTATCAAACATAGATTCAAAAATTCAGATTTAGAAGGAGCTGCTGTGCACGGGGACGGAAAATTACTTCCAGATATTTTGAGTAAAGAAAATGTAGAAAGGGTAGCGGTTATGATTAGTTGTGGGGATGAAGAACAGCTGATAGGAGTTCCTCAGCTTGAAAATGGTACGGGAATTACTCAGGCAATAGCTGTATTTTCAGCAGTTGAAGAGTGGGGGGCAGTTGAGAAAATCCAGGCAATGTGTTTTGATACCACTGCGGTAAATACTGGTCGCTTCAACGGAACCTGCGTTTTGTTGAAGCAATTATTAGAGAATAGAATTCCAATTGAAGAACAAACATGTGATAGGGATGTGAAAGCAAAACTCAGTCTCCATCAAGTGGATAATTTATTGGACAAAGATATCGATTTTTTTGTTTCTTATCAAACTCTAAATTTTTTCAAAAGATTTGAAAATGATACAGAATTTTTACATACGGATCCTGATATATGGTGTGAAAATGCACATTATTTAAAAGCAAAAAAAAATAGTGAACGGTTTCAAAGTTGTCAATGACACAGCTAAAAGAGGGGTAAAATTAATCCAAGACTTCAATTCCTGTTTGACAAAAGACGAAGAACAACGACAGTTTCTGTTACAAGTTGTATCGGAATGTTGAAAATTTTTTCCTGACTCTTCAAAAGCCACGTTATCTAAGCCATTACCACCTTAATCTGATAATTAATTGTAAATGTAAATAATAATTCCTTCTTTCTTTCATAATGCTTTCTTTTGTATATTTTAAATAATAAAACTTTGAACATTATTTCTTCTTGTTTTTCATACCTTTTTGCATTTCTTTTCTCGTAAATCCATCATTTTCAATTTGGATTGTGCTGTATTTACTTTAAAAACAGTTTTAACTATACCCTTTTTTTATGTACCAATTGAGAAAATAAATAAAGCAAAATCTGGAAAGCACATGTAATTAAATCTTGGAATATTGTTAGGTATTTTATGAAAAAAAAAATTTTTTATAGAAAGTTATACTTCAACCTTGTACCATGAGGCACGGGTTAACCTTATCCAATTGAGCTGAAACTTCACCAATCTCATTTTTTAGCCAATTGGCAGCTTTTAGGGGGGTCAGCACAAAAAAATTCAAACATTGATTTTTTGTAACCACCCTACTACACACCATGTCAAAACATGGCTTGAATAAAATAGTCATATTATCCATATTTTGAACGAAATGGCTATTAAAATGCATTATTTTCCATTTTGTTATTGTTATTAAATTATCTCGTGTATCTGTATATTTACGTAAGGCCGAGACATTGTTTCGTTTCTTCAAAAGATACTAGGTAGTTACACCTACATCAATTAAAAAGATTAATGAATGTTCTAACCTGCAAGAAAGTCCCCGGCGTCTGGAGTATCTTTATGATGGCCACGGCCGGTATCATGGCCACGCTGGTGCCCGCGATGCACCAGCCCAGCACATTGGCCCAGCCCGGGTACACGTAGTCCTCGTAGCTCAGCGGCGTGTAGCCCACCAGACCGTACACGGTGATGAACATCAGGAACAGGGGCGCCATGAACTTCCAGCACACGCGCCAGTACACGCCCGGCGCGAAGCCGATCATGTCACGGATATCGTCGCAGAACCTTTGGGTTCCTGTGCGATGAAAACTGTATCAGTATGGATTCGTAATATCAGCATTTTAAATAACCTAAGATCTAGTGGAAACCCTTTAACTAATCTGTGAATACCGGCTTTGAGCATCGAAGACGATCATTAACATATTTTCTTTTTGGTATGTGTGGATAGTTGATAATATCTACATAGAAGGGTGTTTAGATTTTCAGATGTTCAGCAATCGGCGTCGCGTCTTGCAGCTTGCAGCATCGATGTGCCCCGGAATGGATAGGTAACTTGTTTACTGGACGCTTATGAACATTCACGCCAAGTACAATTCGAACTCAATTGTTGTTTTACAATTCAAAAATTTGTTTAAATAAAATGGGTCTCCTGTGCTTTGGTATTTTACTCAAAGAAACGGTTAAACAGTTAACGGAAGGCAACTCACCATAAATCCAGGAGATGACAATGGCTTCGAAGAAGACAGCGATCAAGATGGAGTAGCCGGCGGCATAGCGGTCCAGAAGCTGGAAGAAGTAGAAGCCACCCTGCGAGCAGCTGGCCAGGCCCACCAGGAAATAGAGCGAGAAAAGACCGGCCACGAATATCTCGCGGTTCCGCCCGATGATGGGGAACTCGTCACTCAAGGCGGTTATTATGGCCTCGGACCCACCGAACTGAAATATTGAAGTCAATGGATTCAATGGGTTCTAGAATACATTGATTTTTTTATTTATTTTTTATTGTAATATAAAGAATATAGATACATAAATATTTACCAATATTACATTTTCGATCATCATTGGTTTTGTATACATTATCAGAAAAGATGAGTTCTTGTGTCTAAAAAGGGAGCCACGATTCTTACATAACTTTTTGAAATAATGGCTTCAGAGCTCCGAGCCAAAAAGGCCCCTTTGTCTTTCAACATGAGTTTAGAATTGGTTGTAGAAATATATTCTTACACAGGTTTTATGTTGTAATAATATTTTTTATGGAATATAGATTTTTCAATGTAATGTTTAATTTAAGTTTTTTTTTTTTAATTTTATTTCATGTATTTGTTCTGATTGGTTGACAATACAGCGCAGTTCAGAAGGGAGATTATTGTAGTTTTTATGGCTTGGTAAATATAATGGTTTTGCATTTGTGTTGTTTTAAAATTAGGTGTAATAAATTGATTTCCATTTCTCATTAGTTTGTAAAATTCTTGGTATTCTTTGTTATTTTTTTCTTGGCACATATTTATAATGGAAGCTTGCTTAAATATGTAACAATTTAAAAAGTTTAAATATTGAAGACAATATTAGTGATTTCTAAAAAATAAAAAGTGTTTCTAGGTGATACAATTATCTACTAGAGCCGCATTGTACGCTACGTGCTTAAATACAAAATAAGTTGACATTAAGGAATGTTCATTCATCAACAATGTCACTCTCAAAATTAACCAGAACCACTCTGTGAGAAGTGGCTTTCTGGTTTCTTTTCTTCCCACTTCTCGCTATTAGTGTATTGTGTCGCCTTAAAGAAGGTGGATAACCCTTCGTTTACTGCTCAGCTTTGCCGAAGCTGTTTGGGATATGTACTTGATCTCTCTCGTACGTAGTACTTACTGAACTGTCCAGTCCCAGCGTGAGTAGCATCATGAAGAACATGAGCGCCCAGAAGACACTGCCCGGCATTGTGGCGATGGCTGCCGGATACACCACGAACACGAGCCCCGGCCCCTCCGTAGCCACGTCCTGGATCGTGCGGCCCGACGCGTGCGCCATGTAACCCAGCACGGAGAAGATCACGAAGCCGGCCACAAAGCTGGTGGCACAGTTGATGAAACTCGTCAGCAGGGCATCCCTAGATGGATAGATAATCATATAAAACGGTCCAATGAACTAGTGTGTCAACCAGTCCTTTCGTTGAAAACGAAACTGTTGGCATGGCTAAAATAAATAAATATGGGATATGTTATTATATTCAAACACAGGAAACCAAAATTAAATAAAATAGGTATTTAAAAAAATACATCTTGTTGTGGTAAGACACTTGTTGGACTATTATTGTATGTGTGGAGGATAAGAAGGATCTTATGATTTTCACGTTTAGAAGTCTATCGCATTTGTTATGTAACATTGACTCACTGATAGACGTTGTTGTGATATTTGTTGTAGGACGCGTAAGCCAGCAATACTCCAAAACCTGGACCCAATGAGAAGAACACCTGCGTTGCTGCATCCACCCACACCTTAAAGATAAAGCATGTTTTAAAATAAAGTGATTATGGAATGATTGTTGAAAATTGTTTATAATTCATCAACCAATTTAAATATTATGTTCAATGGTGTGCTAGTAGGCTGATAACACGTCCCTGCTGATAGGGTCGATACGGCCCTGAGCCAAACGGCGCCTGGTGCGAGAAAAGTTTGTTTTGTGTTTTGCCAGTTTGAAACCCGGAGCAGATTTCCCCCGAATTGGGCCGGCCCTGTTCACTGATGACCCTTTGACAATTGTACAATTATTAAAAGAAAACAGTTTTTTTTAAATTTCGGGCGGCTGTTTCCAAAGTGAAAACAGCCGTCCAATCTTCAAATGAGAGACAGAAGAAGAAGAAGACGATTCTAGGTGACCGGAAATGAGAACATTCAGAGAGGAAGACTTAAAAAGAATCACTCTGGCCAACTGATGCCACTGCCAAATCAAGTCGAGATTGCATTCGAGAAGAACTAAATCCAGTAAAAACTATTAGAGGTATCTACTTGAATTATAGTTTTGTTGAAGATAAAATTGACATTGTTGAATTTCGAATTGAGAATATATTTGGTTCTTACCGGGATGCCATTTATCGACAGTACCTACCTTTCCTAAATATCACTAATTAGTTTGAAAAATTGAACAGAAGAATGTGACAAATCGAGTTCTTTTGTTTTGAGCGGGAAAAAATACAGGTTCTGAATTATTGTGTTTGCTTCGCAGATGCTACCGTGGTAAGTGATTTGATTATCCATTTTCTCCCATTCCCTGTGTGTATCCTACATTCACTTTCACCCAATTCAATCAAAAATCATCTTCGTAAAATTATTGTTTACTGTCCATTTATAAGTAAGTTCATTATTTGATGCTGTATAATTCGGATGTAACAGGCATAATAAAATTTACCTCCGCTTGCGTGATAACCTCAAAGTTGGGGCTGAGATAGTAGCGAATGCCCTCCGCGGAGCCGGGCAGCGTGATGCCGCGTACCAGCAGGCAAAGCAGCACGGCGTAGGGGAACAGCGCCGTAAACCAGACCACCTTGCCTGACGTGCTGATGCCCTTCCACAATGAGAAGTAGCAGATCAGGTAGACGGCCAGGAGGCACAGTGCCAAATCCCACTTCACCACGCCCAGGTCGTGGATTCCATCGCTCTTGTGCAGCTCCAGGACTGCGCGGCTGTTGGAATTCAAAATGTGCCTACTTACTGCTAATTCATAGCAACATCAAAAATATGAATTTCTGATGTGTGTCTGTAACTCCGGTTCAATGAACTCTACAACTTGGATTTGCTTTGAATTTGTGTTATTTTTAAAATTGGGACTATTTGTTTGAACAAATTCAGAGGAGCGATAAAGTACACACCTATAATATACTTGATGTATGGAACGTACTTGACTTACTTTAACAAGTGGTTCCTGACATTATTTGGAGTATTAAGTCAAGTACGTCCCTTAAAACCATGTACAATATATTTTGACAGAAAATTATTTTAATTGTTTTTCAAATTTGGAATTACAATATCGCGGTACATATATAACATAATTTCCGTCAGTACGTATTTTCATGAACTTTTCGAAATTGGAACTGATGTGTTAAGGAAAATTTAAAAAAACTCTTTTCGAATCCAGAAAAACGATTAAGAACCTACCTTGGAGGAATAATATGTATATTTCCTCCAATCAGCTCATTTCGGAATATATATTATAGGCAGGTAGGAAAATATATTATCGCAGGCTATATAGAAAAAGTGGGTACTTAGGTAGTTAAAATAAACTAATAATGAATAATGACTAACTTAAAGTACTCCGAGGCAGCCGAGGTAAACCTCGGGTCCGGGGTCGGAGGAGCCAGCGAGGTGGTGGTGATGTTGTCCGTGGTATTGAAGCCCGCCGTGGTACTGAAAGGCATGGCCGTGCTGTTGGGGTCCGCGGTCCAGGAACTGTTGCTCTGGCGAGTGTCGTTTTGGGTCATCAGCTCAAACTGGTCAAATATTAATTTTATTTTATTAATTTATTTAGTACTGCTCACATATTTGACCATTTATAAATATTTTCTTGTTTTAGAAAACTAAAATTACATAACATATTTCTGTGGAAAGCTTTATAGATTAATTAAGCCTGGTTTACCGTGACTTATTATCCCACTTAGAAAATTATGAACGGATATTTAAATCTAATTTAATTTCAATAGTTTTGACATACCAAATGTTCTAAAAACATATATATTATTGAAACTTTAAATAAACTGCGGAGTCCCATACTAGACCACGTATCCATCACACTAGACCAAATCAAAATGACATCAAAAACGACAATTAAATAACTTTAGTCCGCCTCAGCACAGAATACCTTAGTGAGGTATAGACTGTGAAATATCATTACTATAGTTAAATTCACAATTATATTTTGCATGAACAATGTTTTATATAGTCGTTAAAATAAATAAAACATAATGTGTTTTAGCATTAAACTAATCTATATTTTTTAATTAAAACGGAATAAAGTGGTAAACATTGTTTTATATATAAATGGAGTCTACATTCTTTGAAATATCAGTGTGAAACATTGTTCCCGTGTGTGAAGTAGGAAGACGGGTGTGACGACTGTCGATGTCGCCCGAATCCTTCCGACCGCGAACGAACTCAACGAGCGTGTCGAAGGTGACCGGCAACCTAAATGTTCCACGAGTTTTTAACATGATCCGATATGCGTGGCCCATACTTCGAACGCCAAAGCTGACTCTAGGTATATATATACCTCATGTATTTTGTGAAGCCTTTCTTACAAATTCGAATAATCGATTTGTTGTATGATGATAAAATATAAAGGGCTCAAAAACAAAATGTCTAACCGGTTTGCACAGGGGTGTATTCCATTCATTGTCACACGAGGTCCAGGGGAGCATGTAGGTGAAGGAGGCGAAGAAGAAGCGAAGTGACCAGGCGATGATTACGTTGTAGTAGAAGTCCACGTAGAAGGCGATCAGGACCACAGCGTACCCGATCCCTGGAAACGATAATCCTATTATTTTTTAAATCCTATTACCTTTTATGAACACTTGTTGATATCCGCACTTACTTTTTAAAACACTCATTTCGGTTAAATTTAAGTGTCATTTTCAAAATTGGAACTAATTGTGTGAATGATTCAGACTCGCGATGAAGTAGGTAGACCTGTAATATAATATTTTAAAAGATAATTAGTTTAATTGTATTTTTCAATTATTAGCAGCATTATACTTTTAGTCAACGATGTGTGATTGAAACAAATGACAATACTACAAAATAGAGCCATGAGAATTATACTGAAGAACAATAAATATACGAAAATCAAAGAAATGCTGAAGTAGTTAAATATCTTGTCATTTAAACAAATTATTTACTTCAATACTTTATTTTCAATCTACAAAAATAGTTAATGGCCATACATCAATTGAAAGTCTTAGAAAAATTGAAAAGCTGCAGCACAAACACGAAAGAAACGAAGAAAATATATGAAATAAGACCACCCTTCAGAAAAAAACCCATAGACAAAAGTCGTTGATATACGGACCAATGAAGATATTTGGCGAATTACCAGAAGAAATAAAATTAGAAGAAAACATAAACAAATTGAAAGGTCAGTGGCTGAGTTGGCATCGCGTTTGGGTCCTACCCAGACGTAGTGTGTTCGATTCCTTGGCTGGCTAAAACCTCCATCACACTTTTTGACTTTATCAGAACTTTTTGGTTATGCTAGGTTATCTATCTATTCTACGGTCTATTTCATAAACTAAGTTGAAGTCGCATGTTGCTAGTATAGATGAGGTGGCCAAGCTTAATGACTGATAATATTTTTTTGTAATATGGATGTATGGGTTTAATCAGCAGTTTCATTTTATAATTTTTACGTTTTACCAAAAATACAACCAATTATAAATATCCTCTTTGTGATATGACAGAATTTTATTGTGAAACCAATACAAAAACCATTATTTTATATTAAAATTAGAAGACGGTGTAAAACAGACTAAATTCACAGCAAAAATGATATAAATTAGAGAAAAGTTACTCATGACATGTAAAACAGTACAAAATTTCCGCGGGTCGAGCCGCAAATTATGTTGGGCGTTTCGCGCCGTTTGCGGTTGCTTCGTTCCTTTCCCGTAATTCGTGGCTGGGCTCGCGGAAATGTTGCGGCTGGGAACGGCCGGCGATTTCGCGTCAATGAATAGGGTCAGCTCGCGAAAATTTAATCCTGTTTATACGTCGCATAAGGAAAACACTATTTTATTGACGTTTATTCAGCTCGCAAGATGTCCAATGATATTTATTTATTTCTTCATATTACCAATATAAGTTAGAAATTTGAGGTACACGATTTGAGGTAATGTAATTATTTATCTTTATATTATGTCTGTTCATGCAAGAATTTTTGTTCAAGCAAGTTTGTTTTACGTTGATCCAGTTTAAATAAGACAGAAGATTTGGTTAGGTACTTGCAACACTGACGTCGAATTATTTTTTTATTTTTTTATTTCTTTTTATTTAGGAAGCAAACAGTCGTACAGTAAAAAATTATAACAATAAATATTCATATGTTCTAGACCAATTAAGTTCCATTAAGTTAAATGTTGATTTAGTATATTTTACCTACACAAAATAAACATAATATAGAAATACATAAAATTAAAAACAAATAGAAAAAATACAACTTTTCACATAGCTATACTATTCACTACGGGTCATAATAATGTAATTTTCACAACAAAAAAATCGAATAAAATAAAAGTATTTGAATTTATTAATTTATTAAGCTGAATTTTATATGATATTAAGTTATGGTTGAAAATGTCTACATCTCGTAAGGCATTGTGAGTTTCACAGATACGTACTATTACAGAGTTTTGTGCGTATTTGGATTTACAATGTGGTATTCTAAATAAATCGTTCGATCTGGTGTTTTGCTTGGGGCAACGAAATGCAATCCTTTCTAACAGATATGATGAATCAACAAGGCAGTTCACGATTTTGTGTAAGAATAATGCATCAGAGATTTTTCTGCGTTTATATAAAGTGACAGGGACAAATCGATGGTCACTAAAACGATACGATAGGTGTTTCATAAATTTGTTCTGAATATTTTCAATGCGATCAATATATGTTTGATATTGAGGATTCCAAATTACTGGGGCGAATTCTAGTTGTGACCGTTCATATGACATATATAACAGAATTATGTGTAGTTACTACTACTACCTACTGACTGACCGCACGATCTACGGATAGACTCGGGTAAATGATTATATATACGTATATATATTTTTTATTATTAAAAAAAAATCGAAATGTTCTAGTGCCCTTCGTACACGTCCCGGCTTATTTATTTTATTATCCTTTCTGCATTATGTATTCCCAGATTTGAGGACGAATCTGTACTCAGTGACCCTATTATACTGGGTACCTACTCGTCTCTTCTCGCAGCAATCCCACCAGAGATGGGAATGAATATCCTACCATTCCTACCCGCCTTTATCTAACGGACTCCCCCAGGGAGGGGTTTTCCACCCCAGACATAATATCCACTAGATTTGGGGATTACTATAAATCACGTTACGGAGGGTATGTTCTTACGCGATTTAACAACGGGACTAGATGAAACGCAGACGGGTAAAACTAGTACCGAAAACGGAGACTTGACAATTTCTCCTCGTTGTAGATATTAAATACGGTGCTAAGGGTTTCTTTTTAAATTGACACTTTTTCTTTTAACAGTGTAATAATCTTTAGCACTTTAGTTGCGGAAAGAACTACACGGACTATTACAAGCAGTCAATTTTGACTCCTAACTAAAATATTTCTTACGTAGATGACCATAAGGTTTAAATTCCCGCTTAACACCGGCCACCTGTTTTGATTTACGCAAGAAAAAGTGTTTTATTTTAGTTTACGAAGTTCAGGCGCAAATATTTAAATGTTTTACTATCATTTCCTGAAGAACCTTTTTTGCCAAATTGCACAAAAAACCATTCACGAAAGATGGTTCTTAAGTAGTAGATTTTGAACTTTAAAACAATTTATATACGCCTGACACTTTATTTTTTAAGGGCTTATAAAAGGATAAAAACAAGAAAATGATCGATTATTTCAAAGGCCAAGAAGTGTTCTACTCGCAGCATTTAAATAAAGCGCGTAAAATATTTCTAAGCCATCAAATTTTCAAACTGATTTTCGCCTTAAGTAGTAGCCATATATTGCCAGCCTAAATATAACTGTTAATAATTCGTTGTGGAAATGGTTTCTGTACGTTTTTAGTGATGAGATCTGATTTTCTTGGCTTGGCTTATTTCAGCATACGTTCCCATCGGTAGTGTATAGCGAGCTATGTATATGCTGAAATAGGCCAAGCTGTGATTCGTACAGCGTAATGTGTCACCTACCGTAAGGTTGCATGTCGGAACTCTGCTAGTAATTGAGGTGAACACTAGAAACGACACGCAAAATAGTTTTTTTTACAAAGAAAAATAACTTTAAAAATGTAGAACGAAGATCAAGAAAAAAATGATAACGATCACAGCAGAAAGAAAATTTGTTAGTCATTGCTTTGATTGTGACCTGAAATACATTGTTTTCTCAATAGCGAGTTAGTGGTATCTACGACCTACGTAGATTTTATGTAGAACTATAAAATATTTGTTTAATCTTGAATATTCTATAAATAATGTTCCATATACTCGTACTTGATAAGTATGATTGGAGGGCCCTAAGAACTTTTCACTTGTTGGTGAAATAATTTGATTCATTTTCTAGCGACACTTTTCAAAGAGCTGAGGACGAAAATGGCGGTAAAGTCAAAGTCGTGAAAAGCGGCGTAGGGAAGGGAAACGGAAGTGACGGCGATTCCAGAAATCTCTGAATAAGTCACGTTCTTTGTGCTTTATGGTCCTTGGCCCCGCAGCCAACCAACTCCAGAGGCACTACATGTCATTTACTACTCCCGTTAAGCTGGCTATATTAAATAAAACGTATTGCGAAATATTCCAAGAATTTTTTTAGTTGCGATATTCGTTGGAAAAATGCATCTAAATTAATCTTTACTCTGTAAAAAAAGTGAAAAACAAAAACAGAGCATTAGCTTCATGAAATTTGCGCAGATTTTTTTCAACAATTTTTAGGTCAGCGCAACTGTTTCAAGTCACGATATATCCATCATGTGCTGTTAAGCTTTTAAATTTCCAATTGTCAACGATTTTTTTAAACTAACCAGTTGTAAATACAAATAAGCGGGTAGCTATATAAAACACTGTTAATTTTATATTTTGCTCACCCATAGATAGCAAATAATTTAACTATTATAGTGTACGAGAACAGTTGAATTAATACGAAGTTACATTAAAAATACGTAAGTAACTCAATTACTTTCATTGAAATAAAATTAAAGAATCTGCTTTCGAGTTCCTTCTCAAAGCTCTTTGATTCGCAATCTTGATTTAATTTGGAATCCGCCGAAAAATGTATCGAACAAGGAGAACCATGAAATAAAATTTTACATCAATTTTGCAGCCATAAATAATATCAAGAGATTCGAGTCTAGGCTTTCAATTAATTTTCCGCCAGAAGTCGTCATTTTTCCAGATCTACCCTAGATACACCCCCACTCACCCCCCTAAAGTTCTGGGAGATGTAAAGCTTGAATTTAAAGGGAGGTAAAAGGTACCTACCCGTAGGGGTGGGGATGAAAGGTACCTACTGGGGAAGAGGGGGTGTGGGGAAGTTCGGAACTATTGCATTATGACAGAAAGTCTCGGCCGCTAAGTGCCGGGTAAGTGCTTCGCTCACAATGGGAAATATATTTCTACGATTCTTTAAAAGAGCTGGCCGGGAATGATTTAGCTCCGACACTTTTCTAGACCCCCCCCCCTTACTACGTACCCTTGTAATACCCCGCGCGGGTCCTTTAGCAGGATATAGGTTTTGAATAAATGAACCGTGAACATACGCGTAAATGTCTTTATGAAACACTTTACACGTTTATAAGATCCCTTTTATATCTGAGGAATAGTTTTATAGCAGGCCGGCTGTTTATTTCGTAACAAAGCTAAACGTATTCCAATTGAATTTCAAATGTATGTTTCACTTCATTACAAAAACAAAAAGCAACTGTATGTTTCACTTCATTACAGCAATATATGTATTATTATATCGTAGATTCAAAATATTTCAGAAGAATACACCGGATGCTGGCTGTGATGTGCTGGTCAAGCGCGGGTCAGTGAGTCGACGCCGGGCGCTGGTGACCGGGACTCGATGGAGGTCAGGCACTGGCGAAGAACGTAGGTCTTCAGGCACTCCAGTGCTGACGAGACGGCCGAAGGTGCGACGGACCTTGTAGGCGGTTGAACGGGAACGATGTAGACCAGTGAGGATGCTGCGTGTCCTCGTGGTGGTCATGGTAGCGTGGAAGAAGCGCTGGTCAGAGACGCTGGAACCAGGGCGCTTGTAATCCGAGTAGCGCTGGCCGCGGACGTGGCCGAGGCGCTATGATGATGTCCCGATAGAGTCCATGATGGTACGGGCGAAGCCGGGTATGTGTCTTTTGCGCTAGTAAAATTAGCGCGGGTTAACACTCGTTGAACCTTGTAGACTGACGGCAGAATGATGACTAACTGACTGACTGGCTCGCTGCGTCGGGCTTATTTATACTACCCGGCCGATGGCGACAGTAGGTAGTAAATTGCAATTAAATCGAGGCCACTCGCTCGGACTGTGTGTTTCGGGAACCTTCGACATTGCGGCGATTAAGCATAGGCCGTAGACTCGAACCTTCTGGCGAGTTCTCGTAATGTCCGAGACTGATTGCACGATAGTATTGTCGCGAGTAGATACTTGAAACAGGTAGGTTGCTTTGTTTTGATTTCGGCTGCAAATACGTACCTAAGTAGCAATTAGCAAGTACGTACCTAAGTAGGTCGAGCGGTTTATTATTAATTATTCAATGGATTAATATCGACGCTACAAATCCACCGTTTATCCCATATTTGTAGGTTCTATAAATTTGTCACATTTTTTTTTAAAGTTTCTTTATTCAATGAAATTATTTGTTACATGCATTGAGGAATTTTTCGACAACCATGCTAGGCACATGCCCGTGTTATGGTGGTCGAGATTATGACAAGCGATGCCATACGTCGTGTAACATTTTTAATCAAGCCGCTAACAATAACACCCCTTATGTAGATGGCGATAAGGTTTAAATTCCCGTTCAACACCATCCGTTTTTTTTGATAAATACAAGAAAAAAACATCGCCTAAAAGTGGCTTTTATTTTATTTTGCGGACGTTCAGGCACAAATATTTAATTGTATATTTAAATATTTAAAGAAATTAATTTGCCACATTATACAATAAAACCGTAACCGAAAATGCGTTCGAAAGTAGGAGATTTTGAACTTTAAAGCAGTTTTTATAGGCCTGATACATTATTTTTTTCTAGGCTAATTAAAAGACTTATATAAAAAATACTCGATCATCTCATAGGCCAAGATGTGTTCTACTCGCAGTATTTAATTAAAGCATCTAAAACATTTCTAAGTGCTCAAATTTTCAAACCAAAAAACATGAATTTGCATTGCTACGCATGGCATCGCCTTAAAAGGTTCGTGCTAATTTGCCATAATATTCCGAAATTCGCTCGAGTTGTATTTTATTAGTAATTTTTTGTTATATTGCCCACACACAGGCAGTGGGTTACCTTTGTTTTATATTTTTAATCATAATTAATTTAAAAATTTGTTTAGGCGTTTTGGTTGTGCCTTGATTCAGTTTTTTGATTATTATTATATTATAATTTACAAAAAGTTTTTGTTGTATAAATACAACAATTATTTTATCACAATTTAAATCATTTAAAATGTTTAAATAAGTTTTATTTACCTTCTCCCATCGTGTACTGTTTTATTTTGTCTATTCCTGATTTAGGAACCTTAGGTTCAGAAACATGTAGATATTTTTTATTTAAAATGATGGTTTTAAGTTTATTATTTTGAATTAATTACCTAAACAAGTTATTTGATCGACATACCACTGCTGATTGAACAAACATCGCCAATCAATGGTTCCAAAGAGAAACTAAGAAAGATGAATATACCAAGTATTAAATATACGAAGTAGTACATAAAAATAAACGATAAGTAAGATAATAATTACAATAAAATAGGCAAAGGACCGAGAAAAGTGGAAGCCAATTGTGAAATCTTTCTTTCAATAAACAGTAACTGACGATATAAGTACATTAATTAGTCAGTATAATATTTGCATGTCACTATATCCGTAGTATACCCCAATCTCTTAATATATCTCCATACATATCTTGTACTCTTATTATTATATGTATTTACTGAACAACTATTACTTGAATTTACAACAACTCTCAACGTTAACCAGTATTGTACCTGCTTATATTGTCCGTACTCGACCTATTATGTTATCTAATGTACACACATTATTGTACTCTTGATCAGCTTACCCTAAATATTATATACATGTATAAGCCTTCATGGCGTGAATAAATAAATAATATGTGCATTCCAATAAATGTATATATTTTATATGTTTATTGTGGTTTTTAACTATTTACATAGTTACCTAAATCCTAATACAATCTTTATACATATATTTTTTTTTTAAATTAGTATGAATCAATCACATATTTAAGCAATATTATAAATTTAAATTGGTTTATATTTTCATCTAATTTAACGTTTTTTGATAATTCAAAAAATATCATAATTGCTCCGTACATCAAGGACTTTTTAGTCTGGTTTTTTTTTTCCTGGAGGGCAGTATTACTTTTTATTTCCTTGTCTCATGTATGTGTTTATGATATGAAAAGTTTAATTAAATGGCATTCATCTACGCAAAACTTCTTTAATTTCCAATTATACACGAGTAGATGGATCTGTGATAAATCTCGGAAGTTAAGATTTAAAAATCACTAATCATAACACAGTTGGTACTTTTACGCAGTGCACGCCAGAGAAGTAAACCTTTTACATAATTATGTAAACACATATTGTATTTAAAACCCAAATCCACAAATAAAATACCATACGTATCGGTCAATTTCTCCAAAGGTCCAAATGAAATTCGTACGTGGCCAGAATGTGAATTATTAATAATAACAATCTGTTACAAATATAAAAAAGCCGTGAAAATATCTGCCGGAAAGCATTTTCTTCCTTTCCGGGCTTCCTGGCAATCATATAAACACTCCACAGGTGGTTTCTAAGCTTCGTAAGCTTTCTGGCTCAGTTTTATGTCCCATTTCACGCCACCGTGTTAAAGTGGTCTATTCTTTAAACAGCATTATCAAATAAAGCTACGGAAACTCGGGTAGTTTTCTCAAGTGCCCACATACCTCTAGTTCTTTGTGCGGTAAATCTGGTTTAATGTTGAAGGGCCGGGAAGGTTGAAGGCCTGCTTTATTTTATTTTTTATGGCAGAGTTTCAAGGGAGAAATTGAAATACTAAATGACAACTGCAAAAGGAAATGAACGTTAAATATAGTAGTAAGTATTCAACAATTACATTTAGCGGTTATTTTCTTTTACGTTTTAGAATAAAAGGTGTTGTTAAACGTTGTTGTTAAAAGTGCTGAACATAACTAATCAATAAAAAAATATTAAGGCGATGCACTACGTCGTGTAATATTTTAAATTGAGCCGCTATCAATAACATCCCTTACGTAGATAGCGATAAGGTTTAAATTCCCGCTCAACACCATCCGCCTATTTTGATTTATGCAAGAAAAAAACATGGCAAAAAGTGCCTTTTATTTTATTTTGTGGATTTTCAGGCATAAATATATTTTTTTTCGACCATTTTATAAATAACTTAATTTGCCACATTATACAATAAAATTATAAGCGAAAATGGGTTCGTAAGTAGGAGATTTTGAACTTTAAAGCGTTTTAATAGGCTTTATACATTATTTTTTTCTGGGCTTATAAAAAGATTTATCTAAAAAATACTCGATTATTTCAAAGGCCAAGATGTATTCTACTCGCAGTATTTAATTAAAGCATCTGAAACATTTCTAGGCGACCAAATTTTCAAACCAATAACACATGATTTTGCATTACTACGTATGGCATCGCCTTAAATGTAATTTATATCACGTTATTAAACAAATAAATGAGCATAGGTACAACACTGGAACTAAGTAAACACTACTTCGGAAAACGATCAGCTTGTGTACAGTGGCGGCTCGTGACTTTTGGGTGTAGTAGAGTGCTAAGATTACAAAAAAATTGCATTATTGATTTTATTGTACCTGAAAACGATTTTTTTTTTTTTTCGAAAATTTGATTTTTTGTATGAAGATTTTCACAAAATTTGAGTTTGATGATTTCCTGAAATTCTTCATACAAAAAAAATCGAATTTTCGAAAAAAAAATTACAAATTGTTTTCAGCTGCAACATCAATGATGCCATTTTTTATAATATTATTACTCTAGAACACCCAAAAGTTACGAGCCGCCACTTCTTGTTTAGGGTCTTCAGGAACCTGTCACAGGAGACATGTATATATGTATATATATAAAAACACACGCATATTCGAGTCAAAGTTTCAAATCAATCGGTGAAGAACTTTCGGAGATTTAAGATTTTTAACGAACGAACATTTACCTTTTTATTTTTAGATAGATTAGGTTGAGTTCTTCAGAGCAATTCAAATATTTATAAGTTTAGGTTGAATTTATATTCACATCTGATTCGCACGTTTCTTTTTTTTTCAAAAACGATTTAATCTAAAATAAAGTTCACTTACTTGCCCTACATTATTTTAGACATGATGCATACAATTTTAATTTATCAAAAATAATTAATTTTCATACCAAATATTTTTTCCTAAAATCCTAAAGTGGAAATTTTGATGATGACATGACACCCCACAAAATCATTAAATAATCGGTAGATAATAAAGTTTAACTGTTCATAAAGTCCATTGTCGACAATCAGCGAACCAAAATAATTAATCCATTAACTTTTAATTGCATCCTTCCGTCCGCAGGACTCGTGCGAGTTCGTCATCACCAAAATTCTACTTGGCGAGTAGCCGAGTTTCAGAGACAGCGTTTCCAAAACTGCAATGATGTATGTCCATAAAGTTCACACGCATTTCTTTTCTAATCTATCTGAAGAGACAGAAATCCAGACATAGAGATTATGGCGTTTATTTAAAATTTTATCTTCGTTCTCATTCGATATCTAGAAAATACAAAAAAGTATTGGAAAATTTGTAGATACTAGATTTAAGAATGATCACAGACTCGACGGATTTTAGTCACATTTTTAGAGAGTCATACACAAAATGCCAGAAACCTTTTACCTTCAGCTTCACAAGTCCACAATGATAATAAATAAATGCTTCAATAACTAAATGTGTAAAAAATTTAAACAACTAAGAATTTGTGAGCTTTTTAATGTTATTTTAAAGTAAATATCGTCTCTTCTTTTGCCACTAATCTTCTAATAAATGTAATACCAATAGTAATGTAGGATAATATAGCAAATGTAAAATCGTGTAATGTCTAGCATTTTTAATATAGTGTCGTTTGTGTGCAAGGTCGTATCTTCTCCAAGCGTAAACTTTTTTTTTTTAATTAGTGTGTTTATCTGGAGTGTACCTATCTGTATGTAAATAATAAAATTGGATAGCCTTGGAAATTACAATACATTTTACAGCGCCCTTTAGTCCCGCGTACCCAATTTCTACAGATTTATAACAAGTTTCTCGTTAACTCTTTAAGTTTTTAAGTTCCAAAAAAAAGATATTCTTTTTGAAGATATTTTAATAATGTTATGCCGAAACGTTGATTATATGAAATTCCATCGATAGAAAAAAATCACAAAATATGTTCCGAAAATTATTAAAAACACGTTTTGTTCTGTTATTTAATATGTTACAGGCTTGGTATCTTTAAATGCAACTAAAGCATTTGTCGAGAGATTTTTGCTCTATTTCAAACGAGTCGTGTTTTATTAAATATTTTCACCATTTTCGCTTAATTATTATCGTTTTTTTGATATTTGCGCTTCCTCTAACATTCGTATTTACATATCTCCCTTTTAAACCATTTTTGAACGCTTACTACGGGGCCTTAAGGTGATTTTAAAAAAAGGCGGTGTGTAAATGATCGTATTATTATTATTACTCGGACGTGATGGGATAATCTTACTTTTAATATAATTCCGAAATTGTCCATGCACCTACCAAGCACTAATTTGAAATATATGCCGTTATCTAGCCGAGTTCAGAATGTATTTAGAGAGATTTTTTTGATATTTTACTATATTTGTGCTAAATTTATTTTTCCCGTTCCCCACTTACAACTAAAATTTATTTTTACTAGAGGTCTAAAAACTGTTTATTTATAACAAATTTTGAACATGTATTTTGTAACAAGTAAAGATAATTATATCCGCATTGGAATCCCCCGTGATGAGGATTTCATTACATATAAAGACAATGTTCATAAATAAAAATGTGTTTGTTTTCCTACCTTTGAAGAGTGGACAGATGCGGCCCCAGGAGGTGATGGCCCCCTTGCGGTGGAACTGTCCCAGGGCGAGCTCCATGTAGAATAACGGGATGCCCCCCACCACCAGCATGACGCAGTAGGGGACGAGGAAGGCGCCTGAGGAACACAACATCATTTGTTAGACAAGATGGTAAGGTGAAAGACACGAGGCTATTGTAATTAGTGGACAGATGCGGCACCAAGAGGTGATGGCCCCCTGAAGGACACATGTTTCAGATAAGATTTTCAAGTAGTTTTCACCTACAATAACAACCTAGAAAATGCCTGAAATTTACTAGTCTATGTAGATCCCAAATAAACAAGTAAGCTATCACAATAAAGCTCATTATGTAGTATTATTCCTTACCTTCAAAAGATTTCTTCGACACTTCACCACCAAGTTTCCTGAAAATCTTTTAACACAATTCCTGTCACAGGGTTGTACATGATTAGGAAGGGAAATTTGTGAGATTCGAAATGCTATTCCCATTTATTCCCTTTTTCGATCTTATTTTTATTCTCCGTTTGTCTTTTTATTGTTGAATTACATAAATAAATTTAGAACGTTTTTATACGTTACATTATATTAGATAGTCACTGGTTTCATTAATTTAAACAACTTAATTAAATTTATATTAATGAAGTACTTATCTACTTAATAATTAAGTACATACCTACTTACTTAATTACCTTTAAGAGAAATTGGTAGACAATACATTGTTGAAATAAAATCCTCCGTGGTAGTAAATAATTATGCAACAATTGGAGTCCCACAGGTTTCACACCTTGGTCCAATCTTATTTATATAGTTTACTAATGACCTTATTAACTTTTTGTTAAAAAGAATTATTCTAAATATTTATCATCGTAATATTCTACAAGATTGTAAATTTGTTACAATGAAAGCAGATTTTATTTACATATCTCAAAATTTCAAATAATCAAATTTCTCGAATAAAAAAATCCAGCGGATCTTTAATTACAACATTGATTACAATGCTCTTGAGATTTTGACACAAATTAGACTTCACTATTCAATCAAATCTTTCATTTGTTAACCACATAAATAAAATCTCTAACAAAGGCTTACAAATGTCGAGATTGATAACTAGGTCAACTAGAAATTTCAACAATATTAAGTGTGTTAAACTGTTATATTTTGTCTTTGTTAGAATTCAACATGAGTACAATTCTACCGTCTGGAACCAACATTACAATATTCTTGTAAAAGCCATTGAAATGATGTGAAAAAAATTCTTATGTTACCTAAATATTAAAATGTATATGCAAGCACTTTTGTTAAACTACAAAACTGACTGAAGATCTTTCACTGAGTTGGTATTTTTATATAAAAATCTAAATGATGCATTTGATAGTCGAGAATTGCTTGTATTGATGATTTTTTTCGGATTCCACCACCTAATACTAAAATTCGGGTTTTATTTCAATGCATAAATTCTGGGACTAACTGCCATGTGTATTCCATTGCCCAGAATACTTATGGAGTGAAATAATTATGCCGCGTCAGTGGTATCTTCAATTTATCACCAAATAAATACAAAAGCTTGCTCTGAGGCTTTTCAGTAATGTATAATTTGACTAGATCCAAATACATGCAATGCATGCAGGCCATGCAATGACTAAATTAAAAATACTGCATTAAATCACATTTTGAATTTAGATTCAAAACGGATGATCGTAGTCTTGTAAGTTATATTCGTATGCGATTTTTCACAAAAATGGCGCTATACAAATTTTCCGATTACTATTTATTATTATTGATGACTGTACAATGTACAATGTACAGTCGTCAATAATTCAGTCAAAAGCAAGTCTTTGTTTGATCGTCTGAAAATAGATGCCAGTTTTCTTATCGAATGCCCTACGATGTGGTCAATTAATGCTTCGTATCAAGAAGCCAGAAAGAAGGTGTCGTCGCTGAGGGTAGTGAATGATGCAGCAGAAAGAGCTGTTAAGTTAATGCAAGATTTTCGCAAGTTAACGCGGTCGAAGAGGAACCAAAACAATTTTTGTTACGATGCGTTCAGGAACACCGGAAGATTTATCCTGACTGTAAAAAACAAACTTTGAAGAGAAAATTTAATCAATAAACCATTTTTAAATATCAAATACTACATAAATGAACATTTGTGAATTATTTTATTTTATTTATCCGACAAAAATGAAAGTTTAAAATCCTTCCATATTAACTCTATACAAATTTTTGTACCATATGTTTGGCATCAAGTTGGCACGGGTTGTCAGTGTTTAATCAAAATAATATTTATTTTATGAGTTATTGGGATTAAATGAAATAAAATAAAAGGGTATGCGTATTTAAATTCACGAAAAAAAATCTTCCTTTTATTCTGGGATACCCCACTATATATGAAATGAAGAATGAATTATAAAAAAATCTAGTTCAGTTCACTAATAATAATAAAGTGTATAAAGAAGGAAACTTGGACGTAAAAATATTATGTATGAATTATTCTCCCAGATCAAAGTTCAATTCATATTGATATTAAATAATGAACTCTTAATATGTAAAGTAGGTCAGTAGAAACCTAGAATTAGTGTACCACATTGAAAACCCACTAACTCCTCAACATGAGGAAGACAACATGTATCTTCCTCGTGAATTTAATATTACAAATGCCTGAGTTCCCAAAGGATATGTGGAAACTGCCATGGTTAATGAAAACATGTAAAATTTAATAACTAATTAGTTTTTTACCCAATAAACTAAAATAAAATACTTAGGGCACTCATTTTTTAATCAGATTACCTACCTACCGTTTAGATTGAAAACTAATGTAAAACAAATATCTACGCCTCTAATAGTTCTGGGTATAGACCTCGCGTCCAAAAAAATATGTTTTCGAATTTTCTCAAATAAAATTCGAAAATTCCTCTAAAATTGTGAGATTTGGAAGTAGGTACTTAAATATCTACATATTTAATTTTAAACCATACATATTTTAGGTTTCTTTTTTTATTTAAAATAAGGAATTATACGGTGGACAGAAATGTCACCATCTCAACGGCAATTCTTTTTTCAAACTTTCTTCTACCTTTCTTCTTTCTTCCGATATGACAGCTCGTAGAGGGAACCACTATCAAATGAACTTTGGCGCGATAAAAAATATGGTATCATGGTCATCATCTTGAACCGGAACCGAAACGCAAAAAACAAATTTAAAGATAGATAAAACGGCAAATGGTTGAGTAAAAACAGGACTTCGCTACGTTCAGTCATTACTGACGTTCTTAATTATAAATTACTATCGCTTCAAAAATAATTAATGCAAGATGGATCCAATCTCAGAGCAATCGAAGTCCTAAGCCGATAGGCGGCACAGAGCACCTCGCCACCGCTGTGAGAAGGGAGGTATTCGTTATTATAGAGGAGGACAACTGGTCTCCGGGGAAGTTAATCCAGTTTTTCATTATTGGAGAAGAAGTAAAGACATTTTAATAATACGATCGACTCGGAAACTGTCCACAGGGAATTTTTAAATAGGCACATTTGATGGGGTTTTGCAATGATTAATTTCTAATCGTATCATTTTGACGATCTACGTGGCCGTGGCCGTGGGTTTAAAATCTGACGATTTTCGTATTATAATTAATTTAATTTACGTGAACTATTTTGATTTTATGCATAAATTAAATACTAGTAGTTCTATGAATTATGTTTCTAATTTTATTTTATTTTAAATCAAAACCAAAATTTCCTCTGAAATCATAAGATTTGTCTGTAGGTACTAAAATATCTACATACTTAATTAATAAGTCCTCATTTTGAAACCGGAAACGCAACTTTACAAACAAATTTACAAACAGATGAAATGCCAAATGGTCAAGTTAAATCAGGACGTCACTACACTAGTGAATAATTCTATGTACACAACTACACTGTAACACAACTGGAAAAAAAATAATAGTAAAATTTAAAATCGCTTTTTTGTACTTCGTTCCAGATTTAAAGATTCTTTCACTATCACCCCCATGAGAGAAAGATATTCTGAATATAATTAAGGTTATAACTATGTTTATAAACCATTTAGGAAGCTACACAGATAACTTAACCTTCCTCTACTCCACTCTCCTCCTCATTTAATTTTCTTCCTACTGATTCCTTAATATGTTAGTTTCGATAATTTGCCATTCATTCATTGTACTGAACGAACCAGTATATTTTTTTCGTGATTTTTATGTTTAATTTTTGAGATGTGAATACCGTAGAAGAGTCCCAACTGCTCCCATCCATTTGGAGCCAGGGAGACTATGGCATCATAATTTGTAAATAAGTCCATAGCCATTTAATGCGATTCACTATGTCGTGTAATATTTTAAATTGAGCCGCTATCAATAACAACCCTTACGTACATGGCGATAAGGTTTAAATTCCCGCTTAACACCATCCGCCTGTTATGATTTATGCAAGAAAAAAACATGGCCGAAAAGTGCCTTTTATTTTATTTTGTGAATGTTCAGGCATAAATATTTATTTTTTTTCCGATCATTTTATAAATAACTTAATTTTCCACATTACACAATAAAATTATAACCGAAAATGGGTTCGTAAGTAGGAGATTTTGAACTTTAAAGCAGTTTTCATAGGCCTTATACATTATTTTTTTCTGGGCTTATAAAAAGACTTATCTTTAAATACTCGATTATTTCAAAGGCCAAGATGTATTCTACTCGCAGTATTTATTTAAAGCATCTGAAACATTTCTAGGCGACCAAATTTTCAAACCAAAAACACATGATTTTAAATTACTACGTATGGCATCGCCTTAAAACAATGTTTCAATTCTGAATGGTGGTCTTACACCAGGGAGATACTGAGAATACCTTCCGCTCTGAAACTTACCGCAAATATAATATTATTTTAATTTTAAATCAAACAAAGTTTACTTACGTTTACTGGAAATTTAACCCGCGACCTCCGCATTGCTAGACGAGAGCCTTAACCCACGACTACGGAGGCCGTCAATTCCGATTCGGATTCTACAATTAAACTATAAGAACAGATCAAAAACGATTTTGTTATTATTTGAAAAAGCCACGGTAGGTGAGGAAAATATAACACGATTAAATAAATAATTTAGAAAAAAACTGAACATCGTGCAGTTTTTAATTGAAAAGGGGTTCTTAAAATGAAGTTTCATTGAAGTATAATTAAATTCTAGTAGAATTTCAGTGGATCGTATACATTGTATAACAGCATAACTCGATTAGCCTACGCTGTATATGGCCGACGCCTCGTAGCTACGACATGACACAAGGCGTAGTTCTGTGGAATTTGTACGGTTCAGTCTCAGGAGTTGGTTTACTAAATTTTGAGATGGTATATCTTAAGGCGATGCACCAGGTCGTGTAGCATTTTAATTCATAATACTCTTTATGCAGGTATCGATAAGGTTTAAATGCCCATTTAACACCAGCCGCCTGTTTTGTTTTCAGGCACAATAATTGAAATGTTTTATTCTCATTTTCTAAAGAACTTAATTTTACACATGTATACAATATCACCATAACCGAAAAAAGAAATCATTTTGGAATAAGTAAGTTCTATCTATTTGCGAGTTATGCATGTTATGTAATATCTAATAATCAGATAAATTAATTATTTCATTTATTTAAAAAACTATTATTAATTAAAAGGAAAATTATAATATATTATTAGCAATTAAAGTCAAAGAACCACAAAATCATCCACAAAAAAAAAAATAATATTAGAATAATACACAAAATAACTTTGTTTACCTCACTTTTAATATATATAACCTCAACATGTAAAGTGAACAATGTTCCCATTATCAGGAGCAAGTATATACTAAAGTCAAAAATTAAATATAGATTACAATTGAACAGTGGAAGAGGTGGGGAGGGGTAAAAGTGCAAAAAGCGTAAAAATTACAATATTAATAAAAAAATAATAGTCAAACGTTATCTACAAAAAAAAAACTTTCTAATATAAATAGAATTATCCATACGTATTTGTAGATAACGTTATTTGACTTGAAGGCCTAGAATTATTTGTATGTTTTTTGTAGATAACGTTGTTTGACTTTAATCACTCTATTAATCCATGAATACAAGCAGCACGTCACACTATATCGAACCCCCTGCCTATAGTGCCTATTTTTCACACAAAATCACGTCAACATTTACTTTCTCCTTCCCTTTGGACAATAAATACCTTACAAGAAAAAAATATTTTATACAAATCAAATACAATAATTAAAATATAAGACACATTAACCCATGACCTGTCAACTTCCAACATTCACACACGAGACTATGATTAATGAGTGTTATTATTTGAAGTCAATCCTTTAATTAAGTGGAGTAAGCAGTCCCACGGGAAGCAAGGACGGGCATCTGTTAGAGGTCACCGCTAATTAATCAAAGACAGGAAACATGCGGTAGCTCAAGAATACTTTTCGGTACCATACTTAGAGCAGATTAATTCACACTCTACGAAATAAAAAATAACCTTACTGAGATGTAGTCATGAAAGGATATATTCTGGTTATTGTGTTTACAGGTAGCGCGACCATTCCTTCCTTGCAAGCTTTTTGACATACTTAATTTATAGATTTCTTTCATTTCATTTATTTGTATAACTTTTGAAGATTATACCCATTTATTCATTGAATAAGAAAATAATATTATTAAATCTGAATCCACAGCAAATAAAAAGGAAACGAATCGAATCCATGATCTCTGTATTACCGGGACAACAACGCCTTTGCCATTGAGACCTGATTATTTTACGTGACTTTTTGTCGATCTCATACCTCATACGTAAAATAATTATACAGGTTTTTCCAATAAGAGGTGTTATTTTGAGTAGCCCACTATTTCGGTAGATGTTACTTTTGAAGCTGTCATTTTTTGACAGTTGACAAGTAAAAACTACGCCATTAATAAAAATGGAACGATGCACGCTTCAACAACGCATTGAAATTATTAAAATTCACTTGAGTGAATCAAATGCAAATCATCTTGAGTGATGAGGCCCATTTCCACCTCGGTGGCTTCGTCAACAAGCAAAATTGTCGCATCTGGGGCTCGGAAAACCCAAGAGTTATTGTTGATAAGCCTCTCTATCCTCAACGTGCGACTATTTGGTGCGGTTTATGGTCCGGCGGAGTCAACGGACCTTACTTTTTCGAAAATGAGGCTGGAGCAACAGTTACGGTGAATGGATTGCTCTATCGAGAGATGATTAATGATTTTTTATGGCCGGAATTGGATGGTATTGATCTGGACAACGTTTACTTTCAACAAGACGGCGCTACGTGCCACACAAGCAACGAAACCATTGATCTTTTACGATTGAATATCAAAATAAAACCTCTTATTGGAAAACCCTGTATATTACGGCCGGGTGGTTTTTCTTTAACATTAAACCCACACAGAAGGCCGCGAGGAAAAGAATTTCCTTCAGGGCCTATGTCATCTTTAGGGATGCTGTGTTGGGGGTCTTTTTAGGGAAAGGAAGGAGAGGAAGTTCTGGGAAGCAAAATGGTATGAGGGGTGGGTTGGAATCTAGGGATTAAATTTTTTTTTTAATTTTTCAATAGAAATGTATGAACGCATAACGGAAACAACTTTTTAAAAATTTAGTATTATAGCTAACATTATCTGTGACAGTTTCACTTGGTTAACTTTTTTGCGTTCTTTTAAAATTATTTACAAAATAAATAAAAACCAGTTTTGTGCTTGAAATCGAACGTTTCTAATCTCCGTTTGTCAAGCGATTTTAATGCCTATTACCTACAATATAAGGTGTACCAAGAATATACACATTTTTGGCTTGTAGCTTCCTCTTAAGACAGAGATTCCTAGTTACGACCGTTACTTTTTTTTATTTGATGTGTTTTGTTTCATGTTTCGTTTAGAATTATTAATGTTATCTTCTTCTTTAACGATTAATTGATTTTATTATTACTGCACCGAGTATGTTACCGAGCCCCACTTAATAATGCATTCGAACAACTTAATGGCTGTGACGCATACAAATAATAATCAAGCAGAATTTAATGAAATAGAGAAACAAATACAAATTTATAATACGCTGTTCTACAATTTAGCATCCACTAACAAACTGATTGATGATTTGTGTTTATTACATAAAGCATTGGTAACAAGGTGTGTGGCTCCTTCTAATCGATTCATATCTATGATTTCGGTGCGTGGCACCTCCAGTACTTACTTATATTGTTAAATTTTCTCGGTAGGTACCTAATTTAATTTTCTAAATCACCTTATTTTTTTAAAATCTTATTTATCGAGTAGGGCCAGAGAAACCTTTACAACTACACGTGAGTTTGTTTTATTTTTACACTATTCCTACACGACAAAATTGTATTGGCAAAAATATTATTTAGATGCGAGTTAATCATGTTTTCAGTGATGACTCGTTTCGAATTATGTGAGATTAAACAATAACCATGCATTTTCAGTAATAATTATTACACTAACGAATTACCTATACAAAGAATGCATTTTAATTTCACATGTTAATTATTTGTTGAAACGTTTGATTGTTCCCCAACATCAAGAGTCAAGAGTCAGGGTTCAAGAAAATGGGGGCCGGGGGGCTAATTGGGGCTAATTGTGGCAGCCACTTCCTGACCTATTCTTCCATCAGGCACTCCCCTTCAAAGGGGAATTTCATTATAAGTTAGCAGAGTCTTTCATTCCAAGGATGTGTGGGAAGGACACTTTACGCAACCAGCCAATTTGTCCAACTTTCTCCACTCAATTAAACCGCCCGGTTTCCTATGCATTTTGCCATATAGACGATCAATAAAATTATTGATAGGTAATTGAAATTCACATCATTTCATATAAAGCCGCAATTTTATATTAAAAATTTTATGTTATTATTTAACACTATCAAATATCAAATTACACGAACAAGCAGTTAGTGGAAAAGTAGTTCAAAACATCAGGTTCGCACCGAGTCATCGTGGATCAAATCCTCTGCTAACGTAGTCTTCCATCATTGTACAAGCAACATGTTCCGCTTATAATGGTAGCAGGAAGAAATCAAATATTTTCAGTAATTCTTAACCTGAGAATGTTTGTTTTTCCTTGGGTGACTGCTCTAAGCTCTAAGCTCTAAGTTAACGCAGCAACCTTTAAATCTACCGTGTTCTACAAATACATTATTCATACCCTATTCATTATCAAGATTGTTTCAAATCTTTTCTTCAAACAGTGATTTATTGCAAACGGACTTGGTTTGAACGCAATGTTTTGCGTAATATAAAGTATGATTTGATAATAAACTATAATATTACAAATTATTTTACAATGTTTAGATTAATAATATAATTAGCACGTCCGCATGCCGTATAGCTGCAAACAAGTCTTTGTTAGACGTGAGTGTGAATAAATAAATACAGTGTAATCACGATGCGATTTGCGTCACAAAACCAGTGATATACACTTACAATAGCACTTGGAAATTATATGTAGCGGTAATTCATATAAGTGGAAAGTCGCTACTGGAAATCACGTAGTAACATAATACAATTAGAATCTTATATTGTCTGCCTGCTTGCCTTAATAATCCATACATAAATTCAATATATAAGCGATTATCGGGTTCCAGAGATGTTGAACTGCGGATCAATAAAGCGAGAATACGTGAACATGTCGACTGGCCGAGTGTGCCGGACTCCATCATACTCGGGAGTTGACAGTGAGTGCCCAACAGATGTGTTCAGGGCTAGAGGGACAGGCCCAGTTTTGACATGTCGAGCGAAAAACAATGTCAACTCGTGGGAAGTCGCTCGAGGGTCTCGGGGGTGCGAATCAATCACGACCGGTGCCCGCCCGCAACTCTCGGCCCCGTGGGAAGGGTGAATAAGTGAAGTGGCAACTACAGTATTCAATATAAAACGGTAATTCATTATGCCCCTTGAGTGTAACATGAAATTTGCTTTAGTGGGAACATTTTTCTAATGTTTTGGGGTCTTTTGATTAGCGTTGTTGATTACTTCATTATTATATGTGCTGTTTTTGTTTTAATCAGGGAAAAACGACGTATTTCACATTTATTTTTTATCAATACAAAATGATGAATGACAAATTAAAACAAAACAAAAATAAACAATAATTATTAAATGTTAACATCAGCTTTAAAGTAAACAGCTATAATAGCTGTTCCACATCATAAAGAGACAATAGTGTTGTGTTTTGTGAGGGAATTTAACCTCAAATAATAAAATCGTAAAACTAATAAAATAATAACTAGAAAGTAAATAAGAAAATTTGAGATTTGAAAAACGGAAAAGAAGATTTTTCAATTAATTAAGACCTCGCATTCCGGATTTCTACCGATTTAAATTTTACACTTTAATTTTTTTAAATGTGAATTATTTTGAAATATAATCTGTATAGATTTGCCCAGAAAAAATAAATTTATGAAATTCTCTCAACAGAAAAATATAACAAATTATTATTTTTTTTTTTTTTAATTATTTAATATTTGTATATTTTTTACAATAAATATACAATTTATACATATTATACAGTGTTATAAAGGTAAATAATAATAGCTTTTCCTCACCATAAAGAGACGAGGCTCTTGTGTTTGGTGAGTGAATCCTAGCTCAATTATATGTAATCATGTAAGTAAGTAAATAATATATTTGCAAAACCAAAGGGATAAGTAAGAAATAGGCAAGATTTATCAATAATACAGTTTCAAGATTTGAAGGAAATAATAATAAGAGTAAGATATGGATTTTTATAGTAGTTATTATGCCTCTAAATTTAAAAAAAAACACATTTGGTTCCGTTATTTAACGTGTTATATGGCGAACTTAAATTGAAATAACACAAAACTGCGCTATATAAATGTCATGTTATCATTATTATTTTAAAAAATCATAGTATTGCTTTAAATGTTATTTTAGACATTTGTTGAGAGATATTTGCTTTACTTTACTGTAGTTCATGCTTTATAAAATATTTTCGCTTACGCCTATTAATTCAAATAGTTTTTTGATATTAGCACAAATCCTCTAACATTTGTATAGCCATGTAAAGTAATATTAATTTAAAGTCACTAAACAGGGCTTTTTTTCACACATTACAATTTGATATTTTCACGGCCAAAAGTATTATCGTTATTAATTTTGACAGCTTGAGCTAGTTCTGGTATCTGATAATTTAAATGTCAATTTAACGGTTAAATCAAAATTAAACGCTGAAAACCACATTAATTATTATATTGAAATATGGCCCCTAAGAGGATTAATGCTCGCAACACAGTATCACTTTTACATAAACACACTTCACCACAATACACACATCTGCCCTGATTGTAAAGCTCTCCGAAACGTTGGCTAAAGAAGAAGGAAACTCAACACGGCATAATAACCCAAACATTAATCAAGATAGAGTAACTTATTGCTGAGGTATTATTGAAAATACCTAAATCTTATATCGGGAAAACATTACACGGCAACATTCATTGTTTTTACATCAATATTTTCTATTCAAACTGTCAAACAGTTGTGTATAAATTTGAAATTGTGGTATTAATAAGGCATTTCAAAAAAATATTGTAAAAGTGATACTTTCAAACTTGGGTAAACGAATTTGATATTATCAAACTCAAACTTTTTCACCGCGAAAATGTTCCTACTTGTTGACATGACTCTCGTCGACTACCAACCTAAATCCTAGTTTCCAATAGGTGAGTAAGTAGGTAGATACTAAATAAGTATTAATGCACCATTGCAGCATTGCGATCTGCGGAACTCAGCCGAGTAAGTACCCCCTCTACAGCCAGTAGCTACCCGCTGCGATGCAGGGGGGCCTTAAAGGGTAAAGAGGAGGAATGTGCCATGATAGCTCACTAAACGTGGCGGAACTCAATTACGGCATAGCTATCGGAAATTTCTATTTTAGTTAGTTGACGCAGTAATTATATTCAGCCTGTGAGAGGTAATTGCCGTTGTTCTGTCGAGTGACTCGGGGTGGGCGGAGGATAGGGGGAGTGGGTAATATCGTTACAGCTTCCCGATTGAAAATACAGAGAGATGTGACAACATCCTACAACCTTTTTCGTTATTTTACATGAAGCAGTCGTAAATCTGCTTGCGTTGTGTTTCACTATTTCACTATTGCCCGTGTCTTCTGGAATCTTGTATTTCTAGGTCAACGAAAATATTTACAGGTCGTAACATATTTTATACCATAGGCAACTTATTACGGAATAATAACCAATTAACTGACCAATTATCATATAGGATGTCGCGTAATATTCTGTCAATTATTCCGATTGTTCAATAAATCGGACGAAGCTTGGCAATAAAAAATAATTATTAAGCCATAATGATAAACCTGTTCAATTTATTAAACACACTGAAAAAAAAAAGATTTTTTCATCTCTCTCGCAAAGATTATACCCTCGCTTCGAAAAATGTTTAATTTCTAAATAATGTTTGAGTAAAAAACGTGATGGGAAATAAAACATAGGCATAACTTTAAATTCTAAATAATCTTTGCGTAAAAAAATATTATTTTATATTAATTTAAAATACGAGACTACAAAACTTTCTGAGACGAGTCACGATAAACATATGATCACAAACATGTCGTCGTAATTTGAAATGTCCGCTGTCCTTCCCGATAATTCTGGAATATTCTGGAATCTCTCTCAAATGTCCAGCACAAGTTTCGCCCGCGGCAGCTCATTTCCTCTCAGCAATTCTAAACCACCCCTGACTTCCGTTTCTACTCCCGTCTCTATTGCACCCCCTACACCCCTAGACCATCCCATACCAACTCCACCCTCCACTTCCCATATCATGTTAACTAGGGAAGAGAACATTAAGCGTGATAGGCCCAAATATCAAAGTCTTGTTAAACATTTGAAATACACGGTTTTTCTGAAATCTTAATTATCATAAATCTCTTTGCACGAAGTAACAAAAACTCTACAAACGGTGTAGTGTGGTTTCGTGAAATGAACAGCACAGCTTTTTATCTTTAGGTTATTTTAACAATATTTCCAAAAAATAGTCGGCCTTCTGTTTCCCATCTGTTTTTCCACGAAAGTTGTTTCCCGCCAATATACCTATCAGTCCAGTTCACAAAATCACATTCAAACATTGAAATTATTGAGTCCGTTTAACATCGGTTCCTAAAAGGGATTGCTAGGAGGCTAGGATTAGAAAGAGGCAATTACTCGTATTATGAAATTGAACAAATTCTAAACCTTTCTTCTTTAGAAGACCGTCGGAAAAATCTGATCTCATTTGTTTCTTTAAAATTATCAACAATTTGATTGACTCACCTACATTACTAGAACTCATCACATTCAATATACCTACTCGTTGACCCAGAAATAAAGAACTGCTCTTCCTCAATCAACACTCGACTAATTATGCTTATAATTCACCATTGTCCAGAATATGTAGAATGGTCAACTCACGTCAAGACCTTAATTTTTTTGGTATAAGTCAGAATGTTTTTTGTCGCTCACTATGCAATTGAAGATATTTTGTATCACTTTAGTTTTAGCAAGGTCTTGACTTGACTTGACACTTCTATTTCATTTCTATTTTCTTATGTTTTCCCTGTTTGTCTCTGCTTTTATATACCATATTTTACTCTTGCATTGTACATTGTCCTAAATCTCGTGTCGCTTTGTTATATATTGGACGAAGTCCGTTAATTAATTAATTAATAAATAAATGAAATATCATTTCTAAAGTAAGTATACACAAATCGTTTTAAAGGGGACACTTTGAATGTATTTATGCAGATCGATATGATAGAAAGTTTCAAAATTCGAACTATTATCATTCGATCGCAAATTTGTTCTTAATGCATAATAATATGACAAATTAATAAGATGTTAACGATTTTATGTATGGGCTCATTATCTAAGCCCTGCAATATAGGGCTATTATTATCAAACCACATTACATTTTAGCCCAGGAAACAAGATTGGGCGGGACGTGAAGTGAAAATTTCGGAAGAGAAAATCAAGTTAAACAAGTTTTACACGTGCGTAGTGGATGTTCGTGCATACATGAACACACACGGTAGTACTTGTTTAGAATACTCGAACGAGGAATTTATTCTATAATAGAAATAATTAGATATTTTATTTGGCTGAGATTGTACGCTGAGTGAAATAGGCAGTAATAAATGTGTTTATTGTTTTTTGATTATCTATAGAAAAGCCCCAATTTGAAAGGGGAAAACGGACACTGTCTAGAGATTTAAAAAAAATCATCTCATCCCCTTTTCCCACCCTTAAAAGCAGAATTTTGAATCTTCTCGATGTAATTATGCACACTTGACGTTTAATATAATATGGAAGAGGAAAATTACCGTCTACATCTGATTTCAAAAACTCTGTCTAAAGCCCGGGCACCGCCGGAACTTTACATTAACTGTTTTTTTTGTACATTAACCCCACACAAGAGGCCCTGAAGAAATTAATTTCCATCAGGGCCTACGTCATATTTTGGGATGCTGTGTGGAGGGTCTTTTTTAAGGAAAGGAATGAGAGGAAGTTCTGGGAAGTAAAAGGTATGAGGATGGGGTAGGAATCTAGGGATCAGTATGTCCAGGAGTGACGGATATATGCATATATCCCCCAACTGCGGGTCAAGGCGATGGGTTAAGAGACCAGTTGGAGAGGTCAGTCTCCCCAAACCAGCCTCTTCCGATGTGACTGGGCACCCCTGCTAAATTACCAAAGCTAGCGGACCACTTTAGCTGACATATGGCAGAGATCCAATAAATGTTTCCAAATTTTATAATTTAAATCGAATTATTTCCCCGCTAATCCAACTATTGGTTATTTTTATTTGAGATACGTATTCGTAATTCAATATTCAATGGCGGCGGTAGTGTGGACGTAGCGGTAGCGGGGAGAAGTGGTAGTTTTCCCCAATACATCTCCGTCCGTGTCTCTGGTTAATTTCCCGCCTTTGACGCCACGTCCGCACTCCGGGGGCGGTCGCATGAATCACGAGGAAACCAGGGCAATAAGTGCCAATCGGGTCACAAGTCGGTCAAGGGGCTATTCGTTATGTCAAATAATGGAATTTCGGGGTTATTTTACGTATTGACTGTATTGCTATCCATAATCGATTAGAATGATTAATTTTTGAGTTTTCTAAATATTTCATTATAATGATGCAGTTATTTTTTTATTAACTCGGCACAAGATATATTCAACTCAGTATAATATTTTTGTAAAGCGATATCCTTTTCAACCAAAAAATATATACATTTTAAGTATCTACTTAGGTACACATATATAATGTAGTTATCGAACACACAAAAGCTTAAGTATTCATATTTATGTTAATAATCTTACGCAACAACCAATAGTTTTAATACCGTTTTATATAAGTCGTAGCATTTAAATTATTAATGTTTCATTAAATATAATACATGCTTCCTGTATCATAAGGAATTACATAGTGACAATTCAACACACTTTTAAAAAGTGATATAAAGTCATTAGAAACGATGAAAAAAAATTTTTTTTAACCAAACCTAACCTACTTAACCCAGTTAATAAAGTTTTTGTTTCATCACTTTCCATGACTTTATATAACTTTTTAAAGATGTGATGATTTATCCGGTCACCGATGTAAGTATATAGACCTACTTCATACTTGCGGAATCCGTTAACAACAATAGCGAAGTATCCAAGTTCTTAACAAAGAAGTGTGACACTTACCCTCTCCACTCTTGTAGCACAGGTACAGCATGAGCCACATTAGCCAGCTCCACCGCAAACCCGATGACCGAGAGCAGGAAGTCCACCTTCTTGCCCCGAGTCTCCCGCTCGGCAGGGGTCGGCGAGGCGGACTTCTCACGCGCCATGTCTAACTGTAACGCTACAAGAAGTGTGACACTCACCCCCTCCATTCTTGTAGCACAGGTACGGGAAGCGCCACACGTTAGCCAGGTCCACCGCGAACCCGATGACCGAGAGCAGGAAGTCCACCTTCTTGCCCCAAGTCTCCTGCTCGGCAGGGGTCGGCGAGGCGGACTTCTCACGCGCCATGTCTAACTGTAACGCTACAAGAAGTGTGACACTCACCCCCTCCATTCTTGTAGCACAGGTACGGGAAGCGCCACACGTTAGCCAGGTCCACCGCGAACCCGATGACCGAGAGCAGGAAGTCCACCTTCTTGCCCCAGGTCTCCCGCTCGGCAGGGGCCGGCACGGCGGACTTTTCGCGCGCCATGCCGCCCGACTTCGCTACGGACACGCACCGATGCTGCAATACCAACACCAACAAACACCAACTAATTACTACAGCAGAACAAAAGAACAGATCTATTAACATATCATTCGTATTCAATATTAAATCATTGTTTGTCACAGTGCAGTGGAAAGAAAATGGGAAAATTTGCGCATATACTTTCAGACAGCTCAGGGTTTTCTTTAAAAACGAGTATCTTTATACAAAGTTTTATTTTCTAACCTGTAATAATTAGATAAGTAGGTAAAGTTATTTCATTTTTGCAAAACTTACATTCGTCAGTTTCGTTAATTATGTTTACAGATTGTTAAAAAATATCTCTGATGAGAGATGAATTTGGATGTACGAATCAAATGTCATATCCAACTAAATTTTAGTAACACTTTTTATTGTCCAATGGTAAAGTTATTATTTTGGCATGCTGCTAAACAACTAAATATGCTTATTATATTTGGTTATGTAAAAAAATTCATTTATTACTCAAATATGTAAATAAATAATAATGATTAATAATGAATAACTATATTTCTTTATTGGTACGTTTAAAATTGTAATTAGCAAAACACGCCTAGAATATTATCGGAAGATTGAATGGGTACCAAATAATTTAATCTTCTACAATAAAAACACATAAATTTATTATTGACAACTTTAATTAAATTAAAGTGGTCAATATGAAATGTATGTGTTGTGCAAATACGTAATTTAATCTTCATTTTATCGATTTTAACAATCAGAAGAAAATACTTGTCTGAACAATAAACTTGAAATTCAGTCTGCTGAATCTTAAACCAGCAAAAACCCTTTGCAGTTATGCAAGTTTCACACATGGTTCTATCCACATTTTCTCAGTTAACTCAATGCTTTGAAATTTTAAATAAGTTTCAAATTCGATAGAAAACTACCGGACAGTTTAAGTATATGCTCGTGCTGCTTGACATGAGTACGCTGAGATAATGAACTAAAAATAGAGAAACCTCTCGTATTATTTTGCGCATCGGTAACAGGAGGTCACGAGGGATAACGGTGGGATGCATGCCGACCACCTATGCCCACAATACCAGACAGAGAGCCATCAGGGTTGATTGACTTGAAGTGCCACTAGGCCGCCGGCCAGTGGGCTCTGTGCGCCACTGGGCGGAGGTCGGTCAGATAATTGGGCGGGAATAATGGAATTCTCATTCCCGCTTCTCATTCCCATCCCCGGGAAGGATCGAATTAAAGTACTACGCCTGTACACTGTTCAGGGTACGAGGGGCATTATCATTAGCTAATTATTTTTAATGAGTGCCGATGGAATACAATACTTCAATATCTATATACTTAAACCTTATATTTTATAAAACTTTAAAAAAAATTAAAGAACGATGATTCCCTATTTCAATGGAAATTCGTTTATCAATCTTTCTTCAAGTAGGTAGGTAATATAATATTGAAAAAATGTTGTCCAAATAAACACGATGATTTCACATTTGAAAAATATAATCTTAATATGACTTCGCTACGCTCAATCAACTAGTTTTATGTACTGGGTTCGTCCAAGATCCAGCATTATTATCTTTCGAAATCTTTTTTCTCTTCAATCGGTAAAACGATCGGTTAAGCAGTCTGGCTGTTCGAGTTCGAGTGATGGGACATTAGCAGACACGTTTTTGAGGGAGTGTTGAGCATGAAGAAATTGGCGAAAGGAAGGAGAGTAAAGGAGTGAGATAAAAAAAATGGGAATGATCCTTCTATATTATACACATTTATATTCTAATTAATTCCGATATACATTATAAAATATTTGATTTGTTCTCGCCTGGATTTGAACTCCAACGCTATTAGTGCCTATATCGCTCCAAAATATACGCGAAGATGGATTCGCAACGCAACATCATTTCGCTAAATTTTTCAAATTTTGGGTTCTCAGAAATCTAATTTTCGACTTGGTATACAATAACATGAATGATGGACATTTAAAATGACAGCAATCATTAATGATTCTCAACGTATACAATAATATTAAAATCTCTTGAATTACAGTAATTATTTCTGTTTTAGTTTTGAATCAGTCATTTGACATTAGCAACGTCTTTGGGGACCGACCGCTAATTCTGCGTTAAATCATATTCAGACGAATAATTCCCAAAGAGAGGGTAAATTAGGCCATCCGCCGACAGCCCGCCCGCGCTCACTCCGCTCGCCCGATGGAGATAAGGGGCAGAGACGAATTGGTACTTGTGTACTAGTCCCAGCGAGAGGTCGTACTTGACGTAATCTTTCTAGTGTCTTCTGTCTTTTTCGTTTTGACACAAGACGTGTGAGAAGTAAGAGGACGATCGTCGATGACGTACTACACCAATAGCTTTGTCAATAGTAGTTCCCAACCAGCAAATAAATAATTATCCAGTCAAAAGGCAACATAAAGTGTACGAAATCATTTGTGGCTATAAGAATGGTATAGTCATTTCCATCCAATGTTCCACTATGTGGAGTTTCTGGATGAAGCTAATAACGTGATGATTATTATTATTGTATTACGTTATTCATGTATTTTTTCCGGTTTTCTTTTCTTTTTTTTAGTAACAGCAACGAGTTTACAGGCGAGAACTGAACTCCGTTGTCTGTTTTGTTTTGTTTATTTTCCCCATTAGGGGTTGGATAACGGGCCTCGTCCCCGCATGCACGACTGGAGCTTCTTATTATTCTTTCTTACCGGGGGACTCCGCCAATCACCTGCGCCACCCCTGATGAGCGTTGGTGGTCAGAGGGGTGACTGTGCGGGCTGGGGTAACCTCCACCCTGCCTCCGACCTCCTGACGCTTCTTTCCCCTAGGTTCTTTAGGGTTTTATCCCTCTTTTTCCAATTCTTATCTTCAGGGCACCACCGGGTGGTCGGCTAAGGGGTGTGGAAGTCCTGACCTGCACCAGTCGCCCCAACCACCACCAATTTCTCAACAGGACTGCCAGTCGTGGTTCGGCGAAACTCCCCCGTCACTCTATTGTTTACTTTACTTTTATGTGTTTACAGGTACTGGAGTGTGGGTCCCCTCCACCAACTATCTGCCTGACACTTGAACTTGATTGTTTTGTTGTTTATTTTTCTGTGTTGTCCTTAGTTTAGTACTTGTAAGCGCTCGCATACCGCTTCATAACACCGTATGCGGGGACATTGAAGGCCTAGCTTCATTTATATAAATTGTAGAGCCGTTTATTCAAAAAAATTAGATTCATGCGAGAGCTTCTAAGGGGTGACCATAAGTCACCTATACCGGGGTGGGACAGGGTGGGTGTACCTTCAATGTATTACGTTAAGTTCATATATTTTGAAATTTGTATTTTCCACATATTCCTTAAGCGCTGGGCGCGATGAGGTTACAGAATTACACAAAATTGTAAAACGTTTTCTTTTAAATTTGCTACGATTTTTAATTCAGTTTACCAGGTTCATTGAGAAATTCAGTTCGGTGAAGAATAACCTCATTCCTATACCAAAGTTTGTAAAAACTGGTTAAAACATCATTAAAAACTCCATTTTTAATGATCAAAGATAATTATAGCAAAAGCATTTTTTTATCCACGAATGTTCACAAGTCCTTTCTATAACATAGAGTTTCTATTTATTCCGATTACTGGTCTCAAGTCTCATCTCAAAGCTCAAGTAATATTCCAATCCGTTTGAGTTTTAGGATTACCAATAATTTGAAGAGATTCTTAATAAATTATCAAATGCTCATTTTTCTCCTCGTGAAATCAATTGAAAATCGATTAGGTGCCCGGATACCTCTTCAGTCACAAAGGTAAAAATGCTTACTTAAACAAATACTACGATACATTTTTAAGCCATAAAGGAATGATTAACTAATCAGATAAATTAAGGGATGTAAAATGTTTCAAATAATTGCCAATAATTCCGCTTGCGGGCCTTTAATCGAGGAAGAGGTAGGAACTAGGTACTACGTTTATAATGCTGGCCCGTACCGTCAAAGCACGCACTAACAATGAAGGGCACTTACCGCGGAACCGCCGTATCTCGAAACGCTGTAAATTGACGTCTATTAATCTAATTCAATAATTGCTCGACAAGTAAAGGTGAAGGGATATCCCTTTAACAAGAACAAATGATGAGTAAATAAATAAACAATCATATTAAATATTTTATACATTTTTTAAATACTTAATGGGCAAGATTTTAAGGTTAGAATACATTGCGTAGGTACCATTTTATTTTTACCCCGGATCTTCGAAATGAAAAGTTTTTTTTAATAATCTATAATAATTGTTCTAGACGTTAACTCCTCGGGTTATTTGTTCGGTTTTGAGAACAGCTTTAGCCCGTTGAGTCAATTTGTTCGCTTTTCGGAACAGCCTCATATTATGGTCTCATACCCGTCATAGATAGAAATATGAACTAAACGGTGTTAAAAAGAAGAAACACTAATATTCTTATTTTTTTATATTAACTCCACACAGGAGGCCCCTCAAGAAAATAATTTCCCTCAGGGCCTTTGTCATCTTTGGGGATGCTGTGTGGAGGGTCTTTTTGTGGAGAGGAAGGAGTGAACATGGATCTTGAAGAGTCCCATGTTGTAGGAGGGAGGAAACACAGAGGCCGGCAGTTCGTTCCACAGCCGAGCTGTTGAACTTAAGAACGAATCGTAGAAGCGACCCGTTCTCATGTGACAAGTGTCATATATAAAAATTAACCACAGAATAATTAAAATGTACATAGATTCCGACTGCAATTTGAGAAATGAAACTTTGTGATTTTTTTAAAATTATATTTAAAGGACAAAAAGGTGAGGCGGCGATAAATTTTAAAATACATCTGTATAGTAAAATATTCATTTTTTGTTATTATTATTTTTAGTTCAGTGTTTAGACAAAAAAAAGTAAGGTGGGCCATTTTAAAACCATTTATGTTTGATTTTAAAATTTTAATATCAAATATTAAATATTTATTCCAAATAATATAACGAATTTTATCATCTTTCAAAAACAGGTTTTAGTTTTCGGATACGTTAATAAATATCCCATTAATTTGGATTTAATTGAGAAGGGGTAATACACACAAATTCTCAGACTTTCTGAATGCATCTTAAGAAATATAACTGTCAATAAGCCAGAGGCCTGAGGGCTAAAAGGGTAGGAAGATAAAATCTCACGTACCTGCTCCAACAATAATCGAAAGCAAAGCACCGAACACCGAATAAAAATAACATGAACATGCCATGCCTGATGCCATCATTATGAAATTTTCATTTCGATCAAATTTAATGGATACGATGTCAGGCAAAACAAGAGAGACCTTATAAAAAATCAAAGATGTAAAAATTAAATTGTGCAAATATGTCTCTGAGGAATATTCTTCGTTTAGGGTTGATTTCGGGAAAATAAAAACCGTCTATTGTCCCATTATTTTTTTACAAAAACATAAATATATTAAAATAGTTATGTTTATTTTTTTAAGTTAAGTTTTTTTTGACTTATTAAGACGCAAAAATTTTCAACTTTTCACTTACCCCCCCCCCCTAACACCAAAATAATTTTTCAGAACAATCTTCTACATCACGGTAAAAATATCAAAATTAACTCGAATGTTTAAAAGTTTAACATTAATATCAATACATATAATTTTGAAGGAGGCATTTGAGGATCGTCCAGAGAGAAAAGGGGAGGTTACACGATAATTAAAAACATAATTATTCTATGTTTTTAACAATTGTTTTAATATGGGTCTTACAAAACTCGGATCGTAAAAAAATGTACGCATTTATTTGTTCATACAATTGGTATTATCATTAAGTTTATTTAGCATTGTATTAAAATTTGGTTCATTTCTAGCAACTAAAAATTTACGTGTTGCATATTACTGTATATTAGAATTAGGTTTTATTTCTAACAACTGTTTTCTGTGGAATGAAATAGTAATTGAATTCCCGCTAAAATTACCCAGTGTTTGCAAAAATAAATAATACGCCATGCATATTTCCTTTTGTCTAATATTTTATTAAACATTTCCCCACAATTTGAAGTAAAAATAAATATAATCGGACAAGGTTCAAGTGAATTATCAGTATACTTATATAAAAAGCACGCACCATGGCAAGTGCAATTTGGACGCTGCTTGCATTTTGTTTTGACCCACTGGAGTCGACATGTTTTAATAAGGGTTTCATAGTTGTTCAAATAATATAGGTACATACAGGAAAAATCGGTATACCTACTCAAAAATGATATGTCAAGTGTATTGGGTTAATAGGGTTAATAGAGTTTATAATAATTTCAAATTATAAGATATATTGTAGATTAAAAATTAATTGAAAATTAATTGTAACTACATAGATTTTTTTTTAAAAAGAAAGACAAACATTCCCGGGTTACGAATAACCTGACAATATTTTAAAATCTCCTACTACCACCACAGTAAGCTGAAAATGTTGCTTGTGTTGTGATGTATATGCAAATAGTCTCGCTTATTTTAAAAAGCAAATTAGCAATAGATTGTGAATGTTTGTTTGTTTTTTTTTTTATTTACTCTATGTGTTTTCTGTTTTATTTTTGTTGCTTTTATTTTTTGGATCATATATTTATCTGTATGTTTTGTTTTTGATATCTCTTTTTTTGCCTTTGCTCAAGTTTTGGTGTTTATATTTTTTGTTAATACATAATGTATAATGACAGTTAAACTGTGCATGATGTGAACATTTATAAGTGGACTGTTGACATATACGTTTTTTGCAGCGCTTATCTAATGATTTTTTTTTCATGTTAATAGTCTGTAAATGTTCCTAAACAATAAATAAAATAAAATAAATATGATTACAAAAATCTGACTTGTTTTAGGTATGTCACGTGTGTGGCTTTTATTATCATTTTTGTCAACCTAAGCAGTGGGTTTAAAAACATTATTTTGTAATCATCTGTGATAACCTGTTGCTGTCGGCCTACCGAAATACAAAAAATAAAAATTTTACTAACAAGAATTCTTCTCTCAAGTTGGTTTTATTTTATTTATTTTACAAATCAACATTCAATTATAATATAAACACCAATAATGATCATTTTTTTCGATACAATCGCAAAGCATTGAAAGAGAAAAATGCAATCGGTGCATAATGTGTGTCCTTTCTAAGTTTAAGGTTATTGTATTTATAATAAAATTTGGCTAATTTACCTATATAGCGCTGTTTTCGTGAAAATTCACTTCAAGGGCCGTGTATAAATATATTTATCAAATTAAATACGCTATAACAGCATAAAGAAGCATTTCCTTACATAACTGTGTGAGTTTCCAGGTTTTTACGAACAAATCGATGGCCTAGCGTACACGTGTGTTAAGTGCAGTGTTAAAAAAAAAACATTTGTGTTTTTGAAAAGCATTTATCAAGATTACTTTGTAAATAGATATTTCATGGGAAATTTAGATTAAAAACGGATATTCAGAACCTGGAATAGTTAACCTGGAGTATTCTTATATATTCAATTTTAAAATTGCACTAAACACATGTGTGCGCTAGGCCATAAGTTTGGGGTTACTTAGAAAATTTCCTTATGACTTTTTTCAAAAGTAAACACTAAAAGTTTACTTACTTAATAAAATTTTAAAAGTTTAATTTTGTGGCAATTATGGGTTAGCAATTTGTTAATGTCTCGAAAAGAAAAATATTTATTTATGAACGAATGAAAGTTTTCAAATAATAATGAATACGATTGAAGGGACTAACCTTTGATAGCGGGAGCGACGTCTCCGCATGTCCTCAGAAGTCTTGCTGCAGGCTTGGAGCCCGCGAGCACAGTGAGCCGTGAGAACCTCGCCACGGCCGACTTGAGGCCCGGGGGCGGGACCCGCCCGCGTCCTGGTTGGATGGGCGGGGGCGGGCCACGCCCCTCACAAGGACCCGCCCAACGAATATCAAACATTTTATGATGGCACGGATTTTATCTTTGGCTTAAGTGGGTCTGTCAGCATGCCTGATGGTATCAAATACGCTGGATTGGGTGCGTGACATTTTTAAACATAATATAATAATCATTGACCTGAATGACCTCGCTGATAAGGTTATAATAAATAGAACAAAACACGACCAAGGTAACCTAGTTAAATGGTTAAAAATAAAAATAAAAATATTCGGGTACATGAAAGAAGAAACTGACAAAAACTTTTTTTAATTATGGCATGTCTGACACATTTCATTTCAAAAATTAAAAAGCTTAACTCTTAACTACAAGATCTTCTCTCAATTTATCAATTAATTACAAGATCTTATCTTAATTTATAAATTAATTACAAAAATTCTCTTAATTTACCATAATATTTTATGCCCACAAATAAGAAACATTTCCCTTATTATTATTTTCTGAAACTTGAAACAACTCTAGGATGAACCACTGGCGATAAGTCAGGCTAAGACAAATGACATATTCAAACTATGTCAAAAGGGAGTTATTCCTGAAGAATCACGTACAATAGACTCCTTAAAGGATCAAAGTTCCTAAGCCTGCCAATGACGAATGTGAGGATGAGGATAAAGAAACACGACAATAATACAATTTTGCCTTAATTAATATTTCCAAATAATATTAAAATAATGTTGTTACTTTATAAGATTTACACTAAAAGTAAAAACGTAATTTTGTGTTTTATTCCACATTTTATTTGTAATACTCAATAAAACAACGAGAACAAGGGTTTAATTAACTAATTTGTACAGAAATGAAATCCTCTTAAGCGATTTAACATTTTTTTTCAGCATTAAATTCGAGATACTGACTTACATTATGTACTGATAAAAGTATTTAAAATCTTTTTGGATAAGTAGAAATGATTTATGAAAATAATTAGCTAATAAAACTATACATTTTTCAAAAGCGTTTTTCAGAATTGAAAATTTTAAATGTGAACAACTTTCAAACAGATCAAAAACGTCATTCCTGCATTTTTAGCGGGTTTTATCTGTATAAGGCAAATCAGTAGATTTTCCAGGTTTATATTATCTCAATCACATGGTAGTATGGTAGGCACCCATATTGGGGTCAAATATTCGGCCTGAAAATTCACTAAAATCAGAAAGGAGTCTGAGAAGAGGTCTCAGGAAAGATTTTTTCCGGGAAATTGTCTGTAAGTCCTTGAGAAAAGTAGTGGATATTCCAGGACAACGTGGAATGATCTTGTTCTAGTATCTAAAGAACTGAAGGCCAAGATTCAGCTTTGTTATGTTCCTCCCTGTCTGTCTATCTATCCTTGCGGGAAATGATGTTTAATTTTTTTTTCAATATATCTTTCTACTAAACGGCACCATCGAAACACTCTTGTGACGTCAAATGAAGTTCTCCTTCGACTCGCCAAAATTTGCGACGTATTATAAAATGAAGAACTGAAACTTAGTAAATCATCAATAGTGACAAATATAAGGTAAACAGTTATAAATAATAAACTGATAATCAAGAGGAAGATTGATGGAAGGATACTTCATGTCTTCGACGCCTACATGACTGGTACAAGTGTAGTTCCGCTGACTTGTTTCTGGCTCCTGATGATAACCAACCCCCGATAAAAGAGGGTACCTAAAGACGATGAAAAATAAGGTTTCATTTATTTTTTTATTGACTTCATATCCTTAGAAAGGATGGGACAGAAAGAAGAAATACCCATACACTTGTATTTTTCCGCAACTGTTCCGCAACTTTCAGGCTTTAATTTCATATCTTTTAAATCATGACCAATAAAATGTAAGTCTACTCATACTTATGTAAAAAGTCAAATAAATATGTATATAAAATGAACTGCCTGGGGCAACTGAGGAAACTTGGGTCAATAAGGTGAACCAACAGCTTGATTGGCACTTACCTACTTTCAACCAAAACCTGAAAATAAATGCATACATTTTAGCTATTGTAATATATTATATCATGTATCTATACTATTATATATTTCAATCAATACTAATCTAACCTAGTCTACCAATAAGTTTTGCATGTGCTTGTATCTCTAACTTTTTATATCCATCTAGAGTTTCTATTAATTGTATATTTTCTGATGTCACTGTTTATAATTTACTGTATATGGTATATTTTATACCGTTGATATTAAAATAAATAAATAAACTGTTCCGCAACTTGCAGTCCGTAACTGTTTCATAGCAATGCTACTTCCAGATTCCAGAGTACTTTAGCTCCTAGGCTCCTTGGAATATAGAAGGTACATTACAGTAACTAGGGATCTTATATAATGCCTTCAGAAAGCTTTCCACTTCCAACGGATTGTGAAATTGCGATAGCGGAGAAAAATCTTAAACTTAGCTATCTACGTGTGAGCGAGGTTAAGCTGCCGCTGAGTGGTCCGCTTAATAATCTCAAGGAATTTATTTATTGTTTTAGGTAGGTACCCACTTTTCTTATATCTTCTGAGCTTTTATGCTATATTCTTTGTATAATAGAAGCCTGGTAATGATGGAATTTAGATAGGTCTATAAGTACCATTGTAATATACGAATATATTAAATAGTTAAAAAGCTCCTCCACACAACATCCCTAAAGATGACATGGCATGTCTGTAGTTAATATAAAAAAATCTTCTGCTCTGAATGTTCTTAACAGAATTATAAATATTTATTAACTTAGAAAATTAAGGGCTCACACATACCCCTGCGCGCGCTGAAATACGAGTAAATTTAAAAATTATTTTCAAGGATATATTGTGAAAAAATAATTAAATTGTTGATTTCACATTTTTTATTATCTTTTCAACTATAAGAAGAAAATTTATGGACTACTGATGAAAACCATGGGGTCTCCTTGTCGGCATCATAACATCAAAATCTCATTTTGTAAAATAATTTAGTAGTTAAATTCTGACCGAGAGAATATTTTTTTCAAAAATGAAGAATCGGCAATATTTCATAAAAATGTTTATTTTATAATTTATAAAACAATCCAACAAAAAAAACCAGACGTCAAATAGGTGAAGTTATGATGCCGAAAATGGGGCGCCATGGTTTTAATCAGTTTTCCATTTATACCCGTAAAAAATAATGTTAATTTTAAATTATTTTTATTCAAAAAAACTTTTTTCACCATATAACCTTTAGTTTAGGTACCTAGTACCTACTTCATCAAGTTTTTATTTTGTTCACCTTTTTTGTATAATTGGTACAGGTATGTAGTACGTAAGCATAGATATTTATGTAGGTAGGTATGAGTTTTTAACTTATGGAGATTTTATCGGTTCATGAGTGCTACATTGAACAAGAAATTTGAGAGCTATACGAGAGACGAGTACCTACCATTGGTAAGTACTACCTACATGCTAAGAAAACCAGGATGGTAGCCACATAGTGCTACGATTACCAAGAGTGCTACGATAGGCAAAGTTCTACAATATCAATGAGTATGTACTACGAAAATCATGGGGTATTATTATATCAAAGATGACTACCATGACCTAGGGGTGTTACTACATCAAAGATGACTACCATGACCTAGGGGTGTTACTACATCAAAGATGACTACCATGACCTAAGGGTGTTACTATATCAAAGATGACTACCATGACCTAAGGGTGTTACTATATCAAAGATGACTACCATGACCTAAGGGTGTTACTATATCAAAGATGACTACCATGAGCTAAGGTTGATACTATATCAAAGATGACTACCATGACCTAAGGGTGTTACTATATCAAAGATGACTACCATGACCTAAGGGTGTTACTATATCAAATATGACTACCATGACTTAAGGGTGTTACTATATCAAAGATGACTACCATGAGCTAAGGGTGTTACTATATCAAAGATGACTACCATGACCTAAGGGTGTTACTATATCAAAGAGAACTTCAATAACCTAGACTTTTTAAGAGTGCTACAATAACCAAGATTATCTACTACGACAACCAAAAGTGCTGCAATAACCATGAGCATGTAAAATAATTTTATATAATACCGCCCAATATTACTCCAACAGTTTTGCAATGTGTCCACGCACTTTTAGTGTACTTAAGATTGCCTACATCAGTTTTTCAGGAGCCACTCTAGAGTGTATGTTCAAAACGGTAACCGGACAACTCAGGACAGTGACGATTCAACAAGTTTTTGAAAAGTGATGAAAAAAATAGGCTAAGTAGATTACGCTTAGCTAGAAAGCTAGTTTTTCATCAATTTTAATGGCTTTATGACTTTTCAAAATTGTTGATTTGTCATTGTCTTGACTTGACTGGTCATAGAACCGTTTTCATTATTTTTTATGTATTCATTTATAAATTGGATTTTATTTTATTTGGTTTTACGCCCAGCCGGGCTCTTACATGGATACATGAAAACAGAATATATTATATAATGAGATATCTAAAACTATACAAAAAAGCATGAGATAACAGTAGACTGATAAACTCAATATAAAATTAAATTAGTAAAACATGTAACATAAAATTAACTTATTTTTTAATCTTTTATCTATTTCTACTCTTCCTTTTAATTTCTTTTCTTTTTTATATATTTTGGATTCTCTGGCGCATTTCACCAAATTAAAAGTAAGATTTCACGGAATGGTTGAAAAGCTTTCATGCTTCATGTTTCTTTTTTTTATTTTATATTTATTTATACATATACTTTATTCTTTTTGCATATTTTTTGATTCCCTATTTGTATTTTTTTTTTGGCTTATTTTTATTCTCTATTTTCTTCTAATCTCCTTTCTTTCTTTTATCTATTTTTGATTCTCTAGCTTATTAATTTCATCTAAATAAAAAGTAAAATTTCAATTTGATAAACTCACATGTCAATAATTTTTTACTATATTGCTATTTTTGAATTATCATATTTGAATATTCTTTTAGTCTATTCTCTATGTTTATATTATTTCAAATATATATTTAGCAACTTCTTTATCAACCAAGAAAACTTTTCATATTATTTATAATGTGCAATAACTAAGTAAAATTCAATACACTAGACTAAACAAGAATCGCATTTAATAAATCTGCCTATTTCTGACTGTCCTAAAACAGGTAATCTCCTAGTTGGACAGCCAATGATCACTGTAATATGTAATATGTCATGTTTTTTTTTTTAAATTAAAACATAAATAATAAATAAAATAAAATAATATGGAGAATAGAACAATAAAGAATGGGTAAATCTGGTAACAATTTTTTTTAATGTCTCAAAAAATTATACCTTAGGCTGGCCGCATACATACGTTTTTCGTATTCGATTTCCGAATTCGTTTTCCGTATTCGGACATCCGAATGCACGGAATCAGTAGAAAATACATTAACTGCCGCACACGTTCGTTTTAGTTCCGAACGGAACAAATTCCTTACGCACGTTCCGAATGCGAGCCGGCGCGTTCGGAGAAATCGAATGGAAAAAACCTAATGACGTTATGTGGAACGCAGCTATTGCATACAGTTTGTTTGTGCCGACGCAAACGTACGGAAATTTCCGTTCGTAATTCAGTGTTGCCAACGGATCTTGACCTAATATCGCCGTTTCTCATACATAAGGTAGCGTAAAGTAGCCGAATTTGCTGTTAGGTGGGACATGTTTAAAATTGATGTTTTTACGTGAAAATAAAAATTTCGTGGGGGGGGGGGTGGCTAGAGAATTTCAAAAAGATAAAATTTGTCCCCAGAAAATAAAAAAAAATCATGGGGAGGGTGGCTAGAAAATTTCAAGAAAATATAAAATTTGTCCCCTGAAAAATAAATTTTTTCATGGGGAGGGGGGGTGGCTAGAGAATTTCGGGACATGTTTAAAGTGATATTTTTGAAGTAGCTTAATTGGCGACCAGTCGCCTTTTAAATTTTTTCGGCGCCGATTCTCGCTCTGAGTAGCCTAAATGGCGATATATCGCCCTTGTTGGCAACACTGGTACTGACGTTTATACATTCCGAATGAAGAAAAACGAACGTTTGCGCTAGTCTCACGGAATTCCGAATACGGAAAACGAATTCGGAAATCAAATACGGAAAACGTATGTATGCGGCCAGCCTAATACAATACGCATTCTCACTTTTTATTTTTCTTTATTCAGTGCATTGTTTATTACAGTCATTAAGAACGTTTAGACCACGAAGCCAGGCACATGCCCGTGTTGTGGTATTTGATAACAATATGGTGCTTTTTTAAATAAACTAACTGATGTTTCTGGCTTTCGCCCTTCAATAGTGTTCTAGGCCATCATTTCAAATTATGGAGAGAGGGAAAGTAAATTTATATATTCTTTTTTTATACAAAAAAACAATTTATAAATTTAATTTGTTAATTTCAACATTAGGTATATGGAAGATTGGAGTCGAATTCATACTTGTAATTGTATTCAGACAGATTGTTAACTTGATTTACTTACAAAATTGTGGAGTTTATTTATTTAAATTATACAATTTATCTACTTACTTAGGAATCAATCTTAATATTAGTGTCCTCGTGATAGAAATTATAGCATTAACGTATTAATATTAGTGACCTCGCGATAGAAATGATTGCATATACTTATTAATATTAGTGACCTCGTGATAGAAATGATTGCATATACTTATTAATATTAGTGACCTCGTGATAGAAATGATTGGATCTACTTATTAATATTAGTGACCTCGTGATAGAAATGATTGCGTGTACTTATTAATATTAGTGACCTTGTGATAGAAATGATTGTATCTACTTATTAATTGATTTTGATATTAATATTTAATGTTTTATGAATATCTGCGTAGTTATCACCACTATTAAAAAAAAAAAACAAGTTATATACATTCGCGAAATTTCGTTTATTTATCGGTTTTCCTTATTTTTGTAAACCTTTGACAAATAAGATAAAACAGGATAAGTGCCCCTAATATTTACCATAGATAACAGTTTCTATTTTTTAATATTTAAAAATATTTTGGACATTGTATATTATACATATACAATCGAGAACCGGTCAAGCAAAATTAATGTTGATTCAAAAATGTATAAAGTATATAAAGTAATAAAAGATAGTCCTGTATTGTAAATGTTCCTCTAACTAACTTCTTAGTAGGTACCCCTTTAAAGACAATGAACCTTGAAAATCTCTTTTACTTCTTGTATTTCTTAAGAGTGTTTGCTTTTTCTAAAAAAAACACTAAATTTGGATTTGAGGCCAAAATATCTAATAAATAGTGAATAATTTTAGTTTTTTCAAAAGGTATAGCAAAAACGTGGTACGGATATGTGCTTTTTTATTTGTTTATGTTTTAAACTACGATATGAAACCTCAATTTTTAATGATTTTATAGGTAACTGTGACATTTTGGGAATTCATTTTTAGTTACTAAAAAACTAATCTAACCACAAGTAATATAAAGAAAAATAAGAAACATGTTAAAAATGGCCATTTTGGGTAGAAATTTTAATTTATGTACGAAAAATTTGTGGTCCAACATAAATTGGCCTTTTGTAATGTAAATTTACTACCATAAAAATGATTTTTTGAATCCCTTATTTTATTTATTTTGTCATATAAAAGAGATTTTTGTTTTAAATATTATTAACGTACCAAATTAACAATTAACAAATTGCCTCTAATATCATGAAAAAATTGTTTTTTTACTTGCCTTTATTTTATAATTTAAAACACAAATTAATAAAGTAGCACATATCCGTACTAGATATTTGTTATAACTTTTGTTCGGTGTTTTGGCATCCAATCTAAATTTAAGTTTTGTATGAAAAAGCCCGTGCAGCTGTTCCTCTTAGGTTAAACGAGACACTCGTTATATTCTACGTGTTCATTGATGGCGGTAATTAATATATTTTATTAAAAAACGCTTTTTGCCAGGTATTGCTTTACAATATTAAGACAAATTATTTTTTTGCGCCCGTACAATCGCAATATGAATATGAATAAACAGTTTTGTCCGTGAAAAAAGTCAATTCTTTCAAGAAAGGCATACAAATACAATATTGAATTGAATCATCGGTACAATATTGGATTTGTATGCCTTTGTCGAATGAATGTTCTTCACTGTGGAATTTTCAAAGTCGAAAAAATCAACATAGTTCAAACTCTGCCACTCCATTATAGATTTCGCCCTAGAGGTAATTTTTCACAAAAACTGCGCTATGGAAATTATCCAATTGTTATCATATGTATATAAATAGATACTGTGAAAATAATAAAGGCTTTCTGTGAATTTTTCAACACCATTGTTACTGCCAAAGATCACAACAAGTGGGCGCTCGGAAAAATAGGTATAAAAATAAAATAAAATTTTGACGCAGCTATTAAATTTACAAAATAGTTTTTATTTTACAAATATACATAATAGTTTTATGAATAAATTTAAATAATGTAGATAATAATAATACATATAATAAACATTTGATATCTGGTGAATTGACGTGCTGTTCTTGTATTGTTTTGTATTTATTTTGCTTATATAATGCACTTGCATAGTGTTGATTGAATAGATGATCATTTTTGGAAAAGTGTGTGGAAGGGTTTAGTTTTTCCTATGGGGAAGATTTAACCCGGACATAAAATCGGAAGTATAAAAAAATAGCGAGAGATCAAATGGGACCCTCTTTTGAAAACCCTTATTATTGTGTGTACTTATTTTTCGAGTGAAAAATAAAAAATAAAATTTCATATTTAGAAAGATTACGTGGAGGGATTTTTTTTCAGCTGTCATAAAAATCTGATTTGTATCGAAATTTAGAGTTTAAAAAATTCATAACTTGTGAGAGTGGCATCGAATCAAAAAAAAAATCCTCAACATCTTATATAATATTATTATGAATATGTGTTGTAAATTTTAACAAAATCAGTCTTGTACATCTTGAGATATCTTGTATACCAAGTCATATCGACTTCAGTAAGCGAAATAACCTGCAACCATTGATGATTAGTCTATGCTTGCAACAGAAATAACAGCACGACGCGTCCAAGCCCACGCCTCAGAACTAGAATCATTTTTCAAAAAAGGGCGAATTTGTTTAAATCCCTCCAAAAGCGCCCCTTGTATTTTCTTCCGTAGACGCCCTAAAAGACCACCTATTCGGAGAAAACGTCCGTTGGCAAAAAAACATAATATACCTCGGAATTACCCTTGACAGTAAATTAACCTGGGTAAAGCGTATCACTGAAACATTAAGCTCAGCCAATAAAACCCTTGCAGCCCTTTACCCCTGCATATGTAAAAGAAACAACAAATTATCTCCAAGAAATAAACTTTTAATATACAAATCCACGATAAGACCAAAATTAACCTACGCAAGCTCAATCTGGGCGCACGATTCAAAAACCCAATTAAATGGCCTACAAACGTTCCAAAATAAAGCCATTGGCACAGTCCTGGGAGCCCCCAAGTGGATGAGGTTTTCCCAGCTCCACCGTGACTCTGAAGTCCCTCTCTTTAAAGACCACATCATAAGTCTCGGGGAATCTTTTTATACGGGCATTACAACCCATAAAAACGCGTCTATCAATTGTCTCGCCCAGTACGACGTAAATGCCAAAACTAAATTTGAAAAACCGAAACAAATCCTACCTAAATTACCCCCCTAACTGCAACCATGTACCATTGCAACAAAGTTTCACAAAAAAACAAATCTTATTTTCCAACAACCACAATTTAAACTCATGATGAAAGAGAAATGGGCCTTTTTGGCCCGGAGCTCTGTATGCCACTATAACAAAAAGTCAAAAAAAGTCGGACGCCTTTTGAGCAGCTCTTTTCAATTTCCTGGCCTCTTTAGACTTTTGTGTTTTGGGCCGACTCTGTTGCGCTCACTTCTAAATGCTATAACTTCGGAAATAATTTAATTTTTTAAATGGTCAAATCAAAGATAATAGAATAAAAGAGTTAAACGTTTAAAATATTCTTTAAGGTATAAACTATATATCTAACCGAAAAAAACGATTTTTTGAAAATCTCAAGGTGGTGTAACAAGTTTGGACAAAGTACTTTTCATATAAAGCGCAGTTGCTTTATAATATGCTTAGCGAAAATATTAAAAAATATATACATGTAGGTACTTTAAAATTTTCCAAAAAAATGGTAAAAAAACTGAATTTTAACTAAGGGTGGTGATTTTGGATTACCTACCCATGTTGTCGCTTAAGTCATAAATCAGTGTGGAAAACCTATATTCGATATTATCATTATTTATTTACTATTATGTACTTTTTTCATTAAACCTGTGACAGACCACATTTTAGTGGCCTGGTCTATTACAGCATATCGCTCGCCATACATTACCATTGCTAGTGTATGGCGAGCGATATGCTGAAATAGGCCAAGCCATTATTCGTATAGCGTGGTGTGTCGCCTACCTTAACGTATTATTATAATCTTATTTTGATTATCTTATTATTATTTACTTAATATTATCTACTTAATGAACTTATGATTATTTACTTAATTCACTTATTATTATTTTATTACTTATTATTTACCCATTTTTATTTACTTATAATTTTATTTTTTGTTAATAATTTTTCAATTTATCCCTCAGTATGGTCACCCTTTGATTATGGCTAATAAGCCACCACGGGTACTTTGTGACATATATTTAGTTTACCATAAAATATTAGAATGTTATTGTTGCCAACTATAAATGTACTGCCCAACTGTAGTTTTAATTGAATAACTATAATGTTTATTTCTGTAATCATTTTGTAAGTTTATATTTTTAACTTTGTGTTAAGTTCATATGTATTTTTTATTTACTATAATTGTAAAACTGCACGTCTTGACACAGGAATTTGGGTATTTTGTTTGCTAGGAGCCCCTAGAAGCAGGAATTCTGGACTGCTGAAATATATAGCACATTTAAAATACCTTGGAAATATTTCGAAATTCGATGAGAAATTTTAAGTTTATACAGCAACCTCCTTTGGCTGTGTAAACAATGTATATATCTTTCCATGAACTATCTTATGTCAGTTTCCAACACTTTTAAGTCTGAACTCGACTCCAATTTTCTAACATTGTTGCCTTCCCTTTCTCCATCTTTTGAAACCGTCAATTTTGGCCGAGGACATCCTAAAAGGGGTAGCTAGACATATGATAAATTGGATTATAAAAAGGTTAAAATAAGCTTTATGAAACTAGGTAGGTACCTGCTTATCAAGTATCTGAAAAAAAACCATTTTATAATGATGTATGTATAATAATATTTTATGTAACGCAAACACTGGAATTGAATTGCCGCGTTTCCGTACTGCAATGGAGAGAAAACACGACTGGACAATCTTCAGCCAATGAGGAACAAACAAGCACTCGCTGCCAGCTTCGGGTCGATCAGTTCCACAACTGCAAAATAATATTATTTGTCAACTTATCGGTGCTTTGTTGATGTCATGGTATTTTTATTTTTCTAAAAATTTCCTCTGGTTAAATAATAAAGTGCAAGAAAGTAAAGCAACTGGAAGTCTTTGAAGGTTCGTACTCCTTTTTCAGTGTGGATTAATTGGTAATGTTTTGGAACATATGAAACACCTGATTTTGTTTTCATATCTGTTTGACATTTCCGTGTTTCTTATTATTATCCTCGTTATTATGACGCTTGCACTAATCATAACTGCTGTAATAGCAATAATGCATTTCTTACCACGTACTCATGCGAGACCGCAATAGTCCAGTATATTAAACGGTAAAAAGGTTATATTGCATTCTTTACATAAAATACTTAGGCAAGTACGCAAGATGGTCTCATTTATTGCTATTCAGTGTTTTTTTAATCATGGAATTATTTGAACATTTATCGATAATCATATTGGCATATGGCATTGCAAAATGTAGAAAAGGGCGGTTCCGATTATTAATAGAAATAATTTTAATACAAGGTAACTAGTATTGTGTGACTTAGTTCATAGAAGAATAATTTCGACGAGTTTTGCATTCTTCATGGCCTACTAGTATATAGGTATTTCATCGTGCTATAATCTAATACATGCTATATGTGAACACAAATCATTAGTTGATTTATGAATATGCCAATGCAATTCAAAAATAAGATGAAATGCATTCGGTAATGCTTATGTATATTCTATGTACCGTGGTAATACTGATAAGGAAATGTTATCAGTTACACTCCGCAATACCTCAAATGGTGCCATTAAGTTCAACACCATCTGAAGATTGATAATATCAAGGCCACGGAGAAACAGTGTACTTATTCAAAATCTACGTACCCACATTATTTTTCTTCAAAAGACCGCTCGGAGTTGGTATACCACAAGCTCGCACTTGATAAAAGATTTGCAGATTTAAACTTCTATTTAAGGCGATGCACTACGTAGTAATTTAAAATCATGTGTTTTTGGTTTGAAAATTTGGTCGCCTAGAAATGTTTCAGATGCTTTAATTAAATACTGCGAGTAGAATACATCTTGGCCTTTGAAATAATCGAGTATTTTTTAGATAAGTCTTTTTATAAGCCCAGAAAAAAATAATGTATAAGGCCTATGAAAACTGCTTTAAATTTCAAAATCTCCTACTTACGAACCCATTTTCGGTTATGGTTTTATTGTATAATGTGGCAAATTAAGTTATTTATAAAATGATCGAAAAACATTTAAATATTTGTGCCTGAACATCCACAAAATAAAATTAAAGGCACTTTTTGGCAATGTTTTTTTCTTGCATAAATCATAACAGGTGGATGGTGTGAAGCGGGAATTTAAGCCTTATTGCCATCTACGTAAGGTGTGTTATTGATAGCGGCTCGATTCAAAATATTACATGACGTAGTGCATCGCCTTAAGGCTCATTAAAGAAGAAGGTATTATTTTCCTTGTCCTGCAAAAGTAAGCATGCACATTTCGAATTTTAAATAAAAACTTGCAAAATGATGTGTTGCCATATGTTGCTTATGAAAAGTATTCCATTTTTTTAAATTTTTAACTCGATTCATACTATTATTAAAATCTCAAATTATATCTCTATTCATTACGGTTTACAAAAGTTGATAAATAAATTTATGTATCCACATCAAATTATGTCTATGGCAGGAAGTTGGATTCAAATTGTGACCTTTTGTTAGCTAATTTTTTTGTAGTAGTCTAAATACCTATAGCTGGCAACCAATCTTCATTTTCTCGTTTACGAAATGCCCCAAAAGACTTCATAAATTGATGAATTACAAAGATGAAAAGTGCCAACTCTATGAACGAAACTTTTGGTCTTGAATAAAAAGTTGTACTATTAACCTCTTGGGTGTCAACGTATCCGGATATTTTCGAAAATCATTTCTCTGAATATAACTAGCTATTGTGGAGAAATTACTTATGGTAGATGGTAGATATGATAGAAAATATAGACGTTGTCCTGCCATAGACCGCCTTCTATGTAAGGAAGATTGTATGTAGTTTTGGATGAGAAATCTAAAAAAAAAAAAAAATCGATAAAAAATTTTAGTAATCGACAACAGCGCAACCAAAACATTCACAAAATTTGATTGAAATCGTACGACACAGTGACAAAAGATTTTTATATATTAAGATAAACACTATATCTGGTAAGTTTAGTGGCAGCACACAAATTGTTAGTATGTATTAAAAAAGGTGAGAAGTATCTTTGCGAAATCAGTTAGAAGAATTTCTATAAACTTTTCTTATTTTCCCAGACATTATTGATGCATTTTTTAACAAGTTTATTACGACTAGAGTTACTTTCGTAAAACTTCATACCAATTTATTATTTCATTGTACTCAAAGAAAATGCTGCATTTCCTATCTAGATTAGGTATAAGTTTTATTCGAAACACTGAATTGTTTTTTTCCCAAATGTAGATAAAAATAGAAATAATTATGGAATTTCACAAATTAAATTATTTAAAAAATTATATATAAAAATAGACAACTATTTGATAATGACAACCAAACAGGCAGCCTTGTACCTAATCCCATTTTATTGTACAGTGGTACCTCGACATACGAGTTTAATTCGTTCCGCAACCTTGCTCGTATCTTGAATTACTCATATATCGATGCAGATTTCCCCATACAAAACAATTAGACTACCATTAATCCGTTCCAACCCCCAAAATGTCACCCCAGTTATTTTTTTTACGTTGTTTTGAATAATAAAAACGTATTTATAAATGACAAATATTTATTGTACAAAAACAAAAAAGAGAATGTAAATAAATAAATTAGATATCCTTACTGGTCTTTGCCTTTTTCGCTACATTTTTCTCGCTTTCACCTGTAGGCCGTTTAGAAAAAAACATGTCCAAGAGGTTTGTTTCTTCCTCCCTCTCAGAATGTTCCGGAAATGAGTTAGGCAAGTGTCATTAAAAAGATCAGATGCACGACCTGTTGCAATTTTTTCTGGGTGTTTCTTTTCCACGAACTGTGAAACTCTCTCCCACATTCCTAAGATCTCCTTTATCTCACTTGTAGAAATAACCTCCTCCTCCTCTGACTCCTCGAAACCAATTTCTTGCATAACATCCGTATGCTGCTGTGACTGTAACTCTTGTATCTCCTCAGTCGTCAGTTCCTGGGTGTGCTCCTCGACGAGTTCGTTTACGTCTCTATCTTGCACCTCTAGACCCATGAATTTCCCCAGAGACACAATCTCCTCCTCTACTGACATACCGGGTTCCAATTCTTCGTAGATCCTTTCAGCTACAGCTTCAGGCCACAGCTTTTTCCATGCAGAGGTCAAGGTCCTCGTTGTAACACCCAGCCAGGCCTGATCGATAATTTTTAGGCAAATCGCGATATTAAAGTGGTCCTTCCAGAACTCTCGAAGGGTGAGGTTTGTGTTCTCCGTCACTTCAAAGCAGCGCCGAAACAGATGCTTGGTGTATAGCTTCTTAAAATTAGAAAAGGCTACCGGCCGACCTGCTAAACTCAACCCAAAAAATCACTTGCTCGCCGGCTCGTATCTCAAAAAACTCGTATGTTGGGGCACTCGTATGTCGAGGTACCACTGTAATTATATTTTAGTATTTTCTACGTCGCCATATTCTTGAAATTTTTTTTATCTGTTCATTATCTTGAGGCAGGAAGTATACCATTAAAGCACTAAACTCCAATCGTTCCATAAATTTTAATCTGAAATATGTATATAATATTTAGGGTCCTGCGCCATATAGCTTTTATGTTTATACCAGTGGTGATTTATATATTGAGGCAGGTGAGACTGTGCTTCCCCTTAAAAAATAGTGGATGAAAGAGAAAAATACTTCCAAAATATAATAAAAGGGAGCTTAAGTTACTTCAATTTAAATATTACCCATTTATTTTTTCGAATTTCTTACGAAAAAGCTGCTGATATTATGTAGGAGGAGGGGGGTGGGGAATTGACATGTAATTGAAATGAACGGCAGCCGATATGGTCATATGTTGTCTAGCTGGAGGTGCACCTCAAATAACGAACAGTTCCGAAGTAACACCGATCATTTACTATTGGTTTTGTGTTATGCGGCAGTTCGGACGGTGTAGGTATGGCTATTTTTAATGTATAGCGAATTATTTTCAGTTAACGGTTGATCTTTTTTTGAGTGTAGAGTAATTAACTTGTAAACGTGTTTTAAATTGAACAGAACTGATAAACAACCTTCAATGTATGGTAAATGGTTGTTTATCAGTGTTTAAAATTTAAAACATGTTTATTAATTAGAGCTTAAATGTTTAATAGTTTAATGCATATTAGGTAAGTATTATTATATTTTGTGTGAGTAGTTAACTTGTTCGTAATTTATTGCACATTATTATTATTATTGTTTGATGTTTGACATAGTTAATTTACTTGTTCATGTTATAGTTAATTCAAATTATTATAGTTTTACTTTGGCAATTAACTTGTTCGTATTTAATCACATTATTATTATAGTTTGATGTTGATAATTAACTTGTTCCTATTTAATAGTTTGATGCACATCATTAGTTTGTTGGTTATACTTTTGCAGTGGTGAATATTTGAAAAGTTAAAATGCAAGACCGTGTTCGAGACATACAAGATGTTGGTAATTAAGTTGTTTGTATTTAATAATTTAATTCACATTATTATTATAGTTTTACGTTGGTAAAATTGTCTTGTTCGTATTTAATAGTTTGATGCACATTATTAGTTTGTTGGTTACACTTTTGCAGTGGTGAATATTTGAAAAGTTAAAATGCAAGACCGTGTTCGAGAAAGAAATATTCTTGATATTAGGTATATAATGTTATGATCATCAATTATTTTGATGCCATGAAATATCATCGCAATGATTTGATCTTCCGCTAACAATAATACGTAATACTAATGTATATATGTTTGTATCTCCCCTATTTTGAAACCCCACAAACCGCCACTGGTTTATACTGGTTCCATGAAATATACCAATACTTTACAATTATCTGAAATCAATGCACTTAACATTTACTCTTGATTAAAAAAAAAATTGTAAATGCTGTTTTTATTGGCATTAACTTTTATACGACTGTGGCCAATGAGTCTTAACCGACCGAATAACCTTAATTATTTTCTGCAGAAACCTAAACTAATATTGTGTCAAGTTTCAATCAGAACAGAACAAACTATTGTGTGCAGTTTCAATTTGCACAGAAAATACTATTGTGTTGAATTTCAATCTGAACAGAACAGACTATTTTGTTGAGTTTCCAGCTGAACAGACTATTGTGTTGAGATTCAATCTGAACAGAACATACTATTGTGTTGAGTTTCAATTTGAACAGAACATACTATTGTGTTGAGTTTCAATCTGAACAGATCATACTATTGTGATGAGTTTCAATTTGAACAGAACATACTATTGTGTTGAGTTTCAATCTGAACAGAACAGACTATTGTGTTGAGTTTCAATCTGAACAGAACAAACTATTGTGTTGAGTTTCAATCTGAGCAGAACAGAGTATTGTGTTGAATTTAAATCTGAACAGAACAGACTATTGTGCTGAGTTTTAATCTGAATAGAAAAGACTATGAGTTTCAATCTGAACAGATCATAATAATGTGTTGAGTTTCAATTTGAACAGAACAGACTATTGTGTTAAGTTTCAATCTGAACAGATCAGACTATTATGTTGATTTTCAATCTGAACAGATCAGACTATTGTATTGAGTTTCAATCTGAACAGAACAGACTACAGTGTTGTAGTTATAACCAAAATTTAACCAAGCACTGAAACTGAATTGTAACTTAAAAGTTTTGACCAAAACAGGAAAAGAAAGTTCTCCAGTCAAATATTTGGATTAAGCCCTTCGAAAAAAGTTTTTAATTTATTATTTCAGTTTTTGCCCTGAAGTCGACACAAGTACGAACTAACTAGTTGGCAAATAAAATATCTTTTTAAATACATCTATTTCAATTTCACTTTTATTTTCGGGAATCAAATAATGCAAATCTTGGAAGCCAAAGTTAAACCATTTACCAACATCCGATCAAGCAGAAACTCGGCAGATAGGCTCGTTGTCTGTGACAATGCATTCTATCAACTTTTTGTGCCAATCACGTACACACGTGGACATACGCGCATTTTTTTAAAATCGGATTACATTACAAATACGAAATAATTATCTGTTCTACCCGATCTGCGTTTGGCGAGATTGTTAGCGCAGTTGAGTTCATTTCCCAGGTAGGAAGGTTCAATCTTCACTCAAACCAGAAAAAAAATTAAGTTTTAAAAGACATTTTAAAATAAATGTATGTATTGTGGTAAAAAAAACTTAATTTTTTACATGTTGATTATTTTTTCTTTTTAAAAATGGTGTACCCAAAGTCATCATTATGACATCAGTGTGGGATTTACAATTTTTATTTACTAATTAATGACTACTACTAGTAAAATAATGCTGTTGATTTTTATTTAGCCAAGTTGGCCGCCGGTCTTGCATCACCGGTCTACGTGTTGGCTGTTACGAAAATATTTTTATATTTATTGGAAGTTTCTTGTCGACCCCAGGCTAATCTTACAATGATCTTTCACAAAAAGTAATAATAATCTCTTGGTTTTTTTTTTTTTTTTTTTTTTTTTTTCCTTTATTTTTTCCCAATTTACATATTTCACAATACAAGTTTTTTAATAATATGAAAGGGAACCCACTAAGGCGCAGCCTGTGCGTGGGTAATATAATTTAATACATTAGATTTTTGTACCTAAAAATACATAACAGTAAAAATAAAATAAAAAACAGTAAGCATAATAAAGAAAAACGGTAGGATTATAATTAAAGTTATTCTAAAAGATTGTGCAAGAGGAGCATATTAAAAATAAATCAAAGTAAAAATAAAGATTGTAAGATAATATATATGAATTAAAAGAACACAAAATAAAATAATAATAACTATACAGAAACAAAATAGAAAAAAGTAAAAATTAAATGAATAATGCTTCAACATTTGCATTGTACAGCCACAACTTTAATTCTTTTTGGTATTGCGCTAGTTTAGTTGTTAACCACGGGGTTTACTTAAAACTTATAAGGGATTAATATTTTGAATTAAATTGGTGCAACAAAATAAGTTTACTGTGTTAGAAGAAAAAGTAATGGTGTTATAATTTTCCTTTTTGTCAGGAGGAGTAATTAGTAGCTTCCATCATGTCAGACGAGGGGTTGGATCCGTGCGAATGCATCTGGAACCATGAGCTGGCCATGCGACGCTTGCTATCGCTGCTCCGTCAGGGCCAGGCCTACTGCACCAACTCAGAGTGTCTGGAGGAGCTGCCGGGGCTCGGGGCCCCCACTCAAACGGCCGACAACTTCATCCTCATGAGCATCATCATGTTCCTGGGCATGATGCTGTTTGCCTTCAGGCCCCGGCGCACGGAGACTAGTGCGCTGGATGAAAAACCCTTTGATAGTCAGGTAAAAATGAAAACAAATTATAAATGGTATGAAACGTGAGATGTAAACAAGAGCTGTAACTGCACTGGATAGAGTTTGGTGAGGTCCACGTCTTCAGAGAGAGAGTCTGGCAGTTTAATAGTTGGGTCCATAACAAGGTGTTTGTTTTTCACATCCAAAGTCTGCCACTGAGTTAACTATGACTCTTCAGGGGAGTGTCGTGGTAGAAGCACAGTTTCGACTTCGGGTCCAAAAGAGTTTCATGAACGTGATGTGGTTGGCTGGGGGTTTGTAAATTTATTGATAGATGGTACACGTAGAAGAACTAAAAATTTAAAAGTGTAAACATCAGGTATGAGAAATTGATTTGTCAATATGTGAATTTAGCCCTGAAACAATAATTAATATATTTTTTTATTTTCAGAATAACTTAATGAATGTGACCTCAAATTGTAATATTTAATCATTGGAGGCAATATTGCAACTTCCAAACGAAAATTTGAAGCAGAAAAATCAGAAAAAAATTCAGTCGCATCTTCCTAGATGTGACCTAATCTTTTTCTGATTTCTCCGTTCTTTGGAAAAGGGAAAAAGCATTTGCTAAACAGGGAATCACAGGTACACAATATATAATTCCCGTAGTGTTACACAAAATAATATTCTGTGCTTACGCCTGGGTGTAAAAGTTATTTTAGTCACGTTTCAATCTTTCAATAATGGCTTGACCTTCACAGCTGCAGTAATTGCAGAATTGTTATGGATTAATTGATTAATAGAGCATTATGTACAGTGCGCAAGCATTATTCCTAGTCGGCCAGAGGTGATCTATTTAGGTACGCATGAGCTATTAATACTTCCAGAAATCATCTTGAAAAAATGTTTGTCCTCCAAACATCTTCACAGCTTGCGTGTTAGGAATTAGAATCCAGAATAAAAAGTGCTCCCTCGTGTATTAATTTACATAAAATAATTATATTATGTATAGTTTAGAAAAGAAGTGAAAAAGAATGCATGTAAGCAAGTATGTATAATCCAATGAAAGGAACATCAAAAAAATACATTGTATGTATGTATATTTTACTTAATAATCATAACTATAAATTATGAAAATATGTAACAGTCAGAAATAATTCACTGCAGCTAATTAATGTCACTGTTATCAGCAAAAAAATCATAATTTGTCACTTCTGATAGTACGTATACATTCAAAAAAACATTGACAAGTTTGGAGTAAGTATTATATCTATATGGTGACCATATCAATTTTTTTTTATAAAATTACAGATTTAGGGTATAAATTGTTGTAATTGTATCGTTTAAATGATGTATTTGCAGCGCGAAAAACCTTGTAAGTGCGTTATAGGACATGAAAAACGTATCGATCTTTTGACCAACTGCATTTAGGAAGTATGTGGCTCTCCCCACAGGTGAGTTCATGAACAAATTGGTGCAGCTGGCTCTACAGTAAATGAGGTTATGGTAACATCCTCGAGAGTGAGACTCTGGAACAAAGAACAAAAATTTTAGCCAGAATCTCTTTGTTTGATCCATTTAGTAAAAGATAAAAATATATTATCAGAACAATACCTCTTAAGGGGGAAGTATCATAAATAGCGCTAAACATCACTTTGTATTTACCTAGTTAAACGAATACCACAAACAATTTATCTAAAAATTCTATAGGGGTAGTTAGAAAAATGTCTTATGTTACCAGTGAATTAAATTTTTTTATCGTAAACTTTTTTATTCTATATGAAATACACATTGCAACTTTACGTAAAACTTCAAAAATGCCTTCGCTGGAAGGAAAGTAGCTCCTTTCAGAGAGATTTTTTTTTAAAATCCATCGGTAATCTCAAAGTAAATATGATACAGGTCATTTTAAATAAATAAAAAACACTTAAACATATATGGATTTTTGTTGTGATTCAATTAAACTTCCCGAATATTTCAATTATTTTCTGTCATACAAAATCCTTTGGATGAAATCATTGTAAAGGGCTTGACCGAACACCGCCAGTTACTGCCAGTCGCGAGGTGAATTCGGAAGTGAGAGCACGCTTGTTTTGTTTCTTCTCCAGTCCGCAGCCAACTTTCAAATTTGTAATAGGAATCCAGAGGAGATTGGTGCTATAGCCAAGGGGTAAGTGGAAATTAAATATTATTTATTATCTAATATTTAATTTGAAACTTGTTTTACGGTCTCAATTTTTTTTTACCTTTTTCAGGTACCAATACGAAATGGGAAATAATAAAGGGGCTCGCGCGTACAGCGCCTTAAGAAAGAGACCGCTCCACTGGAGGAAAAGAAGAATAAGGTTTGTCAAAATACATCATTCCGATGGACACGTTTTCTACAACTTTTTACCGACTTCGATAGAAGTCGGTACAACGGAGTCGGGTGGTGGCTTGAACTCGGATCTAATTTCAAAATGCATTATTTCGGCATCAATCATGAATTTCTCTCTGAAAAAAAAAATAGAAAAAACATAGTATATTTAAATGTAATAATTAATTAGTCATTTGTAATCTTAAATGTACAAATTACTAAAATAAAATCAATAAATAAAAAATAATAAATTTAGTTCAAAATCGGGATTAGGGAGTTTGGATGTGCACTGAACTCGGATCTAATGTCAAAAAACATAATGTTGGCATCCATTTTGAATTTCTCGAGTTTTCTACTGATTTGGTTCAAAATCGGGATTAGGGAGTTTGGATGTGCACTGAACTCGGATCTAATGTCAAAAAACATAATGTTGGCATCCATTTTGAATTTCTCGAGTTTTCTACTGATTTGGTTCAAAATCGGGATTAGGGAGTTTGGATGTGCACTGAACTCGGATCTAATGTCAAAAAACATAATGTTGGCATCCATTTTGAATTTCTCGAGTTTTCTACTGATTTGGTTCAAAATCGGGATTAAGGAGTTTGGATGTGCACTGAACTCGGATCTTATGTCATAACTTCAGCATCCAGCTTGAATTTCTTGAGTTTTCTGCCGATTTGGTGCAAAATCTGGATTACGGAGTTTGGAGATGGACTTTGCGAGACTAGTGTGAAGGTGCTTTCAACGATTCTAGCGATTCCTTTCAAACTGTCGTTAAGATTGGGAACAATGTCTATCAGAGCCATTGATAAATGCACTGAATTTTGTTGATGGCTAATTCCGGGTAGTAGTATTATAAATAAATTATTAAAAAATTTTTTTTTTTTTTTACGAAAAACTCTCTTTTTAACTTTTGAAGGTTATTCTCATTAATGTAGTTTTGGCACTTTTCGAGGATATAATGCTGAAAACATGAAAAAAGTATTTTTAACCAAGACATTTAGATAATTTTATATCAATTTTTATCAACTTCTTTATCTTAGACTGTGTTTTTTTCTTAGTTTATGTACTTCATTCTACTTTTTTTGTATATCTAAGTATTGTAAAATATATTCTTTCCCGAGTACGAAAAAAAACATTTAAATAAAATTTCAAATTACATTCATGATTTACAAATAAACTTTTTTTCCATTTCTATCGCACTTAATATATAATCAAAAAATATTTGTCGTAACTTAATTTTACGTTTTCCCTTTTTTCACACCCATTGGTTTCTGGTAATATTATATATAAAAAAAACAGTTATTGTCATTACACAAACCATACAATCAAATTTATGAATCAAAAATCTTTTCCAAGTCAAAACACGATTAGATTCTATGTCACTTTGAGTGAAAAACTGAAACGTCAAAAAAGGTCCAGGGCGTAAAAGATGTGTCTGTATATCCATTATTTTACTAATATTATTTTTATTCTGTCAAGTTGTATCCATTATTTAGTAAATAAATATAAATTTTATAAAGCACGTGTATTTTTATTTCGTATTTTATCAAAATGCTGACTGATTTATCAAAACTGTGTCAATCATTCCCCTATCTACTCAAAAGACGTAGGTGGTGGTCTTGAAAGCGCAGCTGTTCTAGCGGCCGACCAATTCGTTTACAAGTAGCAATAATACCTAACTGTGCTGAAGTCGAGATTTTATACCGTCCCCTTAAGTTTCTGTAAGAAGTGGTAATTGGTCACGCTCAATATATAAATAGATGGATTTAGCCAGGAGTAATATCAGAAAAGACACAAAAATAACAATCTTAAAAATTGATTGTGGACTCTTTCAACGCACAAAATATATGTTATTTCATGTGGGGCCCAGATGATTGAATTTGACTCCAATACAATTAAGACTAAATTATGTATGTAATATTCAACCTGACAACTTTGAATACTTTTCCTCAGGGCCTTTGACATTTTTTTGTTGTGTGAAGGGTTTTTTAAGGAGACTAACTTCTGGGAAGGAAAAGGGTATGATGAGGGGTGGGTAGAAATCTGGGGGTCGGTGTGTCCAGCAATGACGGGCTTATGAATCCATACCTCCCACTACGGTACAAGGCGATAGTTCTAGAAAGGTCAAAAGTCCCTCTCACTGGCCTCACCTGTCCTGAGAACATAGTCCAACATTTTTAATGCCTTTTTGCATTATATTCCATGGGAACAGTCACAAGCATCGTAGTCTCGTTAGCTAAAATACGAAGATGTCTGGTTATTATTCTAATACTTCCGGATAGCTAGCTTGTAAAAGTGTTAAAATTTAAAAATCGAAAACATTATCAATAGTATCCCAGTCAAGAATAAAGATGATAGGTAGAGTAGATGTACTCCCTCATATAATATATTGTTGTTGCGCTTGCAAAAACAGCCGTGTGCCAGATTTCCGCAAAACAAAAATTTTAAAAAAATCAAGGAATCAGGCCCAATCTCGGCCTTGCATAAGTTCAACATTTACCCCACAATACTCATTCAAATTTTGTTTGTTGACACATTTGAACATAAAACTGGGATGTTTTTTCTTCCTGTGTAAAATTTGGTGGAACTCACTCTTGCCTCATTGCGCTTGCCGGTATTGCAAGCACAATGATGAAATGCCAGATATTGTATGTATACCTACTTATAGAAATGTATTTATTACAGGGGCCGAGTGGACATCCGCCTCCCCCACCCCCTCCTGCCACCAACTAGAGATATCGGCCCACTTCTTCTTCCATCCAATGCTAGTTTATGACTTTCAACCATTACGGCCGTTGTACACAGATTATTAATTTTATCGAGACCAAGTTCTATTTCCATTAATAAGTATTATAATACATTGTTTTCTGTTCAAAAATATCTGTATACTTTTCTTATGTGGTCATATTTTCAATGAAGCAGTATTTGTGAGTAATATGTTTTGTAAGAATCTTAGCTCAAATTTGTTGAAAGTTAATCAAAGTCAGGCAGATACTTTAAAAGTAAATAAATTCTAACTCTTGTTTTGTGAAAAATAAACCAGTGCTAAGAATATTTTCATCAAAATAAATCTTTTATTAAATCTGCCAACCTATTCTGTGATGCCTCTGGACTATGGAAGAACTTGCCAATTTTATTATTGTGATTTCAACTCTCCGGTCTCCCTCTCCCCATCCCCCAAAATATATATTTGTCCAAAAAAAAATTCCAAAGTTATCATTATCAATCTTACTTATTATCAATATCTTGGAGAATTGAAACAAGTCTATTCATGAGGGAAGGTTATTTTTCTAAAATGGACGCTTGTATATTATTTTTATTATCAGTATAAAGGAAACATTCAATGATTGAAGATTCACAGCCGCCTTTAACAAGTTTTTACTGGTTTGGCAATGGTTGTTCCTTATTTAAAGAATTTAAATTAATAAAAAAAAATATATTTTGAAAGTAGTCGAATTTGTAGTATTTAATTAATATGTATCTAAATCATGGACGAACTATGACTGTAATGCTGTGTGGTTCTAAATGGTCTCCCGCGGCAAAATGTTTTCCATCAGCAACGGCAAGCAAAAATTATATGTATGCATACACAAATGCTTATGGTCACGCCCCAATGTTTCAATATTTTGAAAACATTTGGTGTGCAGGAGACCCGGCTTAACTATGCTACAATAGTAAGGCAGTATAGTTCTAACCACACTGTAGTGTGCTTGTGATTTAGATAGAGCTATATTATTGTTTGTCTCTTACGATTACAAAAGCATGTGAAACTTGCTACTTGATTATTATTTGTAAAAAAAGCATAATATGTCTTTTGTAAACCTACTTGATGGGATTCTTTATAAGAAATTTTATTAAATATTTTTTTAGTAATTTCCACTGAATAGATAAATACAAGAAATGCCTTCCATGTAAATTTGTATGGAAACCGGTGTCGCCACTGACCTAGTACCTTTTGGTTCTCTGCCTGACTTAGTAAGCTCTGTCTCTCTTAGGGCCCGGATACATACGCGAGCCGAACTGCCGAGCTGAACCTCAACTTATGGGAAAGGAACGAAGCAACCGCAAATGGCGCGAAACGCCACTTTAAGTTGCTTCGTTCCTTTCCGGTAATTGGTGGCTAAGTTTTCGTTTCGGTTCGCAAATGAATACAAACCATTACACTGGTTACATTAGATCGAAATGAAAATTTCATAATGATGTTGAAACGAATTTCTGTACTTGAAATTTAAGCAAAGAATGGACAGACTTTTGGATCATGAAACACACCACATTTCTTGTGTTCTTCTTTATTCTATGGATATTTCTATATAATAATACAATTAGAGCAATTTTTAAGATATATTTATATAATAACTTAATACACCCGTGCTGTGTTATAAATATTTGAAAAGGTTTTGGGTAATCTCTAAGCACCTTATCTAGTTTCTGTCATAGTGCACAAAAAGTTTATCATCATTAAACTAATAACATAAAATATGTTAAAAACTACTTTTTTGTAAAACTAAATTTACTGCATTTTTGCGATTATTATATGTGTATTTATATTTGCTTTTGAAAGGCTTTCAGATTGCAATAAACTTTTTTCTTTGTTAAAATATTATATCATGTAAATCTGGAAGGTTATATAATATATAATGATAACACAATATGAATTGAGTAACTGTGGGAAAAACCTCTTTCAAAGCATGAATCAATTGAATATTGATGAGGTCATCTAAAACATTGTTCTCAAAAGGCTGTTTTACTGTTTATGAAACATCAACTTGCTGAAGACTGAGGTTGTTTTTATCCATAACTATAATTTGTAATGTACGTATGCCATTGTGTACCACTCCAGAACCGGTCATAACACTATTAACTTCTGGAATTGGTGTACAAAACGCTAATAGCCTATTTCACCATCAAACTGAGCAACCGCTAACGGCTAACGTGCTAAGCAAATGCATGATAAATTTAAGTATATGTAATAATATTAGCCTGATTCCTAATAGAACGACAGGATAACACTTTTTATATATAAAACAGGCTTTTCTATAGAATAGAAACCTAAAGTTGAATGGATCAAATGGAATTGAGTAATCCTTAGCTATATTCTTGGCTGAAGTTAATACTGTCATTTATGGGTTGGATATGTATTACCTTGCCCAGGGTCACTTTATCCAACTAGATTGAGATTGATATTATATATAGTTATCATTTATGTAAATAATTAGTGTCTTTTTTTCTAATAATTTGAATAAATCACATTGGTTACAAGATTTGCATTTTATTTTGTGTAAAACAAACCTTTCAGTTTGCAGATGACATAGTTTTCTTCTTAGCATCCAAAAACATCCCACCCGCTGTCAAATATTTCACTGAAGTCATGGATACCCTTTGCACAAGAATCACTTTAAGGCGATGCCATACGTAGTAATGCAAAATCATGTGTTTTTGGTTTGAAAATTTAGTCGCCTAGAAATGTTTCAGATGCTATAATTAAATACTTCAAGTAAAATACATCTTAGCCTTTGAAATAATCGAGTATTTTTTAGATAAGTCTTTTTATAAGCCAGAAAAAAATAATTTATAAGGCCTATGAAAACTGCTTTAAAGTTCAAAATCTCCTACTTACAAACCCATTTTCGGTTATAATTTTATTGTATAATGTGGCAAATTAAGTTATTTATAAAATGATCGGGAAAAAATTAAATATTTATGCCTGAACATCCACAAAATAAAATAAAAGGCACTTTTTGGACATGATTTTTTCTTGCATAAATCAACAAAGGCGGATGGTGTTAAGCAGGAATTTAAACCTTATCGCCATCTACATAAGGGTTGTTATTGAAAGTGGCTCAATTTAAAATATTACACGACGTAGTGCATCGCCTTAAATGGTCTTGAACTTTCAGTCCAAAAGAGTCAGCGTGTCGCCTTCTCAAATCGTCACAAAATCCCCCATGTTAAATTTTTTTTTAAAAACTCTCAAATTTTTGGGAGTAACATTTGATAAAAAAAAAACTTAGCCCGTCTTCCCATGGGTCAGTAAGAAATTGATATAAAACAAATGCTGTAAGACCCTGCACAAAGAAATTCCACTCTTAACTGCACTGCAGATCATTAACCGTTTGAGTGCTAAAAAAATTCATACAGTTGCTTGTAAAATGCCACCAAAAAAACATTATTTTTTATGAAACTATATATTTTTTTAAAACCCCATAAATTCTTTGAATTTTCAAGGATTTCGATGATTTTTTCGGTGTTTTATTAAAGAATATTGGTTTAGAATCACGCGGAGGAGGATCCCGAAGTCCAGGCGTTTCGAAAAAATGAGAATTTTACGTACCGACGTACGCGCGAATCAGAACACGACTGACGCAATCGACGGAAATCGACGATCGGCAATCTTCGTTAAAACACGAATCGACGATTGGCACTCAAACGGTTAAATTACTGCAACTTAATTTTATGCACAGGGTCTTACAGCACTCCTCGGTTTATGTCGATTGCTTACCGACCTGTGAGAGGACGGGATTAACTGGTCTTCCCGCATTCATAGTTACTAAATGTGCAAAATTTTAAATATCAGATTATTAACTGGCATTTGGTGGGGTGCTCACCCTACTTACATTAAGTTGCTTTAGTTCCTACCTGCCCACTTTTCAGTACTGCATCAAGAAATGACTTAGTAAATTAGATAAAATTCAATCTAAATCTTTGCGAATAATATAACTGGAGCGATGCAATTGTCGCCCTCCCTTCAAGTAGAATTTTCTGATGCCCCTATTTATTCAGGATGACCGGGAATAGAAGTAAAAAAATTAATAACTTTTTTCGAAATTCATTTGTTTATTTTCCATACAAAAATGTTTTTCCATAGAAGAATATTTATTTTGGGCATAAATATAAAATTGTCTTCACGATCTATGACAATAATAACATCCAATATTCAGTAAGGTTATATATATTGCGCATTGCGCAGTTCAAAATCCCAGCCGTTGGATTGCGTTGGTCATTGGGGCGGGGACTGCCTCTTCCCGAGTGTCCAGCAGGTCCAGTCAATCCCTTCTTTACCTTTACGCACGGCAGCTGAAGTAGTTTCCATGTCGGCCAACAGAGCGAACCAAATTGCGGTGGCGCCAATATTTAAATATGCAGCTAACAATACAAAGTGTTTCTTTCAAATAAAAATATAATGCCTCACCACAAAGTAATTGATCCTTACGAAAAAAAAAAAAAAATATATATATATATATGTGTGTACCTTTTGTTCTTGTATTTTCTTTTGATTTAGTGCACTTTACCTCCGGACACCTTGTATAAGACGTCAACTATTTGCTGTCAAAATTGTTCTTAAATGTTTAAAATCTAAATGAACAACGAGACTCGGGTTATCCCTAAAGTCTCGTTGTTCAACCACTCAACACATCATGTACTATACATTCAATAATATATATGCATTCAATGGCATTATTTCATCTGAATGCCCCAACTCTTCTAACTATTGGTGCTATTTTTCTAAAATAACTCGCGATAAGCAAATAGTCGCCGTTCAATTGAGCCGTGGTACGGTTTACCGGGAGTCATATGAATACGGCTCATCAAAAAGCGCTTGACGAATTGTGCGGCTCGTTCATGAACGACTCATCGATAGTACAAACATAAGTGCGAGGAAATTTACTTAGATTTACCACAAAATAATATTGTATAGTGAAAAATAAGAGACATTGTTCGTTTCGGACTTCGAGTTACGTCAAGAGCTTACGAGCAGCCCAATGCCTTTTTTTCTGAAAACTTTCTGCATGAGCGAACCTTGTTAAGTATATATTTTCTATGAATCTCGGCCTAGAACACCCTTGAAGGGGTAAAGCCAGAAAAATTAAATAAAAAAATAAGTAGGTAGGTATTTGAGTATGTACCTACTTACAAATTTTATGATTTCACAGTAAATTTTGGTTTTGATTTATTAAATAAGAAAATTAGAAACATACTTTTTTGGACCCGAGATCTACTGTTCACAGAGCTACTAGTTATTTCAATAACATTTTAAGAATAGCTACCCGCTGTCAGATACAGTCATGTTAAACTTATTTTATTTTTGGCTAACTGTAACATAGTTTTAAGGTTATTCTATGAAAAAAGTTAGGGGCTTATTATTTATTATTAATCAACAAATTCAAAATCAGATTAATATAAAATATTTTATTGAAGTGTCATACATACATAATTTTGCATTTTGTTAATTTTCACAAGTATAATAATCAGAATTCAAAATCAGATTAATAGAAAATAATTTATAAAGGTTCATAGATACATAATTTTGTATTATGTTCATTTTCACAAGTATAATCAGAATGTGTGGTATTTTCATATTAAAATACCTCAATATTTTAGATTGCACTAACATCTTGCATAACAATATGTAATACACGTATGACAGTGGCGTAGCGACCAGTCAGGCAGTCTGGGCAGTTGCCCGGGGAATACATACAATCTCTGCACGGGTGGTGTGAGTGTTCAGGGAAAGGTTACTGTTTAGTTGAATTTTTTTAACTATGACGGTAATTATTGTGACTGATGAATTTATTTCTTATACAAAAATCATTTCAAGCACTACGCCACAAATTTATAGCACCTGAAATTTAAAAATATTTGTAGGAGTTTTTACTTTGGATAAAAACGAAAAGTTAATTATTATCTTCTTGAATTTTAGAAACTGCCGATCTCACCTTCTTGATGAGGGCGCTCATCTGAATGTACTTTCCAGTGGAGTCTGGCAGGTTTTCAAAGTTGATGACATCGCAAATATCTTTTGCGAAATTGATATCGGCGGGGAGTTTACTGATGCCGCTAGCCATGATGGGGGTCCCCAGGGTGCTCTGTCGCACTCCTCCCAACCGGGGGGTCACGGGGGAACTGGCAACACTGATGTTCGTACTGCTGGGGTGGCCAGGGATTGAAGATTGAACGGGAGTGGAAGATACTCTTGGTGTGGAGGTTAAATTAGGAGTAGTGGTGGCGCTGATGGTTCCTTCACGGCCGCTAGCACCCCTCACTGGAGTTGCTGGTGTTTGGTTCAAGTCTTCAGCTGACTCTGGCTTGGGAGTTGAAGGTGCTTCATCCACACAGATGGAAGTGTTCTCACCGAGGGCGGCAAGGAGTTGCATCTTGCGAGTCTCGAGGTCATCCAGGGTTAATTCTTCTTCCTAAAAACATTATTTTATAAAAAATGAAAAAACATTTACTTAAATAGCGCGGGGTAATTACTACAACTAGGCAACTCCGAAATCTGCATATTCGAGGAACTCATAACACTATAACAACTATATTTCCTCGCCGATGTTCGCCACAACAGATATTAAATACCCCGCAACAGTTCTATTTAATTTTATTCTAAATTTAACCCAATGATGCTAAATTATTATACTCCTGCCACCGTAAGATTAACCGTGGCAAAATCTGGAACTGCAAATAATTTTGTACTAAATAATATTGAAATATTATATATATGTTAACAGCTGCGTGTAGTTTCTAATTCCACCGTGACCAATCTCTTGGCGAGTTCACAATAACACCTTTAGTTTCTGTTTCCACCGCCACCAATCTCTTGGGGATCCAAAGTAACACCTATAGTTCCTGCTTTCACTGCGGCCAATCTCTTGGTGAGGACAAAATTACAACTGTAATATTCCTGACTCTACTGCGGTCAACCTTTTAGTGGAACCACTGTACGTAATAGTGTTTTCAGGCTCAATAAAATACAAGATCAAAATAATTGAAATCAAGAAGCCATTATTATTATTAGCGCATCAGCAGAATGTTGCCTGCGCATTAAATAAAAATTATTATTAAGACAGTACCTTCACAATTCATTATCTTTAAAATAACTTATTAACCTCCTGAATGCCAACGTACCCTTAAGGGTTAAAAAAAACATTTCTCTGAATATAACTTGCTATTCTGGGGAAATCACACTAGAATAATACAGGTAGAACATATCCTATTTTTATAAACACATCATCTGGTAAGGCGGTACAATTCACAAAAACATAATTTTGCAAAAAACAAGTGACGAACATAGAATAAGACGGCGTACGGTGAAAATTTAGGGTCGGTACAAAAAGAGAAGTAGAGCTTGATATGCTTTAACAAACTATTTTTAATTATCGTTATTGATTTTTGTGATATTACATCGTGTTACGCTTCCTCCTTTAGCAAACATTTCAGACAGCCTTGCTGTGTCCATCATCAGGGCAAATGTAGATTGTGGTGCAGTGATACAGTGTTGCCTGTGTTAATCCTCTTAACCTTTTGAACGCGTTAATTTGCTCCGTTTTATCTATACCCGTACGCGGTACATATTTTCAAATACCTATGCACGCAATTAAATGTCAAATTATAGCATTCTGGCATGATTTATTGGACTATGTAGACAGAACAGATTATTCTCCACAATATGAAAACAAATCCTCGTGTGTCAACACTCTTAGATGTTTATAAAAACAAAAACATAAAATTTCATACAAAGACGTACCGTATCTTTTGAATGTGGTCACATGTGGCCATTCACTCGGCGTGTAGTACTTAGGTGATAGAGACAAGTGGGACACCATGATCACTTATCATTTTTAGTTATGAAAAGTTGTGAATGACATACTAGTACTAACGCCATCCGTTGACAAAAATGTAAACTAAAGGACTAAAAGGCGCGAAGAGGCGCACTTGATTATCGATCTTTTTTTATGAAATACAATTTTATTTTTGAGAAATTCTTGTAGATGTCAGCATCGTGATAGTTCTACGAATGTCCAAAAGAGCAAGAAGTACATTTATGACGAAAGAGCGCTGGAATATCGGCCGTCAAAGTCTCCGTATCAACTGTTGATACAGCCGCGTGTGAGTATAGACTTTTTGCCGTAACAACAGTTGTTACGGCCGCGTGCAAAGAGTTAATCTCAAATCATATCAAACTATTTATAGTTTAAAATTTTTTTTTATCCATAAAATCTACAATAGAGACGCCACCAACTGCTAAATGAAGTGTGTCAAGTCGAAGCCATCTAATGTATTATTATTGTATTTACAAACCTGTATATCGGGAGTGGGTGGTGCTCCCTCTGGCGGAGTGGGAGATGGAGATCCCGGAGGGGGAGCGGGGATGTCTGGGGGCGGCGGGGGAATGTCCGGAGGGGGGGGCGGGGGCTGCGAGGGTAACGGGGGCGGGGAGGCCTGCGGGGGCAGCGGGGGCGCAGGGGGTTCGCCGGGCGGGGGCGGTGGGGGAGGCAGGAGCAGCAGGCTGGTGGACAGGCCTAGTCGATCTAGAAGATAAAAAACAACTCAATCAACGCATTGACATTGTAGCAAAAAAAACTATATTGACGAACAGGTTACACCAAGTCAGGTAGAATGCAAAGCGTAAAATTAAATTATGTAGCAAAATTAATTATGGTACTTAAGATTTATCATTATTTTTTTAAACTATAAAAATAATATTTCAATAAATAACTGAAGTCTGTGATAACTAAAAAGATCAAAGAATTTTAAAGGATTTTTACAATATTTTTCAATAATATAAATTAATATTTATAGAAATTTTTTTCTTTCCACCATAGCAGCGGCACTTGAGAAATATGGAAAACCATGCATGCCGCCCCTATGGCGGCACTCGAGTGCTAAGGGTTAAAAGAGTTGGAAACTAAATACATATTCATTTTTGATATTTCAACCAATCAATTTACGAACGATTGCAATTTTCGCCACTCAATAGCATACATAATCAAAATAACATCAAACATTTTTAAGACTTATTATTAACATTTTTATAGTTCTGTTGATAAATCTTAGTAAATTACAACTGATGAAGCGAACTCCCTACTATAACAAAGATGGTGACATCCGTGGCCGTGTGTTAGAATACTCGGCTACGAATCCAAAGTTTGGATCGAATTGGCATGCGCAATTCATTTATTTATCTGTGTTATTTCACATATTACAATGAATTAATTAATTAATCAAGTTTACATTTTTTTAATTAGTTTCTATGGCAAAGTTTGTAGATGATTCTTAAATGAAAATTTAAAAAAAAAAAATCATAAAAAGATCGGAGGAGATAAGGAAGACGGTCACATCTAGGACTTAGACCCTCTAAGACCCTCGCCTTGCTGGGGCGCCGCTCTACCAACTGAGCTAATGGGACCCGATCTCCTTCGGTCATATTTAACTGTATCATACTTCGAATAAGAACTACCAACATTATCTTCATTTTCTCACCGTGCATTTTTATTGGCTGTTATCTTTAAGTATTATCGCAAAATTCAACTCAAACTAAATGCAATCTAGACAGTGTCTTGGATAAATATATCCTATTTTTATTTTAATGTGCGACATCTATTGACTTTTCTGCAAGTTTAGGATGAATATTTATCTTCGGAATAACTTATTAGTAAAACCCCAAATTGTAATATATAATTATAGGAGACAATATTAGCGATCCTTAAACGAAATTGAAACAGAAAAATCAGCAAAAGATACGGTCACATCTAGGACTTGAACCCAGGTCTCTTGCCTTAACGGGGCAAGGGTCTCGGGTCCTTCTTCGGTCATATTTAACTGTAACATACTTATGATAGCAAGATTCTCTCATCCATGTTTTTGTTTTTTTTTTTTAACTATCCCACTGGTAAGTGGGGGAGTAGGTAGTACCCAAAATTACTATTCTCCTTATATTAGTTTAAATACTTGACATATCATTTTAGTATTTTACGTATTTCTGCGCAAATACATAATTTACCATTAATAATTGACTGAATAATTGGGATTTCTATAGTTTAACAACGTTGACCGCCAATATGGTTTTTTTTTTAGTGTAAAAAAAATGTTTTTGCGTTTTTAGGTTTTATTTAATAGAATAGATACAAATACGTATTTCAAAATTTACTTTGAAGAACATTAAGTGAATTTATAGAGTTTTTCTATGTATCGGTCACGGGTGAATGACGTGGCGCAAATGGAATAATATTATAGGTGGCGCCGTGTCAGCCACTCTGTCTTTTTTTAAATTCAAATGCTTATTTTCCCATAGAAGAATATTTATTTTCCCATGCAAACAATTCAACTTTTTTATATACAAACTAACTTAAAACGTTGGAATTTCGAAAAAAGTTTTTTTTCTTTTTTACTTGTACTATTGTAGAATCACGCCCCGAAGTTAGTGCACTTTGCCCCCGGACACCCTGTGTGATATTTTTACAAGATGATCACGAGAGATGGATACTCTTAATATTGAATTGGTGGAAGACTACTATTGTATATATCAGTCGCTGTCGGTGACTTTTTGTAGAAGGGATGCTGGACATCAAATGTTTATACTCGTACATACTACGTACTTGATATCAAATATGCACACCTAGACGCTAGCTCACGAACAAGATACAATTAGGTACCGTCTAAAATTATATCCATAAATCCATTAAGCTCCATAACTCAATATTTCCAGTATCCAGAATAAGTTCTTTTTCTGCAAATGACAGAGACACAAAACTTTTTCGCATTAATGATTCAATTATACAACCACACAATTCACTATTATCATTTAGAACACATTGGCCAAGTATCCAACTTATTTTGGGTATTCATTTTTATTTATTTAAATTATGATTAAAAAGTAAATCGCAGGTTAATAATATTCAATAAGAATTCGACTTCAGTATTCGAGCTCAAAGCAAACTGTCAAAGCATACAATCCAGTGGATTAGTAGTAGAGTATTTGATTCTGTGCATTATACATATGAGCATTAAAGACGGTTTTTTGTACGTTGGATGCTGTCATTAATATCGTATAAAGTTGACGAAGATATTGGCTTGCGGGTCTCAGTGTGCAAGCGTGGAAAGAACGTACATTCTAGCATTCTTGGATACGGTTTACAGATCGCTTCCACACCACAGTGTGTTTTACGCGTTTCACAGTATTGTATAATGTGTGTGTATTTAGATTTGCCCGCGCTGTTTGTATTGTGTCGTTCGTTGTGCGTACTACACAGAAACGGGACGATAATATGCACAATGTCTTATAATAATAATACTTGTATGATTTTTTACAGCGCCGTTTTTGTAAAAAAATCACATTAAGGTCGCTGTAGAACTATTAAAATATTTAAATTGCAGTATTACTGAAGTCCAAATCTTTTTACTCTAAAATGCAAGGGATGCGGAGCATCCACAGCATGTATGGACCCACCGCGCCTGGTATATATGTTATAGTCCCACTGGCTCCGGGCAGTTGGAATTCTTGTATTTAAAAAAATACCTACAATAAAAACAAAATTTCTACACTTTTAAACTTAACCTTTAGAGTACATAAATTACTTTAAGTTAATTAATATTTTAAATATACCAACATTAGAAAATAGATGAAAAATAAACCATTAAAAATTAACCTTTTTGTTAAAATTGTAATACTCTAAATTGGATTACGGTAAACTCCTGAATTTAATCAAAACATACCTAAATGAACGACTGGACAGACATTAACATTTTACATAAGTGAACTACCAACTGTGCCAATTCTTTCTTTCTAGTTTATAAATTATGGTTAACAATTTTTTATGGTCGTTTCATTGGACATTGCAGATTATCTATTATTACATTACGTATTTTGTTAACTCTTGCGCACTTTTATTACTAAACAATTTCATTGTAATTTCTCAAAAAAAAGATGTACTATATAGTATGAAAAAGCCTATCAGGGCATTTTTTTTTAACCTTTTCTATGCGTCATTAATTTGTATCACTTCGTTCACACGCGGGGCTATTTATCATCAATCTAATTTATGACTTTAAACAATAATCACGCATGGATTTTAAAATTTGTTTTTAAAAATACGTCGCTTATGTCTTGAATTATCTTTTCAAGTATAAATAAACAATCTGAACATCAATGGGGCTTGATAAAAATTCGAAGTATATATTCATAATGTAACTGATATGGTATGCCCGGGCGGCCATGTTAATATTTCAAGGATAACGATACACATGATTATAAACAAACCGGAGTAGAGCTCTTCAACTGTGGTGCGATGTAAGTGGTTGATTTATGGGTGCGATGTCGCGTTTGACTGGATACATGAAATATTGACACACTTAAAAAGGTTCATATAATAAAAAATAACTACACTTAAATTTACAAAAATAATGAAATAATTTTTCTGTTATTATGTCACCGTAAATATGTATCACTTAATATATTTTTTTATCGTGATTTTGAAACAGTTCTCAACGCATAACGGCAGAATCATGGCTTTCATGTATTTCAGCAGCTTCGCAATTATTATCGACGTCACTGTCACTAATTTCAAAATCTGAATCTATTTCTAAAGTAGCACCAAATATTTCTTCGTCATTAAGACCACGACCCGACATTTTGTATTTTGGCAATAAAAATACTTTCAAAAATTGATAAAAAGTCAAACTTGTACAACTTTACACTTGATTTTTCACTATAAAAAAGTTTTAACCACGTATCTTTATTTGAAAATAATCTAACACTGACGAAATTTTATATTTCTTCAATAGTTTGAATGAATGTATGTAACTGAACTTATTTTAAAATATGATAAATCAGATTAACCGGTCAGCAACGTAAGCAGATATACACGATAAAATAACGATAGCAGTCAAGTACAATAAGCGTGTTTACACGTCAACGCGTGTGTTTCCACAAAAATCGTCATAACTCCGTTATTCTTCTAGTGACATCCCTAAAACAAAAAGTAGAATATTCGTATTGAATGAAGCTTCACATCTCTATTCAAAGTTATCCATAGAAACCCGTAAAAAGACCTACTCAGTGGAAGCAAATTTTACCCGCCAAATCGTAAAACGACGCCAAGAAAGCCGTTTGACGTGCCGACCCGCCTCCCAGTTTTAATTATTTTTTTAAAAATATATTTTGTATGAAATGGTCAAAAAGTGAAGTGACAGAATTGTTTATTGTACATTTGTACGATGAAATAAGTGTTTTTTTTTTACATTATCCGTGATTTTAGTATCGTTTTTACATAAAACATTACAGGTGAGTCATTTTTACAATTTTTTCATGTTTCCATTCTAAATTTAAATATTTACAAATGTTAATATTTATTTATGATACAACAATTTGAAAGCCTATTTTGTAACCTTTCTAAAACAGTTTTTACTATTCGGCTCCGTTCAGTAATGTTTCATTTATAGAGCTTTGATTGTGAGGCGGTAATAACACAACGTTTTCGTGAAATTGACATTTCGGTAAAGACATTTTAGCTTCAAGTTCGCGAAAAGTCGGAGGGGTTAATGTACACTGTAATTAAAATAGTTCATATCCACGAAAAAGCAAACAATAATTCGATAAAACAATGTAATCTACACGGCGAGCGTCTCTGTTTGAGAATCTTATAAAATGCGCCTGCGCAATAACGTGTGTAAAGACGCGGGAAGAATTCAAACTGATTCATTTTTCGCTCTGAGTTGGAAGATCCCTTCAAATCTTTGTATCGATGATTAGGATACGTATTATGGATAAATATCGTAAGATGTCAGTAGTGTAAAGATGTGAGATTTTTTAGGAGTATAAGTTTTACCGTGCTCAAGCATGTTTCATACCCATAACGCCGAAGAAACTTTACGTCGCACAGATGTGCCACCCGCGTACAGGGCATGTACAGTGCGTCGCAGGCGTGCGTCTCCCGCAGGGAAAGGGTTAAAGGAACAAACATTCCCGGGTTACGAATAACCTGACAATATTTGAAAATCTCCTACTACCACCACATTAAGTGGAAAATGTTGCTTGTGTTGTGATGGAGGACTTAGCCAGCCGAGGAATTGAACACACTACGCCTGGGTGAAACCCAAATGCGATGTCAACTCAGCCACCGACCGGTCGTTTAAAACATATATATTTTAAGTTTTCTCCATGTAAAATTCCCCATACCGTGGTTTCCTTCCTCATCAATGTCCATGTCAGTGTGGACGTTGATGTCCTCGGGATGTTTCTCCTGCGGGGGTGGAGGCGGGGCCACCAGCTTCTTGCGGCGGTAGGCCTCCGCCCTGCGCGGCGCCAGGCGCACCAGCATAGCAGTCTTGCTGTCATTTTCCGACATGGGCGGACAATTGTAAAGGTCGCACTCCTGGAATGAGACAAGATACTCACTATGCAACATACAGGAAACAAATCCCACTGCCAACAGCATAGTTGGTAGTTGGTTGCAGTTAAAACCACAATCTCTAAAATTGATAAAATTTAAATAGATAATTAATTAATTATTTTAGTTTTTTATGTTATTGGAAAACCTGTAAATATAGCCTTATATGTAATGATAAAATATGTGGGGTATCTCAGTTATTCGCTGGTTAAAATGTTTTGTTTTGCATCTTGGCATGCCGAAGGTTAACATTATTTCGCTGGTAAAAACGTTTTGTTTTGCATCTTGGTATGCCGAAGGTTAACATTATGCTCAAGCATTGCGAGACAAAATTAGAAGTATGCAAAAAAAAATGTAATTTTACTACAATGGCTCCGTGAATAAAAAAATCTGGTGAACAGCAAAATTATATTTATATGGTAAATCTCATAATATATGAGTAAGGTGAATCAGGGTAAGCGAGTGAGAATACAGAGTAGCGATAAGTCGTTTATGGGCGAGCCGCACAACTGAGCTATTTTTGATGAGCCGTTTTCATACGACTCCCATAAACTGTACCACGGCTCAATTGAATGGTTACCCTTTTTTGTCAGGAGATGTTATATATGAAAATAGTGCCATTAAAATTATCCAAGTATTAATTGTTAATACATACTTCAGAGATGTCAACGGCATCTGACAGTCCGACATCTGGACTTGGGACATAAGTAACTACACTTACTAACTACCTAAATAGCTTATTTATCTTGTGTTACGAGGCGGCTTACCGGTATCAAGAGTCGTACGATCATTCATTCGCTGAGAGCTGGGAGCCGTATCGGAGGAGCCGTATCGGAGAGTCGTATCGGGCGAGTTGAATTGTGCGAGCACAGTATTCTCATTGCTCATACGCTCTGAGCTCACGGCTCCCTTTCAATTGATTCGACTCTATGAGCTATATAAAATATTGAGCTGAATTTTCGTGGATGATTACAGTCATCGCCAGCTCTTCAATCTCAGATATTCGGAATAAATTCGAAAAAATACGAGACTACTGTGTAAATCGATTGAGATTTTCAAAATAATAATATGAATTAGGACGATGTATAACCACATAAAGACATTTTACGGCGTTTTACCGCCACGGCTGTCTGCCAGATTCAGTATTACAAAATTATAATATGATACGATATATTCGCAAAAATCGAATTACGCATTTTTTTTTCGAATTAACTGGGTACTACTGTATAACAGTTTAAATATTTGTTATGAATAATTTCTTTTCACAAATTTGGGTAAATCTTATAATATATTAATGTTTAAATGCACTTCATTGTAGAGTGGGGCTAAAACACGAAATGTAGTGCCAATACAACACAACCACCTCACGACTCTTGATTGACTTCTGATTGCCGAGCATAAAGCAGCAAATTTGTATTGAAACAAAACATTTGTAGTAATGTAAAGAAAAACAATTGCGACAAATATATTTTGTGAGGTGGCGGGACATTTTACCTTACCGTATGGGACATTTGTAGTGCATCTTTTGTATGAGTGACTCAACACTAGTAAGATGATTGCCTATATTGTATACACAGTGTCACTTTACACATGCATATTTTTGTTTATGAATTAAAAATCCACTTACTTCTGTGTACTTGGAACTAGCGGGGATGTTAAATCCAGGAAAATCCAGTATTTTCTTTACATCGTATTTATCTTTCGACCCTTCAGTTCCTATTTCACCATCTTCATCTTCCGGATCTGCAACGGCTTTTCCCTGGGTTAATTAAAAACAATGGTTTGAAAAGAGGCTTATAAGTTGGTTATTAATGTAATTTTTATGGTGTGAAGACGGTCAACAGTGTAAATTAACAAATTCCCCAGAAACAGTCACAAATGATAAGTTTGAAAGCAGAGCTTGGTTTTTAAACCCCAACCCTAGATAAATTAGCCCGTGACAGGTGGTGTGCATTTGAAAATAGCCATTTTATTAATCAAATTTTGCTGATTGCTGTGACCACCTGAATGAATGAACAATGAACAAGTTCCTTACCAAATTCATGGAAAAAAAATATTTCAATCAGAAATTTGTTACATTATATACATATATATTTTTTTTATCAGTCTGTGGCGTGCCTAATAGGTTTAAAACCATAGATAATAATAACGAGGGAGATAGGCCATGAACCATTATTAATATGAAATCACACTATTGTAAATCGCATTAAGGTAAAGCGGCGCCCCACCTTCGTTTCTACCTGCACACCAAAAGCATGACTTTTATGGGCTCCACCACTTTTATAGTCCGTGCAGTTTGGTCATTCGGTGACAGTGACATGCCATATCTCCCTATATTTAAAACTGACCTCTGAATCGAACATGGCAATGCCGGAATGGGTGATCTTGGCATTGTGCAGCCAGCCCGGGGGGTACCCCAGCTGCCTCATGCGGTAGATATGCTGAGGCAGCTGGTGCCTCTGGAGCCCCAAGGCGCGCCGAAGGGCCCCCGAGATCCTGCCCGCCACAAAGTCTATCTCCTTGGCTCCTGACAGGTCCTCCGTGTGGTACCTCCTACAAGTTACAAACAAACCGGTTAGCAAGCTGAATTTATTTAACAGCAATTTTTAGTGTTTATTTTTTTCAATGAGGTTGTTTCCTACAGCGAAATTTCATGTTTTTTAATTTTATTTTAATTTTTTTAAAAAGAAAGACAAACATTCCCGGGTTACGAATAACCTGACAATATTTGAAAATCTCCTACTACCACCACAGTAAGCTGAAAATATTGCTTGTGTTGTTATGGAGGACTTAGCCAGCCGAGGAATTGAACACACTACGCCCGAGTGAGACCCAAGCGCGATGTCAACTCGGCAACCGACCGGTCATTTACAAATGTATCATATTAATTGCCAGCCAAAAAGCATGTGACATCACGGTACATGCGCGGCAGTAGGTACTGTCATTCGAATTATTAATTGCACTGCGTGTGACAATTGCAAACATTTTACCAATGTTTATCATTTTAACTTCATTCTTCTTTTTGCAGATATAGGAAAACTAATTTTACTGTTGTTATTAACTCTTTAGTATACATGGAATACATTTTCTTCAAAGTAAAAAATTAGGAGACCACCATAATATCACAAACTCCGCTGCCTATACTGTTGTCGAGCGGTTAAGATCCTCGACTATGAATCTACGATATTGTGGGTTCAAATCCCGGCATAAGCAAATTGATATACCTACATATTTTTTTAAAGAAAGACAAATATTCCAGGTGTATGAATAACCTGACAATATTTGAAAATCTTCTAGTACCATCACACATTGCTGAAATGTTGCATGTGTCGTGATGGATTTAATTCATGTATAGTATTCACATTCGGTGACTCTTTTTAGAAGGGATGCTGGACAATAAGTATATTCACACTATCAAATATACAAATCTATAGAATAGCCCACAAACAAGATGCAATTACTGACAAACACAGTACAACAAATTAGCTTTATAAATCCTTAATGCTCTGCAACTTCAATTACAGATTTAAAATTAAATTCATTAAATAGGTTATCGAGGAATATTCAAAGGGCGCCTTTAAAATTCATACGGCAACGGCACAAATAAAGGTCACAAAATCACAATAAGGCTGCAGCTCTTTCTTACACACTTAATAATAGTGAGACAAACAATGTAAGTATATCTGCTTCCTTCAAAGGTAAAATGCAATCATTATCATACATCTCTCTCATATTAATGAATTGAAACACCGTTGCCATTGCTGTCGCCGTGCCGTTACTGTGAGACTTTTAAAAGCTCCCATTGTTTCAATAATACCAACTGTCAAAAATGTGCGACACAAACAAATTCCTAATCGCACTAAAAATAATCCACTCGATTCATAACATGTACGCTATTCGGTGAATTATATTATACCAAATACCCTAGAATACAACCCCAGTAAAATATTGGCAGTAATTACTTGGCAACTCTGGCCACTAGAGGCCACTAATTTAAAACGAAGCTGCACAATTTGCACTAGTGTAGCATATTGCAATCAGAATGTTTGGGAAATGTCAGAAGTTGGAGGTATTATAACTATTCTGCAGTATTTCTGTATTAAAGTAGTTTTTTATACGTTGGATGTTGTTGACATCCATGTACATTTATTTACGGACAAATAGTCCATTAACCCATCGGCATACCCGCCACCAAGATTGGGCGGTTGCATTTCTTTCGCAGCGGGACATCGAGGCGCTAAAACTCACCCTACGTACTTGGGTAGATTATAATAAAATCACAATTTTTATGAAATCTATATAAAAGTAGGAAAAGTGTTTCGTTTGAAGTGCAAAAAGAATCAGTAAGAAGCAGTAATCAATGCACAGTAAGAATCCACCTGAAGTATTCACAGATGTAACAAATTAAAATTAGTATGCTGATGGGTTAACAATATAATATTATGTCATTAAATTGCAGTAGTGCTATTTACAGCTAGAAAAATATAAGTCAAAAGCTTTTAATTCGGAATAAATTAATAATAGCCAAGTTCTCCCCATCTCCTTTCTTTCCCCACTACCTTCAGCCTTACAACATACCCCAACTGGGGATACCATAGTCACACTGGTTCCAGACAATTGGGACTCTTGTGCGGTACTAACATTTAAAAAAAAAACTTGAAAATAAATAATACTTATTATTCATATTTTTTACTCTAGAGTGCAAAGGGATGCGAAGCATCAAAAGCATGTGTGAAGGGACCGCACCTGATTTCATTCTAAAAGGTGCGTAGATTCACTGTGTGTCCAAAAATGCAACAAAAGCCATTTTATAAAAAGTGTTTTATATTTGAACAGCCGTATTTGTGGCATGTACCAGAGTGGCATTTTATACTAGTAGTATCCCCATGGTGGAAGACCACCATTCAGTGTGTCCAAAAATGCAACAAAAGCCATTTTATAAAAAGTGTTTTATATTTGAACAGCCGTAATTGTGGCATGTACCACAGTGGCATTTTATACTAGTAGTATCCCCATGGTGGAAGACCACCATTCAGTGTGTGCAAAAATGCAACAAAAGCCATTTTATAAAAAGTGTTTCATATTTGAACAGCCGTAATTGTGGCATGTACCACAGTGGCATTTTATACTAGTAGTATCCCCATGGTGGAAGACCACCATTCAGTGTGTGCAAAAATGCAACAAAAGCCATTTTATAAAAAGTGTTTTATATTTGAACAGCCGTAATTGTGGCATGTACCAGAGTGGCATTTTATACTAGTAGTATCCCCATGGTGGAAGACCACCATTCAGAATCGTTTGAAATAGCTTTAACCATGTTTGGTAACCATATCGCAATAGCCAGGTACTTCACAACCTTCGTCTACCCCGTCCCTTCCCCAATCATTTCAACCTAACGTCTTAATTGAAAACCTCGTGAATAGATTAACAAGTTCAATGACCTCACCATATTACATGATGTTACTAGTGTGCAAAAGTGTATGACGGGGATCACTAAAACAGAGAGCTTCAGCATTTGATAATTGTTTAGGATCGCTGGCCACGCTTATTTTTTTAAATAACGCTTTGATTCAACATAATTACTATAGAAGCCAACTATTTACATCCGGGGGAATGGAAATTACAGCATTTGTTTTGAGAGTTCGGCCATGTTTTTTTTTCTTGTTTCACATATATATATATAACTATATATATATATATATACAGGGTGTATCGGCACGTACCCGACAAGATGACCAGATCTGAATAGCCAGGTACTTCCCCACCTTCCTCTTCCCCATCTCCCTCCCCTCCCCAATACCCTCAGCCTCACAACATACCCCAATTGGGGGATGCCATAGTCTCACTGGCTCCAGACGGGAGCAGTTGGGACTCTTGTGCGGTATTACTGTAAAAAAAAAAAAAAAAAAAAAAAAAAAAACTTTAACCAGCTATTCCTTAGCACATTTGGAGTAAAAAATGTTATGGGCACTTTGCTGTCCGGTAACATTTTTTTTAATAAAAAATTTATTAATCATATTTTCACCACATGTCATCAATGTTTTATCCTTTGTCAAAGTTTGAAAACCCATCTGGCAATATTTTGTTCGAGTTTCGTTGAATAATGTACGTACGTACCTACGTTGGCGCGCATTTACAATCACAACGAAATGGCACGGCACCATTCGTCTCATTTTTAACTATTATTATTTAGTGTGTACGAAAGAGCGAGGACACTTTTTGACACACTTGCTAATAACAGCTGTTGAACGCGAGAAACAATACAAATGACAGTGACGGAGTGTGGATTTTTTATTTATTTTTTGTTTTTAACCGCCCTATGCATACGAACGTACGTAATACGTCCGTCAAAGTATCACCCAAACGCAACAAGCCGTATCAGGTACGCTCAGGTACAAAAAAAACTTTACCGAAACCACAAAACGTTCGTGATACGTTCGTGCGCGTCAAGTTTGTTCCTGTGTCATCCCGTTTAGGATTTCGAAGTCAGCCGAAGCAAACGGGTGAGTTTTCGTCACTCCCATACAAGTTACGTTGCTAGTCAGTGGTTCTCAACGCAAGTGGCGCAGTTTTTATAACAATATTATTACGTTACGTGTTTTTTAGTGAACTTCATGTGAATGTATGTCTATTTATTAGTGACTTTTATACCTTTTATGTACTTTGTGTTATCATAAACTGATTTTTTTGTGTTCCAATATGTCAAGTGAGAGTGAATATAAAAATATTAGCTCCTCCGGAAGTGAGACCACTATAAGCGAGGATTTTTCTACATCACAAGATGAACATGAAAGCGAAGTAGAAGACGTTCCTACAAGACTCTGAAAGAGTTGTTTTGCAACCACCATTTGAATTTAGATCGACATCTGGCTTTCCTGAAGCACTCAATAATTGTAAAGATGAATATGAATTCTTCACCTACTTTTTCGATGAAGAACTGATGCAACTGATAGTGTATCAAACAAATTTGCTCAGCAATTTAGCAATTCTACTTCACCTTCCACGGACGGATGGATGCCACGAACTTACAAGGCTTGTCGAAGCCTGTACGTTCGTGGCATCCAACAACAATCAGCGAAATGAGAATATTTTTGCAATCATTTTAGTGCAAAGTTTGGTAAAGAAACCAGAAGAAAAGATGTACAGGTCCAAAAGTCCGATATTTGAGGCTCCATTTTTTGCACGTACCCTTTCATACAGGCGGTTTTTATTGCTAAAGAATTTTTTGCATTTTAGCAATAATGCTGAATACAACGAATCGACCCACCCCAATCCCAAACTGAACAAAATATGGCCTGTGTATCAATATTTGCAAAAAAATTTCAACAAAGATATATCCCCGAGAAAAATGTGACCATAGACGAAAGTTAGATGTTATACAAAGGAAGTTTAGGATGGATACAGTACATGCCACTCAAAAGATGGAGATTCGGCGTGAAGACATATATGTTGTGTGAGTCCACCTCAGGATAAATATAGTCCACAATTATTTATACAGGAAAAAATACCCTTTTTGACCAGAGCTACAAACATCTTCCAGTCTCCTCCCAAGTCGTTATGTCACTAATGAGACCATTGCTCAATAAGGGGTACTGCCTGACAACAGACAATTTTTACTCGTCACCAGAATTAGCGGAGTTATTAGTTACAAAAAAAACGGACACATATGGAACACTAAGATTCAGACAAAAAGGAATACCCAAAATATTTTTTTTCCTAAGAAGGTTGCTCGTGGATACACCAAAGCCTACAGAAAGGGGAAAATCATGATGATGACGTGGAGAGATAAAAAAAGATGTGTTTTTTCTCTCCACTGATGCAAACTGAATCGGGTAAACAACGCCCAACTATGGCAAACGAATACAATTTTACGATGGGTGGAGTAGATTGGGTTGACCAGCATTTGGTGATTCGCCCTGTCACCAGAAAACAGGGGAAAAAATATTACAAAAAAATATTTTTCCATTTTCTGGAGCAAGCACTCTGGAATGCATTTGTGTTGTACAAAAAAAGGGTGGTGTTTCAAATAAGTCTACATTTAGAGAAAAGGTAATCTTTCAATATTTAGAAAATTACCATGCAGCAGATTTTTCATCCAAAGGGGGAAGACCATCAAGCAACCCAAACAACTTACGTCTAACTGAAAGACATTTTATTGATGTAATTCCCCCTACCGCAGGCTAACTGAATGCTGCAAGACGTTGCGCTGTTTGCTGCTCCAAACTAAATGAAAGTGGGAAAAAAGTGAGGAAGGAGACAAGGTACTACTCACACTTTTACCTACCTACCTACCTACATTTTTTACCTACATTTTGATCCCTTGTTTCAAAATTTATCACACAAAAAAATCTTTTAGAGCAATAAAATAAATAAAGAGTACTCAAATATATGGTTTTATTATGAATAAATATCCTAGTAGCAGTGAGGTCCATGGCTATCAGTAAACTCCTACTATTTTTTGTGATTGGCTCGTATGAAGAAGGAATTGGTAAAACGTCATAAGTCATAAACCTCTCCATAATCAGCCGTTCACTTTGAAAGTGTAGTTGAAAAATGGCCTAAGAAAAGGTGTTATTTTCATTTTGACCGCCCACCAACAATCGCTGGCTACCTCATATGCAGAATGTATCGAGATTATGTTGATAGACATATTATATTCAATACAAAATATTCAATACAATATTATTACAAAAAATATTCGGTGACATCTTATGTTGAGAACCTCGGACTTACAAAAGGATATAAAAAGGGTCATAAATGAGTCTGTGGTCTAAAAGTAATGTCTGGTATGTTGAAAACAAGTATTGTTATTGCGAAATCTAATGAAAAAAAACCCGATGTTTTTTTTACCTACATTTTGAATAATAACCCAAAGGTAGGGCGGTTAATGGAAAAAAAATGTTACCGGACAACAAAGCGCCCATAACATTTTTTACTCCAAATGTGCTGAGGAATAGCTGGTTAAAGTTTGTCGGGTACTTGCCGATACACCCTGTATATGTATTGAGTGTGGCCAGCCATTCTATAAGTTTACCCATCATTTTTATGATAAATATCCGAGTTGACTCGTTCAATTGACTTACCCTGGCCTAGTCATGGCTTTCCGCTTTTCGTTAATCCTATTGAAGTTTCTCGGGAGAGTGCAATCTCGGAGCGTATGTTTCCCGTCACAGTTAAAGCATTCCTGGGCTCGCAGAGACATTCGTTTCGCCGGTTTCTTTTCCGGAGGGTCTTTACTATCCAGAATTTCAAAGTTCTAAAACAATATAAAAAAATTATTATTCATTATTCAAAAAGAGCACACATAAATTTTAATTTGACATCGCCGTGGTCTGCTTTTTTCTATTCAATAATAAATTCAGTTCTGCTCAAATATGTTCTTAATGATCATCTTGTAGTCAGTGGTCATGAAACTGTTTTTATTTTAAAATTATATAATAATTACCTTGCTATAAGCTGGCACGTCCATGTCAGCATAGATTGGTACGTTTGAAGGATTGGTATCCATAACAAATAGATTTGAATCATCCAGGGTATCTTCTTTAACAGTTGAATCGACTGTCCAAAAGTTTAATTCCTCGTCTGAGTCATCATCCCTTTCCATATTAGTTGTAAATAGGTCTAATAACGCTTCTTTTAGCAAGGGTTTAAACTTTTTGGCGGTAAGTTTATTCCGAAAGCGTATGGTAAACAGTGGGGTTTCATCTTCATCGGTGTTTTCAGGCGAAAGTAAGGAGATTTCAGGTGAAAGTAGGGCGATTTCAGGCGAAAGTACAGGATTCACAGAGCGAGCATTGCTGTTCTCACATCCTGCGAAAGATGTGGCTGAAGGACTGTCACAAACTTCTGCATCGTCATTATAAACGGGTAAAGAGAAAGGTTCACTAGATTGACTCGGCTCACTGTCGATCATCGGTGTAATATCAAAAGTAGAATCTCCAGTTGCAGCATCAACATTTGGCGAAGCTTCGTCACTCGAGGAACTTGATTCGATTTCACCATTTTCCAACTCAAAAATCATATCGTTAACCCCTTTTCTTCTAGATTTCGGCATTTTAGATTAATTGGAGGACAATAAAATCTAAATCTTAACTATCTAATAACAACTAGTTATAAGCCACAACATAGATACACCACTCACAGCCACAACCTCGTAAGAACGCAAGTGAACGCAAGGAACGCAAGCAGCACGCAAGCAGGTTGAAAATTAACATTACTGAGAGAACCATAAATAAACCACTCACAAAGTGACGTTTCTCCGGCGATGCCAACGTGAAAGGATAAGAACTATTTTTATTTTTATTGTTTATGGTTCTTAGTTCTTACTAGCTATGTTACTAGCCATGTGACCACTCACGGACTGGTTAATAGAAAATGTTTGTTAACTAACTAACTAACTAACCATCACGCCGTTTCCCCGCAGGGGTAGGCAGAGAGGACGGACCGCCAAACAACTCGGTCTTGGCACACATTCCTTGCCTCATTCACATTCATACATCGTCTCATACATACTCTTCTATTGTTCTGACTCTTGACATGGCCCGACTCAAGTATCTGATTCACTTGGTCGTGCCATGTCTTCCTCGGGCGTCCCCGACTTCTGCTACCATTCACATTTGCATCGTATATTCTCCTTACACTCCTTTCTTCGCTCATTCGCTCTACATGCCCAAACCATCTAAGCGTCCCTTTCTTGATCTTACTCATTACGCTTACATCAGCCTTGCACTCTTTGCGGATATCCACATTCCTCACATGATCATACATGGTTTTACCATACATACGCCTCAGGGATCTCATTTCAACAGCATTTAATCTACTTTCATCCTTTCTTTGCCAGTTCCATGCCTCACTTCGATACATCAGGGTAGGTACCAGCACTCCATTGTGGACTGCTAACTTCGCTTCTTTTGACAATTTTTTGTTATCGCCAACTGCGTTCAGTCCTCCATTAATGGAGTTACCTGCATTTACTCTTCTTTCAATATCTCTGTCAGCCTTCCCATCTCTCGTAAACATGCTTCCTAAATACACAAATTCATCCACCTGCTCCAAGTATTCCTCATTCACAGCTATATTGCACACTGTTTTCTTACTTTCTCTTTCAAACACCATTACTTTAGACTTACTTACATTCATCATTAACTCATTCTTCATGCATACTTCGTTCATCCTAGACACGAGAGACTGCAGATCATCCATACTATTAGCAATCAGCACCGCATCATCAGCGTACAACAGGCAACATACTTTCAGATTACTCAAATTCGCGCCCAATCCCACCTCTTTCAATTCTTGCATACAATTATCTATGTATAGATTGAATAACCACGGTGACATTACGCAGCCTTGTTTAACACCTTTTGTGATATCAAACCACCCCGTAAAACCACCGTTCACCCTAACACATGCAACGCTTCCCTCATATAGAGACGCAATTGCCTGAGTCAGATTCGCATTCACTCCATACTTGGACAACACCTTCCATAGCTTTTTCCTGTCGACTCGGTCGTATGCTTTTTGTAGATCTAGAAAGTTTGTAGTACAAGGTTTGTTAAATACGTTTACTACGAACTTTAGCTATGGACCTAATTAACGCTTTTGAAAATTCATGTAATGATAATTACATGAACCTAAACTTCAATTGACGCTATCTTGATTAACAAAATCGGTTCGAGTTAAATCGAAATGTATGAACAACATCTTGTTCAATTTATGTCGTTCAATAAAATTCGTTCAACTAAAATCGCTGTGTCAGAACAGGGCATACCGGCTAAGCTACTGCAAATAGCTTGTCAGCGGGAACTTGCAACAATATTGTGAGCAATTAGATAAATGACCTTTACAATACATAATAATGATGTGCAAATACCAAAATGCAAAAAAACTTACGTTAAAAATTGTACGGAGTTAATCGAATCTTTTTGTATTTAAAACTGTTATTGTGCTGTGTAAAATCCATAAAAATTTGGAATTCGTGGATAACATGTATAATATTAATGTTGCTAGTAAAAAAAGAAATCATTGCCGGTAATGAAAAATAATTTTTTTTTTCAACGTGTTACAATTTTAAATATTACACATAAGAAATAATACAAGAAAAGATAAAAGTCCAAATCAACAACTTTGTCGATGGGTTCTTTTCACGTTGAAAAGAAAAAAAACTTATTTTACAGAGATAACAAAATAAAAATATTTTGAATATCAACCGCATGGAGGCCATCAAAATAATGTATACATGCATAAGAGGAATAGTCTAAAGAGGTATGTAAAATTATATATACCGGTCGGTGGCTGTGTTGACATCGCGCTTGGGTCCCACCCAGGCGTTGTGTGTTCAATTCCTCGGCTGACTAAGTCCTCCATCACAACACAAGCAACATTTTCCGCTTACTGTGGTGGTAGTAGGAGATTTTCAAATGTCAGGTTATTCGTAACCCGGGAATGTTTGTCTTTCTTTTTTAAAAAAACATATATACATATAATATAAAAAATAGATATAATAGTCTAATAAACACTAGGTCTTTCAGCGAGCCAAGTCTTTAACATAATATTTGGTTTAATATTTTTTCATTTCTGTAGGTGACAGTAGGTGGTGTAGTCCAACGTTCTTTGCCCATATTTGTTTAAATACTTAGGTACGATTAGTCTTTCATTTGACGTAAAACGAGTATCGTTAATGTGATTCAGTCTAATTTATGTATATAGGACTTTTCATATGTTGAAATAAATTTTTATACCACAGAATTACTCTTACTGAGAAATTTTTAGATTCTTATAAAAGTATGGAAAATTACACCTTTGTTCGAAAAAACTTTTATTAGCTAATAAATTAACTAATGAATGTTTAACTGATTGTACATGATTAATTCCATATTATGCTGTCTTAGTAGAGGTAAAGTCACAAGGAGGAAATCCATAATTGGTTTTATTTTGGCTTTATAATACTTATGTACAAACTGATGAAATGTAACTGTCGATTTCCCGAAAATTAATAAATAAACAATCACTCGATTCTTTTGATGTTTCGATCATGCGCATCACTAGTTTTTACTTTTCCCGTGAATTCCATGGATATTTTCTTTTTTGACGTTTCTCGCATATTTGTATTATTTTTTTAGTATTTACTAAACATTTATTATAGGTTATTTAAAAAGTGGTTTTATTCAATGCTTCGATATTATTATTATTTTTTAAACTATTATCACGTGTCTTCCTGTTTTTAAAATGACAGATGTAACAAAAAAAATTAAGTTAATAATTCCATCCATTAAAACAAAACACTTATTTGGAGTGGAACCTGCGGTTCTTTTTGTCATCAAGTCATGTTGTCAACATTTTAAATCTTCCTGTAGTATCTCTCCAAAATTAGTATTTTTGATACAAAGTTCCCTTGATAGAATGCATGAGCGATTGAATATGGGACATTGGAAAAATGTGCCTTTGAATGATCGTCGTAGCATAACTGTCTTATGTTTCTTTAAGGTATATCCAATTCTTTCCAAATTCTTTCCTTTCTATTTTGTAGCTTGCCTGCTTTATAACCTTTTTATCCATTTCAGGTACTTGCCTTTCTAGAAAGCAATGACAGCTCCTTGGATAGTGTTATCAACGGAGCATTTCAAATAATTGATAATGGACTACTATTTGGGGCGCCATTAGCACAAGTGCAAGGGGACTTACTTCATCAATGTGCTAATTTGCTATCTTTGTGGAAATTACAGTAAGGTTTATTCATATTGAGTAGGCTATATTACTATATTGTAGAGATTTCAATCTTCCCGAGGACAATGCACACTTGCATAACTAAAGAATAGGTACCTATTTTTAATAGTAATTAAATATTTTCTAGGAAAAACGGTTCAGATAATATAGCCGATTGTTCGTCATCCAAGGTAAATGAGAAGCACACAGATGTTCTCAACAAACACAGCACTCACACTCTGGCGTCGGTCTGCTGCGCTTCAGAAGCTGACTGGGAAGATATGACTTCCATTTCTTCAAATTCCAAAGATGGGAACGGCTCGCATCAGTTTAATTTTGGCATCACCTTAAAGAAAGATATTTGTCCGTCAATGGAAACATTTAACTGGCGATATTTTGCTAGCAAAACACCCATAGTTTTACTTGATTGTATAACTCATTGGCCAGCCATGAAGTTGTGGCCGGATATGAACTATATATTAAATAAAGCTGGCCACAGAACAGTCCCCGTTGAACTCGGTACCAAGTACACTGACAAAGATTGGACGCAAAAACTCATGACTGTTAAGGATTTTATCCAAACACAAATTCTCAGCAAGCAACCGACCATCGGTTACTTGGCTCAGCATCAACTCTTCAATCAAATATCTGAATTAGCCGCTGATATTAAAGAGCCTGAATATTGCTGCTTGCGAGAAGATGACTCTTTAGCAGAGGAAGAGACTGATGTAAATGCTTGGTTTGGTCCTTGTGGAACAATATCGCCACTACATTTTGACCCCAAACACAATTTGTTGGCCCAGGTAATGTGAAATAAATGATCATCATGCTGTCAAATCAATATATCTCAGTGAAATTCATCATAATGATTGGTCGGTGTTTGTTTTATCCACAGGTAGTGGGAAAGAAGTTGATTATCTTATTTAGTCCAGAGGACAGCCCCTACTTGTATTGCCACCCCGATAACTTGCTCCGGAACACGGCCCAGGTTGACCCCACGCAGCCAGACTTGGAACTGTTTCCTGAATTTAAGAATGCCACTCCGTATTCGTGCATTTTAAAGCCTGGGGAAATGTTATACATTCCTCCCAATTGGTGGCACTATGTGAAATCTCTGTCTATAAGTTTTTCAGTTAGTTTTTGGTGGAAATAAAGCATTGTAATTGTTCCTAACTAACCATCAAAACGTTACTCAGACATCAGATTGATTGATTTAGGATTTGGGTTTCTTAAAATAAAATACTTTATTTACTCATTTGTATTTATTATGAAAAATAATGTAAAGGTGTGAAAGACGTTTTATTGATTTTTCAGTTATTTGTGGAAAGGCAAGCTTAACAGACCAATAAAACTTTTATTATACTGGAATAATGTATTGACAAAGTGGTATTATAGCTGTTGAGTGGTGGTAACCATGGTACATCATTGTTTAAGGCATTGCATCTCGGTAGCTGCAGATTAATAATTAATATTAACTAAGGATTTAGTCAAATCAAAATGCAAATATTCTAATGTTTTTACAACACAGTTACAGTCAGCATCTTACAGTTACAGACATTCAACAAATACAGTCACTAGTCAACCAAACAATCACACACAAGTAACATTATAAGAATCACCATTACAATTCAAAACATTCAATACTTTGTACAATTTCCATTACATAATAAATAGTATATCAATATTTATACTATCCATATATCCAGGACCACACCGGGTGGGAATAGTGACCATAATAGCATAGATATTTTTATATTAGTCTACATTATATATTAAGGAAAGAAATGTGAGTTGTGTCCTACAATAAGTAAAGCTTTCATAAAAATAAATACTATTCGTGTTAATAAAATGAATAATTCATTTTGCCGAAACCACGGAAGACAACATATGTATAATTTAAAGAAAAGGGTTCTGGATGGACCACCTGCAGCCCGTGAGTTAATTTTAAATAAAGGTAATGACCTAACCCTTTCATACAAGATAGTTTACTATGTACATACAGATTTCATTGTTCAATTGGCATTTTCTGGTCATTCTAGATTCTCTTCCCATTGGGATTGGAGAATAACGTGTCTTCTGTGGACATTTAATTTCTTGCGTTGCGAAAGTCACATAGTAATGTAATCATGCTCAATATGGAAAGGGGTGTTTAATTGTCCAATGATAAAAAGAAATCGCAAGCTAACAACCAGCGCCTGAGAAATATTCACAAATCAAAGGAACAAAGATTATAATAGACTAATTTAATTATTCATGTTTTTGTATCAATTTTATTAAACTTTTACAAGTAAAAATAAAGTTATTTTGGAGAAGCATGTAAACTTAGGTTACGGCATTACATTATTTTCAGATTATATAGAGTGGTTAAAAGTTTTTTTTAGAAAGACAAACATCCCAGGTTACGAATAACCTGAAAATATTTAAAAGCCTCCTACTACCACCACAGTAAGTGGAAAATGTTGCTTGTGTTGTGATGGAGGACTTAGCCAATGGAGGAATTGAACACACGACGCCTGGGTGGGACCCAAACGCGATGTCAACTCAGCCACCAACCTGCAGATATTCACAGGTAAAACGGGATAATGCAAGTATTAATTTTCTTATTCAATGATTAATTCCTTATGATCCAATGTTAAAAGTTTAGTTAACTAAGAGACAAATTCGAAAGATGATTGTATTGATAAATCAAGTATATAACTATAAAAGATTGTTAATATACTTTATCACAAGTGATACATAAAAATCTTTAGAAATTATAAATCTTTATAACAGATAACAAAATAATAATTATAAAACTATAAAGGTAAATATTTTGTAAAACTGGCGTTATCATTTGAAGTGTGATAACTTGATATTATCAATGAGTATTTTTAAAAGTAGATAATCATACATACATATTTACAAAATATCAACTGATAATGAAAATTATAATACTGTTTTGTGAATAAAATAATATTAAATGTTTCTCCTATCTATATACAAGGTGTCCGGAAACTCAATAGTACAAGCGGAGACACCAGTGAATGTACATGACATTTGGAGTCGATTTCGTGTTAACTTTTTTGATGCGAGTTTTCATTTTTGAGAAAATGTACTCCAAAGTACGATATTTTAGGTCAAATTTGAAACAAATATGTCGCTAGAGGGTTAATAATATCAGCTGTTTAACTTATTTTAAAATGCGTTGAATCGTAGAACCGACTCCAAAAATTGTTTTAACCCACGGAAAAAAATGGAAACTTAAAAAATTCAACATGCTCAGATTGAAAAAAATTATGTTTTTTTAGTTCTCTATGTAATGTAGATTCATCAGTTTCCCGCTTGTACTACAAATTTTCGGATACCATGTAAAGAAGAGTGTCTGTTGGTTTGTTTTTATGCAAATCTACAGTTTTATCCCGAGATTGGTGGAATTTTGCACGCTTGACCTTCAAAACAAGAAAAAGATAACTGTCTACATGAGATTTCGAAAAACCATCCCATCCCCTTTAGTAGGATAAAGCCCGGGCAACGCCGGGGATTGAGAATACATATTAGAAGCTAGAAGGTCAAGCACTCTGATAAATCTAAAAAGGCCAGTGTACTATTGATATTGAGAAGTAACAAACACGGCAGGGTCCTATAGTAATATGTACTACCACAGATCTGCAACATTGCTGCAAAGGCACTTTACTAATAGATATTCCCCGCATTACTAATCAAGAAACCTTGAGTCATAGGGAAACCAGATGAAGACCCTCAAACTTGAGCCCGCTATTTGTGGCATGTGATTTCACCTGAGCAGGCTCAAATGAGGGGCTGATTTAAAACCCACAATCCCCAATTGTGCACACACACTATTTGTAAGCAATACATTTTCGTTTACAATGAGAGCATGAATATAATATGCATATGGCGCCGGAGGTGTGGATCACATTATGCGATTAGCAGGGTGTAGGCTAAAGACAAAAGACACTGCCGTATTTCTTTATGTACCCGGTATAATGCATCACCAGTAAAGTAGATAAAATCAAAAGTGTTTTTATATGCAAATAGCATTTTGAGAATGATAATGAAAGAATGGTCAATGGATAATACCAAATGCTGTAACAATTGAGCTGCCTTAGATAGAGCAGCTGAGGGCGACATTTAAGAAGTCTTCGAAGCCAATACTGATGATGCCCTGCTGCTGGGAGTCGCGGGAGCGGAAGGCCTCAGTGAAGCGCTGGATCTGCACGCACAGCACAATGAACTGGTCCACCGACACCTCCTTCTTGTTCACTACATCGCTCTTGTTCACCAGCACCTTGATGAAATCCGGTGAGAAGCGGAATCCCATCTGGCTCAGGGCTGAACAAACAAAATATCCTATCAGCCTAATGCTTTCAGTTACGCTACCTCCTCTTTTCAGTGCTTCAAGCCGATATATCTCAGTTGGTGTAAGTTATTGCAATTTATTTATTGTTATCAAGTTTAATTTGTAGACCTCCATTTTAATTTGTATTTTTTTATTTATTCAATAATGTTATTGGGTTTATAAAAACAGTTTATTTTTAAACAAGTTCTGCTGTGTAATTATTATTACGTGTGACAGCTGTTTCGCCCTCTGAAGGCATTATCAAACTGCTTCAGCAAGGCGGAAACACCCGAAGCCTCAATACATTTATTTGTTATGCCGAATAGAGATGGCGCCACTTTCAGTTGGCTCGAGGATAATTCCAGCAGGTAGAAGCTTCAAAATTGCCAGTATGCTTTACCAGGTGTCTGGTGACGAAGACAGACAGATTTTTAGCACACAACTCATTTTAGTGAGGACCAACCACTACTGATCTGGATAGCGCTAATCTGAGACAAATCTAGTTAAAAGTTGAATATTTTTGGTATGAGAATTTTGAAACATCACAAAAACAAAATTGTGACAGTAATAATAGCTGCATGAAATGGACCTTGCAAAATTTTGGATCATATATCTTATTATCATATCATACCTTGCGATAACTCAGGTTCCTCTATGTGGCCTGACTGGTCTCGATCATAGGTATGGAATACTCCTAGCCACTGGTTGATATAGGCATACAGCTTGGAGAACTCTTCCACGTTGATGGTGCCGGAGCGGTCTCCATCAAACATCCCTATAAAGCGATTACAGGTGAATTACCAGTATTTAGCATAGTCTGCCAAGTACAATGTTAATGGGATTTTCAGTAAGTGTTTGGATGCCAGAATAGTTACCTATCATGAGACGGCAGGCGGTATCCGAGAAGTGCTTCCCTTGGGCGTTGACCAAAGCTCCCTGCAGCTCCTGGGCGGAGATGTGTCCGGAGCGATCTCTGTCCACGGCAGAGAACCACTGCATGATCTCCGGAGCCACACCTCCCATATTATATCCTGGCTGCTTCACAAGCCGTACAAAACAATTAGGAACTACATCATTTATTATTATTATTAAATGTACAATATTTACACATTATGTATAAGCTCTTTATACAAAAACTTATCAACTAAATCAGTCTTAAACAGCCCACAGACCGGCAAGTGTCACTTATGCAATAGGAAGGTCATGGGGCACAATTAGAAAACACTCGCGATTGCAAATAAGGTCCTATCACTATGAATAGGGAAATGTTCTGTTGGAATCTTCTCTGTGAGAATCGTTCCCCTGCCCCGATGTGGTGAAATTCACTATACAATCGGGATCACCCTGGTAATAGTACAGGGCTACTCCGTGTCCGTCCATGCCGGATAGCAGACGGTGACCCTCGTCTGGGGGCACTCTAACCGCCTCCGAATACACGGGGACTCCATTAATCTCCACAATACTAGGATACTCTTCCCCGGGGAGAGCTTCTAGACTGCTTCTTTTAGCAGAGTCTCCAGTTCCGCTGTCTTTGCAAGAAGATCTTTCTGATATATTGTCGGTAAATATGTGGGTTCCAGGACGGTCTGCTTCCGTGGATAAAGGGGCCAGCTGTAATGAGTCCGTAGTGAATTGAGGAATCGAGGTATTCATACGCTTTCTTGTGTGATAAATAACAACAACCCAGACTATGGAAGTTCCAACCGCACAGCAAACAACTGTTATAATTATTATGCCTTTCATGTCTTCTTCATTCACCACGGATGTTACTGGAGGTAAAACTCTTAGTTTTGTGGAGTCCTTCATCGTTCCCAGGGAATTGGTTATTTCACATTCGTATAATCCTTCATCACTCGGTACAGCCCCGACTATAATTAAAAGCTGATCTTCAGCAGTGAAGAAATGTCGTTCAGTTCTAGCAATAGCCGAGCCGTCTTTCAACCAGGTGAGTGAAGGTTTGGGTGATCCAGAGATCATGCACTCCAAGACTACAGACTTGCCGGCAGATACTTCTTTATTGACCATGGCGTTGACAAAGGACGGGGCTTCCAGTACAGTTAAAGTGGCATTCGAAATGATAGCTCCTGCGGGATTCTGTGCCGTGCAGCTGTACACGCCCATATCTGATATGTTAGAGTTGATGATGAAAAATGCATAGTCTTTAGGCATAACATGCATTCTCCTCTCTCTGGCAGCCGGGAAGTTATTACCTCCATCCTTTTGCCAGGCAATCTGCGGGGCGGGCTCCCCGCTGGCCGCACACTCCAACTTGGCAGTCTCTCCCGCTTTCACTGTGATATTACTGGGTCTTTTTATAAACTTTGGAAGTATAACAATGGTTATTCGAGCCTTGTGCGAATACGTCGTGTCAAAACTATTGGATACAACGCATTGGTATTTACCTGAATCAGAATTAGTGATATTTGGAATGAACAATTCTGAATGGGCCTTCAGGGTGTTTTCATCAGAAACCAACTCCTCCCTAACAATTGGGTTGGTAATATTTACATTGTTTCGCTTCCACAAGAACACCATACGAACATTGCTAGTGGACACAGCCTTGCAGTGTAAGTGGGAAGTGCCTCCCTTGATAGCCAGCTGCGTTTTAGGATGTTCCAAGATCTTAGGCTTGGGAGAATCATTGCACGTGAAGTTCTCTCGGTTCAAGTGAAGGAGGGGCTTATTCCTCAGCCATGTGGGATATGCACAGACTGCTTTGACTGAGTTAGGCAGTGGGAGACGTCGCACCCAAAGAGTTAGCCATTGCAGATTACAATCACATAACAAGCTGCTCGTATTCATGTGTAGATCCTTGAGGTTCTGCAAAGGATCGAAGGCGTGATCTTGTAATGACGTTATGTTGTTTTCATTCAGGTCTAAGGAGGTGAGCATGGTCAGACCTAGAAAGGCTTTATTACTGATGGACTTGATGTGGTTGTTAGCCAGTGAGAACTTGTGTAGATTGACTAATCGCTGAAAAGGTCCATTCATATCCTCTACGGTCCACGATATCTGATTATGGGATAACTCTAATACTTCCAGGTTTGGAGTATGACTGAAGGCATTTTCTGCAATAGTGGAAATTTTATTATTGTCTAATTTCAAGCGTCTCAGGCTGGAGAGGTGTTGGAGAGAATGACCCTTGATGCCTTCTAGGTGGTTTTTGGACAGATCAAGTTCCTCTAGCAACCCGTTGAACTCCCAGCAGCCTTGCTCCATGTCCACCAGCATGTTTGAGGAGAGAGAGAAGTAGGTCATGGTGGCCAGCCCATACATCCAACCCTTGGCAATGACAGAGATAGAATTGCGATCCAACTGCAGAGATTTTATGGATTTCAAGCCAAAAAACACAGCATCACTCAAGTGGCCTATCTTATTACCTCGGATCCTCAGTGAGTCCAAGTTTTCTAAGCCCTGGAAAATTAGTTGTTCCATTTTTTGAAACTGATTTTCGTTGAGTTCCAAAACATTGAGCCCTTTCTGATTTTGAAATAAGTGTTTGGGTAAAGAGGAAAGGCGATTCTTGTTGATTTTCAGCTTGAGGAGGTTTGTCAAATTATCGAAAGCGCCACTTTGAATGATCTCGATTCGGTTGTTGGTCAAGTGAAGCGTCCGAAGGGAACTGTTCTTGGGGAAGACGAATGGAGCGAGCTTCTCGATATTATTATTGTTCAGGTTCAAGTCCTCCAAGGCGGGTAATGCCGCAAGGGAGTCCGTGCTAACACTTCGAATCTCATTATGAGACAAGCTCAGTTTGCGCAAAGTCTTCAGAATACCTACATTTGGTATTGACGTAAACGAATTCTTACTGAGTTTAAGATCTGATAGGTTTTCAAGGTGAGACAAATTGCAGATAAAATCATCTTTCAGTTTGTTCGAGCCGAGGTCTAAGGTTTCCACCCAGGAAGGTAATTGATCGAAGAGCCCAGAGATGTTTCCTTGGGAACACGACACGAGAGTAGATAAACACGAACATTCTTGCGGACAATCATTTAATCCAAACACAAGATTAAAGTTCCAGAGCGGTAGCGTCAAAAACCACAATAGACAATGGTAACCCATTTTAACACTTGTTAGCACGTATGTTCACTGTACTTCGTAGAAGTAACTGTGCAATCATTTTCACAGCCCATTATTAATTTTCTGCCATCCTTTTTTCAAATATCTTGGAATACGAAGTATCAATGCTGAATTACGCTATGAAACCAATATTTTATTTTCAGGTGCAAAACAACCCACAGAATTAGCGGACGGCCATTTTATTTTGACAATAGCTGGGTTCCGAAATACCAACTTGCCAACATGAAATGCACAATGAAAAATGTAAACTGTCTTATGTCTGACTGAAGTAGGAACTACAAGTAGGTTTACAAGTTTAGTTGTTTGTTTACCTAAAGCTAAAATCCGAGTCTAGTATTCACAAAATCACGAATGAAAAATGATAAAAATATAATTTATCCCAAAAAACATTGAATGTTATTATAATCAGATGTATTTACAAAAAAAAATAAAAGGTACGACACACCAATAAAAAAAACAATATTTACCGACTAAAGAATAGGTACACAAAAACGCTGTAAATAAATATTTTCTTCAGGAAAGTCATAAATAATGATATCTTCGCCAAACGCATCACCAAAATATGGAAAACAAAAGTAATTAGTAGTAGTTAGAAAAAGAGTGTCTTATATTCAGGATTCCTATCGTACCTACTAAAAAAATATATAATTTTATTTTAATATTTTTAGTAGAAAATAGGCATTCAACAGGAAAAATGTTATTTGACTAGATTTTAAGTAGGTTTTAGCGACTAACACATAATCAATGATAATAATAGCACATATACTTGCTTCAACATGGCCCAAGCTAGCGTAGCAAGTGGGGAAGATCAATAAAATGTAACAAAACAAACACAACAAAATAATAAAACGTGAATTTAAATACCGCAGAACAGGTTACAACACTGGCAACGTTAATCCTGACCGAAAATATTGATTAATTGTTCACATAAATTCTTCGGTTGATATATAATATCGGAATAAGGAATTTAAGTCGATTTTTTATTAATAGAGCTGCTAATGTCTAATACCTAAAATTATCAACATTCAACAATTATCAAATAATAATTTGTGTAATTACAAATGATATCGAATCGTATAAGGTAGTTTGTAACACACTTTACCTACGAAAATAACTCGATTGTCAAGCGATTCGAGATATTTTTGACGTTTGCGTTTTCGGATGAATTCTGCTGACGTTTCAAAATGATTGTTTCGATTTTATTTTCGATGAAGTTTCTAAAACTATTGTCTCGATTCCGTTTTTGAATGATTTCTGACGTTTCCGATAAGATTGTCTCAATTCCACATTCGATGACGTTTCAAAACGATTGTCTGGGACTGTGTTTTTGGGAGAATTTTGACATTGAGATACGAGAATCGATTTCTAAGAATATTTAGATTGTCAAAAAGATCGAGTAAATCACCGATTATCCTTCGATTGTGCCCAACGCTAGACATCTAGGCTAGCGATGGGCACAATCGACGACTCATCGATGATTTACTCGATCTTTCGATTTATTGTCGTGGACAAATCGATTCTGTCCAAAATCATCACACAGTCCGAGACAATCGTTTTAAAAGTCATCTAATAAGGAATTGATTCTGTCAAAAATCATTCGAAACCACAGTCGTCACGTCATTGGTCATAATTCATCGATATCAAATCAATTCCCAAATCCGAAATATCTCGGATTCGGATTGCTTGACAAATGAGATATTGTTCCCCTCGGGTGCATTGTGTTACGTGCTACCTAATGCGATTTGATGTGCATTTGGGATTACGCAATTGTTGTTTGGTGTTATGTTGGTAATGTTAGGTATAAGATATTATCTGTTTCATTATGATATTATCTAGCAACCGACGAAGCTAATAGTATATGCACAATTCATTAATTTTAGGTTGGGATTTAAAAAATGGCATTTTGATTTAAAAATAAATTGATTTTTATGGCGCCATTTTTATGAAAAACCTAAAAAACTATACCTAGAGAACAACTGCTCCCGCTGAACTCCGAGCGATTAAATCGATTGATTAACTCGATTATTTTGATGTTTCTATTAAATATATAATGTAAATATTTCGATCCTGCCCATCACTAACATAGGTAGAAAAAAAGACGGCCATTCAATTATCTATGGACGGGCTTTACAAATTACAAACTAAACATCTGAAAAGGAAGCATTTCTTTCCTTCACTTTGGTCTGCCGGTTCGGTCGGGAGTTCTTGTGTTTTTGTTTTTGCGATATTGAGAATCAGTGTTAAATTAACGCGCATCTAGCTGTTATAACTTGCGTCTGAGGGTAATTATTAGCGCTAGATAATATTAATTATACAAGAAGATGGCAGATGATGGCTGGAATAGCGACGACGATGGTTACAGCAACGCTGCTCCGCTTCCAGCAGCTTCTAACAGCACATACAGAAATGACCGCTATGGTGACAACAGACGGCAGCAATCGTATGGCAACCAACAGTTTATTAAGAAGCAAACATTTGTCAAGTCTGATTGGCGCGGCAGGACAGACTATGGCGATTCCGAACGTGCAGACAAGATGGAAGTGAATTCCAGTCTAGTGGGTCGAATAATCGGCCGGGGAGGAAGCAAAATAAAGGAGCTAGAAGCAGAAAGCCAAGTTAAGATTAAAATAGAGAAGTCATTCGATAATCCTGATGTTACTACCTTAACCCTGATCGGCAGCCCAGAAGGCCAAGCAAAAGCTAGAGAACTTATCGAAAAATTAGTAGGAGATAGGCCACAACAACAGGCTGCTTTTGTTAACTGTGCGGATTCCGAGAAGTACACCCCACATTACCTGAGAAAAGATAACTATCAAGAACCTGAAGAAGCCCCTATTGATTGGAATAAACTGTACTTGGATAGTGTCAAATCGCAGGAGGCACATTGGGCAACGCTGCCTCCTATTCTCAAAGATTTCTACCAAGAAGACCCTGAGATTGCGGGAATGTCGAGCTCTGATGTAGCTAAATGGCGGGAAGTTAACTACAATATTACAGTTGAACGCATTGTTGATGAAGATTCACAATCTGCTATCTTACCAAAAATTCCTAACCCTGTTCATGAATTCGCTCAGGCTTTTGCAGGATATCCCGAGATCATGGAAGAAATTCGCAAACAAAACTTTCTAAAACCCACTCCAATTCAAGGACAAGCCTGGCCCGTTCTCTTGAGTGGTGAAGATCTCATAGGTATCGCTCAGACTGGTACAGGTAAAACCTTGGCCTTCCTGTTACCTGCTCTTATTCATATTGATAACCAGCCCACACCGGTAGAGGAGCGCGAGGGACCTAATGTCCTGGTCCTCGCCCCTACCCGCGAATTGGCTATTCAGATTGAGAGGGAGGTCAACAAGTACCAGTACAAAGGCTACAAAGCTGTCTGTATCTATGGGGGCGCCAGCAGACGTGACCAGATTGATGTTGTAGCCAGAGGAGTGCAGATAGTCATTGCCACTCCAGGAAGACTAAATGATTTGGTGAAAGCCGGACATCTGAACGTAGAGGCTATTACGTACTTGGTTTTGGATGAAGCAGATAGAATGCTGGATATGGGTTTTGGACCACAGATTAAAGTCTCTCTGCTGAAAATCCGACCTACCAGGCAGACCGTGATGACTTCTGCCACATGGCCTGAGGGTGTGCAGCGGCTGGGAAGGAGCTACATGAAGAACCCGGTGCAGGTGGTGGTGGGGACCCTCGACCTGGCAGCCGTGCACACCGTTACCCAGGAGATAGTATTTGTGAATGATGACATGGCCGAGAAGTTTGGCATATTGGTAGACTTCTTTAAACAAATGGCCCCGGACGATAAAGTGATAGTATTTTGTGGCCGCAGAGCCACGGCCATACAGATCTCTGCCGATATAGCTCTAATGGGTTTCTATTACCAAAGCATATACGGAGGCTTGGAACAATCTGAGCGAGAACAAGCATTGGAAGACATGAGAGCTGGTACTGTCAATATTCTGATAGCTACAGATATTGCCAGTCGAGGATTGGATATAGACAATATTACCCACATAATAAACTTCGATTTTCCCCACAATCTCGAGGAGTTTGTGCACCGAGTAGGAAGGACCGGGCGTGCTGGTCGAACAGGGACAGCTATCACCTACATAAGCCGCTACGATTGGGCCAAGGCCGAGGGACTGATCGATATCTTAAGGGAAGCCGGCCAGGAAGTGCCAGACCAGCTCGTCAGCATGGCCGAGAGGTACAAGAGGAAGATGCTGGAGAACCCGGAGCAGAGAGGTCGTGGCGGTAGGGGCGGCGGTGGGAGGGGAGGCGGTGGAAGGGGGGGAGGAGGTAATCGCAGGGAAACCAAGTATTATTAATATGTCCTCAACTAATTTTTCTGCAGTAAACAAAAGCATGTTCCTCCAACTGAGCTTTGATTTCAAATTACAGAACTATTTTCAACTTAAGTGTTCTAAGAGTTTTATAGAAATCACGACAGCAACTTTTGGCGACCATTTTGATTAAAAATATGATAAAATTGCCGAATTCCATCTCACGTTAATATGCAAGGAATTTAAAAATAGCACTTGGTTTCTACTTAATTACTACAAGAAACAACTATTTACGTTGGGGGGGATAGTAAAAGACGGATTAAAGAGCCATTTTTCCAAAGTTATGTTTGAAGGTTAGGAAATATGCATAAATTATTAAAATAACTAACAATCTACAAGCCTTTTTGGGTACATCTCCCCCAACTTAAATAGTAGTTTCCAGTAGTTATTAAATTGAAATCAAGTGTTATTTTTTAAGAAATTGCATGCGTGAGGCGGAATTCGGCAACTTTACCAAAAATATAAATATATTTTTTGGTCTTAGTCGCATCGTTTGGTAGGAAGGATGTCCATGTCATGAAAGATAATCCACATGATCCATGTGGATTACGTCTTGGCTGTATCGTGGGATAGGAAGGATGTCCACGTCATGAAAGATGATCCACGAGGTTTACGTTTTAACTGTATCGTATGATCGGAAGGAGTCCATGTCATGAAAGATAATGAGCATGATCCGTGTGGATTACGTCTCGGCTGTATCGTGTGAAGAGAAGGATGCCTGTCATGAAAGATAATCAGCATGATCCGTGTGGATTACGTCTCTGCTGTAACGTGTGAAGAGAAGGATGCCTGTCATGAAAGATAATCAGCATGATCCGTGTAGATTACGTCTCGGCTGTATCGTGTGAAGAGAAGGATGTCTGTCATGAAAGATAATCCATGCGGTTTACTGTATTTTTTACCCATATTTTTTTAAAATATAATTCATAGCAAAGGTTGTTATATATTTTTAACATTCCTGTGATAATTATTGTGTGATCAAGTTTTATATTTTTAGTTGTAAAAATCTAAAGTGGTTTAAACAAATTGATTTAGGTATGGGCTAAATAAATAATTTTGCCTTCATTCAATCATTTCATTTAGATTGGGCTTAGCTTTTTTCTACAAATGAGAATAATACATACAATTTTGTTTATTGCATAATCTTTGTATGTTCAGTTGAGTAATAATTACTGAGGAATAAATTATTATTAACATTAATACATAATAATATACCTTATATTATGTATTCCTATGTTTCCCATAATAATGAAACAGCTACTCACAAATTGGTACGTAATGTTATGTATGCTAAAATGTTACTTTATATTGGTTGCCCATATTGACTCTAAGGATAGAAATCTCTACATAATCTATGATTGAAAACCCTTTTAATGTTTATCACTTGGTTTATAAATATTTATGAACTTGAACTTCATAATATATAATACAGTTACTGTTTTTGTGAAAATGTTACCAAAAATATGAAAATATTTTTTTTAATAATAAATAAAATTAACTCGAAATCAGCTTTATTTTCTTTTTGCAATTATTGTTGTTTTGTTGAAGATAAGATTTATTGGGCTGTAAGTACAATAATGATAATAAGATTTGTATAGCGCCGTTTTGTGAAAAATCACATCAAGGGCGCTGCACAAATGTACACGGTGTTAAGGAACGTACTTGACTTACCAGTGATTCCTGATATTATTTGGAGCAAAAAATTAAAATGAAATTTCGGTCTACTGTGACTTTTGATGTTTTTTTCTTTCTACAAAAACAATGACAATCAGTAGGAATTAGACACCTAGGGTCTATGTGCGTAGCTGGGTGGTTACTCGACTAAGTGACAAGTGTCAAAATGTGGAAGAATTTTTTTAAAATTGTTTTTGAAAAAAAAAATCTAAATTTAAAAAAAAAGTCACTGGAGACCAAAATTTCATTTATATTTTTTTACTCCAAATAGTGTCAGGAATCACTGGTTAAAGTAAGTCAAGTACGTCCCTTAACACCTTGTATAATATATTTCTACAATGATGTATCTTATTACTAACTATAGACTACGCAAACTATTATAACTACGCTAACAGAGTGCACCCACCGGTTCGTCGATTGCTAATATAAAACTATATGTATAATGCATTTGAGCAATGAACGTGATGCTGCTTCTAACTACATAATTCTATAGTATTATCATAAGTTTATATAGTAAATTATTAAAATTTATTTTAAATTATCTAAACATCATTATAAATAACTATGTAGGTATGTAGTCTTAAATCATAGAAATGTGATAAAAAATCATAATACCCAATTATTAGAATACCCACGCACCATACTTATTTAGGCGCTTTCACGAAAACAAAACAATTGAATGACTTACTCAAACACCAAAGTCACTAGATGTTACAATCAGATTTGGACAAATATTGTTTTTCATGGAATGGGAATTTTTACTAAAAAACAATAGGACAGTTGGCCACATATTCCATAATTGGTTATTCGATATGGCACATTCAGCAAAGAGAATCAACATTTGGACAAATATTTTTTTTTCATGGAATGACAATTTTTACTAATCCTATATAAATAAAAATGTAAATGTTTGTTTGTTCAAAATCTTAAATCTCCTAAAGTTATTCATCGATTGCTTTGAAATTCTGACACAATGTTGCATTAGAATATGCATGTGTTTTTATATATCTACATTATATAGATGTCACCTATGACAAGTAAAAACATACTTTTTACGAAAAACAGCTCCATCTCTTTAACATAAAAGCAACACGCGCTATTGTTCATCTATCTGCACAGACAGACTGAGCCACAGCAATGTGTGGCGGGGTACAGCTAGTATTATTCTGTTCAGTATAGTACTGTTCTTCCAATGAATAGATTCTGGGATTGTGAATTCAAGGTCTGTATGCTTCATTTCTGACTAAGGAAAAGTTGTTGGTATATAAATATACAGAAATTATTAACACATTGTAATCGGGCGTTTCAAACAATAGACTCTAGCCTATAGCGGGTGTTTTTCGCGAATAGCGCAAAAATATATCACTTCAGCTAAATCTTCACCAGAATGGGCAGACAAATAATCGGCGAATATCCTCATGACTTTCGTTATTATCTGAAGACATTTTTGAAGGGTAAAAGAAAATATCAATTAAATAAATTCCACTAAAAAAACACATCTGTTTTGTAACTCTGTATATCATAACTAAAGCACGTGTATATTAGCCACTCTATCTTCACAAGTAACGAGTGCCGGGAAAAGTCATTCAGGAAATGATTATTGTAATAACATCCTCAGGATTATCTCATAAGAGAGGTCCAATGAATTTATAACACATCATAAAAATATAATAGGTACTCATATTCCCAGTACAACTAACAAACAATCTTTGAAATTTAACATGATAAAATTGCCTAATTATTGCAAGAGTATGTGTGTACATAAAAGAAACAACGGCTTATCTTTTTTTTGTTATATGTGTGTGTAGTTTGTGTGGAGCCGGCATAAAGGGTATTTTTACCCGTCCTGCCGATAAGCACCAGTCGGCGGCGCGGGTAAAAATACCATTCCCGCTCATAATGTGTCAATATGGATTATTTCCATGAGTTTGTGGAAAATATGGAAACTTTATTTATTTATTTAAACGCCATAAAATGGCTTTTACAATAGAGTGATTACAGAACAAGTAATGTGTACACAAAATTATTACTGCAAGTAATACAGTTGTGAATAGAAGTGCAGTTAAACAATACATAATTAAAAGAAATATCTACTAGTGTAGTAATAGTTGAATAAATACTAGGTTTGTATAAGACACATAAATCGAGGTATGAGGTGTTTATGATAATGAATAGTAATTAATATAAAATAAAGTCTATTAAGGCCTAGAATGTTATAATAACAGAGAATATTATTTGAACAGAATATATAAAAAAAGTGACTTTTTAACATGATAATCTAGCAAAATATTATAATAGAGTAATTAGTAGTGAGTTTATTGTTGCCTTCAAAATTAATTCTACTTGGAATAGCTGGGCAAGTATCACAATTTGGCTTTAGTAAAACAGGGCTGTCAACGATTTTATAATACTTTTGGATAAGGAATAATATTTTTTAATAAAATTGTTTTATTTCCCAACTATGCACCGGTGCCGAAGGGATTAGTGATGCTAATTCCTTACTAGTAGAACAAGTATGGCATTTCCACATGACGCCTGCAATCTAAAATCTGGTGTTTATATTGGCAGCTGCCGAGGCATAAATGTTGCCCCGCCTCGAAGGCATTGCGAAGATGCTGCCAACCTTTAGAATGTCTATTTTTTCAACTGCTAATACTTGCAAGAACTCCATCGTATTAATAAAATCTTTTTTTTTTCTGACTGAACCGGTTTCGGACAATCCATCTTTGCTTAAGCTATGGTATTTTTTAAACAAAGATGTACCAATCTCAAGATGGACGTGACTCTCCAAAACCGGCCCAGTCGGAAAGAAATAAAAGTGGAATAAGGTTTTAAAAAAAATGGTTTTATTATACTTTATTAATACTGACAATCTACAACAAATTTGCAGAAACCTCAAGAAAAGATAGGAGTACAATTTATCTTCAATGCCCAGTGACATTTTGCATTCCAAGATCACGGAAGCTATTAATATGCGAGTAAAACTTTCGAAAGACTAACTCTATTCAAGGACAAGCCCGGCCCCATTGACTTAAGGGGCAAAGATCTCACCGGTATTGCTCAAGTTGGAACAAATTTTTACTCAACACCTTTGCCTTCTTGGACAGTAGGGCACATAAACTTGCTTTTAAGTTATTTCCTTCAAAAAATAATAAAATAAAAATAACTAGCAAACCATCACACATTTTCACTGCATGGCAGAGAAGATAAAGGGACGCAAACCAATTTTAGTACATTCATCAAAGGTCTCATAGACGCACCTACAGCTGACATGGGTCATTTCAGGCATTTGAGCATCTCGATTGAACTATGTATTCCTAGTAATCATTCTTTTGTCAATATTCATATCATGGAACTGTGATAAAAACAGTTTGAACAATAGTTTCAAATTTAGAATGACATGACTTATCTGGTGTTGACTCAGTCATTAGGTTATGGCTGTGTATGATTATTCATAGAAAATTTAATGATAACATTCCTAGAAAACATTTATTATATGTTATAGTTCGAAAGTCAATGCAATTAAAATAATAGTTCCAGAGATTAGAACGATAACAATAGAAGTTCTCAATATCATTAGCAGAGAAAGTCGATGAAAACAAATTATTTGACAGTTGTTGACAGTGACGGCTTCCTTCACGACACGTTTTCCGTAAAGTTAAGACTTATTTTATAACATGAAAAAGAAATAGTAATTTTTAGATGATCGCATGATTTTCTATTAAAACATATTTTTAAATGAATAAGCTTAAGTCATAAAAATTAAATATTAAGCAGATACTTACGTTGGACATTCTCGATTTTCTTCGTTAACGTGTAAAATTTGTGTATAATATGGATAAACACTTCCACACAATTTTAATTTCAATAAAAGGTTAAAACAATTGATGTAAACTAGACTGAGATTGGACCATAATAAACAATAATAAAGTTTATAAGGAATATAATCACAAGTTTTGTGTTATCAATTTATTTGCGCAAAACCACAGAACGTCAGTCATGCCGATCGTAGTGTCAATTTTTAACGAGCGACTAGAAAATCATTCGCCGAGTAGGTTCCTAACAAATTTCGCATTAATTTATATTCTAGCCTTATATTAAAAAAAATATATATATTGTCTTGTTTTTGTTTATTGTTTGTTATGACGTTTCCTCTGCACGGATTTGTTTTTGCCGGCATATTTGTGTGCGTTATTTTAAGCACAAATATATTTTTTTCTGTCGTACACGGACAGATCATTTTGGCATTAAATAAAAGTACAGATATTACAATGGCTAAACATTTCGAAAACCATATGGAAGAATTTGGTACCGCAATATCCAAGGCATATTTAAATAGAGATTTGAACGATGTAATGTTTGTGTTTATTTGAACGAATATAATATTTAAAAATTATTAGTCTGTTGATAATAATTATTATGTTACAGATCTCCGCAGATTTTAGAAACGTAATACAGTCATACATCAATAATAAAACTGTGGATCTTCTGAAAGAAAAGCGGGAAATATTTTCTAGTGGATGTGTTTACACCGGCTCAGCTGGCATTGCTCTTCTCTTATACCAGCGAGCCAAATACAGCCAAGATCCATCTAGGGATGATGCATTGCGGGTAAACTGACTGTGGCTTAAAGCAGATGGGCCAATATCGGTTAAAGTGACAAGTAGTAATGGAGTATTAATTGCAGGAGGCCTTAAGCTACGTGGAGGGAGGAAAGGGGAGGAGTGATAAGGCCCCGAGCTTCCTGTGTGGGGCCGCGGGCCCCTTAGCGCTGGGCACCGTCCTGACTTATCACCTGGGGCTGCCACACACAGACTACCTACGCAGGTGGGATAGGGGGTGGCTCGGAAGATATTTCAATTTTCTTTTCTTTTTATGTGTAGGCATTCAATTTGTAGTATTTAAATTGGAAGATTTTATGAAATTTTTGATTGTGTGCCTTAATCCTTCCTTGCCGGTACTGTACTGATTTGAAACCTCTATAATTATTTCAACATCTCTGTAAATATACTAAGCACAAAGTTCATATTTTAAGCATTCCTCAGCAATACATTTATGTATCAGATAAAATGAATTAACCCTTCAGGCCTCTGGACTGTTATATTTCTTAAAATTGTGTCAGAAAGTCGGAGCAATTGTCAGTTGTAGCTGGCGGTTTATCGACTGTTATGGACGCATCATGCATGGCCAATGTTTTCTTCTCGTTTTCAGCGCTAATACATAATATTTTACTTATGTCCATGTGTCCATATTATGTAACACAAATAAAATGATTTACATAAGTAATAAATCTAAAACTTCAGTGGCTGAGTTGACATCACGTTTGGGTCCCACACAGACGTGATGTGTTCAATTCCTTGGCTGGCTAAGTCCTCCATAGCGTGGTGGTAATAGGAGTTTTTCAAATATTGTCAGGTTATTCGTAGCCCGGGAAAGTTTGTCTTTTAAAAAATCCTAAATGTGTACCGAGTACAAAGCACCGGAGCTTAAGGGATTATCTAGCACCGTAAGGAAAGGGTTAATATTCATTTTGCCTTTTCCAATAACACTCAGCAATTAGTTAACTACAGTTTTAAGTGGACATCTTCCATCAATCATCGCTCAGCAGTCAATCATTAAGTAATGCAAAACTGTGAAAGTTAGTATGAAAGGAGCATAAAGAGCATTCGCGGTTTGTTTATTACCTACCAATATCGCTTTCCTTAAATTAGACTAAAGTTGCCATCGTTGACGCCCCCGGCTAGAAGAAATGTATTATTTGGGTTCATCTACATACTATTCATCAGGTTGGAGGCCCTCATGCAGCTGGCAGTGAATCCCTCCACACCGGATGAGTTGCTGTACGGCCGCGCAGGATATCTATTTGCTCTGCTCTTCGTCAACCTGGAGACAGGCCAGCAGATCATCTCACCCAAGAATATTACCACGGTATTGTTTAATTCATATTTCGTTTCATTAATTGAATAATTTTTTAATTAATTGATATAATAAACTATGCCATCTACCGATAACTTCGCAAACAATTTTAATTCAACCAAGCCCACCAATCCGATGACAACAAATAATGCCTTCCAACAGAAAAAAACATATCTGAAGACAAGCCCTATTAATCATACATCAAAAACTACAAATGATTCGAAAGAAATTACCTACAAAAAAAGAAAAAACTCGCATATTTTAATAAAAGAAAAACACGAGAGCTCCGGGTTAAAAGTTCTTCCAAAACAGAGGTATATAATTGCCTCCCGATTCGATCTGGAATCAACTCCCGATGAAATAAATGGCTTGTTGATCTCCCACAACTATACACTTTTAAAATTGGAAAAAACAGCGAAATTATTAACGAGGAAATTTGAATTTGAAATCTCCACGCTGAACAGAAAAGATAAAACTTCTAAAAATGGATCCACATACAAATCGTATCTCAGAAGTGTAGGTCGATTCGATGGACCAAATACTTTATAAAAGATTTATGTGATGCTAATGACATAATACTGCTCCAGGAAACATGGGTTCTACCAATAGAAACAAACGTAGCTCTGAAAAAATGTCAACAAAGATAAGCTATTGGTGAATGGTATTGCCACCTCAAATAATAAATAAAGATTTCTATAAATTCTGGCAAAAAATCTCTTCAAAATTGAAAACTAATATGAAAACTCTTCCTCTGTCAATGGAGTAAGAGGAAATGAAAATATCGCTAATGAATTTTGTAACTTCCTCTCTATGGCAGATGAAGAAGCAGAAGAAAATCTCTGAATGTAAATTTTAGTTAAACTGAAGGTAATATTACCACTATCCTCATATGGTAGAAAGAGCTGTAAGAGAAATGACATCAGGAAAAACCACAGGACATGACTCAATAGTTCTTGGGCACATTAAGTATGCTGGACCAGCGATTCATCATAGGTACATTATTAAGACGGTAATTATTCCCATAGTTAAATCAACAAAACTTGATCCATCCTTGATCAATAACTACCGACCAATTTCACTCTCGACCGCCGTGGCAAGATTATTTGAAAATATTTTATCGACGGTCGTAACAGACCATCTAGAGATAGGATAACCAGTGTACCGGACATCTACGCCAGTAACATCGACTGTAAATGCCGGTTTCCTCTCGGGGGAACCTTGCGTAAGGATTTGCAAAGAAACACAACTTGCGAATGTCGTCGGACAACTAACTGACTGTGGCAGTTGTTTGCATATTTATTGAGTTCGAATTCAACACGTGTTAATGTACATCAAATATTCTTATCTCTAAACAGGATGCATGAGAGCATTAAGGAACCAATAAAAAAATAACTAAATTTTAATTACTACGGTTAAATCCCATTTGAAACATGATACGTGTCCGGTGATAAGCTTCAAAAAGGGAGATGCGTGATAACAGTAAATATTCATTTCCTTAATTATTTTAATGATTATGTCCATCCGCCTGCTGTCCGGTACACCCCCAAAGTGAAAAAGTATTTTTCGCCTAATAGTTTCCTCGGACAGTAAGGTATCTTCTTCAGGCGTGAAGAACTATGGTTTTCACAGCAGGCCTAATGTACTCTCCGGTAGCTGTTTTGACACGAACGCTTCGCACCTGTCCATCTACTGCGGGCTTGGCCTCGGTGACGATTCCCTTTGGCCAGGTATTCCTTGGTGTAGTTGGATCCATTATTAATACCAAGTCTCCTTCTTTAATGGGGTTCGCTGGAGTCTGCCACTTGGGTCTCTGGGCCAAAGTTGGTAGATATTCTTTAAGCCATCACCTCCAGAACATGTCTGCTAGTTTTTGAGCTACGCGCCATTGTTTACGCAAGCATATTTCATCATCTTCTTTTTTATAGAAGGCAAGATGAGGCCTTGTTCCGGCAGAACCAATGAGGAAGTGGTTCGGCGTCAGTGCCTCTTCATCTCGTGGATCCACCGATACGTGCGTAAGTGGCCTGCTATTTACTGAAAATTCTGCTTCCGCTAGCGCGGTGATGAGAGTTTCCTCCCGCGGCGATTGCTCCCTCAGAACCGCGTTTAGCGCTTTTTTAACAGAGCGCACTAGGCGTTCCCATGCTCCGCCCATATGTGGTGACGCTGGAGGAATGAAGTTCCATTCAATTCTGTTCTTTGTTAATTCGTCATGTAATTTCGAATTTTTCGTCAAATGTTTTATTGCTTCTCGCACATCTTTATCTGCACCATGGAAATTGGTTGCATTATCTGAGTAAAATGCAGTAGGGTGTCCTTGACGTGCAGACATACGTCTGATAGCCAAAATCGCAGAATCACCACTGAGAGATCCTTCCAGTTCAAGATGTACTGCTCTAGTGGTCATACATGTAAATAATACACCATAACGTTTTTCTCGGCGTCGACCAATCGTTATTTGCAAGGGCCCAAAATAATCAATACCACAATGAGTGAATGGTCGATTGTTATGTGACAGGCGCCCTTCAGGCAGCTGACCCATTAACAGAGTTTGTGACCTACATTTCAAGTGTTTACAGGTCTGGCATTTGTTTATAATATTTCTGGTGTTCGTGCGTACTCTTAATATAAACAAACTGCTTCGTAAGTCGTTCAATGTTCTTTCTGAACTACAGTGGTGCCCCTTTACGTGATAATATTTTATCAACAATTTTGTATATGGTTGGGCACCATCTAGTATAATGGGAGCTTTCATACTTTGTGTAATGGCTTGGCTAGTTGATCTTTGCAAGCGCGTGTTCATTCTAACTATCCCTTCCGTGTCTAGCATTGGTGTCAAAGGGTGAAGCCTACTGCTTGTAGCGGGTTTCTCCCCCCGTTTCAAAGTCTCGACATCCTCACCGAATGATTCTGCCTGGGAAGCTTTTACCCACATTTGTTCAGCCTTGTTGAGTTCTTCTGTCGATAGTTTATTTGGTAATTTGTCAGTTATATTACGGCATCTCTTAATAAACCTTAACATCCATCCTGTGGCTCATATTAATCGCGTCCATGATGAGAATCGTTGTATATCGGGCAACGCATTTATACTGCTGTTAGTTGAAGCTGCTACAAATTTAGATTTCACTTCTAACAGTGCTTCATCTGGTTTTATTTGTTTTTCCTTTGGCCAGTGATTTTCCTGCTGTGTGATAAATTTAGGCCCTTTGAACCAGGCTCCTTCCGGTGAGAGTTCCGGTGGCTCGCCATCTCTGGTCCCAGCATCAGCGGGGTTTTCTTTAGTCGGTACCCATTTCCATGCTGCGATTTCCGTTAGTTCGTCTATTTCTCCCAGCCTATGGGCGACAAACACCGAATACGTTCTTGGGTCATTTCTCAGCCAACACAATACAGTGGACGAATCTGTCCAATATATGGTTCGTTGAATTGTGCAGTTTGATTCTGCTCGGATTGTGGCCGCTAATCTCGCCGCCATTAATGCTGCCTGGAGTTCGAGACGTGGAATTGACAGCGCCCTTAACGGGCTTACTTTGCATTTACTGTTAATAAATGAAGATTTTAATTCTCCATTTTCATGTTGCTCCACGAAGTACGCCACTGCACAGCAAGCCAACTCCGACGCATCGCAAAACACATGTAATGTTATGTTGTTCTGTTTATTTATTACACAGCATCTCGGTATGTTTATTTCGCATCTTTTCATGAGTGTTATCCAAATTTTCCACTTTTCTTGGTGTTCTAGGTGTACTTTGTCATCCCACCCGATATTAGAGCGCCAGACTTCTTGTAGGAGTATTTTTGACCTTATTAGAAGACATGATAGAAATTCCACCGGGTCGAATGTTTGCATTACGGCACTTAACATTTCCCGTTTAGTTGGCCATTCCTTAGCTTCTATATTGTTAAGAAACTTGAATATAAATTCATCTGAAGCTGGGTTCCATCTTATTCCCAGTACTCTTTCTGTTGTCAAATGTCCTCGAAAGATCTCAATTGCAGAGGTAGCCCGTCTTTCAGTCGGGATTGTCTTCATCACAAGTGGGCTATTAGATGCCCAGTTAGTTAATTCGAATCCTCCTTTTAGGAGAACTTGGCCCACTTCTTGTGCCATCACTATAGCTTCTTTTTCTGAATTCATAGAGTCTAAGTAATCATCCATATAAAATTTATTTTTAATGGCTTCAGCGGCTGCGGGAAAATATTGTTCTTGTGATTCGGCGATTTTATTTCTCACGTATTGGGCGCTGCTGGGCGAGCAAGTGGCGCCAAAAATCATTGAAGTCATTGCATAAGTTTGTGGTTCTTCCAGGTGATTCTCCCTCCACAGAAATAATTGTACTTTCTGGTCTTCAGTTTTTATTTTCACCTGAAGAAACATTTCTTTTATATCAGTAGCTAGGGCGATTCTGCCTTCGCGGAAACGGAATATATTTCCAAGCAGCGATGATAAAAGTGCGGGACCGGTGTGTAGTAGATTGTTGAGAGAAATTCCCTTGCATTGGCTGGCCGCATCGAAGACGATTCTTATTTTAGCCGGTTTATTCGGGTTCAGCACTGCAAAGTGCGGTAAGTACCAACTTTTTCCCGGGACTGTAGCTTCTTTGGTAGTGATTTTTCGTGCGTACCCTTTCTCGATATATTCTTTCATCTTTGCCTTATAAGCTTGTTCAAAGTTTGCGTCTTTTCTCATTTTTCGCTCGTTAGCCAATAGACGGCTTAAAGCGCATTTTTTGTTTTCGGGTAGCCAGGTATTATCCTTTTTCCACAGGAGACCTGTCTCCCAATGTCCCGTATCTAGGAGTCGTGTTGATTCATTCATTATTCTTTTTACTCGAACATCATCAGCGTTTTCTCTTGGCTTAGACGCCACCCCGAGTGAATCTATCGCGAAGTGTTGACGTATTAAATCATCCATTTGTTTATCTTGGATGGTTTCTTTCTTAATCATCGTATTCATAACTGAAGCCGTATGCTCTATTTCATTGTTATTGTTTATTTTTCCATGGGTCGTCCATCCGAGCGCTGTTAGTGATGTAATATAACCATTACACTCACGTAATTCTCGTGTCACAATAAGATGGGCATTATCTTGCCCTATTAATATGCGTGGATAGACCTTGACTTGTTCCGCGGTTGCTCTTCCTGTATCTCTATTGTTTTGTAGAAAGGGTTAAATGGGCAGGTCAAGATTGTTCATTGTATTTACTTGGATTGAGTATTCGTTACTTGTGGGCGAAGCTTGTACTTTAATTTTCACGGATCTCGACTCGTCATCTGTTGAGCACATTCCACTAGCTCCATGAATTTTTATTCCCTGTCTAGGTCCGCGGGCCCCAAGAGCGTCTGCAATACCAGCATCAATTAGTGAAATTGTAGATCCTTCGTCGAGAAGTGCGTATGTTTCAATCTTATCACGAGGGCCACTAATTGTTATAGGGACAATTTTTAACAGCACCGGGTGTCCATTACTGTAAGTATTCATAACAGTGTCGGATGCTTGAGTTACAGCTGCGGCGTTACTTGAATCATTATTACCAGCAACATATCTTTTTCGTGGTGCATTATGTAACATTTTATGATGTAACATCTGACATTTATCAACACCACATTTTCTTTGATTGTGGCACGTGGGTGATCTGTGAGTGCCATTCAGGCACAGATAGCATATTTTTCTTTCTTTGATAAATTCCCACCGCTCACTAATATTCTTCTTGAGATAATCGGGACACACAAAGAGTCGATGCGTTTGATTACAAAGAAGACATGGCTCCCTTTTTTCATTGTTAACGGTGGATTGATGGGTGAATACTGTATTTTCACGGCGAGTTTTTTGAATTCTGCCGTATATCTGAGGATCGAGACCTCCTGCATACGGTGTCACATTGCTAATTCCCATTAGCCACTGAGACAAATCGCTTATAGTGGCATTCCTTGGCCCTCCAATTCTTGATCCAAACCACATGAGTCGTGCGGAAAGGGGCAATTTTGCTACCATTTCGTTAAGTAACTGGGGTGATGCCAGGTATTTTTCCTGCATACCTTCGACTGTAGCCACCACGTTTCGTATGGTGACCGAGTATTCTACAATTTCTTCTGTGGCGGCGTTCTCTTGAAGTTTAGGAAGTCGCCTCACACGGTCAAGCATCGTAGCGACGATTGCTTCTGGATGTCCGAATCGTAACTCCAATGTTTGTAGTATTTCAGGCACGTTTCTCGGTTCGACGAGGAGACAGAATACAGCTTCTTTGGCCCGTCCACGTAAGGTGCGCTGCAAACGTAGAAGATTTTCTGCAAGCGTCAACCCGCAAGTCTCAGTGGATTGATCAAATTGGGATTTAAATGTCGGCCAGTCTAGTGGATCACCATAGAACATAGGAAGATCTTTGGCACTAGATTGCCGTGCTATGAGTGCCGTCATTCTTGAATCTTCTTCGTTAGTAGTATTTCTAGGGCTGCCTTCTCCCCTAGTTGATCTAATGGCATCCGTTATTGCGGCTGTCATTAGTGCCATGGTATCCGGCAGATCTGGCTGATTGTTGACCCACTCTTGTGTGTGTCGTTTTTTCTCCTTTGCCGTGTTTGGTGGCAATGTATGTTTTTTTCAAAACAGACATTTTCTTCAAAAAATTGCGCAGAGGTTGACTGTATCTGTGGATTTTCCTTGACAGCTATGGTTTCCTCTGGCCTAATCTGCTGAGGCGAGTACGCTGTTTGCGGTTGTTCCTCAGACAGTGTTATGTGGGTGGGCCTTGATCCACCTTGGTTAGCTGCAATCAATGCGTTGCCGTGCAGACTCCTTCTGTAAGCGCAGATTCTCCGCACGGAGTATTCGAATAGTTTCTTCGAGAGAGGGCGAGTTGTCGCTTTCTGAAGACGTCACTGATCCTCTCCTGGAAGCAGGTGCTTCGGCGCCTTTCCCAGAGCGTAGTGACGGTGCCATGTTTCTTGATTTTCTGAGGAAAATCCGGCTCGAAGGACCATAAATGTACTGGACACCAACGCCAGTGACATTGACTGCAAATGCCGGTTTCCTCTGGGAGGTACCTTGGGTAAGGATTTTTAAAGAAACACAACTTGCGAATGTCGTCGGACAACTAACTGACTGTGGCAGTTGTTTGCATATTTATTGAGTTCAAATTCAACACGTGTTAATGTACATCAAATATTTTTATCTCTAAACAGGACTCTCGTCCGGTGATAAGCTTCAAAAAGGGATTCGGCGTCGTTAGATGCGTGATAACAGTAAATATTCATTTCCTTAATCATTTTAATGATTATGTCCATCCGCCTGCTGTCCGGTACAACCAGTTTGGATTTAAATCTGCCCTGTCAACATCTATGCAAATATATTACTTAAAAGAAACCATCAGCTATTATAAACTAAGGAAAACGCCAATCTATACATGCTTTCTAGATCTAAGCAAAACGTTTGATCGTGGTTGTCACAATAAACTCTGGGAAAAACTTAGAAAAAGAGCAGTTTCTGAAAATGTGGTGAAATGGTCTGGCGAGTTTTCCAACCCATTTTATTTGAAAAGTGGTGTAAGGCAAGAAGGAAGCACGTTTCCACCGCTCTTCAATATATACATTAGGCATCCATGGTGACCTACTCCGGTGGCTCACTTCATACCTTTGGAGTAGACTTCAAAGTGTTTTAGTTGAGGGAACAAAGTCCAGCTTCTTCTCTGTGCCCTCCGGTGTACCTCAAGGTTCTCATTTAGGCCCATTATTATTTAATGTGTATATATACGATATTCACAAATGTTTTTTACATGCCAATTACCTAGCATATGCAGATGATAAAAAAATATACTTAGTTATTAAATCAATCAACGACTGCATTAAACTTCAAGAGGACCTCAATCGTCTCTTTGTCTATTGCGAATTAAACAAACTTGTTATTAATATCGCAAAATGCAATAAATTAACATTTACACGCAATAAAAATAAAATATCCTTTGTATACACACTAAACGGCACACACATCAATGAAGTAAAATATATCAGGGACCTTGGGGTAACACTGGATGTTAAATTAAACTTTATCCAACACACTGATGACATCATTAACAAAGCCAATAAAATGCTGGGATTTATAATTCGCATAGCAAAACCCTTCCACAACATAAACACTCTATATTCCCTTTACACCTCATATATTCGCCCGCACCTGAAACACTGTACACCGATCTGGACTCCTTTATACCAAGCCCATATCGAAAGAATAGAAAGAATTCAAAAAAAATTTTTTAAACACATAAATTATAAACTAAACTTACACTTCTCAAATTATACCGAATCCATTAAATTTCATAATTTTAACTCCCTCCAAACACGACGTCTAATTTTTGATCAAATCCTATTATTTAAAATCCTAAATAATGGTCTGGACTCACCAGAACTTACCAATTTAATAAATTTTCATATTCCGTCTAGATCAACCCGACAATCTGATTTATTTTATCTACCCTCGTGTAGAACAAACATTCGAAAAAATTCCCCAATTCCTCGTATATGTGCACAATATAATAAAAAATTTTACAGCATTGACATTTTTGGTAATAACCTAAAGAAATATCGATATGAAGTAATGCGTACGATCGATTATTAATATGAGAGTATGGAATGTATCGGCAGCATCTCCTATCCTTTTCCTATTTTCCTCTTCCTATCCTCTTCCTATTTTCCTCTTCCTTTCCCCTTCCTTTAACACTAAATCAATTTTAAGAAACTAAAACTTCATTTCTAATGCACTGTAACATATGAAACTTCTGTGGCTTGACTATTTATGTATATTTATATCTATCACTGCATATTATATAAAAGCTGTTTGTTTCTTACAAATAAATATACACTGATGAACTAATTCAAAGACTTAATAAAAAAATAGTAGGTTGCCATGTTCAAGGAGTATGTGTAAATAATATTAATTACGCAGATAATATGGTTCTAATTGCATAGTCACTTAGCGCATTAAAGAAACTAGATTACACTGTATCCCAATGGCATATGCTAAAAGTCGCTTACAATAATGCTTATCGCTATATATTCCGCCTACCAAGAATATATAGCGATAAGCATTATTTTGCTTATCGCTATATACTGCAGCGCTACGGAAATGTTCCTAGAGGGACGGGTGCACTCTTTCATAGCGCTTCTCCGCCACCACATGGGAAGCTAATGGCACAGACTACGCCAATCATATAACACAATCATCACTGCCATGGTTGCCTGGATGGAGTCCCCCCTGATGGACCTCTGGAGATGGGAGATGGTCAAATATCCTCCATAAACGGCTGCTTGTATACATTTTTCACTTCTTTTCTGCATTTTTTCTTTGGTTACCTTTTTTTTGTCTCTACTGTTTTTATTTTATGTACCTATCTATATATTTTTATTTTGTCTAATTTATTTTTCTTATTATTTGTCTGATTTATTTATAATTTTTATTTCAAAATATCGAATGTAACTTTACTATTGTTATTATTATTAACCGTTTGAGTGCCAAAAAATTCATATATTTGCTTGTAAAATGCCACCAAAAAAACATAATTTTTTATGAAACTATATATTTTTTTAAAACCCCATAAATTCTTTGAATTTTCAAGGATTTCGATAAATCAAAATATGATATTGGTTTAGAATCACACGGAGGAGGATCCCGAAGTCCAGGCGTTTCGAAAAAATGAGAATTTTCGGTAGAAAAATTGGTTCCGGGAGGTACATTTGAAAATGAGTAATTTCCGGTGTTACTCTCCATTTCTTGGTCACGATCCGAAGGATTACTGGAAATTCGCATCCTGCGGTTGGGAAACACAGGTATGACATCACTGACATCACTCTCATCAGAGCTACTCGAACTTGAATTAGAGGAGTGGAAATCGTCACTCCCGCTGTCAGACATTTCAGAGGACGCCCTCGACGTTATATTTTTTCAATTAACTAAAATAAAAAAAATAATAAATGAATCTGAAATTTAAACGGTTTACTACGATCTTACAACTATTAAGATAATATTAGAATAATATTTACCAACGCCGCAGCACCACACTTGACGTACGCGCGAATCAGAACACGACTGACGCAATCGACGGAAATCGACGATCGGCAATCTTCGTTAAAACACGAATCAACGAAAGTCGACGATTGGCAATCAAACGGTTAATTAACCAAAAAGTATTGTTCATTTGCCACCCTGAAAAAAGTCCAGTCTAGTCAATATAAATTGTCAATGTTTACATCAATGACGCCCATTAATAACTTCTAATTGACGGTGAATGATGAGAATTTTGATTTTACGGTAAACGGAACATACCTTATAATCTATGCATTCATAGATGGCGCTAATTTAATTATTTTATGAAAAAAACACTTTTTGCAAATTATTTATAAATTCACGCCTGTCTGGGCTTTTACATGTTATTTTCTTATTTTTTACAAAGAACATCTAAATAAACAACAAAATAAAATAAAAAAAAACAAAATCAAAAAGAAAATATAAGACATGATAAAACGCAACCTCTTAAACAAAAACAATGTCAAAAAAAATAAAGTGAAAATATTCAAAATATTAAGATGAATTATTTGTTTGCGCATGTCCAAACGAAATATGAATGAATACAATAATAGATTCAATCACCGATCAAATATTGTTTTTGTACGTCTTTCTTGGTAGAATTGAGTTTTTATACGTACAAAAATATTTATTCATAATCCGTATGTACGTACATGCGCAAACAAATAATTCATCTTGATATTAGCGTAACTTCCAAAAAGTGTCTTTTTTCCTAAATTAATTAACCTTATTAACAATTTATGTTGATCGTCTCCAGGGTACTTTAGAAATGTTCAAACCAAGATTTATAAAAAACTAGCTGACTAGCCTGGTGTTGCTCGGGGACTTGTAAATGGTTTGGGGTAAAGTTTTAAGGTTGTAAGGCCTTTTTAAGATATACAATTCCGTAGTACATTATTTTTAGGTTTAGCCAGCGTTAGCAATGTTAGCGCCCGAAAATATTTTTTTTAAGACTTGATTACAAAACATTGACTTTTCTCTACTTTCTATAATTATAATATGCATGTATTATATTTAAAGTTTTCAACTTTGCGCAGTGGCGATATCGTAACCAATGAGGTTTATCCGAGGTGCGATTATTGCTAGTTGAAAACTTTTATATATATATATATAAACCTTCCGGAAGAAATTGTCTAAAAGATATGAAAACTCTATCAAAATCCGTTTAAAAGAACTAAGCGCACTAACAGACATACGCGGAAAGCGACTTTGTTTTATACTATTTAGAGAAGAATAGTGTAAATACTTCAATATATGAAATCTCTCCCTTCCCAAATAAAACCGTAAATAGATATAAATTAATAGTAAAAAAATTGGGAAACTACCATAGTTAATAGTTAAGAATGTAGAATAGTTAATGACTTAAGATTAAACACGATCTTCGTTATAATCTACATGTTCATAGATGGCGTTAATTTAATTATTTTATTAAAATATGCTTTTTGCAAGTTGTGCTTGATGATTTTTTTTTGCACCCGTACATACGCAATATGAATATGAATAAATAGTTTTGTTTGTATAAAAACTCAACTCATTCGAGAAAGGCATACAAATACAATGTAGTATTGGTGATTCAATCCAATATTTTATTTGTATGCCTCTCTTAAAAGAGTTGAGTTTTTATATTAATGTTGTAAACCATAACTTGCAAAAAGCGTATTTTGATAAAATAATTAAGTTAACGCCATCTATGCACACGTTGATTATAATGAACATCGCGTTTAACCTTAACTTTTTTTAATATAAATTCAATAATTGACAGCTCTGAACTATTTTACTTGATTTCTTTCCATACAAACTTTTCTTTTCTTTGTAAACCAACATCAAGGCAATATGTACCTACCATTTTATTGTGACCACTCCAACATGGCATCACAATTGTATAGTCCCATCGCTGAATACAGAATTTGTGACCACTCCAACATGGCATCGCAATTATATAGTCCCATCGCTGAATACAGAATTTGTGACCACTCCAACATGGCATCACAATTGTATGTCCCACCGCTGAATACAGAATTTGAGTAATGATTATAAAGATGTTGTTGATGTATTTAACTTATCAATCACAAAATATAAGTAGGTGTTAGTAGAATTACATAATTTAAACAATAGATCTATGTCTATATTAATAAATAATATTGTCACCCAAACTACTACCTGACCCCGTGCACAGTAGTAAGTAATTAAAGTCACTTCACCTTAGAACCAGACTAAACCATCATCCATTTTTAAAAAAAATTGTCGAAATGGCTACCACCCGCAGCAACACTGATGAAACTAAGAAGTTATAAGCTATACTGATTTCCCCTCTCCTGATATCAATAGTTATGACACTGTTTAGTATTGGAATAACCTAAAGGGTGCTTTATTGTTTTGCTAAGGTGGTACAGTTAATTCTGGAATCTGGTCGGACCCGTGCTTTGAGAGAGGGCGTAGCAAAGGACTGCCCTCTTCTGTACCGCTGGCACGACTCTGCCTACCTCGGGGCTGCCCACGGCACGGCAGGCATTCTTCACCTGCTGCTGCAGGCCGGGGACCCCTCCCCCCCAGAGCTGGTGGGCACTCTGGACTGGCTGTTGGCCCAGCGGTTCCGCGGGGGCAATCTGCAGTCGTCACTGGGTTCGAATGGAGACCGCTTGGTGCAGTGGTGCCACGGGGCGCCAGGACTTGTGCAGCCATTGCTTCTCGCGCACCAGGTATTACTCAACACCCACTTTTTGATGTCTTTTTTACATCATTCTATCGTTTATTTATTTTTTACATTTACTCTACACAGGAGGCTTTTAGAAAAATAATTTCCCTCCGGAGGACCCTCGTGGAGGGTATTTTTTTTAAGGAAAGGCAGTTCTGGGAAGGAAAAGGGCATGAGGGGTGGATAGGAATCTAAGGGTCAGTGTGTCCAGGAGTGAAGGATGAATCATCCCTCGCACTGCGGTGCAAGGCACATGGATTGAGAAAGTCCAGCTGGAGAGGTCAAAGAGCCTCCCTCAACCAGCCTCCCCTGATCCGGCCCACCATGCAGTGGCGGAAACATCCACCACCAAGACCTTGACAAACCTCACCTCATGAACCCAGGTACCCCTGCCAAGTCACTAAAGATAGCGAACCACTTGGGGTGACCTATAACAGAGGTGTTGGTTATCCAAAGAATGGTTACCGTAGCGGTGGTACCCAAATTTGTTCTAATTTACCCTTGCCGAAACGACAGGGCTTAAGTGATGTGTTTCTACATAAACTTAATTATTATTTAAAATAAAACAATAACTTAGTAGACACCACTTTTATTTTTTATGGTTAATGCTGGCCAAGTTTCGCTACAACCGTAGCTTCGTCAGGGCTGTATAATATGTAGTAAGTAGGTATTACAGCTTGGGGATTATCCTGTAAAACAAATATCAATCATGTTCAACCTTCAAACTTAACTTTGATTGATAAAAAATGGAACTTTAATGCATCTTTTACCATCTCCCAACACATACGATGGTAATCGGCCGCGAAAATTAGATTTATGCGGAAATGTCTGGTATTATTACGAATTTACTTTAAATGACAGAACTTGAAGGGCCGAAGGGCCAATGGTTTACTAACCGAATTTGAAGGGGCGGCCGAGGAACTCGATTTACGGCATCTTTTAATTATTAATCTTTTAATTACGGCATCATTATAACAACAATCATCACAAGTCTGACGTTTGTCATTTCGCTCCCTATTAATCTTATATTTTCTTCTAAAAACATCGACCCTTATCCTACAATTTTTATACCAGCTGATAATATTCATAGAAGTGCATTAAAATACGAAAGTGAGTGCTTGTCTGGAGTGTAAAAAGTGCTAAATCTAGAGTTTTAGTTATTCTTCAAAAATCTTCAAGCTACCCACAGTATTGTAACATATTGCAGCCACAAGCCAAACATAAAATGGATTCAACATGCAAATATTGCGTTAAGCAGCTGAAAGTGGCTGAGTGTATAAAGTGTTCAACCTGCAAATGCACCATTCATTTCGAATGCGCTGATATTCCGGCAAGTGTTTTTAAACGCATGTCGCAAGGTAAAAAGGATGCGTGGGAGTGCAATAATTGTATCCAAACCCTGGACAATTTAGATACCCAATCCTGCTCCTCAGATCAAAGCAACGTACTCCTAACTGTTGAGATTAGAAAAATGGCACTACAAATAGAAAAAATGAGCAGTAAAATGGCGGAATTCGAAAAAGTCATCATTTATAATAATAATGTCATGGAAGATTTTTCAAGTAATATGAAATCTATAAACGAAAAATTAGCTAAAATTGATAAGCTAGAAATGGAGGTCTCAGAATTAAAACAAACAGTTTACATGTTAGAGAGGGGAAACAATGAAAGGGACCAGGAACTTCTATCCAACAATATAGAAATACATGGAATGCCTGAGACCACCGACGAGAATCTACCTACCATGATGTCGAATATCGCAACAGTCATTGGATGCCCTCTCCATCAAAGCGACATTGAATACGTTAGCAGAATCAGTAAGCGCCATCGTACACAAGACACGACAGATGGACGTCCGGGTAACATAATCGCCAAATTCACCTCCCGCAAGAAGAAGGACGAATTTGTCGCAGCCATCAAAAAAAGAAAAGGAATCACTACCAAGGCCATCGGGATGGTTGGAGCTGACCAGAGGATCTTCGTCAACGACCATCTCACGCGGAAGAATAAATCTATATTGAGGTGCGCTAAAGCATTTAAAAACGAACACAACTATCAGTTTTTATGGATAAGAAGTGCAAAAATTTACCTACGGAAAAACGAAACATCACCGCCCATACACGTCTCATGCGAATTACAGCTAAAAAACCTTATCTAACTACCATTGCAATGTTAAACCACCTATCCTCTCATAACTACTATTTTTTTCGTATTTTTTTTCATAATTTTTTCAATATCACCCTTTTTACATTAACCCCACATGCTAATAATTACACTAACTGCTCACTACTACATTCTATAATATACTTACTCACTTTAATTGATAATAATAGTATGTTGTGCTTTGCTAAGCCCAGTGGATTCATGACTAATAACATAACTCTAGAATATAATATTCTTCAAATATATTCTACAGAAGCCGAACATAATAATTTAATTACCGAAAATTCGCAATGCATGATTCATTAATAATTTTTTATCAAAATTCAAGAGGTTTGCGCTCGAAAACACAGGAATTTCATCAAAATATACTGCTCAATAATTATGACTTGATCTTCATTACCGAAAGTTGGTTGGTTGATAGTATCCGAGACGAGGAATTATTTGATAATCGCTATTTTGTTTACAGAAATGATAGGGATATACACCGCACTAGTAAATCAACTGGCGGAGGCGTACTCATAGGAATTAAAAAAGAATTTTTTGTTACCCCTCGCTCTTGGAAATCAGACGCTGAGGATATCTGGATAACTGTCAATACATCAAAATCGAATCGTCATTGTTATAATATTCATATGTGCTGTGTGTATTTACCTAGCGTCGGTCCAAAATTAACATCATCAGAAAGATTAGCATTATTTACTAGTCATACCAATACTATTTCTGACTTAACAATCCGTTTTCCCAATGACAAGTTTTTAATCATTGGCGACTATAACATGCCCAATATCGAATGGAATAATCAACAAATGCTAAGTAATAGAGATCAATGCGCACTCGCGTTACTTAACTGCTTATCTTTTGCAAATTTAACCCAATTTAACCATTTACCTAACAAATTCGGTCGAATTCTGGACCTCGTCTTCTGTAACACTTCAGTTAATGTGTCGCTTGCCGACCACCCATTAGTTAAAGAAGATGCTCATCATAAATCATTGATTGTAGAACTAGAATTTCTATCCACTATTGCAACCCCCTCAACTCCTCGAACAATAAAATTATTCCATAAAGCAGATTATGCAGAGATCAATGAGAGACAGAAAGAAACCGACTGGTCAACCGTTATAAATGCACCGGATGTAAATACAGCGTTAAATTCGTTTTATGTTATAATTGAACAGATTATCGAAGCGTTTATTCCTAAGAAAGTTGTGAAATCTGGAAAATACCCACTATGGTACACGGCAGCCTTAAGAGGAACGGCTGCGGTGCCTGTTTCATACAAAATTTTAATTTGGATTTACGGCTAAAATACTAGAGAAAACTGTTTTTTTTTTTTTTTTAGTTAAAAGAAATGGTATATATAAAGTACGCATGTGGATCAGATTTTCGATTTTTGCCTTAAATTATAGAATATAGGCCCCAGAAGATGACGATTTTACATGATTTTACGAGGCATCTTTGGCAATTTTTTGTGACCAAATGAAAGATATTTTTTGAAAAAATCTCACATATCCCGTCTCAGGCATATAATGAACTATACAATAAAATTTGAATCTTCACTGAAAAAAGTTTTATTTGCTTCAAAAGCCGAATTTAGTGGCCACAAATTCAACGTTTATTTAACTAGCTTTTTTGTTATTGTCTCATTCGCACTTTCTTGAGTCGGGCTGGCTAGGGTAGGTGGGGGGGGCCGGGGGGCAGGGGCTCGGGAGAGATCGCCCGTCTAACAAATACATGCATACATACATACGTCAATCGTCCTTCATTTTTTATTATTATTGCTAGTGTATGTATATGTGTTAGTCGGTCACAGGACATTCGCAGTCAGCCAGCGCGGACATATAATTGACGAATTTGTTACTTTGTTTACGAATAATATTATTTTTAAACTCCACAGTTTTTAAGAAGCATCGAAGCATCCCCAAATAACTTATTTCATTCAACATGGGTAAGTAATCATTATTTGAGCATTTTTAACAATGATAATTAGGTTATGAATTAGGGTACTTACGTTATTGATTTTTATAAAATGTTATTTGTGTTTTAGGTCGAAAGTGGATACGTGGTAAGCCACCCAGTATGCACCGGAAAAAGAGGAAGTGCAATGTCAAAAAGACAGAAAGAACTCGGAACAGGTGAAAATTAAATGCAATATTTAAATCAATATTTATTATAAGTATTTATTTTTTACGGTAAAAATGTAATGATTTTTTTGTTGTTTTCAGTTCCTTAAATGATGATGAATACGATGGTCCTCTTTGATTGTGTGATAATTTTCTGATATTTATGTAATTATTTATTTGCTTATTTATATTGGAGTCTGTTCTTACTATACAACTACTACCTGTCCGACTTTTTTTTATTTTTCACCTTGTGCACATGTATTGTGTAGATTATAAAATAGGATTTTTTTCAGTATAAAAAATCTGGGACTAACTACCATAAATGTATTCCTCACTGCCTAGAATGGACGGAAATAATTATACCGATTCATTGAACATTTTTAATAAAATATGCTTGATGCTATTATTCTTGCTGTTATTGTTTTATTATTGTGCTGCTATTTTTATGGTTATTTTTATTTATAGTTGTATTACTTAATTTTGTTGTTCACATGATATTCTTTATTTGTTTATTTTTTTTTATTAATCTTAAGTTAGCTCACATCTTCGTGTGTGCTAATAGTTTTATAAACATATAAACATGTACATTGTTTGGCAAACATAATCTTTCTTTAAATATTTCAATAAAGTCACAAAAAAGAAACATTAATAATTGAGATAGACATATTTTCTTAATTCATTTTTGAACTTATTAATATTTTCTATCACAGCAATTTCCTTCGGGAATTTGTACACAACACTTAAAAATAATCTCGACCAAAATCCCAGTGATAAAGTCAGTGCGTGTTCGGAATTATATACACAGCGACACGACTTTATAACATTCTTCCAGATAAAATAAAAAAAATGTGATTCACAAAAAAATTTCAAAGGTAATGTAAAAATTAAAAAATAAAAGATTATGTCAACAGTAACGGTAAGGCCTTTACCGGTGCACTTACACAAATTTTAAGTAAGTGTATATTTCTATTCTCTACAATTATATTACTTACTGTTCATATATTATTTACTGCTGTTTATTCTATGTACTTATCTAATTTATAAACTTATACACCTATTATTACTATTATTATAATTTCGTCTGTGGCCACATGTACATTGTACAATGCACGTGTACAATTTCCGTATCTCCTACAATAATACACGTATCTGCTAATTTAAATGAACTAAACAAAAGGGTGATTCCCCGTTTTGATGCAAATATATTCACGCACAAAAGAAAAAAACCATTTCTCTTTTACTGGCCTTCAGTGCGTGATATAGTCAGTGCCTAACGTGTACATGCGCATATACCAATACTATTAAAGAATAGGTCGGAAGCCCTTGTATGCTGTGTCTGCTAATGGAATGAACTAAACGAAAGAGACATTTCACCGACTTCGTGCAAATATTCAAGCATTGAACTTAATTTCTTTTTTATTTAATCTCATATTATCTAACTTTTTTTGATCGCTTGCAACGTCAGCCGTACTAAAAGCCAGGTACTCCCTCTCCGCAGCCCGCTCCACGCTCCGTTAGAGAGGGACACAGGACAATAATTATTTTTGCGGGAGTCGAAATTTCGTCCGCGAAAACAACGCTCTTAATAAAAATAACAAACGAAAAATTAAAATTCTTTAGAAAAAGGAAGCGCCATCGGAACCCCCTTGATTATCTTTCATTTTCATTGCTTCGCAAAAGGCAAAAAACAGTCGCTTCAGCAGCTTACAAAACCTACATTTTTACGATAGAATCCGGTATACAGCATAATGTTAAAAAAATATTCAATTATATATATAATTCAATTAGTCAATTCTCAAAGAAAATCTCCTGCCATCCCTGATCATATGATTTATGGTGAAAAAACTGCTAATGACAGTAGAGGAGTAGCCAACTTATTTTCTGAGTATTTTGGATCTGTATTTTCGAATGCTCAACCTGCACATACAAGCAATGCCAGTCTTTGCTCTAATTCAAATAGCATAATCAACTCAATCGAGATCAATGAAGACATCACATTCAAATACCTTAAGTCCATTGATATAAAAAAGGGACCAGGGGATGATCAACTTCCAGGGATCTTCATAAATTATTGTAGTAAACAATTGACACCCCCCATTTTTGCTATTTTCAAACTATCGTTATCTGAAGGAACATTTCCCGACAAGTGGAAAACAGCCTTGATTACCCCAATATATAAAAATGGCAGCAAAAATGATGTCTCGAACTATCGACCTATATCCAAATTACCGATACTAAGTAAAGTATTGGAAAAAATTGTTTATGATCAATTATATTCTACTATCTCACCCTCACTCTTAAATAATCAACACGGCTTCATGAAAAATCGCTCTACAACTTCAAATCTTACATTTTTTACCAATTTTCTTCATGCTCAAATGGATATGCGATGCCAGGTAGATGCCATTTATACGGATTATTCTAAAGCATTTGACCGTGTTAATCATTATATTCTTTTACAAAAGTTATTAGGTCTAGGAATTCACGGTGACCTCTATAGATGGATCGCATCATACGTCAATAATCGGCACCAAATCACGGTTGTCAATGGTTTTGCATCTTGCTTAACGGAAATCGTCTCAGGTGTGCCCCAGGGGTCGCATCTTGGACCACTCTTATTTAATATTTATATAAATGACATTTACGTATGCTTTAAAAATAGTTACTTTGTTTTATACGCGGATGACATGAAAATTTATAAAGCTATACAGTGTTTACCCGATTGTATGGAATTGCAAAGCGATCTTGATAATTTGTGCGTATATTGTGAATCAAATTTATTGTCCTTAAACATATCTAAGTGTAACTCGATTACATTTACCAGAAATAAAAACAAAATCCATACAACTTGAATAACAAACCTTTACAACCTATGTCTACGTGTAAAGATCTAGGTGTTTACTTAGATAGCAAATTAATTTTTGACAAGCACATTGAACACATTATTTCAAAATCCTACAGAATGCTAGGTTTCTTATTAAGAATATGCAAAGTTTTCAAAAGTGCTAAGACTCTGAAAATTTTGTTTTGTTCATTGGTCAGAAGTCCACTGGAGTATGCTTCCACAATATGGAATCCTCAATATAAGGTATACATAGATTTAGTAGAAAGTATACAGAATAAATTTTCGAAACATTTACTCAAGAAATACAACAAAACTACAAATAATATGTTAACTTTACAAAAAAGACGCACATTGTCAGACCTGTTGTTTCTACATAATCTGCTAAATAATAAAATAGATAGTCCCGAATTGCTATCCGTCATTGGTTTAAATGTTCCAACGAGGCGTACCAGGCACACTACACTATTTCACATTGAAGCCAACAATACCAATGCAGCAAACAACTCAGTAATTACTCGAGCAATCACAACATACACCCATTACGAAAAATTACTACATTTAGACATCTTTCATGATTCCTTTCTAACATACAAAACTAACTTATTAAATTTCTTAGCATGACATATTTCAAAAATAATTTCACATCATTTTTCAAAACTCCTATGTATTAACAGTCAATTACAATTCGTGAGCTTATTATAATTCTTGTTTTCAATTCATTTATTATTATCTGTCCATACACTTCCTTTCTTTTATAACAATCTCAGGCGAAATTACGTAATGATATTTTATGGACATACGTAATAGGTACTACAACTATGTAATAACTAAAAATATCTAACTGTATCTTATTGTACTGTGTATGTCTTAACAAATAAATAAATAAATAAATAAAATCTTTTTTTTTTCATAAAATTACGAGTTATGTGGGAATTCGTTAATTGGAAATTTGATGTCCCGTGGATTTCGAATTAACGAGGTTCTATTTTAAATGGTTATTTCTTGTAGTAAGATGAAACCGAGTGTTATTTATTTTATTTTTTGCATATTAAGCGTGCAGCGGAATTCGACAAGATTAATGAAATAGTTTGTATCAGACTATTACTTCTAACAAGCAATTTCCAACTGCATTATATGTTTTTATAGTTTCAGTATTATGTTACATCTCTTTAGGCTTTACCTTTAATGCATGTATATAGTTTTTATTGTTGTTAGATACTATCACCACTGTTGACCTCAACATGGTTAGTATTTAAAATGTTTTTATTTTGTTATCTCTGTGTTAATATTATTATTGTTTTATAATGTGCATGTATATGTATGTCATTATGTATTTGTGTAAATTACATAATGTGTATTTATATTTACATGTAAGTTATATATATGTTACAGCCAAAGTAATAAATCCGGACATTACATATACTATCCAGCCATTATTTATAATATACCCAATTTAGACAAAGTGATAATTGACATAGAATTAATCACATTAACTAGCAATTTTATATCATATCTTCGAAGAAATGGATAAAGTAATAAAACAAGTAAAAATTATATTTCAATTTGCCTTTAATTTATAAAGTAAATTTAAATTAGGTTGGGTTATTATAGCTTAGGTTAGGTTGAGTTATGATAGGTTAGGTTAGGTTAGGTTGGGTTATGATAGGTTAGGTTGGGTTATTATAGGTTAGGTTAGGATAGGGGGTAACAAGTCAGTTGGACCGTATTTATTACTTTGGCTAACTTTGATCCGATATTATGAATAATATCCGGATAAAGTGATTAATTTATCACTTAATTATGTCTAAACAATTCTGTTATTATATATAATGACCAGTCATTATGTATTATAGCTATTTAATCACTATGACTGTAACATAAAAAAACAGTTCTACTCTGTTTTGCAATGATTTACCTTTTTTTCTTTGATTTTCACTTGATTGTCATTTTCAATAATTATTATTTAATGAGCAGCATTTCTGCTGATGCACTTATACCTGATTTCACAATAGGTTTAACTATAATTGAGTTGTTTTAAATTTTAGAATCAAATTGAGCTTTAATTTTGTTTATATTAGTAGCATTGATGACATGTTGTGGAAGTTTATTCCATGCATAAAACAAAGTGCTCATACATAATAATTGTGGTCTGGTGCTGAACATTGTTGATGTTGAAAAGTTCTATTTGTGCATTTTGCAGGTGTACGGAGAGGAGCGCCACTTGCAGGGCGCGTTGCAATGCGGCCGTGTGGTATGGGAGCGTGGGCTGTGCACCAAAGGCTACAGCATCTGCCACGGTGTGGCAGGCAATGCCTACACCTTCTTGCACTTGTATCAGGCCACAAGGGTAGGTAGTATTAGTTCCCCTTATGTTGTGACGCATGTTCCCTTGTTGTTAAAATGGAAGGTTGCGGGTTCAATACAAAAATATTATGGCTGTATAGACAGGTTGGTTTTTTAAAATGAAAATATCAAATATGAAGAGACAATGGCCTCTAAAATCTATTTATATGAAATCGATATTCGTAGTGGTTGTGGTGAAATGCTTCGTTAATTATTTGACTGCATATACTACAACTGATACCATCTTCACATTGCGCTTTTAGCATTGCAATATCGCACCATAGTCTTAACTGCCCAGAGCCAGTGGGTCTACGGCAATGGGGGAATGTTGTGAGACCGAAGAGGGGGAAGAGGATGTTTGGGAAGTACCTGGATCAGAGCTGGTCACTAAAAATAGTTTAAGCAATTTCAAATTCTGAAAAAATAATTTTAAAAAGCCATGCTTGGTGACCAAATCTGAATAGCCAGGTACTTCCCCACCTCCCTCTGCCCATTCACACTACCTTCAGCCTCACAACAAACTCCAATTGGGGATGCCATTGGTCCTAGGCGGTTGTGAGCAGTTGGAACAATATGTTTAAAAAATCTAATTCTGTTGGTATCTGTTTTATAGGACCCGCAGTGGCTGTACCGCGCCGCTCGGTTTGCGGAGTGGTGCATGGATGAGCGCGAAGACACGGAGCAGCACGCCCCCGACCGCCCGGCCTCGCTGTTCGAGGGCCTGGCGGGGCGTCTTTACTTTCTCAATGACATGCTGCACCATCAGACGGCCAAGTTTCCCGCTTACAGCGTCTAGAATGGCAGTCTGCAAACTCTTTACTTACTTCTGCTTACAGTGTCTAGATCGACAACCACTTTGAAAATAAATAAAAAAAACACAAATTATCTGGTAAAATAAAAAAAAACATACATATTATCTACTTACTTCACACTAACTTCTAGACACTTCTTATTCATAATAAAAAGAATCTAAAAAAATAAGATCTGTTAATAATATTCATCTTTCTGGTTTAACCTACCTATTATGTTAACGAAGTGATCATTAGCAAATAAACAAAAAACAGTATAATAATTTATAGTTTGGCTATATAGAAATAAAATATAATTATACATCAACTTTACTGTGTTATCACTAATCACCTATTTCATATTTGGAGTTAGCTTCGTTCTATAATTTGGAATTGTTGCATTGAATGACCCGTGAGTGTGTATGACTTCTCTGTCAGCATTGTTGAGCATTGAATGTGATTCTCTCTCGTCACAATGTGAGTGTGTAATACTTCTCTGTCAGCATTGTCGAGCATTGAATGTGATTCTCTCTCGTCACAATGTGAGTGTGTACTACTTCTCTGTCAGCATTGTTGAGCATTGAATGTGATTCTCTCTCGTCACAATGTGAAAACATAGAAAAAGTAGCCAATAAATAGAAATTGTGTTAATGTGGTAAAAGTTTTATTATGTAATAGATAATAATACTGTTAAGACATTTTTTGTAAGGCATCATCCCTCTGCTTCCTATGTTATTCTTAAACTCTGTAATTATGAGAGCAGTTACGAAAAGTAATGCACATCTATTTCCTCACTTCAGAATGTTAAGAAATCTGATTCATAGCCCTATGGGTCAGATGCATAGTTTGATACTCGAAAAAAAAACAATGAGTACAGACAGCATAATAAAAAAATCTGTATGCGGTATATTAAATAATTGAATTGATTCACTAGTATGAATGAATCTGTACATGCGAAACATATTATTTATATTTCTTGGAGACTCTGGAACATTTGATATTTGTATTACAAAAATAATTTATAATATGTTTAAATGTTCCTATACTAATGCAGCATTCTTATTAAATACCACAAAAATAAATAAATTAAACTAAACTTAACCCCTCAGGCTAATTTGCTAGCTTTTGGGAACAGCTCATATAGGTCTCATAGATAGAGTTGTGTCCCCCTTACTGTTGTGGTAAGAAATATGATCTAAACGGTGTTAGAAAGAGAAAACACCACGCTTTATATTCAAATCTAGAAGTTGACCACAGAAAAATTAAAATATGCACTTCTATGAAACGAAAGTTTCCGACCGCAATTTGAGAAAAAAATATGAAACTTTGTGAATTTTTTATTAATTATTTTTATATGAAATGACAAAAAAGTGAAGTGACATTAACGTTTACAATACATTTGTTTTGTCATTTTCGGTAATTTTGGTTAAAAAAAAAATTTTTAAACTTTTTTATGTTTGTAGTAAAAATTTTAATATTTAAATTATATTAGTAACAAAAATTGAAAGCATATTTCATCACCTTTCAAAAACATTTTTTAGTTTTCGAATCCATTTGATTTTTTTGCAAAGCGTAAATACTCTTATGGGTTGTTTCAGAGAATTTGAACAATTCATCAAATTTCAAAGTTGATTTTCTTGTTCTATGAAGGTTCAGGAGATATTTCAGTTTTGGAAATAACTGGCCAATAATGATATAATAACAGAACTTGGATTGAACCTTCACAGAACTTGAAAATCAACATCTAAATTTGATGACTTGTTCAAATTTTCTGAAACAACCCATCCTTAGCCTTCTGACAGAATAAGCCTGAGGGGTTTTAACATTTTATTACCTACAATTTCTTCAAAAATGAAAATATTCGTGCTGCGATGTCGGGCATTATTATCGAGTATTATATGTATAGTGTAGCTTGTGTATGATAGCTAGTTATACACGATGTAGGTAAATTTCTGAGACTAGCTAGTTGATTAAATAATAAAACCACTGCAGTTACTATTAAACACAGAGAAGGCTCTTGCTGTCGGAAATCAAATCATTTTAGTGTATCCGTGGAGATCTTAGACAATAGTGTAACGCCTGCTTATTCATACATGGCCAGTAGTAGGGCGCAATTATCAGCCTAGCAGAAATATAAGACGAGGAAGGGTTTCCGGTTGCAATGGCAACACTTCTTCCGCCTATCCGTCGAGGAAGTAAACATATACTGAACTGCTAGATACGTCAACTTCTGTTTGAATCGTCAATAAACACTTGTATACAGATTTACGACTATTATTTGACATTCTCCTGGATAATAAGATACCAAGTGTCACAATATTTTATAAAATATAACTATGAGAATTCCTGAATCAATTTAATTTTTGCTTCAAAAGTCTTTAAACATAATGTTAAGCCATCTCTTCCTCGTCATCGCTTTCGTATCTCGGATCATCTTCCGCGGTTATCAGTTCAATGATGGCTCTGAAAACACACAAGTTATTGTTAGAAAAAGCAAAGTCGCTTTATCTCTCCCATTCGTCTCTTCAACATCTTCATATTAGTACTCTATAATTTAAACAATCTGTTGTAAATCAAATCGTTCGACTTTGACATTCTCCCACATCTCGCACTGTAGTATGGACTCCATTCAGGCTTCAGATTCTTGAATCTAACATACCACTCCTGTCAATAAATAGCGTAACTGGCGCTTGGGCTTTTTTTACTTGCGACGTAGGATTTTTGGATGTGGAAAAATGTGCTTTGTGTGTGCCAAATTACAAATGTACACCTAAAATTGGCACCTGTATTGATTAATACATTTATTATATTATAAAATAATTACTATATCATGTTGACTTTCTTTCACACAATTGCGCAGTCGAAAAAATAAGGAAGTTTTATACATCCACTAACAGGCTTGCAATACACATAAATGAAGCGGTTATTTGGATATTTGATATGGTTACGGTAAATACAACCAACATCGGCTAAAGCAGCAATCAACAGCTTAACCATTGTTATCGAAAACTCAGCACCCACGATGGGCGTGGCGAGCGACAATAGATGTATAAATAAATTTTGTATGTTTCATTCACGCGACAGAGAAATACAGATGGTAGATACCTGAAATCTGAAACAGGCTGTCGTCGCAGTTCCAGTTCTGGAGAGAGATATGGAACCGCTTCTTTTTCCAGTTTCTATTAGAACCGTTTCCCAACGGGAAGGTAATCGGAATGTTAAAAAATTTGAACATATTCATTAAATTCCAAATTTTTTATTTTATGGAGAAAAAACTCTTTTTCGTCTCGAGTCACCTAGTTTACACAATTTATACATCTATAGTCTACCGTTAGTGTATCATACGTATCCAGAATATCCAGCATTTTTCAATGAAATTCATATTTACGTAAAAACTGCAAAAACACTCAAACCCCGAAACCGCTTGATACCGTGTCGCCGACACAATTAAAAATTTTACATCACAATTACTCTATCAAATGATATGCTACATGTGATTAATCAAGAGAATTACATAGTGATATAGCAGCAGAACCTGAAACACATCTAAAAATAACCATCCACCACCTCACTCGGAGCCACCAGTCAACGAAATGACCACCGCTAAGGAACCGACTCAGTATTTACGTTGATCCCCCTCCCTACTCACCAGAGGGAATTCCATGATGGCCGCCGCCTCCAACCAATCACAGCACAGCATATTCCATTGAGATTTTAATCAAACAATGATTACAAATTCAAAAGTGACTATTTGTGATAACATCAGACTCAATTTACGGGAAAATGATCGAAAATATAACCATGGAATAAATATCAACATCAAGAAATGATTATATGCTAACATAATAACATGAAAAATCACATCTAAATATATTTGTTACTCTTTGGGAAATGTTCAAACCAAAGATATCTAACTTCAAACTAAATTTGAAAATTTGTATATTTTATTATAAAATATATAAACGAGACTTGAGGTGATTTTTGGTAAATTGAACAGACTTGGTTAAAGGTATCACATCAAAATATTACTTTCCTCTCAGCAAACTAACTACGGAGAGGAAAAATACCTAACCAATTTACTCCTCACTAAAGAGGAAAATCTCCTCCGAGAGGGCCCGATTTGAATTTGTTCTATAAATAGAGAACCGAATTCCATACAAAGTCAGTTCAACAACTACCTCTGAAAGGGAATCCTCTCTACTGAAGAACTATCACTAAGTCTCCAAGAAATATTTTCAAGTGTTTTACTCAGTACTAAATTTAGTTTTTGCCAGTAATAAATTCTTTTCGTCAGCTCAGATTTGGAAATAAATTCCTTTCTGAGGTGGACTCCAAACATCACTTCAAGCTTTCACCACACTCGCCGAGACTGAAACGTTGACAAGTGTACCCAGCCTCATATGCATATATATGGCTTCTGACAGTCCGACATCTGGACTTGGGTGCCTATATCTACTAACTACCTAGCATCTTATTTTTCTCTTGATATGAGGCGGCGTACCGTCGTACTTGAGCCGTCGTTCAATTGAGTCGACTCTTTGAGCCGTACGAAACTATTGAGCTGGTACGGTGGCTTAATAAAATGAGTCATGACCTATGGCTACCACTGATTTCAAACATTAACAAGACGGCCGCGCATCAATCTATCTAAAATATCCAATCACTTCTCCGGTGGGTGGTGTAAAATGATAGATGGACCCAGCACTAGTGCACGCCACTGCTGCATTACTAACTTGAGGAGGTTTCCTTCTGGCTTGTCCCACTGTATGGGATGTGGGTTTTCCAGGTGCAGTTGCAGCAAACGCTGAAGGGCCCCCCGCATGCGCCTCAGCAGCTCCGCAGTCCCCCGCTTCATCCTCCAGGAGTGGTCCCCGCTCTGCACCACGCTCATGCCCAGTTCTCCATCTAAATAGTATCATATTGAGGCACAGGTATTAGAGAATCAAAGCATGGTGAAGCAACTGAATAAAAGTAATAAATATGCAGGTTATTGTAAATGTTAATGACCTAATTTATCCCTAATAAGAAGCTTTTTTCTCGTCCATTCAAAAACCTTTAAAAAAGTTTTACAGTGTGTAGTTAGTATTGCAGATTAAACCACCCCGCTTGTAATAAATAAAGGTGCATGTGTCTGGTATTCAAAATTTAAAACAATGTTAATAATAATATTATGCACTAACTGTAACCGCGACGCATTGCTCTGGTTCAGTCTGTCTGTGCAGAAACAATAGCACATGTTGCTTTTACGTCCAACAGATGGCGCTGTTTTAAAAAATACATGTTTTTGCCTATCACGGGTGACATCTATATAATAACCGGCTCGGCGTAAAACCAAATAAAATATAGCTATATAAAAACACATACGTATTTGAATGCAACGTTGTGTCAAAAATTTCAAAGTTCTCCACCGATTGGAGAACTTTCGCAGATTTAAGATTATGGACAAACAAACATTTACGTATGGATATATATATTTATATAGATTGGAGAAACACGGCTGGGGTAAAGGTTTTTACATGATATGATTAAGAAAATCCTGCTATTAGAAAATAATATTTAATCCAAAAATTACATGTTTCAGCATTTAAAACTCTGATAATTTTATTTAATGACTTAACAGTTATACCGGGTGGCGCAGATGGATCGGGTGGTTTTGAATTCGACTGTACATCTGGAGTGGGGGAGCCAGGTGTTCGGCGGTCTTTGTGCTGTGGTGGGGAGATGGGAAGTTTCAGTTGCAGACTGGCAGTCAGTCGCAGTGGCTACGTGGTCCGTTGAGCATCAACTCATGGTGGTCCAGAAGATTCTCCCAACAGACCATCTTCAAAGGCTTCAGTCTAGCCAACGGATGTTGGAGTTATTGGAAGATGAAAACCTGATTATCATGATGTCTGACGAGGCTCACTATCACATTAACGGCTACGTCAACAAGCAAAATTGCCGTTACTGGGCCGACACTAACCCAAGAGACCTACACCAACGGCCTCTCCAGAGTGACAAAGTGACGGTTTGGTGTGGGGTTTCTAAGGTAGGGATAATTGGGCCTTACTTTTTTGAAAATGAAAGGGAGCAGGCGGTTACTGTTAATTCGCAGCGTTATGTGAACATGATTGAAGAATTTCTTCTCCCACAACTTGAAGAGAACAATTACGACATGGACAATATGTGGTTCCAACAAGACGGGGCAACTGCACATACCGCTAGGATATCAATGCAAGCTGTACGCGCTCTGTTCCCTGGCCGTTTGATTTCCCGTAATGGAGATCTCCATTGACCCCCTCGCTTCTTCCTCGACAGTGACTTCTTCTTATGGGGCTATTTAAAAGCAAGGGTGTACATGAACAAACCCCGGACCATTCAGGAGATGAAGGCAGCAATTCACAACGAAATCACATTAACCCCTCCGACTTTTCGCGAACTTGAAGCTAAAATGTCTTTACCGAAATGTCAATTTCACGAAAACGTTGTGTTATTACCGCCTCACAATCAAAGCTCTATAAATGAAACATTACTGAACGGAGCCGAATAGTAAAAACTGTTTTAGAAAGGTTACAAAATAGGCTTTCAAATTGTTGTATCATAAATAAATATTAACATTTGTAAATATTTAAATTTAGAATGGAAACATGAAAAAATTGTAAAAATGACTCACCTGTAATGTTTTATGTAAAAACGATACTAAAATCACGGATAATGTAAAAAAAAACACTTATTTCATCGTACAAATGTACAATAAACAATTCTGTCACTTCACTTTTTGACCATTTCATACAAAATATATTTTTAAAAAAATAATTAAAACTGGGATATGTGGGAGGCGGGTTTTACGATTTGGCGGGTAAAATTTGCTTCCACTGAGTAGGTCTTTTTACGGGTTTTTATGGATAACTTTGAATAGAGATGTGAAGCTTCATTCAATACGAATATTCTACTTTTTGTTTTAGGGATGTCACTAGAAGAATAACGGAGTTATGACGATTTTTGTGGAAACACACGCGTTGACGTGTAAACACGCTTATTGTACTTGACTGCTATCGTTATTTTATCGTGTATATCTGCTTACGTTGCTGACCGGTTAATTCCTGGTGATGTGCTTGAGCGGGCAATGCGTAACGTTAAGGACCGACTCCAAGAATGCGTCGCTCGAGAAGGAGGGCATTTGATGGATGTAATTTTTAAAAACTAACTTTACTAATTTTTTGTTAATAAACTTCCATTATAACTACACGTTTTGCACTTTATTTCAATCCAATACCTTTAAAATTGACACTTTGACAAGTATTTTAAAACCACCCGATCCATCTGCGCCACCCAGTACAATGATACTACGGATGTTAATTTTCATCCACTGTTACTTTGTAGGAATTTAAAGTGAATCGTAAAATAAACAAAAAAAAAACTAACTAACTAACCATCACGCCGTTTCCCTGCAGGGGTAGGCAGAGGACGGACCGCCAAACAACTCGGTCTTGGCACACACTCCTTGCCTCATTCACATTCATACATCGTCTCATACATACTCTTCTATTGTTCTGACTCTTGACATGGCCCGACTCAAGTATCTGATTCACTTGGTCGTGCCATGTCTTCCTCGGGCGTCCCCGACTTCTGCTACCATTCACATTTGCATCGTATATTCTCCTTACACTCCTTTCTTCGCTCATTCGCTCTACATGCCCAAACCATCTAAGCGTCCCTTTCTTGATCTTACTCATTACGCTTACATCAGCCTTGCACTCTTTGCAGATATCCACATTCCTCACACGATCATACATGGTTTTACCACACATACGCCTCAGGGATCTCATTTCAACAGCAATCAATCTACTTTCATCCTTTCTTTGCCAGTTCCATGCCTCACTTCCATTCATCAGGGTAGGTACCAGCACTCCATTGTGGACTGCTAACTTCGCTTCTTTGGACAATTTTTTGTTAGCGCCAACTGCGTTCAGTCCTCCATTAATGGAGTTACCTGCATTTACTCTTCTTTCAATATCTCTGTCAGCCTTCCCATCTCTCGTAAACATGCTTCCTAAATACACAAACTCATCCACCTGCTCCAAGTATTCCTCATTCACAGCTATATTGAACACTGTTTTCGTACTCTCTCTTTCAAACACCATTACTTTAGACTTACTTACATTCATCATTAACTCATTCTTCACGCATACTTCGTTCATCCTAGACACGAGAGACTGCAGATCATCCATACTATTAGCAATCAGCACCGCATCATCAGCATACAACAGGCAACATACTTTCAGATTACTCAACTTCGCGCCCAATCCCACCTCTTTCAATTCTTGCATACAATTATCCATGTATAGATTGAATAACCACGGTGACATTACGCAGCCTTGTTTAACACCTTTTGTGATATCAAACCACTCCGTAAGATAAACAACCTAATAATTAATCTAATAATTGTATTTGTAAAAAGCATTAACTTTGTGGCTCGTCATAATTTACAATAAAAACACACAAATTCGTTTTTTATAATAAATCTAATAATCACCTGTAATTAGAAAGGTTTCTGCAAAGAATAAAAGCGGAATGGCGTGCGCCGGAGAGGTATCGTGGAGGAAGAGGTCTGTAGAGCGCTGCTTTAGACGGTAGACCAATTTCTGTGCCGGGCGTTTGGCATACTTGTTAACAGAGCTGGGATGCAGCACGACCCGTCCGTCCTCAAGTGTACCCAGCTTGGTGTGTTTGCCCTTGTATATGGCCACATTGGGATAAAGTCCAGCTACAACGAGAGCCTTGAGCAGAGCCGTCTTGTGCTTGTGGTGGTTGGCTTGCGGACAATCGGGGTCAGGCGAGGCGAGAAACTTGGCTTTGTAGAGAAGCTGTGCAAACTGCTGGCGCATGTCTCCCAGCAGGCGCAAGGTGTTGGAGGAAAGGAAGTTTTGTTGACAGAATCTATCGGCAGCGTTGCTCGGCAGCTCTGCCCAGCGGCGCTGCGCCTCTGCAGCGGCCAACTGGTCGGAGCCTGAGTCGCCTGCCAGCTGGCGTCGTGCTTCTTCCACCTCTTTTTCTTTTCCTAACGGGAACAATCACTTACTATTAGTATTATTCATTATATGCAATTTCGGAGGTGGATTTTGGGTACTGCCGCCCCGGGAGCCATTTATTGGATAACCATCACCTCTGCCATAGTGGTTTGCTATGTTTGGTTATTTACCAGAGATGCCAGTGTTCATTGGGTGAGGTGTTCAGGATGTGCCTGCCCACCAACTGCGTGGCATGCCAGATCGGGAGAGGCTGGTTTGGGGAGACCCTTTGCCCTCTCCAACTGGTCTCTCGATCTTTCGCCGCAATGGGAGGGATATATTCATTTGTCTGCCACTCCTGGACACTGATCCCTAGATTCCTAGCCACCCCTCATACCTTTTTCCTTCCCAGAACTTTCTCTTTCCTTTCCTTAAAAAGAACCCCCAGACAGCACCCCCAAAAATGACATAGGCCCTGAGGGAAATTATTTTCCTCGGGATTTACTGTAAAAAAATATATATATATGTTCATGTGTGCTCCCTATTAAAAATGTGGAGATCCAAAAAAGGATGCAATGCTGATGTGAGTTGACTTTGGATTATAATGCTTCAACATTTTATTCTTGAAATCTGGGCTGTTCAAATCAGAATATTCCTGTCCTGGTGTACTGGATCCTACATGAATAATTTTTCTAAGGCTATTAAGTAAGAGCCTCTTGTGTTAATGCAGACCCCTTTCTAAGGCTATTAAGTAAGAACCTCTTGTGTTAACGTACCAATGGCTAGAACGAAGGGATCTTTGAAAGCAACTACAGCTGCCATGGAGGAGACGGGAGACATGGCGGAAAACATGGCGGCCAACAGCAGCATTCGAGCCGCGCCGGGAGCCACAGGCAGGCGCGCCACGTGCACGCCCAGCGGAGTCAGGCGCTCCATCACATCGAGGATGCCCATGCGCTTGAGCAGTGTCACAGCAGTATCCACAGCCGCTGGGTGAGGGGGGTCAAGCAGCGAGGCCAAGAATTCGGGTGCGGGGCGCAGGCGCAGGAGTAAGGCAGCCAGCAGGGGCTCATGCACGGGGGCGCGAAGTAATTCTGGTGCGGGGCGCTCCGAGAGAATCTCCGCACGCCACTTGGAATACAGTCGGTAGCACTCGCCTGCGCTCACTCGACCGGCCCGGCCTCGTCTGTAATAATAAAAATCAGAAGTCAAATAAATGAGCATCGATATTTCTTTGCATTCAAATATGGACTTCTTCTTGACATTTTTATTTAATTTTTAGGAAAGAAACAAGCATCGACAACTGTCAGTGATGATTATTGTTATTGAGTTACATATTTATGTAGATAATGTTTTTTGACTTTAGGCCCTCAAACAGTTAAAAAGACTTAAGGAACCTACATAGCCTTTAAAGATACTGCAGCGGTAGCTACACGAAGGTTCTGGAACATTGATATATGCAAACATTGATATATGTAAGACGGGGAATGTACGATGCTAGAATAATAGCAAATCTGCCGACCTATCTACTCGCGATCGCCGGATTATTCTCGAATGCATTTGCTCTATATAAGGCCGCGCCGTCGAGGTACCTAAGTCAGTCAATCCTATTCATCTTTGTCGATCTTCGGCCCGGGGAACTCACCGTCGACTACATCCACCAACTGCTCAATGTGACCTCACAACCTCTTTAATTCGTCTCACCTTACCTATTCCCCAAAATACCATTTCAGACTTTCATTAGGATATATGTCAACTTGTCTCTGTTAGGCAATCTTTGAAAATCAGATCTGACAGCTGACCACATTATTAGGACACAGAAACTTACCTTTGTTGTGCGTTAGCCTTCGACACCCATTCGGCCTGTAAGGTTTTGACATCTGACTCTACATCATAATCTCCTATTTTCATCCGGCCACAGTCAATTACATACACCACATCATCGATTGTGATAGATGTTTCCGCAATGTTGGTGGATACGATGATTTTTCGTACTCCTAAAAAAAAAGTTAAAAAAAGGCTTGTTGAATATTTAATTTACAGGTCTTTATTTATTTCCTCATCGTTTTTTGATGGCATAGTTACAGCGTTCACATGGGGGAAGGGGGAGGATAAATATATTATTTCGTGTTTTTTCTGAAATAATAATAAATATATTACATGGTGTTTTTTAGTGCAGTTGAGTGGTTTCTGTTCCAGTGTTTGGTGTGAGTACATTTTCTATTTCTGATCTTCCTATGTTTTGTATCCGGCTTTTTATTTGAGATTTAAATGTTATGATATTGTTGTAAGTTTCGAATGAGAGTTGGATTTTGTTGTAGAGTTTAGTACCATAGAATAGGAAGCATTTTTGCCCAAATGTTGTATTAATTACCACCGCTGATTATTTACATCACATTGATAAAAGAGATGGTGCAACTAATATTGTTGTATTTTCCAGGAATGTAAACTACGAATACTATTCTCTTTTTCCTAAGCAAAACTGAGGCCGTTGGGGGGGGGGGGGTTGAACCACCTAAACCCCCCACTTATATAAGCCCTTGGTTTATTGTTTACCTCAAAGCGCTACATTATGACATAAAAACTATTTTATAGAGGGAAATACTTTTGGTGGTTTCACAAAATGTGCACTTAAAAGAATCACATAATGGAGAATGCTAGTGAAAAATATTATGGCTTAAAAAATATTTACAATAAAAACACATGTAAAAAGTATATGTAAGTGTAAAAAACATTAATTTTGAAGCTCGTCATAATTTACAATAAAAACACATAAATTCGTTATTGACCACTTTAATTTTATTTACACTCTACTGGTTTCGGAAGAACCCTTCCTTCATCAGGAGAATATTAAAATTAAGAATTTAAACTCCTGATGAAGGAAGGGTTCTTCCGAAACCAGTAGAGTGTAAATAAAATTAAAGAGGTAAATAACAAATTTATGTGTTTTTGTTATTCATATTGTTTTTTTTTGTAAGCTGTAGAAATACCACTTTATATGAAACTGAAAAACATATTTAATTACACAGACGTATTACGAAGGTTATTGTCACATTTATACGTTTCATATAAAAATAATTAATAAAAAATTCACACACTTTGGAAAATATTTCGCAAACATGTAAAATTTTACGATCGAAGACTTTTCTAAATTATAAGTATCTGCATGTGTATGGTATGTTTTTCGATGCAAATACATAGCTTGGTGTTATTTATTTCTAACACTGCTAAATTATATAAACAATTCTAACACTGATAAATCAGGAGTGGGAGTCACGTGTGATGGATGCAATCGAAATGTTTGCATTAAATGTTCGGGCTTATCCGCAACGGAAACCAGATGCCTAGAGCTCAAAAACCGCAGAATGAAATTCTTGTGTCCTGAATGTGAGAGTGGCCTTCAATAAATACCTGTACTACACAAACTAATTCGGGACCTCCAAGAAGAAGTCAACGCCTGCAAAAAACAGCAACAAATGCTATGCACAGAAGACATGATTAGTGAACTTAGCGATCGGTAATCCCGAGCAAAAAACATAATTATGTTTGATATCCCTGAGTGTGACTTACCAGATCCCGAACAACGCAAATTACGAGACACCGACGAATGCTGGAAAGTTATAGGAAGCATCACCAAGTCAAAATAACATAAAAGTGCTCGGGCTTGGAAAACCTTCAGCAGAAAAAAAATTCCCTCGCCCGATAAAAATAATCTTCCAAACACGGGGTGAAGCTTTGGCCATTCTCAAAAATAAAAATAAACTAAAAAAACCAAACTCAATCAAATCGGATCAAACTCCGATGCAACGGCAGCATTTAATTGATTTAAGGAATGAGCTGCTTCAAAGAACAGAAAAGGTGTTATGAAGCGGTGTTAAGTCTTATTTAAAAGTTATTATTTAAAACACCTCTTCAGAACAAGTACCATTGTTAGTATTAATTTTGATTAAAATTATAGAGAGCACGGTCTGGCAACACATAGACCGCCGGGGAGTCTATGGTTTTTTTCCGTTTCCTTTTTTATCACTCTGAAATTGTTACACGAGCGAGGGCGGCCGCGTAATGGTTGCACAGTCAATTAGAATATAATTCATTGTACCCTGGATGGGCGATTGTAATAGAAATGTGTACATCAGTATTCCTGACGCGGGTCGTTATTCATTTTTTTTACAAAAACCAAGTCGGGTGTGCAAGTTCTTTTAAATAAACGACCGTATAAAGGTTCACCATGTGTGTTCGTGAAAATCACAAATGTTCTACCGAAGATTATAGACGCGATCCCTCGCAAATCGGTATTCCGCGGACTCCGCGAATTGAAGCATAAAGGTGGCGCTATACAAGCCATATTTTTCTAAACGAGAAATGGATAAAAACACATGCCCGGACTGCGCCCGCTTAAGTAATTTGCCCGATCAGCTCCACAATTGATGGATTCGCTCCATAAACGCTAGACCCGTTACGCTCCAGAATCGCTTATCAGTCACCTTGTCGGAGACGCTGGACCCGTCTCCTGGACACGTTACTCTCGGACCAAAGCCCTGATGGTGCCAGCTGGATCCGTCTGGGACAGATCACCGCCGGCCGGATAGAAGCTCCCCGCTCACTTCCCGTTATTCAGTGGTTAGTCAGTTTAGATAGAATTAAAAACCAATTTTTGATCCCTGGGGGTAAGTGCCGACTCATTATATGTATCATGTTAACATAAATATATATTTCATGATTTATACTTTGCAAAAACTATCATCTTTCATTTCACTACAATTAGTAGAACCTGTAGTCCTTTGTGTGCCCATGCCTTGGTGACAGTTTTCATGCTCTGCCCATCCCGAACATTACTCGAGGACCGAGTATTGGCGCGCAGAATATCTGCAAAGTTCTGGATGGCATTAATTTAAAATAAAACCGGTAACAAAGGGGGAGAAGGAATTGACAATCAAATACATCAAAGGATGCCCTAAAATTATAAAAATTCCAAAAAACATGTAAATAATTACATAGTCAATATCTCAATACTGTATACAAACCTATGCTCTCTCACACGGAAATTTGATCTTGTTCTTGTACAAATAAACCTTATAAAACCAACAGCACTAATAGTGACAGAAACGTGGCTAAAGGCAGAAATACCAGATACGTTAGTGGATCTTCCGGATTACACACTCTTCCGCAAAGACCGTCGAATTGAAAAATGAGGAGGTGGTGTAGCAATATATGTAAAGAAAAGGACCATAGGCCTGACAATCTCAGCCCAGGTGAACAAAGCCCTGGAAAACAGTTCTAGTAATTACCCACAAATTGACGCATTATTCATTGACATGCAAATAGACAATCTCAAAACTATCCTAGCTGGTGTCTACTGCCCACCAAATGCATCTTACGAAAACCACCAAAAACTATTACACCAATTAAAAAGAATAGCTGACGTGTCAAACGTAATAATCCTTGGAGACTTCAATTATTCCAAATTGGTATGGCCCATTACAGAAGTGCGTAATTCAAACAGCCCCGAGGCCTTATTTGAGGATATGAACTTGAACAGTAACTATTGGCAATTGGTAGATAAACCTACAAGATACAGGGACAACAATACCCCATCTCTATTGGACTTAGTCCTGTGCAATGATGAACATCTCATTACTGATATAAAATATCTAGCACCTATAGGCAAAAGTGACCATATATGTTTGTTGTCAACTCTACAAGTAAGTACCAGTCATAACAACGGATCCTCCGGCCCGAGAGGCAAGAAGCCGAGACCCAACTATCACATAGCAGATTATGATAAAATAAATGAAACCTTAAGCACTCGTGATATAATGTGGTCTCTCGTGGAAACCACTACAACTGAAGAAAAGTGGAACTTTTTTACGAACATGTTTGAAGAGAAGATTGTGTCAAAAATACCACTATTCAAAGGCAATAAAAACCACAATAAGAACAAACCTTGGATCGACAAAAACATACTAGCATTGATTAAAGAGAAAAAGAAAGCCTGGGATGGTTATAGATTATCCAGAAAACACATGGGGGATGTAAATGAGATTGAAAATGAGTATTACAGAGAATATAAACTGAAAAATAACTACCTTTTATCGCAACTAAGAAATACCAGAAAAAACTTTGAGCAAAAATTGATTGACAGCGGACAGAAACCATTTTACAGTTATATAAGGAAACAGATTGCCTCGAAAGTGTCTACTCCAACCATACTATATAACTTCTCTAACGAAACAGTCACCAGCGAGATAGACATAGCGAACATCCTTGCAACACAATTTGAAAAAACCTATGTCAATGAACCAGACACCAGTATACCAACTATTAGTCAAGATGTGTATGTAGATAGTTCACTATGCGAAATAGAATTCACTCCATCAGAAGTTGAGAATATTTTGAAGGGGTTGCGAGAAGATAGCGCTACTGGCCCTGATAATATTCCTGCTATTGTTCTCAAAAAGTGTGCAGCAACTCTCAGTCATCCCATAGCTCTGGTTATGCAACAATCCTTTTTAGATGGGAAACTCCCTAAAGATTGGAAGAGAGCTATAATTACACCCATCTACAAAAAAGGTGATAAACTCAAACCAGCAAATTACAGACCTATAAGCTTGACTAGTATTATCTGCAAAACCATGGAAAGAATAATAGTGGACGAGATACGCTCATTCCTGATCAAACTTGACATAATCTCAAACAAACAGCATGGATTTGTGCCAAAAAGATCCACGATTACCAATCTCATTCTTAACCTAGATTACTGGACAAACGAGTGGAACAAACGGATTCCCTCTGACGTAATTTATCTCGACTTCGAGAAAGCCTTCAATACTGTTCCAACCAATAGACTGTAGGCTAAACTTAAATTCCTAGGCATAAGAGGACGACTTCTCGAATGGATCAAATCCTTCCTCACTGAGAGAAAATTACAAGTTCGAATTGGCAACCAACTGTCATCTGAGCGAAATGTGACCAGTGGTGTCCCTCAAGGATCAGTTCTCGGTCCAGTTCTGTTTATTTTGTACATCACGGACCTGCATACTATAATAAAATCAGACTCCAGCTGCTTTGCAGATGACACAAAATTCTTTGCAAACCCACACACTCATCACAACCAACCGCAAAACGATTTAAACGAAATATATCAATGGACAAATGATTGGCTTCTTAAACTCAATGTCGAAAAATGCACTGTCCTACATGTTGGAAAAACTAACCCTACACTTGCCTACAAACTTAATGGAACACCTCTAAAAGCAGTGACATTACAACAAGACTTAGGAGTTACCATATCACAGGACTTGAAATGGGAACCACACATCGCTGGAATTGTGAAAAGAGCAAATTCACTAACATATCTAATCTGGAAAACCTTCCTTGACCTAACACCGGACATGATGTTAAAAATATATAAAACATATGTGCGACCTCTCCTGGAATATGCTTTCCAAATATGGAGTCCTTACTTTTCAAAGGATATAAATCTGTTAGAGAGAGTACAGAGACGTTTCACTAAAATACCAAGAGCTCTGAAAGATCTACGATACGAAGATAGACTCGAGGAATTGAGATTACCAACCTTACAAGAAAGAAGAGAAAGGGGTGACTTGATCGAGACTTTCAAAATTTTATCTGGACATTACAGTTGCCCTAGCATCCAAGAAATCTTCACTACTAATAAAAATATAAATCTCCGTGGACACTCAAAAAAAAATCACCAAAACGCCTTTTGCATCTAATCCTAGAAAACACTTCCTTGCAAATAGAGTAGTGGATGCTTGGAACAAACTCCCACAACATGTCATCGATGCAACAAATATAAATCAATTCAAAGCTCTATTGGATTCACATTTGGAGAGAAGAAAGGACTTAGTTCAAACTTAATCACTCAATTGCTGTCAAACTTGTTGTGAAACCAGATATGAGCGCATCTGCAGAATGCTGCCTGCTCATTACATAATAATAATAATATATCTCACCATAATACAAAAGGAAATATAACAACTATAAAGAGACCGCACGCGTGTTGTGCTTGTCTTGCACCCTTTTGGACCGCGTGGCTTTCGCCGTGCCGAACTCTATTCCAAATAGAATGGAGATGTTCTCAGTTTGATGAAAGTTATAACACACCATAGGACAGTATTTTCCGCGGGTCAGGTCTGACCATGCGAGTTGAGGTGATACTCAGAACCTGTAGTCATGTGAGTCCGCTGTAATTAATTACCCTTGTGTGTGCCTGTCATAATCAACCTAACGTAACGTTTGCAAACCAGAGAGAGAGATTATAATGTATCTGATAGTTAGATGTCATGTGCCGTGCCTTGTACGATTATAACTGTGTGTCCCGCCTATGTATGCCATGTCCTAGTTGTACCATTAAAACCATTTCCATCACCCACTGTTTTATTTGACGACAGAGGATTTCCAGGGGCCTATCTCACCAAAGGTGTCTCAGAGAAGTAAGTCTTAAACGGCCCGACCCTGTGGTTTCTGGAGTACTCACTCACCTACCGACCTTGAGCTAGTCAAAGGGGTAAAGTTGTGTTTCACTCGTTGGGGTCCCAAACGCAACAATATATACAGGTATTTAAGTTAGAAGGTCATTTCTGATTTCAAAAAAATGTACTGTAGTTTCTCATTATAACCTAATGAATGAATGATTCAAGAAAAACAAAATAGGAAAACAGACCTTCAGGAGGCTTTTGGAAGATGACATTCTGGTCCTTGGAGTTGAGGAGGGAGTGCAGCGGCAGAACCAGGTGTCTAGGAAGTAGGCTGGCCTGCTCCTCCAGTAGGCGGCAGAGTCGGGTGATGTTAGCCAAGCCCGGGAGGAACACCAGAATAGCCCCGGGGGGCCGCATGTGACACAGGTTAATTATCAGCGCCGCCACCAAACCCTCACACAGTTCCTCACTCTCCGGCTTCAGTAGACTGGCGAGAGTTTCCTCAGAGTAGTTGCCTTCATCGTGCAGCTTCTGTATGAATGGGCAGATCCATTCCTCGTGTGCTCGTGTTCGCTCTTCCTTTTCACAAGCTCCCCGCATTTTCATTCGGCGCTTCATCCACGGACCCTTCCCGCCCTCGCGCCCTGCCGTACGCAACGGAGGCCAGTCCTCGAACTTTGTCATTTCCAAAACATCCTCCAAATAGAACTCTTTAACAGGGAACATGAAGCCAGGAATGTGCAGCAGAGGACATCCACCAAAGTATTGACTGAAACGTTCCGCTTCCATTGTTGCGCTCATGAGGATCAACTTCAAATCTTTTCGCTGGGCAAGTATCTGGAAATAACACAAAATATAATTTAATTATGTAACAAAGTTATTATTGCACCAAACCATTTTTTTTTTAATGCGTCAAACAATTTCTTCTCTTCTGTTAAATGACTGGTGGTGTAATCTGGGTAAACATTAACTGCAGTCCAAAACTGTAATACCCTAAGATTAGTAATTGCAAAAATGTAATACCCATTCACAGATTCTCTTTTCTTAGAAGGTTGCCCCAGAACATTAACTTTTCCTGTGTACAGCAGGATAGATGGCGACTCGGATAAAAAGCAAGCCGGATAGACACAAACCTGTTTAACTACTCCAAGCAGGATGTCGACGGTGGTGTCCCTCTCGTGCACTTCGTCCAGCAGCAGGTGGGAGACAGACAGCAGTGCTGGGTCCCCCTGCAAGCGCTGCAGCACCACACCGGCCGTCACCACCTCCAGGCAACCGCGCTCTCGAGGCTGCACGCTGCAACCAACACTCTTTTGCATTTAAAAAACATATTTAAAATCGTAAACAATCAAAATATTATGTATTTAAATCTAGTCGTTTAGATTCGGTGTCGTAGGGGGCGGAGCCTTTAACCTCACTCTTTCCTTAAATCTGATTGTTTAGATACATGTTTGTGGCCTTATGTAGTAGGGGGCGGAGCCTTTGACCTCACTCTTCCCTTAAATCTGATTGTTTAGATACATGTTTGTGGCCTTGTGTAGTAGGGGGCGGAGCCTTTGACCTCACCCCTTCCTTAAATCTGATTGTTTAGATACATGTTTGTGGCCTTGTGTAGTAAGGGGCGGAGCCTTTGACTTCACCCTTCTCTTAAATCTGATTGTTTAGATACATGTTTGTGGCCTTGTGTCGTAGGGGGCGGAGCATTTGACCTCACCCTTCCCTTAAATCTGATTGTTTAGATCCATGTTGGTGGCCTTGTGTCATAGGGGACGAAGCCTTTGACCTCACCCTTTCCTTAAATCTGATTGTTTAGATACATCTTGGTGGCCTTGTGTCATAGGGGACGAAGCCTTTGACCTCACCCTTTCCTTAAATCTGATTGTTTAGATCCATGTTGGTGGCCTTGTGTCATAGGGGACGAAGCCTTTGACCACCTTCCCTTCGGCCATTCACAAAGTTGCCTGCCTGAGAAGTTCACTGACCACCCCTGCATTAAAATAGTATATTGTTATAATAATACATAGATACAAATTGTTATTGTTAAAAACTGAAAAAAATAATTTGTAAATCCAAAAAAAAAAAATGTTCCAAATATGAGATCATTAAAATTGTTAACTGGATTAAAACAGAAAATTATATAATAATGGGTCTAGTTTTTGGACTGTTAATTCGTGGTGGAATTACATTGTATTATAATTGAAATTTAAACAACTTTTGCACTTTGTTCCACTTAATTATTGTCTAATAAAATAAATAAGTGGAACAAAGTGCAAAAGTTGTTTAAATTTCAATTCTAATATAATAATGGGTTAGGTTAAGTGTGATGTTTATTCTGTTTTGACATAGAGCTGTTAAAATCAATGGCAAGGTTTTGCAACTCTTCTCCACTGTTTGTAGAAAAATGAACCTGTTCACCTGTCAAGGCGGATGGTATAGCCCACGCTGAGGCCTAGCTCTTCACCTCGCTCGTGTGCCATACGAGCTGCCACGCTGGTGGCGGCAAGGCGACGCGGCTGCGTCAGCAATACCCTCACACTGGCCCCGCGGCCCCCGGCGCACGCCTCCTCCAGGATCATCTGACCCACCTGCCAAAGACACAGTCCGCATAGTCAATAAAAATAAAGGGATGTACATCATGGACAAGTGCCGGGTGTCGCCAAGCGACAACCAAACTGCACAAACTATCAAAGTTAGGCATTTGGTGTGTAGGAAACAAAGGCGTAAATGGGATTTGTAGTAATATGGGTTGATGTTGGCAACACTTATGTGTGCACGGTTTCACACTAATAATGGTTTCTTGCTTTCTATTATTATTATTATTTAATGTATCACTCATATCTGATCTCACAATAGGTTTGAACCACAATTGAGCTGTTTTAAATTTTTAAATAAGTTAATCCTTTCTTCTCTCCAAATAAGAATTCAATCGAGCTTTAAATTGGTTTATATTAGTAGCGTCGATGACACGTTGTGGAAGTTTGTTGTTCCATGCATCCACTACTCGAAGGGAAGTGTTTCCTAGGATTGGATAAAAAAAGTGTTTTGTAAAATTTTCAGATTTTATATTTTTGCTGGTGAAGATTTCTTGGATGCCAGGGCAACTATAATGTCTAGATAAAATTTTGAAAAGTCTCAATCTCTATTAGTTCTATGTATATACATCGCAAAATATGGACTCCATATTTGGAAAGCAAATGTGCAACCAGGAGAGGTCGCACATTTGTTTGTATATTTTTAACATCATGTTCGGTGTCAAGTCAAGAAAGGCTTTTCTGATTAAATATGTTATTGAATTTGCTCTTTTAACAATCCCAGTGATACTCGGTTCCCATTTCAAGTCTTGCGATATGGTAACTCCTAGGTCTAGTTGAAAAGTCACTAGTTTTAGAGGTGTTCCATTAAGTTTGTATGGAAGCTTAGGGTTAGTTTCTCCAATATGTAGTGGGTATAGTGTATTTTTCAACATTGAGTTTTAGAAGCCAATTGTTTACCCATTGATATATTTCATTTAAGTCATTTATGTGTGGGCTGGTAAAGAATTTAGGAAATTTAAAAGATAAAAACAAAAAAAGCTGTAGTCTGATTTTATCTTGGTATGCAGATCTGTGATATACAAAATACTGAACTCTGGACACAGAACTGATCCTTGAGGGTTACCACTGGTCACATTTCGCTCTGTTGACAGTTGGTTGCCAATTCGAACTTGTAATTTTCTCTCGGTGAGGAAGAATGTGATTCATTTGAGAAGTCTATTGGTTGGAATAGTATCAAAGGCTTTCTCAAAGTCATGTCAGTAGAAATCCGCCTGTCCCACTTGTTTGCCCAGTAATCCATGCTAAGAAGAAGATTGGTAATTGTGGATCTTTTCGTTGCAAATCCGTGTTGTTTGTTTAAGATTATGTCAAGTTTGATCAAGCACAAGTTTATCTCGTTCACTATTATTCTTTACATAGTTTTGCGATTTTATTTATAGAGCGGAGACGGTTTACGTGTAGTTCCCGTGAGCACTTAGGCCATAGACCCATTGTGCTATCACGCATTTTACCTTATTCCTAACAAAACAGTAATCCGTTCCCTTTAATGAAGTTCATTGTTGTCATTGGATATGGTTGTCATTGGATATGTGGCTATGTCTTCTGGTTCTACAATGTGTCTTCCCAGGTATCTGAGCCTTGTTCCCAACAGAGCGGGACATTGGCACCAAAGGTGAATTGGAGTCTCTTCATCCTCTTCACATTTCCTGCATCTGTTGGTGTTTTCCACTCCCAACAACTGCATGTGCCTCCTGAGATGGCAGTGTCCTGTTAGTAGTCCTACCAGTTCCCTCAGTGAGTTTCTGTCCATTTGAGTAGTTGTCTGGTTCGCCTTGGGTCTGATCCGTTTATGAGTACTTCGGATTGCCTCATTCCGGGTGCCCTTTCCCATTCCTCCCAGTTCCGAGATTTGACCCACCTTTCAATATGTATTTTAGTGTGGCAAGTTGCTACTCCTACGGCCGACTTGGATCACGCAAGTGGTGCTTTCGCCCCTTTCCTTGCTAGTCCATCAGCCCGCTCATTGCCCTCAATTCCTTTATGTCTTGGTACCCAGATCAGGGTTATTTTATTGATGGTAGCAAGTTCTTCAAGAATGGTTTTGCATTCCATCACCAGTCTGGAGTTGCATCGGTTACTTTCCAGTGCCATTAGGGCTGCCTGGCTAACAGAGCATATACCTATGTTCTTATTCCTGTGCCCGATATGTATGTTCTCCTGTGCACAAGCTAAGACGGCCTCCATCTCAGCTTGAAATATAGTGAAATGTGTTCCTAGTGGTATACTAAGTTCCCTCTTGGAACACTGTAAACAGACCCCGGCCCCTATTCCCTCATCCATCTTGGACCCATTTGTAAACCAGATTAGTTCCTGTTTGTGGGTAGGGCCTGGAACCGTGTCCCATTCCTCCCTTGTGGGGTACGTCACTCTAAACTGATATCTTTTTTTTTTTTTTTTTACAGTAATACCGCACAAGAGTCCCAACTGCTCCCGTCTGGAGCCAGTGAGACTATGGCATCCCCAATTGGGGTATGTTGTGAGGCTGAGGGTATTGGGGAGGGGAGGGAGATGGGGAAGAGGAAGGTGGGGAAGTACCTGGCTATTCAGATCTGGTCACCAAACACGGCTAAAGCCATTTCAAGCAACGTTTCAATTCTGAATGGTGGTCTTACACCAGGGCGATACTGAGAGTATCTTCCACTCTGGAACGTGCCGCAAATATACTATATATTATTTTAAATTAATTAATTGTGAAATAACACAAATTAATCAAATAAAATTTATTTGCGCACGCCGGGTTCGAACCCGCGACCTTCGGATCTGTAGTCAAAAGCGTATACCACTAGACCACGCCGGCCGTCAAAATATCTGAAGAAGTATTCAGCTTGTTTGCCGTCCTGCCTCATTCCAGCTGTTGGACTAATCGCCCTCAGTCTTGTTCCGTGTGACTGTTTTTGGGTAACTCGCCTCTCCATTGACCTTTCCATTGTAACCTATAGGCTGCCGCCATCACCGACCCCTCTATTTCTAAGTTTAGTGGGGATAGATTCAGCAGCACTCCCATGGCTAGTATTGGAGTGGTTAGCATGGCTCCTGTGATTGCTCTGCATGCAAGTCCTTGTATGTGGTTGAGTGTGACCATCACAGTTTTCAGTGATGTTCTCCTCCACCAGACCAAGGCTGCATGCATGATTCTTGGTTTCACATACATACATATACAGCCATTGCATCATTTTAGGTTTGAGTCCACACATCAGATTCGCTTAGTTGCCCACATTAGAGCACATACCTTTCTGCCTACAGTTTCCACCTGGTTTTTCCAGCTCAGTTTGGCATCTACAATGACTCAGAGGTACTTAACCGTGTCTGAGGTTTCTAACTCCTTTCCATAGAAGGTTGGATTGCTCCATCCCTCCAATTTCGTTTTGCGAGTAAAGATTACCAGTTCTGTCTTGTTTGGGTTGACTGACAGCCCTGACAATTGGTAGTGAAGCCTCTTCCTACTTTCAGGAATGGGACTTTAGCTGCCCCTGGGTCTTTAGCAAGAATTTTCTGAATTCTTGATGCCTGCATCCCAGTTTCCAGAATTTTTGGCCCTGTTGAAGGCTTGTCTTACTAGTTTCCGTAGCTCCTGCAGTCCTCTGCTCCACCACGGTGTTTTGTCCTTGGTACTTGTCTTCAGAGGGCAGCTATTTTCGTATGCCCTTATCATTGAGCCCCTCAGTATGCTACTGCGTCCTCAATCTCTTCGGGGCAACCATGTTTGCATGGGAATCTTGCCATTCCTATGTTTAGCTCCTCTGAGTACTGAGTCCAGTCAGCTTCTTTTGGATTCCTATATGTGTTGGTCCCCACTCTGTTTGCCTCTCCCTCTAGTTTAAATTCTATGTGTCGATGGTCCGACAGGGATGGTTCAACCGAAACTCTCCATCCTGAGATTCTCAAGGTTTCCAGAGTCAGGTCTCTCACCTCCTGTCAGTTACTTATAACAAAGGTGGGTTCCCTACTTCTATTCAGAATCTCAAGGTTCAGTGTCATCAGGTATTCTAGGAGGTCCTGTCCTCATTTGTTGATATCTGTACTCCTCCACACAATGTGGCGCGAGTTAGCATCAGCTCCGAGTATCAGTTCCCTACCCTTCTCCCTGCAGTCCTGGATGAGTCTCGTTATTTCCCTTGAAGGAGGTGGTTCCGCAGAGTCGTAGGGCATGTATGCTGATGCCACCACTACTTCTCTGCTTCTTTGATCCAGCGTGACATGAAGCTTCACAGCCACCAGGTCCCTGCTGCAGTGTTCGGGAAGCAGTGTGCCAGCTATTCCTCTAATGAGGATGCAAGCCCTGGGTCTGTCTCCCGAGTCATTGTAGTAGAGTAGTCCTTGGTTCATGTTTAGTCCTCTGACCTTCTCCCTGTAAATCTAGGGTTCTTGGATCAGCGCGGCATCCACACTGTCCCGGGTGACTCTCCTGCTGAGCACGGCAGCCGCTGCTGGGCTGCGATGCAAATTTATTTGATCGAACTTTAAGTTTTTAGTCATTTGTCTAATCCTTAGGTCACTCACCCTACTTACGCTCCTCGGTGTCGGGACAGTGCACTGTGAAGGTGGCCTTCCTTATTCCGACGTGCGCCATCATCCCCATTTCCCTCAGCACTTTTACACTGTCCTCGTCCACGCTCATTATCAGGAGATATCTATCTTTCTCCCTGACTGAGTCGTGGACGATCCACTTTTTTGTGTTCAGCTGAGTGTGGTTTTCCAGCTGTTGAAGTAGCCTCTTAGTGCTTACTGCTCCGTTTTCGGGGATTATTGCCTTGATCTTCACGTACTTTGGCAGTTCATTCAACCCCACTACCTCCAGGTCGCAGCCCTGCCATTTCCGCAAGGTCGGCACAATTTCCCTCAGCCATTTCTCTGACTCCTTGTCGGAGCAGGTCAGTCTCAGGACGCCTTTGTGAGTGAAGCACTCATCGAATCTGGGTCTTAACTGTCCTTTTGGGATGCTCAGAATCAGATCGCCCGCCCCCTCACTCACAAGGGCCTCCAGTTCCTTTGTGAACTCCTCCTCCCTGTTCCTATGAACGATAGCCACCATAATTTTGTTGGCGGCGGCTTCCGCATAGGTAGCAGGGGTGGGCGTTTTTCTAGGCTTTACCGTACATTTCCCGGTGATAGCCCAGAGGTTTTGGCCTCCGGTGAGGTTTCTTGTCTTCCCCTCTTCCCGGCCTTCTGTTCCCCGGGCATTCCTGGTTGCTCGAGGTTACTCTTGTGTGGTCCCCGTTTGCTTCCAGTCTGTCCCGGGTGTGATTGTCCCGGCTGGACTACTCTTCGAGGTTTCTGGTTGTCCCCAGCTGACTTTTGAAGTCCCTGGTTGTTCCCGGTCTCCTCCAGCCGTCCTTTTCCGGTTACCTCCAGGGGTTCACGGTTTTACCCGTCCCGTCTCCTGTGACCCTGGCAAAGAGCCCCGGTCGGACCCCTGCTTCTCCTTTTTCCATTTCCTCCTTGCAGCCCCACTGAGTTTCTTCCTGATATGTAGTTTTTGAACGTCCTCTGACATACAGTTCACCTGCGAATAATACTAGTCAAACTTACAGGTCTGTAATTTGCTGGTTTGTGTTTTGTCAAAATGTTTTTATAGATGGGTGTAGTTATAGCTCTTTTCCAATATCTATGGAGTTTCCCTTTTGAAAAAGAATGTTGCATAACCATATATTATATCATATCTTATGGATGGCTGAGAGTAGCTGCACACTTTTTGAGAACAATAGCAGGAATATTATCGGGGCCAGAAGCAATGTGGTGGTTATCAATTTGTGAAACATGATCTGTATCATACGTGTCCAGAACCATGCCAGTATTTTCAATAAAATTCATATTTACGTAAAACTGAAAGCACACTCTGACTCCGAAATCTTCAGATACCGTGTCGCCGACATACGCCCGGAAATATGCCAAACACAAAGACTCCAAAATCTTCAGATACCGTGTTGCTGACACATAAAATATCTTTAATTCAGTTAAATTTATCAAATAATATGCCACATGTTATTAATAAAGTGAATTACAATCTGATAAAGTAACAGAACCTGAAACAAATCGAAAAAAAACATCTATCTCTTCACCCGGAGCCACCAGACGAGGAAATGACCACCTCCAAGGAACTACTGCAGTATTTACGTCGTCCCCCCTCCACTGTTCTCCGTATGGAATTGGGAATTTCAATGGCCGAAACCTACAGCCATTCACAGTAAAGTGGAAATAAATCGCATAATTACGAGTTCTAAATAACCATTTCTGATAACGTCGGACGAGATTACGGGAAACTGGTCATACTTATGACGAAGAAATAAATATCAACACTAAAAATGACTATACGCTAAAATAATAACCTGAAAACTTACACCTAACTGTATTTTCCGCACTTTGAAAAAATGTTCAATCCAAAAATGTCAAGCACCAAAGCCAATATGTAAAACTGTATATTTTATTGTAAAATAAATAAACGAGATTTAGGGTGATGGTTTAGGTAAGTTGAACTGGCATATTTAGAGGTATGGCCCCGCAATGTTGCCTTTCCCTCGGCAAGCTAACAGCCGAGAGGAAAAATACCTAACTAAATTCACTCCCATTAAAGAGGAGGTTCCCAATAGGAAAGTCCCAACTCGAGTTTGTCCTATAAAAGTAGGGTCAGATTCGATGTCAAGTCAATTGAATAACTACCTTTGAAAAGGAATCAACTCTTCTGAAAACCAAAACCAAGTCTCCAAGTGAAATATTTAAAAAGTGTTTTATTCACCCTTGACTCTGTGCAAAAACGGGCGGTCCGTTTGATAGATTCCCCAATCTTAACAAACGGACTGCAATCTTTAGAGCACAGGCGTCAGGTAGGTATGCTGTCCTTGTTCTATCGGTATTACAATGGAAGATGCTCTGAGGAACTAGCGTCATTGATCCCTTCGGCACCGGTGCGTAGTCTGGATACACGCCAAACGCGCGCCCAACATTTGTACACGGTTGACATTTGTCACATGAGAACGGGTCGCTTCTACGATTCGTTCTTAAGTTCAACAGCTCGGCTGTGGAACGAACTGCCGGCCTCTGTGTTTCCTCCCTCCTACAACATAGGACTCTTCAAGACCCATGTTCACTCCTTCCTCTCCACAAAAAGACCCTCCACACAGCATCCCCAAAGATGACATAGGCCCTGAGGGAAATTATTTTCTTCAGGGCCTCCTGTGTGGAGTTAATATAAAAAAAAAAAAAATAAATAAAAAAAAAATTCAGTAGTAAAATCAGTTCCCTTCCAGTTTAAACTCAGTTTTTTCCTAAGTAGTAGATTCAAGTGTCAAGTCAGATTTAGAAATCAATTCTTCTCTGTACTTTGACTTAGCTTCACTCTTAAATATATTATGTATTTTTAATTTTAAATGTATTATTTTCTCTTTAAATGTATTATGTAGATTATATTTTCATATTATAAAATGAAGGCCTCAGCACGGGCAAGCCACCTAGTGAGGCCTACATTACTGGAAAACTTAAAATGTAAAAAATATTATACCAAATAAATAAATATAAAGAAGAAGTTCATCTTCAAACCTGGGTAGTTTTGCCGCAGCCAGTATCGCCACTGACAACAACCACTTGATTTTCTCGGATAGTTTTCAGAATATCGTCACGCTTCAAATAAGCAGGTAGTTTTTTTCTGAATTCCAACATCTTTGTATAATCTCTATTACTTTTCTTATTCAAGTGTTCTGTGTGGAGGTCTTCATTCAATTGTGGGGGAAATGCAGTGTTCAAGTTGGCCACCAGACACTGGGTGAGCTTGGCGGAAAAGGGAACAGTTGTGATGTCGAGGTATTCATCTCGGAACACATTCTCAGTTGCGTCCGCTACCTTTTCTTCGCCCTCCACCGCATCGAGCCATCGCTGGATGGTTGACTGGCTTTTCGCGGGCAGCTCCAGTAGTGGCTGTGAACAAGTGTAAAAGCTATTTGTTTCATTTTTTACTTTAATGGGCACCATTAAGTAATATGTTATTTAAAAAATAATTATATTGGAATGATTTGCATAGCGCTATTTAGTGTGAAAAATCACTTCGTTAAAAAATAATATAAGAATAAGAAGTAACAGCTGATAATAATGCAATATCAGTGATGAGCAACCTTTTAACCGGAAGGCCAAGTTATTCATTTACAATTTATTCACGGGCCGCAAGGGGTAGGTAGGGTACATAAGGCTTGACGTGGTTAACTTTTGCATATCACCTATTTATTTTCTAAAACCGTAATTTTTTTAATAATGCAAAAAAAAACACCGCAGATGAAAAAATTTTGTAAAACAATAAATTCTATCGATTTTATCATTATATGCATATTAAAAACATATAAAATGTATTAGCAATTTTTACAAAACAGAACAGAAACCGTTATTTTTTAATATTTTATGTTGCCATAGGGACGTACGAAAAGTCTCGCAGGCCATACAAAATGGGCACGTGGGCCGCCGTCTACGAAGGTCTTTTGGTCAAAGACCTCCCAAAATATGCTGCAATAGTATTTCTATCTCACCGCATGTCATGTCCGAAAATCCTTTTTAAAAATAAATTTTGTATAACACTAAGCATACTTCAGACATGAGTGTTTACCTCCTTTGTCTGTATAGTAAAGAGAAAGAAAGGAGACAAAACTGCTTTGGGACAAAACTTGAAGTGACCCAGGTAGTAAAGAATTTAACAAACTACCCGATTATTAATTTATTTTTAATATTTGTACGGTAATAGCGAGTTCCAGTGCCATCTGGCATCCAAATGAGAAGCTGCTGTATGTAACTAGCATGGGTACTTTGTTAAATTCTTTACTACAAGTTTTGTCACTTCAAGTTTTGTCCCAAAGCTATCTCCTTTCTTTCTCTTTGCTATACAGACAAAGGAGGTAAACACTATCATGGCTGACATATTATGCTTAGTATCATACAAAATTTATTTTCAAGGGATTTTCTGACATGACCGCGGTGAGATAGAGATATCTACGACCTAAGATTATTAAGGTATTAGAGGGAGATGTGAAAAAATGTCAGTAGTAAGTTTTTTGTGTTATAAATGACAGCCATGTTGAACTTGAAATTATGTTTATCCATTGTTGACGTAATTTACGTGGTTATAATATAAAATGTCAAATTATGTGGATATCATATGGAAAGAAATCGCAAACAATTCATTGAATCATGACAAACGTATTCAAATAAAGTGACAATAAGTTTATGTTACAAGAGAGAAAAATAAAGTGGTTAAAAACAAGTTATCATTTTTATCAGTGCATTTGCGGGTTCAATAAAATGAATGAATAGGTACTTTTGCTTTCTTTGTTTACTTTTATGTCTACTGATAGACAATTGACTGAGTTTGGAGTTAATATAAATTAAAATTAAAACTTTTAATACGAAAAGATCTTTAAAAGAAAAAAAAAACATTAATCAGTTATATGTGCAGATAAATAATCTTAAATTAAACAATATTGTACTACCGACTTCAGAAAAGGTGGGTACCGGCAAATTAATTACATTCATTGGCTTTTTTATAATATTCATTACGCATTAGCAATATGTATTAACATTTCATATTAATTTTTTTGATTGACCTTCCACTTCTGGACCCGCCTCTGTCGGGCCGTATGTTGCTCATCATTGTGCAATATGATAGCCTTTTTGTACCTAGATAAAGACAAATTTATCTTCTACCTCTATCAGATAAGTAATAAAATAAATAAACGTGTTTTTTAGGGTAGGTATTTTTTGGAATAATATGAATTTTGGTAAATCAGTGCTGTCCACAATACCATCCATGCGCTAGAATCCACATTATAAACTGACACTATACCGAATACCCTAATATTATGGTTAAGCTAAGGTATTCTAAATTCTTATCAAGCTCCTCATAGAAAACAGGAGTCTCTCGGAGCTAAATAATGTAATCATATCAGTAGTAGCATTGGTCACAATATCACAGTTTAAATATTACCATTTTAAAAGAATTGTTCGTTCTTCTACCGAGATCTCTGAAGTATAACCCGATTTCCCTTCCTCGTAGATGCCATGGGCGCCCCCCTCGCTTGAAGCCCCGTCCAAAGCCTATGCGGCCTCCTCTTTCCCCAGGTCCCCCCTCTCTCCAGCCGCGGCCTAATGCCATGTTACTTCTTCCTGACTCTCCCCAGTTGCGGAAACCAGGGTAACCACCTCCTCGTCGACGATCATGTACACCAAAATCATTGAAAGACATATTTACGCAATTATTTCTCAATATTATAAATGAACTGGAAACTCGAGAGGGAAATTTAAAGAAGAAAAAACAATTTATAAACGCAGCACACAACACGCACTGTTCAGTGCACCGGTTTCGACACTTTCAAAGTATAATAACACTTCCGTCATAAACAAACAGCTCAAATTCTGTCACATAAATAAACCACTCTTTCTGTCACCTTCTGTCTTCTGTCATTTTATTGTCACTTCGTCACTTTTTGAAATGTCCGGCAATACCATAGATATACCGCTCACGGTAAAACGCAAAACATAGAGCTAGTTTATTTTTATTTTTCCAATGGCTTCCCACCCCAAAGGCGTGTTCTTGTTCTGGCCCATTTCTAGCCAGTGCCTATTAGAGGCACAGGTAGACATGAACCCAAAAGGCCCTTTTGGGTTCCCAAAGGAACAGGACGGAACCATTCGAGAAAAATTTGAAGCCGTGGGGTGAGGGGGTAGATGTATGAAAATTGTTAAAACCTGCTTAAATATTTTAATGACATATCCTATTCCCTGTCTCATCAAATACCCTGAAAAGATATAAGCTGTTATGGTTGCATTAACGATGCAAAAATAAAATTAAAATAATTCAATGCATACGAATTTACGTACAAATCATTTAAAAAACTTGTCATATAAGATGGCTGCCAGGCAATTTCCTATCGTTCTAGATTGGCTTCAATGCCATTCATACAAATTGCTCTGTCCAGGTCTTTTTAGATTCATACAATTTCCCCTCATCTCAGATTGGCTTCAATGCCATTCATACAAAATGCTCTACTCAGGTCATTTTAGATCCATAGAATTTTCCCTCATCCTAAATTAAATGCCCTGTCCAGTAAATATTAAAATAAAAATATTTTTCAGTCTACTATACAAAAAAATTGTATCATTCATTCTGTAGCAGGGTTGGCTAGTTGCTGATCTTGGCGCTACCAGGCGCATTGAAATTCCAAAAAGTGTGAACAAAGATTCACGCGTGCGGGACAATTAAACATTTTGATCAGGGAACCCTGACCACGCCACTGCTCGCGGGTAAAAAAAGAAAGAAAACTACCAACTTTATTAATATCACATCGATAGTAAGACGGCCTCAAAGTTAACACAATAAATGTGTCAAATATGAATTAAAATGCATTATTTTGCTTCTCCGTAGGTAGAAACAGTTGTTCATCTCGTATGGTGAGCCCAGTATCCTCCTTTTTAATCTGATCCTTCCCAACCTCTCTTTTAATCCCCCAAACAAAACAAACCGGTAGCCGTTCTTTATGGTCGCTTGTTGGTTCAATTGGGAGAAATTTCTGCAAAACCACTTTTCCACCTCTGACCAAGCCCGATGGCCGACTATCTGACTCTAAAGCTGAGTTATTAGGCAAAAGTTTTTCCTCCTTCATATAATCCGGGCCTCTTCGAAACCCGCATTAATAAAGCCCTCCCTACAGCCCCTATCTTAACCTGCCTCACAACGCTGCCCAACCGGATGGTGACATAGCTTCCCTACCTTTACGCCGTACAGTCAGCGACGCTCTTCTGAAGTGTCACATTATAAAATAAGTGTTTTTTTTTAAATAATTTATGATATAATCCGCACCTACGCTCATCTTGAAATTTACTCTTACAAACAGGTTTTTTATTAAATTTAAATTAATTATTTTTTATTATTAAATTTAAATTTTAAATTAAATAATTAAAAACACTTTTTTGTATTATTATATCAACGTATGTAACCTAACCTAACCTGATATAATTATAAACAACTCATCTAACCATCCATTTTCACGCCTTTTTTCTATACTAGATAATTAGTTTTAGTACAATTTATGTCCTGATGAAGAGAACATCGTTCTCGAAACATGTTGATTTTTCATCGTGGTAAAAACAAAGTGTTTTTGATTATTTCATTAATAAAATGGTGCCACAAAGTGAATTTGCAAAAATTGAAGAATAGGTTTTTTATTCTTCAAAACAAGGTAAAACTTTTTTTTTCCTGAAACATTTCACGTTATTTTTATTTTTGGAATATGGCATCATCATGGATAAAACCATAGAATTAGAAAAATACACGTGGCTCGTGTGGTATGTCGCTTTATGTGAGTTTTTTTTATTTATGGGCAGTTTATTTATGGGTACATCATGGGACATCTATGGGCGCGTTGTTTGTTTGCTGATTGTTCGAAGATGTAAATAATAATATTATTAATTATTGATGTCGGTAGTCGGTATGAAGTGCCGTATTTATTCAGTTTTTCTCGAATAATGAAAGCGAGCTCCGCAATAATGGAAGCTGATTCCACAACCATTGAAAATGACTGCTACGAATTTTTCGATGCTTCGGAAGTTGGACGAGAGTCGTCCTTGATGGATGAGCTTTTAAAGTTAGTTGTTTTTAAGTTTTCATTTACTTGCTTAATTTACTTGTTCCCTTTTGTGTTATATTTCATATTCATCAAGACCTTAGAAATATGTATTACGTAAGCATTGATGTGATAATAGATATCGTCGCTTAAGTTCTAACACCGCGGAAGTCAAAAATAACAACTTTTCAGGAAAGCAAATAAACCGTGCCTTTTTATATATCGCGATCATAGTAAATATATTTTTTTGAAAATTTATAAAAGAAAGGCTTATATAAGATTTTTGGGTAAAATTTCGATCGCGCTGGCCTCGCTTATTATGAATATTTTTTAGATAAAACCTTTAGATTCACCTTAATTACTGTACGACACAACTTTTAACCTTCGGGGAGGTGGAAAATATTGCAATAAAAATTTCAATTACGTAAAATTAAAATTAGCTTTCGTTTTGTGAAACGACACCGTCCATTTTCAAACTTTACTGTCAAATGTCATTTTGTTTTGTTGGTATTTCTGTTACTATAGGACGAAACGAACGGCTAGAAGTGGCTAGAAACATAATCGCGCGGGCGTTTTTTTTAATGTTAAAAAATTCCGTCAAATTAGTATTTACCTAATATGCATGCATTGTGTGCGTTGTGATTGAATTTTATTAGCTGGATTTTATTTTTTTACGTTCAAATTTTATTTAAGTTAACTATTTCTGCGATGTTGAGCGGCTACGCTAAGTTTTTGTAACATGGTTTATGATGAAAAAGAAAATGCCCCCTTTATACCGTCTGCTCGCGTCAAGGCAAGAAAAACATCCCAGTTTTCAATTAGCTTAGCGGCTACGCTAGGTTTGTGTAACATGGTTTGTGATTCAAAAGAAAGTGTCCCTTTTATACCACCTGCTCGCGTCAAGGCAAGAAAAACATCCCAGTTTTCAATTAGTTTAGCGGCTACGCTAGGTTTGTGTAACATGGTTTGTGATTCAAAAGAAAGTGTCCCTTTTATACCGCCTGCTCGCGTCAAGGCAAGAAAAACATCCCAGTTTTAAAATAGTTTAGCGGCTACGCTAGGTTTGTGTAACATGGTTTTTGAGATTTATATATATATATATATATATATATATATATATATATATATATATATATATATATATATATATATATATATATATTGTCCTCTTCCCGTATTATGTTGATCCAGTAAGAAGTTGTTAGACTAAGTTGATCCACCTTTAACACCATATAACTTGGCTATTATGGAATACATCGGTACGAATTGGCAACAGTGGTACAATAATTATCAATGTTGCCAGTTTGCCAGAAAAACCATTTGATATACTGTTCCTTAAATTTTCTAAATTTGTATGGAAATCGGATGCATAATTTATGTTGATCTACCCAAATTGGCATACTTATGTTGATCTCATATATATTGATATATTCCCGTAGTATGTTGATCCAGGTAAGAAGTTATTAGACAAAGTTGATCTGTGTCCCTATATATGGTTTTACTAAATGAACCAATCAAGGGGCAATCGGTGGACTGTTCATCAGAAGGTTTTATGTGATTCCGTAATCTTTTGTGATATTGAACTCAAAGTATTAGTCTCTAGAGTCGAATATCGCATGAAATGACTGTGAGATGGTACCGTTTCAAATCAAAATGACGTGTGTTGCTTGAATTGTTTATAAGAAATGTATGCATATTTAGATTGAAACGAAAATTTCGCAAAAACAAATCCATAAAAAAATCATAACTTAGCAGGGGTACACGGGTTCATAGGGTGAGGTTTGTCTAGGTCCTGGCGGCGGATGCGTTTGCCCATCTACTGCGTGGCGGGCCGGATCGAAAGAAACTGGTTGAGGGATACCTTTCGACCATAAAAATCCAAAATGGCGGCAAAAGGAATAATGTTATGTAGGAAATTTTGAACCTCTATCTTTTACCATCTCTCCTGATTACGCTTCGTGACTTAGTAGGGGAGGCCGGGTTCTTGGTTATAATGGGTAATTAATGAATGATTGGACGCGGTTGGAGCTAACTAAAAACTGTCCAAAGAAGCGAAGCTAGCAGTCCACAATGGAGTGCTGGTACCTACCCTAATATATGGAAATGAGGCATGGAATTGGCAGAAGAAGGCTGAAAGTAGATAGAATACTGTATAGATGAGATTCCTGAGGAATATGTGCGGTAAAATCATGTATGGCGAAATGTGCGTATGCTGTGTCTATTCTACAGGTATTTTATAAGGGCCTGTTACTGACACTGTGCACGTGCTTGATACTCGACAGACACGAGCGGAACACAGGTTCACAGTAAAGTTGATGTTATCTATATACGAACGGGTCGTTTCTCCGACTCATTTTACCGTAAGTCGGCTCGTATGTGGAACGAGCTATCAGCATCTGTTTTTCCTCCTCCATATAATTCGCGCCTCTTTAAGACCAGCATTAATAAATTCATTCCTACAGCCCCTACCTTAACCCGCCTCATAACGCTGCCCAACCGGTTGGCGACATAGTTTCTCTGTATTTAGAGTGTAAAGACAGGGGCGCTCTAGTGAGAGGTGTCACATAAAAAAATCAAACCGCCGAATTTGAATATGGAGACTTACAAAACGAAAAACGAGTTGGAAAAACGACCCGTTCTCATAAAGACAACATCAACTTTATTGTGAACGTGCGTTCCGCTCGTGTCCGTCGAGTATCAAGCACGTGCACGGTGCACCGGGGAACAATGCTGCTAGCTCCTTTTAACAGGCTCTAATAAAATACCTGTAGAATAGATTTCGTCATTCATGATTTTACCGTACATATGCCTCAGGGATCTCATTTCTACAGTATTCAGTCTACTTTCAGCCTTCTTCTGCCAGTTCCATGCCTCACTTCCATATATTAGGGTAGGTACCAGCACTCCATTGTGGAGTTTCGCTTCTTTGGACAGTTTTTTGTTATCTCCAACCGCGTTCAATCATCCATTGATTACCCATTTTAAATAATTACCCATTATAATCAAGAACCCGGCCACCCCTACTAAGTCACGAAGCGTAATCAGGAGAGGTGGTAAGAAGTTCAAAATATACCATATAATATTATTCCTTTTGCCGCCATTTTAGATTTTTATGGCCAAAAGGTCTCCCTCAACCAGTCTCTTTCGATCCGGCCCGCCACGTAGTAGCTGAGCAAACGCAACAGTGTACAACTGCTAAGTTATGATTTTTTTATGGATTTGATTTTTGCGAATGTTTCGAATAGCTCTAAAGATGATTATTTTAAAATCATCTCATATTTAATATTATAAAACAATATGACCGGAAGTCGGCATCTTTCTATAAAGCATAAACTAAAAAAACAGCTACAAGGTGGTTACAAATGCAATTATATTTAATCAATTTGTTCGATTATATTTTATGTGAAGTTGTTTTCACAGTGGCCCAATGAATATTATATGGGGCCAATTGAACCAATTTGACTTTAAGCATTTTCTACGTCTTGCGATAAAAACTTAGGCTTACGATAAAAATACTCATAATCAACGGCAGAAAACTAGTTGTCTACCAAATTCTTATTTTTTTTAATCTCATATAAATTAAGCTATATACTCATAAACCGATCGAGTGAAAAGCTGCAATGATCCCGACCCCGGGGTCATTGCAGCTTTTACGGAATGACGAGGAAAATAATATTTTTTAATTAGTTGAAAAAATTACTTTTCAAAATTTCAATTATGTTTAACGTAATACACTATCTGGCCTCAAGTAAATCAGTTTTATCACGAACCGTAACTATTTAATGTAATAAAATAACAAAACAAATTAATGTTAATATGATAGTTTGCTTTAATCTCAATAAAAAAATAAAGAGAAAAAGTTTTTTTTTTATGATTGAGATAAAACTTTCCCCCAAATAACATGTATATATATTGATTAAAATTATAATAGCACCTTCACATTAGGAAAGAGAGGACAACGAACAAATAAGTACATTGACTAAGTGTTACGGACGGACATGCACTTGAGCTTATAAAACTTGGGAGCTGTACTCACAGAAACTGGAGTTTAGTTGTAATACGGGGTCAATTGTACCGGTATAATCATCCCCCAAAAACATTAACATAGAAACCATATAAACTACTAAATGCGGTTTAAAGCTAACGAATCCACCTAGATTTAATCAATAATCCCGTATTTTTAGATTCCATAAGTACCCACTCTATTGTGTACCTAGAGGTAAAACTAAGATATTGCACAATATTGGCAAAATATGGCAGAAATGGCTCCAGTGGATAAGTAATAAAACGTATTTTATAAGCACTTTTAAAAATAAATTGTCTAAAGAAACAGATAAATTCTTAAAACAATTATGAATAAAGTACATTCTGGAATCGTTAATAAGTCGTTTTGAAATATTTCGTCGTGTTTAGTAATCAATAGTATCGCGGTGGCAAGACGCAGAATTCCATAGCCGTTGATTATCAAAGACAAAACAAATAAAATTATAATTATTATATGGGTTAAATGTATTATAATCAGGGTGTTGTCACATCCCGGCAGCTTAGAGTAATAATATTAATAATAATACTCTAAGCCCGGCAGTCCGCAGCTGCATTGTTTTAACAACGAAGTTTTGGTCTGATCACATTTTCAATACAGTATTATTTTTTAACGAAAATAGTTTTCATACAGAGAATATACAAATAAACCTTTTTTGTGTATAAAAACATATCCACCTTTAAGTTAAGATGTAGTGTGATATGATTTGTATTTTTTTATTAAACACTAAAGCATGAAGCATGAAGGAATTATCAAAATTTAAATAAAATATATTGAAGTGTTTTATCTTATCTTTTAGTTGGTATTACTATAAACTGCACGTGTTAGTTCTACTTCTGCCATTTGTGTGCTAAAAATACTTTATTCAACTTCTCGAAGTTAGCAGCTGTGGCTTTTTGTAGGAAATATGATATCTGATTATAATATTTGTTTCATTTTTTACAAATAAAAACTTGTGTGAATACCGCACCAGAGTCATACAGTCCTAACCGCTCCCGTCTGGAGCCAGTGAGACTATGGCATCCTCAAAGGAGACCTCGAAGGAGATGAGGAGGAGGAAGGTGGGAGAGAACCTGGCTATTCAGATATGGTCACCAAACACTAATTGTAAAATAGTGCAAATTAATTTTAATAAAATTTATTTGAACCCGCGACCTTCGGATTGCTAGTCGAGAGCCACCTCAAGTAGTTTGATATGTTTGGTGACTTAGCAGGAGTGCCCGGGTTTATAGGGTGAGGTTTGTTCGGTTCTTGGCGGCGGATGCGCTTGCCTACCAAATGCGTGGTGGGCCGGATCGATTAATCCTCTTTCAACGCATCGCCTTGCAACGCAGTAGGAGAGTTGGATTTTTATGTTTATCACTCGAACACACTGACCCCCAGATTACTACCCACCCATCATACCTATTTACTTCCCAGAACTCACTGTCCTTCCTTTCTTTCAAAATACCCCAACACAGCATTCACAAAGATGACATAGGCCTTGAGAGTTAAGATTTTCCTAAGGGCCTCCTGTGTGGAGACGATGTAAAAAAATACAAAAAATAAACAACTATCTCGCTATATTGTATTGGTTATCTAATAAATGGTTCCCGGGGCGGCGGTATACATAATTGTAATAGTTCTCGAGGGCTCTGATGTACAGACATTATGGCTCCTGTTGATTGACGAACATATACTAAAACATCGTTGGTTGGAATCGGTGCTTGAAATGACTTTAGCCATGTTTAATTAAAAACAAATTGGAATAAATTTTTCAGCAATTTTAATTTAAAATTTGAAAAATTAAATTCTCACCAATCTAATCGCCGCAATTTTAATAGGCACAAATCATGGATATTACGCTTTGTTTCAACTTAATCATTACAAGAAACTTACGTCGGGAGAGATGGTAAAAGATACATTAAAATAAAATTTGATTCAATCAATGTTCAAAATTTCTCTTTTAAAATGACTCAATGAACCTCACCCCATGAACCCGGGCACCCCTGCTTAGTCACGAAACGTAGTAAATGAAGCATTAAAGTTATATTTTTGTTTAAATCAAGTTCAAAAGATTTTTTAAGCATGGATTTGACGTTTGCGAAAGTTCCATTTCAATATAAATATGCGTGAGGCAGTCTATCCTCTTTAAGTACAAAGTCATTTTCATAGAATATGGATGTTCTAACAGAATCTAAAAAGTACCACAACGCGCGCGAAATACAAGTTACAATGCATGCAAGCCGTCAAGTTGGTCAGAAATATATAGATCAACAAAATAAATCGTGTAAAATGTATATGCGACCGAAAAATGGGCGTGGCTTACAGCTAAATCTCGATGACACAAGTTGATCTGTAGGGATTTACATATGTATGCCAGCTTGGGTAATGGATCAACATATCCGGGGTGGATCAACAAATGCAAACGGATCAACATATACCTGGCGTACCGTCGCTCGAGATCAACATAGTACGAGAGGGGATAAATATATATATATATATATATATCTATATAAAATATATATCTATATATATATAAAACTACAACAAACCTAGCGTAGCCGCTAAACTATTTGAAAACTGGGATGTTTTTCTTGCCCTGAAGCGAGTAGGCGGTATAAAGGGGACACTTTCTTTTGAATCACAAACCATGTTACACAAACCTAGCGTAGCCGCTAAACTAATTGAAAACTGGGATGTTTTTCTTGCCCTGACGCGAGCAGGCGGTATTAAGGGGACACTTTCTTTTGAATCACAAACCATGTTACACAAACCTAGCGTAGCCGCTAAACTACTTGAAAACTGGGATGTTTTTCTTGCCTTGACGCGAGCAGGCGCTATAAAAGGGGCACTTTCTTTTGTATTACAAACTTAGCGTAGCCGCTCAACATCGCAGATATAGTTTACTTAAATAAAATTTGAACGTAAAAAAATAAAATCCAGCTAATAAATTTCAATCACAACGCACATAATGCATGCATATTAGGTAAATACTAATTTGACGGAATTTTTTAACATTAAAAAAAACGCCCGCGCGATTGTCTCTAGCTACTTCTAGCCGTTCGTTTTGTCCTATAGTAACAGAAATACCAACAAAACAAAATGACATCTGACAATAAACAAATAAAAGTTTGAAAATGGACAGTCTCGTTTCACAAAACGAAAGCTAATTTTAGTTTTACGTAATTGAAATTTTTATTGCAATATTTTCCACCTCCCCGAAGGTTAAAAGTTGTGTCGTACAGTAATTAAGGTGAATCTAAAGGTTTTATCTAAAAAATATTCATAATAAGCGAGGCCAGCGCGATCGAAATTTTACCGATTTTTGTAACGGTTGTTATAAAAAATCATTATTTGGATTATTTTTTTGACATACGCGGTGTTACTACATTATAATAAATAAAATAGGGGGACTTACGCGGAGTTATTGTAAATACTCTGTAACTGTCTTGAAATATTTATTTCAAATAAAATAAAAATAACGGGTAGACTTATACCTCATAAAAAAATACAAAACATAAAACTTACTTCTACAACTATCTTAACAGATCTTCTTAACTTTTCGTTATAAACAATTAACAAATTAACTTTATTACACTGTTTTTCAACCTTGATACTTATTTGGTAAAAAATCACATCAAAAAGGAACGTCAGTAAAAATGTGAAATCAGTTCTACCTTACAAACATAATCAAAAATAACAAAAATACAATAGAAATTAGTAATTATTAAATCTTAATGAAGTAAAGCATCGTAAAATGGTGACAGTCAGGAGGAATAACTGACTTGAGTTCTTGAAGATGTTTCCATTTAGATTAATTTATTTTTTGATGGTTATTATAAAGCTTTGACCTTGGGCCTGGTCTTGTCCTTTTATTTTTGGCTCTTCTGGGCAAATTCTTATAGTCATCCTGAAAGCTCAACTTGTAGTTAATAAGGCCCTTAGGGTTATACTCCAAAACCCTCAAATCTGTGACTGTGGGATCGTTTGCGACTCATACCAGAAATCATTTTTGTTTGAGTAGTCATAAGATAAAAACTGAACGATAAAAGGTTGTTTTCGTCGGGCTTCCTTAGAAATCGAGGCATACTGGGAGGGTAAGTATATCTCCTTATTTTTAAGCCTACATTCAATTGCACTGTGGCTAGAGTCACACTCCATTTGGGTATGACCCTTTTCAAGGAATTTTTGCATTATTACGACGTTATATTCCATGGCCAAATCTAACGTTTCTGTTTTGGGTTGTACATCCATCAGAAAATAGGATAATTGGCATAGGTTTTTCAGAAAGTGATTTTCTCAGGCAATCTATGACACATGATGTAAAAAAAGAAGCCACTAATCCTGCATTGTGCTCGTCAAACCAGTAACAATGGACATCTTTTGTAGCTAGATTAAACATTGTGAAATTGTGAACACAGAGTTTTGTTTTGTAATACAAAGCACTAGCCTGCAACATCGGACATAATTTTACTGATTGGAGATCATGCGTAAATAAATGTGCTTCTCCTGCTAATGCTCGGTCCTTGTCTTTATTTTTCTCCTCTCCAGCTGCTTCTTTTCGAATGACGTGATTGCGATAGATATCTTCACTTATATTACCTGCTTTGAACGCACAGCATGTGTCACATTGATCTTTTTTGGCTGGAATAAGCTTAAATTCTTTTCCTTGAAAATTTTGTCAAAGGACCATCGGCTGACGGGTTCTTTATTTACTGAATTACACTTATCACAATAAATTTTGAAAAGATGTTTCTTGTTTTCGATGATAGGCTCGCCGATATCCTAAATATTCTTTTCCTTCCATTCTAAGTTTCTTGCTATTATTTTTAGTCCAGTTTTTGTTCGCAGAACATCCCTTAGAACGCCTTTTTTGACCAGAATTAAGATCACCATGTTCGACCTCGTAATGGAAGATCTGTTGTTTCTTCCATAAATATAGGCTCTATCACACTTGTTTGTCCAAAGTTAATTTCAACAGGTTCGACATTCGATGGTAACAGAGGCGAGTGAACTGTAGTTTCTTCCGTCATTACAATGACATGGCATTCGGAAAGTTCATGTACACTCACCTCGCCGCTAATATTGGCATTATCTGGAATTATAACAACAGGAAAGTTGTTAATGTCGAGGTTTTCCAAATTTTCCTTGGGTGTGATATTTTCATTTTTCTTTTAAGGTGGTATTTTTATTCCTAGTTGTTTACATATTTCATCGATCTCTTCATCATCACTGCTGTCGTAATCCATGGTGCATTGATATCTGTAAATTTAAAAGCTTGCATTAAAAACCGTTATATAAAACACCGCGTAAGTCACTTCTACATTAAGCAGAATACCGCGTAAGTAAAATAACAATTTTCATCTTATTTTTTTACAATAACGTAATTAATATTTAGACTTAACTATACTTAAAAACCAAATATAAAGACTTTATCCCTTATATGAACACATAATATTAGTAATATGATTTAAACTTACCTTGATTTACAATGTATTTATTCGGAGCACACGTCGCGACCTGTCACAATACGAAAGCAAACTGACTTACGCGCTGTTTGCATGACGATTCCCGCGGCACGGAGATACGCTGTGTATTTGTTTTCAAAATAAAACGCTTTTATTGGTTAAAATCCTTGTTTCTGATTGGAATAGGAGGTGCGTCTTTCGATTCTCTTTAGAATGACATGCAAAAGTTAAAATGGAATTTTTTGGACTTCTGCGGTGTTAGAACTTAAGCGACGATATACCAAATTTTCTTAGATCTAGAGGAGAAAAATATTTTTAAAGGAAAAAGCACTAAAATCCAGGGAAATTTTAATATTTTAGGGTTCTTTTGATATATTCTGTGAAAATTTCAAAATATTTTTAAATTTTCCGGAAATTCGTTTAAATCCCCACTTGGGGTTACCTATGACAGAAGTGTTGGTTATCCAATAAATGGTTCCTGGGGCGGCGGCCTTCCAAATTGGAATATCGTTAACCTTTGCAAATATTCTTTTAAAAAATAATATCACATTGACAAATTTGTGAGAAACGGCTAAGATATATGCCACGGATGTGAATAGTGGAAGAAACAGCACGATTAAGTCAATCAAACACTTGAGTCCGGTCAAGTGTCAGAATAACAGAAGACATATGTACGTGAAGCAAGGAGTGTGTGCCAAGACAAAGTTGTGTGGCGGTCTATCCTTTCTGCCTACCCTTGAGTTAAACAGCTAAAAATGTTTACGTGTAAAACAATGTAAAACGTGTTTAAAGATTAAAAAAATTGTTTTCTGACAGTTCTCCTAAGAGAACTACATTGCAAAATTTCAGAGGCTTTAAAAACACTAACATTAAAACTAACTTGCTCTTTTACAGTCGATTTATGCTTTTACAGTTGATTTGAATTACCCAATTTTAAATTCCAGATATCATGGGTTCTTTCACCGGGTGGTAAGCCCCCTCCTCAAGTCCGGCCAGGTACCTGAGCTGCTAGAATGGATGAAGGAAACCAACCTTATTCCACCATCAGTCAAATGCTCCAATGATCTACCCGGCTGTGGATTAACCACATGGACGCCGACAAGAGTTGTGGATAAATTCCAATGGCAATGTAATTCTTGCAAACAAAAGCTACCGATTAGAGAAAATTCCTTCTTTAAAAATCTGTTTTGTAGCTTGGGCATTTGTTTCAAAGTGATCCTTGCGTGGTGCCAAGATATAGATTTTGCAAATGTTGCTGTTGCATTAGGTTAGTATTCTTAATTTTGTATTAATTTATCATTTTCTTTTATAATTAACTTCATATAATAATAGTAATATTATTATATTTTGTGATGTCTTCTACAACATAATTCTTACTAACAACTATTTTCACACTGTATGCCTTATAATAAATTGTAATTGAATGTTTGAATCTATACTAATACTAACCAATAATTCTATCATAGCCTTTCCCACGGGAACCAAAAATGAAGCGAGGTATGTTTATCAAATTCCAAATCTGTGCAAGTATTATATATACCTAAAAATAAACATTTTCTGTCTTCTTTGTAACAATTTTTCTTTAGAGTGGTATATTTATTTACTGAAATTATGACAATAATATATTTTTACTGCAATAATATTATCCATGTAATGAATTTGTTCACTGTTTGATTTTAATTCGATTGAAACATTAATGTTGTTGCTTGATATCAACGTTTTTTAAATATTCTAGGTATAAAAAAACAATTAGTTAATTACATATACGAGAAGATAGAGCGGGTGGTCAGCAGCCACAGTCCTGGGAAGCTCGGTGGGCCCGGGTCTGTGGTGCTGGTGGAACTGTACCCTGACAGCATCGGAGATCTGCATTCTGACACTTGTAAGAGTGACTCCAGCCCGAAGCCTCATACCAAAATACTCTGTATCGCCGATACTAAGGTGGGTTTTGCCTATTATTATTATACCATGTAAATGCCAAGATGGCCAGCAAACATGTTGAATTGTAATGCATACATTACATGGTGGGTATTTTTTAATTTACTCAAATTTTTATATTATTGTAGAAAGCAATCACTTTGTGGTTTGACATATTTAATAAAATAAAATACTTTTTTGTTTTAAAACCACGATATTTATTAATTTAAGAACCGACCGGGTTTTATTAATTTGTACCCTGATGATGCTTAAGTAAAGCGAAACCGGTCGGTTCTTAAATTAATAAATATCGTGGTTTTAAAACAAAAAAGTATTTTATTTTATCAAATTTTTATCACTAATTCGAAATTTCAGAGAAATAAGCATTCGTAAAAAGAGCTAATCAACCTGTTGAAGGCCGGAGCATAAAACAGAAAAATATTAGTGGAACCTGACGTTTTATTAGTCCAAACAATGCTGATTTTGTTTTCATACATTTTTCGAAGCATCAAGGTCAAAATCGAATTGCAAATTATTTTAATAAGAATCATATTAGAATGCTCGAATGTTCTCCCGAGACCCATTGGCATTCCACGGGTTAAACAAAATCTAAATGTATTAATTCAAACAACATGCCTATTCATTTGCTACTACTATCAGGGTCTTGGAAGACCAGTCAATGAGTCCGCTCCGCTAACCTCGTTTTTAATGGAAGCATGTGTATGCAGTTTACGTTTGCGAGTCCGTACAAAATCCGCTCTGCTTGCAGTGGAAAGCGCGCTTAATATGTATGTAATATATTACTCTACTCGTATGCAAAAATGTTGGACTCCATGGAAACAATAGGTGAAGACTTGTGGGTGAAAGTGTCAGACAGAAATGTCATCACATGTTCTAAACTTGTAATCTCTGTAATATATTGGTGAAGCACTATTTTATGTAGACAGAAAAATATATATTTAAAATTTAAAATGATAGATGTCAAAAATATAGGAAAAATTAGTTTGCAAGATGATATTGTTAATTCTGAATTAAAAATATGACGCTTAATAAATAGGTCCCAAGTGGTTTAAGATACCTGTCCTGGTAAGACAAGAGATCCTGGGTTCGATTTCTAGTTGTGTTCTTTTTTTTGTGTCCTGTTCTGTTTCATGTTTCTTTATATTTATTAGTATTATCTTCTTCTTCAATGAAATATTATTTAAATTTTATTCAAATGATGGAAATAATTAGACATTTACGCTTGAGTGTGGATAAATCAATTTGTTTACTGTTCACAACTTCATGTTACTCTAAATACACACCACTTTCATTAATTCGTTAATACATACTCGATTTAGTATATTTAAGGTAATTTAACCATACTTTTAAGTTATTTTGTATAGCACCCTAGAGTTGATAATAATAAGATACATTTTTTTAATATTACAGCAAGTTCCCGTGAGATATTGGCTCCACGCAGTCACAGGGCACATTCTCGTCCAGACTGAAAATAACAATACCAAGTTGAAAAAAGTAAGTTAACTCTGAAATATTCTTCTTAACCCTCAGGCCTCTGGTATATTGACCATTACTTAAAGACTTTGTCAGCAGATCGGAAAATTAGTGTGTATTTCCACATTGCAATAGAAGTGGGAAAAATTGAATGAATGAATTAAATGAATAAAATCTATCTTGTGACACACTCGATCTGATTCTCAATTTCAAAGGGAATTGATTCTTCATTCCTTCCCCTTGGCCTTGCATCCTACGATTTTTAACAGTGCCATAATTATTTATAATATTTGTATAATTATCACACGAGTTTTAGACTCTTGTAAAGGTAAACATGTTAATTTTTATTTAAATATGTTCTTACTATGTAAATTAAAATAATTATACTGTATTTTATAAAATAAATATAAAAAAAAATTTCAATGTATAATGTTATATTAAGGTAAGAATGATGATAGTACTGTAAGGCCGGGTTCCCACTATGCCGGACCGGCAGATCTGCCGGAAACCGGACACCGGACAAGAGTGTTCACATTACACCGGAGCCGGAGAGATAATGGGAGGACATCGCTTCAGGATTCGAAAGAAAAGCCAACTTTCCTCACTGTGTTGGAGCAGTAGATGGCAAACATATTAGAATTTTGAAACCAGCCGAGAGTGGTTCTATGTTCTTTAATTATAAGGAATATTATTCTTTTGTATTAATGGAAGTTGTTGATCCAGAGTACCGTTTTATTTTTATTAGTGTGGGCTCATATGGCAAGGAATGCGATTCTACTATATTAAAGGATAGTAAATTATGGCAAAAGATCAATGATGGTACTTTAAATGTACCAAAGCCTAGACCGCTTCATGAAAACTTGCACGAGGAATTACCGTTTAAACTAATAATAATAATAATATTTGGCTGATTTATATAGCGCCGTTTTCGTGAGAAATCACCTCAAGGGCGCTGTACAAATATATTTCTTAAATAGTTAATACTAGAACTACTGACTTATCTCTAAGACTTATATCTAGTGACTTACGACTAAGGCCTATAACTACTATATTAACGACATATATACGAGTATTTACATATTTAGCAACTTACAACTAAAATTAATATTAACAATCTAATCTTACTAACGCCAGAAGAAGAAGGAAGTTCTATTATATTAGGGTGTTTTTTATTGTTACCTGGATATATATGTTAAATGAATGAAATTAATGAATAAAATCAATCGTCAATCTTAAACGCATTTAGATGATTCATCTGCCAACAATTAAACCGATTGACTTGTTATGTTCCCGCTGATATTGTCCATTATCCATTGGTAGGCAAGTCAATAGAAAAATTGAATGAACGGAATCGCTAGATAATGTAACAATTACAGTATAAAAAAAAATGAAAAAAATAAATATTTGAATAGAATGACGGATTTATGAAAATGAGTGTCTGAAGGCTTTAATCTCCTACGTCCGTATGGAGGTACACATTTGAATACTGATAAAAAGATTTAAACGAGCAGGGCGAACACGTCTACTTTCTTCAAAAAATGCGAGCCGATGACGAGAGGGGAGCCCGGAGCACGGGAGGGGCGAGCGGGGACAGCCGGATACCGGCACAAACTCGTTCACATTACTCCGGTCCGGTGGTTCTACCGGCACTTTCGCAGTGACAAAACGCTCGGTAAAAATGCCGGGCTCGGCAAAAATGCCGGACCCGGGATAGTGTGAATAGCTACATATAAATTGTACAGCCACTAGCCCTTCCGGCAGTTTTACCGGCCTTGCAGATCTGCCGGTCCGGCATAGTGGGAACCAGGCCTAAATGATTTAAATTTTATGTTTGGTAGGTATTTAAATATTCTGGAAAATATGCACCCGGGCGGCGCCCCGTGAGGTTACATAAGAACCCGGGTCACTGTTATTTCCAACCACCGCGCCGCGAGTTAGCCAGTCCGAGCAACACGTCTCTTTCAGTTATGACGAGTAGTCCTGTAGATCCGTCCTGGTCCCACGTCACTCGTCTGTCAGTATTGAGTCTATCTTGAGCGCTTGGTCCCAGTTTCTTAATCAAGAAATAGAAACATTTGTCTTTTTCAGTTGTGATGTTAAGGTCCTCTGACATTTTTGTCTTTTTCAATTCTGACGTCAAGGTCCCATACAATCCCAGATCCCAGTCTATTTCAATGAAGATAGCGATTTAGTCAAGTCGCGAGATACTAGTAAAAAGTTACTAATTTATTCCTCAATGCCCGCCCCGAATCTGTTTGGCAGTTCCGGGGTGTCCTTTCTAGACAAGCCATCAATTTCCTTACATAGTCAGGCGATATCTTCCGATTTCGAACCTTATTATGATGTGTGAATATGTTGATAACATTATTATTGTTTTTATGCTACATACCTACCTACTTTTAGAGGTAGATCTCGAGTAGGATATAATATGTTATTTTTTGTTCCTTTATTACATGTTTCGCTTACTTTCAAACATTCAATCAGTTGTTATTTTTACGCGTTGTTTTAACCATCGAGGTACATATTATTATTTAGATGAAGGGAGGTGTGATTTCGTCACATTAATTACTATTAAAAATCAAAAAATGTAAGTTTATATTGACCACACGAAGTTCAACTATTTAAAGTTTTTTTTTTTTTTTTTTGGGAATTAAATGAATGAAGAAATAGAATATAAATACTGCAGATATTGGGGCTACCAGTGCAAAACAAAATTGTCATTAATTAGTCGGTTCCTCTTTTGGTTTCTTTATTCCTCGTTAATTCCTCTTCTGACCATGCGCAGATAATGTTGTAATTCTATAAATATGTTTTTTTTTTAATTTTTTATTATTACAACATTGATATTACTAGAATTTAAAAAAAAATTGTCTCGCGATGCTGCCGCAAGGCAACTTGTCTGCAGGTTCTACCATTTTTCTTTAATTTAATAAACATGACACATAATTGCTTTGTTGGTAAATTTAGTTAAATTTAACTTCACGAAAATGTCTATCTGTAATGCACTGGTCTCTTCTTCTGATTGTAGCTGCTTCCTTTATAATGTGTCCACTTTTCCTTCCTTGGATTATCATTTGGGTAAATTTTGTAGATATCTCAATTATCTATAATTCAAACACGCTTGACATGCAAACAATTTTATGAATTTTTGAATTCCTCCGAAATTTATAAATTCCCTTCACATAATATGTTGTATTATGTGGTACATATATTTTGAAATGGTGGGTAAGTCTGTGGTAACAAGTCTTTCACTTTGATTGTTTTCAGATTTATAAAAATGTTTTTATTGCATTTTTGTAATAAAGTAGGTCAGTGAATGAGATTGTCTCCTAAACCGAAATTTATTTTTTTACAAAGGTGTCATTTTAATAAGATCATTCTGAGGACATAACTTTCAAATTTTTGGAAAATGCCCGTAGATATAGATAACCCTTCAAAATTTTCATATTTGCAGCCGGTCGAAAAGCTTGTGAAATCGCGGTACATGCGCGGCGGTTCTGCAGCACCGCCATTCGAATTATGAATTGTACTGAATCGTGTCTCGTGTGAATTCACCATGGCATATGTTTTACCCAAATCACTTTGAAAGCTCATAACTTCTTCATTTTTGGAGATATTGAAAAACTAATTTTACTGTCATTAATAACTCTTTAAATAATATCAATTACATTTAAATGGGACACATTAGGCACAAACATTTTGTCCCAAAAGTTTTAAATAAGCGAAGTAATACAAAATAAAAATAAAAATTTATTAAAGAAAAATAATTATGTACTAATTATAGGTATGTACTATGAAAATATATAAAATCATTAACAAACAATGAACAAGTATTATAACATGTGCATTGTTTGTTCATGAAGGTTTTTTTTTTTCCATTATTTCTGGCTTTCACCCTTCAAAGGTGTTCTTGGCCATCATTTAAAATTATTGAGAAATGAAATGTGAATTTAAATATTAATTTTATTTAAATAGGCAAATTTCAAAATTATAATGAAAATTGGAGTCGAGTTCAGACTTAGAAGAGATGAGATGTTGAATGGAGGGGAGGCAATTTTAGATAAGGCTTGATAGAAGAGAGGATATTTGTTTAGAGAGGGACAACCAAAAAATATGTGATATAAAGTTCCCACTTCTAGACCACAGAATGTACAATCTGGGGAGTCAAGGATGTGAATTTTAAAAAGATGGGAAGGAACGGAACAATGTCCGATCCTCATTCGAATGAGTGAAGAAATTTCTTTTTTGGAAAAATGAGGGAATTGCTGAAACCACAGTTTTGATGGAATAGTCCTTTGTATTGAGGTATAGCAGGCTCCCTTGGATTGACTAGCAATGTGCCAATACTCCGACCAATCATTGCGGGATCTTCATTTAAAAACTTTGTGTATAATACTCAATAGCACTCTAGGTATATTCTGTTCTTAAAATCCATGTTATAGCCCGCCTTTGCGTAAAAGCAAATAAAATAAAATGATTTTTAATAGCAGTGACTGAAAAAATTACTTCTTACGTGCCCAGCAGTATAATGCGAACTGAACAACTTTATGTAGATGAATGTCGGCGGACAGTTGAAGTTTACGAAATTACTGCCTAATGGAACTCCCGTAGCACAGTGCATCCCCTCCCTTCATCCGCGTTGCACGCCTGCCCTTATCTAAAATTCATTTACTAGGAAACATTTTGCATTGACTTCAGATCGGAATTTGACCTAATTAAATAGAATGGTCTCCCAGATACTGCTGAAGTTAATTAGTATTAGTTTCTGTGGGTTTTGTCCCAATTAACCGGCTGTCCCAATAAACCGATATACCAATCAACCAGAATCAACTGTATAATACATTTTCATCAAAATGAAAAAAAATTAGAAGACAACCTCATTTAGAACTGTTTCCTTTTGTATTGAGGCTCTTTTACGAATTTTGCTGGCCAAGCTCTCATTATGTAATTTTTGGTTCTTTTTCAGATCTCCTTATGTGATGAAGTGTTGGGTGTATTAGAGAAGCTGGTGTTACCGGGTGGATATTGTGCAATAGGCGGAGGTGTTCACTACACCGCCCTGTTGGAGAGTCTCCAAGCCAGTCAACTATTTGTAGGAGTAAAGGGCTTCAGTGATCTGAGCTCCCAAACCGACAGTGGAATGCACTCCTTTAGTAAGTGCATTATATCATAACGATGATAAACTTATGAAAAACTAAATGCTTTCGCTTACTAAATTTCATACCCAGTTATATTACCCAGTATGTGTTTCCAAGCTATTTTGTCAAGTTTATTTTTTTTAAAGTAGCCCAGGCACACTTAGACTGAAATTATTACTTTTTACACTTGACAATAACAAATAATAGAGACTAGCTGAATTGAACAGTGTTTATATACCTACAAGCAAATATTTTTATGGATTTTCTATTTCTTATTATAATAACTAGCTGACGTGTACCCGGCGTTGCTCAACTTTTCTCTAAGTAACTAACTATCACGCTGTTTCCCCCCAGGGGTAGGCAGAGAGTATACATCGTCTCATACATATTCTTCTATTATTCTGACTCTTGACATGGCCCGACTCGAGTATCTGATTCACTTGATCGTGTCAAGTGACCATGTCTTCCTCGGGCGTCCCCGTATTCTGCTACCATTCGCATCATATATCCTCCTTTCACTCCTTTCTTTGCTCATTCGCTCTACATGCTCAAACCATCTAAGTGTCCCTTTCTTAATCTTACTCATTACTCTTACATCAGCCTTGCACTCTTTGTGGATCTCCACATTCCTCACACGATCATACATGGTTTTACCACACATACGCCTCAGGGATCTCATTTCAACAGCATTCAATCTTGTTGTGTCCTCGGTAACGGCTCTCAACCTAGGGTCAATTACTACAAAATCAATAATTGACCTCTCATTTCCTCTTTCCCACGCATATTGGTGGATACCTTTATGATCGAAGAAAGTATTCGACACAAATAGGTTCCACTCTAAACATACTTCAAGTATTATGTTCCCGTTATCATTCGTTCTTTTATCCCCAAACATACATAAGACCGAATCAAATCCGTCATCTCTAATTCCCACCCACCCATTCAAATCACCTGCTATCATAATCCTTTCGTTCATATTTTTTAGTCTCATTACATCATTCACACCAGTCCAAAAATCATCTTTCACTTCGTCGCTTCTTCTCTACTTTCTATAAATATAATATGCATGTACTGTAAATATAAACCTTCCGGAAGAAGGCCTATGACGTCACATACCCACGCAGCCGTGCATAGCGTGCCCGTGGAGCGCTATGTGTGGCAGCTCACAATAAACGAAGCTAAAGCCATGTGTGAAACGTAGCTGTGCGCAGTCTGCAGTCAGCAAACGTAGTCTGTGACCTCGCTGTTTTGACAAGCAACCCGTTAAACCTTTAACCGTCAGTGGCGTCGCGTCTGGTTCCCACTCAGGCATCGTGAGTTCAATTCCTCGGCTGGCTATGTCCTCCACCATGACACAATCAATATTTTCTGCTTACTGTGATGGTAGTAGGAGATTTTCAAATATTGTTAAGTTATTCGCAGCCAGAGAATGTTTAAAAATCAAACATTTGTGTTTTGCCATGATTTTTTCAGAAAATGTAAAACAATAGTTAATGAATTATCTTCCTAATAGTAATGTGCGACATCTGGAAGTCTGCTGCCATTCTGTGTGAAGCGGCTCAGGACTTGCCGAGAAACAAGGTGCAGTCGTACCTCACATGCTGTGCTTGGCGGCGCGAGGTGGAGACCCTCGACACCTTCCAATGCCTGATCCAACTCATCGCGGAGTATGACCACAGCATCGTCCCCAAGAAAAGTTACAAAAAGAAGAAGTGAAAACTCGCAATTTTGAGGTTGTATCATCTTATGCCGCCAGTTGATTTGTTAAATTTAACCTATTGTTGATGAAATTCATATTTTAAGACACAGCGTGATGGTGGGTTTATTTTTGCTATTCGTCTTGTATTTGAACCTTTCTGAGAGTAAGTTACGTTATGCTGGCTGTGCTCTGGGGACTGAGTTTACAAAAATAATTTTCTGATCATACAAAAAATTTTATTCATCATTTTCAGCTTTTATCACAAAATATCCAGTTTTGTGTGTTCAGGAATCACAAACCATTGACACATGAACAAAACAGTAAAAAAATTATATAACACTTATTATTTTCAGTTAGCACTGCTATTGAAATGTAAAGGGAGAAAACTTTTAACTACAAAATAAATTTTCAATCAATACTGCTTTTTTGTATGGAAATCAATGAAACATGGATGTACACAGAGCAATAACACATGTGGTTTCTTCTCTTTGCGGTTTCCTTATGTTTGTACACAAAACAAAGACGTGCTTTGCTGCCTTTCAGAAAGCCTGATCGGATTGTCATTGCCTCGCCTACCCCCTGATGATAATGCCGGTGGAGTGTGATATTTTTCAATCATCTGGGTCCAACAAGCTTCTCTTTGAATTCTTCAAATGTTGTTTCTATGGATTTTACAGATTGGTACATGAAAAACATTGATTTTTGTGATCTTTAGAAGTCTTAAATGCTCCTAATTCTAGAATTCAGTCTACATTGTCAACACTTCCCACATTCATTCTATAGTCTGATTCAGGTTTGTGTTTTTTAGCTCCTGTCAATTTTTATAATTATAATATATTTTTTTGTTTCAATCGTATTGATGGCATGCATATTTGTCAACATTACAATATGCTGTTTATCTCGCCATTAAGTTTTCAGAATTATACGATATGACATCTCCTTTTTTTATTTTCCTATCCAATTTAGGCATTTGCTTCTGATTGTTTCTTGGTATCTCACAAGCATTAGTTTTGTTTTCATAAAGACAGTCAAACAAAGCTGGTGAAGTAAACCAATTGTGGGGTTATAATGCAAAACTGACTATTTACAAAAAGTGAACTTTTCAGGAGAGGCAAAAAACTGTACTGACTCTCACAAGCATAATACTCAATTTTTTTTTTTTTTCAATAATAACTAAAAATATTTTAAACCACTTCTGTGATTTATAGACTCCGGGGACAATGAGTAATATTTTAAATTAATATTTGAAAATTATTTTTTTTCCAAACATGACTATTTCCTGCAAATAGTGTGTTTTGAAGTAAAACAATGTGTATGGAGAAATATGCGTTTTTGATTTATTTAAACTAAAATAATAAAAACAAGACATTTTTTGGAACAAGTATATAAAAAAAGTAAGAAACAATAAAAGGTATTAGATTTTCAAGATGTGGCACATCTGCCCAGTTGATGGACTCTGTAATGCTGTCCGAAACGTTGGCCAAAGAAGGAGAAATCCCTACACGGCATAATAACTTAAAAACCAAAATATGAATATACTTTTGGCAGTGAAAATCTCAAATCATGCTTCATGGTCTGAGTCTTCGTTATACTCAATATTTTCCTCAATACTTTCATTAATATTTTCGGTAACCACGTCGTAAAAACTTTTGGCATCGTCGGGTACTGTGAAAAATTTCATTAATTTTAACACGTCTGCTCGCTTTGCAGGCTTTACGTGATTAGTGGCCGGTTGCTCCGCAATGCAAATATTATTGTTGTTTTTCTTGTCACCCCTACAAATGTAGGCGTAGCATTATAAGTCGAGGAAACACCCACAGAGTTTTTTGTTCAGTCATCTTAAACGGAATAACTGCTTTTAGTACCGATTTGAAGGCAGTTTTGTAGTCATAAAATTTAAAGTCTTCCCCAAATACTTTAACATTACCAAATTTTCTTAATATTGTGTAATATTCGCCAGGAGAAAGAATGTTAGTTTTTTTCCGAATTATTTTTTCTATTCTTCCGAACGTCCGATTCGCAGGCATGTAGCTATGGCCACGCACAGGAAAAATATGTTCTATTTTAACAAATTTAGATTGACCACTGTTCATTTTCTTTATTAAGAGTCCCATAACAAATTTATTTTTGATTTGTGCAGAACAAGAATCTGAGAACAATCTTAATGTGAGGGGCGTTGTAGTATCCTTGTATCTGTCCTCCAAAATATTAAAAAAATCTTCTAGTGCGGAGCAGACTTCATTTGGTCCTCTTCCTGATTCAGTTTCCAGCCAAGAATAAACAAAATTGTTTTCTTTTCCTTCGTTGTTTTCAGAGCAGATCACAAAGTTTAAAATATATAACCAGATTTGGCGACTGTAAAATACATCTGTAACATTCAATTTTGGTAATGGCTGATTCTGCATCATATCAAAACATACTTTGACAACTCCGGGCTCATTTTTCCCCATAATTTCAAAAAACATTTTGGCATTTTTCTTGTGAACGAGTAGAGAATCTTTTAGTTTTTTCTTTTCGGCTTCTCCATTTTCTTTCTTTATTTTGACCATCGTTTCAGTGCAGAAACTACAAATGTCTTGACGTGGATGGCCAAAGCTTAAATTGAATTTACTTGTAAAAACTTTATAATATTTATGGAATGAGCAGAATGGTTGATTTTCTTTTTGCCGAATCTGTTTCCACAACTGCCACATTTTGCTCGCACTCAACTCTGAACCTAAGTAGCATCTTTCAGAGTCTTTTCTTATCAGATGTGATTTTCTTTTTGCCGAATCTGTTTCCACAACCGCCACATTTTGCTCGCACTCAACTCTGAACCTAAGTAGCATCTTTCAGAGTCTTTTCTTATCAGATGTGATTTTCTTTTTGCCGAATCTGTTTCCACAACCGCCACATTTTGCTCGCACTCAACTCTGAACCTAAGTAGCATCTTTCAGAGTCTTTTCTTATCAGATGTGATTTTCTTTTTGCCGAATCTGTTTCCACAACCGCCACATTTTGCTTGCACTCAACTCTGAACCTAAGTAGCATCTTTCAGAGTCTTTTCTTATCAGATGTGATTTTCGACATTTAAATGTTTCAATATGTTCTATGATAGATTCGGTCTGTTGGCGGTCTTTCTCAGTTTTTCTTGAGCCCCCTCGTTCTTCCTTTGGAGTTGCCTGAGTAAAGAAAAATTTTCTTCCCAAATTATTTAGTCTGCGTCGGGAAATACAGGTTATAGACTCGAAACTTTTCCCACAAACTTTAATTTTTCCTCCGTTATTATTCCATATAAAATAAAACATACTAAGTCGTTCTTTTCTAGCAGAAACTTGATTCTTATTCGTGACGCGTAACGTCTTAGCAACATCTATAAATTTCAAAATATGCCTGTCTTGTTTTATTTAAATAGATATTGGTGAAGAATCTTCCTATTTATTCCTCGGAGAGCTTTCTTACTTGGCATATTTTGCTCTCAGCTGGATGCTTGCACGAAATCCTCCATCGTTTTTTAAAATCGCTATTTCTCTCGAGCATTTTGTTTTCACGTTTACAACCTTTTTTTCTTTTACGTCCACCATCAATTTTCTTAATATCTTCAAAATATTCAGGATCATTTGTCACATCAGATTCTAAGCCTAAAATAAACAAAACATCACATTAAAACTTTTGCTTGGGTAAAGCAGCAATCCGGTTAGTATAATAATAAAATATGTAATAATAATATGATCAATAATGATAAGAAGCTTTACTTACTTTCTGAAATATTTTCAGTTTCAGTTTCAGTGCCGGCAACCCGGGCGTTTATTTAATTTCATGGTTGTTTACATTGTTTTCTTTTCTTTTACCTGCCTCACTAGACAAAGTCTGTTCCGAGGCGGGTAAATCACATATTATATTTGTTCCAAAAGAAATGTATGTATTTAAAAAATATATATATATATATATGTATGTAAAAAGACAAAAAGATACAATTATGTGGTGGTATATTAAATATTTACATACATATTATTGAGAATGTTGTCTTCCTGTGCTTCAATAATTTCAATAACTATGTCCCCTTCATTCAAAGTGTCGATCTCATTAGAAGTTTGGATACCTGAACATAAAAAAAAGATTAGCAACAGAACTAAGCTGCTGAATGATATCTTACAAGTATAATACTTGTTACGTAATACAGTCTCCCTATTGTTGAATAGAGCATGGTTGCCCCAACTTCCCCTCACCGCGTGTGTCAAACACGCCGCCAGATGGTCAAAATCACGTGCACAATAGCAGACCGTCGGCAGCAAGCAGCGCGCCCCCCCGTTCCCCGACCCGCGCTTGCTTCGCGGCGCCTCGCCAGTCTAGCTCCGGCCTCCGCGGTGGCAACAGGTTCTCTTGTATACGGACCGCAAACACTCGCAATGACTTGCATAATTACGCGAACAGACGGAATCTCGTGCCAGTTTCTTAATTAATCACTATCGAATTTACAATCATGTTTATTATTACGGTTCGGGCTAACTCAATGGAGTCCCGTTCCCGTGTAAAATCCCGAGTGCACTTCACCGCCTCAACTGACCCGCCGCCTGTGAGCGCGGGTACCTCTGGCTCAACATGATGCCCCATACCACATCGAGACGATTCGTAAGCTTTCAACCTTCCCCCTTTTCTTGTGTTCAATTCTCGTAAATTTCATGTAGAATCCACGCTTTATCTGGTCGTCATAAATTAGTAGAGAGAGTTAGTAGGGAGATCTATGTTAACCTGTATTTCTCGAGACATTTAATATACCTTGTGCCCTTACTTATGTGTTATTATTGTGATGTCCTTTTCCAACCTCCTGACCGATGGACGAGCTGCTGATCAAAGAACTGCCCACCCCTGATTGTACACGAGTCATCTGCTTTACCTTTCTATTGAGCTTAGCCAATGTTTAACCAGGTTCGAGTCCCGGTTTATCCATATGTTAGCACTGGCCCCTTCAACGTGGATTTTTTCTTTGGTCATTAGTAGTCCATCGGGAGGTCAAATTGGAAATAATCTTGAACTCTTTCACTGTGTTTTATGTCTTGCTTTGTATTAACAATTGAATAACTATGTTTTCTTCCAATAAATCATAGCTGTTCTACAAACCATCGCGTCAAATCTAAAACAACCGTGTCACATTAAAACTATTCTGTGTTAAATTACAAGTTCTACGAATCGTCACTCGACAAAATTTAATTACCGGTATTCTATCACAAGGTGCGCAACCAACATTCACTTCTTTTCGGACATCTCAAACATCACATAGTGATCTTTAACCATGAAGGTTTACTTTCCGAGTACAACTATTAGAGGAAACGAGCTACATTAAACTACAATTCAACAATTTCAAATCTTGTACATGATACAAAATAAATTCCTTGTTAGTGGAGCCATAAGCCAGCATCGTTCTGCAAAATTCATAGACAAGGAAAACTAACGCCCTTCTGTCATCTGATAATTTCGCTTTATATGTAATAAAGGTGGGTAGAGTATCCTTTTTGAAAGAAAAGTCTTGAAAGCCGACTTACCCTTTACATATAATTGAGATTCGCGATTGACGTAAATCCCCGACTCTCGGCCCTTCTCCGCCTCGAGCCTGTCGTGTCCAGGGAAAGGGATGCTTGCGTGTAAATAACCAAAAGCTGGTTCTGCCTAAATTCAGACAATTAGTCACGAATCACAAACAACCCTCCATTAATTGTTGAAAGAAAAAACAATACTTCCTCGAAATCTGTATTCGGAAATTTTTCGGAATTTTGAAATTTTTTTTTCGGAAATTTGGTTTTTTCGGAAATTTTTCAAAACGCACAATCTCAGGGACTTTTCCATCAAAATCCCAGGACAACCCCTGGCCGTTTTTTTTCAAAAATCAAGGACTTTGAAATTTTTTCGGAAAATTTTAATTTTTTCGGAAATCTGTTTTTTGGAAATTTTTTTTTTCTTCAAAACGCACATCTCAGGGACTTTTCCATCAAAATCCCAGGACAATCCCTGGCCGTTTTTTTTTTCGAATCAAAGACTTGGAAATTTTTCAAAAATTTCCTTCACTCATCTAGGACTTTGAAATTTTTCGAAAATTTTTTTCAAAACGCACAATCTCAGGGACTTTTCCACTAAAATTGCAAGGAGACCCCTGGCCGTTTTTTTTTTCAAATCAAAGACTTGGAAATTTTTCAAAAATTTCCTTCACTCATCTAGGACTTTGAAATTTTTTCGAAAATTTTTTTCAAAACGCACATCTCAGAAACTTTTCCATCAAAAACACAAGGAAACCGCTGGCCATTTTTTTTTTTTTTTCCATATTGGGACTTCAAAAAATTTTTCACAAAATTCTTCACCCATCATCACAAGCTCATCTTTTTTTGAAAAAACTCAGCCACAACACTCTGACAATTCTTTTTTTCTTTTCACAATGTCTAACTCAACTAGCCACAAAATGAATCCTCGAAACAACACCTTAGGCATAATAGCCAACATCTGCTCTCGAAGTACGCAAAGTTTAGAAAAGGAATTGAAAGACAGGAATATTTCTCCTTTCAACAAAACCAAAAACGTCCTGATCAAGTACGCAACATATTATAACAGGAAATATATTAGGAGACTGGAATTTCAACCCGGCAGTATAACAATCTCTGACACAAGCACACCTACTTGCACAGAAATTAAACCACCAATTACACCCGTCAAGGAAACCACAAAACCCTTCGATCTAACTGGATGGAAAATTAAGTACAACGGCAATACTAACGTAGAAGATTTCATCGACCGAATTGAAGAAACAGCCGCGATACGCAACATTCCTACTGAGATACTACACCGTAACTTCATAGATCTCATCTCGCACGAGCTACTCTCCTGGCATAGAATTCACAAGAAAAAAGTAAGCTCCTGGCCCGAACTCAAAGCTGCTCTCCTGAAAAGTTTCGCACCAAAAGAAACACAGCATAGGATTAAGTCTACTCTGTTTTCCATCAAACAATTCTCCAACGAAACAGTAGCACAATACGCCCAGAGAGCAGATCTTCTAAACATCAAACTGACAACTCCAGTCCCTGAAACAGAGCTAGTCCCTATCTTGACTGATGGCCTCCTAGCAAGATATGAGAACATAATAACCTCTCAAAAAATATCCTCAGTAGAACAACTCAAAGATGTCTGTCTTCTATTGGAAAACTATCAAGATAAAAGAAGAAACACCAAGACTTCTAACGAGCCCCTTCTACCAAGCCTCGCCTCTCGGTCATCCAATCAAATTAAACCAGAGTTTAACGAGAAGAAGTTTTGCACCTTTTGCAAAAGAACCGGACACTCACAATCATCTTGCTACAAAAAAGCTAAACTTTCGTATACCCAAGATAACAGGGGCCACCAAAAGCGCCCCCGCGACCATTCTCCTCAACATGACAACTTGAGGGAAATCTTCAAGAGATCAAGAAATAACCTTGAAAGATTACATCCTTCTAACAACTTAATTGCAAGACCACCTACAGATTTCTCTAAACCTCCGCCAAATTGGTCCAAGAGAACTCCAAAAAACTAAGACTCAACCCCTCGGAAGTTCATTCAATATCTAGGCCTACTGAATGGACCGAGTGGTTGAAACACATTGCATATTTCAAAGAGGCCTTACAACTTTCTACAGTGAGCTGCACTCAAGCTAAAGATGGTCGCCCATACGCGCAATTTTCTGTTAATGACGTCGTCTTCTCTGGACTACTGGATAGTGGAGCTTCAGTTAGCTGCCTCGGCGGTAACGCCCACATCCCCTTTGTCAACAATGGATTCACAATCAACAAACACCCCGCTTTCGTCACCACTGCAGACAACAACACTCAAAAAGTCACAGGAGCAATTGTCCTACCTGTCAAGTGTGGAAGTAAATCAATTCCAATAAATTTTCTAATTGTACCAACCATCACCCAGAAATTTATTCTTGGAGTTGATTTTTGGAAAGCATTCAACATTGCACCCCAGGTTTTCAACCCATGCAACAACACCACACCCACCACCTCAATCAACGAAATCCGTACAATAATTCCGTACGAGAACCTTCACCCACCACAGGCCGAACAACTGGAAAGCATGATCAAGAAATTTGAATCAATCTCGTTCGAAAAGTGTGGACTTGGTTTGACAAATTTAGTCAAACATCACATCAAGACAAATGGACCACCTATCAAACAAAGATACTACAATTTGGCTCCCCAGAAACTAAAACTGTTGGAGAAGGAACTCGATGATATGTTAAATATGGGCATCGTGGTTCCCAGCAGAAGCCCCTGGACCAACCCCACACTCTTGGTATCCAAAAAAGACGGTTCCGCCCGATTCTGCCTCGACAGTAGAAGACTTAATGCCTGCACTGAGGCTGACGCGTACCCACTTCCGCTTGTACACGCAATCCTGGATAAACTACGCAACGCAAAATTCATCTCTTCAATAGATCTGTCCAAAGCATTCTGGCAGATACCTTTGGATGAAGTTTCATGTGAAAAAACAGCATTTGTAGTGCCCGGCAGAGGAATGTTCCACTTTAAGAGACTCCCTTTCGGTTTAAAAAACAGCCCTGCTGAGCTACAAAGACTGATGGACAGACTGTTCGGCCCCGAATCCGACAATAATTTGTTCTGCTACCTGGACGACCTAATAATCATCAGCGACACGTTTGAAAAACACATCGCCACCCTAGAAAGAGTATTCCAACAACTCAAGTTTGCCGGATTAACAATCAACCTAAAGAAATCCGAATTTTGCAAATCACGCCTACGCTACCTCGGCTTTGTAATAGACGAAAAAGGTCTAAGGACCGACCCTGCCAAAGTCGAAGCTATGACAAACTTTCCCAGGCCAAAGAATGCTAAAGAAGTTAAAGGTTTCCTTGGTCTCGCCGGATACTACAGAAGATTCATAAGGGATTTCTCCACAATAGCGGCCCCCCTTAACAAAATTACCGGTACCCGTAAAGGTGTCAGTAACTTCGCTTGGTCTGCCGAAACTGAAAAGGCTTTCACCTCTCTAAAAACAGCACTGCAATCTGCACCGGTACTAAACTGTCCAGATTTCAATTTGCCTTTCACCCTGCATACAGACGCCTCCAATGTTGGAATCGGCGGAGTCCTAACACAAGAATTCCCCGACGGCGAACACCCAGTGGCATACTTCTCTCGTAGTCTAAACAAACACGAAAAAAACTATGGGATAACTGAAAAGGAACTACTCGCAGTCATGGACTCTATCCACCATTTCCGCGGCTATATCGAAGGCAGTAAGTTCTCAGTCATCACCGATCACAGTAGCCTAAAATGGTTGGTATCATTAAGCAACCCATCTGGTAGATTGGCCCGCTGGTCGTCTCGCCTATCACAATACACCTTTGATGTCATCCATCGTAAAGGCGCAGACAATATCGTCCCAGACGCCCTCTCAAGAATAGAACTCGCCACTCTGACCTCCGAAGAAGCAACACCAACTCCTACCACCAAAGACACTTGGTATTTAAAAACCTACGAGGAATGCAGGAACAACCCGCAAAAATTTCCCAACTTTATTATAAAAGAAGGTCGGTTATATCGTAACTGCAAACCACCACTGTCTATACTCGAGGACTATGCTTGGAAGTTAGTCATTCCCTCAGAGGACACACAAAAAATTATCATTGACAATCACAGCGCCCCCGGATCCATACACCCAGGAACTTTCAAAACCTATAAGAAGATAGCCTTAAGGTATTACTGGCCAGGCCTGTTTAAACAAGTTCGCAACTACATCTCTAAGTGCGACATTTGCAAAGCATACAAACATAGTACTGCACCCCCATCTGGTCTCATGAATAACCCCAAACGAGCAGACAGGCCATTACAATCATTCTCTATGGATCTCATCGGCCCTTTTCCCAGAAGCTACGCCGGAAACATGCATATACTTAGCATAGTGGATGTATTCACAAAGTTCTGTTGGATCTTCCCATTAAAAAGAGCCACAGCCTCTGCAATCATAAACTTGTTAGAAAAAAACATTTTTATTCCCTACGGCACTCCTCGCACCGTCATTTGCGACAATGGAAAACAATTCATAGCTCTGGAATTCAAGGAATTTCTGGCCAAATATGGCATAAAAGATATTTTCTATAATACCCTTTACACGCCTCAAAATAATACGGTAGAGCGTTACAACCAGACCATCAACACAGCTCTGGCAATCCTGGTTGACAAAGATCAACGAACATGGTGCAAAAATCTAGAAAAAATTCAAGCTGCACTAAACAATACAGTGAACCTCACTACTGGGTACACCCCTTTCTTCCTCAAACATGGTATGGAACAAATTGTTCATGGCTCCTTGCATTGGGACGCTAGCCTCCCATCATCTTTTCCTCCTTCTACTGATAACCCATCAGAGAATTATGCTCACCGTCTTGAGGAACTTTCCGCTATCTACAGCGAAGTCACAGATGCGTTGATACTTGCTCACAAAAAGAGTGCAAACAGATATAATTTACGCAGGAAACATGTTACCTTTAAGGAAAACGACATAGTTTGGAGACGCAACAACACACTCTCACAAGGTGCTCTGTATTTCTCTGCAAAACTAGCTCCTCGCTTTGTTAAAGCAAAAGTCCTGAGAAAAATCTCCGATGTAGTGTACACCCTATCGGATGCCTCTGGGAAACACATCGGCAACTATCACGTGAAAGATATTGTCAAACTAGGAAGTGTGGACACAACAGACACCACCTTCACTAGGTCACACTCACATAACTAACAAACTTTTGGCTCTACCTTTGTCCCACGAGACTTGGCCCTCGTGCAGACAAATAGCATGTCTTAATGCGTTAGTTTCATATAAAAACTCGCATTTTCGACCTCGGCAAGGTAACCTTTTTTTCTAAAACACAGAAGTGTCAACTGTGGTTTTAAATCATTTCTCACCAATACTTGTACTATTATGCTCTTTTGTATAAACCCTTTGTTATTTTTGTTTCTTTGTCACACCTCACCGTGTAATGTTTATAAATTGTACTAATATTTTGTACGTATCTTCTCTGGAACTGATATCATTCCAGTCAAGAGACTTTTTCCACTTCCCGAACAATTTATGCTCCCGGAGTCATGACCCTGGACATCATTTGTTAGTCGTCACCATTCTGACACTTACGACAATAAATACATAACTATTTTTTGTCATAAATACCACAAAAGTCACGTACAACATTGTTTTGTAAATATTTTTTCTGTTCTTTGTTCTTCACATTGTTCTTTCACCTTGTTCTTCACATTGTTCTTTCACTTTTGTTCTTCACATTTGTTCCAATGGGTTCCATCGTACATAAAACAATGGCCCCTTTGCAACATACACCCAATTGAGGTGAATATTCTACCCCTGTAACTTGTAATCATAATGCGTGTGTAAATTCCAGTTTGGTATCGTCATTTGATTCAAGTTTACATAGGTGTAACAAATAAAAAGTTACAATAACTTTGTTTTAAAGTTTTTTCAGTTTTTTCTAAAAAATTGAATGGCGCTCAACATTCCCATTTGCTCTAATTTGTTGTTTTTTCAGAATTTGATATTGACACGTCAATTCTGAAAAAGGTTGTTGTAAAGGAGAACAAACGCCGATTTGTCCTCCTCATCAATAACAATGTTACATACATAACACCTTTCGGTCACATTGAGTATGTAAAATCTTAAGATCTCAACTTCCTGACCCCAATTTGTTATATTATGTACTATATTTTGACTTAAATAAGCATTAATTTGCCTTGTCAAATACACCGAGCCAGGTCACTCATATTAAGTCATCCTGTGTCTCTAGGTGCCTTCTGTATCAAATTTGTAACATAAAGTTCACAACATTCGTGTTTGTGGCAATTTTGGTAACACCAAGTGTGTTTCCTTGTTTTTGTTTGGTCATTTTAAGTAAGTAAAACCCAATCAGGTCTTAAATAAACCACTACAAACCTTTTTTGTAAGCAAAGAGTAAGTAAAACCGATTAGGTCTCTTTTGCTATATGTGTGTCTTGTTTAAGACATCCTTGTTGGCATATGTCTTGTATTATTGCCAACTTAACGCATAAACCCAACCAAAGGTTATGCCATCACAACATTTTGTAAGCAAAGAGTTAGTAAAACCAAATAGGTCTCTTTTGCTATATTTGTGTCTTGTTTAAGACATCCTTGTAGGCATATGTTTTGTATTATTGCCAACTTAACGCATAAACCCAACCAAAGGTTATGCCGTTGTCATTTTTTGATAATACCAATAGCCACTACTTGATTGTTTTTGACATTGTGTATGTATCTTTTTTCCGGTATTGAAATGGTACTTTTTTATTATTGAACGTTGATATATTATTTTCATGATACATGAGAATGTTACAATATCCACCATGAGACGAGGGATCGTTATAAAATCTAACACTATACATGAGAATGTTACAATATCCACCATGAGACGAGGGATCGTTATAAAATCTAACACTATACATGAGAATGTTATAATATCTACCATGATACGAGAAGTTCGTTATAAGTACTTTTTTTACTGGCTTACATACACTGTGGCCAAAGAGATAATTTGTTCCATTAAATGGTTATAAATATCTATGTTGTACCTTTCCTTTCAATACTAGGGTTCTTTCGTAATTCGTTCAATTTCTACATGAGACGTGGAGACGTTATAATACTTACCATGATTCGTGCGAACGATACAATATCTTGTTGTTGTCTTCTTTAAATAAGTTGACACTATGTACTTGTTCTACCGGACGTAGATCATTTTACCCTGACTTGTCGCCCTTAATTGGGACCCTTTTGTATTACTCATGACACTGAGGGAAATGTCCTTCACTGTAGTGAGAATTTTTTTTGTTCTCTTCAAACAAACATGAAGCTGTGCATTCAGCAATTTTTTTACGCTAACTGATACCTGTGGACTTCTTGTCAAACGGACCCAAGAACCATCCACTATCCATTGACCATGGACTAGCCATCAGCTTCACTGTTGGTTATGAGGTATCGTGTCGTGGGAGTTAATTGAGACAGTGACACAAAACCACCTAACTCGTTGTCTGGGAGACGAATAAGAAAAACTCCCAGGTTTGTGAAACTTGAGCAAGGGTCTGTCATGTTCTCACAAACTGTAGAAGATTAAATACGACCCCTAATCTTTCACCAAATACACGTGAAAGATTAGATTGTTATTACTGTGTATTCTCCTTCACCTTTTCATCAAATTCATGTATATTTGTGTAAAGAGTTAGGAAATTTGCTGGTTGATATATTTCGTCCTCACATAGAGATCGAATTGAGAATTAGCTCAGTCACTATCAATTTTCGCTACTCAATCCTCCATCCTTCTCCCCTCCATCAAACTCTTGTACATTTGTAAAAGCTAGGAAATCTGCTTGTTGACCACATTTCGTTCTCTGAAAGAGATCGAACGGAGAATCAGCTCCATCACCAGCAGACCTTCTCGCTCATCGCCATTTTTTTTCTCATCCCTCATTATCCTTGAGGTTAATTTCATGAATCTGGAAGGTGTACCCTACGCACATAGCGTATCGTCTGTCTATAAGACAATCTTTATCCATGAAATTTGCTTCAAATCTCTCCTTTTCACCCCATACCTAGGTAATCAACACATTTCTTGTAATTTTGAAAGTCGTAAGTTGTTATCGCTCAAGCGCTAACACCGGCCATGGAAGGCCAACTTCTTTCAGAAACTTGGTGTTACTACTGTACAACCACCTACCTATACCTTGTATATCAAATAGGTAACCTCACGCCAGTCGTGATAGTTTTTTGTCTCCCCAATCTCGGGATACTCATGGTATAGTCAGCATATTGGATCTCTCTCTACTCTCTCTCTACTCTCTCTAACCAACGACGTTTTTTTGTCTTTTTGTCTTTTCTCTTGAACACAATTTGTTTCTCTCCAAACGTTTTGCATCATTGGTCTACTAGGCAGGTAAACTTCAAGAATTTTGGCTCTAATAATAACCTGTCCCTGGATTAAAAAGAAGACCAGCAGCCCTTCTCATCACCTGCAAGCTGAGCTTCTCTTCTTTGCCGCCTTCACTTCCATCACTCACATCTCTCCAATCTCTGCGTACCAAAAACACCCGACCGCACCCAAATTAGGTGTGAGTCGTGCGTGCAGTTGCAAATCAAGTTGTCTCATCATTCAAACCACATTCAAAAGAACCAACCTCAGAGCATGCCAGCTCAAGGTTAATTATGTTCCTGCAATCAACCACTTGCCGGTTGAGCAAATCAACCACTTGCCGTTGTGCAAATCAACCACTTGCCGTTGTGCAATCAACCACTTGCCGTTTGTGCAAATCAACTACTGGCAGTCGTACAAATCAACCACTTGCCATTTGTACAAACCAACCACTTGCCGATGCGCAAACTCAACATAATAACCATTACACGCATCAACCATCAATCAACTTATTGGTATTACTCCATGTTATTACCAACTCCATTTCACCTTGACAACCACTGCTCCACCGCATCAGCATAATGGAATTCACGCTGGTACAACAACAAAACCCGGATACTTCTGGCCCCCCGCATCACCATCTCTCAACCACAACCAAGAAGCACAGTTCAATTTCTATGGCCCTAGTGATACTTGAGTGCAATCTCAAATGGGTCAAGTTACAGTGAAAATGTAACTTTATAACTTCAGTGAAATTACGTCTACTTGGTACTCTACGAAAACACTACGCTCTTCAAACTTAGCTTACAGACCAATGAAATTTTAGAGTCCTTTTTGTTCTTTTCATCACTGCATAACCTTGCATGTTGTTCTTTTCATCACTGCATAACCTTGTATGTTGTTCTTTTCATCACTACATAACCTTGTATGTTTGTCTTTTCATCACTGCATAACCTTGTATGTTTGTCTTTTCATCACTGCATAACCTTGTATGTTGTCTTTTCATCATTGCATAACCATGTATTTTTTCTTTTTTTGTAAATCAACACTGTTTTCTTCTCTCTCTACTTACCTCACGACAAGATGAAGAGGATTTTTAGCGCCTAAAGCTTCATTACCACGTCGCCTTTTACTGGCGGAGGGGGAATGTGTTACGTAATACAGTCTCCCTATTGTTGAATAGAGCATGGTTGCCCCAACTTCCCCTCACCGCGTGTGTCAAACACGCCGCCAGATGGTCAAAATCACGTGCACAATAGCAGACCGTCGGCAGCAAGCAGCGCGCCCCCCCGTTCCCCGACCCGCGCTTGCTTCGCGGCGCCTCGCCAGTCTAGCTCCGGCCTCCGCGGTGGCAACAGGTTCTCTTGTATACGGACCGCAAACACTCGCAATGACTTGCATAATTACGCGAACAGACGGAATCTCGTGCCAGTTTCTTAATTAATCACTATCGAATTTACAATCATGTTTATTATTACGGTTCGGGCTAACTCAATGGAGTCCCGTTCCCGTGTAAAATCCCGAGTGCACTTCACCGCCTCAACTGACCCGCCGCCTGTGAGCGCGGGTACCTCTGGCTCAACATGATGCCCCATACCACATCGAGACGATTCGTAAGCTTTCAACCTTCCCCCTTTTCTTGTGTTCAATTCTCGTAAATTTCATGTAGAATCCACGCTTTATCTGGTCGTCATAAATTAGTAGAGAGAGTTAGTAGGGAGATCTATGTTAACCTGTATTTCTCGAGACATTTAATATACCTTGTGCCCTTACTTATGTGTTATTATTGTGATGTCCTTTTCCAACCTCCTGACCGATGGACGAGCTGCTGATCAAAGAACTGCCCACCCCTGATTGTACACGAGTCATCTGCTTTACCTTTCTATTGAGCTTAGCCAATGTTTAACCAGGTTCGAGTCCCGGTTTATCCATATGTTAGCATACTTCATATATATGTACATAATAGTTATTGTTATTGAAAGGGTATTTATAGGCATTAATCTGAGATCATATAACATTTAACATTATTTTAAAACGACCAAACAAAACAACTTACATCCAGCTTTCTCCGAGTGCATTTGTTCAGGCCCACCTGAAATAAGCGAATGTAACGTAATATCGCTATCCAATACGTCCGCGTCAAAGATATTAGAAGAACGAGATATGCTATGTTGGCCGCCGGACCGTAGCCGGAGTACTACCTAATTAGGGTACTTTGAACGGTATCGGGACGTGTACGCACAGAAATCTGTTCTATGTATTAGTGCGGATACCTTAGCGATGCCTTAGCGTAAGCGAAGGTGTGCCGTAGTATTGGTGAACAAAACCGGCGACACTCGGCAAAACAATTCCAATCAGTACGAACTGCGCATAGCACATCTCGTTCTTCTAATATCTTTGGTCCGCGTCCATCAGAAGAATGTCTTCAATGTCCTTCTCACTTAGCGAATTCATTTTATTCGAGTATATCTTCGAAAATCCACAAAAAACAAGACAAAACCACCAACACAACTTGCAGCTGTCAAACGATTTTGAGGTTATAACAATCATAGACAAAATAGTGCGTTTTGCAGAAAAAAAATGTTGCCGCTCTAATATTTTTATAGGAAATAGTGCACTTTGCAATAACATGGAATTAGTCACTTTTGCAGAAAAAGGTACTTCTTTTTTAGCTGGAAATAGGTAGTTTTGCAGAAAAAGGTGATTTTCAAGTTGAAAAATGAGGAGGATTTCGTCATTTTATCGTAAAAATAATGATGCCATTCGATTCCTCGGCCTCGAATTAGTCTGACTGCATATATAACTCAATTTCGCCCATTTTGTAAATAGTCAGTTTTGCATTATAACCCCACAATTATCCTCACACATGTATAACTAAAAATTTAATTTGGTATGATAGTCCTCAAAGCAATCAGGAACATGGAGGGCCACTTTGCATGATTTGCATTCCCAGCGCATTCCAGTCTTTTTATTCCTGGCCTAGTTGTCTTTGCCGTAGTTTCTTTTCACCAAAATATGTCCTGGGAAGTGACACCCCTGACATCCCTGAAGTCTCATTGGACTATCCTCCACTGATTTTCGCCCAACTGAACTTCGTTCAGGTGGAGACACATTTTGCAAAATCTGTACTGCCACGTTGACCCTAAACTCATTGTGATGCGGCAAGCCAGAACTTACAAACTTATAAACTTGATATGCATGAATAATGATATATCACAAAGATAAAAAATATTTTTTTATACGCTTTGAGGTACCTACTGTTAAACTACGAAATGGAAAAGTTCTTCTTTACTCGTTAAAAGGGCGTTTCATCGCTATGTGAAACTATTTCTCCAGAACCGGTGGGACTATGTCAACCGATTCTGGGACCTGTGATACTTTCTCTGCCTATTGCTGGTTGCCGCTGGCTAGCTCTAAACATTTTATGATGAGACTATCTCCAGGGGGTGCATTCGGTTACTATCTCAAACACAATGAATGGGGGGACAAATAGATTTATTACAAGATCAATACAAAATTAAATCTGGACAGACAATCTATTGAAATTACTAGGCTCCGAGTTATGTTAAATTAATGATCGTAACAAAGTCTTGTACAACAGCCCACGTACGAAGTTGAGGCCACTGAAATACCACAACCTGTGGGCGCGGCGGGTACCCTCTCTGATCTCTAGCCTGGTTGCAAATGTGTGAGCTACTTGCCGCTCTTCCATCCGCTTTCTCCACCTCCGGGTGAAGTGAGATGCGGTTATCATTTTCGCTTGCACTCGTAAGGAAGACAATGTATCCTGCAGCTAGCGCATGGGCTGGTTCAGCGTATCTTTTATTTTTGTACAGGTCTCATGAAATGTTTTCTGGGAGACGAATATCAAATACTCTTTCATCTTCTAGATCAAGGCTGCCCAACCTTTTTAGCAGTTGGGCGAAATTGACGATTTTGAATCACTGGCGGGCCACTGAATACCTGACGGTTCCTATTTCCATAGGGGGGGGGGGGATTGTTAGAGAATTTCAATAAAACATAATTCCCCACAAAAAAAAAATCTAAATAAGTGCTCCCCACAAAATATTTGAAATCCATGGGGGGGGGGGGGGGGGGGGGTGGTGTTGTTATGGAACTTCGCTGAGAAAAAATTCCGCACACCCGAACATCATATGTGATACCCCACAGCAATTTTTCGAATTCCATGGGGGGGGGGGGGGGATTTTATGGAGATTCCATTTCGACGCAAAGAATTTTATGTATACCGGTGTATTTTAGATTTTTTCGTCGCTGATTCTCGTTCTCTGAGTAGCCTAAATAGCGATAAATCGCCGTCGTTGGCAACACTGGTGACCGCGCGCAAGCTGCATTGTTTGTTTTACCGCGGGCCCGCGACACTTTTTCAAATTGGCGGGTTTTTTGAAAATGTTTCACGCGGGCCACTTATAATTCGTTCCACAATGTGGCCCGCGGGCCTGGGGTCGGGCAGCCTTGTTCTAGATGATACTGGCCGTGATGTGTGGAATTTTTTCACTAACTGTGTACGTTGTTGGTTGCGACTTGTAATTCGATGGGAATTGCGCTGCCCCAACCAACACACAAAGTAATGGCAACATTTCTGCACTTACCAGGTTTGGTGATTCTTTTGTATATTGATGTCCAGCGGGGCCCGCACTCGGGAAGAATGTTCGATGAATGAAAGAATCACAAGTCACTTTTAAACATAAACTGGCACACACAATCGGCGATCATGTGCTGCGAATAATTATATTTAACGGCTGTATCTTTCTGCGGTTTAATATCTGTAGGTATGTGGTACCTTTCATTGTGCCGTATTGGGATGAGTTTTACGGCGGTATCTCTAATTCACGTATAGAGGAGACGTAAGTTGATAAATAACACACTTAAACACTGTTCACAATAGAATTAATCATTGCCTAAAACGGCAGACGATTAACGGATTTTACAGCATTTTACTGTGGTTTTCTCTCCGGTAAATAATTCATCGATCTTGAGTCGATTACGGTTGATTCCTTACTTCCCCCATTTTTCGTTAGCTGCGTTCGGTTGCACGTACAAAAATCAAGCGTGGAGTTTGAATTCCTGCTTAATAAAAATGTATAGTGAGTGGAAGCGATCTGAGGGCTGGTGAGTATTTTATTTTTGTCGGTTTTCCTTTACTCTGGAGCTACCGATTGTAAGGCTCTTTACTGTTGATAGAAATTGACTCTAAATCTGTAAATTGATTTTCATTCACATGTCTACCTTCTTGTAAACTCTTTAAAATTGCCTCCAAAGTTGCAATTTTTTTTAAATATCTTTCAAATTTTTCAATTCTTTCTTGTGTTCCATGAAGAGCGTTTTTCACTTCCTCGCTTCTAATCCAATTTTCTTTTTACGAGGAGTATCTTCCACTCTACCTTCTTGTAAACTCTTTAAAATTGCCTCCAAAGTTGCAATTTTTTTTAAATATCTTTCAAATTATTCAATTCTTTCTTGTGTTCCATGAAGAGCGTTTTTCACTTCCTCGCTTCTAATCCAATTTTCTTTTTACGAGGAGTATCTTCCACTTCATCGTGTGACTCGTGTAGTCTTTTGTGGGCTGCCGGAATTGCTTCAGTTGCCGTCTGAAAAAAATTTATATTAACTCTTTACAATGATTGCCAACGTCGGGGGGACCTGATACGGCACATAAAGAAGAAGAAACTCTTTACCTATAACCAGCTCATTTCTGATAACTTTGAAAGCATTATTTTAATATAATATTTATTACCTGGTTAATTTTATAAATCCTTAAATAGGTACTTCATCATCTCCAGCAGCAGATGGCTTTCGATTCGTAAGGGATAAGCAAAAACTCCCGGTGTCACTCAGCACACTTTACACTGGCCAGGTAAAGTCAGGAAAATAATTATTTTAGACAATAGGAATTATTTTAGCGACAAATTTTTAAAATTTGTATGTTTTGCCATCTGACTGGTAGCGGTAAGTAGTTATTTATTTTTGATTTATGTACTTATTGCCACCTGTTGCTCTAGTCCGTATTCGTTCTTTGGTGACAGTTTCCGTAGACGTGTTAGCGGGAGTGGTTCGGGGGGCCGTAACATCAGTCCAGCGGCAGGCAGTGGCCGAAGGTGTTGGTAGTACTAGATTTTTGTCGTTGTAATTATTTGACACTTGCCGATTCAATGCACTTTACACGGTTTAATAACTCATTAATAGTTTTACTTTGTTTGAGAATAATTCTCTTCAGTTCCTGGAGCACGGAATCACTCATTATGTTAAAGAGTGAAAAAACTCACATCCCTCCAACAACGCTCAATCTTTTGAATGTGAGCTCCCGTCTCCTGATCTACAAAAGATATACTATGATTGACATTTCAATGAAGGAAGCCTTCGTTTTCGAGGCAGCTGTAGGTTTTCCAACAATCCGGTATAATTATGGTTCCCGGCAATATGTATTCTTTAATTACTTCTAGAAGAACTTCCTTCGAACGATCTTCCAAAGCACATACGAACATTTTTTTCGATTCTCGGTCAAAACCGCCAAACACCCCCTTTCCATCAATTTTTCATCATTTATTGTGCTTTCTTTTGTTTCGTGTTTTATTTTGTATCACCGAATGATGCAAACTTCCCTGCAAAACGAAGACCAATTTATGACGGTCTCACTACTCATCAAGTTCTTCCATTATTAAGGTTGTTCTCGGTGGCCGCAAGATTGCTCAAAATAATACAAATGTGCATATTTTTTCTAGATAAAGGGTAACTTTTCTAAATGAACAGAAAAATTACACCTGATTTTATGTCTGTGACCAGCACTCACTATTTCAGTTTTTCGACATCTATACGAAAGGTTGGCAAAACTACAAACATTTCCACATGTCTGTGACCAGCACTCACTATTTCAGTTTTTCGACATCTATACGAAAGGTTGGCAAAACTACAAACATTTCCACATTTTTTCCCGCCGAATCACGTTGTCACTTCTCAAAAATTGTAATAAAACCTTCTCCTTTTTAATAACTTCCAAAAAACCCAAATACCAAAAGGATAACAATTACACGCCATAATAATATTTTTAATAACTTCCAAAAAACCCAAATACCAAAAGGATAACAATTACACGCCATAATAATATTTTTAATAACTTCCAAAAACCCCAAATACCAAAAGGATAACAATTACACGCCATAATAATATTTTTAATAACTTCCAAATACCAAAAGGATAACAATTACACGCCATAATAATATTTTTCGCATGTCCCGCCAGGTCCCGCCGATAAGTTAATTATTTTAACTAAAATTAAAAATTTCCCAAATGCAGTGAGTTTCCTTTTATAGTAATTGAGGTAAATACAAAAGTTTTATTAAAAAATATTTTGTATTAGCCGTGGCCAGCGATCCCGAGTAATTACCCTGTTTTTTAACCCAATAGGCGCCCAAGCAATATACTCTGTCAACTACGACACGCCAAGCTATTTCAGTAGTGCTGACTCACTAACACAAATAAACAAAGAGAAATAAGATAAACACTCACATGTCATTATGGATTGTATCGAGTCGGCAACGATTCTCCAACTTTTTTCACATTTTATATTTGATATTGCCCTAAATTGTACTACATTTTATTTACACAATGTTTTAAAGATTTAAAATTAATATTCTTTTTTCTCGTGGAATATTGTTGAGCATGGCCAAACACAAAACGGTACGTTACATTCGCTTTTCTTGTTGTTGGTCTAAGTTTAGTGTTAGAGCAAACATAACAGTTTTTATAAGGTTTTTGGGTTTTTTCCTTTGCGGGTATAGGTATTGGCATATGTTTTACTAGCATTTTGGCAGATAACCGTAATGGCACATCTTGTGACGTACATGGACCAATTTCAGGGTGTGATGTAGTATGATATTTTTCTAATAATTGTCTTATCACATATAATTGGAAATCAGGAAAAGTAATGTTTTTGGAAGTACATACTATGTTTGACTGGACACTTGACCTCAACAATATAATCATCAGTGACTGCATCAGGGGAGCCGCCGATAATTGGTAATTTGCAACTGATTTTCAAACCACATTCTTTATATTTGTGTCCCTTTTGGTTTGCTAGTACCTTTAACACCAAAGGTCCTAAAAGCCGACCTCGTTGCATAGCCTTTGTGTCTGTAATCTTGGCTGCCCCTAAGATGACTTCAGTCAATGTTCCATCCAATGTTTTGCAGTTAGCTGCCTCGTATAGTTTGGATGCAGTAATTCTGCCATATCGCATTTCGTACCATAACGGGCAGTTAGCCTGCTTTCTTGTTAATGAAAAAACTTCCTCGAAGATATTTGGAGGAATATTTAGATCACATGTAATAAAATTGATGAAATCTGTAGCACTTGTATTGTGCAGGTTTCGTGTTTTCTTAAAAGCAGAAATCATCCTGTGCTTGGACAGTCAGTGGGCTTCGGACTCCTTTGGAGTACTGCTGCCAGGAAATCTCCATTACCTTTTTCCACGCTTTTTACTGCGTTCTTGCCAACTTGGGTTGCCAGAATGAACTTTTGGGAGGTTCCGACACACGATAACTTTGATTTTCTCCAATAACAGTCGACAGATGTCGACGCTGGTTCTTCACTTCTCCTATGGAGCCATGTTAGAAATGCCAGTGCATGCTTACAGCCACCTGAAAGCAAAATGTTCCAAATATAAATTATTTGTCAACAGGTAGCTGGCAGAGACCCTCGCAATGATTCTGTGTTTGTTACATCACACAAGAGTTTGCTCTTCCCCACATCTCCATAGGGTAGAAGAGTGTAGATGTTAGAGGAGAGAAACATATTTTACAATATAGCGACATACAGTTCAACTAACCTCTAGAAGCTGCACAGTCTTGACATTCTAAGACTTGTATTTCATCTTCCATCTCATCACACAAAAGTACAACAGAGTATCCTTTTTGGCGGACACGGTGCTCGGGGGTTATTTTTGCTTTCACTGTGCAGATAGGACCTTCTCTTTTTACCTGCACATACCCGATAGCATTATCACCATAACTTTCACGTGCAGACCTTTAAAATATATAATAATAACACGTTGAAAACAAAAGACAGTTGCATATAACTGAATGTTAACAATTGTCTTAATAATAATAATTGATGGAAACATAATATATAAGTACATATTAAATGTTGTCAAAATATATAACATAATATTAGTATATTAGAAGATACAGAAAAAATACTAACCTTTTTGTTTTGACATTTCTAATTTCTCTTCCAATGAAATTCATATTATTACTTAGAAAAGTAGCCATCATAAATGAATCTATGTTGGGCAAATTGTCAGACTGACCCTGAACAAAACCTACTTCAATCATTTTTCCAATCCAAATAATATATGCTTAATTTCTCAACAAAGTTAGCGGACTACAATACAAACAGCCAAATGCAGCCAAACCCCAAACAAGTGTCAAAACTGTCAAATTCACAAGTCGCCGGAAATCAAGGTGTTGCCATATAAAAAAAATAATCAGTGTGGAATTTTACAAAAATTAATTCAATAATATTGGAGACGGAACATTTTCAAGTGGTGACGTCACAAGCCAAAAATAACAGATTTATTTATTTTATTTAAAAAAAACTATACAGTTCAAAATTTTTTGAGTAACATTTTCGTAATCTTAGTAGAGAAATCTATCCACTCATTTTTTTTCCAAGTCATTAGAAAATCCTTGCAAGTGGCCTATTGTATGCATTCATTGTCACATCCCATACATAAGTTATTTTGAGGTCACTCTCATCAGGTGTGTTTCCTGTCCTTTGGAAGGAAGATCAACGCTTTCCAATTTAATATTGTACACCAATGATATCATTAATGCCTTAAACGCATCATATCAAACTGACTCCATATATACTGACTACAGCGGATTATCTTCTTCGAGTTTAACAGATTCGAGATCTCGGTGTCTTATTCCACGAGAGTCTGCAGTTTAACTTACACATCGATAAAACTACAAGCGATGCAATGAGAATGCTCGGTTTTATTTTGAGAATGAGGGCAAAGTTTAAAAATGTGTTAACTTTAAAACGCAGAAGACTTTTAACTTATATATTATTTTTATTCAAAATTATCAAATCTCTAATTGACAGCCCTGAATTATTGGAATTAATTTCTACGAATGTACCTGCCAGACAAACTCAAAGCAAAGACACTTTTAAATATAACAATAACCTGAATACTAACTACTCTATTTATTCACCAATTCCAAGAATACATCACCGCGCAAACCAACATTGTGAACTTATTGATGTATTTAGTGTTAATAATTTTTGAGTTTCAAAAGGCAACTAATTTCAGACCTATTTGCTAGTTATCAACTTGTATTATTTATTAGCTTTAAATATGAATGCAACAATATAAATAAAAATGACTAGACATGCATTTTAATGTTAAATTCAAAATAATCAGTTAAATTATCAAAAACTGACTTACCAAACACAGGCAATTCTGTCGACTGACCAGTCCAAGGTAGTCCAAGGCAAGATGTGCTGGGCACAGCAGTATCTGAAACATATAAAATATTTTGTTAACATTTCCTCTCGGAATTCCAAATGAAACCAACTTGGTTGTGCCATTATATATCACATAACTTTCTTAGGCGATTCGCAAATAGTGCGATCGCTGTCGTTGCTAAAACACAGTTCGACATTTGTCACCAAGTCCAGCACGCTGTCGATTGGATGATGCTCCTGGGAAGCACTTGGTGACAGTCTGCCCCCTCCCGTCTTGAGCCTGCTCATCTTTTCTCCACGAAGCTCCAACTTCCTTTTTGTTTTTATATTGTCCCAACATTTCTTAAGCTGCGCTTGAGATCGCTAAAAAGGAATTCAATATGGTATTCTAATCTAGTATACTATTACGGAGTGGGAATAACAGAAAATTATGATGGATATATGAATGTGGATGAAACGACGTGATGGTTGGTTGGTATTATAATTACAAACGATAAATACCTTTAGATTGTCGGCAATCGAATTAAATTCATCCGTCACCTTGTCCCACGCATTTTTCTTTTCTCCGAGCTGCTGGTGATTTGTGGCAGTGGAAGAAATGGCTGGATATTTGCAGATTAAATCAACCAAACGTTGCTTCTAATTGGGTTTGACCACAATCCGCGAACTCATTTTTTCACAATACACAAAACACGAAACAAATGAACTAATGGAGTCTGACAGCGGGTTGATAATATGCAACTCGGCGTAGACATGTAAATTCCATAGAGAATAGCATAGATAAACGTACAACTTGTCACAAAACGGGGAATGTTGTGATAATAAAAGCGCGACATCCACAAATTGCGGATGACATCCCAACTTTATTTCGGCGTAGACATAAGGTACACACCTTGGTGAAGGAAGTTCCAAGTGTGGACTCTGAATTGAAGCGTTAAAGGTAAGGTTGGTCGATTCCTTCACTTGAGTAAGGAAGACACTTGAGGAAGGCAACTTTGAAGGATCGACTCTGAATACGGGTGTTAGAATCTCCTTTAAATACAGTTGCTTTTTTAAATCACGAAACACTTCCCTATTCCCTGTTAAATCTTCAGCTTAATTACGTCCTCTCAAAGCTAGTTCAATTGCGCCACAAATCTGTTTTGGTGAATTTTCTCATTGAATTGTTTAACAGATTCGCTAAAACCAACATAAAGTTGTAATCGTATATCAACTCTACCTAACAAACTAAATTATAATACTTTAATGTGTGCTTTGGACAGTGAATGTTTTTTTTTTACTTTTTCAATAAAATGAGCAATATCATTTACACCACTTTCACTGTTAATTTTAAATACTCTATTCATAGTTTTGTCTTAAATTTACAAACTTGAATTATGTTCAGAAATGGTTTTGCAAGGCAATTATTCTTCAAAAACAATTTGTTACTTTTCAGTTACTTTTGATAAAATCAACATTTATCTCAATGTTTTCATTACCACTAATTTTTAAAAAATCACCGAGCAAAACTTGAGAAAACTGTTAAAATGCTGTGTCAGTACTGAATGCTGTCAAGTTCGAAGCTTGATCTCATGCCGGTAGCGCTTTAACATAACATTTTTAATTACTTCCAAATTCATTAATTCATTCCAAACGTTTGATATTGCATAATGCTTGTTTAAGGTATAATATGCCAGATCGACGCTTACCTTATCGATCAAGCATACTATTGGGTGTAATGTAGAATAAAATAGAGGTGGTTAGATTTCACGGATTTATATTTATTGAGTTAATGTTAGAATTTACAACATATTCACACGATACTAAATATCAGAAGAAATATAGGAATATAAAGAAAAAGAAATTGTTCTGCAACTGTTTACCGAAGCGTGTTATTATTGTACTTTAAGAAAAGTAGACTGAGTAGTATTTTCATCCAGAATTGGTGTATTGGTTTTCGTTGGGAATTGTTATGATTATTTATTTAATGTATAATAACATTTTCACGCTTCCGTAAACACTTGGAAAAAATTATCGCTTAATATTAATATGGAAATTTTCATCAACGTGTTCAATCAGATGTGGGTGTCATGGGCATCTAAATGAACACGGTTAAAGATATTAAAAGTAAACATATTGTCATTGTACGTGACTTGATAAGTTCTCTTAAAATAGGTACATGTAAGATTTTGCATTTAAAAATTGTTTAAAAAAATATATAAAACTTCAATGCGTACAGCGGAATGTTTAAAAGTACATTTTACATATTCATCGCAAACTGCGGAATGGTTTAGAGCGTCTAAACAAAGTTAGATACAAAGTTTGTTTAGTAACGTTAATACATGCTATATTAAGTACGTAGTCAATATAAGACATTAAGTTCTGTTAATATAAGATATCCTTAATGCAAATTATATTATATGCAAGGAATATTTTGTAAGAAATTATATTTAGCGTAAGATATATTAGCGTAATGTAAAATTATTGTAGCTAGGTATGGATAGTTTATCGCTTGATATACGATATTTGAAATATACTTAAAGATAGTTATATAGTATGCATGTTTTTTTAAAAATGAAAAAATTTTCATTAATTCAACGGTGCATCATTTTGAAGACTGAAATGTATTTCATCATAGTGCCTCTGCACTATGGTTTTTAAACAATAATAGTAATAGAGATAATACTAAGAGCTCAAAATTTCCATAAAAAATTGTAGACTTTAGTATTATTTATTCTCAGTAATTCTAAAAATATATCCGGGTTTAGCTATGTATTGTGTATGCTATTTAAAAATCTATTTAATATGAATCATTTTAGATTTGATATGGGTTTGTAGGAAAGAAAAAGAATTTATTTTGCCTTCTTTGCCAATTATTTGCTTTCCGACTGGTATCTGTCGGGAAAATGAACTCTGCGACCAGATCTTGTTCTTATGATGTTTTCTGGGAACAGGTACACTAGGTATAGTCTTGGGCAACTGGCTAGAATTTCAATAACACAACCAACTGGTTATTACCCTCTAAATAACTGGTTGTTAAACGGTTGTATGGTTATTTCGTTGTATAGGTATATAATAGTTACTTCGCGGGCCGGCAACTGGCAACATGACTGTCGGCTACAGTTGCCACCAGTTGCCACTGGCTGCTGGCTAGTTGGCTGGTTGTCTAGTTTTAAGTTGTCAGTTGTCAGTTCAGTAGTTAGTAGTTATCATGGTTGTGGAATTATTTCAGGTTATGGTTTTGACCGTGGGTATTAAGTATCGGGTTAGTTTGTGACCCACTAAAAGGAATAGCGCTATCTCTATATATGCAGCGCGAGTACATACAACGCGACTTTATTCGCCAGTTACAAGCAGAGCAGGAATCGGAAATCTCTTGGAGGGCACAAAATAAATAATGTTTATGATTTGCATAATTTTTATTGTTTGCAGTTTTGTAGTGTAAGGTGGGTTGCATGTACATTGTGAAGGAGACAACATCGTTGAAGTATTTTTAAATAAATACTTCCCATATAAAATATTTTATAAGTATGCATATATTGTATATAGGTAAATGTATAGTAATATTATGGTAAAACGCACTTGCAGTGAAATTTCACACAACTGCTGTACAAAATAAAGATGACATAATAAATAAGATCTATAAATTTCTCAAAAATAATACACGAAGGCAGCTGATAGCTACTTGTTATTATTACATAATATTTTAATAAATATTTTATTGACTGCATTACTTAAATTTAAACACTTAATAAAAATAAGTAAATGTTTTATTATATTCCTTTTTTGTTACAAGCAGAGTACAATAATATCCTCACTGGGATATCCCCCTGGGGGCTGAGGATTTCATTTACATGTTAAAATTTGAAAGTAATAAAAATATTTCAAATTCAAATAAATCATAGCCTGGCAACTGAGAACGGAAATTCCAATGATGATTAGCACGTAATATTTCAGTACCTGCCTGTTAACCTTTCACATTACTTAAAAGTTACATGATTCCTGGAAAGCAATAATTACAAGGGGCAATTAAATTTACTTTCAATGGGACACAACACACAACCCTGGATATATCATCAACCATACAATATTTTTACACAACAATGTAATATTTATGTATGTTATTTCCCAAATGTAACTACTATATAAATCCTTAATATGTTTGCAAACAGTTGTATTGTTTTCCGGCTAGATAATTACCAAATTACTGGAAATTGGGTGGCGAAAAATACCTTAACAATTAAGTGGGATATTCCGACATTAAAAGATTATACGTCAATATTTACTGCCTTTGACATTACATAAATTAGTTTTCAAATAAATCGTAGCCTGGCAACTGAGAACGGAAATTCCAATGTCTATACAATAATAATAACATTCAGTGCCTATCAACCTTTCACATTACATAAGTATTAGGTATATCTAGGGCTATTTTTTGCAGCATGACGCACTTACAAAAACTAAAAGAAACAATTATGACACTAATTGGGGTATTTGGTATTAAATTTGGTAAAACATCTCATAAGTAAAAAGGACTACAAAACTTCATAATCCTTTTTTTATACACATAGGAACTTGGAAAATGATAGTAATGAAAATAAAACAATTTTCGCATATTAGATTACAATTCAAAACTCCCGGTATTATATCCATTATAATTTTAGAACACTTTCAAATACCTATAAATTTAATGGGTATTTTATATTACAAATTCCTACATAATGCCTATACACGTAACCCTTCATAATACCTGTAACATAATAGTAATGAAAATCGATATCTATTATCTCACTAATAGTATATTTTATATGAGTATACTAATATAATAATACTAATATTTTGAAGGTTTTCCCCAAGTTTAAGTATTAAATAATTCAACAAATATTAACAAATCATTATAAATATAGAATCAGTACTACCTACCCCAATGTCACCCCTTTACTAATATAAATTCCTACAATACAATGTAAATACACATAAATATTTCTAAACATAATTGTAAGCAACAATGCAAACTATTTATTATCGGGAGACCTCAATAAAATGTAATGCATATTTTTCCCAAGTATACATAAAACCAACCAAAATTTTAATAAGGCGTTGTAAATCGGCAATAATGCATTAATTCATTAATAAATTAATAATGTATAAATGACGGCCTCTGTGATCGAGGGATATAACCCTAGACTATAAATTTGGAGTAAAAAATAGCAGGTTCAAATCCCGGCGAACATAGGTAATTTTAAAAAAATATGTGCATTAAAAAATATTAAAATACATGTTTTGTGTTGTTAAAAAATGTAATTAAATCGTGTGATTTAAACCTCTGCCCTGACGATGGACACTGTAACGCTATCCGAAACGTCGGCTCTTTAGAAGGTAGCGCAACACGGCGTAACACACCAAAAATAAAGAACCATTACTTTTGGCCGTGAATTTTTTTTTTTTATGTGTAATACCGCACAAGAGTCCCAACTGCTCCCATCTAAAGCCATTTCAAGCAACGTTTCAATTCTGAATGGTGGTCTTACACCAAGGCGATACTGTGAATATCTCAAATCATATCTAATGCATAGTATATTCGCGTCACTTTTCAGATTGGAAGAGACTATTAGTATCGTCCTGGCGAAAAACCACCATTCAGAATTGAAACGTTGCTTGAAATGGCTTTAGCCGTGTTTGGTGACCAGTACTGAATCAGAATTAAGAAGAAATTACTAAGAATTTGGAAACCATACAAATACTGTATTATATCTTTTTTTTTACAAAATGCAAAATGGACTTGTACACACGAATACAATATTTATAAACACTACAAAAGACAACATCATAAATTAAACACTAACACAAAATACAATAAATAATTAAAGCGAAAAAAGCATAGGCCACGAGGGAGTGCACACAAAACGCTGAATGCAAGAAACATTAAAAAAAAGAACACTTACGAGTACACTTACGTACTTTTAATAATTATTCTAATGATATTAGGAAGAAATCTTTAAAATTTAAATCTATTTGTATCCATGTTTACATTTAGGAACATCAGCTGCTGTACCTTACTGGTTGTCAGCCGTGTGCGACGATCATTCAGTATGAGTCCCGCTTTCGAAAAGGCTCTCTCACACGGTACAGAAGTCGCCACTACGTTGCAGTGCATTCTGTACAAAAGAGCCAAATTTGGGTAAATTGGCTGGTGTTTTCTCCACCATTCCAATGGATCGTTGAAATCTCCGTTTGAACATTTTCGTGGAAGTATTTCATCTTGCAAATACATATCGACTTCCTTTATGGCCTTCAAAAGCGGTGTTCCTGGTGTCGTCGCGTTGGTACCCATGATGCCATCCAGGATATTCCATGGTGAATACTTATCACTTGTAGGTTCTCTTGGACACTCGGGGGGGGGGGGGGGGTTAGGTGGATTCCGACCTTGGTTTCCGGTGACCATGATCCTAACCATGTCAATCAATTTACTTTTTGTATGCATTGCTGTTACTTGATCGGCGAAGGCCTGAGTCTTGTAACGAGGGTCCAATATAAGACACAGCGAAAATGTTCCGCTCTGTTCCAGACCTCTGAAACGGTCTTCCATGCCAGAGCTTAACATCAATGCCACTTCGTTGACAGCTGAACATAATTCATTGTCACCTGTATACATTCGTAAACTTTCAGACAAGCATCTTGTTAAAATTATTACTGATCTGGCGGTAACGTAATTTTCGCCGCTGACCGATCTGGTAACTTCTTCGAAGGGTTTCATCATGGCCGACAATTGCTTCAAAGCACTCCATTCTTCCGTGGAAATAACTGGCAAGTCTTTGTCGCACACTGCCATAGTGGACCGAATCGCCTCTTCCAGATGCACAAATCTCTCAACCATATAATAAATTGAGTTCCAGCGTGTGGGGCACTCTTGTTTTAGCCTTAATGGGGCCATCCCTTGGTTAACCTGGTATTTTGTCAGCTTCTCTGAAGCAACCGTACTTTTTCGAAAGAATCGAACAATCGTCTTTACTTTGTCGATACTCGACTCCATCGCAAACGTCGATAATGCTGACTGGACAATTAAATTTAATGAATGAGCGTAGCAGCCGTAGTGTTTCAATTTTAATATTTCCTTTATAGCTTTTTTCACTGAGCTTGCATTATCAGTTACAGAAAAAATTATTTTCTCCATTATGCCCCAATCCACGCAAATTCTCTTCACCTCTGTCGCAATGTTTTCGGCGGTGTGACTACCAAAAAATTGACAACAATCTAATAATACCATTTTCATCTTAAACTCTTTGTTGATATAGTGAGCTGTTACTGCGGTGTAGCAATCTGATTTAGAAGACGTCCACATATCTGTAGTGATACATATGGTTTGGGCTTCTCTTTCCACTTCATTTTGCATTCGCAACCGAGTGCTGTGGTAGATTTCTGGAAGCAATGTATTGGAAATCGTATTTCTAGATGGCAATGTATAGCCTGGTATCCACCGGGCGAATTTTTTGAATGATCTTTCATCCACCAGGCGAAAAGGTTGAAAGCTATCGATGAATAAATTCATCAAATCCATGTCGATTTTTCTTTTTTGGTCTGCGTTCACCTTTTTTGGAATGTACGCATCCATTTGTCTTTGCCGTTTTAGTGGTCCTGGTCCTGATGAAGTAGATAGAGCATGTATAGCGCTTTCTTCAGAATGTTCAGGCGCTATAATAATAGCGTTCGGCACTGCACTTTGATCTTCAGGTGGTGAGAACGCAACACGGCCTGCATTTTTAAATTCAGCAAATGCAGAAATATGTTTTACTTTCAGATGGGTAGTTAAATTACCCGTAGAACTTTTGTAACTTAGAACAAATTTACACAGTGCTTTTTTATCAGCATTATTATGTTTTTCAAAATAGATCCAAATATTGCCTGCCATATTTACAAATTCACAATTTTAAAACAAAACTTTCACAAATATATAACTATTTAAACTTCACTTATATATTTAACTTAATATCTAACAATGTTGTTCTAAGCAACGCAATACACCACGATAATTAAATAAGTACTAAAAAGGTCCACAAACGTAAAAAAACTTTCGAAGGAAATAGAGTATAATATTATAGATATAAATGTAGCTCCACACGCCGGCCCTGTACGTTTACAACTGTCGGCTGATTGATATTTGATATACTAGTAGTTGTCTTGTTGACCTAGTTGCCGGTTGCCAGTTGCCAACTATTTGTTATGTATGTATTGTAGTTGTCGGAACTTATCAGTAGTTGTTATGGGTTATGGTTGTATATGTATAGGTTATGGTTGTGTCAATGGAGGGAGTAGGGGTATGGGGTAGTTTTTGGTCCACAGAAAGGGATAGCGTCTTACAAACTATATACGCCTATCTCGTTTCGCCTCACTAAAGAAAAAAAAAAGATAAACATGCAGCCCATATAGCGCTGTCTTTTTTCGTCATGGTCAGAATAGTTTTGAACGGCCCATGCGATGTGGTGATGTGAGTTGCGAGTTAATATCCATAACCACCCAACAACATCCACAACCGAATAACCAAATAACCGAGCTCTCGCCAGCGTAGTTGCGGTTATTTTCAAATAACCGTTGTATAGTTGGTTATGTTGTACAACTACCAAGACTAAATTTAGGTATATTATCTTCTACAGGTACAAAAGCGGGTTTTATTCGGGCTATAGACACACGCTTAGACCTTCCTTTAACAATGATGACAAATCTTCATATCATCGTATATTATAGTAAAATTATTGTATATGCTTTATGGGATATGTGGGATTGCACAAACCTTCACACATTCCGGAATGAAGACATTATTATTATTATACTTGTATGGCACGGGTGAAGGGAGTGGAAAATGAAGTACTACATTCACAAGGACACAAAAAAAACACAGAAGGCGAAAAAATTTGTAGGTTGGAGGGTAAACCAATGCTTTCGATTTTTAATTTTTCGGAAAATTCCGAACAATTAGTCCGGTAATCTTGTTGCCTGAAAAGGGGGGAAAGATTTGCTATTTCTGATTTTTTGCCGAGTTGTTTATGATGTTGGCCTAATGAATAATCCAAGTTTTTGACCCCGTACGCTGAACGCAACATTGTCTTAAATCTAAAAAAACACGAAATTTTCCACCTTTCTTCAGTTTTTGGCGATTTTAACCCTGAATGACTAGTATTCGATTTTTTAAATTTTTTTTTTATTTATTTATTTAACGCCCAGAGGGCTTTTACATGGTTGGTAGTATAATTTTAATTTGACAGATACTTTGAAACAAAATAAGAATAAAATTACATTTGATAAAAGCTATGCAACAAGTCATACAAACACAAGAAACAAAAACAGATTGTAACTACGTTGACTAAATTTGCTACATTTCGACTTCAGAATCGTCTTTATAGACCCAAAACATTTCTTTTAAAAAGTTGCAAGGCCCTCCTTCGAGGTTGGGCCCCGGTGGAAAATTTGATAAATTATTTTCCGAGTCCAGTGTTCTCAGTATGTACCATTTTTTAAAGATGACATGTTATGCCTTACGGAACTTATTTTCTATCGGAACCTCCTGTGTAAAGTAAATGTTATAAAATAAACGTTAAGTACGGTCGTTCATGGGAATAATATTACTGGCGTGTTATATTTCAAGTAACCATTTAATTTATCGTATGCATCTTAATAATAATTTAATGATTTGTACAGCGCCGTTTTCTAAACAAAATCATCTGAAAGGCGCTTTAAATATTAGGAAATTACTACGATTGCTCGGGTCCCGGGCTCCTTGAGGGCGGGGACATGGGGGTAGAAACGGAACTGCAGGGGGTCCCAGAGGGGCCCAGCATTGGGGAGGGGGGGCAGTCAGTATTTGCTAAAATGCTGACCGTTAGATCCGCCACTGGCGCTTCCTTGCTTCAATCCAAACACATTGTTTGGATTCTGTATATTATTACATCAGTCTAAAGTTCCAATATTCTATAGCGTATGCAGTTGTCAGCACCCACCTGTCTCTCAGTAGGCTCACAGACTGCCCCTGAAAGGTGATGTTGTCTTTTTTGACCTATTCCAATTCGTCCCTAGGAACAGATTGTTTGGATTCTGTATTTTTATAATATCTGTACAAAGTTCCAATATTCAATGGCGTATGCAGACGTCACCACCCACCTATCGCTCAGTAGGCTCACAGGATGCCCCTGCTAGTTGATTGTCCTCTCTGACCTATTCCAATTCGTCCCTAGGAAAACATTGTTTGAATTCTGCATGTTTATTATGTCAGTCCAAAGTTGCAACATTTAATGGCGTATGCAGACGTCACCATCCACCGGTCGCCAACTGGTTATGATCACAGGATGCCCCCGCCAGTTGATGTTGCTCTTCTGACCTTTTACAATTCGTTCCTGGGAACACATTGTTTGGATTCTGTATTTTTATAATATCAGTCCGAAGTTCCAACATTCAATGGCATATGCAGACGTCACCACCCACCTGTCTCTCAGTAGGCTCACAGGGTGCCCCTGCAAGTTGGATGTTGCCTTTTTGACCTATTCCAATTCGTCCCTAAGAACAGATTGTTTGGATTCTGTATTTTTATAATATCAGTCCAAAGTTCCAATATTCAATAGCGTATGCAGTTGTCAGCACCCACCTGTCTCTCAGTAGGCTCACAAGATGCCCCTGCCAGTTGATTGTCCTCTGTGACCTATTCCAATTCGTCCCTAGGAAAACATTGTTTGGATTCTGCATGTTTATTATATCAGTCCAAAGTTACAACATTTAATGGCGTATGCAGACGTCACCACCCACCGGTCGCTCAGTAACCTAACAGGATGCCCCTGCCAGTTGATGTTGCCTTTTTGACGTATTCCAATTCGTCCCTAGGAACAGATTGTTTGGATTCTATATTTTTATAATATCAGTCCAAAATTCCAATATTCAATGGCGTATGCAGACGTCACCACCCACCGGTCGCTCAGTAAGCTCACAGGATGCCCCTGCCAGTTGATGTTGTCTCTCTGACCTTTTCCAATTCGTCCCTGGGAACACATTTTTTGGATTCTGTATATTTATTACATCAGTCCAAAGTTCCAATATTCAATAGCGTATTGTTACATTGCTGTTCATAGCCATGTAATATAATACAGGTGAGTTACAAAGTTAACCATCGCCGCACAAGGCAGGCGGCAGAGCATTGAAACTCCAATCAGGGGGTGGATATAGTCAGTCTCCCAATAAAACAAGTCTCTTGATATGAGGGTTTATTGTACATATAAAACAGGTTATCAGACAGATCTACAAAAGGTACATAGCTTTGTAAGGCCTGACTGTTACTAGGCAATCTACTGAATCTAATGGCTCTGAGGGACATAGGTACAATATTAGCTCACGTGTAAATTACGGCGGAGGCAGTGAATCGGTCAGCAGGTGCCATAGATAGGGTGCCTAGGCGGTTGTTGACGGAGGGCGTGGATACGACACCTACAGGGCGGCGCAGAGGCGGCGGCAACGAGGGTTCGCCGCGCTGGAAGACAAAGGGGCGCCAGGGCTGATGCAGGGCGGATGCAGAAGGGCGGCAACGAGAGCACACCGCGCTGGACGACAAAGGGGCGCTAGGAGACGCAGAGACGATGGAGCAGGGCGGGGGCACTGATTGGATGGCCAAGGGGGTCCACACAAACAGGCTAGGGCGGCAGACGCCCAGGGCTGAGGCCGGGGTCTACAAGTTCACGGTCTCAGCCTGGGGTCGACGGTAGGTGGGGCAGCCCGCATCAACAGGGGTACGAGGCTGGCGGCGTGGGCAGAGACATGACCCCACTATATAATGTAAGGTGCTGGTGGGCGACATCGGCAGAAGGAGACAGGACACAGCTCTACAATATCAGAAGGCTGTGGTTCTGGGGATCCTCTTGAAGTGGAAAGCTGGAACCAGAGAGGCGGCACACATGGTGAAACAAATCAGGCCGGTCCATATTTACGGCGACACCGATTTGGCGGCAATTGTTAACCCGGAACTAATACAGCATGTTGAACCCAACGGGGCCGGCGGTGAACTGGCCGCGTGGCTAGCTAGCTGCAAGTACTTGACCTGCGTCGGGCGCAAGTGGAAGGGATATTCTACGATATCGGATTGGTTGATAGCCCGCGCGTTCCGTGTCCGGCGGAGATATCTCCGATGTACGTGTATGTATTGGTGAGCTAACTAATTCATTACAAGAGCTAGGTGCATTGTACGAGAAAAGTTTATTATATTTATGTAATAAACCATTTTTAACTGTTAAAGCCAAGTCTTCCTCGGACAATGGAGATGTTAATCTATTATTCAAGGACGACATTAAATTCACATATTGTCTAACAGATACATTATATAACTGTTTGTAACGGTGTAATTTAGATTTAATTCTGGAATCACATTCGAGAACTTTAGAGCACGAGGCAGTATCTGTCTCAACATAACTTGAGGCGGAATTGAATTTAATCTTGTCCATCTCATCACATAACGACTGCAATTCCGTAACATTAGAGATTTCACGTCCGATTTTTAATTGTGCATATACCGGCAGAAGACCTTTTGTGATTAATGATAGAAGTTCCGATTCCGGAAGAGGTATATTTAGTTTAGAATTTATCGCTAATGCCTCCAGAATGTAGTCCGACGCCCTCTCATGAACTTTCTGACTTAGATTGAATAACTTCGACTTCTCAGTTATTTGGAATGACGGGTTTTCAAATCTTTTTAAAAAAGCTATCTTAATTTCTTCCCATTTCAGGTTAGTCTTAAAATTTTTTCTGTAAAACAACAAAGCGGAGCCGGTCAGCAAGTCAATGAACCCTCTAGCTAAGTCTTCCCAGTCCACGCCTCTGGCATATTGTAATTCCGTAACTCTATCCAAAAAAAACACGAACGTCCGTATTGCCATCAAAAGAAATTTTCCAGTTTGTTAAATTTACGATTTTCTTTTCGACGTATCTTAAATTGGTTCTATCAACGTTCTGATGCACAACAATCGGGTTTATTACATCGTGGGAAACGGAACTGCTTGTTTTAGGTGTCGTACTAACTTCTGGCGAACTTAATGATATAATTGGAGGTTCTGTGCTCACATTAATTGATGCATTATATGCCACACATTGATCTCTTAGAGATGACACAGCCCTTTTTGGAACTATACCTCTTTCTATTAACCACTTTTTAATTGATGGCGCCGTCGCTTTTTCAAAATTTAAAATTCTACCAATATTGGGAGGATCCATGATTTAATAATGGTAACAACCGGTAAGGTCTACGGATCTTAATTAAAAACAACCAATACGTTATTTATTTAATAATGTGAATTAAAAAAAACGATAACTGAATTTAATCCGACTGAAAATTGATACTTTGGAAGTTCTTTTGAGTATTTGAATTATTCCAACTTATGACAATGAAACAGATAAGCAAAGCTTAACCTGACAAAAAAATTATTTCTTTAAAGAAACAATTAATTGCATTCCAAAATTGAAATAACCCATTTATCCCTTGAGAACGGCCAACATTTAATGTTTATTACGACGTAATTTCGCGTGTTCACACCACCGACGGCAGATTTAATATACTACGTATGCGTAACGGCGACGAACACAACACAGAAATGAACTTCACACACAGCTGTGGATAATGCATATTAGTAGACATGAATATTACAGTAATACAAAGCAACCAAAGTTCCAATATTCAATGGCGTATGCAGACGTCACCACCCACCGGTCGCTCAGTAAGCTCACAGGATGCCCCTGCCAGTTGATGTTGTCTCTCTGACCTTTTCCAATTCGTCCCTGGGAACACATTTTTTGGATTCTGTATATTTATTACATCAGTCCAAAGTTCCAATATTCAATAGCGTATGCAGTTGTCAGCATCCACCTGTCTCAGTAGGCTCACAGGGTGCCCCTGCAAGTTGATGTTGCCTTTTTGACCTATTCCAATTCGTCCCTAAGAACAGATTGTTTGGATTCTGTATTTTTATAATATCAGTCCAAAGTTCCAACATTCAATGGCATATGCAGACGTCACCACCCACCTGTCTCTCAGTAGGCTCACAGGGTTCCCCTGCAAGTTGATGTTGCCTTTTTGACCTATTAAAATTCGTCCCTAGGAACAGATTATTTGGATTCTGTATTTTTATAATATCAGTCCAAAGTTCCAATATTCAATGGCGTATGCAGACGTCACCACCCACCGGTCGCTCAGTAAGCTCACAGGATGCCCCTGCCAGTTGATGTTGCCTCTCTGACCTTTTCCAATTCGTCCCTGGGAACACATTTTTTGGATTCTGCATATTTATTACATCTGTCCGAAGTTCCAACATTCAATGGCATATGCAGACGTCACCACCCACCGGTCGCTCAGTAAGCTCACAGGGTGCCCCTGCAAGTTGATGTTGCCTTTTTGACCTATTAAAATTCGTCCCTAGGAACAGATTATTTGGATTCTGTATTTTTATAATATCAGTCCAAAGTTCCAATATTCAATGGCGTATGCAGACGTCACCACCCACCGGTCGCTCAGTAAGCTCACAGGATGCCCCTGCCAGTTGATGTTGCCTATCTGATCTTTTCCAATTCGTCCCTGGGAACACATTTTTTAGATTCTGTATATTTATTACATCAGTCCAAAGTTCCAATATTCAATAGCGTATTGTTACATTGCTGTTCATAGCCATGTAATATAATACAGGTGAGTTACAAAGTTAACCATCGCCGCACAAGGCAGGCGGCAGAGCATTGAAACTCCAATCAGGGGGTGGATATAGTCAGTCTCCCAATAAAACAAGTCTCTTGATATGAGGGTTTATTGTACATATAAAACAGGTTATCAGACAGATCTACAAAAGGTACATAGCTTTGTAAGGCCTGACTGTTACTAGGCAATCTACTGAATCTAATGGCTCTGAGGGACATAGGTACAATATTAGCTCACGTGTAAATTACGGCGGAGGCAGTGAATCGGTCAGCAGGTGCCATAGACAGGGTGCCTAGGCGGTTGTTGACGGAGGGCGTGGATACGACGCCTACAGGGCGGCGCAGAGGCGGCGGCAACGAGGGTTCGCCGCGCTGGACGACAAAGGGGCGCCAGGGCTGATGCAGGGCGGATGCAGAAGGGCGGCAACGAGAGCACACCGCGCTGGACGACAAAGGGGCGCTAGGAGACGCAGAGACGATGGAGCAGGGCGGGGGCACTGATTGGATGGCCAAGGGGGTCCACACAAACAGGCTAGGGCGGCAGACGCCCAGGGCTGAGGCCGGGGTCTACAAGTTCACGGTCTCAGCCTGGGGTCGACGGTAGGTGGGGCAGCCCGCATCAACAGGGGTACGAGGCTGGCGGCGTGGGCAGAGACATGACCCCACTATATAATGTAAGGTGCTGGTGGGCGACATCGGCAGAAGGAGACAGGACACAGCTCTACAATATCAGAAGGCTGTGGTTCTGGGGATCCTCTTGAAGTGGAAAGCTGGAACCAGAGAGGCGGCACACATGGTGAAACAAATCAGGCCGGTCCATATTTACGGCGACACCGATTTGGCGGCAATTGTTAACCCGGAACTAATACAGCATGTTGAACCCAACGGGGCCGGCGGTGAACTGGCCGCGTGGCTAGCTAGCTGCAAGTACTTGACCTGCGTCGGGCGCAAGTGGAAGGGATATTCTACGATATCGGATTGGTTGATAGCCCGCGCGTTCCGTGTCCGGCGGAGATATCTCCGATGTACGTGTATGTATTGGTGAGCTAACATGCCCTCAAAGCGTGCTCCGTTTCTGGGGGCCACGTGTGGATATACATAACTGTGCAGTTTGTGCAAATCATAACAGTATGCAGTTGTCAGCACCCACCTGTCTCTCAGTAGGCTCACAGGGTGCCCCTGCAAGTTGATGTTGCCTTTTTGACCTATTCCAATTCGTCCCTAGGAAAACATTGTGTAACGCTTAGACTCCGATGTAATAGTGAGATCTTCAGGATCAAGTAGAGGGGTCAATACGGCAGAGCAGAGATCTTAATCTCATGATTGTGGGATTAGTCTTCTGTCAAGTAGGTAGGAAATCAAAAATAAAAAGAGGATGAACTTTAACAAAAACTATAATGTAACCATCAAAAGAACACAACATGGGAGTTCAAAGTATATAAATGTAACATAAAGAATATAAAGTATACACATACCAGATGGACTCCTGAACAAACTATGCTAACTTAACGTGGCCGAGAATCGTAGGAAAAACAACGGATGGCGAACGAATACTTGATTCTGGTAGAGGGGAACAGACCCGTGACGGGAACGTGACCCGTGACCTCGGATCTGCCGGGGACGGCGTGGAAACCAAGGAAGCAAGGTCATCCTTCACTTAGGGGAGACAGGGCGCAACGCCTTCAAAGCGCTTCTGTAGAATCTTCATCCGAGAAGCCAGACCAGTCCAACCAGACTCCAAGTCTTACGGACTTCGGAAACAGCAATCCGTGACTTCGCGACGCGGGGTTAAACAGGCATAATATTCTAGCCACTGCTAGGACCAAACTCTTTACAAGTTCAAGTCCAAAACGCAAAATCCACAAAACTGAGCACCGGCCATCACCGAAAAAAGTGGGGTTCCATAACCTCCACTAAAAATAAAAACCTACACGAACTATTCGTGTTAGGAAAAACACCCCGCGCCCTTTTTAAAAGACCTGCAGATTCACATCTGGAACTTGAATTCAGAGTTGGTCTTCAATTAATAAGGCAGGTTAAGTATTTACAGAGATCGTTTATTATACTGTTATCTGTGAGCCTACAGAATACGGAATGACAACACAGACTACCGCCGAAGTGCTCCCCGCACCACGCGGCCCGTAGGTAGGTACAGAGTACCACAAAAGAAATGAAATCAAACACGGACCTTAATCGTCGTCCTAACATATCCACCGCTGGCTCTACACCAGTCGTGATATTTGGGGTATTCCTATAATCAATTAGGAATTTGGTTAACCTATCATCGACGTCTCTCGGTAACCCCCCATTATGTAAAATCTTTTTTAAAAAATTTTTACTCGTTTTAACTCCGTTTTCAGCTAACCCATTACTTTGTGGATGATTCACAGGAGAAGTGATGTGCTGGATTTTTCTATATTTACAAAAACGCTTAAATTCTTCTGAACAGAAAACAGACCCGTTATCCGATACAATAGTTTCTACAGTACCAAATTGAGCAAACATCCTCTTTAATTCCCTTAAAGTATTATTCGTATTAGCTTGCTTTAAATTAATGCATTCTATCCACTTGGTACTTGCATCTACTATAATTAAAAAATTGGTATTAGCCATCGGACCAAAAAAATCAATATGTATTCTTGTCCACGGCTTTTCCTCAATCGGCCAATGTTGTAAAGGTGTTTTTGGTGGATTCGCCTGATTTTCCAGACACTCTTTACATGATCTAACTAAATTTTCTATATCTTTGCCCATTTTTGGCCACCAAAAATACGATATAATTGTTATCGTAACTCGCTAAGTGTAAATTAAATTGCATTAAATTAACATGATTAAAATATAATTTATAGATACGTTCGGGTATGGCACTAATTCCCGCTCCTGAATCTATCATTGCCTCAAATGAAATATCATTTATTTTCAATTTAATTATATATGGTTCAATCCTCTTATTAATACTTCTACTTCTTTTTAATGCACGAAATATTTCTACAAAATTTAGCTATGTGACCTATTTGTCTGCACTTAAAACTGTATCAGACGTAATGGTGACACATAAGACTGTAAGGGGCCGGTGATCCCAATCTGTGGAGGCGTGAGATGTCGTCCTTCAGTGGCGTGGAGGGGTAGAACGGGGCCGTCTCTGGAGCCGCTGTAGAGCTGGTCCGATTGCTTGTCGCTTGTTCTTGAGCTGATTCCGAGTCTGGTCCGAAGGGGTAGGCAAGTCCGTGGTCCAGGGTGAGGCGGGGGTCAGAGTGAAAGAAGGCGAGTAGAAGCAGAAGTCGGAGCGAGGTAGAGGGCAGAGCAGAGAGAGAGGTGTTGAGCTGGTGAGTGTTGCTGGAGATCTGCCTTTCCAAGGGACTGTTCCCTGTTTTATAGGTCACCGGCGGCAGGCGCTGGCCGAGCGACGCTCACACGGGCCAACTTTCTCTTTGATTCCGGGAATCGAAGCCCGTGTTTGTGACGCGCTCGCGGCCCCGCCGCCGGTCTGGTTACCGCCTCTCGGCCGGTAATTTTGGGCCCGTGGCCGAACGTGACCACGGCCTCTCTTTGTTCAGGCACGATCCTCAGAATCGCGCTTGTGGAACGTTCTGACGGCAAACCACCTCGCGCGCTATGACGGCGCACGGCCCTTTGCTTCGGGTCGCGGCCGAACGTTCCCTCTCGTATAAGCGCGATTCTCATAACCGTGCCCGAATTAAATGCTATGATATCCACCAGCTCTCTCAGTATACTTCTCTGCCCGTGTCCCCTAGCCAAGCTCCGATGTTTCATTTATTGTTTACATTTTCATTCACATTCTTACATAATTTTACATACAATTTAACATTTCGGCAGTATATTTAACATTATTTTTTATTTATATTTTTTACTTTAGATTTTATTTTAGATCATTTTAACGTGGGTGACTGCGGCCGAGCCCGGAGCAGTACGTCCGTTACAAAAACACTTCGAATTTTTATTATTCACCACATTGCACTCTGATTTAAAGTGCCAGAATTTATTACAATTAAAACACCTTTTCTGTTCCGAATCTAGATGCTTCAATTTCGGTTTAATATTATTACTATCGCGTGATGAACTTCTACTATGCCTCGAATTTAAATAAACACTTCGACGTTTCGATACTGATGGATTATTTTTCGGACTTTTTGATCTTGAACGTGAACTAGCTACTTGATAACACACTTTTTCATCTTTAAAATTTGATTCTGAAGCCTCTAAACATGCTGCAATTGTAATTAATTTCTCAAACGAATTTTTTTCGCCTTCTACGAATAACCGTTCTCTAATTTTAGGGTTTCTCACTTTACAAATGAATAAATCTTTTAAATTATCTTCAAATCTAGTACCGAATTTACAATTTATGGATAAACTTTTTAACCGTGCTGCAAATTCTTTTACACTTTCACCCGATTCATTAATTACATTATAAAATTTTGATCTTTCTTCAAACAACGAAGTAACATTTTCACAATAATTACCCAAAAATTCACACAAAATTTCTACTGTGACATAATTTATCTTTTTAGGAGTAACCAACTCAATCAATAATTTAAAAGTTTCCTCCTCCAAAGCGTTCAAGAATATAGCACGTTTCTTTTCGGCAGTAATTTTCTCATCATATAAAATGAAGTAATTCTCCAATCTTGCCTTAAAAACCCCGAAACAATCTGTCTTGTGACTGAAAGTCTCCAATGGTTTGATTTGAGCCATGGTTTTACAAAAAATTACAACAATATTAAAAAAAAAATTATCAACACCAAACATAAACTAAGGACTTAACTCAAGTCTAATGTTGCTGGAGCTCTGGTTCTGGTGATCCTGGACTTGTCAGGGATCTGACAATCCACTCCCAGCTGCTTGCAGATCTTCTTTCTTAGCTCTCGGCCGTTCTCCAAGAATAGCTCTCGACCGCACCCAAGGATAGCTTCCTGCTGGTCTCCTAATCCGCTCTCAGCTGCTCCTTGAACCAATACAGCTCCCAGCTGTACTGCTGTTTGTTCAGCCCCCGGCTGCTTATGGGTTAAAATAATACAGCTCCCCGCTGAATATTTAGCCTCTTCTCGATAACCATGCTCCCGCGTGATTATCTTGTACAAATTTTATTGATTCCGGTTTTCGCAATTCAGCTCCCCGCTGAATTCTTTGCAATCTTATCTTTCAAAGATTCTACGATCCTGTTCGATCAATGTTGCAAGACTCCCCGTCCGTAACATTTAAAACTGCACCGACGCCATTACGTGAATACTCTCCGAATTTCTTCAACTTTAACAACACGCCCGTTTGCTGCGTAAATTCATTTAACCCTTTCAATACCAGAATTTTTCCAGCCATTGAAAAAAATGTTTCTCTATGTTTTCGACATCTGTGATTTTTTTCAATATTTTTACAAAAAAAAAAAAAATTTTTATCATACAGTTTTGGAAATATTTCATGTTCCTGAGGAAGAACATTGGGGCTTCGGGGGTGTAAATCAAAGGACGGGTAGTACAAGAAGCATACATAATTTTTAAGTGTTTTTAATTGTTTTAATGAAAAATAAATATACAAAATTCAATACTAATAAACTATAAAGACCAATACATTAAATTACAATATAATATTACGCTAAAATAATTTTAATACACAAAAAAAACTCTAAATTATATTTTTTTTTTACCAAAACCATTTCCCTAAATTAACATAAGACAAACAAATACAAATAAAATAGAACATACACAATTAAAATTGTTTTGTTTTATTCCATCATTAATGGTGGAATAAAACAAAACAATTTCTTTCTCTTTGGAGACAAAGGGCTACGCCACATTTCTCACACTTTAGAAAGGTCTTCATTTTAATGCATAGCCTGCATCGCTGTGGCTTATCCATGAACGTTGGTTCATGCCCAATACCATCATATCTCAGATCAGCTACTGGACGTGGTGCAGGTAGGGCACTTTTTTTACCGTGCTAGGCCCCGCTTCATCCGCCAAAGAGCAAGGTCGACCCCTTTTTTTGTTTTCGGAATAATTATCGTGCGCAGACATTAGAGCCTTGGCGATTTCCGCACGAAATTCAATCAACGTTTTGTGTTTCATACCTAATTGATTTGAGTGTCATTTATGCAACAGCCATGCATTGACGACACTCATGTCAATTAAATGAAATACAATTCGAAGATAAAACCTCTTGGTCCTAATGTCTGTGCGATATAATTCCACCAACATATTATGAAGGTCGACCCCACCCATGTATTTATTATACTCGGCGATGATAGCGGGACATGGCACATCAACGTGTGCAGAATCTGCCTGTGACCATCGCTTCACAACCGTCACGGGGTTAAGTCCCAGATATGATGATACGACGTGAACAGGCTTCCGATCGAACCATTTTAGGGCAAAAACATTGGATTGCCTCTCACATCGGTAATCATACGAGCCGCGGTTTTGGGATTTCAGTAAGGAGTCAGCCACAAACACACAACCAGGCAAGCGGTTAGTCCTTACTGTTCCCACGGCTAATATGCCTACCGATTTCAAGGCAACCATAAGTGCGTGAGAAGTGAACCAATTGTCAGTGGAGACTTTGAAATTACGGTTTGGAGGGATACCCTTTACCAACCGCAATACAATGTCTCCACTAATACCGAGGGCACTCTTCTCACCCACATTAGTGCTTTTGCCCGTATAGATCTCAAAATCATAGACGAGCCCACTGGCTCTCGCTCGGGAGAAGACTTTGATGCCCCACTTATGTGGCTTATTTTTAATGTACTGTTTCAAATTACTCCTCCCTTTGAACGGTATCATGAGCTCGTCTACAGAATTGAACTCTTCAGGTTCGATCTTGGCCATATTTTCCTGCAGGGCATTTACCAACGGCCTTACTTTGAATAACTTGTCGTAGCCCTCGTGTCCTCTGAGAATCATTGTGTTGTTATCGTTCAAGTGTAAACACGACCGTAACTTAGTGAAACGATTTCTAGACATGACATCAGCGATAAGAGATAGCCTCGTATCATTCGCCCAGTACAGGTGAAATGCCGGATAGTTGAGGATACCCATCATGATGTGCATTCCTAGAAATCGTTTCATTTCGTTAAGTGAAGTGTTTACACTGTTACAATTCTTTTGCACTGAATACAAATTTGTCTGCTCTACAATATTTTTTATAATATTTTCATCTATGAAACATGAAAAATATTGTAGAGCAGACATATTCAGCGGTGGATTTGAGAATTCCACATCGCAGTTAGAATCCACAGGCTCCTGATCCTTTTTAATCCACCGGAGATCTGCTCTCCGTCCATGGGAGGTTGTGGCGTCATCGGGCTGTCCTTGGGGCACGGTGCCGGACTCTGGCTCGCCTCCCACTGCTCCCTCCGGCTGCTGCCTCTCTTCAAAACTCTATAATTGAAAAAATAATACTTTATAGTTTCATTTAAAACCCAGCTATGTCCTTATTGATAACAATATCAAGCACAATGATCCATATTGATAACAATATCAAACACAATGATCCATATTGATAACAATATCAAAAACAATAATCTCTGTAATATGACAATAAGAAATAATGACAAAAGTACTTACATAGATTTCCACATCCATTCTCAGAGCTTGGCTCAATGCCTCCACATTGCATTCCTCTGCACGATCCTGGAGAGTTGATTCTGGTTCAAGGTACTCCACTTGCCAGCCCTCTTCACCTTCACCATCAGACTCACATTCGACGTCGGAAATATCACCTTCCAACGCCACAGTAATCTCATCGTGTGTTAAACCTCTTACAGCCATCTATAAAAATGATAATAATAAGTTATATTCTACCGGAAAATGTTAAAATAAGTTAAAACATCTTGAAAGAATCAAATTAAAACAAGAAAAACAATATAAAAGCCCCAAAAAAGATCTCCATAAAAAACATCCACCGACAACCAATGTGCCTCCACAGGAACATGAACGTTTTTAGCGAAAACAAAATGAAAAAGCAATGTTTTTGAATGGAAATCATATTTATCGACCAGATTAGACATGTATATACAATATAATAATTATTTTCAACAGAAAAATGCTATATCTTACCTTTGATGTTATGCAGAAATCCTAGATGAGTCAAACCGTTAAATGCTGTCAAAGATGCCTTTTGAAATCGAAATAACAAAAATATTTGGTGTTGCCAGTACGCGATTTGTTATATTCCTTATAAAATATATCTTTTACAAGCGATACGCAAAATACGGGGCTGTTTGGTTCATAAAATCAAGAGATATTATTTTTTTCCTTCATGTTCCTCAGGAAGAACTCTGGTATTGAAGGGGTTAAACTTCGCCACTGTTTTATTATAAATAATGACTAAGTTTCCTCGTCGCCACTGTAGTATCCTGCAGATTCACATCTGGAACTTGGATTCAGAGTTGGTCTTCAATTAGTAAGGCAGGTTAAGTATTTACAGAGATCGTTTATTATACTGTTATCTGTGAGCCTACAGAATACGGAATGACAACACAGACTACCGCCGAAATGCTCCCCGCACCACGCGGCCCGTAGGTAGGTACAGAGTACCACAAAAGATAAGAACAACTTCTAATCACTTGATTAACTCAGATTAAAACACCTTAAATAGTGAGTGACCAAATCCGCGTGCAGCTAGCCCAATCTGACGGGGAGGAAGTGACCATAAACAAAACTATGTTTTCTTCCTCAAAAAATATTGCCAAACTTAAAAAAAAAACACCATAGACAAAATAACCCAAATAGGCAAGAACTGCACTTGTCACATAATATTTATGTGACAATTGTTTGGATTCTGCATGTTTATTATATCAGTCCAAAGTTCCAACATTTAATGGCGTATGCAGACGTCACCATCCACCTGTCGCTCAACTGGTTATGCTCACAGGATGCCCCTGCCAGTTGATGTTGCCCTTCTGACCTTTTACAATTCGTTCCTGGGAACACATTGTTTGGATTCTGTATTTTTATAATATCAGTCCAAAGTTCCAATATTCAATGGCGTATGCAGACGTCACCACCCACCGGTCGCTCAGTAAGCTCACAGGATGCCCCTGCCAGTTGATGTTGCCTCTCTGACCTTTTCCAATTCGTCCCTGGGAACACATTTTTTGGATTCTGCATATTTATTACATCAGTCCAAAGTTCCAATATTCAATAGCGTATGCAGACGTCACCACCCACCGGTCGCTCAGTAAGCTCACAGGATGCCCCTGCCAGTTGATGTTGCCTCTCTGACCTTTTCCAATTCGTCCCTAGGAACACATTTTTTGGATTCTGTATATTTATTACATCAGTCCAAAGTTCCAATATTCAATAGCGTATGCAGTTGTCAGCACCCACCTGTCTCTCAGTAGGCTCACAGGGTGCCCCTGCAAGTTGATGTTGCCTTTTTGACCTATTCCAATTTGTCCCTAGGAAAACATTGTTTTTATTCTGCATGTTTATTATATCAGTCCAAAGTTCCATCATTTAATGGCGTATGCAGACGTCACCATCCACCGGTCGCTCAACTGGTTATGGTCACAGGATGCCCCTGCCAGTTGATGTTGCTTTTCTGACCTTTTACAATTCATCCCTGGGAAAACATTGTTTTGAGTCTGCATGTTTATTGTATCAGTCCAAAGTTCCAACATTTAATGGCGTATGCAGATGTTACCATCCACCGGTCGCTCAACTGGTTATGCTCACAGGATACCCCTGCCAGTTGATGTTGCCCTTCTGACCTTTTACAATTCGTCCCTACTATCACATTGCTTGGATTCTGTACGTTTATTATATCAGTCCAATGTTCTAATATTCAATGGCGTATACAGACGTCACCACCCACCTGTCGCTCAGTAGGCTCACAGAATGCCCCTGCTAGTTGATTGTTCTCTCCGACCTATTCCAATTCGTCCCTAGGAAAACATCGAACAGCCGTGGATTTGTTGACGGTCTGATCATGTCACGGTATGGTGTTGGTTGGTGACGGAACTTTCTAGTGGGCGTTGTTTCTTATTAATTCATAGAAAGAAAAGAAAATTGCATGTGTCGATACGGTTCCGGTCATTGTATGATACGTTGTAGTCTACACAGTCCTTTAATTGATGATTTTGGTTTTTGTTTTTTTTTTTTATGTTAACTGTCCGGAGCCAGTAGGACTATATTTCTTCAAGTAAATGTAAACATATATCAGCATCGCTCCGTTGAAAGGCCACCATTCAGAATGGATTCTTTGATTTTATTTGAAAGTATTTATTTGATTATTTATTAATATGCGTTATGCTGTGATTGGTGAAATACCCCTAAGTGTGTAACGTTACGCATCTGTGGGGAATGAAATAAAAAGATGATGACAATTTAAGCTTTTATTAACAAAGGTGAAACATAATCGTGTTTTAAAACTGACAAACTTCATAAACAAGACTCTATATTTTAAAAATTAATCCACCTCAGTCCGTGTCCAAGGTTCCAATAATAGCTTGTAAGTTGATAATTAATTGCTATGCATTTACTTCGTGACGTGTGACGTTATTAACGTGAAGTACTAACCTTAAAAGAAATAGTCGGGCGCCATGTATGTCATATGATTGACATAAAAATTAGAGTAAATATAACTAGAATTAAGGTAACCAGTATAATGAAACTAGATAACTCCTTATTACGTGTCGACTGACGATTCACCCTTCAGAAGATTCATCAGTCCTTCAGTTCTCCCGTTGCTTATCCGCTGAGCACTGACTTGCTTCCAGTTGCCGGTGGATGGCGCTGCTGTCTTCCCTTTCGTACTAGCGGCTACACTCCCGCTAAAGCAAGGCGCTCGATGAAGTCAACATCCAGTATAAGTAAATATTAGAGTCATCATTCAAATTACCGGGGTTTCGAGTATAACTGCTACAAGTGAAAAGTGTTATATTAAAAAAAAACATTTTCGTATACTTAATTGAAACTACTGTATTCATTTTTATTAAAAAAATGATATTAGAAGAGACGCAAATGCTGACTCACAGTGGAGAAAACATTTTTCATGTTCCAACCTCAGATGATTCTTCCTTTCACCCTTTGAATTTAATTTTTTTTGTAATACCTAAGTGATCTTAGGCCACTGGCATTAAAATCTCCTTAGAACTCTTTCTCCCTTTGATAGCTACGAAGGCTACTCAAGGTTCTCAAGTAATATATATACATTTCTATAAAGACAAATGTACTTGGTTAATTAATACGCCGGTTACGACCTTCAACGTAACTCCCTCGTATTTAGTTGTAATTAAATCCCACCAAACGTTGTGTGATTTTTTTGCTTTATGGTATCGGGTTTTTAATTACTTTGTTTGGTAACCCCTAGTTCTCTTTAGGACAGGGATGAAGTCAGAGATGTTAATTTCAAAGTTAACGAATCGAAGTCGGATCAATATACCTAAACCCCCCCGTTTCCTCCATACTGTCTATCTCTCTTAATCTGATCTCCTTAGAAGTTCACCTAAGCCGTCCTCCCGACCTGTCATAAAACTTAATACACAAAACAAACAGTCAAACATAATTTGTTAGTACATTACAATCATAATTTGTTCTCCGGGGCCCTCTGGATTGCCGACCTCTCCTACTAGATGGGATAAACATGAGACTTATTTCAAGCGTGTTAGTAGAATTCGGTTGTTGCATATATGACGAACTCGGAATATTACTTTGCTAGCAAAATCTGGCTCCTTCCTCCTGCAAGACGTGAAAATGATCCGTATCGATCTGGGTTTGGCATGATCATTCGACCCAATCTCCTAGTTGGTGCCTCAGTCACCGTGTTCTAGTCGACCATTCCTGTGGCCGTCACATACTACGTCCAGATCTCAACAGAGTCCTCACGCTCCCAGATTCCAACCCCTCCGAGAATTACGTCTACTTAGAACGAACCGGTTTCGTTCTATATGCAAAAATATACTTGCGGTTTTTTGTGGAAAGCAGTTTCCTAGGCTGGTTCCCATCCTCTGAGAGGACGTGTATGCAGCCGTAGTGTATCATCCCGATAGTTACCAGACCACATACATTCCCCCTGCAGACAGTACATATAAAGAAATATATATAAATTTACTTTGTTTTGTTTTTTTATAATCTGCAATGTACTATTTATACAGTACATCCCAGACCAAGCATCGCCGAGAAGGAGTTGTGAATTCCAACCAGTCCGCCTGATATATACGTACTAATATACACGCCAATAGTTTACCATATACATAATGTATTACGATTTTTTTTTGTTTGTTTGATGATTTTATTTATAGAGATCACCAACTCAAATATGACCTTTAGCCACGTCCCCAGGCTCCCCCCTCCCTCCTGTCTGCCGCCCTGTTTATTCAAATTTTCCCTCAGGCACCACCTGATCTTGGGATCCTTCCGTTAAGTGAATTTAGCTATGTTCGTAGACTTTCAGTCGCAACTCAAAATTTACTTCGATTATCCCTCAGGCACTGTCTGATTTTGGGATCCTCCCGTTAAATGGCTTTAGCTATGTTCGTAGACCCTCAATTGCTGCTCAAAATTACTTCAATTATTCCTCAGACACCGTCTGACTTTGGGATCCTCCCGCTGAATGACTTTAGCTATGTACGTATCCTCGAAGCAAGCCTTTTTTACCCGAGTAGCCATTCATTCAGCCGCCGTATTTTTTTTTCGAAACCAACTCCGCATTCCAGACTCAGCTGTTTCTAGTGTCCCAGTTAATCTTCAAGGCCGTTTGCCCTTTCAGACCCTAATAAATCAACCTGCCTTCAGCACAACTCGAGTCAATGCCCTATCCATTTTAAAGCCGGTTTGAAATGAATATTTTTTTTCCTCCTTTGTATTATCGTGTTACAAAAGTCGGCTCGGCCGACCCACTTATTTGAATTGTCCCCACGATAAATAGGTACTTTACCTACAATGAACTATAATGACCGATTCCGATTACGGTCCTAGTCCATGTAATAATAAATAATTGTGTTGTCTTGGAATAAATGATATTTATTTTATCAACTCATGCATTTATTCATATATACGCATACATATGTCATTTGATAATACGTAACATAATTACGGTTCCAGCTGGCGCCTTCCAAATAACTGCAGGATTAGTAGCCTCCATCCTTGGCCTGCAAATATATTATAATTGTGCAAATCACTTACCTGAGCCCCCCCCTCCTCTAATCCACCGGGATAATCGACGGCAAAACAACCTGTTCTTTTGTCTCCTTCCACCTATCAATAATTCCTCTATAAGATTGTGAATGCCTAGCTTAACCGCGCACCCTGATTATCTTTAGCTATGTTCGTACTATTTGTTATAACGAGGTATGGTTATTATTTATCGCACGTTAGTGGGGTACGCGATTTAATTTTCCCTTTTCATACCAGTATTAAAAGTATTATTATTATTTCTATCATTTTCGATTGAATTCGTGAGTTGACGTGAACACTAAATCTGAATAATTCTCCGAAGTCCGAAATTCTCTGGATCCGATATTAATTATTTTATCTTTAATTATCGTTGTTATCATTTTTTTTCTAGCTTAAATTTCTCGCAACGAAAGATCGCGTTAATCTCGAATTATAGCCGTTTCCCCTCTTCCAACACTTCGTATTAACAACTCGGTTTATAACGCGACGCCGTAGTGTCGTTTCTAATTCCTTTCTTTTTTCACTGAATTTAAACTAATTAAAATTTTCAACCTTAATTTATTATTACGCCAAATACTGTGTTTAACTATTTCTTTGTAATTCTAAAATTCTCTAAGGCCCGATATTAATATTATTTTTTTCCAAACACTGAATCTAACTGTATGTCTTTGACTAGGGAATTTTCCTAAGTCCACGAATAAATACCAATCAGCGCGACGTGTTTGAACGGTCCCCGGCGAGTTTCAATTCTCCCAAAAATTCACGAAAAGACCTCCCGTTTTTTCTAAATTCAGCCCTTTTATAGTCCCGTTTCCTCATTAATCACGTCAAATACATGCTATTCTAACCTTTATCGACTCGTATGTTCTTTTCTATTTAGTCCATAGTCGCATCATGCTAATTAGGCCATTCTGATCATTCCAAGAAAGTTAACACCCTGGCATTCGTCTCATGTGACAGAAAGATCAGGCGTGGACTGGGAAGCGGTCCAGTATTCCCATACGGCGTTTCCTATATAACGCTCTAGTGAGAGCTGTCCTTTTGAAGTGTGAATTCCGGGCCTTTTATTTTAAAATGCTATTGTGTCCGCACAGTTTATTTACTGACCGTCGTTTATGATTTGGTACGCTTTGTTTTTAACACTTTCACGAGCTTAGCTTCGATCATCTTCACTTTGCCTCCGACAATTTAAACGGTGTACACGTCCCTCTCCTTTCTTCCTTCCAAACCAATTACTTCCGACAATTTAAACGGTGTATACGTCCGTTCCCCCCCCTCTACCTTCCAAACCAATCACTTCCGACAATCATTTCCACCCCAGTGTATGTTAAATCTCTTGCGTACGATCGTCTTCTACATCTAACATTTAGTTCTCTTCCCTTACAAATGGTTTAATATAACTATTCCATTTTCCATCGATTATTTCTATCTAAGGCTTCCATCGGTACTTGCTTTTAGTTGAAACCCCCCCAGTACACATCATGTCGCTTACTTTTGCCCTCCCGTCCGAGACCGCATTGATTTGATAACCTGTTTATTTCTTTGGTCAGTTTTATTCCAAGAATTATTACTGGATTTTCGCGACCCCTCTCTGTAATTTTGGGTGTCGCCTCGGGTGGTACCTCTACACGCCCATCTTCTGTCTTTATCTCCTACTTCATTTCGCATCAGTCAGAGGCCTTAATCTCCTGTCAAAACAAACCCGAATGTACTCTCTCATAATTTCCCCGCTAATTGTTTATACATTAACTTTAATGTGTTTTCGTCTCCATAAGACGCGGGTTAATTTTATTACCTCGTTGAATTGTTATTAGCGTCTTGATGGCCCAAAACCATGTCCGTATTTTTTTTCAAAATCAGCGCTTTCAAGTGTCTGACACCGCCAACCTTTTTTCTCTTGGTATCCCTTTCGCAACTACCTTCGCGCCATCATTCTCCTGTAACTCAACGCTGTTTCTCTGCAGTCCCTCGTCATGCTTACGATAGGAGTTCAATGTTTGCTTTTTTTTCCCACTTTTCTTACGTAATTTGTCTGTTTTTCCCTTATTTCTGTTGTTTTCTTTTAAGTGACGCGTGTAACTGCCCTCTCCCCCAATGATTTCCACTTCCGGTATGTCTTAACGTAGGATTCTACCAATTTCTCTCAGTCCTCAGTCCGTTCGCGTTATGTTTCTCACCTTGCCTGAAACACGTCCCCCTCGTTTGTCGATGGTTTACGATCCCGTTCGCCACACCCTTGCATTCCAACCCCATGACGTCATCGCATCACTCCACTAACAAGGTTTCCGTTTTTTTTGTAATAAATCGAGATAGCCCCGCCCTGTACAAAGTCCATTCCTTTGTCTGTTTTGGTAATCCACGCCCACTTGCCTCCTCGCATCTCTTGGACCCTCTTGGTTGGTGGGAGATTAAATCGAGGCCTACGATTGGTCCACCTCTCTACCTCACAGAGACATCTGCCTTCGACCCTGTAAAGCTTTATCCACCCATCCATTTGATTGTAATTACTTATTTCCCGACTCTGACGCTAGAGGCCTCCGTCTGTATTATCTCAGTAAAAGTGCATCATATCACAAACCGTAACTATTCATGTTCTCAAGATAGATATTTGGGTATCTGGTAAGGAGACAATGAAAGATAATAGTTGTGTGTGTCACAGCGTTAATTCTGAGTCAGTAGAGTTGCCCAGTTGGGAGATGACTCTGGACCGATGAGGATGACACCAGGTATAGACGGCGATGACGGTGGCGGAGTGGTCGAGGCGCGGGTCAGTGAGTCGACACTGCGTTGGTGGAGACCGGACTCGTGGATGTGTTCAGCACTGGTAAAGACGTGGAGTCTTCCGGGTACTCCAGTGTGAACGATAGCCGAAGTGAATGGGTTCAGCACTGGTAAAGACGTGGAGTCTTCCGGGTACTCCAGTGTGAAAGGTAGCCGAAGGTGCGATGGACCTGGTCGGGAAATGCAGACCGGCCACGATGCCGCGGGGCCGAGGCGCAGACCGGCGAAGTTGTCGCAGGGTCTAGGCGCGTGAGGTCAGCGCTGGCCAGATATTATAGCCGGGGCCAGGGTGCTGATGTGATCCCATAGTAATAATGAGTCCATAATGATTTTTAGTCTGTGCAGAGCCGGGTGTAGGTGATGGTCCTGTAGAGGCCCGGTGAAGCATCAGCGGGGTGCGACGCGGAGGGGGAACCGGTTATAGCGGCCGACTCCTCAGTACGCAGCAAGTGGTCGCCGAGCTCGCAACTTGGTCATTCGCAAAAACTGCTAATTAATGACTGACTGAATACATCGCGGCGCGCCTCATTATATAGCCGCCCGGGTGATGGCAAATTTAACTTGATGTCATGTTCTTTCACAAAAGATAAGTCTGGCATATCTGGCATTCCGAACTGCTGCTGAGAACGTATTTTTAACCGCAGAAAGCTAACATTATACTCCATTTTGACATTCATAGTTTGTAATACTTTCCCTACATAAAAAAAACATTTTGCTTCTTTGTATTAAATAGCACAAGAACAAATTCACCTTTTGGTTTACGTGGTAGAGATCCATATTTTTGTAAAATTTCTTCGGTCAGAATGTTTTCCTTATTTTCCACTTCATCTTCTATAAACCAGTCCTCGTCATCAGAGGTGTCTTGAAATACTATTTCAGAGTCATCTTCAGAATCACTTTGTAAAACTTGTCGCATTACCTTTTTTACTCTGGGTTCTTTTGGTTTTTTTTTTTGCTTCGGTCGCTTTTTTAATCTGTATAATTTCATCTCTCTCCGGAGTATCTGTCACGATCATACTTTTCCCCAGTCTTCTTGGTTTCCTTTTTGTGGTTCTCGTTCCAGCTTTCAGTGGCGCTCTAAATTGGTCAGGGGTTATAATTTTTTCATCTGATAACAAATTGCTAAGATTCTGGCAGTCCGATAGGGACAGTAAGCCAGCTGTTAAAATTTCATCTTGGTTAGAATCCTGTGACTGATTTGTAGGGTTATCTGAAGCCAGAGTTTCAGGGTTCGGGCGATCCGTTACAGTACTGGGTAGGAAATCATCATCCGTAAAAATATCTTTATCAAATGGGTGTATTCCAGTTTTGTTAAATGCTTGGGTTATGTTTGATATCGTCATTGACTTTGTAAAAGCTGTTCCAATTAATTCGCCAATATCATAGATGGTAATTGGACAACCCGGATGACGCATTAACCAAGAATCCATGGCGTTGTAATAATAAGACTTGAATGGTCCAAAAATTCCAACATCCAGGGGTTGTAATCTTGCTGATGTATGAGGATGGAGAGTAAGGATAGTTGCACCAGATTTTTTTGCCAAGTCAAGCACCTCAATACTAAGGTGAGACTCATGGTTGTCAAGGATTAGAATGCTAGGAGTTTCTGGAGAGCTGTGACTGTATTCCACAAAATTTTTCATTACGCTGACGAAGAGTTCAGAGTTCATCCAACCCAATGGTGCTGCTAAAGCTAGTGTGCCAGGTGGAGTCCTAACCGTCATTCTAGGGATTACTTTTTTCCGTGGAAAAATAATTAGTGGTGGTAATGCCTGACCACCGGCACCTATAATACAACAGGTTGTACATAAAGTACCCCTTTCTCCGCTGGTGACTTTCCCTAAATTTTTGTGGCCTCTTGGTCCAATAACCTTCTGGGTCTTCTGCACTGTGGTAGTTCCGGTCTCGTTCAAATTAAATATGCGAATTCCGTTAGAAAATGTTGGTTCCTAGAGATAACTTTTTCCAAATTTTTGAAAAACACTTTCACAGTCTCTTTATTAAAAGATGATGCCCTGGCCAGACTGCAAGCTTCTGGTTTTCTGAGAGTAAGATCAGGATGTCGTTGGCGAAAACTTCTCAACCATTCAATGCCAGCCATTTTATTAACATCCAAGAAGTCGGAATTTTAACCTTGTTGAGCTTCGCCATTTCAAATGCAATATTGCGGCAGTCTTTAGTCGAAAGACCGTAAAATAGCAAGGCACATTTCTTGAAATAATTTTTGAGAATTTCTTCTTGTTCCTTAGAGAACACCATATTCTTCACTTCATAGTTAGGAACAAATCGCATATTTACTACATTTTGCAACTATTTTTTTTAAATTGGCGGCAACCCGGGCGTTTATTGAAATAACATTATCATATACAAACAAGTAAGTAACCCGCCTCACTAGAAGATTGCTGTTCTGAGGCGGGTAATATAAAATAACATTACTAAAACCTGTAACAGTAACATAAAATACTATAGAAACTAGAACAATACTACATATAAGACAAATCACTTAAACTATAATACCATCACTACTCTAATTTGTAGGATTCAACAAAGTGCTGGTATAGATTACGCTTAATTCTATAAATGGAGTCAATAAATATATCAACATTACCCCATACTTGTTGCCCAGATCATGCATCCTATTGGTCGGTGAGTGTGCCTGATAGTTGGTTGTGTATGTATTGCAGAAGAATGTTATATTTTGTCTTGTATTCCTAGTCGGCACATGGAATTCAATAGTGACATCGATGGCAGGACTGTCAATTAGGTTGTTAATGACTCTGTGTAACACAACCAGGTCTGACATAATTTATGATTTGTGTGTCTTTTCCAAACCTCATTGCCAACGTCGTGACCACAACAGTTGTCACAGTTTACTTTTTTTTGCCATAAAAATACAATTTTTGTCTTTTTAAATATATTTTCGAAAGTTCTGCGACTCATGGGACTTATATTTTCCTAACAATAATTCAAATAATATATTACATAATACATTATTAATGTTTTTTAGAATTTTCTTCTTTCGTTTCTTTGTCTGTTATGATTTATTGAGGATGACATGGGAATCATAGCAGACTCTTATTTTTCCTTCCAATACCTCACGGTCGATTTCTTAATCCCCAGAGTATTAAAAAATGACATCTTGCAAACTTACTTTCTATCATTTTCGATGGGCAAAAAATACACCAAAGAACCTTGTGGTCGCGAAGCAGTGGGTTCCGATCTTCTTCGTTTCGGTACCTTTTTCATTTCATTAGTTGCAACAATTTTTTTTCTCTAATTCCAATTTAGTTTTGACAAAAATATTTTGAAATTAGATTCTCTAGAACCTTGGTTAAGTTTTGTGACAGTTTAGCAGTTTTGAGAAAATGCATATTTTAGATTTTCATGCTGGTTCCATTTGGCGAGCCTCTTTAGGCACAATTGTACCATGTTGAATTTTCAATCTTGAAGTAAACTTCTTCTATAACCTAATCTTTCCCCTGCATCCTCAATGTCTTGTTTGTTAATTGTTATATCTCTGCCTTTACTTGTAGATTTAGTGTGTTGGGAACTCTTGATAAAGTAAAAGGTTCTTTACAATAATTGCGTGTATTTACGTTAAAATAAATATAAGTCTGGATTTAGCTACACTGTTCATTACCCGAGGGTTGGTAATTCTCTGTTTCTAGAAGCTTGTGGTGTTTTATGCTTTTTGCCATTCTTTTTATTTGTTTTAAACAATATAGAATTTTCTTCTCTCTTGGCTATGACCGATATTTATATTTTCCTAAGGCTTTGCATATGTGTTCGTAGGGATGGAAAATTCCTCCCCTACATCACATAAGCCTCCATGAAAATTGGACCCTTATTTTCTTTGATAACTACAGAAAGCTACTTAAAGCTCTCTTGTACTATATATCTTTATAGACATATGTACTTAACTAATTAATACGTTATTTACGACCTTGAACGTAAATATTTTCGTATTTATATTGTAATTAAATTCCAACAAACGTTGTGTAATTTTTTGGTTTATGATATAGGATTTTAATTACTTTCATTTTTGTGGTAACCCTTTTGATTCTGATCAGGGTGTTGAGCTTCAAAATTGAATTGGTCTCTCCATTGCAAATCTTAACTTAAATGGTTTCTCTAAATGAGCTAACTTTCCCTTTGTAACTATTTTGATTCCCTGCATCCTAACGAATTCGTAGTTAAACGCTAGTAAACGATATTATACATGTCTATTTGGACAGGTAATTAAATATAACTCAAATGGTTAATTGTTAGAAAAATTTGATTATGGTTTAACTCTTGTGTCTGTTTGGCGTCACTCCTTTATGACTCTGCTGCTATTAGGTACATGTAAGGATTGATTTAGTAGGTTAATGTAATTAGTTAATTGTATATTTGACGAACTCAGAGTAACCCTTTGCTAGCAAAATTTGGCTCCTTTCCTCCTGCAAGTAAACGAGGTGGTCGAGAGTCAACTAGAAATTCGCACAATCTTGTGACACGATTCAATTGATTGGTACCTAAGTTACCGCGTCCCAAAAGAATCTTCCTTCGTCATCATGCACTGCCTTCAGGTCTTCTTCCGAGCCTCGAAACCCCCAAATTCCTACCCCTCCTCAGTCTACTATTTACTTAGGGCGAACCGGTTTCATCCTATATACCAAGGCTGCCCAACCCCAGGCCCGCGGGCCACATTGTTTGAACGAATTATAAGTGGCCCGCGTGAAACATTTTCAAAAAACCCGCCAATCTGCCAATTTGAAAAAGTGTTCCGGGCCCGCGGTAAAACAAACAATGCAGCTTGCGCGCGGTCACCAGTGTTGCCAACGACGGCGATTTATCGCTATTTAGGCTACTCAGAACGAGAATCAGCGACGAAAAAATCTAACCTGTTGAATTTACTTTTGAAACAAAAATACACCGGTTTTCGACATAATATTCTTTGCGTCGAAATGGAATCCTGTAGCCACCCCACCCCCCCCCCCATGGAATTCGAAAAATTGCTGTGGGGTATCACATATGATATTCGGGTGTGCGGAATTTTTTCTCAGCGAAGTTCCGTAACAACCCCCCCCCATGGATTTCAAATATTTTGTGGGGAGCACTTATTTAGATTTTTTTTTGTGGGGAATTATGTTTTATAGAAATAACAACCCCCCCCCCCCCCATGGAAATAGGAACCGTCAGGTATTCAGTGGCCCGCCAGTGATTCAAAATCGTCAATTTCGCCCAACTGCTAAAAAGGTTGGGCAGCCTTGCTATATACAATCATATACTCACGGTGTGGTGTGGAATTACGATTCGTGAATCCTCCTTCCACGTTCAAGAGACAGGAGACCTAAAATGCAAGCTGTATGCAGGTCCGCATTCTCCAATGAACAGTACATAAAAAGATATATATGTATACATACATTTTGGGAAAGGTTTATTACTTGCAATACGAGGCTACTTGCTTCGCATACCAAGCTCGGATCTCGTACAAAGAATTCTGCGAAAATTCTAAGCTTGGTAACCGAATAAATACATAAGAAGAGTAGGTGATATAAATAGATACTAATATACTGAGATCTTATTGGTAGTTTGTTTTGGAGAGCTACCGAAACTCCAGCCTTTTTTTTTGTTGTTTGGTTTTGACGATTTTATTTAAGAGATTCGCCATCTCTATTTGTTTGGTTAATGGTCTTTGTTATAGAAGTGACCACTGCCTCCTATTGGTTGAACTGTATTTTTAATTTTTCCCCAGGGTTCAACATTAGATTTAATTCATACTACCCCGTGATTTTTCAACTGTTTCATGTAATTGATTGCCACATAAGAGAGTTCGCAACTCCCAGCTGTTTCAGGTAACTGATGGGAATCTATGCGAATACCCAATCCATAATATTCGAATGTTTCATATAATACTTCGACATAAATCTTACTAACCCGTGATTTTTCAACTGTTGTATGTGAATGATAGGTATATGAGAGTACCCAAATCGCTCCATATTGCGCAATAATATCCTGAAATTCAATTTATCTTTTATTCTAGTTTATAATCCTGATAATTATCTAGTTACGGCCCAAGGACATTTTCAAACTATTTAATTAACCCAGTTCTCCGGTGAACGATTTATTATAAACATTTCAATAATGTAAACACCTCCTCTGACACACTGACCTAAATGTGAGATTTGTTTATTTAAGTCATACCTTCCTCTTCTTATAAGTCAGTTGTGTTTTTTTTTGTGCATAATTAATTAAAACCCCACAACTTTGGTATTTAATCCAATATTTTAAATTCCTTTTTAAAGTTAAAACGATTTATTTCATTATCCGAATTTAGTAAAATTACTAGAGGTTAAGTGGAGAATAAATATATACAGGGTGTATCGGCACTAACCCGACAAACTTTAACCAGCTATTCCTTAGCACATTTGGAGTAAAAAATGTTATGGGCACTTTGCTGTCCGGTAGCATTTTTTTTTTCAATTAAAAACAAAAAAAAAAAAAATTTCCACACTACATCACTGTCATTGGCATTGCGTTTCGTGTTCAACAGCTGTTATAAGCAAGTATGTCAAAAAGCGTCTTCGCTCTTTCGCACACACTAAATAATAATAGTTAAAAATGAGACGAATGGTGCCGTGCCATTTCGTTGTGATTGTAAGTGTGCGCCAATATAGGTACACACGTGCATTATTCAACGGAATTCGAATAAAATATTTGCCAGATGGGTTTTCAAACTTTGACAAAGGATAAAACATTGGTGACATGTGGTGAAAATATGAATAATTAATTTTTTATTAAAAAAAACGTTACCGGACAGCAAAGTGCACATAAGATTTTTTACTCCAAATATGCTAAGGAATAGCTGGTTAAAGTTTGTCGGGTACGTGCCGATACACCCTGTATATATATATATAAATACACATATCTCGATTGCCAAAATATGTTAAATAATAGTACATATATTAATAAATAAATATAAAATATATGATTCTACATGGACTTGAACATTAATAAGTACATATTTTCTTTTCCAATAATATAGATATGTCCATAGGTAGGTATTTAAAATCGTTACCATTTCGATGTTTCGATTAATAAATAAAATATATATATATACATGTACATAAATTACTCATATATATACACTTTATATACAATATATTACTTTATATATATATATATATATATATATATATATATATATATATTGTCCTCTTCCCGTATTATGTTGATCCAGTAAGAAGTTGTTAGACTAAGTTGATCCACCTTTAACACCATATAACTTGGCTATTATGGAATACATCGGTACGAATTGGCAACAGTGGTACAATAATTATCAATGTTGCCAGTTTGCCAGAAAAACCATTTGATATACTGTTCCTTAAATTTTCTAAATTTGTATGGAAATCGGATTCATAATTTATGTTGATCTACCCAAATTGGCATACTTATGTTGATCTCATATATATTGATATATTCCCGCAGTATGTTGATCCAGGTAAGAAGTTATTAGACAAAGTTGATCTGTGTCCCTATATATGGTTTTACTAAATGAACCAATCAAGGGGCAATCGGTGGACTGTTCATCAGAAGGTTTTATGTGATTCCGTAATCTTTTGTGATATTGAACTCAAAGTATTAGTCTCTAGAGTCGAATATCGCATGAAATGACTGTGAGATGGTACCGTTTCAAATCAAAATGACGTGTGTTGCTTGAATTGTTTATAAGAAATGTATGCATATTTAGATTGAAACGAAAATTTCGCAAAAACAAATCCATAAAAAAATCATAACTTATCAGGGGTACACGGGTTCATAGGGTGAGGTTTGTCTAGGTCCTGGCGGCGGATGCGTTTGCCCATCTACTGCGTGGCGGGCCGGATCGAAAGAAACTGGTTGAGGGATACCTTTCAACCATAAAAATCCAAAATGGCGGCAAAAGGAATAATGTTATGTAGGAAATTTTGAACCTCTATCTTTTACCATCTCTCCTGATTACGCTTCGTGACTTAGTAGGGGAGGCCGGGTTCTTGGTTATAATGGGTAATTAATGAATGATTGGACGCGGTTGGAGCTAACTAAAAACTGTCCAAAGAAGCGAAGCTAGCAGTCCACAATGGAGTGCTGGTACCTACCCTAATATATGGAAATGAGGCATGGAATTGGCAGAAGAAGGCTGAAAGTAGATAGAATACTGTATAGATGAGATTCCTGAGGAATATGTGCGGTAAAATCATGTATGGCGAAATGTGCGTATGCTGTGTCTATTCTACAGGTATTTTATAAGGGCCTGTTAAAAGGAGCTAGCAGCATTGATCCCCGGTGCACTGTACACGTGCTTGATACTCGACAGACATGAGCGGAACACAGGTTCACAGTAAAGTTGATGTTATCTATATACGAACGGGTCGTTTCTCCGACTCATTTTACCGTAAGTCGGCTCGTATGTGGAACGAGCTATCAGCATCTGTTTTTCCTCCTCCATATAATTCGCGCCTCTTTAAGACCAGCATTAATAAATTCATTCCTACAGCCCCTACCTTAACCCGCCTCATAACGCTGCCCAACCGGTTGGCGACATAATTTCTCTGTATTTAGAGTGTAAAGACAGGGGCGCTCTAGTGAGAGGTGTCACATAAAAAAATCATACCGCCGAATTTGAATATGGAGACTTACAAAACGAAAAACGAGTTGGAAAAACGACCCGTTCTCATAAAGACAACATCAACTTTATTGTGAACGTGCGTTCCGCTCGTGTCCGTCGAGTATCAAGCACGTGCACGGTGCACCGGGGAACAATGCTGCTAACTCCTTTTAACAGGCTCTAATAAAATACCTGTAGAATAGATTTCGTCATACATGATTTTACCGTACATATGCCTCAGGGATCTCATTTCTACAGTATTCAGTCTACTTTCAGCCTTCTTCTGCCAGTTCCATGCCTCACTTCCATATATTAGGGTAGGTACCAGCACTCCATTGTGGAGTTTCGCTTCTTTGGACAGTTTTTTGTTATCTCCAACCGCGTTCAATCATCCATTGATTACCCATTTTAAATAATTACCCATTATAATCAAGAACCCGGCCACCCCTACTAAGTCACGAAGCGTAATCAGGAGAGGTGGTAAGAAGTTCAAAATATACCATATAATATTATTCCTTTTGCCGCCATTTTAGATTTTTATGGCCAAAAGGTATCCCTCAACCAGTCTCTTTCGATCCGGCCCGCCACGTAGTAGCTGAGCAAACGCAACAGTGTACAACTGCTAAGTTATGATTTTTTTATGGATTTGATTTTTGCGAATGTTTCGAATAGCTCTAAAGATGATTCTTTTAAAATCATCTCATATTTAATATTATAAAACAATATGACCGGAAGTCGGCATCTTTCTATAAAGCATAAACTAAAAAAACAGCTACAAGGTGGTTACAAATGCAATTATATTTAATCAATTTGTTCGATTATATTTTATGTGAAGTTGTTTTCACAGTGGCCCAATGAATATTATATGGGGCCAATTGAACCAATTTGACTTTAAGCATTTTCTACGTCTTGCGATAAAAACTTAGGCTTACGATAAAAATACTCATAATCAACGGCAGAAAACTAGTTGTCTACCAAATTCTTATTTTTTTTAATCTCATATAAATTAAGCTATATACTCATAAACCGATCGAGTGAAAAGCTGCAATGATCCCGACCCCGGGGTCATTGCAGCTTTTACGGAATGACGAGAAAAATAATATTTTTTAATTAGTTGAAAAAATTACTTTTCAAAATTTCAATTATGTTTAACGTAATACACTATCTGGCCTCAAGTAAATCAGTTTTATCACGAACCGTAACTATTTAATGTAATAAAATAACAAAACAAATTAATGTTAATATGATAGTTTGCTTTAATCTCAATAAAAAAAAAGATTCCATAAGTACCCACTCTATTGTGTAGCTAGAGGTAAAACTAAGATATTGCACAATATTGGCAAAATATGGCAGAAATGGCTCCAGTGGATAAGTAATAAAACGTATTTTATAAGCACTTTTAAAAATAAATTGTCTAAAGAAACAGATAAATTCTTAAAACAATTATGAATAAAGTACATTCTGGAATCGTTAATAAGTCGTTTTGAAATATTTCGTCGTGTTTAGTAATCAATAGTATCGCGGTGGCAAGACGCAGAATTCCATAGCCGTTGATTATCAAAGACAAAACAAATAAAATTATAATTATTATATGGTTTAAATGTATTATAATCAGGGTGTTGTCACATCCCGGCAGCTTAGAGTAATAATATTAATAATAATACTCTAAGCCCAGCAGTCCACAGCTGCATTGTTTTAACAACGAAGTTTTGGTCTGATCACATTTTCAATATAGTATTATTTTTTAACGAAAATAGTTTTCATACAGAGAATATACAAATAAACCTTTTTTGTGTATAAAAACATATCCACCTTTAAGTTAAGATGTAGTGTGATATGATTTGTATTTTTTTATTAAACACTAAAGCATGAAGCATGAAGGAATTATCAAAATTTAAATAAAATATATTGAAGTGTTTTATCTTATCTTTTAGTTGGTATTACTATAAACTGCACGTGTTAGTTCTACTTCTGCCATTTGTGTGCTAAAAATACTTTATTCAACTTCTCGAAGTTAGCAGCTGTGGCTTTTTGTAGGAAATATGATATCTGATTATAATATTTCTGTTTCATTTTTTACAAATAAAAACTTGTGTGAATACCGCACCAGAGTCATACAGTCCTAACCGCTCCCGTCTGGAGCCAGTGAGACTATGGCATCCTCAAAGGAGACCTCGAAGGAGATGAGGAGGAGGAAGGTGGGAGAGAACCTGGCTATTCAGATATGGTCACCAAACACTAATTGTAAAATAGTTCAAATTAATTTTAATAAAATTTATTTGAACCCGCGACCTTCGGATTGCTAGTCGAGAGCCACCTCAAGTAGTTTGATATGTTTGGTGACTTAGCAGGAGTGCCCGGGTTTATAGGGTGAGGTTTGTTCGGTTCTTGGCGGCGGATGCGCTTGCCTACCAAATGCGTGGTGGGCCGGATCGATTAATCCTCTTTCAACGCATCGCCTTGCAACGCAGTAGGAGAGTTGGATTTTTATGTTTATCACTCGAACACACTGACCCCCAGATTACTACCCACCCATCATACCTATTTCCTTCCCAGAACTCACTGTCCTTCCTTTCTTTCAAAATACCCCAACACAGCGTTCACAAAGATGACATAGGCCTTGAGATTTAAGATTTTCCCAAGGGCCTCCTGTGTGGAGACGATGTAAAAAAATACAAAAAATAAACAACTATCTCGCTAAATCGTTGGCGGTGACTAATGGTAGGGGTATTGGTTATCTAATAAATGGTTCCCGGGGCGGCGGTACACATAATTGTAATAATTCTCGAGGGCTCTGATGTACAGACATTATGGCTCCTGTTGATTGACGAACATATACTAAAACATCGTTGGTTAGAATCGGTGCTTGAAATGACTTTAGCCATGTTTAATAAAAAACAAATTGGAATAAATTTTTCAGCAATTTTAATTTAAAATTTGAAAAATTAAATTCTCACCAATCTAATCGCCGCAATTTTAATAGGCACAAATTATGGATATTACGCTTTGTTTCAACTTAATCATTACAAGAAACTTACGTCGGGAGAGATGGTAAAAGATACATTAAAATAAAATTTGATTCAATCAATGTTCAAAATTTCTCTTTTAAAATGACTCAATGAACCTCACCCCATGAACCCGGGCACCCCTGTTTAGTCACGAAACGTAGTAAATGATGCATTAAAGTTATATTTTTGTTTAATCAAGTTCAAAAGATTTTTTAAGCATGGATTTGACGTTTGCGAAAGTTCCATTTCAATATAAATATGCGTGAGGCAGTCTATCCTCTTTAAGTACAAAGTCATTTTCATAGAATATATCCATATTCTATCAAAATCTATTCTATCAGGTTCTAACAGAATCTAAAAAGTACCACAACGCGCGCGAAATACAAGTTACAATGCATGCAAGCCGTCAAGTTGGTCAGAAATATATAGATCAACAAAATAAATCGTGTAAAATGTATATGCGACCGAAAAATGGGCGTGGCTTACAGCTAAATCTCGATGACACAAGTTGATCTGTAGGGATTTACATATGTATGCCAGCTTGGGTAATGGATCAACATATCCGGGGTGGATCAACAAATGCAAACGGATCAACATATACCTGGCGTACCGTCGCGCGAGATCAACATAGTACGAGAGGGGATAAATATATATATATATATATATATATATATATTTATCCCCTCTCGTACTATGTTGATCTCGAGCGACGGTACGCCAGGTATATGTTGATCCGTTTGCATTTGTTGATCCACCCCGGATATGTTGATCCATTACCCAAGCTGGCATACATATGTAAATCCCTCCAGATCAACTTGTGTCATCGAGATTTAGCTGTAAGCCACGCCCATTTTTCGGTCGCATATACATTTTACACGATTTATTTTGTTGATCCATATATTTCTGAAACTTGACGGCTTGCATGAGTTGTAACTTGTAACCGCCAATTTTTTTCAAAGTTTTCTTACTTTTTAGATCCTGTTAGTACATCCATATTCTATGAAAATGACTTTATACTTAAAGAGGATAGACTGCCTTACGCGTATTTATATTGAAATGGAACTTTCGCAAACGTCAAATCTATACTAAAAAAATCTTTTGAACCTGATTAAACAAAAACGTTACTTCAATGCATCATTTACTAGGTTTCGTGACTTAGCAGGTGTGCCCGTGTTCATGGGGTGAGGTTTGTCTAGGTCATTTTATAAGAGAAATTTTGCACTTGAACTGATTGAATAAAATTTTATTTTAATGTACTTTTACCATCTCTCTCGACGTAAGTTTCTTGTAATGATTAAGTTAAAACAAAGCGTAATTTCCATAATATGTGCCTATTAAAATTGCGGAAATTAGATTGGTGAGAATTTAATTTTTCATATTTTAAATTATGATTGCTGAAAAATTTATTCCAATTTGTTTTTTATTAAACATGGCTAAAGTCATTTCAAGCACCGATTCCAACCAACGATGTTTTAGTATATGTTCGTCAATCAACAGGAGCCATAATGTCTGTACATCAGAGCCCTCGAGAATTATTACAATTATGTGTACCGCCGCCCCGGGAACCATTAATTAGATAACCAACACCCCTACCATTAGTCACCGCCAACGATTTAGCGAGATTGTTGTTTATTTTTTGTATTTTTTTACATCGTCTCCACACAGGAGGCCCTGAGGAAAATCGTAACCCTCGAGGCCTATGTCATCTTTGTGAATGCTGTGTTGAGGGTATTTTGAAGGAAAGGAAGGACAGTGAGTTCTGGGAATAAAGGTATGATGGGTGGGTAGTAATCTGGGGCTCAGTGTGTTCGAGTGATATACATAAGATCCAACTCTCCTACTGCGTTGCAAGGCGATGCGTTGAAAGAGGATTAATCGATCCGGCCCGCCACGCATTTGGTAGGCAAGCGCATCCGCCGCCAAGAACCGAACACACCTCACCCCATAAACCCGGGCACTCCTGCTCAGTCACCAAACATATCAAACTACTTGGGGTGACTCTCGACTGGCAATCCGAAGGTCGAGGGTTCAAATAAATATAAAAAATTAATTTGTACTATTTTACAATTAGTGATTGGTGACCATATCTGAATAGCCAGGTACTCTCCTCCTCGTCATCTCCTTCGAGGTCCACAATACATTCAGCCTCATTATAACCCCAATTGAGGATGCCATAGTCTCACTGGCTCCAGACGGGAGCAGTTGGGACTCTGGTGCGGTATACACACAATTTTTTTATTTGTAAAAAATGACAACAAAAATATTGTTAATATTATAATGAGATGCCAATCATATTTTCTACAAAACGCTACAGCTAGCTTCAAGAAGTTGAATAAGAATAAAGTATTTTTAGCACAAAAATGGCAGAAGATGAATGAACACGTGCAGTATAGTAATACCAACTAAAGGACAGGATGAAACACTTCAAAATATTTTATTTAAATTTTGATAATTCCTTGATGCTTCATAATAATGTTTTATAAAAAAATACAAATCATATCACACCACATCCTAACTAAAAAGCCGATATGTTTTTATACACAAAAAGGTATATTTGGATATTATCTGTATTAAAACTAATTTCGTTAAAAAATAATACTGTATTGAAAATGTGATCAGACCAAAACTTCGTTGTTAAGAGAATGCAGCTGCAGACTGGCCGGGATTTGACAACACCCTGATTAGAATACATTTAACTCATATAATAAGTATAATTTAATTTGTCTTTGATAATCAACGGCTATGGAATTTTACGTCTTGCCACCGCGTTCCCGGATAATATTGATTATAATAATATATATATACATGTTATTTGGGGGAAAGTTTTATCTCATTGATAAAAAAAACTTTTTCTCCTTATTTTTTTTATTGAGATTAAAGCAAACTATGATGTTAATATAAATTTGTTTTGTTATTTTATTACATTAAATAGTTACGGTTCGTGATTAAACTGATTTTCTTGAGGCCAGATAGTGTATTACGTTAAACATAATTGAAATTTTGAAAAGTAATTTTTTCAACTTATTAAAAAAACTTATTTTCCTCGTCATTCCGTAAAAGCTGCAATGACCCCGGGGTCGGGATCATTGCAGCTTTTCACTCGATCGGTTTATGAGTATATAGCTTAATTTATATGAGATTAACAAAACAAGAATTTGGTAGGCATCTAGTTTTTTGCCGTTGATTATGAGTATTTTTATCGTAAACCTAAGTTTTTATCGCAAGACGTAGAAAATGCTTAAAGTCAAATTGGTTCAATTGGCCCCATATAATATTCATTGGGCCACTGTGAAAACAACTTCACATAAAATATAATCGAACAAATTGATTAAATATAATTGCATTTGTAACCACCTTGTAGCTGTTTTTTTAGTTTATGCTAAATATATATAGCTTTATAAAAAGATGCCGACTTCCGGTCATATTGTTTTATAATATTAAATATGAGATGATTTTAAAAGAATCATCTTTAGAGCTATTCGAAACATTCGCAAAAATCAAATCCATAAAAAAATCATAACTTAGCAGTTGTACACTGTTGCGTTTGCTCAGCTACTACGTGGCGGGCCGGATCGAAAGAGACTGGTTGAGGGATACCTTTTGGCCATAAAAATCTAAAATGGCGGCAAAAGGAATAATATTATATGGTATATTTTGAACTTCTTACCACCTCTCCTGATTACGCTTCGTGACTTAGTAGGGGTGGCCGGGTTCTTGATTATAATGGGTAATTATTTAAAATGGGTAATCAATGGATGATTGAACGCGGTTGGAGATAACAAAAAACTGTCCAAAGAAGCGAAACGCCACAATGGAGTGCTGGTACCTACCCTAATATATGGAAGTGAGGCATGGAACTGGCAGAAGAAGGCTGAAAGTACACTGAATACTGTAGAAATGAGATCCCTGAGGCATATGTGCGGTAAAATCATGTATGACGAAATCTATTCTACAGGTATTTTATTAGAGCCTGTTAAAAGGAGCTAGCAGCATTGTTCCCCGGTGCACCGTGCACGTGCTTGATACTCGACGGACACGAGCGGAACGCACGTTCACAATAAAGTTGATGTTGTCTTTATGAGAACGGGTCGTTTTTCCAACTCGTTTTTCGTTTTGTAAGTCTCCATATTCAAATTCGGCGGTATGATTTTTTTATGTGACACCTCTCACTAGAGCGCCCCTGTCTTTACACTCTAAATACAGAGAAACTATGTCGCCAACCGGTTGGGCAGCGTTATGAGGCGGGTTAAGGTAGGGGCTGTAGGAATGAATTTATTAATGCTGGTCTTAAAGAGGCGCGAATTATATGGAGGAGGAAAAACAGATGCTGATAGCTCGTTCCACATACGAGCCGACTTACGGTAAAATGAGTCGGAGAAACGACCCGTTCGTATATAGATAACATCAACTTTACTGTGAACCTGTGTTCCGCTCGTGTCTGTCGAGTATCAAGCACGTGCACAGTGCACCGGGGATCAATGCTGCTAGTTCCTTTTAACAGGCCCTTATAAAATACCTGTAGAATAGACACAGCATACGCACATTTCGCCATACATGATTTTACCGCACATATTCCTCAGGAATCTCATCTATACAGTATTCTATCTACTTTCAGCCTTCTTCTGCCAATTCCATGCCTCATTTCCATATATTAGGGTAGGTACCAGCACTCCATTGTGGACTGCTAGCTTCGCTTCTTTGGACAGTTTTTAGTTAGCTCCAACCGCGTCCAATCATTCATTAATTACCCATTATAACCAAGAACCCGGCCTCCCCTACTAAGTCACGAAGCGTAATCAGGAGAGATGGTAAAAGATAGAGGTTCAAAATTTCCTACATAACATTATTCCTTTTGCCGCCATTTTGGATTTTTATGGTCGAAAGGTATCCCTCAACCAGTTTCTTTCGATCCGGCCCGCCACGCAGTAGATGGGCAAACGCATCCGCCGCCAGGACCTAGACAAACCTCACCCTATGAACCCGTGTACCCCTGATAAGTTATGATTTTTTTATGGATTTGTTTTTGCGAAATTTTCGTTTCAATCTAAATATGCATACATTTCTTATAAACAATTCAAGCAACACACGTCATTTTGATTTGAAACGGTACCATCTCACAGTCATTTCATGCGATATTCGACTCTAGAGACTAATACTTTGAGTTCAATATCACAAAAGATTACGGAATCACATAAAACCTTCTGATGAACAGTCCACCGATTGCCCCTTGATTGGTTCATTTAGTAAAACCATATATAGGGACACAGATCAACTTTGTCTAATAACTTCTTACCTGGATCAACATACTACGGGAATATATCAATATATATGAGATCAACATAAGTATGCCAATTTGGGTAGATCAACATAAATTATGCATCCGATTTCCATACAAATTTAGAAAATTTAAGGAACAGTATATCAAATGGTTTTTCTGGCAAACTGGCAACATTGATAATTATTGTACCACTGTTGCCAATTCGTACCGATGTATTCCATAATAGCCAAGTTATATGGTGTTAAAGGTGGATCAACTTAGTCTAACAACTTCTTACTGGATCAACATAATACGGGAAGAGGACAATATATATATATATATATATATATATATATATATATATATATATATATATTGTCCTCTTCCCGTAGTATGTTGATCCAGTAAGAAGTTGTTAGACTAAGTTGATCCACCTTTAACACCATATAACTTGGCTATTGTGGAATACATCTGAATGAATTGGCAACGGTGGTACAATGATTATCAATGTTGCCAGTTTGCCAGAAAAACCATTTGATATACTGTTCATAAAATTTTCAAACTTTGTATGGAAATCGAATGCATAATTTATGTTGATCTACCCAAATTGGCATACTTATGTTGATCTCATATATATTGATCTATTCCCGTAGTATGTTGATCCAGGTAAGAAGTTATTAGACAAAGTTGATCCATGTCCATATATCTGGTTTTACTAAATGAACCAATCAAGAGGGCAATCGGCGGACTGTTCATCACAAGGTTTTATGTGATTCCGTAATCTTTTGTGATATTGAACTCAAAGCATTAGTCCCTAGAGTCGAATATCGCATGAAATGACTGTGAGATGGTATCGTTTCATATCAAAATGACGTGATCCTTCGACTGTTTGTTGTTTGAATTGTTTATAAGTAGAGATGGCAAAATTTCGTTTTAACTAAAAACGCGAAAAAATATTTATGGATCGAAAATAGGGCATTTATAAGTTTTCTTTGCATTTCAAGGCATTTGAAAGTGTTTCCAGTGATTTCTATTTCGCGAATTAACGCGAAAAACGTGATTTTGGCCGTATTTCAGCTAAATTATTCTATTTAGCGAAATAGGCGCGAATTTCCCGAAAATACCGGGTATTAAAATAATATGTGAGAATTTCAAAAAATCGATATTTACATTACGATTTTTTATAATTTTGTTACTATTTTATGTGTAAATATTTAATATTTATGTACTGTAGGCTAAAATTGCTTTTTGACATTACACAAATTGTGCGAAATAAATTACGCCTATTGATGTTAAGGGCCCACTATTCGAATTTCATCCAATTTCCGACATGCTTTCCTTAAAATTTTGAAGTTTTTAAGCTCTTAAAAAAATATATGTTATTCTTTAAGATAGTATCTATTTGTTCCAAAAGCCGAAACGGTAATTATTTGAAATTCCCTCGATAGAAATAAATCGCAAAGTATGCTCCGAAAAATATTATTAACACGTTTATTTCTGTTATTTTACAAGTTATATGTATGAAAAAAATCACAATGCTTCTTTTAATGCTACTCAATAGACCCCAAAAGTGATTTTTGCTATTTTTGAAATACGCCGTGATTTATTAAACATTTTCACAACTGTCGCTTACGCCTATTGCTTTTAAATCATATTTATTATAGCGCGCTCGCTCCGACTTGAAGATTAACCTATCTTCTTTGAAAAGTTCATTCGCCAACTCGAGGGCTTTGGGGGCAGACATGTCGTTCAACGTTCTATGATCTACAGACGTGCGATTACGTGCAAATATTTGAATCTATAAAGATAATTTTTACGCGTGTAAAGTTTATGAGTTAATAAATATTGTTTTTTCAAAGATGGGAAATACACGAAAGATATCCCGTATTTCAAAGAAAAAATGATATCTCATAAAATTATATCCTATCTAATAGGTGAGAAGAAAAAAATACAATTTTTGATTTATAAGCTTATATTTATTATAAACGATAATTTACTATAAAAATTAATAATTCATATTTTTATTTATGTATTGTGTAGTAAAAAGTTATAAAAATTATTATTTTATTTTTTTCAGAATACGATAAACGATAATTTATTATAAAAATTAATTATTATTTTTATTTATGTATTGTGTAGTAAAAAGTTATAAAAAATTTTATTTTATTTTTTTCAGAATACGTACTTTGGGAAATAAAACTAATTCCAAAACATTAGAAATTACAGGGCAAGTTCTTATTAATTCACAATGCAACGATGTCCGAAATATAATATAATATGTAATAATAATATACGGGCCATCTGTTTCAAATAACAATACTCGAACGTGGAATTCAGAATAATAATGAACATGCGAGCGAAAGAAGCTATTGAAAGTTCTGAAACTGTGGGGAATATAATTTAATAAAATAAAATACTTTTTTGTTTTAAAACCACGATATTTATTAATTTAAGAACCGACCGGTTTCGCTTTACTTAAGCATCATCAGGGTACAAATTAATACTAAACAAGAAGTACATAATGTGTGCATATATATAACAAAATATAGAGGGAGACAACATGATACAAATATAAGCAACACAAAGACGGTCATAAAATACATTAACATAAGTGCACAAGTAATGGAAAACCCGCTAGATAATTATGTAGACTAATGGGTTATACGAATAAATCGGGAGAAACAAAACATCAATAAAACCTCAATAATAACGGTTTTTCCGAATTCGCAAATCATTTGATCGATAGCTTGCCTTCCTGAATAAATCTAATTTTATTTAATCATTTACGGCCAAGATATTTTTGACAATGGTGTGTTTTTATCTTTCTGTATTCCAATCATTTAGCTTTGCTTCTAGGGTTGTGCCCCAGTATTGCTTTTTGGAGACTGTAAACGGATCTCTCGGCATTTAATGAAACTGCAGCAGAACAAAGGCTGTTGCTATATTGACGTTCATGGTATGTTTTGCTCAGATTGACGATAAGGTTTCCAGATCCGCATTTCGCTCGAAGCATGTTTAGGGTAATAAGTTTATAGTTTAGGGTTCTTTCACCGTATTTATGGGAACATTTCAGAACCACCAATCTTTCATTTTGAGTGAATCTTGTGTTTGTGATTAAATTATATTTGACGATTTAAACAAATAATATTTAGAGAAGTTAAAAATAAAATTGAAAGTTCACTGAAAGCTTAAAACTATTAAAAGTAGTAATTTCATAAAAATGTAAATAAATAGAGCCCCTTTCACATTTTAGAATGTAATTTTATGTTGCTTACATGTTTTATTACTCTTTATAATTATTGAATTGTTTAAATGAATAAATAAATAATTACAAAAAAGTCTTCTGATTTGTAAGTCCTCAGGAAGCACTAAGGATCTTTCTATCTATCTTTATAATATAATAAATTTGATGAGCATAAAAATGTAAACGTGTATATAATTTATATAAATGTACAAAAGTAGATATTACACGTGTATAAATATTATATTGCGCATATTATACAAGATGTCGGGGGTAAAGTGCACAAACTTCGGGAGGTGATTCTAATTGATAGTACAAGTAAAAAAGAAAAAAAAACTTTTTTTGGAATTCCAACGTTTTAAGATAGTTTTCGAGTAAAAAAGTTTAAAACCTTATTGATGTAAAAATATATTTATTGATTTTATAAAAGTTATAAATTACTTTTATAAAAGTGAGAATAGTATTTTAGTAAAGTAAAGTAATTTTTATACCTATACAAATAACTTTCGTAAATGTTTTTTGTAAAATTAAAAAAAAAAATAATTAATTAAATCCGTAATAAAACCCATATTTTGAGAACCATCTTCATTTCGACTTCCTTCTCATTTGGTCGGTGCATTATTACTCTAAGGTCGGTGCTAACTAAAAATGGTTCTGTTTTTCTAAAATTGCAATAGATGTCGGTAATTTAATTTCATAATCCCCAAAATTATTCCTAATACGAATTCAGACACCTCTGTCGGATTCTTTTAACACTAAATTTTGTGGGTGTTGCCCAAATCTAAATTCTTTACGCGGAAAGCGGGCCCTTAATCGCAATTTGCATTTGTTGTGTTTGTGTTTGCCCCGTACTTAGAGTTTCCTTCCTTATTAATTTAATATTAAAATTAATTATTTATAATCTTTCACATTGAAATACTTGCAAATGAAAGTTATACATATATTTTACCAAAAATACTTAAAATATGCGCTAAAAACATTCAGGAAATAATTTTTTTTCTATTTTGCTACAAAACGCTAAATTATGCCTCAAAATGCTATAAAACGCTAAATTTCCAATTGTTAATGCTAAAACATCTGAAAATTAATGCTAAATTTTGCCATCCCTATTTATAAGAAATGTATGTGTATTTAGATTGAAACGAAACTTTCGCAAAAGTCAAATCCATAAAAAAAAACATAACTTAACAGGGGTACACGGGTCCATAGGGTGAGGTTAGTCTAGGTCCTGGCGGCGGATGCGTTTGCCCATCTACTGCGTGGCGGGCCGGATCGAAATAAACTGGTTGAGGGATACCTTTTGACCGTAAAAATCCAAAATGGCGGCAAAAGGAATAATGTTATATGGGAAATTTTGAACCTGTATCTTTTACCATCTCTCCTGATTACGCTTCGTGACTTAGCAGGGGAGGCCGGGTTCTTGGTTATAATGGGTAATTAATTGATGATTTGACGCGGTTGGAGCTAACAAAAAACTGTCCAAAGAAGCGAAGCTAGCAGTCCACAATGGAGTGCTGGTACCTACCCTAATATACGGAAGTGAGGCATGAAACTGGCAGAAGAAGGCTGAAAGTAGACTGAATACTGTAGAAATGAGATCCCTGAGGCATATGTGCGGTAAAATCATGTATGACGGAATGTGCGTATGCTGTGTCTATTCTAGGGGTATTTTATTAGAGCCTGTTAAAAGGAGCTAGCAGCATTGATCCCCGGTGCACCGTGCACGTGCTTGATACTCGACGGACACGAGCAAAATACACGTTCACAGTTAAGTTGATGTTATTTATACATATATGAACGGGTCGTTTCTCCGACTCGTTTTATCGTAAGTCGGCTCGCATGTGGAACGAGCTATCGGCATCTGTTTTTCCTCCTCCATATAATCCGGGCCTCTTTAAGACCCGCATTAATAAATTCATTCCTACAGACCCCATCTTAACCCGCCCCATAACGCTGCCCAACTGGGTGGCGACATAGTTTCTCTGTATTTAACGTGTAAAGACAGGGGCACTCTTGTGAGAGGTGTCACATAAAAAAGTCATACCTCCGAATTTGAATATAGAGTCATACAAAATGATCTATATTATAACGAATGAATCCACCCATCTTTTATCGATTGTCACATTTTATTAGGTAAAAAAAATCCTAAAGTTTATAATCGCACAACTCAACTCAACTTCAAATATTAATATTCTGTATAAACGATTGTTACATCTTACCGGAGGTGACCGGATAAATCATCAAAATGATAATTCATCACATCTTTAAAAAGTTATTTAAACTCATGGAAAGTAGTGAAAGAAAAACATTATTAACTGGGTTAAGTAGGTTAGGTTAGGTTTAATTTTTTTATTCATCATTCCTAATGACTTTATATCACTTTTTAAAGGTGTGTTGAATTGTCACTGTGTTGAGTTATCATAGAACCCTTACCGGAAATGTTTAAATTTTATAGTTCTCTAAGGATGGGTTGTTTCGCAGAATTTGAACAATTCATCAATTTTCAACGTTCATTTTCAAGTTCTGTGAAAGTTCTATTTATGTTCGGTTGTTATATCATTACAGGCTAGTAGCTTGATAGAACTGAAATAATAACAGAACTTGAAAAAATCCATCACATAACTTGAAAAACTTCTTTGAAATTTGAAGAATTGTTCAAATTCTCCGAAACAACCCGTCCTAAATAAAATGAAATGCTCTTAAAAGAATCATCTCATATTTTATATTACAAAAAAATATGACCGGAAGTCGGCATCTTTCAAAATAAAATAAAGCGTAAACTAAAAAACAGCTACAAGGTGGCTACAAATGCAATTATATTTAATCAATTTGATCGATTATTTTTTGTGTGAAGTTTTTTTCACAGTGGCCCAATAATTATTACATGGGGCCAATTGAACCAATTTGACTTTAAGCATTTTCTACGTCTTGCGATAAAAACTTAGGTTTACGATAAAAATACTCATAATCAACGGCAAAAAACTAGATGCCTACCAAATTCTTGTTTTGTTAATCTCATATAAATTAAGCTATCTACTCATAAACCGATCGAGTGAAAAGCTGCAATGATCCCGACCCCGGGGTCATTGCAGCTTTTACGGAATGACGAGGAAAATAAGTTTTTTTAATAAGTTGAAAAAATTACTTTTCAAAATTTCAATTATGTTTAACGTAATACACTATCTGGCCTCAAGAAAATCAGTTTAATCACGAACCGTAACTATTTAATGTAATAAAATAACAAAACAAATTTATATTAACATCATAGTTTGCTTTAATCTCAATAAAAAAATAAGGAGAAAAAGTTTTTTTTATGAATGAGATAAAACTTTCCCCCAAATAACATGTATATATATATTATTATAATCAATATTATCCGGGAACGCGGTGGCAAGACGTAAAATTCCATAGCCGTTGATTATCAAAGACAAATTAAATTATACTTATTATATGAGTTAAATGTATTCTAATCAGGGTGTTGACAAATCCCGGCCAGTCTGCAGCTGCATTCTCTTAACAACGAAGTTTTGGTCTGATCACATTTTCAATACAGTGTTATTTTTTAACGAAATTAGTTTCCATACAGAGAATATACAAATAAACCTTTTTGTGTATAAAAACATAGCTGGTTTTAAGTTAAGATGTAGTGTGATATGATTTGTATTTTTTTATTAAACACTAATATGAAACATGAAGGAATTATCAAAATTTAAAAAATATATATTGAAGTGTTTTATCTTCTCTTTTAGTTGGTATTATTATAAACTGCACGTGTTAGTTCTACTTCTGCCATTTGTGTGCTAAAAATACTTTATTCAACTTCTCGAAGCTAGTATAGCTCTGGCTTTTTGTAGGAAATATGATATCTGAATATAATATTGTCAATATATTTATGTTTTCATTTTTTACAAATAAAAACTTGTGTGAATACCGCACCAGAGTCATACAGTCCTAACCGCTCCCGTCTGGAGCCAGTGAGACTATGGCATCCTCAAAGGCGACCTCGTAGGAGATGACGAGGAGGAAGGTGGGAGAGTACCTGGCTATTCAGATATGGTCACCAAACACTCATTGTAAAATAGTGCAAATTAATTTTAATAAAATTTATTTGAACCCGCGACCTTCGGATTGCTAGTCGAGAGCCACCTCAAGTAGTTTGATATGTTTGGTGACTTAGCAGGAGTGCCCGGGTTTATAGGGTGAGGTTTGTTCGGTTCTTGGCGGCGGATGCGCTTGCCTACCAAATGCGTGGTGGGCCGGATCGATTATTCCTCTTTAACGCATCGCCTTGCAACGCAATAGGAGAGTTGGATTCTTATGGTTATCACTCGAACACACTGACCCCCAGATTACTACCCACCCATCATACCGATTTCCTTCCCATAACTCACTGTCCTTCCTTTCTTTCAAAATACCCCCAACACAGCATTCACAAAGATGACATAGGCCCTGAGAGTTACGATTTTCCTAAGGGCCTCCTGTGTGGAGACGATGTAAAAAAATACAAAAAATAAACAACTATCTCGCTAAATCCTTGGCGGTGACTAATGGTAGGGGTATTGGTTATCTAATAAATGGTTCCCGGGACGGCGGTACACATAATTGTAATAATTCTCGAGGGCTCTGATGTACAGACATTATGGCTCCTGTTGATTGACGAACATATACGAAAACATCGTTGGTTAGAATCGGTGCTTGAAATGACTTTAGCCATGTTTAATAAAAAACAAATTGGAATAAATTTTTCAGCAATTTTAATTTAAAATTTGAAAAATTAAATTCTCACCAATCTAATCGCCGCAATTTTAATAGGCACAAATTATGGATATTACGCTTTGTTTCAACTTAATCATTACAAGAAACTTACGTCGGGAGAGATGGTAAAAGATACATTAAAATAAAATTTGATTCAATCAATGTTCAAAATTTCTCTTTTACAATGACTCAATGAACCTCACCCCATGAGCCCGGGCACCCCTGCTTAGTCACGAAACGTAGTAAATGATGCATTAAAGTTACATTTTTGTTTAATCAAGTTCAAAAGATTTTTTAAGCATGGATTTGACGTTTGCGAAAGTTCCATTTCAATATAAATACGCGTGAGGCAGTCTATCCTCTTTAAGTAAAAAGTCATTTTCATAGAATATAGATGTTCTAACAGAATCCAAAAAGTACCACAACGCGCGCGAAATCGGCGGTTACAAGTTACAACGATGCAAGCCGTCAAGTCTGTCAGAAATATATAGATCAACAAAATAAATCGTGTAAAATGTATATGCGACCGAAAAATGGGCGTGGCTTACAGCTAAATCTCGATGACACAAGTTGATCTATGAGGATTTACATATGTATGCCAACTTGGGTAATGGATCAACATATCCGGGGTGGATCAACAAATGCAAACGGATCAACATATACCTGGCGTACCGTCGCGCGAGATCAACATAGTACGAAAGGGGATAAATATATATATATATATATATATATATTCATACATAATACACATATATTAATGTGTAATTCTTTTTGTTGTTTTTAATAATTAAATTGAAATACCATCACTCTGCAGCACTTTCTTTCTCCTGGGACCTGAAAATTATTTACAAAAAGGTAAACTCACCCCATTAAGGTTTTTCCGGTCGGGTTCTACACGACAAAACCTTGTCGAAGAATCCCTACCTAATTACCTGTAGTTTCAACAAGTTTCAAAATAAATCTTTTCGACTATTTATTCCTAATTAATATTTTATTCTTGCTTGATCCATATAAATTAGCTGATATTTAATATTTATCCTTCTAAACAAAATCCTATTCCAGAAAACCCGTTGATTTAATAACACTTTTCTAGTTTAAACTTTCAAATGATAGCTACTTCAAAATTAATTTCGAAATGGTAGATTGATTTTAAAATTCATTGATCATTCCACCGAACCTTCATTTAGCGCTAAGATACCATTATGCTTTATTATTTCTTATTATTTATTTAATTTTAGGTTTTTTTTTTTTATATTTATATTAGATTAATATTTTTTGATATAGATGTGCCGTAAAATTGTAAATTATTTAGTCGAACTATTTTTGTTATTTCATTCACTTGGTCAAAATCGACAACCACTATTAAGCACTGCCCTTGTACGCACAACAAATTATAATTGATTCATTGATTCTAAATTTTTATTTCATCCACTTAGTTAAATCGACAAACACTTTTAAGCACAGCTTTTATACGCACAATAAATTATAATTGGTCACTTTATTGATTCTAAAATTCTTTTATATAAATTTATAAGAAAATTTATTCCGAATTGCGCAATCTTTTAATTAACTTAATTTTAATAAATTAAATATTTGATAAAACTTTCTCCCAAATTGCACTGTTTTCACCAATACTGAATTTAAACAATACATATATACGTTAAATCTTCCCGTTTAAACTCGACGCAACCATTTATTTAGAACTTATCCACTGTTAATTATTTTTATTAACTTCACTGTTTTTCACTAAGTATTTTTCTTTTGTATTAATCACAAAACTTTTAAATTGTCACAATTACTTTTTAACTATCCACAATTAATTAAAAGATACACTTCGTCTATATTTTCACTGATTTTAATTGCGAGTTTTTTCTAAGTCACTAGACTTGTTCATAATCTAACACTTAGAAATATTCCACTAATTTTTATTACGAAATTTTACAAGTCCCAAAATTCACTAACTGGCTTGCACATAATCTAACACTTAGAAATATTTCACTGTTTATTTACCGAACGCGTCGTACCGCCACGCAACACTCTTTTCCACTCCCACGGCTGACTCTCCCAAAATCCCCTCTGCAGCATATTAAATACCCCTCTCAGGTCCAAAAAAGCGTATCTGAATTTCTTTTGATAATTAATCCTATCTCCTATCAACTCGTAATCATTTGACATTTCCTTATTATTTTTGTCTGTACCAACATATGATCTTTTGTATCATTTCAGTCATCTGGCTCTGGGCGGTGGTTAGGCTTTGTCTCATGTTTTCATCTCCATAGGGTCCGAATCGAGTAAGTCTGCGTTAAATTGCCCAATCTTCCTCTGTCCTACTGTTCATACAAATGTAGTTAAAATATCATGATTTTGTGTTCCTTTTTTTTCCTCAATTTGCGTTAGGTCCGTCCTCAATAACATATATATAGATCTCAATTTTATGCATCTCGTGCGAAAAATGATTAAACCCATGTCGAAATCTTTACTATGCATTTTTGAATTTCAATTTTCCTAAATTCTACTTAATTTTATTGTCACCTATATGAGCTTTTCCATTTTAACCCGTATTTTCTCTATTTATGTCGTAGATTTGAGTTTTCCCTTTTTCTTTGAATTTTCTTTTATTCGCGACGTTTTTCTCCACGAATTTCTTCTTTATGATTCTTATGATTAATTATATTCCAAGCCGTATTTATTAATTTCATGGATAACTTGGAATTGTATCGCTTTTCCCCACTTGGATCATCTCTTATCTCCGTTGTTTACCCTTTCCTTACCATACCCCATACTGTTCCCGTTGTGTGCTGTCTCTAGGAAAATTTCATCCTTCATCTATTATTAATTAATATATCATTTTCCACACTTCTATGGGAGATATTCCTAATTCGACTCTGGGATATCTGTCAGGTTAACTGTCTGATTAAAACTACTCCCATAATTTGTCTCTTTCTTACCAAAAATTCCATAAACCATACGTATGGACATTTGTTTAGGTCTCAATCTTTGGTACTCCGCTCGTAAATTTCTTTTAATTACAGAATCATTAAATTTTATGTCTTTTTCTTTATCTAAACATCTCGTAAGCCCTATGTTAACCTTAATTGCTTATTACTCTAACGTAAACGAAAACCATGTTCGAATTTTGATTGTTTATAACCTAAAATACACATGAGATCGTCAACCTTTTATTTCGTCTCATTTCCCCTGTAGTCTCGTGCAACTCTAAGATTTACCTACCGTCATAATTATGTAAAATGCCTCCTTTTTCTGAATTAAATCTATTGCTATATGTTTGTATTATTGCCTTCCTTTGGTACTCTATTATCATGTCCCTCAGGACCTTGTAATTGCCCAAAATCTCTGAATTGTTCCTTCGTTCAGTCGCTGCACTCTTTCTAAAATGTCCATTTTTTGTGAAATTATCCTTCCGAATCGTTTTCCCAATATCTCCGCTTCATCTAAAATTGATAACGATAAGTTCCCATTGTTTCCAACACTTTCATTTTTCTTTAGCACGGTTTTCCTCGAATTTGGCACCCTCCCGCTCTCATAAGCAATCGCACGACAGTTGAAAATCCTGCCAGTAATTTTCCTTTGTTTTTCCGCCCTTTCTTATAAATATTTCATTTATAAATTTTTCATCGTATTTTCGCGTGTGTTTTTCATCATGTAAAAGGCTCCAAAGCACTCGATTCCTGGGGTTCACTATCCCATAAATGTAAACGTTATTCAAACATTCCTTGGGTTCGTCGTACTAAAAACCTTGAAACGTTCGATATTTATATTACAGTGCATTCACCTCCAATTTCTGTGGAAATGAAAAAGTCATTAATTATCTCTTTAATTGTCGGGTGTAAAGGTCAGTCCTTTGTCTCCCGTTGACACATGCCTCTCCGTTTACTGATTGGTTCACTCAAACCTTTATACGCTTTTGTTTCAATCTAATTGGCTGTCAAAAACTCAATGTTTGTTATCACGCCTAAAAAAAGGATTTCCCCTGTCCCGAGACGATTTTAACGACCTCTGTGTTTTCGTTCTAGAACCTCGATATAAGTTCAATTATTACAGATGTCTGCCGTCAACATAACTCGGTCAAATTTAATTCAACAGGTGTCGCAAGGATGTCCGTTTTCATAAGTAATTGATATATTTTTAATTCACAAAGTGGGAAGCTACGGTTTATCTGTTTTCACTGTTGATTAAAGCCATTCATCACAGTTCCCTCCTCTGAACTCAATTTGCTGTGGCTAACGTTGTATACTACTTAAGTGTCCCTTCCCCCCCTTTTTTTTTTTTGTTAGACACCGAAATTGTGTTCAAATATAGGCTAGCTATCCTCCCTCCTCGTTCTGTTATTCCTTCTATTATTTCCTATCTCCCTCCTCATTCTATTATTTCCTATCTCCCTCCTCATTCTATTACTTCCTATCTCCCCCCCTCATTCTATTATTTCCTATCTCCCCCCTCATTCTGTTATTACCTATCTCCCTCCTCATTCGGTTTGGATTGTTAACTACCTTGACTTCGAATCACATTGTATTTTCTATTTTCTTTTCGCGTAGATTTTATTTTATGGAATTTTCTCTAATTTTGATAAACTCAAAATTAATCTCTTTTTTGCTGGAACACGCCCCTCGACTCGTGTGTTTAGGTGGCCCTCAACCTGGTTGGACTAAGACCTCCCTTTCAATGATTCAGGTAAAGATTGTTTACAATCTCGCGGTCTATTGACCAACTGAAAAGCGGGTGGTCTCTTGGTGTGCAAATAATTGTTTGTTTTGTAAGTATGATTTTTTTTTTGTGTAATATGTATCTTCGCATGACCTCACCCAATCCGACAATCAGTGGTATACATGTTTCATATAAACTTTTCCAGCATTGTTTTTTTTTTATTTTTATTTTTTATTTATTTTTTTTTTATTCGCTAAATTTTTTTCGTAATTTCTAATTGTTTTTTCATAGGTCATTCAAACAAGTTTTTCTAGCCTAGGTGTTACCCACCCTAATGTTTAATTTCATAAATGTTCTTAACTAACCTCCAATTGGCTCATCGTTCCTGTTTCCTTTTATTATTTTTTGTTTTTCGAAATATAAACTAACCATATCGTAATTCTAATGTTCCCCTTTTATCTTTACCTAATGTCTACCATAAATCTATAGATAAACTTATTTCAAGTTTTCAAAAAAAAATTCTAACTCTATGCATTGTTAATTTCAAATCTTGTTTTATAAAACGTACCCTATCCTATTTATAATATATATTTTAAAAGTTCCTTTTGTGGGTATATAATTCCCATAAGCTTTCCTTCTAAGTGTTCTTACTTATCTAACAAAATTTTCCTACGCACTAACACATAATTTTTTTTTTCTAAACTAGAAAATCAATATTACCGAATATTTTTTTTCTTACTCTATTAGTATATTTGAATATGATTGACGCTTATTAAGAAATTTGTTCACTCAACCTTAAAGACGACCCGCCCCTCGCAAACAAACTGATAGTCTAATATTTTAGTAATTTTCTTTCTCTCCCTCCCCTTAAATTATAACGTATCCTAACATATTTTTATTTGTATTTCTCAATCGTTTTTTTATTTAAAGTTTCAAATATATGTAAATTTCGCATTTTATTCGTTGATTTCCCAAAAGCTATTTCATTAGGTGAAAATCCTGTTGAACAGTGTATCGAATTATTGTAGGTTTGCTCTATTTCTTTAATGAAAGCCGTCCACTTTGTATGTTTTTCGTGACAATAAATACGGAAAATTCTACCTAATTCTTTATTCACGCGCTCCGTTATGTTCGGTCCGGGATTTCGTACTGAAGTATGTACGATTCGTATGCCCATCCTATTTAAGTTGCTTTCCCATTTTTTTTATGTAAATTGAGATCCGTTGTCAGTTAACAAAGCATCTATTTGTATTGTTTTATTAAAATCCTCTACACAATTTAACACGGTCTTAGTACTTGCTATCCTCAATTTATATAATTTTACAAATCTACTGAATGAATCTTGGATCACGAAAATGAATTTAACCCCCCCTCTTCCTCTCGGTAAAGGTCCGTATAAATCTGCCATAGCTAATTGTCCTACTTATTTGGTAATTATGGATTTACTCGGCCCTACAGTTGGTCGAATTTCGCGCTTCGCCAGCTGACAAAGGTGACACCCTCTCACTATGCGTTTTATATCTCGGTGCATGCCTGGCCAATAATACCTGTCTCCCAAAGCTGTCCCTGTTTAAAAATTCCCCCGTGTCCAATTTCTAAATGTATCATTTTTATTAGCTCTTCAGTCAACTCTTATGGTACTGCTAACACCGTTTTGTTTAGATTTTTTCTTGTATTTTATCACTTGGTTGTTCCTGTAAAATTTCAAGTTCATTTATGAGTTCCTCGTCACTCCCTTGCATATCCTTGCCTTGTTCGACATCCGACTTTGTTTTAGTCTCCCCCTCTGACTGACCCATATTTTCAGGTGCTTTCATATCCTCAACTCGTAACGTACTTTTTCTCAATCGTTTAAATATTTCTCTTAGTTCATCAACCAAAGGAACTGTGTCGGTGTTTACCTTCGTATCATCGATTTTTCTTTTCTCCGCCATATTGATTTATTGTTTTGTTCAAATCTATATTAAATATATGTTATGTAAAAATATATATTTATACATACATATACACACACATATAAACACAAATATCCACGTATCTGTGTGTTAATCAAATTTTCTGTTGAATGAACCGAATTTATCAATAAATTCACGTAAGATTTCCATGTTAACGTTTACCTGACTTGTTTGCGTAATGATAGCTGCCTGAATTAATTCAACCCTACAATTACGCACTATCTCAAATGAATGTAGGTAAGTGTTGTTGATACTACACAGAATGAAATTTTTTACTCTAATGTTAATGATTATCCCGTGATTTTCCGTTTAAACAATAATCATTTATTGTCTAGAATGCCAACCATTCCTTCAATTTTCGCAATATCTATTATGTTATTTTCGCAAAATCTATTTTCAATTTGCAACAATCTATTATGATTTTCGCAATACCTAAAATGAATTTGCAATACCTATTGCAGATTTTCGCAATACCTATTTTGAATTTGCAAAATCTATATTCAATTTGCAAAAATCTATTATGATTTTCGCAATACCTAAAATGAATTTGCAATACCTATTGCAGATTTTCGCAATACCTATCGTGTTATTTCCTTTAAATAGGTATATATATATATATTCCCATCATAAACATTCGTCAACGACATTAAAAGTCTCGAGCCGACTCTGTTCCTCAAACAAATTCTGAATCGATTGAACAAATGCATTTTTATTTCGTCGACAAGACGTCAATCAAACATTTTATTTGAATTTTTTATTTTTATGTTCCTTGCATTTTATGTCATGACTTTATGTGACGACTTCACATAAAATCATACTTTGTCTATAAACAGAACAATTATTATAAATGTTCCCTTTGTGATTCAATAATACGAGTTGTTCGTAACCGCATCGCATGCTGACACAACTCGAATGTTTATTTAGTTTAGTTCCTCAGAGTGATACGTGTTACTTAACGATGTCTCCCACTTTAAATGCTCGATGTTCTACCCCGATGTTTATATTATCAATTTTTCGATGTTCATCGTCGCCGCGTTATCTCCTTTACTAATGTTTACTTTATGGTCATTAACCCATTGGCCTCAAACGACGCATTCCTGGCGTGTGTACGGCGATGTGTCTTAAAATCTAACGACGCCGTCCCGGCGGGTCTGATTTCTGTCGGCTTAAAAACGAAAAAGTGATACATTATTGACATCTGTGTTTAAAATTTTAAATGCCAATCGCTCTGTAGATAATTAAGCATTTATTTCGTAGTAATTGGCAGGACTCCGTTGGTACAATTTTTTCCTGATATTTACGATTGAAATTTTGTTATATTTCAGCTTCATTGAATTTTTTCAAAATGGCGTGTGGTTCGGGAATTGACAGGCTTGTTCGTAAATCGCATGGTGGGCTGCTAACAAGAGCCTAAATGGCAAAAAATATATATTATGGAAATAAGTATGATTAATGTACAACTTTTCTAAATCCAATTTAAAAAAAAAAATGGTTTTTGAAAAAAAATAATTTTCATATCCTCGTTTAATCATATTATTTTTATTTTTTTTTACAATGCATATGTTTTTTACATACCTTGTTTCAATGTACAAGTAAATTAAAAAAGATTGTTTCGTTTGCATGTTTAGTTTAAAAGTTATGCAAGATTTAGTACACCACTGCACTTAAAAATTTTTGTACAAAATTAATTCGGATGTGAAGGACAATTTTTTAGCCAAACAATTCGGATGCCAATGGGTTAACATTCTTGGCCCAGATGTGTCTAAAATCAACCCATTATATCGACAATTTATGGCTTAATTCAGATTAGCTTGACCTATTTCTTTGTTTTTTGTTTAGATTAACATATGAAAGGATTTTTTATTAACTCTCAAGTTCATGGTCTATCTATTTGTATTGTTTTATTAAAATCCTCTACACAATTTAACACGGTGTTAGTACTTGCTATCCTGAATTTATGTAATTTTACAAATCTACTGAATGAATCTTGGATCACGAAAATGAATTTAACCCCCCCTATTCCTCTCGGTAAAGGTCCGTATAAATCTGCCATAGCTAATTGTCCTACTTCTTTGGTAATTATGGATTTACTCGGCGCTACAGTTGGTCGAATTTCGCGCTTCGCCAGCTGACAAAGGTGACACCCTCTCACTATGCATTTTATATCTCGGTGCATGCCTGGCCAATAATACCTGTCTCCCAAAGCTGTCCCTGTTTTAAAAATTCCCCCGTGTCCAATTTCTAAATGTATCATTTTTATTAGCTCTTCAGTCAACACTTATGGTACTGCTAACACCGTTTTGTTTAGCCCTGTGGCGTAATATAAAGTCTTGCCCATTTTTTTTGTAATTTTTTAAATACCTATTAACATCTTTTGTCGGCGGCCCAAATTTTCCCTTGCGCAAATATCCGAAAATTTCTCCCAAAAATGTGTTTTGTTTCTGTAGTTCAGTTATATTTTCGAATTTGTTGTCTACCTTTAACTGCAAAAGCTGCTATCTCTGGGCACGTGTTTTTCTCCTCCTGTACGTTTTTTGCATCACAAGAATAACGAGATAAAATATCAGGCCCTATATTCTCCTTCCCCTTGACGTACTCTACAGTGAAGTTAAATTGATTTAAATACAAAATCCACCGTGTTAGTCGGCCACTGTACAACTTCCAGCTCTTTAAAAATGTCAATGCTTGATTTTTTTTTTTTTAATTTTTTTTTTTTTTTTTTTTTTTTTTTTTTTTTATTTATTGTTTTTGTGTTTAATTCGTAGAACTCCATTTAATTTTTTTATAAATTTAATTTAGATTAAATTTGATAATATTATTATTAAGTTCTGCAAGTGTTTTAGTTTTTTATTATTGTGACAGCTGTTTCGGCTTACAAGGCCATTTTCAAACTGTGGTTAGTCCACATTGAGACGACGTATTTATGCTATTTCAAATGTAAATTTTGAAGGTGATTTATTACTGGTTACACCGATGACAATATGATCTATTGTTGGTTAAACCAATCTATGTTTTCCCCTCAGTAAATGGTAATGAGTTCTTAATTATTTACTAATGACTTTATTGCTATGAATTATTTGGGTGCATTATACTGCTTGGGTTTTGTGAAAATACTGAGAAGTGGTGAGTAAATTATTTTCCGTACTTTATTAATTAGTGTTAAGTTTGGGTCATTCGTTCGTTTATTGATTTCTAATTGTTCAAGTAAATTTAATCTAATGCCATTTTTTTCTATATGCAATGGTTTAGGACCCTTGTTGTTAAGTGGGGTATGATTATTCACCAACCGACAGTTAGATATCTTTACTAATTGGGCCAACACCGTTAATAATAAAATCTGCTTCACAGTTGAACATGAGATTGAAGGTAAAATAAACTTTTTAGATCTGATAATTGGTAAAAGTAATAATAAACATACCTTTGAAATATTTAGAAAACCAACTTTTACAGATACAACAATAAATTCAAATTCAAATCATCCTTGGTCCCATAAATTATCAGCTTACCATTCAATGGTACATAGACTCATTAACATTCCCTTAGACAATAAAGCTTATATAAAAGAAAAGGAAACGATAAAAACGATCGCGATTAACAACGGCTATGAGGCAAATAACATTGAAAAAATAATAAAAAATAAGAAATATAAAAATAAAATCAATTTAATATATCCGGTAAATAACAAAAATATAGAAAAATTTGCATGTCTCGAATTCCTCGGCCCAATATCTGAAAAAATTGCAAAAGAAATTAAAAAATGTGGTTTAAATATAGCTTTTCGAACAAACAATAATTTAGGAACAAGCCTTAAAAACTCTAAAAGTAAAATCCCTATACTCAATAACAGTGGCATATATGAATTAAAATGTGACCACGCCGATTGTAACGCCACTTACATCGGACAAACGGGGAGGGCATTCTCAACTAGATTCAAGGAACATATACGATGTTATAATAATAAAAACACATCCTCAAAATTCGCAGAACATCTCTTGGTGAATAATCATACCCCACTTAACAACAAGGGTCCTAAACCATTGCATATAGAAAAAAAGGGCATTAGATTAAATTTACTTGAACAATTAGAAATCAATAAACGAACGAATGACCCAAACTTAACACTAATTAATAAAGTACGGAAAATAATTTACTCACCACTTCTCAGTATTTTCACAAAACCCAAGCAGTATAATGCACCCAAATAATTCATAGCAATAAAGTCATTAGTAAATAATTAAGAACTCATTACCATTTACTGAGGGGAAAACATAGATTGGTTTAACCAACAATAGATCATATTGTCATCGGTGTAACCAGTAATAAATCACCTTCAAAATTTACATTTGAAATAGCATAAATACGTCGTCTCAATGTGGACTAACCACAGTTTGAAAATGGCCTTGTAAGCCGAAACAGCTGTCACAATAATAAAAAACTAAAACACTTGCAGAACTTAATAATAATATTATCAATGCTTGATGATCCGTTCTAATTATTAAATGTACCCCTCTTAAATATGTCTCAAATTTATGTAAAGCATATATTATCGCCCATAACTCTTGTTCTGACGTGGTCCATTTCAACTCCGGTCCCCTTAAAGCTTTGCTAATAAATCCAATAACGTGGTGATTTCCTTCCTCATCCAACTGGTATAACTCTCCTCCTATCGCAAATCCCGAACTGTCTGTCTGTAAATAGTAAGTACTATTTGGATCATGATGATGTAAAATAACTGTCTCTAAAAATAATGTTTTTACCTTCTCGAATGCGCGCTGTTCTGAGTCACCCCATCGCCAGGTTCTATTTTTCTGAAGTAAATCACACAAAACCCGTGTTGTTTCCCCATATTTATTCGTGAATCTACGGTAATAATTGCAAAGTCCAAGAAAAGCTCTAACTTGTTTTATTTTCTTGGGTGCCGGAAAATTTTTAATGGCGTCAATCTTATCCGGATCCATTTGAACTCCCAAAGGCGTTATAATATGTCCCAACATACGTACTTTTGTGAATAAAAATTGACATTTTTCGAGTTTACAAGTCATGTTTGCTTCCTCTAACCTCTCGAGTACTGCGTTTACATGTTCAAAATGATCTTCTTGACTCCCACACGTATATATTATTAAATCATCTAAGTAATTAGCGCAGAATTCTCTCAACCCTGGTCCTAGAATTCTGTCCATTCCCCTTGAAAAACTTCCTACTGATGTCTTTAACCCCTGCGGTAATACCTTGTAGGTTTCCTATGAATTACTGATGAATTTACTAACTCTATATCCTTCTTCCCATTTCCTGTTTTTATTTTTAACTTTCTGTTTTCCCCACATTTAAATTCAGCTGTATATTCGTCTAACCAGTTGATACCCAATATAATTGGTCTAATTAACTTTGGTATTATTGAACACGGCGTATTTATTATAACATCTCCAAATCGCAATGGTACTAAAACCAACCTAGATATTTTCTGGCTTTTGTGTCCTACCGCTACTTTAATTTGTATAGTTGTTACAGGCATAATAGGATAAAGTGTTTGATCATTTAAATAATTTTCATAAAACTCTTGGGAAACGCACGTGATTTGACTTCCGGTGTCTATTAAACAATGAACTTCCGTGTTATCTATCTGTGCTTTGGCTTCCGGTAATAACGGTAAAATGCTACCCTTTTCTACTTCCTCATAATCTCTGTCCTCGAAAATGTTGTTAAACCCCCTAATTTCCCTTCCTGTTTTCTCTTCGTTCATTTCCAATTGATTCCATTCATCCGTTATTTGTTGTAAAGAATTGATGCATACTTCCACATCTATTTCCGCTTCCGTTCTCGTTTCTTCTGCTCCATCCTTTCGTCTTCTCACATTCCTTTCTGCTTTTATTGGGGCAGTCATCCCTTGTTCATTTTTTCCCAATCCTCTCATTGGATTCCACCCCCATTTCATCATAATCTTCAATGCAGTGTTGTGTTTTGGTGTCGGCGTCCCTCTCCCTGTGTGAGTCGTATTCATGAGGGCTAATGAATTAACCCTCGGCCGTTTCCCGAATTGTCCGCGATGACTAGCTCCTTGCCGCTTGTAGTTATTGTAGAACCTCCCTGTGAAGATGTCGTAGTTTCTGCACACTTGCTGCAGCTAGCGCCTCCTTCCACACTCTCTATTGCGTGAATTCTCCTCTTCATAGCGTGGTAACGGTCACGGTATTTGTCCTTCTTGATGATCTCCTCCCCACTCCTTTTCTTTGTGTTCCGTTCTTCCGGTGTACAAACCATTGTATCTAGTTTTCGAAGAAACTCAGCAGCGACAATCTCATCTCCTGACTGTCCTGAAAACCATAGCGATTGAACATCTTTAGGGTAATGTCTCATAATTTCGTCAACTACGCTCAACGGTGTTTCTGTAATTTTTAACGCTTTCGCTAAATCCCAATAGTTTGCGAAATGAGTGAGCATGGATATATCTCTCTTGGCATCATATACCCCTTCTGCAAGACGACGGCGAACCACATTCTTCTTTATATCTCCCCAATAGGTAGCTAAAAAATCTCTTTCGAAATCCAACATTGTTTCCCATCGTTTGTTGTATAACTTTGCCCACGTTTTGGCTTCCCCCTTCAAATTTTCCCGTACGACAATTAATGGATCTGTACGAATGGATCTGTACTGAATGGGATCATGGCTTCATCTATACTGTTGAATTCTTTTGGTTCGATCACAGATAAGTTTTGACGGAGAGCATCTATAAATGGACGAACTTTAAATAGTTTATCGTGCCCAGGTTGACCACTGGGCACGCAGTTTGTGTTGTCATTTAGGTGTAAATATTTCCTGCGGCTGATGAATCGGTCTCTCGACATCATATCACATATCATGGGTAGTCTAAGTCCCTCTTGCCAATATTGGCGAATCTGAGGAAGCCTAAACATACCCATCAAAATATGCATGCCGAGAAACCTTTCCATTTCCTCACTTGAGGTGCAAACATTCCTGCAACTTTTCTGAACAGAGTAAAGGTTGGTCTGTTCCACCATATTTAAAATAATTTTATCGTCAATGAAATATTTGAAGTATTGGAGAGCTGTTATTACTTCACTCGGTTCAGAAAAGTTGACTATGCGTTCAGAGTTCACCGGTTCCAAATCTCGATGTCGCCATGTCCAGGGGAGGATCCTCTTCCTGACTGTCCACTTCAGTGTCCTGAAAATAGAAAATGTTATGTTTTGAACATAAGATAAAATTAATGGATAATACGGTTTCATAAATATGCATTTAAATGTGGATTTTAAAGACTTCATGACTTACTATGACTTCAAAGCCCATCCCAACTTTACGTTCGAGGGTTTGATGATCAACATAGCCCTCTTCTGCGTGAAAAAGGTCTTGGATTTCGTCTTCTTCCTCATCCGGCTCCAGCTCTATGTCAGAAACATCTCCTTCTAGCAAAAGTGCTATTTCAATATCTTTGAGACCGTTATTCATCTGTAAATTGTAAAACACCACATAAAATATAATGACAAATCAATAATGCATTAACAAATAACATTTGTGCTAAAATACATACTGAAATTAAATGGTTTTGAATGACAATAATAAAGAAAAATTCGCCATATTCGTAAAAAAACTACCATTGAAACCGAATGTTAGGTCCACCGAACATGCTTTTTCACTTATAATATTCTCGTAAATATCTTTGTAAGATGGATAGTTTATATTGTTATTATTTTGTAATGCGCCTTTGAGCAACAAAATAAATGTAAATTGAGTAAAAACAATGGATAACTCACCTTACAGAATGTGCTCGGCTGACTGATCATTATCCCCACACGCGCAGTTTGGATGAGGGGACAGGGTGAGGCTGTGAAGTCTCCCCCTGAATTCACCGTGTCCGGACAGGAGTTGGGTGATGTAGTGATCCAGTATTATATGCGCCCCTTCCATTCTGGCTTTAACTGACGGGAAGAAAGAGTAGGTCCATCTTCCCGTGTTCGACCTATTCCATCTTATTTGCCATTCACTCAATGTTCTTTCTCGCATCTCTCTTCGAGTGTGGAAAATTGGGGCTGGGATGATGCATTGCAAGGATGGTCCGATAGAGAAAGAGAGATTTTAAAGACCAGCTGGCGAACTTCAACATTAGCCTCTTATAAAGCACCATGGATTAGTTGTACCGACCCGGTAAGTAGTGAACTTGCAGGGTTATATTGTACTTGTCTACTAGAGACAAAATCTGGAAGGTCAGATGAAGGAGCCCCCAAGATTTCGTCCCTCCTTCGTTCCTCAAATAAGCGAGAACTGTTCTGTTGTCCGACTGTATTAGAACTGTAGAACTCCTCAAACATTTGTTCTGGTACTTCAAGGCATTTAGTATAGCAAACATCTCTTTCAAATTGCTGTGCCAACCCTGCTGTTCGCTGGTCCAATTTCCCGCAGTCGGAGTATCGTCCACTTGAGCGCCCCAGCCATGATCTGCTGCATCGGTCGAGAGGAAATGAGAGGCATCTGGGACGTGTAGTGGCATAAATACCTTTATATTCCATGCCCACCATGATATGTCTTCCATTACAGGCAGTGGCGGTTCGTGGTCTTTTTAACAGGGGGTTCAGAAATTCAAGAGAAGATAAACATATCTAATTAAAATTTACTTACTGTTGTCCGTCGTCAAATAGTCGAATACGGCAGCAGTCACACAACTTAAATAAAGTTAGTGGGAGGGGTACCTACATATTATTGTTTTTAAATCACTTTACACTAGACACAATTATTAGATAATGAGAAAAGTTTTATAGGAATTAAATTGTTAAATGTTTTTATAGCACTCAATGTATGTTACTAATTATTATTGTTTTATCGAGAAGAATAATTTTGTAGAATATATAATAGATATTTTAAAACATAAAAAAAACAATAATAATAAAATAAAGGTGGCACGAAATAAATTTAGTTTTTTTTTCACTTATACAAAAAATCCATGCGCCGACTTTTTGCATTTGAAAACACTTCAATTACGCGGGTATTAAAATCAGGTATAGAGGTTATCAGTTCCTTCTCTATACTAACCATACACAGGGCATTTAAACGGTCTTGGGTCATTGTATTTCTAGAAAATGTCTTTACTTTGCTGAGTGTGGAAAAGCAGCGCTCACTTTCAACCGATGTCATTGGTATTGTGCAAATGATTTTGAGTAATGTAAGAGTTTCACTGAAAATGGACTGTAAACAGCATTCTACAAGATATTGCAGTATTGAGAGGTCTCCATCGGCACCGTACAGTTCTTCGCGACCATATAAAACAATCAGTTCGTTTTTCAATTTGACATTTTCGAGGAAATTGTAGGTTTTCACTGTCTGCGTAAAATCTGATTCAGGAAATTTTTTATTGTAGTCGGAAAATTTTTCTGGGTTAAATAAATTGGAGGCTACGAGGTGGTCAATAAACTGAAATCTGTCTTTCGATTGGATTAAAAGAACATCACAAATTTCCTTTCGCATGATGGAATATTTAACATCATTGGGTCGGCGTTTTTTCTGCAGAGAAGTTGGTGGAATATCGTCTCGAATCTTCCCGATGGCTTTTCGAAATGAATAATCCCATGCAATATTTTGACAGGGTCTATTGATCGCTTCTGTAACCCTTGAAATAAAATATGACAGTGGGGTAAAATAACTGCGAAAAAATTTAGCCAGTACAGGAATTCTTCATTTGTTAAATAAGAAAGAAGAGACTGAGCTTGGTTATATGTATTATAGTCTCCGTCTTCCAAAGCCATGATAGCCTCCATGCACTCTTTGAGCGGTTCCAAATGAGAATGGATGATCTTCACAGTTTCAGTGTTGTAGTTCCATCTGGTCGGTGGGGCGGATGGTATTCTTTTCTTGACGATTTCTTTTAGTAAAGTCTAGTGTTTCGGTGATCTTGAAAAAAATACAGGAAAAGCATGCAAGTTCGAAAAAAAGTTTTTTACCGTGTGGTTAATTGCTGCGGCCCTTTCTAATATTAAATTTAATTGATGCGCATAGCAATGCACATAAAAGGCGTTCGGAAATGTTTGTCGAATAATAGTTTGTACCCCTCCCACTTTTCCACTCATTACGGCAGCGCCATCATAACTTTGTCCAACCAATTTATTGGCACTTATTTTTAAAATGTTTAGTTCGCTTAATATTTCGGCAGCGATGGCTTTTGCAGTGTGATCTTTTGGTGTCACTAGCTTCCAGAAACGTTCATAAATCTTACTGTTGTGGACGTACCTTAAAATAATCACCAACTGCTGAATTGTCGAACAGTCAGTGGATTCATCTGCTTGGATGGCAACGTAATCGGCTTCGGTCACCTGCTTCATTATGTGTTCCCGGCACACTTGCAGGATGGCATCCAAAATGTCATTTTGCACACCCTTGGATGTTCCTTTGAAAACACTGGTTCCCGACAAGTGTTCTTTCATAGAATGATCGATTTCGGCTATGAAATCCACCAGAGCCCGGTAGATCCCCGGATTTACCGATTCCGAAGACTCATCGTGTCCTCGGAGTGCAATTTGAAAAGCCCCACAAAATTTAACACAATCGATTAGTCGCGATAGAATGTGCCTGTTTTTATCAACTTGTATGTTAAATTCTCTTATCGATCTTCGATAAGCAGAATCCAATTTCTGGCGTATATCAAGCCTGCCAATGGATGCCAATTGCACTTCATTCAGCAAATGGATTTGGGACGCCGAGTGTTTTTTAATTTTTGATGTTAAATGCGAAAGATTGTTTACTCCAATTTTACACCACGATGGGTCGCCTCCAAAAACTAAACAGGGGAAGCAAAATAACCGATTGGTTTCCTCGCAACCACATAACCAAGTACACCTCGCGTACCACTCACGTTTAAAAACTCGAGTGAATTTCTCGGTTTTCGCGGCACAAACCTGGTTTAATGAGAGGTCAGGACGCGGAGGCCCTTTATTTTTAATTTCCAACCTTTTTTCATAAGTATTGGCATTATTTTTTATATAGACAACACTGTATTCCGCCATTGTATAAAAAAATTATGACAAAATATTCGCGACAATCAATAAACGCAAACGCATAAATAAACATTTACGCAAACGCTTTCAATTTGAAATCCGAAAGAATACTGGAGATGGAGAACTGGAGAAGACAAAACACAAAATTGCATAACTAGCGACGACAATGGGGCGTTTGCCGAAACTTTCGCAAATATAATTAAGGAATATAACGACTTATCTAAAAAAAAAAATACGAAAACAGAAATCAAAATCGGTTTACTTCAATAGGTAGTAGATTTACAAATGCCATAAGCAAACGGTTGGAGAAATGCAGAAACAAGAAAACAAAAATATGTACAAAAATGACTACAAAGTTAAATACCATAATATAACATAAAAAATAACACTTAACTTGCATCCCTATGGTTCAAAGGTCAAACGTCGGCCGGTCAGTCCGCGAAGCTCTCGGGTTTCTTCGGTTCATTTGTCAAAGTTCGGAGGTCACGTGATATCATAACGCGTGTTCGACGCACACACTTTGTCTTAATTTTGCAAAGAAAGACCAAATTTTGTATATGTCACTGTCATAGGGTCTGTACCGGCTAAGATTCTTTTGTATGAAGAGTTTGGCGCGGATTTCAACTCGCACAAACTTGGAATAGGTATCGTATTTTTCAGTGGCGCGGGTTTTGAAGGCGAAATTTTAATAACGTGCTATCTATAATGTGCTTATATTATTATAAAACAAGTTTGTTTTATTTTCTCATCTTTTTAATGGGGGTTCGCCGCACAAACGCACTTTAGAGAAAACCGCCACTGATTACAGGTTCCTTTATGAGAATTCTCGTTTGTACGTTAAGTTTCATCATAGAGTGCATTTGTAGTTGCATCCTTCGGCAATGAAGACGACCTCTTGGAGCGACGAATGATGCAAAATTTAGCTTTCCCAGAATTCTCTGAGCCTCTTTTAAATTCCACTCTCCTCTTTTCTAAAGCCTTTGAAGGGATTGTTGCAGGTCTTCGCATTTCCTATTGTTCAGTGACTTCTGACCACGTTTCGTGTCCCACATTATACCTAGATACTCCACTACTTGTGTAGGCTCGCTGACGCATTTTTTCAGATTGACGGTCCAACCTAAGTATCTTAGTAGATCCAAAAACAGTTTTGTTTGGACCTTCAGAGTTTCCTTGTCCTGGTGGGCCAGAAGGAAATCTTCCAGGTATACAATGGTCCTCACATTTTGATGACGTAGAGTCTCTGCGACCCAATTGGTCACCTTGTCAAAGGCTTGTGGAGCACTGCTCAGGCCCTGGGGAAGGCATGTCATTTGTAAAAGCTGTCCTTTGTACACAATCCTCAGAAAACGACGGTGAGACTCTGCAACTGGTATGTGGAAATATGCGTGCGATATGTCTATTTTTGTCATCCAGTCTAGCGATTGGAGAAATTCGGGAACTTTCTGATGACAAATTAAGGAAAATTTTCTTACCGATAAGAAGTGGTTGAGACCTTTCAGGTTGAAGATAGGTCTTGCTGCCGTCCCCTTTTTTGACCAGGAACATTTGGGCAAGAAAACCGAAGTTGTGAACTGCCGGCTCCAGCATATTTAGTTTTTTGAGGATTTCTATTTCCTTTGTCATTGCTGGGGTAGTCTTTGTCATGAATCTTTTTAAAATTAGGGCAGTTGGGCGTAGTATTAGGGGCTTTGTAAAGAAGGGGATTTTGTAACCCCCTATGATTTTTAGAACGACTCTGGGAGCATTTAGAGCTGCACAATTGTCTTTGTAATTCAACAATTGCCCCGCCCGAAACTGTGGTGGCCTCCAGTCATGAACCCCTGTAGTAACGCCGGTTAGAGGTCTGTTAGATGTCTCGCGGGAAATGGCGCGAAATTTGAACACTGAAAGAGGAGAGAAGCCCTAATCGCATAGAAACAGAGATGCTATCTCTCACCTGGGAATATTCTGGATAAGGAACGGCACTACATAATATCCACAGCTGGTTCAAGAGAAACTCAACGATGATGTTATGCTTACAATAATTGCGAAGGTAATGCTGATAAAAAATAATCTCTGTTGCAATCGACCGGTGCGGCAACAGGTAACCAAAGCAATTAATATCTTTACCTGCTGTAACCTCTCTTTCTGATTCGCATGTAACAGAAAGAGAGGTTGTAGAAATTACAGTTAGATGGGAAAAGGAAACAGGGCTCTAAGGGATAAGCTATATACCACTAAATTAAAAGTGGCGGAATCCCCTGCCGATTGACAATAAATTTAAACTGATCACTTTGTATACACCATTTATTTTATCAAAATTTTCAACATTTTTCTAAACTGATGGTTTTGTCAGGATAAAATGAAAAATATATCCATTTGTTAAAAAAAAAATGTTATCCTTACAAAGAAACCATTGGATTGGAAACATGCTGGCACTTTTGATTACATAAGTGGTGTATGCAAAGTGATTTGTTTTCACTTAATTAAAATCACGCCACAAAGTGTATTTGTGATTATTAGAAAAAAATTACACACACATATAAATATACATATTCGTATTTATTATATTATTTAGAACTGATCATAATATCTGTGAATATTATTTGTTTTCAGCTTCACAAATCCTACAACTTATAGATCAGCACTTGTACATTAATATTATTGTTTGTATTTTGTACATCTATCATTTAAATCAAATAAGCACTATAGCATGTATAAATAACATATTACATTTAACAAAAACCCCACGAAAATAATCATCAAAATGGCTGACGCGTACGCTAATATTTACAGAGTTGGGATTAACGAATAGGGCTTGGTTTAGTGACTTCGCTAACCCTGTAACTGTAAAGAAGGTACCTAGGCCTTTAAAAATGATTTTTTAATAGATTTATTTGCTTTACATATCCCCGTAGTACTTGTATTGATGTATAAATACATCTACATTTAATAATTTCTAATATTACAGTAATGAGATGCTAATTTCATATTATTATTCTGCGGGTAATTTAAAAATGTCGCTAGAAGAAAGGTATTTTTCGCTCGAATAATCGCGTAGACCACAAGGTTCTCCTCGGCCGAACGACATATTCGTAAACAGGGAATTTTTATCTAAATTCTGACATCGATTTCATTCCTGTGGCCGATGAGATATTTTGCCGCATCTGGAGGATACCTACAATGTCATTTGTTAGGTACTTCTCCCCACACAAAAGTTGGCCGAACGATTTTTTTTTTCATAACAAATTTGCAATCAACTTTTTCCGTTAGTTTTGGTAATGTGGCACGTCGGATATTTTCATCCCAAAAATGACACCGGAAGTCGTCGCTTTCCAGGACTCCTCCCGGGCCGAAATCTGGATGAATGCGTTTTTTTAACTAATCTTATTTGGGGTTAAAGCCCAGTACTAATTTGGTTCATGTGGCCTATGGGATGGGATTTTTACGGTCATCGCTTGGACTAGAAGTATTTCTTACATAGGGTTTGAACGTGATAGTAATATTTCGCTTGTAAAATGCAACCGTGCGTCAACGGGTCCTATTTTGTCAATGTAATTTATTAGCTAGTTTTTCAGTTGTTTGGTGTGTTTCTCATTTGCGAACATCAGACACGTGCACACCGCAACGTAAAGTGTTTATTGTTTATACAAATATTTTCTTATCGCTGTTTTGATATTATGTAATTGAATATCGTTGACCTTTTTAAAATTGTGTGATCGTAAGTAGGTAAAATGCATTATGTTTTTGATTTGGTGCTCTGTGAACCACCAAACATTTAACGCAGAGTCGAACACTTTGTTACTGGAATAAAAGAGGAACAAACATAACTGGGAAATCTGTGGAAAATTATCAGTAAAGTAATTTCATTTGATTAAATAAACGTACAAATCAAAAGATTTCGAATCAGTGCATATTTCACTTTTTCCCATACTGTGGAACGAAACATTATGAAGTTTATTAACGCGTATGTCAAGAATGATTAATACTAACGTCTACCAAGTGCACAAAACAATATTTGCAATAGATAATTACTTAAATTTCATCTTACATACCTTTAGTAAGACTTCCGATGAACAAAAAAACACAAAACTGTTGCAATCAGTGCAATGTTACGAATAGCGGTTTAATTGAGTATCTTGAGCAACGACTGAGATAGGCCATGATTTTATCTAAAAGGAAGGCAATTGAGATTATTTCCGTTGTAAGACTATTCCCTTACATTGAAAACATTCTATACTAATCCAACTGATGTAGGTTTATTACCGCCGTCGAATGGCATTGTGGGATGACTTTCGTGGTGACGTTATATTTATTTATTAGTGTTCTCCATAAAACAGTTTTGCACCAATATATTTTGGAGATTGCCGTTAACCTTATGCGACTTGTCGTCATTTACTTCCTTAATCTGTGTGTGCTAGGTCTATTGGCAATTTACAAAATACTATAAATGGGTTGTTTTGTGGCTCTAATCCATTTCATGTCCAATCTAAGTTGCCTTAACTATACCGGGTATGCCCTTGTCTATTTGGGATTTTTTGTTAATGAACTTTTAAATTTTCCTTGTTAACTACATTTATTTATTTTTTTGTTAATTTCTTTCTCTCCATGGTATTTTTGTTTTGTTTCTTTCTCTTTCCGTTTGAAGAGAATGCTTGTTTTTTTTTCAAAAATATTTTATAAATAAATATACCTGTATGTAACAAAAATTTATTAATAAAAAATTCAAAAATGCGCCTGCATTTGTTTGCACCTAATTTGTGTATATTGATATCAGAGGGGATAGCACAATACCATTTTGATATTATCTGCGATTCCGGTTACTGTCAAGTGTTTCAAGCTGTTTCTTGTGTTGCATAGTGAGGCAGCAGGATAATTTTCTAAAGGCATTTCATCCTAATATACCATCACGCTGTGTCTACTTTTTTTTTTGATTACCATAAGTATTATTACAACAAAATGTTTTGTATTTGCTATGAATTTTAAATATACTTAAGTTTTAATATATTTATTGCTTTAGTTATATATCTTATCTTTAAATAACGACTGAAGTATAAAAGGATTATATCAATGTTTTGTAATAAAACTAATAAAATAAATAAAATTGTTTTTGTTATATTTTAAATAAATTATACCTAAAGTCAAACTAAATTTGTCTTTTGCACTAAAAGAAATATTTAAAAATTACTGTTATAATCTCAATTAAAGTTTATTAAAAATTTATAGTATGTAACTTCATATGATAATTAGGACCCTGTTTTTTATAGCAACAACTGGGCTACACTTTTATAGAAAAATATGTGATTACATTTTTAAATATAATATATCGGTGATTCAATCAAATATTACATTTTATGTGCCTTGAAATAGTTGAGTTTTTATACAGACAAAACTATGTATGTACTATTCATATTGCATATGTGCGGGCGCAAACAAAACATTCATTTTAATATTTTAAAGCATAACTTGCTAAGAGTGTTTTTTCTAAAATAATTAAATTAGCGCCATCTATGAAAGGGCAGATGATGAATTATTTTAAGTGTACTTTAATGTTAAATTAAGCTTAATCAAAAGGAATATATTATTATGACATACCTACTAGGCATATTACATAGACATACGTAGATAGAGGGTTTAAGGCATATTTTAGTTTAATCTTTCTCAAACACCATGTATTAATTAAAGCTAAGTCCTTGTTTTTGCGACAAGAATGCAGGTGTATGTGATAATACATTAGTAACTTTATGGTAGGTATGTAGAACATTATAACATACATATTAATAAAACTACTTTTGTGAGCACAAATTATTCATATTGGTTGAATTTTAATGATTAATACTTGATTTCAGTGTTTATTTTATTACTTTGTGTTTCTATTTGTAGTAATTTCTGGATTCTGTCTAAATAAAATTTTTTTAGAATTTTTATTTATTTCAAAATTTGCCTACTTTATACATTTCAAACTACTCTGTTACTATGTATGATTGTTTTAAAATTCTTTTGAAAACTTTCATTAACAAAGAAAAATTAACATTTCATAGTGAATCTCTGTTAATTGGTTTTTACAAATATTACTCCTGGTGTCCTGTAGCTGTTTACTATTTTAAAAATCTTTTACAGATGTTAGTATTAGTTTATAAAACAAAAAGCGTAATTTAGTTTGTTTTATTAAATTACTAGCGCAGACCCGTGAAAAATTGCAGGATATTACCATCATTGTAAGATTTGTGAAACTGAAAATATTTATAAAACATTTGCCTAAGGATCACATTGCCTTTCAAATGCAAATATTGACGATTTTCTTTATAATACAATTAAATTTTGTTGTTGACAAATTATAAAAGACATCATAAATTTGAAATGAATACATACCATTAGTAAATGTGAAAAGTTATATATCAAAAATTTAAACATTTCAAATTTAGAATTATTAATTAAATAAAAGATACAATAATTTTCTGATTATATGTATTGTTTGAATTCACACACTCACAATGTTCCAATTTTGAAAATTTTAAAGGAAATTTGAGTTCATTATGCAGGAAAATCTCACATCCAGACAACCAACCTGTGTTTACCTATGTACCTTTGTTTAATTTTAAAAAATGAATAGAGGTTTATACTTAGGCTATTCAGATCTGGTCACCAAACACGGCTAAAGCCGTTTCAATTCTGAATGGTGGTCTTACACTGGGCGATACCGAGAGTATCTTCCACTCTGGAACGTGCCGCAAATGTAAATGAGTAATTTATAAAACAACACAAATTAATGAAATAAAAGTTACTAGCGCACGCCGGGATTTGAACCCGTGACCTCTAGCTTTCTAGTCGAGAGCCCCTCGACTGCGGAGGCCGTCAACTTAGCACTAAAGATATTTTTTGTACAAAGAATTTTATGTTTTAAGTGATATTTTGTTTGATATTAAAGATATGTAAATATTTGTACAACAATATTGCGTTTTGGTAATGATAACCGATTAATAAAGTACATGAATGAATCATCAACCTTTTTTTCATTTATATCTACATAATATATATGTACAGCTCTTTCCTTTTTTTTTGTAACACAGGAGGCCCTGAGAAAGATACTCTTCCTTAGGGCCTACAGCATCTCTGGGGATGCGTTGTGGAGGGGCCTTTTTGAGAAGAGGAAGGAGTGAACGTGTTAGGAGAAAGGAAACACAAAGGCTGGAAAATCGTTCCACAGCCGTTGAACTCAAGAACGAGTTCTAGAAGCGACCCATTCTCATGTGACAAATGTCAATCGTTTACTGTACCGTTGGGCTGTACCGGTAATAGGGTGCATTAGAACCACTAGTTCCGGTCAAGGAGTCTGTTGTGTGGCTTATGCGTATAAATGCAAATTTGAAGAAAACAAGAAAAATTGTTTTCAAATACTTCTGAACCTTTTTTTTATAAACTAACACATTTATGTATACACTTTGCATAAATTAGCATTTTAGAAACAAATCATTCTTCTGATATAAATAAAGAGCTTAAAACTTTACATACAGAAAATATGGCTTTACAATTAGATAACTACACTACATATTAGAAATTGGAAAAAGTGTTTATAGTCTATAATAATATGTATTATTAATAACCAAATATTTTTTTAATTGCCATCTCATAAATTTATTTTCACATTGATAGCTACATTGATAATAATTTTTATTTTTTGTTATTTAGACGTCTTAGTTATTCCTTGATTCTGTGATGTTAATTTATACAAATTATTGTTGTATACATAATTGTGATAGTTCATAAGTTTTTGCTATGTGCAAAAATTAACTATTTTAAGATAATTTAATTTATTTTACAGTAGCTGATGGGTACCCGGCGTTGCTGGGATTTATCCTTAGGAGATAGACATATACCATGTTGTAGTTTTCTGTAGACTTTTTTAACCTTTTGAACGCGTTAATTTGCTCCGTTTTATCTATACCCGTACGCGGTACATATTTTCAAATACCTATGCACGCAATTAAATGTCAAATTATAGCATTCTGGCATGATTTATTGGACTATATAGACAGAACAGATTATTCTCCACAATATGAAAACAAATCCTCGCGTGTAAACACTCTTAGATGTTTATAAAAACAAAAACATTAAATTTCATACAAAGACGTACCGTATCTTTTGAATGTGGTTCCGCCATTCACTCGGCGTGTGTATTTAGGCCACTGCGTTGATAGACACAAGTGGTACACCATAATCACTTATCATTTTTAGTTATGAAAAATTGTGAATGACATACTAGTACTATCGCCATCCGTTGACAAAAATGTAAACTAAAGGACTAAAATGCGCGAAGAGGCGCACTTGATTATCGATCTTTTTTTATGAAATACAATTTTATTTTTGAGAAATTCTTGTAGATGTCAGCATCGTGATAGTTCTACGAATGTCCAAGTGAGCAAGAAATACATTTATGACGAAAGAGCGCTGGAATATCGGCCGTCAAAGTTTCCGTATCAACTGTTGATACAGCCGCGTGTATGTGAGTATAGACTTTTTGCCGTAACAACAGTTGATACGGCCGCGTGCAAAGAGTTAAGATATACAATTCCATATTACATTATTTTGATGTACCTCATAAGGTTCAGTCGAAAATATTTTATTTACGACTTGATTACAAAACATTGACTTTTCTCCACTTTATATACATATAATATGCATGTATTACATATGTAAATAAACCTTCTGGAAGAAATTCTCTAAATGATGGTGAAAATCCTGTCAAAATCCGTTGCATAGTTTAGAAGAACTAAGCGCACAAACAGACAGACGCGGACAGCGAAATTGTTTTATACTACATAGAGATAATTTTTTAATAATAATAACTAATTAATCACCTCTCATTATAATATTTTGTCTATAGGTATTTGTCTACACATGTCTTTTTTTTAAATGTGTTAAGAGGAAGCTACAAGCCAAAAATGTGTGTATTCTTGGTATACCTTATATTGTAGGTAATAGGCATTAAAATCGCTTGACTAACGGAGTCTAGAAACGTTCGATTTCAAGCACAAAATTGGTTTTTATTTATTTTGTAAATAATTTTATAAGAAAGCAAAAAAGTTAATAAAGTAAAACTGTCAAAGATAATCTTAGCTATAATACTGTATTTTTAAAAAGTTGTTTCCTTTACGCGTTCATACATTCCTATTGAAAAAATATTTTGTTTAGTAGTTTACATTTATATTTTTTATTGAGTAATTTATTATTTTATTCGTATTCTACTCAAGAGAAACGATAGAAAAAGCTTCAATTTATTTAAAGCATATTTTTTGGCATTCATAATGTACACCAATTCGTTAATCAAAATAGTGATTTAGCATTAAACTTCGCCTTAATTTTCATTATATTATGTTTATCCTGATGAAGAAACCATACGTTTCGAAACATGTCGATCTTTATGATTAAATAGTGGTGTATAAGTATTTTATTTTCATATAATTAACACCACACCACCACCACAAAATTATTTTGCATTTATTGAAGAAGTTAATATTATTAGTACGTTTTGAAATTAAAACTGATTTTCATTCAAAATTTATAAAAAATCGTTTGTTACTTTTTGTTTTTGGGGTACCTACTCGGAATTTAATGTACAAATATCTAAGGGCAGTGGGGTTGCTACAGCATTCACATGGTGAGGGGGTGTCCGGGTACCGAGAAAAGATAATAAATTAAAAACAATAGAATTTTTTTTGGGTTTTTGGGACCTCTGCTCGCCGCAACTGAATAGTAATTCACACATTGCTAAAAAGAGATAGCTGCAAATAATATTATTGTGTTTTTCCAGGAATATAAACTAAGATCTAAAAATAGGTTCTATATTTATCATTGCGTGTTTTGACTACGAAATACTTAAGGTAGAGGGGGGGGAGTTGACTCAAGTTAAGGCACCTCGCTGGCTGAGGTTTTTACCAGCTAAGGCGCCATTTGGGAAATTGCTGAGTCGGCCCTGCTCCCTGCGTTGGAAGGTTCGTCAGGTTAATTACTTATTACCTCATTTGCTTCTTCAAAATTATAAATGGTATTATTGATTCACCTACTCTACTGCAACTCATTCCCTTCAATATCCCCTCGCGCAGACTCAGAAATAATGAACTGCTCTTCCTCAACCATCATTCGACAAATTATGGATATTATTCACCATTGTCCAGAATGTGTAGACTGGTCAACTCAAGTCAAAACCTTAACTTTTTTTGGATAAGTCTGAATGATTTTTGCCGGTCGCTAAACAAGTGACGGAATATTTATAACAAGAGTCCTGTGGTCCTGACCCACGGCGTATTCTTGACTTGATTCGACTTGTCACTTTATTTTCTTATATTATATCTACCATATGTCTTTGCTTTCATGTACCTTTGTCTACTCCTGTATTTTTCTTTTTACTTTATTCGTGTTATTATTTTGTAATTTGGACGATGTCCGTTAATAAATAAATATATTATTAATAACTGCGCAAAATAACCTGTCATTGACCTACTTCTAAACTACCGACTGCGAATGTTTTTGCTACGGCTAATGATTTCGTGCTAGAGAGATTAGCATCAATTGATCCACTGACTTTGACATTAGAGATCACAACTACGTAATTATAATAACATATTACAATATATACAAGTAAATCTAATGCAGTTAACGGCGCAACTAGGCGGGAACCTTAAATATCAGGCGGTCAAGATCTACGATCTACTTAGGGATTGTCGCCAGCTATTAAAAATGGTGAATGGTGACATCCGCGCCGATTTATTAACTGGTATATCTTGTAAATCGCATCTTCAAGCCACAAGCTTGGTTTGATTTAGTTTACAGTGTACTCGGAGATCTGGACCCCAGCAGCGGAAGCAGCAGAAGCGGTACAGTTATGCTGCACTCTACCTTCTGACCCACTGGCACTACCACTACCCGGCACCCGGCCCACTGGCCGTGTCAATACACTGGCCAGCCCCAGTGACTGCTTCTCTGTTGCTGGGTACCGTTCACCGTTCGCCATTCGCCCGTATCTAGTCACAAAAATATGGGATAGGTACGTTTAACGAGAGAACTCCTTCAGCGTTCCCTGCCAATCCGGTTACAGTACGGACTGAATATTTTATCTGATAACCAGAGGTTCGATTTAAGAGTTCTCAGTGTTATTGACATTCGCACAGCGAGCGGCCACGCATAATCGTTCGTCAAACATTCCTAGTTTATCTCTGACGTTTTCCAAACACACGGAGGAAATAAATCAAACTTCTTTAAACATGAAGCGATTAATTTTGTTGTTTGTTTGGGCAGCGATTTCCATTTCTGGTTCCGATGCGGCCGCTCTGAAAGATGTGGAACCAGAGAGGATTTACGATCAGAGACAAAATGGAACAGAAAACTATAGGATAAACGTCGACGGCGTCTTTGTGATGATTGCTCCGGCCGAAGACCTATTGGAGGCTGCGCAAGGGTTGGATTTGGAAGAGCTGATCTCGCTGTCCAACATTACCGACGACGGATTCTTCGGCCAGCCCTCCCCGTTGAAGGGGACGAAGAAGCCCGCCCCGACTCTCCTCAATGCGACTGGCAACAAGTCACCAGCTGCAGCTGCTGCTAATCCCGAAAAGAAGCAAGATCACGAAAATTCTGCCAGGTAAATTATTTCATATAACATGGGTGGGAGTAAAACTAATCAAGGAAATAACTTCGTTTATTTTGCGGCACTTTTGAAATTGTTTACTGGTTTTCCCTATAATTTTACGCAACCTCGTTTTTCTGCATTCTTCGTAATATCGCCTTGTGTACCAATGATTTGGTATTTTATGAATGAATGTTATTTGAACAACAATATGCAAATGGCCTGCATTATAATATTACCTGTACGGGTTTGAATACATATACACGTAGATAAATCACTCTGAATCCTTTCTGTACGTCGAATCGCACGAAAACTCGGGAAAACATTACCCAGTTTTGTTGTTTATTTACTGACTAGCAGTACCCCGCCACGCCTTGCTGTGGCGAAGTCTGTCTGTGCAGATATAGAAACAATAGCGCGTGTTGCTTTTACGCCCAACAGATGGCGCTGTGTAAAAAAATGTTTTTTACCTGTCACAGGTGAAATCTATATAATATATGTATATAAAAACACACGCATATTCGAATGCAACGTTGTGTCAAAATTTCAAAGAAATCGGTGAAGAACTTTCGGAGATTTAAGATTTTGAACAAACTAACGCTTACATTTTTATTTATATAGATAGACAATACAATATGCAATATACGTATCACCTTTAAATAATAATAATTGATCCATTTAAACAAATTATTAGTTGTGTACTTTCATTGTTTTCACACAAATTATTCAACTAAATCTTTATAGTAAAGAAATGAAAAGCGGAAACAGAGATATAGGAATAATATGTAGAAAATGTGTCCGAACCCGTAAGAGCTACAAATTAATAATAAGAAAAAACGAAAGTTCTGCATTTTGTACTAATTTTATTAAATCATTTTCAGTTTCAATTTTTCTTCCTGTTTTATTCGAATATTCCATCAGTAACATAGCTTTAGAAAGAGTCACGGAAATGAGAGATCTTGGAATTATTTTGGACGAAGAACTAAGTTTCACCAATCATATCCATCAAATTGTGAACAAAGGTATGAAAACATTAGGCTTCGTATTAAGAACAACTAAAAACTTTAATTCTTTACAAGCCATTAAACTATTATACGTATCTCTAGTAAGAAGTCTAATTGAATATAACTCAGTAGTTTGGTCTCCATCTTACAAAATTCACATCAACAACATTGAGCGAATACAAAAAAAATTCTACGTTTATAAAATTTAAATTAAATATGCCTGTCGAAGACTTAAAATACAATTTCTTATTAAATACTCTAAAAATACATACATTAGAAGATAGACGTAAAATAAACGATTTAACGTTCTTATTCAAAATACTTAACTCTAAATTCGACTGTTGTGAACTCCTGCAACTTATAAACATACATACACCCACAGTAACAACACGACAAAATACAATATTCTACAGCAGCACACATAAGCGTAACTACATTGCCCACTCTCCGATACAACGACTTCACACCATGGGAAATCATTACTTGGGTGATGTTGACATATTCAATACCAACTTGGCAAGTTTTGTGGATCATTTAAAACATTTATTTCAACAATACTCCTAAACACATCATGTAAACCTACAAATAGCTGTAATTTTCTGTTTTTGTTTCTTGTGTTTGTATGACTTGTTGCATAGCTTTTATCAAATGTAATTTTATTCTTATTTTTTATGTTTCAAAGTATCTGTCAAATTAAAATTATACTAGCAACCATGTAAAAGCCCTCTGGGCGTTAAATAAATAAATAAAACGATAATTTTCTCTTATTAAGAAACACACAATATAATATGGCTATTTACCTTCATAATAATTTATCGATGAGCACAATTTGAATCTTATGAGCTCATAGTAGAAATGATATTGCGACCTGAATGTACAGTTATTGCGTATAAAATATTTAACCTGTGCAAATTGCACGATTCCTGACCTCATCGTTAGAGGCTTTTTGCTGTTTAATACGGACATTTAGGATAATTTCTGCGAGGATTATTCGTTGATGTAAAGTCGCCATCCATAATAAAAAAAATTAAAAACTCGATTGGACGATTTCAACAGAAGTAATTACTCATAACTCTTTGAATTTTTTATGTGTATTTATTTGTCTTTAATTTTTCCTAATCTTTTTAAAACATATTTTCAAATGGGACAAAGTAAGATCCTTTTGTTTACGATAATTTAATTCTATTTTACGATTTCATTTAATTATTATTAAAATTATATATAAAACACAGCACGATCAAGTCAGGATCGAACTGCTTTAGTCGGGCCATATTTGTAAAGAATCAAAATAACAGAAAGGTATATATGCGATGATGTATCAATGCGAATGAAGCAAGGAATGCATACCAAGACCGAGTTGTATGGCGGTCCGCCCTTTCTGGTGTGGTGGTTACTTATTCTTATTAACATTGTGATAAAATATTTATATAATAAATTACTTTGTGACAAAAGTGATCTTTGTTTTCGAAATACTAAAAATGAATTACTTGTTCTTTTCAGGTTACGGCAGAGACTGTTTAGCTTCATTCGGCCAATTTTGAAACGAATTCGTCCTACGGTGATTTGAGGACCCCAGGACCTTGCCCAACATCTCCATATCGTCATTATCATAATTTATTTCATAAACGTAATAATAATATTTATAATACTTTGTACCTACCTATACCATAATTTATTTAAAAAATAAATTGGATTTTTGAGCCTACTTTTTACGTACTTATTTTACCCATGTCTTAAAGTTTTATAAGCTACAAGAACTTTTCAGAAATTTTTCAAAACTGTAAGTATGTGGTGTAGTATTAAACGATCGTTTTGTATATTTTTGACGAGAATTTACTTGACGAAACTCTTTTCTTCTTGCATTATGTTATTTTGTCACTCAAAGTTTTTTTTTAACTTAGAAACTTCACTTGTCTTTCATTATTAGGCATTAGACCATCCTATAGCTTATTTTTAGGTAATCAGCGTACGCTTTCGTTCATTCTTAGGCATTAGACCAGGAGTGGGGAACCTTTTCGCGGGCCGCACCGCATGTTAGCGGGCGGGAGGCGGGGGGCGGGGGGCGGGTGGTGTCGTGTCACAATTCACTATGTATTATCCGCAACTGCTTGTAACTTAAGCCTGTAACTTAGCATATCGCTCGCCATACATTCCCATTGACAGCGTATTCCTAATGGCGGGCGATATGCTGAAATAGGCTAAGCCATGATGCGTATAGCGTAATGTGTCGTCTACCTTAATATACTCTTACAAATACATGAAAAAGCGTCGCAGGCGAACTTTTTTCATTGGTATCTCCTTGGGATAAATATGAGGTGTTTTGTTATATTCAGACAGACGCGGAAAAAACGCCGCAGGCGAAATTTTCTCTATGGTATTCCCAATTGGGTAGGGATGTGGTGTGGGCGGAGGAGTAGAATATAAACTATTACATTCACAAATACACGCAAAAAGTGATTTCAAAAAATATTTCTAGGTCGAAGCGCAAATCAATAAACGCTTTCGATTTTTGTTTTTCGGAAAATCAGTATCCCCAACAATATTTAGACCAAAAATCTTCAGTATTTTCTTATACGGAAATATTTTAGTATTGTTTAAAACGGAAAAATTAAAAATATATCAGCTTAATCGGCTAGTAGCCGATTGGAAAGATAGGTTAGATTGCTACCCAGGCGTCGTGACTTCAAACCACTGCAGTCCTCCGTCATTACAACATTTTCTACTTACACAAAAATGTGAAATCCTCAACGTGTATCACTTTGGAACCTAGCCGGGGCCATTACGACGTTGGGGCCCTATGGAAAATTCGATACATTATTAATCGAGTCCTGTGTCCTAAATGTGGATCATTTTCACAGCATCCCCGAAGATGATGCAGTAAGCCTTAAGGAACTTATTTCCCATCGGGGCCTCGGGATTTAACATTGAATGGTTTCCTTTTTCGGTCAGTGGCTGAGTTGGCATCGCGTTTGGGTCCCACCCAGGCTTGGTGTGTTCAATTATTTACTAGCTCCTAATATAGTCACGGCTCCCTAAAGGCTTCAACTTACTATTATTATTATTATAATCATTCTATTCTGTTTTATGTACAATTCATCTGTTTTTTTTTTGTTGTTTTTTTATCATATTTTTATACTGTATGTATCTCTATATGAATGTGTGGGACTGCACTAACTTCCCCACAAACCACATAACACTTATTATTATTATTATTATTAATTCCTCGGCTGGCTAAGTCCTCCATCACAACAAAAGCAGCATTTTCCACTTACTGTGATTGTAGTAGGTGATTTTTAAATATTGTCAGATTACTCGTAACCCGATTTTCTTTTTAAAAAAAACATAAGTATTTGTCAGCTATGTTATACCTTTTTCTGGGTTTTATAATAATCTTTTGAAAATGTATCTGAAACACCGTGAAAGGAGACCGTTCTCGATTTCTAAAAGTAATTTTTTAATACTCTTTTTATGTGATCAGCAGGCCGAACCGAAAATGCTCGCGGGCCGCACCAAAAGGCCTCGCGGGCCGCTGGTTCTCCACCCCTGCATTAGACCATCCTGTAGTCTATTTTTAGGTCATCAGCGTACTCCCGCTGTATCAACCATTGAGTGCACTATACTATACAGTAAGCATGTACGTAACATACAAGGAACAACGCTTCCTATAGCGTTGACGTATGGGAAAAAACTGCCTGATGAAACGGAAATATGTTGAATCTATAATAAACGCGGGACGATGTTTTACAAATCCAGAACGAATATAATTCTTAACGAATATATTTCCAAAATTCAAAAGATGAGGTGGTAAATTTCCGATACTGTCCTATCTAGCTATGAACATACACACATGTGACTAATTTGAAGTCTGAACTTTATGGCAATTTGTGAATTAAAATCTAAAGAACTGAAAGAAGTGAACTAAATCCTCATTTGGGCAAAGATATTATTTGTACTAGGCTCCACTTTTATTTAATAGCCTTCCAGATCACATTAAATCGTCAAATTCCTTGTTTACGTTTAAAAAGAATGTTAAATTATTTGTGCTATCCGAGGATTTCCAACATATTCATTCATCTTTGTCTTTTTAAACTGTGGCATAATATGTTGTATATGTATATTTTTTCATCCTTTCCCTTTTATAATGTTTTTTTTTATCTCTTTCTTTCTTCTCTCCGTTCTAAAATAATAGTTTATTATATTTTCAATGGTGACCGGATAAATCATCACAATGATAATTCATCACATCTTAAAAAAGTTATATAAAGTCATGGGAAGTGACGAAACAAAAACTTTATTAACTGGGTTAAGTAGGTTAGGTTAGGTTAAAAAAAAATTTCATCGTTTCTAATGACTTTATATCACTTTTTAAAAGTGTGTTGAATTGTCACTGTGTTGAGTTAACATGGAACCATTTTCAATAGCTTATTATTTTGTAAAATTATTAACCTCAACACAGGCTTGTCCCTAGTGAGGTTAAAAATTCTAACTTAAAAAAAGTAATCAGGACAAATCAAGAACGATGTGGGGTTTTACCAAAACTTCGTAAATCACAAGGCATAAAAAAATCACAGTGTATCTTTAAATGCAACTAAAGCATTTGTCTAGAGATTTCGGCTCTATTTCAAACGAGTCGTGTTTTATTAAATAATTCACCATTTTTGCTTAATTATTAGGTATCGTTTTTTTAATATTAGCGCGCTCCCTCTAACATTCGTATTTACATATCTCCTTTTCAAACCATCTTTGAACGCTTACTGCGGGGCCTTAAGTGGTCTAAATTGAGAATGTTCACATTCACATAATATATGTTCACATTCACACAATATATGTTCACATTCACATAATATATGTTCACATTCACATCATATATATGTTCACATTCACATAATATATGTTCACATTCACATCATATATGTTCACATTCACATAATATATGTACACATTCACATAATATATGTTCACATTCACATAATATATGTTCACATTCACATAATATATGTTCACATTCACATAATATATTTTGCAATTGATAAAGGGGGAATAAACACATCAAATTGTTTATGTTGTTAGAAACTGATTTTTGTTGTTGATTACAGTTATCACCTATCTAGGCGTCTAATGGTTTTAAATTTTTACTTGCGCCAGTCGTCGCGTTGTGTCAGGGCCGGCCCTGTATAACTAATGTATATTGTCAAAAATGTTCAAATTACTTACCTGTCGAGGGTATTTCCAACTCGAAGAAATTATCAAAATTCAGTTCTTTCGGTATTTCATTGTACATACATTTTTTTATGCCTAGATGACAAAAATATATTTTTTTTAAATTATAAATGGTAGCTCTACTCTCCACTAAAAATATTTCGAAGATACTAATTCATGAATTCGTTAATCGTTATACTAGCGGCTGGCAGCAGAACAAACTAAAAATCATAGAACAAAAAATTGTTTGAAACTGAATTATTTAACAAGGTTGTTTATTAGAATTGAACAGCTTTTCATTTCAATACGTTCTCTTACGTTTTTAATTCATTTTGTGCCTTTTCTTTGAAAATTATAATTTAGCGATCCCATCGAACACGCATACATCTGTAAAACCATCGAATGGAATGTTCAAATTAGTTTTTCTTTTCCACGTATTTGATTCGGGATTCTGCTTCATCAGTGCTAGGCTAGCATTACACTTGTAAGTTTTTTCGTAAATTTACGACTTCTAGCCAATGGGCATCTTGCATTTTGAAAATCCAATGCGCCCATTGGCTAGAAGTCGTAAATTTACGAAAAAACTTACAAGTGTAATGCTAGCCCTAGAAGCTGGTTTTTCTTTTACGGATATTATTGGAGACAAGGAACGTTGTGTACTTTGCATACGTTTCGCATGTTGCGTAGCAGCGCATTGTGTGAGTTGGAGTGATTATAATTTTACTATGAAGACGATGTTCACTTCTAATGCATTTCAATGTTATTAATCATATAGATGCTTAAAGCCCCTTTCACTATTAAACGTTCAAATATATTCAATTAAAATAGTGTAATGTAGTGCTAAGTAAATTTTATTTGAAAATGTTTGCGTAAGTTTTTTTCTCATTATTTCTGGCTTTCACCCTTCAAGGGTGTTCTTGGCCATCATTTAAAGTTATGGAGAAATGGAAGGTGAATTTAAATATTAATTTGATTTAAATAGGCAAATTTCAAAATTATAATGAAAATTGGAGTCGAGTTCAGACTTAGAAGAGATGAGATGTTGAATGGAGGGGAGGCAGTTTTAGATAAGGCTTGATAGAAGAGAGGATATTTGTTTAGAGAGGGACAAACAAAAAAATATGTTATCTAAAGTTCCCACTTCTAGACCACAGAATGTACAATCTGGGGAGTCAATGACGTGAATTTTAAAAAGGTGGGAAGGAACGGAACAATGTACGATCCTCATTCGAATAAGTGAAGAAATTTATTTTTTGGAAGAATGGGGGAGTTGTTGAAACCACGATTTTGATGGGATAGTCCTTTGTATTAAGGCGTAGCAGGTTCCCTTGGATTGACTAGCAATGTGCCAGTTCTTTGCCCAAACATTGCGGGATCTATCTTTGATGATGGAAAAAATGTCAGATAGAGGAATGTGGTTTACGAGGATAACAACTGGGTTGGACGGTCCTTGTTTTACCAAGGCATCCGCAATATAATACCCATGATACCAACATGTCCAGGAATCCAAATCAGAGTTACAGTTTTTCCAGAGCTTTGAATGGATGCCATCTTCACTCGAATAAGGCATACAAAGTGATCATCAGGATGAAGAATAGGACTGGATATAAGTTTTTGGATGGAACTGAGAGAGTCAGAGAGAAACGAGGGAATGTTCAAAATTATTTTTGATTATATACCTATTTGAGAGATTCTATTATTGCAATGCACTCGGCTGAAAATATTGAAAATTGATTTGAAATTGAATGAAATATTCTGTCATTTAGAAACGGCATGATAGTTAGTTAATTAGTAAAAAATAACCTTTAAAAAATGACGAGTCAGCTTTTCAGCAAAAAAATAATATTCTTCCACAATACAAATTAGGTATCGATAGGGGTCACGTGAAATTAATGTAGAACGATTGATGATGACTAATGATTTTACTTGAATTAGTAAAAAAATGTAATACGTAGAATGAAATGTAGAACATTGTGGCATGTTCACATTTATTTTTGATGACAATTTATAATAAACCAACGATTTATTAGTCACTTCTTATCTTGTTTAGTTTATATCTCCAAATGTAGACATTTCCTTAACCTCCTACCGATGTCTAACCTCTTCATCGCAGTTTTTCCAACCGTTACTTTGTTATCCCTTCAAACAAACCGCCTTTAGAAGAGTCTCCTTTGATTACACTTTACACTTAATAATAATGCAAAACATTAAATCCTGCGACAAAAAATAGTAAGCTGTGCCTACCTACAGCAATGTCATAACCAAAATAATTTGATTTTAAAGTCACAAATATATATATATATATGATTTGAATTGCCAGGTACTTCCAGTACCTTATTTCCTCATCTCTTTCCCTTTCTCACAACCTTCAGCGATACTCACATAAAATATATTAAAAAGGTACAGGTATTGCAACCTGATTCACCCGAACACAATACTCTCACAGATGTTATACAGGGTGTCCGGAAACTCGTAGTACAAGCGGGAAACTGGTGAATCTACATCACATTTGGAGTCGATTTTGTAGTATATATTTTTTTGATTTGAGCTTTCGTTATCGAGTAAATCGAGTTAGAAGTTGATTTTTTTTTATTTTATTTTTTTTTTTTTAATCAAATTCTTATAAATTATTACTGAAGATCAAAGTACCCAACTAATTAAAACTATTTGAAAGTAAAACAAATGAAGAAACTCGGATTTGAAGCATTATTTTGAAATCACCCTTCATTTAATCCGGTGTAATCATAAAATATTTCTGCTTTGCAGGGTTAAAATATCTGTTGTTCAACCCTAAACACCAGAAAAAACTTTAACCCTAAAATAGCCGAAAAATATATTTTTTTGGTTTTTTTTTTTTTTGACAAAATGCTCAAATCAAAAAACTTTATGTTTATTTGGGTTCCCCATGAGGTGTAGATTCTCCAGTTTCCCGCTTGTACTACGAGTTTCCGGACACCGTGTATATATTACTTCATAAATGAAAATTCCAGTGAAATTGAATAAAAATAAAACACTGGAAAAGTTTTCGAATAAATGTGAAAAGTGGAAAAACAAATATTTGAAAATAGCCATTTTATTTTCTTAGATAGGTTATTACTTTTAATTACTTTTTTAGCAAGTGTCAAATAATGTTTTTTTCCTGCTACAAGCGGAATGATTTTTTTTCGCGTCTTTTACATAATGCAGTTTATGAAAACAGTTAAGTAGGTGAGGAGATTTTCTGACGAAAAATCCATTCATTATTTTTTTTCTGTACTTAATTTCTATTAAGGTGCGAATTGTATAATAAAAACCAAAACCTGAAGGATTCTGACATATTTTTTGATACATATAGTGCTTTTGGTAGGAATTGAAGTCTGTTTTCCTATAAAAAAAAGAAAATTTGTACATATTTCATTCACTATACTCTTTAAGTACTTATTTTAATTATTTAATATTATGTATAAAAAAATATTTGTACACTTTTATTTGACATTGAGCATTGTCTATACACAAAATAATTTTCTTATATACTTTTTCCCTATTTACATGTAAAAATATTATTGGTTATCTTACACATGCATGTAAATTAAATTAATTGGACTACACATTTTAAAATTTGTACCAATTTCCACTCTGGAAACACCTACTCCCAGTATCACCCCTTGACAAATCATCACTCAGAATCGAATCGATGATTTCGTTATGTTTAGTGATAAGTTCTGAATAGCCAGATACTTCCCAACCCACCTCCCCGAGTTCGTTTAGCCTAAAATTAATTCACAATCCGTAGTTTTACTGATTTCGGTAAGTTTTAATCTTTTCTGTAGTACCTAACTATCATCGCAAAAATAAATAAATGTGATAGCTACTAAGTATGTAACTGAAACATGAATTTATTATTTTAAGTACCTACATAAGTACGCACTCAAATAATATTTCCATGGAGTCGTTCTGTTTTGTTGCTTGTTTAAATAAGAGAAATTTAATATACTGTGTTGAATGTTGAGGTATCTTTTATAAAAGTCTGAGTAGGTATTAAATAATATTTTTTATCTTTTGCTGATTGTTGGCAGTGCTGACCAGTGCTGACTGTTGACCCAGTTATTGCGTGTTGTGCTGACTAATGGAAGTGTTCACAATTTACAAGTCTCCATAACTAAAAATGCAGCATGATTAAGCTTCAGTTAATTTAATCATTATTCATTATCATTATTCACCCCTGTACTTACCTACTTACGGTGCATAGTTGAATATAAGTTAGTCATTTAAATTTAATTATTGACATTTATCCAATAACAATAGAATTATAATTGTCACACACATTGTATGGAGAAAATAAGTACACGATCATTTATTAATACGCTACTGCGCATCGAGTTTGATTTATTATACAACATAATAACAATTTGTTCACTCGCGGTCAATAGAGCAAATGTCAACGAGATATAAATAATAAATAACTTATCGTATAATACATAAAATAGAAAATGTGTCACGTCAATGATTAGAACAATAATTGGCAGATGCCCTGGGAATCTCTGTACTGGTCGGGGCCGCACTGTTCCGAGGCCCCCAGCAGAAGCAGGCCGGAATCCTTGCCCGAGGCCCTCGCGTCCTTGCGCAGCAGCTCCACGGGAGCTGCCTCGTTATCTTCTATAAATGATGGCTCTTCACTTCCTGACACTTCGGCGCTTATATCGACCACATCTTCCAGTGTTCTGCTTTTTCTGTTAGCGGCAACGACGTACTGGTTATTCTTCACGGGTAAAACGTTCGGAACAGGACTTTCCACAGCTGGCTCAGATTTGAGTGGGGATGAATTTCTTCTTTGCACAGTACTTCTCAATTCGGGGCTGTCCGGTTTCTTTTGGCTGGGCTTGTTTTTGCTGATATCTACTTGGTAAGGCTTTTGCTTCACGAAGGCTTCGTCGATTCTAGCATGAGGAGCGTCCCGCACCTCGGCGAACTCCGGTTCCAGTTCGGGATCCTGGTCATCTTTCCCGCTGCCGAAGTTCTTCTGCTCTTTGCGGTTTGATAAACTCGACAATGCCTCGAGGATGGAACCGCTGTTCCCGCCGATTTTTGGCACGAGCGCTATGATGACAAAATTTTGAAGGTCCGCTATGACGTTGACTTCCCCATCCTGCCTCTGGTCATATGTAACGGGAACACACACGGCGGTACAGACGAATAACGGGAATAGGTAGATGTAGTTCATGTTGGGATACTGTGGGACGCTCAGGTGCGTGCCAGGCGAGACTCAGCGAGCGACTGATGGGTACCGAGAGATAGGTTCGAGATCTTATTGAGAATGTTTGTAAAAGCGCACTCTACTAAGCCCAGTTGATATTTATGATTCTACTCCGCTCGCACCAACTATTTGCTACATTGTACGATTATCGATGTATGGGTTACACCTACTGCGTACTTGGACAGATGCCATATTATAGGTACCTACATATTTATTACGATATGGGTACCGTTCGGCGTAGCGCCGGTGTATCCTGTCCAATACGGGTCAGTGGAAGTAAACATGCATTACTCTATTCCGTCAACAATCTAATCGTAGAAATATAATTGCTTTTAAGTAGGTAAGTATTTTAAAAATAATATCGCTAAGCCATTGAACCTATAACTGCAAACAGCTAAGATTTATTCGGTCTGCCTGTAAATATCAATTACCTAGGTATATACCTACCCACTACGCATTCATTAGTTTATTACCATTACATTACTTAAGGGTAGGTAGGTTGGGACTCTTGTGCTGTTTCGTAAGTTAGGGGGGAGGGGGGTTATACAACAATGTTATTTGCAAAATCTCTTTAATAGCCCTTAAAAATAAATGCTGCTTTAGCACGTTTACTAGCACCATCAGAAGTAGGGTAGGTGCCCACCTAGTTTAGTGGCTGAGTTTACAAATGCGTCTTCAATTCCTCAGCTAGCTAAGTCCGCCATCATTGCACAAACATCTTCCGCTTATAATAATGGTAATAGGAGTTTTTCAATTATTATCAGGCTATTCGAAACTCAGAAATGTTTGTCTTTAACTATCCAGTGGGGGAGTAGTTAGTACCCTAAATTACTATCCTCCTTATATTAGTTTAAATACTTGACATATCATTTTAGTATTTTACGTATTTCTGCGCAAATACATAAGTTATCATAAATAATTGGAATTTATATATTTTTAAAGCCCATAAGACAGAAAATGCATGGGGTCGTCGGAATACTCACTTGGTTACGGACGTTTTGTTTGGCATATTGACCTTCCAAGAGTTTAAAAAGGAGAATTTCTTTGCCTGTATAGGTAGGTACCTATATAAATTTGAAATTATTTTTATGTATAATTCAGTATCATTTTTCCGATTTCTGGAAGGTGTCTAGATTTCTGGATCACTGGATGTTAAGGCGATGCCATACATAGTAATGCAAAATCATGTGTTTTTGGTTTGAACATTTGGTCGCCTAGAAATGTTTCAGATGCTTTAATTAAATACTGCGAGTATAATACATCTTGACCTTTGAAATAATCAAGTATTTTTTTAGATAAGTCTTTTTATAAGCCCAGAAAAAAATAATGTTAAGGCCTATGAAACTGCTTTAAAGTTCAAAATCTCCTACTTAAGAACCCATTTTCGGTTATGATTTTATTGTATAATGTGGCAAATTAAGTTATTTATAAAATGATCGGAAAAAAAATAAATATTTATGCCTGAACATCCACAAAATAAAATAAAAGGCACTTTTTGGCCATGTTTTTTTCTTGCATGAATCAAAACAGACGGATGGTGTTAAGCGGGAATTTAAACCTTATCGCCATCTACCTAAGGGTTGTTATTGATAGCTGCTCAATTAAAAATATTACACGACGTAGTGCATCGCCTTAATAGATTTGGACATCGAACTAGATATTCACACTTTTAATTTATTATTCTTCGTATTACCTACTTCATGTGTAGAAATAAATTATTGTGTATCGAATCACGCGACATTTGGAACCAGTTACAGGGATTTCACCGCTGTGCCACCGGGTTGTCACGTGCTTATTATTGACAAGGATGCACCTCTGTACTAGTTTCATTAGCGACTTAATTTATGGCGTTAATACCCACAACATAGGATCTAGAATAGTATGTTGAAAATAATGATCACATTAAAAACCGGTTAATGTGAAAATAAAACCTTCGCTCCCGTTAGCTGCAAACTGCAGAGAAGTGAACGACTCGTAACGGGATAATAAAACCGATCTGGTTTTTCAAGAAATGGTTTCCTCTCTGAGATTTGTGCTCTAAAAAGTGCGAGGTGATAAAGGTTCAACAAATAATGTTTATTGGATACTTACCTACATTTCTGTGAAAATATCATACCTACAATCCTACAAAGTGATAGTTGCCCATAAAATGTTCTTACCAACCTATTTAGTGGTAAATCGAAAAAGTAGAATTACTAATCATTATTCTTGAGTAATTCTACTTTTATTATGTACGTCTTATTATGAGTTTTATTTAATTTTTGCCTACAACTTTCTTAATTTCGTCAGTTTATTTTGGATTACCTTTTATTACGGTAAAGTCTATCAAATTGATAATAGTTTCCTTATTTATATTGAGTATCAATGGTCATTGCAGCTTTCATTACTTCTATAAGTATTTACATGCGTAATAACAAATTTTAAAATCTCTATTCGTTTTTTGCCTATTTTTGTCTACAACTGTGCTTTTCGATGTCCAATCCCTTGCGAAGATGACCCACAAACTCACCGGAGAGAAAAGCTTATAAAATCTGTAGTTATCTTACTTTCCCGCGGTTTAGATTTAAACTTTTTACCGTTAGATGGCGCCCTCCAGCAAGAGTACGAAACACTCGTAGAATATAAAACCTAGGAGAAAAAATTATAACATAAAAAATTATGCCCGCATTAATCTAATAACCCAGGTACGGCTAGGGACTACAGATTCTACAGTGTTATATTATTTTTTCAGCACCATAAAAAATATTAGTCGGTAGTAGGTGGTACTCACGTAGATAAAATTTGTATGTCATAATCGAACACCTCTTGACGGAAGTGCGCAGCTCCCGGAACAAAGAACAGAGTGTGTTCACAAAGGCACGCTGTCAAAAAATGTTTCAGTTTTCAGTCGCCATAGTTGGGGCGATAAGATTCAGGTGGTTCGTTCTGGAAATTCGTCGTTATCGACGACAGGGAGTTTCCTGCTCCCTAAAGCCTTCGCGTTTAATTCCCTTACCTCAATTTTATAAACTGTAACAATTTGAAATAATCAGGAAGCTGATTTATTTTTCATTTTGACATTTTATAAACATGGCTTGCTAAAATGAGGGGTCTGAAGGTGATTTCGGTATCTCCGTGCGGGGGAGTTTTCTCCAGGGTTGGTGGGTCGAAAGTTAATATTAATTATAATGGAAAAGAATTGGAACAGTCGTTCGTCTCAGTCGCAGACGAAGACTCAGAATGTTGATACCAAAAAGTCACAAGGTAAGAATTTCATGATTACGTGTAACATGATTTGGTAAAGACGATTGCGCAAATATTTTAGAATATTTCCTTGTTGCAGATGCCTCAGTTAGCAAACCTTGGCCTCGTTCGAACAAGAAGCGCGAATCTCCCAGCAACGGGCCCTCCAGAAACGATGCCAGTCGCAAACCTGCGCCGCAGAAGACCAAATGTTTTGACAAGCGCCCCAAACCAAGGGGCGCATATAACGGAGGTCTTTTGGGTGGAAAGTCGGACGCCAGGTGAGCTTCCTTCCTGGATTCAAGCTATTGTTACATACGTTATTTCATTTTACTATTGCACAATACGTGCAAAGGTCATTCACTACTTATCAATGTTTGACCTTGGCTTTTGGTTTGTTATTAGTTATTGTCAAACCTACCATCGTAAACTTTCAATAATGTGCAATAAATTGTTCCATATTTCACAAAACAATGGAAATGAATTCACAAATGTATTAATTTAACTCGAATATGATGAACAAAATTCTTGACCTATTTACCTTACAAGTCATTATTTGATTATTTGTTTCGAATCAGAGAGGGACTAGAAATAAAGTTGCAGAACTCCGCCAAACACACACTATTATTTTTTAATAATAACATTTGATTTCAATTTAAGTACGACTGGAAATAACTATTTAAGTTGGGGGAGATGTAAAACATGCACGAAATAGGTTTTTAGTTTGGTTATTTTTAATAATTTATGCATATTTCCCAACCTTTAAACTTAACTTTTATTTAGAAAAAATGGAACTTTAATGCATCCTTTACCATCTCCCCTAACATAAACAGTTGTTTCTTGCAGTAATTAAGTTGAAATCAAATGCTATTTTACATTTTTTGCGTTTTAATTGTGAGGAGGATTTCGACAACTTTATCAAATTTCATTCCACAAAATTGTCCATAATGTCGCATAAATATATATTTAAAATATATACATATTATCGTCCTATTTTTGGTTTTTGATTTATTTTTTTACTTCCAGGGTAGAGGATGACAATGCAGAAGTGGGATCAGTATTTCTGCCTGGCAGCAAAAAGCAAAACTTGAACCATTTGCTGAACTTCCAGTATACCTCCCGCGAAGCAGGGGGCGCGCAGCGGGGCCCCGGAGGCGCGGGGGCGCGGCGTCCCCACGGCCTGGTCTACACCAACACCCACAAGCACAGCAAGGAGCTCTTCCTGCAATCCAAGTAAGAAGAAACACTCGGCTGATGGACACTACCCACCAACATACAAATGTCACAGTGTATTATCAAATATTAGTTACTGCAAAATACTTGTCATTTTATTTATGCCATTTTAGGCGTTTACACGGTAATTATTAACCTAACTGCCGCGCTTTCAGGCACAAATTATGGAAATTACACTTCTTTTCAACAATTACAACAAAAAGGTTATTAGGTTTTTAGTTTGGGTTAATTAACACTGGAAAGGCCGTAGCCTTCATTTATCTTATTTACTTTTTAAATATAATGATTTATTTTGAAGTTTGAATAAAAATGGATTTTTATTGTGTCTTACTATATTTCCCAATGTAAATAGTTGTTTCTTGTAGTTATTAAGTTGAAATGTAGTGTAATTTCCATAACATGTGCCTATTTTTAGTGCGGCGGTTAGGTAAATATTATACTCATTAAGAATATACGAGTATAGGCATGATTTTACATGTGGAAACAATATCAGTTTTATAAACCTAACCTAAAATCACACATAATTAAGTGGGGTAAGTAAACATTTATAACAAGATAGATTGGTAGCAATGTGGAAATAATTTATAAGTATCATTCAAAGGCCAGATCTACTGTTACAAAATCAAATGTAGGTTAGTTTTTAAAAAATCTTCTCTACTCATAAAGTTTGATAGTTTCTATGCGACAAATGATGTCTATTGTCTGTTTTATAGAACCTTGTGTTTAAATCTTTATAGAAAAACATTTACATGTTAGCTTCATAAAATTTGGCTTTATAAACTATACATTAGTGATGTGTGGCACTTTGGCAGTTGTTCATAGACAATAATATAACTGCAACAAAAATATTAGTTTGTGAGAATGCTACTCTGTTATGTCAGTTGTATTATCCAGCTCCATAACCGACTGCCATAAAAATAGAGGGAAAAGACTTCACAGTTTATAAAGTGATCATTTTGCATTAGTGTTATTTTAAGTTTGGAATGTGAATTATCTATAAACATGACTTATTTCTCTTTAAATAAGTGTGATTGTCACTGGGATAGGTATAATTGGGAAAGTCAGAACTGGTAATACACATTCATTGAAATATTATGGTAAATATACAGAAAAATGCTTTGCTTACAGCGTGGAAACAGAGTTGTTACATCAAGGGGAGTTCTTAAGTTTCAACTTAAAATTTTGTGAAGCATGATGACACTTGCCTTTCTGATTTCCTATTGGCGGAGTAAATTAACAATTACATCAAATGATTTGGCGTTAACTTTGTGCTCTGTGTTATTGTGGAGTGAATCAAATATTAAAAGAACTAGTCTTTAAAAGCGAGGAAGCGGAAATAAATAGGGAATTGTGTTATGAAATTACTCATAGGTGGACCGCATTCGTCCAAAAAAATTTTACGACATGCCGTTCCTAATAGTTCATATATAGATGGTAAATGGTGATTACAAATGCATAAGATTAAACTAAGTTGATAGCTTCGAAGAAATAAGATTATGGATTTGTTTATTAATTTGCGGTTATTGTTCCAGTTGTCAGTTCGTTGTGAAAGCTGATGGAAACTATGTGGCTCACTTGGTTGACCCGGACATTCCCGTGAACTGGGATTTGGTGGAACAGATTGTGAGTATTTTTTGTGTAGTCTTCAAATATGATTCATAGCTTTGTCTACATAATGCCATAAGAAGTTGGATAGTGGATGTTGGTGGGATTCGTTTGATTTTCATATTAATGTCCGTTGCAATAGCTCTGCAGCTATTTAAAATTTATCTTTTGATTTTCAAACTGGCTAAAAATGTTCAATAGTTTATGTATAAATGTATCCACTTAATATGGAAAATTTGAAAATATGTCTTGGGTAACAAAAATCTAAATATGTAATACATACTTGTTTTTAAAGTACTTACTTAGAGTGCCCCCAAAATACAGATGTATTTTTGTACAACAGCAATCAAATTAAAGCAAGAACCATTTGACAGTTGTGGAATTCTTTGCTTACGTAGGTAATTACTAGGCAGGTGACCGGGTATCAAAATGACAATTCAGCACACCTACAAAAAGTCATGAAAAGTGATGAAACAAAAACTAGGTTACATAGGTAACTATTAAACCTAGTTTTTGTTTTATCACTTTTTATGACTCTATATGTATCACTTTTTAAAGGTGTGTTGAATTTTCATTTTGATGAAATATCATAGAAAACAATTATTTTACAAGCAATAATTATTCGCCTGAAACACTCATCCACATTGAAAAACCTCCTGATAAAAGATACATGACGCCAACGGGACTCGAACCCGTGTCCCTTCGATTACTTCCCGTCCCTTCGATTATTACGTCCTTTCGATTAATAATCGCGAAAGGCGAATAATTATTGCTTGTAAAATAATTGTTACCCTTTGTGCTATGCATAAAAAAATCTTGTCTTAAACATTAGTTTACCAAAAAAAAAAATAATAAATATCAAGGAACTTACTAGGCATACTGCTGAAAGCTCCATTGTAACCTTTCTGTCATACACACTGGAGCTCTCGCAACTCTCTTTCTTTAACGTGCGTCATCTTTGAGAAAGAGGGAGAGGCTAAAACGGAGCTCTTAGTCTTCAACGCAGCTTCGTTGTAACCTCTCTTTATGTGTTAAAAGAGGGAATCTTACAAATCAAAGCAGCTGCCCAGGATCAGTAAACCTGGAAAATTTTGATGAGGTCTATGTTAAAAGCAGGACTCCAGAGGACTCTTGAAGAAATAGAAAAAGGGAAAGGTTACAATGAAGCTCTCAGCCACTTTACCATATTAGCCTCCTTCTCCCACTAACCCGTGTGTCTGTTTACAGAATGTGCGTGTGTCGGAGCCTTTGCTGTGTCCCATCTGCCTGGGCGAGGCGGTAGCTGGGCGCATGACCCGCTGCGGCCACGCCTACTGCTGGCCCTGCCTGTTGCACTACTTTGCCCTGTCCGAGGATTCCCAGAGGCCCTGCCCCATCTGCTTCCAGCCCATCGATAAGAGACATCTGAGGAGGTAATTTACTGCCTGCACAGTGTTTGATATCTTATCTGATCTTCGATTTGGGAAGCGGGTTGGGGTACTGCCACCCCGGGAACCATTTATTGGATAACCGACACCTCTGCCATAGGTCACTCCAAGTGGTTCGCTATGCTTGGTGATTTAACAGGGGTTTATCGGGTGAAATGTCCCACAGGCTGCGTGGCATACCGGATCGGGTAGGGCTGGTTTGGGAAACCCTTTGACCTCTCCAACTGGTCTCTCTTGACCTGTCGCCTTGCGCTGTAGCGAGAAGGATAGATCATACGTCCGTCACTCAAAGCTGACAAAGGCCCTTAGGGAAATTATCTTCCTCAGGGCCTCCCGTGTGGGGTTACTGTTAAAAAAAATATATATATAAATACAGTCGAACTTGTTTATAATGATCATGGCAACAGCGAGTTCACGGCTATAATGAGCAATTAAAAAACAATATTTTAGTTTAGGCTTATCTTCATATAATTGTTGGTTGTTATAACGAGGTTGATTCACCGATATACCGTGCAAATAATTTTGTCAACACAATTTCTGAATACTTAGGTCCTGAGGGAAATTATTTTCGTCAGGGCCTTCTGTGTGAGGTTAATGTAAAATAATCTTATTTATGAAGTTTGAATCTATTTAGGTTGCCAAAAGGGGAATTTTCTGTATTAGTGACCACATTTGGATATCCAGGTACTTGCCAACATACCTCCTCCCCACCTACTTCCTCACCCTATTTTCTTCAGCCTCACAACATATCATAATCACACTGGCTCTGGGCATTTGGGACTCTTGTGTGAATGACAAAAAATAACGAGACAACATATTGTCATTCCTGTCACGTGACAGATGGCCAACTATTGAAGAGCTTTTAAATTATGCTATCATCACCAGATTGAAGTTAGGGGACCAGCATTATGAATACTTGCGACAAGTTCATTTTGACTATCACTAACTTCACATTCTTTTCTTCAGTGTCCAGGGTGTTTGGCAGGAGACCATTCCTATTGGTGGCGAGATGACCATGAGGCTGATGAGGCGCGCCCAAGGGAGCACCCTGGTGGAGCCGGCGCCCCCCCTGGAGCCCCGCGGGCCCCTTGAGGACAATGGGCCTCTGGAAACCCTACTGTCCGTGTCGGAAAACAAACGTTCCACCCTGTTCTCCAAGCTCCTCACGGCAAGCCCCCAAGAGGTATTATTATGCTTTCTAATGTTATAATCTTTTTTACGTTTTCAACAAATTACAAATTTCAATCAATTTAGAAGAAAAAAATTTGAATTAAGAAAATACATCTCTAATCATTAGAGATCTCGCAAATGCATTCATCAAAGGCTGTCAAAAAGAATGCCACACGTCGTAATTTTTATACAAACATTGGTAATAAAATGAAGGTTAAAGTAGGTACATATTATGTATTTTTTTAATGAGTACATATGATTTTTACAGGTAATGGACATAATAAACCGTGAGCGAGCGGAATTATCCAACCAACTATCAGTAGAATCTGACAATCCTGAATACTGTTTCATTCAGGACGCTCTGAACCAGTTACAGAACAGAGAGAGCAACCTTCCCTCAGCCCAATGTTACCTTGAGCCAGAAAGTTCCAATGACCCACCTAAAGCGGGTCATCAGTTTGATCCTAATAGTGACAATGCTTCGGGCGGCCTTTCCTTCATTGATATGATGGAAGAAATGGTGATTAGCAAGCCTTTGGATACGCCTGAACCCGTTGCTGACAATACTCAGGGTTTGAACCCCGATGCTCCGGCATTCTGCTTTTCTCCTGGTGAAAGCAAGGTTGAAATCGGAACTTCACTTGATGAAACCTCTGCTCCCGAAATTTCTGTTGCTGATGAAGCCTCGGCTGTTGCTGGTGCAAATAACACAAGTGATAACGCTGGATTATCTGACATGCTCCCGCTCCTGCCAAAACACAAACAGAAAGCGATCGGAACCAAATCTAAATACTTCTATTTCTATCAAGGTAATTTCCTAATTAAACTAGTGCAAACGGATTCAGTTTATGGTTACAAGTTTCAAAGTGAATTGTTATGTTAACATTATTAATACGGGACTTTTCACTATCAACGAATCCCACAACGCCACTCTTTCAATACAACAATTTGTTTATATTAAATTCAAAATAACAATGTAATTTTTTTCATACTAATCTACTTGATTATGACATCTGATTTATGATGTCATTTGATTGTACTTGCATTTATTTATTTATTTATTTGTACACGGCCAATTAGGGCTTTTACATATGATACAATTGAAAATACATGATATAATCAGAGAGTAAAAGAGATATAACAATTAAATTATTTACCAAGTATAAAAATATTAACTTAAAAGCAACAAACAGAGTAAACTATAGGATGCACATTCCTATAAATTTAGATACATTGAAAATTTATAAATATTACAAAGTTATCAAGATAGACATACGGATTTAATAATAATGTTTTTATAGGCTGATAGACATTCAGTACCGTTGGTGTTCATGTGATATTTATTCCCTGCACTGTGCATTCGGTTCATTACTGAATTTATTTCTGCTTTGGTACCTGCAATGTTACAATAGTAAGGTACCGACTGACGAACCATTCTACTAGGCACATGAAAGTCAATCAGCCTAAGGAGTTCACGGGAGTCAAACATGTTATTAACAATTTTATAAAGAAAAAATAGATCAGAACATATTCTTCTATCTTTTAATGTGGCAAGGCCCATGACATTCAACAGTGAGGTGTAGTTAATGTTTTCAATAGGAATTCCTAATCTACAATTTATGTTTCGTAAAAATTTATGTTGGATTCGCTCGATAGATTTTTCATGAATATTGTAAAATGGATTCCAAATGGTTGAGTTGAATTCTAAATGGCTTCTGACAATGGACGAATACAATATTTTTAAATTTTTGAAATCTTTTGAAGTTCTTAATATGAAACCCAACATTTGCATTGCTTTAGTAGTTATATTGTTAATGTGGGAGATAAATGTTAATTTGGTGTCAAATATTATCCCCAGGTTTTTTATTTCGGGTGCAGATACTAAGACTTGATTGTTCATACAGTATGTGAAAATCAATGGGTTTTTCTTACTATAAAATCTCGTGACTTGACACTTTTTTACATTAAGGGTTAATTTATTTAGGATACACCAATCAGAAAAGCTAATTAGATTTGATTGTAATAATAAGCAGTCATTAATATTGTCAAACATCTGCGAACATCAAAATAAAGACACATGCAAATACATTTGTAACGTCATTTATAAATATGTTAAAAAGAATGGGTCCTAGAAGTAAGCCCTGGGGCACGCCGCTTGTAGCTTTAAAAGTGTAGGACAGTTGACCTTTGATGCAGACAGTAAGCTCTATAGCATGCATATATTATTGGTGCTACAACCTAAGAGAGTCTCGGTTGCCCCGGGAAAAGTCTCCACTCCTGTGGGGTATTAGGGTTATTAAATAGACGCATCTTCATGGTGGTTCACTTTCTTCCTCTGATTGTTAACTGTCATATTATTATTCTTTTTTCTAATAATGAATTTTTTTTAATGTCAGCATCTGACGGGCAAGCAGTATTCCTGGAAGGTCTCGAGGTTCGCATCCTGGAGGCGTCCTGGGGCTGCCTGAGCGCGGGCCCCCGCGAACTGAAGGCCGCCGTGCTGCGCCGGGTGTCCGGCTCCGTGGGTGAGGAGTCACGCCGCCGCCTGCCCTTCCTGCGCCACCTGCCCACTCACTGCCCCTACGACATGGTGCAGATGGACCTGCAGCCGCCGTATGTGCACATGGATGCCCTGTTCTCATTCCGAGGTCAGTTAAATTATAGCCTGCCGCAAGTAGTCTATATTGACAACTTCACGAAGTTATTGCATGGCGATCTGCAGTTTTCATAGACCAAATATTTCAGACTACTATTCATTTTTGCTTTAGGTTAATGCAGTGTTTAGTTGGTGTGACCCAATTAGAAAACTGGGAATTATTAGGTTTTTTTGACTACATTTGGAATTTTTATTTAAATGCCGTTTCATTCAATTTGTCTTAGAAAAAGTATTATGTTAATGGTTAACATTTCAAAAATGTGTAACATTAATTGCATATTTCCAAGCTCTATAGCTCACAATGGAAATGATTTTGCGAGTTGAAAATAGTTGTGTTGATCTATAAATTCCTAATTGAAAAAGTGTATATTTCACTACGCCATAGCTCAACATTCGTGAGTTTTTTGTGCAGTCAGATTTTTGCTGTACTTACTGATGGATAATTTTCTCCCAAGAACAGTTTTTAAATATTGGTTAAGATAGTATGTAGTCAATTCTGTATTGGCGGAAATTTGAAATAACACGGTCAACAAATCCTAACGTAATGTAATATCCGTTCTTGTTAGAATCCTAGGTTTTTCACACCATCGTGCGGAAAACTTTAAATTATATGCGTGTTTAGATATCGGTAGCAAATCTTTATGTTATAATTGTTTTGGCTCAGGTGACCTAGAGGAGCGTAAGCGGCAGATGGCCCGCAAGGTACGCGAGGAGCGACGCCGCGAGCGCGTCATCTCTCTGCAGGAGCAGGCGCTGCTGGGACGGGGACCTGGTCTGCGCCTCTCCATACACTCGGAACAGCACTTCCCGGCCTACCAGCCCGAGGACCACCACCAATTCCCACAGCCTTCGCAGCAATCTCTGGACGAGGACGACTGCCCGACCACCTCCTCTTCTGTCAGCGATCACTCCAGCAGCCTGAGCTTTGCAAAGGTACACATTCTTCTTCAAACGCAGCTAACTTATTTTGTGGCACCATTTTTATTATTTAGTCACAACCATGGAGGAAAGAAGGGAGAGGTGATGGCACTAGGGCAACAGGGCACAACACATCAAACAAACAAACAAACTCATTGGGCATGGCTTGCCAGGCCGGTAGGATTTCATCGCTTGGCGTAAGCAAACTGTTCCTTTTTAAACTGGTGTGTTTGTTACGTATAAATGATGAAATGCAGTGTGAAATTTTGTAAAAATCATACAGGCAGAATGTTGAAAACTAGGGACGCCATTACTTTTCACGTAAAAGTATTTTTACTGTTGATTTTTTTAATAAATGATGTTGCGAGGACTGCCAGGAGGAGTTGCGTACCGAAAAGTTGTGCAAATTTGATGATTTATCTAACTATCCATTATGCCATTTCCCTAAGAGAGGTTAGATCTCCACACACTACTTGCTTCTTTCACATTCATACATGGTCTCATACGGACTCTTCATTCCCAGATGGCCTCCGCCTCCGGAACATGGAAGACGCGCCCCGCCCCCTCTGCGCAGCCCTCCGTCCCCACTAGCCGGGTCCGCTACGACTCTGAGTGCAGCGAGGGCGAGGCCCTGGCAGCTCCGGCCTACCACGTCAGCCTCAGCGAGGCTATAGAGGCCGCCCTGCTCATCGCCCCGCAGTGCCAACGCCCGGGCCCCCCAAACCAGGGCAAGAACAAGAAGAAGCAGAAGGCCAAGGTGCTGTTCAGCACGGGCATTCAGCATCACACTTAATCTGATTGATTGGGAATTGAATATGCATTTCCTTTTGTATAAAATTGAACCTAACCTCACCTTTACTGCCATGAAGTTCGTGGTTACACAATTCGTATATTAATGGTTTGAAGCCACAACATTTTATCTCCACTTTTTTTAAAAACCTACCTTTGAACCCCAATTTGTATGTGTAAAAATCTGTACATCTATGGCTCAGATATTCACATTATTTCAGAAAATTGAAATTAAATTTTACAAGAGTAAAATTTATTACATTGTATATTTTGAGATATCTTGGCTAAAGCAATTGAGCCTTTTCTGCAAGTACGCTTCAGGAGAGACATTTATTTGCCATTATCTGCTTATTTGTGTTGTCGGCTGAGTGCTTAATTGTTCTAACAGTAGATTTGTGGTAAATCAACTTCTTGGATAGTTTGGTGTTCATTTTATCTGCATCCTTAATTTTGTCTAAATCATTAACAATGGTAAATTGATTAAATTATAACATTTCCTTCCATAGATACAGTAACCTGTAAAGTGGAAATAAGAACATTTACAGCTTGGCTATTGTAGGAATTTATTCAAATGGTAGGTACCTATTAAAAAATTTCGTTACATACTATGGCAACATCGAGCTACTCACTTTGTCTTTGAAATTTGTTCTTCACATTCAAATTTATTCACATTCGAATTTGACAGTTCGTTTTAAACAAACATCAATGTCCAAAGGGAAAACAGCATAACTCGATTTTTTAAACGTTTTTTAATTCATAATTTTGATTTGTAAATTAGATTTTGTGTTATTTTGGGAGGAATGCAGATTACGCCAAACTCTGGGAATTGAATAAAAATGCACTTTCTAGATGATAAAAGTGTGTAGAAACTCATTAAAAAAAGAATTAAGGCGCGGAAGAATAAATTGAGGGAGATACAGCCGTTCAAAGTTTAATAAAATTGCACTTCGCGATCTGATATTATGACCATATTCGGACATTCCGCCGCCATATTTTGTTACTGTTAAGAAAATCAAATTAATAACTTTTTAATACTTTTGAAATTTCAGTAGTGCCAACCAAAAAATAAAAAGTGTTGCCATATAATAATATCAATGCATGGAAAATTCTGAAAATTAAAAATCATTTGCCAGATTGGTAGTTTATTATTTAACATCTTGTAAATACTTAATTTATGTATATATATATAACCTAATCTAACTGTGATTTTCTATAACAAAAAAATGACCCTTTAATAACGCCCACTCGCGTCCCCTTTAGAGTTTTATCCCAGTTTTCAAGTAGTTTGTGGGCTACGCTAGGTTTGTATAGACGGTTTGTGATTTAATACTAATACCTTTTTTCCATGTTATTTCCTGTTACACAAAATTGCCCCTTTAATAACGCCTGCTCGCGTCCCCTTTAGAGTTATATCCCAGTTTTCAAGTAGTTTGTGGGCTACGCTAGGTTTGTATAGACGGTTTGTGATTTAATACTAATACCTTTTTTCCATGTTATTTCCTGTTACACAAAATTGCCCCTTTAATAGCCTGCTCGCGTCCCCTTTAGAGTTATATCCCAGTTTTCAAGTAGTTTGTGGGCTACGCTAGGTTTGTATAGACTGGTTTGTGATTTAATTCTAATGCCTTTTTCCCATGTTCTTCTGCCTACTCTAACCCAAACTAAAAACCTAACCTATTTTGTAAAAAAATATTATTATTATATGGCAACACTTTTCTTTTTTTGGTTGGCACTACTGAAATTAAAATAGTTATTAATTTGATTTTCTTAAGTCATAGTTGATTGTTGATAAATAAAATATGGTTTCTATGTATCGCGTACGAAATTTCAAAACCCTATAACTCAGTTAATAGTGCCGACCACCACCTAATTCTTTCAGATTCGGATTCCCCAGCCCTAAATTAGTCTAAATCAAGTTCAATTTCGGTTATTCGAGTGACTCCGAATTTTACCCTCAGATCGCGAAGTGCAATTTTATTAAACTTTGATCGGCTGTATCTCCCTCAATTTATTCTTCCGCGCCTTAATTCTTTTTTTAATGAGTTTCTACACACTTTTCTCATCTAGAAAGTGCATTTTTATTCAATTCCCAGAGTTTGGCGTAATCTGCATTTCACCCGTTATTTTGATTTAACATCTAATAAATGGCTATTTCGATAAATAAATTTCAGAAGTACAAAAAAATATACTTTCCACATAATTCCTTTCAAAGCTATAACATAATAAAAAAGTTTAAGGCGAAGTAATGCAAAATTGTGTTTTTGGATTGAAAATTGATTGCTTCGAAATATATTACATGCTTACAGGTTCACTGCCAACTCCGCCTTTTGGCAGAGTTTGAATGTTTTGAGAAACTCTGCACTCGCCAATTGGCGTGCGCGCCAATATAACTTTCAATGCTCAGTGAAAATCTGGCAACTGTCTCGACATGTTGTTTTTATGCTGATTGTTGAAAAATTGTAGACCGCTTGCGGTTTTTGACTACCTACACTTACTTTAAAGTTATAGGGTGTTGAACGTGAGTGACAGAGCTTTCAATGTTTACACATCGGAGTTTTCCAAGCCTTCACTGTCCAAGGCTGGCAGTGAACCTGTTAATTAAATACTGCGACTAAAACACATCTTTGTCACACAGACATTAAGTCTTTATAAGCCCAGAAAGTATCCGGCCTACAAAAACTGCTTTAAAATTCAAAATCTACTACTTGTGAACCCTTTTTCTGTTATGGTTTTATTGTACAATGTGGTAATAATGGTGTATAATGGTGTATAATGTGGTAAATTAAGTGCTTTAGAAAATGATCGCACAACATTAAAATATTTGTGCCTGAACTTTAAATGAACTGAACTCAAATTTTGGTGATGTTTTTTTTCCATAAATTAAAACAGGCAGTTGGAAATTTAAACCTTATTGCCATACACTTAAGAAGTTCTTTTGTTAGCAGCTGAAATGTCAGACGACATGGTGCATCGCCTTACACATAAAAATGTCTTGAAATATGATACAGAATCATCTCCTTTGGGAAAGTACCACTAACTTCTGAACACCGTTTGGTTAGAGTAAAAAATATGCACTTGGACCATTGTGCTTTTTTTACCTTACAATCATTTTCCTATGAGCCATCTTGATGTTGCTATTTAAAACCTTTTAAACCATCGATCGCAGCATCCTCAATTTTTGTCAACCATTAAAAGATTAACTCTAGTTAAAGTACTCGGCCGACGATACACTGATTTATTAAAGTGCTATAATTCTTAATATTTTGTTACAGTAACTTATAGCCATATTCCTTCTACGGCATTTCTGTCTGTTTGTTTGCGAAGCATCTGAACTGAACCATTGATTCAACACCGAAACATATTTTTGCTTAATTTTTCATTTTTTTAATATTGTGATGTAAGTCGATTGATTGAGTTCCTATTTTGACAAGGAAAGGGAGTTATAACATTATTGAAAGCAGTCTACAAAATTGTTTAGACAAAGTTCTTTAATTTCTTTTATTCTTAACTTTTTGGTATAATGTTTTTTTTCATACTATAGTAGTGTTTTATATTTTAACAATAATTATTCATACAATTATTACAAATTAGATTTATTATAATTATTATTAACAATAATTTCACATTGTTAAGGTATTACTTGTGTTACCTCTGTAGAGATAATTTCTTTTTGTGTTAATTAAAGTTTTTTTTTGTTAAATACAGTTTGGCTTTGAAAGATTGTTGTAATAACAGATGATGTTAAATAAATAAATGGTTTTGCTTATTTTATTTACATTTACTTATTATCAATCCAGACTTTTCAGTAATTACGATTCAAATACATCGGTGGATTTGTGGCCCGTTGTTTTGAGGCAAGGAGCTCCCATGGGTGGACAGTTTTAGAGTTTGTACCCCCGTTTCACCTGCCCCAAGGTGTGGTGAGCCTATTTGAGAGGTTTTTTTAACCTGTTATATAATCTTGCGGATTTAACTGCAGTTGGGTTGCGAGCGGCCGTGCCCAGAATGCGGATGCCACAACAGTTGTCTTGCAAATATGCATCAATGAAAAAGTGCCGCATTCAGGGGCACCCAGCATTGAAACGTCACGCACTAAAAGAGTTAATGAATACAGATTAAAGCTGAAATGAAAGAATACATACACAAAATTCGAATACGATGCTTTTGCCTCGGTTATTTAGTAGCTTGGAGTGGGTTGTAGTCCATTTGACCAATGGGACGGATATAGTTGGCGACTAGCATTTTAACTGTGGGAGTAAGGGGTACTTGTGTCTATCGAAGACTGCGCACTATTATCCGGGAAATACTATCTACACTCGTCCACACGGTGCCAGTATTTAGTGGAGTCTAGTTGTAACTAAAGCACTGTCCCGCCGCCAGTGCTGTCTGAACTTGCAATTAGCAAGTTGATGTCCAGGATGCGCGTCCCTACGTGGACAGTAATTCTCACCTGCACTACAGGGAGCGCGTGTCGGCGGGGCTATTAAATAGAATAAATCTTATTCCAGTCAACTAAACTGCTACATACTAATTACTTATAACTAAAGCCCGTCAATATGTACGAATTCTACTAAGCGTTTTAGTTACCACTAACTACTCTACTAAATTTTGTGTTCCAGAATGTGAACAAGCCATTATGAGTCTAATAAGGACGGGTTGTTTCAGAGAATTGGAACAATTCATCAAATTTCACAGTTAATTTTGAAGGACTGTGAATGTTCTAAGTTCTATCATTGTTTCAGTTCTGTGAAGATACTGGCCCATGTTGATATAATAACAGAACTTCAATAGGACTTTCACAGAACTTGAAAATTAACTTAAACAACCCGTCCTTAGTCTGCGTGGACTTTTTCATTAAAAAGTTTGGAATTTTTTTTTTTTTCAAAGAAAATTTCTTCTGAAAGCTTATAACTTTGTGATGTCATTATTTATTAGAATAATACACAAAATAGCTTTGTTTACATCACTTTTAATATATATATAACCTCTACATGTTTCATGAACAATGTTCACATCATCAGGAGCAAGTATATACTAAAGTTAAAAATTAAATATAGATTACAATTGAACAGTGGAAGAAGTTTCCCTATGATGGGAAATCACCATTCAGGATCACCTTTGCTTGAAATGGCTTAAGCTAAATTTAGTCACCAGATATGAATAGTAGGATAATTAACAGTAGGATTCTCCACTTCCTTCAGTCTCAACCTGTTCCCAGAGTGGTAGATAATCACAGCATCGCCCTGGTGAAAGAACACCATTCAAAATCGAAAAGTTGCTTCAAACGGCTCGATTGGTACCTGTATTTGAATAGCCAGGTACTTCCCCTTCCCCCGATTCCTCATCTCCTTTCCCTCCCTACAGTCTCACAACATACATTGGTATTCACAAAAAAAACTCCTAATTCGGGATGCCATAGTCCCCTGGTTCTGGTCGGTTGGCGACTAATGTGCAAGCATCTACCTCATAAAAATATGTTTATAAAAAAAATGATTTAAATTTGCAATTCAATAAATATGTACAAATAAATATTTTGAAACAAGCGCCATAGCTGCCATATTAGACGATGATCATTATTTGGGAGGCTAGGCTGGTGAGTTGCCTAAAGCAACTAAAATCTAAAATTAGTAAAATTATACTTTACACGAAACACGCTGTATATTATGTACGACGCGTTGATGCATTATTTATGCGTTGATATCTCCAACGCGGTCATCGACAATAATGACGCGTCGGTGTCTCCTGCGACGTTCAACTTCAACCGAAATGACGCGTTCCTTTATTGCTATAAAAATAACACGTTTACTATTGATTTCAATTAAGAAAGTTGTTCTAACACTGAAATCGCCAGCATAATATAACTAATGATTGGATTCGCATTGTGAATTGTGACGTAACGCTTTAGTTATGTCGGCGTAATATTTTCGCGACGCAAGAATTACCTATTAATATTCCCCAAAATCGGACTATGAAAATTGGAATGGAATTACTTTTGTGACGTTTTTTTACGAATTTCGCAAAATACTTCATATTATCTAAAAATGAATCTTTTGTTAGGGGCACCACGACATTGAACCCGAGAATGTACCTCCATGTTTAATAATATTTAACCACGTAATGCTCAAATCTTCATTACCTTCTTTGCGGCCCATTTGTCCCATATAATTTGTCCATGAATGGGATTCCCCTCCTTTCTCCATATTTTAGTCGTCCACGGGCGGGAATATCTGTCTGTATAATTAATAATCCATTATTATTATCGACATTATCTGAAGTACTAGGGTCAGTTACAAAGTTTCAAGAAAAATGTGATTTTCAGCTTTTCTGTGAAATTTTGAAATGTACATATTTAAACATTAATAATAAATCGTATATACCTCATGCTCCCGAAATATTTATTTTTTTCTTCAAATCGTGATATTTTGAATTTCGGTTCTGGATAAAATGGTTTCTTTGGGTTTATTCTGAATAATTATTATCATCTAAAAGATTAAATGAAGATATTATAGGATGTAGGTTACCTGGGTACCAGGGTACTACCAGGTACTGACAAAGCGACACATGAATATTTCCTAACTTCATGTTCCTTTTTAAAAATCATAGTAAGATCTTAGAAAAACAATTTTAAAATCAATTGCCGAATGGAAACTTCAATTTCCTCAATGAAATCGGTAGGCGACAAATAATGTAAGTAGGTACCTATTTCAAACAAAGTGACTGATTTTTTTTTCAATTTCTTAACAAATAACTGGCACGAAAGCCCTAACAAAATAACACACCTATACAAATATGGGTGTATTATTCACAAGACTTTGTAGTTGCCCCAAATGAATTAAATAAACTACTTATTCACACCCATATACAAATACATACACTCACACAATGCCTGTAATGTGATAATTAAGTCTGAAAAAACTTCTCCAAACTTTGTAGTTGCCCCAACTGAATTAAATAAACTTACATCACACGATGTAACAGGTATTGTCTAATAGCAGGTTGCCATAATCTCATACGATGCAGGTCACCCTAACAGACAGCGGACTGACTTCGGAAACAAACACCGGAGATCCCAAATAATTTCCAAATTCCTCGGTCACTTTCACTCTTGACTCTGATTTCTTTTCCTGAGGCCACTTGACTGGCGCGAACCGCTCGGCACTCTGTCCTCAGTCGCCCCGTGGCCCAGGTGCGTGACATAACGTACAACGAACATTTAACGATACTTCGTAACACCTCGTGCAGCAGGTTGGAAGAAGATCAAGCACTCGGTGCTGCCCTGTGCCAGTTTACTTTCAGTGTTTCTCGTGATAATTATTTTATTGTGGCTATCAATCCTACCATGGGGTCCAGCGATGAAGCTATGTTCAATAATAATGATTTTCCCTACGAAATTAAATTCGTTGATAAGAAAATAAACGATCAACTTCTGAAGGATTTTACCGGTATGTAAACAAATACGTCATAATATAGAAGAAAGAATATATTTTTGTGGTTTTAGGTCAAAAATGTGTGCTTTTGTGATTTCTCAGTAGAGCGTTGAACTTTCAATAATTATTAATTTTCCCTGTAAATCGAAAATAAAAGGTTTTAGTGTTTTGCTTACTCTCATCAAGTTTAGACCATTACATTACATACTTAAAAGAATTCATAATCTGCTCTTTCATATCTATTTTATTAGACTAATTTCATTAATTTAGAAAAAAACACATTTGCAAGCTATTCTTTAAACTACTAAGCCCCCGCAAATCCAATTTATACCGATTTATAAAAAGTTTCTCGCTAACCTTTTTTTGTTATTGTTTTATCTGCCCTGACGATGGACACTGTAACGTTGGCTAAAGAAGGAGTTAGCGCAACACGGCATAACACCCCAAAAACAAATAACAAAAATACTTTTGGCTGTGAAAATCTTAAATCATATTTTTCTCGTTAACTCTTTAAGTTTAAAAAAAAAAACAAATGTTATTTTTGATAATAATATGCCGAAATGTTAACTATATGAAATTCCCTCGATAGAAAAAAATCGCTAAGTAAGCTCCAAAAATTATTATAAACACGTTCTTAATAATGTAATACGTTATTGGCATGAAAAAATGCGCATTGTATCTTTAAATGCAAATAAAGCATTTGTCGAGAGATTTTTGCTCTATTTCAAACGAGTCGTGTTTCATTAAATATGTTCACCATTTTCCCTTAACTATTATCGTTTTTTTTAATATTGGCGCCCTCTCTCTAACATTCGTATTTACATATCTCCCTTTCATCTACGGGGCCTTAATCAAAGTTATCACGTAAAATTTTCAATTAAATGACATTGCACAGTCGTCCTTTAGTGTGGCGTTAAAAGCCATGTTCCGTCAATCATAACTGATACTAATTTAATTTATACATAAATATCGATCAAAAATCACCAATGGGGTATTTTCACATACTATGAAACCTTTAAAAATGTATCGAAGATTAGTTTATTTTTCTCATTCTAAATTTAAAATTTTTCTTTCATTATTATTTATTTCAAAAGCGATTTAAACCGCACATTCCGAAAAGGCTCGAAATGGCTACAACGCATAGACATATGAATATTAGTAGACCTGCCCTAAGTGATTAAAAGCGTATTATCCCCACTCCCCATACCGGTTCCATTGAGCCGGCTGGGCTCGCGTATGGCCTCAAATGAAATTTGAAAACGTGACGTCATCATTCTTGTGCGAACTATGGTCGAGGCATCATCGGTTCATTTTACTAAATAACACGGCAAAATTTTGACTTGTACTATGAAAACTGGTAAAAATAGATGTGAAAAAAGAGAATAAACCCAATTGTCGTATTACATTCCATATATAAGCATTATTTTACTTTATTTTAAGCATATTCACATCGTATAATATGAATCAGTTGTTACTATCACATCGAGAAACGTCTGGACGCGAAACACAAAGCTGGTTGGTTGCTGGGAAGTAAATTATGAACATTTATAAAAGTGTCTTAACTAAATACTCTGAAACTAACTACGACTCTGAAAATAGAAGCTGCCTTACTTTGCCGAATTTGGACTTCGCAAATTTGTTCATAACGTGGCGAGTAATTTGCGCTCCCATGTAAAAATGTCTATTCATTCAAAGCAGATTTTACTTTTAAGAAGTAAATGGTGATATTATAATGCGAGATGCCTATTTACTGTCAGATTGATTTATTGACGAATCACAGTCAGCTTCACTCCCTTCGTTCTTCAACAGTTGATTTTACCCCTCGCCCATATCTTCTCGTCTATTAATTCCTATGTCTGTGCTACAACGTCTTTATGACATAGAAAACGCCAATGTGTGTTAAGACGGCTGTCTTCAACGTCGCCCGGTGTGAAGTCAACGCCGCTGAATTCACGAATAAAAACGACCATTTATTTTGGCGGCAAATCGAAAATGGCACATTTTAAACCATTATACAAAATATATTCGTCGGCATAAAAATCCACAAGGTACCAAACCTGTGCCAGTTTTGCAAAAAAAATGTTATTGAATGGTTGATATTTTAGAGTTAATTCTATATCTTTTTGAAAATTGAGCACGAAAATGTAATTCACAGAACTATTTAAAGAACATTTTATACGGCTGCTAAATCGACATATTGGTTTCTTGTGAGAAATTTATTAGTTTCCAATTAAAATTAATAATTAGAAATTTAGCACCAAAATATTTAAAAGTTTGCGTATCAATGATTTATTCGAAATTTCACCCTGGTGGGTTTAAGGTTAATAGTTTTAAACACCAAAGAAGATAAAATCAACAACTCTCAATGAAAATATGAAAGAGACAAAGATACGCCAAATAAAAGGTAACAGTCGCTACTGGGACTCGAACCGTTATTTAATTATTTCAATGAGGTTTATAAGCTTCAATAAGTTAATCTTATTAAGTTGAAGGTACCTACATATAGATTTTCATTTCCATTAAATTATGTTCTGATCATGATTTTTTTTATCTATTAGGTACCTACCTAGGTAAATTAATAATCAAATCATTATGACATTGGAGTGAAGATTTTACTTCAGTCCGAATACATAATTCGGATCACTTCAAGAGATTTTCTAGTACCTACCTACTCTTAGATTATTTATTAAAATACTACAGAAAACCAGTTATTTAAGTAAATATTTGCAATTAGATTATGAAAGAACTCTACCACTCAATTGCCTTATTGGGAATTGGGTTGGCTTCCATAATAAGTAATTCGTTATGTTGAGTGTGCGCCGAAACCTCAATTTCAATTACTAACTCCTTTCTGGGACCCCCTTGTGAAAATTATGTTCCTCGGGTCATTACGCCTCCAATACCTATTAGGGCACCTTGTGTGAAAGGGAATAAACTATGAGATACTGTCATATGCCGCAATGAGAGACTTACTGACTGTATTCTGTTGATTTTTGGGATATTGAGCCGTGCGTTTCGATTCCTCCTCCATTTTGAGCAAAGTCTTAAGTACCTTGTTTATCAACAGTGCAGACGTAGTACCTACTGATGATGGGCACTGCGCGGATCTCTGAAACGTTGTCTCAAGGACGAGGAGTACAATATCGAACAATACCTCAAAATTCAAACATCTTTAAATTGCTCACTATTTTTTTTTAATTTTAAAAGAAAGCCAAACATTCTCCTACTACCATCACAGTAAACAAACAATGTTGTTTGTGTCGTGATTGAGGACTTAAATGAACTCACAACGCCTGTGTGAACTAGACGCAATGTGAACTCAACCACTGACCGGTCAAATTGACAATCTTAACTCATAACTGACAAGAGAATAAAATACCTGTATGATAATTCAGACAATAATTAGTAACAGATTAAGTTACGTTAAAATCTCGAATGACGGTTTGTCGTCAGTGCAATTTCGACCTGTTTTACTCTTCTAAGACACAATTGTAGATTAAAATTAAAATTTCCTAATTTTCCTTATTTTTGTAAGACCTTCAATGGTAAGTGGGTTTTACATACACACATTAATAAATAAATACTCGATAATCGTGTGGGTTTCTGCCAGCCCTTTTTGCCCCTTTACCCTAGAGGTCCCTACCCGATGCGGGGCCCCTAGGCAGTTGCCTACACTGCCTTACGCATAATACGACCCTGGCCATAGTGACAAACAAATTCAAACAGTTTAAGACTTGGTGCATGCAAATCGGATGTTTTTTTGCGGATCGATTGGTATTTTATTTTCCTCGTCCATATCCATATGTAAATTTCGCTTGTAAGATTTTAACTAAATAAAAAACACACAAAGGTGAACTGAATAAAAAGCTTGTAAAATTACATCTACTTCTTAAACTAGGGAGGGGGGGCTCATTCATCTTTGCCGCCCCGGGCCTCTGACGGGCTTAGTCCGCCACTGCTGTGGTTACTCGACATCTCAGCATTATTAAGTTTTTGTTTCATTTGATAAGCCCACATGCCAAATTATTGCAAATTTACAAAGCATGAACGTTTTCAGCGTCATCAGTTATCACTTTTTGGAACGTTTATCGTGGAGTCATTTATATAGATACCTGCTAGTTTATTTAATTTATTATTTAACTAGTTGACGTATACCCGGCGTTGCTTGACTTTTCTATAATTTCTATAAATAAAATATGCATTTATTATGAAAATGAAAGTGAAAACTCCATAATCTGTCGTGTAGAAAAGAACTAAGCGCACAAACAGACAGACGCGGATAGCGACTTTGTTTTATACTCTATATTTTTTAAATAATTGAAACTTTATTTTGAAACGTGATGTCCACTTCCACTAATAAAAATTGTCGTGCGAATATTTTGCTAACATAAACCGTTGTTGTTAGTAGAATATGATTATTTTCTATCACTTTCACTCGGCATTGCTACATAATACGGCGAATTGCTAAATTATTTCGCATTCAATTTATGTCTAAAGAAGTAAAAAGCGACCGTTTTGACTTTCAACAGTTGGGTAGTTAGGTAGGTACCTATCAAACTCATTTGATTTTTAACATATTTTTAATTTTCATATGCTATGCTTTTCATATAATAATCAGCAATGTGAATATGCATAATTACCTAGTATTATAATGTTTACGTCAGCCATAGTGCAAAACTTTTTCTTCTAATGAGTCTCATTCATGAATATTCAATTAAAAAATAATTCTAAATACTGTCAGAAAAATATATGTTTGTTGTACTTATCTATGAGTTTGTTATCTACCAATTGTAGATATGATTGTACACCATCGCACAGCGGGTTAAGAAGGAACTAAAGAATGAATTATTTTTGAAAATTCATTGATTTTTTGGTATGCAAAATATCTACGGTGGTGACTCCTAACTGCAAATATAGTTAGGTGCAGGGGGTATAACTCCGATCGAAAATTGGAAACGAAATATTGTGACGTCATATGATTGCCTTACCATATCCACCAATGAAAAACTCTGAAAATCTATGGAATAAACTTTCATAGTTTTTCATTGGTGTATAATATAACAAGTAGGCTCCGAATAAGAATTGTACTGTTCATATATTGGCGTATCTGTGGTATTTTGGGACCAATTTGTTTTATGTAAAAAGCCCGAAGATATCGATCTAGTGAGTGGTTTACTTATGGTTATGTGTGTCTGTATATCTGTGGATATTGTGGTTTTCTGTGCAAAAAATACTTCATTCGTTTGTTAGGCACATAGTTCCTCTTTATACCGCCAGCACAAAAATAAATGCGTAAATCGAGATAGAGGGCTTGTAAATCTTTATATTTTAGTAACAAATTATTTTACATTTCAGGAGAAAAAACAGGATTCGTTCAAGTCGGCGAAGAAAAGTGGTTTCTGCCCAGTAAATACGTGGAAGCATCCAAATACTTCTACAATTTCACCGTCAGACCTGATGATGTTTGGGTGGTGACATATCCAAGATCAGGTACACATAAAAATAATAATAATAAAAAATTGAGAAAAAATTACTTGCAGTCATCCGAAAAGCAAGTGTTGTGATCGACAAGATTAAAAATACAAGTAATTTCTTATAGAATAAGAGGTAAGGTGGTTGCAAGCGGTACATTCGGGTTCAACTTTTTTTTCATTGTAAATGAAAAATGTTATTTCAATAAAATACAATAAATGAATGACTGATATTTCCAGGAACGACATGGACCCAGGAGCTAGTATGGCTGATAGCAAATGACTTGGATTATGCAGCCGCTGCGGAAACTTCACTAAATCAACGGTTCCCATTTTTTGAGTGAGTTACTAAAAATGAAATATAAATAATAAGTGCAATGAATAAATATTTTTTTTTTCAGAAGTTATTTAGTTTCCATATTAAAAGATTTTTTTTAGTTTCTATGGCAAAATTTGTAAGTGTACAGCATAATAACAAAAAATTGTAGGTTTAAAGCATAATAACAATAAATTTGTATATATAAAGCATAACAACAAAAAAATGTAGGTATAAAGCATAGAAACAAAATAAATTAGAGGTATAAAGCTTAATAACCAAAAAAAATTTAGGTATAAAGCATAATAACAATAAATTTGTAGGTATAAAGCAGAATAACAAAAAATTGTAGGTATAAAGCATAATAAATAATAAAAGCTTATAAATTCAAAATTTTCACGGTCAAATTCGAGGGTTTCCTGTTCTGAGACAGCCTGTAGTTTTTGTTTGTATTTAGTTTCTAGTTGTCTTCGTAAAGTTTGCAAGTTCATTATCTCGCTATTCTCTCAGCCATGTTTTTCATTTTTAAATATTTTAATATCCGTTATTTTTTTGTTTGATTTGGTTGAGCATTATTACATAGTTTTGTAGAATGAAATTGAAATTTCTCTGTCCAAAAGATGTATTCAAAATTGCGCTGATTGAGTTCCTACCTATTTACATTGGGCAGTGGAGTCCCTATTCTGATTCAATTTGGGAGGCGGGTATGGGTACCGCCGCCCCGGGAACCATTTATTGGCTAACCAACAACTCTGCCATAGGTCACCCCAAGTGGTTCTCTACGTTTGGTGCCCGGGCAGGGATGCCCGGGTTCATTGGGTGAGGATTTTCTAGGTCTTGGCGACCCACCTACTGTGTAGCGGGCGGGATTTTGAGAGACTGGTTGAGGGAGATATTTTAACCTCTCAAGCAGTTTTTGACCCATCGCCTTGCACCACAGTGGGAGGGATGAATTCAAACACTGACACACTGACCCTCCGATTCCTACCCACCGCTCATACCTTTCCCTTCCCAGAACTTTCTCCCCTTCCTTTCCTAAAAAAAACCCTCCACACAGCTTTCCGAAAGATGACATAGCCCTCGAGGGAAATTGATTTTCCCCAGGGCGTCGTAGTAATAGTTCAAATAAAACATTTTTTAATAAAGTTTTGGAACATTGAAAACATGAAAGTTTTTAAATATTTCATCTGTTGAAGTTCTAACTAAATTCGTATTTCAAAAAAATTTGCTCCACCCCAATGACTAAAGAAAATACCGTAATTCTCTATTCTCTATTCAATACTATTGTGAACAAATTGAAAATGCTAAAAATAATACTAAAAAAACTTGGAATATCATAAATGAAATTGCCAACAAAAAAATTATGTCTTCAAATATTGTAAATGAGGTTAAAATAAATAATGAAATAATAACTAACAAATCGACCATTGCAGAATGTTTTAATAACTTTTTTACAAATATAGTAGACGAGGTACTTGAATCTTCCGGCATTAATGTTAATGATGATTATATGGAGACATCTCCTCAATTAGATTCTAATAACGATTCAATTAACTCTATAGAATATTTTTCTCCCATTACGTTTAATGAAATTGAAAAATATATTGATAGCCTTAAACCATCCAACTCTAAGGGAAATGATGGACTATCATGTGATACATTAAAAAAAATAAAACAACATGTATTAACGCCATTACAACATATTTTTAATATATGCCTCAAAGAACGTCATTTTCCAGAACAATTTAAAATCTCCACTATAATACCTATTCATAAATCTGGGGATACGCATAAATTAGACAATTATAGACCAATATCCCTTGTTTCAAACCTATCAAAAATATTCGAAAAATGCATCAAATTTAGAGTCATTGAACACTTAGAAAAATATAAAATTCTATCGAAAAACCAATACGGCTTTCGTAAAGATCTAAGCACTGAGGATGCCATATATGAATTGACAAAAAATATTTATACATCTATCGATAAAAAAAAAGAAATGTCTTGCCATATTCCTAGATTTAAGAAAAGCTTTCGACACCGTTAATCATAATTTACTCATTAAAAAAATAACTCGACTGGGCTTCAAAAAAGACACACTAAAATTACTATCAAACTATCTTAAAGACAGAACACAAAAAACAAAAATTGGGAATAATTATAGTTCAGAGACACAGATAAAAAACGGAGTTCCGCAGGGAACTGTTCTTGGCCCGATTTAATTCTTAATTTATATTAATGATTTATGTAATTTTGTAATCCCTGGTAAAATTGTTTCTTACGCCGACGACACGGCAATAATAGTGGATGGTAATAATTGGACAGAAACTTTTTCGAAAGCAACTGTATGTATTTCACTTGTTTCAAAATGGTGAAAATACAACAAACTTGTCTTAAACTACAGCAAAACATTTTACTTACCTTTTTATAAAAACACAGGAAACAAACCAAAAGAAAACCTTAAAATTAGAATCCATAATACAACTTGCAATCAAGAAATGTGCTTCCTGTGCAACGAACTCGCTAATGTCAAAAATATAAAATATTTAGGAGTATCAATAGATATTAATCTTAATTGGAAATCACATATTAATCAAACCACTTCTAAACTAAGATATCTTACCTACATATTTTATAGACTCCAGGAAATTTAAAACGCTGAAAAATTGAAAATGATCTACTTCTTTGATAAAATAAAATACTTTTTTGTTTTAAAACCACGATATTTATTAATTTAAGAACCGACCGGTTTCGCTTTACTTAAGCATCATCAGGGTACAAATTAATACTAAACAAGAAGTACATAATGTGTGCATATATATAACAAAATATAGAGGGAGACAACATGATACAAATATAAGCAACACAAAGACGGTCATAAAATACATTAACATAAGTGCACAGGTAATGGAAAAAACCGCCAGATAATTATGTAGACTAATGGGTTATACCAATAAATCGGGAGAAACAAAGCATCAACTGGCATGGTGGTAAGGAGGTAAGGAGAACTGGGAATTTTTTATGGGTTTATTGGAAACAGACTTAATATTGGACTACTTGATATGTCTAATTGATTATTAAGTATCTGACTTTTGGTTTTTACAGCTTTTTTAATTTCTAGTGCCTCTAAGTTGTTTAGTCTGTTACCATGCCCGTTTTTATGTAAGATGTTAGCACCGGTGCTATGACAGAATGTATGATCTTTATCGATCAAATGATTTGCGAATTCAGAAAAACCGTTATTATTGAGGCAACGAAGATGCTCCTTTATCCTAATATTAACATTACGTGATGTCTTACCGATATAAAAAGCCGAACAATTATTGCAATTTAATTTATAAATCCCCGAATGACTTAATTTATCGTCCTTATCTTTAGAATTAATTAGAAATTTACCTATATTGTTATTGGTATAAAAGGCCGGTTTGACTTCAGAAGGAAGGTTTTTTACACATAAGGTAGAAAAGTGATTGATGAATAAAATTCGCCGCCATTGATAATTAATATTATTGTCATTGATTTGAGGAGAAGGACTAGCGAAGAGGAAGCGATTAATGGCTATTTGTTTTAGCTTTTTATTTAAAATTAAATCTATAAAATTTGATTCATAGCCATTATTTACTGCTATGTTTTTAATTAGTTTTAGTTCACTATCAAAATTACTATCGGACATTGGAATTGTGACTAAACGATGGACCATAGAATGGAATGCGGAGTGCTTATGTGAAATAGGGTGATTTGAGGTGCTGTGTATGACAACGTCAGTATAGGAGGGTTTACGAAAAATGTTAAAATTAATTCTGTTATTAACGATCGATAAGGTAAGGTCTAAAAAATTTAAGGTTGAATTTATGCCTATTTCTAATGTGAATTTAATCTTATTATGAAAAGAATTTATAAGATTGAGGAAGGAATTCAGTTGACGCCTAGTCCCTGTCCATATACATAAAACATCATCAACGTATCTTCTCCAGTACAAGACATTTTTAATAAGATGTGAGCTACTAGATAAAATTTTATTTTCTAAGTTATCCATGAATATATCAGCAATCAGAGGACTGGTAGGGCTCCCCATAGCTAGGCCGTCACGTTGCTGATATATGACATTATTAAATTGAAAATAATTTTGATTCAGGCATATATTAAACAAGGAAGTTAAATCTTTTATAAAATCTATAGAGAGATCGGAACTATTTAATAAATCAGAAATTAAAAGTTTACTCTCTTCTATGGGAACATTGGGGAACAAATTTACAACGTCAAAAGAAATTAGTGTAGAATTACTAGGGAGAATCATATCTTTCAATTCTTCTACTAATGAAAAAGAGTTTTTAAGGGTATGTTTAGGTGAAAAAACATTGGTATTTTGAAACACATTAGTAATAACGGATGATATTTTAAAATTTGGGGCATTACAACATGAAACTACTGGCCTGACGGGGCAATTATTCTTGTGTATTTTAAGGAACCCATATAATTTAGGAGTTTTGGGATTTTTAGTTAAAAATTTAACTTTGTGATATGATTCATCTTTGAATATTTTAGTTTTACATGCTTGAAGTGTTTGTTTCACATTTTCTTGGAACTTATTGGTTGGGTCTTTCGCAAGTATTGCGAAATTGTCACTGTCAATGAAGTCCGTCACTTTAGAATTATATTCATTTCGAGGGAGTATGATCACTGTATTCCCCTTGTCCGCTTTCGTGAGGATCAAATCTTCATCTGTTAGTTTGGCACGAATATTCTTCATTATAGTCAACTCAGGATTTGGGTTAGGTTTAAATTTAGGTATTATTTTTTGTAAAGTTTCAGCACTTTTGTAACAGAATTTTTTCGGTTTACCACATAGAGCTGTGTCTATATCCACTGCTACCTCTTCTATTGCAGCATTAAAATTATTATTCGAGTATTTAAGGTTATATTTTAATCCCTTTGCCAATAGGGATATCTCCTCAGGAAGAAAATGTACAGAAGACAGGTTCTGTACACGGTCAAAAAATGTATGGACCGACTCCGGGTTACTAATATTAATATCTGGATTATTTATACGGCACAAGTTCTTGAGTTTTTTATTTACTGTATTAAGTTTATTAATAGTAAGTTTATCAATATTAAGTCTGTTTCTAATAAACCCATAAAAAAATCCCAGTTCTCCTTACCTCCTTACCACCATGCCAGTTGATGCTTTGTTTCTCCCGATTTATTGGTATAACCCATTAGTCTACATAATTATCTGGCGGTTTTTTCCATTACCTGTGCACTTATGTTAATGTATTTTATGACCGTCTTTGTGTTGCTTATATTTGTATCATGTTGTCTCCCTCTATAATATATTTGTATCATGTTGTCTCCCTCTATATTTTGTTATATATATGCACACATTATGTACTTCTTGTTTAGTATTAATTTGTACCCTGATGATGCTTAAGTAAAGCGAAACCGGTCGGTTCTTAAATTAATAAATATCGTGGTTTTAAAACAAAAAAGTATTTTATTTTGTTAAATATGTCAAACCACAAAGTGATTGCTTTCTACAATAATATGATCTACTTCTCCCTGGTGCAATCTGCAATCACTTATGGCATAATAGGATGGGGTGGTGCACCTGATACATTTATTAAGCCTCTACAAATAATTCAAAAACACATAATTAAAGTCATATATAACAAAAATAAAACATTCTCGACCGACCAAGGAATCTAAATTATTTAACATTCGAAAATTATTTATATTACAAACTATGAAATATTTATTTAAAAACAAAAATAATTTCAAAATAAATGAAAACAGAATGAGCAAAAGAACAAATAATATATGTTACACCCCCCAAACCAATACTAAATTAATGCAGACACATAGCAGTTTCATTGGTCCTCGTACATTTAACCTTCTACCACTACAAACTCAAATGATAAATAAAAAGATAGAATATATTAAAGAGGTAAAATTATGGCTGAATGACGCAGATATTGAAACGCTTTTACTATAAATTTATTGATCTTTTCTACAACTCACTTGCTGAAACTTTATAAACTATTGTACATAATGTTTTTCTCTTTACTTTTTATAATAACTATAAACAAAAAAAAAAAAACTTTTTCTACTAATGTATATTATACTTTAGGTACTTGAAATATAGTAATCGTTTTATATTACCCACACTCAGGCAGTGCCTTAGTGGGTTTTCATTTCTTGTGTATACTATTTGGTATTATATATTATGTTATTATATACTATCTATTAATATGTAAAGAAATGAAAATAAATAAAGGAAAAAAAAAAAAAATTAAAAAAATAAAAAAATTAAAAAAATTTACGTTTGTGACAGCAATGGAAAAATAATATAATTTTAATTCTATTGTGTTCATAATAAAATGGTTACACGTAAATTTAGTTTTTATTTCACGGGAAAGGTCAACTGTCCCAACATGTTGGATAAGCAAAATTGCAAATTGGTAACATTGTAGTATTGCACCATGCATTGCGCTACGTTTGTTTTATGTGTTGCCAGTTGCCATCATATGAAAGATTTATGCAAAACAACTCATTTCCCGCTTTTAAAAACAAAATTTAGACACGAAAATTATATATACCTAACCTACTTTGAAATTATACTTTAAACAACCCGTTAAAGGTTTTTACATATAGGTACTCATAAACAGTTCAGTAGATAATAAGTATGACTGATAAAAACACATTTAAACATATTATATACCTATTACACTACTCGTCAATCAAATATTTGCTTTTTTACGAATAATATTGCTTATTTTATGATTCTTTCAGTGGCTTTATTATTAAGCGTTATAGAAAATAATTTATTGCTTTATTGTTAAATAATGATCCCTTCATCCTAATAAAGTCCTGTTGGTGAGATAAATTATTTTTATTACAGGTTCAGTATTTTCGTGCATGAAGAAACCAAAAAGGAGTTCTTAGCTGACAATGCCCACGATCCAGCTAAGCAAGCCTTGGTGGAAGCAGTCAGCAGCCCGGTGTGGGAGGTGATGATTACATAGATTATTTATAGTATTTTTAGGTTATTATAACTATGCACGGGAAAAAACAGTAATTGTTTTATTTATCCATGAATTCATAACCGAAGTTTGGGGAATAGAGACTGCAGGGGGATTGGGTACGTATTCCATACCTTATGATCAAAGTAGTAGAAACTGAATATGAGTCGGCTATTCTACTATCAGTAATTTGTTTTTAATTTATTGCAATATTTATATTTATATGACAACACTGACCAATAGTCCTAACAGCAGTGATGTGATATCTAGGGAATTTTCCCTATACACCACATCACTGCATTTATTTTTAGGGAAGAGGGTAAAAGCACAAAAATTTAGGGAAGTTTTGATTTTGTCGACGAAATTGGGCAAATTTCGAACATTCTAAGGAAATTTTAAGAAAAAATTTAAAAAAATTCTGAAACTTCCATCCGAAACACGATGGACGATATCAGAGAATACGAAGAAATAATGTTGTTGGGAATCATCCTTCAGAATTCCATCTTGTTTTACAGACCGAGCAATACTAAACACAAATCCATTATGAAATCTAGTTCTAGAAATTCAGAGAAATAAAAATTTTGGGCATACCATCACTACCTGGCATCCAGATCCTCGTGGTGAACGGTTTAGTAGGTGGTTTATTTATGTCCTCGAGGCAAGAGGGTGAGTGGTATATTTTTGCAAGAAGTACAAAAAAAAACAATTTATGAATCAAGCGATTGACGATGCTTATGAATGTATACAGTATATGAGTGAATAGAAATTCCCTATTCACTGACCTTTTGTCTCTAATCACCCCTTTCTCGTCTATAAATCAACCCCCTCGTCAATATTCACCCCAAAGTTGGGTAAATAGAGACACGACAAAGACTTCTTAATACAGTCAACACCATTTTTCATAGAATCTGCTAGAAGGAAATTAGAAACAAATATTTAAATGTGGATATTTAGCTACTGAATCCATACAAATGAACTGTGTAAAAGTATCAAACCTATTTATTATTTATTCACAAACTATTTCTCCAAAACGACGGGTACTGGTGTCATGTCTCTCCCGGAAAGCAATTAATTTTTATTGTTTGAGATCGACGAAATAAGCTATAAATTTTACGTCATTTTAAAATATAGGTACCTACCTAGATACTCTTTCTTGTAATTGCTTATTTATTCTTTCAGCTTTTGGATAAAGCAGAGTCACCGAGGTTTATAAAAACACATCTTCCATTCTCATTATTACCACCAACAGTGCTTACTTCAGGATGCAAGGTAAATTATTACAGCAGTAAGATAACATGGAGACTCAAAACGAAGAGGTAAACAATGGCTTATAAAAGAACATTTTTTTATAGGTAGTTTATGTGGCGAGGAACCCCAAAGATGTCGCCGTATCATTCTACCACCTCAACAGACTGATCAGGACGCAGGGATACCTGGGAGACTTTCCTAAGTATTGGAATTATTTCCAGAATAACCTCCGTAAGTATTTCCGTAGGTACTTGTTACTAAGATCGACACACGCCGAGGCGAGTGATCTGTTCTATCTTGTACCACGCATTTGTGGCTTATGCTGCACATAAACAGGAGAAAACCCGTGAGCCGTACCACGAATTATCGAAAAGGAACCAAGCAACCGCAAGCGGCGTTTCGCGCCATTTGCGCTAATATTATAAATTAGTGTTCCTAAACGAATCTATTACAGATGCATTGTTTTGGAATACTAATTTATAAGTTAAGTCATTAATTAATCTATGTTCCGATCATTTTAATATTGATTGTTTTCTTATGTCTATGGTTGACAGTTGATAATCATGATTTACACATTTCCTTGTAATTCCCATTCTGAATGAATTAATTTCAAATTATTTCAATCATGAGTTAATGAATAGCATAACTTGTTACCCACACTGTTGAGTTGTGCTCAATTTGACTCCCAATTAATTCTCGTAAAATATACATATTTTATGTTTTGAATATACATAGTAATAGACAAAACAATTCAGCTCATCGCCGATTAATTCCTTGTTGTTCCCTTGGTCAGTATTATAGTTATTACTTTCTGATTAAAGTCTCCCAACTTCGTCTTTCAGATCCATGGACACCTTACTGGTCTCACATAAAAGAGGGGTGGAATTTCAAGGAACACCCAAATGTGCTGTTTATGTTTTACGAGGAAATGAATAAGGTATGTACACTTTCAAATTCTTTGCAAAATTCCAATTAACATTGTATGGACATACGATTAGTTGTATCTCTTAATTATATCAGTAAGTACCTACTCCGGATACATCGGACACCTGATTCTGCAATCTACATAACTTCAGAGCCGCGAGTATTGCACGAGTGAGATACCAGGCGTAAATATTGTTTTTCCTCTTCAAGTTCTTGTGCTTCCTGGTGGAATGAATTCATAAATATTCATTTATTGAGGGGTGTTTGGCACTCAAATTAATAAAAATTTTGAATTTTCATACTTCTATAAAAATTTTGTGCTCCTGGTATATTTTGTACCAATTTAGCTACTAGATTGAAAGAAATAATTTTAAAAGAAATAACTACTTCAGCAATTTGTGCTCCTGGTGTATTTTGTAACAATTTCCATTAGTGATTTTTTAAAATATTAAACATATTATTAATTCAGACTGCTGGTTAAATATATTTTGGTTCCATGATAACTCATCAAAATGACATTTCGACCACCGCAACACGGGCTTAGCCTAGCTTGGTGGTCTTAACATACCCAATAATTGTAATAACCAAAAAAATACTGAAAAAAAAAAAATAAAACACCTTTAAAAATTGATGAAATCTAGAATGTAAACCTTAAAGACCTAACCTATTTTTTGTTTTAATGCTTTTCATGACTTTTTAAAGGTGTGTTGAATTGTCATTTTGATGAATCATCTGGTCACCATATATTTTGTACTTATTTACACCAAGTGAAAGGTGAATAATTAAGAAAAAATATTACCCACTCATCATATTGTACTGTAAAAAATGCTAAAATTAAATAAAAATCAACATCCGCTACAAAATGCATACCTAGGTTGAGAATCGCCGTATTAGTTAATGAAAAGTTATTTGAGAATGAATATATTTTCTTAATTCACAGAACATGACCTCAACCATCAATAAGGTCGGGAAATTCTTCAATAAGTCATACAACGATGTACAAGTAACGAAGCTGATGGACCACTTGAGCATAGAGAACTTCAGAAAAAATCCTTCCGTCAACTTCGACGTGCTGAAAGATCTGGGCATCCTCAAAACAGGAGAGCAAGCCTTTATCAGGAAAGGTACGGCGATGAAATCATATTATTAATAATAATATTGTAATGTTAACTCTATACTTTTGGTCTCTGTGGCAAAATGGCGACCTCCTGAGTTAGTGACCAGATATGTACTTACAATCTTGTACCATTTCTTCTGCCATACCTTTTTCAGCCTTAAACAATTCTCAGATGGGGATTGGGGATGCAATAGTTCCATTAGTTCTGGGCAGAACTATTGTGATATCAAATAAAAACCACTAATAGTTTGACATATTTATTTAAAGGTAAAAATGGAGGATGGACCGAGGAGTTCACTAAAGAGTTGAGTGATCAAGCAGACAGGTGGATAGCGGAAAATCTCAAACAAACTGACATCAAATTCCCATCAATATAAAAACTTTTATTTTTAAGTAAAGTTAATTATTTAGACATTCCATGCAGTTCCAAATATGTATATAATCTCAAATTTAAAACACAACAGCATTTAAAATTCTGCTGTCTATAATATTTCAGTGTGAAATATTTTAACAATATTGAATAATTAACTGCTTTGATAATAAGACAAAAAAAAGTGGCTGACAGCTTCCATTTTAGGGACCCCATTTAAGTTGAGTGCGTGTGTGTTTATCCTACGTTAAGTTTTATTTCTTAAGATTGTGTAGTGTTTTTTACTGTATTTATGTTTTAGTGTCTTTTTTAAATGTGATGTTTTTGGTAATAAAAAAGTCAAAATGTTTTTCATGTTTTTTATTAAATAATAATAATACAAAAAGTAATAAATTAGGACAGCTGAAATAATTGCTAGCAATAATAGTAGACACATTATAAAAAACATTTATTTTGTTCAATATCCGTAAGTTGAAAAGTTTAGAGTAAATATTTTGACTAATTATTCAGAGTGCACCGTAATATTTATTATAACAGGATACACGTAATCGTATGCAATAATAACTCCGCTGTCGGCTCAGCTTCATATAGCACGATAGCACCTCAACAAACTATACTTTAGGCAGAGTTGGTAAAATGGTCAACTTATCTATTTACACATACAGTTACCAATTTGCAGTGTAGGGTGTGTACGAGAGAATAGAAAGTACATACTGTGAATATATGAGAAAGTGTCCATAACCCCTTAAATGTAGTTATTAGAGGCAGCGTATGAATTTTAATTCTAAAATTATTACGAACCAAGCGACGTCTTCCCGGCATGGGGCTCGGGGCGACCAGCGATTAAAACTTAAAAGTAAAACTAAATAGGATAAAATTTTATATTTTCATTTAATATTTTTAACTCTAATAAAAAAAAAACAACCGCAACTTAAACAATTATTAAGGCGCATAAGTAGTGAATTATGTTCTTCCTAAATAAGAATTAGACATTTCGTTAAAAATATTTCTATATTTAATAATAAGCCGTTAAGCCGAGGAATTTTAACAATACCATTCACATAAAGATACAAAACCACACGTTCCACAGTTCCTAAAGTGCACTAACTCGCAACTGGCAAACATTCAGTTCAATTATAGTTTACATCTAATCTAAGTCCTGCGTTACTTCTGATGCGTGGACCATCGTACAACATGTAAAATGTAAAATCAAGGAAACAGCCATATTCAAATAAAAGATAACTAAATCACAACTCTTTCCATACCGCCGATTCAGACTTTTGTTACATTCCCAGAAGCACTCGCACACAAACATACACATTGCGGCGTATCATTGTATAGTCAAATTTTAAAATGTCATTCAGATGTGGTACGACTAATCTTTTACTCAAATGTTATACCATTCTAAAGGATACAACATTCTTAAAACTATAACAAATCAAGAAACAATACATATATAACATAAACCGGATATTTCCTTTTTTCTCTCGCCAACTCTCCAAGGTGAAAATACTATTTGGTCATATTACGGTTCAGTCTGCGGCGGCATCGATAATGGGAAGCAAGGAGTTGTCCACTTGCTGTGGAGAGCTATCCTTCAGGGGAAGATCCGTGATGAGCGGGCTCCCGTTGAGGTCATTAAAGTCCTGCTTCATCTCCTTAATGGACTTCTCCAGCGAGCCGTTGAGCTTCTCTGTCACCTTGGTCACACTCTTCACCGCTGTCTTTGTGGCGCTGGTGGTGGTGGTCTTGGTGAGGGTGGTCTTGGTGGTGGTGCTGGCAGGCCTCTTGATGGGAGAGATGTTTGTCTTCGTTACTGTTGTGGTCGTTGTCGTTTTCGTTATGGGTTTGGATGTGCTCTGGAAATCACACAACATCACATTATTAAATCCAGTACCTACATACAAATTCTTAAGGATCAATTGCACTTTTCGGTTTTCCTTTTTATTTATCAAAGCTGAGCTTTGTTTGAATGGTCCATTTTTGGTCCCACGAGAGTACCTAGGGACATAAAAGGTCTACTCCAGCAGAGCCCTGAGTGCTGGGATAAAGTCCTAAAACTCAGAGATGTGACCTTGCATCTCGGAGGCACTGTTCGTGACACTGTTCTCCAGTGTCATTCGGCCTGAGCACGGCAGCTTACACCTTGGCTTTGGGATTCGTTTTTAAGATGTTGGGCATCGGAGGAAAATTTCTAATGAACGGGTTTTATTGTATGTAAGTGACAAGAAGATATCTTTGGAATTGACTCAATCAAACAAACAGTAGTCAGAGAAATGTCGGGGCCGCACACATGCTGCTAGTTATGTGTCACAGATTTAGAGACTTGTACAAAGATCCAGTAGCTGCTAACTAGCTGAACTTTATAAATAATTATAAAAATGATCTAAATCATTAAATAAGAGCTCAAAATCAATCATTTTGAGATGGTCAATAGCCATGTGGGTAAGATCCTCGGCTAGTAGTTGGATGGGTCGAACTAGTTAACTGACGTACTTCCTTTTTAATAGTTATGGATGGTGAAAAGTGAACATAAAGGTTCGTTGTTTACCTTGATGTCTGTCCTGGTGGAGGAGATAGCGGTGCGAGGAGCGGGCGTGGGACGAGCGGAGAGCTGCTTGTTGGTGGTCTCCTTGGCCAACTTGTCGGCGGCTGGGGTGGGACGAGCGGCTCCCACGCTGACCTTGCTAATCGGGGCCCTGCAAACAAAAAATACATCCATAAGCCTCCAGATTGCATGCATGGGAATGATTAATTTATAACAAGTAACTTCTAGAGAGTAAAACTAATTCTTATAAATGATAACACTGCCTCTTCACACAATCACTCTTAAAATGAGTGATTGTGTGAAGAGTACTCTCTTCTTATAAACGAGCGAAAGACGCCATTCTCTTTCTCATCCTAATGACCACACGGGAAAAATGTGCAAATACAAATGGCAGAAGTTTATTAACTAAAGTCGCATTTAATGAAATTAAAAACCCTTTTCCTAGCCATTGTTATTCAGTATGTCTGCATGACTGCAATGGTTTTTCATCTGAACAGGATCGAAGTGAAAAAACAATTACCTGGTAATAGGAGTGGGTCTGGGTTTGGCAGGCGCAGCAGCAGCGGGGGCCGGGCGAGGAGTGGTAGCGGGGCGTGCAGCTGACAGTCTGGGGGCGGCAGCTTTAGGGGCGGCCAGGGGCTTGGGAGCAGGGGTCGCCCTGACGGGGGCGGCTCCGGGCACGGGCCTCCTGATGGGCTCTCTCTTCACTTCCCCGTTAGTCAAGGGTTTCTTCTCAGCCACTGGGGCTGGTTTGGGTGCAGCCGCTGGCAACTTGGGCCTGGGAGCTGACAGAGTCTTGGATACTGGTGGTTTAGCTGTGGGGGAAGTGGCAGACAGGGCTGTCTTCGGCTTGGCAGCTGTAAGTTTAGGAGCCAGGGTAGACTTGATGGGAGCGCTGGTAGGTTTTGCACTCAGGGACAAAGGTTTTTTGGCAGCAGATAGAGCTGTAGCCTTGGGAGCTGTAGGTTTAGTTGGAGATACGGCAGTTTTGGTTGCGGTTGGTGCTTTCTTGACTGTGGTAGGTTTGGCTTTGGGAGGTAATTTTTTGTCTTCTGAAGCGACTACAGCAGCTGCTGTGGCGGCTACGGCAGTGATTACGGCGGCAGAAATAGCTAGGGGAGTAATCACACTGTCTTCTGAAGGAGCTGAAACCTCCTCTGAGGGTGATTTGATATCTCCATTCGTTAAGTGCTCAGTTGGTACAGAGATGATATTGTCAATTACGGCTTCAATGGGACCAGATTCAAGTCCATTGAGCAAATCGTGAGAGACTTCTTCATGGATGAAGTGATCCGATGGGGCAGAAACAATGTCGTTGATCATATCATCAGTTGAGCCAGTAAACACATCATTGAAAGATTTTTCAGATGTGACATTTGTGGTAGATTCATTAGCATAGGTCGATTTCTCCACTTCCACTTCATCCACAAAGTGACCATGATCAATAAATTGGTTTGCCTCTTTTTCAGCAGCCTCAAAACTGTAGTCAACGACATTTGAGTCATTGAAGCTAACATTTTGGGTCAACTCAGCTGTGGGAATAAAGTCTTCAGATACTGGGAGCAACTGTTGCACTTGTTCTTCAGCCTCGATTAAAGGTTTGCAGACTTCATCAGCTGTGAACTCATCGAGATTCTTAACATTCTCCACTACGCTAGACTCAACGAATTCGCATATTTGTTCCACGGGAGCCTGGAAGTTAAGAAGGGTGTCATAATTTTTTTCAGGGGCATCAAAAACGTTAGGAACAGCATCATTTGCAAAATTGCACACAAACAAATTTTCACGTTCTTCCGTTTCATATTCCTGGGATTCTGGTTCAGGGGAATATGCTCGGTACTCTTTGTGTTCCGGTGGTGAGTGTGATACGGGCAGGTGGTATGCTTCAGATACTTCCTGACTCTCCTGAGGTTCAGGAGACAAGGCAGCAGGGCTGAGGACGGGTTCAGGTGACAGCACTGGAGGAATGGGTGACTGGGCAACAGGCTCAGGAGAAAGTGCCAAAACTTCTGAGGAATGTTCCAAAAGTTCAGAAAGAATTTCTGTGGGTTCTGGGGTTTGGCTCTGAGGGGGCTCACAGCTAAATTCAACTTCAGGCTCAGGAGACTGAGCACGAAGCTCTGGAGAAAGAACTCTAGGTTCTGGGGATTCCATTCTTGGCTCTGGAGATTGTGAAATGGGTACAGAGAATTGAGCAACAGGCTCGGGAGAAAGGGCAGATGGTTCGGGAGAGAGGGCTACCGGCTCAGGAGAGAGGACTGGCTCGGGACAGAGTGCTGGCTCTGGAGAGAGAGCCACTGGCTCGGGAGAGATGGCTGGCTCAGGAGAGAGGACTGGCTCAGGACAGAGTGTTGGCTCAGGAGAGAGGGCCACTGGCTCAGGAGAGAGGACTGGCTCGGGACAGAGTGCTGGCTCAGGAGAGAGAGCAACTGGCTCAGGAGATAGGGCAACCAGTTCAGGAGAGAGCACTGGCTCAGGAGAGAGGGCAAGCGGCTCAGGAGAGAGGGTAGCTGGCTCAGGAGAGAGAGCAACCGGCTCAGGGGACTTGGCCAAATATTCTTCAGATGCCTCAAATGGTTCTGGAGACAAAGCTGAATGCTTGGAAATATGACACAGGTCTCCCTCAGCCTCGATGGGAGAGGAAACCTCTGCAGAAAATGCTGAATCTTGACTGACTGCTGTCTCAACCTCATCAGGACACAATAAGTCTTTGTGTTCTTCCTCTTGTTCGCTGGGCTCGCTCAATTGGCTGATATCGCTGTTTGGCTCGTGCACATCTTCCGCTTCTGCATCGGCCTTTTCGGAAATCAAAGGACTGGCTTCCTTGTGGAAGTCAATATCAATAGAATCGGGTTCGTTTGTAACTGCATTGTCGAGGTCTGAAATAGCAGCGTGAATTTCATGAGAAGTCACATCGGATTGATCTTCTTGCTTGTCCACGAATGGGTTGATTCCGCACATCATGGCTTGAACAGAGTTATCAGGCAGAGGCTGGTCATTACTGAAGTCCTCATCACTATCGTTGGGCAGTGTTTGTACAGCATTAAGATCAAAGGGATTGTGCTGCACTTCGCTGGTGTCTTCATCTTTCTCCTGGTAGAAGGACATGCTCATGGGATCCCGTTCCTTATTTTTCAGTCTTTCGTATAATTCTTCATCTATTCCTTCATCCTCGAAGGCCTGGTTGGTATGGGGAGTGAAGGCCACCTGGATATCGCAGAAGTCGGTGGTATCTTTCTGTACCCTATCGAATTCGGCCAGGTTAACAACCTCCTTTGTAGAATTCACGTGATCGATCGTATCATTGTCGCCAAAGTCTAATCCGCCCTGCTGCTTTTCATTTCCATGAAGGGTTTCTTTCAGGTTCTCCTGAGAGGACATGAATGTCTGCAAAGAGAAAATAATAAAAATCAGCAAAACAATCAAAAGCAACCAATAATAACTGCTAAATAACAACATTTATGTCTTACACTAATGTGGGAATGTCCATTGAGGTATTCATCGGCATTGCCAAGGTCGTGCAGGCGCGTGGAGACCTCGTTGTCAAAGTCTCCGGGCTCGGGCACACTGATGTCGTCCATGGGCACGGGCTTCTGCGGTGACTGCGCCACCACCTCCTCGGCCAGCAGGTGCGGGGGTAGGGCGCTGGGCTCGGCGCGGGTGGGGCTCACGGGCACGAAGGGCGGCGCCTCGGGGTTCAGCGGGGAGTTCATGGCGTCCTCCAGGTCACACAGCAAGTTCTAAACCACAACATACATAACATTACTTGCTAGTATTTGAGCAATTCACAGAAATGTTAATATATTCAAATCATTTTTTTATCATGCCAAAAATTCAGTAAAATATAAAAATTAATGAATTTCTGACCTTCATTCCGCATAGTACTTCACACAGAAACTTCTGTTAATAATTTAGTAAGTAAATAAAATTATCACGATTTATTGATCAATGTAGAAATTGGATATTTTGAGTCGCAAAGATGGTTCACATCCAGTGGTTAATTTTAAGTAAATTTCTTAGGAAAGAAATTTCCCTCGCGGCCTATGTCATCAGGGGATGCTGTGTGGAGGGTATTTTTAAGGAAACGAACGAAAAGTATGAGGGGTGGGTAGGAATCTAGGGATCAGTGTGTCCAGGAGTGACGGACAAATGATTTGACCTATGACAGAGGTGTTGGTTATCCAATAAATGGTTCCAGGGGCGACGGTACCCAAACCCGCCTCCCAAATTGAAATTATAATATAATATTGTTACCAATGTGTAAATTACTTAACTGGTAAATTTAGAATGTGCAACGTTTAATGTCAAGTCTTAACAAATAGACAAGTTACAGTAATAACATCATTATTTACAAATCATTTCATTGATATATTTTAAAAGTTAATTCGACGTATTGTGAAAAGTCACCGAATAACTTTTTCGTAAATCTTTATAACCCGCATTTTCACTCAAATACATACATTTAATGAAAGTCATTTTTTACTTTCGACATTAAAAAAGCCATAATCAAAATGTTGAGTCAAAAAACAAATTAGGTACATAATACTCAAAAAAATATTCCAACCCCCTACACTGTACAATTGGTATTTTATAAAGCACTGAAGTTATTTTAAAATTGGGGTCAATTCTATCAAAAGCTTGTCACAAATGTTTTTTATAATACATATGTACGTATATTCATTCTCACAGTGCCACGAGCGAGGTATGCCATTTTTGGTGATATAGTTTTGTGCCCGAGGACTTTTGGCAGCGAGCCAACTATAATATAAACATTATTGCTGGGTATGTACCTAGCAGGAATGGTTGGTTCTAAAGGGATTGGTTGGTTGATAGATTGATTGGGATATTGAACCATCTATGTAAACATTATTGGGTATAAACGCTGCAGGAATGGATGTTTCTACAGGTATTGGTTGATTGCTTGAAAGGGATTGGTTTATTGATTGGCAGGGATCAATTTATTGGGGTATGGACCATACCTGTTGAAGAGGCTCCGTGTCTGCAGCGGGAAGCTGAGGGCTGGCGTCGTCCTTCTTGTCCCCCTTGAAGTAGTTCCACTCGTCTTCGTCTTCAGAGTCCTCACCGCCACTCTCACCTACATTGTCCACCAGCGCTGCATCGAAAACTGGAAATGGAAACACTGATGCTGTTAGTAACAAATAACAATTCAACAAATGTACTTAAATGCAAAACTATACGAATGATTATATTTTCTATACATTTGACAACATTCAATGGTGTGTTTATTAGCGCATTACTTCTTCCCGAGGTTGAGGGTTTGATTAATGTTAATTACAGAAATATTAAAATGTATGCAAAAAATTATGTTCTTGCGGTTATCGTACTGAATATCAATTTACAATAAAAGACATTGATTAATCCATTGCAAAGTTGGCAATGGACGACACACAGCCTTACCATTTCCGAAGCTGCCTAGTGTAACTTACGCCATTTGGTATGCCGTAACAGGTCAACCTTAGTGCTCTAAATTAATACATTTAATTATCACCCTCAAGACTTCCATTCAGAATTGAAACATCTTTTTGAAATGGCCGGGATCACCTGACTTTCCACTATCACTTCTCTTCCTGTCATTCTATTTGCCTCACAATATTCTCAAATATCGATGCTAAATCCTCTGCATATGTAATTATGGTGTTGTATGCTATTTATCTCTGTGTTCTTTTAACAGATAACTTTTTCGAGAAGTTAATTCAATTCCTAGCTCTGCACGCTGTGAAAAACAAATAATGTTGAGTCAACGATAAAGAAAAATTAATGCCAATCAAAAGTAAATTTCCCCTACTGCTTTCCAATTTTTCAATGAATGTTTGATAAGCATCAATGATAATATATTTAGGCGTGGAAATTACTATTTATTTGTAAAGATAACTTAATCCGAAACTTGTTTTATAATTATGTGCCATTGTAAATCAGTGTTAGTTACACCTCATATCTCTATGTAGTTTTAGCAAGCTTCGCCCAAGTTTCAACACCTTTTTAAAGTAATCTATAATTTGTATTAACCTTCTACAGTTGACTACTGCTCTACGGAGTCTCTCATATTCCACGCATACAATAACCGTTGTAACAGTGCACTGTTTCGACAGATGTTGCTGTCTCTTTCAGTACCTTCCTAGCTTTCGACTGTATATAATTCAGTATCCGTTGAGCGATTGAACAGCGGTGGTGTCAATAGCGTGTCCGGCTGAGGGATGGCAGAGTATCACAGACCTAAGGTCAGTACCATAGAACAGTCTGACAAGTTCCACATCTGCAGATATGTTTTTCTATTGTAGTGACAGACAGACTTCAGATCAGTTGTAATGTTATACTAATAGTATTATATAGACTCCACATCAGTGTTTGAGATATTAAAGAATTTTTTTTTGCAGATTTTGGGGCCGAAATCATCCGGAGAACGGAAAAGAAGCAGAGGGGTTAGGTTTGGAACCTGCTGGCAGTGACAATATATAATATTAGTTGATTATCTTGTATGATAAAATAACAATGGAGTCCACCAGACCTAAGGTCAGCAGTAAAATTTCATGAATTCACATCAGCAGCAGGTTAAGACAATCCACCATGGACTGTAACATTCAGAATCGGACGAAATCATACGGAGTCTTGTTTTTAAGAGTTAAATTGCTATTTCAAAGCTCCAAAGCTCATAGTGGAAATGTGCTTGCAAGCTGAATACAATTGTCTTGACCTAGTCATTCTAGACAGAACAAACTGTACAATTTTTGCCAACTGTCTCCACTTATGACTATTTAAGAGTTTCTGCTGCCTCAGATAAAAAGATATGTGATAAAAGAGTAATAATTATAATAAAAAACGTTAAATAAGATAAATGAACATTAAATTTAAACATTGATGATCTAATAATTGTGATGATCTAATAAAATTATGAGAAATTCTTTAAAAATAGAGTGGTGATAGTGAGCTTATCAAATAAGTGTGTACTTGGTCAGAATAATGGTGATTTAAAGTCTGATTACGAAGTTTTCAACGAAATTATTTCTACTGAATAAAAATTGTAGGGCATATATTATTTACAAATAACAGGCAAATCAATAAAAAAAATCAGCCATAATTATTTAAGAGTGACATTTCACCTACAATCTGCATTTACTAAATTATCATCAAAGTGATTGATAAGACACAATTTACTGAAGATAAATTAAAAACAAGCTAGGATTGGATATTATTTCAATATTCAGAATGCAGCAAGTCGACTTTCACGAAGATTTCCGGTGAATTCTTACGAGTTCAGCGTACGAAAAAGGTGTGCCATTACATTATACCTTTATGAATTCTCCACACCTAGAAGGGGTCCATTTAAAACAATTACGTGCTTAGAATAACACTATTCAATTGTTAATAGAAGTACAAAACCGGAATGAGAATGTTCCTGAAGTTTATTGGATTAATCATAGGTTTTGGTTTTCCCCATCTGCAGTCGGGGTGATTTATCTTTCACAAGGGGAGCAAGAACGGGAGAGGACACGCCTTTTTGACACATTGCACACTTCTTGCGCGTTCTTATATCAGATCTTTATCTTAACTGTAACACTTACCATTCTACTTTCATACTACAGCCATAAAACACATAAATGCAAAACTCGCGTAACTTATTTGTTCGTAGCGAACATGATTATAATGCCAACAGGTGTTATATATTTATATAAAACAATAGAATGTAACGGAGAGTGTTCGGTACACGGAAAATGCTTATAAACTGTGAAAAATGAATTAATTGCGCATTTAGATTAGGCAGCGAAAAAAGTGCAACTCGAGCGGTTGAAGGAGGGGTTCGTTCGCACGCATTTGACAGCTGACAAAAAAGTTCTCGAAAGCTGTGAACTTTTGATAAAAGAAAGTTTTTGTTGCAATAAATCAGTAATAATTATAGCTGATATAAAAACATACGAGAGTACTTTACTTTGAACAACTTGTGTACATTTCGAAGTAAATAAGCAGGCGGTAACGCCATGTCGTGCGGACCCGTCTAGACAAGTTGCAAAATATTTCGGCAACTTTACTTTTTCAATGTGCTATAGCGCCCCGATAAAATGGCGATGCACTCCGGTAAAAGTGACAAAAGAGGACCGCCGGTAAAATAAAGCATACCTCATGCTTTGCCATTCATTGGAAATAAGTCTATTTTTGGAGCGGTGCATAATAAACCCTAAAATAACTTCACACCAGCGTACATAGACGGAGATGAAATATAGACGGAGTTACGAACCATTATTTTGGATGCAGAAACTGGGATTTTGAATATGGTCACTTTAGAAGGATTAATGTAGTAAAATCACTAAATTTAAATAACTTAAAACGGTAGAATTTCACTGCCGGCTTAATGAGTACACAGATGAGAACGTATGAAAACACAACACATGACACAACACAGAAGCTTCCGTCGAGCGACTGAGGCGGCCGCCGGCAACGCAGCTGTCTGCGGCGGCCGGCGCGCGCACCAGTCGCCAGCCAGCCAGCCAGTACACCCAACTAGTACCTACCGCCCAGAACAGTCATTTACATCGCTGTTTGGCGCTATTGCCTTCTTTTGTACAGGGGAAATGCTATATAAATTATAGAAATATTTGATTGTATCACCTGTACAAGATTCTAATTTATGGTACGAAATGTAATATGTATTTTATATAGGAAATCCAATAGAGGCACCTGAAAGCTAAAGCAACATTCAATAATAATTAGTAAACATAAACCAGTAGTACCTAGTACGTATAAATAATAATGTTACCGTATCAAAGGCCTCGATAACATTGTTTATTGTTTTGTTTAATCACGAATGTAAAAATTGTGCAATAAAGGCACCTAATTACCTAACGCGTCCGTCTCTACTTAACTCAACTTTCAACATCGAGGCTGTATGTACCTAAATAGTTGTTACGTATCTACGCTATGCACATTTTAAAATTTCGGGTGGATTGTTCTTCATGTAAGGAGTGCCTACCTAGACCTAGTTATTGATTCGTCGGCAATATAGGCTAGGATGGCTATATGGCTGCGTCTAGAAGCTAGGCTAGTGACCGGACGGCCCAGATTCTCTCCCAGCCATCCTGCTCTGGCGTCCTGAAATTATGTACGTGCATTCTACAGCAGCGGTGCAAGCGCAGGAAATCAATACCTAGGTCACTTTTGTAAAATTCTTCATAATGTAAGCGCCGATGGAAAGGGTTTGCTGATAAAAGACGAGAAAACTTACACCTCAGATGACCAAGAAAAAAAAATTTACCTAACCTATACGTGAAACCAGAATTTAGAATTAGATTTCACGTATGTGGGTGTTCCGTTGTCACTACGTTCACCTCTTTCTTGGAGAAATGTATGACCAGGATCAGGTGTAATGTGGAAAGAACTATGACACGAGAACGATGTGTAATCGTGGATCGCGTGTAAATACGTGAGACCGACAACAATGCATGAAATATCAACTCGGTAACAAGAGTAATTAAAGTCAGACAGGCTCACCTGTTTGACCTTCAGCTTCAGCGAGCGGTGTGGGAGTCTCCTGTCTGGTGTCCTGTTCCTCGTCGGCCCCAGCCAGCAGCAGGGCCCTGGCCGCCGCCAGGCTGGGGGACATCAGCACCTCGTCGGCTGCGTCCACATCCGTCTCTGGTCCCAGGTCTTCATCGTCTTCGTCGTCCATGTCTTCCTCTTCTTCGAAGTGATCGGAGGATCTCTTCCCGTTGGTGGGGCGATCCTCCGCGAAGAAGGGATCTTCTGGTTCGGAGCCGTTCTGCTTCTTGAAGCCATCCAGCTCGAAGAGGAGCCCGTCCTTGGAGAAGGGCGCGTCCTGACTGTTGGGGTTCACGTGGAACCGGTTCGTCTGGGCGCCGCCCGTGTTATCGAAACTGAAAGTAAAGTCTGATCAGTAAAGAGTAAAGCGGTCAATTTAGAGACGTGGAATTTGAACAACGTGTTCGGGGAGATAAGCAATAGCAATAGCGTCGATGGTTCCGCATTTTTCTAACATCAATTATTGTGAAGCTCTCTCCATACCTAGTGTAATGAGCATTCTTCATTTATCTAACAATAGTTACAAAATATTATTACTTGGCGATACTTATTTTTGTTCACAGATGAATCATAATTTAAATGACATCATAATAATTAGCATAGGTACCCAATAATGAATCCGCAAAGCAAAACCGACAGGTAAAATAAATCCGGAATTGAAAAGTTACAGATTTATACAAAATTTGATTATCTTACCAGAATCAAGATGTAATAGTACTAATTACAATAACACTCATCCATGAACATTGTGGCGATGTTGACAAGAATTGAGTAATTAGAAAGACGGTAAGCAAGTTATATTCTGGAGCAAACATGCAGACAGTCATTATTATTATCACATTCCGACAATCATAACGGGCATTTTTGAAAAGCTAAGAAAAAATAATAATGTCAAAGAAAGGCAGAATTCCGTGCAAGTAAAAACAGACGGATACTGGCAGTACCTGTTCTAGTCGAGTCTTCAAGCTCTTTCGACCATTCGGCACGCAAAAAGTATGCAAATCTCAGTTAGATTGTCTACATAGATGTTGTTTGACAAGAATAGAGTTTGAAGGACCTTTTCAAGAATGAACACTAGATTTGGAACCCCGTGCAATTTTGTGGGCGAATGTTATGTTCGATATTATAGTGCCGGGACTCGTGTGGTCGTTGCGTATATTTAATTAAGAACTAGAGGTTATGAGAACCAAGGTCGAATCGTTACCGGTGAACACAGCGAGCCATATTTGAACTGCGGAGATTTCATTATGATTGTACGAGGTGATCGATTTGTTTCAGTTCCCACAAGACCTTTTGGTGTTGTGTAGGAGGAGTCATGATCTAGTTCCAGATGCCGGTCTACAATTTATTCTTTTGGGATGCATTGCCGGTTATCTTGTGTTGAACCAGTTAAAATAAAAGTCGAACAATCGAATACTCGAACTATGACTGCGGAGCACATACTTTTGGCTTCCAAAGCGCTCTTTATCCGTGTCTACTTTTGGCCGACCGCCATTGCCTTATTCCAGAAGGAAACTCGATATTGAAGTAAAGTATAGAAAATTTCATACTCCAACCTTGTTCTGGTAGATATTGTTTCAATTGCCTGCGGTTTATGCAACGCTAGTCGGATGAAAGAGGCATGACAGCTATAATGATATTTTAGCAAACGAGAAACTACGCAAATAAGTAATTTCATGTTACATTTGCATTGAGTGATTTCTTCATCCAGTGGAATATATTAACCTTATTGATTTTATTCTGACTGCAATATTTACCTTGCTGTCAATTATAATGACGCAGTTGATTGAGGAGATTGTTAAATGATATAATGTGGATTAAGCGCCGATTATCGAAGCGTATGGCATTTAATCTAACAGGATATTATTATTTACTGTCCAGCACACAACGACAGACAAACCTGCGTTATCCAACACGATTCATACAACTCCAACCGTACTACATGCACTAAAACAAAATCTACTATAGAACTTAAACTTACAAACATAGACATTGTCAAGTTGCACTGAAAATGTGACAGAGAAGTTGATAAAATCTTTGCAGCGGGTGAATAAAAACAAACAAATCTCAAAAAGAATATTCTTAGACTATAGAAGTATCTTGAGATGCCGTGTTAAAACCAAGGAGAATGGAGTAGGAATGTTCACATCTGCATCTATTTATGGCACCCATGCAAAGATATAAGATGATTATCACATTCACTCCTACAGGATGTGAGAATAAATTGTTGGTTTACCTGGCGTCCATCGTAGCAAACTTTTTGAGCAGCCACGTCGCCTTCTGCGCGAGTTTGTGCGGGTCCTGTAGGAAGATCACTACCACCGAGATGTTATCAAATGAATCCTTGACCTTTGCTGTGTGCACCAGATGCTCAGCTACCTTCTTGATGTCATCTGCAACAAACAAAACAGGCATTCATTGAAACCAATCGTCCATTCAAAACAACTTGTCATTTTCAGTTACACGTTTTCCATGTATGGTTATTTATAAAATAATATGAATATGCTATCACCATCAGCAACCTATCACAGATGCGAATAATACCCTGCCTGTTGCGCACTTAAATGCAATTATCATTGAATATGTGTACCTACCTACGTATTGATGCTATGATCATTTTACTGCCAGAGAAATGTATAAAATACAAATTAAAAGAACATATAAAACATTTGACCTTTGAATAATGTAAAAAAATCTCCTTTAAATTATGGACATCATTTGCTAAACCGGGGTGGATAAAAAGCAAATCTTTCAAAACGGCAACGTTGTATGGGAATCTTAAAAACATGAATGGCAAGAAAATATTGTTACCACCTCTTCTGCTAAGACGATATTTACATATGAATAAATTATTTCGAGTAGGTACATAACAATATCATGCTGGCGGTTGAATTACTGGCGTGAGTCACGGTTCAAATTTAAATTAGTCGGGTGCCGAGTGCGATCAACGAAAGAGTGGTAATTTCAGTGAAACCGAAAAGAACTTGAAAAAATTGACTCATATGAGGCCGATCGGGACCTGATTTGGGAGAACATTGGGAGACGGGTTGATCTAGAACAGACCAAAGATTTCGACAAAGGCACCCGCAAAAAATAGCTTAGACTGAGGCATTGACCTGAGATGCAAAGCAGGTAATGCAAAATCATGTGTTTTTGGTTATTATTACAGATGTGTTAATTAAATTCTGCGAAAAGAAAACATCTTGGCCTTTGCTTCATCCAAAGATTCACTTCATCTTCAAAAGTCTTTTTATACGCCTAGAAAAAAATAAAGTACAAGGCCTATAAAAAATGCTTCGAAGTGTATAATCTCGTACTTACGAACCCCTTTTCGTATTTGATTTTATTGTATCGGGCCAAATTAAGTTCTTTAGGTTTAGATCATAATCAGAAAACATTATTTTTTTTGTCTGAACTTCACAAAATAAAAAAAAATATGCATTTTGGCCATGTTTTTTTTGCATAATACCAAAACGGACGGCCTGTATAGAGCGGGAATTTCAACCTTGGCACCATCTGCATAAGGAGTGCGTGATTTCGTTTGAATTTTACAAATTGAATCCCTCTTAGCTGAAATCTGTTTGTCTGCAAGCAAAAACCCTCGAACGGTGAGGTCTGACATCATGAAATTAGTACAGATTTTTCTGTCTGGAATTTTTAGGTAAAAACAACTTTTTTAGTTTGCTGTTTGCAATGTCATTTCACCACGACACAAGACGCTTTACATACATATCTTTTAATCCAAATCTCGGCTAAGCCATGTATTAATGCTGGTGGTATATTCAGTATTTTAAATATCACGTTCTCAAACTTAGGAGAATATACAATCTCTTGACAAATAATAATGTTGACCTTTTTAAAACTTCTGTACTTATGATATGATAGGAAAAATGGTAGTATCACTTTAAGTTTGCAAATTGGACCAATCTCAAGTCACGATGGTTCAGATAATACATTACACTTAACATTTCGAGGCGAAACTCAAATAAAGTGAAGTAGCCAAAAATACTGTTATTATTTATTTTTAAAAGCTTAACAACACCCAATTGAAAAAGAGCGTGGTCTTTTGCACAGCCTGGCATTTACGGCATTTACGACCAATATCCGAAATCAGGTTTGGCCGAAGATAAATAGCCGTCTCGTGTATAAGTCTTTTATTAAAATGCGGAACTCCCAGCACGCATATTATCTCACTTTAATCATTTTTATATGCGGAGGAAACAGCTTGGACTCCAAGGATAATATAAAAATACCCTAAAGGTGGAGTGTCGAGGTTTGAAACGTTACAACGGAAAGTTTATCATTCTGTAATGATTTTTAGAGAATATCAATGCTGAAACAAGAAGCTTGAGGGTGGCCGGAGCCTTGAGGGAATAAGGGTCCGACTTACAACCTCCATCGGGAAATCCAGAGGGAAGACGTCTAGTTGATCGCCTCAGGCATACTTGGAGAAAACAAAGGAAGAGGTTGTGAGAGGAGAGACAGGGTCTCTCGTAGACTAAGATTACCGAGCTAATGAAAAAAGGGATGACAATAATGGTTTGATTTCAGTAAAGACGAGACAATACCCTAAAGAAGCCATGCACAAAAATATGCGACGCGCGGCCATAGTGTATTGGAAAGTGATGAAGTCGTGTAAAAACAATATTCGACGCGCGGCCCGGCGTAATGGACGGACCTACGGTCGAATTTGCCCTAGCAGACATACAAAATACATCTTTACTTTTTTATACGAACTGATGAACGTATTACTAAAATCTCAGATGTTTCTAGAGGAATCCCTCGTGAAGTTACTAATGTATATTATGTATTATATTACTGGTGCTTACCGCTAATTCTATAGTATATTATAGTATCAAACCGTTTAACTCGAAATATTTTAATGGTAAGGTACTGTTTTTATTAATCTTAAATATAAATAACTTACATCCGTGGAGATCGCTCTAAAAATATAATTAAAAGTTAACCCCCGTTATAAGAGTCCCTTGTCGCATTAATACATTATTTATATTTATTGTGTACTGTTCGAATCTTTGCTCAATTAGAATACCTGTATTACGCTTAATTTCCAATGAGTCGTATTATTGAATTTTCTAATTAATAATAAATTTATTATGTACTGTCTTTAGAACTGTCAAAACTTTAATAAATAATCATTGCGAGTGTTGCAAGCCATGTATCATTCTTCCCTCCATTTTATAACGCTTGCACTCATCACGCTTCATCTTACTACAATATTTTAACATTTATAAGATACATAAATGTAAGCTTTTGACATTAATATGAAATAACAACTTGGCGTCGACAGTATAGAAATCAAAAACACAGAGGAGCCTTACAAATTAAAATCTCTTCTGCCAAGAAACAGGTCACAGGAATATGACTCTATAATCATGATATTGAAGTAGAATAACAAAAAAAAAACATTTCTAAAAGTTAAGTGGCTCGAAAAAGCTTAGATTGGATAATTGTAATCACGAGAAAGCATTAATCTCCAAAGTTAGAACGGCCGGTGAAATGAAAAACGAGAGCAGACCGTTTTGAGAATGTTTGATTAAATTATTGGAAGGATACGAATAATGCCATTAATTCAGAATAAACGGTAAGATTAAATCTAATTAACTGTAGTATGATAAACGGTACTCGGATCGTTGCCGTTCCGATTTTCCCGGTGGATTAAATATGAATGAAGTATCAGATAAAATAAATGATTATATTAAAGATAATAATAATTAAAAGCACAAAAACAAAAGAGCATATATCCACTGTGAAAATGATTATTGATTAAGTTTGTATTCGAATAAACATAGATTTTAACGGAAAACAAAAACTGTTTTGAGAAAACTCCGCAGGGACGATAATGTGCGGTGATCCGTTGATTAAAAAATTGCTTTTAAAACCAATTTGGTCACAGCTCAAAACGAACTAAAGCGAACCCAGAGTTCCATTTCACGCAGCTCGTGTCAAGTTACTTATCCCAATTTCTGTCGTTATACACTGCAAATGACAACTTTGCTCCATTCGCGAGGCAAAAAGAAAAAAAATGACTTAATAAAGTAAAATTATATGTTTAGGACGGGTTGTTTCATAGAATTTGAATAATTCACCAAATTTCAAAAATAATATTCAAGTTCTGTGAAAGTCCTATAGTTCTGTTATTACCTAAGTTATCATCAAAGTTATTATCAAAAAATACAAATCATTTTTTTTTAATATCTTAATACAGACATTATTATACAGATTTCCGTTTTAGAACATATATAACATAGTGCAATATTATATACATAATAATAATCAAGTAATAAAGAAAATAAAAAAGTAAGGATATATTATAAAACAGACAATAATTTAATTAACGTGTGAAGTTAGATAGGTAATAGGTACGGGTTATTGCCGAAACATTCACCAAAAGTGGTGTTTGTTTGGGTTTGGCTTTGGGTGTAAGTTTCCACCAGCATCAACTGGTGTGCTTCACGTCCCATCCCTCGTCCCCCTCTTATTGTCCCATTCCCTTTGCCCTAATCATACAGATTTGCTCCTCGGGGATTTTCCTTACTCTGCGGCGCCGGCTCATAAATCATTTACACTAAAATTGGATTAGCCAATTGAGACGAAGAGACTCTCAATTTCGAAAGATCATTCAAGAGCCTAAAAGATTATCGTGGGGAGCAATCTCGAACAGATTATAACACTGTCCATAAATCAAACGAATCATTAATGCGGCCTTGCATTAACTAAATAATAAATATCAGGTATGTTGTAGTACTGCCTACTACATTTTAAGCGAAGGCGTACTACCCGGTTTTATATTATTACCAGAGTCCATTTACATCATACCACGCACTTGTGCATATAATATGGACTCTTTCTGTTACACGCGTCGTTCATGAGATAGAGGGAGAAGTTATATTGGAACCATCAGCGGCAAGCCTATATAATATAACATATAACATGTATTAGGTAGACAAGGTCGCGGTGTAAATTCTCCAAGAAAGTTGGTAGGAAGCGGTCGAACACGCATCGCAAAAAATAGCTCAAAATAATAACAAGTCACCGGGACATGAGACAGTTGCGTAGTGGTGTAAAAAACGAGTAGGTAATGTGTTTATGCAATAGTGTCAAAATTGTGGCAGAATGACAAAAAACATTCAATGAAAACAGAAAAAAAGTGTTACTTGCTAATTCCGGGAGATACAGAAAAAACTATTGCTATTGTATGACGTTACACAACTCTGGTAGAATACAAATTACTTAAACGATTATTAAAATATTTCCGAAGTTTTAGAAATATTTAAAGAAAATTTAATGGTGTCAAGTCTGAAGCAGCAAAATCATGAAATTTGCATAGTTTGTCTGCTTTGTGTTTCTAAGCCGCACTATTTTCAAAGTATTTCTATAAAGAGTTGAGTTCATTAAATTAACTGTAAAAAATAAGACAAGATGAAATATTGTTCAAGTGTTCAGTAAGAAAAAGACTACTAACTATAACGTTGAATTCTTGAACGAACCTGGAATTAAAACTATATCAAACACAGATAATGAAGACAGAACAAGTAAAACTATCATAACCATAAGCAAAAATTTTATTCAAAAACCCACATGAACGAGAGCATTAAAAATACAATATTATTATTATAATGAAAGCAAAAAATTAAAAAGAAAAATTCTTAGTTCAATGGTGCGTTGAGAATTTCTTCCGGGGATTTTTATACCGGCAATTTAATAAAAATAAATTTGTCAATTATTGGAGTTCGATGAATATACTTAATGTAACATAATAACAATTTAGTAATTTCGACAAATATACTTAATGTAATATAATAACAATTTAATAATTTCGATGAATATAGTTAGTGTCATAATAACAATTTAGTAATTTTTACAAATATACTTAATGTAACATAATAACAATTTTGCAATTTCGATAAATATACTTAATGTAACATAACAACAAGTTTGTAATTACTTAATGTAACATAATAACAATTTTGTAATTTCGATATGTCAATTACTATAACTTTTAATTACACCATTCTTTGGTAGGTTTGTTGGTTATTTTGGTTTAAATGTGATACTTCGCGATATTCTAACTGGCTTTTGCTGGTACAACATTACATTTTATAAAAGCAAATCAATCAAAACGATGATAATGATAATACATTTTAAAATATGTTGGAATTGCTTTTATGGTAAGACGTGTGCGTTTCAAGCAGTTTTCGAGGACAGACATAAAATGTGGAATCTTTCTTTTTGGAATTTCTGAACAGATCAGAATATTAATATTATGAATAGCGATCATTATGACACTAAAAAACGTACACGGGAGAAATTACTAAAATACATTCTCACATAATCGGATTGATCATGAAACGTGGTTCTACAAGACGAAAGCAATCTTAATATTGATCACGGTTGTGTCATTCTACCCGAGTGAGGGATATTCTACAATCTTCAATCCAAGAATTCAAGACAGGAATATATTGGATTTCAATTAGTTTCTAAGGTAAATTTTAAATTCGTACAGTTCACAAGTACAGAGAACCAGTTGCTTCACAGAATCTGAAAAATTCATAAAAAATTTAAGTTAATATTAAAGATCTGAAAAACAAATGGCACTTAACGGAAAAATCACCGAACTATAATATTAACTTTGAAATTTGATGAATTCTTCAAGTTCTGTAATCGTGCAACAGGCCCTTGGTAATGGTCCACAATTTTAGAAGGATTTAGTGTTTCTTGTTATTTGATAGAGTCGGTCACGACTGTAATATCAAGATTGTTTCCTCGTAAGAAATACAACACAACCTTCGATCTATTTTCTACCTTTTCGTTTACTGAATTCTTCTGAATAGCAAGTAGTAGAAGCAGGTGTTTTCTAGCCTCAGTAATCTTCAATTAAGTCGGTTTTATCTCGTGGGATTATGGATTGTAGCAGAATAGGGCTGTATAGTATATTTGCCGACCTCAAGGAATATTCCGGTGAGGGCCAAGGACCCCGTCTCGGGGACGGTGATTATGCGCTCCGATGCATCCATCCCATCCTCCTCTTTATAGAACAGGGGTGCCCACACTCATATATTAATACTCGTACTCAGACTTTGAAATTAATATTAGGAGTCAAGTCTCTACTCACTACAGCTTGACAAACTTAACTTTGCAAGCGGCCAAGGTGGAAATATTTTTTTGCTCATGGTCAAATAATATGTTTAAAGTTTACCACGCACCACCAAAGCAACCACGCATTTGTCTCTTGTGATTAATAACGGTAAATAAAATATCTTTTAATGCAACTATATATTCGATTTTCAGATTTGCGTTTTTTACCAGTTGACGTACGCGGAGTTTGTACTTTATAGGCATATTATCAAAGTTAATGTTAGATGAGATTTATATTTATTTATTTAAACTATAAGTTACAATGGAGTACAATTGCATGAAATTAAATACATAGTTTTCAAGATTCAAGTTAGTCCTAATCTTGTTTTATGTTTTTGTTTTCTCTTGTTGTTTGTTATACTTAACCTCTTTCTATTTTTGTGTTGTATTAGTGAAACATATATTTTTGATATCAAAATATCTATGAAAAATTATATTTGATACCTTCCAATTATATCTACTGTAAATTCCTATCGTCCCAAACTGAGTTTTAGAACTCATCGGGATTGCTCGATTGCTGATTAAAAGCGTTAAACATAAATATAAAATTTGTTATTAATTGTCGATTATTTTTATTTCTTTTTACAGGCTTTTAAAAAATATTTTTGAAAGATACGAGAAAAATAACGCGTTCGATTTTGAAACCTATCTCGATCGACCGTTGGGGCAACCCTGCTAGACTGAATACTAACAACTGACTGTAGTTCTATTATAATATTATTATCATTACGCTATAATAGTAGGTAGTACCTGTACCTCCACCACCTCTCCCGGTTAGCCAAGATCTTCACACTGCACACACTCTACTAAATATATACACAAGCTGCCATAGTGCGTTCGCTTTTGTATAATATGTGGTACATGCATCGCCAGGCGGGGAATGGCAGATATATATGAAAAGGGAACAGACTATGTTCTCCAGGACGGCGAGGATTGACAATCCAATATGTATTTGAATTCCTTTCAAATGAATGCGTGCGTGTCATGAGCTTTCTGGCATGCCGACTCCATAACTCATAAACGGAGCGGGAACCTGCATATTTTTATAATACGCACAATACAATGATTAATATAAATATTTAAACACCGGTTCTAGAGACTTGCTGCTTTCAATCGAGAGAATTAAAATAAATAATGTTATGAGAAACTGAATAAAAATAATAAACGACGCGAAGTGAATAACAAATGCTCCCCATCACAATATGAAAAACCAAATACTTTAGTTGCAAGAATATATTCTAATAAAATCTCTTTCTACTTGTTAGATGGCGAAAACTATTTGAAAAACACTTGCAAACTGCGTGAACTCGACTCTGCCTGACAACTATTAATAAGATATCTGCCGGAAACGAAAAGTAAGCGAGAAGCAGGACGGTCCAGCAGAAGCAGTGCAGCAATATAGGCATGTGGGATGCAGGTTGAAGCGGAAGATAAGGCGTGGTCATGACTGATCCGCGAGATTCCCGTTGACCCGCGGTTCATGCAAGCCACGTGTCACTCCATTTGCATATCGATACCATCGGGGAGAGCTCATGCTGCTTTAATATCGCAATTATCAGCCGGTTTACAGTTATTTAAACCCTAATGCAAATGCAGGCAGCCTGACCAACCGTATCCAACGAGTTAGATGCACTAAGAATTATGCTAAAGACCCAGGGAAGACTAGATAAGGAAACTGGAAACAAGACGAGGAGTAGACGAAGTATAACGAGAGTGGCAGCCTAGTTTTGTTATGTTCTATTGATGTCGAAAGAAAAGCAACAAATTATTCTAAAGGCGTAAGGTAAACGAGATGAAAAAAATCAAATAGAAAATAAGGATGGAAATAAAAGAAGTGTTACAAGAGCGTTAGTCTGGTTTTGCCGCGTTCTGTTGATGACGAAGACGAATTTTGCTAAACTTGGGCGCCAGAAGACAATATTATAAGGAAATAGGAAACAAGGTTGGGAGTATACGAAGTATAACTGTAGTGGCATTTCGAAGGCCAGAAACACGCTCTATTCTATTGATGGCGAAACCTACTATGCTAAATAATAAGTAACGAAGACAATATAAGAAAACTGGAAAAGAAGGCAAGGGAGTAGACAGAGTACAAACGGCAGAATGTCGTTGTCGTGTTCTAATGACGTCGAAAACAACTCAACAAATTGTGATAAATACGTAAGGAAGACAACATTATAAAACTGTTAAAAATACTGGAAGTAGACGAAGTACAACAAGAGTAAGAAGTAGTTGCCTGGCCTTACCACGTTCTATCGATGACGAAACCATCCACCCCGTTAAACGAACACTAACGATGACAGGCAACAATACACGGGGTAGGCGATTGTACATTGTAAGGATGGCCAGAGGGGCGGAGTGAGCAGTAGGGGAGGTTTAACCCGATTATATTACAGGAGTGGCATTGTACTCGCACAAGTGTTGGTGGATTACCATATCGTCCTATGTGACACGCTAAACCCTGACTCATCATGACAATGGGGACAATCTACTTAAATTCTTTCACATGCTCGTATTTTTGACAGCTCTTTTAGCATAGTAACAAATATATTACACTAAATCGATTATGTCTTCTATTTGTATTACCGGAAACTAAGTAAATACAAGACAATACTGTTTTGAAAACCATTTGTTTCTCCTCTAGTGAACTACGGTAGTTAAAATGAACATACACTGTTTAACTACTTGCCTGTTCATTACATGCAAATTAAATAATAGAGAACTACTTGTGTCAGCAGTGATAACATGATGGAGTTAAGGTCAGTTTGAGCCCATTTTCTTGCAGTTAAAGAAAAAAGTTTTATGTATTTTATATAAAGTTCCAACTGGCTGGAACTAGTGGGACTACGAAAGTGCCAATTAGGCTAATGTTGCAAAGCTAAAGGGAGCGTGGAGTGCGAGATAATGGGGTGGAGGAGGGTCAGAAAGTATCCATTCAGATCTGACACTAAAAATACATATACACGGTGTCCGGAAACTCGTAGTACAAGCGGGAAACTGGAGAATCTACACCACATGGGGAACCCAAAAAAACATAAAGTTTTTTGATTTGAGCTTTTTCACAAAAAACAAAAAAAAAAATATTTTTCGGCTATTTTTGGGTTAAAGTTTTTTCTGGTGTTTAGGGTTGAACAACAGATGTTTTAACCCTGCAGAGCAGAAATATTTTATGATTACACCGGATTAAATGAAGGGTGATTTCAAAATAATGCTTCAAATCCGAGTTTCTTCATTTGTTTTACTTTCAAATAGTTTTAATTAGTTGGGTACTTTGATCTTCTGTAATAATTTATAAGAATTTGATTAAAAAAAAAAAAAAAATGAACTTCTAACTCGATTTACTCGATAACGAAAGCTCAAATCAAAAAAAAATATACTACAAAATCGACTCCAAATGTGATGTAGATTCACCAGTTTCCCGCTTGTAGTACGAGTTTCCGGACACCCTGTATAACTAAAGTAATTTCTAGCAGCAACGTTTCGATTCTGAATGGTTGGTCAATATGACAATAACTATAAAGCTGTTGTTGTCAACATCGGAAAAGAGTGAGCTATTTGAAGACATATAATATTTATACAAATTACGACCATGTCGATCTAAGCATTACTTATGACTAGGATGCATTATATCGATAGACCACTTCAAGAGATAAATAAGTCGTGAGAATGAGATAATAATATTCACACTTTAAAGCATAAAAAACAATAGGTGTAAAAAAAATTTTTAGTTTCATTCATAAACACATAAACGTGACGAACAAGTGACTTGTTCCCTTATGAACGAGCATAAATGTATTGAAAAGTTATAATTCTATATAAAAATTTCTGCAATATCGGCCAGTATTCAATATTTATTTTTAGGAAATGATCCCAGCTAGAAATTCAATGACGGTAACAACTCGAAAAGATTACGTTTTCCAACTTGTTTGCGCATTGAACGGGTATATTTATTATGGAAATATATATTGCGTCTAAGATATATTATTCTAAATAAAGATTTAGTTAAAATGACGTAATTTGATAAAATATAATACAAAATGGCATTGTAAGATGGGGTAGAACTTATAAAAAACATGCACCACCGCTTTGCATAGTACAAAAATTAATATGAATGTATTATAACAATTCTATTTAAGCCGTATACATATTAGAAATATCAGAATCTATGTTTAAAGAATTTTAAGTCGAAAAACGAAATGTATTATACTTCTAATATGCAACATTGCAAATTTACAAATTAATAAATAAAACAGAACGTTTCAAACCACCGTTCAGAATTGTAACGTTGCTTGAAATGGCTTTGACCGTGTTTTGTGATCAGATCTGAATGGCCAGGTACTTCCTCACCTTCCTCTTACCCATCTCCTCCCCCTCCCGAATAACTTCAAAATCAAAACATACCCCAATTGGGGATGCCATAGTCTCACTGGCTCCAGACGGTGGGGAGCAGTTGGGACTTCACAATGCGGTTTCACATTGAAAACAAAATTTATATGATGGTTCCATGATAACTCAACACACTTTTAAAATGTGATATAAAGTCACTAGAAACGATGAAAAAAAAAATTTAAACCTAACCTAACTTAACATAGTTAATAAAGTTTTTGTTTCATCACTCTCCATGACTTTATATAACTTTTTAAAGATGTGATGAATTATCATTTTGGCGATTTATCCGGTCACCGTATATGATGTAGGTAACATTACTTTTTGAATAAATACAGATCTCAGCGTGATAAATCAAATGACTGTAATGTTATAACTAAAGAGGTCGGTTTTCGGACTTGTTACTGGTTGAACTGGTGTACACATATTTTGTTATCCTTTCTCAAAAATTTGAATGTAACACCGAAAGATTCGTGCACAAGATCACGTAAGGCGATTTGTACACTATCTGAAAGAATTATTGTTATGTATTGTGATGGTTGGATTGTGCGCGGCGGTATGCGGGCCGGGAACAGAATGCCGCACTTTGCAGTCGGCGGGCAATAACTGTAACCACGCGGCCAGTGCCCACCTCCCACTGCTCACGTGGGTACAATACAGACCCACTGCAACCAACAACCAACCAGACTCATTTCCATGAGATCTGCAGCTCTGACTGGAATTTAAATACATAATCAAAGATTCTATTCAGCCATTATTATTCGAGGAATTGAATATAAGTAAAAAAAATACCTATGCGCTTCATATCTCAAATATGGAACTAAACTTTTAAAACCACGACTTGAATAATTAAATTTAAAATTCGACTTAGTCGGGCCAAAGAGGAACGAAATACAACATATTTGGATTTCTAAATCTTTGGAACTGAGTTTCTTTTTTCTTTTTTAAAAGCCACACAAGTTGGAGAACCTATGAAAAATGAAACACGAATCCATACTCTGAGCGCGAAAAACTTTGATGTTATAAGCAAAAAGGCAACAAGGACTAGGAATTTTCAAAAATTCACGTTTTGATAAACTTTTTTACTATAACAGAACTAATAGGTGAAAGGTCTCGTATATCAGAATGTGACCTTTGCAAATTCCTAGCTGCGTTTTTGCTTATGCTTAAGAATTTCGAAAAAAGTTATTTATCTTTTTAACTTCTACCACATCACGTAGAATCATCTCCCGACGTTAGCGCACTTTACCCCAGGACACCCTGTATACTCAAAAATTGTTTTATTGTCAAAAATATAAAGACTTGGTTTTTTAGTTCCTTAGATAAAACTCAATTTCGATATTTCAAATCTATTAGGCGTCCCTTGACAGATATTTTTTCTTCTTCCTTATAATTATTATTTTTGAAACTTTAAATTAAAATTAATATGTATTCAGTTATGGTCCATATAAAGCCTAAGTCTAGTAGCGTAGCTTATTAATGGTATCCTTCGCATTTAAATTAATTTAAACATCAAATTAGTGTCGATCTGTATACTGTTAAACAATTTTCATGAAAAAAATATAATGTGAAATGCTGTGACGTAATGTTAAACGTGTAAAGAAAATAAGATCTGATTTTATCACGTCCATAACTGTTGATATGAGTCGAGTATGATTCCAATTAGATTCTGATTAACTTCTTATAGTATACGAGATTAATATTATGCTTTGGAATGCCGATATTATAAGAATATCCATAATGAAATGAATAGAGGCAAATTACGGAAAAAAATAAATCTTAAGGACTCCGATCATCGAACCCTGCAGGTCTGAGATACCGTCTGGAAGTCGAGGGGTATAATAGTTTGGATAGTAAGTGGGCGGTCTCCTAGACCAGGCAGAGACTGCTCCATTGTTCGTTAATAGTCTGACAGTCCACACCGCACAATGCCATCATCTGATTGAATCAATCTCCCGGCAGATTATAGGTCCATTACTCCGATACGTGGACGCAGTTAATCGGCCGCATGCAGTCTACAGGTAAGTACAGGTTAATGGAACGGAGTCTTGGAGACGTCGTTATACGGATCACGAAATATCCCAAGTCCACAGTGTGGGTTAATTTGACTTTTGGACAAATCGAAGCGTACATAATCTCCAGTGAATTTTCATCAAATTCTGAAATGAACATTATAGCAATATAAAAATTGCTTTCGTACATGGATAATATCAGAGTTAGAATGTCACTAAGACCCGTGAAAAATCACAGGATAGTCAGAATTTTTGACAAATTTTTAAAATGACTTTATACTGAAATTATTTTCTGTTAACCCATCCCATCCGAAGTTATTTTGACTGAAACTAACCAAAACTAAATTAAATGTTATGCGAACTTGTTCCGAATTTGTTGACGTAGTCAAAATAACATAAAATTTTGTTTTTGTATTTTTTTAATGTAAAACAAATAAAATATTTTTTAAATATAAAAAATGGCAATTCATATTACTGTTTAGGTAAAAATAAACAATTTGTCGAGAGGCTTAAATTATTCCGCCCCCTAGGGAAGGCCTTCTAAGATAGCCGCCCTAAATTGTGAAGGCTCGGATGAAATAGATTAAAAATATTAAATTATGCCAAGGTACTTTATCGCTTGTCTGAATTCTTCTTTCAATCAGTTCCATTTTTGAAAACGACACTAAGTTCATAGCAAATCTGAGTTCATTGAACCGGAGTTACGCAGGTCGGACAGACAACCGAAATTAGTATTTTTGATGATGCTGAACCTAACCGGAACAGTAAAACTGTTATATTACTAAGAATTTGATAAATTTTAGAACGGACTACTTTCACCCCACTATGGGCATCTCCAGACAGCTAAATTTTCGTTCACATTTTTTTGGTCTAGATGTCTTTAGCAGGGTGAAAGCGGCTCGGTCTAACGAATATAACCAGTATTTCTGTGAATAGTTTAGACTTCGCATCCCAAAAACCATATTTATTAAATAAAAACATCTCTAAAATCCATACACATAAAGACAAAATCATATGATTTGTAAGTAGGTACTTAAATTCCTACCTAATTAATTATAACCTTATTTTATGTAGCATTTTTTAAAATACAAATAAGGAATTATACAATTTGTACAAAGAAACGTTACTATCTCAATGTGAATTCTTTTTTAAAACATCCTTTAAGGTACCATAATATTGAAAAAATGCGAATAAATCATCCAATTAAACACGACGATTTCATATTTGAAAAAAAAAAAGTTTACTCAACCGTAGTCAAAGTTAGCCACCTAGTCAAAGTTAGCCATTTAGTCAAAGTAAGGTTTGCTTGAACAATAATGTAGATGCAGCAGATTTTCGAAAACGGAAACGTAACGCAAAAACAAATTTACAAACAGAGGTAATGCAAAACGTTCGAATTAGAACGGAATTTCGCTACGCTCAGTAAGTAGACACGTCTTTTTTGTGGATTAACCACCTAATTATTAAACTACTTCTTGCTTATGTCGAGTTGGTAATCTCTAAAATGTCATTAATAATAAATAATGCTTTGCAACGTGACACAATAAATAAAAATGATAGAAAAGTGGTACGAGCAGGAATAATGTAAGTCGGGTCGGCGAGTTCGGTGTCGCTTTGGGAATGTCTGGTAGGCGGGACTAGCTGGGTGCAGTACCTACATACATACCTACATAATCTGGGAAAGGTAGGATGGTAGGGCCGGGCATCTAGGTGTGTTGTAGATCTATGGCACCTCCACCCGCACGCCATACCAAACCATACATACTCGATATTTTCATACCTCCTACCGTTCACCCGACACGACGGTCCTCCTTTAATTGCAGCGCGCCTGGTAACGAGATTAAATTTAATAATCTTAAGGCGAAGCTTAATGCCAAATCACTATTTTGATTAATCTTTATAACGAATTAGTGTACATTATGAAAACCAAAAAATATGCTTTAGGTAAATTGAAGGTTTTCCTATCGCTTCGCTCGAGTAGAATACAAATAAAAAAATAAATTACTCAATAAAAAATATAAATGCAAACTACTACAAAAAATATTTTTTTCAATAGTATAATATAAAATACAGTTTTATAACTAAGATTATCTGAGACAGTTTCACTTGATTAACTTTTTTGCTTTCTTATAAAATTATTTACAAAATAAGTGAAAAAACAGTTTTTTGCTTGAAATCGAACGTTTCTAGACTCCGTTTGTCAAGCGATTTTAATGGGTATTACCTACGATATAAGGTATACCAAGAATATACACATTTTTGGCTTGTAGCTTCCTCTTAATAATAATAAACTAACCAAGCACCACGCTATTTTACCGCAGGGGTGAGAAGAGATGATGGAACGAAAAAAATAATACCATAATAGACACACTCCTCCCCAATCATACATACTTTCTTATATTTTGACTATTCAAATGGCCAAATTCCCTGTTTCTTCCGCGTTATCACATGTATTATATTTCTCGATGTTTGTTTGTAACAATGTATGTCTCGGCACTGGAATAAGATACGGAGTACAATTAATGTCGATAGACAGAATGTAGTTTTAATTACGGTATCGTGGGATGGGGAGGCTGTGCAGCTTCAATTATTTATCCCATGATCTTAATTCAAAAACTGCTACTAAGGATTATATTAAAATGTCACCCATCTCACCCTTCAGACCCACTTTTTAAAAAATTCGCAATCCTAGACATTAGACAATTATACGTTAAGACAATTCTTATACACATAAGGAAAAATGATTTAACACTCAAAACTCAACACAATATTTGCACCCGCTACTCATCACACCAAAAATGTAAAATTCCTCCAACAAAAACAGCCTTCGCCCAACGACAGTTTTCTTATATAGCGCCTAAAATGTTCAACTTACTGAGTATTGATATTAAGACATCGAAAACTGATGATCTTTATGCCATTAGTGTACAGAACTGGTTATTTGCTCAGGGAAGGAAATATTATAAAGAATGCCTTACAACTTAATACTGTTCTTATTTTTCGAGTAAAAAATTTATCTCTAAATTAACTTTCAACAAAAACTTTATATTACGCTGATGCGATTATTCTTATTTTTATTTCTATTATCCCTAGCATTATCTATTATTTTTATTTGTATCCTACCTTATTTTTATCTTTATGTTTACAAGATTCACCTACTCCAATTCCTTTCCTGTATGTGATCATGTACATATATACATTCAGAATTGGTTATTTATGAAGGGCAAGAACTATTTTAAAGAATACTTGACATCATTAAATTAAGTTCATTTGCTTTATTATTCTTTTTCTTCATTTCAATTCTGTTTAAAATTTCTTTTTAAAATAATTAATTAATTTATCTTTATTTTCATCTCTTTCTTATTTTCAGTTAAACCTATTTAACCTATACCTATTTTACAACTGAATGAATCATGTATTACATTTATATAATTATACACAAACTTCGACTACCATAATACGGACATGTGTCTAGTGTGGTAGTCGAAAAGCATGTAAAAAACCTGTATCCAAATATATTTTTATGAATAAAGAAAAAAAATAAAAAATAAAAATTACAGTGTAGAATGGTAGAAACAGTTTGGGATGCCCGAGGAAGACATGGCAGTGAATCAAATACTGTGTAGAATGGTAGAAACAGTTTGGGATGCCCGAGGAAGACATGGCAGTGAATCAAATACTGTGTAGAATGGTAGAAACAGTTTGGGATGCCCGAGGAAGACATGGCAGTGAATCAAATACTGTGTAGAATGGTAGAAACAGTTTGGGATGCCCGAGGAAGACATGGCAGTGAATCAAATACTGTGTAGAATGGTAGAAACAGTTTGGGATGCCCGAGGAAGACATGGCAGTGAATCAAATACTGTGTAGAATGGTAGAAGCACTTTGGGATGCCCGAGGAAGACATGGCAGTGAATCAAATACTGTGTAGAATGGTAGAAACAGTTTGGGATGCCCGAGGAAGACGTGGCAGTGAATCAAATACTGTGTAGAATGGTAGAAACAGTTTGGTATGCCCGAGGAAGACATGGCAGTGAATCAAATACTGTGTAGAATGGTAGAAACAGTTTGGGATGCCCGAAGAAGACATGACAGTGAATCAAATACTGTGTAGAATGGTAGAAACAGTTTGGGATGCCCGAAGAAGACATGACAGTGAATCAAATACTGTGTAGAATGGTAGAAACAGTTTGGGATGCCCGAGGAAGACATGGCAGTGAATCCAATACTGTGTAGAATGGTAGAAACAGTTTGGGATGCCCGAAGAAGACATGACAGTGAATCAAATACTGTGTAGAATGGTAGAAACAGTTTGGGATGCCCGAGGAAGACATGGCAGTGAATCAAATACTGTGTAGAATGGTAGAAACGGTTTGGGATGCCCGAGGAAGACGTGGCAGTGAATCAAATACTGTGTAGAATGGTAGAAACAGTTTGGGATGCCCGAGGAAGACATGGCAGTGAATCAAATACTGTGTAGAATGGTAGAAACAGTTTGGGATGCCCGAGGAAGACATGGCAGTGAATCAAATACTGTGTAGAATGGTAGAAGCACTTTGGGATGCCCGAGGAAGACATGGCAGTGAATCAAATACTGTGTAGAATGGTAGAAACAGTTTGGGATGCCCGAGGAAGACGTGGCAGTGAATCAAATACTGTGTAGAATGGTAGAAACAGTTTGGGATGCCCGAAGAAGACATGACAGTGAATCAAATACTGTGTAGAATGGTAGAAACAGTTTGGGATGCCCGAAGAAGACATGACAGTGAATCAAATACTGTGTAGAATGGTAGAAACAGTTTGGGATGCCCGAGGAAGACATGGCAGTGAATCAAATACTGTGTAGAATGGTAGAAACAGTTTGGGATGCCCGAAGAAGACATGACAGTGAATCAAATACTGTGTAGAATGGTAGAAACAGTTTGGGATGCCCGAAGAAGACATGACAGTGAATCAAATACTGTGTAGAATGGTAGAAACAGTTTGGGATGCCCGAGGAAGACATGGCAGTGAATCAAATACTGTGTAGAATGGTAGAAACAGTTTGGGATGCCCGAGGAAGACGTGGCAGTGAATCAAATACTGTGTAGAATGGTAGAAACATTTTGGGATGCCCGAGGAAGACATGGCAGTGAATCAAATACTTACGTGTGGTAAAATGTGGCGTATGTGATGAACGAAGCAAGGGGTTTAAGAAGAATTTTAGCCAAGGAATCCCAAATAAGACATGGCCATGAAGTGAAACAAGTACTTATTATTTACACCTTAAAACTACACCCAGTTTTCAGGACACTATAATTGACAACCTGAAAACTGTATTCCAAACCATTCCTAACCTCGAGCAACTCCGGGTACACGTCAGCATTCGCTCATCGGCATGTACACGGAGAAACTTACTGATAAAAAATACTGTTCATTCATTAAAGCTCTGGTTTAATTATTAGTTTTCCTGTTAAAAACGCGACTGCAGGCCTATAACGAATGAATCAACAGAGTTCTTAATATTTTATGAGGACGGCGGAGCACGTGTTTATAAAAATACTGATGTGTCATGTGTCTGTCATTATATTTATTAGGAAAAGAACACGTGTTCTCGATGTACCCCGTTCCCGTTTAGGTGTGCATTGGTTTAATTACGCTTACATCGCCCTGCATTATTATTGGATCTCCACGTTCGCAAATATGGTCGTACATGATTTTACCATTACCACACATACGTTGCCTGAGGTTTCATTTCTACTGCATTCAATCTACTTTTGTGCTTCCTCTATCAGTTCCATGCCTCACTGTCGTACATCAGGGTTGGTATCAGAACTTCAAATTAATAATAATCCATTTAAAAGTACGCACTATTAATAACTCTACTCGTGTGTAAAATGAAAGCCGAAACATTTAAAATGAAAAATCATGATAAATAAATAAATATTCTAATTATTTTTTTAAAGATAAACTAGTGTTTACAAGACAAGGTGTTTATGCAAAGCACAAATCCGTCGGCGGCATTTATTTTTTCTCGGAAGATTTTTTAATTTATATGGGTGTTTCAGGCTGATAATTATTGTTTAAAATAAATAAATACCTACTGGTATTCCAATTTACGCCGATCGATACATTCTGTGTGTTTGATTTCGTTATCAGAAAATAGGTTACTTGTGCGAATTGTATAGGTACTGTTTGTATTTTTAGAGCTGAAAATGATGAAAATTTGTATCACGATAAATTCTGCGAAAATAGCCAAACATAATGCATGTAACATATTGTAACGATGTAACGGAAACTACGGAAAACAATGAACGAAATAACTTTTGAGAGATGTTGAATCTTCTGGATAACAATATTATTTATATTGGTTTGTATTTGACTGCAGGAAACATAACTCAAGAAAAATCACCGTAAAGAACTGGTTTCACAGAACCAGATCCAGAGCATTAAAGTACCTACTGTTCAATGCGAAGAGCTAGCTAGTTTCTATATAAGAATAAAAAATCTGTTTTAATTGCGTTAAATTCGCGAGCAATTTTATGGTTCGCCATCCACAAGATACACTAGAGATCTGTGATTCGTCAGTCCCATTATATTTTCATTTTATTGTCCGTAATAATCTGAAAATCTTTGTTGCTCGCGGTGGCTTCAGAGCTCAGAGCGACCGGAGCATGCAGTCAGAGAGAAAAAAAAGCCGGTGCCGTTTCCACGGAGAAATAACCCAAAACGAGCGAGCTAAGTCGGGCAACGCTGGAGAACTGTGGCAGACGGAATGGAAATAGAAACAGCATCAAATGCACTCGAAAATTGTCCCCCACTTGTAATATTCTCGCTGGAGATGATTCGAGAACAGATTTCTCAGACGCCGTACAAGATAATAACAAGCAAAGCCCAGAGCAAGGCGCTTGGCGACTCGCTGCTTCGTTCGGGATTAAATTTATTGCAGTCTACATTCTAACGACCAGATGTAAGAAACATTAAATGAAAAAATAAGCATCTGTATTCGCATAAACGTCAGTTTGAGAATGAAATCAATCTTTATTAGGAAAGAACCGATAAAAGTGGTACAGATCAAAGAATTATACGCAATTCAAGAACGTGATTTGTTTATCCATTGGTTCTTAGTGGTTAAATTATGAGTTATAGTCTAGATTGTTGCCGTAGGGGCAATTGTGGAGGTAAGTGTACCTAGTGGCTGTAAAACATTATAGATTAATTAATATAGGCAGTAACTCTTAAAATAACTCATACTCATAAACAATCTCGATTAAAATAATAAGTCGAACCAGGTTTTGTGTTGAAAATATTGATTCAATTTGACTGATTCTTTTGAAATTCCCTAGGGAGATATTCTGGCAACGAAGCGAAGCTGAAAAAGACACGAATCTGTACAAATGCTAATCCCATCTCAGCGGGAAACATTAACCTCCTCATCGCTTTACAAATAAAGAAATGCATTTTGCATCTCAGTCGCGGGGTGGATGTATTTATTTTAAGCCTCGTTACTGTGGACATAATGGTGCGAGGAGCCGAGGATGATCGACAGAGCTGGCTGATAATGACTGCAGACTGCCACTGGAAGAAGGGACTGCCATCAATTCAGGTTTTCATTAACGTCAACTGAACAAATGTGCACTTATGTGTACCTAAACGGACGACAATTTCTGAAAATTTTTGCGTGTGCATATACCGCTTAAAAACGGGTAGTTACGTATGTACGTAAGAGGTCTATAAAGCAAACAATTTGACGGCCTCCGTGGCCAAGGGTTGGGGGTTCGAAGTGTTACTTCATATTTAATGCATATTAAATAATATTCAGTATTCTTGCGATACGTTCCAGAGTGGTAGATAATCTCAGTATCGCCCTTGTGAAAGACTACCATTCAGAATCGAAAAGTGGCTTTAGCCGTGTTTGGTGATAAGATCTGAATAGCCAGATACTTATCCACCTCCCTCCTTCCCGTCTCCTTCTCCTCCAGCCCTTCAGCCTCACAACATACACCAATTGAAGATGCCATAGTATCATTGGCTCCGGTATTCAAATAACAAACAAGACAAAAGGTAGAAAAAAAACTGATAAATTTAGGTTATTTTTAAATAGGAACCATTCAAAACAAAAATCTCGAAAATTATTAGTTACTTATATTAAACAAAAATAAATATATATATTTATTTTTGTTTAATATAAGTAAAAAAAAAAAAAAAAAATATATATATATATATATATATATATATATATATATATTTTATTTTTTTTACTTATATATTATTATTATTATATCACATTATGAATTATGAATCTAAGTAAGAATCGTGGCTCCCTTATCAGGCACAAGAGCTCCTCTTTTCTGATAAGGTATACATGACCAATTATGAACCTTAATATTATATTTTGCAAAATATGTATGTATTAATGTAACCCATATGATGTATATTAAAATAATAAAAAAATAAAAAATAAAATTTATGAAAAAAAGTCGAAAAAAATAGTGCATTTACAAAATAGTTTTTTTGGGTTTGGTGGAGATTGCTGCTTCTATATTCCTAATGTTAACCGAAATCATTTTCTAAGCAATACATGTTATAGGCACTAGGTATTTCTTTATCAACAAGACAACAGAAATGATAATAGCGGTTACAAAAACAATGTACCTAATACACCAAACCTAACCTAACCTGAACATTTCTAAATGAAAAAAACGAGCACTGCTGGGAATTCAAGAAGGACAAACAATACAAATTGCCCTTTTTTAATAGTTACAAGAGAAAGTAAAAACAACTTTTTGTCTAATTAAAATTCACATTTTGATGTCACGAAATCGGAATGAAAATTTCCAGGCATGCTAATTAAATTGGATTTAAGCATGTCAGCCAGCCATGTTGACTTAGTAATGAATATAAAAGCAAACAAAGCCGAACCACACCCCAAAGTGTAATATTAACAACACCAATACAATGAGAGTATCACCAAGTTTTGAAATTGAGATGGCGTCACGTAAGATCTCTCGCTGGGACTAGTACATCTGTAAAATTCGTGCAATGATATAGTAATTGGAATAATTACTAGGAATAATTCACCACATTAGAATTACGAAAAATCATGAAGCATTGTCGAAAAAGTTTTCACTAAAATGTCGAAAAAGTTTTCACTAAAATGTTGAAAATAGTTTTCACTATAATGTCGAAAAAGTTTACACTAAAATGTTGAAAATAGTTTTCACTAAAATGTCGAAAAAGTTTTCACTAAAATGTCAAAAAAGTTTTCACTAAATGTCGAAAAAGTTTTCACATATTTTTAGAATGTCTTTGAGATACCTTAATAATTTAAACACTAGATAATCGCTAACAAGGCAGAAAATATCTGCAAAATCTTTTCCATTGCAACGTCATTTCCATCAATAGCCTGGAAACATTTACAATCCAACGCGAGCGAAGCCGCGGGTAACAAACAGCAAGTTCTTCAATATTATGAAAAGGGGTGTTAAAACTCAAGCGAAAAAAATAAAAACAGGTAATTTTAAAATTGTAGGCAAGTAGTAAAATGTCTCTGGTGGCTGACTTTTTTTTATTAGATTGCCAGTTTTCTCATAACTCATAACATGTAATAAATACGAAGTTTTTATGTCCTCCAAGTATGTTTAATGTTGTATTTTTATGAGAAATTCATTTGTAAACTTTTAAACCAGCCAATAAATTATACGACTGATATTCATAATATTATTGTAATAAATAACTGCCGCAAATAGCTTATAGCTTCAGCAAGGCAGCGCGGGGGAGCCGGAGTGTTCAGTGCTCACGATTGACTTGTGGGTGACAATGAGGTATTCAGACATAATGTTTTAAGCGACACTTCAATTGTTTTGATGGTAGGCGCCTCCATCTCGCTAATAACAATTGGCTTCAAGTGCTTATCAAGAATAATGATAATTCCGATTGGTAAACTTAACATGTATTGTAGGCATTAGTGGTAAATCTTTGTATGTATGTTGGGACGAGGGACGAGGTACAATGGTACGCGAATAGTGGGTGTGGTGTGTGCTTTTGACCTTGTTTAATTTTTTATTAAAATTATTTATGTGCAATGTATTAAAAATAAACATGCAGATTTCGGGTTCCGCAACCCAAACATTAAACAGAGTTTTGCAGACGTATATACTCGCATACATTTTTTTTTTAACATGTAAAGACAAAGATTCCCGGGTTACGAATAACCTGACAATATTTAAAAATTACCCACTACCACCACAATAAGCGGAAAATGTTGCTTGTATTGAAATGAAGGACTTAGTCAGCCGAGGAATTGAACGCACTACGCCCGGGTGGGAACCAAACGCGATGCCAACTCGGCAACTGACAGGTCTATATTTATTTTAAATATAAGAAAAGAAACATGAACTACAAGTAGACTGATAATTTTATGTCTACTATTCATACTAACTTGTGAAACTCTATAGGTTAAGTAACTGTAATCTAAAGGTGAGAACCTTTTAACTCATCAAACGCCAATGACGTGCAAGCACGCCAGCGCAGTCTAACCATCGGGTTGCCAGGGCGTGCAGGGACACAAATACTACTAACTGGACATTTTTATTAATATATATTTTTTATGTAAGTAAATACAGAGGCATCTATACAGTGGAATGTAACCGTTAGAATATCAGAATTTTAAATCTTTCTTCTTTTATTTACAATCGAGCAAACATATTTAAGATTAATGAATATTTAAAAAATACCGATTTTTTTTTAAATTTAGTTGAATTGTATAATTATTATTTAAAAAGATGAATCCATTTATGCGTTAAGTATCGGGATGTAGTGTGAATGATAGGTAGATACGTGCAAGTGATAACGACTGCTTGTAGTGCTATAAAAGGTGTGTGCTTGGTTAGTTCGTCCTCTCTTCGTTATTCGGCTCCGTCCTCACAATAAACGTTGTAACAGTAAGTTGAACTCTCTCTTTGAATAAGAACCCACAAATAACATTATTATCTCAAATATTGTCCGAAGAAGACTGCCTCCAAAATGTTTCCTACAGCGAAATGTCATAGAAATTAGCTTGGCATTCAGTAGGTTAAGGCGTTACAAGAGACCGTTGTCAGAGCTAAAGAACCCTAGGGTTATTTATTTATGAGAACCTTAAATCAGAACTTCATACTTTCCTCCCGTCCTAAAATGAGTTTTGCAACTCATCGGGATTGCCCTAGCAAGAAATAAAATATTAATAAAAAAAATAGTTAGCTTCAGTCACTCAACATTTTTTATTAATAAGAGAGAGAGAGAAAGCACCCTCCATCGGGAAAAAGAATATTCCTCTCTTCTATAATTCAGATTTCAAGTATGTTTATTTCCGTGTCGAAGTTGCATATTAAGTTACAAACCAAACTTAAATTGGACGTATGGTAATCTTAGATTATATCTATGGCCTGAAAACCGTTATAAATTATTATTAAAAGTTATATTAAAAACTATAATATGTGCAAATAGTATTCTGATAATGTATTATTTCCATGTTATGTTATCCGATGATTTGCTGGTGGATACACACAATTCGATTCTCGAAATTCAAATTATATTATTATGTATTTAATCAAAACCGTATGTTCATATTCTAATATTTTGGTACATGGGTCAAACTAGCGTTAAATTAATCTGAGAAATTAATTTACACAAATTAATCAAAACTGGTAAAATACTTATAATCCGTATTTAGTTAAAATGCACCGCAATCAGAAAAATTTTAATCCAAATCAAAATAAAAGACAGATAACAAAAATAATAATAACTCTTTTGTAATCCTCCTATCTTTTTGCAGCTGACAAAAACGTTTTTGGTGCCCAAAATACAATAAAGATAGTAAATTTTAAGTAATAACTCCAAAAGTATTACAGTGTTGACAATATGTATTATTTTGTCGTCAATAACAAAGATATCAAAAAAATTGTTTGAATAGGTTTCTATTATTTTACTTAAACTTGATAACGGAGAGATTGCGGAGTAGGAATAACAACATTTTGTGTATTTAGGAAATTATCGCACTCTTATCTAGAAACTCATTTTCAACAAAAGTCCAGATAACGATGCCCGTAAATTGCATTCTTGGTATTATGCAGGTTTGTTACCGGGAATAAATTAATGCAAAATCGACAAATCTCATAATTTACAGTAACAAAATAAAATACAAACAATCTCAAATTCTTTACAAGCAATTTACAATTCTTTATTTTACAGATATAAATAAACCTATATCGACTAAACCAAAAAAACTTACTGTAAAAAAAAAAGAAAACTTAAATATAATGAAAAACAAAAAAAAACACAAAGAAAAAATACTTTGACCTCAACACAGGCTTGTCCTAGTGAGGTTAGAAATTCTAACGCAAAAATAAATAAATAAATGTAAGTTGCCTAAGGGATAACATTTTCTATTTACACGAATTTATAAAAGCAAAACCGGCCAACGTTACCGTAAAGAGCTTTAAAGAAAATTAGATTTTCGAGCTATGCATACATTATTTTGGCGAAGAGGGCGCTGAAATAATATTCAATAAGTTATTAGGTTACCGTAAAACAGTTTTCAGATTATTCTGGTCGTTTGAAAAGCTTTTAGTTTACGAGAGATGAGCTTTTGATGAAGTCCTGTGAGACTGTAAGAAGTTCATTTCGAAGGTTATAGATTATATACTATATCAATACTTTTGTGAGGTCAATGTATAATAATTTGAATGTTAGTTTGTTAGATCAATGTACAATGTTTGTATGTTACATTTCTATTGTGAGATCATTTTTTCATAATGTTTGTATCATTTTGCAACTCTTGTATATTGCGATTACTTTGGAGCGTGTGTTTTTATTTATTTAACTTTCTGGTTCCCCTGCACTTGATCTGGCTTCTTTTCGGCGGAAGTGGCCGTAGTTTGCTTCAGCCGATTGGCGTCAACTGCTCGCTGTTTGGTGTTTTATTTGAACCTCGTATGGCTTCCGCTTGCTAGATAGTCAGATGATTACGCTTTGATAAATAATCTACATAATCCAAAACACAAAAACAAGCGCATTTTACAAAGGAATTGTTTTATAATTAAAGTGGCGTTGTGAAAATGGTATTATTTTAGTATTTTATTTTACGCGATAACGCACAAGAGCATTGAAGGAAGGGAGAGGAAATAAAAGGTTGAAAGTACGTGCAATACATGTGTCAAAAACCTAACACAAACTTAAAACATGCATTTTTGCCCACGCCCGGGCTTTGAACCCGCGATCGGCCAAAGAGCTTAGAGCTTTACCACGGAGTTAGTAGGTATCTATCATCAATGATGTTATTTATTAAATTGCATTTTCTTGTTATATAAGTGTTCCGTGTTTTCTTCATAAAGCAAGTTTTTCACCTAAGCGCACCAAGTAAACAACAAAGATAAAAGGCTCTCTGTATCGAAATTTATGTTACAGCTACATAAAAAATAAGCAACTTCACACTTCAAACAAACACAGCAGCGTCACTTAGAACTAAGAGTATAAACGCGATCGCTTATAAAATTTTATAGCGAAGGAATAGAATTTTGTCTTGCAGATAAATTTCATCCAAATAAATATTTGTTAGCAAACACTTATGGAAGACGTGAATCTATACAGAGTCAATATACGATTACGAACTAGGAGAGGCATGTCTCTAAAACAGATCGGTCTACTCCCAGAAGCAAAGAAATACATTATATTTACGTACTCTTTTCAAAATAAAGAAATTGATACATTTATAAATACAAATAGGATAGAAGTGACATATTATTACTATTGTAAAAAGTACGTAACTACGCTAGAAAATAGAACCGATAGAATTAAAATTAACCATGAGCTCGAGAATCTAGTTAAACATGAGGTCATCATAATATTCTGCATATCCCAAATACTACGACGTGCTGCTCAGGTTGGAAAGCATGCCAGATCACAGGACAACGAAAATTATTAGAGGTGGACTGAATACATGGAAGAAGATTGGCGCAGGATAGAAAGGTCTGAGGAGATTCGAGAAGAATAGCCAGGGACCTCAGTGGGAGCCACTTAGAGGCAAACTAAGGAAGAGGTGGACTGAATACATGGAAGAAGATTGGAGCAGGATAGAAAGGTCAGAGGACTGGAGATCGGAGAAGAATAGCCAGGAACCCCAGTGGAAATCACACAGAGGCAGACTAAGGAAGAGGTGAACTCAATGTAGGGGAAGAAGGATAGAAAGGACCGAAGACTGGAGATTGGAGAAGAATGGCTTGGGACACCAGTGGAAGCCATCTATAGGAAGACAAAGGAAGAGATGGACTGAGTGCGTGGAAGAAGATTAGCGCGGGATAAAAAGGTCTGAAGGACTAAAGATTGGAAAAGAATGGCTACACGATAGAGAAGGCCGAATCCCGGTGGGTTTGTCATGTTACAAATACAGACGATTATAAAGAATGTTAAAGAATTTAAAAGCGAAAATGGTCTAAAATCTAAAATGTTTTATACTATCAAATTATTTTAAAGATATTTATCTCTATGATTCGATATTATCTAACTTTACCGTGGAAGTACTCTATATATCCCGCGATAATGTAGTATACAAAATATGAGTTGGTTACTAACTGTTTCTATTTAGTCAGTTAGTGTATAAAGGGGTATATTGTGTTGTAACATTGCGGTTATCCGCGGTTAACTACGGAGCTCAAGATATCCCCTATCATTCACAGACCACAGACTGTAGCTAGGAAAGGATATTGGAAATGCCACAGAGATTACTAACCTATTGGCAACGAGAAAGTTATCGATCGACTGGATTGGATGGTAGAGGTAATCTAATAGCTTTCCGATTTGCGCAAACGATACACGATTGATAAGACATAATAAATTGATATTGAAAATAAACAAAACATTTCAACACGAGTGTGTAAGCTAAAATATACACGTTCTGTGCCAAAATTTACAAACAATATAACATTAATAAACTAAAAAGCATTGTAAAGTTTAATGTTAGAAGTGGAAGGGGCACCTCCACTAACCTAAATTTGGTACACCGTCATGTTCCATCTTTCTCAGAACTCTTAAAAATGGAGTAGGTACCGCAAACACTACGAGGAAGATAATATCCATCAAAACCACATCGACGCTTCGTGACATCATTCAACCAAATGCCAAGAAATGATTCCATAAAACGTATCATCCAACATAAAATTGAATTTTAAAAATTTCGAGCGAGAAATATTTCACGAGAAATGTGTTTTTTGAACGTTGAATCCTTTGGATTTGAATCAGAAAAGATCAGGGACATTCAATATTTTACATAAAAATTCTACCTTGGAGATAAAGCAATTACAAAACTGCGGCAGACTAAACCGTAAGAATGTGCAGTCGCTACTCGCCACCGAGAGCAAACATCACCCCTTTACCGGGTCCTGTGTTTATTCAAGTAGAAAAATAATCTCGATAAAAAGGTTCAATTTCACGCTCGAAGTGAGCGGAGACAGACCTTCGATACCGCGGCAGCAATTTGGTTGTTAGCGCCTAATAAAGCCTGAATGACGTGTAAATTGCTTCAGCGATATCTTCCAAAAGGGGAAGCGGTGGAATCGGATCCCTCGACTGTTGTTTGTTCAGCAAACAAGGCACCGAAGTGCTCCAGACGAGAGAGGCAGGACAGGGGAAGATGAGACGAGTCGATGACATATATACTGCGGCCTGCGGCAGACAACAGACGCGACAATATGGCTGGAAGCTGGAGCGAGCTGGAAATGTACCTAACCGACCAATTTCAGATGATGATTCTTTTCAAGTATAGCGGGATTACGTCTGAGTGGAACGCTTTATGAAGTCCTATTCTCAAGTCTGATGACTAATAATAATAAACATTGTGGCTTCTGTAATGGTGTTGCATGGTGGTCTGAAAAATACATTTGAATGGAGCGAAATAAGAAGACCCCATCCCTCCTGAATGTGAACTAAAAAATATATATCGGTGGTGTTGACAGGGGGTTTGACCCGGTTATCAAAATAAAACTCTCCAAAAGGTCACCCCGGATAAAATTAGGTAAAATTCAAAAAATCAAAACTAAAAAAAATGAGATATAACAGAAAAATAGCATTAGGGGAAATTACTCAAATGTAAAGGATTACCCATTCGATTTTTTGCCATAAACTTTCGCAGAAAAATAGTCGAGGAACAACATATAAATATATATTTTTTACTTCCTGGAATGAAAACCCGATATTGTTTTCTCATTCGCACATTTGTAAATAAATGATTTTGAATTGCAAAACACTACGCGGATATCTTCAACAATCGTAGGCTAATTTATGATAGATGTAGGTAGGTTCATCGTGTACTGTTAAATGAACAGTTCGCTCAGTCGCATTGGTCACAACGAAATTGTTAGTGAGGAAAATCAAACCGTAAAAAACAATGTTTTTTTACAACAATACATCTAATTTAAACTGTCTTTTAAACCTTAAAAAGAAAATAGTTTTTATAAGGATTGTACCTTAACTTTTATCGATTTCAGAGAAATGCGTATATATCATCGAGTGTGAACATGATTGCCACCAAAAGTGAGAGAAAATGAGTGTCGTCGAAAACGAGTCTATCTACCGAGTTTCAGCTCGATCGGATGTTGGGAAGTGGGTTAATTTCCACTTCGAAGATTTGCATTCATTCAATCCCGAAAACAAAAGTGAAATTCGAATAGATGTAGTTAAAAATGTTAACTTTTTAGCCGTAAAAGTGTCAAACAGAGAAAAACTCTCGGCGGCAAGCGAACTTCACATCTAAACACGGCTTAAATCTTCGAGAAGAGTCCGTGGTAACGTGTAAAGTTCGTATGTAGGTATACAACGTTGAATTGAAATATTTGTGGTAGGTAAGCACTCATTTTAATTTCCTGTTTTTACTGTAGGTTTGCAAGATCTCGGCAGCTGGAATGTAAGTGACGTAGTTAAGTAAATACAATAAAACCATGATGCAAAAACATCTGTACAAGTGATTACCGAGTCACTGTTGCAGGCATGCTATTACAATGGATACTATATATTTTACTAGTCGGATATAAACATTAAAAAATAAGTACATAACTAAAGACCGGACGTGACGAACGAAAAATACGAGTACAAACGCAAAGTAAGGTAAGTATGATACTGTATATTATCTGCCTGTATAAAATATAAATAAATAAGAATAGTAACAAATGTACATTTGTAGAAATGTATTATATATTTGTATAGCGCCCTTGAGGTGATTTTGTACAAAAACGGCTCTATAAACATCATCCAAATATTATTATTATTTTATAAGCAATAAATATTAGCCTGAAACACTCATCCACATTGAAAAAATCTCCTGATAAAAGACACACGACGCCAACGGGACTTGAACCCGTGTCATTTCGATTTCCGGTCGACAGCTCTGACCACTGAGCTATGGCGGCTTATCTCTTATCCGCGAAATAATTCAATATATACTAGTGTTTCATTCAACAATTACTGCTTGTTACATTTTTTTCACCTGAAACAACCAACTTTATATTATATGAGAAAGGCATTGTAAGTGCTAACTCTCTCACTAGATGGCGTCGAGACAAATTGTCTACATTTCTTGGTGAAAATACTAGAACTTGTAAAATATTAATTATTATATATTATATGTCCCGTTGGCGTCATGTATCTTTTATCAGGAGATTTTTTCAATGTGGATGAGTGTTTCAGGCTAATAATTATTGCTTATAAAATAATTGTTACCCTTTGTGCTATGCATAAAAAATCTTGTCTTAAACATTAGTTTACCAAAAAAATTATAATTGTTATTATTAAAATATATTAGTAGATGTTAAGGTGCAGCTTGATAAATTGAATTCCGTTTTGATAAATTTAAGATAACTTTATTCAAACCTGGTCGAAAGGTTCATGGTATATTTCCTGTTATTATTTTTCAATGAAAGTGGCAAAAGTCTGATCTTTTACGATAAGCCAATTGATAAAAATCTGATACCCAAAGAATGCGATAAAACTTATCGTTTTGATATTTAGTTATTCTTATTACAATACAAGAAAGTACCGACAGAAATTCTTGGTTAATTGATGGGCTAAAAATAGAACAATACAATGAAGTCACTTCGGTTTTGGAATGACATCAAACCAAAACATTAAAATGCTTCTTGAAAACGTTTAAGTGCTCAGTGAAACAATACAGTCGTTAAGTTGCCTGTTGTGCCACGCGTGATTTGCTTCCACACGAAATAAGGGGCAGTTTTGGGGACACTGTTCCTGTCGTTCCTGTGTTCCGTCGTAACCTCTCTTTCTGTTACATGAGTGGTTTATGAGAAAGAGGGAGCGGTTACAAAGGAGTTAATATCAGTATGCCACGCAACTAAGATGACAGAGAACAACTCCCAGCATTGTGGATTGTGGACCGGGAACACGTGTTGTCACCGATCCGAATCTGTGAACTGTTGTAAAATGCAAAGGGAATAAAAAAGCAGACCACATAAAATGTGCCGCGACACGGATTTGGTGTACCTACCTACCTAATTTGTATTTATTTTAAGGTGTGACCGGGCATTATTAGAATTTAATAAAGTTTTTAATTTTATTTATTTATTGTTTCAAGTTTAATTTGCATAACTCCATTTTAATTATTTTTGGGGATTATTTTATACATGAAATACTATTATTATTATTATTAAAAAAAAGTTAATTCATAAACAAGTTCTGCTGTGTAATTATTATTACGCGTGACAGCTGTTTCACCGCCTGAAAGCAATATCAAACTGTGGTGAAGTCACTTACAGACGATATAATTATTATTATTTTAAGTAAATATATAGAAATAATATAAATATTAAAAGTAACTATATAGAATTAAAATAAATAATAACAATATTTGGCTAATTTATATAGCGCCGTTTTCGTGAGAAATCACCTCAAGGGCGCTGTACAAATATATTTCTTAAATAGTTAATACTAGAACTACTGACTTATCTCACTTATATCTAGTGACTTACGACTAAGGCCTATAACTACTATCTTAATGACATATATACGTACTACTATCGTACATACTACTATCTATCTATACTACCTATCTACTATCTATACTATCTATCTATACTACTATCTTAATGACATATATACGTACTACTATCGTACATACTACTATCTATCTATACTACCTATCTACTATCTATACTATCTATCTATACTACTATCTTAATGACATAAATATTATAAGTAACTATATAGAAATAATATAAATAAATCGGCTATAAGTGGCTTCACCACAGTTTGATAATGGCTTCAGAGGGCGAAACAGCTGTCATGCGTGATAATAATAACACAGCAGAACTCGTTTATGATATAATACCTGCATATACACAGCGCCCTTGATGTGATTTTTCACGAAAACGTCGCTATATAAATTAGTCAAATATTATAATATTATATTTATAGAAAGTAGAGAAAAGTCAAGCAACGTCGGGTACACGTAAGCTAGTTTTACATAAAAGAAGAACAATTAAAATGCTGTTATATAATAATGATAAAACGATTATATTTCATATTATAGATACGTCAGCTTTTTAACAGTAACATTGTGGTATACAGTAGTGAATGGTGGATGTATTCGGAGAGAAAGACATTAACAAAAGCGAAGCATTGCGGGGTTCATATACATTGCGGGGTTTTATATACATGCGTACCTGCACGCTATTAGCGTTTGAAGCGTTAATACATGAACAGCAACATTAAACCTCAAGTGAAAAGCGACATCAAACCTCAGCCCAGTGGCAAGAAAATTAACTAATAATTTCCATTTTCAATAAAGGCATCAGACGATGTACTGATATTATTTAATATTAATATCGTTGACAAAAATTACGGATAAGCAAACATTTTAATTTAATCAGAATCCAACATCGTTAAATATTCAGATTACCATTGTTGGAATTAGATCAGAGCAGGGGTGAGAAGGCAAAGAAGAGTGCAAGGGAATTCCAATATTGATTTTGCAGTAGGTAACGCGAAGGAAGGAGGAGGAGGGAACAACGCAAAGATAAAACTTTTGAAAGCATTTATGGCAATAGAAAATCACTCAAGGCGTAGTGATGGGGCATTATACAGTAAATTGTATTGAATACACACGCATAAATAATAAAATTACTTTGCACTTTGCTGACTGACTGGATGATGTCCTGGCGTTGATGATAAATACATGTTTTCACAATTAATATTTTTTAAGTAGGTACTATGATATTTCACCAAATTAAAATTCAACACACCTTTAAAAAGTGATATAGAGTAAATAAAAGTGATTAATAGTTACCTATGTAACCTATTTAACCTAGTTTTTGTTTCATAACTTTTCATTACTTTATATCACTTTTTGTAGGTGTGTTGAATTGTCATTTTGATGACATACCCGGCCCCCACTCTATCCTATAGGGTTTTCCAATAAGAGGTGTTATTTTGAATAGCCCGCTATTTCGGTAGATGTTACTTTTGAAGCTGTCATTTTTTGACATTTGACAAGTAGAAACTACGCCATTAATAAAAATGGAACGATACACGCTTCAACAACGCATTGAAATTATTAAAATTCACTTGAGTGAATCAAATGCAAATCATCTTGAGTGATGAGGCCCATTTCCACCTCGGTGGCTTCGTCAACAAGCAAAATTGTCGCATCTGGGGCTCGGAAAGCCCAAGAGTTATTGTTGAAAAGCCTCTCTATCCTCAACGTGTGACTGTTTTGTGCAGTTTTTGGTCCGGCGGAGTCATTGGACCTTTCTTTTTCGAAAATGAGGCTGGAGCAACAGTTACGGTGAATGGCTTGCGCTATCGAGAGATGATTAATAATTTTTTATGGCCGGAATCGGATGGTATATATCTGGACAATGTTTACTTTCAATAAGACGGCGCTACGTGCCACACAAGCAACGAAACCATTAATCTTTTACGATTGAATATCAAAATAACACCTCTTATTGGAAAACCCTTTAGCTGACGTGTACCCGGCGCTGCTAGGTGTTATGCTTAGCAGATAGACATATCATCACGCACTTTTCTGTAGCCCTTTTTAAGATATATATATATATATATATATATAAAATTGCGTAGTACATTATTTTGATGTATCTCATTTCTCTCGATTTTAGCCAGCGTTAACAATGTTCAAACGTCCGAAAATATTTTTTTTACGACTTGATTACAAAAAATCGATTTTTCTCTACTTTCTATGAATACAATATGCATGTAGTATATGTATAAACCTTCCGGAAGAAATTTTCTAAACGATAGTGAAAACCCTATCAAAATCCGTTGCGTAGTTTACAAGAACTTAGCGCTCTCAGATAGCGACTTTATTTTATACTATTAGATTACAGGTTGTTCATGCTCAGTGTATTATGTTACGTACTTTGCAATTATTATTGTACTCCTGAACAACTTACCTATAACAATGTATACATGTAAAAGCCTTCAAGTTGTGAATAAAATACAAAAAAAATATATAAATATAAAATATGGGGTGACTCAATCTCATCAAAATGACAATTCAACACACCTAATAATAGGTAATTATTAAACCTAGTTTTTGTTTCATCACTTTTAATAACTCTATATCACTTTTTAAAGGTGTGTTGAATTTTCATTTTGATGAAATATCATGGAACCAAAATATGGTTGCACTAGCAAACAGTCTGAAATTAATTAAAATTTCTGAGTGGAAAATTCAGGCGTAATTTCACAGTTTCATAATCTACAATCGCACACCCACACAACGCCTATAAAGTAAATCGATTTTATTGAGCAAAATATTAGTGCACGTTTATCGGTGAATCACGACGAAAACATTCGGTTCGTATTTGAATAACAAAAAATGATTGAGCATTTATTTAACTGAACTTATGTCATTGAAGAAGAAGATACTACTAATAAATCTAAACGAAACACGAAACAGAACAAGACACAGAAAAATAAAAATATTAACGTCACAACTAGGAATTGAACCCAGGATCTTTTGCCTTATCTGTAAAATCTTAAGGCGATGCTACGTCGTGTAATATTTTAAAGTGAGCCGCTATTGATAATAACAACCCTTACGTAGATGGCGATAAGGTTTAAATTCCCGTTATTCCCGTTAATTGGCGTTATTTTGTGGATGTTCAGGCATAAATATTTAATTTTTTTCCTATCATTTTATAAATAACTTAATTTGCCACATTATACAATAAAATCATAACCGAAAATGGATTCGTAAGTAGGAGATTTTGAACTTTATAGCAGTTTTCATAGGCCTATACATTATTTTTTTCTGGGCTTATAAAAAGACTTATATAAAAAATACTCGATTATTTCAAAGGTCAAGGTGTATTCTACTCGCAGTATTTAATTAAAGCATCTGAAACATTTCTAGGCGACCAAATTTTCAAATCAAAAACACATGATTTTGCATTACTACGTATGGCATCGCCTTAAGTATTTTATGTACTGAACTTTTGTTGTTGATGGATAGTAATTTATTGAATGCCAGAAGATCGGTAGATGATAAAATGAGAGTGCGGCTATTTATAATGTAAGAGCCCCCACGAGCCGATGACGTAACGCACTCCGCTGTCAATGTGCACGGAGCACATAACACATAAGGAGAGTTTGTTTATATTTATATGACCGTCTATTTCTAGTGCACGCAACGTTACGCACTCAGGGGCGCCGCAGATTGATGTGCAAGTTGTTTGGCGTACATGGGTGGCCCAAACAAGGGGCGGCTTATTGAATTTGCTTTCTGCATATGCTGCCACTTGATTCGGTGGACGTCATGACTGATTCATTCTCCAATTTCAGAAAAATGGATACTGGAGCTGCGTTGTAACTTCAATTCCTATTACCGTGGTTCCATGTCATTTATGAGGTAGAGCGAGAGAGGTAACAATGGACATTATTATTAGCGGTATGCGCATTTGCTTACAAAATATGCGTGGTTTTAAAAATACACTTTTAGTTTTAAAGACAACAATACCCGGAGGAATATGTGTATTGCTAATTTATTAAGAATCTCTTAAGTAATCCAGTAAAAAAGGGATTGCAGGCCTTCAAAGAATGAAAAAACAGGTTTCCAATTAAACTTTTAGTAATTTTCGAGCACTTGAAATTTTATCAGGAAACCATTCATTATCATTCGTTAAAGGCCTGCAATCCCGTTTTTAAACGGATTACCAATACTTTGAAGAGATTCTTAATAAATTGGCAATACCCTTTTTCTCCGGGTATTGTTGTGTTTAAAACAATTTAAAACGTTTATGAGATCCTTGAGTCGTATGTTTGGTAAACGTAATTACAATTAAGATTAAGGAGATCCGAAAAAAAATCAATCTAAGGTGGTTTAAAGACATTTTGAGTCAGATTTGTGCATAATTTGCACAAGGGTTTTGGTAACTTGATTATGACTATCATTTCTTCCTCAGGTGTCTCTGACGTTTCAAAAATGACTGATATTGAAAATTTGCGACAACTGTCTCACTGATGGAAGCATATAAGATACCAGGACCATTCGTAAAAAATAAAATTCGGAGTTTTCAAATATTTATGATCATCGTTCATAGGTTTTATCCCTAGCTGCGGCCCTGAGCACAATACTAGTTAGCGGTTAGTTGGTTAGTTAGCTAGTTTGGCAGCAGTCCGCCCCAGTCGTCAATCCATAAGCCGGGAGATCAGAAAACTAATCACTGAACTAATACAAGAGGGACCGCAGATTGTTTCAGATATTAGATTGGACGGAAGCGGATTGCGTTCATGGTGTTACTTCTTTGTTATGCCATTGATATGCAATCTAGATGCCACCATGTTTCAAAAGTCATTATTTCCGAGCCGTAGAATCATCGTGTTTTATGTTTGTTTTTCAAAATAGACACAAAGGCGAATACAGTGTTAAAGTCTTCTGGCAAAGAAGTCTAACCTCATCGCATTCTTGAGTTCAAAGATCTCTATAAAAATACAGTAAAAATACAATAAAACTAGACGAACGCTGGTTTCATACATAAATTATGTTAAAGTCATTTACGTTAAAGGAATTTGTCGGAAATAAATAAAATAATGAATCACGTTTGCAACAGGTGGAACACGGAATCAGAACAAGAACTGATAGATTACTATCTAGCATTTGTAAATTTACTATTAGCTTTTTGCCCGAGTTCCAACATCGTTTCACTAAAATCTTTTTTCCATTGAACAATGTAAAATATTGCGGCACAAAGGATAACAAATCATTATTAGCAATAATTACTTGCCTGAAATATCCATACAAATTTAAAATATCTCCAGAGTAAAAATAAATGCCGCCGACGGGAATTGAACCCGCACCTTCTGATTGCCGGTCAAGTGATCTGAACCACTAAGCTAATCGAGTAATTATTGCTTATAATAATTTGTTATCCTTTGTGCCATGCATAAAAAAAAACTTGTCTTTTAAAAATTAGTTTATCTTTAAAAAATATACATATATATGGCGTCTTATTTTCGACGGTTTAAATATTTAAAAGATCCATAGCTTATGCTGGAAATGGAAAAGAAGTTCCAGGCGGCAAAGCTGTGAAAACGAAGCCAGGGCACTTCACATAAATATGAGATTTATTAGGATACATACCTGGAAAGTATTACCAAAGTCAATAAATTAAATCGATAATGCGAAGGTACGTGGATAAATACTCAGACATTAAAATGGCGATGACGTAAGGAGAATAGCATTTAAGAAAATTTCAGCCGTGACAAATAATGCCGGTTTGACACTCAACACAATGATTGGAATGTGGAATGTGGATAAACACCGCTTTGCAAAACGCTATTGCCTTTTTGCACTAAACCGGAGTTTCCCAAACTAAGGCACTTGGCTCACCGGCAGCTTTTCAATGAAAATTTTCTTCAGCGTTGGATACCAATAACACTATATACAATAACCAAATATTGCAAAACTTCATTAGAACCGTACCTAATTTAAACCCTTTCATACGAGAATTAAAACTGGCAGTGGATGAATATATTTGATGTTTGATAACAATACGTTTTTTTTTCAATACTTTAGAACTTATTGCTAATTTAATATGAAAGCATAGTAGATCTCAGATGGTGTGTTTCACATAAAACTAAATATTTACTAAATATATAATATTTCATCAAAAAATTACATAAAGGTTAAACGTTCAAAACTAACATTAACAATTTTCGGTCTAAGATTGAGCACAATGATAACATTGCAAAATATAATAATGGCTACCAGTTAAACTAGTAGCTGAAATCCAATAAGAAAATAGCGCACAGTGTATACCAGCAATTGAAAAACGAAAATCGCTAATGTTTATTCGCTTTGGATGAGGAAAAATTAATAAATCTATTTTCGTATTTCTTTTTTATTAGATACAATATTTACATATTCTAAAACATTAATTGAAAATTTCAAAACCTTCTAGATTATGAGGTACCTACGTATGTATAAAATGATGTGAGTATTGTGTATTACCTATATTTGTTTTATTCTTTTACGTTTTAAATTTTTTATAATATTGCCTTTTTGTTATTTAATCCTTCTTTATTTTTGGGTACAAAACTTTTTTTTTGTTTTCCTGCCTTTTTGTATCGAGTTAATTTATTTTCGAAATAGTGAATTGGTCCGAAAGGATCCTCTGTGTATAAATCTATATTTTTATATATACTCCTGTAGTCCCCTAGGTCACTAAGAAGAGGTCACTCCCCCCAAATCATCGAAGCGCCTCGAGAAGGGCAATATCGGACACTTTGGGAATCACTGCACTAAACTATATCTGATTCGTAAATATCAAACGCTAGTGTTTTACCGCTTTTCGTACCTAAGTACAATGTACTGACTGAAATGTGAAAGTGATTTTTAATTAATGCATATCGAAGAATCGAACGAAAGGGTGCATTCAAGCATGAAAAAAATACAAGAAAATTCAATGAAAATGCAAATAATTTACCAAGACCCCCCGCCGAGGCTGACTAAATGACTACCAATTTATTATTGTCTACAAATTATGCTCAACATTGAGAAATGCTTTGTATACTTCGAGTTCGACTTTGTCAAAAAGTTATTCTAGAGCCGAATGTCGACACATTTTCATTATTCAAAACGATAATGCTTTTACATAAATTACAGACTTCGCCCGAATTTCAACACTCTTTTATTTTACAATTGGAAAATATGGAACACACAAAATAATACATTTTATTTTTTTGACAGTTGGTGCAAAACATGTGAAAAATTTCAGTACGCCAGAACAGAACTCACAGTTCGTCATTTTTGGAGATTCAGATGAACAGATCGCTGCTTTCAAGATAAGTACCTCGACGGTCGTTGACCTCTACGAGATTTTAAATTTCTTTACGCTTTTGATCTTCATTATTTATTTACGGCTGATGTTTGGTTATCACAGAAACCTCCTCAGATGCCAGTTTTTACATCTGAAATTAGACGATAGCCGCACGAAGGATAAATTCCACAAATTTAAACAGCCAAGTAAAATCTTTTCGGGTGGCCAAACTGTATCAGATCCTTGTACATGCTAATTTTATATCGTGCACTGAATTTCAAAATACCTGAAATCTTTTCATTGGTATTGCAAGCCAATTGCATTTCAATTGCACCATTCGGTCAGGTCATTACAGTGGGACAATCGAACTAAGTAAAGAATTCAATAATAGTACGGGAAACAAAAGAAAATTCAAATAGTTTTTTGAGATTTTGGTCCTTCGAGTTGAGACCAGATATGCTAAGCACATTTTTTATGGTTTTTCGAGCTCTTTCAGATATATCCACCATATTTTTATGTTAACATTGGTCTATCAAGCCGGATAAGATATGCCACGCTTACTTTCATGTGAATATTGGTCCTACAAGCCGGACCAAATATTCCAAACTGAGATTTTTTCATGTGTTTAATAGTCCTTCGAGCCGGACCCGATATGCAAAGCATTATTTGCTGTGTTGATTATTGTTTTCTAGATTTTTTCCAAGAATTATTGCATTTCTAAGTGCGTATACCGGAAGATGCACGGTACGAAAAGCAATAAAAATATTAATAATCATAAATAAGTAGATGTTAACAAAGGTATCTAATGAAATCAACACGATACTTAACACGATAGAAATACTGGGAGGCGATCTTGGCAAAAACTAATGTTCAAAATTTACATAAAAAATTATACGAAGTGCTGTCCATAACCAATAATTAGGTAAGTAAGTACCTTACCATTGTGCGTACGTACCATTTACCTAGGTAAGAACTACTTACTAAGAACTGATTATTATTTATTAAAGTAGAAGAACGAAGCCTCAGAGCAATGTTCACGATATTAAAACTTGATTTATTTATATAATGAGGATACAAATGAAAAATATATTAGTATGAACACATTATTACTATATTTTGAATAATTTTCTTTAAAACCACAACAAACAATCTTTCTACTTTTAGCACCTAGAACACGCGAAGGTTCTTTGGGGCATTATCCGCTAAGTTATATGTTATGAGAGAAACCGGTTGGGGAAAAGTATTTCAATAACATTAATTTGTGGTTTCAAACAATAGCTTCATTATTTTATTTTATCAAGCCACAAAAGATTTGTTGAATTCATGAAACGAGTTCCGTTACGCTATAAATACACATTCGACATCTAGCGGCAACAGTCGAAAGTTAAGTGCTTAGTTTTATCTTGATCAGATGGCGATATCAGATTAGTATTCTGTACCGAAGCAACATTATAATAAAGGGGAGATACTCGTGGACAGTTTTCCGGTACATAAGCTGATTTAAATTATTTCACTTACCAATACCATGTTGGATCATGACTCATTTATTTCTATATTGAAATGAATGCTTCGATGACCCGATAATAAATAAAACATACTTACATTACGTATGCAATGTGTAAGCTTCGAGTATAATAACACATTAAATTATACTGCGTTTATTTTGAGACGGGGTTGAGTCTAGACTCTGGATACTTGCTAGACGCTAAACTGTCTGGAGGAAAATACAATAATATTAGTAAAATAACTGCGTAATTCTAAAATTCGAAATAAATCTAAAAACAAAAGCACACATGCTCTGTTTTTATGTGTGAAAAAGCTAACAAGGCCTCTTTTTAATTTATTATTATTTATTTTGGCTTTCACCCGTCAAGGGTGATCTTGGCCATGAACAATTAACATTTTTTTAAATAAAAAATACAGCAAATGACAGAATATAAATATACAAATGATTATACAACATAAACATAACATAACGTAACATAAACTTAAGGCAAAGCTTAATGCTAAATCACTATTTTGATTAATCTTTATAACGAATTGGTGTACATTATAAATACCAAAAAATAAGCTTTAGATAAATTGAAGGTTATACTATCGCTTCGCTTGAGTAGAATACAAATAGTAAAATAAATTACTAAATAAAAAATATAAATGTAAACTACTAAAAAAACATTTTTTCAATAGAAGTGTATGAACGCGTAAAGGATATAATGTTTAAAAAATTCAGTATTATAGCTAAGATTATTTGTAACAGTTTCACTTGATTAACGTTTTTGCTTTCTTATAAAATTATTTACAAAATAAATAAAAACCAGTTTTTGGCTTAAAATCGAAAGTTTCTAGACTCCGTTTGTCAAGCGATTTTAATGCCTATTACCTACAATATAAGGTATACCAAGAATTTACACATTTTTGGCTTGTAGCTTTCTCTTAACGTAACGTGTGGACATTGGTCCATCAAACCGGATAAGATATGTCAAGCTTCCTCTCATGTGAATATTGGTCCTCCGAGCCGGACCAGATATTCCAAACTGAGATTTTTTTATGTGTTTAATGGTCCTTCGACCCGGACCCAATATGAAAAGCATTACTTGTTGTATTAACTTAAACGGTACAGAGTTGATAACAGTAGGAAATTACAAAATTATAAAAATGGGAACCTGTGTACAATAATGGTGGACGTTTTACGTAATTTAACAAAACAGATTTTTCCAAAATAAGTAGCATTTTTTATGAAATATACAATCTTATAAACAAATACAGAAAATGGGAGTATATAAATATACAGATGATTGATTATACAACATAATGATAAATAAACATAACATAACAAAACAAACGCCTCTTTCTAGTCAATGACAACTTCGTGGTACTAATAACTTTGAGGCCGTCAATGGCAGTAAAAAGACGCCAGGAGTTTTTGTTTACTCCCAATGTAAAGGTACTTGGAACACCTATAATATAAAGTGACTGTTTGAATCCAGTCTTTCGTACCCAAAATATCAACAATTATCAGCGATAAAAGTAAGTAGATGTTTCAGTTTTAAAGCTATTTTAAAAAATAGGATAATTTCTAGCATTTAGTATAAATACTTCACAAACCATTGTCTAGAGAAAACACCTAGTCAGGCTAATAGCTTCATTATGAAGACCCATTAAAGCCTAATTGTAGGTATATTAGCTATCATCGCTGGAGAAGCAGCAGTTAGTTGGAATTTATGGACTATCCAGGACTATAATGGCTAGACACTCTGAAACAATACTTTTTTTATGAAAGACACAATAAACAAATCTATCTTTGGTGGCGGCACGAAAAAAAATTACCGATAAAATAGAGTACTAATTTACGAAGAACTTCTTCAAATTATTCGTAATCCGGTTAAAAACGGGATTGAGGGCCGTTTCCTTATAGACTTTTAGTAAATTCGTAATAATATCGGAATACGTGTTCACGCACCTGAGTTTGTCTTGATAATTTATATAATGACGAAATGCGAAAATTTTAGGTATTTTATGAACACGTGTTCCGACACCGTTACAATACATTGTTATTTTACTAAAAGTTTATCAGGAAACGGCCTGCAATCCCGTTTTTAACCGGATTACCAATAATTTGAAGATTCTGAATACATTAGCAACACATCATCTCTCATCTCATCTCATTTTTTCCAAATAAGTTTTTTTGGGAATATTTTTTTAGTCAGCATTATACAATCTTAATCATAAAATTAGAATAAATTATGTCACATCGAATGTTTAAACAACCGGGCGACGCTGTTAAAAATAGACGAGTGAGCATATAAAAGCAAAAAAAAACGATAATCTACAAAGAACTAGAAAACGTTTTAGCTTATCTTTTTTTAAGGCTGTGTCTCGCCTATGATTGTCAAAAGTCAATCATCAAGTAACCAAATAAAAAAAGCTGTTTGTGATTGTAAATAAGCAAAACATTAATTGAAACTGGACACTGTCATGTAAGGCTTCATCCACCATTCAATACAAGGTTAGCTTTTGTGCATTCGCTGAATGGCCTGCTTTTCTTTACATTGTATTTACTTCCGGATGATGAAAGGACGGGAAGTCATACTATAATAAAATATTACATTACTTTGATACAGTTGAATTGGAAGACAATAAATCTTTTCATGTAGTCAATACGAAGGCAAGTGAAGTATGCACTTAAATTGGTGTTTATATTTGATAGTAATAGGCAGTAAAACAGTCTTCGCATGGAGGTATGAACAACTGAATTTATAGCTGTATTAATAGTTAGTCTATATCGAGATTCGAGGTAATTTTGTTGTGGAATCCGTAGCAAATCAAAATATCTCATCGAGATGAAATGGCATCACGAAGCTAAACAGAATGGCGGGCATCGTGTTTCTTGTAATTGCTTTTACTCGTAGGCAACGGGCAAAACCAATAGCTAAAAAGGGATACAAAGGGTTACCAACATTGAAGTGACAAGAGGTTTTTTTCAAGACTGTCTTTATTAATGCATACTTGGAAAATTACCTAATATTTGAAAGTTTACAAGTATTATGCCAGACAATAAAAATCTACTTACTAAGGTAACTGAAGGCTTGCAGACCATACTAGTAAATGCTGCAAATCTGTATTTCCCAAGAAAATAAAAGAGGAAAATAAATGTATCGGATGTAATTATACTTTCGTTTTTCTTAGGGCACACGCTCTGTACAGATTTACGGCATATATGGATTGCACGCCCTTGCAAACGAGGGTTAAGTAGATTTAATTTGAAATATTAAAAAAAGAGTGATTTCCGCACAAAGTTCCCATCTGCCCGGAGTCAGTGGAACTATGGCATCTAACCAAAATCTCCTGAATCACAAAGCCTCACGGGAGACTCATTCAAAGCAGCCTCCTAACTTTTATGAGATTCTGCAAAAATGTTCGTTTTAATTTTTTTATTCAATTTATTCAAATTTATTAAAATATTTAAAAATGTTTCACTTAATTAAAAAAAATACATTTTTTTGAGGTACCCATACAAGTTAGAATGCTGAATTGATTCAGTATCCCGGCCTTGTTATCCAGGAGGTTTTGATCTAACTGACATATTATCTGCTGGCAGTTTTGGCAGCACAATATTTAGTTAGGCTAAGATTTCTACCGTCATTAAATTACACACTTGAAGAAAAAAGCAAAAGGCGGGTAAGCGATCACCATCACTATTTTGGTAAATGGCCTCACATAAAGATGAAACCCGTTATTCTTGCGGTAGCCCTAGGCGATGGTACACAGAGGCAATTGCCACGATCATCAATTTTGGATTATCAATTCGTTAAAATATTATTTGACGCTCTCACTAACCAACCAAGATAAAATTTCCCGTGGATTATTAAAAAAAAAGTTTCTAGTATTTTTTTCCCCAGATCTAGGGAAAATAGTCCAGACATCACATTGCTGCAACGAGGTGAGCTACACGTGAGCCCGTTCAGTGCCTGACCCAAAGATATTAGAAGAACGAGATATGCTATGTTGTCCGCCGGACCGTAGGCGGAGTACTAACTAATTAGAGTACTTTGAACGGTATCGGGACGTGTACGGACAGAAATCTGTTCTATGTATTAGTGTTGTTACCTTAGCGTAAGCGAAGGTGTGCAGTAGTATTGGTGAACAAAACCGGCGACACTCGGCAAAGCAATTCCACACAGTATGAACTGCTGGTAGCACATCTCGTTCTTCTAATATCTTTGGCCTGACCCCTAGTTGTGATGAAGTGGTACCGACATTAGACTTACATCATCAGCTCATGACACATGATTCACTAGCCACAGTAGCCACTATCCACTCTGTTGTGGTATGATTGGCATACCGCATAACATAAACTCAGGATTGTTGTTAATATAGTTTTGCAATGCGCAATTGCACAAACACTCTAATGACACGATATTAACTTTCCTACAAATAAGCTTCTACCACGTTGAGTTATTTCAAACTCTTGTCACATTTGATGAATATCAAATTGTAGATTACCGCCATTATGGTTTTTTTTTACATTATCGGTGCTTTTTAGCTTTATTTAACAAATTGTGATCAGCTTTCATGTTGTTTATCAGCTAATTACAGTTGGTTCGGCGTTTAACGGGGTGCGTTAAAATGTAAAAAAATCAAAATGGCGTCAATGGTCGGTATGATGTTCATCAAAGGTGACGAGAGTTGGAAACAACCCAACCTTAATGCATCAAATATTAACTGAGCGGATTCCCTCTGGGAGGAATGGCGAAACGCCACTGGAGTAACTCGAGTTGATTATAATTCGAGAACAATAATTTATCGTCGCAAAATGAGAACGTCAAAATGAAAAATAAGTTTCGTGATGAGTTTTCCGACGTAATGGCGTCTGAGTTACTAAGTGGCGATTAGATTTCTTAGAAAAAAGTTTTGAGTCTCGATATTGATTGCTTTGGTATTTTAAAAGGGCAAAGGCAAAGATAGGAGCGAAGAATCGTTAAGTTCTTAGGAATTTTTAATTTTAAAGCAATTTGACTGAGCTTTTCCGTAAAATATCCATTACTAAGAGCTGAAATTCTAAACAATAACTGATCATTATTAACTAACTTCCAACTCTTGCCATTCTCCTTCTCAACAACCTTTATCCAGATCCAGGCCATTGAGTGATCAAATCTCAGGCACTTCCAACTTACAATCCCTTTCCCCTCCCGAATTGTACTCCGTTTGACGCCATTCATTCCCCAGTGGGGGAAACTATAGTTTCATAGACTCCGTCCAGTTGTGTGGACATAAATAATAGGTGAGAATAGATTCTATTTGGAAAGTGAAATTCCATGTAATCTAAAACTAACTGGCAATTGATTTAATAGATTATGAAATTCGCTAATAAAACTCTATTGATATTGAGTTTTATCACAAATATTTTCAATTAATTTTTAAATGTATCTACATCAGGGGACAAGTTATCTAATGGTGAATCATTTTTCCGAGCGACATTACAAATGGTAGGTTAGTTCTACATTTCGGAACAACAAAATCTCCGTGCCTGAGCGATCTCGTGAAATTGTCGGGAACATAAAACTCCTCTTTTGTTGTATTATTTCAGGATTACAGAAATGGCAGTTCAGAAGATTATGTGCTGGTATCAGCAAAGCAGTATTGCTTCTATCAGTGAGACCGCCAATAATACCTTCTGTCGGCAGACGGCAATACCAATAATACCTTCTATCGGTGTAACCGCAATCCCAATAATACATTCTATCAGTGAGACCGCAATACCAATAATAACCTACTATCGGTGAACCGCAATCCCAATAATACCTTCTATCGGTGAGACCGCAATCCCAGTAATACGTTCTATCGGTGTGACCGCAATATCAATAATACCTTCTATCGGTGAACCGCAATCCCAATAATACCTTCTATCGGTGAGACCGCAATCCCAGTAATACGTTCTATCGGTGTGACCGCAATATCAATAATACCTTTTATCGGTGAACCGCAATCCCAATAATACCTTCTATCGGCGAGACCGCAATCCCAGTAATACGTTCTATCGGTGTGACCGCAATATCAATAATACCTTCTATCGGTGAACCGCAATCCCAATAATACCTTCTATCGGTGAGACCGCACTCCCAATAATACCTTCTATCGGTGTGACCGCAATACCCAGACAGAAAATTTGATGGATATAACCAGGGATAATACCCGAAGTCTCTAAGATATAAATATATTTATTTTTACTTTCTTACGAAACCAATTTATGAGTCACCAATAGCAGGCAAATTATCACAAAAAATAACATCTAAAATTCACAGCATGATAAATATTATTAAATTAATAAAGCATAATAACCCATTCTAATAATGACCGCCTGCCTACGTCTATTTGATAAAGAGTTTATCATCAGATGTGATCTAAAAGTTGATCAATTGAGGAATATATTAATCAAAATGCAATACAATGTTTGTAAACAAGAATGAGTCAGTCTACACATATTTGATTAGTTGTGTGGGACTAGTGGTGCTCTATTTAATGTAAAATAACATTTATTTTTAGGATGTATATTTTATGATAAGGCAATCATGATTATGATTCTAACTGAGATTGATCGGATGCAAATAAAAGATATAATCTAAATTAAGAATCCATTCACAGATACAACCTTCAATTAGAAATAGATTACTACCCATAGCGTGGTAATTGCTACGCCTACTCAGGCTTCGTATATTATACAGACGCAATAATTATTGGAGCAGGCAGCAGGCCGCTTTGCTGTATGCGATATATTTGTCAAGGCATTTGCCTACGAATAATCTTGCTCGCTTTTACCTTAGCGCGCGATTACACACACAAAGCGCCCACAAATTAAATTTTAAAATCCGTTTCACATTGACAATAGCGAAGATACCTTGACTTTTTAAATTACTTAAAAAAATCAAAATGACTGAGGCGTAATTTGGCTTAAGGACGTGGTTGAGCCTAAACTATCTACGCATACGAAATCAAATTATTTAAACAGCTTGTCAAATCAAAGTACTTCAATACTCACTGAGTATGAAATCATCGGAGTTGAAGACAGTATTCAGACCGAAGTAGGATATTATACGAATGAACTTCAAAGTTTTTTTACGAATTTTATCGCTTGGAACCAAACCACAAGAAGCAATATTATCTTGTAGGTAGGTATCTGCGGTTTTGGCTAGACCTCAAGCTTTTTTCCTGATACCTTCAAATGTAATGACAAGTTGTCAGAAAAAAATGACAGCACATTCACTCTCACTGATAATAGTGGACATAGTACACAGACATAGGAATTAATAGACGAGAAGATATGGGCGAGGGGTAAAATCAACTGTTGAAGAACGAGGGAACGAGGGAACGAGTGAAGCTGACTGTGATTCGTCAATAAATCAATCTGACAGTAAATAGGCATCTCGCATTATAATATCACCATTTACTTCTTAAAAGTAAAATCTGCTTTGAATGAATAGACATTTTTACATGGGAGCGCAAATTACTCGCCACGTTATGAACAAATTTGCGAAGTCCAAATTCGGCAAAGTAAGGCAGCTTTTATTTTCAGAGTCGTAGTTAGTTTCAGAGTATTTAGTTAAGACACTTTTATAAATGTTCATAATTTACTTCCCAGCAACCAACCAGCTTTGTGTTTCGCGTCCAGACGTTTCTCTATGTGATAGTAACAACTGATTCATATTATACGATGTGAATATGCTTAAAATAAAGTAAAATAATGCTTATATATGGAATGTAATACGACAATTGGGTTTATTCTCTTTTTTCACATCTATTTTTACCAGTTTTCATAGTACAAGTCAAAATTTTGCCGTGTTATTTAGTAAAATGAACCGATGATGCCTCGACCATAGTTCGCACAAGAATGATGACGTCACGTTTTCAAATTTCATTTGAGGCCAAACGCGAGCCCAGCCGGCTCAATGGAACCGGTATGGGGAGTGGGGATAATACGCTTTTAATCACTTAGGGCAGGTCTACTAATATTCATATGTCTATGACATAGTATAATATTGTTAAATTTCCTTGTAGTACGTATGTCCAGGACACACAAAGAAAAATCAGTTAGCTTCACGTCTATCACTATAAAAAAATAGGTCTGGTTAATATAAATTGAGTCCGGGTTTGGTTGTCTTTATAATAAGTAGGTACCTACAGTCTGAAAGATGGTGAGCATTTAGAGTCAATAGAAGGCATACGAATAAAAATGAGTATTGCTGATTCATTAAAATCTTGTTAAAAACTGGATAGCATGCCATTAATATAGTTCCATATACGGCCATCTAATAAACTTTTAGTACATTCATAATATATCGGAACACGTATTCATGCACCTGCGTTTGTCCTGATAGTACACAATGACGAAATGCGATATTTGCAAACCAAAACGCGGGCCGAGCCTCTAATTATGGGAAAGGAACAAAGCAACCGCAAGCGGCGTTTCGCGCCATTTGCTGCTGCTTTGTTCCTTTCTCATAATTCGAGGCTCGGCACGCGTTTCGGTTCGCAAATGTATCCGTACCTATATATTTTTTTGGAATACGTGTTCCGACATCGCCATAACACATTCGTGTTTACTAGGAAATCTATCAATTCATTCGTTAAAGGCCCGCAGTTTTTAACAGGGAATACGAATAATTTAGACTTTTTAATTAATTAGCAATATTTTGTATCAGTAAGTTTTCTCCGTGCAGTGTTTTGTAAGGAAGAACTTTATTATAGTTCGAATAAGTAATTACCTAAGAGTACAAAAAACCATTAAGTATTTGAAAGAAAACGTAAGAATCCAATGGTCAAATAGAAATACATTCTAGCCTACTAAGCAGTTATCTGTACATTCAAGAATTGCATGTCAATACAGAATAAACGCATGTCTCGACGATAGCACAAGCGTGATTAATAGTAAGCATTTCCGTTGTAAAATATTACCAATCTAACTTGGTAGGTCTTGAATAAATATTCTGAAAAAATCAGTCTTGAAAACAAATGTCGTCACCCTCAATAGAATTATTCATCGAGATAATTTGTCTCCGGAGCGGCAATTTATTTCGAATTATATTAACTCAACGGTCAAACCTTATGACAATAACATTAGTAAATGGCAGTTGACAGAATCGTTCTACGACATTTCAAAATGAGAGGAGCAAACGTCTTATTAGAGGCGATAAAGTAAACAATAATCACTGTAAAGTACAAAAAATTGAAAATAGATCATGTTGAAAAATGTGTCAAATCTCAAGACTGGAAGACAAAGGAGAAAGCACCCGGAAAAGATAAGTCAACTTAGCCATAGACGGACCTAACAATTTGGATATGAACTCGCAGAGAAAGATAGTGAAATTGTCATTAGAATAATAAAAATCTCCATCGACCAAATAAGACATAATATGCAGATATTGGGAATTGAAACCATCGATAGCTGCAGAAAATGTGGTAATGAAGAAACGGAAACGTCCCGCCTTTATGGGAAGACTACTTAGACATGTGTCCACCTGTTGAGGTTGAGGTGAACCCTGGTGAACTTATTAGTGTCAAGGGAAAATGGTAGACAGCCCAAGGGCTAGTGATGCAGCATGAACTTGTAGACGTAAACCTAAGTAATAATAATACTGTGTGAAACTGTCGCTAACTTACCCATGTAGTGTGACAAATAGAGTATGATGCTTACCTGGAAAAAAGAGAAACAACGTATTAATAAATTTACTTTGTAACAGAAAATCAAATTGACAACTACACTTTATTTTAAACAAAACATCGCAAGCAAGTGACAAAACTAATTTTCAAAATATTTCTGGTTTTTTAACCAACCTTGGCACTGGGTCAGAAACAATATTAAAGTTCAGTTTTTGGTATGCATAAAAAAAAATCCCCAGAAAATATATCCATAAGTAATTTACACACAACCATAAAAAAACCTTTTAAAGCAAGCGCAATCAACCATAATCAATTTCGATTACTATCGAAGAAATCACAACGGCGTTGAGGTCGTAGAAATATAAACAAACGGCCTCAACGCTATAAATAAAATATATACTTAGATTTGATTGAAGTGTTGTTGAATGCCCGCAAGAAAAAGAGGAACGGAAGCTGTTGAAAAGCGGGAGACCCGGCGCCACAATGGCCGGAAGGACATTTGCATTTCCTTATTATGCACCATGATCAATTGCGTAATACCACATAGCACCTTATTATCTCATTTAAAGTCGACAATTCACCGGGCTACCATGATGCAATATAACACATACACAGCTCCTACCTACGGAGCGGTCGTAGCATAACGGTGAAGGCACGTCCTTATTCCTCAAATTAGTTTAACTGGGTACCATCGGTAATCGTATCAGAAGAGTAGTTAAGATCCCAAATGTCTTTTGAGGATATATTATCACCTGGCCCCATGAATAGATTCTACCGGGGAAGTTGGTGGAGAACCTCTGCAATGGATCAACTAATGCGATGCGAACAGAATAAAGCAAATCGCCAAGACATGTTGTCAGGAATGGACATTGTGAACTCTGTACGAATGTTTAACAATTGAGCGAGCATTATGCCTATAATTGACAGTACGGGCTCTCTTCTAGCAATGCCCCTTGCAGAACATGTTTATTCAATTAACTATTGTGCGAACTCCCGTGTGATGTTCGCTATCACCGCTTTAGCAAATTGTTTCAATTTAGACGTCTTGTATCAGAGTCCAAGAGATATAACACAAATTTAACGCTAATACAGACAATCTTTCTTACAAAAAATATCACAGTAATTAAGATGTCTCATAAAACAGAACACAATGGATGACCTTTCCAATCTTAATGGGTTTCCGAAGTCACTAGAAGACATGGCATATTGTCTACTTACAGATTCTCGCGAGAGAAAGAAAGAGATGTTCGCTGTGGGAAATGGAACTGGCAGTCAAGAAGGAATGCAGCAATGAGCGGTAGAATACCAATCATATTTTTTAATGGATAATGAAAAGATCCCGCGTTCCGAATTTCTACCGATTTGTAACATATTTCCATTAAGTGTTTAAGCTCTAAAAAAAAATTTTAATTTTTAAGAAAATCTCTGTACATTTGCCGAGTTGAAAAAGTAATTAAATGAAATTCCCTTGACAAAAAAAATCGCAAACTATGCTCCGATAATTATAAAAAACACAATTGGTTGTGTTTTTTTAACACGTTATAGGTATGAAAACCATCTTCTTCTTCTTATTGAATGCTTATTACGGAGCCTTAAGTGTCACCAATAAATGCTAAGATAAACAAATATGTACCGTTAGTGGAAGACTAACCGAAGGATTACTCAATTCAATTTCACGGTAGTTTATAACTGATATTCATTTCTAGGCATTTAGTTACAACATAAATGTGATTCGAGTCATTTTTTTTAGCGGTGACTCGGTTTGATTGGCGTAAATCATAAAAACCACGTCAATACTGCCGTAGATGCACCAATAAAATTAGTGGTATTATTAGCGATGAGCGTGATATTGATAAAGCGTAAAAAATAAAATTAAACGATTTAGCAGCGGGTGACCTTCAGAACGGCTGATAACAGCAAACTGTCTGGAACATTATGTATTTATGGTAATTGTCACACTTTGTATATTCTACAAACGATATTGGTAGCTAAGTCAAATTATTGAGATAACAACAAACATTTATTATTGTTGTCGGTATCGATTGTTATATTTTTGTACATGGACTGACAAAACAATATTGTTTTGAACTTTTGTACAAACACACTTCCCAATTTACAGGACGGCTCCTTGTAAGAGGCAAACTGCATAACATTATGCTAAATTGTTGCTTTACTTTTTATTGGATAGTTTAAAAGTTCATTAATTACATTCAGCTAAACAATAAGTAGGGGTAAAATTGGGAATAGATTTTGAAAAATTAATAAATTTTCAAGTTCTGTTATTATTTCAGTTTTGTGAAACAACCGGTTAATAATTATATAATAACAGAAATTGAATAGAACCTTCACAGAACATTGAAATTTGGTGAATTGTTCAAATTCCGTAAAACAACCCGTCCTCAATGATGCCATTTTGTTTCATCGATCGCTACACATAATTCAAATACATTTCAAAGAATTTGCAATGCGACTGGGCTCCGATATTCGCTGTAATGGCACTTGCAAATTATATTACATTTTGTTCACCGATCCGTCAAAAGTTAAGGGTTTTCGAAGGACCATCAAGACAACGGTTTTTTTTTATTGTTATTAAGTTTAATTTGTAGAACTCCATTTTATTTTTTTATTTTTTATATATTCAATAATATTATTATTGGGTATATAAAAACAGTTTATTTTTAAACAAGTTCTGCTGTGTACAGTTGTACAGTAAGTACAGTTTGATAATGCCTTCAGAAGGCGAAACAGCTGTCACGCGTAATAATAATTACACAGCAGAACTTGTTTAAAAATAAACTGTTTTTATATACCCAATAATAATATTATTGAATATAAAAAAAAAAAGTAAATAAAAAATATCGGAACACGTGTTCATCCATCTGGGTTTTTCTTAATATTATATCATGACGAATGCAAAATGTTATGATTTTTATGAACACGTGTTCGGACATTGATATTTTTGTGACATTGGTATTTTACTTAAACTTTATTAGGATATCAATTCATTCGTTAATGGCCTACAATCCCGTTTTTAACAGGAATACGAATAATTTGAAGAGATTCTTAATAAATAAACAATATTTTTTATCAGGAAGTTTTCTCGGTGTCCGGCTTCAAAAGTTTTTTTAACCCTTTAGTTGCCGAAAAATAAGTTTTTTGGTTTCTTTGTGTGATGTAGATTCACTACCATGTACCACTAATTTCCAGACATAGTATATAATGATTCTTCTTTAAGTATTGGCCAGATTGCAGATCGATTAACTGCATTAAATCGCACTGACGAAATTGCAATAATTAGGTATTCAAACTCCATGAAATCATTTTCAACATTGATGATAAAATCAAATGATACTTTCTCAACCAATATTTTCTGTTTCTGATTGGATCTTGTTAGTTTAGGATGGTTTGATGATCCTTACACAAATGTATTGCAATGAATTAAACACAAGAAAATAATGTCATTCGTACAGTAAAATTTTCGTCAAAAGGCGACACGTGACTGGTAGACACCGTGTTGTGAGTAGTCGACACGTGGTTGATAGACACCGTGTTGTGAGTAGTCGACACGTGGCTGATAGATCAAAACCTCCTAGATCACAAGGCCGGGACACTCATTCAAAGCAGCCTCCTAAGTTGAATGGGATTTAAAAAAATATATTATTATTTATTAAAACATCTTAAAATGTTTTAGTTAATTTAATACAACACATTTTTTGATTTGATTCTTCGTCCCGGCCTTGTGGTCTAGGAGGTTTTGGATAGACGCGGTGTTGTGAGCAGAGAGTGATTTAAAAGGAATTAACAATTAGTTCATGTTATATTCGAGCTGAGCTATATTTTAAAAATTGTCTATCTTTTGAAAATCGGCAAATGAAAATCATAATATAAACCATATTTTTACGCGGATTTTTGATCAATTTGCAAAAGCATATTCGTATTAAGAGGAAGCTACAAGCCAAAAATGTGTATATTCTCGGTATGTCTTATACTGTCACGAATGTAGGTAATACGCATTAAAATCGCTTGACAGTCTAGAAACGTTCGATTTCAAGCACAAAAGTGATTTTTATTTATTTTGAAAATAATTTTATAAGAAAGCAAAAAAGTTACTCGAGGGAAACTGTCACAGATAATCTTAACAATGATACTGTTTTTTTTTTAAGTTGCTTCATTTACGCGTTCATACATTTCTATTGAAAAAAAAATTGTAGTTTACATTTATATTTTTTATTGAGTAATTTATTTTTTTATTTGTATTCTACTCAAGGTAAACGATAGGAAAACCTTCAATTTATCTAAAGCATTTTTTTTTTGTATTTATAATGTACACAAATTCGTTATAAAGATTAATCAAAATAGTGATTTAGCACTAAGCTTCGCCGTAAAAACGACGCGCCCGTTCAAAGTATCCCAGTCCAGGAATTAAATTTCATTATTTTATCGGTTTTCAATGTGCAACAGTTTCACTTTATTTGGAAAGTTAGTCAACACTAGTCATATTAAAAAATATGAACGATGATAATCCATGATTGAATGAAACTAGACATATATATTATAAAACTTTAATATACGATAAAAAAGTTGCATTACTAATATTACTGTATAAATGCTTTTGGTTGTGAATTATTATGATTTTAAAAGTCAAATAATTAGAGTACCTAATCGAAAGCGTAGCGCCATAGAACGGCCGCGTACATTGCACTAAATCAAATAAAATGTAGAAAGTGGGTGAAATGAGAGAGAATGTGTATCAAAATATGAATTAATGAAAGTAATAATTGCAACACTATGGGTTTATTGACTGTAAGAAGCAATTTTACACAATCGTATGGCAAGGTCGGCTTTAACCCGACATTCATCATGGACTAATGACGTCCTCAGGAGAATTTATAGAATGATTGCGGATTCACAGCCTTATTATGACCTAATAGTGGTTATCGAAACACGGCCAAATCATTGATTGTAATTCGATATGAATAGTATAAATTTAATAATAAAAGTATCAAATAAACCAACGGTTCCTGCTAGAAAGAAACATAGGCGCATACGTCAACTAATTCAAGAAATGCGAAAGAGTTTCCGCAATCTGTTACGCAACCCGCAGAAAATAATGAGAGTAATGCAGTAAGACGAGTTCAAAACCAAAACAAACGAGCCAACAGTCTATAAGTTCAGTCTATTGCGTAATACTATAATAATTACAGTGAGGCAGAGCGATCTGTACCTAGCACGGAGGCAGGTGCCAATTACCGTTAAAATATCCCTGTTTTTTTAACACAATGACCACAGAGCGGACTGGAATGATTCATTCACACGTGGTCCATAGTGAATAATATATATATACTGAATAGTGACTCACGGCGAATTACCTCCAGCTCATCTGACTGCTAATGTATAGAGTGATTGATATGTATGTATACTCTCCATGGTGTACCTACATACGCGCTATCTGATCCCAGCTATGAATAGTTTTACTGTAAATAAATAAAACGAGAACTCTTTTGCTGGCCCGTGGCTTTGTAAACTTCTCTTTTAAACTTTGGTGTTGAGTCATTTAGATTCACACAAATGGAGATAAAGTCCAAAGCAATAATATCAACACCATTGAGAACTGGAGTAAATAAAACCTAAAACTGAACTGATGTAGAAGTCTGAGCCTTCATCAGAAAAACCTTTTATTTATGTACAGACAAAATCAAACACGAGTTTTGATGGAATGACGTTAGTTTACACAATAGTTTGTGCAGCTAATAAAACTCAGGGGCTTAATTATTAAATAAACATACATGCCTTATGCCCATCCAAATGCACTTGTTAAAAAAAGGTGAGTGGATAAACAAATAATATTTTTAACTGGTAAAATCCGTCAATTTTAAGTAGACCATTTTTTAGAAGTAAAAAAATTAAAGAAATAAATCGAGCAGTTACTTACTACAAATAAGATCGAAAGTAGGGCAATTTTTTTAATATTAAATAATTGACATTTTTAAATGTAATAAATATAAAGGTTTTTTAAGACGTCTCGTCAATTTGAGAACAAAAAACATCAAATTGTGCCTAGAAAGTATTATTCGACAATAAGACGAAAATGACTAACAACTTTCAAAAAATCTCAATGAACAAAAGAATTGCAAAGTAATTTTCCATTCAACGACTTTGAAACGCTTTGCAGTTTGCCAAAAATAATACCACATTCGGCAAACTCTCGACACTTAAAACTATTTTCTCGCGCTAACTAACCGTGAGAGAATTCTTTTTCTCAGTGCGTCGCTTTCAAACATAACGGACTGCAATTCATTTCATTCACCGAGAACAAGGAAATGTAATAATATAATAGAACTTTATCCAAAGAAATAAACGATGGCTGGATATTAAAACCGTTAGTAAAAATGTAAACAAATAAAATGATTAAAAAACCACTGTAAGGAAAAAGCATTTGAATATAAATTAACAATTCATGAACTGGACGAGTAGCCCAGCAAAAGACAATGAACAATGAAGTGATAATTACTTAACATGTTGTTTGAATGGGAAAGGTGATAATAGAACGCAATAGAATGTCGACATGCATAACTCAAAATAAGAACCCGAGGTGTCCCTCAGGGCCTAAGAGTAGATCATATTTCATTTATTTATTCATCTTATGCATAAAATTTTATTTACAGAATAGCATATTATTTAAATGTCCTCTATGCTAGGAGTTCACATGTATTGTGGAGGACTAAAGGAGGTTATTTCCGGATCATACGCGAAGATTGCAACACGCCCATTGCAAGTAATAATATAAGTCTCCAGTAAGAGGTAATAAAGCAAAAATCATGTAACGCTGTTCGTGTGTCAAAAATATTAATGTGCAGTAAACAAGCAAAACGACGCAATACCATAGCAAGTAAAAATAAATCGCGCTTTTGTGAAACAGAGATCGTCTGATAAACTGCATTGAATCATTGCATTACAAAATCCGTGATGCAAGAGGGAGGGAAGGAAGTGTGACCGAGACTTTAACCAAAAAATTACAAATGGGCGGACGGACACAATGGCGATACGGTGTTTTGTGTTAAATGGCAACTTGTTGTGATATGGCTAATTAAGAATGATTGCGCAAGCTGCTGTACGGTGAAACGTGTGTGAAGATTGGTCAGATGATCGCTTCGAAAGGTCAGCTAATCGACGGAATAAACCCGTTCCACATGAGATGATCCATTAAATTACTGGCCACTAACAGAATAGCATTAATTGCAGCATTTGTCAACGAACATTTCTGATTTACAGTGTATTATTTTTTATGTACGACACATCTGCCCCGATGATGGACACTGTAATACTGTCCCGACACGATGGCTAAAGAAGGAAGTTTTCTATCGATTTTCTACGTAAATATCATGAAAATGTTGTGTATATCTGATGCAGCAAAAACTCTGCAATGGTGACCTCTTGTGTGGAGAAATTTGTTGTCCACAATTCTTTCCGTAATAATTCAGTTTATTTAATTTCCATATTTTTTTAGGTTAACCCATCAACATTACAGCTCAGGAAGTAATTTATATTGTGGATCTTTGAAATACCCACTATCCAAAACTAAGACCAGACGATACACATTGTTTGCTCTCTAATTTTTAATTGTTAAAAAATAAGTGTTGAAACTCACTAGAAGCCGGGTAGTAAGACTAGTGAGACCAATTATATAAAATTTTACTTTTACACTAATGCTTTGTGCTTCAAATCGAATAAAGCACGAATAAGAGCATTTTTAGGTGCCAAAACTGGAAGCGTATAAAATGTTTTATGAGGCAAATATTTCTCGCGGTGGTGTTGGAAAACGGCCAACTTTTAGCCTAAATGCCCTAAATTATGAGCTTTTAACATAAAAAAGTGACTGATCATTTTCTTCGCCCTTGAGGGGTGACTTTGACATTGGAATCCGTTCAAAAAATAAAATAAGTACGTTATGTTTCATTACTTAGTATATTTATTTTGGCGGGCGTAACTTTGAGAATATCATTTTATTATCTTTATCAGATTAAATGAAAATAACCACTAAATTTATAGAAAAAATATCAACACGTTTCGGATAAAGCCTTCTCAAGTTAATCAACATTGAAACTGAAAGAAGTCAGTCTTAAGTATTGACGTGGGAAGTGCCACAATACCAGGAACCATACGTTTAATTTAATTTGCTATTGATATCGATTATTGTGATAATCTTTTAAGGCATACCAAAGTGGTGGTAAATACTTTCATTTTCTCCCTGGTGAAAGACCACCGTTCAGATTCGAAACGTCGGCGTGGCTTTAAATTGCAATAGCTGTGTTTGGTGACCTTCAACAAATTCCTAAAGTCATTTTTTTATCTCAAAAAAAATATCAGTTTGAGACACAGACGGGAGACTATTCGTGGAGAAATAATTCTACATTTCTGGGCTAACCGCGATCTTTACATTGCATTTAGCCACCAAAACACAACACCAACTGCGCATAATTCAATCAATGTTTTCACAACTGAGAACATAATTACAGAAATAAAATTATCATTAATGTTAAGTGCAAAAAACGGTTACTAAAACGTGAAGCAAATATTTGGGACGGAAATGGCAATCATTGTTCAGCTACACAAATAAATAATTATTTGATATTAGACAACGGTGACTACAAGCAAATATTCAGAATTTTCAGAGTCAAGTCGTATAATTTTTTAAGTTTTTGGTTATTTATTTCGTTGTTTTAAAAATAAAAAAACCTTCCGTTGTCACCGTATTATGCAGTAACTTATGTATCGTGTAAAAGCCCATCAGAGAGTTAAAATTAATAAATAAAATAAACAAATTATTATAAGCAATAATTATTAGCCTGAAACACAAATATAAATTGATAAAATCTTCAGTAAAAAAATAAATGCTGCCGACGGGAATTGAATCCGCGCCTTCTGATTGCGGGTAAGATTATTGCTTATAATACTTTGTGCCTTGCATAAAAACCTTGTTTTATAAAAACATAATTTTACCTTTAATTAAAAAATATTTCACCATTAAATGAAGATATAATATATCTCGACGCCACCTAGTGAGAAAATAAGTATTTAACGAAACCTTTCCTACAAACACAAAAGTTGGTTGTTTTCAGGTGAAAAAAAATCAAATAGAAATAATTGTTGAATGAAATATAAGAATTTATTGAATTATTTGCGGTAAAAAACAAGCCGACGTGTGGTTCCGTGCACCTGACCGGCAATCAGAAGGTGCGGGCTCAATTCCCTGTCGGCAGCATTAATTTTTCAATTTATATTTGTGTGACAGGCTAATAATTATTGCTTATAATATTTTGTTATCCTTTGGGGTTTGCATAAAAACCTTGTTTCGTAAAAACATAATTTTACCTTTAATAAAAAATAGAAATAAAATAAAAAATATCGCAGCCAAAACAAAAAAGAGAAATTTCCTTCTGAGTTCCATAACATTTTCTCAGTAAGTATGATGAGAAAGATTGGATTGGTTGATTGATTGACGTTTTGTAATTGAATACCTACGTAATAAGTGAAAGGGTTAAATTACTAAGTGGTCATATTATTTACAACATGACCAATTATAATTTTAGGTATTTTTATACTGTGTTTCCGTGCCAATTGTGTCAGACATCATACTGACATTTCTGAATGACATCCAACGGAGTTTCATATGCTTGGAAACGTTCTAAGCTAACCAGAACTAATGTGATTGACAGGAGCATGTTAGGACTTTCCGAAAAAAATATAAGAAAAAATAAAAACATTAGGATGATGATTCAACATATTAATTTTTTTATTCTTTATTACATTTTTTAGTACTATATTTTTGGTTGGGTATTTTGGCCACTAATCACAATTTAAGATTAGTATGAAAAAGGCCGTGCGGACGTTCTTCTTAAAAGATCAAATCAAAATAGTCTAGTCACATTGGAAATGGAATTGGACATTGTGTTGTGCGGATTACAAGAGAAAGAGTGCAGATTCGAAAACTCACTGTACTCGAAAAGCGGTGTGAATAGAGGAGGAATGTCCGTAATGAAAACGAGAATGTATTGCACAGTAATACAGTACCCGGGCACCAGAAGGGAAGCGGAGCACGACCACTCCAGCGGACTGCGAAGAAACAGACTGGCAACACTTCGGACTACTTACTCTTTCTAGTGAGAAGACTGGGCTGGCCCATTCTGTACACGAACACGTACATCACCTCGGAATGATGCAATAAAGAAATATACAAGATCCATCTTGCTAATGCGATGGCTTGCAAAACATGCTTAGTGGATTTTTTGATTTGACAATATTTTACCAGAAACTCAAAATCACGTTAAAAATATGATGTCGGCCAGACATTTCGTTTTAAATTCAAGATTAAAAAAAAATAAAAAAAATGTCGGGTACCCGTAACTTTTTTGGTAAAAAATATTTTTAAAAGAGAAAGAGAGATTACAATATATCCTCCTAGTTTCCTCACCACCTAGGAATCTTGCTGCAGATTCTCCATCTTCGTGTCACCTGTTTCTGTACTACATTTTATTTAACTTAATTTCAATTTATTTTTGTAATATTTATATTTTTTTGTAATACCTGCATTAACTGTAAAGCGCCCCTGAGGTGATATCTCACAAAAGCGTCGCTATACAAATCATCCAATAAATAAATATCATATATGCAAACCGGCTTCGCCCAAGTTACATAACTTTTTGATAGAAAAAAAAAGATCATGTCGTATTTGCGATATTATATACTACCGCTGACCCGTGAAAAATCACGGAATATTTTAATTCCAAATTTTAAAATTAAAATAATTTACGGATAAAATATTATATAAGAGGTACGTACCCACTTTATTCCCATTTTGAAAAAAAAAATTATATGTAAGTAAATTTGAATCAATGGAACCAGATTTCACGCAGGACGCACAGGACAGAAATCCACAATTTTAAAGAATCTATATCATTTATCTCGAGTCTTGAAGTTCTATTTTAAATAAATGTATTTGCATTATTTGGCTGGGCCAGATCTAGATCGCTCAAACCCTAAGCTAGAGAAAGTAAAGCGACCTAGTAAATAATACATAATTAACGAAATTCAGAATAATAATACGAAAGTCTGCAAGAAAATGCGCTCCTATTGTTAGGCCTCTCAAACAATTCACCTTACTTTAACTTAAAGGCCTGGAATACAGCTTCAAACGTTGACTGGAAGTCTCATAGACCATAAATCATAGCTTAACCGCGGTGGTAGTTAACTCCGCGGATAAGAATTCGAAAGCTTCAGTTAAGCTTACAGTTTTGCGGTTAGGAAATAAAGCAATTGTGATAAAGTTTTCATGAGTGGAAAAACGGCAAGGGGTATTTATTATAATATACTTAAACTTGAAGAGTTACTGAAAGTAAATTGTCTAATACTCTCATTCATATTCAAACGAAACGATTTTTATTAAATTAAACACTCTAACTTGGGAATTGGTTAGATCACTTTAAACCGGTTTCGCACAACCATGCCATCGACAGGGCACATATTATAAACACTTATCTGTACATATCAGAAACTTTTAAAACGAAGTAATATAATAATAATAAGAAATATTTTTTAACTGCGTAATTACATTAGCTCGATCATTGAAGCTTAAAAGTATAAAATCATGTTCAACAATGTTACAATAAATAATACTTAATCAAATAATTACGATTTTTTTCATCCACCTCAAGATTGTAATAAAGCCTTTTAAAAATGATGTAGGTAAGAGTACCAGAACACGTAGCTTTTTCTTATTATTAATCAAATTAATCACTGTTTCAAGAAAAGCCTATTCGCACGATTAAATAATACGAGGCGTCTTGAAAAATTACACACGAAAGAATTATTACAAGAGCATGAAGTGTGCGATGGTGCGCGTTCATAATAAGTTAAGTGTTAGATGGAAAACCGTGGCCAATGGTTGGTAGGCCAAAGAGGCAACTATAGCTACGTAAACATCAATCTAGTACACTGAGATAAAATTCACAAGACTGGTCACAAAACTGGACAAAAATGAGCCGCGTTTTAAAAAAATAAAATACTTAGTACTTACCCCAATAAAAAGTAAAATTCTTTGGCGATGACACAAATTATTGATGGATCGTTTTGGATCTTAGGTAATTCGTACGCTTTTCAGTAACCGGAAAAATTAGAACATTTAAAAAAAAAGTGATAATAATAAGACATAAAAAACTAAGTTAACCAGATTTTTAAGGAACTTTTTTCACTTTATATCAATTTTCTAACAAGTGTTCTATTTTGTAAAGGAACCATTTTGATACCCGTTGCAATGTGATTTAAAACATGACATGACATTATCTATATAAAATTATGAAAGTGAAATTTAGTGATGATTCTTTAATGACTTATCTTACATTTGCTCTTCTGTATACTAAACTAAACTGATGTAACAATTAGTGTAATAACGCCACAATTAAACGATGCCACCAGCAAAAGGAACAATATTTAACTAAGTAGCAACGATGGAAAAACCTTAATGTTTTTAAATAAATTTGTTCCTTGGGCAAAATTTCTTCTCATCGCTTTCTGACTCGAGGTGATTCTAGCGTATTCTATATCGATGTTCTAATTAGACAATCATCTTACAGGCGTAATATAGAAGATGATCTATGTTTAAATTATTATTAATGTTATTCGCATCAATGAGATGTGTGTTGCCTTTATTCCATTTCGGCAGACGTAATAAAAAATACCGATACGCAGATTAGACGTATTAACCGAAGAAGAGATTTAATGAAACACCAACTGATAAAATATTATTATTCGTGAGCAAGGCTTTCAATCGGTTTTAACTGTGTAGGTAATACTTGTAGTTAATCAATAGAACCTGATCAAATGCTTAAATTAAAAAAAACCGTTTGATAAGGAGCCCAAACTAAATTGAATCAGCAAGAAATAAGTCATAACGTAGTGTACGAGAATTTTCAATTTAGAGAACACTGTATTCAATGAGCTCAAACTTCCAAGCCAAGGTCATGGCACATAACTTGTAACTTGTAAGCGACCAGGTAACAAAAGAACCCACCGGGTCGTGAAGCCCGCTCACTCGTGAAGGAATTGAATGACGGTAGGTACCTAGTAGGTACTTGGTGGCAGGATAATTTAATGACGCGACATCTGCACTAACCGCTGCACTTATTGCAGCCTCCAAGGAAATGGTTACTATAGGCATTTATTCCTTTACCGACAGGGTTTAAAGTCGTAAATTTAATAAACAAATGCATCTACATTGTTTGTTTAAGCATTATTCATTTTTAAATCATTGTCTTCTCTAAAAATATATATGTATATGATAGTACGGACTTGCGTACGGTCATCTCAGATATTCCAAATAAAAGTCCACCAAAACATTCAAAATTTAAAAAAAAGATATACAGAAAGCTTTCCAAGACGCAAACTAAATTATCTTGCATAAATGATTTTATCACTTCCTAAACACATCGACACGCATCAAGTTTTATAGAAGTTAATTTAGTGAAAAAAAAACCAAAAATTGTTAAAATCAAAGTTACCTCATTCTAATGCTTAATAATTGAAAATAATATTAAAAACTCCCGATAAAATATATGTAAATAGACTAAGACAACGAAAATAAAAATGACAACAGTCATAACTTTTTAAATTTTTATTTATTTTTCATAAAAAACTGCGTACTATTCCAAAGTGTTTTACGAGTGTATTCCTATTCTTAACAGATTTATAAGAACAGTAATAGGAAATGTGTATAATGACACAGTAATAAAGATGACAATAATAGTAAGTATATTCTCGAGCTCAGATCATAACCTTTTCGAGTTCCAGTTGCGACTTTGACCGAGCGTAGCGAAGTTCTGTTTCAACTCGACCACTTGTATTTCGTCTGTCTGTAAATTTATTTGTGTGTTGCTTTATATTCCACCAGAGAACATGAGCCTTGGGAACGTCAAGTCGAAGTAATCAACATTACTCGAAGTTTTACAGTTCACAGAATTACTAGTTATTTTCGGTGACTTATTCGATTTTTCTTGAGAGTTGTTAATATTATGTACCCAGCTTTGCTAGGGGTCATCCTTAGGAGATAGACATATACAATTGCAGACTTTTCTGTAGTCCTTTTTAAGATACATATACATTTTTGCAGAACATTATTTTGATTTATCTCAGAAAGTTTTTTTTACGACTTGATTATAAAAAATCAACTTTTCTCTATTTTCTATAAATATAATATGCATATATTATATATAAACCTTCCGAAAGAAATTTTCTAAATGATAGTGAAAACCCTATCAAAATCCATTGCGCAGTTTAGAAGAACTAGGAGCACAAACAGACAGACGCGGATAGTCTTTATTTTATACTATTTAGAGCTGATTAAATGAGAAATATACACTCGTATATACCACAAATGTATGCACCTACTATTTGAAAACTTATATTATATTCTTTCTCTTTGATGTTATAAAAATATTGTTCAACATGTTTTTCCTTATTTTACTGTGCATGTGTTTTGCTCAGGATATAATATCTATATTTTATGCAATGAAGAGATATTAAATACAATGTTCTAGAAAATCGTGAAAATATTGAAGAAATAGCACTGCACGCCACACTGATAATTTATAACTCGTTAGCTTTTGCGAGGGGTGTGCAAGGCGAGTGTATTGTGTAATAAAGATGTCGGCGGCCGGGAATATCGATTGTCCTGGCCAACCCTAACTATTTACTGATCAGTTTACTTTCCAATCGTAGCCATCCAGAGTCGGGGGATTAATATTTATACGTGCAATTACACCGAGAAACATTTCCCAGTGGGGCCAGGAGTGTGAACTAGAGAATATTACACACGAAGAAGGCAGTACACAGCGGAGAATTTATTTAATAGGCGCGCTTTTAGGATCTAATCTTAATAAGTTAATGCTATAGTAGGTGAAATATGACTTCAGAACCGTAAAAAATATTAAATTCGGAGTTAGCGGCGTTTATTGTACTGGCTCCAATCCGGCAATCACACGCAATCTACTCAGGATAGGGCCTTTAAAATTTTTCAGTCATGCCATGGAAGGTTAAGGTTATTTAATATAATAAAAACAAACAAAAACTGATCAAAGTGGTTTATTTATTGGGGTATTGTGCAGTGTTGCGTCATCTCCTTCTTTGGTCAACATTTCGGACAGCATTACAGTGTCCACCATCAGGGCAGATGTGTGATGATAATGGACACTGTAATGCTTGTGCGTTGGCCATATAAGGAGGTAGCGCAACACGGCACAATACCCAAAAATTAAATCACTATGATACTTTTGGCCTTGAAAATCATCTCGAATCATAAAAAAATATTAAATAAATAATTAGAAGGTTATTTTATGTGATGTAGAGTCGGATTATCTTTTCACATTTCTTCTTCGTGAGTCAATTTTCCCGAGAGTCTTCCATTTGATTGTCGGGTATCTTCCCCGACAATGGAAACAGTAAACGAAATGGTTTGGTTTTTTTCAAATACAACGAATTTTGTACGTGTATTCAATTTTCACTGAAATAGTCGTGAATAAACACGAACAAACTTTGGGACAAGGGTATTCTGGCATTAAAATTTGCATAGCTAAAAGAACGAATAACTATCTTGATCTAGAATTAAGTCCATTTCACTGCTTAAGATTCTAAAAAAAAACCCAGATGTAAAATAAATAACACATATACCTACAAAAAGACGCCCACACATTTGAAAGTATTAGAATACCTTACCACGGACTTAAACATGTATATATCCGAAGTGTCGTCGGGGGAGTTGCCCCTAGTTCGTTCATTGATAATTGATACGAAATATTATGCATTGATAAAAAGGTGTATTCGTTACCATGGATATGGCAACCTTTCTTTAACCCAAACAAAACATCAGTATAATGGACCTGCCACTGGGGATTCGTTTTAAGCCCGCGCATTTCCAATTCCTACAGATTTATAACAAGTTTAAGTTAACTTTCTCGTTAACTCTTTAAGTTTTTAAGTTCCAAAAAAAAGTAATTTTTACAGATAATATCTATACATTTGTTATGCCGAAATGTTAATTATATGAAATTCGCAAAGAAAACTCGTTTTTTGTTTTTGTTTTTAAATATTAAATTTTTTATAGGCATGAAAAAATTCGCAGTGTAACTTTAAATGCATCTAAAGCATTTGTCGATATGTTTTTGCTCTATTTCAAACGAATCGTGTTTGATTAAATATTTTCACCATTTTCGCTTAATTATTATCGTTTTTTTTTTAATATTAGCGCGCTCCCTCTAAAATTAGTATTTACATGTCTCCCTTTCAATACATCTTTGATCGCTCACTACGGGGTTTTAAGTTGTAATATCTCATTCTGCTACATACTTTGTTTATAAGAAAGATATAGAGGCTTCAAAGAATTTATCAGAGGTATGCCTGTAACAAAACTGATTGTAACAGTAAAAATAATAATTACTACTAAATCCACCAACAGATTTATACAAAACTCCCAACAATGCTTATAATTTAATTTTAAGTGATGATTCTAACCGTATAAATGAATACAACTGTACAGTATCATGCTGTTCCCCGCTATATTCATCACTGGATATAATCGTAAGAAAATTGCAAAAACCAATAAAAATATACTAAGCAAGACTTCCTAGACGATTTGAATTCATCATACGCAAGCAAGCAAAGAAGAACGGAGTGATACCAATATTAAATGAAGGAAGAGTTTCCCACGGACCTACTAGCGGTATGCCTTTAGTACAAAGTTCAATCATTTTCATTTCACGAGCCTTATGGCGTCCAGTTTTTTCCATAAAATTTTTCCAAATTTAGAAATTTTATAAAAAGCTGTGCCACTATGATAGCTCCGTTGTAAATTCTCCCTCTTTCTCGTGTGTCAGAAAGAGAGGTTAAAAAGGAGTTCTCAGCGGCAGAAGTGTGCGTATTAAGAGGAAGGAACCCTATAACAGAATCGAGAATTCGTAACCACGCAATAAACCACCAAACACAACACTAAATACGTATGCTGTGTCCATTATGCGCCTTCGCGTTATGAATAAAAACTATTTAGTAAAGAGAAACGCAACCTTTTTAACAGTATAACCGATTTGTTTTTTTTTTATTTTTTATTTATTAAAAGTATACAATACAGAATATAGTATATTATATAAAGCATTGTACTCCCAGGAGTTAATAAACTCATTGTTAGGGCCGCAAAGGGTACAAGTGTTTAACACATTGGCCCATAATTTATCAAGCTATCAAATATTATTTGTTAGCCTATATAGGTGTTGATTAACAAATAATATAGGTAATATAGGTGTAGGTAATACCCGTTAACTTAAGACCCGAGAAAATCTCGGGATTCGGGGTCAATGACCATCGGCTCATACCCGAAAGTCTCTGGGTTTGAGGCTCGAGTTAATATTGCTTCATGAAGCCGTATCTCTTGCGACATCGTTTGCACAAACATTGCGTCTGCATACAAAAATATGTTAAAAAACAGCCACGCTACCATTTTGCATGCTTGCGTAAATATTTGGTCCATTGTTTTTGCAAACAGTGTCGCAGGAGATAGGCTTATATAATATACACATGCGGGCTTTAATGTGAATATCTTTACAAATAATGTCATTTCCATTTCATCTTTGCGCAAATAGCAATTGTAACCATATAATAAATTTAAAAAATATATATTTGAGCAAGAAAATAGAGTTTAATATTATTAACTATCGGATGGCGTACCAAGCCCGTTTGCCAAAAATGAACTTGTGACCTTATTCTTTCCAATGTTGACGTGCTAAATTGTAGGTTGTGCACCGCTGATGCACCTTTGAAAAGCGTTTCCGTGGCTGCCCTCGATAGTTGGCCATAAAAACAAAGCTCCCCTGAATAATGTATGAGGGGACATTCCCGGCAGGACGATATTACCTTTACCAACAACCGAGTACAGTTACGGTGGGCACTGTTTCGGGCCGAGAGCACACTGGAACTGCAGGCTACAGCTACACGTGCCCTGCAACTATTTACATACACTAGTATTTCATATAGTAATCCCTGAAGTTCACATGGTGTAACGCTAAAAAGGACGTTTTCAAAGGGTAATATTAAATAAGGCCTTTTTATATTAGAAGCTGTTAAATCGTTGTGGAATTACATTGTTTATTACAAATAAATAACTTATTCCACATCTCTATACAGGGTGTATCGGCACGTACCCGACAAACTATAACCAGCTATTCCTTAGCACATTTGGAGTAAAAAATGTTATGGGCACTTTGCTGTCCGGTAATATTTTGTAAAAATAAAAAAATTATTATTCATATTTTCACCACATGTCACCAATGTTTTATCCTTTTTCAAAGTTTGAAAACCCGTTTGGCAATATTTTGTTCGAGTTTCGTTGAATAATGTACATACGTACCTACGTTGGCGCGCTTTTACAATCACAACGAAATGGCACAGCACCATTCGTCTCATTTTTAACTATTATTATTTAGTGTGTACGAAAGAGCGAGGACACTTTTTGATGCACTTGCTAATAACAGCTGTTGAACGCGAGAAACGAGGCAAATGACAGTGACGGAGTGTGGATTTTTTATTTATTTTTTGTTTTTAATGGAAAAAAAATGTTACCGGACAGCAAAGTGCCCATAACATTTTTTACTCCAAATGTGCTGAGGAATAGCTGGTTAAAGTTTGTCGGGTACTTGCCGATACACCCTGTATATACATTGATATTCATACTTACTGCACAAAATACATATAAATGTTTCTTAGTCAAGTTTAAAATATAGAGTTGTTAAAAACTAATATAAGTTTATATCATATTTGCACATATTATTGTCCATTTATTAAAATCCTGTTAAAAGCGGGATTGCAGGCCATTTCCTAATAAACTTTTAGCACATTCATAATATATCGGAACATGTGCTCATGCACCTGCGTTTGTCCTGATAATACACAATGACGAATGCGAAAATATTAGAATATTTATGAACACGTGTTCCGACATCGCACATTCGTTTTTTACTGAAAGTTATAAGGAAACCTGTCAATTCATTGGTTAAAAAGCTGCAATCCCGTTTCTAACCGGGTTATGAATAATTTGAAAAGATTCTTAACAAATTATCAATTTTATATCGGTAAGTTCTCTCCGTGTATTTGTCAAGAACATTTTCAGCGTGAGCCAAAATGTTGGTTCAGAAGTCGACCACCATTCAAAATCAAATATTTAAAAAAATGCTTGGAATATCAATAGCTGTTTCAGTTTAATTCCAACAAATTTTTCAGAAAAATCGTACACAACAAGAAAACATTCTACTCGTAGCTGGATAACTGATCGACTTTGGATCCGTATTCGACACTTTAACTTTTTCCCAATTTCTACCGATTTATAACAATTTTCAAAAAAAAGTTTTTTTTTAAAATTAAGATCTGTACATTTGCTATGCCGAAACGTTAATTATATGAAAAAGTAAGCGCCGAAAATGATTAAAAACACGTTTTGTTCTGTTATTTAATATGTTATAGGCATGAAAATATTCACAGTGTATCTTTAAATGCAACTAAAGCATTTGTCGAGAGATTTTCGCTCTATTTCAAAGGAGTCGCGTTAAATAAATATTTTAACCGTGTTCGCTTAATTGTTATGGGTTTTAATATTAGCGCACTCCCTCTAACATTCGTATTTACATATCTCCCTTTCAAACCATTTTTGAACGCTTACTACGGGGCCTTAAACTCAAACACTAAAACGTCTGCAACTCTACAACCACAGTATGTGTGCAGATTGCAGGCCATAACCGATAACCCGTCGGTAGGCATCGGGACCTCTCAGTACGAGTATTGGACGCTGCTGGATACAATCTCCTGGCAGGCCTTACTTAGAAGAGTAAAACAAACGAAATCAGCGGACCAGCATAATCAGACCGTGCGGGGTGGAAACTGGTACACTGTACAATAAGAGGGAAGTTTGCTCAATGGGAGCAATTATATTCAATGTAAGTTGAAATAGAATAAGCAGCAACCCTAAATATGAGAAAAACGTCGAAAACTGATATAATACGTACATGAAAATAAAAATAAATCCCTTCATGAGCTACGGGGCTTGGCAATATCATTTGTCAACAAGTAATAAAGATTATTATTTTTGGTAAACTAATGTTTTAAGACAAGGTTTTTTTATGCATAGCACAAAGGGTGACAATTATTTTACAAGCAATAATTATTCGCCTGAAACACTCATCCACATTGAAAAATCTCCTGATAAAAGATACATGACGCCAACGGGACTCGAACCCGTGTCCCTTCGATTTCCGGTCGACAGCTCTGACCACTGAGTGTAGACAATTTGTCTCGACGCCATCTAGTGAGAGAGTTAGCACTTACAATGCCTTTCTCATATAAAATAAAGTTGGTTGTTTTCAGGTGAAAAAATGTAACAAGCAGTAATTGTTGAATGAAACACTAGTACATATTGAATCATTTCGCGGGTAAGAGATAAGCCGCCATAGCACAGTGGTCAGAGCTGTCGACCGGAAATCGAAGGGACACGGGTTCGAGTCCCGTTGGCGTCATGTATCTTTTATCAGGAGATTTTTCAATGTGGATGAGTGTTTCAGGCGAATAATTATTGCTTGTAAAATAATAAGTAATAAAGAAATCATATTGTTGTTTCATATATTTCCATAATTTGTTGACAAAACCGGGTGATATCTAATCTACTGAAATGCGAAAACATTATAATTTTCAAGAACACGTGTTCCGACATCCTCATAACATATCCGCGCTTTACGGATAGTTAATTCGTCAAAGACCTGCAGGCACGTTTTTAACAGAGAAACGAATAATTTGAGCAGATGTTCAATAAATTAACAATTTTTGTATATCCGTGTGTTTACTTTTTACACAAATGATGCCATGATTCCTTGATTTTTTGAACTCCAGTTTCACTATTTAGAATGATTTACAAAAATAGTTCTCCATATAAAATTAGGACTAAAAATCATCATAATTTTATTCAACTTAACAGCAAAAAATCCATTTAAGATTCTCGTAGCACCGTGGCAACGTGAAAGATAAAATTATTATTTTTTTAAATAAATTAGTCTAAAAATTAATATTACAATGAAATGCCATTCAGCTTAAAAAAACATCTTTACTAACGTGATTTGACCTGTTAAATAATTAATAAATATAATATGGATCGCAATGTTAAAGGTCAAAAATTAAATTAAGCGTGCAGCAAAAAAAAGTAATTGAAATAATCACCTTTGATTCAACTTTAGCGGAGGTAATCTACGCAACAACGGTTTGTTTTATACACAGTACTCTGTACCTGTACATGTACCGTAAACAGTAGGTACCGTAGGATTTCAAAAGGCAGTTTTCACGGTGAGTCATACTTTCATACCTTGGTAGGTACTTGAGGTGGGAGGGTATGGAGGGGAGGTCACGCGACCTGCGCGCGCAACTGCCAGCGACAGCATTCCAATTTCGAAATTTCAAAATGCATTTTTACGGCTTCCCTCGTTACATAGAAAAAAACTTAACAATAGTCCACTCTCGATGGGAAATCATTATTAATGAAGAATGGTGATCTGTGGAGATTGCCGTGGATGCAATTAATGAATCTTATGGAAGGTGAAATTTCGTACATAAATTGAAACAATGCGAAATTTTAACATCCAGCTCTATTGTGATTTTGATTTACGACTCGAAATAGCGAACAAGCTAATCACTTCTCAAATAAGAGAAAAAAATGCAAAAAAACAAGAAACCACCAATCAGTTTGGTTCGGGTGTAAATGAACATTGATTAATGATTGGAGGTAAACAAAATTAACTTGTAAGAATTATTAACTTTATTTAATAAGAGTAATAGCATAACCCAGGTACGAAACAATGGTGTAACTTGGCCTGTGGTAACAATTCCTTTTCCTGTGAGGAAACTGCAAAATTATAATGCATCTGAATGAATTCACGATGACCTTCGTCTTGTTTTGAAGGTCAAGTGTGCAAAACTTCGTCAACCTCGGAATAAAACTGTAGATTTGTATACAAATCAAATCCACTTCCTCCACTCGCCAGAAACCGACTCTCCTTTATATATTAGAAGAAGATGCAATTATTGTAAATTGTAAGCAGTACAGTTCGTGATACTAATAAAGACATTTATGATTACTCACTTGGAAAATCTATTAGTTAAACACACTCTATTATTCTTCATTCAAATATGCTAATGAACATGATTGGATGATAATGGATGGCTTCCGAAATTGAAATTCATGTAGATTAGATTATTAAAGAAAGAAATTTGAGAAAATGCGAGGTGGCTCGCGTCAGTGAGCCGAGACATACGTTACACGTACCTACATAGATTATTACATATATACACACACACAGGTAATTGGAAAGACCAGACGCTGGATGTTTCGATTAGTGACCATCTTGGCATCTTCGTGTACAGTGGCACAGGCATATTTAATCTGGATGGTTATCTTTTGTAGGACATCGTTGCATATAACTTGTTACAGCTCTCCTGTCGATCAATTACGAAATTTCACGGACATCAATCACGCGAGTAATTTAAGAAAAGATTCCAAGCCTTGGTCCAAATCTAAGAAGCTTTTGTAAAGGCTAGACGCACGCCAAAATGAGTCTTATGCGTGAGAAATTAAACCCTATTTTAAAGAATTTGTAAGAAGCATTTGCAGGCTTCTGTTCACTCGTGCTCACCCTTGGTGGCTCGCTTAACACGACCGTTTCTAATCTTCACCTCGCGGGGAAGCAAATAGTTCATTACATTAGTGGCAACTGTAATTGTCATCATGCCGGCATTTTAAAAAAGGCTTGAGCATCTTGATTGTCATGATGAACGACTTACCACGTCGAATACAGAAATAAATTACTTTGATACACAATCAAGATGGTAATCACACAATCATACCGCTTATAGGAAGAGAATGCAACATCCAACAGCCAGGAATACAGAATTATAATTCAGTGAGTCAGACAACAATGTCTGGCGATTCGATGTCAAGGTTCAATTGCTTTCCATTGAGTTCAGTACATTAGATTTAAAAAATACACCAATCTGCTCTGCGCATTGTAAAATACCTACATCTTCAATTAATGTCTCGGTGGATTTCTATATAAAATAGTGTTTCATTGATTTGCCAAGTGCAATATCATAAAACGTAAAGTTTTAGAAGATGTGCATATATTTGCGTGTCTGTTATAGAGTTAGCGTGCTGAAGATTGCATAAAAAGCGCTCAGAATACCACCTCCTAATGATAAGTAAGTAGGTAGGTACACGGTCGGTTTCTCGGTGGGAAAAGCCGCTCACAATATAATCACTTTAGTGTGGTAAAATTCCTAAATCACCTGTGAGACTGTGATTCCCGACTATTTTCCGTTATCTCGCTGTTAATTACGGTCGCCTAAAAACGAAAATGAACACAGTTTTAATTATTCAATTAAAAATAATATTTCATCAACTTTCAGCTGGCTGAACACGACGTAAATTATGCCATCGTAGAAATAAGTGTATCTGGGGCTGCAGCACCGGCGCGGGCGTCCACGTACACATCATTACAATAATGGTTTCTTGTAGAAACTCACTATAAGCCTATTTCATGGCTCGATTCGTGTTTCGTTTCATGATTGATTATTAAAATGATAACCCAGAGTGAAAACCTCGAAAAAACTGATAAACTTACCCCTTTTAGTAAAATTAAATATGGTTGGTTGATTTCGCAGGCTTCCGGAAGAGGAGCATTAAATTGGTCGAAAACAACACTGTATCTATTTCTACATGTTGTATAAACGTCAGCTGTTAATCGTTCATACGAATAGCGATAATGATCCAAGCCTACCACCGGACATCGCGCATCGTCCAGAGTCCATTTGGGCAAAGCAAATCCATACAAGTACCGGCAGCAGAACTCCAGCCCCGGCATAGGAAGCGGTCTGAGTCAAGTGACTTGCTTGCTGCTTACCGCTGACTCGCGCACTGCATAATAATAGTCAGGTGAGATCATGTCACGCCCTGCCCGACAGGAAACTGCTATTATTACCACCTTTCAAATAGCTATTTCACTTCAGTTCTTATAGCGCCGATGAGCGATTATTACGTGAGGGCAACTTTATGATCGGCATTGACACGAATACAAGACGGCAAAAAATGTACATTGTTTTACGGTTGCAGGTTGCAGCTACCGAGTTCCACAGAACTAGATTTTTTGTGAATACTTCTTGTGTCTGTTGATATTTAAAATCTAAAGCTTGAATGCAAAATGTGTCGGTGTTGTCGTCGTGGTGGCACAAATTGAGATTAGTTCCTTAAGTCTTTGAAATGGACGCACTATCTTACCATAATTTTAAAACACATGTATTAACATGATATAATGAGGAATGATATAAAAAAAGTGATCCAAAGTTTGCAGTGGCCATAAATGCAACGGAGCTTATGTTACGAGGAGATTCACCGGCAAAACTACCTTAGATGCCCTATTTTAAAATGCTGACAGTGGGGAATACAAAATAGGAATACTGGAACTATGAATTTGTTAACTGCGTCATTAATCGAACAGATAATCGGCGATTACGATAACCCCAAAAGTTCTAATATCCTGCGGTTACGAAGCAACGGAATAGCAATCATTGCATCACGTAATCGTGCATAATTATTTTGGTTCGAGATTTGACAGCAAAATCAATCATGGTAAAACTTAGCTGGAAGACGATATTACGAATTCTCCATGGTCCGAAGGAGCCGGAAGTAGGTGGAAGTGGCTCTCAGTGGATCTCGCAACACCGTGCAGATATTAAAGTGACTCAGCAGCGGGGAAAAACAAAAACAATTGCACCGTTAATGGCGCGCAACGAGAATAATTGCCCTTCATTGAAGTATTGACAACGGCTTGGAATTCGGCCAGACAATGTGTGCCATAAAAATAAAAGTGCCTCCGCGGAAATATTGAAGAATTTCTAAAACGAGATAAAAACCGCACACTTGAATGTTCTCGAGGGGTTTGGCTGGTAGCCGAGCAATTCCGCGCTTCATGGGACGTGAAGGAAAGTGCAGCGGACGGGGATACATTTTCACCAATTGTTTGATCGAATTTCCGAATGTGGCTTTTGATGCAAACTCTCTGACACCTGCAGCGTTGAAGAACAATAAGAGAGGTTGGGTTCCGGTAGAAAGGGAGAAGGATTGTAATGGATATCGAGGAAATAAATGCATTCTGCAAGGATTCATAAAAAATGTGTTAAAACACCTTAATGATTTTTTTTATTAAAAAATAAGAATTTTTAAAAGATGGGGTCACATTATCATCTCTAATTAGGTGATCCGTTCCATAAAGCAGACTAAGAAAACAATTAAACAAAACCATACAGTACCTAAGAGGATGAATAATGTAAACATGTTGATGCACTGAAATCGAGTGTGAAAGTCATCCAAATCTGGATTGCATCTGTAAAAAAGTATGTGAGCATAGGAACACATTCCGGATGCAATGAGCAAATAACCAGGAATACCACCAGATTCACAGCTTTGGGGATAACACAGGATCTTTGATTTATTTTTAACTTGATGTGTCGCATCTGCAATGAGCGCGAAGATATGCAAAAATAGTTTGTTTGATTTGAATCCCAAAACACTCCTCGGTGACGCATGGGTTTATATAGCAACTGCAAAAGATGTTGGTAGAATAAATTAATAACGCACTGTCAACATCAACACTTAATTTTATTCTTTATTTATTATGATGATATCATGTAATGACTAAAATGTACCTACTGTGCGACACAATTAACTATGTTGAAATCTATAAATTCTGAAGGTATTAAGTTATTCACAACCAAGCCAAAGGATTTTTGATCATGTCTAGAAGTTAATTGCAGAAAATGAAGGTTAACATTTCAAATAGGAGCGAGTGATTCACATCCAATATTTACCCCTCAAGGTCTGAAAAGTAGCATTCACAATTCACAAATAGGTAGTACCTGCTAGTAGTCTGTTGCTATACCATAATACATTCCCAAGTAAATATGCTGATGACGATGTCGCTTCAGAATGGTAAGTTATGCGAGTTCAGAATAGTAACAGTTTTTTTAAATACATCTATTTCAATATCACTTTCGTTTCTAGGATGAATGTATGAATGAAGTGGAATCTTGGGATGGATGACAATGCATTATGTCAACTTTTTGTGGCAATCACGCATACACACGCGAACATATACGCATTCCTCTGAAATAAAACTTAAGCAGTTATTAATACACGAAATAAATGTCGGTACTACCCAATTGGGATTTGAATCAGTTGCTAGCGCAAGTTGACTCCAGTCTCTGGAAGAAATGTTCAATCCTCAGTCAAACAAAAACAAAAGTTTTAAAAGACATTTCAGAGTACACAAGTTCGCAGCCGTTAAGAACTAATCCCTAGGAAGGAAGGTTCAATTCGCAGTCAAATAATATATATTTTTTTAATGTTTTTATTAAAAGAAACAGAAGTATGTATTATAGTAAAAAAACTTGGAAACGGGTTGATTTTTAAACAATTATAATGAAGGGAAGGCTCATAAAGGCTGATAAACGTGACTGACTGTTATAATACTGGTAATAGCCCTAACCACCCACTTGGGAACAAAAAAAACATTTTTCTTTTCTTTTTTCAGCAAAGTGCGAAATGAGTTCTACCAATAACTTGTTTTATTTCGAGCTTCATTCAACCGGCAAAACGAAAAACAGCAATTTCCATGTGAAATTAATAGCCGTGCGTGCGATAAGATCGCTTAAAAGTAGTGGAAGGTAATATAAAATTGCACACGAGAAAATATAAAAATTATAACGGTGGACTTGATACGGTACAGTTCTGGCCCTGGACGAGAGTGGAGTGAGCGCTTTCATGCACTGTCGGATTGAAAAATGCTCAATGACTTCATCAGCCAAAGGGGCTCCGGAATTATTTCAAGGATGGGAGACAAGCATAACGATCTCGTAGAAGACATAAATGATTACAAATCTAAGAGCCATAATGACAAAACCAAAGAGGCAAAACGACATAATATCAGAAATAAGATTTAAGAACAATTTTATTTTTTAATGTCTAAAAGAACAGTAACGAGTCGTGTTCTTTATAACCTGATTTAAAGGAATGATAAGTGATATGAGTAAATAAATAACACACACATCAATAAGAATATGTTGGTCCACATAATTATAGCAATGAAATGTTCTATTATAATTGATATTGACGAGTGAAAAAAGATCCATGTTGACCTATCTACTATGCACAATAACTGTAATGCACCTTCATGACTAATTTAATGACATCACCTTTTCAAAGATGTAATAAACAAAATTCAAAAAAACTGAGACCATAACTCAAGCTGCATGCGAGTGTGGCAAATGATCAAATTATATTTGAGGGAGCGGTTTGACCCGACTAAGGCTCATTGACGCATGGCATTCGTGCTAATTGTCATCTGTACATGGGACACAATTCTCGAGCTTAGAGCACGTCCAGCGTATAAAAGTACAACAGTGTGAGCGGCGTGATAATTAGCATCATAATTGGTAATGGCTGTTTAATCTACATACTGACAATACTCCATTGATGACAGAGGCGAGCAGAGTCCGTGCTCCTATCGTTGTGACAAGAGAGAATAATTGACCAACTGGAGCAACAGTGTAAAAGTTCCTCCCGCTTTCGCTAATTGATCGTCACGCCGTACACTGGGTTTTAATGCAGCTAGAATAATGCCGATTAATTAAAGCTAAAAGGTACACTGTTAACAGAAACAAAGAGTTTGGTATAAAATAATACAAACATACAAAACAGCGGTGATTAAAAATTTGTCTAATGGAAAGAAGTAGGAAAAAGAATTAAATTGAGAAATGGTAAAATGATGAATCAACCAATTTTGGATATATTTGAGTTAGATTTTAATGAAGTGATAGAATCGAGCAACTGATGCATATAATAAACAAAAGCTTCGCAGGTCGATTAATGACATAAATTTAATGTTCTGTAACCACCAATAAATTCTAGAGGTTCAAATGACCCACTTTTATAAATGTGACTCACACAGCTTACCAATTACATTGTTGGTTTACGACAAAACGGTACTGCAGAGCAGACGGCGTACAAGAAGCATATACCAACAACAAAGGAAAAAAAATCTATATAATAAGTTTTCAAGTGACATCTGCAGTGATTTATTATCTGCCTTATAAGGCATGATTTCGTCGACAACTTCAAAAGAACCAAGTTAATTACATAAAGATTATCTCGGCTTTAAATAATATCACATTTGGATCGTCAAAAATGCATCACACAAAATGATGCGCTTTACGAGGACCGGGCCTGTAAAATAAAGCAGAAGCAGTCTGATCATTAACAATGGTGGTTTTGTGAACTCGCTTATGTACTTTAACCAGTTTTCGATGCATGACCATGTTTAACACCAGGCATTGGACGTCTGTTCAATTCTTTGAATTTGGGAAGATTATTCTTGGAAAAAAACTTCGAGAATAATATGGTGTAAAATACAATGATGAAAACCAAACGAGTTACAAGGAAAACATACAAATTAAAAAAAGGATGCGCATTTGTAGTGGTAGAATAAAATACGTAGTGACTAAAGCGACTACGGGTTAAATCAAATAGAACACTCATGGTGATAGAAAGATACATGTGTACACTTGCAATTTTTGAAGGAACTAAAAAGAAACAGAGAAGAGATAAATGAGAAGTGAGGCCTGTTTGCGGTGCTGACGCAATGCAGAACACATTTTAACTTCAATAAAATAAGACACGACTCAGAAGCAAGCAGCAGCAGGCACGCCTCGGTAGCTGACTCAGCACGAGTAGCGTCACCAAATATTTACAAAAACCCCGAAATAGCTAAGCGCACGGGTAAAAATTACACACGCTAAACGAACAAAATTTCACTAAGATACTCTGCACGAAGAGATCTAAAAAAATCAAAGCTCTCGAATACACTGAAGTTATATTGATCATTGATCGCACGAGAACATACGTTATTGAATAAAGGTGTTCATAACTACATTGCAACTGTCAGTATTTGCATTTCAAATATGACTATTGATAAGGCTTTCTTGAAAGGCGTTGTTAGATTCCGCGAAAACATGACTTGTGAAAACCAAACATTTTGTCGAAAGTAATTGGGTCTTTATGGCAAATTAAAACAACTAGTCAAATATAAACTTATTTGCAAAGCGTGGAATATTTACAATAAGTAGAATACTGTTCTCTATAGAAACGATGAACAGTGGAAGGTAAGCCTCTATATGAAATATGTCGCGGAATACAAACAATAGTTATTGCGTTCACCTCGATAAATAAATCGCAATGTTCACAATTTTAAGCCGACGATTTTCAAGATTTATCTTTGCTGATTCATCTCGCGAAAAATAGCTGTATTCTGAAATGAAATCAGATTTTCTGAACGTGGGCTGAATCTTTATTATGATAGCCGGGTTTCCAGAACGAGAGAAAGCGGCTGTATTGAAAGAAGCTGCATTGTTTTGTTGCAGCGGCTCCACAGATATTGAGATATTCGGAGTCTTCTCCGACTCAGGAGAACAGAAAATCCATTTACGAACATGGCATTTCATTTATCCGATGTTTTACTTGTCGTGCCATAATATATGAAGGATGAGAAATCATTGATATTCATAGCGATGAATTCAACATCCGCGCATTAAATATCTGTACCCAAGTGACACGAGAGAAGATCGCGCAAAAGAAATTACGGCTATTAATAATTTCAGGAATGGAATTTCATAAATTTCAAATTATCGTAATAATGTAGCCATAATGTCCAGAAGTTTGGGCATTAATCGAAACACAATTCAAATTTCCAGATATTATAAATTTCAATCCATAGTTGGAAATGATTTTGCGTATTAAGAAGCCTTATAAATATTACAGCCAAATAAACATTGACGAAGAAATGTGCCATTAATAGATCGATGAAATATCATTAATGGTGACGTTAAATTCGAATGAAAATCAAGATACAAGAATAGAAATTGATCGACTTTTTATTTGTAAAGAAAACATATTTGAAACCGCACAAATAAAGAGTGCCAAAAACAAAAATTACTGAGATTTATTACAATAATTCACAAATTTTATGCGCCATCTCTGAATCATCGAAGGGTGTCCGAGTTAGATTCGGTAAAATGGTTTATAAAATTTTGCAACGCAATATTAATTCATTTTTTACAAATCGTTGGTATAAGATTTGGCTGGAATATCTCAAATAACAAGAGATATAAAGTACTAAAAAAATCCACTCAATTTATTCTTAGAATATTGGAAGGAACCATTGAATTAAGAATTTGCGCAGTGGACTTTTTTGTCGGCTGTTTCCAGCAGCATGCCTTGATTGGCAAATTATATCCGGCGAGTGGAACAAGATCCCAAAGGAAATACGTGATGAAGTGATGAAATATGACTACCGGCGAAGAGGTAAGGCCCACATTATGCGCATGTTGCTGCGTTATATGATATGCGCAATAGAACCTCTTGACAGGAGATGGCAGAGAATGATAAACTCTAAACATGTTTGGTTTAGACAGATTCTTTGGATACATTTTTGACACTTTCAATGCAATTTTTTTATTGATAATACAGTAAGTATGGTAAATACAGTAAGCATAGACGATACAGAACATTTTATTGGATTTTAGGAACGAAAAATTATGAGAAATTAACGAATTCCTTGTCACATCTCAATTTATTAACAATTTGAGACGTCTATCTAATGAAATTTTGCGATGAATCACGGTTGGTGTTTTAGATAATTCAAACTAAAATATAGCCCATTATTTGGGAACACATGTAAATTCCCGCTGTAAAACTGAAAAGAGTGGGGTGGTTTGGTTAGAAAATTCAGTGATAGGAAATGATATATTAGGTGCAGTATATTGGGGGTAAAATTCGGTAGTTTAATAAAAGTTAGGGTGGAAAAGCCGGGCGAGTTCATGCACCAGTGAACCTCTGAGTCACCCGACTCCCATATAACATTCAACCCTCCCTATAATAGTAAAGTTCCTAATGGTTTAACGATAGTCGCCATAATAATGTATGGCCACTAAACTCAAGCTGCAAATGTTTATTTGAAAACAGGAAGAAATGTTTTGAAAATATTTTTATTCGAGGAATCAACAATCATGCGCGTGAAATTGGAATTGTTCGTTTATCACGACTGTGCTTAGTGAATGCTCTGAACCGGAGATACGTGAGCAATTAACAGTCAAAAGGTCGGCAACAATCGTAAGACTAATGTCCAAGAAGCAAGAAGACTCTTTTTATGTAGCAAACGCAGCAAGAAAACTGACATCATTATGATCGATTTCTCGCACCCCTCTGGTACAGTCTGAATAACATTATCATTCAAGTCGAAAATCCTGGGTTGGTAAATTATTATATTATTCTCCTATTTGTACGCCACGTGGCAAGTTGGCCCACAGTTACACCCAAAGTGGTAATTTCCCATAGTCGATCAAATAACGCAGGGGATTCGGATAGGGTAACTAAAGGCAATAAGCCAGAGAACAAACAATGGGCGAGAATTCCGAGCTACGAACACAAACAAATTAACAATAATTACTTCGAGGTTAAGAAACGAGTAATGTTCAAAATAACCACTTTGAGATAATAACAATCGTGTAATAGAAAACGTCTCGGTTCATCGGATAAACTGTGCGGAGTAATTGAACATTCATTAGATCAATCAACGTATCGCATAGGAACGTCCAACTCCGAGAATCAGGAGATAAACTCTAGCGAGCTAAGAGATTTAAAGTTTTAAAAGTGTTTGAAAAAAGCACAAAAAATTTAATCGGGCTTCTGTCGGCTAAAGAAAAAAAAGATCCATCAATATAAAAATAAAGTAGATTTGGTAAAAAACACATGGAACGTGAAAGAACAGCGACTGGATTCGATGATTTCAACAGTCAACTAAGGAGTACTGCATGTTATTGGAAGAAGTATTAATTGGGGTATTTCAGGGAGCATTGCGAGCCAGTGCAGAACAGAGCTGACTGTCGTGGCCATGTGGGGTGTAGTGTGGTGGTGGAATGGTTGGCGAGTGGCCACGTCGCGTCCAGCTCGCGACCCTTCCCCAGCGTACAGTGCAGCCAGGCGGTTCGACGGCCGCTTTCTATGCACACTACCGTTTCCCCGCCGAGACGCCTGGCTAATTATCATTACGACACTCGTGGCAGAGTCGTGAATCGAGAGCAGAGGAGAGGCGCCGACAACAAGACATGTTCTCTGTCTGTCTGTCTGTAGTGGAGATTTTCACCGACAAAATGGGGCAATCGGCGGAAGGCGAAGGCGCGAATCAGCCGGCCCTGACCCGGCCCGAAACCAAAAAAGTTGACGTCGCCAAAATGAAGTAAAAAGAAGCGAAGTTGCCGAAGCGTGTATCCAAGACGGTGGAGCGGCAAGGGAAACATCGCGCATGAGAATATTGACCAAAAAAAACCAAAGTGCCAGGTTTCAGGCGACTTTGGTAATTCTCAAAACGGTGAAAATATAATTTCATACCATTTTTTTAATTCAAATTTGAACGTAAAGGAGAATACTTTTCAGGTTTATGAAATCATAAAAATTTTTTTTTAGATGTTTAGAAAAAAAAATCAGTAATAGCCCGCTACTGACGTCTACCCTATTGAGAAAACATAAACGGTTAATATTATTCACAAAGAATCGTGAACCCTTTACTTGTATGAATAATAATACCGTGTTCTAATTATTCATTCTACACACGCACTTGTGATGGCTATCAGCTAAAACCTGAGGGCATCAAATAATAAAACTACTCGTGCGAAATAAACACTAAATCTTTAATTCTAAAAGGGCAGGCGAGGGCGACCAAAAGGAAACTGTGAGTAAGGTTTGGATGTAACGAATTTAACCAACGAATTTTTCAAAGCATAACATCCTGGATGAAGATGGACGTTTTTAAAACAAACTTCCCACGGCCGCTGGAGCCATTACTTGAAATAATAAACAGTCCATCGGAAGAAGCGCCACGCGGGCAGCAGAAACAGCAGATGCCCGGGAAACGCTCAGTAAAACAATTAGAGTTATAACACATGCTCACTCAGCCGGATTCGCCGTTTATTTAGAAATTTAGTCAACTTCGCGCAACTGGACTTCTTACTATCGTTACCGTCCTCATTCCATAATTTAGTTTTTGAAGGGCTCTTATCTGAGTTGAAAGTTTATGATTTTCTGTGAAAGTTTTTAACAAAGTTCTACAAAAAATACAGGACAATCGGGAAGTTCATTGTCCTGCGTCAGAAAGTTGACGTGACTCGGAAGCCATTCTCCACCGCCGGCATTCACTAAACACCTAACGCCGGCTAATCAACCATCAAGCTTAAAGTGCGAACTGACTCACCTAAAGAGATGCACGCGAGTCCTGCCGCGGCCGCTTGCACACAGATTAACCAAATACCTCTTGGAACAGCTCGCTGAAGCACCACTGGTTACTTCCCACACCTCTGAACAGTCAGAACAGTAACAACAAACACCACTCTAGCTCGCCGGCCGGTCGGGGTAGCTAGCGCTCGTGACGGAACGGTACGGGTCGGTCCGGCACAATGATTTCGGGGATGATTTCCGATTATTTCGATCAAACAAATGTAATCAGCAGAGAAGTGTATATTTTTATTCGCGTGTTCGAGCGGCAACTTCACTAGTGCGAGACACGATAGACACTGACGGTGGCGCGTTTGATTGTTTTCCACGGCGGGAAGTTTTCTCGCGGCGCTCGGGCGGGCGGCGGTCGGCGGGCTCGGAGTGTGCGGGGGTCGGGCAAGAAGGGGCCGGCGAGGGCGGGCTCGGACGGCCTGGAGGGGAGCCCGACACACTCCACTGGGCTCAGGATGAATATTTTCATTGCCAACTTGGTTAAATAAATTTGAGGTACGATGTCACTGGCCGCAACTGGAATTGTTCGCCATCGATTAGCCAACGAATTATTCGAGAATTTTGCGGACAAAAAATACAAATCGTAATACATATAAAGCGCAAGTACCTATTTCGGCGAAAAAAGTATCGGCAGCTCTTTGTGAAAATGCCACAAAATGATTTTTACAAATGGGTTCCGAGTGTTTCAATTTCTTGCGAAAAGATCTAAATGACCACAAAATAAAGAAGTAAAAATACTGCAGTTCCACGTTTTATTCCAAGAATAAGCGAATTACGTACGTAGTTAATGCTGTTCTAGGAATAATGTACCACTAAATCTAAAAAAAGGTATTTCCAGTTTATTTTCACTGTTTTCATTTTGATAATTGACCTATTTTAACTTGGTTAACAACAATGAGCATGGAACGCCATATACTGCAATCAAGTAACATGTACACTGCGCAAGCAACGAACTCGCTAAAGTTGAAAATATTACATATTTAGGTGTTACCATTGATACAAATCTAGATTGGATATAGTTAATAAATAAAACCATCTTTAAATTAAGATATGTTACGTACATAATTTATAGACTTAATGAAGTACCCAATATTAACAAAATAAAAAGGATCTATTTTTGTCTTGTCCAATCTTCAATCATTTGAGTTTGATGCATTTTCTAAACCTTTACACATAACTCAAAAGCATATTATTAAAGTTATATATTAGAGAAATAGAAAATTCTGGACAGACTCATTGAACAGAGAATCTAAAATATTTAATATTCGTAAATTATTTATACTGCAACCATTTATATTTAAAAAAAAAGTTAGTTTAGAAAAAAATAATAAAAAAGAATAAGCAAGAGGACTAATAATGTATTTTACACTCAAATCAATACTATTTTTTATTTTAATCTTAAGTTACCCTTACATCGTCGTGTGTGTTAATAATTTTAGAAAAATATATATAAAAATTAAAATTATTTAGCAAACATAATATACCTTTACATATTTTAAATTTAAATATATTATATCAAAAGCAAAACATCAATATTTGAGCTAGATATAATTTCTTAATTCCTTTTTAAAATTCATCATATTTTCAATCTGCCTGCTACATACATCAGAGATGCTTGATTTGAACAAAGTGCTTGACTTTTTCCTTGTGGGCAATCTAATTTGATTTATTTAAAAGACAAAGCAGTGATACCTTGTACATTTAATCTTCAATCAAAACAAATACAGATGAATAATAAAATATTGTACTATTTAAATGAATTAAAATTATGGCTAAATGATTTAGATGTTGAAACACTATTCCTATATTTTATTTTGCAAACTTTAATTTATCATTTTTCAACACAATATTACCAGAATTTCGAAATTTACATTATATGCTTACTTGTTATTGTATTTAAAAAAACTCTTCACAACAATATTACAATAACTTTAAAATATTGAAAATAACTTGCTTGATGTTGTATTATTGTAGGTATTTAATTTAATTTAATAATTATATTTAAATTCTCATTTCATTAGTATTTTTTTTCTTATATTACCCTCTCACAGGCTGTGCCTTGGTGGGTTCCCTTTACTTACCTTTGTTTTATATTTTGTACGTAAGTAATTTTTTTTCTAAAAATTATTGAGGACCCCTTGCTTAATTGAAATCTATTAATCCGACTCGATTGTATTTGGACTTTTTTCTCTATCTACCGCGCGCAAACATTCTCCTAAAATTATTTTTCACGTGATCTAAATGTCCAAACTTCTTTATCGTGTATTGTAACGATGCGAGGTGCATATTGCAAAGTATCAAACATAATACAAGAGATGACGCTTGCAGCATTTCATTCCACGGGCTGCATCTAGTAATATCTGGTCAATACATCAATCATGCGAACGAACGGCAGACTGTATTCTCATTGTCCGCCTCTGCACTCTGCAGTCACAGCCGAGTGGCTCAGCGCGGCTCAAGGAACACAAGCAACGCTCATAAGACGTCAGACCCGCTTCATTTTGCATCTCTATCTCCAGAACACAATGGAGAAACCTCTACCCTAGAGAGTGTATCGCAAGACCCAGCATTGTTGTATGGAAATGAAAAAGCAACAGGGAGATGCTATCGAAGCCTCGGAATAGTTACGTTCTTAGTTCTCAGTTCTCACCGGCACTGTTCCAGATTCGATGGAAACAACATTGCATTATTTGATTTGATGTAGATCTTTAAGAGAGATAGTCTTCACAAATCAACAAGTTTTGGTGGCCGTTCGTGAGATTCGCAATCACACGATGCAAGCAAGAAAGTATTTTTATTGGGAGATATCATCTCGAAGTTCGATAATTTAGACAGAGTTCTGTTCATAACCCCTTTACTCAAGTGGTACAATGAGATATTTAAAAAAAATATGAAAACCGTTAAAAATATGTGGAAGATTAAAGTTTATTTTTCTGATTCTGACCATTGTATTGTATTTTAATATTTTCATTCATATTGATTTTAAAAACGGTCTACAACCGCACATTTCGAAACGGTTCCAACTGGCTACAACGTCATTATAACCTAAAATGAGAAAATACTATCAAACAGAGCTTTCATTTTTACATTTCGAGGGAAGGATGTAAATTCAGTGCACGATATAAAGTTTGCGTGCACGTTGATCTGATTTAACACCTGGAGTTCACATTTCTATGTGATTATATTTTTGTACTAATTCTTGCAATAGTCGTTCAATGTTTACTAAAAAACTGCCATGACGGTATCGATAATAATAACCCTACAACAATCGTCAACAAATAACGAGGAACATGATAAAAGTTCAAAGGTGTAAGGAAATTGAAGATTTTGTGGAGATCAACGACCGCAACAAGATTAACTTTTGATCTGAAATAATTTTTAAAAAACTCTCGAAACCTCGACGGGGAGGTCTGGCGTTATGAAATTTGCACAGCTTTTTTTGTCTGGAGTCTGAGTGTCAACGCACACGGAGAAAAATGAGTAAGGCTTTTTTAGTCAAAATACTCTTTTTAATTAAAAATGTTACTGCATGACCATTTCCTAGTAATATATTGTTAAATCAGAATATATCTGAACACGTGCTCACGCAGGTGGCCTTGTCCGAATAAATATAATGGGCGAGATGCGAAAATATTACAATTTTTAAGAACACGTGTTCTGAATTCCTTCTAACGTATTCGTGCTTTACTGATAATTCGTTATGAAACTTTTCATTTTTTACGTTATAGGCTCCAAGTCTTGTTTTTAACAGGTAAACGAAAATTTTTAATAAATTAACAATATTTCATATTAGTACGTTTTCTCCGTGGAGGTTATTTTCAGCTGGATAAATAAATTCCACCGTGAGCTACGGGGCTTGGAAATATCATTTGTCAACAAGTAAGAAAGAAATCATATTGTTGTTTTATATATTTCCATAATTTGTTGACCAAACCGAGTAACATCCATTTCTATTTTTTTAATTCAGAATGAACGGCATTTCGGATTAAAAATAACATAAAATATGCTTAAAATTTCCGGAAGAATGATGCGTACCTTTTTATGTCGAATAAAGGAACAGACCAGAAATACTATTATAAAAAGTGGTGATGGTGTAAATGACCGTAAGCCCTGGGAGGGAGGAAACAATTTACATACGTTCACGCTAAACAATGTTGGAAGCTGTAACGGCCGGATGCACGATTAAAAAGACGCCTCCCGACCAGCGCTACTATTCCTAAGTAAATGATATGCGAAATAGCACATATAAACCGGACTGCGGCTTGTGGAATCTTCGCATTGAAAAAATAAACAACAGAAGATTGCTGCAGATTATGCCATTTAGAGTAATACGTTAAATAATACGAGGTTAAAATGCGGACCCCTGAATAATAACAACGTAATGGCAACACACTAAATAATGCGAAATTGCACATGTAGACCGGGCTGTGGAATCTTCGCAATGAAAACAGTAAACAACAAGATCCCGGAAGAGTAACAACTTAATGGTAATATGTAATTTACAACGATAACGACGTTTTTAGTAAGGAATACAATTTTTTTTCAATACTCTCATCTAATTTTCATTCGATTGCATAACGAATCTATCAAGATTCTATTAACAACGGGTTGCAATTTTACGGATAAGATAAAACAAAGTAAAACTGCGAAAAGGTACATAGATGCGTACGTACCTAGTAAATTTCTAACAATTCTTTGTACCTATTACTGAAGACTCCAAAAGAATCACGTATTTTTTATATAGTGAACCAAGCCAAGTGACATTGAAATTCATTCGGCGTCGAAGACTCGCAAACTTAATGCGTGACTCAAGAAGGAGAGCAAGCTATCACTTCTGCCGGAGTCGAGCTGCCAGGAGCGCATAAAATGCAACGCGTAGAGCGACAGAGGGTAGAGTAAAGCGAGTGTGGGAGGCGCGGGCGGCCGTAGTCGCCTCGCCGCAGCCCGTCCTCCGCCAGCGGGCACCAGGCGAGCAGAGGACAAGGGAGTAGGCAGGAGGGAGGAGCGCTCCATCGCATCCAGCGGGTACTAGGTACTAGGAGCACGGAGAACGAACGTTGGCGGGAATAATGTAACATCTCGAGTGGGATGATTCGTGAACTCCGCGCGGCTCTGCGCCCCGGGTATCGGGCCCACGGAGGCGAGGGAGGGGCTGGCGCGTCACTGGCGAGAGGCGGGTCCCTCTGAGGACCGTCTGGTTTACATTCGCCACTCTGGGAGGGATCGCCGTTGGGAAACTATGACTAACACAAACCATTTGACCAACGAATTAAAACTGTGCACGCACATGATATCATTATTATTTTTGAAACGTGATGATCCTACAGCATATATTTATCCAAATTATATAGACATAATTATACTAATTAGAACAGTGGTATTTCAACAACTTAAACCTAAAACTCACAAAAGATAATTGATCAAAACTGAACGTAACCTCGATGTAACCACGAGTTTTAAAATTTCATTGAATCTGATCACATAAAAAAAATGTTTCGATTTGCGTTGATGGTTCCCTAATGACTAATGACAATTTATAAGAAAATATTTCATTGTGATAAAAGCAAAAAAAAAATAATACCACGAGTTTAAAAATAGAAAACCACATTCATAGTTATTTTAAATAAGCTTTTGAATACGTTTCTCTGATTGCAAATAAAATTTTATTTTTTAACTTAAAAGTACGATTAACACTGTTTCACGACTGATTAACGTATACAATGTCTACAATACACGAATGTGGGGAAACTATAATAAAATACATTGACATTAATTATGCAACCTTATACAACATAAAGATAAATAGCACAATATGTTTTTGATTGCCATAACCCATAACACCTTGATAACAATAATGCATCTCTTTTTTAAAACGTTGAAATCACCCTTAATGGTTGGTAACAAAAAACGAAATCTAAAAAAGCACATAAAATAAACGATAAAAACATTAATCCACAAATAATGATTACAAGTCCCGTGGAACTAATGTGTCCCACGCGTTGGGACACACCTGGCACGTATCGGAGCAGGTAGGGCCTAATGATGGGCGTTGTCATAACGGGAATATAATTTACTAGCGCACACCCGTTAAAAATCACGGGATATTATTACAATTGTAGGATTTGTGAAGCTGAAAGTGGTTATAAAATATTTACCTCGGGATCATTGCCAATCAAAAAAAATATTAGAGGCGAACGGAAATTTATATTTGGGAAGCAAAACGTTAGTAAAGATATGATTGAGATTTTCACGGCCAAAAGTATTATGGTGATTTATTTTTGGGGTATTATGCCGTGTTGCGCTTCCGCCTATTTTAGCCAACGTTTCGGACAGCATTACAAATGTGCCCTGTTGATGGACATTTGCCCTAATAATGGACACTCTAATGCTGTCTGAAACCTAGGCTAAAGAAGGAAGAAGCGCAAAACGGCATAATACCCTAAAAATAAATCACTATAACGTTAGTAAACTTAAAAAAGAAAACAAAATAAATATTATTTTAAATACAAAATTATTAGATATTATTAATTATTAAAATAAAATAATTTTGCACCTACTTTCTCGCTTGTCTGATATGATTAAACCACTATTAGTTCAAATTTTGAAAATTAAAAGTACATTTCTTTTAAGAAAGACAAACATTCCCGGGTTACGAATAACCTGACAATATTTGAAAATCTCCTACTAAGTAAGTAAGTAAGTAAGTTATCAGTAAGCGGAAAATTTTGCTTGTTTTGTGACGGAGGACTTAGCCAGCCGAGGAATTGAACACACTACGCCTGGGTTTGACCCAAACGCGATGTCAACTCAGCCACCGAGCGGTCGAAAGTCACATTAAACTAATTGATCAATTTTATGCATTACGCAGGAATATTTCACATCACGTATGCATGCACGGATAACCGAAATTAGTATATTTAATTATTATACTAGAAATTAAATTATTGAAGAATGCTTCACAAAAATAAAATTAAGCCCAAAACTGCTACGTTTTAAATTCGAACTGTGCCCGGAAAAATCAAAGAAAAGCTTCTGTTCACCGAAAGTTGATAATTTAATGGGATTATAAAGAAAGATTATCAACCCTTTTCTTTTAGTAGTGTAGTAGTGATAAAATTGTGATAATTGATGATTTATTTATTACTGAACACCCGCAGGCTTTCACAGACATAATACAAGTCGAAATTTTACATAATATAAGTACATATAATAAATATCAGTACGTACAATAAATACTTGCCATGCTTGTCACTTTGTAGATAAATTATCGTAGAATTTGAATAAAGAGCTCAACAAGTCTATAATTTTATATTTTTACTTTGGTAAAACAGACTTTTACAAATATATTTGTATACGAGTATTTTATACAATATATTCACAAACATAAAAGAGGAAAATGACAATACTTTTATAATTTTTATCGGATATCAACCAACTTTATTTTGCATATCCAGAGTTAAACAATTTAATATAAATAATTATTTAAATAAATAAATAATTAATTTAATAAATCTATATAAAGACAAAAAATTGTATCCCACTTATGATGCAATATTCATCAAATTTAACATAATTTAACTATAGAAATTACGTAGCTCTGTTTATCTTACCAATGTTTTGTTATTTTTCTTGGTATTATATTTTTCCATCTTGCATGGTTGATTGTCTAGTTTCCAATTTATTTCGTTTTTGACATTGTTTTTGTTTTAGAGGTTGTGTTTTATTTTGTTTTTTGATTTTGCTTTAATTTGGTTGTTTTGATTTTGTTGTGTTTATTTAGATGTTCATTGTAAAAAAATAAAAAAAATAACATGTAAAATCCCAGCCGGGCTTGAAATTAAAAATAAATAAATATTTTTGAAGACAAATATTATGTATATGGGAAACACAAATTAACTAATCTATGCTGTTGGGACTACACCACTATCCCATTTGATACAAATAAAGAAGGCTAAGGAGGTGTTTCACTATCCTCTAGACCAGCGTTTCCCAAAAGGTGTTCCGCGGAACCCTGGGGTTCCGTAGAAGCATCACAAGGGTTCCGCGTTCCGTCCGGATTTAACGTATGTATTTAACAAAAAAAATAATTCGCACGGGAGCTAGATCCAGCGCGCTTGACCGCCGCGCCGTCGCCTCCTCCCGCCACCCGCGACCCGTATCGCCCGCCCACTCGACTCTATGCCTGTGACATGAGAGAAGGTGTGTGTGTTTTGTTTAATTCGTGTGAATTTACAAAGGTGAAATTCCAGTGATATTGTTATTCCTGTTCTTATAATCTTCTACTAACGATATCCGTTTTAGGTAAGTATTTTTTTATTTGTTACCAATTGCAGATAGTGCCAAAACAAATAAAAACGATTTATTCATATTCATGTTATTTTTTTATTTCAGCCTTTATTAAAAAATGGATAACTGGCTCAAAACAGGGCGCTTACAAAGTGGCATAAGTGCTTCATCAAGTTCATCCTCAGCAAATAATGAAAGTATTTCAGAAGAAGTTGTTGATTTATCCGTAAGTAAATTATACTTACCTAGCAATAGTAATCATTTAGGCCCAGTTCATGAACAACCGTGACAACCCTGACAAATTACTTTAATGTAGTATAACTGACGCATGGGTGTTCGACTCTAGCCTTTAAAGAGAAAATGCCATCTAATTTTGATATAAATGAATCACGCCCGAAAAAGGGGTCAAATTCCAGACTGTGCCAAAGGAAGATTTGGGGTGGGACTGTTCTTTTTAGCCAACACCAAACTGCATATTGCCGTCACATTACTAATGTTTTTTTATTTCATTCCAGGATATCGTAAATACTGAAGGATATTGTCCTGAGCAGGATAGACAAAATACACCAACGACTAAAAGGGCTGGGCAATCTCAGGACAACACTAATTCAAAAAAGAGAAAATATGACGAATCTTACTTGTCCTTTGGATTTATTTTTGTAGGAATGCTTGAGAATGCGGATGGTCAATGCGTTATCTGCAACAAAATCATATGTAATAGCTCTCTGGCACCTGCAAAGCTAAAACGACATCTTAATACCAACCACCCGCAATTAAAATACAAAAGCTTAGACTTTTTTAAAAGATACAAAGATGCACATAAAACCAGTGTGGCTGCTTTACATAAATATGTTAAAACTGATAACGAGATTGCCACCGAAGCATCATTCCTGTTAAGTTACAGGATTGCTCGTGCTGGCAAACCACACACGATTGCAGAGACTTTAATAAAACCCTGTATGACAGAAATTGTCAAGTGTGTACTTGGCGAAGACGCAGCGAAGAAAGTTGCAGCAGTTCAGAGTTCCAATAATGTCATATCTGATCGAATCCATTAAATATCTGACCACATTGAAGATGAATTGATTTGTAGATTGAAAAGTAGTGAAATGTTTGCAATGCAACTCGACGAAAGTACAGATGTCGCTGGACTATCAATACTGCTTGTTTTCGTAAGATACCGCTTCGGGGGATCTATTGAAGAGGATTTGTTTATTTGTGCTCCTTTGGAGACCAACACCACTGGAGAAGAAATTTTCAAAGTCATTGATAATTACATGAGTGTACATAACATTCATTGGAACAAATGTGTCGATGTATGTAGCGATGGAGCTGCCGCTTTGACTGGCAAAATAAAAGGTACTGTAACAAGAATTAAGAATGTTGCACCTAAATGCAGCAGCAGTCACTGCGTTTTACATCGACATGCCCTTGTCGTAAAAAAATACCACACGAGGTAAAGAAAGTTCTCGATCAAGCCGTACAAATTGTGAATTACGCTAAATCACGTCCGCACAATTGAGACTTTTAAAAAAGTGTGTGAAGATATAGGAAGTCAGCATCAATCACTTCTTCTTCACACGGAATTAAGATGGCTTTCCAAAGGAAAAGTATTATCAAGATTGTTTGAATTGCGCAACGAACTAGTGGTATTTTTTTCCGAAGAATCGCTTTCTTCATCTTTGAGTGGTCTTGTTCAACTATTGCACGACGAGCAATGGCTAATGAAACTGGCGTATTTGGCAGACATATTTGATAAACTGAATGTAATTTGCAAGTCATTGCTAGGAAGAAACACAAATACTTTTACAGTAAACGACAAAATCTCTTCGCTTAGAAAGAAACTTGTCTTCTCGATAGAATGTGTTGAAAAGATACAGTACCAATGTTTTACACTTTTAAACGAGTTTCTGGAAAAAAATGAGTTGCAAGTAACCTCAGATGTTGAAAAATGCATTTACGAACATTTGATGACCCTCAACAAATCTCTGGAAGAGTGTTTTCCTGAAAAAAAAAAACCGGCAGGACATTGACTGGGTACAGAATCCATTCCTAGTTCACAGGACACCGTCGACTCTTACAGCAACAGAGAACGAGGCTTTGATTGATATCATGTGTTCTTCTTCCTTACAACAAAAGTTTAATTCAGAAAAAACTAATCTGGATGAGTTTTGGATTGGACTTAAAAACGAATATCCAGAAGTCGTCGAGAAGGCTATCACAGTTTTGTTACCGTTTGTGACCACTTACCGATGTGAAACTGGTTTTTCGGCTTACGCTTACACAAAAAACAAATACAGAAACAGACTGGATGCAGCTCCAGATCTTCGTATTCAGCTGTCTGACATAAAGCCTGATTTCAATGCTATTTTAACAAAAAATGTAAAAAGATATCACTCTTCACATTAAATTAAGTTTTACACAAAACTTTTGATCTTTCTTTTCATGGTAAACATGAAAGTATTCAAACTACAAGTTTATCTTTTTCTTATAAACATAGGGTTCCGCCTAGAAAAGAATGATCGATAAGGGTTTCGGGGCGAAAAAAAATTGGGAAACGCTGCTCTAGACAGCATATCCATAGGATAACTTACATTAATAAATTAAGGCGATGCACTACGTCGTGTAATATTTTAAATTGAGCCACTATCAATAACAACCCTTACATAGATGGCGATAAGGTTTAAATTCCCGCTTAACACCATCTGCCTGTTTTGATTTATGCATGAAAAAAACATGGCCAAAAAGTGCCTTTTATTTTATTTTGTGGATGTTCAGGCATAAATATTATTTTTTTTTAGATCATTTTATAAATAACTTAATTTGCCACATTATACAATAAAATCATAACCGAAAATGGGTTCGTAAGTAGGAGATTTTAAACTTTATGGCAGTTTTCATAGGTCTTTACATTATTTTTTTCTGGGCTTATAAAAAGACTTATCTAAAAAATACTCGATTATTTCAAAGGCCAATCTGTATTCTACTCGCAGTATTTAATTAAAGCATCTGAAACATTTCTAGGCGACCAAATTTTCAAACCAAAAACACATGATTTTGCATTACTACGTATGGCATCGCCTTAACAAATAAATATTCGCAATAGGTAGAAAAGTCGACTAACTTATCCAATGTATAGCCAGTATTCATAGGTTGAAATACCGAATAGTAAACTCGGACTTTCTAAATAAATCACATCTTCGTTTGAGAGTTGTTAATATTATCTTCAATGATCAAAATGTTACAATTCGAGGATTAACCCAATAAGTTATTCCACTACAAAAAAATAATATTCATTCTAGATTTGTCAAATTTAAAATATTTATCCAAGACAAACTCTAGATTGCAATTAAATTAGGATAGAATCTTGCAATCACGTATAAATCGAGCAAGTTGATACGGTTGAATTCGTTCAGTGGTCAGAGCACTACCCCGGCAAGGCAAAGATGCGACCGAAACTTTTTCTGATATTTCTTTTTCACATCTTCCTCTGAGAGTTGTTGATATTATCTTAAATGATAAAATAAAATAAAAATATATATACGTTATCCTATAGATAAGCTATCAGGAGGATGGCGAAATACTCCCTAAATTTATTAAAGCGAAGTAAAGAATATTATTGCTATTTTTAATAATAATATGATATTGTTCAATATATATATAATGCCCATTGGAATACTTAACCATAGCGTGAAAAGAAAAACGGGCGACGGTGCTTTGATTTCGTGCTTATTATCGGGTGATTGAGTTGTTTGAAAAATACAACGCAAATTTAACTAAATAAGTGTCCAATCGATGCGATGCAGAAACAGAGATACAATCACCTAATTTGAATAAAACAAGCAGCCAGCGGACGAGGCGGGAATTTCTCTTTTTGTGGAATGTATTCCGCCATTGCAACAATAGCGGAGAGAACTATTATTGACGGCGACCAACGAAAGCACTTTTTGCACAATGAAATTACACTATTACAGACGGAATGCGCCGGTGTCTGCTAAATAATTGCGAGAAAATAATCTAAATTCTCCTTTTAATAATTTAATATGCGCCGTTTGTGAACGAATCAACCGAACGATTGCAAAAAAGTTAAACATTTAAATCAAATATATTTATTTTAAAGTACACGACGTTAAGTAGGATCATTCCATTATTTATAAACAAGGTGATAAACTTATAATTCGAGAAAATAATAAGTAGGTGAAGTAGTAATAATTAGGGTAGAACTATTTAAATGAGCACCCAAGTATGTTCACGATCATTTCATTCGTCGGCCACCTAATCGCTTAATTAAATAATAAAAAAAATATTCTGAGCCCCAAATATTTATTTTCTTCAATAAGAATAAACATATTCTGAGCCTTAAATATTTATTTTCTTCAATAAGAATAAACATATTCTGAGCCTTAAATATTTATTTTCTTCAATAAGAATAAACATATTCTGAGCCTTAAATATTTATTTTCTTCAATAAGAATAAACATATTCTGAGCCTTAAATATTTATTTTCTACAATAATAGCAAAATTATTTAGTAACACCATTTCACAAGACATTTAAGAACAAACACTAAAATTTATTTGTACTGAGTGAGCTAGAGTGGTAAGATTGAAAAATACGATATTAATGTTGAAGTAGCTGAATTTTTCTTAGCATAAATTTCAATTTTTTGCGCTTTCCTGAAAGAATCCTGAAAATCTTCTCACTGAAAAGATTCGGACCGCCACTGGTAGATAGGTACTACGTACAATAATTATATTGGAGCCACTGACGTCAGAACTGGTGCTCACATTTTGCTGCTAGAACTTGATTCGACGACAAAGATTTTTAGATTAGGTACCATTTTTTTCTGAGAAATAGATTAGCAACAAGCATAGATTTGCTACAAGATGAATTTTAATGACAAAAGGCCAATATGTGAGAATCGAATAACTGTTAATTTGGTGACTGGTCAAATACAAACTATATACATTAGGTAAAAATCGTTTTCATGAAATAATTCAGATGAAAGTGGATCTGTAGATCTATGATGGGGCCCTGTAAGATGATAATTACTCAATTAAGCACATCACGCAAACGTCAACTTCTCTCTGCACCGAGAATGCATACATATCTGGTCCCTGTTACTCCAAGGCGTGGCATGATGCATTCATATTCATCAGCGGTTTTTTAAGAAAAAAATACCAATATTTAGACATGCAATCACGTAAAAGCGATTAATAATTTGCGCAGCATTTGGTTCGGATTTACGTGCCACCACGTTGCAGTACGAGCGGCACTTGTAACTGTTAACACAGTTGAATAAATGAAAATACGCCGTTGAATGCAGATCGTACTCGTCGATCAGAAAATCTGTGTGTGTGTCCTCAGAAAAAACTGAGATTTGTGAAAATTACACTGTTACCTGTCCACAATTTCTAGGTCAATTCTACCAGAGTCAATTCCACCGTATGTTATGAAACTTTGAAATACTTATTAAACTGTGGAAAAACAACACAAAACGCCACTACATTGTGTGTTCAATATTTTTCAATTCTTCAATGAGCGCGTTCAAATCTACCAAGAGAAATATAATTCCTTGGGCGCTGATAGCAAAACTAGGCTAAACTATAAAGATGAAGAAACGAGTGTTCGATAGACAAAAGCTCTCGCACAGTGAACTGTGACATCATGAATTTTGCAGGGCTTTTTCTGTCTGAAGTCAACGCAAATGATTTTAGTTAGTAAAGACATTTTCAACGTGATAAACTTTGAAATATTCATAAAACAAACAAAAAATTAGAACAGATGTCACATTTATCATGTAGTTTGTTCTACACTTATAAATTGCTAAAAAGAAAAAACATGATATCCGAAGCTAGGGCAAAGCCGGGTAGTTAGGATTAGTTATTTAGTTATTAGTAGATTATGACGGCCGGCATAGTCCAGTGGTAACGCATTGGACTGCCATTCCGAAGGTCGCGGGTTCGAACCCGGCGTGCGCAAATAAATTTTATTTGATTAATTTGTGTTATTTCACAATTAATTAATTAAAATAATATATAGTATATTTGCGGCACGTTCCAGAGTGGAAGATACTACCAGTATCGCCCTGGTGTAAGACCACCATTCAGAATTGAAACGTTGCTCCAAATGGCTTTAGCCGTGTTTAGTGACTAGATCTGAATAGCCAGGTATTTCCCCACCTTCCTCTTTCCCTTCCCCACTTACCTTCAGCCTCACAACATCCCCCAATTGGGGATGCCATAGTCTCACTGGCTCCAGACGGGAGCAGTTGGGACTCTTGTGCGGTACTACTGTAAAAAAAAAAAAAAAAAGTTCAATTATTACAAACCGCGTGGAACGTAGACTTTCTAATGAAAAACCGTCCAAATAAAAACGGTTTCCGAAGTCTCCAGGTCGAAGCGCAAAAACGGAAATAAACCAGCGAATTAAGGCCGGCCACCTATTAATTAATTACTGGAATTAAATTATAATGCGGTCTCTCAAATTTATTTATGAGCTCATGAATTTTATTATTAGGCCCCAGTAGAATAATTGCACGGTGGTACGATTTATTCCAAAATTTCATCAGAGCGTCGCGCTTTGGAGGCCAACTGGGTTGCTCAGTTCTTACTGCTTGACACAGCTATCTTTGCAGGCGGCCAAAATAGGCTCGAAATACGCCATGTTTCTTTTGTTATTTCATTTTCATAACATCTTTATTTATTTATATATTTTCGAATGTGAATAGCACACAAGAGTAACAACTACTCCTAACTGTCCGAAGCCAGTGGGTCTATGACATCCCGAATTAGGGAATGTTGTGAGAATGAAGGGAATGGGGACGAGGAGGGTTGGTAAGTACCTGGGTATTCAGATCTGGTCACCAAATACGGCTAAAGCCATTTCGAGCAACAAAGTTTTGATCCTGAATTGTTGTCTTTCTCCAATCTGTTTATTTTTATACATAGCGATACAAATGGGACACCTGAAGCTTGAACCCATAGATTGTTCACAAGTTTTTGGCATTTGTGTAGGTACTTTGAAAACCTATAAAAATGCTTACAATTCAAATTGTAAACCATCAAGTGTAATAATGTAAGTCATTATTGTATTAAACCATTGTCTATTACGAACCCTTGTTTAAAAAAATGTAACCATTTCATGTACCCAACTTATATACGCCCCATGGACGTATAAAATAGTAAAATAAAAAGTATAAGGACGTGTTGCCGTTGAATTTATGTTGAGAATTTATTTTTATTTTTATAGGTTACTCTATTTTAATTCTTTTTTTAAATTTTTCTGATAGTATGCAATTAACAAATTTACTCAATGTAATATATTCACTGTGTAATTTTTAACAGAAAAACAAAAAATATAGAATATTCAGATGATAATTAATTGGCCTGAATAAGGTCAAAGTTCAGAGACTGTACTGGTATCCGCAATACTTGGTGACGACTGCAACGATTGCAAAGTTAGGCGTGTCGAGCTGTAGTTTTACGTTTTAAGATGGTCGCATTGTTTTATTAGAACAGAATAATTCAGAGCTTGTCGGAGAGGAATTTAAGAAAGGAAAATCAAAAATAAGCCAATAATTCGTCGTGAGTTATTTTTGATTTTCGAGCGAATTATCCGTGAGAACCGCAAAGCGAAATGAATTTATTCAAATAAGGTTAAATATGCAGATTGTAAATGTGTAAGTGGGGCAATGCAACAGTAGTAGTTGCCGGGATGGCGTTTATACAGAGTAAAGTTATTTATATCCAAAATTTTACCTGCTTAGTTCGTTAATCATGTAGCGAAGTGTAATAAATTAATTGAAGGGAGTGCGCAATATTATAAGGGTATGTGTACTTCCATAAGACTAACTTTACTACCCGGTTTCGCCAAAGTGGGCGTTTTACAAATATGAAACAAATAACGCCTTGTATAGTGTTCCAAAATCTGCTAACAATTATTTCGTAAACTCGCCTATTAAAAAATTACCCAGACTAGGTAATAAGTATGGTTCAATCGATGTTTACCGCTGCCAATATGTGTGAAAATTTAAACTCAGTTTAATGGAATGTTAACATTAATATAAATGTTTTTCTATCAGAACTTTTGTTGATTCTTATCATAATCTAGCGTAATAGAGATTGTTAATTAAAGTTACATAGTTTATAAGCTAATGTGAACAACAATTTTATACTTTTTTATTCAATTGATTTGGAGGATATTGGCAGATCATCTATTTTTATTTTTTACTTACTTAAATTCCATGTTACCAACGTTTCGTAAACTCTTATGTTTAATGTTACCTATATTTTGTTAACCTATGCATTGTTAAATCTTATATTTTATGTAATCTGTATATTTTTATATTATGTAAACTCTTTATTTTTATTGTATTTTAAAAAAATAATTGCATTGTATATAAGAGCCCTATGGGCGTTTAAATGAAATAAATAAATAAACATTGAGGCATATTATAAGTGAGGTTCTCTCTGTTTTTTTTTCATTTTGTGTGCGGTACATCAACTTATAAAGAGGTTGCAAATACGCACATTTAAAATTAAGTAATCCAGTTAATGTACCACAAAATAATATTTTTTTATAAAATACTAACATATGGTCCAAATCCATAAAACATCGGTTATTTTGTGTATACTTGCATAAACAAACATTTGTAAACACGTTCCTATCTTCTAGATGTTTGCGGAAGATGAAAACATGTGTGCGGACAATTTTTAAGGCGAAGCTTAATGCTAAATCACTATTTTGATTATCTTTATAACGAATTGGTGTACATTATGAATACCAAAAAATATGCTTTAGATAAATTGAAGGTTTTCCTATCGTTTCGTTTGAGTAGAATACAAATAAAAAAATAATAAACTCAAAAAAAATATAAATGTAAACTACTAAAAAAATTTTTTTTTTAATAGAAATTTGTGAACGCGTAAAGGCAACAACTTTAAAAAATAAAGAATTATGGCTTAGATTATCTGTGGCAGTTTCACCTGATTAACTTTTTTGCTTTCTTATAAAAATATTTACAAAATAAATAAAAAACAGTTTTGTGCTTGAAATCGAACGTTTCAAGACTCCGTTTGTCGAGCGATTTTAATGCCTATTACCTACAATTTAAGGTATACCTAGAATATACACATTTTTGGCTTGTAGCTTCCTCTTAACAAATGTGCGGCTGCACACGCGACACACCTTAGAGGAAACATTGATTATAAGGTATATTATTTATAGCTCATGATGGAAATGACGCTGAAAGCTGAACATAGTATCGTCGACGTAGAAATGAAGATCGAGGAATCTAAAATCAAACTACAATCATAATAATTTATGATGTATCCTTTATACCAGTGTTTTTCAATCTGTGGGTCGCGACCCCTAGGGGGGTCGCGAAGCCTTCCTCAGGGGGGTCGCCGGCAAAAGGAAAAAGGCGAGGTTCTAACTACAATAAAAAACTATTTCAGTGAGAAGGATGAGCTTGTTTATTTTTCAAATCGTTGTGCTATTTTTCATATGTTAATAATCAGATCGTTTTCTAAGTTTAGTCTTCTCTTTTTAGTTATAATGTCCACAATTGAAGATAATGTCAGTTCACATAATTATGAAGTGGCAAATGGCACTAATAATTTTAGAGCTTCCCTTGCCAGCTCTGGATAGTCTTCTTTTGTTTTCATCATGTTCAATTCAAAGTCGCACACAGTCTTACTTACCAACTTACCTCGTATTTAATTTCAAAGCTCTCGCGGCTTCCTTGCAGAGTATAGGCCGTAATAATGAATATAGGTACCAAAATAGAGAAAATAATGAACTTATTTAAATTACTAACTTTTGTCTGTATCTATGGTCAAATGAGGTCGCCAGAATTTTTCATCCTGTAAAGGGGTCGCGTATTCAAAAATATTGAAAAACACTGCTTTATACTATTCTTATGAGATTATGCAGATTGCATATGAAAAAACATATGCATTTCTAATAAACTTAAGACAGGTTGTTTCATGAAATTTGAACAATTCATCAAATTTCAAAGTTGATTTGCAAGTTCTGTGAAGGTTTTATTCAAGTTCTATTATCATATCATTGTTGGTGAGTTACTTCACAAAATTGAAATCACGACAGAACTTGAAAAGCAACTTTGATATTTGACGAATTGTTCAAATTCTGTGAAACAACCCTCCTAAATCTAATTCTATTAAAATTCAGTTCTGATAGTGGTCAACACGATACAGTATGTAGATACCAAAATGTAAGTATTCTGATACGGAAAAAAAGAAAAGTGAACGAGCCACGATATTTAATTAAGGGTTAATATCATTAAAATAGGTCATTCACGTTGGAATTTTGTACAGATTTAATTGAAAGACAATAATTGCCTTCAGAAAGAGTAAAATATCCCACGGCTGCATTGTGTGGTCGGAATCCCTATTCCCTACCTAATCTCTATAATCCAAGTCCCCCGGTCTGGAATGATCGGAGGGCGTCGATCCGAATGTCACTCGATTAAATGAATGATTCCATTGTTGGGATCGAATACCTCCTCTTACCGTCTGCTCTCCTAGGGGCAGTATAGAGCTTGACATGCTTAACTTCTCAGTAGATGTTGGGAATAACGGTGCAAAATAATGCCAGACGAATTTAATTACGATATGAAATTTTTTATAATTATTAACAAATTATTGTGATTTTCTTAACTACCATACTAGGCTCGTCAAACGTGATTTAAATTATAATGTAAGAAATAGAAAAATAAAAAATAAATTTTGTAGAAACAAATAATAAAGAATGCATTTAAGAAAAAGAACAGAATACAAATAAAGATTTAACTGAATAATAAAAATGACATTTTAAAGAAAATAGAAGATAACAATCAAAATATTACAAAGTAAGATTAGACTTTTTTATTTTATGTGAATGCCGCACAAGATTCCCAACTACTCCCAGCTGTCCAGAGCCAGTAGAACTACTGAATCCCCAATTAGGGTATATTTTGAATGAAGGGAGTGGGAGTATAAATATACGAGGAAGACAAATGTTGGGTATTCAGATCTGTTTACCAAACACGGTTAAAGTCATTTCAAGCAACGTTTGGATTCTGAACGATGGGCTTTTAGTAGAATGAATTAACTAATAAAATATAAAATTCATTTTTATAATAGATTTGGAGAAGCAGTAGACTTAAAATTAGTTTGAAATAAAATGTGAAAATTAAAAATAGTAGACAGAATAGACATCTCTGGTCAGTTTTGTATAGGTTTTGCTCTGCAGGTAAGTGATAATGAATTACAGTCATCTTTGCATTAATCAGCTGGATTCATCCGAATTATATCGTTCGACAAAAGAGGGCACCACTATTCCTGTTTGGTGGATTTAAGACTAAAGGATTAAAATATTTTTGTCACAATAAAGTGACAGTACTTTCGAATTACAATGTGTTAATTCTTTATTATTTTAAATTCTACTCTCTTGAGAGCTGGTCGTGGCAGATTATAATTTCATGGTGCGAATGTAAGTATTATTGTGCCGATTGCCGTCCGCTGCCGAATTTGAAGATTAAGGAGCTAAACTCAATGCGAGTGATATTTTTGGTGAGTCTTCTGCTTTTATGTATTTGGTGGCTGGATTATAATTTGTTACCTTTCCTGCAGAGTGAATTTTGTAATCAATCCATTTTTTTCATAGTGAATTAATTATTCCCTGATGGTCTGTGTGACTTACAAGCCAGATCATCACCAACATACTTATATAATCTATATGTAATTAAAACATAAAATGCTTAAATTTTTATAATAAAACAGTAACTTTCTTTTACATTGCCTTTATGTTTGTATACTACTAGCCACCTTCATCTTCCCATCCTCCTTCTCCTCCCTACTACCTTCAGCCTCACAACACTCTCGAATGGCGGTTGCCATAGTATCACTAGGTCCAGACGGTTGGGAGGAGTTGGGACTCTTTTGCGGTAATCACATTTAAAAAACTGTCCGGTCGAAGCCACGGTGGTAGGGAAACCAGGTTTGGTAATAGTATAAAAACAAAGTTATTATCTTATTTTAAATTTTAATATCACATTGCAAAGTGCCTGATCCGTATAAAAAGATTATTTTATTTATTGCACACTATCAAGCAGATGTTATAAATACTTAAAAATAAAAACAGTAACAAATCAAAAAATAACAAACTCTTGCCAAGCCGATAAGACAACTTACATTGGCGGTAAATGGTCCTAATACTGGAATTATCGGAACTATTATTATAAGAACAGGTTGTTTCGGTGAATTTGAACAATTATTCGAATTTCAACGTTCATTTACGGGTTCTGTGAAAATTCCATTCAAGTTCTGTTATTATATCGTTATAGGCTAGCTGCTCGATAGAACTGACACAATAACAGAACTTGAAAAAAATCTTTCACAGAACTTAAAAATTAACTTTAAAATTTGAAAAAAAAAGGTTCATTCAACGTTCATTTTCAAGTTCTGTGAAATATGTTTTCAAGTTCTTTTAAATAAAGTTCTGTCAAGCAACTAGCCTAAAATGATATAATAACAGAACTTGAATAGGAATTTTACATAACCCGAAAATGAACGTTGAAATTTGATGAATTGTTCAAATTCTCTGAAACAACCCGTCCTAAGTAAGTGTTCATGAATGTGAAGACTTTGAGATGCTTCGTGCATATTATATAAAAAAATAAAGGTAACTTTATTGAAAACGTTTCAAAAGTCAAATAACAAACAAAGAAATATGGCGTCTTTAATAATAATAATAATTGGATGACTTTAATAGCGCCGTTTTTGTGCAAAATCACCTCAAGGGCGGTTACTCTTTTAGCCGCCCCCAAAGTTAAACAAGCCAATGATGTAAAGGCATACCGGTGATAATCTGTTGTAATCTCTTCTTCTTCCTCATTAACGACGCTTGTACTAGAAAGAAAGGTTCCAATGGAGCTATCACCGGTACCCTTTGCCAATAACTGCTTGACATAGTCAACTTTGCAGGCGGTCAAAAGACGAACTAAAGAAGCCATGTATGCATATAAAATTAGGCTCTCGGAATATTTTGAATTAATTTTTTTTTAATGATATAAAACGATTGTGGTAATCTTTCCTTCTTTCTCATAAACTACTCTACACTACACTAGCCACAATTCCGACACATATGTACACATACGACACATATTCACACACCCAAATACACTTAGACACCACATTTTTTTTTACATTTCGTTTATCTTTACTTCAAATAATTGCCTAGAATGTACTGACCCCGCCCGGTAAAAACTATATAATCACTCATCAGATATTTCAAAAAGACATTTATTTGTAATAATTTTTAAAACCTTATAAATTATTTACCATTCATTTTATCTACATATTTGTTTGTTTCCATAATAATAAAATTAAAGAGAGGTGACAACGGAGCTCTCAGCGGCAGGGTCATATAGTTGTATGGTATACGCCCATGCCACCCCAGTGCAGCCGGCTGCCTGCACCCCCGGCGCCCGGTGGGTTTTATTGGGACAATGCAAAGTGGATCAGTAATGGGGTGGGATGAATAAACTATATTATAACACATTTCGGGAGCGATGCGGACTATTATTCCAAATACGTATGACTGCTTTTAGGGAATAACTTGAGCAGGTGTAAGCCTCACCCACGATTATGGGATAAATATTATTAAACGTTGAGAGAAATCCATGAAATAAAATCATATACACATGGACAGACAATCCGTCGTATTATCATAATTTTCGAACAGTTTTGAATACTAAAAATTTATAGATTACGATTGAAATGAATTTAAATTGAACTGAAAGAAGTTGCGCCCAGAAATTCGAGAAATTAAATTTTGTTGTACATTTTTTTTACAGTTGAACCGATATTTCAAAGCTGTACAGCACATGACGGAACTGACAATGTGAACAGAAAATGATTTGCACATGAGGAAAATTTCAAACATGAAAAGCGCTGTAAATTTCACGACATCAGATGCTCAGGGTTTGACAATTTTTGCTGCTTCAGAAAAACAGATTATATCTGCTTAATCTAACCAAAAATAATGATTTTTTTGTTGAAAGTACTCACATAATATTTAACCAAATAAAAAATAAAAATTGTCATCAAAAGAAGACAAAAATAAACAACCTGTATGCATAAGGGAAGTCTAAAACAATGCACTGTAACCAAAATATAAGACTTCAATAAAGCACTGTAAGCAAAATCGAAGAAGAAAATTAAATAAGCACTGTTAGAAAAGGGAAGTCTAAAATAAAGCACTGTAAACAAAATATAAGATTATCGAAGAAAGCAAACACTTTGTGGCTTGACATTATACAAAATGAAAATGTTTTTTAACTTTATATATTTATTGTCCTGAAGAAGGTTGGGAACAACCGAAACCGGTCGACGTATATAATAAAATAAAGTGGTTTAAAACAAAAAACTTTTTCATTTTGCAAAATATAATACTTGAATAAAGCATTGTAAGCAAAAGCGAAGAAGAAAATTAAATAAGCACTGCTAGAAAAGGGAAGTCTAAAATAAATCACTGTAACCAAAAGAGAAGATAAAACAAAAGCACTAAACGCAAAAGAGAAGACTAAAAAGAAGTTCTGTAAGCAAAGGTAAGTCAAAAATAAAAGCACTCCATCGCATGAAGGACCAAAGCACGTCCTGAAAGCTTTAACTGTAACACCATTAAAACGGTATTACACGGTTCGTTCATATGAGTAGTTTATTTATTGGTCATATAGTATACACCGTATACAGTGGGCATGATAATACAATAATGCACGTCCAGTCACCCGCCCTGCGTACAAATCGCGCTCGTAATTCTGCGAAGAGACACCGTAAATATAGGCCACGAAGCCTCATGCCATTTACATGCTAATTCATGCCCATATCTTTTTGATTGGAGCAAAAAATAAGCGTGAAGTGCAAGCAACTGTTGCAGAACTAGCACTACGAGCACTGAACAAAAACTACCCAGAATTCATAAATGTATTGATGATTATTTTTTTAAGACAAAAATTCCCGGTTAACGAATAACCTGACAATATTTTAAAATCTTCTACAACCACCACAGTAAACGAAAAATGTTGCTTGTGTCGTGGATGGAGGACTTCGAGTCGAGGAATTGAACGTACGACGCCTGGGTGGGACCCAAACGCGATGCCCACTCAACCACTGACCGGTCATCATATTGTATGAAGCCTTTTCTGAAATTATTTATTTGTTGTTTCCAAAACCAGTTTATGACTACAGTTTTTTTTGTTTGGGCATTTAAGGGACACCGTGCCTTGTCAATCAAATATGTCAAATTTAATGTGCTTGCACACAAATCATTATTAATTATACAAAGAATAGTCCGAAAGTATAAACTTAACTAGAGGCGCACAGTTTATGTCTCTAAAATTCGCAATATTCACACGAAAGGGTTCAACCAGTCTGTTCAACGCATCAGACTTGGCCGACCTATGCCTGTGGGCACCAATATCTGTCACGAATTTTTTTGTTTATTTTTTTAAATTTCATGCAAAAAAATATATTATTTCACGTGCCATGCTAAGGATGTCCCGTGGGGGGTGATGTTTGCAGATCGAATGAATTCATATTATAATAATTATTATTATCATAATATACAATTCAGTTTGATTTATAAATATTTGATATGATAATTAAATTAAGTACGTTAAATAGTGAATGTGAGAAATGTCTGGAGGGTTTTTAAGTAGTGTTTGAAATATAGAAAGTTTGAGTTTTATGATTGAAATATATTGCAGAGTTATTTGTGTTTTGAAAGTATGGGAGAAGGTTAAAGATTTTCGGAGCTACCTGCTATTTATTTTATGAAAGGCATTTCGACTCCTGGGTCCCCAGAGAAATTGATGATCAATGAATACATTTATATGGAAGAATTTATACATTTGTGAATGTTTGACCAATTTTACCGAAATCAAGGAACAGCTAACCTAGCTTAGTTCGGGCACACGGACACGCCCATATCACACCGCCATCGGTTTATCTCCTCAGCGAGTAGGAACGAGTATCTCCCGAAGGCGGCCAATCTTGGCACGAAGCGCCAGTAGAAATCAATAATGAATAATGATATACATCCAGTTACAAGTCAACGATAACTCATTTCACTTCCCGTGAAAATTATAATGTTTCACTTCTACTCGAGCTTTTCAATTAAGCTTACATTTAAATTATGGCATAAGCGACATTATACCTTTAACTTTCTATACTAATTTAAATAGAGCTTTTATAATAAAGACGAACAATGGCAGAAAGTAGAAACATATTAAAATAACACTACACCTTTCAATATCTTATATACTTAATAAGCGGACAATCGAATATATTCACAAATGGATAATGTTAAAAATTTATGGAAGATTTAAAGTTAATTTTTCTAATTCTGATCACTGTTCAAACTGAATGCAACGTCATTATGATGTAGATAACGTGACTGACTGGTAAGACGGCTGTCGCCGGTGTTGGTCTTCGTGACATCAAAAACTCCATATTCATGAACAAAAACGAACAGGCCGTTTGGGCGGAAATTCAAAAATGGCACATTTTAAATGGTCATAGAAAAATAATTCGTTAACAAAACAATAAAATAAAAACGCAATATCGTAATTTTTTACGACGTTAAAAAAACATTGACAATGTTATATTAAGATACTAACTAACCATCACGCAGTGTCCCCGCAGGGGTAGGCAAAGAAGACGGACCGCCAAACAACTCAGTCTTGGCACACACTCCTTGCCTCATTCACATTCATACATCGTCTCATATACACTCTTCTATTATTCTGACTCTTGACATGGCCCGACTCAAGTATCTGATTCACTTGATCGTGCCATGTCTTCCTCGGGCGTCTCCGACTTCTGCTACCATTCACATATGCGTCATACATTCTGTCTACACTCCTTTCTTCGTTCATTCGCTCTACATGCCCAAACCATATAAGCGTCCCTTTCTTAATCTTACTCATTACGCTTAAATCAGGCTATCATTCTTTGCGGATCTCCACATTTCTCACACGATCATATATGGTTTTACCACAAATACGCCTCAGGGATCTCATTTATACAGCATTCAGTCTACTTTCATCCTTCCTCTGCCAGTTTCATGCCTCACCGCCATACATCAGGGTAGGTACCAGCACTCCATTGTGGACTATCTTCGTTTCTTTGGACATTTTTTTTGTTAGCGCCTACGTTCATTTCTCCATTAATGGGGTTACCTGCATTTACCCTTCTTTCAATATTTATGTCAGCCTTCCCATCTCCTGTAAACATACTTCCTAAATACAAAATATTAAGAAAACAAATGAATTAAAAAAAACTCACTAAAAATATATACACCGTTTACTTTCTATACTTAAATAGTAATTTTAAAAATTAAGTCACATTTAAAGCATGCGCCTGTAAAGTGCTTTTCACTAAAACGGCGCTATACAAATTATTCAATTATTATTATTATCATGGTACAAAAAAAACAAAATGCTAGAACTTTTTGTACTAATTGATTTAAAATCAATTGGTTCAATTAAGAAATGTTCCACGGGATTAACTTGTTTTCTTTTTCTTCAGAAATACTTTTTTTTATAAATAATAGAGACGTTTACTCTGATAAGCAATTTTTTACAACTTAATTTATGGTATTTACCAACGTGAGAAGACATTCCAGTATTCTAGAAATATGTGTACTTATAATCCGATTCTGTGAATAAAGCTTACTTTTTATGGACCAATTGTTGATTCTATTCCATAGATTTTTAGATGGTTAAATTAAATTCCAGTTCACGTGCAAATAACAGATCTTTGAGCCAGACCTAAACCGTTGGCTTTGTGGCCGTGATACTGCGCTAATATTTATTATTGCTGGTAAAAGAAAAAAAAAAGATTTGCTAAATACCAGAAGTCATTGGAAATTGGAACTCGTGCCCAAACCACACGCGTACGAGTGAATCGAATACGGTCTAATAACCGGTAATATTCACTATAAATAAAATAATTCCTTACTTTTTTATACGAATGAAGAATTTAATTAAAGACAATAAAGATTATTGTATGAAACTGATTATTCTGAATGCAATCAGTAGGAAACATAGTCTGGAAAGTGCGTTTTAAAATGAAGTAATAAAAATAACTAATTATACCCCCTCTTTAATATTAACATTCAAAATTTATTGTAATGTATTATTAACGTCTGTTATACATTTATTATAACAGACGTTAGTTTATTGTAATGTATTATTAACGTATGTTATACATTTATTATAACAGACGTTAATTTATTGTAATGTATTATTAACGTCTGTTATACATTTATTATAACAGACGTGAATGTATCGTAATGTATTATTAACGTCTGTTATACATTTATTATAACAGACGTGAATGTATCGTAATGTATTATTAACGTCTGTTATACATTTATTATAACAGACGTTAATTTATTGTAATGTATTATTAACGTCTGTTATACATTTATTATAACAGACGTTAATGTATTGTAATGTATTATTAACGTCTGTTATACATTTATTATAACAGACGTTAATGTATTATAATGCATTATTAACGACTGTTATACATTTATTATAACAGACGTTAATTTAGTGTAATGTATTATTAACGTCTGTTATACATTTATTCAGCAATAGCGCTTTATCTTATCACATCACAAAAGAGAATTTTCTTAATTATTATTTTTATTAAATATAATTTATTAAATGTTACCATCCTTGTAATATTAGGAAAATAAGTAAAATATTAAACACATTTGTCAAACTAAATTATAATCTCTACGCGCTCTAAATTGGCTAATTAAAAATAAGAAAGTGTTGGGATTTTTAAGAAGTGTTAACATAATCATTGAGAATGAATTAGAATTAAAATAGATTATCATACGAGCTACAAACGTGTCGTTAACTACACGAAATAGCACTATAAATTCTTTTGCACACCAAATAAATATCCGTATACATGATTTTTGAATATTTAACAACAGAAAACTCTTTTTTTCTATCAAACAAGATAAATCATTTAACTATAATTTATACGATCTAGTTTAAATCGGTACAGATGTGCAGTAGATAGTATGCAAAAAATATTCAAAGCATCTTTCAAGATGGAAAATAAATCATGTTTCTACGCTGAGAAGTAGACTATTGCAAATAAAATTAAATGCTAGAGTAAAAGTATCGTAAACATTGTTCTTAATTATTCTACACACTTATTCATAAGATATATTTGGAATTAATGGACAGCATACTATCTTATTTATATAAAAAAAAGTATATCGGGCGGGCGGTTTGGATTTGATTATTATGCAAAATTTTATTTTTATCAAATGAGGTTGATGAATCTTTACACACTTGACTTTCAAAACAAAAGGAAGGTCCACACGAAATTTCGAAAAATCACCCCTGTTCCTTTATCCCAAATCCCACATGAGTGTCATGTCGATAAGATCAGATTTACAATAATTCAGCGAATTTAAGCCAAACAGAGAATCTTAAAATAATGACGTTATTTTCCCGTTATCATCGCAAATGTAATTTATAAAGCACATACAAGAACCATGCTAAGTCACGACAATGTGGGTGAAAAAAAAAACAAAAAAATGTATTCACTGTAAAAGTTTTCTGGAATTTAATATATATATATTTATTACATTTTATGTCCTACTTTACAATGGAGTAAGGACGGGTCGATTTAATTAGTTCACTAACTCCTACTAAACGGTTCATTTAGCTGTTTGCATTTGCTCCATGCTCCCATGTGCGTTTGCTATCAAACTGATTTTTGACACCACCTATCGAATACATTAAATCAACATAAGTAATCTTTACCTTTTACTGTAAACAGTCAACATTGAAGAAATTAAAGAAGTAATCACGCAACAGCACTAAACACAACATTCATAATATTTTAGACAAAAAACAATATAGTTATAATTACCTACTAAATATTTACATTAATTTTCATAATATATAAATGAAATCCTCAGCACGGGTGATCCCTGTGAGGATGTCACTATCTCTATTTGTTGCAAAAAGGAAAATAATAAAACATTTATTATTATTGATTTTAATCACGTAATATTAACGTTAATCTCATTCTTTTCCCATTGACGAGTGACAATTTCTTCTCGGTATATTTATAATAAATATTACATTATAATGCTTTATTACAATTATTTTAGATAAGTTTTAGCTACCTACATTTATATCAAATTTTACAAACATGTAAAAATAATTTTTTACTTTTTTACTGCAATGTACTTACTACATCTCAAAATACATGTACCTACGATATTATTAATTTCTTATAAATAACTACAACAATGTACTGAACACTCCTCTTCCAACCATAAACTAACGCTTCCATGGAGTAGTATTCAAATATCACAATATATACAAACTCAATGTAAATACTATTTAATATGTACTTACATTATTTATTTAATAAATCTTTTTAAAAATGTATTAGTTTAAAAAAAATAATAACGCAAAAACTTTAATTTCAAAGTTTCAGAATAATGCAGATTAATTGATAATAAATATATTTGTTTGAACCACTGTTGAAATTATTTTATTAAAGAAATAATTAATATTAAAGAAAGAAAAATGTCATTAAAAATGCCTATTGTAAAGAACCTACTTTTTGGAAAATATGCAAACACTAGATACTTTACGTAGTGGCGCGTTCTTTTGTAATAATATATTATATTCAATTCAAATATTTCTATATATCATAAATATACACAATCAAGGTAAATTAATGCTTTACTGTAAAGGGAATCAACTTTGTAAGTAATTTTTAACATGGTTTAGTAATCTATACATAGACATTAATGTTTCTTTGTTTGTCCCCGATAGACTCGAAAAATACTGGAATAAGAAATGAAGACTGTTCTTATTAGTGCCAGGAGTGTTTAGAGAGTGGTTTGAATGGTATAAGAATTCGGGGACCCCAGAAGCAGGAATACTTAACGCATTATCTCTGCACTGGAATGAGATACGTAGTAAATAATGTGTTTTTTTTTAAATAATAATACCAATGTGGACGTGAAGTCGATGATAGAAAAAGTCGGGGATGCCCGAGGAAGACATGGCACGAACAAAAAAATCAATTACTTACATATGGTAAAATTTGGTTAATGTGATGAAGACGAACGAAGAAAGGTGTAAGTGGAACGTATGACGTGTTTTGTGACTCAGTTTTCAGGTACACTAGAATTCACACCGTCAAAACTAGTAAATTATAAAAATGACTAAATAAATTAAAAATATAAATTGATTTCAATATTTAAACATAATTAAGTTTAATTGATAATAAACAACATTGTTTAGACCACCATTAAAAGTATTGAATTAATAGAGAACGAAAAAAACTCATTCAAAGTTGGCTATTGTAAAGTAAATACTTCTCGGAAATGCCAACACTGTTTTACGCAAACTCCACGAGATATTCTGATTGTAAAATGAAAAATCTACCCCAATATAAAGATAAGCAAACACACTGGAGACATAAACATAATTTAGTAAGTGAAATCACGCGTGCACTACATTTCAACTTGTAATATATTTAAAAAATATAATAATTGTAATAGTTAAAAATCAGCATGAATTATAATGTGAATGAAAAACCAAGTTCTACTTAACGAAATATACTTTTATTATTTAAAGTTTGAAGATATAAAAGGACTCTATAATCATATAATTTAATATAAATCTCAAGGGTGATCAGAAACTCGATTTCTGAGAGCTAATACAAAATGAATTTATAGGGCGCAAGTTTGTTTAAACATAGTAAACAAGTAATATGATGACTTCTTTACGAGTCGAAATACTTTGTGTCGCCATGATTCGCCTTGGTATCTTCGTTTCCGTAACGGGCTCCCTGCTGCTCTGCTGGATTTAACTTTTGGGGATCAGTGGTGAGGCACGAAATGAAAGAAGGTTGTGAAGGTCACATGTGTTTATTGGTGAGTCAGTGTAGCCGTAACGAGAGTTGACGCTGGACAGATGTAGAATATTCCGGATGCTGGCTGATGATGTGCTGGTCAAGCGCGGGTCAGTGAGTCGACGCCGGGCGCTTGTGACCGGGACTCGATGTAGGTCAGGCACTGGCGAAGAACGTAGGTCTTCAGGCACTCCAGTGCTGACGAGACGGCCGAAGGTGCGACGGACCTTGTGGGCAGTTGAACGGGAACGGCGTGACCAGTGAGGATGCTGCGTGTCCTCGTGGTGGTCATGGTTGCGTGGAAGAAGCGCTGGTCAGAGACGCTGGAACCAGGGCGCTTGTAATCCGTTTTAGCGCTGGCCATGGACACGGCCGAGGCGCTAAGATGATGTCCCGATAGAGTCCATGATGATAGGGGCGAAGCCGGGTACGTGTCCTTCGCGGGGCGCGGGACGCGCCGATCGTCACTCGTGAGATTTATCCACTGGCGGCAGATTGATAACTGATGACTGACTGACTGGCTCGCTGCGTCGGGCTTATTTATACTACTCGGCCGACGGCGGCAGTAGGTAGGTGGATGGCAACTAAATCGAAGACACTCGCTCGATCTGGATCATTCGCGAACTTTCGACGGCTTGGCAATTATGCCTAGGCCGTAGGCTCGAACCTTCTGGCGAGTTCTCGTAGTATTCGAGACGGACTGCAGTGTTATTGTCATCAATATGCAGGTAGGTACTTGAAGTACGTAGATTACTTTGTTTACGATTTAACGATGCAAGTACATAATTCGGGAGTAGATACTAAGTAGGTCAAGCGGTTTGTTATTAATTATTTAATCTGGATAATTCGACGCCACAGACACCCCCTTCCCAGCAGCTTTGCTGAGGGCTGCGATAGAAGAAATAGCTCGGAGACGAATGTCTTTTAAACTGTGACACTTCATAAAAAAAAAATTTTGCAAAACACATGTTCACAACACAGGCTAAAGATTCACTCAAATAACCATGGTGGCACTACTATCCGCGCTTGTGCGGAGATGGTCTGGTGCGTGATGCTCCGTGATGCCTTAACTGATCACCCATTTTGAGACGGGGCTGCAGAATCATGTCGGGCTGCAGATCACGTCGGGGTCACCACTTTGGGGATCAATGGTGAGGCACGAAATGAAAGAAGGTTGTGAAGGTCACATGTGTTTATTGGTGAGTCAGTTGCCGTGACGAGGAGATGATGTAGGACAAATGTAGAATACTCCGGATGCTGGCTGTGATGTGCTGGCAGGTCAAGCGCGGGTCAGTGAGTCGACGCCGGGCGCTGGTGACCGGGACTCAATGTAGGTCAGGCACTGGCGAAGAACGCAGGTCTTCAGGCACTCCAGTGCTGACGAGAAGGCCGAAGGTACGGCGGACCTTGTGGGCAGTTGAACGGGAACGGCGTGACCAGTGAGGATGCTGCGTGTCCTCGTGGTGGTCATGGTAGCGTGGAAGAAGCGCTGGTCAGAGACGCTGGAACCAGGGCGCTTGTAATCCGAGTAGCGCTGGCCGCGGACGTGGCCGAGGCGCTATGATGATGTCCCGATAGAGTCCATGATGATAGGGGCGAAGCCGGGTACGTGTCCCTCGCGCTAGTAAGAAGAACGCGGGTGATCACTCGTTGAATCCTTGTAGACTGGCGGCAAAATTATGACTGACTGACTGGCTCGCTGCGTCGGGCTTATTTATACTACTCGGCCGACGGCGGCAGTAGGTAGGTGGATGGCAACTAAATCGAAGACACTCGCTCGATCTGGATCATTCGCGAACTTTCGACGGCTTGGCAATTATGCCTAGGCCGTAGGCTCGAACCTTCTGGCGAGTTCTCGTAGTATTCGAGACGGACTGCAGTGTTATTGTCATCAATATGCAGGTAGGTACTTGAAGTACGTAGATTACTTTGTTTACGATTTAACGATGCAAGTACATAATTCGGGAGTAGATACTAAGTAGGTCAAGCGGTTTGTTATTAATTATTTAATCTGGATAATTCGACGCCACAAACTCATCAGCGAGTAGGTGGTAGCGAGTAAAACGTACCTGTCTACCTAGCCGTGTTGTATTCGTATCGATACGATTGCCTAGATCTTCGAATAGATATTAGTAAAGGAAGTTGGGGCTTATTGTTTTAAAACCATTACAAAGTATTTAACATTATGTTTCTGATATTACGAAACTTTTACCCCAAAAGAGCCTAGATTCTGTGACAATATTATTTCTCGACATGCATAATGCAAGAAAAACCACCAAATGTTGTGGGGCGCGGCTGATTGAGAAATGAGGAACCCACATAAATAGATACTTCAGTCAAGGATCGTCACAGTCCCGTCGAAATAAAATTAACATATCGATTTGCTGAAGATAACTGACTCAGCTGGCCCCGGAACAGCCCGGGCGAGTTGGGGCGGTTAGGGGAGGGTGCAACCCTTGCGCCAGAGGGGAAACGTCTCGACACCGAAGGGAAGTCGGGGACAAAACGGTACACGTGGCAGTCAGGGGGTGCGAGATGAAGATACTAGTCTTATTCTGAAGACCACGTAGAAAAATAACACATCTGAAAAATGATTTAGTAGAATAATTTCATTATTTGTAAAGGAAAATTTGCATTGCTTGTTAAAAATGCTTCTGAAAGATTATATTCGCAACTTCAGCAAAGTATTATTTCATCGATGGTTGACGAAAACGAATGTGACGTACAAAAACACGAACTTTTTCTGACATATCATTGTAGTTTAACCAACATTGAAAGTTGTTAGAACCATATTATATTATGCCGTTTTGGTACGTAATTGATTATTGTGTGTTTATTGCTTATTTAAAAACATACATTTATAAATAATAGGCATACAAGTCGACAGAAGCAATCTTGGCGAAATTACATATAACACGATGTTAGTGAGAACACTGGCCGTACGGGAGTGTTATTAAAATTAATATTAGATGATTTATTAAATGTGAAAACAATGCAAATACGAAAATATTTTGTTAAAATACGACTGGTGAATATTTTAACGCGGCAATTCACATATTTAGCATAAACGAAATCATGAAAACGAAAAAAATAAATTTCTGTTAAAATAATAATTTGCATGTTGATAACGCTTCACTGAGATCCGAGGGAAAACATTAATTATTTCAAAGCGAAATGAACGCAAAAAGGTGAAATAAATAAAATTGTGGGTACCTACTAGTGCCTACGGAGCAAGCAAGCATGTGGTCAGAAACTCAGAAAAGTGGAGTCGAGTTCAATGCACTCGAATATTCAGAGTTGGCGTAATCAATAATAGATTCTACAGTTGATGGACGAATGATAAAACGTAATATATATGATATAATATATGTTTTAATGTAGGAAGTAAGGTAATATTATTGCATTCAACACCATTAAAGCTGCACAATAATATGGTAGTATTTCTTTATGTGTGTGTTTTAGAGCTTTGTGTTTACAACGCAAAATTCTTAAATATATTTGCGTATTATTTTTTTGCTTCTAAGATAAAAGTCACTACTTCATTACGTACCTATTTCAATTAAATGGTGTCCATTACATAGAGATAGTCGAATTTAATTGATTTTAATTTAAAACGTATTTTTCCTTACATTAATATTTTTCTTGAAATCTTAATGTTCATAAAATCTGCATCATAACATATGTTTTACTGGTTGATTAGCTGTTAACCGTAAAATATCAAATTTCACTTAGGCGTCTCCCTCATGGGCCGCCAAGGAATCGACATAAACCGAGTGCCATGGAGCCCTGCGCAGAAAAGTCCTACGATGGACTGCGGTGAAAACCGTTACCTTACTTTAGCAAAATTTAATTTTCTGTTCAGGGGCTTTCTTGCAGCACTCGAGTTATGCCAACTCTTTACCGGCTCATGAGGGATCCACCTTAGGCTGGATTGATTCAACTTAAAGTCAAGGTTAAGTGAAAATAATATTTGACAAAAGCTTCAGATATAAACCTCTATTCGATACTTGGTTCAAAATTATTATTTTTAAAGAGTTAAAATATTCGAATATTCAGTCAAATATTAAATTTTCTAAAGGTTTTAGAAAGAAACAACCCGGTCAAGTGTCTTTGAACCGACGCAGATTTATAATGAAATATACGCAAAAAATGACACAATTACCTCCATCTCATATAAAACTTAATGTTACAACCTAACATGTAATTTTACAACAAATAATACAAGATTACAACATAATTTTGTACATTACATCATACGATCCCGCCTTCGAACCCACCCTGTTTTTAGGGCCGGCCTCTGACGATTATTATAGTGTCTCTTCCCCGAGCGGTAACATCACTTGACTGCTGCACCCCTGATAATATAATATTTGTCTTCATAAAATAAGATTCATCTTCCAATTCGAGGGGTGCAGCCCTTGTCATAGTCGGACCCTTGAACCGGGGCCGAATCAACAGATAACCTAATTAGGGAAATTTTTATAAAAAAGATTTACTGATTACAAAAATCTTTGATTCTACCTTGATCGCGTTAAATAAGAGTTATTAATAGTTTATTCGCCTTTCATTCTACTTTTTCTCATTGAACATTTTTCTTCTTCTTTCGTATGGTGGGGGGGTCAGAGGAGGACATATAGGTATGCGAGCCAGTCTAGGGCCTCAGGCGTCGCCATGTGGACCTCATCAATCCCGCCGGGGAATGAATGGAGCGGGCATTCGTTGACTACATTTTTGGTGGTCTGCACCGCATCACATTCACACATCACACATTGAACATTTAAAAAGCACGAATTAGTCTCACTTTTAGACAGCATAGTTAGGTATAGATATATCAAAGATACAAAACTCATGATGGTTATGAGGTTAGGAGCTAAAAATAGCGGAGTTTAAAAACTGCAGACAGAAAAATCTGTGTAAATATCATAATGCAAGAGTTCAGCGTGTAAGAGCTTTATCTATACACACGTATAGATTATTGTTTTTTTAGTTCGTAGTTACCCAATTAAACTTTTTGCTTTTTTGATGTTTTAATTTGGCAAACATACCTAACTTTACCGTTATTCAACACAATTCTTATTTTATATAACGTTTTAAACACGTGTGTTCAACTGCAAACGAAATATAAAGAATAAATTTCACGGGGTTATTTACCCACAACGTGCTGAAATGATTTCACTATGCGGCAATTAAAGTGTGCAAAATCGCCTATCAGAAATACATATTTTTTAAAGAAAGCAGCTAGGCAGCCACATAAAAATCAAATGAAAATTTTCTTACCAGTGAAAGTATAACATAATTTATACGATTATGTAATAATTATAATATTATACATACATACCAACGTGAATAAAAAGCATTAAAAAAACATTTACGCAATAGTTAACTTTTGTAGCGCCATTTAGTGATAACATCAAGTGCGCTTTACGCTTTGTTAGTAAGATATGTTTAAAGATTGTGGAACAAATGGAAGGTCATTCCAAGATTGTGGACCCAATAAATTAAAAGTTTTGCCTTCAAATTACGCAGCATTCACAGGGGAGCGTTCGACCAATACACTTGACGCATGAACGATTAAGATATAAACAAGCAAATAAAATAAATTAGGGTAGCTACAACTTTTAAGTTAACAGAAATAAATTTTCATACGTACAATTATATACTAATAATATTAAGAAAGGGATCTAATACAGTGGAGTATAATTAATAAATAAATGTAAATCAATGTTTCGTGATGGTCTACTCCATTGGTTCCCGATGGGTTTGAAATGTTATTAACCAATAACAGAGCTATGATTTGACAAATGTTCAAATCCGTACTTGGGGTGTTGCCACGCAGTCAGTTGTAAAATATCTTTTGCTCTGTAACGACCTTGCTAGGTTGTTCTGTTATAGTTATCTCAAATGAATCCGGTGATAATCTATGTTATGCACTGCCTGTGATCTCCTACCAGCGGTTTTTATAGTGCAAGTCAACTATACGATTGTGGGGTCCCGCTAAAGTGCATTATATACTTTCTGCGGTTAGAGCGTTTCCCTGTGTACCCTCTTTGATAAGTGGCATGCAAACGTGCATCGGGATCACAGGACTTTAAGGCACAGAGGAGAATGAAGTCCTTTTCTCTGACCCGTTGGGTGATGCAAAAGAACCGCGTCATCTCACATTACACCATAAAACAATGAACTGCAAAACAGTGTCGTAAATCTAATGTTTTATAGATATTGATTGAATGATTTTTTTAATAGTGATTCATTTCATTGGCGAGATTCGTTTGCAAATTATGCACATCTATTCGTGTAGAGATTTTGAAATGTCTCATTGCACTCACCTAAATAGTAAAATATACCATTATAAATAACTCACTCAGTAGAAGGATGGAAAGAGAAATGCTAAGGTCACCGTGAAACGCAGACAATGCGTATCCTCATACAGACAAATTGGCTTTTATATCAAGTAGAAAAAAATTGTATTCAGAATTTTATTGCGTCTAAACTATAAAGTAGAAATCTGATTGTCAAAAAACTTTAGAACGGAGAATTATTATTATTGAAAGAAATAACAGGAATTACAAGTACAGTCAAAGAAACTATTTTAACTTAAGGGCCCGCTTTCCGCGTAAAGAATTTAGATTTGGGCAACACCTACAAAATTTAGTGTTAAAAGAATCCGACAGAGGTGTCTGAATTCGTATTAGGAATAATTTTGGGGATTATGAAATTAAATTACCGACATCTATTGCAATTTTAGAAAAACAGAACCATTTTTAGTTAGCACCGACCTTAGAGTAATAATGCACCGACCAAATGAGAAGGAAGTCGAAATGAAGATGGTTCTCAAAATATGGGTTTTATTACGGATTTAATTAATTATTTTTTTTTTTAATTTTACAAAAAACATTTACGAAAGTTATTTGTATAGGTATAAAAATTACTTTACTTTACTAAAATACTATTCTCACTTTTATAAAAGTAATTTATAACTTTTATAAAATCAATAAATATATTTTTACATCAATAAGGTTTTAAACTTTTTTACTCGAAAACTATCTTAAAACGTTGGAATTCCAAAAAAAGTTTTTTTTTCTTTTTTACTTGTACTATCAATTAGAATCACCTCCCGAAGTTTGTGCACTTTACCCCCGACATCTTGTATAATATGCGCAATATAATATTTATACACGTGTAATATCTACTTTTGTACATTTATATAAATTATATACACGTTTACATTTTTATGCTCATCAAATTTATTATATTATAAAGATAGATAGAAAGATCCTTAGTGCTTCCTGAGGACTTACAAATCAGAAGACTTTTTTGTAATTATTTATTTATTCATTTAAACAATTCAATAATTATAAAGAGTAATAAAACATGTAAGCAACATAAAATTACATTCTAAAATGTGAAAGGGGCTCTATTTATTTACATTTTTATGAAATTACTACTTTTAATAGTTTTAAGCTTTCAGTGAACTTTCAATTTTATTTTTAACTTCTCTAAATATTATTTGTTTAAATCGTCAAATATAATTTAATCACAAACACAAGATTCACTCAAAATGAAAGATTGGTGGTTCTGAAATGTTCCCATAAATACGGTGAAAGAACCCTAAACTATAAACTTATTACCCTAAACATGCTTCGAGCGAAATGCGGATCTGGAAACCTTATCGTCAATCTGAGCAAAACATACCATGAACGTCAATATAGCAACAGCCTTTGTTCTGCTGCAGTTTCATTAAATGCCGAGAGATCCGTTTACAGTCTCCAAAAAGCAATACTGGGGCACAACCCTAAAAGCAAAGCTAAATGATTGGAATACAGAAAGATAAAAACACACCATTGTCAAAAATATCTTGGCCGTAAATGATTAAATAAAATTAGATTTATTCAGGAAGGCAAGCTATCGATCAAATGATTTGCGAATTCGGAAAAACCGTTATTATTGAGGTTTTATTGATGTTTTGTTTCTCCCGATTTATTCGTATAACCCATTAGTCTACATAATTATCTAGCGGGTTTTCCATTACTTGTGCACTTATGTTAATGTATTTTATGACCGTCTTTGTGTTGCTTATATTTGTATCATGTTGTCTCCCTCTATATTTTGTTATATATATGCACACATTATGTACTTCTTGTTTAGTATTAATTTGTACCCTGATGATGCTTAAGTAAAGCGAAACCGGTCGGTTCTTAAATTAATAAATATCGTGGTTTTAAAACAAAAAAGTATTTTATTTTATTAAATTATATTCCCCACAGTTTCAGAACTTTCAATAGCTTCTTTCGCTCGCATGTTCATTATTATTCTGAATTCCACGTTCGAGTATTGTTATTTGAAACAGATGGCCCGTATATTATTATTACATATTATATTATATTTCGGACATCGTTGCATTGTGAATTAATAAGAACTTGCCCTGTAATTTCTAATGTTTTGGAATTAGTTTTATTTCCCAAAGTACGTATTCTGAAAAAAATAAAATAAAAATTTTTATAACTTTTTACTACACAATACATAAATAAAAATAATAATTAATTTTTATAATAAATTATCGTTTATCGTATTCTGAAAAAAATAAAATAATAATTTTTATAACTTTTTACTACACAATACATAAATAAAAATATGAATTATTAATTTTTATAGTAAATTATCGTTTATAATAAATATAAGCTTATAAATCAAAAATTGTATTTTTTTCTTCTCACCTATTAGATAGGATATAATTTTATGAGATATCATTTTTTCTTTGAAATACGGGATATCTTTCGTGTATTTCCCATCTTTGAAAAAACAATATTTATTAACTCATAAACTTTACACGCGTAAAAATTATCTTTATAGATTCAAATATTTGCACGTAATCGCACGTCTGTAGATCATAGAACGTTGAACGACATGTCTGCCCCCAAAGCCCTCGAGTTGGCGAATGAACTTTTCAAAGAAGATAGGTTAATCTTCAAGTCGGAGCGAGCGCGCTATAATAAATATGATTTAAAAGCAATAGGCGTAAGCGACAGTTGTGAAAATGTTTAATAAATCACGGCGTATTTCAAAAATAGCAAAAATCACTTTTGGGGTCTATTGAGTAGCATTAAACGAAGCATTGTGATTTTTTTCATACATATAACTTGTAAAATAACAGAAATAAACGTGTTAATAATATTTTTCGGAGCATACTTTGCGATTTATTTCTATCGAGGGAATTTCAAATAATTACCGTTTCGGCTTTTGGAACAAATAGATACTATCTTAAAGAATAACATATATTTTTTTAAGAGCTTAAAAACTTCAAAATTTTAAGGAAAGTATGTCGGAAATTGGATGAAATTCGAATAGTGGGCCCTTAATGATCAATGAGAAAAAAAACGTGTTGAAATATCGGGCGGAGTAAAGAAAGTTTGTGAGTCATATAATGATATCTAATAAATTCAGAATTAATTTGGGAATTAAATAACTGTTACAATTAATTCCTGATTAAACGTAACTCAGTGAGGGGTTGGAGAAATCGATTAGTCTTCGGTAACATGACAACATAATAATGTAATATCTCTTCCATCTTTTCCAAATCAAAGGACATTAGATAAGATCCTACACCAATATACAATATTGGTATTAGGTAGAGAATCGAGGGAAACAAACAAAATAAGATGTGCTCCAATTTCACCGGCGCAAGGAAATTTGGTGGATATTCTGTAGGTTCCCTTATATTGAAACAAAGCCACTCGGTCTCCGGGATTCCCCATAGGAAATACGACCCTATCCGTAACGAGTCCCATTATAATATTTCCCGGCACTTGTGAGCATTGTGTTTGCTCAGTGTCAACCATCGCCATCGTAACGAGCTGTTTCGCAGATTACATTTCCCCGCAGCTCATTCGCCATTACGACTGAGACGGGGTGGGAATTAATTGCGACAGATTTATAATATTGCAGCGATGCCATCATCAATGGAGCGAATACAAATTATGCCAACTTTCGTCGCTGTAAATATGAATCTTGAACTCGATGGGATGGAAATTCAAATGGGAGAAAAATACATCTTGATAGAGGCACTTTAAAACTTTGTGGAAATTTGAAAAGCTGATGGCATTCATAAATTAATATATTTTTTAAATTATATACGGAAAAAAAATTGCAACGTTTTTTTAATTTATTTTATTTGGTTTTACTTACAAAGCTGTCATACCCTTAAATTAAATATACCATTCCTGAGAGAAAGTCTAATTATATCCAATTTTCCAATCCTGTATCTAAATTTTGCTAATAAACAATTAGTTAATGTTAATTAAGTGTTAATCTTAAGTGACCTACCAGGCAAGTATGGTACTGTATATTATATCCATATATAGTTAGTAATAACATAGATTATTGTAGAAATGTATTATATATTTGTAAAGCGCCCTTGAGGTGATTTTGCATAAAAACGGTACTATGAAAATCATCCGAATATTATAATTATTATTATTACATCTGCTGGGCTTTTGCATAAATTGTAGGAACAGAATATACAAAGAGCTATCGAAAATTAAAGAAAAGTTTTTAAGCACGCAGAAGTGTTAAACTAAATATGTTAAATATTATTTAGTTAGATAAAATAGAATATAAAACAATATTATAGCGTAGATCCCTAAAACTGCATTACCGACGCTACAGTAAAAAATGTAGATTATTTCGTATGATAAGCTAAGTTACAGCCAATGATTAGAACACAGAGTAAAGAATATACAAGAATAAGTGTGAACTAAAGTGAAGAGAATGGGACAACAGAAGAATGACACCAACCAAATCATGTATCCGACAGAGAAGAGGCAAATTTCTACGGTAAAAGTACTAGGTAAACGTAACCGCATATACGGTAACGAATTATCGCACTATACTTGTACAAGTATTTCCAGCAATACGTATGGCAATAAAATTTGACGATGTTGATAAAAGAATAACCGGGCCGATTTGAATTTTACCCAGAATACTAATGACGTGTTTGTAGTTCCATCCAGTCTGGGTCCATTAGTGCTGAGGACCGGTCAGACAATGACATATTATTTACGGAAAGGTGACCCGGGTTGTCCCAGACCGGCAGGGGGGAACAATTTGAAGGATTACATATTATAGAAATAAAATAACTCTATATTATATTTCAATATCAGGGAGAAATTTATATGTTAAGAGAGATTATAATGATGAAATATATGTGAAACCCGAAATAAATCAACCGCTAACTAATGTGTGTGGTTTAGAATTTGAGAAAGGTTCGTTGATTCACATAATACGTACATAGACTGATTTATTGAGGGTAGCTATATCATTTGCATTTCAAGTTCGGCTTGAGAGATATTTGTGTTCGTCAAATCATGCCCTGGCAAGATAAGCCTATTTACCATTACTGATAAACCTGGCTTAAATTTGAACATTTAAGATGCTATAAAAGCTTATTACTGATAGCTACGTTATAAACTCTCAATCTTTTTATTAAATTGCCAAACAAAGTCTACATATAACAGAGTAATAGAGAATGGTCCAGAAATGCCGTTGATAAATCAATACTGCGAAAAAGTGAGCTCAAGCAGCAGGAAATTTATCTGTCAAGAAATTCGGGGTCAACACAACATTTTTTAGTTTGCAATTATACTTTTCGAACCTATAGTTTGTTTGCATACCGGTTCAATAAAAAATCAAAAAGGTTTCGTAAAAAAAAGGCGAAGCTTTGGGAAGATATTCCATTATATTTAGATAACAGTGTATAAAATACTAAAACAGTAATAAATAAAACTGCCTTATATTATGACGAATTAAACACACACACGTGTTACTCGAACCGTATGCATAAAATTAAAACGTTTGAAAAAATGAGTGGATGCTCCTTATGTATTTGCAGTAGAATTTCCACTCCAGACTTTGCACAGGGCGACCCCCCCCACCCGCCCTCCTAACCCCCACTATCCGGCGCCGGCATGTTCACGTTGGATCCAATAAGCCAACGGTTCTCAAATGTGCGAAATCAACCCCCGGGAACTCTCGAAAAACCCAGGCGGTCAAGGCATTAAGAACGTACAGAAAAACTTGCCCAAACTCCTTTCTTCAATTAAAAAAACATTTCGCACTTGTCTGTACAGATAAAAACTGTTACTATCGTACTTTTTAACTATCGTAAAAATACAACATAAACACATAACGTTGTAACATTTGCTCGTATTTTCCAACGTTACAAATGCTTCTTTAATGTGAATACCGAACACGAGTAACAAGTGTGACCATGGCGTCCCCAATTGGGGTATGTTGTGAGGCTGAATTGAATGGGAAGGGAGGGAGAAGGTTTAGAATATTTAGATGTAGACACTAAACATGGCTAAAGCCATTCAAAACAAGGCGTCGATTTTGAAAGATGATCTTTCACCAGTGCGATTCTGAGAGTGTTTACCACTCTGGCATTCCTATAATAAAATAATATCCGAGGAAGACATGGCACGATCAAGCGAATCAAATACTTGAGTCCGGTCACGTCAAGATCCAGAATAACAGAAGAAGCGATACATGAAAGTGAATGAAGCAACGAGTGTGTGCCGAGAAAGCGTTGTATGGCGGTCTAACCTCTCTTTAGTTAGTTTTTTTTTCTTCTTCAGGAAGGCAGGCTTATAAACTTTTATGATCATAATAATTCAAGTTTTAACATGTATTTTATTAATCTTCGTGAGCTTTTCTAGCGTCCAGCTTTGGTTACTCAAATTTCTCCGCGGCTTCTTTCCATTAGAAGCGGGCAGTTCATTTCATCTGAGGAGGGAGATACTGCCACTGAAGACAAATATCTATTATATATTAATTCGAAAAGGGCCATCCAAATAAGATTGAGAGCCTCCGCAATAAATGGAGAGAGCGGAGAGCCTCGCTTCGGGGGAGAATAATCCCAGACTGCACTATCTAGATCCTAGCTAGATATAGTGAACACTGCAGGACATATTTACTAGGGAGGCCGTACTCCGTGTCTTAATTAAACTCCCGGGGATGAAAGAAGACGACAAATTGTAAAGAAAACTTGACGAAAAGGCGGACAAAAACGTTGGGTTAACATTATTAAAGGGAGGATCATAGAGAATAATTGAAGGGAGGGATGATTGACAAAGTGTTCGCTTGCTTCTGATGGCACATTTTGGTATTTGATGGTGAAACGAAGTATGGGTTGTTTCACAGAATTTGAACAATTCATCAAATTTATAAGTTGATTTTCAAGTTCTGTGAAGGTTCTATTCAAGTTCTGTCATTATTTCAGTTTAGTGATACAACTGGCCAATAATCATATAATAACAGAACTTGTATAGAACCTTCATAGAATTGAAGTAAATCAATGATGATAGTTCAAAATAACCAACAGTCAAAGTAAAAAAGTTGAACTTGTAATAAAAAATTAATAATATCTACAATTAAGAAGCATTATTAAGAAAATAATCAAATCTATTTACATGCTGGAATGATTACAAAACATATCAACTTATCTGTCACACTTCTAGTAAATAAAAAAAATTATAACTTGAAACTTAAAAAGTATTTTATAAAATATCCCGAAAAGTGCGCTGAGCCGCGTTGGTGACACCGAGACTGCGTTTGAGCGAATGTTTAATATCAGCGATGGCTCAGTTTTTTTTTGGTAAAGCGGCCATAAAAGCTAGTGCTTTTATGCACAAGTAAACATCTTCCTAAGATGAAAATATAATATTCACGTGGATTTTTCAGCTACTCAGCACGTGACGCACAGGTGGATTTCATCAGAATAAAAATAGAGTTCCATTGGCTCAATATCCAAGCCCTGGGGGTTATTACGTAGCACACCAAGTCCTCTTAGCTAATGGATATGGCCAATCGGAAATAATCACAACATCACGGAAATAGACACAGCCTGGACACATTCCCATACTGACGCTCATCTAGGTAAGAGACGGATAAAAAATATTACAAACCCAAAAAAAATAAAGTTATCACAAGTAAAGAATTAACTTCAACGGTTAAAAATAGTTGTACACACTTTCGTCAAAGAAAATAAGAATATGAAGTAATTACCTAAAAAATGGGGAGACTGGCCGTTCAATCGTGCGTAACGTAACACTGTTATTTTACAGTAATTGTTTAAATAAAGAAGGTGGTCGTCGTAAATAAAACAAATTATTACATGAAAAGCCATCTATTTTTAAATTTGACGACAGATTGGCTGGGTGTACCGAGCTAAATTGATTTAGTATTTGCATGGGAAGCACAAGTATTTAACAATTCATCAAGTTAATATTTAAGTACTATGAGAATTCTATACAAGATCTGATGTTATTTAATTTCATTCAAATAACTGGCCTATGTCGGTATGATAACATAAATTTAATAGAATTCTCACAGAACTTGAATGAATATTAACTGTGAAAGTTGATGAATTGAAACAACTCTCCCTTACGGCTGTTGTTCCCAACCCTAATGATCAACAGTTGAGCTGAAATTTTGGCTCAACACTGCTCAAACGCACAACTACGCTATTTTCAACGGAAAGGTTACGACTGAGCGATCAATCAATTTAAGGAAGACAAACTACTGGATTAAGTTTGTCTCAGAAAATGACTAGTTATAAAAAAGTGTCGACAGAGTGAAAAAAGTTCACGACGCTAAGACACGGTGGCATTAAAGTCAAGCAAATACTTTATTTTTAACATATTACATACGTCGGTTTAAAAAAATATAAAATATTGGTTTATGTATAACATTATTTAAAGAAAATTATATGCATTCATAATAAACACAATAATTAATTAGTCAATATTAATTTTATATTGAAAGTTTTTACTTCGATGTAATTTTTTTGTTTATGAAAGTGGGAGGGGCCACTTAAGTTAATCAACGGTTAAGACGTTTGGAAACAGGCAAATCGAACGTTACTGAACAAATTACTTGGCTGATCGGAGCTTGATCGTTCGAGAAATTGGGAACAACGGCCGTTAGGGTGCAAGTTCAGTGCTAAGCTACGCAGCATCGAATTAATAATAGCATTGTTTTCTTTATATGTTCGGAAGTATCTTTTGATGGCTAAGAAAACAATTATCTTATCTTGGGCATACATCTAAAGGTTTTATCAAACTAAGTCCACGACCTCTAAAGGTGTATTAAACTAAGTGTAGGCTTTTCTAAAGTTAAAATCATATAATAATGTATTGTTTCATAGTGCTTTAACACAAACCTAGTATTGAATTCCTAAGTCTAAACCTAAACTTATTTTATAATAAATATAAGTAATTTGAATGTAAACATTAGGTATACGCAAATTTCTGGTAATTAGACTAACTGTAGGCCTTGCTAAAGTTTATATCACACAAATACGTACGAATCTTATCTTACCACAGTGACATGAATATAAGTGATTTAAATATCAATTATTGGTAATTAAACTAACTGTAGGCCTTGCAAAGTTTAAATCACAAATACGTATATATCTTATCGTACCACAATGACATGAAATATAAGTGATTTAAATATCAATTATTGGTAATTAAATTAACGGTAGGCCTTGCTAAAGTTTTAATCATGTAAATACGTACATATCTTATCTTAGCAAAATAACATAAAATATGAATGGTTTAAACATAAACATTATACGTGAGTTATTGGTAAACGATTTGGGGGAAACGAAAAAGAAAATGGCATTCCATTTGGTGGAATAAATATTTAAAGAGAGCACTTTTACATACATCTTCATTTGAGTCAAACTGAGGGGAACTTTTACCATCGTGGCGGGGTTAGTTCTGTCGATACGAGCGAACAAAATAATTGCATTAATAAAATGAGATCAAATCTAAGCAATCTAAACAGCTTAATAATTCTCAAATAGTAAAGATATTAACAAAATGTAAATTAGACGAGAAATAAAACCATGTGACACACGATACAATAAGAAAAAAAAACTGACGAGCCTGGCCAACATTGGCAATATTCGAATAGATTCGATTAAAAAATAAAATTCCTTCTTCTGTCACTAGTCAAGGTCATTACTTCTGTTAGAATTATGAATTCAAGCCAATTTGAACATAAAAATTCTATTAGATGGTTTAGGCATGTAGAGCGAATGAGCGTAGAAAGGAGTGTAAGGAGGATATATGATGCAAATGCGAATGGTAGCAGAAGTCCGGGACTCCCGAGGAAGACATGGCACGATCAAGTGAATCAGATACTCGAGTCGGGACATGTCAAGAGTCAGAATAATAGAAGAGTATGTATGAGACGATGTATGAATGTGAATGAGGCAAGGAGTGTGTGCCAAGACCGAGTTGTTTGGCGGTCCGTCCTCTCTGCCTATCCCGTCGGGGGAACGGCGTGATGGTTAGTTAGTTAGTTAGTGAACAGTAGATTTTTTTAAATGAAATAAATTACTTTTATCAATATAATACATCCCGTGATTTTTAGTTAGTTATATTAAAGTAACGCTGCAAGTAGAATTCTTGGAATTTATATTGTGAGATGGAAGGAAAATGGTATTGGAGAAGGTTGGAAAGTATGTAGGCAGGTACTTGGCTGTTCATGTCCAGGTAGGTAGGTACTATTTAGTGATTTTAGCAACGTTTCAATTCAGTACGTTAGTATCTCACCAGATCCACACTAACAATATCTTCTGTCATAGGATGATATACTAATATAATAGCGTTCTCTCTCCAGGTATACCGAAAGTACCTTCCACAACCATAGAAGATTCCACCCCCCGAGTGAGGTGGCTGAGCAGCGAGCACGCTCATAGGCGAGCGTCCCACACTATGCTGGAGCGAGCCCAGAGCGTTATTCCACCTAGAACTGCGAATATCGAGAATAAATTGCTTCCCGGTGCATTGGCACAAAGGCCGCCTCTACGGAGTAGACGTGGCGTACGGTGATGAAAAAACTGTTGATAAGTAGTAACAGGATGCAGCCCATACAAGCAGGGCAATAATTCTAAGATGGCGGGACTAAATTTGTAGTTTTTCCAATGCGGAAACAAGCCTATTCTGAATACGTTTTCGCACATGGATTTAATGAATTATTTTCTAACTTTTTTCTGGTTTTCACCCTTCAAATATATCGTCATCATTTCAAATTATGTAGAGAGTGAAGGTGAATATATATGTGAATTTTTATTGCTTTATTGAAATTCGCATGCTGACTTTTTTTTCCCTAAATATTGTTTGACTACCCGGGACGTGGGTGCGGTCCGAAGAGGCTGTAAATTTGTGCATGCCTCAAGAAAGGAAGGAATATGTTCCAATAAATTAATATTAAAAGAAGTGTTACACGTATCATTAATAATAAACTAACAGTTTAACCATTAGTAATAAATGGTTACCTACAGTTTTCACAAGTTTTGGTTCAAAGAGTCTGATAGTTACAAAGCCTCAGATTTATAACAAAATTTACCCCAAAACATGACAGTTTCCGTAGAAACGTTCCACCGGTCCCTCTGTTATATTTTCTAAGAGTACGGACGTGGCACGCGGCTGCAGTATATTCCGCAGTCGATATAATCGCTCCGCGATGTTTGAGCAGGAACAGTCGGGGATTGCGGCGGCAAGAGGAGATGCAGGCGGGAGGGATTGCGAAACACGGCGAAATGAGGCTCGAATGACGGGAGAGGAACTTGGCCGCACGTATCCGTACCCACATAAAGGCGTACCGCTGATAGCCCTGTTGCAACCTCCCCCTCTTTCTCAAAAACGTAGTATGAAGCAGAAAGAGAGATTGCAAAGTTCAGCCGTAGGTGTGTATGGGGCAGGATGAGTGCGATCGACTGGAAGATCCAGGCGAATTCGCGGGGGAGAGATGTTTGTCAACATCGCACGTGGTGGGTGTTCGGTAATGCGCACGATGTGCATGTCCATAGTCCACACGGAGATCCCGGTTCATACATGAACATACCTACCGTACAGAGGTACCTGTATACACAGACAAGCACATTACATTGCACGTGGCAGTATTCAGGTACAAGGGGGAGCGTGAAAAACATAAGGTTGGTAGGTACCCAATGCGTGGGAGGAAGTAGCTATTGCTTTTTGTCAGGAAATGTAATATGACCATTTTATTGTGATACGAAAACACAAATTCAGAAATAAATGGGTTTGCATGGATGCGGAAAGAGCAAAAAGGGTTTGCATCCTTGCTTCACAAAATGACGGGTAAAGAAATCCTCTTGTTATCTTATCATCATTTTGACTAGCCGAAAAAGAGTGTTCAAAGTCATTTCGTTCAAATAATATATTCAAGTATATTTGGAATGGAGACCTTTCCGCTGAAGCGTACCGTGAGTGCGGGTATGCAAAATAAATCTAATAAAATGTGCTATAATGCGGAAAGTGACTCGCCCTGACAGGTATACATTTTCCCTGCCCCGTATTGTAAGGGCCCAATCCATTCCAGGAAAAGGGTTGGAGCGGTTGACATCTTGATAGCTGCTGGCGACAAGAATTCAATTCAACATTCGGATTTCCACAATGTCGACTGGAGCTTTCTTGCTTTATTTATTGTACGAGAAGTAATATTAAATCAACGATTCCCGAAAATAAATATTTCTGAACAGTATCAGGACACTGGTATTGTGATAAAACAATATTTCGCAATGTCGACCCGCTTTAAAACGTATGACAATAAGAAAATATAGTAACTCTAATTTCGTTTAGATCTTAAAGATAGTTAATATCTATTACTTTTGAGTAAATTACCACCTACTTCATGATTCAAATAGAAGCTAATGATTTTTAATTGTGCTTCTTTCTTCTCATCGAGTCAACATTAAAACGAGAGCTGTAAGTGAAGCAGCTGTGCACAAAAATATGCGACGCGCGGTCGTGGTGTATTAGACAGACCTGCGGTAGATTTTGTTCTATCAAATCTCTAAAATAATGTAAAAATCGTGATGAAGTCGTGTAAAAACAATTTCGGCGCGCGGTCCGGCGTAATGGACGTACGTACGGTCGACTTTGCCCTAGCAGGCCTAGAAAATCAATCTTTCCGTGGGGTTTATTTTGATCATTGCTGATGAACGCAATACTAAAATCTCAAATGTTTCTAGAGGGATCCCTCGAAAAGTTACTAATTTCATCGGCTAGAAAAATAAAATCTGGTGCTTACTGCTAATTTTATAGTTGAAAAACAATTAGGAAAATTTTCAACCGTTTTAGTTAAAACGTCAAGCAAACCTCCGTTATTAGAGTCTTATGTAGTCTTATTAATAATAAATAAATAAAAAAGTGAACAACTAGATATGATTTGAGGTTTTCACAGTCAAGAGTATTATAGTGATTTATTTTTGGGATATTTTGCCGTGTTGCACTACCTCCTTCTTTAGCCAACGTTTCGGACAGCATTACAGTGTCCATCATCAGGGCAGATGTGTAAAAACGTTTGCTAAACAAGGAGGTAGCGCAACACGGCTAAACAAGGAGGTAGCGCAATCCGACTAATTGTACAACTAACTCCGCAGTCCGAAATCTGATTGATTTCTCGAATCCGACTTATTGATGACGTTGATCGATAGATGATTTCAAAATAGACCAATTAATTTAAGAATAACAATAAAAACCACCATCACCTGCTAATTTGATGGTTAAATTTAAACGAATCATGTCATTGTTCAATGATTTTTAATAAGCTCAAAAATAAATTTGTTTTTTCAGAAAATAAGAGTTTAAGCATGAAAACTGTAAAGATGTGGCTTATAAATGAAAAATCTGTATATCTATAAAAAATAGAGCAAACAAAGAAGAAAAGGAAAGCATTATTTGAAAGTTTTAATTCTAATATAAATTAATGTATTTATTTTATTTTTTATTTTTTTCACTAACAAGCTTTTTATTTCCAGAAAAAAAAAATTAAAATAACATTTTTCAATTAGTTAACTAGAATTTTAATTCTATTACATTGTGTTACAGTACGATGTTATTCACTTTCAATGTGTGTTATCGTATTTGTATTATTTTTGAATGTGTGTTATCTGTGTGCTATATTGTCTTGTACTTATGAATGTACGTTATCGTATTGTCATTCAAAGTGTTAGTGTAGTTGTATGTAAGAGTCTGTTATTTATTTTATATAACGGGAGACTTATATTATATTATAATTGTAAATTGAGATAGAACCTGCAGACAAGCAGCCATGTGGCAGCTTCGTGGGACTATCTATACATTGTCTAAAAAAAAAAAAAATGTAAAATTTTCAGTCAATAAAGCTTATTTAAAAAAAAAAAAAAAAAATAATAATAATAATCATGAAAACGGTTGACATAAACAATAAAAAAGATCAGTAAGTAACCTGGATGCTTCTCAATGGCCTTGTAGACCTCCAGCGCCACCTCATCTTCAGACACGAAATCCCATAGACCATCGCAGGCCAGAACTATGAACTCTTCAAATCCGCTCAGCTGGACAGAGGCGAATTCTGGCTCACTGCTGATGTAAGGCTTCATTTTGAGGTTTCCTGTTGAGAAAAAAAAAATTAACAAAAGACAAAAAAACCTGACATTTAACACGAATATTTGTGTGAAACGAAAAGTACCACGTCAGTTGTAAACCTCATGATTACATTTTCCCCCGATTAAAAACCCACAGTTGTAAAACGTGTTAGAACCTAAGTAAGGGTGGAACAACACAAACAACTGGTAAATAAGAGACAGGGGGAAAAGGAAAAACAAAAAAAGTCGCGTTAATGATTTCTCTCCCCACAGAAGGGATGAATTGTTCAGCCGAGGCGGGCGAAGATGAGTTTTCTCCTTCAGAAAATATTTTACAAAAGATAAAAACTTTTCACATACTCGTAAATGGAAAAGAGAAAAAGATTCAATATTGTTTTGTAATATTCGGAAAAAAGCAAAACATATTGAGATTCTTTTTTATTGAAATCAAATGTGAAAGTGGGATATCGAAAATACACGTGTTGGGCAATAGTATTGTAGATTATTTTTTTTATATTAACTCGACACAGGAGGCCATAACACCTATTTATGTTTTCTTTGCAGATGCTGTGTGCTTAGTATTTTTTTATGAAAAGGTAGAAGTGTCCCAGGTTATCGAAAGAGACCGACGTTGTAGTGTAGAGTAGTAAATAATTTCACAGTCATATTGTTGAGGTTAAGAACTAGTCGTGAAAATGACCCGTTCTCATATGACAAACGACAACTGTGTACGGATGTTGGGCACGCATTGGGCATGTGAACCAATGTCAAGAGGTCATGACACCTTTTTGGATCATTTGCCACTGGAATCACGAATGTAGCATATTATACTGAACAGAGTATAAGTACGAAGTACGCAATTTTCTGACGACATAACTGACAGATTTGAATAATAATGGTAATAAAAATACAATGTACTTTTGAAATTCAAGAAACGCACATTTTTAAAAGCTTCATTTTATTCGATTCAACCGAAATTGCTAAGGTATAAATTTACATAAAAGAAATCTTTTCAAAATAACAGACTTGCAAAAAACTCGTTTGAATTCAAGAGCTGAGCATTTCCTCAAAAACAGAAATATGAATATTCGTATACAAGAATGTGGTGGTAGGCCGCCAGCATTCGAATTTACAAGTGGATTAATCCGTAGACTCGTAATAATTTGCGTTTCAAAAGTTACAGGGCGGAATATGCACGGGTTCCTGAATGCTGAATCAAAGCCTCACAAGGGTAGCATATATTATGTAAGGGTGGGCAATGCAAAATACGGCTATGGTTAGTTGGTATTTTGAGTGCGAATAGAGCACCCACGAGATCTAACCTCAAATATTTCCAAGTACGTATCATTATTTGGATTGGAAACAGTTGAGGATTCCGATAAAATTCCACGCGTGCCAGAAGTTCTGGTTCGTGAGAATGTTCAATTTGATGTGTAGATAAGTTAACCTTCAATCAAAACTTGTTTACATTACTTCATGTTAGAAGTCAGGGAGGGAAATGGTTTTCAGGTGGAATTTAATTATCGAAGAAGTTTTGATGGATAAACTTTTGGTAAAGCGATAAGTGGCTTTATTAGTTGCATGTACTCAAACATACGGGCGATAAGAGGATATTACAAACATTATTGGCTAAACACGATTAAATGGAGACAGGGAAGTGGGTGCAAAATCAACAATTTCAATAATAATTATGAAGTTAATCGATAAGGAGTTCTTAAATTTCCGACGCGTCGTATTTGGCGGTACTTTTCTATATTTAATGAATAAAAGTTTATTGAATTCCAGTTTTTGCGTTCCAACAGGAGCTCAAAAAATAATTTCAGCTATAAAAAAACTCTTTTTGCAGCTCAACGACAGTCACAAAGATTATTTTTAACATTAGATACAAAAAGGAGGCCCTGGAGAAAATATTTCCTCTCAGGGCCTATGTCATCTTTGGGGATACTGTGTAGGGGATATTTTTAGGAAAGGAAGGAGAGGAAGTTCTGGGAGGGAAAAAGGAATGAGGGTTGGTTAGGAATCTGGGGTCAGCATGTTCAGGAGTGATGGATATATGAATACATCCCTCCCACTGCGGTGCAGAGCTATGTTCTGAGAGTCCTGCTGGAGAGTTCATAAGGTCTCCCTCAACCAGTCTCTCCCGATCCGGCCTGCCACGCAGTTGGTGGGCAGACGTATCCGTCGCCAAGACCCTGATAAACCTGATCCCGGGAACCCCTGCTAAGTCTCCAAACGTAGCGAAACACTTGGAGTGACCTATGGCAGAGGCGTTGGTCATCTAATAAATAGTTCCCGTGGCGGCGGTACTCGTGCCTGCCTCCCAAATTGAGTCACACACTAATACTTCTTGGAAAATATAAAATATGTAGGTACAAACCTACAAATTCGAAAATCCATTATTTGTAACGAAGTAAGTTTTAAAATTGAATGTCAAACGGAATGTTCAAAATTTGAACATACAAGGAAAAATAAATTTCAAGGAAAAGGAATCTCAGATATTTTTAATGAAAAAGGAAACAGACCTTTTTGATTGTGTGAAAAGTTGATTGAATTGAGTTTTTTTCAAGGATTTTGTTTTCTCGAATCTTCAATAAGGAGTTTTATAAAATACGTAAGTAAACGATTATCCAATTTCACGAAAAATGAGTACTCTCGCCTAATCGATAACACGATCCTGAGCGTCCTGGCTGCATTTAAAAATGTATGACGCCACGTACCTACTTACTCGTATATTTAATAAATAATGTACAGTTTAGCATGAGGACTTAATTTAGGAGGAAAATAAAATTATCGTCAGTTTATTCGAATTATGGGCCTATTTCTCCCGTCAAAACTGAGCCAGGGTGCAAAAAATTTCCCTAAGAGAAAGATTACTTATTTTATTACAATAATATTTATTATACTCAACGCCAGTAAAAACGCAAAGTTGAAAGAAAGCGGGGCACATATCAAATACTATTGTATCATACTAAGCTTTGATAGTTACACCGAGATTCGGAACTCATTCGGATTCTTATCAATAGCTAAAATAGGATTATATGTCCCGTAAAATAATACGCGAGGCGGCCAACACAGCTAATGTGGACATTTTCCATGTGTCCTTCAACATTAAACCTGAAGTATCTTAAATAATTATAAGCATTAATTAGTCGCCTGAAATATCAATACAAATTGAAAATATCTTCCGAGTAAAAATAAATGCCGCCAACGGGAATTGAACCCGTGCCTTCTGATGTCCGGTCAGATGCTCTGAAACCAATGAGCTATGTCGGCTTATTTCCAACCCGCCAACTAATTCAATATTTACTAGTAGGTACCTCAATCAACAATTACTGCTTATTATATTTTTTCCACCTGTAAACAACCAACTTTATTTTTGTAGGAAAGGCTTTGTTAGTGCTAAATTTCTCACTAGATGGCGTCGAGACATATTATATCTTCATTTATTGGTGAAATATTTTTATGTTAACTATATTTTTATGGCTTTTGAAATGCACTGGTTTTTGTAGGCTTTTTGTTTCAATACGTTTCATGTTGCGCCTCATCAAAGCAATGGGTTCACGTATATACTAGAAATAGGGGGATGCGAATAATAATGGTGATGATCGTGCCGCCTTCAATTCAAACTAAAAAACTCGTCACGTTCAAATGGATAACAATTATAAAAGAGATTGTGTAATAATTAGGATAAATACATAGACTAGCATAATTGCTACCATTTTCAGTAAAATATTATAACAGAATGTTCAGAATATTAAAAATATCAACGAGAACAATACGACGAGAGCACAAAGCCAGTGCTGCAGTAATTCTTAACAAGACTTTAACAAGGATAGAGGGATCGCACTAACTTCTAATTAAACCAATTTACTTGCACTGCTCGGTTCAGTAATGTGTCTGTAATGGTGTAATAACTTTACTTGAAGCTTTCATTCAATCCACATATACGAGTATAACACAGTATTTAGAAGCAGACATTCTGATGGTAATTCTAATTCATGAATGTTTACAAGTACCTAGATAATTTAAAATAAATGTTGACAATATTTTGTCCGAATGTTGAGGCAAAGCAAAGCTGTACTAGTAACTAGAGAAAATTAAGTTGTAGATACACTAAATCAATTTTTCTAAAAATATTTCCTAAGAGAATGATCGTTTAAATAATGATTTGTTACTAGACTGATACTGCCCACTTTCAGGGTATCTAGCACGGTATATCGATATCGGTATCGATAGGATTTAGCAATAATGCCGATATCGTCATTGTCATCGTTTTGTCATCAGATCTCTAACGTACAAACAGTTCACGTCGAATAAATTAAGAGCACTTAGATGTTGTCAACTGTTGTTCGTTCGTTGGCGATCTGCAGTCAGATATTATCGATAAAAACTTTATCGCGACAGTGCTACCCCAGCATACAGGATTAATATTACACATTTTCAATTTGAGCCTACTCCGGGAAGTTTAATAACAGGCATTTTCATTTAATCGAGACGGGGCTGTCGTAATATAGCGACGCGCCGCATAATATAATAAGGCTGTTCGGTGTTTACAAAATTCGTTTACCGGTACCTACCCAAGAAAAAAATAAAAACATACACTTTGGTACCCGTAAATCGTCTTGATGACGAAATAAATACTGTAGTACCGCAGAAAAAGTCTCATCTCAAAGTCAGAGTTACTTTTCAAGTAAAAGTCCGACCATAAACATTCCAAACGCATATTATATTATTTTAAAATGTTTACATGGAGTGAGCAGGTAGGGCAAATTACCATGAAAAAAACTCTTATCCTAGGAAGTAAATTGCAAATATATTGTATATTACGCTGATGCGATTATTCTTATTTTTATTTCTACATCCCTAACATCTATTATTTTTATTTTTATTTTTATCTTTATTTTTACAAGATTCAATCTACCTAATATTATATATTCAGAATTGGTTATTTATGAAGGGAAGGAACTATTCTAAAGAATGCCTGACATCATTAAATAAAGTTCATTTGCTTTATTATTCTTTTTTTTAAATAATTAATTAATTTATCTTTATTTTCATCTCTTTCTTATTTTCAGTTAAAGTATAACCTATTTTACAAATACATTGCATTTCACAAAATAATATATTAACAAATGAATCATGTATTACATTTATATAATTATACACAAATTTTGACTACCATAATACGGACATGTGTCTAGTGTGTTAGTCGAAAAGCATGTAAAAAACTGTATTCAAATATATTTTATGAATAAAGAAAAAAAAAGTTAAAAATTTTATATATTCTGATGTCTGCGTAAGTACCGCAATTTATAAAAAAATACAGTGTGTGGCAAGCCTACGCACGACGGAAGTGAAACTTTTATTATTCTTCTCTCTCTCTTTTCATTTCAATCTCTCTTTTTTTTCTGTCTATTGACATATTTATAAGTAGCATATGATAAAAAAAATTAAAAGTTATAAAAATATGGGATTCGAACCCGGGTCCTGCATAACGAGTGTCGAACGCTCTGCCTCTAGACCGCGAGGAGAGATATTTCGCGCGACGCGGCGTTATCGGCCTTGATTAATAATTTTAATGATTTAAAATAAAAATAATTAATCAAAATAACGAGCGTCTCTACCGGCTCGATTTGTAAGCTATATTTCGATCAAAATATCATATAGGTACCGTAAATTTAAGTAAAGGTAAATTAACAAATTTATGTTATTTTTTACTACATTATTACAAATCGTTGATAAAAAAAAAAAATGAATCAAAATACCGAGCGACTCTACCGGATCGATTTGTAAGCTATATTTCGACCAAAATATCGTATAGGTATCTTAAATTAAAGTAAAGGTAAATTAACAAATTTATGTAATTTTTTAGTACATTATTACAAATCGTTGAAAAATAAAAATAATTAATCAAAATACCGAGCGACTCTACCGGCTCGATTTGTAAGCTATATTTCGACCAAAATATCATATAGGTACCGGAAAGTAAATTAAATTTAAATTAACAAATTTATCTAATTTTTCACTACATTATTACAAATCGTTGATAAAAAAAAATTAAAAGTTATAAAAATATGGGATTCGAACCCGGGTCCTGCATAACGAGTGTCGAACGCTCTGCCTCTAGACCGCGGTTATTACGTATTCGACCAAAATATCATATAGTCAAAATATCTAAAAGTCGCAGCACGAGAGCATTTTATCACTTTTAAAAAAATTATTATTAAAAAAACCACAAAAAGAAAAAAAAAATTAGTTAAAGCGGGGATCGAACCTCGGTTCTTCACGACGACAATCGGGCCCTCTGCCTCTAGACCGCGAAGCTGAGTTTGGAGAGTGACCTAAAGTAGGTATATAATATTGGCTAGGCTCCTATAGCGAAATGATCACGTTTTTTCATGACGGTCATGAGTTGGTTTTACTCCGGTCCTCGAAATTGCATAACGCGCGTAAAGAAGTTTCACTTCAATTACAGGACATACGCGTCCGGTATCCACGAAAATGCCATTAAAAATAGTAACATAGGGTAACTATGTACATGCACAACACCTAGAAATATCAGAAACTACCCAGAGTAGGTAAATAAATATATACCATACACACGCACGGGTAACTACTAAATATTCGATATTTGAGTAGACATCCCTATTTTTAAATATTTAGATTGGTAGGTACCTATATAATCTTGTATTTAGGTAACTGACATGGAAAAAAATACATTGGGCATCAGTACCTAACCAGACTAGGAAAATAAATAATATAGAACCTAAACGGTTAGGTACCGCAGAGTATTTGATATCTGAGTAGGTAGATACTGCATATATAAATTATCAGATCGGAACATACACGTCTGGTATCCAGGAAAATGCCGTGGAAAAATATAAAATAGGGTACCGGGTGATTCGAGGGGTGGGTGGATAGGGAGGGGGAGGGGACCCCTGCCAGCTAACACGGGCCAATCTATCGATAACCTTTGTAGGCCTTTATCTGCACTCCAAATGTCAGCGGAGAGCAAACAACGCGAGCACGTTTTTTAATTAGCGTCGGGCGTGAAAGGGGAGATAGAATTAAATATAATACACCCAAAACCATAGAATAAAGAGTATAACACTAGAAGTGCCTTCCATACAATTTTGAATGGAAACAAATGTTCCATTTTCCAACCGCCTAGCGTTCCGTCTCACTTACACTCGCCTGAAATTTTACATCTCCATCCCATTTGAATTTCGAAAACAATTTTGTACGGCAATGACTGAGTTGGCGTCGCGTCTGGTTCCCAGCAAGGCATAGTGAGTACAATTCCTCGGCAGGCTAAATCCTCCACCACGACATAAGCAACATTTTCCGCTTACTGTGATGGTAGTAGGATATTTTAAAATATGGTAAACTTATTTGTAACCCGGGAATGTTATTCTTTCCTCAAAAAACGAATTCAATCAAAAATATTAACCTCATAAATTGGGAAAACTTTGAATTTGTGATCATAATTAGAGAACATAAAAATGAATGTTGATTTAATATAATATTTTATTAAAGTCACCATGTTTTCTAAAGCGTGCCTCGAAAAACAAAATATTCGTAAGAAATTAATAATACGGCAATTAGTGTCAATTGTATGAAATCACCTTGTTTTCATTTGCATACTAATATACCGCAAGCAGAAGTTTTGTTCTACAATCCGGAAGCCGCCATAGCGTAACTGCTATCTCGTTAAACCGACCATAAATAAATCAACAGCGAGGGAAGGTAAATATCTGATACTAATAATGTACCATAAATGATTTCGTATCGCATTCCCAAATAATTAAAGAAAGGACATGAATATTCAACTAAGAGAGAAGATGAACATAAATTTATGTTGTAGGTTTGGTGTGACAGCTTATTTTAATAAACTACAACTAAATATACAAAATATTTTAACAATTTTTTTTATTGTTAATTTGGTTTACAATAATACAGGGTTTTCCAATAAGAGGTGTTATTTTGAATAGCCCGCTATTTCGGTAGACGTTACTTTTGAAGGTGTCATTTTTTGACAATTGACAAGTAGAAACTACGCCATTAATAAAAATAGAACGATACACGCTTCAACAACGCATTGAAATTATTAAAATTCACTTGAGTGAATCAAATGCAAATCATCTTGAGTGATGAGGCCCATTTCCACCTCGGTGGCTTCGTCAACAAGCAAAATTGTCGCATCTGGGGCTCGGTCTGGGGATCTGTTATTGTTGAAAAGCCTCTGTATCCTCAACGTGTGACTGTTTGGTGCGGTTTATGGTCCGGCGGAGTCATTGGACCTTACTTTTTCGAAAATGGGGCTGGAGCAACAGTTACGGTGAATGGATAGCGCTATCGAGAGATGATTAATGATTTTTTATGGCCGGAATTGGATGGTATTGATCTGGACAACGTTTACTTTCAACAAGACGGCGCTATATGCCACACAAGCAACGAAACCATTGATCTTTTACGATTGAATATCAAAATAACACCTCTTATTGGAAAACCCTGTATTTCGTAGAGGGAAACCATTTTATAGAGAATAATTACGTTTGAACACCGAAGGTATCGAGAGTTTTAATAAAGTTTTTCGTTATAACTAGTTAACGCGGAATGGTTATCAATTCCGTTTAAATTTAGACTCCCTATTCAATTCGACAGCAAAGTTATTTTTACAAGTTTTATTTTTAGCTTCCTAACGAAAATATCATTATTATTAAATTAAAAGTTGATAGCATGAAATGTCTCTATCGGCAAAAAATGCTTCAACTAGCTAGAGAGCGCATCGACTATGAATAATTACGGTAAATTTCATTTCTTTAAACTCTAATCTAAAACTTAAAAAATGAATGATTTTTTATGTAACGCATTAGATAAAAAAATGTATATTGAAGAAAATTTATGTCAATCTATGAAAGATTTTAACTTAATTTGCACTGAAAAAGGATTTACCCTATTTCATATAAATATTAGAAGTTTAGAACGAAACATGGATGAATTAGTTATAACATTAAAAGAATTAAATTTTTTCCCGGGCCTGATTGTCTTAACAGAGACACACTCTGCAGGCGAAATCAATTACACTATTCCAGGCTACACATACCATGCGACAATAAACAAAATAAACAAAAACTCAGGTATCGGATTATTTATTTCTAACCAGTATAATGTTCTCAATATTAAAGAAATAATTAATGTTAGTAATGTTAACATATTAAATATAGAATTTAAAGAGGTAAATAAATATTACAACATTATTGCTATTTATCGTACGCATACATCGATAGTACCTCAATTTATAGATGAATTAAAAAATATTTTGTTAAATTTTAGAAATAAAAATACTATTATTGTTGGAGATATGAATTTAAATATCGCAAACGACTATTCTAGTAAAGATAAAGACACATATCTAAATATGTTAGCAGAACTCAATTATTTATCGTGCATAAATTCTTATACTAGAAATGTTAAAGGTCAACGCCCCTCATGCTTAGATCACATTTTTACAAATATTCCTGATATCCAAAATATAAAATCAGCTGTCATTCATACAAGTATCACTGATCATTATTCATGTATTTTTAACTATAAATTAAGTAATCCAACTTTGCCATTATTTAAACAAAATAATTACTCAAAAAAAGTACTTAATATGGATACATTAAAACACCAATTAGAATCAGAAAATTGGAATAAATTATTACAATGTAATGATGTCAATATATGTTGTAAAATGTTTGTAGAAAAAATATCTAAATGCATAAATGACTCGACAAATAATAATATAATAACCAAATCCAAAGTGTCGAACTTGAAACCTATAAAACCATGGATTACTCATGGTTTAGTAGTATCTGTACGACATAAGCAAGCTCTTTACAAATTAACTACTCAACAACCAAATAATAAAAATTTACTAAATCATTTTAAAGCATATAAAAACAAACTTTCATATATTATAAAAAACACAAAACAAAAGTATTATAAACAAAAGTTGAATCAGGCTGAAAATGATAGTAAAAGAGTGTGGACAGTTATAAATGAAATAATTGACAAGAAAAAAAACAAGAATAACGACATCGCTACTATATTTCATGACAACATGAAAACATGTTGTAAAGAAAATCCCTCAAAAGCTGCAAACATATTTAACACCTTCTTTGCGAACGTAGGGGAAAATCTTGCCAATCTCATTCACACTGACCCAAATATAACATTTCCAGACTGTAGTATTGATACTGACAATAATATAGCAACATTCCAAGTCACCACAGAGAACGAAATAATATCAATTATAAACGGTATGCAAGGAGGTTCTGCCCCGGGTTTTGATGGAATAACAGTTAATATTTTAAAAAATATTAAAAATCAAATTTCGAAACCGTTAAAACACATAATAAATGTAAGTTTCCAAAGCGGAGTGTTTCCATCAATCTACAAACAAACTACCATTACTCCAATATTTAAATCTGGTAACCCAGAAGAAGTTAGCAATTACCGACCCATATCAGTAATCTCGAACATAGCGAAATTTTTTGAAAAGATAGTTAAAAAAAGGATAAACCAATTTGTAAAATGTAATAAATTAATTAATGAAAATCAGTTCGGTTTTATGGAAGGTAGAAGCACTCAGGATGCAATTGCAAAATTAACTAGTCTTGTTCATAATTCATTAGATAAATCATTAAAATGCATTGGAATTTTCATAGATCTTATAAAAGCTTTTGATAGCATATCACACGATAAACTTATAAGTAAATTAAGAAACATTGGATTAAGTGGTACAGCTATAGAATGGATAAAAAGCTACCTTTTCAAACGCCCTCAAGTCGTAAAAATCAACGATGTACTTAGTCAACAAAAAACAAGTCACTTCGGCATACCTCAAGGTACAGTCCTGGGACCGTTACTGTTTATCATTTATGTAAATGACATATTCAATCAAAGATTAAATGGAAAAAATAATATCTTATGCTGATGACACTGTCATAATAATTGAAGGTACTGATTGGAATAATGTTAATAACTTAGCAAATACTGATATTAATATACTGAAAAATTGGTTCGATAAAAACCTCCTCTCATTAAATACTGAAAAAACAAAATGTATCCCATTCTCTATCAACAAATTTAAATCAATACCAGAATTAAAAATTATAATACATCAACTTAAATGTAACAGAACTAATTGCAATCAAGAATGTTCTATACTTAGTCTAACTTCTGAAATTAAATATCTTGGTATATATATAGATCAACATTTTAAATGGAAAAAACAAATTTGTGAACTTGTCAAAAGAATTAGAAAATGTATTTATATATTTATAAGACTTAGAAATATTCTTAGACTAGAAAACCTAAAAAGAGTGTACTATGCAATTGTACAATCTATATTACAATATGGTATTATTGGCTGGGGAGGAACTTATAACAATATATTAAATCCACTTAAAATAGTTCAAAGATTGATAATTAAAGTAATATTGAAAAAACCATCTAAATTTTCTACTGAGATTCTCTTTTCAATATTCAATGTACCCACAATAGACAATATATATAAAAAATATTCAATTCTACAAATTTATAAAGAAATACAGTTAAATAACTTACAATTCAATTCATCAGCAAGATATCAAAAAACTATCAAAATCCCAAAACTTAATACAAAGCACACACAAAATACCTATCTCTATCTAGGTATAACATATTTTAACATCCTTCCATTATATCTAAAAAATATTGAAGATATTCAGGAATTTAAAATAAAATTAAAAAAATTACCTAAAACTACTATAAAAGTCCATATCTTACTCTTATTATTATTTCCTTCAAATCTTGAAACTGTATTATTGATAAATCTTGCCTATTTCTTACTTATCCCTTTGGTTTTGCAAATATATTATTTACTTACTTACATGATTCCATATAATTGAGCTAGGATTCACTCACCAAACACAAGAGCCTCGTCTCTTTATGGTGAGGAAAAGCTATAAAAAAAAAAAAAATAAAAATAAAAATAAAAAAAAATAAAATAAATATATATATATATATATATTTTTAACCATCCAGTATACCAATACAAAAGCAAGGGTATTCTTATATATTTACCAGAAATCATTGATTTACAAATAAATGTCCGTACGTTTTGCTAGTGCTATTAACTCATTGCTTCTTGATTCTTTTCAAATTTATCACGCTAGGTATAAAGAGTATAATTAAGTTAAAAAAATGAAATTTTAGATTTTTTCAATCTCTGGAACAATATCTGCACGTGGTATCAAAAGAAAAAATATATTTAAATTAAAAATAGGCATTTTTAACTCAATCACCCAGTAGAAGGACTAAGGCATGATAGAAATACGAGTATATACGAAATTACACAGTATTATTTGGGGACAATTTTTCATCTTTACCGGTTCCCACTGTATTTTAACAGAATACTGTTTCAGGTTGACAGAAACACCAGAATCAGAAGCAATTGCAGATTTCACTGATCGCACTGATCCACCACTTGAACCAAGCATTTAGCTCAATTGTACCTACAATCTCGGTGTTATCAACGTGGCTAAGCGAAATATTCAGCCATAATTAAAAATATCACTTTTAACAAAACCACTACATATTTAAGGAACATATATAGGTAGGATGCATAACTGTCATAATAATTATATGAACGTACTTGTTGAAGTGAACTTCTCTTTTATTATTTTTTATTGATAAACTAACGTTTATAAGGCAAGGTTTAATGCCTAACATAAAGGATAACAAATGATTATAAGCAATAATTAGTCATTCGAAATATTTTTATAATTATTTGTTATCCTTTATGCTATGCATAAAACCTTGTCTTATAAACGTTAGTTTATAAATAAAAAATAATAATATTTGACAAGTCAAAAATATTTCACCAATAAATGAAGATATCATATGTCTCGACGATCTGGTGAGAAATTTAAATTTATTTTATTTTACTAACAAAGCCTTTCCTACAAAAATAAAGTTGGTTGTTTTCAGGTGAAAAAATATAATAAGCAGTAATGATTGATTGAGGTACTAGTACATATTGAATCATTTGGCGGGTTGGAAATAAGCCGACATAGCTCAGTGGATACAGAGCACCTGACCGGACATCAGAAGGCGCGGGTTCAATTCCCGTTGGCGGCATTTTTTTTTACTCGGGAGATATTTTCAATTTGCATTAGTATTTCGGATGACTAATTATTGCTTATAATTATTTGTTCTCTTTTATATTTCAGCAATACTTATGAAAGAAGGGAAGAACTAACTGTCATTTTATTTTTTATTTGTCGACGAAACATTATTGTATACATTACAAATTTGAAATAAAAGATATTAATGCAAAACGCCGAAACCTTTCGAATCATTTAATTGCGAGCACCGTCATAAAAAACATGCATACAATATCGGTGTCTGCTTCATTAATCGTTTTTAAGTGATCGTAAAACAACGTGCTATCTGAAATTGAATTCTGTACGTTTTCCAGTTCGATAGGCGTATAAATTTGCGTTTCCATACAGGTAAACAGTTTGTTCAATAAATCGAGAAAGCAGTTTTTTCCTGTTGGTTTTATAACACCCGATTGTCCATATAAGCGAAGTTGTGTAAAAGGGTTTCACTGCACAGGTGGACTGGATGGAATTAATTGGCTCGCAATCAGCATAGCACAGCCTTCATGATCTTACAACACAAAATCGGGCGGGGGACAAATCTATCGAAAGCTCAATAGGAAGGCTGAAACCACAGTTAGATAACTGAATACATTATTGTATGAAGGCATTGAATTAACCTGTCAAATAAAACTCCGTAATTGCAAGATATCCTATTACGAAAAACATAAAATTTATTCTAAAGTTTTTCTGAGAATACAAAACAAATTTTATTCGGATCAACTCTTAAGGGTGGGAAAGTGTGGTAGCTGTAGAAATTAGGAAAAATAATAATAATAACACGTCAAAAACACCATTGCTTACCACACCTGTATTTTATGATTCAGGGAAAACAAGATTACCTGAGCATCTAGACGGAAAATTGGGGCGACTTTTTTTAGGAAAATTCCAGTTTGCGCGACATTACTTAAGATTATGTAAGGTTACATGTGGCGGGCACTTTAATGCGGGTATCTCTTGCAAGGTTAAAGTAAGGAGATCCCCGACTCAAGGTTTATTCCGTCGCAGCGAATTGGATGTCTGGCCGCGGTAAGATTGTACGTGAGAAATTAGTAACCGCTGAAAAATTTATAGAGGTAAATGTCTTTTAGTACAGATATTATGGCGTGAAATTGGATAAATATATCAATAGCGACAAAAAGATAAATTCGAAGGAAACGTTTTTATAGAGGTTAAATACTCGGTACAACGATCCAGGGCCCTGATTCTCGACGAAGTCATTCCACTCGAACAACGAGTGGTTCGACCCACTCGGTGTTTGAGTAGAATGACTTTTAACGTTTGGCCTACGTAATTATGTACCTTCGACGAGACTCAAGAATAAGAATGTCGACCAATGTGTTCACTTTTGACGGCGATTGCGAGCGGCCTGGATTGGAGAATGGATACCCAGAAAAACTGCCCGCGTCTGAAATATGCAATTGGATTATTAATGGATAGATTGCAGGTGGGTGAGTATTATATTGTGTCATTTTTCTCACGTAAATAAACATTCACGATGGAGTAAAAAAAAACAACTATATTGGATGGCTATTGACTAATCGTGCATCTCAAACACAAGCCAATTGGTCCTAATTAACCACCCACAGCTGTAAAGTGCGGGTCCAACACAGTCGATACGATCAAACAAGAATAAATATCCATTACGGTAGCGGGGAGGTGCGTGTCGCCGATTCCCTAAGTCCAACAGTTAGGTATCTCATTAAGAACAAACTTGGAGGATTTATGACCTGCGACTATTATTGCGCTAAGTACATTTCCTAGGACGCCTCCGTGCTAATCGAAAGTGGATTTCACACCTCCGGTCGCCAAATGCATCTGACTATTGGATTGAGTGGGATTATCTTAATGCAAAGATAATTGTACGGAGCAGGTAATTCATTCATGCAAACTGCGTACACAGAAAGCTGGAGAGAACTTGTTCGGTAGTTAGTTAGAGCTGTTTGCGCAAAATGCAAATTCGCAACTGTTTCACCTCAGGAATACGCAAACTCATTTGAGGGTGTTTATGTACTTTTATTTGTTCGAATTCTTATTTTATTAGTGATACTGTAACAGAGTTTTTTTTTTTTTTTAATGTTATGCAAAATAATTGACCACGCTTAAACGTTAACCCGCGACCTCTGGACCCAGAGCCAAAGAACTTGCCGCTTCTTGCAGCTGAGATAGCTCAGAGTTCGTTAAGTCTACGTATAAAATATGTAATACGAGAGATTGAAATGAACTGGAGTAGGTAATATCCCGCGGTAACTAAACCTATTGATCCAGGACGAAAGAGTAACAGTGATTGTTGCTGAAAGATAAGCCATCAAATAATAATTATAAATCAAGATCTCCAGCACTTCATACAATAAGATGAATAATAGATTTAATAATCCAGTGAATTAGTTAACCGCGAAATAGTCATTAATAACACGTTGGTCGGATTCGCCGCTTCGTCATTTATCAAGAGCAGCTTTCATCCCATGCGAGCTTTTATCATGCTGTTATGGTGAAACAATCGGTAATGGGATTGGCGTGCCCGGGGGCGGACTCTGGACGTTCCGGAACCAGACCTGCCCACGACCCGACCAGACCGCTAACATAATGGGCAAATTACGTTGCGACGGGCGTACCGCAGGGTGCGGCGCCAAGTCCGGTCTGTTAATCAAACAAGATGATGATTAAAAAGGATATACAATAGGAAATAAGGATGTTACATACTCCACATAAATACTTAAAATCAAAAGATAAAAGTAACCCCATAAGTGCGTGTACCCCTATAGGTGATGGGATGAGGGTCGGTGAGGGAGCCGGGAGAGGGCGGGATATTCCGAAAAGGGAGGAAAACATAACGAACCAGAAAATACAAAAGGAAATTAAGTCTTTTGTGTGACCGTTGATGCTCAGAGCGAAGGCGGGACGAGGACGCAAAGCTGAACTCTTCCTTATTATTAGATAATATTATCAAAAAAATAACAGACGTTGAATGATGGATAGAAAAATAATATGAGTAATATTGTGTCCAGATGATAACGATAACATAGAGCTTCCCAAACATATAAGTAGGTAATACCTATATTTAGCGTGGGTAAAATGGGTAATTCGGTAGCTAGAGATGGGTATGAGGAGATATTCACCGCTAAATTATTGATTATTGAAACAATCGAGATTTCCTTTAAAAAATAATGGATTCAATATCTCTTTTATTTAGCATTAAATAAATTATTACAAGTATTTCCTTCTTATAATTTATATTAACTTTGGAGGCGCGTGTGGGTGGGTACTGCCGCCCCGGGAACCATTTATTGGATAATTAACATCTCTACCACAGGTCACCCCAAGTGGTTCGCAACGTTAGGTGATCTAGCAGGGGTGCCTGGGTTCATCGGGTGAGATGTGTTCAGATCTTGAAAAACTTTCGGTTTTCCACAAATACTCAACAAAGTAAAATAGATGGACTAATAGTTATGTTGTGTGAAAGAGACATTACTATATAAGTAAATAAGAACACAATACAAAAAGCATGAATGCATCAACTAGATAAAAAACAAATACATTTTTAATAATAATTTTATGGTTTGTATAGCGCCGTTTTTATGAAAAATCATCTCAAAGGCGCTAGTTGTGAATTGTGTAATTCAGAAGTATGTATTAACCATAAACACTTCCGATTCAATTTGTGCGTTCATTTGTACTACAGTAATCTTAATAAACAACAGTTAACAGTTTTCGTGATTTATGATGGTGTGTTACACATATTAAAACGTTCGTAAATAAGTAAAGTTTCGACAATGCAAGTGGAAGTGATACAACCGACATTGCCAACGAGAGTTTATCCAGTTAAATTTATGGGGATAAAACACGAACATACGATTAGAGAGATTAAACGAAATTTAAAGGCACTTAAGAGTGAAAAACTTTACAAACAAAGAGCTAAGATAAATTAACAAATGGTGTACTTACCAATAAAACGAGAGAGATGGCAACATCGTAAATATAGTGTTGCGTAACATTCAGACGCTCCAAAAAAAAACAGTTTCAGGAAACAGCATTTAATTTTAACAAATAAATCTTTTCGAAACATTTTTCCCAATTGGAAATTAACGAATAAAGTATGTGGTCTTCTTTTCGACAGGTAATTGGAACTTTTAAAGAAACATAACTCGATTAATAATGATGGCGATTACCAGGCTATCTGGTTTATTTTAACATAAGATAAAAACTGAACTATCTCAAAGTCAAGAAACCACGACCCTATGAAAAGGACGTTTTGAAATACCTTCGGTAAAATATAAAGGAACTGGCCTGGTAACACGTTATCCAGCACGATTCACGAAAGAAACCACACTGAAAGGTCATAGACAACCATCTAAAAGAAAGTTGTTTAAAATCTTTGTGAACTGAAATCAAATTGAAGAAATAAATAATTTCTTTCTAATAAGTGGCTTGTTTCCTTCCTGGAGACCAGTGTATCTTCGAATCTGGCAGACGGATGACGGACGATCAGCTGGGGGCGGTGGGCGGCGAAGGGTATGGGTATGGTATGTACTGGAACTACAGAACGATAATGGTAGTAATGTCTGCTGTCAAATCAATTAACTTCACAACTCGAAGGGTCGAGTAATGAATGTTATAATATGAGCTGAAAGAGGATCACACGGTACATAAAGCAGATGATAAAACGTCTATTCAATGTTGGAATATATGTTTGAATTTATATGCTGCTAATATATATTTTTATCCTTAATTCTCGCATATGATCAAATAGCGTTTACTCAGCAGACCATTATAACAACGGGTGAATTCATACACAGATTTTCGCGACTTGTGTGATAATATGATTTTGAGCTTGAATTAAACTAAGAATAAAATCTGAGTAAAGGTAATAAAAGAGTCAATATCCTTTTAAAATTGGACACCGATATACTAGCGTGGTAAATATGTCGTGGAAAGACCATCACTCATTGCTAGAAGTGGCTTTAGCCGTGTTTGGATCTGAAAAGTAGGGAACATCTAAACCTTCCCGTGCCCCATCTCCTTCCGCTTCCACTTACTCCAGCCTCACAAGTTCCGGACCACTTCAGACAGTTAGAACTCGTGTGGGGTTACCACATAAAATAGAGTGAATATACTAGTAGGATGATACATGTATGGTATGGTATGTGACAAATAGTCTGACTGAATAGAAAAGGCTTTTGTGATTGAGGCTCCAGTGAGTCAGAGAGGTTTTCCCTCCCCGCCCTACCCGCCCTCCCCGCTCTACCCCGCAAACAGCAGAACGGAATGAAGTACGGGAACAGGACCCGACGTTTGCCAACAGTCGCCATCTGTCACACTCCATTGTTTCGTTTGCAAATTTCCCTCTATTAGTCAGCCATGCAAGTGCGCTGTGTGCTTGTTGATAGTGCCATGTTTGCACAGTGCATCACAATGCAATGAAAAAGATAAACGGTGTGGCAGATTGGGGAGATTAGCAGATATGCAGAAAATATTATTTATGCCGTCATAATAGCAGTAATCTACAAAAGACAGGCATTATCTAGGATACAATACATAATAAACCTAGACAATATTGCCAACGACTACTTGAATACATAAAGTGTTCCTTGTACCCATAGCGTAAATCTTTTCAATAGTTTTACTTGTCATTCATTAGTAATTATTCTATTGTTCATTCAACTTGTAAAAATCATGTTTCACAATAATTTATGCAGCTACAAAAGCGAAAACTTAATGGTCATCATAACAGATGAATAAGGTATTGGGTATGTAAATTACAGTGCGTTTAATAACTGTATTGTATATTTCCCACATTTAATTTAGGAAACAATAAGAATGTAACCAATGTGGCGTCCTATCTTGTTGACGGGTAGATGCATATTTCAAAGCTATCTGGGAAACACCGTTGGAAGCAGAAAATAGTTTAATTTACCTAAAACATCCATATAGGAAAAACTGCATCGCAACGCCGGAACTCACTGTTAGAGAGTTTTTCCTACACCAGACAGTCATACTTGCGATTCATAACATTTACAAACCATTATAAATAATTGATTTAGTGTAGTAAGTAGAATTCGTGTTTTCAACTGTTTGTACATCATCAGCCTCCAAACGGAGATAATTTATTGAAAAGTCTGGACAGCTAAAATATCCAATGGCACCACGAAGCCAGCCATTGTAGAACGGTTGTTTACGATCTTTACATTAAAATCATCTTAAAAGTTTCTTCACGAAAAAGTTTTCACCAAGCGCAACGTGAAGAATGATTTAACAAAACTCGACCTGCAAAGTAGTAGGCTTACAATATGATTAAGTTGTTTATAAAACATCACGGACAAAGTGCAATGGTTATATTGCACCGTACAGCAATGCACAATTCACAGTGTTGCATTATTCACACAGCCATACGACTCTATTAGTAAACATACCATATTTATTGGGTACCGCTGTTGCAGCATTTCCCATTAAATCACAAACAATAATTCATCCAAGATTGAAAGCAATATGGATCGAAGTGCAAGGCGGCACGTAAACCTGTAATCTGTATAATATCACCGTTATTTGCTCGTAAAGGTGGATCCATGGGTCGTAAACTGGGTGATATTAGTAGTTAAAATTAAATAATTATTCTCAGAAGACACGAAGTATGGAGCTCAAGAGATGCGCACAAAGTGAAAAGCAAAATAATATTGTGTATTGATTACATTAACCCTCGGGTATTTTGTGATTTTGGATTTATTTAGTAATATTCCCGGATGAAAGCAGATGAACGACTCTTTCAGATTTTAGTATTAAAAATCGAGATATGCATTTAAAAATATTGAAACTTTGAACGCAGACATAGATGAACATTTTAAAGTCGTTTACCTATGGTTTGTCTAGATTATTGCAACGGAATATATGCAAGTCTCCCTAAATGTCAAATCAACAAATTACAATCCGTTTTCAACGCCGCGGCAAGGCTTATCACCGGAGTATCTAAATACTCCCACATTTCAGAGCATCTCAAAAATCTGCACTGGCTCAAATGTCCTGAAAGAATCCAGTTCAAGGTATGCTGGATGGTATTTAAGTCACTTAACGGAATGGCTCCGGCTTATTTATCAGAATTGTGTATTCTAGAAGATTCCAATTCCCGACAGTCAACCCTTAGGTCAGCAACGTCATCAGCTATCGGAAGGTTGAAGGAACCAAAGCGCACACCAGATACTAAGTTCGGTGAGCGTGCTTTTGCCGTGTCAGGACCTAAAGCCTGGAATGGACTGCCACATGATTTAAGAATGATCGCAGACTCGACAGAATTTAGGTCTAAACTTAAAACGCACCTTTTCAGACAGTCGTATCCATAATTTCAGAAACCTCCACTTTCACAGTTGACGGCAATTTAAATTTAAATTAACAAAATGTTAAAAATACTAAAAATAAAATAAAATAAATAAAAATAATAATTAAAAATAAATAAATAAAAATGATAACAAGTAACAATTTGTAGGCATTTAAGACAGTTAAAATACATTTAAATTAAAATAAAAACTATAGCAGACTTAAGATCATGCGACGACCAGTGTTTTTTGATATAGTGTCCTCTGCGTGCAGTTCTATCTTTTATAAGCATAAACTTTTTAATATAAGTGTGTTTGTTGGAAGTGACTTGCCAGGTAAGTATGTTTTGGTATCTTTTCTAAATAACAAATGTAGATCCTAGGAAATAAATTGTACAGCGCCCTTGAGGTGATTTTTCACAAAAACGGCGCTCTACAAATTATCCAATTATTATTATTATTATTATTATTTACATGATATAAAAAAATTGACAAAGATATTGTAAAAGTTACTGTCACGTGATTTTTTTCGTTTTATATTAAAATATTTATTAAATATATCGATTTTTCAAATGCTATGTAGTAGAATTCTTCCAAATTTTTCGGAAGGTCTATCGTATATTTTTAAATGCAAATACAAAACGTGGTGTTCTCTCTCTCTCCAACACTGTTTAAATCATTAATCTCACCGTAATACAAAAGGAGATAGAACTACTTTGAGTAGAGTCCATCTCAGTTTGTGCCATAAAGTACACAAATATACCCGAGGGGTTAAGAAAAAAATTACAAAGTCATGTTATATTTCTCCAACTCTGAATCGATTATGATCATTTTATTGAAGGAGTTATCAAAGAGGCCGATTAATTCTCATAAAAGGCAATACATGCAGCCATCGACATAAAATGCGTTTTATGATTTACCGGTATAAACATACTTCTTTATCTTTTAAAGAATGTTAGGTAAATGTAGATTCTAGATAAAAAAATACGATTTCTTACGATCGATAAGCTTATCTTATTAGGTATAAAATTGTACAATTTTATACCTAATTCGTAAAAGTACGTAAATATTTTTTTTACATTAACTCCACACAGGAGGCACTGAGAAGAATAATTTCCCTCAGGGCCTATGTCATGTTTTGGGATGCTGTGTGGAGGGTGTAGGGATAATTAAAGAAACAAAGACTTATTTACATACTATCAGACGAATACGAAATGACAATCTTCAACATGATCATACATATACATGTTTGGAATAACTTAATGGGTAAAACCCCAAATTTTTAATATTTATAAATGAACATAATATTAACGATTTTTTAAACGAAAATTCGAAACATAATAATCAGCAAAAGATACAGTCACATCCGAGACTTGAACACAGTACAATAAAATAAAAATATTAAATATTTATCCAAGACACCATCTACATTGCATTTAGTTCGATTTGAATCTTGCGATCATATATAAAGATAGCAGCCAACAAAAATGTGCGGTGAGAAAAATGAAGATAATGTTGGTTATTCTTATTCAAAGTATGATACGGTTAAATGAGTCCGAAGGAAATAGGGACCCATTAGCGCAGCTCTACCGTCCTGGTAGAGCTGCATCTCGGCAAGGCGAAGCACCTGATTTCATGTCCCAGATGTGACCGTATATTATTCTCCTTCAAATTTTGTTTAAAAATCGCTAATATTATCTTCATTATTTAAATATAATTATATAGTACATGTTTTACAGAATACTGTACGGTTTTCCGTACGTAATTCACGAACAACAATTCAAAATTGCTTATTTGCATTAAACATCTCGACATTCGTTTACTCAGAAGAGGCCGAACCGTGATGACTAATAGAAGGTTAGTCCAACAGATCGTAAGTCTAATATCGCTATAAAAGTTTCAACGAACGTTTTAAATAGGGATGTAGAAAGAATTTCAGTTTCTAGCACCCAGTCAAAAAAACTTTTAGCAAAACTATCTATTACTAAGCAATGTTTAGTATCAACCACTGCAAGAACTTGGAGCCTTTCACGATTTCCTAACCCAAGCCCTGCAACATAAAACGAAGGAAGATACGAAAGATACTCGGATACATTAACAGTGCAACAATAACATAAGTCGTGGGGCACAGACAGTAAACATACTGTATGGAGTACAGACTGTATAGAGTGCAGACACCTGATAGCATTACACTGGCTAGTGGGAATTGGTGTCCATTGGTAGAGGAATTATTATTACTTCGCTCTTTAAAACAATGAATAGGTAGGTACCGCACCTTGCTGTTTTCATCTAAGTCACGCTTCTAAATGGTATTTGAAATTTGAACTCAGCTTGCTTGCGGAACATAGCGCTGGTACGATTCGCAGTGCTTGCAGCTATAGTGGTATCAGAGAGAAACGACCATCCTCTTTCTTCTCACACGTCATTTTATTGAAACGCAAAAGACAGAAGATACTGGAACGATGACGTCACGTATGTCCTCTCTCTCTCTGGGATTAATATATAAAGAAACTGCAATAAAATGCCAAAAGTTTTATGTACATGATATACCTACGTAATTAATTTTTCCACAGGAGCAGAGGAGAGTGGAAGGTCACACACCTCTGTACCCTGGTACTGACGTCCACCCTCGATTCATTCCCGACGATTTAAAGAATTCTGACAGGCAATTATACCCATTTATTACAATTTTTTTACCTGAAAATTATTTTGATTGCCATTTAAAAAATTGGAACTAATTTGTCAAGACTATCCGGTGGTTTTTTTTTTAAAATTGAATTTATCTTTAATATTTAATTTCAAATAAAATTTACTTGCTCGCACGCAAGTGCAATTAATTTGTGTTATTTCAAAATTTACTACAGAGTGGAAGATACTCTCAGTATCGCCCTAGCGTAAGAACCACCATTCCGAATTGAAACGTTGCTTGAAATGCTTTGGCTGTGTTTGGTGATCAGATCTGAATAGCCAGATAATTACCCATCTCATTCCTCTTCCCCGCTACCTTCCGCCTCACAACATACTCTAATTGGGGATGCCATAGTCTCACTGGCTCCAGACGGTTGGGAGCAGTTGGGACTGTTGTGCGGTTTAAAATTAAAATATTATTTTTTTAATTGTCTGATATTTTCCGGTTAGCTAGCTGTTAGAGAGCTTTTTCCGAGATATGTATATTGATGTTGCGCAAATCAGGTGTTACATTTACGAGATATGTATATTGATGTTGCGCAAATCAGGTGTTACATTTACGAGATATGTATATTGATGTTGCGCAAATCAGGTGTTACATTTACGAGATATATATATATTGATGTTGCGCAAATCAGGTGTTATATTTACGAGATATGTATATTGATGTTGCGCAAATCAGGTGTTACATTTATGAGATGGGGATATATGTTTTTGTCAAATAATCGTGCTTAAACTTCTTGCGAAGACTACAGTACTTTACAACATTATAAAATAATACAAATTTCAACTAAGAAATCCGTAATTTGTTGCGAGAAGGAAAGATTGGAAGTATCTTCTTTAGATCTAGACACTAAACACGGCTAAAGCCGTCTAGAGCCAATTAGCGATTCTGATTAGTGGTGGGTGTTGCACCAGAGCGATGTATCTCGCACTCAAGGAATTAAAACAATCAGGAATAAATTATAGTATAATCTACTTTGTCTAATATGTTACACCCGACATACCATAGATTTGGTGCATTTTAAAGGGTCTTGGATAATTAAAACTTTTAACTTTGTACTATTTAAAATAAAATAAAATACGGATTCGTTAAATATTTATGAAATCGATTTCAGCTCTTCGCCAAGTCTAATTAAAGGGGTAATTTACATGCCTTAACGCTATTTTTTATTGGTGAAAGGAGCCGTTAATTTTTTTTCTATCAATTTAATTGCAAACGCAATAGAGTAGGTATAGGAAACGGCCATCTTGGAGAAAGTGGTATCTATCGATGAGTCAATTCACTCACATAGCATAATCGTCATTATTCAGTTACCTGTCTGGTTATACGTGCCTTTAACCCGTAACTAAACGACGCAATACCAGTACATATGGATGAGTTGTTGTTGAAGCCATATGGTCGTCGGGTATCTTGCAGAAATTAATATACAGGTATGTTTATTTGTCGATGATCCCATGACTCATTTGGCTGGGTATGTATCTAACCATAAAGATTACCTGCGTGCAGTGCAGATAACGATTCCCAGAAGTTATTGTTTTTCTTGGAAATAGGATGGTGTGGAAAGTTGTCGATTTGTCGAATTGTAACGTCTAATGAAAAAAAAATCAAATAAGGTTTAAAAAATCTGTATTCCAAAGCAGCAAAAACTATTTTACGGTAAGTTCTGAGGTCGTGAAAATAGCACAGGTTTATTTTACAAATATATTCATTCCATCACGAGAAACGGAGCTATGCGATAAACTTTCCATTTAATTGTAAAAACATGAAACATTTCATTTTTCAATTGTTTCCAAAATTTTAAATTTACTGTGATAAAAAAATCATTTTTGGGCAAAGCTGGGTGGCAAAACTAGTGAAAACTCACTGTGGAACCTGAAAGTTTTATAGAAATTTGATAAAGGGATGATGTCCGTGAATAAAATACCATAATTAGGGGGATCTCACCATCCTCTTGATAACGAATATTAATAAATAAACAAATAAATATTATATTCACTATTCGTAGGTAGGTACGAGTACCGAATAATAAAGTTGGAATCTAAAATATACGTTATCCTATGAATAACCTATCAAGAGGATGGTAAAATAGTGTAGCGTAGAAGAAAAATTTAGATCAATGGGTAACGGATTTTATTGAAAATGTTATTCATGGACCAATGTTTGTGATGAAAGCAGCATTCGTTTAAACTTGCAATAAGTAATAAGGAAGCAAAACGGAAGTTCCGCGATAAACGTCAAAAGAAGATGAAGGGTATAATCTTCCATGTTTAAGTGATTTCACTTTGATGATAAACAAGTACTAAAACATAATACTGTATTATTACACGTCGGGTAATCAGAGGTGATAAATTGAAGTTTCCATAGAGGAATAAACTTCAGCTCCGCGAGATTGGCGAGGTTTTTCGCTGTGCCCGGGCATCGCTCGATACTAAAAACATACGGTTTATCGAGACGAGAAAATATGGGCGGAAATGTAATAATAAATCCAGTAATTTATGGCTTTGTGGAGAGGGAAAATGTGAAGGTGGGAGCGGCTAGGAGGCTCTGGGCGCGCCCGGAGTGCACCGGCAGCAGATATAAGTGCATTCATAGGCAATAGCCGAGGTAGCTTTGTCTGAAATAATTAAATAGTCGCAGGGAAGGCAGCATTTTCTGAAATTATCGAAGAGCCAGTTAGTGAGTGTTCGGAGAGCGTTTATCTTTATATTTAATGGCCTCAGTGATTGAGTGATAAGCTATTTGACTCTGGACCCATGGTGTGCGGGTTAGAGATGCGGCGTTATTTCAAAAAGATATTTTTGATAATATAAAGAAGAGTGACTTTTATACAAATCAAGTTTTATTCGGGCATTGATGAACTTTTGCACACTTGACTTTTAAAGCAAGACAAAGAATCTACACAAGATTAAAAAAAAAAAACACCCCTTCCCCTTTTCCCACCCCTTAAAGGAGAATTTTGATACTGATCAAAGTAAGAAGAAAATTATTATCTACAACTGATCTCTAAAAACTCTGCATAAAGCCTAGGCAGAAAATAAAGTGTTTTTGTACTTCATTCTAGAGGGGTAGAAAATCTTAGTATCCATGGCCTCGGTGAGAGACCACCATTCAAAATGAAATGGATTTAATTTCGTTTATTGACCATATCTGAAGAGTGAATAGTTAAGCATTCTCCAACCTTTCCCTCTTCAAATAAACAATTTTATAATATTGTATTTTCCCCAGTCTGATACTCTAGATTCACCGCTCACGTGACGGAGGGTGCCAGAAAACCGCACCACCGTGTTAAACAATATTATTAATAACGTAATATTAAAAAAAAATAATAACACGAGATAACCAGCTATCTATCACATACATGAGAGCGCGAGTTGGCATTGCGTTTTAGTGAGTGAGCCGAAAAAGTGAAATTATAGTGTATAGGTACCAACTAGCGTGATTTCTGAACACCATTTGTGTGTTTTTATGACGGCGAAAAAGTGGCAAGAATTTTACGACGGAGATAAAACAGGGAGGTGGTTTGTTTTATTAGTTGCTTTTAATTGGAAGCATCACGACACAAGAATCCAACTTTTACCATCACGTCGGACAAGTAAAATGATTGTCAGCACCGTAAATCGTAATAATAATTTACGTGAAAAGTGGAAGGCTTTAAACATGTCCGTGCCACCCCTACATTTTTTTAAAATAACGTGACAAAATGTGGCATGCCGAAAATTTCTTAATTATTGAAATGACCTTGTGAGTACCTCAACTGGCCTCTTTTCAAAGTTGCCTTATCAATTTATGGCAAAATAATTCAGATGCTAAATTGTTTAAAAAGGCGCTTTCGGAGGCATTGCCGTTATAAATATGATGTATATATGATTGTAAATTAAAATCATTAATGTAAATATGATTGATCATTAGTCTTCACAGATTTTAATGTAATGCATAATTTATAATCGTCTTTTAAAAATCGGCACGCTATACATAAGATATTTTCTGATTCGATGACAATGATTTTTGGAAGTTGGTTATTTGTAGAAATATGTAGGTACCTACCATTTTTTTTTTGAATTATTGAAGACAATATTAGCGATTTCTAAACGAAAATCTGAAACAGAAAAATCAGAAAATGATACGGTCACATCTAGGACTCGAACCCAGGACCCTTGTCTTGCCGGGTTGTCCTGGGTTCGAGTCCTAGATGTGACCGTATCCTTTTCTGATTTTTCTGTTTCAGATTTTCGTTTAGAAATCGCTAATATTGTCTTCAATAATTAAATATTACAATTTGAGGTTTTACTCAATAAAGTTATTCCGAAAAATAAATGTTCATTCTAGACTTGCGGAAAAGTCAATAGATGTCGCACATTTAAAAAAAAATAAGATAGGTTTATCTAAAAAGACGCTGTCTAGATTGCATTTAGTTCGGGTTGAATCTTGCGATCATACATAAAGATAGTTACCAGTAAAAATGTGCGGTGAAAAAATGAAGACAATGTTGGTAGTTCTTATTCGAAGTATGATACAGTTAAAAGTGACCGAGGGGGATAGGGTCCCATTAGCTCAGTGGTAGAGCGGTGTCCCGGCAAGACAAGGGTCCTGGGTTCGAGTCCTAGATGTGACAGTATCCTTTTCTGATTTTTCTGTTTCAGATTTTCGTTTAGAAATCGCTAATATTGTCTTCAATAATTAAATATTACAATTTGAGGTTTTACTCAATAAAGTTATTACGAAAAATAAATTTTTTTTTTTTGAATTTCAGTTTAGACTTAAGGAAATCAATACTTCGTTTGTGTGAAAGCACTATGAAACCAATATTTACGGTCTTACTAAAAAACGCGGTGAAAATGGTATTCAATTGATAAACGACCGTGTATGTGAAAACTTTACAAATATAGAAACTGACGTAACTTGTGAAAAATAACCCACAAAATTTTCCCAAGTCATCCATACGTTTAACACATTCAAAAACGACTAAAACGTGTCCATTGATATAAAGTAAACAACAAGCTTATTTATATTTGAAGTAAGAATATATCCATAGATAAACATGAATATGGGAGGGCTGCTCTGCTACCTACTGTTTCAGCCACGGAAAGTTGTTATTTAGATTATCAGCGTAGGGTGTTGGCGAATCCAGCACAGAATTTCACCTGGACGTAACGTAGATTCATAGGTATGGATTTACATTTACATGTAAGTAGATCATTTATTTGAACCAAAATCTGAAACTCTTTGTCCTTGAAAGTAATGACAACTGCAAGTGGCGGATACATTTTGGAAATGACACAGTCATTGGAATTCCAATAAGACAATAACGACATTTATAAATAGCCGAAAACATTTCTCTATCGTTGGCATTTCCGTTCGATTGTGAAAACGTCTCAATAATAATAGCGTAAAGGAAAAAAATGTGTCACAAATCATCGAAGCGTTTTTCTGGCCGGAAGACTAGATTAAGAAATTAAATAAATTGTGAAAGAAGACTAGATCCAGTAGAACTAGACACAGAAAGAGTTGTGTGTAAAAAGTGTACAGTACACTTTTCGATTTATTAACTAGACAATTAATCAAACAACCTTCACAGGAACATTATCAGAAAAATTTTAATTCTGAAGAAAAAAAGTCGTTGATGTACGGAGGAGTGAAAATATTTTGTGAACTACCACAGTAAATTAAATTAACAGAAAATATAAACAATTTATTTTTTTTAATTTACGAACATATGTGATTAATTTATACAATTTTTTTATATATGAGTGAGGATTGTATTAGAAAATGGGTAGCAATATACCTCAAAAGCATAAAAAAAATTAAAATAAAAAGGTGGGAAGAAGACAATGCAAAATGATTCGCTTGTTTTTTTTTAAGAAAGTGACAGTTCACGCTATATTTTCGTGGCTTGCCATATTTCAGCATATCGCTCGCCATACATTTCCATTGCTAGTGTATGGCGATAGATATGCTGAAATAGATGCGTATGATGCGTATAGCGTAATGTGTAGCCTACCTTAATGATTTACTGTGTGGTAAGCTTACTCTTCAACGCAAACGTAACAGCGCGCACAGCACGTCCCTAATGGCATTACGCACCTATAATTATTATCAGTGAACAGAGTAAGGACTCAAAATAAGAGGCTTTGGAATAAAAGCGCATTTAAAATAAATAAATAAGTATTTGAATTCTTTCCACACAATTTTTTTCAGCAGATTTAACATGCTGTCACGTCGTGCTGATCAGGGCGAGTGTGTAACCATGAAGAGTCGTGCCGGGCACGTGTACCGTGTACTGTGTGCTGGGTATGGGTAGTGTAGTGCAGCGGGTACTGTGCATTGCCCGACACCGTCCTCGTGTGGCGAGCCCGCTCACCGCTGGCTGCTGGCTGCCCGCTGCCCGCTGCCCGATCCCCACGATCAAATCATTTAGAAACTTGCACGACACCGTGTTGGGGGCTGTCACTCTTGAGCGATATTTTCACGCGATAAAGAGAGAGGTAATACGAACGGCTGGAAGCAATATACAATGCAACATAATAATATTTTAGGGTGTTCAGCACCCTTTGGCGAGAACGTTTTTGTAGTCATATTAGAGCAAAATAATTGGATAAATTATGAAAATTATTCATTTGCCTACGACACTAAGTGCATCCTCAAAATAGCCCGGGCAAATGGGGTAACTATTTTATAAATTCTCCACGAAGATGTATTTAATAGATTCAAACTAGAGCTTTCAATCCCGGGATCTCCAGAACCGGGATCCTGGGAATCCTGGACCTTTTTCGGCACCGTATTCCCGGTGCTGCGCTTTTTTTTTTTTTTTTTTTTTTTATATTTACTCCACACAGGAGGCCCTGAAGAAAATAATTTCTCTCAGGGCCTATGTCATCTTTGGGGATGCTGTGTGGAGGGTCTTTTTGTGGAGAGGAAGGAGTGAACATGGGTCTTGAAGAGTCCCATGTTGTAGGAGGGAGGAAACACAGAGGCCGGCAGTTCGCGCTTGTCTTAATCCCGGGATAATGGGATTTTTGTTGGTTTCACGGACTGGTTTCAACCGTGGAAATATTTTTTTTATTGGTAGCATACCTTTTATTGCACAATATTGTTGAGAACTTGAGATACAGGTCATAAAGATTTTGGGGTAGGTTATATTTGTAACGTTGTTTCTAAGAAGTGAAGAATCTTTTAGTGAAGCCTGAAACAAATCGGTGTTTAGTCTTGCTACATCACTACACCGGGGTTGTTCAGGCAGGAAGACGATGTATTTTTTTCTAATTTATATTTTGGAATTTGGTTAAAAATATATTTGTTACCTAATCTACGCACAATATATAAAAAAATCGTTTCCACGCCTTTCTTTATAATAATTTAAATATTTAAATTCCCGGTGCCAGCACGGGATCTCGGGATCCCAGGGTGTAGAAATGCTAGTACCGTAATCCCGGTTCTGAAAAAAAATCCCGGGATTGAAAGCCAGAATTTAATCGTAAAGAACGTTATAATCTATTCGTTCGTAGATGCGTTATATGAAAATACACTTTTGCAAGTTATGCTTTAAAATATTAAGACAAAGTATTTGATTGCGAATATTAATAAATACTCGTGTTTTGTCCGTATAAAAACTCAATTCTTTCAAGAAAGTCATACAAATACAATATTGTATTGGTGATTCAATCCAATATTATATTTGTACGCCTTTCTTGAAAAAATAATCTAGCATCTCATGGCTTCGAAACCTGGAACGATAAATAGAAAATTACGCAACTTATGAAACAAATGAGGTGTGATGGAAAGCGTTCCTACGACCATACCATCTAATGGCTTCAAAACCTGGAAAGATGAATAGAAAATTACATAACTTGTGAAACAAATGAGATTTGATGGAAAGCGTTCCTACGACCATACCATCTCATGGCTTCAAAACCTGGAAAGATGAATAGAAAATTACATAAATTGTGAAACAAATGAGGTTTGATGGAAAGCGTTCCTACGACCATACCATCTCATGGCTTCAAAACCTGGAAAGATGAATAGAAAATTACATAACTTGTGAAACAAATGAGGTTTGATGGAAAGCGTTCCTACGACCATACCATCTCATGGCTTCAAAACCTGGAAAGATGAATAGAAAATTACATAAATTGTGAAACAAATTAGGTTTGATGGAAAGCGTTCCTACGACCATACCAACTCATGGCTTGAAAACCTGGAGCGATAAATACGAGATTATGTAGGTAACTTATGATACAAAGGAAGATTGATGGAAAGTGTTCTTACGACCATAACATACATCTCATGGCTTCAAAACCTGGAGAGAACAAATAGATAAAAGGTTTGATTTTGGTGCGCTTAGCAAATGTTAATTGAAAACACTTGTGTATCATCCGGCAGTGTCAACAGGAACGGTTTTATTATCAGGATAGCACATATCCATGATAAAATTTTATTTGCGAGTGAATTAAAATTAAATAAAAGATTTTATTAATTGTTAAAATAAATATTTTTATTGAAAATTAGGCCATATAATGAGAACGGCCAGCTTGACAGTTTTCTCCGGCGACTATCATTGAAGAATAAAAACGAAATAAATCAGAAACCTGGCTCTAATTGGGCAAAAACAGAAAAACAGTGCCACTATTCCGTGTCCAGTGGCTCGCAGACAGTTGGGCGTGCCCCTCTCTACCGCAAAGTGCCCATTTCACTTTTTAATTAATTAATTGGACACGCCACCACTGGGCGGTGCTCGACACCAGACACGACCGACTATTATTAATTATACCGTTTTAATTCAGAGGTCGAATCGGCGCAGAGGTCGTGCAGGCAATAATAAGCCAATCTGGGTGACAAAAAGAAGATATTTTCATTAGGTACGCCGAGGGTTTGAAACATAGAACAAACAAACACAAAGAGTGCCTTGTAGGCGTGATTCAAATATTTTGCCTAATTGATATTGAGGCTCAAAATTCCAAACAAAACGGTGTTTATGAAATTCAAATGGGACTGAGATCTACGATGTCAGGCGAGTATAATTTAGACGGAGCGCTGAGCTATTGAACTAAATGGAACATTTGTTTCCATTCAAATTCGTATAGAAGACATGTCTAGTTTTCTTCTTTTTCTATGGTTTGAAATGATTGTTGACAGTATAAATAAACTACTGTAATGATCGTGTGACGGCACTGACAAACTAATCCTCAACACGGGAATTCTCCCAGTGGGACAGGCGGAGCAAAACCATTGTTATATTTTTAATACAAAGATAAATAAATAATTAATTAAGTAATTGAATTAATTCTGCACAAATGGCAATAGGAGTTCACCTGTGTTGAGCAAAAACCTGAGTTCAAAATTAGAAACCAAAAGAAATAAGCTGCTTAGGTGGCAAATCATAATATGCATAATCTGTATAGTAAAACACATCATACAAAAATACATATAGCTAGGGAGCGGTAGGCCACGTCAAACCTAGCCGATTTTTCGGCTTTCAGCTTTATCAATTGCGGGCGTGCTCGAGAAAGTCGACGAATCACCAATAATGTTGATAAAAAATTTAATCGTATCAATATTGACAATTTAAAAGTGGCTACGATAGCAACTCCGAAGATGCTTAGGTAGAAGCGAATGTTTTAAATAATTTGTAGTTTTTAAAGTGAATAAGTAAATGATTTTTCTCACATAATATTATGAATGTCAAACCAGGAGGTGTTTTTCTTTGTATGATAAATAGATTTTATTAATAGCGGCGGTTTTAGTATTTCAAATTAAAGTGTGAATAATACTCCAATTTAAATGTATAAAACATATCTACACTTCTATCTAATTGAGCATTTAATTAGAGTAACAAAGCTCTTCGTATAAGGTTTGGCCTGGCTCACGTTTAATGCTGCTCCTAATCAGAAAGCTGTATTGAAACATAAATATTTTAGCTGCAGACAGAATGACATGAAGGAAACGACATGACGAGATCGTTAACGATGCTGCGTACGAATCTCTATAACAGGGGTGGGGAACCAGCGGACCACGATTTTATTTTGGTACGGCCCGCGAGCACTTTCAGTGCGGCCTGTTGACCACAAAAAAGAGAATAAAAATATACTTTCAACAAAAAAGGTTCTCTTTCACTGTGTTTCAGATACATTTTTAAGGCATTATTAGAAAACCCAGAGAAAGATGTAATATATCTGACAGGTACTTACGTATGCACCTACGTTACTAGAAAGCAGTTTAGACACAAATAAAAAGGCGATCCACCATCCCTTTTTAATTTCTTATTATTTTACTAATAAGAAATCAAATGCGTAATAAGAAATTATGAGTGTAACACAACTCAAGGGAAAATAAACCATTTTCGCTTTCCGAGTGCAGTTGTAAATTTCTAATATTACACTCATTTGTGAACAAGACGTTTGGTCACGGAATTTTTTTATTCGACGTGCGATATAAAATCGTTACTTGGTAAAATGAAGTTGTAGTAAAATATCGAGGACTCCAACCCCTCTCCCCCGCCACCGAAATCTAATTACGGCCCACAGGTGATACTACAAACACCCAAATGGCCCCTGACGGAAAAAAGTTCCCCACCCCTGCTCTATAAGTATGCATCCATAGATGTACGAATAAGGATGGCGATGCAGAATTGCAAAATAGGACATAAACCTTTTATACTGCTATAAAATTAAAAGACAATTACAAGCATAAATTAAAAACACAGAGTTTGAGCCTGTGAAGTCAATTAATTGTGCAATAAATTCTGAATTCTATTTCTACACCAACCCGAATAATAATAATCAACAAAACCGTCAAATTAGCTAACTAACCATTTGTTTCGGCACTCGCTCCTTGATTCACCTACATTTCAGTATTATTATAATTTATGTATCTAAAAAATAAATAAAAAACCATAACATAATAAGAGAGAAACATAATAACAAAAGAGAAGATTCCCAATAATCTACTTTTTATTAGTTTGTCAATGGGTGCTTTTAACATTGAAAAAACTTACTATTCAAGGTGGTGCAAAAGTAACCTTTTTATAAATGAAAAGCTTTGGTTCTGCTTGTGTTTCATGTTTTAATTTTTGGCATTTTCCATCTCTTTTGCCAGAATTTGATGTGATTTTGTACAGAAACGGCGCTATAAAAATCATCCAAATATTATTATTTAACTTCCGGCGATAAGTTCTCACTTTCGTGCGGATATTCTCTTTGAGGGCTTCAAGAGTCTGGGGATTGTTGACATAAACCCATGACTTCAAAAAATCAAACAAAAATAAGTCTGGAGCGGTCAAATCAGGTGATCTTGCCGGCTCATACCACAAACAAATTATTGTGCAAAAATGGATTTTTTTCGCCATTTTCAAAAATTATAGAATCATTCGATAGGGTGATTACTTTTGCGCCACATTTTACATAGTTAGTTGGTAGACATGTACATATTTTTTTATCGAACGACTGTGGGGCTTTTACAAAACACATAAGTAAGTCGAAATATTACATAATGCAGAAATATTATGTACCTTTATCAGTAGATACGTATAATACATAGGTAAATAAATACGTATCTATAACTTGTATATATATGATAGCTTCCATTTGGACGCCAGATGGCACAGGAACGAATCGAAAAAACGTACGAATCTGCACGAATATTAAAACTAAATTAATAATCGAATAGTCTGTTAATTTTTTTTTAAAAATATTATTACTATTGTAAAATATTTTTGCGAGGTCATCAACCAAATGACCCTCATAGAAGAGCCGCCACTGGGTATGGACGACTTCTTCTTTCATCAATTTGCGAGTTATAGTATTTTCTTGGTAAATATTTACCTACGACTACCGTTTTTAATACGCATTAAAAAAAACAATCATTTGATTCAACTTAATGACAATAAACTACAACTTTTTGTATTTACGATTTTGAAAAATATTGATATTTAATATTATTTACGGAAATAATAATTTACGAGAAAATTTGCCATACAACACACCATTTGGACAGAACGCCGATATGAAGTTCTCGCATAGTTCGCGTTTCTTTTTACGTGGTGTAGGGCACTGACAACCTAACAATAAAAAACATACATCATAGACAATGAACAACATATTTTTAAAATGATGTGTTAATTTATTTATACAATAAAAATATTGAAAATAAGAAACGCGTTATTTATAAAATTTAACGAATTAAAGGAAGGTTTTTTTATAATTTTTTAATATGTAAATAACCTAACCAAACCTAATCTAACCTATAATAATCCAACTTAACCTAACTTAATCTATAATAATCCAACCTAACCTGTAATAACCCAACCTAACCTATCCTAATCAAAACTATAATAATCCAACATAACCTAACCTAACCTAACCTATCCTATAATAACCCAACTTAACCTATCCTAATCTAAACTATAATAATCCAACCTAACCTAACAAAACCTAACCTAACCTAACCTAACAAAACCTAACCTAACCTAACCTAACCTAATCTAACCTAACCTAACCTAACCTAACCTAACCTAACCTAACCTAACCTAACCTAACCTAACCTAACCTAACCTAACCTAACCAAACCTAACCTAACCTAACCTAACCTAACCTAACCTAACCTAACCTAACCTAACCTAACCTAACCTAACCTAACCTAACCTAACCTAACCTAACCTAACCTAACCTAACCTAACCTATCCCAATCTAAACTATAATAATCCAACCCAACCTAACCTAACCTATCCTAATCTAACATTTAATAATCCGACCTAACCTAACATAACCTGTAATAACCTATAATAACCCAACTTAACCTAAACCTCTAAATATTAAGAAACTAAATTCATATGATGTTTGGGACCAAATTTGGTCACCTAATAATTAAGAGGTCCGTGGCCAGCGATCTCGAATAATTGTCTATTATGCCGATTATGTCTTTCATGTTTTCTACACTGCCACTGCCGATGTTCATATCGGTGTTCTGTCAAAATGGTGTGTCGAATGGAAAATTTTCTCGTAAATTATTATTTACGTAAATAATACTAAATATCAATATTTTTCAAAATTGTAAATGCACAAAGAATCAGTCAGAATCCTTTTATATTAATTAAGGTAAATCAGAAGGTTTTATCAAAATATATTTCGTATAATCCGTGTCCAGTGATTCCGAATAATTACCGTTATTGTTTATTGGCATTAAATTGAATCAAATGATTGTTTCTTTTTTTAAATGGGTATTAAAAACGGTAGTCGTAGGTAAATAATTACCCAATTTCATAGAGACAGTGTTTTGGACAATGATTAAACAAAAAAATCAGTAATTCAATCATCATTTAGTTCAAAAAATACTTCAAACGACTGCACTGCACCAATAATCATTACAAAACGAACATGAATAGAGATGTCAAACATCGCTTGGCATGAGGTTGCCCTATGCTTTAATGTATTTATTATCTGATAATGATCTTTGTAATTTCACAACAAGTGAAACCACCCCTGCTGGAGGCTGTATAGAGGAGGGCGGTGCGGGCGGGAGCAGCGAAGCACCCCAAATGGCGCAATAACCAATAAAACTGATGGGGCGGATATGATTCACGACCCCTGGCCTCAAATGCTCCTCTTATGGGGAGGAAAATTATTCACAAAACTAGCGGGAGTAGGACAAACAAAGCCTCTGGGTGATTAAGCATTAAGATTTAAGGGTAACAAGAAATGGTTTCTTTTACATTGCTGTTATCAATAATAATTGAATGAGCGTAGCGAACTTCTGTTTTTACTCGGACTACTGGAATGTTTTGCATTTCATCTTTCTGTAAATTTGTTTGTTACGTTTCGGTTCCGGTTAAAGATGGTGGCCGTTTAAATCTGATGTATGCCGCAGTAGCCGATGGGCATGATCAAAAAAAATTATTTATTTGTATATAACGGATTCTGGGTAAATTATTTATGATAGATTAGATCCACTTTTATAAAAAAATATATAAACACATCTGGTAAGATATAACAATTTACAAAAACATAATTTTGCAGAGAAGTAATTTATTACGAAAATATAATCAGATGGCGCTCGGCGAAAATTTTGCGTCACCACATAACGGTTAGTGGTTCAGTAAATATTATTTTTTCTTAATTAATTAATTAACTTTTGCCCGTATCAAAAATCCTATCATGCATCAATATACCGTCAATAACATTATTTTTTTAAAAATCTAGCAAATTAAGGACCTTGGTATTATTTTTGATGGTAAATTATTTTTGTTCTTCGTATAAATGAAACAACAAACAAAGCCATGAAATGTTTGAGGTTTATTTTGAGAACGGTGAGAGATTTTAAATTAACTAATTCATTTAAATTTCTATTCACTGGGTTGGTGAGAAGCAATCTTGAGTATAATTCGACAATCTGGGCTCCATTGTATAAGAACAACTAAAAACCGAGAGAGTGCAGCATAAATTACTAAGATTTATTAATTATAAATTAAAAATTCCAGTCGAAGATCTTAATTACACCGTTTTAATGTACTTACAAAACTTGACCGACTTATCAAAGCGCACAATGACTGATTTAGTTTGTCTTTTCAAAATAGCGAATGGCAGATTAGACGCCATGGATTTAACGAACCTTATTACTTTGCGTGTATCCACGCGTAAGACGAGACAGACTGCTCTATTTAATGTTCCAAAGTCTGCTAATAATTATTTCGAAAATTCGCCCATTTAGAAGCTACACAGACCAGGTAATAATTATCGTCAATCGGTGTTTACCGCCACCAATCAGTGACCAAACTAAAAAAAAACAATATGTTAGAACATTTGTAACTGATCCACAAAATTATTTTTTTCTTACATGCACAGTCTAAGGTGGAGCGGTCTAGTATGGAGAATTTTTTTTTTCGTAATATAGAATTCGGCATAGGCGGGATTGGTGCTCCGTTATGTACTTATCTTAAATAAAAATATATAAAAAATATTTATTTATAACTACGACATCGCCACCACTTTGAATTTTTGATAAAAACACTGAAAACACCAATAATGTTCTCCCGATTCTTAGAAATGATTATAATTATGTAAAAAAAAATTGAGTGTTTATTTATTACCTACGATATAATTACATTATTATTTTACAATATAATTATAAAGTAGGACTGTAGGAACAATGGGTACTTGTAATTGTGCGCTGCAGTAGAATAAATCAACTAATTTTCGAAGTTTGTGTTTATATCGACTGTTCTTTGAAAGTTGAACATTATGGCGATGTTAAGAAGTGAACTAACTTGTCCTGTATTCGGTTCTGGAAGTGATTTACCTTTGAATGTTTTGCCTACTTGTGAAGATATATAACGATGTGTTTTGTGGGTGCACCATTCTAAAAAAGAACAATTTAAAGATACATATGAAGAAATTAGAGGATATCTGGAATAGAGCGTCAATTCCCATTATTGACCACAGGAGCATTACGAGACGAATTTGTACGTATTATAATAAGTACTATAGTTTAGTAAATAAGTCGTCCAAAATCAGAAAAAATATTACGGCTTATCGTCAAAAACTTCAACATTTCAAAGAAAAAACCCCGTTTCTTTTTGATATAGCGACATGCAGATGCACATCTTTTGACTTATGTTCGTGTGAAAAGAAGCGAAAAATTCCCATCAAAGAACAAAAATTCCCACTGGATCAGCGAACGGATCGAAAAATGATGAAAGGAGGTCTGGACCGAGATGCTACAAAAAAAACCATGAATTTATTGACAAGGAAACGTCATCATGATGGGTTTGAGTGCAAAAACAAATTAACTGACGCTATTCCTTCTTGTAGATTAAACTTTAGACTCTCAAAAAAATGTGCTTCTTCTTCAATTCCTCAAGAAATAATGCAAAGTGAAGCACAACCAAATAATTCTCACCATGAGGTGAAAGACTTCTCTATTGTGGCCAGAACATTAGACAGATATTGTATTTCAGATCGAGCAGGAGCTGAAATTGTTTCCGCTGTATTACAAGATGTTGGCTTAATTTCACAGAACGATACATCTCGCGTTGTGGATAGGAGTAAAATTCGTCGAGCTCGAATGAAGAAAAGAACTGCCCTTACTATTAAGCCGTTAGTAATCAATTCCAATCAATTTGGTTTATACTTCGACGGACGGAAGGACAAAACTTTAAGCATGGAGGACAACCGGCGAAAAATAATAACTGAAGAACACGTTAGTTTAGTAAAAGAACCAGGTAGCGAGTACATGGGACACATTTCATTAAAAACCGGAAAATGTGAAGCAATAAGTAATGGATTTATTTCATTACTGTCTTCGAAAAATATTGCTTTGGAAAAAATTGTTGTAATTGGATGCGACGGAACTGCAGTTAATACGGGGTACAAAGGAGGTGTTATTCGGCGCCTTGAATCACATATCAAACGGCCTTTACAGTGGATTGTCTCTCAATTAAATCCAAACGAACTCATTTTTCGACATCTCTTTGAGAACATCGACGGAACCACGACTGGACCGCAAATTTTCACTGGAATTGGTAAATCTTTAAATAAGTGTGAACAACTTCCTGTCGTGAAATTTAAAATCATTCAATGTTCATTACCAAGTATGAAAAATACACAGGATTTAAGTACAGATCAGCTGTATCTACTGAAAATCTGTAAAACTATTGACTCCGGATTCTGCAATGAAAATTTATCAAAAACAAATCCCGGTAAAATTATAAAATCCAGGTGGCTCACTACAGCGAATCGGATTCTTCGGCTTTACATTTCTACCCTAAAACCATAAAAAATATGGTAACTTTAACGACATTTGTATTAACAGTTTACGCACCTATGTGGTTCAACATTAAGACCAAACCATTATGTATTTCCGGTGCAAGGCATTTACACGAAACAATAGTGCTTTCACGGTATTTGCCCAGTGATTTAAAAGATATTATTGATCCAGTAATCCAGCGTAATGGCTTTTTTGGGCATCACGAAAATATATTGATAGCCATGTTAAACGACAACCGCAAATTCGTAAGAGTGTTGGCGTTGAGAAGAATATTGAAAGCTCGGCAAATGAAAATGCAATCAGACTTTATTCGTACCTTCAAAGTGCCTGTTTTTGTTTTTTCATCAGATGATTATATTGATGTTATAAAGTGGGAAAATATAACCGAGCCACCACTAACCAAATTTGTAAGCGACGAGACAATTTTACAAGCCATTACCGATCACACGGTAATTGAGGATGTCATACTACCAATGATAAAGAATTTTCCTTGCCACACTCAAGCTACAGAGAGATGTGTGAAAATTGTAACAGAAGCCTCAGCCGTTGTTTGTGGACCCTTGAGGCGAGATGGATTAATAAAATCACGGTTAGAGTCACGACACCTTATGCCTATTTTTAACACCAAAATGCAGTACCGTTCATAGTAAATTTTGTAATTTTCAAGTTTTTCAATGCGGTAAATAATGTAATATGTACATTTTTTATTTCCAATATTTGTTCCATTCTAACAATCTACGAATGTATTATCTGTAAAATAAATGGTAAAATACAAATTTTATGTGTGTTTTATTTCACGTATATGAGCTATAAATACTTCGAAAAAATCGTGAAAATGATAAAATATAAAGCTTTGGCGATGTCCAGGTATTGTGAATATATTTTTTTTATTATTTTTGTTGTAATCGTTAATATATGGAGCATCTTTCCCAACTATGCCGATTTTGAAATTCTCAAAAAAAAAATTTCACTCCACCTTGCACACTTTATCTTATAACTTTTTCTATGTTCTATAAAACAACCAATCGGGCGTAATAAATGTTCGTTGATTACAAATTTGCTTTACAACAAACCGTTTTTGTTTATTCATGTACTAATGTTAAGCTATGTTCTGTATAATACCCACTCTGGCATTATAAAGGATTTCTAAATGCTAACTTGCTTAAAATTAAACATTTCATATTTATTTTACTAACACCAACAATGTTATTAAATATTGTTGCGCTATTACTTTTATAGTACCTTAAGTACCTATCTTGAACTGTTATGATTATTTATTGAACAAATAATACTTGAATGTACAATAACTCTCAAAGATAACTAGTATTGTACCTGCTTATATTGTCCGTACTTGGCCTATTATGTTATGTAATGTACACACATTATTGTACTCTTGATCAGCTTACCTTAAAGATTGTATGCATAAGTTTCTGTAATTAATTAATTAAGTAGGTAGGAAGACATGGCACGACCAAGTGAATCAGATACTTGAGTCGGGCCATGTTAAGAGTCAGAACAATAGAAGAGTATGTATGAGACGATGTATGAATGTGAATGAGGCAAGGAATGTGTGCCAAGATCGAGTTGTTTGGCGGTCCGTCCTCTCTGCCTACCCCTGCGGGGAAACGGCGTGATAGTTAGTTAGTTAGGTATTTATACCTATTTACAAATCAATTAGAAAATTAGAACGATACATTTTTGGATGCTAGGTCCGAACAGTTGGTTAGTTAGTACTTTTTTTAGTTCACAGAACTACTAGTATATTAGACTCAAAAGTATCTTGCACGTTTTAAAGAAAGACAAACATTCCCGGGTTACGAATAACCTGACAATATTCTAAAATCACCTAACAACATCATTATAAGAGGAAGACTTTGCATGTGCGATGATGAAGGGCTTGGCTTAGCCAGCCATTTAAAATATGCCATTTGATAGAGCACGTCGATAGCAAGATTCATAAAACTGAACACCTACGCCGGGCGGGACATACAAAGCTCTAGTTACTCCTGCAGGTTGGGAAACATACACAAGGTGGCTGGTCAGTGTGAAGGCGAACACCGCATCCTTGGGTATAACGAACTAGAAGACAAATTTAATATTTTGCGAACTAAATAAATTACTACCTTTCATCTAACGACGCACTATGTTCTATGAGTCGAATTTAATTCCGTGACACTTTTACGTGTTATTCGTCCTATAAACATACAAAAATAACGGAAACAAATACATACAGTTAAATAAAGCAAACCAACATGACGTCATTAACATTAAAAAAAAACAAACAATGGTAGTCTAATGCGCAAAATTCACACGCAGAACTGTTTGGCGGACAGACCCGACTGTGTATTCCTGCGACGGACAGATCGGCTCGGTGCATCGGTTCGCTGTCCGTCTGTCTGTCAACGGATCAGCTCGCCGAACAGGACCTCATTCGCAGTCGATGAGCATGACTTTATTCAGTGATGGTATGCTCAACTTTTTTCCCTTGATTTCAGAATTAGTTTGAATTCAGGTGAAGTTTCCAGAATTTCCAGAATATTAAAAAAAATAAGATTCCTTTTCCTTAAAACGCTTTTTCGCTACATCTAGGGAAATTTCCCTAGACATACTTTCACTGTAATATAAGATGCTCGTCGCTCGAATGTCCGCGTGTGCGTTGCCATCGGCGAATTTGCTCGGCGGACAGATCCGTGTGTGAATTCCGCGCATAATAAGGGCCAAAAAACAACATAGAACAAGGTCACGACTCACAACACACGTTCATGTCAGATTTATGGTAATATCGTTCAATTCCCACCCTTTTGATAAAATCACATGCATAAAGTTCCCGGTCACGCCACCGACTCAAAGGATCATTACAATGACGCGTAAAGAATTAAAAAGCAAATAAAATGTTCGGTGTTTTTTTATTTGGTGGTATCGAACAAGTGACTGGGATATGACTTCGTGGGATAAGGCGGGTTCCCACGAGCGCGCGCTGCCGGATACGAGATGGGTTTTATTCCATAACAGAGCGATCCATCTCTCCAGCGATAGGCATCTCGCGGAAGACACCGGGATATTAATAAAGATGCACATATAAGGAATGACACGAGCCCCATTTTGAATACGGAAATAAACTGTAAATCGAATAAAGCATGTTACAGATAACATACCCAAGATTTCGTAATCAACCAGATTTAACAAAGAATAGAACGTGTAAAAAAAACACCAAATTTATCATTGAAGTTAAAAGTTCGCGAGTGTAGTTCCGATGGGAAAGGACACCAAGAAAAATTATAATAGAAGTTTAAAAACCTTGCGTTACTATGAAGTGGTTAAGATCGCTGCAGTGTGAGGGGTTAAAATTCCCAAATCCCCCAATTATAGTAAAAATCAGAAGTACCCTTTAGGATTTTTGCTATAATTATGAAAGAGAAGAAAAGATGCAAATGATGAGTAATATGATTTTTGGTTAATTTCTATTTGAGTATACACCGTGTTCAACGCTCATACCGCGAAATTTTGTAATCTAAAAAAATCTTAACAATACTTTTTAAACAAAGCAATCCTAATGAAAAACAATGTGATAAAAATTGTCCTAAGCAATTGTAATAAATAGTGTTCGGATAACGAAATGGTCACCCTCACATTTCAAATCTTAAATACCTGCTCAGCTGACCGAGTGGGAAGAAACAATAATTATAAAGGTGTGTTTATACGAACGCTTTTTTTATTTGGGTACTAATGAAAAAAAAACCTTACTTAAACCGTACTTTTTCATAAACAATCACCACCAAAGTTTCGCGTTATGAGCCTGGAACACGGTGTATTTACGATTTAATTAGAAGAAATATACAAAAAATCAACATAGCAGGAAATGACATAAATCCACCACTGCACGCATCATTGAGTTCCCTTAATTAAAAGCCTCTTTCGCTCTCATCACTTCGTCATCCAATTTGCCAATCAAGCCGACGCCGACGCAGCGACAGTCCGGCGCTTTCCCGCCAAAAGCGTCGGCGTACCGGAAACAAAATGGCGGCGCTGGCGACAGTATCAGTTCCAAAAATCGATTACAATGCACCGGGATGCAATTTGTGCGTCGCCCGGCGCGGCGAGCGAGGGCGGCGTGCTGGGGCCGCGGGCGGGGGCGGTAAATTGCCTATTGTTTATCCGGAGACAATCGCCTGGTGATTGGACGTGTTCCCACAGAGCGGGGGCCGGGGGGAGGTGTAATTCATGCACACTAGTCCAAGTGCACACATCGTAGGAGACGAGAGACGAACTCAACACAACTGCAGGTAACCAAATCTTAGATGAATTATCAACAAATCGTGCCATGTAATGCTACGTATTCATTTGCGAACCGAAAGGCGAGCCGAGCCTTCAATTGTGGAAAAGGAACGAAGCAACAGCAAATTGCGCGAAACGCCGCTTGCGGTTGGTTTGTTCCTTTCCCCTATTAATGCTAATGGTCCTGTCACTTACAAACTCTTTTGTAACCTTGTTCGGTTAAATGCATTGTAGAAATTATATGAGAAAAAATTAACCGGTAAAAACAAGGTTATTTTACTAATATGTTGCGCTATCTCTTGGGCCAGCTTAGCAACCAATACAATTAAAAATAGAAACATATTGGTTTGACCGAGGATTAAATCTTCCTCCCCAGGGACTGGCTCTTAAACGGCTGTGAACTTTTTAAATGTCTTTTATTACTTAATTTTTTGTTGGTTTCACCGAGGATTGAACCTTCATCCCCATAGACTGGAGTCAACACTGCTAACACCTAATGCAAATCGTCATAGTACCGACATTTATGTATTATATTAACTGCCGTAAATATTAAACACAATGTAATCCAATTTCAGAAAAATGTGTGTTAGATCGAATGTCGGGATATAGGTTATTTTAAAAAGGGAGAGGTTACAACGAAGCTATCAGCGGCATGCTTTAAAAAATGCAATATGTTCATGAAACAGGGATAAAATAATATATTAACACTGTTAGAATCAAACACATAAAGGTGGTTGGGTGAGATGCAAGACTAGCAGTCGGACGATTTCGATAATAACAACTTGCTTCGTAAAAAGGTATACTAAAATCTACTAGAAATTGGTTATTCAAAAGCATTTTAAATTTGAATTTCCTGCGGGGCTATGTCACACTTAATCCATGCTCTTTCCCCTCGTGATCCCTTTTCGTCTGCCAGTTTGTGATTTATGAATTCATCAATTGAACATGTAGATACGAGCGAACAGGTGAACACCGGCGACGGTGAACTCGACAAATGGTTATAAATTATGCACTTAGCTAGGGGTGCGGGGAATACGGCCACGGCAGATGAATGGGCATCGAAACTAGAGACACCTAGGAACATGTGGACATTGTGGATTGTCATTCATAGAATATATTCTTCAAAGAAGTATGGTTGAATTTGTGTAGGCTATCAGGAAAGACGAAGGAGTTCAATAGCTAATTTATAAGAATTATTTGGAAGTAATGTTGATAATTCCAACCTGATGAATGGACCAGATGAAGGAAGTCACCATATCGGCTTTACATGAGACAGTGCAATGTTGTAGAGAATCGAGAGGCTTTGGTCCACGAAGTAAAAAGTCCTGGAGATAGGTGAAAGACTAGACCTGCTGTAAATCTTGCTTCCACATTCTCCCTCACTGAACTGAATTGAATCTAGCCTAACCATCCTAACCCACTTAATCATAATGATCTAACCAATCTAACCTTACCTAATTTAAACAACTTATTTATTTATTTATTTACGGACAAATAGTCCATTAACAACATATTAATAACACGAATAAGTTTTATAAACAGAGATGACAGTGAAAGGAGAGCATATATAAATGAGGAGCGAAGACAATAATAATGACAATAATAATAAAAAGTAAGAATGGGAGATAATAATAAGTCAAAGCATGAAGATGGTTCAAAGGGCATTAGAAATTAGACATTGCGTATTGACTGTCGAAAGTCATTTAGGCATATACCACAAAATTCAATGCTTTGACTTGACAGTGAGTTGACAAGTCTCGACATTCTGGACAAAGGAGAATGGTATCCATAATTGGTAGAATGTTGATTGACGAACAGCAATTCATTATTTCGGAGTCTACGGGAAGGGATGTTGAATTGGATAAGTTGCAACAAAGCAGGTGAGTCTGTAATACCATTGATAATCTTAAATATGCAAATCAGATCAGTGTCCCTTCTACGTTTCTCCAAAGAAGAAATGTTTAAAGTTTGTTCAACTTCATCATATGAGTACTCTCCTCTTTCAAGACCCAACCTCCAAGCGATTCCTCGTAGGAAGCGATGTTGTACGGATTCTATGTGACAAATGTGGACAGCATAGAAAGGAGACCAAATAACACTAGCGTATTCAAGGTGAGGGCGAACTAACGAGCAGTAAAGAGTTTTAAGGGTACTTATATGTTTAAAGTCAGAGGTTATTCTATGAACGAAGCCGAGTAGTTTAAGTGATTTGTTAACAATGTTGTTAATGTGCTCACGGAAAGAAAGTTTGCAGTCTAGAGTGACCCCAAGATCCTTGATAGATGTTACAGTAGTAATATTAATAATATTGTTATTTTTTTTTAACTTAACGAACTATCCCGACCAACCTAACCAAACTCACCTAAAAACTAAACTACAACTGACCATCTGAAATTCCATGCTCATATCATAGCATCATGGGTGAAAAAAACGGCACGATCGCCGGAGGATAATAACAAAATAAAACGGAAGTCACGCTTCAAATATTGATTCACTATCAATGCATAATAATAATAATAATTTATGTAGATCCATAGTAAAAGGAAGTCGTATTTCTTGGAGGACCCTCAGGGATAAATAAATAAGTGTCATGACCATTTATAATCCTCCAAACAAATATTAAGCTTCGTTTCAAAAACAGTTCTCAGGATAGGGTGTAAGTTAAGGTCGCACGTTTTCCGTAGATGTAAAAAACTATAAAAGACGGATACTTACAATATTTTAATTTATTATTACTTTCTGGTAGAAAATTGAATTTCCTCACATTTCTTGGGCTGCATACGATAATCATGCAGCATTTTTCCTAAAACTTGCAATGAAAATGCCGGTCATTTTTTAAAATTTTCCAAGATGGATACCACAAGGTCGTTAGAAACATTTCAATATGGGGTAAAACCCTAGAAATTTTAATTCTTGGCGCCGACTTGCCAAGGCGCCATGGAGCCAAGGCGCTGATGATACTTAAAACCTAACACAATGCCCTTGAGGTTTTTACTAGCTCCGGGCGCCATTTGGGGCCGTCCCTATAGGCACTCTACGCATAACTAATAACTAACGTAAACTTAAAACTAGTGAGGTACAAAAAAAAAAATATGTATTGTGTAATAATAACTGATCATCCAATCCAACCCAATCATAAATTTAAAAGGAAGAGAATTGTTTGATATCACCTAAAAAGGCATGTATTCATTTCAAACGATCCGAGATTGCATTTATTCAAATGCATTAAAATTCATACCCAATTTAGAAAGCAGATATTAAACGCATCGCTGGCTGCATACATCAGATGAAGCACCTGTCACTAGGCCAGACTGCCTAGCCCATAGCAGGCATAGACTGCGGCCTAGCCAGTGGTTAGACCGCCCACACGACTGAACCGACTACCAGGTACTACAACTGAGAATAACTTTATCCTGATGCTAGTTTCCCGAGTACAAGTGGGTACTCCTATTTCAGGGGTCGGCAGACCGCGGCTTTTTCTTAGGCATTTGCGGTTATTACACTCCAGCCTCACCTCCACTCCGCAGCCTCATTTTTATTAAATATAGACAAACATTCCCTGGTTACAATATTTGAAAGTCTCCTACTACTATCACACTAAGCGGAAAATGTTGTTTGTGTTGTGATGGAGAACTTAGCCAGCAGAGGAATTGAACACACTATGCTTGGGTGGGACCCAAACGCGATGTCAACTCAGTCACCGACCGGACATTAGAAGAGCAAAATACACGGCCGCCAAACAAACTCAAACGGCACGATCGCAATGCATATTTTCTATTATCGTGCTGTATCAAAATATAACTATCCATTGGAAATAATAGCTCGATGCCGTTAACGTACAACGCTATTCACGAAATTAATTTGGTACCATATGAAGTCCCCGACGTTGCCCGGACGTTACGCAGTGGTTTTTCTAAATTTCATGTAGACAGTAATCTTCTCTTGTTCTGAAGGTTAAGTGTGCAAAATTTCATCATTATCGGAATAAAAATATAGATTTGTATAAAAAACAAAGCAACGCTGCCCACAACCAACACCCTTCTTTATATATAGAAGACAGATATATAGATAGTAGGTAAATATATAGAATATAGATAGATTAATAGTACGAATATTATTAGCGCCACAGTGAAAATGTATGTTTCGGCTCTATGAAAATGTTGAGATTCTGTTTACTTAATATTAGGCTCTTCTCACTAGAAAGTCCGCCGACCCCTGGTCTATCCCATCCGATACAATACCTTTTAAATTACATTGACGCAATATATGGCGAATGAATCATCAATCACAACTACTTCTGGTGAAGGCGCCTGACTATATTGTGTGTTTATTTTTTTCAGTGATGGGAGTTCTAGTGACAGGGAATTCTAGTACCCAACTCGATCTCGATGTGCCATATGGCCGAAATGAAGTCTGCTAACTAACTAACCACCACGCCCGCGCCGTTTCTCCGTAGGATGGAACGCCACACAACTCTGTTTTGGCACGCACTAGTAGCTTTATTCATTTACCGTATTCACGCAACATCTACTCTTATGTATTTTATCTATGTTCTGACTAAAGTATTTGATTCATTTGACCTTGTCATATCTTCCTGGAGCGTTCCCAACTTTAATTCATCCACTTGCATGTCTTATATATTTCTCTGACACCTGAAGCTAACCACATTAGAATTAAAATGTGCACCTTTATGAAACCAAAGGTTCCGACTTCAAAATTTGATTATTTCCAAAAATATATGTTAAATATAATAATTAAATTTGAAAGTGTATTTTATCACCTTTTAGAAACAGTTTTCAGTTTTCTGATACGTTCAAAAATATTCCAATTATATGGATTTTATTGCAAAGCGGATATGCTCCGACCTTCTGGCAGAATAAGCCCGAGGCCTGAGGAGTTGAAGTCATATTTTAAAGCTGCTGACTCGATTTAAAAATAAAATCTGATAAATATCAGTATATCTCACGGTAAGTCAACAAAGTAATCCGAGGGCTTCAATATTTATTGAGTATTACGACATATTGTTAGCATTCCTTTATGTATGAGCTTTTGTGGGAAACTTGGATGGACTTGAAGTTTTATCGTGATTCTAAGCTTAAAATATTTCTGGATTTTATTCCGGTAAATCGAAGCAATCAATGGCCATTGAGAGCTACCATCGGTTGGTTTCTGATCGATTGAACATAGAAAGCAAAATAAGCCGAGGATAAAAAAATTTCAGTAAGTTCCTACAGCATGAGTCGCGAGTAAATAATTGCAATATTCCAAGTAATCGAACAGCGGATAAGATGGTTGGTATGTTTGTTTGCAATTAGCAGAGAAGTTTACTTGTTCTTGGTGGAAGTTTGCTTTGCAGATGCTGCGGGAATTCCAGATTTAGTATTAAGGTATGATGCTCCTGTATACCCAGTATTAACTCACTTTGGACGAAAGCCAAATAGAAATGTCGAACAAAATAGTATTTACTCAGTGAATTCGGAATTTGTGCAGTAAATTCTATTTGGTCTGGAATCTACAATGATATTCATATTCCCTTTGAGCCCATTCTTTAGAAAAGCTTGAATAGAAAACCTTTCGCTGTTTTCTTATTTTAAATGTGAAGTTGATTCTCTGATCTGAGAATATTGTTTGGTATCGAAAGGAAATGGTTTGACATTATTCAAATAATCAAATATCTCGAAGTAGACGTACAACAGACTGAGATAAATTTATCCATTTGCCATTCCGGGAATCTAGTTTCTCTCTTTACCCTTTTATCATTACTGGCTAATGTCGCCATTTCCTACACAGCGTGGCATTGGAGAAACAGACGCTATAAGAGCATTGATTTATTTAGACTAGTAATTACCTACTATCGGGTTTCACCGACTTTCAACATTATTTCTACTTATTGATAAATATGAAACAAACAATTACGATTTCTTAACAGAAATTATTAAAAATATTCCGATGATCTAGAAACTTAAGAATTTTGGAATCAGTTGAAAAATCGATGCAAATTTCAATGAAAATATAAGCACACAAACGTGCGCTAAATTATGTGAATACCACACAGTTCTAACTGCTCTGGATCCAGTGACACTATGGCATCCCCGATGCGGTATGTTGTGAGGCTGAAGGTAGTGGGGAGGGAAAGATGAAGGTGAGGAAATTCCTGGCTATTTAGATCTGGTCACCAAACACGGTTAAATCCATTTCAAGCAACGTTTCAATTCTGAATGTTGGTCTTCCATCAGGGCGATAATGAGAGTAGTAATGATTAAATTGTGAAACAACACGAATCAATCAAATAAAATGAACTTGCGCACGACGGGATTTGAAAGCGCGACCTCCGGATTGCTAGTCGAGAGCCTTTCCCCCTAGACTACGGAGGCCGTCATATCATAATAACTAATAACTAAAAAAATGTCTGTAATCGTAACAGGAATCGAATGCAGAAGTATGGATTACATGACATTACATACTACAGTACTTCCAACATACTTCCGACCCACTGAGTTATCCTAGTGTGTTTTGTCCATGAAGCCTAAAAATAAAATTCAATCGCGTGCTAATAATTAAATAAGTGTATATTTTGAGAGTATCTACCTAATTAATGCGAAGCGGGGATTAACATCGAGACACGCTAAACTTTCCGAGGGTTACCGGAGTTGGTTGGTTAAGATAAACGTGTTTAGTACGTGGTGGATAAACGTTAAGTACGTTTAATCCCAAATTTGACCTACAAAGGAAAATGTTATTTACGAAATATTAACGAAAAGTGCGCAGTAACTTTAAAAACACCATAAAAACCTTAAAATTTCGCTAGTTGCCGGTAGACATTTATTTTGGTAGAAACGTAGATTATAATAATATTACTTCTATATTGTTGTACTTATGGATTAAGGTGAAGTTTTTCGATCAATCTAATTAAACGAATTTGTTTATATGTATTATGAATACCAAAAAATATGCTCTAGATAAATTAAAGCTTTTCCTATCGTTTCTCCCGAGTAGAATACAAATAAATATTTTAATTACTCAATAAAAAATTTAAATGAAAACTACTAAAAAATGTATTTATTCAATATAAATGTATGAACGCATAAATGAAACAACTTTAAAAAATACAATATTAAGTCTTAGATTATCTGTGACAGTTTCCCTTGATTAACTTTTTTGCGTTCTTATAAAATTGTTTACAAAATAAATAAAAACCACTTTTGCGCTTGAAATCGAGCGTTTATTGACTCCGTTTGCCAAGCGATTTTAATGCCTATTAAGGCATACCAAGAATATACACATTTTTGGCTTGTAGCTTCCTCTTAAGCTCTGCACACAAGACAGCTCCTAACTCCTGAATTCTGAATAAAATAAAAAACGTCAGTGTGTTATTATTCTAGAAGATAGAGGTTACTCACCTGGGAGTAATATACTCCCTGCATGCTCACAGATTATTTTATTTATTTATTAACGCCCTATTGGGCTTTTACACAAAGATTATAGATTAAATTGAAAACAACAGTATGACACAATTAAAAAAGACATAAAATACAATATACTTGTAAGTTTATTATCATGCTAACTTTAAAGAACCCTTAAAATTTACACACGAGACTTTTTAAAAGATATTGTGAATACTTATGATAAATTATGCTTACTCGTTATTTAAATTTACTAAAAAGTGCTAAACTTATTTGGCCTTGAATGTGTTAAAATTTAAATCGAAAATATCAGCGACATCTATCAGTTCATTGCCCTGTGTATTCTCTCCATAACAGAATTGAACACGAATTTATTGTTGTGCAATAATATAATATATATTATCAAGAATAATTTTGAAAAAACTAAGGCTGGGATCTTTCAAACTCGGTTGAATTTGATAGATGATCAAATGTGACGGAGATTGAAACACAAACCTAAATGTTTTTTTTTTGTTAAAGTTAAAGGGAATATACACATTTCACATTATCAACTTAAGTAAACATTACAAATTTCTTAATATTTTTTATTCACTACCAAGTAACATTTTATTCGTATATATATGTACGTACATTTTGATCTCACTATTCTCTTTTTTCAGGCTACCAGAAAGGAGATTGTATATTCTATGTGTGTACACCCTCGTGGCCTATGTTTCTATAATATAATATTGATTAATAATATTCTAATGTTAGGGGTTTATTTAATTTAAAAAAAGAATAATAAATATTGTATAATATATATATATATATATATATATACACACCAATACAATTATAGTAGAGGTTATGCAGTCTAAAAAGGTACCTGTTTCCAATAATGATTCAAGCATCAGTATTGAATTCGGCCAAAACACGACTTTCAGAAACGTGGCAAATTGGAGATAATCGATGTTATAGAAGGAAAACATTAACAAACCTAACCTAACCTAACCTTAACTTATTTCGCAAAATTATTTCGAATAAGTGTTCTATACAGCAGATGGAGTTTATACTCACAGCGGGTACCATCTTGCTCTCCTTTCAGAAAAAGTTATGCTAATTTAAAAGGTTTGTACCTATTATAAATCTAAAAATAAAAGTAAATACCTACCAAAACAATGCTACTCCCATAATGTCATTGACACCGTACTCAGTAAGAAATAAAAACCAAATCCTACAACAACAGATTTTTTTATTTATAACGCCATAATTAACTACTCACATAAACGTACTGCATTTCCCTTCAAATATTTTATGCATCTCAGTAGACGTCGGTAACGCGATATTCCAACAGGATCGTCCTGTTGCTAACTGCTTTGATGGTTTTGTATCTACCAAAATACCACCCAGCAACACGGCGCTGTATCCGGCGCGTATTCAAAGCATTCAAAATTATCTTAATTTACCTAAAGTGAACTTCATATGTAGTGAACTTCATATTTAGTGAACTTCATATTTAGCGAACTTCATATGTAGTGAACTTCATGCGCAGTTTAGGCATGTTGAGTCTCTTCTGCAGCCTGCTCAAAGTTAGCAGCATTGATCCCTGTGCACCGGTGCACGTGCCCGAAACTCGACGGACACGAGCGGAACACGAAACACCCATTGATAGATAGATAATGTTGGCCTTATGAAAACGGGTAATTTCTTTTTTGACTCGACGTTGTGTAAGTCTCGTTTTTGTGTAAGTTGGCTCGTATGTGGAACGAGCTACCGTCATCTGTTATTCCTCCTTCATATTGTAATTCGGCCTTCTTCAAGAACCACATTAATACAGCCCCTACCTTAACCCGCTTCCAAACGCTGCCCCACCGGGGGGCGATATAGTTCACATATCTTTACAATGTACAGGAAGCTCTTGTGAGGTGTCACATAAAAAAAGTGAACTGCATTTGCAGTGGACTTCATATGTAGTGAGATTCAAATGTGGTTAACTTGATAATATGTAGGGAATCCTTCAGGACAACTAACTCTAATGCTGGGCAGGGGTTCAAGGGCAATTCGCATAAATGCATTCAAATTTAATGTGCAAACGTGTTCGCGTAGGTGGCGCGCAGAATCCGGTATTGTATTCGGTATAAAAGAGTATTCACGCCTTGGGTCCTTTTGAATAAACCAAGTCATATTAGGCAGGTATAAAGTATATGGACATCTGGATACTTTAAATTGTGAATTATTGCTTAAAAATAAACTGGTGTCCCCCGTGGATATGTTGTACTTTATAGAATCTTTTATAGCTTTGCGTTTTTGGTCAGCGTGCTCGATTACGATTGTGAAAAATTATCTTTTTAAGTTCACTAGAATCTTTTCATTTTTCGGAAGTAAATAATTATTTTTTCAAAGCTCGGTTAATTGCTGCTCTAAGCTTAAAATATCTGGGTTGTACGGGAAATTACAGACTGAAAAAGCTGTGCAAATTTCATAACGGCAGAGCTTTCGAAAGAGAATGACACAAACAGAAAGCTATTGATATTACAAACAACCGTAGGCATATATTCGTTTTCCGATATAATTCCATGAAGATTCCAGCTTGAAAGACATAGCCGCGACCTAAAATACATATTGGTCATAGACATATGAATATTAGTAGACCTGCCCTAAGTGATTAAAAGCGTATTATCCCCACTCCCCATACCGGTTCCATTGAGCCGGCTGGGCTCGCGTTTGGCCTCAAATGAAATTTGAAAACGTGACGTCATCATTCTTGTGCGAACTATGGTCGAGGCATCATCGGTTCATTTTACTAAATAACACGGCAAAATTTTGACTTGTACTATGAAAACTGGTAAAAATAGATGTGAAAAAAGAGAATAAACCCAATTGTCGTATTACATTCCATATATAAGCATTATTTTACTTTATTTTAAGCATATTCACATCGTATAATATGAATCAGTTGTTACTATCACATAGAGAAACGTCTGGACGCGAAACACAAAGCTGGTTGGTTGCTGGGAAGTAAATTATGAACATTTATAAAAGTGTCTTAACTAAATACTCTGAAACTAACTACGACTCTGAAAATAAAAGCTGCCTTACTTTGCCGAATTTGGACTTCGCAAATTTGTTCATAACGTGGCGAGTAATTTGCGCTCCCATGTAAAAATGTCTATTCATTCAAAGCAGATTTTACTTTAAAGAAGTAAATGGTGATATTATAATGCGAGATGCCTATTTACTGTCAGATTGATTTATTGACGAATCACAGTCAGCTTCACTCGTTCCCTCGTTCCCTCGTTCTTCAACAGTTGATTTTACCCCTCGCCCATATCTTCTCGTCTATTAATTCCTATGTCTGTGATATTGGTTTATTTACTTTCGTGGCAGTATGATTCCCATTGGCCATAAACATTGATATGTATGTTCCTGCCGCTTAGAGTTCTGATGGACTCTCTCTTTTAGTTACATACGTCGTTTATGAGAAAGATGGAACGGTTACAACGGAGCAATCATCGCCATCATAATGATAATGACAGAGTCATCGAACTCTCCTACAGCCTTGTGATGATCGTCCACTAATATCAAAACCTCCTAGATCACAAGGCCGGGACACTGAATCAAATCAGCATTCTAACTTGTATGGGAACCTCCAAAAAATGTTTTTTTTTTTTTTAATTAACTAATTGGACCGATTTTTTTTAAATTCCATACAAGTTGGCTGCTTTTAATGAGTTTCCCGGCCTCGTGATCTAGGAGGTTTTGCTAATATTCGCTGGACAGATTTACGACTCCCGCTCGATATAAAGCAGATCACGATCATGCACAAAATAATTTGGTTTTTTATAATAATATATTATGTAACATAATAATAATTTGTAGAGCGCCGTTTTTGTAAAAATCACGTCAAGGTCTAGCATTCTCTACCCACCAACTTATTGAAACATACCTACATAAAAAAAGAGTATAAAAGAAGAAATTCTTTTATATCTAGGCGCACATATTTTAAATTCAGCATTCATATTCATAAGCATCGAAAAAGAGGTATAAACAAAGAAGGGTTAAATATAAAAATTCTTTTGGTAAAATATCACGCGCCTAGTTACGATTAGCTTACGAAGTTATATACATACCTACTTAATTAGAATGTAATAATTCATCTGCCCATCTTCTACGAAGGTACCTCTAGCCTACAGGTACATATTCTATACAATAGTATACGCAACAGTGACGTGCATTAACATTTCGCGATTTTCGGATTTTTCAGTAAAACATTATTATTTCCATTTCTTAATGCATCCATAAAAGAAAAAATAGCTTGACGCCATGAAAAACTGGAATTAGAAAACAAAACAATTTTTTTGTTGTTCTTGAAAATTTGAAAACTCAGGTAGGTACTATAAGTAGGTACTGAAGGTAGGTAGTGTAAGTAGATACTGAAAGTATGTACTGTAAGCAGGTACTGGAAGTAGGCACTGTAAGTAAGTACTGTAAGTAGGTACTGTAAGTAGATACTGTAAGTAGGTACTGTAAGTAGGTACTGTAAATAGGTACTGTAAGTAGGTACTGTGAGTAGGTACTGTAAGTAGATACTGTAAGTAGGTACTGTAAGTAGGTACTGTAAGTAGGTACTGTAAGTAGGTACTGTAAGTAGGTACTGTAAGTAGGTACTGTAAGTAGGTACTGTAAGTAGGTACTGTAAGTAGGTACTGTAATTAGATACTGTAAGAAGGTACTGTGAGTAGGTACTGAAAGTAGGTACTGTAATTAGATACGGTAAGAAGGTACTGTGAGTAGGTACTGAAAGTAGGTACTGTAAGTAGATACTGTAAGAAGGTACTGTGAGTAGGTACTGAAAGTAGATACTCTTAAGTACCAAGATATTTCACCAAAATAATATTATAGAATTTGACAGAAAATAAAGTATCTACCTATTTTGTATGCAGTGCAATTTGTCTGCCCTTTTAAAGATGATAATCGAAGATTCATTCGTCATAAATGAAAATTCGTTAAACTTTCCAAGCGGACGATTGAATTGAATAACATCGATCACAGAGACGTTCCTTCAGACTGCAGGCACTTGAAAAGCATGCGAACAATATTATTACTTGGCATTTGCAATTTATTGTGATTCATCTCTAGTCTCTCTAGCAGTAATAGTGTATAATTTCCCACAGAGATCAGGCTAGCTGACGAGACACGAGACTTCACATTTTTAAATGCCAAAGGGAAAAATTAGAAACAGTTCAACCAAACAAAAAAAATGCAGTCAAATTGCTATTGCTTGATCCTTGCTAACATTCTTCTAGGTCATGCGTCGCACGCTTCGCGGTGGTAGGACGGAAAAAATGATGCATTATATCAAATGACAAAACAGTAAAAACAACAAACTGATTAATGTATTTATTAGCTATTATAATGCACATTTTAAAGACCATTACGTTGCATTTGAATAAATACTGAATAAATTACTGAAAAGATATGTCAATGAATAAAAAAGGTTTAAAAACAGGCGTACCGCTGATAGTTCCGTTATAACCTTTCTCATATAAATGACGCATGTAACAAAAGAGAGGTCACAATGGAGCTCTCAGCGGTGAGACCACAGATATTAAAATTGTATTCAAAGATGAGTAATATTTATAAAGCTCATAACATAGGTATTGCGTATATTCATGTAAAAAGTATTGGAATGTTTATTTACAGATAAAAATGCTGCAGTCTTTACATTTTTATGATCGATTTCCCAAATGGCACTTTCAAATTAGTCAAATAAGTGAGCCAGTGCGCATCATTACGCAAACGGTGACAGAAATTTTATTAGTGCGGCCCAAAAATCTGGTAAAGAGATGAAAAATAATTTATTATTATTTACGAGCGTTGACAGCATCAGTCAGCTGTTGAAGATTGCACGCGCCATTTGCAATGTGTCGCCTCTTCTGGCGCGGAAATAATTCGACAAAAAATATTCGAAATATAAAATCGCACCGCGAGAATGGAAAAAAAAAACGGATTGGGTAGGTACCTATTTAATATTATGGGGAAACTGGGGTAAACGAACCGCGGTAAGTAGGTACCTTCTTCTGACGAGCCTATTTTAGCTATGCACCGTCTAGACTGAACTTTTATGCTTGTAGACGTAGTACCTACCGCATTTTGTTTGTGGTGGAACTTGTAAATTATTATTACGCCCGTGCAAGGCGCGCTCGATTGTATTTTCGCGACGGGAAAAAGGCCATCCGAGGCGCGGATTTAATTAATACGAATTAAAATAGAAAAGCCGGAATTCATTCATCATTCCGAAATTAACAGCCGTAAAATAATACATTAAATTAATGTAATGAATAGAGGTAAATACATAGTACGTAGGTATTTAATTAAGATGCAAAACTTAAAGGCAGGCTATTTATATTAATTTGAGTGCAAAAACGTTAATAGGTGTATATCTAAGCATTATTAGGAATACGTAGGGTGATAAAAATAATTAAATGTTCAAGATCTAATCTATATGTATAAATAAAAATGTAAATGCTTGTTTGTCCAAAATCTTAAATTTCCGAATGCTTTGAAATTTTGGCGCAATCTATATTACATAGATGTCACCTGTGACAGATAAAAACATGCTTTTTTGAAAAACAGCACTATCTGCTGGACAAACATGCCTTTTTTCAAACAGCGCCATCAGTTGGACGTAAAAGCAACCCGCGTCATTGATTCTCTATCTGAGACAGACTGACCAACAGCAACGCGTGGCGGGGTACAGCTAATAAATAATAAAATTGTAGATAACGTATGTATAGGAAATATAATCGTAAAAATTGTAAAAATAAATTGAATGCACGGGAATTCTAAGCAATATGCATTAATACAGGTAAATCATTTTAAAGATTGCATGTTTAAATGTACCGATAGTATCGAAAGTTTCAAAAAAGTTTTTCGGACTTGCCTGCAGCTCCTCTTACCCCACAAATACCCAAAGTTACTCGGTGCGTAACTACGTTTATCAATTGCATTTAAATTTACACTGGAGATTCAATTCGAAAATGTTCTTTTTATGTATTATTCTTCAGCTTCCTAACAAAACAAAATGATTATTAAATAAAATATTTTTTTATCGAGTAGGTACACCATTACACAATTGGTAAAATAAAGGGTTTCTTTAAAATGATTTATGTGTAGTAACATGTGCATTTTGATGATTTATCCAGTAAAAAAAACTACACTAGCAAGAATATATTTATTTGACTACTTGCATAAATTTTAGTATTTAATATTTTTCACTTCTTTTCTATTTTTATTCTATGTAGGTGTGTATTGTTTTTTGTCCATTTTTATTATTATTTAGAAATGTGGAATATATTGCATTAAAATGATTTACCTTTACACGTCTACAAAATCTTTATTAAATTATTATGTCATCCCACGGGTCGGTAAGCAATCGACGTAAACGAAGCGCTGTAAGACCCTGCGCAGAAAATTAAGATTGTTATAGTAAGGTACCCTCTGCAGTGCAGTTCAGTGTGGAACTTTTTGCCCAGGGTCCTACAGCATTTGGTTTATGACGATTGCTTACCGACCCGTGGGACAACGGACTAACTAACTGACGTAAATTTCCAGTTTTTATGAGCTGTGGAGCATTGAAATTCCAATATGCCAGTAAGTAAAATAATAGTCACAGAATGGTTTTATGAAAATTCATAGGATCTATGGATCCTATAAAGTTGAGAACTTTTACATAAATAAAATTTAAAAAAATACTTATTACAAATTATTACCCACTCATACCTATTATGTAGGTACCCCAAGAACTTCTGAAAGAATTTCTGCTCGAAAATATATTAAAAAATGTTAATTATTAAAATTACTATGCACAGCAAATAGTTTGGTGGGGCAAGCTCAATTTGAAAAAAATATTCAATTATTCTGCCCGACCTACATAGAGCGTTCCCCGTGCACACCTTGAGGGAAATTAAAATATCCATTAGCAATGGATAACGCTCCCGATCCCCGAGCAATCAAGGTAAAATAAATATTACCCATTCCACAGAATCGCCCCACCCTACCCAATACTCTATGAGAATGGCTTTAGAAGTGACTAGCAAGTCGCTTCTAAATCCATTCTAAAATCTGGAGAACCATTCGAAAAAGGTGATTTAAAATAGGTCCAATTGTTTCAATAAGCAGCGGGTGTCGAGAAAAAAAAATTCTATTAATTTGAATGTGTTTTTCACAAGACCCCGGTAACCAACTAAACAACACACCATTTCTGGAAGGGTAGGCAGAGGGGGTAAACTGTCACACAACTCTGTCTCAGCCTACTCTCCTTGCTTCATTAACTTTCATGTGTCGTCTCATAATATAAATATACTCTTCTGTATGAATGACATGACCAGACTCAAGTATTTGATTTACTCGGTCTTGATTCACTTCTTCTCATATATTCGCCTGGCACTTCTTTCTTTGTTTATCCGCTCCACATGTGTAAACCATCTAAGCGCCCCTTTCTTAATTTTATCCATTATTCTTACATAGGCCTTGCATTCTTTCTGGATCTACACATTCAACAGTCACACATGGTTTTAACCACATACGCCTCAGTGATCTCATTTTTACAGCATTCAGTCTACTTTCATCCTACCTCTGTCAGTTCCAAACCTCACTACCATACAGCAGGGTTGGTATCTGCAATCCATTTTGGACTGCTAGCTGCGCTTCTTGGGACAATTTTTCAGTAGCGCCATATAAATTTTATGCCTAAGCTGAATGTGTTCCCCAATGTAAAATTTAGTACCAAAATGTCATTATAAATTTTGTATCTTACAGTTGAGCGTACAGTTTTGAAAAATTGAAACCTGCAACCTACCATTTTTAATTACTTTCAAGAAATAAAATTTGTCACAAGTAACATATGATATCACTAGGTTTTTTTTGCCAACTGAACGCATGGTCAACCCAAAATACATAACAATTATTAACAATTAACTACGAGAATGTACGTACCGGGTACAGGAATAAGAACATGTTCTGATTGCCAGGCAGCCCTTATGGAGTTGGAAAGTAATCGATGCGACTCCCAGACTGGTGATGGAAATCAGGACTATTCTTAAATAACTTGCTACCATCAATAAAAATAACCCTGATCTGAGTACCGGGACATAAATATATGGAGGGTAACGAACCGGCTGGCGGACTAACAAGGAAAGGGCAGAAGCACCACCTGTGGGATCTGGGTCGGCCGTAGGAGTGGCAACTTGCCATATCAATCTACATATTGAAAGGTGGGTCAAATCCCAACACTGAAAAGATAGGGAAATTTCACTCGGAATGAGACAATCCAAAGTACTTATAAACGGACCAGATCCCAGACGAGCCAGGACCACTAACAGGATCCTGCCACTTCAGGAGACACCGCAGTAGAAGTGAAGAGGATGAAGAAACTTCAATTCACATATGGTGCTCATGTCTCCCTGATGGGAACAAGGCTCAGATAACAGAGGAGACACATTGAGACAGCCAAATATCCAATGAAAACCCTGGTGAACTTTATCAAAGGTACCGGGTTACTGTTAAGGCGATGCACTACGTCGTGTAATATTTTAAATTGAGCCGCTATCAATAACAACCCTTACGTAGATGGCGATAAGGTTTAAATTCCCGCTTAACACCATCCGCCTGTTTTGATTTATGCAAGAAAAAAACATGGCCAAAAAGTGCCCTTTATTTTATTTTATGGATGTTCAGGCATAAATATTTAATTTTTTTTCGATCATTTTATAAATAACTTAATTTGCCACATTATACAATAAAATCATAACCGAAAATGGGTTCGTAAGTAGGAGATTTTGAACTTTAAAGCAGTTTTCATAGGACTTTACATTATTTTTTTCTGGGCTTATAAAAAGACTTATGTAAAAAATACTCGATTATTTCAAAAGCCAAGATGTATTCTACTCGCAGTATTTAATTAAAGCATCTGAAACATTTCTAGGCGACCAAATTTTCAAACCAAAAACACATGATTTTGAATTACTACGTATGGCATCGCCTTAAAGGAATCAGGTGAAATGGAAGATGGCACAACGGGCCCATGTGGCCTGAGTGCTCACAGGAATTATCCGTAAACTGTCTCTGCTTTATTTAAAAAAAAATGTCCACTACTTTGAAGGTAGCAGAAGAAATATAAAAAGTAAACAGTGACACCTGCGGAATGAAGTTACGTACAAACAGATGCGGATAATAATAATTGCTGCCAGAATAAACTTAAACACCTTTAGAGAATAAATTAAGAAATCATTGCACAATAATGGAAATAAAAACTGATGGGTGATAATATTTAAAAAAAAATCAGTGTCATCTGGGAAAAAACCCAATGCTGGTGTGATTTTGTTTTACTCAGTATATTTGCAAAAAAATTTCCTTTGGAACCGAATGTATATAAATTTTATGAATATTTTTTTTATTATTAGTTGTGTAACTTGATAAATAATATCTACCAACGAGTAAGACTTTGTGTTAGATTTTGTGTATTTCAAAGTGCGTTAATTATCGGTTGTATCATTCTTGAATTGCAATTTGACATCGGCAATAGTTAGTTCTACATCATCAGGTAGTAATTAAATCAGATGTTCCAATGCGTAAGAATGACCTACTACTATACATAATGGCATCACTGCAATTTTCCCCTTAGCTTTTGGTTTTTGTCAAGTTGGAAAGTGGCCAAACACTGATAAGAATTTGCATACACCATACAGCGAAGTTGACATAAAAAATCTAAATAAATCTTTTACATCTATAAAAGATGTATAAAATGCAAATGTTATAAAACTTATTTCATACAATTGTGGTAATATTTCAGGGAGTTCACTAAAAATAATTATTTTTGAAAGGGTAATCGGCAGAAATGGTTAAAGATTATTTGAATTTCTACTAATGGAAAGACATTGAAATGTAATGTTCATTCAAATGTACTAATGTACATTTATTATTTCATAGTATTGGCCACATGGCTCAACTAGGAAAGTATGAAAAATGGTGAAGATTTGCCTGAGGCCTTCAATAAGCTGGGCAAAATTGAAAAATGGCTCACCATACATCTGAAATTGTATTAAAAATATGTGTGCTTCATGTTACCAAATGTGTGTTTGACAAATAATAAAAAAAAGACCATAGAATTAAGAAAGTATGTACAAACCTTTAATGTAGCTGAATTTTGTAACATAAACTTGTAAATTTTCAGTTGAATAATTTTTCCCAGTTTTTTCGTTTAAACAATATATACATGACTTAATCTATGTGATTGGTTCAAGTTCAATGCTGCAGAACTGTTCTGGGCTGCAGCCTGCAGCTGCAAGATTAAGATAGCCAACCTCCGATAGGAGAGAGCACCAGAAGAAGGAGAATTCTTTCAAAGACTTACCAATAGCACGGGAAACTGCCAGCACTCCATTCACCCTCCAGATGCCATCAAAGGTGACCTGCCCTCCCAGCTGGACTATGCGGTTGTTCTCATCCTAAGAAGAACATTTTCCAAATTATATAAATTTTATGTACGCACCACGTGCAGTTAGAACTAAGAAAAGGAGCAGGTGGCCAAAAACTTGATCAAAATCTATTTTTTGCACAACATATAATGCGAATAACGTCATTTATTAAGCTAAGGTTAAACTAACGGCGTAAATTTCCTAAAAACACTAACAATAACGAATAAAACCGTAACTTTCTTTAGTAATACTAGAGAAATTTGATTTTGTAATTAATAGAAACGACAATTCTCTGGAAAAACTACCATTAACGCCATCTAAGAATTGCTGTTGCTATTAATTATGTTTTCGGTTTGAGTCTCCGCTTAATGTAGTTCTAACATATTCCACTAGATGGACTACAGAGTGCCTAAATAAAAACAACTTCAAATAGACATATTTGAATATTTCGCTGTGCTTAAATAAACCAAGTAAATTACCTGTCGGGAAGGTTTGTGAGGTCTGACCAGCTGTATCAGGGATCCATCTCCAACCAATAGTGCTTGACTGTCTCCAGCCCATCCGACAAGAAGGTTATTGTCTTTTAAGTAGCACACAGCTGCTGTGGTTCCCTGGAAAAAATAAATTAAAATCAGCATAAGAAAATAGAGGTTAAATAACCTCTCGGCTAGTGAATTTTGGGTAGTAAGTTCTTTTCTTATTTTTTAAAAATGTATTGTCACAGATTAACTAATAATAAGTTTATATTTTGAATAAAAATTTCCATCCATATCAATCCACGCAAATAAACCAAAAAACAACTGATAAGTTTTAGTAATAAAAAAGTTAAATATGACAGTGTTCTCCATAGAATATCCATAGTTTAATGGTCTATGGATTTGAATTGTGTTTTGAGAGATACCGGGTTTAATACCCGTGAAGGAGCAGAAATCAATATCCGCTAGAAATGCGTTAAGAAGAATTATTGGTTTGCTCCCTCGCATATGCAATATGAATAAATATTTTTGTCCATACACAAAACTCAATTCTTTAAAGAAAAGCATTCAAATACAATATTGTATCGGTGATTCAATTCAATATAGTGTTTGTATGCCTTTCTTGAAAGAATTGAGTTTGTATACGAACCAAAGTATTGATTCATATCGCATACGTACAGTCGCTAATAAATAATTCTTCTTAACATTTTAAGACATAACTTGCAAAAAGTGTTTTTTCTAAAATAATTAAATTAGTGCCATCTACGAAGGAGCAAATTATGAATTCTTTCAAGTATACCCTTTTATTTGAAATCCTAACAAAATTTATTTTAAAGCAATTAAAAGTAACATTGATGTATACTAATAAGCTGCCAATTAAATCTAATATCTGGTAAGATTAAACCAAGAAAGAATTTATGATGATTAAATTGGTAAAAATAGAATGATATCTATTGATATCAAATGACAATAATATAATACTATTGAATGCAAAGAACCAAGTTGTTGGACGCTATTACCGAAGTGCAATAATGTAGTGAAAAAAGTATAAATTACCCCGCTAGGTTCCTTTGATACGAAGCTAGCGTCTGTTTTGATGAATGCCTCTCTCATGGCGGCCTGCGGGTTGGTCTTGTAATGCGGGCTGTTCACGAAGTTGAGGTGGAGGTGGGCCGCTGAGTACGAGGCAGCCAGGGGGCCACAGTGACCATCATAGACTGCGTAGAAACTGGTCAGTTGATCGTCCTGGAAAAATACCTTAAGTACTTATTTTGTGCTCTTGTTATTATATATAATTATTGAACTCCTTTGTACAACAGAACTCTCTATGATAACTTGTAGTGCACCCACTTATATCGATCACACTCAATTTATTATTTTATCTACTTATACACTTATTATTGTACTCCTGAACAATTTACCTATAACAATGTATACACATAAAAGCCTTTGGCGTGAATAAATAAATAAATGTTATGCTTTCGGTGTGTAGCAGGAAACAGAAGCGGGGTGCAGCTGTGCGTAGATGTGATTTACAGTATGGGAGAATAATAGTTTATTTCTTTCATACTATTAATAGAACATGGCCCAACTCCATTGTTTCTATTATCCATGGTAGAATCACAGGTTTTATATGGTACAATACATATTAGTAAGATTGTGACACAGCGCCCTTGAGGTGTTTTTGCACAAAAACAGCGCTATTTATTTATTTATTTATTAAGACATACACAGTACAATAAGATACAGTTAAGGATATTTTATTACATAGTTGTAGTACCTATTACGTATATCCATAAAATATCATAACGTAATTTTGCCTAAGAGTCACAAGTCATCCAAATATTATTATTATTATGTTTCTGCATGCGGTTTCATACTATTAATAGGTTTATAGATGGTACCACCACTTGTCCCTCCCCACCGCTCTCCAATGTTTCAGCAGGCTTTCCGCCATACATATAAGTAAAATTCTACAATACATAGAAACATTTTGGGAGATTGTTTGAGAGATCAATATTTTAATAATGAAACGTGCTTTGAAACATGTGGACACAATATTTTATTAATTATAAGAACTTAAGAGGAAGCTACAAGCCAAAAATGTGTATATTCTTGGTATACCTTATATTGTAGGTAATAGGCATTCAAATCGCTTGGCAAACGGAGTCTAGAAACGTTCGATTTCAAGCACAAAACTGGTTTTTGTTTATTTTGTAAATAATTTTATAAAAAAACAAAAAAGTTAATTAAGTGAAACTGTCAGAGATAATCTTAGCTATAATACTGTTTTTTTTTTTAAGTTGTTTCCTTTATGCGTTTATACATTATTACAAAATATTTTTTTTAGTAGTTTATATTTATATTTTTTATTGAGTAATTTATTTTTTTATTTGTATTCTACTCAAGTGAAACGATAGGAAAACCTTAAATTTATCTAAAGCATATTTTTTGGTATTCATAATGTACACCAATTCGTTATAAGAATAATCAAAATAGTGATTTGGAATTAAGATTCGCCTTAATGTAGGGTATAATAATTAATTCGTAGCAATAAATTGCAGACTTTTATGATATACTTTATGCACGCATTATAGTTATTGTATCTCGAATTTTGTGGATTACGTAAAATACCTATTTCAATACTATTCCTAAATGGAAGTTATATTTTTGTAAACCAGTCAAATCGCTGTATTTTTTAATTTATGTTCTTGTTATTTTTTTTTATTTTGTTTCTCGCATATACTTATGTAATTTTATTTTTATTATTTCTTTCTTTTCTTTCTTATGTTTCAAAACTGTCATTTAATTTGTACCACCCACATGTAAAAGCCCTCTGGGCGTTAAATAAATAAATAAATAAAATAATAATAATAATAATCACAGCTAAAAAAAGGTATGTGATGTAAGCATTATTTAATTCAAGAACAAATATCATGATTCAAATCATCCTATTAAGAAGATAACAGATAACCCCTAGGCTAATGATGATTTAATATTATTTAATGTCTTTAAATGTCATGCATAAATTTAATGGTGTTAGGAATATAGAACAGCAGTCATAACAATTCTAATTCTAATTGAAATATCAAAGTTCATGTTGACACTTTTTATTATTTCATTGTGGTGTCTATGCACCAGGCGCCCTAGCAAGATCGATTGATTAAACCCTAGATCAATATGATATTGACTATATCCAACATCTATGGTTAGTAGACGGCTTAGGCGGTTTGTGCGAGCAAGGTCAGCAATTGATATAAAATATTCCGAGAGCCGGTACACAAAAGCCACCTAATTAAGCGCGTCATCTTGGCTGTCACTAAGCTTCGGTAAATTATCAAGAACTTTTTGAAAGTTCGCAATGCAAAATTACTAGCTTATTAATGAACGGAGGCTTACTAACGAAGTTCGTAGAATTGAAAGCCGTCGTTTACGCGATCGATTGAAATCCTTCGAGCTTGGAGAAACAGAATTCAGAAAGTAGTTCAGAATATCACGAGGGTGATTTTTTTTATTTATTTCGTTGTCTAACAATACGCCTATTGAGGGAAACCGTGCTCGGGAAATTGACATTTTCCCCAGTCAGTATGTCAGGCGCTGTGCTGGAGAGGTTGTCCTTTCGGCTGGTGTGAATTATTTGGTGACACTTATTATCTTTGCTCGTCGTTTTTTTTTACCATGGTTGATTTTCACGAATCCTAGTGCTATGGATAAGACCCTGAAACAAAGCAACAATCAATCTGATGGGAAACTTCAAATCTCGCCCAAAAACGCTCATCAAGTGAAATCAAACATCAAGATGTTTGATCCCAGGTGATCGCATTTGTGGTTCTCAAATTTGAGTATTCTCTATAGCATCATCCTTGTAGGCCGTTTTTAACACATCAATAGTTTCAGTGCCAGTTTTCAAAACTTCACGGCCGTGCGGACAAGCAGACGAAAGGACAACTTATACAGCGCAGTGCTTGGCATTTTGACTGGGGAAAGGTGGCTGTACATGGTCCTACTGGCAGAACTCGGTTCTACAAAAACTGAGCCCCACGCAACATCAGTTCAGTTTCTTTTGGGTACCCCCTCCTATAATAGTTGTCAGTCAAGCCTATCGATCCAATATTCTTGAATTATCGATTTGACCATGCTAGACATCCAGATAGACAGCACTGATCGTTAATTCAGTGGTCATGAAATGTGACAGAGTTTGATTCAACCAAGTTGGTACACAACTGCTGACTCTGTTCAATTTGCAAGTATGCCCCACTGTTGAATTTGGCAGCCCTACTATATATAAACAGTAAACCAAACCTAAATATCCACAAAATAGTCTGTACTAACCTGCACGCCGAACAGCCTGTCGAAGTCGTCGATGGTGACGTGTCGATCCTCCATGCAGCGCCGGCCGTTGCGGCTTGCGGCAGTGGCGGCCACGGGGGCTAGGGCCGGCGCGGGTAGACGACACGCGCGTTCGTTGTCCAGCCCAGCGCGCAGCGCACAGTGCACGCTGGCCACGGCTGAGCGCATCAAGGACATGCTCGATGCTGGAAGAAAGACAAATTGTCAGGTAAGATTAGCGGTTCAATAACAAAACAGAACATTCAAGAAAAGTTAATAAAAGAACAAACGAACCTAACCTATATTAACCTGACCTAACATAAATTAACCTAACCAAAATAAATTAACTTAACATAACCTAATATTTTATCACATTCTGTGTTATGCTGTTACCAAGTTTAGTATATCAAACACAATTTACATTCCCAGAGTTCCAGCTGCTTGAAGCTTGTGGGACTATGGGATCCCAAATAATGTTTTTGTTGTATATTTTATTTAGTTATACATTTTTAACACTTTATATTAAGTGTGTATCTATTCTAAAAGTACAGTAATAATAAATATTCTTATTACCTAGGTACTAAAATTTGGACTAATTTCGAATTGAGGTATGTTGTGAGGCTGAAGGGAGTGGGAGAGGAAGATGAAGGTTGGAAAGTTCCTAAGTATTCAGATTTGTTCAGCAAACATGGCTAAAGCCATTACAAACAACGTTTAGATTCAGAATGGTGGTGTTTAACCAGGGTGCTACTGAGAGTACCTACCACTCCCGAATGTGTCATAAATACTGGTACGACAATAAATTACTCTTATATTAATTATATTTATTTATTACACGCCCTAGTGGGCTTTTCTTTTAAAAAAAATACAAGCATTTTGTATCAGAGTAAACACTTTAAAATTAATACCATAAAGAAGAATGTAAACATAATGGCAAAAATGAATCCTCACCACAGACATATGCATATTAAATGTCTATGATCCTCACGCATATAATTGAATTTAAAAGATTCAACAAAACAAAATAGTAGAAGTGGAGAAGTTATATGGGTACATAGGTCTATTTGTGTATAGAAGAATAAAAGTGATAGAATATACAACATTTATACTGATTAGTTTTCAAATGAAATATATCACCCAGATCAGAATATTTGTTTCCGAGATTGTGAAGTCTCGGAATCGGAGAATTTTGGTAAGCTAGTGTCCTGGTGTTATTGAAGTAAAAAGGTAAGAAATGTCTAAATGTATGAGATATATATATTTATATAATACAAAATTTCTCAAAGCGGGCAACCATGTTAAACGGTTAATATTGCGTTTAAAAGGTTTAATCGAAAAAAAAAGATTCAACAAGTCAGTAATGAAGTTTAAGACGATAAGACGACATTTGTCAATAGGGTGTGAAACTTACTACAATAATTTTTAACAATGTTTCGTATAATATGGGACTGCCGGGTTTGGATTTTGTAGTTCCATGATAACTCAACAAACCTTTTAAAGTCATTAAAAGCGAAGAAATAAAACTAACGCGTAAACCTAACCTACGTAACTAATTTAATATAGTTTTTGTTATTCGATCACCGGATTTTGTGATGTTGGTTGACATCTTAGGTGGCTCCCGCACGGGTCGGTACGAAATCAACAATGCCTATGCGCAGCTGAAATGCGGTTAAGGCGAAGCTTAATGCTAAATCACTATTTTGATTAATCTATATAAGGAATTGGTGTACATTATGAATACCAAAAATATACTTTAGATAAATTGAAGGTTTTCCTATCGTTTCGCTTGAGTAGAATACAAATAAAATAATAAATTACTCAATAAAAAATATAATGTAAACTACTAAAAAAATTATTTTTTCAATAGAAGTGGATGAACGCGTAAAGGAAACAACTTTAAAAAATACAATATTGGCTTAGATGATCTGCAACAGTTTCACTTGATTAACTTTTTTGTTTTCTTATAAAATTATTTACAAAATAAATAAAAACCAGTTTTGTGCTTGACATCGAACGTTTCTAAACTCCGTTTGTCAAGCGATTTTAATGCCTATTACCTACAATATAAGGTATACCAAGAATATACACATTTTTGGCTTGTAGCTTCCTCTTAATGTTGCGCAATGTCATGTTGCGTGAACTCACACACATGTGTACTGTGTACGCAGACACACAGAGTCGGTATATTTCTATTTACGTTTTACGCATTTTTTAAATTTTAATTCGTCAGAATTTTTTAATAAAAAAAGTTTATGAAAAGGCGATAATATATAGAAGCCACTGAAACCATGGATCGCTTCATCGCTTGACTATATCCTGGAAGTACGCAGCACCGCTCGCGCGCCGCACCGAGCCGTGTACGGGCGACAATTGAAATGTATGGAACGGAGCGCACTCAGTATCACGCATTCTTACAGCACCCGGTTCATACTGATTCCTTACAGACCCGTTAGGGGGCGGTCGTAAATTCTTAGATGGACCTTACAGAATAGCTCTAGAACTACAGACTTATTGAACTACAGAAATATTGACAAACAAGTAAAAAATATATTTAAAAATATCCGGGTTGCAGAACGACGAGGATGAACGAGGGGTTATGATATTATTCCAAAAAATTAAATAAAAAATCCTACACTGACATGAAAAATGGGACACGCCTTATTTGGTTGCTAAGGCATTCAACTGCTTGAGTCTAGAAGATAAATATTATGCATTATCTTAAAACGACACTAATCGATTTTCTAGAAATTTTGCTCGTTATTCATAATATGTAGCACTAAAGATAAAAAATATCGCCTGATTGTATGTAAGCATTAAATTTGTGCGAGTCATCCATTGTTTTAGTGTAAATACACAAATGACAACATCTCTCTGGACTCAACCCAATTTTGTATTGCCGCAATGAAGCTATGAAAAATGCAGAGATGTGCTTTATTTCAAATAAATCCATTTCAAATGGAAATGCAAAATGCAAAATGGGTATTTTCCATTTTGCATTTTAAATGCTTTTCTAAAAACCATTTTGCATTTTAAATGCTTTTCTCAATGCATTTTCCATTTTAAATGCTTTTTTGCAACATTCTTCCTACTATCTCTACTCATCTTTTTTTCATAAGCCCCAAATATCAGTCGGTCCTCAACCTCGCTAGACAATTTACATTTGTCAAGTTGCTCCCTGGTAGGAGCCCTGGCAATTGAGTGATACCATTACAAAAAATACTGATTCAAATACTGAACATGGGGCCATGACGCTGTAATATTAAATGTTAGATAGCAGTTTCTATGTTTTTACGTTGGCAACATTAGTCCCGCGCAAATTTTTTGTGGTTTCATAATCTGTAGTCGTGGTGTTTTTGGATTTACCATCATGTAATATGTTTGTTCTACATTGATGTCCATTATTAAATGACAAAATTGTTTAAAAAGTCTATAATTATTTTAATTGTTTGACCTGAGAAACCATTTTGCATTTTCAATGCATTTTGAAAATAGGTATTTTGCATTTTGCATTTGAAATGCTTTTCTAAAAACCATTTTGCATTTTGCATTTTCAAATGGAAAAGTTTTGACCCATTTCCATTTTGCATTTCAAATGGTTTTGGGTACCCATTTTGCATATCTCTGGAAAAATGGCATATATGCCGTTGTCCCGTGTCACTATATTTAATTAATTAATTATTATTATTATATACATGAACGAAAGAGCAAAAGTGTAATGCTACGTATACATACGCGAGCCGAACTTCCGAGCTGAACCTCAATATATGTGAAAGGATCTAAGCAACTGCAAGCGGCGTTTCGCGCCATTTGCGATTGCTTCGTTCCTTTCCCGTAATTCGTGACTCCGTTCGCGTTTCGGTTCGGAAATGTATACGTACCAATATAACAACAAAACTTATACATTATATATACTTGCGTTGGCAACAAATAACGTTATCGTTGATTTAACCCACACATGTGCACTGCGATAACTTAACCAAAGAGAAAAAATAGATAACAATTACAATTGTGCATACTGTGATATTCATATTATTTACATTTGACAGAATATAATACAACCATTGTTAACACGGTGCTGATGCCCTGAGTCAAGTGGCGTCTTGAGCAGAAATTAAACAGAACTTTTAAGAAGGCGCCTTTAAAAATATAAAAATTTAAGAAAACCTTTGCCATTTTCCATGTTGACCCATGAGGTAATATTTCAGTATGGGAACAGTTAATACCTTTTCCTTTAAATAATAAAAAAATTCTCTCACTTCGGGCACACCAGACAAGCACATAACATACTTATATCAGTTTATCTCTTCAGTGGATAATCAATCAAACATTAATAAATTACATGAAGTAACTAATACTGTATTTCTGCGTTATACTAGTATCACGCAATTAGGTGTAAACAAGGCACTGAGGCACGAGCTAGTGCCGCCGCTTGTTTTAATATCTAGGTATTTGATTTTGAGTTGGGAGGTTACGGGTTCAATTCCAAAAACAGCGTTTCCTCAGCAACGTTCCGCCCGGACCACTCCCACCTCCCACTGCGCCTGCAAGACCGGTTCTAATCATCGAGGGCTTTCTTAGTAAACCTAACCCCGACTGAACTAGAGATATGAATATTTCAATTGGAGGCAATTAAGTCCGGGAATAAATTGAGCTCAAAAAAACATGTCATGTTCGTCATCATTATTTTCATAAAGGCAAACGTGACCGAAATTATTGAATGATGCTTTTTGCAGCAAAATGCTCGCACATGGTCAAACTTTCTATGTTCGTCCTCAAACACCGTAGGTGAAGGAACATCGTCTTTATGATTCAGATATAGTCTAGCCCAGAGATTCCCAAACTTATTTGGTTCATCGCCGCTGTCTCCATCCAAAACTCCATCGCGTTTTCAATAATGCAAGTATGCAAAACATTTTATGTATTTTGTAGATTCCCTTTGTAAATAAAGCACGTTAAAAAATGACCGTTTCAAATATATGATTTTTGAATCAATGCATGAAGTGGATTGAGTAGATACTCTCAGAATCAATGCATGAAGTGGATTGAGTAGATACTCTCAGAATCAATGCATGAAGTGGATTGAGTAGATACTCTCAGAATCGCCCTGGTAAAAAACCGCCATTCAAAATCGAAACGTTGTTTTAAATGGCTTAATTCGTGTTTGGTGACCAGATCTGAATATCCAGGTACTTCCCTACCTTCCTCTTTCCCAACTCCTTCCCCTCCCTACCACCTTCAGCCCCAAAATCAGGGAAAGGTCCTTCCTATACTCTTCAGCCTCACAATTTATTCCGATTGGGGATGCCATAACGTAAAAAGTCAAATAAATATGTATATAAAATGAACTGCCTGGGGCAACTGAGGAAACTTGGGTTAATAATAATATTCAATACGGTGAACCAACAGCTTAATTGGCACTTACCTACTTTCAACCAAAACCTGAAAATAAATGCATACATTTTAGCGATTGTAATATATTATATCATGTATCTATACTATCATATATTTCAATCAATACTAATCTAACCTAGTCTACCTATAAGTTTTGCATGTACTTGTATCTATAACTTTTTTATATCCATCTAGAGTTTCTGTTAATTGTATATTTTCTGATGTCACTGTTTATAATTTACTGTATATGGTATATTTTATACCGTTGATATTAAAAAAAATAAAATAATCTGACTGGATCCGGTTAGCAGGGACCAGTTGGGACTCTTGCGCGGTATTAGTGTACGAAAGAAGAAGTCTGGGGATTTCACCATTTTGATGAAAATTTCCGCAATATTACCCGTTTCTAGAATATTTCCCAAAAATAAATTAGCGGGAATTTACCCACCACCATCTTTGGGGCCCCTGAGATCATCACCTCCCCTGTAACTTTCCAGCGCCCATCAAGGCGATGCCACCCACTTTGGGAATCACTGGTCTAAACTTTTAGTTGTGGCTGTACAATGCAAATGTTGAAGCATTATTAATTTAATTTTTACTTTTTTCTATTTTGTTTCTGTATAGTTATTATTATTTTATTTTGTGTTCTTTTAATACATATATATTATCTTAGAATCTTTATTTTTACTTTGATTTATTTTTAATATGCACCTCTTGCACAATCTTTTAGACTTTAGTTTTTCTTTATTATGCTTACTGTTTTTTATTTTATTTTTATTGTTATATATTTTTAGGTACAAAAATCTAATGTATTAACTTATATTACCCACGCACAGGCTGCGCCTTAGTGGGTTCCCTTTCCTATTATTATAAAACTTGTAATGTGAAATATATAAATTGGGGAAAAATAAAGGAAATAAAAAAATAAAAAAAAACTGGCGTAACAAACTGCATGCTGATTTGTTGCAGTACCTACTAATAAATAAATCAATAAACTTTTACCATGTTGCCAAAAGTATTTTCATCTCGCAAACAACTGTTTTTTTAAGTCGAGTTGAGGATATCACAGGAGAATTATTAGCTGGCGTGTAAAAAATAAACAGAATAAATGTCTCAGATCTATTCCGAGAAAAGTGTTTCATCTGGTGATAAAGAAAACATTATTCACTCTCGGGTGTACCTGAGAATTTGTGGTATGAAATAATATTTTTATGAATGTTGTGGAATATGCTGTAATTACCGCCATCGTGACTCCATGCTGCAGATGCAGATGATGATTACATCTTTTACGAAACGAGGTTAAAGTTAGGCAGATTTGAAAAACCAAGGATCATCGGTGAAATCTAAATATGACTTCATTTAGCTATTCTTTAATGTACGAAAAAGAAATATATTTTCTCATGTGACACCCATTCGAAGAAGTACCTAGTGGTAGGTGTTAAAATAATATTGTCAGGTTATTCGTAATTCGCGAATGTTTGTACCTCTTCTAAAAGAATTTTTTTTCTGCCACAATGCTGAAGGCTTCAAAAATCGACAAAACTACAGCAATTTCAAGGATGCCTATATCCAAAACAGGACCGCCATATGGCTCACGAAGAAGACGTAAATTAAAAAAATATATGTATAAATTGTACTTATATTTGCCAATGCCAAAGTACACGGAGAAAAAAGAGTTTTTATCAAGACCATTACACTATGAAATGACCATTTCCTAATAAAATATTAGTAATTCGCTTAGTTCTTCTAAACATAGTTCGTCATCAGTAAGTTTTCTCGGTATAATACTGGGATCAAAGACGATCCAGAACTGAGGAGTGTGCCGCTCTGCCACAGAGCCCCGTTCATTGAATAAAACAAACGCGGAAGAATAAAAAAAAATGTTTGAAAACGTTGGACAATATTCAATGAAAAAGCAGAAAAAATCAATAAATCCTATCCGAGTTGGCTTTGCGCGAGATAACGACTCGCGTTCGGCTTTCTGTGTTTACAATCCGCCTGGGTCGTAAAGTAGTGACTCACCACTGCCTAGTAAAATTGCTAATGGCCTCGGAGGAACATGGAAAAATACACATTTTACGTAGAAAACTAAAATGAATCACAATAATAATATTTATGTTCTGTTGGAGACAGAGAGGGCGAGGGGGGAGTAGGGGGAGGTATTAGAAAATCCAGGAGTCAATAACCTTAAGGAAAACAATTTATAAATCCGCTTTTCTAGAGCAATTGGTTAGTTATGCTCCATTTAAAAAAAAAACGTCTGAACTGAAGGATGATTTTGCCAAATATGAATTTCGGCGGAAAAAAACGTCAAAAAAAGTTAGGAATTAAATTTAATTGGTGGTACTTGGCAGGTATTTATTTGTTAACACAATTTTGACTTGACTTCCACCGGCGAGAGATGAACACTTTTTGACTTTTTGAAATGATGGCATACAGAGCTCCAGGCCAAAAAGGCCCCTTTCTCTTACATCATGAGTTTAAATTGGTTGTAGGAAGATAATTTTTAGTTTATTGTGAAAAAAAAATTCCAATAAAACATGGCTGCAATTAGGGGGGTAATTTACGTAAGATTTGTTTTGGGTTTTTATTCTGGGTTTTGGCATTTGCATCGTACTGGGCGAGACAATTAATGGAAGGGTTTGTATGGGTTGGAATGCCCGAATAAAAAGATTCCGCGAGACTGATGATGTCGTCATTGAGGAGGGGGACTTCGGAGTCACGGTGGATTTGGGAGACCCTCATCCACGTGGGGGCTCCCAGGGCTGTGCGAATGACTTTATTTTGGAATAATTGTAATCTATTTAATTGTGATTTTGAAGCGTGGGTGAGATGAACACACTGGTGAAATCTCGAACAGAAGATGTAAACCTACACTATATATTTTTAGTACCTAATAAACAATAATCCCTGATTTCACCAACGTCACAGCCGCTTGAAATGTGTTGTGTAAGATTTTATTCAAATAAACTGCGAAAGCAAGTCACGTGACAAATTTAAGAAGAAAATAGAACAATCATTAAAAGTTGGAATTACTTTCCACGTTTAGATATAGATATAAGATAAATAGATTGATTGCGGATTTCATCATAATGATTTTTCCTTATCTGCCGATTGGAGATTAAAATGCAGATAGACGGATCGAGGGCGAGATTCGAGAATGACGAATGCTCTTAGTATAAATGTCAAATAATAGTTCGTGAGTCAATTGTGTGGTCATCGACACTAGATTTAAATCTGATTATGCCTGCAGCGTTTTGATCCAAGCATTACTCAAAAATAATACTGGGACTTGTAGATATTATAAAATTCATAAATGGTTGTGTATCAGTATTTACCTTAATTTTACCATACCTAAATGGTTGTTTATCAGTATTTACCTTAATTTTACGGTACATAAATGGTTGTTTATCAGTATTTACCTTAATTTTACGGTACATAAATGGTTGTATATCAGTATTTACCTTAATTTTACCATACATAAATGGTTGTTTATCAGTAATTACCTTAATTTTACCATACATAAATGGTTCTATATCAGTATTTACCTTAATTTTACCATATATAAATGGTTGTATATCAGTATTTACCTTAATTTTACCATACCTAAATGGTTGTTTATCAGTATTTACCTTAATTTTACGGTACATAAATGGTTGTATATCAGTATTTACCTTAATTTTACCATACCTAAATGGTTGTTTATCAGTATTTACCTTAATTTTACGGTACATAAATGGTTGTTTATCAGTATTTACCTTAATTTTACGGTACATAAATGGTTGTATATCAGTATTTACCTTAATTTTACCATACATAAATGGTTGTATATCAGTATTTACCTTAATTTTACCATACCTAAATGGTTGTTTATCAGTATTTACCTTAATTTTACGGTACATAAATGGTTGTTTATCAGTATTTACCTTAATTTTACGGTACATAAATGGTTGTTTATCAGTATTTACCTTAATTTTACGGTACATAAATGGTTGTATATCAGTATTTACCTTAATTTTACCATACCAAAATGGTTGTATATCAGTATTTACCTTAATTTTACCATACCTAAATGGTTGTTTATCAGTATTTACCTTAATTTTACGGTACATAAATGGTTGTTTATCAGTATTTACCTTAATTTTACGGTACATAAATGGTTGTTTATCAGTATTTACCTTAATTTTACGGTACATAAATGGTTGTATATCAGTATTTACCTTAATTTTACCATACCAAAATGGTTGTATATGAGTATTTACCTTAATTTTACCATACCTAAATGGTTGTTTATCAGTATTTACCTTAATTTTACGGTACATAAATGGTTGTTTATCAGAATTTACCTTAATTTTACCATACCAAAATGGTTGTATATCAGTATTTACCTTAATTTTACCATACCTAAATGGTTGTATATCAGTATTTACCTTAATTTTACCATACCTAAATGGTTGTTTATCAGTATTTACCTTAATTTTACGGTACATAAATGGTTGTATATCAGTATTTACCTTAATTTTACCATACCAAAATGGTTGTATATCAGTATTTACCTTAATTTTACCATACCTAAATGGTTGTTTATCAGTATTTACCTTAATTTTACGGTACATAAATGGTTGTATATCAGTATTTACCTTAATTTTACCATACATAAATAGTTGTATATCAGTATTTACCTTAATTTTACCATACATAAATGGTTGTTTAACAGTAATTACCTTAATTTTACCATACATAAATGGTTAATTTTACCATACATAAATGGTTGTATATCAGTATTTACCTTAATTTTACCATACCTAAATGGTTGTTTATCAGTATTTACCTTAATTTTACGGTACATAAATGGTTGTATATCAGTATTTACCTTAATTTTACCATACCTAAATGGTTGTTTATCAGTATTTACCTTAATTTTACGGTACATAAATGGTTGTATATCAGTATTTACCTTAATTTTACCATACCAAAATGGTTGTATATCAGTATTTACCTTAATTTTACCATACCTAAATGGTTGTTTATCAGTATTTACCTTAATTTTACGGTACATAAATGGTTGTATATCAGTATTTACCTTAATTTTAACATACATAAATCGTTGTTTATCAGTATTCACCTTAATTTTACCATGCATAAATGGTTGTTTATCAGTATTTACCTTAATTTTACCAAACATAAATGGTTGTTTATCAGTATTTACCGTAATTTTACCATACTTAATTTAATTTGTGTTATTTTTAGACTAGAATCTATAACACATAAAAACCCCTAAGGTTAACGTTTGACGGCGTCCGTGGTCGAAGGAATAGCAAGCTGGAGGTCGCGGGTTCGAATCCCGGCGTGCGCAAGAAAATTTTATTTGTTTAATTTGTGTTATTTCACATTGTACCTATTAAAAATAATATATAGTACGTTCCAGAGTGGAAGATACTCTCAGTATCGCCCTGGTGTAAGACCACCATTTAAAATTGAAACGTTGCTTGAAATGGCATTGGCCATGTTTTGGCACCAGATCTAAATTGCTAGGTACTTCTCCACCTTCATATTCCCTATATCCTCCCCCCCCCCCACTATCTTCAGCCACACAACAAACCCCAATTGGGGATGCCATAGTCTCACTGGCTCCTGACGGTTGGGACTATTGTGTAGTTTCATATTTAAAAAAAACAAGCATCTCAATTGTCCAGATTCAGCGGGACATGATTATGGCATTCCTAATTGGGGTAGGTGAGAGATGCGAAAAGAGGTTGGGAAGTACCTGGCTATTAATATATAGTCATTGAATGCGGCTAAAGTCATTTAAAGTTGAAGATCGGTTGATTTAGGTTCGACAATAACTCCGAAAACATGATACCTACTTGAAATCTGATCAATAAATCTGAGTTTGACTAGACATCTGATATTTGATTTTACACAATACCACCCACGCCCAACGTCAAAATACGCGAGAGCATCGAGTGCACGCCACACTAAAGATTTCATTCGAAGCATCAACCTCACAAAGAAGAGCCTGTGGAGTAAGTAGTCATAAACTAACGAATTACTATTGTACCAAGGTGTGAATGGGTCTCATAAAATGGACATAAAACCACAATATAGAATGTGGACGGCACCTGTCTATTTTCTATCCAGGATCTAGGCATATACATATACAAGCGGAATATTGAAATTGTGTTATAGAAATCCATAAGAATTTTATAATAATCTTGAATGTAGGTATACGAATATCTTATAATATAACTTACTAGCTGACATGTACCCGGCGTTGTTCGATTTTTCTCATCTTTCAATAAATATAATATCCATGTATTATACCTATATATGAACCTTCCGGAAGAAATTCTCTAAACGATAGTAAAAACCCTATCAAACTCCGTTGCATCGTTTAGAAGAACTAAGCGCACAAACAGACAGAAGCGGATAGTAACTTTGTTTTATACGATTTAGATTACAGATACCTATGTATTGTCACGATTACAAATTTAATAAAAGTTTATCAGGAAACGGCCTGTAATCCCGTTTTTAGTTCATAATGTTCTGGGATGTTCCAGACTATTCCACAACGTTCCAAAATGTTCTGGAATGTTGTGGAACGTTGTGGAATGCTCTCGAATACTTTCAAATGTTCTGGGGTGTTCTAGAAATTTCTAGAGGGCGAAATTATCTTCAAAAGCACGCCCTTCAGGTATAAACGGGAACCTTCTTGAAGGATAGAGGGCTACCACACCATATAACTCCCTTGATCGTACCGGGATTCGTTTCTGAGTTTTAGCGACACATACATTGGACACTTAGTTTTTATTTATTTTTTATTATTTATTTATTTATTCATTTTCGGGAAAACGACAGTTTACGTTTATTTCAGTTTGTACATGTATTATATATCCAAAATAAAACCAATTATGTTTTATTTTTTAAATTAATTACTTATATTTGATAACCTTATATTTTATTACCTGTTCAAATTGCCACTGAATGTCTCGGATCTTGACCTCTTGTTTTCAATTCAATTCAGTTTATTTTTTAAATCATTACAAAATTGTTAATTTTTGTGTGTTTTAAAGGAGAATAATATTCTGGAGGCATACTAGGTATACTAGAGTTAGTGACAAAACTTGCCTTTTAAAGACAGTTTCATCGATGTCAATATCCTAATTGATTCTGTTCAACAGCAAGATTTATCTTCCCACCTAGAAATGAATGTTCTCCATGATGACCGAGTTTTCAAACCATTCACGAATCAGTCTGAAGAAATGTGTAGCAATGTGCTCGGAGGAAAATGAGTATTATTGATTTATTAAAATCCTATTAATAACGATATTGTAGGCCGTTTCCTAATAAAATATTAGTAAATCCATAATATCCGAATGCGTGTTCATACGTCTGCGTCTGTCCCAAAGATATTAGGTCTGTCCTGATAATATACAATGACGAAATTCTAGAAAAATAATAGAATTTATATGAACACGTGTTCCGACATCGCATTAACACATTTATGTTTTACTGAAAGTTTATATACCTATCAATACATTCGTTAAAGGTCTGCGATCCGGTTTTCAAGCGGATAACGAATAATTTGATGATATTCTTAATAACTTAGTAATATTTTATATCGGTAAGTTTCACTGTTCTGAGCCGCAGATGGTTCATACCGAGCATACCCAAAAGATAGTCGGTAGGATAGAAGAGCCCCGGGTAGTACCTACTACCTACTTTATTAAGAATATCTCAAATTATTCCTATGCCTACTTCCTCTTGAGAAATAGTAGAGTAAATAATATATGTAGAGAAATCTTGTCAGAGCCCGAGAACTCCGCTTTCCCATACCTACTTCTTCACGCAGAGAAATCGTGTAGAAGTCAAGGAGCCCGAGAGCTCCACTTTCCCATACCTACTTCCTCATGTAGAGAAATCATGTTGAAGTCAAGGAGCCCGAGATCTCCACTTTCCCATACCTACTTCCTCATGTAGAGAAATCATGTTGAAGTCAAGGAGCCCGAGATCTCCACTTTCCCATACCTACTTCCTCATGTAGAGAAATCATGTTGAAGTCAAGGAGCCCGAGATCTCCACTTTCCCATACCTACTTCCCCATGTAGAGAAATCATGTTGAAGTCAAGGAGCCCGAGATCTCCACTTTCCCATACCTACTTCCTCATGTAGAGAAATCATGTTGAAGTCAAGGAGCCCGAGATCTCCACTTTCCCATACCTACTTCCTCACTATCGCGCAGTTATTACTCGGATTATTATTAGTTGTGTAATTGCAATATTCGCTGTCGGATATCACTTCAGGCGTATTAATCGGGTACAAAAACTGATTCGGGATCAAGTAGGCGAGGTGATTCGAGGAACGGCGAGGTTGGGCAAGCTGGTCTGCTACACTCTCATTGAGTGAATAAAAGCTACTTAAATGTTTTAAGGATTTAGGATTGCCGACCCCTGGGCCGTGCCTCCGTAGGCCGAGTAGGTTGAGCGAGGAAGAGGGGGACAATTGATCTCAGGTTAATTGTACAGTTTTACGGCACCGCTGGGACATGAATGGCCGTAGTACTAGCAGGGAAGGGTGGGGGCAGCGGGCATGCGCAGGGCGTGTTATGATTCGCCTCAGTGGCGCGTCTGCCGGGTCTGCCCTACTCCCTACACCTTGGGCCCTTTACACGTGTACCGAGCACGCCAAGGTGTCGTAAAGGATGAAAATTGAGAAAAACGAATCCCGTAGCTTAATATATTTTTGGTAAATTTGAAAAATATGTAAAATCTGGAATAAATTGAAATTCATGACTAACTAACCATCACGCCGTTTTCCGTAGGAGTAGGCAGAGAGGACGGACCGCCAAACAACTCGGTCTTGGCACACACTCCTTGCCTCATTCACATTTATACATCATCTCATACATACTCTTCTATTATTCTGATTCTTGACATGTCCCGACACGAGTATCTGGTTCACTTGATCGTGCCACGTCTTCCTCGGGCGCCCCGACCTCTTCTACCATTCACATTCGAGTCATATATTCTCCTTACACTCATTTCTTCGTTCATTCGCTCTAGATGCCCAAACCATATAAGCGGCCCTATCTTAATCTTTCTCATTACGCTTTCATCAGCCTTGCAGTCTCAGCTGATGTCCACGGTTTTACCGCATACGCCTCAGGGAACTCATTTCTATAGCATTCAATCTGTTTTCATCCTTCCTCTGCTAGTTCCATGCCTCGCTGCTATATATCAGGGTAGGTACCAGCACTCCATTGTCGACAGCTAGCTTCGCTTCTTTGGGCAATTTTTTGTTAGCGCCAACCGTGTTGTGTTTATTCATTCCTGGTTAAATTGTATATACATGGTTTAAATAATTGACCCTTTCAATAATGATGAAATTAAATTAAATAATGACCAATTAAAATGAATATAAAATTCTCCCTTTTCTTTTGGAGTCATTGTAACTATTAGGCAGTATATAAGAGACTACCTGAAATCCCCGGCATTGCACGAGATTTATTTCTCTTGTTTTTAAAGTAAAGTGTGCATAATTTCATCAGTCTCAGAATAAAACTGTAGATTTGTATACAAATCAAATCCACGCCACCCGTCACAGACACTCTTCTTTATATGCATAGTTAGATTAGAGGAAGCAGGTGTAAACAATGATTATACTAGAAATGCACCAAGTTCTCTTTAATAAGAATGTTTCCTCCCATTGATATTTAATTTTACCTTGAATAAACACTTACATAACGGAAATAATAACAGAACTTTCACAGAACTTGAAAATTAACTTCGAAATTTGATAAAGTGTTAAAATTCTGTAAAACCAGCCGTCCTTAATAAATTCTGTTTAATCACAAGTTTCAAAGTAGCAAGAAGTGTCCATAGTATTAATGAATATTGTATAAGCGTAAGTTTTAAAGTAACAAAATTTTTTAATGAATATTGTATAATCGTAAGTTTTAAAGTAAGAAAAAGTGTCCATAGTATTAATGAATATTGTATAATCGTAAGTTTTAAAGTAAGAAAAAGTGTCCATAGTATTAATGAATATTGTATAATCGTAAGTTTTAAAGTAAGAAAAAGTGTCCATAGTATTAATGAATATTGTATAATCGTAAGTTTTAAAGTAACAAAAAGTTTCCATAGTTTGAAAGAGTATGGTATAGTCGTAAGTTATAAAGTAACAAGAAGTCTCTTTAGTATTAATAAAAATTGTATAATCGTAAGTTTCAAAGTAACAAGAAGTTTCCACAGTATTAATGAATATTGTATAGTCACAAGTTTCAAAGGAAAAGAATTTTCCAATGTATAAATCCGGCAAAACCAAACGCTTGACACCATCGCCACTAATAGATAAAACTGACTAAAGTACCGCACGCTGTTTGCTAATTTTAAATTCCAATGTAAACAGAATTATTCGCACTGAATTCAAGTCATTAGGGATTTAAAGCGAGAGAAAACGTTGCTATATAAATACATACAGAATAATAATAGTACATTTCGTCGGGTAATAAAGTTTCTGTGCCAAAAATTCGCTGGTAATTTATTTATTCATTTTATTACCTGAGCCACACTTGGGCTGAATTGCACGCTTAAATCTGGGGGCGTTGATAGAAAGTACGACTGCCTAATTCGCATCAACAATAAATTAAATAATTTTACATGTTAACGTACTATTACGAAATCAGTTTGTATGTTATTAATAACTGGGATATGGGCTTTACGATTTTTAATGATTTCTTTTAAAAATCGTAAAGCCCATATCCCAGTTATTAATAACATACAAACTGATTTCGTAGTAGTACGTTAATAATTTTACATGTTAACGTACTATTACGAAATCAGTTTGTATGTTATTAATAACTGGGATATGGGCTTTACGATTTTTAACGATTTCTTTTACCGATAGACAATCGTTAATAAGACTAGGTATAATAACATCGTGTATGACTAACTGACAATATGAAACTGTCCTGGCATAGGGCATTTTCGCAAAAACATGTAAATGTTTTCATCATTTTTATACATTCCGTTACGTTAATTTAAAGTTTTTTATATACTAGAAGTCGGGTTTTTTTTTCAGAGCAGAAATTCTCCGGTTAAATACCATAATATGTACTCTACTAATGGAGGGTAACAAAGTGGATTCTTCAGTGGACTTCTCCAATTTATCACTATATAAACCCAAGAAATTGTTGCTGGGGCACTTCAGTGATGTTTAAAAAGAATTAAAAACCGTTTAATATAACTAACTACATCATTTTTTAAACTATTTAAAATCCCCTAAAAAGGGCTTTAAAAACTAAATAAATGTGGCCACGGAATGGGACTAGCGGATTCCTTACAAGAAATGTTAAATTTTATTTTCGTTTGTTGTTGGTAAAAATTTAAGTAAAAATTGTATATTTTACAAAAAATATTATGCAAGCTATTTAAGACACCACACAATTAATCTAGCATACATCTTTTCATATAACATCATGATCTGTTTTTCCGACTCTTGACAGATTCATTTGACTGTGCCTTACTCAATTCAAGTAATCCTGGGAAGTCACCGGTTTATTTTTTCCATTCACCTGGGCGTTATATAATAACGATTGTAAGCGTTATGGACAAGCATCTCTCATTCGTTTCGCGTGCATCGGCAATGCATTCTGTCCGAAACTCGTTCTTCGTAACATAATTAGATCAAACCAGTTTACCACACAACCATAGGCCTCAGGGATCTCATTTCTACTGCTTTCAGTCTAGTCCTTTCTCCGACAATTTAACGCCTCACAGAACTTAGTTGTGGACTGCCTCTCTTCCTTTGACAGCAAGTGACATGCATTCTGTCTTCCCTTAATTGTACTGCCTGCATTTGTCCTTCCTGTCTCTCTGTCTAGCTTTCCTGTCTCTTACGGACACATTTCCTGAGCTGACAAACTTGCTTCAAGTATTCACCGTTCACAATTATTATATTACACAAAAGCCTTTCCAATTCCTGATTTCGTAGTAGTACGTTAATAATTTTACATGTTAACGTACTATTACGAAATCAGTTTGTATGTTATTAATAACTGGGATATGGGCTTTACGATTTTTAACGATTTCTTTTACCGATAGACAATCGTTAATAAGACTAGGTATAATAACATCGTGTATGACTAACTGACAATATGAAACTGTCCTGGCATAGGGCATTTTCGCAAAAACATGTAAATGTTTTCATCATTTTTATACATTCCGTTACGTTAATTTAAAGTTTTTTATATACTAGAAGTCGGGTTTTTTTTTCAGAGCAGAAATTCTCCGGTTAAATACCATAATATGTACTCTACTAATGGAGGGTAACAAAGTGGATTCTTCAGTGGACTTCTCCAATTTATCACTATATAAACCCAAGAAATTGTTGCTGGGGCACTTCAGTGATGTTTAAAAAGAATTAAAAACCGTTTAATATAACTAACTACATCATTTTTTAAACTATTTAAAATCCCCTAAAAAGGGCTTTAAAAACTAAATAAATGTGGCCACGGAATGGGACTAGCGGATTCCTTACAAGAAATGTTAAATTTTATTTTCGTTTGTTGTTGGTAAAAATTTAAGTAAAAATTGTATATTTTACAAAAAATATTATGCAAGCTATTTAAGACACCACACAATTAATCTAGCATACATCTTTTCATATAACATCATGATCTGTTTTTCCGACTCTTGACAGATTCATTTGACTGTGCCTTACTCAATTCAAGTAATCCTGGGAAGTCACCGGTTTATTTTTTCCATTCACCTGGGCGTTATATAATAACGATTGTAAGCGTTATGGACAAGCATCTCTCATTCGTTTCGCGTGCATCGGCAATGCATTCTGTCCGAAACTCGTTCTTCGTAACATAATTAGATCAAACCAGTTTACCACACAACCATAGGCCTCAGGGATCTCATTTCTACTGCTTTCAGTCTAGTCCTTTCTCCGACAATTTAACGCCTCACAGAACTTAGTTGTGGACTGCCTCTCTTCCTTTGACAGCAAGTGACATGCATTCTGTCTTCCCTTAATTGTACTGCCTGCATTTGTCCTTCCTGTCTCTCTGTCTAGCTTTCCTGTCTCTTACGGACACATTTCCTGAGCTGACAAACTTGCTTCAAGTATTCACCGTTCACAATTATTATATTACACAAAAGCCTTTCCAATTCCTGATTTCGTAGTAGTACGTTAATAATTTTACATGTTAACGTACTATTACGAAATCAGTTTGTATGTTATTAATAACTGGGATATGGGCTTTACGATTTTTAACGATTTCTTTTACCGATAGACAATCGTTAATAAGACTAGGTATAATAACATCGTGTATGACTAACTGACAATATGAAACTGTCCTGGCATAGGGCATTTTCGCAAAAACATGTAAATGTTTTCATCATTTTTATACATTCCGTTACGTTAATTTAAAGTTTTTTATATACTAGAAGTCGGGTTTTTTTTTCAGAGCAGAAATTCTCCGGTTAAATACCATAATATGTACTCTACTAATGGAGGGTAACAAAGTGGATTCTTCAGTGGACTTCTCCAATTTATCACTATATAAACCCAAGAAATTGTTGCTGGGGCACTTCAGTGATGTTTAAAAAGAATTAAAAACCGTTTAATATAACTAACTACATCATTTTTTAAACTATTTAAAATCCCCTAAAAAGGGCTTTAAAAACTAAATAAATGTGGCCACGGAATGGGACTAGCGGATTCCTTACAAGAAATGTTAAATTTTATTTTCGTTTGTTGTTGGTAAAAATTTAAGTAAAAATTGTATATTTTACAAAAAATATTATGCAAGCTATTTAAGACACCACACAATTAATCTAGCATACATCTTTTCATATAACATCATGATCTGTTTTTCCGACTCTTGACAGATTCATTTGACTGTGCCTTACTCAATTCAAGTAATCCTGGGAAGTCACCGGTTTATTTTTTCCATTCACCTGGGCGTTATATAATAACGATTGTAAGCGTTATGGACAAGCATCTCTCATTCGTTTCGCGTGCATCGGCAATGCATTCTGTCCGAAACTCGTTCTTCGTAACATAATTAGATCAAACCAGTTTACCACACAACCATAGGCCTCAGGGATCTCATTTCTACTGCTTTCAGTCTAGTCCTTTCTCCGACAATTTAACGCCTCACAGAACTTAGTTGTGGACTGCCTCTCTTCCTTTGACAGCAAGTGACATGCATTCTGTCTTCCCTTAATTGTACTGCCTGCATTTGTCCTTCCTGTCTCTCTGTCTAGCTTTCCTGTCTCTTACGGACACATTTCCTGAGCTGACAAACTTGCTTCAAGTATTCACCGTTCACAATTATTATATTACACAAAAGCCTTTCCAATTCTAAATAAAGTGACTTTGAACTTACATACTGTGGTTCTAATACCGATAAAAAGATTTTTAGACTTCGTGTTGTCTCAGTAAACCCACTTATTACTAGAATAATCAGCTGAAGAATCTAACGCCATCGATTTAAAGTTTGTGAGCTTCACAAATAACCCTCAATAACCAGAAATGGATGGGGAATATCAACCATTACTGCTAGAGTCACAATTCACTTTCATTGACATTGATTGCCCTAATTGACAGTAAGATTGATCATATTTTGAAACCCACAGCCCACTCAATAAGAGAAACAAGGAGACCACACTCGCAGCTCAATTAACCGCTGCAATTCATTGATACTTCCATTGAACTGGATATTGAAGGGTTGGACAAAGTGTATTTGACATTGATATCGAGAGACAAATTTATGGAGCAAACTCAGTGTGGGAGAGGTAAAGTCACTCGGCCTTAAAACTGCATGCATGTAGGTAGGTACCAGCCATGAACTTTAAAGTAATGTACCAGAAAAAATTAATGGCATTATATTAAGCCGAGCGAATTACTTTCAAGCGCCTGGCAACAATGTATTTTATTCGCCTGAAAACGAAGATACCGTTTTATTTCACTGTTGTTTATTCGATTTTTTTGGCAAAATTTAAGCCAACATGTGCAATTTTACTACAAAGCTGACTGCAGTAAAAAAAACCTATTGAAAAGTCAAACAAATTCTCTGACATGGTATTACTTCATTTTTAAATAGATCTATTTGAATTTCGATTTTGTTTTCGTGAATGAATTTCGTTTATTAGGTTTTACGCTCAGCCGGTCTTTTACATGCATTTTAAAACAGAATATATCAAGTAAGCTATCGGAAATTTTACCAAAAAAAAATTTAAGTTAACGATTATAAAATAATATTAGTAAAACACGTAACAGTAACATAAAATATTATAGAGACTAGAATAATACTACATATAAGACAAACATATAATAATATACATATAAGAGCGAAAATAAACCCGATTCCCGTCATTCGATCGAGCTGAAACTCTGCAGATGTTGTCGATGTAAATGCATTCCATCAACTTTTGGCGGCAATCAAGTACAATCACACTCGCGGACATATATATGTATTACTCTGAATTATAGTTATATAATTATAGTCTAATATATCTAATTTATGATGTTGATTGTGTGTTCGTGGCGTGCGGGCAGGCGGGCGGCGTGGATTTCATTTTTATGCAAATTTATAGTTTTATTCCGAGGTTGAAAATTTGCACACTTGACCTTCAAAACAAGTCTGATTTTGAAAATCTCTGTGTAAAGCCCGAGAAACGCCGGGGAGTTCTGCTAGTCCATCATAAAAACTCTGTGTCAAGCCCGAGAAACGCCGGGCAGTTCTGCTAGTCCATCGTAAAAACTCTGTGTAAAGCCCGAGAAACGCCGGGCAGTTCTGCTAGTCCATCGTAAAAACTCTGTGTAAAGCCCGAGCAACGCAGGGAATTCTGCTAGTCCATCATAAAAACTCTGTGTCAAGCCCGAGCAACGCCGCACAGAATCGTATTTGTACGATCTACGCGGCCAAAACTATGTTTATACTGAATTGGTATCTAAACAATGTAAATAAATTAAAAACAATTTTTCACAATAATTATATATATATTCAAGATTATATACTTTATATATTTACAAAAAATCAAAACAGTACAATTTTCGGTCTGTACAAAGGGAAATAACAATAAAAAGGCTAGTTTATTGGCATTCTTCATCACTCTCCGATGAACTTTCTGATATATTGGGGTCTGCAGGTGCAAACATGGCCAAAGTTTCAGGTAAAAATGTTCCAGATTTTCTTTTTTTACAGTCCGCATGCTACTTAGCATAGGATCAGAAGTAAGTAGAAGGCGATTAAAAATATCCTGATTACAGCTTTCCCTTGAAAATTTCCTCGCATGTTTGTTGCGAGTTTGTTGCATCAAAATGTTTGTTGCGAGCCTCAGCTGCTTCCTCGGAAAGCTGTCCGATTGGTAATAATGCCTTTTCGATGATGACTGCGCCATGGACTAAAAGCTTGTGCATTGTTGGCGTCATAGGGTGCCGATCATATAGGTCCACATAAACGCGAGCAGTTTCTGAAGCATATTTTTCATACTTTACGGGATCAATTTTGAATCCGATTGAAATTGCTTGCAATATGACTTTTAGTCTGTAAATTAGCTCATAGCTGATGTCAGTTATTTTCGCAGCTTATTTGGGGTCCTCAAAGAACCTTCTGCTGGTATTGCCATCATTGGAATTGCCGAAATTGGACTTAGGCATATCTATTATTAGCCCTGTTTCATTGCGAAACCTTCTTTGTATCTCTTTCTTGGTTTGCTCTTCTAGGTCTTTCTCCTCCTTCGATTTCCTTTCCCTGTATTTTTGTACTTGGAGTTTATAGGCTAAATACTCCTCTCACTTAAGTCTTCGAACGACTTGGATGGCCGACCTGGCCGTTTTTGTGTCTCAACTACAGGTATTTCAAAAGTACCTTCTAGCCAAGATTGGTTGTATTTTAGAAAATTAGCTTCTTTATAATGAGCTTTGACCCACTTTTGTTTCAGTTCTGATTTTAAAAAGGCAAAACCACGTTTCAATTTAATAATTTTGTCTTCATTATAATTTTCACATGACAAAAGTTGATCTTTTAGATAGTTTAGATTTGCATCTAAACTAGGCAAATTTTCCTTCTTCATGCGGTTGAATAAGTATTGTCGAGTCACAATCTTTACTCCTAATGCACCCTCTGAACCTAAAACAAACATACATTAAGTTAAAAGACACTAACAAACATTTCCAATTTTATACGAAATTTCGCTACATATCTTTAACGCCTCAAAACTATATTTATCCGGAAGTTTCCGGACACGATTTTGATACTAGTTATAAGGAAAAGGATCAAATAACAACCTGTAATAATAACCATAGCCCGATCTACCCCTATACATGAACAAAAACACTAGTAAAGAAAAATATTGAAGGAAATAAGGGTACGAAAAAGACATTTTTTATAAGTTGAAATAATAATCTTGTTTTGTAGTTTACCATGACTTTTATAATGTAATTTGTAAGTTTCTTACCTTCTTCATTAGAATCCATCACTTTCAATTTGTAACAATAATTTGTTAACATAAAAAATAACTTGGGAAGTTCGTATAATAAAGCGCGTCGCCGAGAACAGATACGTGCACTAGGTGAAATGGTTCAATTCCGACTGACACCACGGGTGCGTGGTGCGCAATACAAGGTAGAACAGGGACGGGTTCTGTTCACGGGTTAGTCCTTTGTTCGGGGAACCGGTTTTTATGAATAGTATTGTTATTTTTAGATTGGGACTTTTGGCCGCGTAGATCGTGCAAATACGACTCTGTGCGCCGGGGAGTTCTGCTAGTCCATCGTAAAAACTCTGTGTAAAGCCCGAGCAACGCCGGGGAGTTCTGCTAGTCCATCGTAAAAACTCTGTGTAAAGCCCGAGCAACGCCGGAGAGTTCTGCTAGTCCATCATCAAACTGTACTCTTAGAATTACGGCTGCTGTTATTAATGTGCAGTTTTTATTTAAATACACAAATAAACTGTTGTTCTCTAGATCTTAATTAAATACACAAATAAACTGTTGTTCTTTAGATCTTAATAAAATCTGGTTTTCGCTAGAGGTAGTTCCAGTGGCCAGTGACACAGTGACACAACAAGCCGCTTTATATTCTGTGACATTAGCCTGATAATAAATTTGCGTTACTCACCTCCACATTTAAATTGCTAATTAAAACTTTACTTTAAACAAATTGCGTGCAATTCATCTTCCCGTTAAAAGCGCAGATTTCGAGTAGCGGAGCAAACTTTCTCTTCCCTAAATTTCACTTAAAGTTTAATTCCCAATTATATTAGCGATATTATGGGATACCGCGAATTGTACAATTTTTAAAAGGTCGATTTATGTTTGAACTTCGAGCATGGAGCAATACAGGAGTGAAGCTGAACTTAGTAATTTGTCAAAAAAATTGGCCTACTCCAAATATCTGATTAAAATGGCATAAATATAATTTAAAATGTCGGAGAATGATTTACGTAATTGTCTCACAATTATTCCCGATACAGATTCGAAGAATTTGGTGGTTAATTAAACGTCTAAATTTTCAGAAATTACAAAGCAACATTTAAAAACAAAATTAATAAATAAAAAAAAAAACATTATATATTATTTTTGATATTACGTAACGACAGTAAAAAACCTCAAATTGTAATCTTTAATCATTGAGGACAGTATTAGCGACTCTCAATTTTTTTTTTGAAAAATAAATTTCAAAAAAGTTTCGTTCGCATCTAGGTTCAAAAGATCCTAGAAATCCGATTTTTTTCTGATTTTTCTATTTCAAATTTTAATTTGAGACTCGATAATATTGTCTACAATGATTAAACATTTCATATTAGGTTGACTGTTAAAACCGGCTGTTTTGAAAATAAAAGATGAAAAATAAACATAATTAAAAGTTTATCACGACTTGGTAGATGCAAGTTAAGTGTGAAATTCGGGAAAACGTTGCACGTCTTTCGGCTTACATCGACCGTACGAGCAAAATGATGAATGGAAAGAAAAGTACTTTTGGCAAGAACACAAGTAATAATTATTCTATTTAGATGTGTCTATAAATAAATATGGAATAACATGACGGAAGCGTATTATGACCTAACAGTGCATGCCACTGAACTGTGCAGCAAATAGAAGTAAATAATCATTTAGGAGGAAGCTACAAGCCAAAAATGTGTATATTCTTGGTACACCTTATATTGTAGGTAATAGGCATTAAAATCGCTTGACAAACGGAGTCTGGAAACGTTCGATATAATTTTATAAGACAGCAAAAAAATTAATCATGTGAAACTGTCACAGATAATCTTACAAATAATGAGAATAATCTTTAAAGATGTTTCCTTTGCGCGTTCATACATTTCTATTGAAAAAATATTTTTTTTAGTAGTTTACATTTATATTTTTTATTGAGTTATTTATTTTTTTATTTGTATTCTACTCAAGCGAAGCGATAGGAAAACCTTCATTTTATCTAAAGCATACTTTTGGTATTCATAATGTACACCAATTCGGTATAAAGATTAATCAAAATAGTGATTTCGCATTAAGCTTCGCCTTAATGTTATTTAAACAAACATTGCTATATTCCTTAAAAATGAGATCAATAAGTAGGTTACCGATTGTAGATTATTATTGGAAAGTCCTAGCTTGCGGTTTCCGGCGTTTCACGGGATTTAGTATAAAATTCTAAAAAAAATCATGTGGTTCCGAAAATAAACATATGGTAGCACTTTAATGTAGCAAAACCATGAAGAGATTTTAAAATGAGGAAAATGTAATTAAATCGAAAACTTCCAAGAATATAAAAAGGGTTATACATATTTTTGAAAAAGATTTCGTTGCTTTAAATGAGAAACGTTGCTTTAAATGGCTTTAGCCGTATTTGGTGACCAGATCTAAATAGCCAGGTACTTTCCCACTTTCCTCTTCCCATCTCCACTAACTCCAGCTTCACAACATACCCTAATTGGGGATGCCGTAGTCTCACTGGCTCCAGACGGTTGGGAGCAGTTGAGACTCTTGTGCAAGATCAAGTATTTGGTTTACTTGATCATGCATTGTTTCTTGGAACACGTCATACTATTATATTATCTTAATACCTTTTCCATCAAAAATATTAAATTATATATTACTATATCAACAAATAATAATTTTACATCCAGTGAAACTTTTTTTAATCTTTGCTTGTTACGTGCAGAATGATTATATGACACGGATGAAATTCCATTTTTCACAAGAAAGACAACATCTCCGGTCTTCATCTACGACTAGCGTATAAAAACTTCAATGAATGGGCATTAACCTCTTGACGTCGCATCATACTGTACAATGTAATAATATGATATTATAAAAATATACACGATCTCATGTCGGAACAGAGGTAAACAAACAAGCCTGCATTTTATATCAGATCTGCTAATTATTATTCCGGTAGTTACCCACAGCACGTAAAGTCTCATTAACAAAAGGAGTCTTTTAGCGCTAAACAATTGTCTCCATACTAATTTGTCTAAGAGTTTTTTTTCCAAGTGGTAACTATTAAATATTGAAATAGCTTAAATTAGCTACAAAATGAAACAAAACGGAATTTGATTGTTGACACTCGCTAAACGAATGATAATAATGTCGGCAAATGTCAAGCCGATTAGAGACAACGAGCTTGCACCAAAAAACAGTTTAGGCAAAAGTTCTCGACGTCGAACATTTCACTAGCTTGTGAATGAGGTTTTAATGAAGGAAGTAAACAACTAAGAACAAACATAATTTCAATGGATACTAATGTAAAAGCCCCCGAAACACACAAAGATATCAGTAACATAATAATAGGTTTGCTTCTACGTAAATATACCCTAGGATTACAAGGGTTGTTGGCTTTTCCATTCCATAATACCATGTAACATGTAAACCTACGTATCTCAAAATACTGATACGGTAAACAAAACGTTGCCATAAAAATATGTAAAATAAAATACAATGCCGAAATCGCAATATATAAAAAATCCATATTGAATATCGCTTTTCCAGAAAGATACCGCTGCTTGTTCTCTGCTCCAGAATTCATCCCCTACAAATTCGGATAGCATCTAAATAGAATAGGGGCGGAGGGTTGAAGTGCAAGTGAACACGCATTGGAAATCCCAATATGTTGCAGTATGACACGACCCCATGTTTCCCAAATGACTTTCCCACTTGGGTTGACGTATGAATTCATATTACCTTACCAATGCCCCGAGGAGGGAGATTTTTATCATTGTACGATTGTATGGTCCTGCCACTGAGAGTTCCTTTGTAAATCTTCTTTCTGTTACATGGGTCGTTTATGAGAAAGAAGACGCAGATTTACCATCGTTATGCCTTTACACACAGAGTAGTAAGTCTGATACTTTTGAAATCTTTTTACGATTTCCATTGCCACATGCGTTGGTTATTATCCTAACTAATATTATAAATGCGAAAGTGTGTTTGTTTGTTTGTTTAGGGTTCTTTCACGCCGCAACGGAGCGACCGGTCGACGATTTTTGTACACAGGGATAGTTGGAGGACTAGGAAGTGACGTAGGCAATTTTTCATCCAGGAAGAACTTCTTCCTAGTACCACTCGATCGAAGCCGCGGGTAAAAGCTAGTGATTAATACATGAAAAACAACCACATATTTTGTAAATAAATTCTAAAGAAGTTAGCATCACATTAGTTCACTCGATTAGTCATTCTCGTTAGGTGGTCTGATTGACTAAATGATATGACTAAAAATGATAATATAAAAATAGTTCAAAAGGTTTTATTAAATGTATTAACATAACATCGACATATGTATATACTTTATCGATAATGTGAGGGGTATATATATAGATTTAGAAAGAACTTAAAATAATATTAAATTGTATTTCAGTCGAAGGCGATTTCCTATCTGCAATGTAAAAAAAGTGTCAACAAGTAATAAATCTTAATCTCAAACATGAGTGGATTGAGATGTATACGTTGCAGAAACCATTGATTTTGGAACATGTTGATAATTTTTATTAAAAAGTACTGTAAACAAAGTTTGTTATTTTTATAGATTTAAAATGACGCCACAAAGGGAATTTGCAATTATTGAAGAAGAATGATTATTATTTACCGTAATGAAATTCATTACATTAGTCACTCATTATAGTGGAAACTTCATTGCGTAAAGTGTTTTGTGTGGTTAGGAGAATACTGCAGCTAGAGTAGCAGAATGCAAACTAATTAAGCCACCAACTGTATTAAACTAAGTACTTCATCCATCCGCTCGAGCCTGTGCGAAATAATTACTAAAGCATATAACGGGGCCATTATCTCGGTGGACAAGTCCCCCTTCCAACCAAAAATATGATGACATCAATAATTAAAATGAAAACAAACAAAAACATAACCACCTGCAACGCGCAATATGTTGTTAATAAAAAGTATTACAAAGTAGTCTGATTCGTTTGTTTTTCATCATTCAAGTTACCTTTTGACAAACAAATTATTTCATGTGTTGTGAAATATATTTTAGATGTTATTAGGAAGAAGGTTATTTTGAGATAGCTAATTTACCCTACGTGAAATAATCACATATAAATTATGTTACACTGTTGTATGTATTAAATTAACACGTGGCTAGAATTCGTAGACAAGAGTCAGATTTCATACAATATCAGCTTGGCGAGAATTGAATCGCTTAAAAAAACTCCTTTTGAGAAATGAGCTTAAAAAAAAGTTCGAAAAGATAAAGTCCGAAAACCAATAATTACAATTAATCAGCTAGAAAAGAGAATTATTTCGAACAACACAACTAAACATGGCGCGCACAAAATAATAACGGTTTTAAAAATAACGAGTAAATAATAAATTAATACACTCCAAGTAATACGTAACTACGCATGTGTATACAATAATTCCATTTAATAGAAAACCGTTGCTTACACAGACATAGGAATTAATAGACGAGAAGATAAGGGCGAGGGGTAAAATCAACTGTTGAAGAACGAAGGGAGTAAGGCTGACTGTGATTCGTCAATAAATCAATCTGACAGTAAATAGGCATCTCGCATTATAATATCACCATTTACTTTTTAAAAGTAAAATCTGCGTTTGAATGAATAGACATTTTTACATGGGAGCGCAAATTACTCGCCACGTTATGAACTAATTTGCGAAGTCCAAATTCGGCAAAGTAAGGCAGCTTCTATTTTCAGAGTCGTAGTTAGTTTCAGAGTATTTAGTTAAGATACTTTTACAAATGTCTCATAATTTACTTACCCCAGTAAACAACGATGAGCACACTTGAGAATCGCTACATTGTGATGTGATAGTATATGTTTCTAAAACTGATCTATATAATACGGTGTGAATAAGCTTAAAATAAAGTAAAATAATGCTTACTTATGGAATGTAATACGACAATTGGGTTTATTCTCTTTTTCACATCTATTTTTACAAGTTTTCATATCAAAAGTCAACATTTTGCCGTGTTATTTCGTAAAATGAACCGATGATGCCTCGACCATAGTTCGCACAAGAATGATGACGTCACGTTTTCAAATTTCACTTGAGGCCATATGCGAGCCCAGCCGGCTCAATGGAACCGGTATGGGGAGTGGGGATAATACGCTTTTAATCACTTAGGGCAGGTCTACTAATATTCATATGTCTATGGTTGCTTAGCAATATGCTTTATATTATTACGTGTTAGGTAGGAAAAATATCTGTTTTAATTAAGAAGGTGTCTGTCTACACGGAGAAAACTTTATAAATATTAATGAAATAAAAACAATATTTTTTGTTTAAAACCACGAATTTTTATTAATTTTAAGACCGACCGGTTTCGCTACACTCGAGCATCGTCAGGGTACAAAATTAAACTAGTTTAATTTTGTACCCTGACGATGCTCGAGTGTAGCGAAACAGGTCGGTCTTAAAATTAATAAAAATTCGTGGTTTTAAACAAAAAATATTGTTTTTATTTCATTAAAATGTTAAACCACAAAGTGATTGCTTTCTACGAAAAATATAAAAAAAATATATTTATAAATATTGTTAATTTATTAAAAATGTGGTCAAATTATTCGTTTTCCTATTAAAAACGGGACTACAGGTCTATAACGAATGAATTCTCAAATTTCATAACAAACTATCAGTAAAGCACGAATATGTTATGAGGAAGTCTGAAAACGTGTTCTGAAAAAGAATCATATTTTCGCAACTCGTCCATTATATTTATTTGGACAACGCCACCTGCGTGACCGCGCGTTCAGATATATTCTGAATGACTAATTTTTTATTAGGAAATGATCAAGCCTTCACACTTTTACCGGTATTTTTATAAAAAAAACGCCGTACTCATTTTTCTACGTGTACAGAAGCTTATGAAGATGTTTATAATCAATACAAATCAAAACGGTTATAAAGGCATACTTCAACATATATTTAACTAAGTTCAAGAAAATCGTGTAATTTTAATCGTAGTAAGACAATAGTGCATAGTAGCGTTAGCCGATAAAAAAACCACACTTTATGTAGCTTCGAAACCGCAGAATCCTTTTGAGTTGTGTGAAAAATAAGCATTTTCTTGTAATAAGTCGTGACCTATTTCAATGCACTGAATTGAATGTCAAACATCAATTGAATAACTGAATGTCAGGCGTAATGGAAATGTGTATTTTGTATTGATGACTTGTTCTAACAATTGATGATCCAACAAGTAGAGATAACGAATCTTCAGTGCCAATTACAGATTCTACAAAATAATTATAATTTATATATTATATAAATTATCACAAAATAGTGTTTGAAATGTTAATTATATCCGTGGCAGATTGATAACATCCTCGTATCTGGGCCCTGAGATCACATGTTAGAAATTCAAAACTCGGGACAAAGTTTTAGTTTTTTAATAATATACTTAAATCACCATTCCGGGATTTAGCATAGAAATTTTGCTTGAAATGACTATAGCTACGTTTAGTGACTAGATCTGAGCCGCCTGGTACTCCCTAAAATCCAATTTCCTCCAGCATCACAACAGTCCCGATCGGTAGTTCCACTTGCTCCGGGCAGTGGAACGTTTTTATGGTATTCACTAACATAAAGGGATATTATATCCCAATGGTATAAGCTAAAAGTCGCTTACAATAATGTTTATCGCCTAACTATTCCGCCTACCGAGATACTGCATCGCTACGGAAATGTTCCTGGAGGGACGAGTGCACTCTTTCAGAGCGCTTCTCCGCCACCACATGGGAAGCTTATGGTGCAGACTACGCCAATCAAATAACACTATCATCATGCCATGGTTGTCTGGATGGAGTCACCCCTGATGGTCCTCCGGAGACGGGAGATGTTCTAATATTCTCCATAAACGGGTACTTGCACAATTTTTTTACTATTATTCCACAACGCCTATCTGTGTATACTTATTTGTCTCCTATTTTAAAATATGGAATGTATTGCATTGCACTACCCCTGCATACATTCTGGAATAAACTCTTATTATTATTATAAGTTAGTTCAAAACGTATTCCATCTTGTTTTACAAAGTGCTAATTTAAAAACAGTCACCACACAAATCCCAACATTAAAGATGAAATAGAAATCAGTACTGGCCAGTGGTCAATCCTGCTACTCATAAAAAAGGAACAAAAACTTTACTAATTAACCAATTAGCTTCAAACCGAACCTTAAATACCTTATCCAAACGAAACAAAGCGATAAAACGTTAATACCGTTAAGTACATAGATATCTCATACCTACGGTCAAGGTTGTTAACACAAACACGTTGTTATCTAAGCCTAAGCCTTGTTTTTGTGGAATTTTGGTGAAAACGACCCTCAAACAAATTGGGCCAATTTATACGTAATTTCCCGACAAATTCATTCGGCGGAATACGTAACGGCTTACGCAAAAAGCGAACCGAAGGAGAATTCTGATTTTCGAAATCTTCTCACATAATCTCAAAGCCTGACAAATTATCGTACCTAAACTTTAGCTTCCAGATTCATCTTGGGAATTTGTAAAGATGGAAGGTCTTAATATTTATATTACAAGAGAGGCTTTTAGAGCACCAATGTTAGAAAAAAAATACCACACAATAGTCAGTAAAGCTAAGACTACCGTGTCATCTTTCTCGTTTTCTACAATTCCTACATTTTTTAAAATATGAATTTGTTGATATTACGTTAAATCCGTGGCTTGCAAATGTATGTAATTTTTTTTATTGTTGTATTACATAAAATATTGTTAAAGTAAGCTCCCGATGACAAGCTACTTGCATTAGGTGTAGCGGCCACAATTCCCATTGAATGAAAACAATATTAAAACAACAGCAAAAAAATAGCTTTTTCTAAACATTCCTAGCAACTGTTTTCAGCCGATGTTCGATGTGCAATAATAATATGTACATGACAATTGATTATAAATTATAACAAACAGTACCTAGTAACCAGATTATTCTGCTGCATACGTGCGCCGTCCACGTATGATATAAATAAACAAAACAAAATCAATATGTTATATTTTTGCGCTCGGGCTTTATTTACGTTACGTTGATTGTGTTACAATGGGCTCATCCAGAGGGTTCTATTTCAATGAAAGATCCCTACTAAGGCTCCAAGGGAACGCAGTTGGTTATTGATCCAAGTTAAGGTAGGTATACACAATACTACGGCGTCCGTCACCCCCGAATTTCCCTCCGCGTACTACGTGCACGCAATACTAACTTCCACAGATGAAAAAAACACCCCTCTTCTCATCCACCAAAATACGCTGCGTGGCACAAAGGGGTTGATTCCTTCGCATTGTCTCCAGAAAATTAACACGGAAACAATACTGTTTTTTACTTGGTTGGTCTGTTTTACCACACACCCGACTTGTTTTGTTATGAAATAAAGGACGCAACTACAGAAAACAAAGGGGAAAAACGTGTTTTGTTTTGTCGCGTAAGTTCTCCAGCGGAGAAAATATTGTTTGGGTCTTTAATGGGATTTGCGGCACGATACATTGTTGTTAGAAAATACCACGGACAAAATAACTATCAGATTTCGTATTTTTTCCTTGTTCCTTCGAACTCCTTCCAATCCTTTTACAGTTTTCCCAGATTCACAAACGTGGAACATAGGGGTAGAAAATAATATCATATTATGTAAATAATAAATAAATAAAACTGAAATTCTGGCACCTTATAAATGTTGGCAAACAAGCTAATCGTTTTCTTCCGTTTTTGATAACAGCATACACATTTTTGTTTGCGTATCGTACGTAAATCAGGAAATATCATAAAGCAAGTGTTTCTAGACGTGGGGCGCACGCTTCAAAGCGGAGCAATTTTCCTGTTTTGGGCAAATTATAAATTATTTTATCAAAAAACTTGTCACATTTGTCGGAAATATATTTTTTCATATTGCAACCTGGACTTTCCGAAAAAATTATGGCAACACTAACACTTTGTGATTCGACCTCAAATGTAGAAGATTTTCGCTTACGGCTCATTTTGATGGCGTCCGAGTTTTATATATTTTAAAGAATTTTTTTTTATTTCAAGAAGAAGAATATCAAATTTAATATAATTATACTATACAAACTACGTAGCTCTTTTTACCTTACCAACTTATCTAATGTATTGAAATTTTCCTAGTGTTAAATATTTTCATCTTGCATGGTGGAGTATCTAGTTTCGATTTTATTTCGTTTTTGCCTTTGTTTTTAAAACTTATTTTTAAACTTTGTTTTTGTAAAATAAAATATTTTTTGAACAGAACTTTTTGAATGAGAGAAATTATGGGGGCACGGAAATTTTTGCGGCATCAAAATGGTCCAATGGCATAAACATAAAAAGATTGAGAAATACTGACGTAAGCACTAGACCAACAAAATGGTGTAATTGATACAGCCATCCTAGAAGGGATATGAAATCATTTAATTACTATCAGACATCCGATAGGTAAAATTCTACGCCACATGTTATTCCCGTGTGTTTGGAATAATTTGATTGCGAGAGAAATCAAAATGAATTGTTGGTAGTAGTAGGTACTACATTGAAATCCGCAGTAAAGTAAAGTGGGCCATATATGTATCACAGACAGATGGACGACGCTCTGTGAATATGCTACTGAATACAGTAAGACCTCTATCAACGAAGCAGATTCCGCAAAATATATCACGGGAAAGAAAAGGATATTATTTTTAAAGGCGCTAAGGAACTTTATACCCTTGAAAAGCCATTTTACTCTGGTACTTTTGAAATATGCACAATTTAGTAAATTAGACAAGTTTTATGTCCAAAGAATAGCAATACTATATTTTCAAGATCCCCTAATATACATTTTCTTTTTACTCCGTATTTTACTAAATAAAAATGTCCAAATTTCAAGATTGTTCCACGTAACAGTATTTTTAGAGGTCTTAATCGTTATCTTAAAAAACAAGTGCTTCAGTCTTACGCAAAATATTTACATTCTCCACGTTATCTGTGCATTTATGTGCTGACTTGAAAATAGTGACGGACATAATCGAGAAGTCTACTCGAAATGATCTATTATTTCAGCAATTGAAATATGTCGTAATAATCGATAAAATAATATTCATTTGAACCTAAAATAATTGATCAAAATAGAAATTCGAATATCTGGCGTCCTCTTATTATTGCTCAGGGAATAATAATGTTGTTGTTTTAATTAGGAAGCGTAATTTTGACGTCGTCATTTGGCCTTGTCCAAAGGATGAATGCGATTCATTATTGTTTCAATCAATGTTTAATTGTTTCGAACTGTAATGTGTCAACATTACAGTTTGAAATATAGTTTAAATGATTGAATTTATAAAAACTTATTGATTTAGATTTTTTTTAAATTATCGAGGCCTCACTGTTTAGTGAATATGAAATATGACTTTCGCGAAATGCCCATAGAGCCGTAGCAGCTCCGCATCGCTGCCCAAAAGACCCGCTACACATAGTTCGAGAATAAAAATAGAGGTTATTCTGTAAAAAGGAAGGAAAACGACGTATAGCTGTGCTCGCAGTTTCGAGTGCATTGATGTAAATACACTTGTATCGAATGTTTTCAAGAACTTTGAGAATCCTTTATTTAATACTGTTTATTATTTTAATAGTTCTAAGAAACGGATATCAAAAAAACGTTGAATAGTAACATAGAATTCTAGTTCCTAGTTAGAAAAGTTAAAACAGACATTGTAAATGACTGCATGATATAAAATATGGGTATTTTGGCCTCAAATCCAAATTTTAGTTTTGTATGAAAAAGGCCGCGCAACCGTTCCCCTTAAGTAGATGCACTTTATCAGAACTGTTTATATTACGTTATGTAATTTTATTTTGGTCTTAAACGTTGAATCTCGTTATTTTATTGGTCGATGATATAAAAATCCTAACACTGTCAAACTGAAGCGACAAATAAATACAAAAAAAAACGGAAGAAAACGATAAGCATGTCGATCTCTACATTAGAGGTTCCACGATTTCGAATTTATTTTATTACATATTGTGTTTTTTCCATCTTTTATCTCATGATTGTGAATCTGGGAGACTATAAAGGGGTTATTTAGGAAAAATAAAATTAAATCTTATAGTTTTTCACGGTCCATGAAAAAATTTTAGAACTGGTTTCGAAATTACGATTATTTATTCGAAGTTGACACAACACTTCGATGCATTATTCTAGCCTTCATAATATCTAATAAATAGTATCTTGTGATCGTGTCTACCTATCTACCTACAGAGTTTGTGCGACGGCAGTCCCACAAGCGAGTAGGCGAATGGGGCTCTATTTGGACAGATACCATTATCATTAGATGCAAATAATGCTATTGCGCACTATCTAACTGTGATTTATGGAGGTGCCCAAAACAATTCACTCCATTTTTGCATAAATTCAAATTTCAGCAGACATGATGATTTTATGAAAGTATATAGGTAGATTTAATAAAGAAAGTATATAGGTACATTTTTATATTCATTATCTTAAGCCCAGAAATTCACGTGTGACAAAGTCATCAAATGGCCAAATGAAAGGTTCCCGTTAAATGCCAATTCTAAGTCCGTTTTACCTTTTGATGCTGTTGTTGAGTTTATTACAATTGTATAGAAAGCTGAAATGCACCTAGAATCGGCGTTTAACTGCGTCAAAAAATGGTGCTGAATGGCCATCTGATAAAAATGTTGTATTTGAATTTTTGCGAAACAACTGGGCCTTATTGTTTTAACTTCAATAGGGTATTTTCACAAACTATAAATTAAAATCGTTAAAAATGTATAGAACATGTAAAGTTTATTTTTATTATTATGATTATCGTACTAAAAATATGTAATTTGAATATGTACATTCGTAATTAATGAATTCAAAAACGATCTAAAACCGCACGTCCCGAAACGGTTCCAGCATTGAATTCAATGGTTCCAACTGGCTACAAAGTCATTATGACATAAAACGCCAATTTCCGGTAAGACGGCTGTCCCTGGTGAAGAGGACTGAAGAAACTAAAAATTCAATTTATTCGTATATTATGCTTTATACTTACATCATGAGCAAACTAACTAAATCTTAACATATAATAATTCAGCCTGCGAAAAACTCGAAAAGTAGCCGACTGATATAGCTGAAAATTTCAAAAATTATTCTTATTAGTGCTGGAGTGTTTAGAGAGTGGTTTGAATGGTTTGAAAGAAATCGGGGACGCCCGGAGAATATTTAACGCAATATCTCTGCACTGGAATGAGATACGAAGTGGAATTAAAGTAATGTAGTTTTTTAACAGTAACATTGTAGTAAATAGTGGTGAATGGTGGAAGCAGTCGGAGAAAGACATTAGCAATAGCGAAGTCCACTAGTAAAAAATAATATTAAAAAAATAGGCGTGGGCATAGTGAGCGTGCATTTTAATTAAAACAAAATCAATAATTTAGACCACACTTGGTACTTAACTATCCAAATAATGTGATTTAGGAACTGGTAAACAAGACATTCGATTTTTTTATGTAACCGAGCAGATATTTTTGTAGCATTATTCCTCATGGTAACCAAATAAAACAGATTAAGGCTAAATAGAACACGATAAAAACAGAACATTAAAAAAATGGTTTTAATTTTTGAAAGTTATAGACTTTCGTAAATAAGTAGGTAATGGTCAAATAATCAATTTTCCAGAAAAAAATGTATACACTTAACATATTGTTTATTATAATGTTGGGTTAGATTGGGTTGAGTCATGGGTTAGGTTAAGTTGAGGACACGTCAAGAGTCAAATCAACAGAAGCGTATAAAAGTGAATGAAATAAGGAGTGTGTGCAAAGATCGGGCCGTTTTATTATAGTCCTGTTTTATCATGTTCTGTTTTATCGTGTTCGGTTTAACGGTGTTCCTTTTTTATCATATTCTGTGCATCATTTTTATCATCGAATTCCTTAAATTATCTACAAATACAATTTATGTATAATATTGATTATTGAACTTACCACTTCCAGAATTCTTCCCAAAGGCATTGGGGTCAGTCTCCAGAGTTTTCCTAGTGTCTTCCAAAACATCTCGGCAGATGGGGGTTACCAGGCCAGCAGGACATTCTCTGCGAAAATAAATTATATATTTAAATCATGAATAGTTTGAACTAAACCTATTTTAGAGAAAACACTGTGATATTACACGTTACTTTTGCGATATGTGTAACTGTAAAGTCAAAGGTTCATTAAACCTCAAAGATCCATCGTATAATATTAAATATATTTTTGAATCTCGGAAAAGGGATACCATAGGCGATCAAATTAAAGAAAAAATCGTAAAAAAAAAAAAAAAAACCGAACATATCGTTTCGAGAGTAAAATACGAAAATAAAAGTTACATAGTTCATGATAGAGATAACGTTGTATGCTTAAAATATAGCCAAAAAAATGCCCAAAATTTCATGATGCCGGAAGACATCGTGAGAGTTCTAGTTTCAAATAAACAGATTTTCTTCTTATAAAATATGTTAAGAAATATACGAGGCGTATCCAGAAAGTAAGTGTACTGAGGCTCTCACGACCAAATGAATTTTATTTTCGACATGTTGGCTACACTTACGTGTAGCCTGACTCTTCCCCTCCGCAACGAGACCGGTTCAAGGTCAGTACGTTGAGAAGTGTCGACGCAACAACACGTTTCGTGAAGAATGTCAATCCAATCTCCCGCCAAATGCGAAATACGCGGCGTCATCCGTTATCTCGTTTGGAAGGGAAAACCTCCGTTTGAGGTTTATAATGAGGTGAAAACTACATATGGTGATAAAGCTATGAATCGTACGAGTGTGTACAAGTGGTATCGCGAGTTTAAAAACGGTTCTCACCTCTTCACCCTCCGCCAAAAAGTTCAAAACCACAATTTCAGCCAAGAAAATCATGGCATCCGTGTTTTGGTACAGTCAAGGCATAATTTTTATTGAATATCTGCCTCAAGGGGAGACCATCAACTCTGCAAGATACTGTGAGACCCTAAAAAAATTGCGGAAGGCGATTCAAAACAAGAGGAGAGGCATGCTGACAAAGGGAGTCAGCCTGCTGCACGAGAATGCCAGACCACACACGGCCAACGCCACGTTTAAATGGGATGTCCTGAACCACTCCGCGCATTCCCCTGACCTAGCACCTTCAGATTATTATCTCTTTACCTCCCTGAAGCTGTACATGGGTGAAAAAAGGTTTTTAACTGACGCGGAGGTATAGGAGGAGGTGGAGAATTGGACGAAGGGGTTGGCGGGAAACTTCTTCGAGGGAGGCATCAAAAAGTTGATCCCCGCTTCACCACCTGCATTGAGAGGAATGGCGACTATGTCTAAAAATAGCTTACATATGTACTACGGTAACTATGTAATTTTTTGTTTCAATAAAAAAAATTGTAACCTACAGAAATTCAGTACACTTACTTTCTGGATACGCCTCGTATATGTTCAAAGAATAAAATATAATGTATTATTTCATTATATTATGTAAAAGCCAAGCTGGGCCTAAAACCAAATAAATAAATAGAATATTTAATCGAATCCGTAACCGTGCAACTTAAAATCAAATGACACGACCATTACACAGGATACAGGATCTCTCTCCAATAACAACAGAACTCCATTCGTCAAGCGAAAACTTGTACGAGTTTAATCCTACAACATATAATTTTGATTGATTGGCTGTTGATTGGTAGAATGAGTATGGATTGATTGACTATGGTATTGTTTGCAGTAGATTGACTGCTGCTTCGAGTATCGTGATGAAATTGCTGAAATAAGGTCAAATTGGCATTTTAGAGATGACTTTGTTTGTAAAAAGGTGTAGAGATAAAAAAAGAATATCGCTAGAGGCCTGTCGTTATCATGTTTTTGTTTGATATTGGTATCGCTTGTTATTAAAAAGCTTTTTGTAGTTTACAGATAAAACAATTAATTATTGCAATTAATATTTAGAAAATCATAAATAAGATTTTTTTTTCTTTTATGTGGGAGAAAGGTTGGGTGGTACTGCACGATATTCTAAACTGAAGCCATATTAATACAAAGCCTTGAAGATTGCATTTCCGCGACCGGAAGATATTTCTATCTTCGGTCCATTAGAGGGAAAAAACGTTCATAAATGATGACGCTTGGTCGTAGACGAAACAGTTTTTAAGCACTTAGGAAGTTATCTGTTCATATTTATGACCGGCAAGATACTTGGCTTTTAGCCCAGAAGTCCCGGGATAAACTAAAGGGAATACAAACAGTTTTTTCTTCATAAATCCTCTTAATAAATGACCGTGATACACCACGGTAAAATATCTCCTTAGTAGATTTACAGCTCACGTGCTCAGCTTGTGCATCCGAAAGTCAAATCCTAAGGACGCGCTATTGATTCGGGGGATGTAGCTCCTCCTCCTTCGGGCAACTCCTAGAATCTCAAGATCATTCGATAGGTTGATCGTCATGGTCTTTTAGGTATAATAGATTAAAGATTAAAGGATATCGGCACTGAGCTCAACGTTGAAGGGTGCTTCGCTCGAGATTCGAGGAAAGCGACAGCAGAAGCGTGATGGTGCCGTGACCAGGAGGGTGATCGGGCAACTCCTGGAATCTCAAGGCCATTTGACAGGTGGATCGCCTTGGTCAATTAGGTATAATATATTGAAGATTAAAGGATACCAGCAATGAGCTCAATGTTCAAGAGTGTTTCGCTCGAGATTCTAGGAAAGCGACAACGCTAGCTCATTAGGCTACATTCGATTACGACTGTTCATTTTCAACTAGAGGAATTTGAGAGGAGAATTATTTTCAAATCTTTCAAACACATTTAAAATCTTATGGTAATTAATTCGGTTGCTAGCCGAGTGTCTGGTTTTCAATCAGGCGTTGAGGGGTCGATCGTCTGCTAGCTTTCCACCATTGGATGAGTAACACTTGCGGAGGGTTTCAAATATTGTTCGGTTATTCGTAACATGTGAATGTTGTCATTCTAAAACCATGGTGATTTAAATAAACATAGTAAAAATTCAAGCTGATTATTATATATATCATTTTTATATAACGTCTTTTTATTTTTACACGTGATAACTTATAGTATAAGACATAAAGTATAACATGAAATTAGAATCTTGTAAGTAATAAAGAGGAGCGTGTAAAACAGCAAAGGAAGAAGTTAAGAACATAATGTGTGAATAACAAAGCAAAATGAGATCCCGTTAAAGTAATACAATCAATATCAATTTGGGAGGCAGGTTTGGGTACCGCCGCCCCGGGAACCATTTATTGGATAACCAACACCTCTGTCTAAGGTCACTCCAAGTGATTCGCTACGTTTGGTGATTTAGCAGGGGAGCCCGGGTACATCGGGTGACGTGTATTCAGGATGCGCTAGCCCACAAGCTGCGTAGCTTGCCAGATCTGGAGAGGCTGTTTTGGGGAGACCCTTTGACCTCTCCAACTGGCCAATCTTGACCGATTGCCTTGCGCGGCAGCGGTAGGGAAATGTTCATACGTCCGTCACTCATGTACACACCTGATTCCTAGATTCCTACCCAACCCTCATAACCTTTTCATTCCCAGAACATCCCTTACTTAAAAAGACCCTCCACACAACATTCCCAAAGATGACATAGGTCCTGAGTGAAATTATTTCCCTCAAGGGCTCAGTTAAAGTTAAAAAATAATACTGTAGTAATACAATGACAAAAAATATGTATATACTTTACGCATAAAAAATATGTATGTAACTAACTTAAGGCGAAGCTTAATGCCAAATCACTATTTTGATTAATCTTTATGACGAATTTGTGTACATTATGAATACCAAAAAATATGTTTTAGATAAATTGAAGGTTTTCCTATCGTTTCGCTTAAGTAGAATACAAATAAAAAATAAAAATTACTCAATAAAAAATATAAATGTAAACTTCTAAAAAAAATATTTTTTCAATAGAAACGTATAAACGCATAAAGGAAACAACTTTAAAAAATACAGTATTATAGCTAAAATTATCTGTGACAGTTTCACTTGATTAACTTTTTTGCTGTCTTATAAAATTATTTCAAAATAAATAAAAACCCTTTTGTGCTTGAAATCGAACGTTTCTAGACTCCGTTAGTCAAGCGATTTTAATGCCTATTACCTACAACATAAGGTATACCAAGAATATACACATTTTTGGCTTGTAGCTTCCTCTTAAGATAAAGATAAGGTACACAGTAAATACTTATGGGTAGGTATATAATAAGTAGAGTATATTTGAGTATAAAAGATGTCTAAATGAGAATTGTGTAAGTAATAAAGAGCTCTTAGGAGCGTGTAAAACAGAAAATAATAGAATATAGAAGAACATAATGTAAATAACAAAGCAAACAGTGAGATATTGCAATGAATTATGAAGTTATATACCTGGAAAATGGCCTGATTTCGAATATGAAATGAGAACGTCGAGAAATCCGAGGAAGCTCTAAAACGAGTAGAATAGGCTGCCATCGATAAAGTTTAGTGTAAATAATACACTCTGAATTTTCTGAGTGCGGTCGGAAACAGTCGATTTAAATCACTAATTTTAACCGTACTAATGGAAATATGGGGCTATTTGGTATTTAAAAATATTGCGCTGGCAACACCGGTAAACGTGAATTACTTCAGAAATTTAAAAAAAAATGTTTTTTTTTTATAAATTTAATGGCTTTTCACCCCAAAGGAGTGTTCTAGCAAAAAAAAAAATGGTTTTAGTAAACATACATTTTAAATGACACATTGGTGTGAATTGTTAACTTCCTTTGAAATGGGAATTAGATTAATGCGTAACCTTCTGAAGACGAGAACGTCCCAGAACTCAATTCATATCTGTATTTTAATAATGGGTCCATCGTCAAATCCTTAATTTTAGGATCATCAAATAAGCCGAATAACCATGTTGCAGATAAGATTATTGAAGCTTCTTTCGCAAATTAATATCGAGATGCTGATAGTAGTTAGCAGTAGTACAAAGTGCACAAAATATTAGTAATCTTGAGTGGAATCACATCATAATTTACCTCATGGCCTTTGTCATCTCTGGGAATGTCGTCTGGATGGTAATGTTGAGGAAAGGAAGGAGTAAACGTTTTTAGTAATCCACCAACACTAAGCAAAAATGATTATAAAGAGAAACCGCAGAATAATTTATCGAGTACCTAGTAATTAATTTATTGAATGTTCGTGTAGAATTTTGATTATCAAGGAAGGTTTACAAATCCACAAGGAAGGAATATATCATAATTACATACAAAACATTAATTACATAGTGTTTGAATTTTTACAGGTGCTAACCAAGTCACGCCACATTTGCTGCACCGAATGCGCTAGAAATGCATTATTATCAGATTCGATAGATTACACAAACCAATTCTTATCAGTTGAGCTTGTAAACTAACGTTCACATTACACTCACCGTAACTTACAGGAATAGTCTTACAAATAAGGTAGTAAATAAAACAAATACTAATACTATTTGCCTCTTTGTTTTGAATAACATTGGCTGAAATTTAAAACCTCAAGAAAGCGATGACTAATGTGCTGACAATTCAAGATAACATAATCGACACAGATTACCTATCATTTCATTCGACCATTTGGTGTTTCATCTGTATGTAAATTTGTTAATTACATTCCGGTTCCGGTCCGTGTTGGATACTACCTTTTTATCCCGCCAGGGTCTGCATGATCATGGTTCCTACTACGAGCTGTCAAATCGGAATAATCAATGTTATGGTACTTGATTTTATGATTTCGGAGGAAATTTAGGTTTTGATTTATTAAATAAGATAAAATTGGAAATATACTTTTTTGGAAGCGAGGTATACTAACTGTTCACGGAACTAATAAGGGTTCTAGAAAGTTAGTAGTATCTATTAAAAAAATATTGGAGATCGTAAGAAATTTGTATTTACAGGCAGCAGAGCAGAATTTCCGATATTTGCTATTTGTGGCAAATCTTTAATTGAGTGATGGTTTTCGCTTTTACAAGAATTTGGTCACCAGCGTGAGGGCAGCTAATTCACAACATGTGTACGCAATATCCGCGTCACGAGATTTTCAAAAGTACAATTAAAAATGTTATAAAGAATCGGTTTCTTTCATGTAATAATTAATGTGCAAACGCTGCCGTTCCTTGTACATAGAAACTTTCAGACTGAAAGATGTTCGAATGACGATAACCCAATATTAATTACCGGGTTATGGCATCATTAACGGGTGAAATATTGATAATTGAATTTGAAAAAGCATACTAATTGATATTAGATAATTTGGAGAAGGCATTAATGTGTAATAATGGGCAAAATTTATCGGTCACACAAGGGTGTATTTGAGATAACAATTTGGGCAATTTGCTCGATTTAGTGGGTTGTTGCAAGTTTATATCAATTTTAATATAACAACTACACCTTTATTTGTAGAACTAGCATACTTAGTAAAGTGAAGTCATGCGTAATTTTTGTTGTTTTTGGAAATCTATTTTGAAGTGATTAAATATCATATCGCCGCGATACACGCAAAGTGCTTTAACGCACGTAGAGAAAATTCTGGCTTGTGCTGGCACGTATAATATAATTTATACACTTACGGTACAATATATTCATATACACGCGCAAGTCCAAGCGCCTGGCGCTATATAAATTAACCTATTAATAATACTTATTACTAGTCTCACGAGTTACTCAATAAAAAAAACTTCAATAGGTTAAGCTGTAACACAAGTAGACCTAAATTCACATGAAAATAACTTTAGAGGAATTAAAGGAAATATAGTAAGATAAGAATCTTTGGGAATCATCACAAAAAATATATACCTACCTAAGATGGACGTAACGAATTGGGATATCAAAAATAAGGAATAGATCGCAGGCAAGCACATTCATCCTACATTATTCCCCATAATACTTAACATTATATTGGCCATAGGATGCTGTGTATACACCTGTTAAAACTTCCATTCTAACCTCAGAGCAGGTGTTTCCATTCGCCAAATAACAGAAACCACACCCTGGTGTGCCAGTCGTACCGGGACAGGAGTAGTCCTGCCTGATAGTTTACTGTCGTACAGACATAATGCTTACAAATAGATTATAAAGATACGCAATATACACATAGAATGCGTTGTTCGTGTTCAAAGAATCCAGTGAGCACATAGTTGCGTCATAAGGCTACTCTCGACGTACCAAATAGAGAATTTCTGTGAAGTACAGACAGATGTGTTGCATTCTTCCGCTGCTTTCCAGGACGTTGCTCTAGAAAAGCATAAAAAGGCATTCCTGAAAATCTATAATTACACCGACTCGTATGTTCGTAGTAAGAATTACTACGTAGCATGGGTACGCGTTTGTTTAGATAATGTCCTTATCAAATAATAGTAGTCGTTCATTTCCGCCGCCTGCTTTACTCTTATAGACACACTGTCTGCGGATGTGGCGGGGAACCGAAATAAATCACTATAAACAAAAGGGAGAATCGACAATGAAAAGTTTTAGATTTTTATCTATGTTTTTTTTATGTTTCATTTGTAGAACTTCAACTCAATACCTACTGCAAAGCGAAAAAATGTTTAAAGATTTTAATAAATAATTTTCTTTTAGCTGACAAAAAAAATCAACCCAAAGTTTTTTTACTGCAATACATAAAATTTAAAATGTCTTTAATAAACTAGGGGTAATTTTTTTTTTGGTTTGACTGAGGATCGAATCTTCCTACCCAGGAACTGAAGTCGAAAACTCAACCAATCTTTAACCCGATTTCAGAGAAACACGTTTATGATCTCGTGTGTACGTGATTACCACCAAATTGTCATCAACGAGTCTATCTGCTGGAACAGTTTATATGACCTTAAAGAAATTGTTGTCTCCCTTACTGTCATGGTTAGAAATATGATCTAAACGGTGTTAGAAAGAGAAAACACCACGCTTTTTGTTTAAATCTAACCACAGAAGAATTAAAATGTACACCTTTATGAAACCAAAAGTTCTGATAATAATTTGAATAACTATTATTAACGTTGTGAATTTAAATTATTTTTATTTCTAATAATAAGATTTTAAAGCGTATATCACCCCCTTTCAAAAAACAGTTTTAGTTTTCGGATACGTTCAGATATATCATATTTATTTGGATTTTATTGAGAAGCGGAAATACACACAAATTCTCTGATTTTTTGACAGAAATTTTACGAAATTTAACGGTCAACATGCCAGAGGCCTGAGGGGTTAAACAGTTATACTAAATATTTTTAAACTGCTGAGTTTCAGCTCAATCGGATGTCGGGAAGTGGGTTATTTTCCACTTCCAATTAATTAATTCACGAAAATAACATCGAAATTCAAATAGATGAATTTAAAAATATATATTTTTACAAACAATTTAGTAATAGATCTATCATTAAGTTAAATCATCGTATGCGTGATAGAAACCCTGACAGCTGTTACGCCCTTGAAAGCATTATCAAACTATGACCAATCACAGTTGTTGACAATTGTATTATAAGTAGACACTTGTTTATGATACGAATATTCTCAGTAAGTGGAGTCACACGTAAGTTTTAGTGTTTTCGGAAATTTATTGCAAGTGATTCTATATAGCTGATGAAATTTGTACAAACTTTTATTTCTGTACGTTCTAGGTCAACATAATCATTTTTAGCTAGGAAAGTTATATCGATTGTGAGCTATGGAGCTAAAAATTACCCATTTAAAATAAAATAAAGCACCAGAATTGATTGTTCAATATTTTTCAATAGATTTTATAAGTAATTAATTATTTTTTTTATAATTAATAATAATAAGGAAGATTCAGAAAAATCGCGCTTGCGATAAAGCGCATTTTCACGAGAATAACGCGTATTTCGTAATTTTTGGGCAAATAACGCGAATTTTACGATTTTTCTGGCTATTTTCTGGTATTTTAAAATAAAAAAATAATATTATTAATATATTCAAAACATTTTTTGCATATGGTTTTGACAATTTTGAATAGTCATAAAATGAAATGCAGCTAACTTCACATGAAAAATGCCGCGCACAATTATTTATTTTAGATTATATGTATTATAAAAAACATTTTATAAATAATAAATTTAAAAAAAAATACGTATTCTGTGACTTTTTTTGTAGCAAAATACGAAAAAAATCACTTCTGTTGCAAAATACCACCGATTTTCCTAAAAATATAACGCAAATTTTTCAGAACCCTATAAATAATTTAAATATTAGATTTTGTCAAAGAGTAATGGATTTTGTACAGTAATATTTAATTCCATTATTTGTTCCGCTTGAATTGCATTATTTTACACGTGACTGATATCTGTTGGCTAACTGTTCTTCATTAGTTTCATTATTAGCACACCTTTGTTTGTATGCCGAGAACACGTAATACGTAAGCTTAAGTGATTCATTTAATCTATTGTGATTTAACAGTGGCGGCTCGTGGCTTTTGGGTTACTAGAGTGCTAATATTACAAAAAATGGCTTAATTGATGTTGTTGTAGCTGAAAAAAATTTTTTTTTTTTTTTCGAAAAATTGATTTTTTGTATGAAGATTTTCAGGAATTTCGTGCGGCGCACGGCTATACTGAAATTTCCTGAAAATCTTCATACAAAAAATCGATTTAAAAAAAAAAAAAAATCGTTTTCAGCTATAACAACATCAGAAATGCCATTTTTTATAATATTAGCACTCTAGTACACCCAAAAGTCACGAGCCGCCACTGATTGTGAAGTGAATCGTTATATCGAAAAACATGTATTCTAGATGCCAACCTATAACTACTTTATCAAACAGTGAATATTTTTAATTTAACAAATATAAATTAAAGTACTGAAAATGAAAACAATATAAGATAAGAATATAATCTAGCCTTCCAAAATATCAAATTGACAAACTTTAATGAGTGTTTAATGCAGCAGCACGGCTCATAACCGGGGTTTCTAAATATTCGCACCTTCGTAATCTTCACTGGCTCAAGTGCCCTGAAAGAATACAGTACCTACAAATTGTCCTGGATGGTGTTTAAATCCATCAATGAAATGGACCCACCTTACGTCTCTGAATTATGCGTCCCGGAAAACACTGGTCTAAGGCAGTCGACTCTTAGATCAGCAACATCATCAGCTGTAGGCAGACTGATGAAACCTAAGCGCAAGTCAAATACTAAGTTTGCTGATCGCGCTTTCGGAGCTTCTGTTCCGAAGGCTTGGAATAAACTCCCTCCAGAACTAAGATATATAACAAACATAAAAATTCCAACAGAATTCAGGTCTAAACTAAAAACTTACATTTTTAAGCTGTCATAGATTTAAATTAAATATACCATTCCTAAGAGAAAGTCCAATTATAACCAATTTTCCAATTATGTCCTAAATCCTGTATCTAAATTACGCAAGTAAACAATTAGCTAATGTTAATCTTACGTGACCTACCAGGTAAGTATGGTACCTACTGTATATGATCTCCATATATAGTTAGTAATAACACAGATCATTGTAGAAAAGTATTACATATTTGTACAGCGCCCTTGGGGTGATTTTTCACATATTATTATTATTGCTATAATTATTATTATTGTCACTAATACCGAACGTAAAAAATACGAGGGTAGAAAGCATCTCGAAACTTACTTACATGTCATATTATAAAGTTACAGATTTGCATATAGTGCGGGTAATTTTCGAAGGATGCATCGATATTGGTTATGATTAAAATACACTACAATAAATAAGATGGCAACAATAATTGCAAATTACGAAAGAAAAACAAACTGGGAAGAAAAATCCCTTTTTATGTTGGCAAATAAATACTAACCAATCCTAACCCTACCTAACCTATTGCTTGCGTATTACATGTGATAATTGAAGAAAAATGCGAGACGATAAAAAATTATTTGTTTTTCAAAATAATATTAAATTCTAATTAAGAAAACTAAAAAAATGTGGAAACTTTGTTTTAATGTGTGTATTTAATTATTCTAGAGAATTATTATTGCTGAGTAATTTTATCATGTTCTTTTAATGTGAATTCCGCACAAAAGTCCCAACTAACCGGAGCCAGTGATAATGTGACATCCCCTATTGGGGTATGTTGTAAAACTGAAGGTTACGCGGAGTGGAAGGAGATGGGGTAGAGGAAGTTGGAGAACTGTCTATTCAGATCTTTACCAAACACGGCTAAAACCGTTTCGATTACGAATGATGGTTTTCACTAGAACGATACTGAGATTATCTATAGTTTGGAACGTGCCGCAATTAAACTGGATATAATTTTAGATAAATTAAAAATGAAATAACATCATTTTAATCCAATAAAATTTACTTGCGCAAGCCAGGATTCGAAACCGCGACCTCCGGATACCTAGTTAAGGACCTTACCTCTCAACTACGGAGGCTGTCGTGTACCTAATATAATTTCTCCGTTATCATGTTCCGAATTTTAATAGCATTCTAATAGGTCAATAAAATTGTATTTCATTGTGTGAATATTAATTATTGTTTACTGAAGTTTCATCATAATTATTCTATAAATATTTAGTTTAGTGTATGTACAACACCGTATAGCACACAGAATGCCCGCATTGTACGAAAATAAGTCCTTTAGAATTTGAACTGAATTATTGTTTGACAAATAGTGCAGGCGACATAATAAAATGATCTGGCTTGTTTACAGAGACAGACATACATGCAGAAGTATATATGGTATGTACATGAAATTATGCATACGAATTTCGAACCTTTTGACAAGGTATTTGCTCAGTTGACGAGCTATTTGCTCTGGTGACAAGCTGCTTGCACTGTTCTTCCAAAACTGTCCGCAGTGGAAACTAAAATGATACTTATGTATAAAACAATGTGATATCTTTCCGAGAGAAAGATTGGGGCTAGAACATCAGCTATTCTAAATTACGTTAGTGGTAATCCATCTATACATAGGTCCATCGTTAATAATCTAAACACTATTGTTTTATATGCACCAACTTGTCGTTAGGATGTTGAAACGAGGAATTTAAATCAATTCGATTTTGCGCGAATATCGGATTTACTATCTTATAGAAAAACTGGCTGACGTGTACCCGGCATTGCTGGGGTTATCCTTAGTAGATATACATATACCGTGGTGGACTTTTTTGAGAGCCTTTTTAAGATATACAATTCCGTAGTACATTATTTTGATGTATCTCATGAGGTTTAGTCAGCGTTAGCAACGAAAGCGCCCGAAAAAATATTTTTCCGACTTGATTACAAAACATCGACTTTTCTATACTTTATATAAATATAATATGCGGGTATTACATGTATAAACTATCCGGAAGAAATTATCTAAAGATAATGAAAACCCTATCAAAATCCGCTACGTAGTTTAGAAGAACTAAGCGCACAGACAGACGCGGATAGCGACTTTATTTTAGTATAATAGATATTTAGAGAAGATAATTATTTAGTATTTATACTGAATTATGTATGTTCTAGCGCAGAACCGTGAAAAATTTCGGTATATTCATATTGTAGGATTGATAGATATTGCAAGTTAGCTAAATAGCGAGACCATTGAAAATTCACGAAATCTGACTTTACTTGTCAAGATTAACCCTAGGAAATTTAAATAAAAGAATTTTTTCGAACATTTCAAACATAGAATGATAATAATTTAAAGTAAAAAATATAATATACTATAGGTAGGTACTTTATAGCTCGTCTGAAATCTTCAAATAATCAGTTCCAACTGTGAAAATGACTTTTTTGTTGTTTGTTTTTGGGGTGTTATGCCGTGTTGCGCTAACTCCTTTAGCCGACGTTTCGGACAGCGTTGCAGTGTCCATCATCTTCGGATCTACAGGATCTGCACTGATGATGGACACTGCAACGCTGTCCGAAACGTCGGCTAAAGGAGTTAGCGCAACACGGCATAACAACCCAAAAACAAACAACAAAAATGCTTTTGGCCGTGAGAATCTAAAAACTTACCTGTGAAAATGACACTTAAATTCAAAGAAAATTTGAAAATAATTTTTTTTCAATATATCAAACTTGAGTTCATTGAACCAGAGTTACAGTCACAGACAGACCAACAACCGAAATTTTGATTATTACATTGTAATAGTGTCTATTAATAACAATCTAGTCATACTATATACATATATATCGAAAACGATCGTTGAAAAATACTCCCAACCCTTCAAAATGTGTTCAAAATCGCCCCCACCTCAGCAAGGACAGATCTTTCGAAACAATCAATGCTAAAAAATATCCCGCTTTCATCTGCTGAAGATTAACATTACTATTTCATTCGAGTGAACTTTAAACAATTCAATTATGTACTCGTACTATCTAATTCTGATGGAAGGAATTACCAACTAATGAATTAACCAAATGAATTATGAAGATTCCGTGTACCGTACTTAGAATAAACAAATGACGGAACCTGAAATGCAGAGGCACCGCTGATAGCTCCGTTGTAACATCTCCCTCTCACAAAAAACGAAATAAAAAGAGATGCCGCAACGTACCTCTCAGCGGCGGGACCATATAACTGATTGGGTGCCTGAAACCTAGATTAGAGAGTCCCAATTCATTCGATTGCTCTCTATTAGAGGGCTCAACGAGTATCATAACTGATATAATCAAATATCAGTAGAAAAGCAGTGTTTGATATATCTCGTGCGTAGGATATTAACACATTACGAACTCTGGAACATGACGTAAATAATGTTCTACACAAGTTGTACGTTCTAATAGTGAGATACGCTTTGTTCGGGTTTGTTCCACTTCGTATTAAACATGTAGTTAGACTATTAATCGTTCGCGTGAGAGACCGGGGCGATTCATTTTGTTAAAATTCTTGTAGAGAGGCGTTAGTCTACACAAGTTAGGCACGAATGGTACAACCGAACCGCGCAATTTTTTTTAATAAATAAAGAAACACGGAAAAAACACTTAAAAAACAAAGCTGCTCTATGAAATACGAGTGCTTTGGATAAATTAACGAGGTATTTTCTTCTTGTATCAGTTTTAGCGCTAAGCTGATAAACTTTCAATTAATCTTTAAATTTCCTTTCCCTATTACACTTGAAAATATTATATTACCCTGTTATCAGAATAATATGGAATAAAAGTAACTACATCATTTTATTCGGACTATAAATATGTGTTGGTGGGAAAATGTTGTCAAAAATATCGTATTTACAGGTTGTATAAAAATCGTGATAATAATATTAGAAAAAAATAAAGTTAATTTATTAATTAATTAACGCCCTTTTTCGGGGCTTTTATTTATTTATTTATTATTTATTTATTTATTTATTTATTTTTCCATGTTCTCCGTAAAACGGTTATTCACCAATACATTATGGAGAAGATTACAAATTAAACAAAAAGTATAGCAAAACACATAAAAAGGTCAGTTTCACTACTTTGTGACATACGTCAAAAGATAATTGTTAAACTGCCTGTAGGTTATGTTAAAAATGTCGATGGTCAATGCAGACTCGTTGAGCAGTTCAGTCGCTCTGTTGACTGGGGCGTTCTGATAGGCAGAAGTCCTCGCTTTTGGAGCATAAAAAAGGGTATGGGACCTTCCACGAGTATACTTGTCTGGAACATATAAGTTAATCTCTTTCAAAATAGGTGGATTATGTATAGTTCCAGAGATTATCTTAAAAAAATGTTTTCCTAAAAATATTTTTCGGCGGGCTTCTAATGTATTAAGATCGAGCATTCCTGCTAAGAATAAGGATGGATACAGGAAAGGGTAGTACATATATTCCCTCATATATAGGTAACGCATGAATCTCTTTTGTACTTTTTCTATTTCGAGAATATGGTTTTGCTCAGAAGGGGCCCAAATAATGGAGCTATATTCCAAGATACTGCGAACAAGTGCTTCATACGTTCTTCGGATTGCGATTCCGTTGGTAAATGATCTTGAATTACGAAGAACAAATCCAAGCATTTTGTTGGCACGGGAGACAATATCAGATATATGGGATTTAAAAGAGAGATTTGCTTCAAAAATTACGCCAAGGTCTCGAATCTCATTTTTACGTGTTAATTCATGTTTATTAATGTGGTAGGGGAACAGGAATGTATCTTTGGACCTTGTAAATGTAACGATACTGCATTTCTGAATACTGAAGGGTAAGTTGTTCAGTTCCGACCATTTGACAAGAGAATCAAGATCGTTCTGCAGAAGAATGGAATCGATGTAACTTTTGATTGCTTTGAAAAGTTTTATATCGTCAGCAAAAAGGAGATATTTTGAGTGGTTTATAGTGTTGCCAATGTCATTGATGAATAAGAGAAAGAGAAGGGGTCCTAGATTCGATCCCTGGGGAATCCCGGAGTTAGTTTTGTATTCGTGAGAGATATGGTGTCCGTAACTGACATACTGACGACGATTGCGTAAGTAGCTAGCCACAAAAGCGAGGAAATTCTGAGAGAATCCGATGTCACTTAATTTTTTTAATAAAATATCATGGTCGACTTTATCAAATGCTTTCTCGAAGTCTGTATAAATCACATCAACAGGTACAAAATTTTCAAATGAATTATTAATAAAGGTAATGAGATTCATAAGATTCGTTGAAGGTGACAGTGTGGGACGAAATCCGTGCTGATTTTCGGTGAGTGCGTGTTTTGTTTGGTTATATATCTGTGAATAAATTATGGTTTCTAAAAGTTTTGCGGGTGCTGACAACACAGCTACAGGTCTGTAATTATCTATTTCTGACTTTTTTCCTTTTTTATGTATAGGCGTTACTTTCGTTAGTTTCCACATTTCCGGAAAGATATTTTTGCGAAGTGATAGGTTAAAAATATGTTTTAGAGGTTGAACAAAATAACTTGCATATCTTTTGAGGATTATAGGTGGAATACAATCTGGGCCGACGGAGTATTTAGGTTTTAGCTTATGGAAAGCTGTAATAATATCGTCATCGTTAATTTCATGAATTTGTACAGGTAAAGAGTTAAATGACGATGAAGCTATAGAGGATATGTCAAGTTTGGGGATATTGTCGCTAAATACTGATTGAAAATAGTGTGCGAAACCTGCGGCGATCTCAGACGATCCATTATATTTATTGTCTTTGTAGTCCATGTGGTTAAGTTTGTCACAGCCGCGGCGTTTATCGTTAGTGTAAGACCAAAATCGAGTTGGGTCTGTTATTATACTGTTCTCGGCCTCACGTGTAAAGTCAGTGTAGGCCTGACCAATTAACCGTTTGATTGATTTTCGCAAAGTTTTAAAGTTAGCTAAGGCATGTTCGGATTTTGTTTTTTTCCAAAGATAGTGCATTTTAGTTTTTTCTCGTATGAGGTGAATGATTTCCCCATTAAACCATTTCGGATATTGTCTAACATCTTTGAGCATACGTGTAGATCTTTTCTTAAAACAAATGTTGAAAATATTATTGAGCTGTTCATAAAACATTTCGACAGCTAGATTTACGTCAAGGCAATCGTAATGACTCCAGTGATGTTGTTCTAAGGCCTTCTTAAGTGTGTTATCTGAGCTTTCGTGGAAAATCCAACCCATGTTTATGTCTGGAGGCAATGTGTCTGTTTGTACATGTGATTGAGTTGTGTAATCGAATGTGAATGAAAGTGAAGGGTGATGAATATCCTCTCTGACTAATGGGGAGTCATGACGGCAGATAACAGCATTTTTAGAATTTACATTACTTAATACTAGGTCTAACATGTGTGCATTTATGTTATAAACAGTGTTGAATTGTGTTAAATTATAAAAAGAACAAAAGTAATCGAAAACGTCAATTGGGTTTTTCCCTGAGGGGAAGTTAAAGTCACCGAAAATAATAATATTTTTTGATTGTAACTTTACACTTTCACTTATAGTTTTGTCGTAAAATAAATTAAATTAAATAAATTAAATAAATTAAATAAATTTACATGTGAATATTAAGAAATATACATTATTTATTGTACATAACTGAATTGCTTCATTAACAACATTTTATATTTGTTTAAAGGTAAATTGAAGATGACTTGGTATAATTGTTTCCCTCCATTAGTATTCTGGGCGAAGAGGAATACATATGGTAGTTAGTCCCAGAATTTCTGCACTGAAATAAATCCTGACTTCTAGTATTACGTTGTGGAATCCGGAAGCTTATCGATTCTAGCAATACCGGACTATCAACTAAATCATTTAGAATTTTATATAGAAATACCAAGTCAGTGAAAATTCTTCTGTCTGACAATTTAAGCATATTCATACAAGTGTTGTAGTTCAACACAATTTTGCTGGAATAACCATTTTAAAATTTATAAAACGCAAGAATTTGTTTTGTACTATTTCAACAGCTTGTACATGTATATTTTAATGTGGGTTCCAGACAGGAGAATTGTACTCAAGATGACTTCTTACATAGGCAAAATAGAACAATTTATATTGTTAAAGTTTCTGGTTAGCCTAGTTATAAATCCCAACATTTTTAAGCCGTTATTAGAGATTTCTGTTATGTGGTTAACAAATGAAAGATTTGATTGAAAAGTGATGCCTAAGTCTCTGATTTGTGTTAAGGCGAAGCCAAAAAACTATTTTAATTAATCTTAATAACGAATTGGTGTACATTATGAATACTAAAAATTTAGAAGCTTTAGATAAATTAAAGGTTTTCATATCGTTTCGCTTGAGTAGAATACAAATAAAAAATAAATTACTCAATAAAAAATATAAATGTAAACTACTAAAAATTTTTTGTTTTCAATAGAAATGTATGAACGCGTAAAGGAAACAACTTAGTAAAGTCTATTTTCATTACACCAAATTAATTATTTTTTTATATTGTCTTGAAGAATGTTGCAATGGTAAATATTTTGAATAGTTCTATAAATTTTAAAGTCATCAGCAAAAATTAAGATAGATTATTATTAATATTATCATCATTAAAAAAATTTGTAAGATCATTTATAAACAAGATAAATAAGATTGGGCCAAGGTGTGAACCCTGTGGAACTCCACTTATTTTTTTCCGACAGGGAGGATTTTATTCTAACCATTTGTTGTATTTCAGTAAGATAGAATAATAATAATTCCATTTATTGAAATATAATTCTTACATTTTCATACAAAAAAGAGATTAACATTATTAGAATTTATCATAAGTAATCAGTGGCGGTTCGTGGTCTTTTTAACAGGGGGTTCAGAAATTCAAGAGAAGATAAACATATCTAATTAAAATTTACTTACTGTTGTCCTTCGTCAAATAGTCGAATACGGTAGCAGTCACACAACTTAAATAAAGTTAGTGGGAGGGGTACCTACATATTATTGTTTTTTAAATCACTTTACACTAGACACAATTAGATAATGAGAAAAGTTTTATAGGAATTAAATTATATTTATAATTATTAATAAAGGAAAGATCGTTTACTCCAATTTTACACCACGATGGGTCGCCTCCAAAAACTAAACAGGGGAAGCAAAATAACCGATTGGTTTCCTCGCAACCACATAACCAAGTACACATCGCGTACCACTCACGTTTAAAAACTCGAGTGAATTTCTCGGTTTTCGCGGCACAAACCTGGTTTAATGAGAGGTCAGGACGCGGAGGCCCTTTATTTTTAATTTCCAACCTTTTTTCATAAGTATTGGCATTATTTTTTTATATAGACAACACTGTATTCCGCCATTGTATAAAAAAATTATGACAAAATATTCGCGACAATCAATAAACGCAAACGCATAAATAAACATATACGCAAACGCTTTCAATTTGAAATCCGAAAGAATACTGGAGATGGAGAACTGGAGAAGACAAAACACAAAATTGCATAACTAGCGACGACAATGGGGCGTTTGCTGAAACTTTCGCAAATATAATTAAGGAATATAACGACTTATCTAAAAAAAAAAATACGAAAACAGAAATCAAAATCGGTCTACTTCAATAGGTAGTAGATTTACAAATGCCATAAGCAAACGGTTGGAGAAATGCAGAAACAAGAAAACAAAAATATGTACAAAAATGACTACAAAGTTAAATACCATAAATATAACATAATAATATAACATAAAAAATAACACTTGCTTCCCTATGGTTCAAAGGTCGAACGTCGGCCAGTCATTCCGCGAAGTTCTCGGGTTTCTTCGGTTACATTCGTCAATGTTCGGAGGTCACGTGATATCATACCGCGTGATCGACGCACACAATTTGTCTTAGTTTTGCAAAGAAAGACCAAATTTTGTATAAGTCACCGTCATAGGGTCTGTACCGGCTAAAATTCTTTTGTATGAAGAGTTTGGCGCGGATTTCAACTCGCACAAACTTGGAATATGTATCGCATTTTTCGGTGGTGCGGGTTTTGAAGGCGAAATTTTAATAGCGTGCTATCTATAATGTGCTTATATTATTATAAAACAAGTTTGTTTTATTTTCTCATCTTTTTAATGGGGGTTCGCCGCACAAACGCACTTTAGAGAAAACCGCCACTGTAAGTAATTATCAACGATTAGGTTATATGAAAAGAAATAAAATAATATAAAACGAAAATGTCGTTTTAAGTTTTTAACATTAATTCATTTTGGGAATACTACCATACACATAAACATTAAAATTGTGAACATATAATGTATATACGCAAAATATTGCAAACATAAATAAAAAATGTTACAGAAAAAAAAAATTAAATTCCCTTGTATATAAATATTTTAACACTGATTTATATACAATAATATTTAATATAGATTTATAGATTTTGATTTAGATAATATTTTAAATAGAAATATAGATTTTTTTTAAACAATAATATAACAACCAAATTAGTCTAAATAAAGTGAATTTTATATTTATTCTTATTTTTTTCTGCTTGTATTTCTTTAGGGAGTTTGTTAAAACATTGAATGGCTGAGTATGTGAAATGGTGTTGTGCCGTTGTTGTATTGAGTTTAGGGATAATTATTTGTCACTTGGTTATCGGTCTGGTGCCCAATGACTCTATTCTTAGTTTATCTTTGTGGATTTGAAGTAATGCATTTTTTGATAGATTCTGTTTAATTTTAGAACTTTAAATTCTTGGAACAATTCACGAGTCGAGTAATCTGACGGTTTTTTTAGAATTATTTTATTTGGACTCTTTCCAGCGGGGCTTAGATAGTTTTATATGCTCCTCCCCAACCTATTATTCCGTATTGGAGAATTGATTGGGCTAGCGCATAGTAAACCTTCTGTATCATTGGTTTTTGAAGGATAAATCTGAATTTAAGATGTACATGTTGTCGCTAACAAATATAAAAATATGTTAGCAAATGTCGTATTAATGTACAGGTTGTCATTGATTATGGCGGGATTAATTTTGTTATTAATCCTACATCATCGTGCGTGCTAATAATTTACAAACATAAATAATACACACACGGATCAGAGACTAAATTTTATGACGATGAAGCAAACTATATATTTGAATGTGCATATTTAGTTATTTAAAATTCCGTGGACAATTAAGATTAGGTATAAAACACGTAGGTTTACATTAACAAACCAATCGTTGAAACAAACGTTGAAATGTTTGTCAGACAAACAGTATAATAGAGGTCTAGAAAAGTGTGTCGAAAGCTTTCTTTGTGGAAATTGTCGTATTGTTTGAAATACAAAATAACTTTTAATTCTAAACATTTAATTCGAACCACGCCTTGCGACGAGCTGTCTATATCCTCTGCTGAATAACGATCATAATTAAAGCCATTATAATAATATACAGTTGTAATTGAGCCGCGTAGGTACTCGACGATCCTACAATGAAATAGACTGGGTAACTTTGCTAATTGAATAGGTGCCACATTTGTTAGCATGAATTGCGTAACCAAGTTCACCGTTCAATTCACGAAGTAACTGCCTAACTTATAGATATAGATAATTCTAATACTATTTGTAGGGACCTGAAATATTCGCGTTTTTTTTCGGCAAAATTCCAATTTAGTGGATTTTTTTTGGGAAAAGTGGTATTATTAGTATTTTGTTTTTTATATACATACACAATCATGTGCCATAGAACATGGAATTACTGTAATATTCTGAAAGGTTTGCACTGCCTATTTGCGCAGGTTACCGTGTACGAAGCATTACAATTTCCAGGGCTGAACAGTAGGGTGTATCGATTTTTAACTTTTTTTTTGTTTTCAAATTCCAAGTTGAAAAAAAGTTGCTACTAGGTACCACAACTTACCACAAAAAATTTTGGATTTTTAAAAAAATGTTTAGGTCTCCCGCACAAGGCCTAAAGTTTTAATTTTTTTCAAAAAATATCAAATTTTTTTAAAATTTAAAAAAATAAAATCGTAATTTTTGTGTTTATTCCAAGTTAAAAAACAGTAATATTAGGGCATAAAAATAAGTAAGAAACGGTTTTCATTATAAAAAATGGATTTTAGGTCTCCCGCACAAGCCCTAAAGTTTGTTAATTTTGATGAAATTTTGTAATTTTGTGTACATGAACCATGTTTTTTTTAAGTTTAAGCCACCAGAATTAATTGTACTTTTCTAACAGAAGGCATAAAATGAGACAATATATATATACATAATTCATATATACATATATTAAAAATATATACCACATGTATACTATATATATATAATATGTTTTTTACCTGAAAAAAAGATAGTTGGACGGTGTAAATTGTATGAGAAAGGTGTTGAAAGAAACTAATGTTATTTGCTATTACTGTTGTTTATTACAATAGTATAAAAGATTATAACATGTCATAAAATGTAGTAGGTATAATAACTAAGTACAAAATGTTGCTGATTACTTTCCATACGACATGAGTGGGAGTTTTCTTTTTCTACTGCAAAATTACTTACTTGTTTAAGTATTCGTCCTTTCATCTTGGTTTCAAAACCTTAAATCAAAGTTATGTATAGTATTTACATAGGCCTAGTGAAAATTTTATAAATGTTATTACAGTTCCCAAATGAAATTTCAATTTAATATGTAAGACGTTATTTAGAAACATTATAAATACAAAATAGTCGAAAAAAAACTTACTTAAATTCTAATCCTTTGCAGAGGTTTTGTACTGGCTCTTGGTCTCGAACGTATTTAGAACTTTACGGTCTACCAGTCTGGCACGGATAAAATCATCTCTTTCGATCAGCCCACATACTCGCTTCGAAGCTTCTGTGACTTCGTTGACAATTCGTTCCACCGCTTGAGTGTGAGAAGGAATTCTAAATTCAACCCTTCTACTTTTGCCAGTTTCCGCAATTGACTCCAACTCTTCTAGGCTCATATCAGTAACAAGAGGGGGTTCGGTTACTGAAGTGGATTGCCAGTCAATCATATCTTTAAAGTCTTCGGCATCAAAATTGATCTGAGGGGGTTTAAATACCCTTACCCCTTTCCTTTCGGTTGCGCAAGCTTTCTGGATTCTCTTATAAGCCAAGGCTCTGATATGTTTTCGTTCATCGAACAGCATAGCTATCAAACATGCTCTGGGTGAGTCATGAAAGCATTTCTCTGTAACGTTGCATGGACGACTTTTTTAGCTCATCTTCCAAGTGATTGCTGAAAAGAAACATTTAAAAAAAATGAATGGAAGCTTGCGGGATTTGGGGATTGCACTTAATTGAGAACCATGATGGTATGTAGACCTTCATTATGAACTCTGCAAGCTTTGTTAGCTGAGGGGTCGGATCATCGGTGGCAACATACAAACGAAGGACTCGATTTGCCATAGTAAGCCACCCTGGCGTGCGAGATGTTGCTGGGGTTTCGTTTGGCCAACTCTTCTTTATGGAAAGTAATCAGCAACATTTTATACTTAGTTATTATACTACATTTTATGACATATTAAAACCTTTTATACTTTTGTAATAAACAACAGTAATAGCAAATAACATTAGTTTCTTTCAACACCTTTCTCATACAATTTACACCGTCCAACTATCTTTTTTCAAGTAAAAAACTTATTATATATTATATAGTATATATGTGGTATATATTTTTAATATATGTATATATGAATTATATATATATATATATTGTCTCATTTTATGCCTTCTATAAGAAAAGTACAATTAATTCCGGTGGCTTAAACTTAAAAAAAACATGGTTCATATATGTACACAAAATTACAAAATTTCATCAAAATTAACAAACTTTAGGGCTTGTGCGGGAGACCTAAAATCCATTTTTTATTTAAAAAAATCGTTCCTTACTTATTTTTATGCCCTAATATTACTGTTTTTTAACTTGGAATAAACACAAAAGTTACGATTTTATTTTTTTAAATTTTAAAAAAATTTGATATTTTTTGAAAAAAATTAAAACTTTAGGCCTTGTGCGGGAGACCTAAACATTTTTTTAAAAATCCAAAATTTTTTGTGGTAAGTTGTGGTATCTAGTAGCAACTTTTTTTCAACTTGGAATTTGAAAACAAAAAAAAAGTTTAAAATCGATACACCCTACTGAACAGTAAGATACTTGGCTCTTGGTACAGAAGTCGAAGGGTAAAATAACTAATCAAAATATATATTTATATGGACCGCTACACACCCTTATATCGGCATATACTCCTAAAACGGCTCGACTTGAGTATTTGATTCTCTTCATCGTGCCATGTCTTCATCGAGCGTGTAGAATTTATATATGTATACATATTTTTAATATTTTATAATTTACAAATCTAATGATATCGATAATCTATAGTAGGTACATTTTCCTAAGAATTGAAAATGGTAGTAAACATGTTGTTGTTGTTGTCGAAGAAAGTAAACACCTTTCAATGACGCTCTAATCTGTCGTGTTGAGTTGTGCGAGCAAATTTCACTGCAAATTCCTGAATGAATGGGCGTCGCTCCTCACGAGACGGCGCCGGTGGATCACGTGACGGCCACACCGACTCATCAGCTGGGGGAGACACGCGACGCGACGCCGACGCTCCACTACTATAACCGATAAATATAAATCGCTATGTTCGCGTATATCTTACTGTCGAGAGATTTACAACTCCTCAATCGGGAAATAAAATTAAAACTAATCCTAAATTGTTTTGTATAAAATACACATATAAACATAGAATTTATGTTGTACTAGCGACGTTGCTCGGGGTTTATTTTGGGTATTTGGGGGATTTGGGGTAAAGTTTTGAATTATTTGATAAGCATCGAGTTTTCTCTACTTTCTAGTAAGTAGAGAAAAATAGTAAGCGTTCGTCATTTCCTTTCAGTCGCGTTTGTAAATGTTGTTTCCTTACAAAAGTTACTACAGCCATAGTAAGGAATAAGTAGAAATAAGTAAGGTACAGTCTGTCAACAAATAAACTGACAAGGCAGAAAGGCGCTGCGATCGTTTGAATGACAACATTAAGATGGTTGAAAGGAAAAATAATGTATTTTTTTAAAGTACTACGTTTCAAGTGAATAGTTTTCACATCAAAATCAAACGGTTTTTAGAAAATAGTGGTAATTCCTGTAAGAAGACGTTCTAAATAACATTCAGTCGTCAATGATGATATTCTAAGAAAATTTAATATTTGAACTGAGAAAAGGTTGATAAAATGAGTTATGCATAAATAAACCACTCATGAGTTATGCATCGTCTGACAGATTCGCAAGTCAAACATAACCTCACGCTTGAATTTAATATAATTTGTTCTAAAATTGGCGTTTCGGTATTGCCATAGTCATGAAAATTTTTATTCCATTTTATCAAATTTCCAGACTTGTTGGCGGACTATAAGCATAATACTATCCCATGATTACGAAAAGTTAACTGATATGTAATAGGGTGTTAGCATTTTTCGGGACATTGCAGGGATTAGGGATCAGTTTACAAGTCATATAGAGGGTGGCGGGGGTGAACAATGAACATCAACCCCAAAAATTCATCAAACTAATGCACTCATTAGGTGATATATTACAAAACGGTTCAGAAAACGAAACATGTCATCAGGAAATGATTACAAAGGGAAAACCACACTGTACAATACAGGGCCGGCCCTGAGTCAAACGGTGCCTGGCGTGAGTGAAATTTTGGCGTCCGTTGTCAAAACCAGTAGACGCCTAGGTAGGTGATCACTGTAATCGATGATATATATTTTTGTTCAGCGCCATTTTTTATGAAAAATAATCTCAAGGGCGATGTGTTAGGTGTTAGATATTATCAGGGCCTTGGCAATTCGGCGCCCGGAGCGAACTGCTCCAATTGCGCCCGCATAGGGCCGGCCCTGGTGTTATATTATCTAAGTAGGTACTTAGGATGTTAACTTTGAGGAAAAATAACGAAATTTTATATCCTTATTTAGTACTTACCTACTTGCTAACACGCGACTTTACCATATTTATTTACCGTCTGGCAAATACATGTAATAAATAAGGTTTATAACACTTTATAAGGTTTCGGTTTTAGTACCTCTTTATAACACTAGGTATCTGCCTACAAGGTTCTAACCTAGCGTAATCGATTAATTAAGTATTAGAAAATATATTGATTGTATTCAATGTTTCGATGACGATTCAATCAATTTTGTATTTTTATAAGAACGGAAGACTCTCGTAAAATATAATATAATTTATATATACATATATATTCCGATATTCCTTCAAGGGAAGACAGATGGTGTAATCCAAACCACGTCTACTCAGGCCAGAACACTGAATAAAACCGACTTCTTACTTATATATATTATGACGTAAGATCACCCATAATAATTAAATAACATATGTGCAAAAATTAATTTTGTCATATTAATAAAAACCAAATCAGTGTTGAAATATGATTTACTATTATATTTTCTGTACTTACAATAGATCATTGATATAACTGTTGGCAATTTTTGGTATTTGTCGGTAAATATATTAGTACAAAAACGGTTCCTGACTGGAATAATGCAGGTAGGTGTCTATTCTTATACAAGGACTTTGTTTTCATCACAACGCACTAAAATACTGATATGATTACGATAAGAATCAGAAAGCAATATTATTTACTCAAAACGTTATTGCAATTTGACTTTGAATGAGATTTATTAATAAACATTATTCACCAAAAATTAAACAAATCATTATTATTGTTAATGCAATTTGGTAAATAAAATAATAATTATCACAAGAGTCAACTTTTTCAAGGTCATCCAGGTTACTGTATTCCCGTCCACTTTCCATGTCCCTACCACCAATTTTAGTTTGTAAAAACTTCTTCAAAACTTATTCCAGAGGGTCAGTTTTATATTTAGAATAGAATGTAAATATTGACATGTTATGGGTGAAGTTTGTTTACACTTACATGGCGTCCAGGTACTGCAGGGTATAACTCAGAATCTCTCCAGGAATCTCGCTCTCCGTCACGGACAAGCATCCGATAACCTTGACCGGCAGTTGGTCACCAGAGCCGGTAACATCAGCAAACTTTTCAAAGAACTTTCTATATTCCACGAGGTAATCTTCCTTCTCAACGGAATCACACTTTTTTAACTCCTCCTTTGAGTCCTGCATACTTGCCATGGTTACTCGTATTTAATTAGACGTTTATACTTGGGTAATATTTATTTCAATCACTTCAATACTAAAAACACATTTGTTATGACTACTTGATTCAAAAATATTTTAAAATTACACGAGCACTTCGTTATCTAAGACGGAATCAGCAATATTAATTTATAATACTGATTTACACCGGTTACACTTATTTTTTTTTGTTTTATCAAGAAGCGAGTTCAAAGAGGTTATATTACAAAAGTGTTTCTGAAACAAAAAAGAATAATGGGTATTCTTTTAATCTGTAAAAGCATTTGAACAATTTCGTTGTAACATAAATATTATCGTTGATGTTAAAAGGGGGATAGTGTAATTCGGAATGATTTGGAAACACTTTGTTTATAAAGCGTTTACGTTAAATTAAACCATCAAAACTTTCAATTATAAAGCCATTTGAATTATCAAAAAACCTGGTTGATGAAAATGATCCAGAAGCAACTCCGCCACTTAGTTTTTTTTATTATCCTGGATGTATTCAATCACTGACAGCAAACTGCATTTGAATTTTTTATAAAACTTGCCCCAGCATGAAACGTTAGATGAATTATATAAATTGGATGAGAAAACTGTATTATTGCACAGGCTTAATAATTAATGACAATTTACCAAATAAAACTTAGATTAAATCAAATTATTGTCAACAAACTGACAAACATCGAGCACCACTCCTATAGGGATAACTGTGAAGTGAGACATGAACGACATGAAGAGTACAATAATCGTAAACATTTTAGGCAACCTAAAACTTTATTTTGGTCATTTGACAACCAGAATGCCAACGGAGCGGGTGAAGCGATGAAAGATTTTTTTTATATTTATTACTGCATTGCGTCGACTACGGAGCTTACAAGGTTAATACTTTTATATTTTGCTTATGAGTCATTCCGCCGTTTCGTTCAAATTTGCCTGTTTCCGCGGATTTTTTTTTTTTTGCCTTTTTACTATATATTTTTATAGAAATGGGTTCCCGTACCTATCAGATGTATAAAAGTGAAAAGGGCACCTTTGTGCGACACTTGGATTCGAAGAAAATTGATGGAAGGTAATGAAGGTGTGGATGGTAATGAAAAACTGTTGGATGGTAATTTAAAAATTTGGATGGTAATGAAGTTTGGTAATGAAATATTAATAGATGGTAGTGAACATGTTTAAGGTTCTTAAAATGTCTGTGAATAATGAAATTTGAATAGAAATTGAATAATAAAATAGATTTCAAATCATGCTAAGTATCATTTGACGTGGTGAGCGGATTAGGAAAAAGAAGAAAAACCTATTATAGTGAAAAACTAAATGCTTTATTCAGACTTTTGAACATTGGAGACAAGAAATACATTTTTTCATACGTAATCAGTTCTGCTTACTTATGCTTTTGCAATATCTGTATGAATTGTTAAAAAATAATGGAAAAAAATATCAAAATACAAATTAAGAAAAGGCAGCTGGAACATCAAACCCAACACAACTAAAATTTTCCTATTATACTACTTACCCAGAAATTATAAGGAATAGTCAAATTCTTTATAATTACGTTTTATAAGTAGGTTTGTACACAAGAAATACAAAATTTTCACATTCCTAAGCAAACATTGTAATATTTGAAAAATTAAATAATAAAAATAATAATTAAAAATAAGAAAAAATCAGAAGTCAATTGAAATGCAGTTTAAAATAAAATCAGAGATACTTAAAACAAACACAACATATGTAACTAATAAGTACAAGATAAAGGTCTTACATCTAAATAGGAACATAATATTTAAGGAACTTGAGATCATTCTTGTGAAAGTTTTTGCTGGAAAACTATTTCAAATCAAAGTTCGGCAAATTTTTGAAAGTGAATTGTCCTCTTTCATTCTCATCTGGATCTTGCAAGCGCTGAAGAATTTGTGATTCCAAAATGAAATCGTCGTCACTAATTGTTGGCCAGACAAATTTTTTGGAATTTGGTCTATTTACGTTTTGTAGCTGCAACGCCTTCAATTTCTTTTGTTCGTTTCTTTTCTCGTTCCTGAGTTTGCTTATCTGGTCCTGTAACGTCTTAATGATTTTCAATGATCTATACCTCAATTTTCTAACATTCGTTAGACCACGCACATTTTTTTTAATGATTTGTTGTTCATTCTCGACTGCGAGAGGGTCAGGATCTAGAGTATTTTGCACATTATTGGGTACTTCCTTGACATTTTCATGAATTGGAGGCATATTTTCTATTGTAATCGTTTCTATTTTACGCTGCTCCTCTTTTTTCTTCCAATAATTTACAGAGTTCTTTCGCCATCTTCGTCTTTGCTCTCTCTGGGCTCTTTCACTCATATCTTCAATGCTGCAAATCTTTTTTTGCGCTTTTCGCATTAAGTATCTTTTTTTTTCTTTCGCTTTCTGAAGACTGTACAGTTCCGGATTGTTTTTAATCTCAGCATATTTTTGTTGCTTACGCAGCCTGTCCTTGGATAACTTTTCTTCTTTTTTCAGTTTTTTATTTAACTTTGCCATTGTGGATTATGGTGTTTAGCCTGTAACAAATAATAAAGAAAAATTATCATAAGTATCGGATCAAGTGAGAAGTTGAATAACAAATATGGATAATTTCAATTTCGTTACTTTTACAGGAGAGCCCAAAAATTGTTACACTACTTTTATATCTTTGTTTAATATTTTTTTCCCTAAATGATTTAAAATCTAACAGTAATGATATGGTTTTTTAATCAAGAAATTTGCGTTGGACTCTTAATAATGCCCTTTATATAGATTTTTGTTCAAATCTGGATTTGTTTAGAAACTTGAAATTTTGTAAAAATTCATCTGTTTTAATAGACAACTGAAGTAATGAAGATAAGTAATGAAAATAATTGTGACTGTAGGGGAATAGTTAAACCATTTGTTTAATATATTATTCGTTTACATTTGAATAATTATAATTATATCATTGAATAAAAAAATCGATTTTCAAATAAAAATTCGCAGGGTAAATTTTAACAGATTGTTTTTCCATATCAGTAAATAGATAAAACGAAAATATGTATTTCACCAAAACTGAAATTGTCCGACGCTAGAACGCAAGAAACTGCTTTTATTGATAATATTAACTTTTATGAACCCCCAAACATGGTCCCAGATGCACGTAAAAATAACCCTTACAAATTTATCATTACCCTCCACACCTCTAAATTACCATCCGGCAAAAAATTTTACGATACGGAAGGTAATGAGACGGAGGGTAATGAGGTTTTGACAATCTTTCCTTAATAACTCGCTTAATAATGATATTACAAATCTTTATGTTTCAATAAAAAATAGTCCGACTAATTATAGTTTATAGGTTCATGATTCGAATTTTTAAAACATGTACTTACTTTAAAAAATGCTGGAAGGTAATGATGCCTGGTCGGTGACAAAGTCGTTTTCGAGCACGGAGATCGCAGATATTTCTTTATTCAGCGACGCACGCCCTCCCGCGTCCAGATATAGCGGTACACTGATTAGTAACGGAGGCGCGGGGTGGGGTACAGCTGACGAACAGTGACAAACACGGTCACAATTTTAATTACCGCTTTGGCGGAAGACGACAGCGATTTTTTCTGGACAAAAACAAAATCTCAATTCTTTCTATGATACAGTAACTTTAAAAATAAATTAAACACCAATAAATATGCAAAATTAGTTGTACATTCAGGTCGATTAATGAATGTAGTGATTTTACTAGTGTAAAATGTTCTTATTTATTGATCAATTTACCGGTCCCTCATTTACACGGGGAAGGTAATGAGATTTTAGCATGTTTTTTGTATACCATAAAGTTATTAAGTAACAAATGCCTAATCCGGTAAATACTACTTTTTCCTTTTTTAAATAACTACATTTTCCAATAAAACTTTCTTGAAAAACATTATTTTTCATATGACTTTTTTGCAAGAACATGCGATTTGAACGAAACGGCGGAATGACCCTTATACATTTTTTCTTTTTGAAAATTTGAATAAACCATTTGAAGTCTTATAATGCGTCGAATTCAATGTTTTGAGTCAGCCGCCCAAACTTACCAGCTATTTTTAAGATGTTCTTTAATATTTTGTTCTTTCACTTTAAGTGCGAAATTTTTTTCATCTGCATTCACTGGATAAACAGTACATAATAGAAATGCCTTCCATGTAGATTCGAATTGAAACCAATGTCGTCACTGACAAAAGGTCAATGACTTTTGGTCCCAGTCAATTAAGCAAGCGCTCTATTTCTTTTATACTTGCCTGACATGGTGATATTGAACCACAGTTTTGATTTGCATTCACAGGCTTGATTTGCTAGAATTAGTATCTAAATTTTAATTCCTTCAACGTCAGTCTTTATAGGTGAAAACTGTTGCTTGTGCAATGATGGAGGACTTGACATGGAACTAGCAAAGGATCAAACTTGTGACGCCTGGATGGGAATCAGATGCATTTTTTCACTTAACTAAAAGATTCCATGATTAATTTTCCCTTTAAAAAAATGCTAAATGATTTTGCACCTTGTTTGGAAACTGACTATCCAAATGATAAAATTCCAAAGCATTTATTGGTTACCTACGGACCTAGAAAAAAATTGCGTGTGGCACGTTTTTCGTACCTTTTTTAATGAAAATTCATTTTTCACTCAGTTCAACCTCACCACATACCCCATTACGGATGCCATAGATTTATTTTTGTCTGAGGAATTTTCCCGCGTCTTTGAGATTAGATAGTTGATTTATGTTTGAGATCCCTCGCCACATACTCCAATTGGGGGTTATAAAAGCAAAACCGCCACTGCGCCACACTTTGACCTAATGACTGATTGGTAATCTATATCTCTACACCAAGGCTGCCCAACCCCAGGCCCGCGGGCCACAATGTGGCCCGCGAACGAATTATAAGTGGCCCGCGTGAAACATTTTCAAAAAACCCGCCAATCCGCCAATTTGAAAAAGTGTCGCGGGCCCGCGGTAAAACAAACAATGCAGCTTGCGCGCGGTCACCAGTGTTGCCAACGACGGCGATTTATCGCTATTTAGGCTACTCAGAACGAGAATCAGCCTGTTGAACTTACTTTTGAAACAAAAATACACCGGTTTTCGACATAATATTTTTTGCGTCGAAATGGAATCCTGTAGCCACCCCCCCCCCCCATGGAATTCGAAAAATTGCTGTGGGGTATCACATATGATGTTCGGAATTTTTTCTCAGCGAAGTTCCGTAACAACCCCCCCCCCCCCCATGGATTTCAAATATTTTGTGCGGAGCACTCATTTAGACTTTTTTTTTTTGTGGGGAATTATGTTTTATAGAAATTCTCTAACAACCCCCCCCCCCCCCCATGGAAATAGGAACCGTCAGGTATTCAGTGGCCCGCCAGTGATTCAAAATCGTCAATTTCGCCCAACTGCTAAAAAGGTTGGGCAGCCTTGCTCTACACCATACAATCTTCAAACAAAAGTAAAAATGCCTCTAAGCCCCTCAAAATCGACTTTCAAAAGGGTGGTCTGACCCAAAACCGCCTCTCTTCCATTTTTGGTGAGGTTGAAAAGCACCACGTAACGTACCAATAAAAGTACTTTGGAAATCCAAGATGGCCGCCGTGCTGGTCGAAGTGCAAAACCGCCACTCTAACAAATGTTCAGGTTCTAAAATCCAATAAGTTGAGTTGAGCTGCAAGACCTCCACTGTTCAAAATACATATGTTTTTAGAGCAGAAACAAATCTAAAAATAATTGATTTGAAAATGCGTAGAGTAATAGCTTGCAAAAAAAATCACCAAAACAGGGAAATGTGCAAATGGTGTTTTTTAATGTCAAACATTTTGCAATTGGTGGTTTTTGGCGGTTTTGTTTCTATACCCCTCAATTATTGTGGGGCAGTAATGCAAAACTGACTTAAGGTGGGAGGGGGGCACATAATTATTAGTTACCCCTTTTGAGATTGCCATAGCTGAGGTTTCCCCCCTATCAACCATCCCAATGCACATCTCCTATTTGTTACAATTTTTATAGATTTACATTTTTTTTTTTGTGTTGTTCAATTATTGAATTTCAATAATATTATATGTGTGGTATAAAGAAAATTGTTTAGTGATGAAGTACTTCATTTAGGGCCAGTTGTTTCACAGAACTTGAATATTATTATTATTGGCCGATAAATGAACAAATTATATCATGGGGTTTGAGCGATAAATTTATGCTTCGTTTTATACTGTAGGAAAATTTATTTATATCTAGGCTTTAGAAGCGAGGCATCGGAATTCGATGGGAAGTTGTATTATGAAATTACTCTTAGGTGATGTTATTTTTAGATTGCAATTAGGTATGATCTATTAATATTATATATCGATGGCGCCATCCTACAAAAAAGTGTATCTATTCTCCTGCGTTCTGTGATAATAATAATAATCCATACATAGAAGAGCTGGCTGATTTTCTGACTTTCAATTCTACCGAAAAGGCCAGTTTATATTATGCTAGCTGACGTGTACCCGACTGGGAGTTATCCTTAGAAGATAGACTTAATAACACCACAGACTTTTCTGTAGACCTTTTTAAGATATATAATTCCATACTACATTATTTTGATATCTCTCATGAGGTTTAGCCAGCGTTAGCAATGTAGTGCCTGAAAAAATATTTTTAAATATTGATTATAAAACATCGACTTTTCTCTATTTCTATAAATATATTATGCATGTGTCATATATGTAAACCTTTCGGAAGAAATTCTCTAAATGATAGTGAAAACCCTATCAGAATTCGTGGCATAGTTTAGAAGAACTAAGCGCACAAACAGACAGACGCGGATAGCGACTTTATTTCTTACTATTTATCTGTATTTTATGGTAAATCATAAAAAAGACTATAAAGGTAACAATTTTTATGCAGAAAATTAAATAATTAATAATATAATCTTAGACTCGCTACATACTAAAGTATAATTATTTGTTACATAATAGAGCATGAACTTCTTTCAACATAAGAAATATCCTCTCCTCTCAATTGCCTGGCTTTTACATCTAAATAAGAATTCCTATCCCTTTCCACCATCCATTCTGGTAAAGGCTTAGACCAGTCGCGAGGGGGCTCTTTTCTTTTCTTCCAAATGTCGTTCTTGTAGTGGGGCTCCAGTCGTGCCTTACGCTTCTCGTATTCACTAAGTATGAGATCCTTCTGTAAACAAAACATTTAACAATTCGAGTCAGTCGTTTCACTAAATTTTAACAATTCATCAAATTTCATGGTTAATTTTCAAGTTCTGTTACTATATAGCTATTAGTGAGTAGTTTCACATTACTGAAATAATAACAGAACTTAAATAGAACGTTCACAGAATTTGAAAATTAACTTTGAAATTTGATGAATTGTTCAAACAACTGGCCCCTAAATAAACTTTGTAGAGGGTCACAGTGATGAAATTTCGTCGCAAAAACCTTTTAGATATCTTGCCGAATTACATTCTTTAAATATGCGAAATTACAATGCTAGATGACCCCCGATGTGGCACTTTTTCATTGATACGTATTCGCAAGACAACTGTTGATATCCGCGTACGGGGCAGGACTGCTCACAACCCAACTGCAGTGACGTCCGCATAGAAAGGGTTAATAATGCTTATAAATCTTCAATATATTTAAAATCATAAATATTTCTTCAATCCAGGTGCAACAACTTTCTGATTTGTAGTGATTAGTTTATGAAGCTTTATAATTGTTGAATGCAATACATACTTTGGCTTGTTCATCCTTTGTCTTATCCCATTGAAGACAGTTTTCGTGATCAGTTTTCCATTGCGAGCACTCTAGATACTCTCCAAATATGAAGTACTGATTGAACCTGGCCTTTAGGCTTCTGCAATCTTTGTATTCATCTCTGTATACTTCACAGGGGCGGATCTATAAATGATTATATATTATATTTTAGTAATTTATTTTTGGGGTATTATGGCGTGTTGCGCTCACTTCTTAAGCCAACATTTCGGACAGCATTAGTGTCCATCATCAGGGCAGAGGTGTTGTGATGATGGATACTGTACATATCAAAGGGGTAGAAAGAAATAGGCCGAGATTGAATTAAGGCAAACAGAATGAGCCAATGGTTAATATTAATATCCATTAATATCCGAGACCTTCCTTTAACATAAAACTTTAAGGTTACATTAAATTATGTAAGTCAAAAATAAGATATATCCTAAATGAACAAACCAGCCATTCGTCTTTTTTAAAGTCTTCGGGTGGTTTCACGATATCCTGGCTCATTTCAAAGCCAATTAGAATGATTTACAACCAATAAAGCAATAATCTGAAGAAAAAAATCTAAAATAATAGTTTCAAACTGACACACAGAATGACAGCCGGATTTATCTAAGCAAAACAGTTGTGATGGGAGTATCGAAATAATTAGGTATTTCGAATATTCGAAAATACATTTAAGATTTCGTTGTATTCTTGTTGATTTCTAAAAATGATATGATTGTCGAAGATAAATTTCTAGACGTTGTGTTCCGTAATTCTAGGTATAAAAAATATTTCGATACAAAAGGTAACATTTTTTATCGGTAACAGCACCATAAAACAGCACTACTTGGAACGAAAGGCTAGATGCGGCTAGATCATGGCTAGATCATGGCTAGATGTACAATTCTAGTCCATGCAGTTTGCGACAGTAGGCAAGTACCCCAGTACTGCCCGGGACTGAATCGATATAATGCAATGTCAATCTCTACTTCTGAGTTATGTAATGTTTTTTTTATGTATTTATAAGGAAGGTTAATATTTCCCTAACCGCCGTACTTTTAATAGGCAAATATAATGGGAATTACACTTCGCTTCAACTTAATTACTACAAGAAACAACGATTTACGTCGGGATAGATGCTAGAAGATGGATTATAATTACATTTTTATTCAATCAAAGTTCAAAATCAACCTTATAGAACTATCCATGTTTTGGATTTTTTTCTATAATGTGACAATTGCGTAAGTTTCGTTTCAACGTTAACTTTTTTTTAAATTTTATTTTTCAATTCCTTTTTGGTTTTCACGAAGGTTGTACGAATACAACTACTAATTCTTAATCTTTACAGCAATGACAAGAATGAAACAAAAAGATTAAAAAATGTTTGGTTTTTCGGGGTCGATGGCCATACAATTTTTAAAAAATAAAACCTATTGATTTACCTTAATTACTATAGGGTTTTCCAATAAGAGGTGTTATGTGTATTTAATTCCCGCCATAAAATGATTTTTTATTGCCGGAATTGGATGGTATTGATCTGGACAACGTTTAATTTCAATAAAACGGCGCTACGTGCCACACAAGCAACGAAACCATTGATATTTTACGGGAAAAGTTTCCGGACCGTGTTATCTCTCGAAGAGGTGATCACAATTGGCCACCGGGATCTTGTGATTTAACACCTTGCGACTTCTTCCTTTGGGGCCACGTGAAAGAGAAGGTCTACGCCAACAGCCCAGCGTCGATTCAAGACCTCAAAGATGGAATTCGTGAGGCTATCGAGGACATAAGGCAGCCACTTTGCGATTTGGTTATGGAAAATTTCATGAAAAGGATATGGTCCTGTAGGCGTGGTCTTGGTGGTCATTTGACTGATGTTATTTTTCACTATTAATGGCATACCTTCCTCTTTATAATGAAATAAACATTCGATCATTTATATTAAAAAACGGCATTTTTCTTTGAATATCAAAATAACACCTCTTATTGGAAAACCCTGCATAAAAGGAAACTGTCTGCATTTGTGAAATTTTAGCAATTTAATTTTTTACGTAAAACGAAAATTCGCTTTCGTTGTAAGGGATGAGAGCCAAAATAATTTCTGTTGATGACATTTTCTTATGTTGGTATGATACCATACGAGTGGCTAGAAGAGACGTTATTACCATTACTCTATGCTAATTAGGTAGGTAATATTTTGGCCGAACTCTGAAAATAAAATATAGGTATTTAGGGATGTTTTATAAATTAATAAATATTTAAAAAAGGTTAGGTTAATATTGATTAGGTTAGTATATGTTAGATCAGGTAAGGAGAGGTTAGGTTAGGTTTTTTAACATACAAATATATTTTTAAAAAGTTGCCTCAGTACCCTAATTTAATTTCCCGTGTTCTGCCAAAATAGTGCCTACCTAATGTGCATGAATTTAATGGTACTAACGTTTCTTCTAGCCCCACGTGTAGTATCAGGAATACCAATATTGACACTGAAGATTTGATTGGAAATGGTTGTCATCCCATACAATTTTCTTTTTACGTAATTAAAAATTAGAATGCAAAATTAAAAATTTCCCAAATGCAGATAGCTTCCTTTTATAGTAATTCGGGTGAATCAAAAGGTTTTATTTAAAAAAAATGTATTAAGCGTGGCCAGCGATCCCGAATAATTACCAAAAGTTTTTGCGGGAAGCAGGGTAACAGGAAGTACAGCTGCAGATGTATTTAGAAAGTAAAATATCACCAGTATAGGAAAATGCATTCTAAATTCAATGGGTACCAGTATATGTATATATATATTTTTATTGTTATAGTTAGTTTAAAAGTTAAAATAATTTTCAAAGATTTAATTTTTCGGGTCTTCCGAATTCTCACCACATCTGTGGTTGGCTGTGTGACGTTACCAGTCACAAAAAGAGTATGTTTTATTTCAACAGGGTATTCATATTTAAATTGGTATTTCTCCTAAATTGGTTCAATTCATTATCAATTTGCTCTCCGAGAGAACTGTTTTTGTAGATGGATCCAAATCCTCTCCCCACATAAGACAAAAAAATATTCAAAGGACTCCCGCAAGGGTCTGTCTTAAGCCCGATATTGTATAATATTTACACATACGATCTGGAAAAATCTATTAATTTCATGTGCAACGTACTCCAATATGCTGACGACTTAACGTTTTACAAAATATCCGCCAATCTTTTCATCGCAGCATCAGCAATTAACAACGCTCTTAGAAAACTCTTGGCGTGGTTAAATATTAATGGTCTTGAACTTTCCCCTGCCAAAAGCAAAGTTGTCATCTTCACTCGTCGACGAAAGCTTCCGGATATTCAGGTAATATTTGGCGATGAAGTGATCCCTATCTCGAAGGAAGTTAAGTTCCTTGGAATGATTTGGACTCCAAGCTTACTTGGAACTCTCATATAAACCACGTTGTTACAAAATGTGAAAGCAACATCAATCCCCTTAGATTTCTAGCCGGAGTGTGGTGGGGATCCCACCCAGCTTCTTTAAAACTTCTATACAATGCCCTCATCCGAAGCCATCTCGATTGTGGATCTTGTCTGTTTGATCCAATGTCCACGTCAAATTCTCATAAATTAGATAAAATCCAGTCAAAATCACTTTGCCTTGTCTTAGGAGCCATGAAATCTTCTCCAATCAACGCAATGCAAGTGGAATGTTGCGAACCTCCCTTACATATAAGAAGGCGATGCCTGGCAGAAAAATATGTTCAATAACATCCCATCCCTTGATTCCTATACTTCAATCATAAATTCCCAAACTGCGGATGTGGTGGTAGAAAACTTTGCAAAATTCTTTGACGAGGGTGTAAATCAGTTATTGCACGAATGCAATGTTCGAGCGTCTGAGTTGAAGCAAGAACATTTGCAACATTCAATGTACCTACCAAGAGCTAATGCAGAACAAACTGAATGCATTATCGGAAGAATGAAAAATTCAAAGACACCGGGCGTGGATCTAATTCGCATGTATGATCTAAAAAAACATGTTAAATTATTTGTCCTATAATTACTCACCTAATTAACAGAATTATTGACACAAATCACATTCCAGCTGAACTAAAATGGAGCATCATAAGGCCCATTTTTAAAAATGGAGATCACACCGTAATAAATAATCATATGCCTATTTCCTTATTACCCGCATTAGAAAAAATATTAGAAAAATATGTATCTATAAATTTGGATAGATATTTAAATAATTTGGGCATTATTGATGAATGTCAGTATGGCTTCCAAAAACAAAAAAGCTGTGATAAATTGCTCGAAAAATTTTCCAATTATATAAATTCAGAGCTTAACTCAAAAAAATATGTACTAGTATTATTTATTGATTTCTCAAAAGCTTTCGATACACTCAGCCATACACAATTAATCAAGGTACTCGAAATCATAGGAATCCGTGGTAAACACCTATCATTTTTCAAAAACTATTTAACAAATAGAAAAATGTATGTAAAGATTTTGAATGTAATGAGTAATTTTAGATTTATTAAATCAGGGGTGCCACAAGGGTCAATTTTAGGACCAAAATTATACATTATATATGTAATTGCCATGTCTAAACTTTTTAAAATAACCCGTAGATTCATTTTTGCTGATGATACTGCACTAGTTGTCTCTAATGAAAACCCTGAAATAGCTATTCAAGAATTACAAATTGACTTTAACGAGCTACTTAAATGGTCTCATGATGTAGGACTAATTATTAATGTCAAAAAAACTAAATGCATGTATATAAGATCACCGAGCTTGAAAATGTGGAACTTACCTAAAATAACTGCACATAATTTTGAATGTATACATAAAAAATGGATAATATTTGCTGCTGTGAAAAAATTGATTTTGCAAACGAATATACTTACCTTGGCATAATCGTAGACAATAACTTTAAATGGGACAAAAGTGTGACCAAAATTTGTAACCAGCTCCGATGTTTGGCGAGTAATTTTTATAAATTAAAATTTGTATTGCCTCGATGTACTCTGTGATATAATGCACTTTTACTAAGATCATGCAGACGGAGACCTCTAGCGTTAGAGTCGAGAAATAAGTAATTACAATCAAATGGATGTGTGGATAAAGCTTTACAGGGTTGAAGGCAGATGTCTCTGTGAGGTAAGGAGGTGGACGAGAGGTGGACCAATCGTAAGCCCGGATTTAATCTACTACGAATCAAAGAGTCGAAAGAATGCAAGATGGCGAGTGGGCGTGATTTAACTAAACAGACAAAGAAATGGACTTTGGACTGGGCGGGACTGTCTCGATTTATTACAGAAAAAAACGGGAATCTGTTATTAGGGTAGTGCGATGACGTCATAGGAATGGAATGTGCAGGGTGTGCCGAACGGGATCGTAAACCATTGAGAAGCGATAGGGACGTGTTTCAAGAAAGGTAAGAAAAATAACGCGAACAAACAGAGGACTGAGAGAAATTGGTAGAATCCTACGTTAAGACATACTGGGAGTGGAAATCATTAGGGGAGAGGGCAGTTATACGCGTCACTTTAAAGGAAACAACAGAAATAAGGAAAAAAACCCGACAAATTACGTAAGAAATGTGAAAAAAAAGCAAACATTGAACTTCTGTTGTAAGCATGACGTGGGACTGCAATGAAACAGCGTTGAGTTTACAGGAGATCGATGACGCGAAGGTAGTTGCAAAAGGGATACCAAGGGAAAAAAGGTTGGCGTCTTCAGACACTCGAAAGCGTTGATTTTGGAAAAAAAATACGAACATGGTTCTGGGTCATCAAGGCACTAATAAAAATCCAAGGGGGTAATAAAATTAACCCGAGGCTTATGGAAAACGAAAACACATTAAAATTAATGGATAAACGATTAGCAGAGGAATTATGGGAGAGTACATTCGGTTTTGTTTTGACAGGGACTTGAAGCCTCTGATTAATGTGAAATGAGTTGGGAGATAAAGACAGAAGATGGGCGTGTGGAGGTATCACCCGAGGTAACACTCAAAATTACAGAGAGGGGTTGTGAAAATCCAGTAATAATTCTTGGAATAAAAACTGGCCGAAGAAATAAACAGGTTATCAAACCAATGCGGTCTAGGACGGAGGGCAAAAGTTAAGCGACATGATGTGTACTGGGGCGTCTCAACTAAAGCAAGTACCGATGGAAGCCTTAGATAGAAATAATCGGTGAAAAATGGAATAGTTATATTAAACCATTTGTAAGGGAAGAGAACTAAATGTTAGATGTAGGAGACGATCGTACGCAAGAGAGTTAGCATACACTGGGATGGGAATGATTGTCGGAAGTAATTGGTTTGGAAGGTAGAGGGGGGAACGGACGTGTACACCGTTTAAATTGTCGGAAGTAATTGGTTTGGAAGGTAGAAGGGAGAGGGACGTGTACACCGTTTAAATTGTCGGAGGCAAAGTGAAGATGATCGAAGCTAAGCTCGTGAAAGCGTTAAAAACAAAGCGTACCACATCATAAACGACGGTCATTAAGGAAATTGTGCGGACACAATAGCATTTTTAAATAAAAGGTCAGGAATTCACACTTCAAAAGGACAGCTCTCACTAGAACATTATATAGGAAACGCCGTATGGGAATTCGGAACCGCTTCCCAGTCCACGTCTGATCATTTGGTCACATGAAACGAACGCCAGGGTGTTAACCTTTTTGAAATGATCAGAATGGCCTAATTAGCATGATGCGACTATGGCCTAAATAGAAAAGAACATACGAGTCGATAAAGGTTAGAATAGCATACATTTAACGTGATTAATGAGGAAACTCGATTATAAAAAGGCTGAACTTGGAAAAAACTAGGAGATTGGGTCGAATGATCATGCCAAACCCGGATCGATACGGATCATTTTCACGTCTTGCAGGAGGTAGGAGCCAGATTTTGCTAAGCAAAGTAATATTCCGAGTTCGTCATATATGCAACAACTGAATTGTACTAACACGCTTGAAATTAGTCTCATGTTTATCCCATCTAGTAGGAGAGGACGGCAATCCAGAGGGCCCCGGAGAACAAATTATGATTGTAATGTACTAACAAATTATGTTTGACTTTTCGTTTCGTGTATTAAGGTTTTATGACAGGTCGGGAGGGCGTCTTAGGCGAACTTCTAAGGAGATCAAATTAAGAGGGATAGACAGTATGGAGAAAACGGGGGTTTTAGGTATATTGATCCAGCTTCGATTCGTTAACTTTGAAATTAACATCTCTGACTCCATCCCTGTCCTAAAGAGAACTAGGGGTTACCTAACAAAGTAATTAAAAACCCGATACCATAAAGCAAAAAAATCACACAACGTTTGGTGGGATTTAATTACAACTAAATACGAGGGAGTTACGTTGAAGGTCGTAACCGGCGTATTAATTAACCAAGTACATTTGTCTTTATAGAAATGTATATATGTATATATTACTTGAGAATCTTGAGTAGCCTTCGAAGCTACCAAAGGGAGAAAGAGTTCTAAGGAGATTTTAATGCCAGTGGCCTAAGATCACTTAGGTATTACAAAAAAAATTAAATTCAAAGGGTGAAAGGAAGAATCATCTCAACTCTCAAACTTATATATCATTCTATGGTCGAATCAATACTTAGATATGGAATTCGAACTTGGGGACACTCGAGTAATATTAATATTAAATACATTAAAAATCTACAAACTGCTATAATTAAAAAAATTGTTAAACCTAGCATTTACAAACAAAGAAACAACTTAAAACTACTGTATGGCTCTGAGGGCCTACTCCCAATTAAAGGGCTTCTCTGGTTTATTATAATTATGGATAATGCGGGAGAAAATGCGTACAAAAAGCCATTGGTGCAGTCACAAAACAAGATTTACTGAAAAAAAGGCCTAAAAATTCCAATAATATCAAATAAATATGGTAGCAGAACACTTGACTATATGATACCTGTGATTTATAACAAATTTAACGAAAACCTTAACTTAAAAAATAATGAGGAACCCTGCCCTAAACTGACAAAAAAGTGGTTAATAAATGAACAAAACGTTTATCTATCCTAAACATTATATTTGGCATTAATATTTAAACTTAAGCTAATGTGTATTATGTTATAACATTAAATGGTAGAACCTACAGACAAGCTGATTGTCACAGCTTTGTGGGACTACCCATATCTTATATTGTATTAAATGTAATTATATTCAATTTAATAAATAATAAAAAAAAAAAAAAAATTAAAGTATGAGGTTAATTCACTTTTGGAAAAATCATACCCCTCCACTTTTTTATGATTGCTACAACTCTTTCCTGGATTTATCTAGAAACACCTATCGCAATGAATCTCTTCCCTTATACTCATACCCCTATGAAAGCCTTACTTTCTATCCGAAGGTCCATCAATTTATCGGAATAAGTAAAAAAAACATTAAAAACTCAACTCAATTAAATAATGCAGAATTTAACACAATTATTGAAAACAACTGGCCAAATGACATAAAATTTTTCACAGATGGCTCCAAACTCGGTCAGGACTCCCATTGCGGGGCCAGTGTCTATGTTCCTCACAGAAAATTGTGTTTCCCACACAAACTTCCCAAAGAATGCTCCATTTTCTCTGCTGAATGCATAGCTATCATAGAAGCTCTTCAACTCGTCAAATCATTAAATATTAAAAACGCACTCATCCTTTCAGACTCGCTTAGCTCACTACAAAAAATAAGCGCATCCCCACTCAATTCCAGTAGTGACTCTCTAATCTGCTCGATCAGGAACCTACTGCATTCCATGTCACTGGTTCATGCATCAGTGGTCCTAGCCTGGATACCGGGACACCTCGGTATTACTGGGAATGACATGGCTGATTATATTGCTAAGGAAGCCACTGCCCATGGTCCGTTAAGTGATATCCCTATTCCGGTTAGAGACCATTTCCCTATTCTAAAAACTAAGTACCAACTCCAATGGTCTTCTGAATGGAAAAAATCTTCTATGATAAAAGGTCACCAGTACTCATTAATTCAACCTTCTATTCCTGTTAAGCCCTGGTTTCACAAATACACTACCATGCCTAAAAAATATATTTCTTCCTTAACCCGAATGCGGCTGGGTCACACTTGTTGTCTTAGCCATCTTGCCAGGTTCCACATAGTCAGTTCGCCGTACTGTGATTGTGGGTCAGAGGATACTCTGGACCATAATTTTTTTGAGTGTCCTATCAATGACCAATTTCCAAACTTAAATTGATATTAAATTGCCTACCAGTATACCCTGCCTTCTTAGTCTAAACACTACTGAAATTTACTATTTGTTGGCAAAATTTATTTATAAAAATGGCCTTAACCCTTCAGCAACGTAAGCAGATATACACGATAAAATAACGATAGCAGTCAAGTACAATAAGCGTGTTTACACGTCAACGCGTGTGTTTCCACAAAAATCGTCATAACTCCGTTATTCTTCTAGTGACATCCCTAAAACAAAAAGTAGAATATTCGTATTGAATGAAGCTTCATATCTCTATTCAAAGTTATCCATAGAAACCCGTAAAAAGACCTACTCAGTGGAAGCAAATTTTACCCGCCAAATCGTAAAACCCGCCTCCCACATATCCCAGTTTTAATTATTTTTTTAAAAATATATTTTGTATGAAATGGTCAAAAAGTGAAGTGACAGAATTGTTTATTGTACATTTGTACGATGAAATAAGTGTTTTTTTTTACATTATCCGTGATTTTAGTATCGTTTTTACATAAAACATTACAGGTGAGTCATTTTTACAATTTTTTCATGTTTCCATTCTAAATTTAAATATTTACAAATGTTAATATTTATTTATGATACAACAATTTGAAAGCCTATTTTGTAACCTTTCTAAAACAGTTTTTACTATTCGGCTCCGTTCAGTAACTTTGATTGTGAGGCGGTAATAACACAACGTTTTCGTGAAATTGACATTTCGGTAAAGACATTTTAGCTTCAAGTTCGCGAAAAGTCGGAGGGGTTAATATCTGACCATAATAATAAATATAAACCAAATTTCTTTCACGTTCATTTGTATTCATTTGTTCAGGTTCCTATTTTCATCTATTTTTACTAATCCCAACTCTGCATATTTTGACTGAGTCAAAACACTATTCTTTAGGCATTTGTATATTTTTCTTGATTCTTTTATTGTATTTGTTTATATTCATTTCATAGTACTGTTTTAAAAAAAATAATGCTTCTAAGTTTGGAAAAATCTGTTCTTTTAAATAACAAAAAATGCCCACTACTATTGTGCACAGGTTCCTATTTTTATAATTTTGTCTATTATTACCAGCTCTGTATTGTTTTTGTTAAGTTATGTTTATGTTACACCCATGTTATGTTTATTATATGTTATGTTCATATTATGTTATGATATGTTTATGTTATGTTCATGGTATGTTTGTGTTATGTTTATCTTTATGTTTTATAATCACATTTATTTACTCCCATATGCTGTTTGTTTATAAGATTACCAATTTCATAATTCTGTTTAAAAAAAAAAACGCTACTAATTTTAGAAAAATCTTTGGTTAAATAACGAAAAGCGCCCACTTATATTGTAGGTACACAGGTTCCTATTTTTATAATTTTGTGATAATCTACTGTTACCAGCTCTGTTCCGTTTATGTTAAGTATGTTATGTTATGTTTATGTTATGTTTATGTTATGTTTATGTTATGTTTATGTTATGTTATGTTTATGTTATGTTATGTTATGTTTGGTTTATTTATGTTACGTTATTTTATGTCATGTTGTGTAATCAGTTTTATCCTGTAATTTGTTGTATTTATTAATAAGAAAAATGTTGTAATGTATGGCCAAGATCACTCTTAATGGGTAAAAGCCAATATAAATATTAAAAAAAAATAAAACAGGGAATGTTTTTTGTATGGCGGTTTTAAGAGTCGAGACGTTTTTTATTCTTATGTTTAAATGCTTTTAATACTGAAGAACACTAGGTAAAATGTCAGCATATTATTACTATTGTTATTGTATTCCACCAAAGGGCAAAAACACATCCCTGACCGCATCTGAGAAACAATTTATCAGTATTCAAAAACCTGCATTACTATGAAAAAAATACATCGCATTATGTCTAAACAACATAATTTATAATCTTAGAATATAAAAATCATGTGTCACTGTGTTGGTACACGTTAATTTCCCAAACCATCTAATCGATTTCAATGAAGTTTTGTGAATGTGTATGGTTGGTTTCAGCTTGAAATATAGGATTGTTTTGGACCCAATAGATGGCGCTGTGGTCGAGACTAATTTTTCGTTTTTAAATTTTTTCAGCGAAAAAAATATATATATATATATACATATATATATATATATATATATATATTTATATTTTTTCAGATTTCTTAATCTAAAAATAAATACAACCACAAATTTTAACTTCCCTACATAGAAGACGGTCTATGCCAGGACAACATCTGCCCGAGCCCACTAGTACTATTATATAATACACCGATCTTAATAATAATAAAAATAATATTTGGCTAATTTCTCTAGCGCCGTTTTCGTGAAAAATCAACTCAAGATCATGACAACTGTATTAATATGTATCCCTTGATGCTGAAACCAATAAAAAAAATCAATCCATATTACTGTAAAATATGACATGATCGTAACAGACAGTCTGAAACTTATTGTACATAACTAAAAATGTATTTTTTATAGCAATAGCATGTTCTTAGTTAGAAGTGTTTATTCCACAAAATTCTGCTCTTACATAGTCAGAATTATACAAGCATAAAATTATCACTCCATCTACGGGAACATTATTCGAATGTTACCGATTTCCGTCATTTTCGCTCAAATTATGTTTCAATTCTGGCAACACTGTGAAATCTTTTAAATACAAACAAAACCTGAATGAAGTGTTTTTTGACTTGTGGACTGAGTTCCATGACTTGTGAAGTCAGCATCAACATATTCAGTTGTACCAATCAAATAGTGCATTTTAATGTGATGGTATTTCATGGTTCATTTTTAAATGACAATTTATAAATCCTACACATAATAAAATGTATATATTCAGAATCAGCATTGTTTGATCTGTATACACAAGTAACATTTTCTGTTTATTGTGGTGGTAGTAGGAGATTTTCAAATATTGTCAGGTTATTCGTAACTGGAGAATTTTCGTCTTTCTTTTTTTTTTAAATGAATTTAATTAATGTGAATATTATATTTTAAGCCATAATATTTTTCACTGGAGTTCCTCATTTTAAAATAAATTATAAATTACGTTGAAGATGGTCAGAAATTATAACAAATTAATGTTTGTTTTTATTTTCTTTTATATTTTATAACATAATTATTATATGTTATATTTTTCAAATGAAGTTTTATGAATACATGATACAATACAATAAATAGTACAAGAATAATAAATAACAACTAAACTAAAACTAAAATAATTTAATATCTACAATTACAATGCATTGAAAATAAATAAAAAGTACTTATATTGGAATAATTCGCTTATAATCTTCCTCTTCCTGTACAGTTTGCATTTAAGTGCATGACTTAGGACTAGTTGTTTTGCAGAAATTCAAATGTAACATTGTCATCAAATGGTCCTTCAGCGCCATTTTGCTTTTTAGACATTTGGAAAATCCCCATTAAACGCCGATTCTAAGTGTGTTTCAGCTTTCTATCAAATTGTAATAAGCTTACAACATAATAGTTTTCCTCTTCTGCTGATCACAATTTGTTCAAAAACTGAAACGGACTTAGAATCGGCATTTAACGGGAACCTTTCAACTATCAAAAAATAAAATAGTGCTGAATTGCCATTTGATGACAATGTTACATTTGAATTTCTGTGAAACAACTGGGCCTTATTACTTGTTACTCATCTAAACGATGCTAGTTTGTGACGTCTTGAGGTTCGAATGTACTCTCCTCTGTATTGCCATCACTAGACTGTGGTTCATCCTTTTGCGGAGACAGGATAAAATTACCAGATATGGGAATGGAATTTTCCTCAACCTTTTTTTTTTCTACATTGTGAGTTTTAGAGTGCTCATCAAGGCTTTTGAGATCACGCAACAGTCTTCCACAGATTACACATTGTAATGGATTGGCCACCGAGTGTTGAATCAGGTGTCTGTTGAGGCAAAACTCTCTGGTGAAAGCGCGGGGGCAAAATTTGCACTTGTATGGTCGGCCGTTAGAGTGACTGAATGAGTGGCGCTTCAGCAAGTGCGCTGATTTGAATTTGGCATCTGAAAAAAGTAAAATTACATTTTAAATAATTATAACTAGTTACTTGCACACTTGGGTGCTAGATAATTTTATACTTTGGGAAAGCACCCCCCCATAATGTTGAATATATTTTTTAGCATCCCACAAACGTGAGTTTTGTGCGATATCTAAGTTGTTTTTAAATCAAATACCTTATAAAAAAATTACCATTTAATATATTTTTTAAATCATATCAACCTAATTCCGATGATTCTCCCCCCCCCCCTCCAGATCACCATTACTTCAAAATAAATTCTTACCGCAAACAAGCCGCATGTGCGGACGTAAAAAGTGCATTTTACTGGAAAGGGCTATAATATGTATTTGAGTTAAGCTCGATTTTGTACCTTTTTCCCTTTTGCATTACTTAATGATTAAGTGCTGGGCAAAGATGGGCGATGTCCATTTAAAACGGAAGGTATGAAAAAATAGTAACACTGAAAAATGCAAAAAGAGTATTAACCCATCCCATCCGAAGTTATTTTGACTGAAACTACCACAGCAACTGAATTAATTTTTGTTTTGAAATTATTTAAATGGTGTAACTTTTTGTATTTTTTAACCACTTAATGCTTTTGAACGAGCGGTGTTCGCGGACGGCGCGTGTATCGTACCGCGACAACCCGAACACTGCTCGCGTGTTTTGACTTGTTTGCATTATACAAGATAAACAAACGAACTGCGCTCGCTAGTCGCCACTTGACGCTCGTACCTAGAGGTTTGCGCAAATCTTTTCTTCTGTTTCAACTTATTGAAAACTTCACAAAAATATTTTGTAGGTATTATATTTCAATAATTACCGATTCATTGCATTTTTTACGACTTTTACTATTATTTATATATTTACATTGATTACAATTTTCGTATTGCATTTTTTACGACTTTTACTATTATTGAATATTATTTATATATTTACGATTAGAGCTACAAAAAGATGTGTGGTCTACTGTTCCAAGCTAGATAAGTCAGGAAAACGTATCCGAAGGGAGAGTCGTTATTGGTGTGCAAATTGTGAAGTTGGTCTCTGTTTGGAGCCGTGTTTCGAAATATACCACACAAAATCAAATTTTAAATATTATTACTTTTTTATTATTATTTATTTGTTAAGATAAGATACAGTTAGATATTTTTAGTTATTACATAGTTGTAGTACCTATTACGTACGTTCACAAAATATCATTACGTAATTTCGCCTGAGATTGTTATAAAAGGAAGGAAGTGTGTGGATAGATAATAATAAATGAATTGAAAACAAGAATTATAATAAGCTCACAAATTGTAATTGGCTGTTAATACATAGAAGTTTTGAAAAATGATGTGAAAATATTTTTGAAATATGTCATGCTAAGAAATTTAATAAGTTAGTTTTGTATGTTAGAAAGGAATCATGAAAGATGTCTAAATGTAGTAATTTTTCGTAGTGGGTGTATGTTGTGATTGCGCGAGTAATTACTGAGTTGTTTGCTGCATTGGTATTGTTGGTTTCAATATGAAAATGTGTAGTGTGCCTGGTGCGCCTCGTTGGAACATTTAAACCAATGACGGATAGCAATTCGGGACTATCTATTTTATTATTTAGCAGATTATGTAGAAACAACAGGTCTGACAATGTGCATCTTTTTTGTAAAGTTAACATATTATTTGTAGTTTTGTTGAATTTCTTGAGTAAATGTTTCGAAAATTTATTCTGTATACTTTCTACTAAATCTATATTAATATTAATACTCAGTTTCTTTGTTTTTTTTGCTCGCTAAAAATTAGGCGAAAATCGACCACGTAACCCCTCAAGTCGTTTACACTCAAGGTTCGTTTTTGCGTGAGAGAGAAAAAGTCGCCCTTCATTTGTTTCGATCTTCAGGCGAAAGTAGGCCGAGACGACTCTCTGCGCGCGTAGAGCCCGGCGTTCAATTCAGCGTGCAAAAACGTAAAACTGGAGTCAGTCACGAAATTTGGAAACTAGACCGGATTAAAGTAGACAAAAATTAGAGCAACTCTGTCGGCGGAAACCGTAAGCGTTCGGAGCGCGCAGTACTCAAGTACCGAAGTTCACACTCCCGCCGCCAGGACAGGTGACACTCAAAAAAAAATCGATTTGCGGCCGTATAATTGTCGGAGCTTCTAAAATCGGGAATTGTACCACGTGGTCATTGCGAAACCACGTGGTGCGATTTATTTTTTGTTAATCACGAGTGTTGCCACACGCGCGGTTTCGAAACGGCCAAATTTTGGTGCATTTTCGCAACGTTTCGTTTTCATAGATCGGGATGATCTGCAAAACTTTTTCTCCTTCACCGTTTATGTTTTTATTCAGTATCGAACGCACCCCGAACGCGAAACCATTAAAAAAAATTTTCTTGCGCCTCTGTCGCTTGAAAATTATGCGTTTTTCGCATTAATCGAACGTAAATTAAAAACACGATTGATTTTGATCTAGCGTTGGCTGTGAATTAATCAGGTAACGTTGATTTTTTTTTTTAAATTTCACAAAAAGTTGTACGAAATATCCCCATTTATAGGGTAAGTGGTTGAATTTAAGCGGAAATGTTTTTCTTTGCATGATGGTAACATTGGCTCAAGAGAGTCTACACGTGGCCCTTTTTTTCACAAAATGGCGTTCTTTTGAGATTTCAGACCCGCTTCTTTACGCGTGTCTGTTTTTTTGTATATTTCAAAATATTGGAAAGTCCGCCGAAGTGGATACGATACAAGTTGAGATTATTCTAAAGTTCCGTGTGTCTTTGGTTGGATTATTTTGGATATCTATGCATTCAAGAACATCGCGACGAAAAAAAATGGTGACTTTCTGATCTCCAATCCGTAGATCCGAGATCGTAGATGAACTTCACCAGTGTTAAAGTGAGTGTAACGTGTTTTTTCCATAATATTATGTTATAATATATATTAATAAATGAATTAACAATATGCCTAAGTTTTATCAAATATCATTTGTAGGTTATTGAAACTTCTCTACGATGATGCTTTGAAGCCTCGACGTTCTGAATAAAGGAGGATGATGACGGTTGGCGATTACACATCGCAGAATTATGTCGTTTTCTCAAGGTAATATAACAATTTGTTCATAATATTACTGTTACATAAATAAAAGCCCAACTCCCTTCTACTGAAACGTCTCAACTCTCTGTTTATTGTAATTGACGATGGATATCTTCACAAAATTAATCATTAAACGAGCGTTTCTCTGCAGATCTTTTTGTTGTACCAAGTTAAATGTGAATATAACATACTATAGACTAACCTACCAACTTTAAAAATTATAAATAAACTTGATTACTTTTAAAATGAAATATAGTAGATTCATTAAAAAGAAAACTAGCGTCCCTTTCTTAATGATATTCTAAATTATATTCTAATGTTATTACATTCGTTATTTGCAGGATTCTACTGTATGCGATTGTCAATGGATACTTTCACGGGACGTTGTGGTCAAGTGGATCTTCTAAAAAAATGTCGTCTACGCTTTTCCAAATTCGGTTAAAAATACTCCTAGGCGATTTCATCGATGGTTTTTGATGGAGTTTCTTGGACAGGTATGTACACGTATGATAGTTGGGAATTTTTCAGAATGTTTTACAAGTTTTCAGTTGAATTTGCTCGCTGGATGACGTTAAATAAATCGCAACGTTAAACGTTTAATCATCGCCCGAGAGCATTCTTTGAAAACGCAGCCTGCTTCCAGTTTCAGATTACATAAATTCCTAAATTATCTTTTCTTTAGCCTGTAATTGACGATGTAATTGACGATAATAATAATAATAATAATAATTGGATAATTTTTAGAGCACCGTTTTTGTGAAAAATCACCTCAAGGGCGCTGTACAATTTATTTCCTAGGATCTACATTTATTATTTAGAAAAGATACCAAAACATACTTACCTGGCAAGTCACTTCCGACAAACACACTTATTTAAAAAGTTTATGCTTATAAAAGATAAAGCTGGACGCAGAGGACACTATATCAAAAAACACTGGTCATCGCTTGACCTTAGGTCTGCTATAGTTTTTTTTATTTTTTATTATTTTAATTTTACTGTATTTTAACTGTCTTAAAAAGCCTGCAAATTGTTAGTTGTTATCATTTTTATTTATTTATTTTGAATTATTATTTATTTTATTTTTAATATATATATATATATTTTTTTTTTTGCATTTTGTTAATTTAAATTGCCGTCGACTGTGAAAGTGGAGGTTTTCCGAAATTATGGATACGACTGTCTGAAAAGGTGTGTTTTAAGTTTAGACCTAAATTCTGTCGGGTCTGCGATCATTCTCAAATCATGTGGCAGTCCATTCCAGGCTTTAGGTCCTGACACGGCGAAAGCACGCTCACCGAACTTAGTATCTGGTGTGCGCTTTGGTTCTTTCAACCTTCCGATAGCTGATGACGTTGCTGACCTAAGGGTTGACTGTCGGGAATTTGAATCTTCTGGAATACACAATTCTGATAAGTAAGCCGGAGCCATTCCGTTAAGTGACTTAAATACCATCCAGCATACCTTGAACTGGATTCTTTCAGGACATTTGAGCCAGTGTAGATTTTTGAGATGCTCTGAAATGTGGGAGTATTTAGATACTCCGGTGATAAGCCTTGCCGCGGCGTTGGATATCTTCACAAAATTAATCATTAAACGAGCGTTTCTCTGCAGATCTTTTTGTTGTACCAAGTTAAATGTGAATATAACATACTATAGACTAACCTACCAACTTTAAAAATTATAAATAAACTTGATTACTTTTAAAATGAAATATAGTAGATTCATTAAAAAGAAAACTAGCGTCCCTTTCTTAATGATATTCTAAATTATATTCTAATGTTATTACATTCGTTATTTGCAGGATTCTACTGTATGCGATTGTCAATGGATACTTTCACGGGACGTTGTGGTCAAGTGGATCTTCTAAAAAAATGTCGTCTACGCTTTTCCAAATTCGGTTAAAAATACTCCTAGGCGATTTCATCGATGGTTTTTGATGGAGTTTCTTGGACAGGTATGTACACGTATGATAGTTGGGAATTTTTCAGAATGTTTTACAAGTTTTCAGTTGAATTTGCTCGCTGGATGACGTTAAATAAATCGCAACGTCAAACGTTTAATCATCGCCCGAGAGCATTCTTTGAAAACGCAGCCTGCTTCCAGTTTCAGATTACATAGATTCTTAAATTATCTTTTCTTTAGCCTGTAATTGACGATGTAATTGACGATGGATATCTTCACAAAATTAATCATTAAACGAGCGTTTCTCTGCAGATATTTTTGTTGTACCAAGTTAAAAGTGAATCTAAAATTATAATACCATATATTAATATAATTTTTGTCGTTTACAGGACGTCAAACCGTCAAATTTACCAGCCTCGACATTCTGAACAAAGGACAGCGCAGAATTCTGGCATCTTCTTAAGGTGAATATTATCATGTTATAATTAATTAATTAATGTCATTATTATAACGTAAATAAAAGCCCAACTTTCATCTACTGAAACGTCTGAACTGTCTGCTTATTGTAATTGACGATGGATATCTTCACAAAATTAATCATTAAACGAGCGTTTGCTTATGGAGCAAGCCAGAGTGGGGCCAAATTGTAATGATAAAAGATTAAGAAATGATTCGATAAAAGAATTGCAGTAGAAAATAAACATTAATTGAAATATCATACAAAAGTTAAAACGCTATTAACACTTGAGACAAGAAAACATGAGCGACTCTTTAATTATAATATTCAAATAACATATCTCAAGATCGTGCACTGTGTTCGTAGATGGTTAATAAACCCCCTATGTTTAAATATATATGTTTAAACATAGGGGTTTATTAACCCACAAGTAATATCTATTACAAAATTTATGTAATTATTTCTGACTGCTATTTGATATTACATTTGAAACTTTGACAATCGCCATTAACGCCGATTCTGTAAATTTTGCACATTTCTTCTGATCATTTGTCTCTTATTGCAGATTTTTTTGTTGTACCAAGTTAAAAATGAATTAACAATATGCATAATTTTTGTCGTTTGCAGGATGTCAAAACGTCACTACTGTCTGCGTTTTACAGTCCTCGAGAATGAATGAACTTCAGCCGGCGTTACTTTGAACTGGAACTAATTTCACAATCCTCTCTATGTCTTTCCAAAGTCGTGATGAAAATGATGACACTTCAACGCTTTGATATTTTAAAGTTACTAATCATCCATGAATGGTATAATTATGGAACTAATTACATAACTAGCTTGCCAGTTAATATATCTACTTAAATCGGAAACGATCAAGGTTTTTAATTGGACGGCCAATTTGTTCATTTAAAATTTGTTCACAGGCCTCAGGGGGGTGGGTCAGGTACCTACAGCTATTTGATTTAAATGAAAGCATTCACTTTATTTACATTCGAACATCAAATCGTAAATATTTAATTTGGCTCACACATCTTGCTTTATTCACATTCAAACTTTTCATAACACACTACATTTTTACCCATTAGTTTCGGGGAAAAAGCAACGTTTTGACACGCAGTCCGCTTCATTTACACGCAAGCATATGTATTTAATTATAAAATTAGGCAGATGCCTCTCGCTGCATCCACATTCAAACATTACACCACGCACCAAATATTTACCCATTAGTTTCGGGCAAAAAGCAAAAGTGTCGAAACACACTCTTTGCTTCATCCACATTCAACACCAAAATACAAATTATTTTTACCCATTAGTTGCCTGCAACGGGCAAAAAGCTAGTATTAATATTAATACTCAGTTTCTTTGTTTTTTTTGCTCGCTAAAAATTAGGCGAAAATCGACCACGTAACCCCTCAAGTCGTTTACACTCAAGGTTCGTTTTTGCGTGAGAGAGAAAAAGTCGCCCTTCATTTGTTTCGATCTTCAGGCGAAAGTAGGCCGAGACGACTCTCTGCGCGCGTAGAGCCCGGCGTTCAATTCAGCGTGCAAAAACGTAAAACTGGAGTCAGTCACGAAATTTGGAAACTAGACCGGATTAAAGTAGACAAAAATTAGAGCAACTCTGTCGGCGGAAACCGTAAGCGTTCGGAGCGCGCAGTACTCAAGTACCGAAGTTCACACTCCCGCCGCCAGGACAGGTGACACTCAAAAAAAAATCGATTTGCGGCCGTATAATTGTCGGAGCTTCTAAAATCGGGAATTGTACCACGTGGTCATTGCGAAACCACGTGGTGCGATTTATTTTTTGTTAATCACGAGTGTTGCCACACGCGCGGTTTCGAAACGGCCAAATTTTGGTGCATTTTCGCAACGTTTCGTTTTCATAGATCGGGATGATCTGCAAAACTTTTTCTCCTTTACAGTTTATATTTTTATTCAATATCGAACGCACCCCGAACGCGAAATGATTGAATTAATCAGGTAACGTTGATTTTTTTTTTTAAATTTCACGAAAAGTTGTACGAAATATCCCCATTTGTAGGGTAAGTGGTTGAATTTAAGCGGAAATGTTTTTTTTTGCATAATGGTATCATTATTTTAGGACGCCACGTCACGTGGTAAATTTGGCAAATGGCGGACTGCTTTTGAAAACCCATTATCGGTTTGTGTTTTAAATATTATCAAGTCCGCTGAAATGTATACGATATTAGTGGATGTTAGTCGATGTTATTCTGTATAATGAAGTTCTGTGTGTCATCGGCGAGTGTGATCATGGGATACTTTAAAAAATACGCATTCACGAACGTCACAAAAATGGTGACACATAAACTTTTGACTTTTTCGTAATAAGGTATAATATTCTTATTTAATGTTATATTTTTGCTGTACCGAGTTGAAAATGAATATAACGTTACAATATATATTAATAAAAGATTATTAAACAGTCGGTTTTTATATTGCTGAAAAAATGGCCCGACTAATCTACCAACTTTAAAAATTATAAATAAACTTGATTACTTTTAAAATGAAATATAGTAGATTCATTAAAAAGAAAACTAGCGTCCCTTTCTTAATGATATTCTAAATTATATTCTAATGTTATTACATTCGTTATTTGCAGGATTCTACTGTATGCGATTGTCAATGGATACTTTCACGGGACGTTGTGGTCAAGTGGATCTTCTAAAAAAATGTCGTCTACGCTTTTCCAAATTCGGTTAAAAATACTCCTAGGCGATTTCATCGATGGTTTTTGATGGAGTTTCTTGGACAGGTATGTACACGTATGATAGTTGGGAATTTTTCAGAATGTTTTACAAGTTTTCAGTTGAATTTGCTCGCTGGATGACGTTAAATAAATCGCAACCTCAAACGTTTAATCATCGCCCGAGAGCATTCTTTGAAAACGCAGCCTGCTTCCAGTTTCAGATTACATAGATTTCTAAATTATCTTTTCTTTAGCCTGTAATTGACGATGTAATTGACGATGGATATCTTCACAAAATTAATCATTAAACGAGCGTTTCTCTGCAGATCTTTTTGTTGTACCAAGTTAAAAGTGAATCTAAAATTATAATACCATATATTAATATAATTTTTGTCGTTTACAGGACGTCAAACCGTCAAATTTACCAGCCTCGACATTCTGAACAAAGGACAGCGCAGAATTTTGATGCTTTCTCGAGGTAAATATTATTATTTATAGATTTATAAATTTCTAGCACAATTATTGAAATGTTTCTTCTTTCTAGATAATTATTGAAGCGATATTTGAAAAGTAACGCAACTTCTCTTGACACGAGCGGCAATGTTATAAATTATTACATATTAGTATTGACATAAGACATCTGCATATTAACATTTGAAATAATTAAAATAAAATAACTTTGTTTGAATACCACTTTATTGTATATATTTATAACCAACCGGTTTCAGTTCAACCCGAACCTTCATCAGGGCTAATAAAAACATATTTATACATAATATGTTTTTATTAGCCCTGATGAAGGTTCGGGTTGAACTGAAACCGGTTGGTTATAAATATATACAATAAAGTGGTATTCAAACAAAGTTATTTTATTTTAATTATTATAATTATGTATACCCACAAAGTGTTTGCTACAAGTGAAAAATTAACATTTGAAACTTTGACAATCGCCATTATCGCTGAGTCTGAAAATTTTGCTCATTTCTTCTAATCAATCGTCTCTTTTTCTATTTTGCAGGTCGTTCTTCCACGAACGTGACCTGAGAAGTATTTGATTCCGTTCTTCAAGCTCTTTGGATACGATTAAAATTACACCTAGGCGCTAATTCATCGTTGATTTTGAAGGCTCATTCTTTGCAATCGCAACCGGCTTTAAGCGATTCTTGAACAGGTATATACAATTGCACAAGTATGATATTTGGGAATTTTCAGATAATGTTTTACAAGACAGTCACGTGAAATGATAAAAGAGAAAGCGTTCATTTTTTGCCTAGAATAATGCCGGATACATTCGCAGACACAACGGTTCCTTTAATCTTTACGGGCGCCAGTTTTCAGTTTCAATATGACATAATACTGTATATATAGATATAATAGATTCTTGCTGCAGAGTCTCCATCTTTTATATTCGTGTCACCTGTTCCTATACTTCATTTTACTTAACTTCACTCTATTTTTGTAATATTTATATTTTCTGTAATACCTGCATCAACTGTAAAGCGCCCCTGAGGTGATATCTCACAAAAGCGGCGCTATACAAATTTTTTTATCAATGTATGTATTACGCTATCTTATGTTGGATTTTAAAATATATAAACACAGTTTATTATTCAAGTAGGCATTAACTACATCAAGTGCATAGTTTCTTTCAATATAATTGTTCTTCTAATATCAACTGTATCTCTTTGTGGACATTATGTTTGTGTATTACGCTATCTTATGTTGGATTTTAAAATATATAAACACAGTTTATTATTCGGCACTAACTACATCAAGTGCATAGTTTCTTTCAATATAATTGTTCTTCTAATATCAACTGAATCTCTTTGTGGACATTATGTTTGTGTATTACGCTATCTTATGTTGGATTTTAAAATATATAAACACAGTTTATTATTCAAGTAGGCACTAACTACATCAAGTGCATAGTTTCTTTCAATATAATTGTTCTTCTAATATCAACTGTATCTCTTTGTCGACATTATGTTTGTAAACTCCCGTAAATCATTTTATAGACAAATATATTTTTTACCACACAACTAATAATAATAATAATAATTGGATAATTTGTATAGCGCCGTTTTTGTGAAAAATCACCTCAAGGGCGACTGATATAATTAGTAACATAATCAATGTAATGAAATATGGTGAATATATAATTTGTAAAATGTAATTAAATGAACTGTTTTTTTTACAATGATCAATAAATATAAAAATAAGTTGATATAAGATTACATATTATATTATATATTATTATTTTGGCTGATATTTGACATGAAATATGAATATATGAAACGCAATTAATATGCTCCATGGGTTTCTTTCTGGTTCTTCCCATATTACTTATATCGAATCAGATTTAAAAAAAATAAATACACTTTAATGAAATTAAAACGTTGTTTGATTTTTACTTATTTCCAAAATCTGTTATTTTATTTTCTCCCTTTTTACACTAAATGCATAGGAGGCCTGAATGAAAATAATTTCCCTCGGGGCTTATGGCATCTTTGGGGATGCAGTGAGGAGGGTCTTTTGAGGAAAGAAAAGAGTGATTACAGGCCTTGAAGAGACTCATGTTGTAGGAGGGAGGAAAAGCGACCCATTATTTTAATTACAATTTGAAGAATTTCAAAGATAATATTCAAATTATGTTATTATTTAAGTACTGCGTACAGTTCTCCCAGTGAAATAATAAAAAAAATTACATTCGATGAATTGTTCGAGTCCTGTGAAACAATCCATACTTTTACAAGTAGCGTGTAATTTAGATTCAGACTTTTCGTTTAAAAGTCAAATAAATAGGACTGTAAGCACCGGTTTTTTTCACCTAAGACAACTCAAGTCTGTCCGAAGAAACCTTCCTTTAGAAGCAACAAAACTACTTATCAACTCTTACGTAGTCTCACGTCTCGATTACTGCAACGGCATTTATGCCAGCCTTCCAAAATATCAAATTGACAAACTTCAATCAGTGTTTAATGCAGCAGCACGGCTCATAACCGGGGTTTCAAAATATTCGCACATTTCAGAACACCTTCGTAACCTTCACTGGCTCAAGTGCCCTGAAAGAATCCAGTACAAACTGTGCTGGATGGTGTTTAAATCCATCAATGAAATGGCCCCACCCTACATCTCTGAACTATGCTTCCCGGAAAACACTGGTCTGAGGCAGTCAACGCTTAGATCAGCAACATCAGCAGCTGTAGGCAGACTGATAGAACCTATGCGCAAGCCAAATACTAAGTTTGGTGATCGCGCTTTCGGAGTATCTGGGCCGAAGGCTTGGAATAAACTCCCTCCGGAACTAAGATCCATAACAAGTCCAACAGAATTCAGGTCTAAGCTAAAACTTACCTTTTTAAGCTGTCGTACCCTTAAATTAAATATACCAATCCTAAGAGAAAAACCAGTTATATTCAATTTTTCAATTAAGTCCTAAATCCTGTATCTAAATTTCGCCAATAAACAATTAGATAATGTTAATTAAGTGTTAATCTCAAGTGACCTACCAAGTAAGTATTGTACTGTATATTTTCTCCATAAATAGTTAAGTAATAACTGTAGAAATGTATTATAAGTTTGTACAGCGCGTTGAGGTGTTTTTGCACAAAAACGGCGCTATACAAGTCATCCAAGTATTATTATTTAAATCTTAACACGGCATAGATTTGTCGGTCAAATACATTGTACCTACATATAGTTTAGTATTAATCATCGACAAGTCGGTGAATGCAATCGGTAAGACAGATGGTAGAAATATATTACAAGTCTGTTCAACGCTATGCAAATCATCCATATATTATTTTTTTATTATTAAAAGCCAGTTGTTTCACAGAAATTCTAATATAACATTCAATTGCCATCAGAGAGCCGTTCAAGCAGTTTTGGCACCGTTGAACGCTGATTTCAGTTTCAGCTTTATTTGATATTGTGGTAGTTATAAAAAAAAATTACGTATGTATTATGGTAGATTATTCTCCCTGCAAATGCTTATGAAAATACCCTGGGAGAAACAAGGATTATTATTATTCGTAAATATTGTCCACCTTTAAATGGCTCAGATTTTGGAATACACACTACGTTTCAACATAATTATGACACGAAACAACAAATTACTTTTGAATACATTGTAAAAGATGCATTTCCATTTTATTTTTATTAAATTAAAGTTTAAAAAGACTTCATTATATCTAAAGCATGAATTTGACGTTTTGTGTCAGAGTTTATTGAAACGAAGTGCATTTCCCGTAAGCTTTTGCTGCAAATTATGGTAAAATAAACATTAACCTGCACAGCCTCATAGAAACTATAAAATAAATCAAAGTGTTATGAAATAATTAGCATAATCTGCAAAAAATGCGCATACAACAGATGAAATATAAATATTGAGTTCCAATGACATATGGAAACCACAGATCGATAAAAAAGTAGATCGATGATCGATGAACAACCAGTGTTTTGAGAAATATATTTAAGGCTAATCAAACTTATATAATTTGGCAATGTAAAGTCGCCATGCATAAACGTTATCACAATCAATAATAATTAAAATAACCGAATAATATTATATACTTTATTATTGAATTTGATTTAAATGTAAGCATTCACTTTAACATACATATATTTAAATACATTTGTGTGTGCCCACATACACAAAGATTCCATTCAAACATCACATTATAAATGTAAAAATAGGCAAAAAGCTAATTTTAGGCAGATACATTCAAACGTACATACATTTGAATAAATTTGTGGTCACACATTCATTGCTTCATTCACATGCAAACATTCATATTACATTTTTAAAAGTTTTTAAATTTTGCGTGTTTTTGAGGCAAGGTTAGGTTAGAACATGGGAAAAGGTATTAGAATTAAATCACAAATACTATACAAACCTAGCGTAGCCCACAAACCACTTGAAAACTGGGATATAACTCTAAAGGGGACGCGAGCAGGCGTTATTAAAGGGGCAATTTTCTGTTACACAAAATATGTATTAGAATTAAATCACAAACCAGTCTATACAAACCTAGCGTAGCCCACATACCATTTGAAAACTGGGATGTAACTCTAAAGGGGACGCGAGCAGGCGTTATTAAAGGGGCAATTTTTTGTTACCTAAAAATTTGTAGTCCCACACCCTCGCCTCATCTACATTCAAATACTACACCACGCAATTAATTTTTACCCATTAGTTGCCTGCAACGGGCAAAAAGCTAGTGTATATTAATATTAATACTCAGTTTCTTTGTTTTTATTTGGTCGCTTAAAATTAGGCGAAAATCGACCACTCTCCCCCTTAAGTTCAAACAACTCAAGGTTCGTTTTGGCTTGAAAGTAGCGAAAAAGTCGCCTTTCATTTGTTTGGGTCTTCAAGCGAAAGTCGACCGAAACGCCTCTCTGGCGGCAGAGAATTCGAGTTCAATTTTGCGTGGCAAAACTGAAAATTCGAGTCAGTGATTTTAGCCGGAAGCTCGGCCGGATTCGTACGGAAGAAGACGTAGACAAAAATTTGAGTAACTCTGGCGGCAAAAAACCGGAAGCGCTCGAGGCGCGCGATACTAAAGTACCGCAGTTCACTCATCCGGAACCGGGACGGCCCCACTCTGGCGGAAAGGCGATTGCGGCCGCATAATTGTCGGAGCTTCTCGATTGGTAATCGACTTTTCCCTGCCAGAAATGACGAGTGTTGCCACCCGCGCGGTTTCGAAACGGCCAAATTTCGGTGCATTTTCGCAACGTTTCGTTTTTATAGATCGGGATGACGTGTAAAACTTTTTCTCCTTTACAGTTTATATTTTTATTCAATTTCGAACGCACCCCGAACGCGAAATCATTAAAAAAAATTTTCTTCCGCCTTTTTGCTCGAAAATTATGCGGTTTTCGCATTACTCGAACGTAAATTAAAAACACGATAGATTTTGATCTAGCGTCGGGTCTGAATTAATCAGGTATCGTTGATTTTTTTTTTAAATTTCACGAAAAAAAAATTTTAATAACACGATAAATATTACGAATTTCCTCATTTATCGGGAAAGATTTTAAATTTAAGTGTAAATGTTTTTCTTTGCATGATGGTATCATTGGAAAAAAAATAATCACGTGGTCGCTTCGAAACCACGTGGTCCGATTTTTTTATAAAATTGACACAGTCAAACTTATGATAGAATTCCGTCAAAAAGGCGCAGTCTACGGTTAAAATTATCGAAAAAATTCATCCTCCGAAGGTTTAGGAACGTTAATCGGCCGTTCTACAAATGGCGCTCGGTTCAAAATGTCTCACAGTAACCGGCGAAAGTTTTGACATTTGAGAATTGAACCGAAAAATGCCATTTTTAATCAGTCGGGCTTTGGGCCAATCAGCAATAATAGCAATCATAGACAAGCACCGAAGTGATGTGCTTTTATTTTAGGCATATGAATTTAAAGAAACGATAAAATCTGTGTAGGTACTTACTTTGGTGGCTTATCTTTTGAAAATCGATAATGCTTTTGAACGAAATAAAATAAAGTTTGGTAAAAATAATTTGGCACGTGTACCGTCGCCCCATAGTGAAAAACTACATCAATAGCGTCAAGCAAATTTATTAGTTGTACCAGGAGCGCAGAACTTGGATGAGGTTAGCCTGGGAGCCATTCATATTAAAAGTTTTCATCCGTTTATTTTTTAACGAGTAGGTGCCTAATTGCGTTATGAATATATTTTTTCGGTATTTTTTTAATAGTACGTGCAGGTACCTACACAGATGGTACCGGGTAGACGTCCTAGGTAGGCAGATACTGACAGCGTGTTTTAGCCCGTTTTCTAGGTTAGGTCCGTAGTGTTGTTTTATAACGTATGGATTTAAAATTTAAAAAAAAACCGATCAATAATTTGGCACGGGTACCGTCGCCCCGTGGTGAAAAACAACATCAATAGCGTCAAGCAAATTGATAAATTGTACCAAGTAGTAGTAGTACTGGTAGGGGTAGGTATAGGGGTAGGGGTAGGGGTAGGGGTAGGGGTAGGGGTAGGAGTAGGGGTAGGGGTAGGGGTAGTGGTAGTGGTAGTGGTAGGGGTAGGGGTAGGGGTAGGGGTAGCGGTAGGGGTAGGGGTAGGGGTAGGGGTAGGGGTAGGGGTAGGGGTAGGGGTAGTAGTAGTAGTAGTGGTAGTGGTAGTGGTAGGGGTAGGGGTAGGGGTAGGGGTAGGGGTAGGGGTAGGGGTAGGGGTAGGGGTAGGGGTAGTGGTAGAGGTAGTGGTAGGGGTAGGGGTAGGGGTAGGAGTAGGGGTAGGGGTAGGGGTAGTGGTAGTGGTAGGGGTAGGGGTAGGGGTAGCGGTAGCGGTAGGGGTAGGGGTAGGGGTAGGGGTAGGGGTAGGGGTAGTGGTAGTGGTAGTGGTAGTGGTAGGGGTAGGGGTAGGGGTAGGGGTAGGGGTAGGGGTAGGGGTAGGGGTAGGGGTAGGGGTACGGGTAGGGATAGGGGTAGGGGTAGTGGTAGGGGTAGTGGTAGGGGTAGGGGTAGGGGTAGGGGTAGGGGTAGGGGTAGTGGTAGTGGTAGTGGTAGATTTTAAATTAAAAAATAAAAAATTTCCAATAAGAGTTTTTACATTTTGCGTTTGTTTATAGAGCAATGTTTTTTTCCAAAATGAAACTCGCTGGGACTTTTGAAGAATGTCGGTGACAAAAACCGTACATACGATATGGGTATCAAATTACGCGTCTCGAACTACACAACCCGAACGGCTCGGTGAAAAAATGATCAGTCAGCTCCTTGGCTCTTTTTTTTCTCAAAATATTAATTTCTTTCTAAAAAACATATATTTTAATACATTTTTGGTCACACATTCATTGCTTCATTCACATGCAAACATACATATTACATTTAAAAGTTTTTAAATTTTGCGTGTTAATTGAGCAATTCTTTTTTCAAAATAACAACTTTTGAAGAATGTCGGTGACAAAAACCGTACATACGATATGGGTATCAAATTACGCGTCTCGACCGACACAACCCGAACGGCTCGGTGAAAAAATGATCAGTAAGTTCCTTGGCTCTTTTTTTTCTCAAAATATTCATTTCTTTTTATAAAATTTTGTAGTCCCACACCCTCGCCTCATCTACATTCAAATACTACACCACGCAATTAATTTTTACCCATTAGTTGCCTGCAACGGGCAAAAAGCTAGTACCTTATATTGTATAGTACTATAGTTATTCTTATTCTATTTTTTAATTATTATGGTTAGATTTTTTAATTTTTTATTAGAGTTAGTCTCGTTTTAATTTTTTGGATGTGGTTAAGTTTTTTTACATTTTTTATTGCTTCTGTTTTTTTTTTTTGAACTGGTCAATTTTAAATTATGTTAACTTTTTAAATAAAAAATAAAATTAACTGATATTTTTAGTTTTATTTTTGTTAAAAAAACCCGAGTATTAAGTGGTTAACTAAAAAAAAAAAATTATCTTAAGACGGAGATGCATTCTATTATTTACGTATGAATAAACATTTTGTTGAGAGGCATAAATTATGGCGGCCCGGAGGGAAGACTTTCTAAGATTGGAACCATAAATTGTGGGGGCTCGGAGGGAAGACTTTCTAAGATTGCAACCATAAATTGTGGGGGCTCGGAGGAAATGGGTTAAGAGACACGATCGCTCTGCAGTATGTGGGGGACCTTAGTGAACCCCTTCGCGTGATATGTGATTTTATGTTCAGATATGTAAAGGTTAAATCGTAACCATAAGAAAAGTGAAGAGTGCACTATTATAATATAATAAATAATTATGTACTAGGCAATATAACAATACATAGAATTATTGGAACAATTTATCAAATTTCAAAGTAAATATTAAAGTTCTGTGTGAGTCTTATTCAAGTTCTGTTATTATACAAGTACCGTGAAACAACCGGCCCATGAAGAAATAATAACAGAACTTGAATAGAACCTTTAGAGAACTTGAATTTTAACTTTGAAATTTGATGAATTGTTCAAATTCTGTGAAACAACCCATCTTAAGAAAAGCTGTATGTATTGAAAGTTATGTATTGAAAAATTTAAGACAGCGAACATACCACACAGTTTGCAGAGATAATCTATTGATTCAGCAATTTCATGCGTTTTCTTGTGACGCTGCAGATCTGTTGCGGACTCACAACACATACCACAAGACCCGCATTTGTATGATGTGTTCTCAATATGCTCAGCAGAGCATTTTGATAACTCTGAGTAATTGTTACATTTGTGAGATTTCATATGGGTTTCTAAGGTTTGTTTTGAGGCAAATTTCCCATGACAGACTTGACACTGTTTAGAAGCATCGACCGGCATCTCCTTCAGTTGTCTTGTTGTGATATGCAAATCTGAAATGGAAGAAGATAATGGAGAATTATTGAATACAAATAATGACATACAATTTAAAAATCAACTACATAGGTACTTATATTTTTATTTTATTATTTTTTTTTGTTTATTGCAGATACAAACAGTACATAATTACATAGATGACAATAGTTACAAAGTTATAAAAGTTAGTACAATAATTGGTACCAATGACATGTCGCTGACATATATACATATGAGGTATATTATACATTTTACGGTTAAGTTACATTTTTACGTTAAGTTAATTAGTGTGCTGGGGAAGGAGAGAGGTGTGTGTGAGTGTTTGTGTGTGTGCACGTGTGCATGTGTGTCTGTGTATGGTTGTATGTGTTATGTGGGCGAATAATTAAAATAGACAAGTAATTAAAAACCTAAACCTACTCAGTGTCCAGAAACCCATAGTACAAGCGGAAAACGAGACACAATATAATATAATGTATAATACGTATATATTTATATATGGAAGATAAACTAAGAAGACTGGGAAAATGGAATGAGGCAGATAGGTCCCCAAAGGGTTTAACCCCTAGAGCAATTTTGGGAGATATTTCTCCCAGCCTGACGCAGGCTGGAAGAGACTCATAGAGGTCATGCTATCTCATTTTGTATTACGGTGAGATATATGATTTGAACCCGTTAGGAAGAGAGGACACCACTCTTTGTATTTTCATTTAAAAGTTTACTATAGATGTTCCCGAAAAAATAGAAATAATTCTGTGAAAAAACATTTAGCATTTGAAAAGTTTTGATAAATATTTTTTTATATAAAGTGACAATCACTTTTTTAATACCTTTGCATAAATATTGACCGTTGTTTGGAAAAAACCCTTTAGGCCACCAAATAAAAACTTTACGGGAGACAATGAAAACAAATTTATCCAAATTCGTAAACTAATTAAAAATCTTGCAATTCTGTTTATAAATATGAGATATTTGAGGGTTGAGTAATTATTTTTTTTATTTAATTAATGGTATTACCAAAACACAGTCAATATGTTTTTTTTTTATTTCGTGTAGAGTGGTAATAAGAGTTTACACGACAAAAACTATCAGCAACCGACTTTAAAAAAATGTATGTATGTTTGCATTAAAAATTTTGATATTTTTAATTGCATCTATCGATCTGTAATAAAAATCTGAAAAAGTTATTCCTCTGCTTTCGAAACAAGTATTTTATTTTTAAATTTGTTTGAAATTGAATGTAATGCAAAAATATTTCCTGCGCAATACGCATTTTGACAATTAGCTTAAAAAAATACATTGCAAAATATAAAAGCTCTAGTAGATAATAAAATAATCACCTGAATGAGCATCAAGTTCAGCCTGAGTTGAGAAACCCTTCAGGCACGTCTCACACTTGGCAACTTTCTCCAGACTTTCTGATATGGTGGATTGGTGTCTTGACATGTGAATGTCCAAGTTTATCCGGTGGGAAAAAGAGATGCCACATTCTTCACATTTAAATGGTTTGAAGTCAAAGTGCGTTCGGACGTGTTGTTGGAATGAATCAGTACGCACAAAATTTCTACCACACTGTTCGCATCTCAGGTCCCTAGAAAACAACAGAATAATAATTATTGTTATTTTGAGATAAATAAAATACATTATGATAAAAATAAGTATAACCAAACACTGTTTTTTTGACCAAGCGTAGTAAGAAGTCGTCTGAAATATTTTATCTATCTTCATATATACAGTGTCCGGGGAAAAAGTGCATTAACTTCAGGGGGTGATTCTACATGATTTTAGAAGTAGAAAAGATAAATAACTTTTTTCGAAATTCCAACATTTTAAGGTAAAAAAGGTAAATTGTTTGTATGGGAAAATAAATATTATACTATGGAAAAATATTTTAGTATGGGAAAAAAAAGTTGTAATTTCGAAAAAGTTATTTATCTTTTTTACTTCTTACATCATGAGAATCACCTCCCGAAGTAAGTGCACTTTACCCCCGGACACCTTGTATATTATACCAATAAAGAAAAGTGTCTATGAGTGGCTTTTTTTTATACAAATCAGTTTCATTCCGATATTGATGAAATTTTGCACACTTGAAATTATACACATATTTATTTTTGGTTATTTTAATTATTTTTATCTAAATACATATTTATTTCCCTTTTCTTATTGTTTTTCAAAAAGGTTGTTTACATAATACAATACATCTACTAATAGCCTCTTGTTTGCCAGCATATTCAGGATACTATTAAAAAATCATTTCTCTGAATATAACTAGCTGTTCTGGGGAAACTACATATGGTAATTACATATATACTATTTTATAAATACATAAACACATCATAAGACAGTACAATTTACAAAAACAAGTAAGTTATTACGAGAATAGAATCGGATGGCGCGCAGCGACAATTTTGCTTCGGCGATCGAGAAATTTAAAATAATATATTTTTTTTGTATTTAATATAAATTTTACATGACAATTCAATTTTATTCTTTCGACTATGATAATAGGCGCATGCCCATATGACGGTAGTTAAATGTACATAATGTGTAATAAAAGTCTGCAAATGTGCAGCACGTGGAAACTATGCCAGATGACAGGGCACCAGTGAAAGTGACAGACCGAGGAAGAGGTGAAATAAAAATCGGAGCAGAATGGGAACACCTCGGGACTGGAGAAAAACTGGAGGAGAACAGAGGAAGTCAATTCCCATCCTGGGATGTAGCACCATGATGATAAATACAATATAACAAAAGTACTTACTTGCTGTCAGCGTGGCGTTTTTTATGCAAGTGATATGTTCCCTTGGAAATAAATGTTAGTCGACACGGTAAACATTTAAATAAAGGCTTTTTAGGAGGTGTCGAGTTTTCATTACTTGATTGGATGTTTTTTGATGGAATTATCGCTTCTTGTTGTTCCTGTAAGACCTGAAGTTCGTGTTGATTACTAGTCTGGGAATGCTGATTTGATAAACTGCAAACAAAAAAATGATTACAAATTTAATTTTGCATTTCATAAAATATTCATTCAATCTAATGATGTATATAAATCATAAAGATTTCATGGCAAATATTATAATAGTTTAATTCACCTGACAAAGTGATAATCTGGCTTTGCACATCCAGGATTATTTATAAGTGTCTGGTGCATATTTTGATGGCTGTTTAGATTCTGGACTGGTTGAAGGTTCACATAATGATTGCCCAGATGAATGACAGTATTGTCCTTGCTCATAGTAGTATTGATATTCATGGCTAGATTACTTTGGCCGCCATTGTGGCTGTTATTTTGAATCAGGTGATTACTCCCAGAGGAGTAGACGACATTGTGCTGTTGGTTGGGATGATGCATCAGATTGTGATGGGAGGGATGCATAATGTAATGGTTCTGTCCTTGAATTTGAATATTCTCCAGGTTTTGTTGCTGCAGATGGTGTATATTGATCAGATTGCCGTGTTGCGATGCGGTTAATTGATGCAATTGGCTTTCGTGAGAAGACATCTGCTGAGAATTATTGTGACCGTGGTTTCCGTCTAAAATGTGGAACTCTAATTCAGTGGATGGGCGTATCAGTAAATTGTGTAATATCGGCATCTGAAATTAAAACATTAATAAGAAAACAAAATGTTAAACATTGAAAATTTTATTAAAAAAACTTCAATAAAATATACCTGGCCTAAAGGTTGCTCAGTATGATGATGTTGATGAGACTGGTGTTCCTGATGAGATTGCTGCCGTTCTAGATGATTTTGTTGTCCTTGATGATTTTGTTGTCCTTGGTGATTTTGGTGTCCGTGATGATTTTGTTGTCCTTGGTGATTTTGTTCCTGATGATTTTGTGGTTCCTGATGATTTTGTGGTTCCTGATGATTTTGTGGTTCTTGATGATTTGGCTGTTCCTGATGATTTTGTTGTCCTTGATGATTATGCTGATTTTGATGAGATTCCTCTTCTACTACATTCTCGTTTTCTGTAACTCCTTGTTGCTGCTGTGTTACAGTCTTTTTGTAGTACACTTTCTGATTGGCGATTTCAAATTCTAATTCGTCTCCTGACTTCCACTCCATTTCCCCGAGTGGTTCCCTCGTCGCTGGGACCGGGGCAAATAGGAAACGCTCACCGGGAGGAAATGACATTTCTAAAATCTAAAAATCAATTCATTTATTTTATTTTAGTACACACTTTTTAACCATAAACATTATACATAAAGGCATACCAATAATAATTATTGATTGACCTTAAGCCCTAGAATTTCTTATGTGGTTTTAATAAAAAAACTTATTTTGACTGTGAGATCTCGATTTGTGGTGATTGAGCACTTTTTTTGCAGAATTATAAACCATTTTTAACCAACCAACTAATCATGGATATCTACAAAGAAATAACTACATAAAATTAAAAGTTGAAGACACGCACTTAAAAAAAAACACCCACCTTTAGTTCCATATCATCTTTGTCCGGATCATTTTTTTTTTTTGATTTGATTTTCTTTTTCACTGGACATCTGAAATACATTAAGCAGTCAATATGTATGTTGATCAATAAAACCATTCAATTTTAATTGAATTAGTAAGAAACTACAATCCTCGACACGCTCAGACTAGAAATCTATATAAATAAAAATGTGAATGTTTGTTTGCTCAAAATGTTAAATCTCCGAAAGTTTTTTAAATTTTAACACAACATTATATCGAATACGCGTGTGTTGTTGTATACCGATATTATATAGATTCATCTGTGACAGGTATAAACAAGCTTTTTTGAAAAACAGCGCCATCTGTTGGACGTAAAGGCAAAGTGCGCTATTGTTCCTCTATCTGCGCAGATTGAGCCACAGCAATGCGTGGCGGGGTACAGCTAGCATAATTTATAAAAATATTTACCTATAACAATGCTCCTTATCCTTGTCCTTGCAAACACCAAATGATATGTTGAAATGCTTTGTGAATATAGTCCGGAAGTAAGATTCCACAACCCTGGAAAAATATAACAACTTCAAACCTAAAATAACTAAACAGGGCTACATAACAAAGCTTAAATTATTATTGTTAAGTACATCAAACTTAAAAGCGGACTTAAAAAAGCCTACATTGTCACTGTTCAGGCAAGTCACTAAACCACACCACACATTTTTGATCTCCAGCAAAGTCGTAAGTTAAAATATGTTGCATACAAAGGCGGCTCTAGGAGTTCAGAAGTGGAAGGTCAATCGAAAAAAATGAATATGAAATGATAATACATTTTGCTAATGCTTAGTGAATATTATAAAAACGCCAATGTATGTAATTAATTTGCCGGTACTCCATTTAAGATTATTAATTATTGACACATATAACTAATAAATGGTTTTTTTCTTTTCAAAGATCTTTTCCTGCTTTTAAATCACTAACTTCAGCCTCAGTCCATTGTTGATAAGTAGATTTAAAAAGTAAACAATGAAAGCAAAAGTACCTTTACATAAATTTTATTGCACCCGCAAAACCACTGACAGAAATTATAACTTTTCGTTTTAATATATCGTTTTTAACCTCTTTATTTTTCTCTCTTGTAACATACACTAATTGCCACTTGATTTGAATATGTTTGTCATGATTAAATGAATTGTTTGCGATTTCTTTCAATACGATATCCCTATCCTTAATAACCTTAATAATACTAGGTCTTAGATATCTCTATCTAACCCCTTAAAAATAAATTATGTATGATACTAAGCATACGTCAGACATAATAGTGTTAACCTTCTTTGTTTGTATAACAAAGAGAAAGAAAAGAGATTGTCTAGGGACAAAATTTATAGTGACCCACGGTAGGTACATACAATAGCTTCTCATTTGGATACTAGATGTGTCTAAACGTATGAATCTGCACAAATATTGAAACTAAATTAATAATCCGGTAGTTTGTTAAATCCTTTTATTATATTAATAATATTGCACCATATTTTTGGGAGGTCATTGACCAAATGACCTTCATAGAAGAGCCGCCACTGGTTACATAAACTTTCAAAGCAGGTTTAAAAATGTATGAATTGGAAATTTCAAAGGTTTATCTACCCCCATAATAGAAAAAAAAAAGCTTTCGAAAAAGATTAATTGTGCATGTAGGTTGGTGATTTTTGCCTGAACTGCGACGATATTATGACAAAAGGAGATGTAAAGCCGAGTGTGTCCCAAGAAAAGAGTGGTGAGCTTAATTTTCCACGAAATTACACTTTTTAGTTAAATACAAATAACTTTTCTTTTTTTCTTTGGATTCGCTCAGCTTTGCAGACCTACGGACTGATATGTTAGTGCGTCAATATAAGATTTTCAATTATAAGGTAATGGAAACCATCATGTCCCATAATAGGGAAAGGCAAGGGCCATATAAAATGAAAACATTCAGTGCAGTTAACATTTCCGGAAAAGATATGCATAATATTATTATGTTTATGAATAAATAAATGTTTAACTAATATAATATAGTTTGAACCAACCTCAGATCAAATGGCACATTAACATTGTAACTATAGAGAAGTTTTCTCATGTCTTCTTCTGCAGACAGTATTTTCTTGGTGGCCCCACATTGGGCGCAGTTGTCCACAGCGCCGGAGAGGTTAGTCAGGAAGTTGCAGACTGACTGCAGTTTCTTCTGGAATTTCTTGGAATGTCTATCACCACCACGGTTTTCAGTTGGAATCTTCTTCGATTGAATATATCTAGAAACAATGTCTCACACTAGAAACCAAATCAAAAAAAAAAGTATTTATTGTTTTAAAGTAAATTTTGCAATGCCATTTAAAATTTATTATTTTTATACTAGCTTTTGGCGAACTTAACTGTACGAGGGGAGTGAGTATTTTTTGTTGTTAATTTTTATTTTTTTTTAAATATATTACATATCATGGATTAACTAATAATAATCTTATATTTATAATAAAAATGTCATTGACAGCAAATAAACAGATAATGAGTTTAAGGCAGTCGTCTAATGGGTCGGTAAAGAATTGACAAAAGCGGAGTCCGGTATACCGAGAGCCCACCGATCCATATATTTGTATTGGGGCCTGCAAACAGTACAAATCGGTCGGTGGGCGAGAGAGAGCGACGCAATGTACTTCCCGTATACAACTAGCAGTACCGGATTTATGTGGGAGCTGAATATTTATCATGACACCGCCAGTATCACATAACTAACTACTAATTACCATTTTTACTTTTAACATTTATTTTAGTTAAAAATGATTTTAAAATAATAATATCACAAAAAATTCCACAACCTCGTCGTCACTTGGTGACTGACTTGATTCACATTTGTCTGTAGTGTTTGCATGTTTACGCGCCTTTCGGCCGTTTTCTTGCCAAATTACAATTTACGTTAATATATTGAATTACCTGTTACAATAGTACCCATGAGTAAATTTGACGATGATAAGATTATTTCAGTTCATTCAGTTTTAAGGCGGTAAATTCGAAAACAGAAATCGGAAATACCTACAGTTTACTGGGCTACAAGCTACCACAAGCTACATAGTTTATCTGCAGTGTGCAGAGATCATGCACACATGCGCAATATTTCCCGTGTCTTTACAGCACTTGGTTTTTGTCGATTCCTTACCGACCCAATTTTTTTAAAATTAAATCAAATTAGAAGTTAATTTAAAAAATTCTACAAAATCGACCCCAATTGAGAGGAAGATTCACCAGGTGAGAAGTTGAACCACGAGTTTCCGGACACCGTGTTTAATGAAGGCATTCCCAAACTTGTGCTGGTAGGTATGTATGATCTCCCGATGTATACATTTGCAAAACCGACATGCGGCTACGAATTATGGGAAAGGATACAAGTAACTGCAAACGGCGCAAAACGCCGCTTACGGTTGCTTCGTTCCTTTTCCATAATTCGTGATTATAAAGATGGAACTGATCGTGAACTGAAAAAAACTAATGCCAGCCGCTCAAATCTAATGTGATTTAAGAATGGCAAGCAAATGATGAAACATTTGTAAAAAAGATCATACTAAATACTCTACTAAAATAATAGGTTCCATAAACATCCACACTTTCTTATTGGTTTGTCGTTTTACTTTAATATTCCCATGTGTTCATGACAGTGTACCTTCGTAACACACATCTAATGTTGTATTTTGTAAATTCACAAAGCACCCCTACCGCCATCTAGTGATGTAGTAATAAAGACATTATGATAGTTAGGGAATTCTATCGTGCCTATAATATATGCTTAAATATGAAAGCATTTGAATTTTAGCCGCGGTCGCACCGTTTCAGTCATACTCTTCTGAGCATTTGTTCGCTTCGCTGCACCATTTAGGCCATAATTGCGACGAGGTTAATAATAAATACTTTGCCTCTGAAGGCATTGTTAAATTGTTTGATAAATCACTTCAATCCAGAATTGTTTAGGCACTTACCTGTTTAGAACACCCTGCACACGGCTGCTTTTGATGCCTAGTAAACTTGTGAAAGTTTTCCTACAAACAGGAACTAGGTTTCCCAGTACCGTTGATACATTGTAGTGAACAACCATAGATTTTTTCTGGATCCCATCTTTAGACCGACACCTAAAATTTGAAGGTTGTGACGAAAATAAAAGCAAGCTACCAAAAATAAATGAATAATAATAATAGAAAATCACTAATTTACCTTTTGGGTGCGGAAACAGCACAATGTCTCAAGATAAATATATCTTGTTTGACTTTTGAAGAGTTTTCGATAAACCGCTTTTGAAAGTTAGTAATATCGCCAGGCTTCAGTTTATCACACAGCATTTCTTTCTCACAGTGGCCACACTGAGCGCTTGATGGAAGTTCATTGAGAGGAAGACTGAAATGTAAACAAAAATATATCACCATCGAACTAATTAATACTACAACTATGAAACTAATAATGTTTAAATTCAAACAATTCAAAAATTATTATTATTTGCAACATTCAGATCTTTTGCTCAGAAAAAAAAAATTGTATGTCCCGGTCCCTGCCATGAAAATGGGACTGCAAACTGTTATCCACCTGCTCTGTCTCCCTTACCAAATGCAGCCCCATTTTACAAAAGGGTCAATGACCCTTGCACAATTCAAACACTCTGCATTGTGTTATGAACTCTAGCTAGCCAAATTTTCAGGAATCAATTTTTGAGTCATAATGATAACGCTTCTTTCACATTAAATCTAAAGGCCTTCACAACGTCCAGCCACCTAAGTGTAGATGTAACCCAAACAAATTAGGCATTCCGCAAGCTTATTGAAGAGCTTTCTTGGTATAGTCGGAATAATTAATGGCAGTACATTTTATGATTTTTGGGAACGGAAGTGGTGTCCTGTTTTATTTTCAAAAAGAACCATTGAGGTTTACATCCGCGAATACTGGCTTTTATTTGTTAGTTACAATTCTTAGATTTGTCTCAACAATAAGACAATTGGATAAACTCTCATTTATGAGCAATCAATCTCGTTGAGGTAAATACTTCCCTAACCGCTGCACTCTAATAGGCACAGATTATGGAAATGACACTTCATTTCAACTTAATTACTACAAGAAACAACGATTCACGTTGGGATAGATGGTAAAAGATGCATTACAATTCCATTTTTATTGAAAGTTAAAAATTTACATTATAAAACGATCCCTTTGCCGCTATTTTCGAAATTTTTTGTTTAGAGTGACATTGCGAAAGTTTCCTTTTCAATTTAAATATTCATAAATCACTTAATTAACCCAAAATGAGAAAGTATTTTGTGCATATAGTTGATTGTAATAATTGCTGAAACAAAGTGTAATTTCCATAATCCGCGCCTAAAAGTTCGATGGTTAGGTAAATAATTACAAAGAGCAATCAATCTCGTTGAGTCAGCTGTCTCGCGACAGGGAGTCGAAACATACAAGGACCCAAACAAATAATAATCATGAAACTTTTATTACTTATTATATTTTATTCGTCGCCTCTTCCATACATCAAACTTTTCATCTTTTGGTTTCCTTTTGGGCTTTTCTGATTGATTTGAAGTAGCAAAGCCTTCTTTTCGTGCACCAGTATGCGATATTGGAACTGTAAGCGATGATGGATCCAAAATTTGACCGGAGGATGCACCTAGGTCTAGGGAAGCCATTTACAATTTGAATTAAAACCAAAACTCACTCTGAAAATATTATTATTTTCCGCCTGAAAAAACGGATGTTGCGGTATCGGTAATTGTAATTTCACAAATATTGTAAATCATTGAGCAATAATAATAACAAAAACACCGAAAACACCGAGCGAAGCGCTGTCAAACTGACATAAAAAAGAAAATACGAGAGGCAAGAGGCACGAATTATAAAGATGGCTATATTCCAAACTAAAAACAACAAAATTGTGCAAATCTATGTAATAAAATTAATCTATGGACAAACTAATGACTTTTGACAGCGTATTTGACAGTTTTGACACATTTGTCATAACAAAATGAAAATAACCGCATTTCGTTACGAAATGTAATCCGTATTATGTTTATTTTCGGTCGGGTACATATCGGTGGTGTTTGATTATCTTTTTTCAAGAAATGACATTGCCAGTTTTTCCAAAAACAATGTGAACGAGTGGTAGGGAACCGTTTTGCAGTTAGCCTCTGGTGGCCTGAACATCCAATCTGAAATTGTTGAATTCTCCCGGAAACACGAATGGTTTACCCGTTCCTACAAATCAAAACCGACTTTTTAGGCAGTCTTGTTAACAGATTTATTTGAAAATTATGTTTACGTGTATTAGGCGGGGAAGTGGGAGACCACTGAGTGGTCAAACAAAAGCTGTAGTTATGAATGTGTCTAATTACCTGAAAAAGCAAATTGACAATAACCCGCATGATTTGCGAAATCTTCCCCAAGAGGTGGCGATAGCTGTCGGTTTGTCTGTTCAATCTGTTAAGCGTGTTATGACTGATTATAAAGATTGGTTGCAGACATCTCTAAGAAAGCCCCCTTATTCTAAGAAAAGGAATTGGATATGCAATAAAAAAATTCCTTTAAGTGACTTTGACAAAACTGCAATCCGCCAATGCATAGTTTATGATTTTCACAAAATAGGCACTGAAAATTTGAATGTGAGAAAGATTCGTGAAAAATTAGAAGATACTATTCAGTTTAAAGGCAATGATCAGTCACTCCGGCGCATTATAAGAAATCTGGGTTTTCGCTGGTGTAAACTAAAAAATAACCGCAGAATTTTAGTTGAAAAGCACAGCAATTGTTTCCAAAGAATTTCATATCTACGTAAGATGGCTTTTTATCGAGCTGAAGGGACACGGATTATATTCACTGATGAAAAATATCTCCACTCCACCAACAACTCCCCACAAAGTTGGTGCAGTGGGCAGAATCTTAATATCATCGTAGCCGCAGGAGCTAAAGGCTTTATAAGGAGAACGCTGATGGTCTACAAGGCCAACCAACCATCTGGTGAATATCACCGACACCATTATGAGAGATGGTTAACTGATTCATTAATTCCCATTGTAAAACGCAGGTCAGTTATAGTTATACACAAAGTTACGAACCATGATAGAGTTTTATTTCGTGAACCAACAAAGTACGCTAAAAAGAATTTCATGATAAATTGGTTGGAGTTGAAAGGCATAACTGTTTCTAAAAAAATTTTAAAACCGAAAATATACGAGATCGTTTTGGAGAACAAAACCGGTAATAAGGACCTTGCGATTGACCATTTGCTTAATTTTTGTGGGCTCACTGTTCTACACCTTCCGCCAAACCACGCAGACCTCAACCCAATAAACAAGTTCTGGCCAGCCATAAAGGGGCACATCACCAACAGTAATCTCGTTTTAAATATGCACAATGTTAAAGAATTGGTAGATGAAAGCATTTGCCAGATATCTCACCGAGAATGGAATAGAGTTTGTAGGAATTGTCAGCGATCCGAGGAAGAATATAAGTTAAATGAGATGATTATTGATAAAACTACGGATCAAATTATCACTCTAGGCCAAGGCAGTGAATCTGAAAGTGATTCTGAAGACCTTTGCAACTTTGCCATGTATTAATTACTGCGCTCAGTTTAAATATTTCTAGAATATTAGAAATCCAACTTCTGTCATAAATGCGAGACAAAACGAGCCCTCTCTGTCGAGTCGGTTCAGAAGATAAGTAATCCCGTTATAGGTAGGGCAGGTTATTATTACCTGATCACGTGCGGTTGGAGAGTGTAATGTGTATTATCTATTATAAATTTTTTTTATTAATAAAACTTTTGCACGTAATTAGGTTTTACAATGGGTTATTTTGTATCATAAGATTTATACTGCTCTTCTATTAAAAGAATTTGCTTGTGATGGAAGAGGAGTGTACATTTTGAAAAAAATATCAGTTTAATAATATATTATGTATTATGTGGCAAGCATAATTTTGTGAAATAGTATAACATTTAGTGAAAATTTATGTCCGAATTAAGGATAAAAAAGTAGTAATAGTTCAGATGACACTGTAATCATAATCATGACTTGAAATTAAAAGAAACGAAAATGTTTACGTATTTAGAAAGAATTTTTTTTTATATCGCGGAGCTAAAAAAAATATTATTTGGTTTATTTTCAACAATTTACCACACCAAATTAATATGATCGTATTTAATCATTCTAGAAACTCATAATCAATGAGAAGTGCTGACTCTAGACGGAGAGGAAGCGTAACATGGTTCAACACCGAAAAGTCAATTTATATTATAATAGTTTTAGAAATATCGTCAGTGTAAATCCAATACCTTGGAAAAATATCTGTAAAAATGTTCAGGAGGGACAAAAACTATCTAGGGATATACGCGCTCTTGCTTTCTTATGTACCTGGGATGGTTCATTTGTGGTATTGACTTTAACAGGGTGCAAGCATTGGTCAATTTCAAAATTTCGAAGCCCTAATCAATGCGGCTTGTGCTGTTTGACTGAAAGTGCCAAAAATATGCGGTATTGAACTTACATAGACGATATGTTTCTTATGGATGCAAACTGATGAAAACTATATCATGGGCCGGTTGTTTCACAGTACTTGGACAGTAACGGAATTGAAGAGGACTTTCACAGAACTTGAATACTAACATTGATACATTTTTCATATTGTGTGCTAAAATCCATCCTTACTGTTATTATTTATACCCATATCCATTTTTATTTGTAAACCTGGCTAGTATTTCATAATTACACTTTTTGTAGCTACTTCAAAACTGTTTTATATTGTTATTCTAATTTTATAATGCAAAAAAAAAATTGCTGAAGTTACCGTAAATCACAAGCAAATACCTACTTCAGAATCACAAACTACGACTGAAACATTGACAATACTTTATAATAATTGGACTTTGATATTTATTTCACTTGTTTACAGACTTACACAGTACAAAACTTATAATACAAACTGAATAACAGTGGCAATGAATGAAGAGAATGGCTATACCTGAATAAAGCAATGACAGATTCACTAAAACATACATCAGTAATATTATGATTTCTGAGCAAGATTTTGATGAAATACATGATTTATGCAATATCATAAGTTTTTCTAGTTACAGTGTAGTCCAGCCCTCATGAATGTCAGGCTGTTTACGGAAGTAGTTACATATTATAAATCATTCTAATTTTTTAATCCAAAGCAAATTTTTTTCAATACAAGTGTTATTAGTTATTATGTATTGTCAGGTTGATATTAGTTCCTAGCTAGGCAGATTGCTTGTTCAAAGGAATCAAATGCTTGTGAAAATGCCAAATGAATTATGCTGTAAAAATATTATTGTTTTTATTAAAACTATCTACTAAGTTTTTACTAGGTACACAGTGAATATGTAGAAGGTATACAGTGAAACTCTCTTATATTATTTTCTGACAGATTCGGAAAAAAAATTCTAATGTTATGAATAAAACCATTTTTAATTTCAGTCTTCAATGAACCGTAAAAAGAAAACTTCTTATGCTAGAGCCTTATATGCTGGTTTCACTATAATCCATGTCCCTAGTGTATGCTTTTATCTTTATATTAACTTCACTTAGAACCCTTTGGTTTCTCTGAGGACCTGTTTCATCGTTGGGGTGCTGTGCAAAGGGTTTACTAATATATACCTAAGATAAGTAATTCTCAAACCAAATATTGATCATTTGCAATTTTTAATCAGACTAGATTTAAGTTTTAGTAATAATGCAATGTTTTAATTAATTATGATTTTTTATCATTACATATTTAATTTACGCATACCAAAAATTAAATTATGATAGAAAATTGAAATTCGAGTGTATAACTACACATATTTTTTGTTAAATTGTATCCTTCCTTACAATCTGGAACAGCACAATTGAATATGTAAGACTTTCCGTATGTTTACATACTAATTGACAATTTCTGTAGCACAGCGGGAAGATCATTAATAATATTTATAGTTGGAGATTGGAGTTGAAATCCCATTTTGGTGCAAAGAAAGGCTTGCCTGATTTCATGTGCACAATTAAATTAACGAAATAGAATGGATGCTCTTAGTATAGCCTTATTGAGTTTTATCTGACAACCATATGAGTCTTACTGCATGGAGCTAGTAGAAAGAGTGGGCGATATGTGAATATATATATAACAGACCACCGAACATGTGGTCAATGAATGCCCGCTCCATTCATTCCCCGACTCCTACCTACTCTGATCCCCCACCATGCGAAAGAAGGAGAAGAACTGCATGGAGCCAGCAAAAGAAAAATGTGAAGAGGAATGCTGGGGCCACCCAACTACCAACTACTAGATCTGATTACGAAATTTAGAATAAGCAAGCAATGTTCCAAATATGAATGGTGTGTTCAACCAGAATAAATCAAGAGTATCTTCCACTCTGGAACTGAGCTAATATTATTCACGGTGTCCGGAAACTCGTAGAATGCGGAAAATGGGTGAATTTACATCACATTTGGAGTCAATTTTTGGATGACTTTTTTTATTATTTATGCTTTCGTTTTCGTATAAATCGAGTTCAAAGAAACGAAAAAAAAAACGGTCGCTAGGGGGTTAATATCAGCTGTTTAATGCCTTTTAAAATGTGTCTAAGCATATACTCGGCTTGAAAAGTTTCTTAGCCCTTTAGTCACCGAAAAAAAGGCAAAAAAGGTTTTAAAAAAGTGGATTAATGTTCAGATCAAAAAATAAAAGTTTATTTGATTCTCTATGCGATGTAGATTCACCAGTTTCCCGCTTGTACTGCAAGTTTCCGGACACCGTGTATAGATTATATTATGGACAAATTTTCATGAATTTTTTTCATGATTTCTTTGAGATCTCAGTACGTCTACTCTCTGAGGCCAGTGGGAATCTTAGGTGATGTTATTTAAAAATAAAGTTATGTATCATAATATATTAGATGGGATTATTAACTTCTCTGTGCCAGTTGCCAAGAATGGCTGTGTTTATTTGTAATATCTGGTATCAGGGCCGGCCCTGAACCAAACGGCGCCTGGCGCAAGTAAAAATTTTGGCGCCCCTTGTCAAAACTCTTGGACGCCTAGGTAGGTTCACTGTAATCAATAATACTTGGATGATTTGTATTTTTGTGTTGCGCTGTTTTTATGAAAAATAATCTCAAGGGCGACGAGTTAGGACTGTTAGGTGTAAGGTATTAGTAGCGCTTTGGCAATTTGGCACCCGGAGCGGACTGCTCCAATTGCACCCGCATGGAGCCGGCCCTGTTGAGCATCTTGATGCAAAATGTTTGTGTTATCTACCTAGTCACACAAAATTATAATGATTTAAATTAATCATGTCCGATTTATAAAATCTCACAGGAATTATTATCTCGTTATGTGCGTCATGAATGCACGGTGTCAGTAAAGTCCCTCTTTTTTCCAGTTTTGTGACTATCCCTAATGATTTTAAGTTATTGGACCGCTATCATACATAAAGCTAATCTGTGAAAACTCTAAGGCTAAGGACTCACGGAGCGATTTTTACCCGCGTCCGCGGGCCCGCAGCCTTTGTAGAATGCAGATATTTATGTAAAAAATTAAAGCACATTTCACGACGCGTTTTACGCCCGCGGCGTGTGCGATTGTTTGCGGGTCCCGCTGCACCGGCGGTCATCTTATACCGGCGGGCGCGGGTCGCGGTTCCGCAGCCGCGGCGGGTTGCACCCGCGCGCTCTGCGATCGGTTGGCGGTCGACCGCAGTGGGCAGCGGGGAGGGGTGTAGAGAAATCCTGACGCCATTTTGCAGTGACCGCCCGTCTTGCGATAATCAACCGCCAAGATTGCGAGCGATAACCGCAATGGCTGCGTAACCGCACAAAACTCCGGTCTCGTGAGTTTTGAAAATAAAACTCCATTCCGACACCGCAGCGGGCTCGGGTAAAAATCGCTCCGTGAGTCCTTAGCCTAAATGTCTTCATTAACCTCTCTAATTACTCACCTAAATATTTATACAGATAGTTCTATGTGCATAGTACCTATGCAAAATAACCCAATCGGTTTTACCTTTTCAACACGGAACTTTGTCATGTCAAATATCCCAAAATGCGGTGATTTGACAATGGCTTATTTTTAGTGAGTTTGATGATCACATGTGATTCAACCTGACAGGGTATGTAATGCATAGAGCATATATGATTGAGACACAGTGAGAAGATTAACGATGCAATGTTGCCTATATTGTTTTATTTTCACCCAAAAAATCTAGAATGCAAAGGTCTAGTTGGGAAAGTGATGCATTTATAAAAATTCTGTGTTCTGTAGGGAGATATTAGACTAAAATATTTCATTTATTATCTATCTTATGTATCGTCAAATACTATATTGACGATATGACTATATATATATTTATAAAGTTTCTTTACCACTGCACTAGGTAAAGATGCTTACCTGTTATTGTACAATAGCGCAGACGAAAATCACGCTATTAAAAATTAAAATATATATAAATTTTTAATTTTTAAAAATTGCCACAGCCGAGAATCGAACACCGGTCAACTGCTTGGAAGGCAATTATGCTCATAATTACACCACCAACTATTTTAATGATGGCGGCATACGTTTATTATACTATGTATTGAAAATATAAGTCCAGGCGTACACAAGCAACTTTAGTTCCGGGCAACAGTTGTACTGCTGCATCAAAATCAAATACGATATAATATGGAGGTGCGCACATGTAGCGACTTGACACTAGGGAGACTTTTAAAATTTATATGGATATTGAAATACTGTCGCCACAACTAAAGTTGCTCCGCGCGCCTGGACTTTATTGACCTGATTTTATTATTTAATATTTCATCCGAAATGTTTTATGCAAACGACCAAATATACTGTTTAATAATATATTTATTAGTATTTTATTGTAAGTACTAGCCATTTTCTTTATAGATTGAAAGTAATCATCTTGTTTTATTGTCCTTAGTTGTATTGTAAACTTTATCTCAGTCTTATCATTAAATGTCACTAAAGTTATCAGCCTGTCCCCTCGTTATCTCTGTAAGTTCGAGGCAAATGGTGTTTATTTTACATTCAATGCACAATACTGTAAACTGTGTTTATGAATAAAACTTTATTACAATGCAAAAAACTTGTTTTCTTGAAGCATTTGCTTTAGCCAAAGATAGAACAGAACTATCAATGACTACATAATAACAAAATGTCCTCAAAATTTATAATATTTAACTAAAATATTATCTTTCATTTTATATTTAAAGTGGTAATATGGTGGAAATACAACAGATTACTTTGAAATCTGCATTTTTCAATGATGGTTCCTCTACTAGGAGACAGTTCTCGAAAAAAGTCCGAAAAGCCCTTTCCATAATAACTTCTCATATGAGACAAGATAGATCTGATGCTAACATATACATCATAATAAGAGAATTGGAAAATTAAACCAAACATTTAATAATTTTTTATTTGAACACCATGAATAGAGAACAAACATTAAAAACGTACAAAATAAGATGTATAATAAGCATCAGTCTAGTGGTTTGGTTGATTTTGCCCCTCATTCCTCTATTTTGTAACCAACTGATAACACATTTATTTATTTAACACACCACAGTGGAAATGATCATTTCTGCAGTGAATAGGCTATTTTTCTCTAAGTTTAGATTTTTCAAAATGTCACAAAGTGCAAAGACATTCTCTAATCAGTCATTTCTAATTGACGATCCCAAGTATGGATTTTTAAAAGACCTGGGAATCGAAAGGTCCAACTTAGGAGTATACAATGGGAAATGGACTGCCTCTGGAAGTGTGAGTAGTTGAACAATATTTTATTATGGTTTTAGTAAATGTGTAATTTTGTAACCATTCTAATAATTTCAGCCCATAACTTCAATTAGTCCCGCTAACGGCAAAATAATAGCTGAGGTGGTTGAAGGGACTACCAAAGACTATGATACTTGCGTGAAGGCAGCTGAGGAGGCTTGGCAGCAATGGGTGGAGCTGCCTGCCCCGCGTAGGGGAGAAATCGTTAGGCAAATTGGAAATGCCCTAAGAGAAAAGTTGGACCCTCTTGGAAAATTGGTGTCTTTGGAAATGGGTAAATATCTAGTTTTTAAATTTCTCAGCGTGATACTTTATACAACAAAATAAATACATTTGTCATTGACAAATACCTCAAAAACAACACCTTTTTTTGAGCTTGCCCTAAGTATATCACATTATGTATTATTGTACAGTACTGGGTATCGAAAAAAAAACTTTTTTTTGGAATTCAAAATTCAAGTGAATGAAAGGTTGTCTTTATGGATCAGCATATATTTTTAAAAAAATGTTACAGTTGGAAAACATTCAGGTTTCCCGCAAGAGGGCAAAAGTTTATGATTTTTTGTGGTTCGTATGGGTCCATTGAACTTGAAATTTTCAAAAAGTTATTTTTCAATACTAATGTACATTAACCTAGAGCCCAAACCAAAAAAATCAAATTAAATGCAACTTTGGACAACAGCTGATTGGAGTTTTCATGTCAATAGAATGACGCATATCATGCTAATTAAAAATGTTCTAACATAACCTAGGTATAATCATTAACTTTATGATATATCATTTTTCAACAACAGTGAAATTTAACAATTTTTACACACTTTGCTTAAAATTTTACATAAGTAAATCAAGTTTCAATACATGCTGCTTATAATATGTTCCATTTTAAAGCTAGCAACTTTCAAAACAGCAATATTGTTATTTATTGAAAAGTTTAGCTGATAAAGAGGGCAGCATAATATCCCATCCACATAATATAATTATATTATAGTGACAGAATCTATTTAATTCAACAACAGTTTCAAGTAGTGTAAATAAAGATTAGATAACAAAAAAGCTAAAACTAAATTTTTTTTGCACAATAAAAAACTTAATTTTGTATAGAAACTGTTATCTTGTGATATAATCAGTTGATAAAAAATACTTTTATGGTTAGGTAAGTACCTACTTCTGTTTACTTGATGAGCATTGTTGTCCAAGATCTTCCTCATATGTTGTGGCATAGGATCTTATTCCACATACTTTTCACTGAATTTTTCAGGTAAAATTTTGGCAGAAGGCATTGGTGAGGTTCAAGAATATATTGATATTTGTGACTACGCCGTCGGTCTTTCAAGGTCCCTACCCGGCTCCATCTTGCCATCAGAGAGGCCCGGTCATATCCTTTTGGAAAAATGGAATCCTTTGGGGGTTGTTGGAGTTATTTCTGCATTCAATTTTCCTGTGGCTGTGTACGGGTGGAACAGCGCAATTGCTATGGTAAGCTTACATTCAATAGAATAAATAAAAAGGTAATAGATTGTGTCTGTATTATGGTATTACATTGTTTAAGGTTTGTGGTGACACTTTGGTATGGAAGCCCGCTCCAAGCACGCCTCTCACCGCCGTTGCCGTCACCAAGATTGTCTCCAAGGTGTTGGAAGAGTGCAATGTCCCTGGATCCGTGGCTTCACTCTGTGTCGGGGGAGCAGATGTCGGCAAGCTCATGTCACAAGACACTCGGATTAAGCTGCTTTCATTCACCGGCAGCACTGCTGTTGGACATCAGGTAAGGATCTAATATTTACATTATGGTCTTTGCTAATTTCAATAATAGTAAATCCACAGGATGACCACATTGCTAAAATGACACCCGACAAAATGATCGGAGTACCAAAAGCATAAAAATTATCAGCAGCTAGTGTTTATCTAAAAGAAGTAGTTCAAATTTGTGGACAAAATGATGAAGGTTATTATTTAAACGGAAGGCATTGTATTGTGATACCAAATGAGAACACATTGCAGGCTTTTTTTCTAGAGGTTCTATGGTTCCCTTCATCACGAGGTAAATACTGAAAGTGTTCAGATAAATAAAGGCTAACTCTCTTAATAATACATACATCGGTACCAAATCAAATGTTTAAATATTCAAATTAAATTAAAAATATACCACCATTGCCTTATGGTGATCTAAAAAAGATTGTATGAATATGTTTTTTAGGTAGGAATTGAGGTTCAGAAGAGATTTGGCAAGCATCTCTTGGAGCTGGGAGGTAACAATGCCATTATTGTGAATGACGACGCAGATTTGGATATGGTGGCCAACGCCACAGTATTTGCCTGCATCGGCACAGCTGGACAGAGGTGCACCACAACTAGAAGACTTATCCTGCACACAAAGGTTGCCAAAAAACTCTAATTCCCTCAGTACCATAGAATAAATAAGATTCTCATTCTATGTTCAGTAACTAATATAACTCTTTATTCGTTGGTGTAAGTATAAGTTTTAACCCATTGCATCTCAACATCTTCGCCCTGTTGGGTTTATGGCAGAAGTCATTCTTTACTAACCTCGTCTCTGTCTAAGGACCAGCTAGCATCGCAATTGTTTGAATAGTTGAACATATTAAACCGACTTATCTTACAAAAGACCCATGAGTTATTTGGTACTTCTATAAAAATTAGAGGATTTCAACGACATTCTCAATTTTCTTAAAATCTGTGAATCTATTTTGTGCAGACCTGTTAACACAAGGTCCGCACAAAATAGGTCGGCAGTCCGGATCCGGACCGTGGTCCGCCATTTGGTGACCCCTGCACTATGTAATGTAATTAATTTATAATTGTTTTATGTAAAAACTCGAAGGGTGTAATAAATATTTGTGAAATGTAATGGATACATTTATATCTGTCAGTATGTCTGTGATATTTTTATCCTGTCCTGTGAAATTGTCAAAAAAATATTGTGATTTATTTTTGGGGTTTTATGCCGTGTTAGGCGACCCCTTCTTTAGCCAACGTTTTGGACAGCATTACAGTGTCCATCATCAGGGCAGATATGTAATGTGTAATGACTACAATTCAGACACTGTGATGCTGTCCGAAACGTTAGCTTAAGAAGGAGGTAGCGCAACACGGCATAATATGTACCCCAAAAATAAATCACTATAATATGTACTTATAAAGTCACAAAAATTTCTATAAATTACTCCACTTACATTATTTTTAGAAGATGACAGCAGTACATATAACAACTTGACATTTAAAATTAAATGAGTAGGTGTTCAAAGCCCAAATTATTCATTAGTAATTCATTACTAAATGAGTATATAGATACGTAGTTCACACGCATTACTTATATTTTTGTATGTTAGCTTTTGTATTTGTCTGAAACAGGTTTACAAGCAAGTGGTCGACCGTCTGAAGAAGTCTTATGCACAAGTTGTGAAACGTATTGGAGATCCACTTGATGCCGAGACTTTGTACGCACCGTTGCATTCCCAAAATGCTATCGACCAATATGTCAACACAATTAAGAAAGCAGTGGCAGCAGGGGGAAAGATTGAATTTGGTGGAAATGTAAGACATCAACAAAATATTATACTTACTTCATAGATTAATGCATACAATTCGTAAAGAAAGCCTAGAAATAGAGAACTCCAGTCCATTTTGATTTTTTTTTTATCAATCTGACTTAAACGACAACATATATTTATAAATATTTTATTGCTGTAGTTGGTTTTAATAGTTAAAATCATTTTAAGTTTTAATATTCGGGTCTCTCGAAAACGCACCAAATCTATGGACGTGATTGGTTTTATCAGTTACAACAAGCTTGTGTTTTTTTCTTTAAGGGTGCTGTATTTTGTATGGGAGTAGAAAGGTTTTATTTTTATTTTTATGATTAACTGTTTTTAACATTGAAGAACACTAGGTAAAATGTTAGCATCTCGTCACTAATGTTATTATATTGAACCAAATTGTCATAATAACCCACAGACATATGAATATTAATAGACGAGAACCTAAAGGCGAGGGGTTGAACCAACTGTTGGGGAACGCAGAGGGGAAAGCTAACTGTGATTCGTCAATAAATCAATCTGACAGTATATAGGCATCTCGCATTATAATATCACCATTTAGTTCTTAAAAGTAAAATCTGCTTTTGAATGAATGAAATTCTCATTTTTACATGGGAGCGCAAATTGCTCGCCACGTTATGAACAAATTTGCTAAGTCCAAATTCAGCAAAGTAAATTTCTTCTATTTTCAGAGTCGAATATTTTGTTTCCTTATTTGTCACAACCGCTCTGTTCCTATTAATAATAAAATAATGTAATTATCTCTTTTAATTAAAATTAATTTACGCGAATTATTTCAAACATTATTTAATCACAATAATACGTAGCAGTTACATTATTATTTGCTCCTTGTTTTTGTAGTAATAACGCCATTAAAGTGGAATAAATTTAAAAATGATTGGTTTATTATCCTTTATTACTACGACGGAGTTCCAGCAAGAAATAACAGATGAAAAAATAGACGTTCCAAATGATACTATTATGTATTTTATCAAAGCGCAAAAGGCGAAGGCACATCCCTGATTCTTGTGCAAACGACTTTGTGTTTCGCGTCCATCGCGTGATAGTATATGTTTCTAAAACTGATCCATATTATACGATGTGAATAAGCTTAAAATAATGCTTACCTATGGAATGTAATATGACAATTAGGTTTATTCTCTTTTTCACTTCTATTTTTACAAGTTTTCATAGCGCAAGCCACCATTTTGCTGTGTTATTTCGTAAAATGAACCGATGATGCCTCGACCATAGCTCGACGCTAGTTCGCACAAGAATGATGACGTCACATTTTCTAGATTCACGGGAGGCCATACGCGAGCCCAGCCGGCTCCAATGGAACCGGTATGGGGAGTGGGGAATAATACGCTTTTAATCACTTAGGACGGGTTGTTTCGGAGAACTTGAACAATTCTTCAAATTTCAAAGTTAATTTTCAAGTTCTGTGAAAGATATTTTTAAGTTCTGTTTTTATTTCAGTTCTGTCAAGCAACTAGCCTATAATGATATAATAACAGAATTTGAATAGGACTTTCACAGAACCCGTAAATGAACGTTGAAATTTGATGAATTGTTCAAATTCTCCGAAACAACCCGTCCTTAGGGCAGGTCTACTAATATTCATATGTCTATGTAATAACCCATGACCGCACCTGATAAACAATTTATTGGTAATTAAAAACCTGCATTTCAAAATTTTAATCGGGTCTAATGTGAATATGGACCAGGGTTGCCAATGCATATGTTCTAAAATACCCACAAGATATGAAGAGATGTTTAAATTCCCTGAAAATTCCCTTTCCTCCAAAATGAAACAAAATTCTATTGAAAATAGCATTTATTTTTTATTATCCAGTCAATTTCGGATTTTCTCGTTCGTTCAGGCTTTGAAAATAAACTTTTTGAAAGCTTGCTTGAAAAGAAAACTAAATATAGTACATAATTATTGGTTGGATTGTTAAGAAATTCCCAGAATCCCCGCATTTTCCCCACAAAAAGGTTCTTCCAACATAAACCCAATTCTTGAAAAATGTTAGAAATTCTCTGTAGTTTGTGAAATTCTCCATGAGTTGGCAACCCTGATGTGGATATTGTAGACCATAGATATATTATTTATGTAGACTGGCTATGATAATCAGCAGGTTCAGTCGTACCAACCAAACAATGTGTTTTAATGTGCTGGTGTTTTATTGGTCTTTAAATGACAATTTATAAATTCCATGGATAATATATAATAAACTTAAATTTTCAGAATCAACGATTGTTGATCTATATGAATACATATTTTTAAGCCATAATATTTTTCACTGAAGTTCCTTATTAGATAAAATGGATTTTTTTTTCATTAATATGGCAACACTTTTATTTTGCAACATATTTTAGAACATTCAAATGCAAGTTTATGCTTGAATCACAAATATGACCATTTGCAGAAAATAGCACGACAAATTTTTTTCTAGACTTTCTTGTCGAACTTGTTAGTGTATTAAGACTACGTAATATTAAGATCTGAAAATTTGGTGAATGTAAACGTTGTTCTTGTTCCAGGTTATTGACAGACCTGGTTTCTTTGTTGAGCCGACTATTATTAGCGGACTTAAGCACAATGCTGAGGTTATAATGAGTGAATGCTTCGCCCCCATTGTGTACTGCCTGGAAGTCCCCGATATAGACACGGCCATTGCATGGAACAATGAAGTGGATCAGGGTTTATCGTCCAGTCTCTTCACTCAAAGCTTGGGCAATATTTTCCATGTAAGTATTAAATTATTATGTAACTATTCATACAAATATAATATTTTAACGATAAAGCAAAAAAAAAAAACTTTGTGTCTACGCAAAAACATCAAATGTCATGAAATTTGCACAGGTTTTCTGTCTGGAATTTCTAGGTAAATGCAACTATTTTTAGTTCATAAAGTCATTTCCACTTTCTTAGGAGCTTTAGAATAGATAAGATGCTTTGCTGTTTGTTCCATACCATTTAGCAAATATTAAGAAAATGAAGGTTGAAATTTTGGTCATATTTTAATATAGTAAAAAAGCGCAACTTTTAATTGTTATTTAAGAAAGTCATTTTGAGTGTTCTTGGCTAATGGCACGTTCTTAACAATCTATTTTTTGAGAATACAGATAATTTATAGATCGAAAGTTGAAGTCGATTCAACTTTGGATTTCTATTCCTGCTCATTTTGATACATTCCCAAAAAGTGTTTCAAATACATTGAAAGTAAATATAATATTTTCTGCTAAATATCAATAGAATAATGTTTTATTGTTCAGATATTTTGCATAAAATGTTAATTCTTTTAATAATCAAAGTGTTCCAAACAGTTTTTCGATACCATCACCAGATTTCCATCATTTCAAAAGCGGCTTTTGCAGTTCCACAACTCATTTTATATTCAATGGAATAGATCAGGTACTTTTTAAAAAATATGAAACCTCACAAGAGTCCCAACTGCTCCCAACCGTCTGGACCCAGTGAGACTATGGCATCCCCAATTGGGGTATGTTGTGAGGCTGAAGGTAGCGGGGAGGGAAAGAAGATGGGGAAGAGAAAGGCGGGGAAGTAGCTGACTATTCAGATCTCGTCACCAAACACGGCCAAAGCCATTTTAAGCAATTTTTCAATTCTGAATGGCGGTCTTATACCAGGGTGATACTGAGAAAACCTTCCACTCTTGAATGTGCCGCAAATATACATTTTAAATGAGTAATTTGTCAAATAAATAAAATTTATTTGCGCATCTTTCTTCCTGCATCTTAAATGCATTTTATTTCCTCAGTGGATCGGCCCCAAAGGATCAGACTGCGGAATCGTCAATGTCAACATTCCGACTTCTGGAGCCGAGATCGGTGGAGCTTTCGGCGGCGAGAAGCACACAGGAGGAGGGAGGGAATCTGGCAGTGACTCTTGGAAGCAGTACATGAGACGCACCACCATCACCATCAACCATTCAAAGGAACTCCCGCTGGCTCAGGGCATCAAATTCGAATAACAAAATAAACACTCATTTACTAATGCATATATTTTTATTAATAAAAATGACAAAATATGAGAGTTGTTTGCTTGAAAGTCAAGCCTTGTCGAGTACCTTGAATCTCCAAAAGTCAACCGCTATGTCCACAGATGATTTTTTATGGAATTTATAAGATGACGGAAGATTGTATTTGAGTTCAGCTACGACTTTCGGTTCGAGACCCAGTTCCCTACTGTTTTTCATGATGAATTTCCTAGTAACAAAAATACACATTAATTATTAAAGAACTGGCGCAGACCCGTGAAAAATCAGAGGATAATCTGAATTCTCGACTTCTCATTTCAGAATTCTTCGAATTCTCAGTTTCAATCTTGTAAATGTCAATTAAAATACTTTTACATTCAAATATTACATTATAGGTAGGTACCTACGTTATCGCATGTCCGAATTCTTCACACAATCAGTACCAATTTTGGAAATTACACTTTAATTCAAAGCAAATTTGAGTTCATTAAACCAGATTTCACGTAGGAGTAACACACAGTGCAGACAACCGAAATTAGTATTTTGATGATATGTATAATTTCCTGTCCATACGTACATAATACTTTCGTAAGAGAGCGACATTTTCAAAATTGGAATATGTTAAGAAAATTATCAAAATATAGTAAGAATCTTTTAAATCCAGACAAACGCGATAAAGTGCCTACCTAATATATGTTGAAAGACAATTATTTTTATTCTATATTTGAAATGTGCATTTGATGCATCCTGTGATTTTTCACTGGTAACTACTAGTTTTCTGAATAAAAATGAAAGAGAAACTACTAACTAAAGATGTATTTCCATAGAGAAAAAGTTAAAAAGATGTATATGCTCACCTAGTGGAAGTTTTATGCAAGGAGTAAACTGCGGATGATGATAGTTGTGAAGCAACTTTTAGGAATTCCATATCCATACCGCTATTGTTCTTGGTTCCAAATGGTGGATTCATCACAACGGTATCAAATTTCTTGTCTAACCTGGAAATGGTAATACAAGTTCCTCAAAGTTAATATGAAATAAAAATCATACTGTTGTATAGGTGTACTACTGATAGCTTTGATATAAACTCTCTCACTTCATCATAAACGATGCATGTAATCTGAAAAGAGGTTACAATAAAGAACTCAGCGGCTAGATCGAAGTTGTAAAGAGATTCATGTATAAATGCCAATGAGGATTGAACCCTGTGTGGGAACCTGACGCTTAGGACTACTCAACCTATCCGCCATGTATTATGTAATTGTACAGGGTGTTCGGAGATACTTGACCTACTTTAACCAGTGATTCCTGAGGTTACGAGGGGTAAAAAATAATGTGGATGACATTTTGGTCTCATTTTTTTTCAACTTATAACATAAAAAATCAGAAGGTATTGGACAGTTAGGGTCGGGGTGGGGTGTTGGCGGGTTACTCGGCTGAGTGGCCAGTGACGAAAAGTGAAAAAAATATTTTTTGTTTGTTTTGCAATGCTATGTCATGGGAGACCAAAATTTCATTAAAATTTTTTACCCCAAATAATGCTAGGAATCACTGGTAAAGTAAGTCAGATACGTCTCTTAACACCCTGAGTTTGTAATGTACAAGAAATTTAGTGCAGATTGACATTTCAGCTCTTTTTAAAAATTACTTTTTAATGTGAAACCTGACAAGAATGCTAAACACTCCCCACTGTCCGGAGCCAGTCAGACTACAGCATCCCAAAATGGGAGTATGTGGTAAGGTTGAAGAGAGTGGAGAAGAGAAGGGAGATGGGTAGAGGAAAGTTTGGGAAGTACCTGGCTATTCAGAAATGGTCACCAAACATGGCTAAAGCCAAGTCAAGCATTGCATACAAAATTTTTATCTTACCTATCCTGTCCTCCATTTAAAATATTAACCAGTACAGCGTTCACGTTGGAGAATTCCAGTTCCTCCATGTTCTTGGAGTAGATATCCAGGGCGTCGGGGTCAATCTCAAACCCGACGACTAGCTCCGCCTGCAGCAGGGCCGCGCCGGCACTCAGCATGCCGCAGCCAGCTCCCAGGTCACACACCGACATGCCTTCAATGTCTTCGTAAAGAGTCTACAGAAAAAAATAAAGTTAATAAATAAGTGGGATGTATCTCAGTTAAATCAATAAGTGCCTATTTAACCGATTCAATTCTAATCCTGATAATAGTCGGGTTGTGTATCTTTGTCGTTAGTGTGGATCTCCAACTCTGCCGTTGTACATTTTTATAGCACTTTATATCTGTGTGAGAGAAATCCAAATCTCCTTCAAGAATGCTGTTTTAATTTATTATTATTATATTTACTTATTTTTCAGAAAGAAGCATATTAAAAACTGAATATCTGTAAATAACGGTCTTTATTAACCATTAATCTAAGTCATCGAATTTCACCTTTTTAAAAATTATTTAGAATAGTATGATGTGCGTTTGCCGCAGAGATGAAGACAAACATCGCCAGGAAGATTCAGTGTTTTTATCAAAATAAAAATAAATAGGTAAGCAGTAACAAGAAGTTATTAAAAAATGTATGTGTTAAACCACATACTCATCTGCAAGCTGTAACCGTAACATGTTAAGTACCGTTACAAAAAAGGGGTTCATGAGCGACCCGTGGCGAATAACCAATGGCTGTATAACAGCCCTAGCGTACATACTAAGGCACGGTTACCGTGTCTGTAACGGTCAACAAATACGTTTACAGCTTGCAGGCGAATTTGTGGCTTAAATTTTTTTTAAATAAACAACTGTTGGCATGACAGAAGGGTGAACATTGAGGTAAATTGATGAATCATGTAGACTGAAAAAATATTACTTTACCTGCATGGTATGCATCATGCAGCTAGCGATGTGTGGCGGTGTTGCATATTGTTCCAAGATCACTTTAGGATTTTCAAACTCGTCTAATCCCTGCAGCCACTCTTCAAGAACTCTTAACTTCATACAAGCACTCATTTTGAATTAATATTTTAAAGAAAATAGGAAGAGTGTCTCAAAATTAATTAAAAAGTCATAAAATTATAGTCTTCAGTAATGTCCGGCCATACACTTAACAGTTAGGATTTGGAGTCGAATCGGGGAAGAACTGGGAGGATTTGGTTTCCAAAAGAAGAATCCTGGGGTACAAAGAAACCACAAGACGTGGTGTTGGCGTTGTTTAAGGCTGCTCTCTGTGATGTGTTTATAAGATGCCCATCAGCCATTTGCGGTAATATCTAAAAAAAATAAGAAACAAGCGGGTAAGTCGCTACTCAGGAGAAACTAGCTAATGGAGTTTGGATGAGCATTCTCTACAATACATGTATTTTATACAAGAGAATGATTCACATACCATACTACTCGATATTGCTGGAATAGATGAAACGGGAAGTTGTGTAGTCGCTGGAGTAGATGATAAAGAAACAGAAGAACTAGTAATGGAAGGTGTGGAGCCCTGCTTCAACAAAATTTGTTTTTTGAGCTGCAGTTCTTCCAGTATTTTCCGGTTCGCGAGTTCTAAAACGAGAAGAATTGATAACGTTAGAATTGAAATTGCAATAAGGTTTACGAAAAAATGTATAGCTAGGCATTTGTATTGTCTTATAGTACGGTACAAGGTTTCTGTTTTCAATTTATTACTGTATTACTTGCCTCTTTGAGCATTAGGTTGTGGAAACGCCATCGGAGAGGTGAAAATACGTTTTAAAAAGGAATCATAAAGACGAAAGACTTATGATATCCTAATTCTTGCGCAAAAATATTAATTCAGAACACTACAGAACAACAGAAACAAGTAAGGCTCAAAAAGTGAAGAAATGTCAAATTTGAATGATGTTGACGTTTTGAGGTTATATATTATTACTTTATACCTATTGTTTATGGGAAAAAATGTGAAAGTCAAAAAGTATCGGTTTAGCAGAGCACCAGCCACATCACTAGCAAAGATAGAGTGGACATAATTTTTGGGGAAAAGTTACATTCTTGCCACACGAATATAGCCGCATATGCGTTGGAAGACAGGTAAATTAAAGATAGTTTTGGCGTATCAATTAAAAATTACTTGGTTGTGCTTTTAGCCGCTCGTAAATACTCTGGAAAAGTGACAAAATAAACATACGTTTTTATTTTCGTTAAATTGGTAAAACATTTTATTGATTGTTTTCTTTCTACACTTTTGGCCAGACGATAGAAAAAAAAGTATTGAAAAGGTCGAATATTATACGTAAAAACTGTGATTTATTAATATTCATGAAAATCGTTTTTAAGGCATGTTAGTAAGGAATGGAAGGGCCGGAATTGGGTGGCGAGCAACAATTTTGCTTGCGATGGAACAATTTTCAGGCGAATATTACTTCCCAATTCGAGGCACTTCGCGATGATGAGGATTTTGTGGACGTCACACTCGCCTGCGAAGGACACAGGCTGGAGGCGCACAAAGTCGTCTTGTCAGCATGCAGCCCCTATTTCAAGGAGCTTTTCAAGGTTAATATACCCTCACGTACCTATCCATATTTCTCTCACAGATTATTGGAATAATCTCTTAACCTTTAAATAGTATTTTCATTCTGAAACCCCGTGGTTGGTGGCTTTTTTATGTGACCAATGCGTTTTTTGTTAGAAAATATATCACCATCAGGTTCCACACATGGTTAGTCATTTAAATATCTATTCTACATTTAGTTTCTAACAAAATGTATTTACATGTGAGCAATTTATGATCTTACCCCCCGGAAATTTTAATTCTTGTACATTTGAATTTCAAAGTATTATTAGATGTCAAAAAACTATTGACAGAAGTCTTAACTTTGGACTGTTTCCAATGATGTGGTTTTGGAGAAAGTGTGCTTATAGCTTGACAGATAGTAGGGCCACCACATCCATATTATTATTATGTAGAACTTTAATCAATTAACATTCGGACAACCCCTTCGGCCAAACTTTTAGACATGTTAGCATATCATTTCAAAGATTTCTAGTGAGATTCCAAGCGGAAGTAAAAACTAACATATTGAAAACACTCAATCGTACGAAGATTGATTACTGTCCCGCATGTGTATGATTAATTTAAAATTGTAACTTTGGATGCTTATTTACTACTTTACTGTATTCAACTTAAGGTTTTATCGGTACTTTCCAAGTTATAATATCCATAATTAGCGTAATTACGACGGATCAAAGTTTCATCAAACATCAACTTTCCTTGCTGAGCAACTCCGTTGGGGTCAATGATCTTTTCCGCATTGGCATTGAGTTTGACGTTCCGAATGCGCAAATGGTGAAATCTGCAGTTTTTCTATGCAATCTAAATGGAAACTAGGCGGAATATACTACTAAGATGTAGTATAAATGCTTATTTGATTTTACTGTATTTTTAAATTGTTATAACAGTATACATTAAGCTAGCAACAAAGTAAAATAATGGATCGCCAGTGCATCTCATATATTTGTTTGTCTCGCTGGTAATAAAGATACACGAAGAAGCAGTTTAAAAGAATGTTATTTTTATTTTTTATTTTTTTATGTGACACCTTACAAGAGCGCCCTTGTCCGTATAGTGTTAAGACAAGAGAACTATGTTTCCACCCGGCTGGGCAGGAGAGTTAAGGTAGGGGCTTTTTTATGTGAATACCACACAAATACCTGAGTCCCAAATGCTCCCAATGGTCTGGAACCAGTGAGAGAGGCGTCCCCAATTGGGGTATGTTGTGAGGCTGAAGGTAGTGGGGAGGGGGAGGAGATGAGGAAGGTGGGGGAGTACCTGGCTATTCAGATCTGGTCACTAAACACGGCTAAAGCCATTTCTAGCAATGTTTCAATTCTGAATGGTGGTCTGATACCAGGGCGATACTGAGAGTATCTTCACTCTGGCACGAGCTGCAAGTATGCTATATATTATTTAAAATGAAGAAATTTTGAAATAACACAAATTCATCAAATAAAATTTACTTTCGCACACCAGATTTGAACCCACAACCTTCCGATTGCTAGTCGAGAGCTTTACCCCTCGACCAAGGAAGCCATAAAAATGGCTGTAGGAAGGGATTTATTAATGCGGATCTTGAAGAGGCCCGGATTATATGAAGGAGGAAAACAGATGTCAGTAGCTAGTCCACATAAGGACCAACTTACACAAAAACCAGTCAAAGAAACAACGCATTCCCATGAATCCTACATCAACTGTGAACGAGTGTTCCACTCGTGTCCGTTGAGTTTTACGCATGAGCACCAGGGATCAATGCTGCTAGCTCCTTAGAGCAGGCTCAATTAAAAACCAGTCAAAGAAACAACGCATTCCCATGAATCCTACATCAACTGTGAACGAGTGTTCCACTCGTGTCCGTTGAGTTTTACGCATGTGCACCAGGGAACAATGCTGCTAGCTCCTTAGAGCAGGCTCAATTAAAAACCAGTCAAAGAAACAACGCATTCCCATGAATCCTACATCAACTGTGAACGAGTGTTCCACTCGTGTCCGTTGAGTTTTACGCATGTGCACCAGGGATCAATGCTGCTAGCTCCTTAGAGCAGGCTCAATTAAAAACCAGTCAAAGAAACAACGCATTCCCATGAATCCTACATCAACTGTGAACGAGTGTTCCACTCGTGTCCGTTGAGTTTTACGCATGTGCACCAGGGATCAATGCTGCTAGCTCCTTAGAGCAGGCTCAATTAAAAACCAGTCAAAGAAACAACGCATTCCCATGAATCCTACATCAACTGTGAACGAGTGTTCCACTCGTGTCCGTTGAGTTTTACGCATGTGCACCAGGGATCAATGCTGCTAGCTCCTTAGAGCAGGCTCAATTAAAAACCAGTCAAAGAAACAACGCATTCTCATGAATCCTACATCAACTGTGAACGAGTGTTCCACTCGTGTCCGTTGAGTTTTACGCATGTGCACCAGGGATCAATGCTGCTAGCTCCTTAGAGCAGGCTCAATTAAAAACCAGTCAAAGAAACAACGCATTCCCATGAATCCTACATCAACTGTGAACGAGTGTTCCACTCGTGTCCGTTGAGTTTTACGCATGTGCACCAGGGATCAATGCTGCTAGCTCCTTAGAGCAGGCTCAATTAAAAACCTGTAGAACGGAATCAACATACCCACATTGCGTGCTCTGTTTTTAAGCTGTTAAAAAGAATATACTATATTAGAGCACTTCTCCGCCACCAAATAGGTAGCCTGTGTTAATCTAAAAATACTATACTCAGTGCCTTTGCTGCCTTAATGGAGTGTCCCTTGATGGTTTTCTTGAGATAGGAGGATTATCAAATATCCTCCATAAATTCGTATATATTAACTATTACTACATATACCTAATCTAAAATAATATTTTTATACAGTGTTTATAAGTGTTTCGTACTAATGAGATATAAATCGTGTTTCAGAGCAACCCTTGCCCGCACCCCATCATTTTTATGCGGGACTGCGAACTGATTCACATCACTGCCCTGTTAGAGTTCATGTACGCCGGGGAGGTGAACATCTCCCAGGCACAGCTCACCTCCTTCCTCCGCACCGCTGAAGCCCTGCAGATCAGGGGACTCACCGATTCTTCGGACAAAAATAAAACTGAAACTAAGGTAAATTGATTTAGCCTGTTTTAACGCAATCTCTATCCCATCATGTGGCATGTTTTTATACAGTGTATGTGATTTAGTGATACTTCATGAATGACATAAGACATCTGTGTAAGCCGTCAGGGGATAGTATTTAGTTGTGTTGCGCTCCCTACTTGAGCCAATGCTTTGGATGGCCTTGCAATGTGGAAACCAAAAGCTGAAAAGGGTATCATAACATGCGGTATAAGGCATACCACCCATAGTATTGTTATCCTTTCTCTCTTTTCGTATATGATGGGGATACAATAACAAAAAGATAGGTTACAACAGAGCACGTAATAGAACTACCAGGCTGAATATTTTTTAAATACTGACCATTTCTTTGGGAAGGTGGAAAATTTATTGGATTTGTCTAATTACAAAGGTGATTGAAATTTACAAACATCCAATGAATGTTAATAGGTACAACGAGTTAACACTCTGCGACACATTATCATTGTTATACAAATTAATACATGTCTGCCCTGATGTTGTACACTTAGAGCGGGAGCACACAGAGAGCGGTCAGGAGCTCCGAGTTCCCCGTTCGGCGTTCATTAGAATGTACTGATACTATAACAACAACGCACACAGCGGGCAGTCAGACCGCGGCGGTCAAAATGGAACGTCACGTTCTAAGAGTTCTTTTCCCGCCGAGGCAGAGAACGCCAGAACGCCGCGATGTCTGAGGTTACAAACACGGAAAAGTTAATTGAATTGGTTAGGGAAAGGAGTTTATTATACGATTTAAGTGATGTAAATTATAAAAACCAAGACAAAAAAGCCGAAGCTTGGTTTGAAATTGCTACTAGTAAATTTAAATTTTAAGTAAATTTTATTAATAGTAAATTCGCCTTGTTCTTCTCGCGTTGTGTTGATTGGGTGCACCCAATACTTCCTTTTCTTTTTAGAAGCTGCTAAGCTCCACAAGAGCAATAATTCTTCATCGGATGATGAACTTTCTAGTGACATGTTGCATATGCAAAGACCCAAACGAAACTAGAACGCGAGAATTTGAACGCTGCTTGTGTGCTTTGGAACTCTTGAGCGGTCAACGGTCACTAGAACGCAGAACTCTGACCGCTCTCTGTGTGCTCCCGCTCTTAATGATAATTGATGGCCAAAACGTTGGACCAAGGAGGAAGCTCAATACAGCCTAATAATTCAAATTTTTGACAAAATAACCAAGTAAATTGTTAAAATTCTTCAATAATTTATTGTAAAATCACAATGTGGTACCATTTTCATCATGTATTGTTTCATAGTGCTTTTACACAAACAAAGTATTGAATTCCGTAAGTCTAAACATAAACTTTAGGGTGCACAGTTTACACCCTCGCTGTACAAGGGGGTTCCCTACAGAGCATCGGACCAACCCATCAAATCCCATCCTATTTCATCAAATGAAAATATTTTTCCTTCATAAGGATACAAGTATACCTTAACCTTTGGTTCTGAAACATGAAGATAATATTTATTAAAATTGTGGTTTAAACAAAGATAATTACTTTCATTTAATTTTATTAACATTATCATTGCAATCAATGACGCAACAGCCCACTGTGGACCTTGAACTGTTCGTTCGTCTTTGTCAATCAGATTGGTTCTCCGTTTTGATATTTCAGAAAAAAAAATATTTTTGGGTCTGGATTTTTAGCGACCTTCTCCTTAATATTCAAACTAAAATACATACGACTTTCGCATGGCGCAACTGCCGAGTTGCAACCAATTGTGAAACCAAGGTGATAATATGTAAAATGGATTTCATTGTTACCCAGTATTTTTAGAGTAGGAATATCTATGTGCATGAGTTTCTATTAATTACGTAACACAAATGTCCCATTCAAACCCATATAAATAGATTGATGGTGGTATCTGATTGCATGTAGCTAGCTCTTTTATACACACAGAAAATGGGCTGCATGTTCCCTTATTGCAAAGCCTTTTACTATCTTATTTTTTAAATATTCTGAAATTTATTCTTAGCGAACAGAGTATAGAAAATAAATAATTGAACACAACTTTCATAATATTATATACATATGTATTTCGAATGTGTTTACAAGATTTTTGAAACTGATACAAAATAGCTATGTTAATTTTGTTAGACGACAACAACGCTAATGTTATTACAATATCTCCATATATTTCAGATTCCCATCTGCTGAATTATCACAGTGTATCTTCGCCTAAGACTTAAGCACTTTTATTTTTAGTAAAACGTTGGTTAATCATTTAACTTTGAAATGCCTAGCTCCCGCTAACTAATACCTGTTTAGTGTGCCGAGGGAAAAATCCCACAAACAATGTACTGTTTTCAGATTACCAATTGGAGACGCCGGCCAACAACGCTTATAAATTTTTTCCTATCCAATGGGTAGTGGTATTTTGGCACTTGATAAGTTAATACCTTCAAATGAATATGATTTTAAAGTAAGATAAAAATTGTCTTAAAAAGAATCATGGTTAATCTATTCTTGTCTATTCCAGAATACAAGCAAGTCCAATCCATCCCAGCTAAGAAGCTTGCTGTGTGGGAGATTGCGTCAACAGACTTCGCCTGCCAAAGACTCAAGCCAAAACGCTGGATCCAATGATATTTACTTAAAGACTGTGAAACACTTTAGCCAAAGCCGGAGGAATGCCAGAGCTGAATGTGAAGCAACCAATACTAATCAGTCGCACAATGGTATCCCTGATAAAGGATTCTATTCTGCCGCTCTCCCTGGATCTAGCAATAATAACTGTGAATTAAAGGATGACGCTCTTAGATTAAAAGAAAACATCCTAGCCAACAACCAAAATGACGAAAACTACTCCTACAATCTTTCTGAGAGCAACTCTGCACTGCTCAATGAAAGTGATATTCTCAGTTCGGGAAAGATAAATCCATTCGCTGTGGGAAATGTGAACTTCAACAGTCTCCATGCGGAGTTCCCGCATGAGATGATAGAGCCCAAGCTCGAAGCCCCTGACTATACCAGTGAAGATGACACCAGGCAGGATCGACCGTTCAACCCAGAACTGATGTTTGGATTGGAGAATGCACATCTAGCCAACCCATTCTTAAGTCTACAAGGTAACTATAGAAATATGAATTCCAAAATATTAACCAGTGAACTATGGCATTTCTATTTGGGGGATGTTGTGAGGGAATAGTACCTGGGTATTCAGATTTCCTTTTCAGCTAGTCATCTCAAATAATGTTTTGATATAGAATGTTGGTCCATCATCAAATGTAATATATGTATTGCTCTGGAATTATTATTACTTTCTTGGCTTTGTTCTGCAAAAAGCTGGTTAACCCCTAGAGCTCGTATATTTCTTCAAAATGAGGAATGTGCGGGAAATATTTTTGCATTACATTCGATTCCGGATAAATTCGCTGTTTTTGAAAGTGGTGAAAGACTCTTTCAGATTTTAGTACATATTACAATATGCATATGCAATTAAAAATATTACATTTTGGTTAATGCAAACATGGATAAAGTTTTTTAAGTCATTACTGATGGTTTTTATTGTATAAACTGATTACCACTTTACACGAAACTAAAAAAAACATTTAATTAGAGAAAGGTATTATAAAAGTTATTGCCACTTTTTTTTTTCGTTTTATGTGAAAATATTTATTGAAAAATTTTACACATTTTTCAAATGGTCTTGTTCCATAGAATGATTTCAAATTTTTCAGAAACGTCTATGGTAAACTTTTAAATGCAAATACATAGTGTGATGTTCTCTCTTTTTACCAAACACTGTTTAAATCACGGTTCCATGACAACTCAGTACAATGGCAACTCAACACACTTTTGAAACGTGATGAAAAGTTATTATTTTTTTAATGATAAACTAATGTTAATAAACTAAGACAAGGTTTTTATGCATAGCACAAAGGATAACAAATTTATTTATTATTATAATATTTATTTTATTTAATTTATTTATTTTTACTCGGGAAATATTTTCAATTTGTATGGATATTTCAAGTGACTAATTATTGCTTATAATAATTTGTTATGTAAAGTCATTAAAAGTGATGAAAAAAAAACCTGGTCTATAAACCTAACGTAACCTATTCAACCTAGTTTTTTTCATCACTTTTCATGACTTTATATAACTTTTCGAAAGTGTGTTGAATTGCTACTGTCTTGAGTTGCTCGGTTATCTTAAATCACATATCTCACCATAATACAAAATCAGAGTCCATGTCAGGCTGGGAAAAATATCTCACAAAAAGTTACTACGAGTGTTTGACATCTGGGAGAAATATCTCCCAAAATTGCTCTAGGTGTTAATATTATTATTTTCCAATAGTCTTGCAAACATTTCACAAATGTCATTTTTCCAGGTGACGCTGGGGCTGGCACTAGTCAAGACATTAAAGGCGAAATTGATGGTAAGTTTTTGAATCTCATTTTCACAGTAAATTAAACATTCGTAAAGAATATTGTGTCTTAGTGACACCGAATTCATCCAAGAATTCTATATACATACATAATATTGTCTTATTGTATCTTTTTTATTATTTGCAAATATCGTTCTTTTACGTTTTATGTAATCTAAAAACTATTATACATGTAAATATACAAGTTGCTTTTTTTGTTGTCGTTTTAATGAAAAAGTATTATTTACGAATATATACTATGATATTTTATTTATTAAATTGCTCGGTGTTTATTTTGCATTTTTTAAAAAATAATTTGCGATTACGCGTTTACACACACGTGGTAAAGTTATAAAGCTGTTGGTGGTTTTGATTTGATATGGATTATCAGTGTTGCGTTCAATATTGGTGTTTGCTTTCGGAGGATGAGCCGATGGTCGGCGGCAGGTTGGTGCAGAGCGGCTCAGTGCAGCAGGGCAAATATGTTATTCCTATAATCAATCTAGTTGTGTCACTTACTCATTCTAATGTGTAAATTCAAGAGAGACATTTCTTCCGCAGGTAATAAACCTCCGTGTAAATCCTTCTGGCTACATTCGCCTATTTCTAAAAAGCTTTCATTTGTATTAAAAAACAATATGTTTTGCAAAGCTTTTGCAATTGATTTTTGTAAAGCCCCTATTTCTATATTTTGGCTTTACTTGTGACTTGGGATCACACCTGCACCGACTTTGTATTTTTCATATTACAAATATTTTATATGCTTCTTATATTATTTTTGTTGTATACTAGAGATTATATTTTGAATACATTTTGCCCTGTTGGCTGCCGGAGTGCTATTATCTCTTCATATTTTTTGTTTGGGTCTGTTCAAATTCACTTAGTGCCGTACAAGTCAAATTGAATTAAAATTTTGGAATTAAGGACCCTAAAAGAGATATCAGAGGTAACAGTAGTCCCGCACCAACATTACTAGTGCAATCCAATTGTTTTATTTAGTTTTTGCCAATCAACTATTTCAACATCTAACTAAATACGCCCAGGGAATCCATCTCAAAGAGAGTGGTGACACAGAAACAGGTGTATATATACTGTAACGAATAATTATCATTAATTATTATTACTAAAGAGCAGAGTATTATTGGCAAAAATCTAAATCTCCTGGAATAATGTTTTGAATATCTCATTATCGTTACACCTCTAAATTATAGAGACAGTATGAACAGGGAAAAGTGGGAGTTTCTCCGTACGATTTTTCTGTTTTCGTATTGGGAACTCATTGTGAGAGATTTATTTTAATTTTAATACAAGGTACAATGATAGACAAGCTTATCAAAAACATGTTTGAAATTAATCAGCTTATTTTTTAAAGCTGCGTTCAGATCTAGTGAAGTGCTGTGGCTCTATGGTTTTTTAATCAATGGTATCTATAGAAAAGTAAACTAGTGTTGTCACTAAATGCTGTTGGTCAGCCATTATAGATTTTATCAAAAAATGCCATGTAACTTCATTTTAATTGGAGTGTATCGATTTTGAGATAGTCAGAATTGAATGTGGGGAGCTCCGGAGAACATTGAGATTTGCACGTATGTATGTTGTGTGTGTGTGGAGCAGCGGGGCGAGGGAGAGAGCGCGTGAGCTGCCCTGAGTGCGGGCGCCGCTACTCCAACCTGTCCAACCTGCGCCAGCATGTGCGCCTCATCCATCGCTCGCAGCCCGTGGCCTGTCCGCAGTGCGCACGCTGCTTCAAGACCCCCCTCTACCTGCGCCGTCACACTCTCAGTCAGCACACTCCTAGAACCCAACCCAACCCTTCATTCACGCCCCAATTCCATCCCCAATCAAACCCTAACCCAAATCCTGACACCCCCAGACCTAACCCCACAATCCCGGGACTGCCTCCACTCAAGAAAATGTGTCGCTTACCGGTTATGACTCTCGATGGGACCAGCTCCGAAAACAATAGTGTGCTCAAGTGCATTAATGGCAAAAACAACAACTTTAACATCGCCAATGGGGACATGTTGTCTTGCGACTCAGCAGAAGAAGACATGATTAGAATGGAAGGCGATATGATCAAATTGGAAGAAGATTTAAAGATGGAAGAAGTTATACTCAGTGACATTTGAAACGAAGAAAGCTGTATAATTTAGCTGCTGCAGTTTGTAGGCCTTAGTTTGTAAGACATGTACATTGTGAAACTAGTCTCGATGCATTTAAAATACAGCAGTTGGAGAATTATCAATGATATTCTGTTGTAACGTTATTGGAAAATGTCCCAATATTAATTGCAGAATGTAGAAGTCTAATGGTAAATAATATTTTTGTGACTGATTATTAAATCGACATATTGGACTGATATTTTGAAACAATGGACAAAGTTCATGCCTTGATTAAACTTCTCACATTCAAAATAAATTCAAATAATTAATTATTTTTACTGCATACCTATTAACACGGCTAAAGAGAAACTGAGAATGTTAGGGATTTATTTTTTTCAAGGACAACCAAATAATAAGTTCTGTTGCAATATTACTAATTATTGATATCTTAATTTTTCTTATATTTCCAGCTAATAAAATAATTATTACTGATATTAGTGACATAACTTTGAATTTTTATAGAGCTGTGTCCTCCACAGTATGTATTTGTTTTATTCTTAATATTTATTGAAAAAAAAATTGCATGGAATTTTGCACAATGTTTTTTTTTTTCTAGTTATAGAAATTATTTCAGAACATGTTAAGTTAGTAAAAAAACAATTTTTAATATTTTATTTATCTTTGTTTATTGGCAGAATTCATTCAAAATTCGAGTAAAATAGCATCATGGCCTATGAACTACATATTATAATTATTTAGAGATGTCGTAATATTATCTATGCAAAAATATTTTTTCACATATGCGTAGGTACCTATGTAAATATATATCTAATAAAACTAATACATACTGCTAATTATTTAGGGTTATATAAAACACTTGAATACCACATAAAATTATAGCGGTAATTATCCACACATTATATGGATATGAATATATCTAATCATTAATATTCCACTGAATTGCAAAATGAAATATATTAATGAAAAAAAGTCAATGAAACCTGTGAAAGTTGTTAATAAAATAGGCCTGTATTATGTAAATTAACTAAAGCTTATTTAAACATAGCATAAAGCCAACATGTTCTTTGTTTTACACATTTAAAGTACAATATTTTGTAGCAATTATTTGTGATATGAATAGATTTAGGATAGAGTAGTTTATGTATGTATACGGAGAACACCAAATTATAATATTGCCAATAATTATTGTTAATGCCTTGTGTTGGAACTAATTTTGATAATCATTGTTGGTGTAAATTGGATGTCAAAAATAAAATCGCCAATATTATCACATGAAAATATAGCTGCAGATAAAAAAAATAACCGCACTGATCTTTGAGATATTTTTTTTATTTCACAACTTTTATATTTTACTGTACCTTGCGTTTGTAGTTTCATTAATATAAGGATTATAATACTATAATCAACAAAGAATAATTTATTTATGCAACACATTAAATATATAACATAAAGACAACGGCGTGATAAATAACGTCAATGAACTATTTTTTTTTTTAAATCCTACTAATTATTATTATTTATGTACACAATTTTCTAGTCACACTGTATATTTTTGCTGCAATTTGCACAATAATAATAAACATGTACATATATTTATTTACGTAATAGTGCCTAATAATTATGTAAGCTTGTTTAAACTCTAATAATTGCAAATAATTTAATTAAACAATAAACTTATACTACACATGGTGCTTGATTGAATGTAGTCTTAAATAATTTGTAACATTAATGCAGCAACGATACAGTAAAACCCCGAGTTACGTAAGTAATGCATTCCGTAGACCTTTAAGTTACTTGTATTTTACGCAAGTCGAATAACCCCGAACGAGGTTTGAAGCAGTTAACGAGTTAATATTATTCATGCATACCAAGTTTTAATATTTACCAAATTGGATGTTTGAAATAGATAATTGGGTGAAAAATTTTACATAGCTTTACTCAGATTTTTATTCTAATTTTCGAAATTTCCTTCTTGTACGTTACGTAAGTTGTATGTTACGTAAGTTGTATGTTACGTAAGTTGTACGTTACATAAGTTGCACGTTATGTAAGTTGTACGTTACGTAATTTGTACGTTACGTAAGTTGTACGTTACGTAAGTTGTACGTTACCTAAGTTGTACGTTGCGTAAGTTATATGTTACGTAATTTGTAAATTACGTAAGTTGTACGTCACACTTCCATGATAACTCAATACAGTGACAATTCAACACACTTTTAAAAAGTGATATAAAGTCATTAGAAACGATGAACAAAATTTTTTTTTTAACTCACCTAACCTACTTAACCCAGTAAATAAAGTTTTTGTTTCATCACTTTCCATGACTTAATATAACTTTTTAAAGTTGTGTTGAATTATCATTGTGATTATTTATCTGGTCACCGTACATCACGTACGTTGTACATTACGTAAGTTGTATGTTACGTAAGTTATACGTTACATAAGTTGTATGTTACGTAAGTGGGGGTGTTACTGTATATTCATTTACCACATTACCTCTGAAATGCCTGTGTATTTGTGAAATATTTTTAATAACAGTGCCATATTTATATTATTGTCCTCATAGCTTTACTTATTATGACAAAGATGTTTATTGAATGCCGGATTTATTTTATAATACACATAAAATAGATTCTTTTTATATACATTATTACACTGATAAATATTCAAATTTTATTAATCCAAGACAATACATACTTAAATATCTCAGTTAATTGAATTCACTACAAATGCCTACATAGAACTTATTAATAAAGATGTAACTTTCAATGCAGTACATAATAGTAATTAACACAATTCAAAAATATTTTAGTTTTTATTTTCAAAATGCATTTTATACCACTTGAAAAAACTCAAATTTTCCTTATGTGATAAAAATTGAAGCAGTTTTAGTATTTAACCCAAAGGTATGATTCCGAGGTCGGTGGCAGACTGCAAACTGCAGCGGCAGACCGCGGACTCAATACTAATTGTTATAATAATAATAACTATTAACATGTCTTCTATTGAAGTCTGCGGTCTGTCGCTGAGGTTTACAGTCTGCTGCCCACCACGGAATCGTACCTTAACAGTCATGGCTGACACATAAATGTTTGATTCTTTAGGCGGGTCTCCTGCGCAAATTATTGTTTTTTCGAAACCTTCACACAAAACCTTGAAACATTGGGGCACGGCCGCAATGTTTTTGTTTTCCACAGCAGATGGAAAAAAACACAATGTGTTTCAAAACATTAAAACATTTTGTTCGCAGGAGACCTTCCTTTATGAACAGATTACTACACAGCATTGAGAACCGAGCCATGTTGAAGATGTCAAATCTGATTTCATTAACGTTGAAAGTGTTAAAATCAATCTCAACAATTTTAAAGTGTTAATTATTTTAATCCATAATAAATTAACATTTATTGGTCTTCATTTAATTAAAAATCCCTTTTGGCACACGCTAAATAGTATTGCTATCAAAATTTAGATATTATTTTTGTTTGCTTTTTACACTGAATATCTATATGAATCATAAGATATTATGTTTACACGTTAGATTACCTGCATTAAGCTAAAATAATAAGCAATTAAAAAAAAGTGATCCTATCTCTCTTTATTTATTCAAGAGTAAATTACAGTCATTGACCGTTCCGTATGTTACATTAACATTTTACGATGAGTTAATTTGCCCACTTTAAGTAATTATGATTGAAGCCTTAATTATTACGATGACGCAACGAAACGCTACATTCTAAATACCCGTCTTATCATTTCTGTTGCAAGAAAACAATGAGTATTGCACATCTTTGTCTATTTTTTATAGCATTTAGTTTCTGATTGATCTCCACAAATGAAATGCCTGTGCCGTATAACATGTTTACCTTAGAAGACAATTTTTTGTCAAATGATTCTAAACCAAAATGATTTAAAATTAGGAAAAAAAAATCTTAATACTGCGCTAGCATTGTTTATTATTAAATGTTTTTCTTATTCAACTTCCACGAAGTGCTGTATTTGTCATCAAACATCAAAATCTGTTGAGTCACATTGTGCTGTATATGTCACCGACATACATATTTTTTTTCTATTATGGTCAGACATATTATGAATAATCGGTGTTAGAAAGAGAGAACACCAATTCTCTTTGCATTTAAAGTTTACCACATATAAGTTAAAAAAATTAAATTGAATGCTTAGCAGGAATATTTAAAAATAAATCTCTAATCTGCCAGTGATACGTGATATAATATTGTCTGGACCCGAGAGGTTGATAACACATGCTTAAAAAAAATTTGAAAAACTTCAAGAAAATATTTTGTTATTCATTATTTTATCTCTTTATTTTTTTTTTACAGTATTCTATATTTTGGGCCGATATACTGTGTGTAAAAAAACTTACCTATTTTATTTAATTTATTGTGAATGTTGTGAAGAAAATGGTGGAATTGTAAGAAAATTGATAAAGAGTAACATACATTGTCTTATTTCATTAATCTGATTGTACAGTTGATTCTGAGCAGTATATCGACTCGCATTTAGCATTAAAATAGACTTTATACCATGGTGCAATAAACTTTATTTTCAAAAATACTTCCGCCGAAGTATTCAATGTAAAATTGAAATTCGTCATTGAATGTAATTATTTAGATGCAAGTACTAACTTTCTGGTTTAGAGAATCATAAATACGATATCATACGCATAAATACTATGTTTACATTTCCTACTAGTTTCTAGTCGTTATTTGCCAATATAAATACTCAAATGGCTGCGTAATACCAAACTTATAAATATAATTATGATGTAATGTATACTTGTAATGATTAAGATGAAATAAAGGTACAATCTTTTGTATAATTGGTTTGGATTTACTTCTTTTCAGGTGTCAATAGAATTTTTACTCCATTACCACTGGTTAAAGGGGCAATCTTCTTACCGAAAGCTTTTTAATTTTGTTTTAGGGTCACATTAAAATATTACGTATAATTTCATGGATGAATCTGTCTATCCATGTTGTCAAAATCAAACACCAAACGGCTATTTAAGAAAATAAAGATACAGGTGTACAAATTTATCTGTGTTTTGCGGATGTCCCTTCTGCAGATTTCGGGGTTACCAGTACAAAAAAAAAAAACTGACTGGATTACTCATCCAAATGACAATTGAACACACCTTTAAAAAGTGATACAAAGTCATGAAAAGTGATGAAACAAACACTAGGTTGAATAGGTTAGGTTTACAGGTTAGTTTTTTATTCTAGGATGTGGGGAGGTTAGTGTAATCCCACACGTCCCATATAGATATAAACATTTATTGTACAATAGATATGTGAAAATGTAAAAATAGATAAAGAAAAATAAATTAGCAACTAAGGAAAACTGTGGCGTGGTCTTGAGTGCGCTTGGGCCCAGCGCCCACTTAGGAGTGGCGCTTGGTGCTGGTAGGCTGCGGTCACCACCGTGTTGGCGGAGACCCTTAGCCGCATCCTGGCTCCAGTGACCCGGTGTCTCATCAGGCCGGCAAATCTATTTAGTCCTAATTCCGTGAACATTGTCGATGCGCTTCTCTATCTTCTGTATCCAAATATGATTCTACAGGCGTCGTTATATTGGATTTGGAGTCGTTCCATCGAGCAAGTTCGGTAGTGACACCATGTCTCACAAGTATACAGGCCGGTACAGAATGTATTGAACGGTGTTTTTTTTTTAACAGTATTGTTGCATTTGAAAAATCTGCGAGCAATCATATTAAACGACTTCTCCTTTGTCGTTCGATATCGCCATCGTCTGATAGGTCTTGATTAATAATGTCCCCCAAGTATTTTACATTCGCACATGTATTTATTCTTTCCTCATTAAGGTGTACCGGGAGCATCTGTATATTTAATTAATTAGTTAATTGTATCTGGATTTTTTCCGTGGTGGAACGCAATCAATTCCGTCGTCTTCGGATTGAACATCAAATTGTACTGTTTTCCATATTATTCACAAATATTTAGCAGTAATCTCAATCCCTTGAATCATTTCATTTATCATCATCATCACAAAGAATCATTTCGTCCGCGTAGCTTATGTGGTTTATGTATACATTGCTAATACGACAGCCCGCTCTGATGTCCAGGCGACTTGACAACTCGTCCATGAATACATTAAAAACAGGATGGGGGACATACACCCTCCTTCCTTACTCCTGGCCGCAAGTATATCTGCTGGGAGTATGTACTAGCCTACCGTGCAACATTTTTCTGCTAGGAGTGCCAACGGAATAGTGTGTTTATATATATGGTAGGTATATTCCTAGTTTTCAATTTCTCCCATAATGTTTTATGACAGATCCTGTCGAAGGCTTTATTTAGGTCTAAGAAGCACCCGTATACGGTAGTTTTTCGTTTCTTGTGAAATTCTATTATTTGCTTTGCAGTGTATAGTGCCATATTAGTGGATTAGATACATTTAAAGCCCATGCTGGTTATCTTTAGACATTAATTTATCGTGTATTTCATTTAGAATTACCTTTTCAAATAATCTTGCAGTTATAGTTGCTAAGGATACTGGCCGGTAATTGCTGGAGTTGGTCATGTCGGGCCCCGATTTCAGGATTTGAGTTATAATTGTTTTCGACATTGCACCCGGTAGATGGTTATGTTTAAGGATTGCGTTGATCAGTATGTTTAGTAGTTTAGGTATGTATCTACCTCCGTACCTTATGTTTTCAATACTTAGACTATCATGTCCTGGAGGTATACCGGCCTTAGTGCCTGTAATGGCCTTCATTATATTAGAAACACTGGATCTCAGGGTCATAAGCATATCCAACAAGCAACTACAACATACAACATTTGGGCAAAAAAGCCCAAATTAAATCCCACTCTCATTCAAAACTCACGATAGTATTATAACATTTATATCTCAAATAAAATGGTGGATACAAAAAATAAGGAGATTAGAAATAGAAAATATACTGACACTAAATCCTGACTGAAACCGAAACCACTCAACTGTACTAAGAAACACATTGCCAACCATTGTTTTTATTATTTACAAACAAAGTTACTGCCAGGGAACAGGAAATCGACTGAGGGCTTTTGCACCATCTTGACAGCACCCATTCCGGGAGTATGGGGCGCGCGCGATTATTGTTGTTATTTAATTCGAAGCCATTATGCGAAGTATGGAAGTAATGACCCCATTATAGGCGAGTAGGCTCGTGATAAGCGACCAGTTAATCGTCCATTAAGAAAAATGCCGCCACATGATGGGCCGAAGGAAGGTTTATGGAGATGCGGTGTTTTGAATTCAGAATCCAGTCTGTGTCACACAAACTAATCACCTTTTTGATCTGCTCTTTCAAAATGTTGATTCATCTTTGATTGTTGATTTTAGAAAATAATTTCGTTTTTATTAAAAAAATTTACTTATTAAATTGCGAGATTTTTAAAATTGATTCGGACACGTGAACGCGTTTTAATAGGTGGGGGATGCCCGCATAGAAGAATTATTGTGCGTGACTAAAGATTTACCTAACTAACCATCATGCCGTTTGTGTCAGGTGTGTCACCCTCCAAACAACTCTGCCTTGCCACACACTCCTTGCTTTATTCACATCCATACATCGTCTCATACATACCTTTCTGTTATTCTGACTCTTGACATTGCCCGACTCAAGTATTTGGTTCATTTGATCGTGCCATGTCTTCTCCTTACACTGCTTTCTACGTTCATTCGTTCTACATGCCCAAACTATCTAAGCGTCCCTTTCGTAATTTTACTCATTACGCTTACAATCTCCACATTTCTCACACGATCATACGTGGTTTCACCACACATACGCCTCAGAGATCTCATCTCTACAGCATTCAGTCGACTTTCATCCATCCTCCGCCAGTTCCATGCCTTACTGTCATAAATCAGGGTAGGTGCCGGCACACAATTGTGTCTGCCAGCTTCGCTTCTTTGGACAATTTTGTGTTAGGGCCATCCAGGTTCAACCGGCTTCAATTGACTGGTTTTGGGTTACCCCCATTAAACCTCCATTTCCTGTTTATTGCACTTTCTCTTCTTTCAATGTCAGCCTTTCCGATTCTCGTAATATAAGATTTTTATGTCAGGAAATTCGATGTAATTAGGAAACCCTATAGACAGCCAAATCGATAACTTGCCCTAACATGAAATCTGAGCATCATATAAATAGCACACATTGAAATAACCAGAACTTGCGCCGAAAAGTAAAGTTCGCCAAAGTAAAGCAACGGTTTGCAGCGCAATACATTGTGGGACTTTACTACGCAGGATCTATATGTTCATTTTAAACTTAACCGAATCGCCTGGCGAACCGACGCTAAAATTGCGGATAAACTTTAACACAATTGTAAAAGTATCTAACTAAATAGTGTAACAAAATATTAAAATTTGGAAACAAGCCCGAACTTTTTTTAACGATTTGGGATATGTAGTTAATTTTGCGCTGCCAGCAATTTGAGCGCAATTGTAAAAAGGACTAGTAACTCTTAAGCAAATTTTATTTTCGAGGACTGAATAGTGATACTGTAATGCGAGTTGCCGTATACTGTCAATTAATTTATTGATAAATCACAGAAAGGGAGACGGTCACGTTTCCTCCCGCGCTCCGCGAACTCGGTTTGATCCCATTTCCTTAATTGGCAGGTATTTCAATTCGAATGTCTATGGGGAACCATAATCATTTATGGTCTACGTCCTCGCATGGCTAACCGGACGGCTTTATTTTGAAATTTACTTTTTAATGCAACTAATCATGCAAGAAAACCATGTTACCTTACGAAGAACTTCGTCAGCTGACAAGTCAATTATCTCAAAAACATGGGTCAATGTCAAACGCAAAAAAGTATACTTCATCCGTCTTACTCATAATAGATAATACGGACGGATAAGAACAGGCTAGTAGAAAACGTTACACATAATCGTACTGCGCATACCGGAGGTAATACCGCAGTATTAGTGGCTGAAAGATTTTTAAACTGCTCGACCCGGAGGATCAAGGACGTATTACTATGGTATTAAGACGGAAATCGCGGACTTTGTTAAAAATCTGGTTAATTTTATAAATATCGATCGATCGGGCAGTGAAAATGTTAAAAAAGCAGTAATACTCATTTACAGCACTATCAGGGGAATATTTTAAATCGATTTACCAAAATAAATACGGAACGCATAATCAAATTGGCCAAACTTCGAAGCAATTCAAAGCAGACCGGGTCAATGGGGTCGCAAATGTCATCTGAAGAAATGTGAAGTTAGCAACTAAACGCGAAATGCAAAAGTGACCGTATTTTTTAGGATTGGAACAAAGTGGTGCCAGTCTTAAAGAATCTTGCATGAATATTATTATGTGTAAATATTTTAACCCGAGCAGTATACAGCCCTTCTCACCGTATAGCTATACCAGCGCTGCAGCGGCGTATTAAGGAATCTTTATAAGTAAGACCGATTATGCATAATTGTCTGTTGTCATTGCGTCCTTTATGATGTAAAATAATTATTTCCTTTGGTATAGAATGAAGCATATGCTCTTTAACTTGTTTGCTACAAAGAGCTTATTTAAGTATATAAGTCCTGTCCTCCCAATAATAATAATGATGTAGTTGCATCTAAAGTGCTGGGTTCCGAAATAATTACGCTCTTTGAACTCAAAGGGAGTTCTGAGTAACAAAGCTACGGTAGTTAAACTCCAGTCATTCGTGACACGGCTCTGGTGTAATCTTCTCATAATATACCCGAGTTAAACTTGAACTGCTTTCAACAAGGTTTACAGTTTGTACAATGTAGGTAATGTAAACCTATGTTGTGTTATTGGAGCAGGTACTTCGCTGCATTCTGGGAACTTTTTACCTTACCTGGTATTTAAGTAGGTATTCCAACGTTTTGATAGGTGCAGTATGTAACTTGTAGTTCTATGAACAGTTGAATTCGCGTCCAAAAAGGATGCTAATTTTCTCTTAGTTAATACAAATTCCGCTGAAATCATATGATTTGTAAGTAGGTACTTAAATGCATACCTTCTTAATTATAAACCATGATATAATTTATGTAACACTAAAAATCAAATGGGGAATTATACATTTTTTCCAAAGAAGTGTCACCATCTCAATGATAACTTTCTTCAGGCAGGTAGGTACCATAATATAAAAATAAGAAAAGTCCAAATGAACACCAAGATTTCACATTTAAAAATATAATCTTTAGTGTACGGAGTTGAAACGAAAACGGAACGTACAAACAAATTTACAGACAGATGAAATGCAAAACGGTCGAGTCGCGGCGCTCAGTCAATAATAGATATATCATCTAAATCAGTACCACGAATACATAGCATTGTTTTCTTATTTCTAAAACATTTCTGTCAGTTTGGACTTCTGTGTTGAATCTTTTTGAGTTCTGCTTATTTTAACTCGGCAAACGTTAAATAAATAATGTTTATAAAATAAACCAAATACAATTTTTGGAATATTTATAATATATCCGTTTTTATTGAAATAAACCATATTCTTAAATTTGTCAGTGATGTAAAAGAAATGATTTATTTTGTATTGTGGCGATTGACGATAGATTTAAAATATTTTTATCTTCAATATACAGGGTGTCCGGAAACTCGTAGTACAAGCGGGAAACTGGTGAATCTACATCACATTTGGAGTCGATTTTGTAGTATACTTTTTTTTTTTTTGAGCTTTCGTTATCGAGTAAATCGAGTTTGAAGTTGATTTTTTTTTTTTTTTTTTTTTAATCAAATTCTTATAAATTATTACTGAAAATCAAAGTACCCAACTAATTAAAACTATTTGAAAGTAAAACAAGTGAAGAAACTCGGATTTGAAGCATTATTTTGAAATCACCCTTCATTTAACCCGGTGTAATCATAAAATATTTCTGCTCTGCAGGGTTAAAACATCTGTTATTCAACCCTAAACACCAGAAAAAACTTTAACCCTAAAATAGCCGAAAAATATTTTTTTTTTTTTTTTTTTTTTGAAAATGCTCAAATCAAAAAACTTTATGTTTTTTTGGGTTCCCCATGTGGTGTAGATTCTCCAGTTTCCCGCTTGTACTACGAGTTTCCGGACACCGTGTATAATATACATATTGAAATATTTTTTTTGGGAAATATAACAATTAGTATGCACTTTCTCCAAGATCAGGTTGAATTATATATATTTTTACATTAACCCAACTCAAGATGCCCTGAGTAAAAATAATTCCCCTCAGGGCCTATGTCATCTTGGGGGATGATATCTGTGGAGGGTCTTTTTAGAAAACAAAGGATGGGAAGTTCTAAGAAGAGTCGAAGAGTCCTGCTGGAGAGGTTGAAAGGTCTCCCTCAAGCGGACTCTCCTGATCCGACCTAATCTATATCCATATCAAATATATATATGGTATTGGTTTGAAATATTATGTGGTTACGTGGTATAAAACGGTGATTTTTGTGTGTGTATACAGTATAAATTTGCTTTTTTTCCCTTCACAATAATTTTGTAAACAACAAAATGAATTACATAGGTAACTGAAAATCTATAAAACGATACCTTATTTCGTCAAAGCATTTAAACGCTTGAACTTAAGGGCTTTTGCTAATTAGTTTTGCGTTAACCATAAAGTGGAAGTACAGGGTTTTCCAATAAGAGGTGTTATTTTGAATAGCCCGCTATTTCGGTAGATGTTACTTTTGAAGCTGTCATTTTTTGATAAATCATCTTGAGTGATGAGGCCCATTTCCACCTCGGTGGCTTCGTCAACAAGCAAAATTTTCGCATCTGGGGCTCGGAAAACCCAAGAGTTATTGTTGAAAAGCCTCTCTATCCTCAACTTGTGACTGTTTGGTGCGGTTTATGGTCCGGCGGAGTCATTGGACCTTACTTTTTCGAAAATGAGGCTGGAGCAACAGTTACGGTGAATGGATTGCGCTATCGAAAGATGATTAATGATTTTTTATGGCCGGAATTGGATGGTATTGATCTGGACAACGTTTACTTTCAACAAAACGGCGCTACGTGCCACACAAGCAACGAAACCATTGATCTTTTACGATTGAATATCAAAATAATACCTATTATTGGAAAACCCTGTATTAAGTTGGTTTGTGACAAAATTTTCTGTTCCCTTTTGCAAACTTGCCATTAAGTCCGACACAATAATTCGGGTTTTATATAGCGGTCAGTTCTCACCGATAATAACCGAACAAATATTCGACTGGGAATGAAATATTTTCTAACATATTTTTGCCAAATGATTTAATTATGGTTCTATTCCCTAAGTATATAATAATGTTTATCCTCAATTTTCCTTTAGTCTCATGTTTATTATTATTTTTGTTTAATCTTTTTTAATTTGATTTTATAGGAATATTTTTTTAACAACTTTCGAAGGTTAAAGAATAACCTACATTTATTTTAAAAGTTGTACCCATCAATGTAATCTTCTTTTAATGTACAAAGTTGATTGTCCGTTTGTGGCGGGCGGCGGGGATTTGATTTCTATAATCTGTAGTTTTATTCCGAGGTTAGTGAAAATATCCACACACGACCTACAAACCAAGAGGTAGGTCACTGTCTATATAATATTTCAAACAACCACCCCCATCCCCCTTTTCCACCCCCTAAAGCAGACCTTTGATGCTACTCGATGATTTTTTTTACATTTGACGTGCAAAATTAGAAAAAAATTTCGGTCTACATCTGATTTCTAAAAATTCTGCGTAAAACTGGCGCAACACAGGGGACTTCTATGTATCTGTCTATATACGTATGTGAAGAAGAGCGGCCTAGTGTGGCTTTGTTTTTTGTGCAATCTACAGTTTTATTCCGAGATTGATGAAATTTTCCACACTTGATCTTCAAAACAAGAAGATCTGTTAAATCTTATCACACACTGACTTCAAAACTGTTATTTTACTGTATTTGGCACGTTCTTGGCTTTAAAAAAATTCTATGTCATTTTACGCTATCGTAAATCATTACAGTTGAAATTTCACTTGTCGCTTTTATGCACCGACAATAACATTTCAAATCATAGACATCCAAATTTTTTCAAATGCAGTTTTTCATTAGCTGCGTCCAGATAGTATAATGCACAACACACATTCCCAACTAGCAAATAAACAATTAAGTCATCAAAAGGGAGAAATAATTTGTATGAAATCATTTGTGACTACAATATTACTTTCAGACATTTCTATCAGACGAGACAACACCCTACAATAAAGCCAGAATCTTAACGACGCAATTGAAGCAGCCGTGCACAAAAATATGCCACTCGCGACCCTGGTGTATTGTACAGACCTGCGGTTGAATTTTCCCTATCAAATCCCTAAAAGAAAGTGGAAATCTTAACGACATAAGTGATGAAGTCGTGTAAAAACAATATTCGGCGCGCGGCCCGGCGTAATGGATGGACCTACGATCGAGTTTGCCCTAGCAGGTCTAAAAAATCGATCTTTCGTGGGGTTTATTTAAATTATTTCTGATGAGGGTATTACCAAAATATCAAGTGTTTCTAGAGGGATCACTCAGGAATTTATTAATTCATCGTCTATAAAAATTAAATCTGGTACTTACCGCTAATTTTATAGTGAAAAACGTTTTATAAAAGTTTCAAAGCGTTTTACATAAAACATTTATATGATGGTAAGGTCATGTTTTTATTAATCTTAAATAACTTACATGCGTAGGGATCCCTCTAGAAACATTTGAGATTTTAGTAATAAGTTCATCAGAAATAATTAAATGTGAGTGTTGAGCAAACCCGCATTATTAAAGTCTTATGTCGCCTAAATTTTCAAATATTACTTGATAATTGCTCGCAATTGTCTAGCGCATACATCCCACACTTCTCAGAGTGTGGATTAAGCTATTGGCTACGTTTCAAGCATTATTTTAACACGGAATGGTCGGATTATTATTAATTATTAATGCCCGGTCGGTGGCCGAGTTGACATCGCGCTTGGCTCCCACTCAGGCGTAGTGTGTTCAATTCCTCGGCTGGCTAAGTCCTCCATCACAACACAAGCAACATTTTCAGCTTACTGTGGTGGTAGTAGGAGATTTTCAAATATTGTCAGGTTATTCGTAATCCGGGAATATTTGTCTTTCTTTTTTTTAATAATAATAATAATAATGCGACTTTACACCCAGTGTAAATTTGATTAAAACAATAATTATTAACATTAATAGTATTATTTCAATAGATATTTTTTATGGCTCAGCGTATTTTTCCTATGTTTCCTGTTTTTTTTTGTTTTTTTTGTTTTTTTGTTTTTTTTAATTTTTTTTTTTTTTTTTTTTTCTTAATATATTCATTAGGTGTACAAACAACCCGCTAAACTAATAAATTAGTTTGTCAGCAATAGTTAAGAAGTTGATGATATAATAATTACCGATAATATTCTTCAATTTAAAAGTGAAACCATGTCGAATGGAAGTCAATCTTGTGGCAGTCTAGTACTTAATTTGATTAATCGATTCAATTCTGAACATGATATTTGCGTAAAAGTACCTGAACTAGTTTGGATTCAATTTTGTTTTAATATCAAAGGTATTTTTTTGTGATAAGTTATTGATTTTGCAATAGATAGGCGGCTTATTTTTACGCCACATTCATATACATACATTTATTTGAATTAAAGTTCCGAGTCATCGTTTGAACATATAATTGAAACAGTCTGGCGATTAAAACGTGTTCTCCGCCTTGAAATAATATCTAGACACTATTTGCTGTACAGACATTTATTGCTTTGTTCTTTGAACAAATGAAAATTTGATAAAAAAAGTTAATTTTTAGATATTAGTCGAGTATACGGCCCTGAAGAAGTTGTGCTGTGGTTGAACCTGGCCGGCATTAAGTAGAAAAAATGAAGTGGTGTTTATTAAGTTATTGTTTAATTTTAAATGTTTTTAAATACGTCATTGGTCCCGCACTAGTTCCTCTAATGTCACAGCTTTTAATAAATTTTCCGAGTTTTGAAAACCAATCAAAGTTTGTAAATAAACTTGTTGGATGCGCTACCTTCTGCTGCTACTTTTTCCGTAGTTATTGAGACATGTCGTGAAATAGACACTGATAAAAGTAAATATTCAGAACATATTGTCGACTGTTAAAACTCGAACATTTGGCATTTATCTGTCTGTATTTTTTTGTTACATTTCGGTTCCGGTTAAAGATTGTGGCCTTGTTGGATTCTACCTTTTTATCCCGCCAGAGTTCGCATGATCGCGGTTCCTACTATTAGCTCTCAAATCGAAATAATCAGTATTATGGTACCTAGTACCTGTCTGAAGAAAGTTTCAGAAAATAATTGCCATTGAGATGGTGACATTTCTTTGGACAAATGGGGTATTTTCACAAACTATGTATACAGTTGAAGACGTGGAAGATTTATTTTCTGATTCTGATGATTGTACTAAAAATGTGTAATTTCAATATTTTCATTTATAATTATTGATTTGATAAACCGCACATTTCGAAACGGTTCCAATAAGGAAGTTGAGTCCATTTTTTTTATTTTTTTTTATCAATGTTCGCATTCAAACTTAAATACGAGTATTTTTTTTTTTTTTTTAAAGTTTGTTTTCATAGTTAAATTAATTCTCAAAGTTTGAATTTTATTAAGCCCGCCAAAACGAGCGGAATCCGAGCGGTAAGAGGCGGGGGTGGGTGTGACGTCATTCAAACTGTAAGAACCACGTCGCTCAAAGATTTTGTATGGAAAAAAAAATAATTCTTCAATAAGGAATTCCAGTAATTTTTTTACCAATGGTAACCGTCTATTAGAATTGATGTTATTAAAAAAAAAGAAAATTGATTAAGATTTCATAGTTAAATTAATATTTTAAGTTAGAATATTTGATTTTCAAGCCCGGTACGGTATTGTCGTCGCTATTTGTTGACTTGCCCCGCGCGAATTCAGGACCACCGCGCAGAAAAGTAAAGACCAAAAGTAAAATAACGGTTTACAGCCCAGTTCACTGTGAGACTTTTCTGAGCGGCCGGCGACCTGAAGTGTATCACATGTTATGTGACATGTATAATAATAAAAACTTCTAAGTTATGCAATAAACAACATATTATTATAAAGCACTATACGAATATGTATCTTTAGAAATCCATTTCATATAATAATAACAACAAATACGTACATATATTTGACAAACTTAAATAAACGTTTGGCCTATACACCTCTCTCATCTAAACCGACCATCTCTCATGTAATAGAAAGAGATGCACCATAAGTGATCCGTTGTACGTACAAGTCACGACACATGTGACGTCAGAATTCTTTCGACCAATCGTGGAGCGTATACAGTCTATTGCTATTGAATGCTTTTTCAAGAACGTTTAACTAATTCTAAGAATAATAATATAGAAATATATTTATATATTTAGAATCGATATTTTTTGATCTACATGAACATATTTTTTATAAGTCAAAATATTTTTCACTCAACTTCCTTATTGGCTACAACGTCATTATGACATAGGAACCGCCCATGGCTAGTAAGACGACTGTCAATAACGTGACAGTCGACCCGGCGTGACGCCCCCGAATTTACTAATAAAAACGAACATGTCGTTTTGGCGGCAAATCGAAAATAACAAATTTTAAATTGTTGCAAAGTTATTCGTCATCATACAAATAACTTCATTTTCGTATTTTTTTGGGAGAGTAAGAAAAATAGTGGAAATATCTGTATAATTCCTTATTTGAAATAAAAAAAAATGTTGCGTAAAATATTTATGGTTTGTTTTATATTATGTTCAGAATGGAATAGAATCAGTAAAACACTGTCAGTTTGTTTCATTTGAAACTTTTTTAGAATAATTCGGATTACTGATAGTTTCCGTGACGTGGAATGAATTTCAATTGATATTCCAATTTCTTTTTACGACTTGCCGAATTAGCATAGTTCGAGTTGTTACAATGTATTATGGATGGTTTTACTGCCTCCCTGTGGCTCTGGGAAATGGCGTACACTATCCAGATTTACACATAATTTTACACCTACAAAATTTCTATAAATTAAAATGCTGACATCTTGTAATTCCTATTGTGTAGGTACTATTTAGATATTTAGATTGTTCTATTATTTTGAAGGTGGCGCGCGTTTGTTATAATATAATATAAATGATATGTATTATAATCATGAGTTATTTTGAGAACAGATGGAAATGCTTTGTGTTTGTTCCACCACTAGTTAAATGGTAGGTTCTGGGTAGCCGGGAGATGGCGTATTTCCTTTTCCGTGTTCAATAGGAGGCAGTACTAGAGTTTAGAAAGAGAATTAGCGTAACGAACCCGTGCGTGTTTCAAGGTAGTACTGCCGTGCTTCCTCATTGAACACGGATAAGGAAATACGCAGCCGGGAGGTAAGCAAAACGCGTACCCAATATTTATATACGTTTGACAATTTCAGTATTATAATGTAAGTCGTTTATTCAACCCCTCATTGCGCTCTTAAACAACTCGGCTGCGGAATTATGCTTCGCTATGCCCGCCTTTATGCTTTCTTCCTCCTACAACATTGGTCTCTTCAAGACCCAGATTATCTAATTTATTTCCATCTTTCTCCAAAGGTGACATAGGCACTGCATTTTCCTTCCTGTTTGGATTTATTTATTTATTACATTACAATACATTAGAAACATGTATATAGTACAAATGACATGATAATAAATATTGCAATAAATGTATAAGTATATTAAAAATAAGTACAAGTGTTATTATGAATTGTAGGTCAATATTAGTTCCTAGCTAGGCAGATTTCCCGTTCTTAGTAATTAATTACTTTAATGGTACATGGCTCGCCCTGTACAAACTGTACTTGAATTAAATCGTTGTTGAATTTGGCAGCCACCTCTGGTCTGGAGCCCCAAAATACTTGAAAAACCCATGACATACCTCTTGATAAATTCTCCTATTTTGACAAACGGATTGCAATCTTTAGAGCGTAGACTTCGGGTGGGAATGCTGTCCTTGTTCTACCGGTAATTCAATTGAAGATGCTCCGAAGAACTAGTGTCATTGATACCCTCCTAAACTGCACACAGTATCCCCAAAGATGCCATTGGCCCTGTAAAATATATATGTATAAAAAAGAGAAAAATATTACAACATATTTTGGCTTATTCGGTTCCATCAACCATTTATTAAAATTATATGTAGGTAGTTCAATAATACCGTAAAAATTAATAAGGATTTGATTTTTATTAGACTATAAGCAGAGATTCTACGGTTCAATGAAAAAAATACCTACCAGGATTAGGCTTGAATTCTCTCGAGGATTTCGCTCCTTATAGCGGGTTCAGACCTTTCAATTTTAGTTGACGAACTTTTATTAAAAACTTGATCAACTTTGTTGAAAGAAGGTTCACGCTTGTCAATATGCTTTCAAGTGGCAAGTTGATTAAATAAAATCGAAACGCCTTAACCCGCTGTTAGGCCCAATAAGAGTTGGATTATCGATTTTTACGTCGCAAATAATAAGTAAAATACACACATCTTATTTCATAGTTTCTTTTCAGAGATTTTTTCTTGGCGTAGCCTCATCAAACGTACCTACGTATTTTTCGAGATACGAGCATCGAAAAATGTCATCCGTCAGTTTAAACTTTATGACAGTGTTTTATTTTGTCAATATTCTTTCCGACAGGAGCTGCCTCGTAAAATAATGATACCTCGAGACGCCAGACCATTATTCTTGACAAATGGAGAAACATTTGATGTTAGACGTTGGTTTTATTGGTATCAGTTCTAGCTTTAATACTTACGTGTATTTTCGAGGAATTCTCTTGGGTTTTGATAAAGATGCGAATATTTTCCAGAGACGAGAGATATATCCCACTATTTCAATTAGAGAACTAAAGACCGATTTCGTAATTTATCTTCATTATTTTTTCTACCTCTATTAAAATAAACCTTATTTAACTCATTTTCTGAACAATTGTTTTCACAAAATTTTCAACGGTAGACGATGCGATATCCCCTTTATTAATTTAATTTGACCCTTTTTTAGTAGAGACGATAAGATTTTGTTCGTACATGATTAAATTGATCTGTGGTAGGATTTAATATAATCTATTATACTCTTAATTGGGAATTTGTGCACCGTGACTAAAATATTTATTTAATTAAGGTCAGTTTTTAATCTACATTAGAAACGACTGTTTAGCATTTATCTAAAATTCAAACCAGTAGCCGAGTTTTCACGATTTTAATACGAATGCAAGTGCAAATAATGAAAGTTCACTCAACTTTATTGTATGAAGTTTTCCTTGAAATTTTGCAGCTAAATAAACTTAAAAAAATATATAATGCACAATTTTAAGCCCAAAATTAAACAGCTCTCAATTAAGTAATTAATCTCAATCAGTAATCAACATCTAAATTTAATCAATACGATATCCAAGTGGCCATTATGCATCTACAATACCACTCGAATTGAAGATAGTTTTTGAAAATCCCTTCGGAGTAATATGAACATATCGCCATCTGGACATAACGATACAATGTTTATCTAGTTAGTTTCGAATACTGTCGTATCACTATAAACCGAAGTTATATCGGTTCGGTGTTCGAATTACACATTACACGAAGAGTTAAATGTACCCCTGAGTGATGCTCTGTCCCTGAGCGAAAACGATTGCCGATTCTCGCACACATTAATTTTTAAGGAGGTTCTGTCTCTTTAGGAATAGTTATTCTTTTATGTTCTATACGAGAGATTCCCAATCGGTTTTAAAAAGTCGCGAAAATTTTAATTAAATTATTTTGAAATTCACGATATTTAGACTAAAAAATGCTCTTAAAACTGAGAAAGAAATAAATTTAAATGCCTACGATTTTTTTTCCATTTTCACAACAATTTTCGACCGTTTGAAAATAAGTGCTTTTTAAATAATAATTCTGGTTATCAAATGTAAAAAAATAAATAGAAAAAAACCTTACGTTAAGGTTAAATAAATTTAATCTTAACATATTTTGGAACATAACCGATTGGCGATAGGAGAAACGGATTGCAGTTTTGCCAAGTATTTATTAATACTTGTAAATAACTTTTATTTAATTATTTAAATTATTTAAAAAAAATAAATTTTAAAATCCCAACTTACACTTATATAAGAAAATTTAACCAATACACATAAATACATGTACCATTTAATCAGAACCACGTAAACACCTCAGAACAGGTTCTCCCAGTGAGGTGTTCACGAAACATATAACATTACCCACCACAGTGTCACCTACTCAAACCTACGTCACACCCAGCATTAAACACCATATTAACAACAGTTCTAAATTTATGTATTATATACAAATGTAAATATTTGGTAGACACTGTAATGTATGTATAGAAATAAATAAATTAATTTGCGTAATTTTACAATTTATCAATTTAAAATGATTAAATTATAGTGTAATATTTGTGGCACGTTCCAGAGCGGTAGATACTTTCAGAATTGCCCTGGCGAAAGACCATCGAAACGTTGCTTAAGGCGAAATAGGTAGACTTGACCTGAAATTTGGCATTTTTGAGGCCACTTTTAGACGTATGGACACTTTTCTAGAAAAAAACACAAATTGATTTCGAAAGATCGTTATTTTATCTTGTAAAGTAAGATGTAAAATTTTGAAAAATAATATTATTTTCATATCATAATAAAGTGTTACCGTTGGACGATGCGCAGATTTGTTGCATTTTCAAAGGTGAAGTTGTATTATACAACAAATATTTCAAATCATATAATAATACAGTATAAACAATAAATAAATTATCTATAATATGTATGTATAAGAATTTTGTTTTTATTTCAAATAAAATTACTAATAAATAAATCCGAGCACGCGTTTTGTGACGAAAATCCCTCAATTGGACTATTTATTTATGGTCTTACAAATTGGTATAGTTCAGATTTTTTTAGAAAAATATTTTACCAAGACATTATTGAAACATTAGAAATAATTTATGACCAAAAAATATATTCTTAAAGTACATAATAGTAATTAATTTCGATTCGCGTTTGTTGTTTGTGATTACCCCGGCGCAAGCCGAAATTTTATCATTCCCCGCTGCGACAGGGCGGCGAGTGGACGTTTATTCCACGCCAGTCTACTTGATAACATTTTAAAGAAATTCCTCGCTTAAAAATGAGGAGGAAAATACCCTCGGAAAAAAGTTTTATTAGATAGCACAAATTACGACATCAAAAACGTACGTGGGAGATATATTTTCAGAAAAAACAAAGGTTAGTGATATTTAATTATCCGTGTACATTGTACGTACTTATACTACTTATATGCTACAGAGTCGTTCGAAAGAATCAGTCAGAATAAGCACTATTTTTTATAACATTTGGCGATAATTTTGTGTTGTTTAATTTCCAGGGAAAAGAATCAACTATGGACAGGAGTTTATGTCTGTCATCGTTTTTTCATGTATAAATGTTAAAACTTATGCCAAAGTACGTGAAACTGTTTGTGATTGGTAGTCAAAAAGTGCCACTAACCAAATGAATTTCGATTCGTGATGTGCGATTCAAATCATTTTTTTGTTCATAATTTCTATTTTATTGTCCAATTCACTATTACATTGGTATAATTCAACATATTTAATATTTTTTGTGTTACTTTTTGTCAGTTTCATAATGTCATATTGTGAATTGAGAAAAAAAACAAGGTTATTTTTGACATACTAACCTATGATTTTTCAATCAAAATTTACTCGTGAATTTAATAACATTTCGAAAATTAGACGAGTCAGGTCGCTCAGTTAATCATGAAAACAAATACATGAAAGCGATACAATATTATGCAATCGTATAACTACATATGTAGGTAGGTACCGTAGAAAATAGTTGGAAATAAAACCTAGTTTTAATATATATACTACTTCAGTTGTAAGGAATAAACCCTATTTTCAATGTCATACATATCAAATCAAGTAATACTTTAAAGATAAGTATTAGAAATAAAACTTACCGGTAATACCTTTCGGACAAACGAATAAATAAGTAAAACAAAAGATTTTTACTCACCTTTGGAAAACTCGTGTAAAATATTTAAAAAAAAAACAAATTAAACAAATATTTGAATTTTTTTTAAATGTATATTTATATACCTACATATTTTATATCTACCATGTCAACAAACTGCATTTGTATTTATTTATGTTAACTCACTCCGACGTATAATTTACAAATATGTATGTAACTACTTATTAGGAAGAAAGCTACAACCAAGAATTTAACAACAATAATTGTTATTTCATCGGAACCATGCTGTAGTTTTCACAGCCGCGCGAGTGTACTGCTCGCAGCGGAATGAATTCGGTATTTCTGTCTCGGTCTAAAAAAACGTCCGATCGCGAGACCGTCTTTTAATGAAATTTGAATTCTCGTCTGCTGGTTAAACCGCCTTAAAGTGGCTTTCGATTTTGATGAGATCTGAATAGCCAGGTACTTTCTCCACCTTCTTCTTCCCGTACCCACTTCCTTAGCTTCAAAACATACGCCCTAGTCATAGTTTCACTGGCTGCCATAGTCTCACTGGCTCCAGACGGTTGTGCGCAGTTGGAACTCTTATGCGATTCTCCTATAAAAAATATTTTTTTGGATTCAGTTTAAAAAAGCTTTAAATAAAACAAAAAAATTGTAGGTTTTTGTATTAATAGATATATTATATATAAATTTAGAGTAAATGTACGTAGTGTGGCAACCAAAAAAACAGCTCCAAGTAAAATGGGTTCCATTGTAAAATGGTCGCAGTAGCACAGAGTTTGGGAGTCCTTTTCAGTTCTATTGTTTGTTGTTGTTCGATTGTGATTATGATCTTTTGGAATGGATTTAACAATACAAACAAATTCGCCAACGATTTTAATTACACATTTAACATCATCTAATCGTGATCAACTAGGTGGGTCGTGGAAATACAAAATTTGGTGGCCTCTTTTCTGCACAATTGTGTTGAACTAGAATATTCTCAGTCTGCGATTGTCTTATCAATTCAATTCAATTTTGTTTATTCATTTCAAAAACATTACAAAATTGTTAATTTCAATGCGTTTTTAAAATATTTTTGTAATAAGAATTGTAAGATTAATATTAACAGTGTGTATATCAACTATACCAGTGATAATAGAGCTTGCTTTATAAAGGAAGCTTCATTGATGCTAAAAATGTCGATATCCGAATTGATTCTGTTCAACAGCAAGATTGCTCTCCCCACAGGCATGACCATTGGCAAGTTAGTTCTGCAGGCCGGGAGATAAAATAGTCTATGTTGTCGGTGACGTAGATAACCATCGGGAACATAGAAATGAATGCTCTCCATGATGACCGAGTTTTCAAACCATCCACGAATCAGTCTAAAGAAATGTGTAGCAATGCGCACATCCCTCCTGACCCGTAGATAGTTCATTCCGAGCATACCCAAAAGAAAGTCAGTGGGATAGAGCCACGGGTAGTAGCCATACTCCCTCATGTAGAGAAATCTCAAGAATTTCTTCTGAACTCTCTCCAACATGAGAGAATACTTTACCTGGTGTGGACTCCAAATCACCGATCCACTTTCAAGTCTACTCCTTACTAAATAAAACTATAAGCACCCGGTTATCTCTAAAATTCCTTGCAGTACGTAGAACAAAGCCCAGAATTATTGAATGAGGGTAGTGAGTCCTTTTTTATCTCGACCCTTTGAAATTTCGTCTGTCTGTTTTTATGTTTAAATTTGTTTATATGTTGCATTTCCGTTTCAAGATGGTGTTCGTTTAAATGGTTCACTAAAGATTATCTTGAAAAATATGAAATCAGCGTGTTTATTTGGATTTACTCATTAGAGTCTTCCATAATCCGTTTCTCCCGATGCGGCCCGCCACGCAGTAGGAGGGTAGGCGCATCCATCGCTAAGACCTGGATCTGGATTCTGCTAAGGGGTGACCTATGGCAGAGGTGTTTGCTATCCAATAAAATCTACTAGTATAGATGCATTCAGAGAACATCTGACAATGTAAAAGAAAAATTCGCCTACGGTACAAATTATTTAACCCCCTCTTGTCAATGATCGATCAACTGGGTGGTTGGCGGCAATACAATGTTTAATGGCCTCTGTTCTACACTATCGTATCGAAGTGGGAGATTTTCCGCAGCGCTATGTCTGACTATTACTTGAAGCCAGGAGGCTTATCTGGCCGGTACAAAGGAGCTCTAATCCGATCTCATTTTCCACGAAGGCGAAGAGTGGATTCACAACTTGAGCCCCAATTAATTTGGCTGAAAACTATATAGGTATAGTAGATATCGGAGACGGGTCTGAGACCTGAGAACACCGAAGAGATAATCCGACAGAAGTGTGTCGTGGGCGTGTCCGTGTGTCCGAAGGAATCTCATTTTTTTTACAGGTATTTTTCGATTACATTATGTTTATTATGCAGGTTTCACCACTTCTCTGTCGGAAATTGGAAACTAGATTCGGAAAACAGCAACGTTATTAATTTTTAAAATTTATTTATTACAAAATAGTACACGATTTTAAATTATAACAGCATGCAAAATAGATATATTTTTTCCTAATTATTCTATTCCTCCATAAGGTGAGCTCCAGGAGCTCGTGTTTATGGGAGGAGTTAGCATATACAAAAAATGCTTAAAAGGCGATATGTAAACAATATTCAAAGACTTGTTAAATAACTACAAACGTATTTCAAAATACAAATTAACATAATTCAATATTCAGATTAACTACAAATATAATTCAATATACATAATTTTAGAAAATTAGTATTGTAACATTTATTTAAATGCTAGAGAATATTGATTAAGTAAACGTATAATAATTATATAAGTCGAATATGTAATTATCCAATTTCAGTGAGTTAATTTGCTTTCTGAATTGTTCATATTACAAAGTTTCGGTTACTTTAATTTTATTTTTGGACAATAATGTTCATTTTTATTTATTATAAAATAATACAAGATTTAAAATTATAACAGTATGAAATTTTTTTTTCTAATTATTCTACTACTCCATAAGATGAGCTCCAGAAGCTCATGTTTATGGGAGGGGTAAATATATACAAAAATAAAATAATGTTTAAAGGTGATGTGTGAACAGTATTCAAAGTCTTATAAAACAAACGTAATTCAGCGTACAAATTAACATAATTCAATCTTCAAATTAACTACAAACATAATTCAATATACACAATTTTAGAGAATTAGTATTCTAACAATTCAAACTGTCAAAGTTTAAAAAAAAATACTAGATACTATAGATTATATGCGTATATTACATCACTATCCAATTTCAGGAAGTTAATTTTATTTTTGAATTGTTCATATTTCAATGTTTCTGTTACCTTAGTTTTGTTTTTGGACAATAATATACTGTACCATTTCACATCTAAATACGACTGAGCCATGGTCGTTCTTAGCATTAATATTAAGTATGAAGATAATTATAATTATTTATTTAATAAATTACTGGCCCGTGTATGTTCTTATAGAGACAGGTTTGGAACATAGGTCCCGACACAGGAATTTCCCGGTGAGGAATTTTCCAGTGAGACGGGCGCAGAACAATTCTATATAATTAGCATGAGCATTAAATGCTTAGCATTCCTTGTGAAATTTTAAAAATTTTAAACGAAATGAAAAAATTAAAAAAAATGTACAATATTCCACAGTCAAATTTTTCTTAACCACTTAATACTCGTTTTTTTAACAAAAATGAAACTAAAAACACCAGGTTATTTTATTTTTTATAAAGAGTTAACATAATATAAAATTGACCAGTAAAAAAAAAACAAAACAGAAGCAATAAAAAAACGTAAAAAAACTTAACCATATTCAAAAAAATAATACAAGACTAACTATAATAACAAATAAAAACAATGAAAAAATCTGACGAGCGCAGTTCGTTTGTTTATCTTGTATAACGCAAACAAGTCAAAAGACGCGAGCAGTGTTCGGGTTGTCGCGGTACGATACACGCGCTGTCCGCGAACATCGCTCGTTCAAAAGCATTAAGTGGTTAAACAAAACTGAATATAAACAATAAAATGATTTACCTAAATCATTGTTATACAATTCTATAAATTATCTGTTTGTGCTACAAGTATATTGTAGCTTAAAATAGTCGGCACACATCTCAATCTAAATATATCAAAATAATGGAACATGCTCATAATACAATTGCAACTACAAGTGATGGACTTATTATTCCCAGATATCTAAATAAATGCGGTAGAAGAACCTTGGAATGCAATGTCCCTAATATTTACCAAACTCAATAAAAAAATGTGAATAAATTTTCAGAAGAAGATATATACATTTATCTCATGTCTATGATTTAATAACAATAATGTTATATAATAATAGGCAGGTTTATGTATAGATCCTAAATTTAAAAATGTCAAGTAGATTATTTTGATGGCCCCGCGGTCGAGGGGTAAGGCTCTCGACTAGCAATCCGAAGGTCGCGGGATTATATTACGACGTGTAAAGTGTATTTGATGAATTTGTGTTATTTCACAATTTATTCATTAAAAATACTTAGTATACTTGCGACACGTTCCAGAGTGGAATATACTCTCAGTATCGCCCTGGCGTAAGACCACCATTCAGAATTGAATCGTTGCTTGAAATGGCTTTATCCGTGTTTGGTGACCATATCTGTATAGCCAGGTACTTTGGTTCCTCTTGGAAGGTGGGGGAGTAAGACCACAGTAAGGGTAAAACCCATCTCCTTTCCTTCCCCACTACCCTCACAACATGCCCCAATTGGGCATGCCATATTCTCACTGGCTCTCCATACGGTTAGGAGCAGTTGGGACTCTTGTGCGGTATTCACATAAAATAAGAACCCGTTAACAAACTGCTGTCTGGCGGTTTGACGGGCCTTCATTGTAATCATATAACTTTAATGAAAAATAAATATAAAAAAACGGATTGTTGCCTTGCAGAATAAATCTACGTTTAAATTGAATCTTGAATATAAGTATTCGGTACATTAGGTAGCAGGTGTTGAGTTGAGAAGAAGGCGAGTGTAAAGGGAGGGTAGGTACTCTCTCTCTTTCTCTCATTAAAAGACTTTGAAGTCGAATTACTTTATCACCGTTATAACTTGATTGGTTCAAACCGTTGTGGGTCGCACAGAACGTACACATTTTAATGAAAATCCTACGCTCATCTGCTCGAGATGCTCATATCTTGTTACAGATGGAATTATCTTGGTAAGTTTGAAACTGAAATGTTAAAAGCATTAAAAAAAACATAATTAAAGAAGTGGAAACTGCCATTCATTGGTTACCATTTTATTAAGCATTAAAACTTTCCTACACGGTTTCTGCTAATGCTTTCAAATAATTTAATTAAAATTTTACATAGTTAAAGATAAAAAAAGGTTTTATCTTTAAAAGTTTGGCACTCACAATCTGTTAAAACGTAGGCAGAACAAGAATTTCAGCTCGTTTTAACAGCTATTTTCTGCTATAAAAAACTTTTAACAGTGTCATTCTTATTTCCTCATAATACGCTGCTACTTAATAAGCGTGTTAACCAAATTCTCAACTCTCAGAATTAGAAAAATATTAAATTGTAAGAATAGTAACTAGGTAGGGGAGACTGTGGTCAATTGTACCATTAAAAAAAGTTTTTGTAGACAGCCTCTATGTAATAATCACCAAAGCAAAACATTTATCTATTCGGGCATGTTTTGCAAAGCACCGATTATTAATTTTTGTCATTGCTTAGATTGGGTTATATTAAATAAAAAAAAATTGGAGCAACCCCTTTGTTGCGATTAACCACATTATCGTGGACAATTGTACCACAATATGTGGATGATTGTAAACCCGTTAATTAATAATAAAACAAACCGTAAGTGATAAAAACTATTGATTAGAAAATTTTACATCACTAAATAAACATAATAATGTGTAAAAAACGACGAAAAATTAAAAAAAAAACTTGTACAAACATATTTTGAGTTTACTTTAGTACATATATAAATGAGAAAATCATGAAGCACTTTACGTAAGCGGGCATTGCAAAATGAATGCAGACAATAGATAAGTAACGTTTTAAAAGCACAGGAATAACAGTTTTCTTTAATAATCAAGTTTTGTAAAATTCTTGGTAAATTCATTTTACAAATGACCACATTTTGTGTGCTAAAATTAACAACATACTCTAATTTACAACTCTCAAATTCATAATCTAATTCAAATTAAAGATGAATCCCAATAACCATAAATGTATTATACATAGCTTCAGGGAACAAGAAAAAATAAATAAAATTAAACACCATCTTACCTTTTATTCGACATATACCAAAAATAATGACAGATCTGTAAAAATTATCTTTCCACCTCTCGAAGCTGAACAGGCAGATTGATGAAGCAGTCGCTAGGGTCGTCGAACAAGACGCGAAATATTGCCATTACTTTCATACAGCTGTTGCTAGGAGTTATCGTTTTAATGGCGATGTTACAATTGCCTTGTGTTACAATTATCCACAGTCTACCCTAAATGTTACAATTAACCACAGTCTTCGATATCTTTTATCTGGTTAAACTATCATTCTGCAAAGATAACATTCTATCAGAAATACTGGTTCAAATTTCGTATTCTCGAAAATCTAAAATAATAATTTTTACTGGTGTGATTAATTATTTGTAATACAAAACACAGAGTGGTCATAGTTACATATTACATCAAACGAAACAGAACACTATGCTTAACATTATTACTTACCACGAAAATTTTTTTTTTTGCGCTTTATTATAATATTGTTCAAATACCTTGTTACGCCTTCCTAAGGCACCTTAGTCAAACTGTCGCATTACTGATAATCGGATCAAATCTTGATCAAAAGTTTAAGCGTAATAATAAATATATCTAGCAAATCTTTAGTTACAACGCATTTTAAATTATTTTTCGTTCCTTAAACGGACCCTATAATTAGATAATAATAGACATGAAATTGTGTTAAAGTTTATACACGAAGTGCTCACTAATCTCTACGAATGCCTCAAATCAAAGAAATTTGGCAATATTCTCTTAGCTCGGCCGTTTGCGTCTCTCGGCGTATTTATTAGTTGGGCAAGTTGGGGCGGTAATCGACCTATCCACTCGTGGAATTTAACCGCGGAGTGTTCAAACTTCAACTCGCCGAGCTAAGTTTTCTTTGCCAAATTACTCGGTTAATTTGCGGCTTTTGATTCGGTAATTGATTAAGAGTTTTAAAACGTTTCGACACGAACCTGTAAAGTTATGGTTGATATCGAGGTTGATGCTCGTCGACAGCTCTGAACGAGCGCGATACGAAACACGATTGATACATAACGTTCGAAAGCATTTAATAAAAAAACTGTGCACTTTAATTCGTTGTTATGAAATTCCAATGTAAGATTTGCTAAAAAAACGTAATAACTTTATTCCCTCTATAATTGCTTTCCCTAGCTTTTTATGGGGTGACCAACCGGTCTACCCTTTCGAATTGCCGACAGTATTTTGTTATTTTATTTAACTTTATTCCATGTACAAAGCATAGCATTTATTTGCAATTTTTAAAATAACAGGCTTCGAGAGTCAGAGTCGAGGCTTTTCATCCCAAGCTCAGATGTTGTATTTAATAGAATTTAAACACGATATCTGGTCTAAAATAAACAAGTGGAACAAAGTTATAAGTTTTATAATCGCAATGCTATTTCTATAATAACATCGACGTCGGAATTGGTGTTTCTTGAAATATTACTGTTAAGGGTTTCAATATATCACTGGCTCTATAATCATCAATCATTTTGTTTTTATACCAGTTGTTTTTAATATTTTCGATCGAAAAAAATCTTACCGCGTTTTGCATTAGCATAAAAAATTGTATATACACAAATAATTTTAGTTTTGTTTCCGCGTCATTTGAGTCATCCCATGGAAGGCGCGGGTCTATCTATTTTCACAGTCTAATGCATCGTTTTCCTCATTCGTTCAAATAAATTTTCCCGACCGTAATTGTGTTTCCCGCCTTTTACGGTGGAGTATTATGTTTTTTTATGGGTTTTCCGAACAGTTAAAATGCATACAAAACACCGAAAGCCTGAATGTGCATTTGCAGCGGGAATTGCCACGGCCCACTGCCATCGGGGGAAATCCTTGTTTTCAAGGGCTTGCATGTTTTATTCCCATTGTATTGGTAGGGAGGGGGAACGAGGGAAATTCGTATATTCATGAGTTCTCGTGGTAGAAATGTTTGTTTTAATATGTGGAATATGATTCAATGCTGTGAATGGAAATACATTTAGATTTTCACCTCATGCTTTGCAAATGTGTCAAAATGTCAATCCCAAAGCTTCCAAATTTCCGTCACGTTCATTCAAATACATTTCGGTAGACAGGAATATCTCACGCATTGTCTATATATTAATCAAGCCCACTCACCTGTGCGAATTCTTTACACGTCAGGCGTCTTATGAAATGTATATGAAAAAATGAATATGGATATGAAACTATTTAAGCGTTTGTAACTAAATTTATTTAGTTGTTAAAGTTTTAACGTTTAAATAGATGATCATTAAGTGGAGTGCTCGTTGCGAAATTTGTTTGTAACAATCAAATTCAAAATGTTAATATATTAGGTAGGATATCAAAATTCATGGATTTGGAATTCTCAATTTATCAGTTTGGTGATTATGTCTTTTGACGATTGACTTATTTAATTTGTCTTCGTAATGGCACTAATAATATTGTCTTGTTTATGCCACCATTAACGGCGCTATTTTTCGAATTTCGCCACTAAGCGAATTTCGGGAAGTGCTTGACACAGACGACTCAGGTAGTTCAACTCGACTTGACAGTCAGGACGACCAAGTTTGCAATCGAGTTAGCTAGCTAAGCCATCTTTTGCCCAACCGAACGCTACGCCCTTTGCCCGGTCGGACACATCTGCACCCGGTTCTGATTTACCTTTGACTCAATCTAATCTGACTCAACCTAATCTACCCAGCCGTACGCCCAATCAAAATAGGGTTCTTCAAGCAGCGTTTTATTTCTGAATGATGGTACCTATCTTACCTGAGTATTTTCGTTTTCGGAACGAAGTTCATTATTTTATGCCATTTTACTTATGTGAATTAAATCGGTTTATTTTATTTGCAACTCTGTTGCTACTCCTAAAGCTCGCGCCCTGCCGCAGAGCTCCCCCGCTTTTGACTTTAGAGTTGGTGTGTGTATTGACCCACAACTAGGTACATTCATTATTCTACTTACTGGTTTCGCTCGCTCGTCATGACCTCGCCTTTGTTTCGGTCTCAACAATACACAATGCCTAGTATGTAGCCGGAGTCGAGGGGTTACAAATGTATTTTTGTTTACTTCTGTAAGTCTTTCGCAAACAAAGATCCCCTGTAAATAAAAGATACCCCAGTTTAATCTAAAAAAATAATGCTCCTGATTTTGTCGAATTTATTTAATTGCGCACTTTATCTAGTCATAAATAATTTTAAATCCGCTAGGGACGTAATTAAAACGTAATCCACGGACCCATTTAATGCGCGTGCCCGCCGATGGAACAATGGTTTTTATTTTTATTTTAATAGTCGATGTTTTTCGGTTTCTTGACTTATGGACTGAACGCAATATTTGTTTCGCTAAATATTTTATTTGTGTGTTAGTCAGACGTTTAAACCATCAAGCCATCTGACCACTGAATACCATGTATTGTTGACGGAGGGTATGATTTTAATTATACGCTCTGAAAGCTCCTGTTATATGTTCCAAATTTTCTGATTGGTTGCTTTAATAATCTTTTCCCTGTTACGTCCTATTACATGCTTGATATATACATTATTTGTACGATAAGTTGAGCTTTAATGTTACTTTCAAAGCGTAAACTTTTGTTCATTTCAGGGAAGTCATTAGCTATCTCTTTTATATAATTTTTGTATGTGGCAATTTTGGGAAGACTGAACATATTCGTTTTGTCGTTGTCGGTTTTTTTTAGGGTGTTTTGTATGTTGTATTTCTCACAACGGAAAACCACTTTTCCGCATGAATTTTAAATTTATTGCCGTGTAACAGCCTTTCGAGGCAGTTAGAATGTTAATTCATCGTACGTTTTCATAGTCTAGGCTTCGTGGATTATAAAACCATGTTGATTTTTGATTTTCATTTTTTATGCACATTTAATAAAATCGCCACAATACAGATTCGTCCTTTTTATACATTTTTTTGCATCATCCGTTTTACTTCTATCGGTATGCTATTCTACCACTGGTTTAAAAGTAAATTATTTTGTAATAAATAAACCGAAAGATGAAGTAATAAATGAATACCCCAAACCGCATATTTTACGTCCCGTGTTGAACGGGAATGCAAAGAGTAAAATTTGTTAGTTGAATTTTTGTTTGAAAACCTCCCTTAATGTAAGTTTAAACGCGGTGCGGTCTGAGCTTTCCATTTTTCTAAACATCATCCATCAAACAACACCGAATGACATCAATCTCCATCGTTCATTGGAGGAATTCCTTCCTGACTTGTGTTCGAAATGAAGGAATTTAACGACTCTAATGAACCGGGTATTATTTTATGTAATACTAGCCGACGTGTATCCAGCGTTGCTGGGTTTATCCTTAGGTGATAGACATTTACCATCGGATTTTTCTGTAGGCCTTTTTAAGATATAAAATTCCGTAGTACATTATTTTGACGTACTCGTATCTCATAAAGTTTAGCCAGCGTTGGCAATGTACGCGCCCGAATTTTTTTTATGACTTGCTTACAAAGCATCGACTTTTCTCTACTTTCTGTAAATATAATATGAATGTATACCTTCCGGAAGAAATTCTCTAATTGATAGTGAAAACCCTATCAAAATCTGTTGCATAGTTTAGAAGAACTAAGCACAAAACAGACAGACGCGAATTTATGAGGGGTGGGTAGGAATCTAGGGATAAGTGTGTCCAGGAGTGAAGGACGAATGATCTATCTCTCCCGCTGCAGCGCAAGGCGATGGGTCAAGAGAGGTAAGTTAGAGAGGTTTTAAGGGTCTCCCCAAACCAGTCTCTCCCGATCCGGCACGCCACGCAGCTGGTGGGCAGGCGCATACTGAACACACCTCACCCGATGAACCCGAAGGAGAGATGAAAGTTGAGTAATACCCGTAAGAGATTGGTGTCATTTGCGTGTCCGGGAGAGTGTTTAAATCACGCCTTCGCTTATTGGAGTTACTAAACTCGACAGATTACCAAAAAATGTCTGAAATTTTTGACAGCCGAGCTTTCAATTAAATTACGTCAATATTTAAATTTGTTGGTAAAGCGAAATCTGAAATGTCTTAGCTTCGAGCATTCGGTTGCCCGTTCGCGTTTTTCGCAACGTTATTAATTAGATAGAATTAATAACAAGAAAGCAATTACGCCTTCCCCCGTTTACTATTTCCTTATGATAGTAATAATTATGATTGTAACGTAATTATATTGCCTGTATTTATAACATCTCCTTTGTTAGGATAAACAATGCTCCCGGTTTCAACCAAAAGACCCCTTTGTATTCCAAATGTAATTCAAGGGGATTCTCGAATACCTGGAGCATTCCCATTTTTATGGAGCTTTTCCTCAAGATATGACGTAGGCACATTATTTCATTAGGATAACACTTTTTCACTCTTCGCTGGAATTAATTCCGATTCCAAACAATATCGTTTTAGCTTCAGTCAGGGATGGATTTAAATTCCAAAACAATTTTTTTTAGCGAACATGAAATTAAGAATTATAAACTATCAGATCGTCGCTTCAGTACCACAATTTTTATAATCTTTTGTCGTCAACCAAATAATTATCAATCCGCCAGTCAAATTATTAATTATTTTATTTACAAGGTTTTCCAATAAGAGGTGTTATTTTGATATTCAATTGTAAAAGATCAATGGTTTCGTTGCTTGTGTGGCACGTAGCGCCGTCTTGTTGAAAGTAAACGTTGTCCAGATCAATACCATACAATTCCGGCCATAAAAAAATCATTAATCATCTCTCGATAGCGCAATCCAATCATCGTAACTGTTGCTCCAGTCTCATTTTCGAAAATGTAAGGTCCAATGACTTCGCCGGACCATAAATCGCACCAAACAGTCACACGTTGAGGATAGAGAGGCTTTTCAACAATAACTCATGGGTTTTCCGAGCCCCAGATGCGACAATTTTGCTTGTTGACGAAGCCACCGAGGTGGAAATGGGCCTCATCATTCAAGTGAATTTTAATAATTTCAATGCGTTGTTGAAGCGTGTATCGTTCCATTTTTATTAATGGCGTAGTTTCTACTTTTCAAATGTCAGAAAATGACAGCTTCAAAAGTAACATCTACCTAAATAGCGGGCTATTCAAAATAACACCTCTTATTGGAAAACCCTGTATTAAACAACACATCAGTAGGTAGTTCCTTTATTGTCGACTACGGAAATACACCTTTTGAACTGAGTTACAAATTTCACATTTTCGCCGCTTTCGTGGATTAACTACGTAATGTTAGTTAGATTCTGGATGTTATAACTTACCATACCTTTGTATAATTGGAAAATTTAGCACTAACTTCATATGTATTGGAAGAACGTAAGGCGTTTACCCGAGATAATTTTGAAAAGGGTTCCGCAAATCGTGATTCTAATGCTAATTTCTCAATTGAAACATTCATAGCTTTTAACGTGTAAAATTTGGCTTAATAGTTGGTCACATCGTTTTGTAGGGCATTGTTTGTAGGCAAGTCCGATCCTAGCAACAATCTGACTGTTACTTTCTTGAATAAAATTTTTTCTCGAACCAACTGAAGTATAAATTGTATCGATTTGTTTATTCGTCGAAAGTAGGACGGATGGCCTTCTTCTGCCATGACAAGTAGAATTCGGCAGTAGTTAACCTTTCCTTATCTGTGGTGTGTATTTACTACACATTGCTTTTAATAACTGTAATAACTCTATAAATATAATAAATTCTGGGTTCAGATTTAAGGTATTCCCCCGTTATACATTTATGCACTGAATTAAAAAATAATTTTTTACATAGTTTTCAAATTCAATTAAAAATCAGACATTTTTGTTAAAAATCGGGAACAAATTCACCAATACAATCAACCGCGTGACACTGTTACGCGAAGAATGTGCCAGGAAATGACACGCTATTGATGTCCCGCTTTAGTTCGCTATGCGAAATGAGAAATCCACAGGTCCGCAGTTGTATTTTGATTTAGACCATCGATACCTATGACCGTATAGCTGTGTGTGTGCCAGCCGCCGAGCCGCCAGCCAGTCGGTCGCGGACCGTCGTTAGATGTGGACTCCTCGCACGTTTTTTTAGCATCTGCCGATGGTTTTTTCATGTTTTCAGCAATTAAATTACAATTATTATCACTTTTGATATAAAATATAATAAACATAAGCGATTGGCTATGAATATTTATATTTTTCCGATATTAAATCGCTTATTTTGATATGTGTATTGACTACACAGCACCGGAACGCGTGGATTTTTTTAGCACAGTAAGGGAAAGGTTAACAAAGCTACCTGAGTACTAAATACATACTACATTATAACATCTTTCAGATAGAAGTGGATTTCAAGTTGTTTGCACATTGTCACTTTTGTTACATAAGATAAACATTTTTTTTTCTTTTCCCGATCTCATTTAATACAATATGTGCTACTGACATCCATTCCTCTTCCTTTTGTAATGGAAAAGAGATTTTTCTGTCATGTCCGAGTCATGTCAAATTCAGTCAACCCTTCAATTATAATAATTGTCAAAAATCTCTAAAACCCGGGAAACATTGATAGTAAATATAGTTACATATATTTTTAATGGGACCGAAAAAACTTACAAAAAATCATTTCACGAATTTTTAGAAAATAGTTATAAGCTAACATTTTGGTTCCTATACCTGATTGTAAATTTTATTTGTAAAATTTTGTTGTGATATTAGTATGTCTACACTGTATAATTGTTACTTCTACCGTAAATAAATAAATTACTATATAGATTATAAAAAAACAATGACGGGCATTATTCAACGTTTTTATTTTTATCAATGGTATTATTTCCAACGAATTGATTTCCAATCAAAAATTCTTATAAGTTATATCTGCCTTTTATCACAGAGCAGGTTTATCATTAATACATTTTCTAAAACGACAGAAAATCGGGTTATTAAAAAAGTTTATGTTGTTTATTTCTAAAAATCGTTTTACCCGGATCTCTGGACAGCTTTACTTTTGGGGATAAATAATTTATATTGTTACTGTTTCCATGTATCCTTGCTTTTTCACTTCTGACATTTCCTTGGTTACTATTATGAGCTACGGCTATTTGAGGGTATATAATATTATAACTGTGTGAGAATTGATTCTCCGATCACTGATTTGGCTTGGCTTGTTTTAGCTACATCGCAAAAACAAATCAGATTCTAGTCAGCATTTTCTACTTAGCACTGAACACATTCACTTTTTGTGTACGTGTTTAAACGACAAATGGGACATTTTTGATTTATAGAACCCATACATCACGAATGACGGACATATTGTATAATAATATGCTGGAAAATTTTTGACGTTTTGTTTGATTGTGTAATTTTCATTACTGGAAAGCACGTTTGACCGAAGTCATAAGCTTTGACGGAAATCAGTACCTTATGTTACAAATACACTGATTAACAAATGATAAGTAATTTTTCGAAGAAAATTTCTTCTGAACGTTTATCACTTTATGATGTCATTATTTATTAGAATAAAACACAAATAACTTTGTTTATATCACTTTGATATATATAACCTCTACATGTTTCATGAACAATGTTCACCTCATCAGGAGAAAGTATATACTGTTATTTGTGTTTTATTCTAATAAATGATAAGTCTATTTAATTACAGTTACAGGTAGAATTAACTTTACTCTAAATACTTTATCTTAACGATTGACAAATATAGAACAAACATTTCGTTGTCTGTCAATAAACATTTCAAAGATCACAGTGAAAAGAATTTGCTAACTGAAAATAATCTGAAAACTCGAATAGAAAATATGATGACATTGATGAAGATTATCAGAAAATAGATTTTCTTTATTGTAGTTAATATATTAATATGTAGATACTAATTTGTTCAATTTAATAGTGATGAATTTCTCATTTTTATTAACATTATTATCTAATAGTTTCGGCAAAACGTCTATAGTATTATTCTTAATATTTCCTTATACTCGTATCTTATATCTTATATCCTATATCCTTCATAATATTTTTAAATTCGAGAATTCATTGGTAATATATTTTTGTAATTTTGCATAGTAAAAAAATTGCGCTTATAATTTTCCACACTCAATTTATGGATTTTATTAAGGAAAAGTACTGTTAGATTGGCTAATCATAATTTATAAGGACCTTTTAGACCTCGTCAGAGAGATTTTAAGATGCTGGGATTCGTGGAGGGCTATACAGAAAAATAGTTGGTAGTCTCAATTACTTCTATATTTCACGTCTTTCTCGATATATTTTCTAGCATAATATTATAAGAGCTAAACGTTAATAATGTTGTTAATTCTGAACTAACTGCAATATTATACGAAAACTGAAAATGGATATTATGTAATGTATCTATAATTATTAGGATGGCGTCAATCAACCGCCATATAGTTCTTCAAGGGCTCAATAGCCTAGTAGAACACCATTTTAATTGCAAAAATAATATAATTCTATATTTAAAATTCTCCTTAGTATATTTACTTTAACGCTAGACAGTTATGTCGCCTTTTAAAGGATTTGTCAAACTGTAGGTAGGCCGTATAGTGTAAACAGACCATTTGACTGAGAATTTTACAATGCCTAACCACTGATTTCCGAATACCGTGTTATGTGAAAAATATACACTTAAATCTGTGTTTTTTGTAAAGTTTCATACCTTTGCCTTTGAACCATCTCAGTATTGGCATTTAAAACCATTGAAAAGATCGCAGCGCCCTCCGTTTTTTCTACACTTTCTGCCAGACTGTATTTATTTTAAGATTCCAATTAGTTGCCGTTGTGAATATGCCAACTATGATTAATTCAATTTGCCAGTTTCAGGAAATAGACGTCGCCGAAGCCATGGAAATGTAAATTGCCATTGGATACCCCTGCACACTCGTGCAATGATATCAATTCACTAGTCACTGTTGGCCAGGGCCATTGTTCACAAGAACCTGCATTTATTGATAACGAGAACCCATAATAACGTCCTATTACTGACAATGGTATCAATATATCATTATTTGGTTTACTTCGAAATAAATAATGGGAAACTATCGGTGCATTGTATAAAATATCAAACACCGAAGAAAATATAAAATTTCAATGGCATATCGAATATTGATAAAAAGCGTGGCTTCCGAAAAATAAATATATTTTGTGACATTCCCGCTTTACATTGCGTTTATTAAACATAATGATCAACACAACTTGGGGGTATTTACTGTAAGAAATATCATATTTTTTATACTCAAATAAACCCGTGGTGGTATTCGATAGTAATAAATTAATTATGGTTTTACATCGAAAAATTTCACCAGAAAGCAAATTGACATCTACTGTTATTCCAAATAAGTTCAGGTCGCTAGTTAGTTGGCCGAGTGAATTGGCTTGTTTGCACCCAGTATATAATGACGCTTTTGTAGTATATAATGTCATTTTTATAATAGTATTGGAATATGGCACAGGTTTCCAAACATCTTCAAATGTTTACTTTTCGGTTATGCTAATGCTAATTTTACTATTTTATCTATTAGCTACATCGACCAAATGATTAGCTAGGCATATTCATTTATAAAATTTGAAAGGAAATATAAAATTCCGTTCATTTACAATCAGGTGAAATTTTTATTTATCTTGGGTATTTATATAAAAAATCTGCTGAATCCAAATTAATTTTTATATTTCGAAATTTGTCAGCGTGTCATAAAAATGTCCGGTGACATAGGTTCGCAATCCTCGCTCTGGTCCCAAAATCAAGATTTTTGGTCACGGAAATCAATTTACCTTTATGATAACATTATTAGTATTGTACCTCTTATTATCATTCCGGGCAAGAATATCAGGAATTGTTATTTTCCCAAGTTAAGTGGGAAATGACATATTGGAAACATTTTAATAATCGAATAATGTTTCAAATTATTCGCTCTGAAACATACTTGGCAAGCATATCAAGATACAGTCTGATAAATACATTTTGGATAATAGAGTACCCTGAAATAGTTTAAATTGCTCACCAAGGTGGTTCAGAAGCGAAAGGATATTAATAGTAAGATTCATTTGGTGTATGTACACAAATTAGTAAAGTAGTTAATTTAATAGCTTTCTAAGCTAGATTGTACGGAATTGCACGGAAAAGTGTTTTTTTTTTAAATTTTCAAATTTTTCTATGTATCAATGAAAATGTTATTACATGATAAATAGAAAGTGCGTTTAAAAGACGCGCACTTAAAGGAATTAAAAAAAATCAAATTTGTAGTTGCATAACAATGAAAAAATAGTTTCCACCGATTTCTGCATTCACTGTTAACTTGCATTGAACGAAACAGCCACAATGAATTAATTAATTTTAGATGTTGAGATGTTTATAATGGTAACCGGATAAATCATCACAATGATAATTCATCACATCTTTAAAAAGTTATATAAAGTCATGGAAAGTGATGAAACAAAAACTTTATTAACTGGGTTATGTAGGTTAGGTTAGGTTAAAAAAATATTTTTTTTCTTCGTTTCTATTGACTTTATATCACTTGTTGAAAGGTCACTGTGTTGAGTTATCGTATCATGGAACCGTTTATAATATTTGTTTATTTGGAACATTTAACACAGTGATAACAAAATTGATAAAAGAAAACTAAAAGAAAGGACATGAATCCATTTACGAAATGTTTTGATTTTGATTTGTCAGGGGCAACATCGACTTATTAGTAATTAATATAGCATCATCAGTGTCCCAAGCGAAACAGAATATTTAAATACTCAATACAAAATTTTAATTAATTCGTTCATATGAATTTTAATAATGATGATGATCGATCACTTTTCCGGTCTCATCTTCCAGCCAGCCAGCCAACCAGCTTGTAGGAATAGAATAGTATTATACTTGAACAGATCAAAGGCTAGAAGTCTGATGTGGGCGACTAGGCGTGTCTGGCGTCGTTTCTGAAAGAGCACTATGCTCATTAAATTATTCTACCATATATAACATATAACCTACACTCACTTGCCGAAATTCCATTCGCCAGCCCCCCATTTCGCGGTTAATGCAGCTCAAAATTATTTTGTGCGCGTGATGAGTGTTGACTTGAAGAGAGACGTCATTACATAACTCCGTTTAGAAGGAAAATTATTGCATTAAGAACTTCTTTGTTTGGATTCAATATATTTTTATTAACATACATGTAACTCCATTAATGGAGGACTGAACGCAGTTGGCGCTAAAAAAAAATTGTCCAAAGAAGCGAAGTTAGCAGTCCACAATGGAGTGCTGGTACCTACCCTGATGTATGGAAGTGAGGCATGGAACTGGCAAAGAAAGGATGAAAGTAGATTGAATGCTGTTGAAATGAGATCCCTAAGGCGTATGTGTGGTAAAACCATGTATGATCGTGTGAGGAATGTGGATAGCCGCAAAGAGTGCAAGGCTGATGTAAGCGTAATGAGTAAGATCAAGAAAGGGACGCTTAGATGGTCTGGGCATGTAGAGCGAATGAGCGAAGAAAGGAGTGTAAGGAGAATATATGATGCAAATATGAATGGTAGCAGAAGTCGGGGACGCCCGAGGAAGACATGGCACGATCAAGTGAATCAGATACTCGAGTCGGGCCATGTCAAGAGTCAGAACAATAGAAGAGTATGTATGAGACGATGTATGAATGTGAATGAGGCAAGGAGTGTGTGCCAAGACCGAGTTGTTTGGCGGTCCGTCCTCTCTGCCTACCTCTGCGGGGAAACGGCGTGATGGTTAGTTAGTTAGTTAGTCATACATGTATTTTAATATCCACCATAACAGTTGCCTCTATCAGCTGTTTATTATTATCTGTTTATCCAGAGTACTCGGAGAAAAATGTGAATTAATTATTTATTAAGAATCTCTTCTAATTATTGGTAATTCGGTTAAAAATGGGACTGCAGGCCTTAACCAATGAATTAACAGGTTTCCTGATAAACTTTTAGTAAAATACGAAAATATAATCCCAATGTCGGAACACGTGTTCATGAAAATCCTTTATATTAATATAGCGTGTTTTCCTTATACATTATTAAGACAAATGCACGTGCATGAACACGTGTTCAGATATATTAGGAATTTACTAAAAGTTTTTAGGAGACGGCCTACAACCCCGTTTTTAACCGGATTATCAATAATCTGAAAAGATTTTTTATAAATTAATAATACTCATTTTTCTCCGTGTTGGGATGGGACGATGATCGGTAAAATCGAAACGGTTATTGTTGCAGTTTTTGTTGTTATTTATTGTTGATACATTATTTTACAATATTTCATATTTTAATTCAGTAATGTTGGCCTCACTGGGTTGTTTACCCGTGCTGAGGCCCCCATTTTATAATATAAGAATTTATATTATTAATTTATATTATTAATTTATTAATTATCACACTAAAAGAAAAATATTAAAAGAGAATGTAAATCGGCATTTATAATGATTTATGTGTTTGTGCGTGTTGCGTGTTTTATATATTTTTTTTTGTGTTGCGTGTATATGTTTTATTCTTTTATGTTATAGAATTTTGGTAATATTGTTTTTGTTCTTTAATCCATATTTTTATTTTATGTTTGAATTTATTTTTATTTTCCTCAATTTTTGTTTCAAGTGGAAGACTGTTGAATGCTTTAATAGCGTGGTATTTATGGTGTCTTTGTCCAAAGGTAGTGTTTATTGAATTGCTAGTTTTTAAGATTAGGCGTTTTTTATACAATATATTAGTAATTAATATGTATTTCATAAAATTATATCTGAAATTTACGAAATTATTTTTGGCGCTTAAAATTATAACGATCTTAGTCATGAAATTTAGGAGAGCCCTTGAGTTTCACAAAATTTCACAAAAATGGGAATTTTAAAGTATTTTTAAGTAGTTACCTAAGACGCCTACGTCTTAGTATTAAGAATACGTTGATATTCATTGTTTAGTAAAAAAATATATATTGCCAATTATTATGTCAACGCTGTTGGTGTTCATGATAAAATATCTTTATTTTACCCACTTATTTCGGTACTGTAAAACAAACCCCAATTAAAATTTTTTTAATTTGTTCACTATTGTAGCAGGTACCTACTTACCTTACATTTTATTATGATCCATCATGTAAATGTATTTTAAAATACAGGGTTTTCCAATAAGAGGTGTTATTTTGAATAGCCCGCTATTTCGGTAGATGTTACTTTTGAAGCTGTCATTTTTTGACATTTGACAAGTAGAAACTACGCCATTAATAAAAATGCAACGATACACGCTTCAACAACACATTGAAATTATTAAAATTCACTTGAATGAATCAAATGCAAATCATCTTGAGTGATGAGGCCCATTTCCACCTCGGTGGCTTCGTCAACAAGCAATATTGTCGCATCTGGAGCTCGAAAAACCCAAGAGTTATTGTTGAAAAGCCTCTCTATCCTCAACGTGTCACTGTTTGTGTGCAGTTTATGGTCCGGCGGAGTCATTGGACCTTACTTTTTCGAAATGAGGCTGGAGCAACAGTTACGGTGAATGGATTGCGCTATCGAGAGATGATTAATGATTTTTTATGGCCGGAATTGGATGGTATTGATCTGGACAACGTTTATTTACAACAAGACGGCGCTACGTGCCACACAAGCAACGAAACCATTGATCTTTTACGATTGAATATCAAAATAACACCTCTTATTGGAAAACCCTGTACATCTATTTGAATTTCACTTTTGTTTTCGGTAATGAATGAATACAAATCTTGGAAGCGGAGATTAACCCAAGTCACGACACCCGATCGAGCTGAAACTCTGCAGATGGACTCGTGGTCGATGACAGTGCATTCGCACATTTGGCGGCAATCACGCATACACATAGAAATAAATGTTGGTCCTACCCAATCGAGATTTGGCTCAGTTGTTTGCGCGTTTGACTCCATTCACTGGGGAGGTAGGTTCAATACTCATGCCTTAAAGAAATAAAAAAAACACGTAAGTTAAGTTTTAAAAAGGTAATGTTAATGTTAATACGAATATTTTTTTGATAAAACTCTATGATTCACCTTTATTATCAAAGGCAACTATTTGCATTCGGGGTGATGGAAAATAGTAAATTTAAAATTACAATTACGCATAATTAAAATTGTCTTTCATTGTATGGGATGACAGCCATTTATAATAATTTCGGTCCATGACATTTTGTTATGTTGGTATTTCTGATACTATAGGGTGGTTGGAAGAGACGTTATTACAATTTAATATATGTGTATTAGATAGGCACTAGTTTGGCGGAACACGGAAACACGGTGAAATTTGTCTAAAATACAAAAAAATAATAATAAAATAAAATAATTATACAGATTACCAAAATTAACTGTAAAACTCGTACATCGACGGCTTAATTCGTAGAATATGTAACTTCCATTTATCAAATTTTAAGTAGGCACAAAAAACAGTTTTTTTAACTATTGTGAATTTTAAAATTGAACAGGTAAGTTTTTAAAATTATTTGACACCTCACAAGAGTGCCACTGCCTATAAAGCGTAAAGACGGGGGAGCTGTATAGCCACCGGTTGGGCAGCGTTGTGGGACGGGTTAAGGGTGGGGTTGTAGGAAGGGATTTATTAATGTGGATTTTGAAGAGATCCGGAATATACGAAGGAGGCATAACAGTTTCTAGTAGCTTGTTCCACACACGAGCCGACTTTGGCTAAATTCCCGGCAATTTATTTTTAGGGAATATTGCGTGAAATTTCATATAATACTGAAATCCCTAAGAGGTTGTCTCCTACAACGAAATTTCGTATTATTTACAATGTCTATTAATTGTACATTTTTTTTTTGTAATATCCTGAGGACAGTACTTTATTTTATTACAAATTTTATTTTTTGTAATAACTTAGTGAGTAAAACCTCAAATTGTAATATTTAATTATTGAATACAATATTAGCTATTCCCAAACGAAAATCTGAAACGGAAAAATCAGAAAAAGATACGGTCACATCTAGGACTCGAACCCAGGACTCTTACCTTGCCGGAGCACCGCTCTACCAACTTAGTTAATGGGACCCTATCTCCTTCGGTCATATTTAACTGAATCATACTTCGAATAAGAACTACCAACATTGTCTTCATTTTTCTCACAGCACATGTCGCACATTAAAATAAATATAAGATATGTTTATCTAAAGACACTGTCTAGATTGCATTTAGTTCGGGTTGAATCTTGCGACCATACATAAAGATAGTTGCCAATAAAAAAGCGGTTCTGTTTCAGATTATCGTTTAGGAATAGCTAATATTGTCTTCAATAATTAAACTTACAGATTTTTCGGAAAATACCGAATAGTACCATAGATTAACATTTGCGGCCGGCCGATAAATAAGCGTGTAATGTCAAGGCACGTAAAATGTAAAATGGCGCCGTGTTGCCATTCAAATTATGAATGTACTGAATTGTGTCTCTTATGATGTCACGAGACACGATTGTATACGTTTTACCCAAGTTCACTTCGAAAGCTCGTAATTATTTTTTTGGTGATATCGAATAACTAATTTTACTGTCGTTATTAACTTTTTAAATATAATACATTTTCATAAAAAAAACAATCTCATTCGAATAGCTTTCATAATAAAAAAAAGGTAATTCCCATCCTTAGGGATTTTTTATTGTGTCGGGGAATATTCCCTGGTGCACAACACACTATCACACTAGTCTCTAGGTGTTATTAATATCCTATCCAGCGTCCACCCCGATGTCCGCTGTAAGAGGAATGAGGTGCCTTTGTACCCACAACCATTGGCTTCAAACCGCACTTTTTTACTCCCCCCCCCCCAATTTATCAGCCTTGGAGCCATTAGAGGCGTGCTTATACGATCGCGGAAGTTAATTAACCTGTCGTTCCACGGGAATATTTGACAAATCCCTCTAGCTTTAGGAAACGAAAAAGTTATTTTCGTCAGTTTGTTTCTGTAAGTGTGTTGACGTTTATCCAGCGAATTCATTTGTCTTTGTTATTTATTTACTTTATATAATCCATCTGGGAAGCAATACCACGTAAATACAAATACTTAACATTGACGCACATTTGAGATACAATAATGAAAACTTGTTTTATTGTGTATTTTCTCTTTTGACTTTCTTTTTAGAACATAATATTATATTTACTTACCAGGTAAGTATGGTACTGTATATTATCTCCATAAATAGTTAGTAATAACATAGATCATTGTTGAAATGAATTATATATTTTTATAGAGCCCTTGAGGTGATATAGCAAAAAGATCATCCAAAATTATTTTGATTATTATTATGATATTTATCTGATTGATATAAATTTCAACATTGAGATAAAAATAACACAACATGTTGAAATATGAAATAAAAGGAAAATTAAAATATGACCTGTCTGTATTATTTTTACATCTTACTAACGATCTTTGGATTACAAATTATTTTAACAAAATATTAATATCTACCTACCTACCTACCTAGCTGATAACCGTGATAAATCATAGGATGTAACTTGCCAAGATGATAACTGAGATATTTTGTTTCTACAGAATCAAAAAATATTACACACTTCAAATATAGAATAATAAATAAAATTCTTGTTAAATAGATTATAGGTAAATATGTAATCGCTTGTCGGATTAAAATAAAACCATTATTTTTTTAATCATCGTAACACAAACCTCTTATTCTATATTCTAAAACATCTACTTACATCAATTCCAATAATGAAAATGTTACACTTATGAAAAATTATATTGTTTAATTTGGAGTTCCACAAAAAAGTAAAGATTCTGCGATAAAGATATTTTACAGTTTTTTTCTGTGTCCGTTATTTTTTAATATACTTGAATTTAGTTTGTCATATTTGGTGTATTTTTGTTCATTATTCTGTAGCTTAAACGTTTTGGCCTCTGCTACGGTATATTAATATCCACAAAGTTTTTAAGCAAGGTCATCAGTTGGCCGCCTGCTGCTGAAGCCCAAATCTATTATTTTTAAAAGTGTTTAACCCTCTCCCATATTTCCGATAAGCGCCATGACGACTTGTTCACCTCGTTGGATTTCCCGGAAATTATGATTTCTTTCGTTCCACTTCGCTTCCCTGTTTTTGTCGAAATTCCTTATAATTTCAATTTTACTTTTTTTATATCTCCCCATATCGTACGGGCTGAGGATGATCCAAATGATCAAATGGCGTTATATTAAAAACAAGGATGATAACTTGAACAGAACAATATAATTTTTTCTCGAAAGATTTACTGCTTCATTTAAATACTTTCACGAATTCTTTTTATTATAAATTATCTAAAATGTTTCACAGCTGAAAAACTGTCCATAAAAACAATTATAACGGTGGGCTCTGACGTTGTGAACTTTGCACAGATGTTTCTCTTTGCAACGCAACTTTTTTTCTATAAGAATTATTTATATTTTTTTTTTCTTCATATTTTTCAATTGCTCAATAAAAAAAAATCATAAAAAAGGGTAAGCTTAAACGAAGTTGCGTGGTAGCTGTAACTATTCGTTCTCCATATTTATGAATACATACCCCCTGTTCTCAGCGGCCATCATTATCTATTACTTTCACATACCCTTATTTTATCTAGTTTGTTTGGGAAGGACATACGAGGTGTGTAAATAAAGTAACGAATGAGACTGGTAGCATAGCGTTCGATCTGGCAACACTGGTGATCTCCCTTGCGGAAGAGGCAGGCCAACATCTGATGCGCCTACAGTTTGAACTCACTGGTGTCACCTGGTGGTCCGTAGTGATTGTTTTCGTGAACAGGTTTCATCTAGTGCATTCTGAAAATGAGTAACAGATATAATTTAGAGTAATGGTGCGATATTAAGTTTTGTTTAAGGCGTAGGCACAGTGCGACGGAAACTTTTGCTAAACTTCTAGAGGCCTACGGATACAGTGTTTTATCAAGGGCCCAAGTATTCAGTGGTTTATTGTATTCTTAGATGGCCGAGACTCGATTGAAAAGAACCTCGCAGCAAAAGGCTTTCAACTGCAATAATGACTGACGAAATTTTCCAAAGAATCCGGTTTCATGTGCGTTCTGATCGTCGCTTAGGTTGACGTTCAGAACGACCGGGAAGAGTATGAACTGGACTCAACCGTTCATCGGATTTTGACCAATACATTGGCGATTAGGAAAATTTTTGCGAAAATGTTTCCAAAAAACCTTTCGCCTCGCCACACAACGATTTCAATTAACAAGTTTTTGGCAAGTAATAACAGCCCGTGGCTCCTCAACTTAGCCCTCCTATTCAATAGATTTGAGTCCTTGTGTCTTTTTCCGAGATAGAAAATTCACCTCAAAGAACGCGATATTGGGACATTTGACATCATTTAAAAGGTCGCAACCGAACAGCTGAAGGCGATTACAGTATCGGAGTTCCAACAGTAGTGTGTAGTATTGTGGCATTTACTCTGAAGGAGACAATCTAATAATAATTTATTCTTCAATAATCGCAAATCCACTTTATCATTTTAATAATTTAAAATGTGTTAGTATATTTAATAATTTCAATTGACAAAAAGTAAAAAAAAATCGGTCTCATTACTTCATTTACACACATCGTATATCTGTGTTTATTCAAGTGAATTGGTATGTCAAACATGAATACGGACATTCTATTCTCGATATTATTTTTAATACTTTGTTCAGGAAATTTCTCGGACCCCGAGTGGGGGAAAACCTTCGGCTTTGTATTGTATCACACCCTGATCCCATTGAGCCACATCTCGACTTCACAGTCTACAGATCCACTTTCTGCTGAATATGAAAATACGTGTTGCCAATTATTTGGCGAATGTAAAGCATCAGAATGTAGCAATCTCGCGGAACAATGTCAAGTGGTTCTGAATCGATTTCTACCAATACCTACTCTCTACACGCGTCGTTCTGTTTATAACTTTTATGATTCATGTGACTGTTTAATATCACCGGCGCTATTCGCAGAATTTTATCACTGAATATCATATTATTCGATGCTTTCGTTTTAGGTTACCGAATCAGCTTTATAGTAGACCGGTTAGTGGCTGAGTTGGCATCGCGTTTGTGTCCCGCCCAGGCGTAGTATGTTCAATTCCTCAGCTGGCTAAGTCCTCCTTCACAAAACAAGCATCATTTTTCGCTTCCTGTGGTGTTAGTAGAAGATTGTTTAATATTGTCAGGTTATTCGTAATCCGGGAATGTTTGTCTTTCTTTTATTAAAAAAAATATATATATATATAAAAAAAAAACAATTTTCATTGTGTACCTACGAAAAAAAATAGTAGGGATAAAGCTAATATTTTTTGGAAGAAATTGCTACGTGTTAATAAGCCCACGCGCATTGCAGAAAGCCTTGCAATAAAATGTTATTAAATGAAATGAACGTACAGAACAGGTTTTAATTTTCTTAAAAAAACTTTTAAAATTCAGTATGAAATCTCGACGGCTCCTTTTATTCAAAAATTGAATTATTGCAAAAAAATTCTAAAGAGCTTTTGAATACGGAATTAAATTGCGTTTTCAATTAGGACAAAATTTTGTATGAGAAAATTAAAATCTAAATGATTTATCCTTCCGCAGTTGAATTGCTCTCGGCTGATTAATTTAGATTTTTAAATCAAGTAATAAATACTACACTAAATTATATTTTTTGATGAAATGTAATTTAGGACGGGTTGTTTCGGAGAATCTGAACAATTCATCAAATTTCAACGTTCATTTTCAAGTTCTGTGAAAGATTTTTTCAAGTTCTGTTTTTATTTCAGTTTTGTAAAGCAACTAGCCTACAATGATATAAAAACAGAACTTGAATCAGTCTTTCACAGAACCCGAAAATGAACGTTGAAATTTGATGAATTGTTCAAATTCTCCGAAACAACCCGTCCTTAGTGTCCGTTGCAGGATGAATTCGATCCGGTCCCAAGTAAATAAGTGAAACAAAGTTGTGATAATTATGATTTTATCATCTGATTCAGAATTTATGTTCCAGAACTTTAGCGAAGTTGATTATTAAAAAAATAGTTGACGCGCAAAGCAATGTAGATACAGAAAGTAATAAATACCTTTAATTTAATTTCATATTATTTTTTATTTATTTAATTTCGCTATGTGTAGTAATTTTTTCACACAATAAACTCTAAATAGTATAAAATAAAGTCGCTATGCCCGTCTGTCTGAATTCTAAACTACGTAACGGATTTTTGTTATTTGTTTTTGGGGTGTTATGCCATGTTGCGCTAACTCCTTCTTTAGCCAACGTTTCGGACAGCATTGCAGTGTACATATACAGATAACACATCTGCCCTGATTATGGACACTGCAATGCTGTCCGAAACGTTGGCTAAAGAAGGAGTTAGCGCAACATGGCATAACACCCCAAAAACAAATAACAAAAATACTTTTGGCCGTGAAAATTTTAAATCATATTTTACGTAACGGATGTTGATACGCTTTAACTGTCACTTTGAGAATTTCTTCCGGAAGGTTTATATGTTTAACACGTGTATATTATATTTGTATAAAGTAGAGAAAAGTCGATGTTTATCCTAGAATTCACAACCTCGTGCAACGCCGGGTACGTCAGCTAGTTAATTATAAAGTAAATTAGCAGCTGTGAACAGTAGACTTGGCGTCCATTAAAGTATGTTTCTAATTTTATCTTGTAAGTCAAAATGAACATTTCCTTTGAAATCACTAGAAAATTATGTTGCAATACATTTTTTTTGCCATCTCAGGGTAAATCTCAAAATTTAGTTCCAGTGCTGTTTAAACTGTTATATATGTATGCGATAAATTACACTATCAGGCTCTCCCCTTCCATTGTCAATCAGCGGCAGTTATGCGACATCTCCTTTGTCGTGATGTGAATAAATTACCCGCCCGGGGCTTTAGAATACACACCGTGCAATGCCGGAACAATGGAGTTGCATATTATCGGACTGGGCGGGAATAACCTCCCCGGGATTCGGATCAACTCAGTTATTGTGAAACTTGTTACAATGTACCTACATCGGTAATGGCTATATTGAATTCAGACGGGATTACATTCTGTCATTTGTTCGCTCAATTCACTGGATCATTTTGTGTAGCCTTGGAAATTACATAATGATTTTCCTTGTCGAAGTCGTTAATCAGTAGGTACGCTAATAAATTTTAGTACCAAAGCTTATGCGTGACTCATTAACGCTTCCATCCAGCTAATAAAACACCATTAATAAAAATATACCCTAACAACTTAGGTATGAAAGTGCTCCTTTATGTGACGTAAAAGGTCCTATCAGTATAGTTTTTTACAGTATCTCCTCCGAACCACCCGTCGTTTAAATTTTGATTGATGTTTTTTTTCATAATTTTTTCGTGTCCAGGGGATGTTAAAAGGTGGTTAATTGAAGCGTAATAATTGAATAGCTAAACGTTGACAGTGATTTTTTTCGCTTTAACAGGACGTAAAACGTTTTTTAGGATTTATTTGGAAATTATAGTAAGAGACCCTTCTTTAGGGAAATTACAGCATGGCGGCATCCATGGTAGAGGGGTGAGGCTTTCGACTAGCAAACCGGAGGTCGCGGCATCGAATCGCGGCGTGCGCAAGTAAATTATATTTGATTAATTTGTTTTATTTCACAACTCATTTAAAATACGTACGTTGCGGCACGCTCCAGAGTGGCAGATACTCTCAGTATCGCCCTGGTGTAAGACCACCATTCAGAATTAAAGTGTTGCTTGAAATGGCTTTGGCCATGTTTGGTGACCAGATCTGAATAGCAACGTACTTCCCCATGGGGGATGCTGTAGTATCACTGGCTCCGGACGGTTGTGAACAATTGGGACTCTTGTGCGGGTTTCACCTAAAAATAGTTCTTGTTTGTTTAATTTTTCGAAAAACATTTTTTTAAATAACTTTTGCGAATCCGAATTAGTAGTTATTTGATTAGTCCGGGTAGGATTTGGCGTCTTCCACAAATAAATGTTCTCCTTTGTCTCTAAACATTATTTTTGCGAATCCCAATTAGTAGTTATTTGATTAGTCGGGGTAGGATTTGGCGTCTTCCACAAATAAATGTTCTCCTTTGTCTCTAAACATTATTTTTGCGAATCCCAATTAGTAGTTATTTGATTAGTCCGGGTAGGATTTGGCGTCTTCCACAAATAAATGTTCTCCTTTGTCTCTAAACATTATTTTCGAGGTCTTCCCATCCTTCCATTCCAATCCGCTTCCAACCCACCTCTTCCTGAAGCTGCCTCTGGGTCGCGACCACTGGGCCTCCCTCGCCCAATAACTGGTCTTGATATTTAATTCACTTCTTAATAATTGTTATTATAGGTATATATAATCTCTCTTATTATTTTTCCTCAAAATACAAACCCGCCGGTGATTTGCGTTATTTTCTGTAAGAAAACATTGTTTTACCAGGAATTTTATTTTGAGCTAGGTAATTGATTCTATAATACGTTTTGTACCCTTAACAATAATATTAATTCATTTTTATTTTATCTCCAAGGAATTAATTAAACCAATCATTTGCAAATAATTGTATATAATCCTATTAACTTACAAAAGTAGCTATTCTTAATCTGTTTCTGGTTTTTAGATTATTGAAATCCTCATTAGTTTACTAGCTTTAGTCTTTACTTTAATTGTATGTCAAGTTTTTAAACTAATCGATTGACTTTTCACGATGGCATCGTGAAAAACAGACGGAACAAATTTTTCTTTCAGAGATGGAATAATTATAATTTTAATGAAATATCATTTCAAAAGCTCCTTTGCAAAGCTGTAAAACTCTGTTTAAATTACATTAAAAATGCTTTATTACCGTACTTGGGTCAAACGAAATTTTGTAAAATGAATTAAAATCGATATTGACATATAGTTTACGCGGCCTGTGAAAAATTCAGATTTATGGGATAAACTGTCAACATTTAAAAATTCTAAACACAGTGAATATTAAATTATGGTACTTACAGGCTAGCTCTGAAAAGTCGTTTTAACTTAATTATGTATTTATGGGTGTGACTTTCAGAATATATAAGTTTTTACTTTGGCTCTGAATTCAGTCGAGTCTTTTATCTTACTCAGCTTAGTTCATCTGGTAGTTAATCCCAAGCATTTGCGCCTTATAATAGTTAATGTGCGTTAAGTGCGAACCCTGAACCTAGTATCTGTATTTTGATCCCTGGGAAGCAAATCTGGTGGTTGAAGCGAAACAGTCGGTAGCCCAATTTACCTGATTAATTATTGTCCTTGATTTAGTACCTGGGGCTTTTGGCGCTTTGCCGGTCAATTTCATGGGACAAAATTTTGTTTACGTCAAAAATTTATCATTCAACAGAAGAGCATTATATTCCTCGTGTATTTAATCGGTGTTTCATGTATGATAGAAAATCCTCTCAGTAATGGTGTGATGTTTTTAAGCATGCTTTTAGTGGTACATAAATAGATTTCATAAGAGGAAAACTTCACAATGTAATATTTAACCTTGAAAATAATATTATTGACCCTAACGAAAATTTTGAAATCAAATTTCAAAGTTGATCATCAAGTTCTGTGAAGGTCTATTCAAGTTCTATTATTATATCATTATTGGCCAGATGTTTTTTGAAATAATAACAGAACTTGGATAAAACCTTCAAAGAACTTAAAAATCAATCAAAATTCTCTGAAACAATCCATCTTTTGTTAGTCATATCTTATTTACTATCAATATAACTGAAACGTTTTTGTTACCTGATTAGATTTAGTTATGTTATTTTCTCAGATAAGACTATAATTTTAATTTTCAATTATACTTAAAAAATCTGTTATTCCGTTAATATTAATTTATTCGTTACATAAGTACTACATCGTTATAGCAGGTCCTCGTGTCTCACATAACTGAAATGACTTATCTTACCTGCTCCCTCTTGGATTAAGGGACTAATTGATTTGTGATCGTTCTACAACCTTCTGCGAATCTATTGGGAGCTATTTCTTGTAGGTATCTACCTACGCACAGGTAAACCGACTCATGTACGATCGTTCATCCATACTCTAATTAGGGATTTAGATTTAATCATCACATATTCGGCACATTTGTGTTTTACAAGATATTTAGTTTTAGCGACATGGGTGATCCCTTTTCTGATCGAAATGATTCACGAATCGTATTAATTTATATACTAGCTGTACCACGCCACGCGTTACTGTGGCTAAGTCTAGATAGAGAAACTATCCGTGTAGATAGATAAACAATAGGGGGTGTTGCTTTTACGTCCAACAGATGGCGCTGTTTTTTTAAAAAAGCTTGTTTTTACCTGTTTGTCTGACAAAAAACATGTTTTAACTGTCACAGGTGATAAAAATCACATCTATATAATATAAGTATATAAAAACACACGCGTATTCGAATGCTACGTTGTGTCAAAATTTAAAGGCAATCGTCGAAGAACTTTCGGAGATTTAAGATTTTCAACAAACAATTTTTTTTATTTTTTATTGATAGATATAATACGCCCATGTGGGCTTTTACAAACATGAACATAATAATTCAGTGGAACAGTAAACAAAAGTAAAATTATTTAGAATCCATGCAGAAGAAAAGTATTATGCTAACCTTAATTGTAATTATTTGTTGAGATATGTTATTATAGACTTCTTATAACTATATTCCGTGCCGTTGAACACATCTACATTTTCTGCTAAAGTATTGCCAACTGCATCTGATCTAGGTATAAGCGAGTATCTAAATGACTCAGTTCTGATATTATAGTTGCAATTAAAAATAATCAAGTAGTTCTAGTTGGTTTGTTGAAGGTGATTAGTCTCAATAAATCAGGGCTGTCTATAATTCCATTCATAATTTTAAACCGAAAAGTCAAGTCGGAAACAAGTCTTTTAACTGAAAGCTTTAATAATTTTAATTCTTTCATAAAGTAGTTTCATAAAATAGCATGCCCACGTTATTTTTCCCCATTGTATTTTTAACATAATGAATTGTGATTTTGTGGTTTTGCAAATGAAGAAATTAATTATATACTTATACCAAGATATTTTTTTGTATCGTGGGTGTGTTGTGAAACTTCTCTTTTTATTTTTATGCAAATTATTTTTCCAAGAAGTCACTAATTACAGTAAACTGAAACGTAAATGTAAAGTAAAAATGAAACCCTCAAGATATTCGTGATTTGTTGGAATGCCACCAAAACGCCCTAAAATAATAGTTTCACTGAAAATATGGTTTCGTAGTTTGTTGAGTGTCTCTCTAAGCGAACGATAATTTATCTAGCTAGTCTAAAGTGATAATCTGAGATATTCTGTTCAAGGACTTCTGTTCTTACAAATTAAACTCTCATAGTTGTTTGTGGTCCAGATAATATAAACAACCCAAGTTACAACTTTGTAATCAAATATTAATATTAATCAAACCTTGCGACATGTGTTTAAGGGTAAACGGAATACACGTTATATCTACGCGTTCATAGATGACGCTAATATAATTATTTTAGGAAAAAACACTTTGCAAGTTTCGTTTTCAAATATTAAGATGAATTGTTTGTTTGCGCCACTATTTAATATGTATAAACAGGTTTTTTTTCGTATAAAAACTCAACTCTTTCAAGGAAGGCATACAAATGCTACATTGTACCGGTGATTCAATCCATATGGATTGAAATAATACACAAACAATTCATCTAAATATTTTACATTATAACTTGCAAAATGTGTTTTTCCTAAAACCGCACGGGGTACTACAGAATGGGTTCTATATAATTTCCACTGAATTATTATATTTGTAAAATCGCATATGGGCGTATAATGAATAAATAAATAAATAAGGTAACGATATTATAAATAAATAAATAAAAATGTATCCCTTGAGAGATACACCGCTTGCAGTCACGAAGTTGTTCGATAGGTTGAATATCGAATTCGCAAAGTTTATTGAGAAGGATTTTATGGTTTACTTCGTCAAATGCTCTTACAAAGTTCGTATATATTGAGTCGACTTGGATTTTATTTTCAAGTGAACATGATATAATATTTTCTTAAAATTATAAATTTTCTGTTTTCCAGTGAACATAATAGTGCACTCTCAAGTTTATTGCGGGATAAATTTTTCGTAAATTACACCACTCCCCTACTTGTAATTCCTAGTACCTACCTGAGTGGATTTATATCAAGGAACTGGCAGATCCGTGTTCCTCGGAGTGCCCTTCTCAACGATAATTAGTAAAACGGGATAAATTCACTTAATTGACTTGGATAAATCAAGAATATTCTCTCCTGGAGTTTGGTCTATTTTTCTACCTCTTAAGTTTTAATTTGGCTAATGCATGGATATTTGTCATGGGAGTAAATAGGCCATTTGGGTAGGTGGACCACGAATCTTGGTCACGAAGCTTGGGAAATTCGGTGGTAGATGAGAAAGGTTTTATTTTTGTCGTATTCGATCACCATTGTGTGTTCTTAGACACAGAATTTGTGTTTTATGGTTGCAAGCGAATATATTTTATAGTTATGTTAATAATTGATATGAAATTTAGACTAAACAGACGATTGACGTTGCAAGTTGCAAAAGAGAAGTTAGATTTAGATTGAGCTTTATGTAATGACTTTTAAGTTAAGACATATCTTGTCCGAGCTTCGAGCCTAGTTTTTGTTTTTTTTTTAAATTTATTTTATCTATTTACTTTATTTATTTACATTGTCGCTAAGAACAGGATTTATTGGAAGGGTTTTGTATATACATTTTGAGCTCAAGGTTAAAGTGTACTTATTGGTGTTAACGTCGTGGGGATGGTTAATTATTGTTCACTAAGCTAATGCATTAACCAAGTTTGTGTGGCTGGCGTAAATAAGGGAGACAACAAAAAAATTCCCATCACATGTAAAAATTGTGGTTGTACTCGTATTCCGGGAAATTTTCGGAAAAAATGATATAAATGTGTGTATAATAGTATGCATTCATGTACGCGTACACGTACATACATGTGCGTGAGCATGTATGTGTGTTTGTGTGTTTCATTATTGTGGTGTTGAATTATGTCATTTATAAAATTCGCTATTACTCGATAATGTGCCAAGGTTTCTTGAATATTGACGTCTGTTATTTTTTTACTATTCAATCACCGGATCATACATACCAAATAATTTTAGGCTTTCTGGATTAAACATATTTTTCGATTTTGCGATAAATTACTGCAGTTTTAAAAAGTAAAAAAAAAATCAGAAAAAAACAATACAACCTACTTATAAACCATATAATAATAATGTAACTCATTGTACGATTGTAATGGCGGGTAAACAAGTATAAATTTGATGTGAAGTCATACTCTATTTACACTTTTGTGAGTTTTCATATTATTTTAATGATCCTGAAAAATTCAGTTCCAACCAGTTTGTTCGAATAATTGTGGACTTTATTGAATAATACAGTCCCCCACCGAGCAGCGGAAATCGACCAGATTCACCCCTTGTTTAATAATATAGTCCATCACTGCCCAGCGGAAATCGCCCACATTCACCCCTTATTTAATAATATAGTCCATCACTGCCCTGCGGTAATCGCCCAGATTCATCCCTTATTTAATAATACAGTTCATTACTGCGCAGCGGTAATCGCCCAGATTCATCCCTTATTTAATAATACCGTCCATTACTGCGCAGGGGTAATCTCCCAGATTCATCCCTTATTTAATAATACCGTCCATTACTGCGCAGGGGTAATCACACAGATTCATCCCTTATTTAATAATACCGTCCATTACTGCGCAGGGGTAATCGCCCAGATTCATCCCTTATTTCATAATACCGTCCATTACTGCGCAGGGGTAATCTCCCAGATTCATCCCTTATTTAATAATACCGTCCATTACTGCGCAGGGGTAATCTCCCAGATTCATCCCTTATTTAATAATACCGTCCATTACTGCGCAGGGGTAATCACACAGATTCATCCCTTATTTAATAAAACCGTCCATTACTGCGCAGGGGTAATCTCCCAGATTCATCCCTTATTTAATAATACCGTCCATTACTGCGCAGGGGTAATCGCACAGATTCATCCCTTATTTAATAAAACCGTCCATTTCTGCGCAGGGGTAATCGCCCAGATTCATCCCTTATTTAATAATACCGTCCATTACTGCGCAGGGGTAATCTCCCAGATTCATCCCTTATTTAATAATACCGTCCATTACTGCGCAGGGGTAATCACACAGATTCATCCCTTATTTAATAAAACCGTCCATTACTGCGCAGGGGTAATCGCCCAGATTCATCCCTTATTTAATAATACCGTCCATTACTGCGCAGGGGTAATCGCACAGATTCATCCCTTATTTAATAAAACCGTCCATTACTGCGCAGGGGTAATCGTTCAGATTCATCCCTTATTTAATAATACCGTCCATTACTGCGCAGGGGTAATCGCCCAGATTCATCCCTTATTTTCATTCAAATACGTGAAACTGAATCTTTTACAGATTAAACGTTTAATTGTTGTTTGCCTTTTGTGTACTTTGTGAAATATTCTCTTTATCAATGTTTGATGTCATTATTTTACTATCCTCTGACAATAATAATGAGCGATTGATACCAAGTACATAAATGCACAGAAAACACGTGTTATTATTTACTTTTGTGTTTATTTTATATAACTCCGTTATGTTCCTCCTATTTTAAATTATTTTTGAAATAAAATAATAACTTTCATTGCCACGAAATTTTGTTTAATTTATTGAGACCGGCCTGTTTCGCTTGTTACAAGCATCATCAGGGTACAATTTATTTTTATGTGAATACCGCACTAGTCCCAACTGCTCCCAACCGCCTGGAGCCAGTGATACTATGGAATCCCCAATTGGGGTATGTTGTGAGGCTGAATTTAGTGGAGAAGGGAACGAAATGCCCCTCGGATCACGGAGGCCTTAAATTACACCAGAGGCACAAAATTAAAACATTATGTATGCTATATAGAGCGATACAAAATATACAAATTATTAAAATATAAAAAAGTAGTAATTCTTTTTATTAAATGAAATACATTTTTAAGATCTGCATCTGTTTAATGCTTCATATATGCGTTATTAAATTATGGTGAAGCCTAACCAACATTATTTTGAATGACGATAATGGTCGCATACGGTCATAAATATATAAAAAGGAGTAGGTAGATTTACAATTAGTAGCAAGACAGCTTTTAATGAATATTGTCAAACACAAGGAGACAAACACGTCGACTCCCTCGCACAGAGAAAACTTTTATTTTTATTAAAGGAAATAAAAAAAATCTATCAATCCGAGCTTTAATCTCATAAACAAACAAACGAGAATTAAATATTTGCTGCTTTCTGAATTGATCAAACCCGTGTTGATAAAAAAATAACACTAGGTAGTAGGATGAAACCCCTCCTTCTCTCAAACATAATTGCCGGATTAGTAAATAAACACTTTTGACTTTTTTCGTCAATTTTTCTAAAATGTGGTTAATGGTAAGTATTGATAGAAAAATACTTGCTATCACTCTGAGATAAAAAAAACATAGCTAATATTTCTACACATTAATCAATATTCGTGCTGAATCAAGAGACTCCTGATGTCGACTGCCCGAATAAACTCAGTATTCCTCTTTGTACTCCACCAACATTTCTTCACCACACAAAGAAGAGTCAATACTACACGGAGAAAAACGAGTATTGCCAATTTATTAAGAATCTCTTCAAATTATTGGTAATCCGTTTAAAAAAAGGATTTTTATGAATACGTTCGTATTTTACTACTACTAAGGTTTTTCAGGAAATCTGTTCATTCGTTAAGGGTCTGCAATCCCGTTTTTAATTTAATTTAAGTTTTTCTCCCTGTATTTTTATGTTGTAAACTTTCTTATAGTAATATTATACCGCCGACACGTGATCTTTTTGGTTTGATGCATTACATGCACTACGCCTTATTAACCTTCAGATCATATTTTAGGATTTGGTTTTCACGTCTGAAAGTCTTGGAAATTTCCCTCAGCGGTTCTACCCTAAATATCGCATTACTTAACCGCACAACGTGTCGTTTTTAAGGACGTGACCAGAATCAGACTTTCATTCTCGGCATAAATTATAACTTTTTAGCGTTGAAAGAATTTACAAACTATAAGTAGGTTACGCTTTGTTTCGTTTAAAATGTATGAAAGGTGTTTGTTTTGGCCCTTGAGTGGCGACTGGCCTTAGGATCTTAATCCTATTACAGCTTGGCGTCTGGATTTTTTTATCGAACCAGTGTATCGAGAATAATAATATTAATATATAAAGATGGGCGGCTAGGGCGGCGCGTTTTTTTTATTTTTTTATTATCAATATAAAGTTTTTTTTACTGTTTTTTTTTCGATGTCTGTCTCACTAGGATTTAATACATAATTTAATGTTTACATATTATTTGATACATATAATATTTCATTACATTAAATGACATTGTGAAAATGATAAAAAAATAATAATAAATAATAATAATAAATGATAAATTGGTTAATCAGCATCTAGTTGGAGTACATACTTATGAGGGGATTTTTATAAAATTTTTGATCTTGGATCTGTCTTGGCTGATGTTCTAAGACTTGATGTCTGTTTTATATTTTAAAAAAAAATCGTTCAGTCTGAAATTGAAAAAAAATTTGTACTTTTGTTTTTTTACAAATCGACAATTTTATTTATTGAGATTAATGAAATTTTGTACACTTGACCTTCAAAACAAGAGAAAGGTCACTGTCTGTATCTGATTTTGAAAAACTATGCGTAATTCCCGGGCAAGACGGGACTTTGTATAAAAAAATTTTTTTCTTGATTTTCGTCTTCTGGCAGGAAAAACATTGCAACCTGTTATTGTTCTTAGGGGAAATACAATACCAATGATTTTTGTTGACACTGATTTGAAAGAGTTAACTCTGTCAAATTTCTCTGTTAATGTCATCTCAATTTAAAAGAATCGTTAACCCAAATATGACATTTCCTCTTTAGAAATGATCATGCTCCAATAATTGTATTGCAATTTGTATGCTACAATACAACCCTATTGTAAGCATTTCACGTGAATTGATCTCGTATTCATCCGTATAAACGGCAGTAAGTACTTACTGTAGTGTGTAATGAGATTATTGTTCAACAGTGCGTGCCTAAATACAGCAATCCTTCCAAACACTGTGGAATAATGAATATACTCGTACCTATTTTTGGGTACAGAGTAAATCGGCATATTGTCTACTTCACGTGTCGCTTAACAGGTGGTGTCGATCTTTTTGTCTAGTGGAGTCGGATGGCGGTGTTTCAGTGTCGAGTGTTGCCAGTGATGTGAGGATGGGTATCTCGGGTGATTTCATTAGGCGTTCGATGAATTGATCATGGCACTTCCAGTTCTCGCCGCCCGGGGCATGTGTTTAGGGCTGATGGATGACGTCGCTCAGTGCGATGCTTTGCGTCACAGCCCACGCCCTTGCGTCTCCCATCCCCCGCCCGCTTCCCCGTATGGGGTTACCATTAGATCAATTAATAAGGTAGAAGCCCCATCATACCGCGCAAGATTTAATTCAATATTTGCGTATTGCTGGCGGAGTGATTTTTATTTTAGTCGATAACTATTTTTAAAGAGAAAGAAGACTGTCTTTTCGGTAAGTTGACTTTTGGCGCCTGTTTCTATTAAAAAAAATTATGTTACTGCTATAGGACTCCTAAATCGTACCCTTTTTTTACTTTTAAATGTGTAGGTTTTCTCTTATTTCCTTTAGATGTTTTCACTTGAAATAACTTGGTATTTATAATAAACCCTCGCATCGAACTGATGTTTATTTAATTTCCTGTAAAAAAATAAAAATACTGTGAATTTGTCCTTATATTATTCATTTTACCTTGAGAATACGGATAAGTATTTGATATAAATGATTTTATTCTATGATTGCTATCGTCAAGGCATACTTCAGCCTGCATACTGTGTAGTCTTGAACAACTGAGCGGAACTTCTCTCGTACCGGTCGCACAAGTTACGAAGCCATGTATCGTAGAGCATCGTTTTCCTCTACTTGTCGGGGATATTTTGATAATGTGTAAATACGTTTTCCACATTTCTAATGCTTCTACCTTCAGCAAACATAAACATGATGCACAACTTTGCATTCTCAATCTCTTCAACATTATTTCTTCATTAGTGAAGTTCATACTTAAAATGAGTTTTAAAGTTATTACGTTTGTGGTACAGGTGCTTAGAAACCTGTGACACCTTATTAGTCAATTTATCAATCGAATTATTTTATTTTGAATTTGTGGCAAATGTAAATCTTGATGTTGTATTATTGAGTATTACAAATGGAAGAATTTGTATGTGAATAAATGTCTTTAACACGCGTATCCCGTTGTAGACGGTACATGTTTCTTTCCCATTCATTGATAATGAAAAAAATAAATCTTTTCTATCTGTTTTGTGTCTTATTATTTTTTTGGTAAACTAAAGTTTAAGACAAGATTTTTTATGCATAGCACAAAGGGTACAATTATTTTACAAGCAATAATTATTCGCCTGAAACACTCATCCACATTGAAAAATCTCCTGATAAAAGATACATGACGCCAACGGGACTCGAACCCGTGTCCTTTCGATTTCCGTATAGGAAACACTTGTATAGTTAAATATTTTTTTAAATCAGCTAATCCGATCGATTCTACGTATTAAATTATTTATTTTTATTATTATTGTAACTGCTATTTCAGCATTCAAGGTCATTTTCGAGCTTGAGACGTTGAGACGACACGACTATGACCTAACCACTGTTTGAAAATGGCCCTGAACATCGAAACAGCTGTCACAGTAATAAAAACAAAAAAATGTAACTTAATGATAATATTATGAAATTTGATTTAGATTAAATTATCAAAAAAAAAATAAACGGAGCTCCACTAATTAATTTTTATTTTTAAAGTTTTGAGGCATTTAATAAGGATTCCTATTTCACAGCTTTGTGTAATTCCATGTAAATAAATAAATAATTCTCCTCTTGGTATATTTGCATAGTTTTTAATAAAAGCTCCACTGTGTGACGATACTTCTTCTTTTGGGGGCAGTGATTTTTAAAAGTGCGTAACACATTTATACTAACTTCTCTTTCCGTTTTCAAATGCGTCATTCTGTTCCTCACTTTGGTGCAAGTTCTAACCAATTACATTTATATTAACTTCTCAGAAGTCCACTGGAATATGCTTCCACAATATGGAATCCTCAATATAAGGTATACATAGATTTAGTAGAAAGTATACAGAATAAAATTTCGAAACGTTTACTCAAGAAATACAACAAAACTACAAATACTATGTTAACTTTACAAAAAAGACGCACATTGTCAGACCTGTTGTTTCTACATAATCTGCTAAATAATAAAATAGATAGTCCCGATTTGCTATCCGTCATTGGTTTAAATGTTCCAACGAGGCGTACCAGGCACACTACACTTTTTCATATTGAAGCCAACAATACCAATGCAGCAAACAACTCGGTAATTACTCGCGCAATCACAACATACAGCCATTACGAAAAATTACTACATTTAGACATCTTTCATGATTCCTTTATAACATACAAAACTAACTTATTAAATTTCTTAGCATGACATATTTCAAAAATATTTTCACATCATTTTTCAAAACTTCTATGTATTAACAGCCAAATACAATTCGTGAGCTTATTATAATTCTTGTTTTCAATTCATTTATTATTATCTATCCACACACTTTCTTCCTTTTATAACAATCTCAGGCGAAATTACGTAATGATATTTTATGGACATACGTGATAGGTACTACAATTATTTAATAACTAAAAATTTCTAACTGTATCTTATTGTACTGTGTATGCCTTAACAAATAATTAAATAATAGCCAAAACCCAACACAAACATTTGCAGATATTGACCACCTTTATTATGTGACTATATGTTAGCGCTTCCAAATATCTTTCAGCATAATTGAAAACCGTTGTTGACCCCGTGGAATGCGTATTTTGCATACCTAGAGAACATTATTCTATCAATGCTGATCAATGAGGAAAGGTAGGTATAATGGAGCAGAACTAGGATGCAGAAGGATCAAAAGATAGGGTCCTTCAAACTTTAGTTTATCATTCCGAAAATTAATTTCAACTGCAATAACTAAATTGAATTGACTGGCAGGCCACACATTTAGTTCTGATACATCCTCCACTCATGAACAGCGTAAAGACGGACGAATTGTTAAAATTATGCAATGAAGGAAACGTAAAATGTTTCCGTTTACCTAAATTTCCTTGCCACACATGAGCTGTGCGTAGTAGTTGACTACAGGGGCATCTTCTTGTATACAATTATTGTTATAAGCAATAATTATTAGCCTGAAACACTCATCCACATTGAAAAATCTCCTGATAAAAGATACATGACGCCAACGGGACGCGTCATGTATCTTTTATCAGGAGATTTTTCAATGTGGATGAGTGTTTCAGGCTAATAATTATTGCTTAAAACAATAATTGTTACCCTTTGTGCTATGCATAAAAAATCTCGTCTTAAACATTAACTTACCAAAAAAAATAATAATCTTCTTGTATAGCTGGCTATAATGCTCCGAAACATTATATTTGCGTCAAGTTACATTCTATACCTAAATATTATAAGACTTTACACTTAATAACTGTCTTTATACTACGTCAACATTCAATTTCGTGAAACATCATTTTCATTTGTTCTACTTTATTCAAAAATACTGGTGTACGTTATTGTATAATATCCTGATTTTATCAAAAAAAAATGCATCCGTTATTTATTTTTTTTGCCAAATAACGTACTCTCATTTTGTCAATCTTCAATCCGTTTTAGCGAGAAAAAAATAAAATGAAAATTAATTTAATTTATTTTTACGATTTATAATAGCTTCAGATCATACTACACATTTGTGATCTCACCCGTTTTAAAATAAGCCACTTTTTTTCTCTCTATGGTGAGCGACACACGTTACTGTATATATGCCGGTGTCCGCAGCTCTCGATGCAGCGCAGAACCGCGAGGAGTGTTGGAGCATTTTTTAACCAAAACCTCCTAGATCACAAGGCCGGGACACTGAATCAAATAAGCCTCGAATTGAAACGAAAATGTTTGTAAAATCCCATACAAGCTAGGGAGCTGCTTTGAAATGAGTGTCCCGGCCTTGTGATCTAGGAGGTTTTGGTTTAACACGAAGTTGGGTCACGATCCTCGGCAGTGAAAAACCGACACAATAGTCGGAATTTATCCCCTTGGAGGACTTGATTAATAGTGACAGTGATACATCAGTTTTGGTTGAGATATTGATTTGATATTTATTTATTATTTATTTATGTCTATTCTTGAATACACATTTTACAAATGATAACAGTGGTTTATATTGTAGTACAGAGAAAAAAGTACAGAAAAAAGGTGTAAAAAATAAAGAACATAGGTTGATATAGGTAAAACTGTGTGTGGGTGATATTGTATGTTACGTGAACACCTCACTTCACTAGGAGAACCTGTGCTGAGGTGTTAACGTGTTGGTGATTAAGTGTGACAGGTATTTATGTGTTGTAGTAGAAAGTTATTTTTTTTTTTTCACATATATTGAAACATGAAAACACACATTTATATGTGAGTGTATGTATTTTTGGATAATTCTTGAAGAACGTGTATAATATTTAATTTTACTTATCATATTTTGGTTATGTTTGGTTTGGAATTATAGAGCTAGTTCAGACACGGCGGATTCCGCGCGGATGCAAACCGCGCGGATCGACCGCGCGGATCTTAATAATATGGCATCCTAGAACGTTCATACAATATCGCGCGGACCACGCGTCCGCGCGGTAGCCGCCACTCGACCGCCAGAAAATGAATTCGCGCGGACGCCGCGGAATATGACGTGCCATCGGCGCGTTCAGTTGCTTCGTGAAATCCGCGCGTATCGGTCGTGTTACAATGGATCGCTTCGACACCGAATTATTCATTGACGAAGTGGAAAAACGACCAGCTTTGTGGGACATCCAGTGCGCAGAGTATTCTAATAAAATTGTCAAAAATGGAGCTTGGCAGGAGCTAGTGGAATTTTTCGGTGAAAACGAGGATTCATTAGAAAAAAAGGCACTTTTTGGTTAGTAATTTTTATTTATTTTACATGTTAAGTTAAGTAGTTTACATTCTTTGTTATAGATACCAACTTATACGTAAGATTATATTTTTGTGTCTTGCCATTCTACACGACCCTCATTTACAAAGTAATTAGCATATCTATCTCTAATGTTTAAAGATGACGGTGTACCTCTTCCTGCATGTAATCTATTAAGATTACTCATTGGCGCAGTGTATAAAGTATCTTCATACTGCATACCATCTCTTTTTCTAACAAAATTGTGTAGCACGCAACATGCCTTTATTATGTCTTCGGCAAAGTCTATGTTAACGTTTATAGGCCTATGAAAAATACGCCACTTGTTTGCTAAAATCCCAAAAGTGCACTCAATATTACGTCGGGCTCTAGATAACCTATAGTTAAAAATTCTTTTTTCATATGTTAACCCTTTTCCTGGATAGGGTCGCATTAAATTTTCCGATAAACCAAACGCTTCATCGCCAACTATAACATATGGTAATGGTGTAGGATCTGTGTTAGATATTGGTGTAGGTTTTGGTATATGTAATGATTTTTCTATTAATCTTTTATAAAATACTGAATTTTTAAATATTGCAGAATCACTACTTTTTCCATACGATCCAATGTCAATAAAAGTAAAGCAATAGTTAGCATCACAAAGTGCCAGCAGCACTATAGAAAATAAGTTTTTGTAATTATAATACAAAGATCCAGAATCTTTAGGCATTGTAATCCTTATATGCTTGCCATCGATGGCGCCTATGCAATTCGGGAAATTTGCAGACTTTTCAAAGTCTATAGCTATTTTCTTCCACGTGTCTTCACTTGGTTCGGGCATGAGTTTTTGGCGATTGTTTTCCACAAAGCTTGACATACTTCACGGACAATTCCCGTAATTGTAGATTTGCCAAGACGAAAGTTGTAATGAAGTTCTCCAAAGGAACAACCAGTACCCAGATATCTGAAACAATAAAATAACAACACAAATTTATAAGACTAAACAATTCCTTAACGATAGTGATATTTTTTTCAGGTGTATCAAATCAAAAAAAGTGGAAGAACATACGTGATGCTTACAATAAGGAATTCAAGAAAGGAAAATCAATTCCTTCTGGTTCAGGTGCATGTAAAGGTTCAAAATACATGTATTTTGAACGGCTTTCTTTTCTTCAAAAGTCGGTAGAAAACAAAGAAACAACAACAAACATAGAAGAAGCGAAAACTGAGGAAAGTGAAGACATTAACAAAGACCAAAACAATTTTGTCAACGCACGTGAAATACGCTCCCTGCCCAATAAAAGAAAGAAAATTAAAATGGCATCAGAAGATCGATTGGCTAGCATATTAGAAGAGAGTATTCAGTCACGAGATTAAATACAGAGACAAATCAATGATAATATTTCTAATCTAGATGATGATAAGCTTTTTGTTTATCGCTGTACAAGGAACTAAAAAAAGTTCCAGAAAACAAGCGTTTGGCTACCAAAATCGAATTGCTCAAGGTAATAGAGAAGGGGCAGATATTACCATCGCCGGTTCGTATAATAAATCAACAAAACATGCGTAATACAGGATTTTTGCAGAGTCAACAGTACTCGAACCCACTAGGATATTTTACTGGATATACAATCCCACCAGCGTCTCCATCTCCTTCATCAAGCATTAGCACTGACTCACAGTCTTCTATCATACAAAATATATATGCTGATATTATGTAAAAATAAAGACCTTACCTTAAAGTAATCAGGAGTTTTTCTTCTTTTGACACGCTCGAACTCATATGGGTATCAGAAAACGCAATTTGTTCACTGATCGTTTCAAGTAATTCATCAAACGAATTTGTAGACATTCTTAAATAGTTAAAAAATTTAGGCTCAAAATTCCTCAACTTTGGGTATAAAGTCATAAACTGACCATGGGTGAGCCGATCACGCAAAATTGGATGCACCCAATACTTTCGTTTTTTTTTTTTTTTTAGGAGTAAGTACACACATATTGCTTCTTCGACTTCCATTACTGAAATGAAGCGGCCGTCACCCTGTCACCCTACCCCACTCCTCACGCTCACCGCGCGTGTCTGAACACCTTCAATCCGCGCGGATGGGAACCTCGCGGTTTGCATCCGCGCGGAATCCGCCGTGTCTGAACTAACGCATAATCTTTTGAATAAAGTGAATATCTTGGTTTTTTATCCAGGCTACGATATGTTTTTTGAGAAAGTTTGTAGATGTTTTGATGTATTGAAGATAAACAATATTAAATTTACCAACATAGAATGGTACCGCATGCCTATGCCTCTGCAGGCAACGTATTGAATAAGCAACCCGTATTGGTGATATCGTAACTTGGGGAAAGTTTAAGGTTCAATTTCACCGATACCCTTGAGCAATTACTCAGTTGTTCTATTGCCTCCCCTAACCCCGTAGTTCAACTCTTAAACACTACATATCCCCTCTGGTCTTCTTACCGTGATTATTATATGAACACAGTCAAGCGTAAAGATGAGATTGAAATTTCTCGATACCGCCGTTTAATTTTGAAGTTGTATTTCGCATAGCTCTGATAACCACAAGTTGAAGATTCCTCGTGATACACAAGAGACTCATTGTGTTCCCATGGAGTGGGATTAACTACGCGTAACTTGGTAAACATTTAGTATCCTGGTAATACGTCTCTACATTTATTAATTATAAAATACATTAGAACGCACAATATTAATAATCAGCATTAGTGCCAAATTTAATAATTATTATTTTAGGTATTTTGAAGAAGAACAATCAATTTATCCCGCGTTATATATCTTTGGTTCAATGTTTACATTTCACTATTTAATGAGATCAATTCCTTTAACTCTATCTACAAGATTCCAGTTTGAAGTTTTATATGTGAAGTATGTTGTAAGTAATATAAGTTTATACTTGATAAAAGTTTTGAAAGTTATATGTCACAACCTAGGTCTACAATCTACATTTTCGAATAATTGGTTAGTAGTTATAATTTATATTGTTATTTATTTATAAAAATAAATATAAATCATACTTAAGTCACTAGCACAGTTATTTATTTAAGACACAAACAGGACATTAATGAAACTTGTTCGTAGGATACTCAAAATATTACTATTCAAATATAAGATCAAGTTGTTTGGCGGCCGTCGTCTCTGCCTACCCCTTCGGGAAAACAGCGTGATGGTTAGTTAGTAAGTTTTTTTTTTAATATTAGCGCGCTCCCTGTAACATTCGTATTTACTTATCTCCCTTTCAAAAAACAAACACAAATATAATTTGACAACATGTAAAATTTTACAATTCTTTAGGAATTTTCTACTTTTTACTTTAGCACTTTTGCTTCAGCAAGCGCAGTATATACCTACTGTACGAAACTCTATGAATGCAGCGATTGTGTAAAAACTTGTGCGGCTTATATCGTAAATTTATCTCTTCGTGCAAACGGGATTTTTCCAACGTTTCAAAGATAAATCGTGCACCCTTTTAAAGTTCCCTCTCACGAACAATCGCGAGAAATTTTCGCCTCCAGTAGATATGTTTCGAGGTTGCACGAAAAATATTGAAGATTTTTTAGCAATATCTGATGCGGATGAAAATATTAAATTTGTCTATAAAAGTTCTTTTTAAATTTACGTAACTCGTCTTTTGAAGAGATTCGTGGCCGGGCGGCGCGGCATGCGCAAACAAATGTAACCCTTCAGGCCTCTGCCGTATTGACCGTTATATCTCTTACAGATGCTGTCAGAAAGTCGGAGATTTCGTGTGTTTTCTGCTCCTCAACAAACCGAATATTTCTGAACGTATCCGGAAACTTAAAACTATTTTTGAAAGAAAATTAGAAATAAACACATCATTTTTAAAGTATTTAAATTTTGAACTCAAACATACAAAAGTTTTGTATATGGTTCATATTACGTTTTTGCGTCCAAACACTGGACTAAAATTACTGATAACGAAAAAAAACATGTATTTTATGACCACCTAATTTTTTTAATCAAATAGTGTTACTGTTTTTCTAGAGCTCTGTATGGCGTATCTCAGGACTCGAATAAACCATACATACATAGATCATTAAAATGAATAAGAGGACTGGAGAGGACGGAGAGATTCAGAGAGAACAAGAGAATATTTAAAGTTATTTTCGATTATATACTCGAGAGATTCAATTATTACAAATTCAACGACATATGCTGTCGTTAGAATTATTGTGATAAACGTTAATACCTATACCGCAGTTAGGAGAGCTGGAGATTTGGAGCCATCGGTAAATAAAATAGAATAGTTGGACCTTTGTGGTCATTGTCATTGTCATCCTTCGGTCCAAAAATAACAATATGGTTATAAGATCTAGGCAGGACTGATTCCGAAATATTACTACAAAATGTAATCTGATAATTATTTATCACGAACGCCTTTTTATGTAATCTGATAATTATTTATCACGAATGCCTTTTATTTATCTTTATGTATATTTTTCATGTATCTTTTTATGTATCTTCACTTTTACTCATTTTCTCTATTCTTAAATCTTGTATTCTTAAATCTAGGATCTTTCTTAAAACGGGAAACTTTCCTAGTTGAACATTCAAAAGCTTCCTTGCATAAAATGTAATGAATATTATAAAAAATAAATAAATAAAAATTCAGATTAAATAATGTCACACTACGGGAGACTGGAATGACATTAAATGATGTCGATCCCTTCTAAAATTATTGAGGATAGGGTGATGTGACCATATTTTAATTTGTCTATGGGAAGACATCATTTTGGATAATTTGAAGATCTGGGAGAGACATTTTTTTTCAGGTAATAGTTCGATTGGTGGGTGTCAGTTTCCTGGATTGGGTCTAGGTGGACTCGTGCGTCGTGCAGCCACCTCCTCGTGGCGAAAACACTCCGAGCACTGAGTCGTTTTGTTCTTACGAAACGGGCGAATAACTGCCCAATGAAAATCGAAAACTTTCGCAAAAAAACTTTATTGAACCATAATATAAGCATGACAAATTATAGTGTGACTATCGTAGAATAATATAAAAATATATTTAAAAAAAATCTTAAATTTCTATAAATTTCGAATACGATCCGCGACCGAAACATATTTTTCTTCTCATTATTTTTTTAATTTTTATTTTTATTTGATACAATATTTTTTACATTTATTTTTCCAGTAATGTAGGCCTCACTGGGTGGCTTGCCCGTGCTGAGGCCTTCATTTTATAATATGAAAATATAATCTAATAATACATATAGAGAAAATAATACATTTAAAATTAAAAATACATAATAATATATTTAAAATTAAAAAATAATACATTGAAAATAATCTTGTGTGTTTGTGAGTGATGTGTGTTTATATTGGTTTTGTGTGTTACGTGTAGGTTTTATTTTTATTTTATGCTATAATATTGTCTACCAAAATGTAGATGACCAAAGGAGTCAACTTTTCCGCAATATAGCGTTTCAAAAAGAAAATCTTTACCTTTTTCGACCCACTCTGGTGAGCGCCCCACCATTTCTATTCAATTTGTTTATTATTGTTTTAAAAACATTACAAAATATCCGTTTTAAATAACAGCATGCACAACATAAATATAAATTATATAACACAGAAATACAAGTAGTATAAAATAAAGTAACCCTTCTAAAGGTACCTACTATCATTGTTTAAAAGCAGCCTCGTTGATGCTAAATATATCGACATCAGAATTGATTCTGATACAGCAAGATCGCCCTCCCCACCGGCGTGACCATTGGCAAGTTAGTCCTGCAGGCCGGGAGATAAAACAGGATGTGATCTGATGAACTGCCTAAATTTGGTACTGCTCAGTGATAAAATATCTAACTGATAACTGTGAACTTGATAACTGCGGTTTGCTACGCAAAGCTTATTGTTCATCTGCCGAAAACCAAGCAGAATAGAAGGAAGAAGTTGTGGCGCGGTGTGAAATTGCTTCAGGACACTGCACTTGACCATAGTGGGCACACGGCGCAAGATGCGATGCGTGCTTTGAGGGAGACACGGATGAAACAAATTGTTCAGTCTGGATTTGGCCCTGTCTGATTATTATTTATTTTCAAGTTCTAAAAAAAACATGCCATGGGAAAAAAATAATAATAATGAAATTGACATGAAGGCCGCTATCGAGGTCCATTTCTACAGCAAAAATGTGTATATTTTGTTTGACCGGTTTGCGAAGTCAGAAACGCATTGACGTTTAAAGGGATTGCATCGAAAAACAAACATTTTTGATGTTTAATACCCCTGGGTTATTTTATATCACACACCCTTTGTACTTCAAGCGTCCCAAGCGGGTGGTAAAACAGGTTGTAATATTTTTTAATGCAATCTAATACTGATTAAAATATTAATTGGGTTTTAAAATTTATGTAACAAATGTTTTAATAACACTCAGCAAAATGAACAAAACACCTGTAAGTCATTTGTATCTTCTTCATTAACTCAAAAAAGTCTCCCCAGTGGAGTGGGAAAAACCCGCTAATAAAATGTGGCGCAAAAAGTTCTCTACTCTATGATACAAGTATAAACTCCAACACCCTCACTTCAGAACCAATTCTTTTCTGTTGTATTGTGCAAGTAAAATGGCGTACTTTTATAGCGACATAAAATGTTTAATATTTTCACTTTTTACACTCTGTTTATGGTCTCGTGTACGGGAGTTTATCTGGGTGGAAGTTATCGCCGACCCATCTGATTTGTCGACATAAAATCGACTTTTATACCGGAATTATCTAGGTTGTCTGAATCCAACCTAAGGGATGTACTTGAATCAAGTTTTCACATCTACCTAAAAATAACGAGCATTTGGACGTGCGTCAGCGCTCTATAAAAAATCTAATAATGACGGTTTATGATCCTTCATCTGCCCAAATTCTTCGCTTTGTGCTGCTAAACTGTTACTACCGGTTCCATGATAAAACAAAATTATTTATTAAAAAAGAACACTGATAAAAACAGAAGAGTGATAAAATAGAACAGTGATACAACAGAACAGGAAAGAAAAAGAACACTGAAGAAGAATAACTTACAGAACCCAATATCTTTATATATATGTATTTGTTTTCATTTTGTTTTGTATATCATACGTTACGTACGTATTATAAAGTTGATGTTTCATTGTTATGTTTTTCCACTGACCTGTTATATCCCTGTTATGTTTTATCATCGGTTTTTTATCGTATTCTCTTTTTATCGGATTCTTTTTGTTCCGGTTACCACTACTACCGACTTCTTCACCACAGTAGTTTTGTGGAGAGACATTTTGACATGAATCATGTGCTTTTTCTCACTTTTTTCTCCCCTATCGCGTTTATTGGAAAGCGCTGAAAATCTTTCAAATAGTTTTTCGTTTCTTTGTAATTCTCCATCGGTTAGATGTTACCTAGTCGTTTCAAGGATCGTTTACACAATTTATCGTACCTATCAGATGTGAAATATTGGCCAAGATAAACTCGATGAACTTTTCTAAGCAAAGCGCAGTGATTCTCTTTTCAATCCGATTAAACAACTCGAATTGAAACTTTAAAACAATAATGGTAATTGATTCTCATCACCGTTTTCATCTGGGATTTATTTCTATTCATTCCTTTTAATATTTAAGTTTTAATTAAACATTATTTAAATTACATCAATAGTACGTTCATGTTTTGTAAAGGTTCTTTTCTGTTATTATACCACTAGCTATACCCCACCACGCTTTGCTGTGGCTCAGTCTGTCTGTGCAGATTGAGAAACTATTGCGCGCGTTTCTTTTTCGTCAAAAAATCATTCATTCTCCGCGATTCCAACATTTAACACGTCATACAGTGATTTCGACTTATTTAACACAGCAACACATTTTCAAACCTAAAATGAATAAATTATATTCACACAATACATATTACTCAACACAGACTAGATCCACCCCCTTTCCCTCTCTCTTACCTTCCCATCCCCATAGGCCTAGTGTAACGCTTTTATCTTTTATATTCACTAAATTAAGATACATCAGTGAAAATCTTTTGTAGGTTTAATAATTATATATATATTTCACTATACATTATAAAATATTATGACTTTTTGTTTTCCAAGAACAAATAAATAAATTATCAAACCTTTAACTAACAGTTCCTATCTCTCCGCTGGGCCCCACCTTGATTGTTTCGCAGATTTTTTTAACTATTATGGATTGTTCACTCTACTTGGATTATTACACCTTTAAGGGTCGGTTTAGATTGCTTGGCAGATTTATTGAATTCTTATTGATTGTTTCATCCGTCTATGATTGTGATTTGTACCTTTAACTAACAGTTTATCTCTTTCCTCAGGTGGAGTTTGCGTCTCGGCGGGCGGACGCGTCGCGGGGGCAGGTCTGGGCGGAGGCCGGCGTTCCTGGCTCGACCTGCCCTCCACGCTGCACCATCAACAGCGCCGCCTACTCGCCAAGCACGACCCCGGGCCGCCCAGACTGGTAAGTCAAACAAATACCTTACCCGCTTCCAACTTTCGCAGCGTCTCGTTGGCTTTTATCAAACACCGTGGCGGTGACAGTGTTCCGCGACATCTTAGGTATGAACACGGTGTAAGTATTTTTAATACATCTATTTGAATTTCACTTTTGTTTTCGGTAATGATAGAATGCAAATTTTTGAAGCGGAAATTAACCCTCTTTCCGACATCCGATCGAGCTGAAACTTCGCAGATAGGCACGTTATCGATGACAATGCGTTCTATCAACTTTGGTGGCAATCACATGCACAGACGCGGACATATATGCATTCATCTGAAATAATGACATTGCTACAATTAACACCCGTTCACACTCGATCGGCATTTGGCTAGGTTGGTAGAGTTGTGGACTCCAGCTCCTGGGTAGAAAGGTTCAATCCTGAGGAAACCATTTATTTTTAATTATTTATTCCGTTTTAGGTTAGGGAGGTTGTAATCCCCAAGAATAATATTTTTAGAGTTGGGGTATCTGTAGAGTAGATTTTAAACATCTTCGCTGTGGCTTCGGTAGTTTACGACATCAGACAGTTGTGGTAGGTACAAATTATTAGGATAGATTATCTTTTCGACAGTGGTATCAATTTGTTCAAAAAGTTTCTATCGCAGCGAACAATTTTGTAGTTTTTTTTTATTTTTTTTTTTTTTATAGTGAATACCTCACAAGAGTCCCAACTGCTCCCGTCTGGAGCCAGTGTTGTTGAGTCTGAGTTCTGTAGATTTTATTTCCGAGTCGAGCCAAGTTTCCGTCAACACATATATATCGTACTAGTGCAAATATATAGTAAATTGTAGTTCATTCAGTTTAGTGCGTAGTCCACGAACGTTCTAGTCTATCTTGAGTTTGCATTAGTTTTGTGCAGAATTTGCATACATACATAAATACATGTTTAAATTTGTATTGTAATTTCATTTTCGCCATTGACTTGCGCTTTTACAATTCTTCTCTTAAGTTTTTCATATGTTTTTGTTGAAAAAGTCTAGCATCGATGAATGTGATGAAATAAATATAAGGTTTAATACGTTACTTAGGTACTACGGGTTAGTTTTTTTTCATCGCTTTTATTGACTATAAATCCCTTTTTAGGGTGTGTTGAATTGTCATTGTGTTGAGTTATCACGGAACCTTTAAGACCATACTTTTGAAACAAGGAGGAATCTTGACGACAAAAATAAATGATGACAATTTATTTGATCTTGACGGGTGCTAAACAGACCAAAGCTGAAGTGATTATACCAGCTTCCGTATACAGGCCATGTATGTGGATTTGAGTTATCGAATTTATGATGAGCCCCCTTGACAGACTGGGACCGAATGAAGATGGATTGGTGATCGGACGATTGGTCGCCCGTCATTCCATATGATAAATCACTCAAGCGATGAGTTGTCTATTTTAAATAATATAATCTGTGTGCCTCGTTAGTGCTCGCTTTATTAACGCGCGGCACCTACGCAAAACGAATCAATCAGTAGCTTAAATAACTTTTGTATTATATACGGACTTCCGAATTCCGAAAGCATTCCGGAATCACACACATATACTTGTGGGCGCTCCTACACATAAAACGTTTTCCCTTTAGTCTTTTTGTGTACTTTTTACACAGAACAAGCTGATAAAATTCGTTCCATCTCCCTTTTCACTACTGTGAGATGTATTATATTTTCTCAAAATGAACAGCAACACCTCGCTTTATATTTTCATTTAAAAATAACTATAAACACTTCCAAATTATTATAATGTAATCCAAAAAGTCATCGAACGCCATTGCTTTAATATTTGCAAAAGATTTGTCAAAGTTTTTTTTTTTTTTTTTTTTTTTTTTTTTTTTTTTTTTTTTTTTTTTTTTTTTTTTTTTTTTTTTTTATAAACCATTCTATCCTTTATTTATTATTTATTTATTGTTGTTATACGCCCATAGGGGCTTTTACATAGTTTGAGAACTTTTAATGAATTATTTTTATGTGTTAGTGACATATTTCTTCTGCTTCCAAAAAGGGTTATTTATTTTGGGATACGTTCAAACACAGCGAATCTACTCGAAAATTAGTGCCAAATGGGAATATTTCCAAATTAATCATGAATCTGACAGATCTTTCAAAGTAACTTGACGACAAAATCTCAAAAGACCCCAGGGGTTCATTAACAAAAAGAATTTAATAATATTTGATGAATTCGTTGAGTTAATTACATTTCTAGCCAGTTTTTCTAGACAGTTTGATAATGCCTTCAGAGGGCGAAACAGCTGTCACGCGTAATAATAATTACACAGCAGAACTTGTTTAAAAATAAACTGTTTTTATAAACCCAATAATAATATTATTGAATATATAAAAAAATAAAAAATAAAATGGAGTTCTACAAATTAAACTTAATAACAATAAATACATTTCTAGCGTTTTTTAATCCAACTCTCTGGAGCCATTGGGTCTATGGAATCCCCAAATCGATATGTTGTAAGGCTGAAGGGAGTTGGAAGGGAAAGGAGATGTGGCGATGGTGCTACGAAGAGGGATGAAGACGTCAGGGACGTTTTGATTTGTTGCTTTTTAATCTATAACTTACATATTTTTCTGAATCGACCGACGGTCGGGTTCTATTTGAATATTTATTCCTTGAAAACAAAATATATTTCAAAGGTATTCCTTATATATTAGATATGCACTTATTTCTCCTACCAATTAATTTGGTCAAAAAAAATATTGATTATGAACGCTAACTTTGTCTAAGTTCCATATTATAATTACCCACTGAATAATTTAGTATTAAACTAAGGTTTGACTAAATTAAATTTAAACAAAAGGAGCCCACATTTCAACTTAAGATGCTGGTACTCCCATTGGCCGCGTTAATAATTTCTGTAATAAACTTCAACCCCCTGGACTTAGCACCCACTGGGCTCCCCCACAAGCACTCACAGTGCTTATTTCCCGATTCATGCAAAATAATTATAATCGTGGGCTGCAAATGTAAACTGCGCCGACTTATTAATTTTACTCAATTGCTTACCCCGCTATACGGAAGTCAATCGTATTATTAATTAATTCCATTGACAACCCTGAAATTCTCGCCAAAATAAAATTTTACGTACCGACTAGAAATACGAGGCAAAGTGCTACATTTTTCTGTGACAATTTTAAAACCAACTATGAAGCTCATACACCTATAAATAGACTACATCATTTTGGCAATAAATTTGGGAATATTGTAGACATGCTTAAAGATTCCGTACTAGTTATAAAACGAAATCTGTTTAATCATTTTACTGAGATGTATGAATTCACAACTCCTTAGTGAATTCACTTTTGTTTTGCTTTCCGTAATCCACACTATTAATTTGAATTTACCTTAATTTAATCAAAAATCATCATTTATTGTAAACTATGTAACACAACTGTATTACTTGTTAACTACTTTTGTAAAAGCCCATTAGGGCGTAAATAAATAAATAAGCGTCTCTAAGCGTAAATCTTGAAGTTCCGAAATTAGGGTTTCATGTTTGTTTCTTGGAAAACATTGATGACTTCTTTCAATTCACAGATATTCCTATTCCCGATTTCATGCTAACTCAACACAGTGACTATTCAACACACTTTTAAAAAGTGATATAAAGTCATTAAAAACAATGAAAAATTATTTTTTTAACCTAACCTTCTTCTTCTTCTTCTTCTTCAATGGCGCTACAGCCCATTTCGAGCCTTGGCCTCCTTTAACATGAGCCTCCACCGCCCTCTGTCCTCGACCGTCGTCTTCCAATCTGCAACATGGAGTAGTCCTCTGGCATCTTTCCTGACATCGTCCTCCCATCTCAGCCTAGGTCTGCCTGCTTTTCGTTTGCCTCTAACTCTAACCTCTTGTTTTTAACCTAACCTAACCTAACCTACTTAACCCAGTTAATAAAGTTTTTGTTTCATCACTTTCCATGACTTTATATAACTTTTTAAAAGTGTGATGAATTATCATTTTGATGATTTATCCGGTCACCTCCCGATTCATGCCCCTAATTAAGTATTGCCGATATAATTCATTATTTGCTATTTCTATCTTTGAAATTGAGAAGCGTTTTCACAAAGAGAACGCAGAAAGATGTCTACGAAGCGGCAAATTCAGATTAAAAAATACTATATTTACCCGCTTTAAGATTAACTAGGCAATCTAGGTAGGTATATAACGTAAAAGAGCCATTATTAACTTATGTATTATGTATCTGAGTAAGCCCATAATTTTTAAAATTTTATTTCTGATTGCCTATCAAAATTTTTGTCTAGGTGTTACTTATGCTATTTTTTTTACTTATGCACTTATCAACATTTAGGACCGGTTGTTTCAGAGAATTTTAATAATTCTTCAAATTTCAATGTTTATTTTCAAGTTGTCTGTTATTATTTCAGTTCTGTCAAACAACTAGCCTATAGTGATATAATAAAATAACTTGAATAGGACTTTCACAGAACCCGAAAATGAACGTTTCAACTTGATGAATTGTTCAAATGCTGCGAAACAACCGATCCTAAGTATTATAGTTTTAGTTTTACAATTAAGATTAATAATAATTTTTTTTCGGTGTAAGTAGGTACTTTAAAAGATAAAGCAAATATTTTAAAAATATTTTTATTAAGATCTAGCCAACGTGTACCCGGCGATGCTTGGGAACCTTTAAATGGTTTAGGTACTTGCTTTTTGTTTCTCCGAGCAGGTTTCATTTAATTAATACACGTTAAACATATTCATCAACTAATGTTTCGTCTGCTCACTAGAGATTGCAATCGATAAAATCTTAAGTACGGATTGTTTATCAGACTAACCTCTGCACAGATACAGTAAGTTATTCGAGTGTTTTAGGGGTGACTATCAAATTTGTACTTGAGATCTGTACAGTACAAGGTCAAAAGCTGTTCACTATTGAATCTGAACCCTGTTCAGAAGGCCTAGCTATTTAGAAGCCAGATTAACTACTGCTTCAATGGAGTCCGTATACTTGATCCTCTCTGATGTATTCTCTATAAGCATCTCAATGGAGTCTAGAAATCAATGAGAATTATATTAACTTAAATTATATTACTCCTTTAAATTGACTTTAATCAAATCAAAATAAGTAAAATTACACGATAAACGATTTTATAAGTATAAAAGATACGTAACTTTTTTCGAAATTCCAACGTTTTAAGGTATTTTTTAGATTAAAAAATTGAGTTGTTTGTATGGTAAAATAAATAGATAAATAGAATGGGAAAACAAGATGGAATTTTCAAAAAAGTATTTATTTTTTACTTCTACCATAGTGTAGAATCACCTCCCGAAGTTAGCGCACTTTACCCCAGTATGTATATTAATATTATATTCTAGGATACAAAAATATTATTATATTGAGTGTAACGTTTCGCCAGAATGTGTTTCGATGGTGGGTAATGTCAAAGGAATCATCGCAATGACCCAAAGTGTTAAATGCCAGACAATTATGTTAAAACTTAAAAGCATAAATATTCATGCGTCTTAAGTGACGTGACGAAACTTAACTTCTTGGCTCTGAACCTAAAGGTCACAGGTTTAAAACCCAGCAAGGGCAAATATAAAATGTATTTAATTTATTGGACTTGTTTAACGGTTAGAATTAAAATAACTTTTAATGTAGTATATACCACCACAAAAAGTTTTCGTATTTAATTTAAATAATATTAGCAGAAAGATTTATTATTTTTTGCATTAATTATTAAAAATGGTTTGACACCACTGATACGTTTCATGTACTTTAGGATCGCTTCAGTGTTTGTTAAGAACAATATTGTGAAAGTACTTTTTTCACTATAGTATTATTCTAGCCGGAGTTCAGACAAGAATCTGTACTAAAAATGCTGAAAAATAATGTATCCACATATGTCACTGTAACACGCACATACTTATCAACAGTTTACCATATTTTTACATTTGCTTACCTAGTGATACATCCTCACTTTTTGATGCTATATATACCTATATAATTTGTCATATACTCTATACTTTTTTATTCTTTTTAAATTCTATTACATTTCAATCTTTTGATATATTCTTTCAAATTATTTTAATGTATTTCAATTACACACTAACTCGCACATATAAAATATCAACAGTTAATTTTTTTTCTTATTAGTACATTGATTTCGTAAACTGAAAATATATATATATATATATTTTTTTAAATTGTATACTATATATATTATTTTAAACTATATACTCCTTATTTTCTTTTAAATTATATACTTTTTTTAATTTTTTTTATTTAATATTTGTATGTTTTTTACAATAAATATACAATTTATACATATTATACAGTGTTATAAAGGTAAATAATAATAGCTTTTCCTCACCATAAAGAGACGAGGCTCTTGTGTTTGGTGAGTGAATCCTAGCTCAATTATATGGAATCATGTAAGTAAGTAAATAATATATTTGCAAAACCAAAGGGATAAGTAAGAAATAGGCAAGATTTATCAATAATACAGTTTCAAGATTTGAAGGAAATAATAATAAGAGTAAGATATGGACTTTTATAGTAGTTTTAGGTAATTTTTTAATTTTATTTTAAATTCCTGAATATCTTCAATATTTTTTAGATATAATGGAAGGATGTTAAAATATGTTATACCTAGATAGAGATAGGTATTTTGTGTGTGCTTTGTATTAAGTTTTGGGATTTTGATAGTTTTTTGATATCTTGCTGATGAATTGAATTGTAAGTTATTTAACTGTATTTCAATTTCTTCTATATTTCATACTTGATTTATTATTTTAATGTACTGTATAGATAATCAACCACCACCACACGGGCATGTGCCTATTAGGTGGTTAATATGTGGTATTAACATACCCAATAATTGTAATAACTAAAAAAACTATGAAGAAAGAAAAAAAAAAAAGTTTAAATATCTTAGTATCATCCTGAAAAAAGCATTAAAAATTAAAACGTTACTTCTAATGTCATAAACTATGCTTAGTGACCCGGTCTGAATAGCTGGGTACTTCCCAATCTTTCCTTCTTATTCACCCACACACTTCCTTTAGTATAAAAATATATACCTTTACTTACAACTCACCTTTTCAGACAGACTTTCATCCATAAAGTCAGAGACCTTTCACCTTCACAGTACGCGACATTGTAAATAACTACATGTCTAAAAATGTACACAACTAAGAATATGTAACCTTTTTAACCCTATTGTACGGCTGGTTATATTTGCAGTCCAGTGAAATTAGCACTAACTTGAATTGCACTGCAGTGTGCAGCGTTTTGAGCTAGGTTTTAGAAGCTAAGTTTTAGAAGCTTTGAACGCATTTCGTTACGTACTGTCCATGAAAATTCCAAAGATGAAAATTGGTTTTGTATAATCGTTTCTATAATTTCAAATCAAATTTTCAATATTAAATTTGGCTCTGAGAAATTTAAAAAATTCAACCCGTCTCATAAGGGTTAAGATCATTTCATAAAAATTCTCCAGTCCTAAAGAGTCCTAAATTCTCCAGTATTTTAATATAAACATCAACTATACTTTTCCACTAATCTTCTAATAAGTGCAATATTTAGTGGTACTGGAGGGTAAAATAGCTAATGAAATATATCATGAAATTTCCAATGTTTTTAATCCACTCTTTCAGTCCTCTGCTTACAAAGTCGTATATTCTCCAAGCGTAAACTTTTTAATAAAAGTGTTTGTCTGAATTATTCTGCCAGTTAAGTATGTTTTTTGTATCTGTTGTAAATAATAAAATTAGATAGAGCCTAGGAATTCATAATAAATTGTACAGCGCCCAGAGAAGAACTTAATGGTGCTGTGGTGATGAATTCTTTTTGTTTCCGCATTGATATCCGGTTGGAATTAAGCGATTCGCGCTTACGAGTATGTTCGCCCCGTGGCGCGGGGAAGCGATTGTCCAGAGGGCGAGAAAAGTTGTTTTTGCCGTGTCACCTCCTCCCTGTGGAAGCAACCCTTACCATCCCCTCTCGCCTTCCCACAACTATTAGAACCGACAAGCCTGAATGAGGGCAGGTATAAACATATTATATTCCTTCCATTTGCTAAAGTCTGTTTTTCTACCCTGTCGCTTTCAACTCGGAGAATCCGTTGTTTGATGAATAACTCGTGTAAGTTGAAAATATATCAGGAAAAATGTTGTGTTGTTATTTACCTAGTTTCGTTACGCGAGCTTCGTTAAAAATACACACGTATGGTGAAATAATAATAATATTTTGAAATCTGAAATAGTTCCTCAATATACCTTAATAATAATATTTGGATGATTTGTATAGCGCTGTTTTTGTGCAAAATCACCTCAAGGGCGCTGTGACCTTAAATATATCTTGTGATAGAACTACATACAACATACACTATTATATCGTCTACAAATTTATTCGGATTCAAAATATCACCGCACTAGATTTTGTGGCAGAATAAAAATATGATTGCTAAAATGTATTTATTTAAAAAAATTAATAATTTATATTATTTTTATTTTTTATTTAATATTTAAAAAAATATTATTTTACATAGATAAGTATACAGGATATAAACAAGATATAAAACAATAGAAATTAAAGTAGCCTTTCCTCACCATAAAGAGACAATGCTCTTGTGTTTGGTGAGGGAATTCTAGTTCAATTATATATATGTTAGTATTAAGGTAAATAAATTATTAAGAAACAACACAAGATTTAAACAATATTACTTATAGATGTAAGTAGTGAACGTATTTTGGACTTATAATAGTTTAAGGTAATTTTTTAATTTAAGGTGAAATTCCTGAATATTTTCGATATTTTTTAAATTTAATGGAAGGTTATTAAAATAAATTATGCCTAGATAAAGATAGGTATTTTGAATAAGCTTAGTGTTAAATTTTGGGATTTTAATAGTTTTCTGGTATCTTGCTGATGTATTGAATTGCAAGTTATGAGTATTTGACTGTATTTCTTTGTAAATTTGAAGTATTGAATATTTTTGATACATTTTGTCTACTGTAGGTACTTTGAAAATAGAAAAAATTGTTTTCCATAATTTGCCTAATGTCACACATAACACAATTTTCATAACTTTTACAAAGTTTTTTTTTTATGTGCCAGCGAGTGTTTATGATGACTAACAATAAAAGTGAATCATGAATTTTATAACTCTTTTTAAAAAAATATATTTTTGCTATCATCATTTATTTGAATCTTCCTATTTTCGAAAATTAAAGTGATTTATATATTTCTAATTCTTTTCCCTCTTATAAATGTATTTTGTAATCTAAAAAGTAATTAAATTAACGAATGTTCTTAATTGCATAAAATTAACGCAACGAAGTCTTTATCTGACGAGGCGCTGTGTTTATTATTACTACAAAAGCAATTACAAATCCTCACCGATATGTCGCATGATGGAATTCTTTTAAAATAATATCAAAACTTGCATAATATACATATTATATTCGGTGACCGGATAAATCATCAAAATGATAATTCATCACATCTTTAAAAATTTATATAAAATCATGGAAAGTGATGAAACAAAAACTTTATTATCTGGGTTAAGTAGATTAGGTTAGGTTTAAATTTTTTTTTCTTCGTTTCTAATGACTTTATATCACATTTTTATGTGTTGAATTGTCGATGGTTCATTTATCATGGAACCATTATATTCATATTGATCGGACGATTTACTATAAAATATAATGTTATTTTCTGGTTGATATCCTTTCTAAAATGTTGAATTAATCTGTTATGTGAGTCGACGATTTACTCTAAAATATAATGTTGTTTTCTGGTTGACATCCTCAAAGTTGCTCAATACTGTCAAGTGATGAGACTAGGCGATTTACACTAAAGTATAATGTTATTTTCTAGTTGACGTCCTCTTTAAACGTTGAATTTATCTCTCTAATTGATCAGAGTAGACGATTTACTCTAAAATATAATGTTGTTTTTTGGTTGATATCCTCTCTAAAACATTGAATTTAATCTCTTGAATAAACCGATACAGCTTCTTAATCCGGTTATTCTATGTGTGTGTGTGTTTTATACGAGCAATAAGTTTTTTTGCACATCTATGTATTTAATACAGTGTGTTATTGTGGCAACAGATATTATAATTATATTATATTATATATCTGTATCTCCCTAGTGAGAGAATATTGTTCAGAATTCAAGCATTTCATTTGTTGAATGTCATTAACAGTGTTTGGTGGCTAACATAATAATAATTAGATAGCATTTAAGTAGGGCAGTTTTGTGTTGTTGTTGTTGTTGTTGTTGTTGTTGTTGTTGTTGTTGTTGTTGTTGTTGTTGTTGTTGTTGTTGTTGTTGTTGTTGTTTTTGTGTGTTGGCGGTGGCCAGACCTGAATAGCCCGGTACTTCCCCATCTTCCTCTCCCCTATCTTCTCTCCCTCACCGCTACCTTCAGCCTCCCAGCATACCCCGATCGGGGATTCTATACTCTCACTGTATCCAGACGGTTGGGAGCAGTTAGGACCCTTGGGTGGTATTTCCGTAAAAAAAGTGTTACTTAACGTGGCGTTTAGTAACCACGCACTTTAACCCTCTTTACGCTTCGCAACATACCCCATACTGAAATGTCATAATAACACTGAGTCACTGACTCTAAAAATATAAATATATTTTTTATTGCTTATTTTAGTTTAGGGATGTGGAATCGTACATCTACGTCGACTAATATTTTTGCCATAGTAGCCAACTATAGAATATTAGTCGGAAACTAACCAAATATATAAATGATAATAAAAACACATAAATTTGTTTTTGACCACGATAGTTTTATTTTCACTCTACCGGTTTCGGAAGATCCCTTCCTTCAAACTCCGAAAAATTATTGTTATTTAAACATCTTAAATGTTCGGTGATTCTAATATTTATATTTCTAGTTGTCTTACCTATGTAGAACGATTGACAAACGATTAAACTTAAAATCATGTTACTACACACTGAACTAGTACACGATTTACATCCAGTCGAGTGGGTTTTATTCGACGATAAAATAAGGATGTATACCTCGGAAAAAGCGTTCAAAAAACAAGTGAAATTAAATAAAAAACTACAAAATCTTTGTAAACCTAACATCAGTAACCAGTGCCCAGATAAACCAGAACATACATTTTTTGATCGAGTGAAGAATCTCTCTTCCCACGTGTTCCTCCCGGAAGAGATGAATTTACTATCTAAAGGACTAAAATATAATTTAAATTACAATAAAAATAACATACAAAGTGCTATTGAAAATGTGGCAGTGGACATTGAAACGGCTCTATCGTTCCAACCTAGACCGTTTCTGTACAAAAGTGCTGAGACAATTAAAAGTCTAATAACAAAAGATAAAATTAAAAAGGTCATCCATCCAGAAATTTTATGCACTAATAAAATTCGCAAAACATTGGCTGAAAAGGATTTAGTGCTTACTAGGGCAGACAAAGGAAACACTGTGATCATAATGAACAAAATGGCCTACCACGAAAAAATGGAAGACTTTGTAAAAAGTGACGACTTCGTTATTATAAAAAAAGATCCGACTAATAAATTTCAAATAGATATAAAAAATTCAATAAATGCATGCAAATCTCAAATCTTTAAAGATGATTATCCTAACCAGAATAAATTCTTGCAGTCTAATCCTAAAATTCCCAAGTTGTACGGGTTTTTAAAAATACATAAAATCAATGAACCTATTCGTCCTGTCGTGTCATGCTGTGCTTCCCCGAATTTCATAATAGCTTCTCATATCACTAATGTCTTCAACAATTTTAATGTGTTTTCACCCAAATATACCATTAAAAACTCATTTGATTTAATAAATTCATTTAAGGACTTGTTCATTCCCAATAATGCTAAGCTAATTTCGTTTGATGTAATTAACTTATTTCCAAATGTTCCAACTACTGATTGCAAACAAATAATTGTAGATATGTTAAAATCCTCTAATTTAGATAAAGATATGATTGATGACCTGTCTCGTTTATTCAATATGTGCCTTAATCAAAATTATTTCCAGTATAATAACTGCGTCTTCCAACAGAGCCAAGGGCTACCTATGGGAGCTCCTACTAGCCCACTGTTGGCAGATATTTTTATGAATAACTTAGAAAATAAGATTTTTAATTGTAAGTCATCACTCTTAAATAATGTTCTCACTTGGAAACGATATGTAGACGATATTTTTTGTATCTGGACGGGAACAGAGCGGCAACTAACTAAATTCCTTCTTCTTATAAATTCATTTCATAAAAAAATTCAATTCACTGTAGAGGTAGGCAGTAATGCATCGATTAATTTTCTAGATTTAACACTAACTTCAATAAATAATACAATTGAATTTAACATCTATCGTAAACCGACATTCACGGATATAACTATACATAACACGTCAAACCACCCGATATCACACAAACATTCTGCCTATCATTCAATGGTACACCGCTTAGTAAAAATCCCACTATCAGCTGTTAATTTCGAAATTGAACTGTCAAAAATAAAACAAATTGCTCTAAATAATGGTTACTCGACACACTTAATTGATAAAATCCTGAATAAGAAACTTAAACTCATTTCGACGAATACATTTTTATTTGGTACACCTGAAACTAATAATAAAATCATAAATCCCTTTCAATGGCGTAAAATCTTATACATATCCAAATTTTCTTCACTCAGTACAAAAAATTTGCCTACCCACATTAAACCCGCGTTCTATACTGATAACAACTTGGGAAAATTACTTAAAAATACTAAAGATAAAGATCACAAATTTAGCCACTCAGGCATTTACCAACTATGTTGCAATGATTGTCAATCGTTCTACATAGGTAAGACAACTAGAAATATAAATATTAGAATCACCGAACATTTAAGATGTTTAAATAACAATAATTTTTCGGAGTTTGCCAATCATCTCATTTCCACCGATCATACTTTTAATAAAGATACAGGGGTTAAAATTCTTCACCGTAGTAATAAAGGCAAAAAATTAGATAATTTAGAAGCACTTGAAATCAGAAAATCCATCAATAATAACTCCAGTATAATAAATAACCAAATTAATCTGTCTTATAGTCCTATTCTTGACATATTTCCAGTTAACCGCTCTGTTCTTCCTGGAATTCCCGTAATTACCCCTTCCACTTTGTCGACATCTCTCTCAAACACTTAACATTTTTGTATTTATGTGTCAATATTTTGTGTAGTAGATTAGTTTTAAATATTCTCCTGACGAAGGAAGGGATCTTCCGAAACCGGTAGAGTGAAAATAAAACTATCGTGGTCAAAAACAAATTTATGTGTTTTTATTATAAATTATGATGAGCCACAAAGTGAATGCTTTTTACAATTACATATAAATGATACATTAAATACATTACGTAGAAACATACATTTATTAAAAAACTGTTGTGTTCGTACATAAAGTTCTCAAAGTCGTCTTTTTTAAAATTTGATTTTAATTTTATTAATTTCAACGCCCTGGTGGGCTTTTACATAACAAGTTTTTTTACATAACAAGCTTTTTCATAACATAACATACAGAAACATTTTTAAATGAAAAAAGATAGACTATAAAAATAAAAATAAAAGTAAACATAATATGAAAGGTAGGTAGGTGAATAGATCAGTTAAGGTAGAATTAATTCATTGCAATAAAAGAGATATAAACTAATAGGTATGTTAACAATTACAAAATTACATGTGAATGGCTAAATGTGATACATGACAAAATTTATTTATTTATTTGTTTGTTCACGCCTTGACGGCTTTAACATGCAAGGTAAATCATACAGGAGCATTATAACAAGTATATAGCATCATAAGAAGTATAACATAGTAAATAAAATAATAAGCTGAGCATGAAAGACATAAGTAGGCACAACACAGGTAGGTATTAGTATACGATAAGTAAATTGTATATTGTATAAAGGAGTTCAACCAGCAAATACTTATTTGGGCTCAGGCTACAGTACATTCTGCAATTATAATTGTCACAATATTACACAAAACATAATTACAAACATACTCGAAGCATACCGGTTGGCAGAGGTGTAAAACATTTTCTAGCGATTTATAAAAGTAGGTAATATTCTTGTAATTTAAAATATATAATTTGTTTTTTTTTTTTGTTATTATAAATGTACGTAAGTTTGTTATTATTATGACAAAAATAAAAGGTACACAACAATTACATACAAAAAGAAGTAGGTATTATGAAAATAGTTACAGAGTATTAAGTTTGTTATTGTTAACAATCAACAGGATTTTTGCTTAATATCTGCATACATATACGCTTTTTAAAGGAAGCGATGTTTTTATTAAAAAATATATCAACAGAGCATGTTTCATTCCCCACACGATGCAATCTCTGAAGACAAGAGTTGAACATAAAATTAGTGCGAGAAGCAACTATATTGAATGGAGCATGAAGTCTAGTGTTGTACTTATTGGGAACTTGATAATTTATCATATTCACTAGTTCAGGGCTGTCCAAATAACCGTTGATAATTTTAAATAATAAAGCATCACAGATTTTTCTTCGCTGTGATAATTCAGGTAGTTTAAGCAAGTGCATTAAATAATTATAATTTAAATTTTCTAATGGAATATGTAATTTGTAATTTATATGCCTTAAAAATTTGTGTTGTATTCTTTCAATTTTGTGTGAGTGTACATTGTATAGAGGCGACCAGAGAGAGGAATTATACTCAAGAATGCTTCTGACAAGTGTAATGTACAATGTTTTGAGTGTATTAGTATACATTAGATCTTTGGACGTTCTTAATACAAATCCGAGACATTTAAGTGCTTTATTCGTGATTGCATCGATGTGGGGGACGAATGTCATCTTGTTATCAAAAACGACACCCAGATCTTTTATTAATGTTACTGTAAAAAGATTCACATTGTTAATATGATATTGAAAGAGTATTGGATTTTTATTTCGAGAAAAACTTATAGAATGACATTTGTTAATGTTTAAAAATAAATCATTTATGTTACACCAGTTGTATAATCGATCCAAGTTTTTTTGCAATACAAGACAGTCCATTAAATTTCTTATAATAGTGTAAATTTTCAGGTCATCAGCAAACAATAGGAAATGGATACCTTCAAATATTGTAACAATGTCATTGATAAATAGCAAAAAAAGAATCGGACCTAGATGAGAACCTTGAGGCACCCCACTTGAAGCTTCAATTTCGTGTGAAATATGGTTAGATAGTTTAACGTACAGTTTTCTAGATGTCAAATAGGTCTCAAGCCATTTTAGTAGATTTCCTTTTATCCCATATACTTCTAGTTTGTTTAATAAGATTTTTATAGAAACTTTATCGAACGCTCTGCTGAAATCTGTGTAAACTGCATCCGTTTGCAATTTTTAATTTAGATTATCTGATATATATTTTTCGTATATAATTAAATTTGTAAGTGTAGATCTACCGGTTATAAATCCATGTTGGTGAGGGGAAATGATTTTACGAGCCTGCAACATAAATTTTGATTGAAATACGGATTCAAACAATTTAGGTATTGCTGATTGTATGCAAATAGGTCTGTAATTAGAAGCATCCGTTTTATCGCCTTTTTTTATAGATGGGACTAAGGAAACTGGTCTTCCATTTTTATGGGAAAAGGCCAGATGCTAATGATATATATTGGTTAGGTGACCTTTTAAGTTAGATACACAGTTTTTTTTAAATAAATTACAGGTATCGTGTCCGGGCCAGCGGATTTCTGAGTATCTAATAATGTAATTTTACGCTGAACATCGGTTTCATCAATAACAAGGTCGTTAAAATCAATAGAAATATTGGAAATGTCTTGGAAGGAGTTTATAAATAATTGGTTCTTTTAGATTAGTCAAGGATTTATTAAATACTCCACGTATTATAATGGTGACTCGATAGTCGACCTAACTAGAAGCTGGCTAATTGGAATTTGAAACAGTAAGTTTCTCTGGGAGCCTTCCCACTGGCCCTGGCGACTACTGGCCACTGGCTCCATCTTGCGGACTTCCACGCAAGCTCTATGCACTGCCATCTGTGCGTGCATCTAAGAAGCTCTTAAATCCCAACAAAAACTAATAATTTAAAAACATGTGCCGTTTAAAAATTAGAAGTAAATATAATTTGTATGAAACTGCTCTGTGAAATCAGGACACACAGGTTACAGCGGCGCGGCGGTCCGTAACTTTTCAGTGAGCTAGAGTTGTAAGATTGAAAAATACGCCATGATGTTGTAGCTGAATTTTTTTCTCTCTAAGTTTCTATATTTTGGATGAAGATTAGTTTTCCAGGATTCTTTCAGTTTAGCGAAGCGCAGCGGGCAGCATACGGGCCTAAAATATACATGGAGAAATATGAGTATTGCTAATTTATTAAAAATCTCTTTAAATTGTTGGTAATCCGGTTAAAATCGGGACTGCAGGCCGCCTTCTGATAAACTTTTAGTTAATTCGTATTAATATCGGAACACGTGTTCATGCATATGCGTGTGTCTTAATAATCTTCTATATAAATAAAAATGTAAATGTTCGTTTGTTAAAAATTTTAAATCTCCAAAAGTTCTTCCCCGATTGCTTTGAAATTTTGACACAACATTGCATTCGAATACGCGTGTGTTTTTATATAACATTATTATATAGATACCATCACCTATCATACTATCACCTGTGATAGGTAAAAACATGCTTTTTTAAAACAGCTCCATTTTTCTATCTACATAGAAAAAATGAGTTATCAGTTATCTACACAGTACAGTATTTATGGTGGTACATCAAATACTTAATTATGTAATTAATAACCGTACTATATTGTGTAATTATATTATGTAATTGTTATATTATGTAATTCGTGTATCTTTTTTTTACTAATAAAAAAAAAATAAAAAAAAATAAAAAAATAAAAATGAGCCAAAGCAACACGTGGCGGGGTACGGCTAGTATATAATGACGAAATGGTAAAATGTTAGGATATTTTTGAAATCATTGATATTTCAGTATTTTTTTAAATCTAAAAACCTGTTATTTCATTCGTTATGGGCCTACAATCCCGTTTTGAACCGGATAACGAATAATTTGAAGGTATTCTTAATAAATTGGCAATATTTTTTATCGGTAAGTTTTCTCCGTGTAGGTAATGTGGGTATGTAAATACATGAATGTATGTACTTATTTAAGGCGGGTTGGGTTTTGAACACCCCCCATAACAACGACGGAATAAAATTTGTATAATTTTTTTTTAAATGTAGGATATCAAAAAAATATACATTTGTAAAAGTTTGCATTATTGAATTTTTGCGTTCGCCCGAATCGTGTCGTGTGTAACAAGCAGGTTTGATTATATTTGCATAATCCGAGTTTGAGTCTTGGGAACATCTTGATTGTTTCATTAAATAATATTCAACATACGCTCAGGCTGCGGGATCTATTCATAGAACATGAACACTTCAGTACAAGGAAATGTCAAGGAAAATACGAAGGCGTTTTAGTTAGGCCAGAAATTACATTCAATCTATTCCCATGAACTATTGAATCTATTTCCATGATAATCCCCAGAAGTGTGATTTCATCAATCTACAAAATACTTTTTCACTTCAAGGCCCTTGAATTTAAAAAAAAAAAACAAAAAGACATAAAAGAAACACTTTTTATTCCATATATGAAAAACTTGTCTTTACTTCGGATACACCGGACACGTTCAAACAACATTTCTATCGGTTTATCTCTTTAGTGATCTATGCGCAAACTATTATCATTTCAAATACTTCTGACTTTCCGAGATTTGGATTGAGCGAAAATATCCAACGAAAAAAATTGCGCGCAATCTTTTTTTTTTGACGGGTGATATGCTCTAAGTTCATGATATATAAAAAAAACGTCGCAGGCAGTTTGCCTGCAGTTCAATTCTTACGTTGAATGTATCTCTAAAATGCGTGAAAACGAAAGTATGAAAATTAATACTTATGTATACAAATTTCGAGTAGATTCTATTATTTGTCGCAAAGATTACGTAATCGCACGTCTGATCTCCCTGATCCCCTTAGTATGTATATTTCCCTAAGTGTCTGCTATGTCGTATGAAGATTTTTCATACGAATCTTTACCGAAAATACAAGAATACGATAGAGACTACCGGTTGTAGTTCCGTTGCAACCTCTCCCTCATTCTCGTAAACGATGCGTGTAACAGAATGAGAGAGTTCGGAGCTTTCAACGGGTGAACAGTATCTAGGAGAAACGTGGCAAATAATGTGAGCGTTTTGCATATGCTCCCTGGAAGTGTTCTTTGTTTCGAATATGTCCCCGCACAAGCGAGTATCTATTGGTTACACGTGAGTGACAACTTCATGTTTAAATTTGCGTATATATGTGCGGCGCTGGAAGAACGGCGGGATTGTTGGACGCCTCCAGTTAAACGGGTCATTTGGGGGTGGTGGGTGCATTTTATTCCATTCAATCGATTTTATAATAGAAATGATACTGAGTAATGAATAATTTAGTTGAGATGATTTTAAAATCCTTTTGTTTATTTTCATGTGTTTAGTTCATAATCTTGCCTTTTCGAAAAATCTATATGTTGCTCTAACAGAACGAAGATCTTACAACCGGCCTCTCAGCAGCACGGGCATAAGCATTTTATTAGCAACCGCCTATTTTTCGACAAAACATTATTGTCTTCATATGTCAGGGTATCAAAAGTATCGTCGTTTCATTTTCATTTTCAAAATTGAATACTTAGGTGATGCTGGTTTAATTTCGTTTCGTTAATAACATGCAGAATAGATTTATTTAAAAAAAATACAGCCTTGCCTATTACGGAAAAGCTGTCCGTAACGGCCCATGAAAGGGTCCGCTCATTCACATTGGTATTGCGAATGTATAATATCTATCGAGTAGGCATATCACGAACACTTGTCCATGATTGATGAATTGGATTAAATCCAATGTAAATATTTTATTTCTACCACAAAAATACAAATATTCACCTTTGTAGGTTTTATCAAGATTGAATGGTTGACATTTATTTTAAGAACTAAATCTTTTGTGTAAAATAAACCAAGTTGGCTGAGTTTGGCTGAATTCCCAATAAGGAATCCAGAAAACATACCCCCAGCAGGATCTTAGTAGAATTTCGGTAAAATGACTGAATTTCAAGTACATTTACATTTATATTGGGCTCAGCGTTTGCGACCCCATTTATAAAACATGCGATGGAGCCTTCAAGCGACCGCATTTCTCTCCTTTAAGACGACTGTTTCTTTTATTTGCTCTTTTATTTCATATAAATATTGAAATACGTAAGTATTTTTTTATTACAAATTTTTTCTCGGCGGATAAAAGAGCGCGCTGTGCTTTAATCCCATTCATCCTTAGAAGCCATTTTCTCTAGGTGAGGAAAACCTTTCTAACCAAACGTAAATATCCTAAAAGGTTTAGTTGCTGTTTGTTTAGGCGCACATGCACGACGTTTCGTCGGTTGTTACTTTTAACACGCTGTTCTAGAAGCGGAGTTGTGAACTGAAATCCCTTTGATTCAATAAACGGCAGGCGTGCTTTAAACTACGCAATACAACATGTGTATGTACGTACATACATAAATATACTGGCGTGCTGGTTCCTTATTTTTCTACACCAAATTACTTGTTAAGGTGGACTTGGAACGATTCTCTTCGATTTTATTTATTTATTCACGATTGTGGGACGATTTTCAATCGTTAAGTTAAAAACGCTGTTATTTGACGATAGTTTAATCTTTATGTTAAGGTTAAAGGTGCATTCACCGCTCGTGTGGGTATGTTTGGTGTTTTTCTATGACCCGAGAAAGTACATTATCTCCTTCGTTTTGAAACTACTTTTTATTCATCGCCTTCTCCTATCGGAGGTTGGGCGTTCACATCCTGGAACAACTGGATCAACAGTCGAAGTGCACTTGTACCAGTCAACCAGTCAAAAAATACAATTATTTCTTTAAATTAAGGTTAAAAATATATGTTTTTTGATGTTAATTAATACTTCCCTAATTGAGAATAACTCGTGTTTAGGGAGGGAGTATCTTCTTGAGTCTTATACATGAAATGATTTCTGGAATACTACCATAAATATAAACATTCAAGTTATGAACATACATGTACGGAATAAAAGATGCCTATACCCCAATTATTGCAAAATTACAATATATATACATATATACATTGTCCGTTAGTGTAAATGAGTTTAAGGATAGATAATTGTCATCCAATCATTGTTTCGACTTGTTACTTATTTCTACATTCACGCTTTGATACGCTTCTTCCCAGGTTTTTTTTGTATGATCAAGGCTGTGTCGTCGGCGAAGGATTTTATTTTTTTCAATTTTCGGAATTTATATTGGACCTAGAACTGTTCCTTGAGGGATTCCTGAATGTGTGGGTTCGCTCACATTATTAATTTTTACATGCTGGTGTCGTTTAGATAGATAACTTACGAACCATTCTTTTACCGTTCCTTGGATTCAAATATGTTCTAATTTTTTTACGGGTTTCCTGTGGCATATACTGTCAAAATAAGATGAAAATAATAAAACATTTTCAAAATTTTTTAAAATTCAAAAAATTCAAAAAAATATTTATTGCACAAAAAGAGTACAAAGGGTAAAGCTTATAGGTTACATCCTATTTCTTCCAGCTAACCCAACAAATACACATTATATTACATAACCCAACAATTACATGTTAACAAATAAATAACAGTAAATAAAAAAAAACAGAGGTATTTAATTCATGTAAGGTTTAAAAGAAATGTTTTTAGTGTTGATTTAAATTTAAGTTTTTTATTATTATTTAAATAATAATAATAATTTTTTTGATGCTACGTGGAAGGTTGTTATATACTTTAATGGCCATGTAGTGTGGTCCTTTTTGAAAAATAGTTTTGTTTGCTTTTGGGATTATTAGGTTTTCTGTGAATCTTGTAGCGTGTTTATGTGTTGAGTTTTTTGTGGGAATTTTTCTGAAGATGATCGAACTTATTTATTTATTTCTAATTTATTTCCCGAGTCAAGAGAAATAGGTATTGTCGAAGTTATTTTCGCGATTGCATCTGGTGAGCCTAATTTTTCTCTGAAGCCGAATTGGTTATCATTGATTATTTTATTTTATGTGACGTGCTAAGTTTATTGTGATTTAAAAAAATGCTGAATTGGTTATCATTAATTATTTTATTTGATACGTGTTTAGTTAATTGTGACTTAAAAAATATATTTTAGCTATTATCATTATCATCACAAATATTGCTTCTTCTATTAGACTTTCTCTTGTATTAGTCGCTTCTCATTGCAATTTTCTTCTTTTCATACCTGGTTTCGAAACTATTAGTTCTCTCTAAAACGCATATTTATAAGCTTTACTGCATTATGTTTGTTCAGTATCAGGACCCCACAAATTCAAAAAACCCCGAATACTCAAAAACTAATTAAGAAATAAAGATGGTAGATACAGGATCAAGACTTTTTGATGTTTTCTCTTTAATTTTCACGGTTTGAGTTCGCCCAGATTCGCCAATGTTAATTAGACGTGACGGGGAGCGGAGCCTTTTCATTTTATTCCGTTAATTATCAAAGAGGTCCATCGGATCCTTTGTTCTTCCTTAAATGTTGACTGGAGATTGTTTAATTTGATACAGTTCACAGAATTCACCTTTTAACACTCGATTCTCAGGCAAAAGTTTTAGCCTTCATTCCTTCATTTTCCTTCCGAACCTATTCTGCCCATAAACAAATAAGTACTTTCTACGTTTCTATCTTATCTTTTTCAAATCAAATATCTATATAATATGGTATGTTCGAAAATCTAAAATAAACCCGCTGGCCGGATCGGGAAACACAGGTCGATGGAGACTATTTGACCTGCACCGCAGTGGGAGAAATGAATTCATACGTCCTTCACACCTGGACACACTGACCCCCGGATTCCTACCCACCCCTCATACCTGTTTCCTTCCCAGAATTTCTCTCCTTTATTTATCCTTAAAAATACCCTCCACACGGCATCCCCAAATACGACATAGGCTATGAAGAAATTTATTTTTCTCAGGGCCTCCTATGTGGAGCTTAGCACAAAAATAATATATATTAAGTCTTGTGCATTTTAGCATAATGTTGTGGTTTAACTGATTTTATTAGTATTTTTTGTAATATTACCCACACGCAGGCAGAGCCTTAGTGGGTTCCCTTTACTTACCATTGTTAAATAAAATCTAAAATATTGTATTGTAAAATTATTGGAAAAAAAATAAGAAAAAAAGATCAAAATAAAAAAAAAAAAACTTATGATGAATAAATAAAATAAGTGTAGTTTTAAAATGCTTTTCCAGAGATTTGAAATTAAAAAAAATTACAATTACTATTTCATAGCTCACTATCTCGTAGTGGAAACAACATTTCGACTTAAAAAATGTTATGCTTAACTTGCAATTATTCCGAGCAGAAAAATCTGTCGAAATGTTTAAAAATGTCATCGTTTACATTTAAAAAAATAAATTTTATCCAAATTTTTTCATGTTGATTTCGCGATTTCCGGTTTGGCGACCTCGCCCTCGGTCTGAAGTGGAAGTAATAAGATGTCATGCCGCCTTATGTTTCTACACCCTCAGAAGTTTTTTTTCTCATTAGTCGCTTAATTTATTTTTTTTTGCAATATGATCTGTTCTCCCCACCTGTTTTGAATAATTATAACTTTTTTCAGAAACTCGTTTAAAACACCCCCAGGCCTACTTTTGAATCAGCTCATTGAGATTTAGGCGAATTGCTTACAGTCGTATTTTGTCAAACGATGTCTAGTAAAATTTGGAAAATTATTAAATACTAACATCAAAAGGAATTTGGAAAATTATCAACCGTATTCACCGAAAAATCTTTTTTTCTAGCATGGGATAGTTTTATATGTATATTAAATTAAAACTATATGTTAGATTATTATTATTTAGGGTCACTTCTCATAGTTTGTTCCGAGAATTCGGGTCGAAGTAAAGAGTCGGATGTAATGCCTTTAATTAAGCTTTATTAATTTTCGTGAGTTCGTTAGACGAGCTGAGGAATGTGGGGAGAAATTCCCATGCGGCCGGGCCTAACCTTTTGATTCTTAAAGGCTATTGCTGTAGGATACCCATAATTTAATTACGAATTGAGCCCGCGTTAATGTGGATACTAAGTTTACACCCACCACTGATATTGATGATCCGGCAAATCCATTTTCTTTATAAAGAGCCAACTTTTTTTCTTAATTTTCTTGTTGGAGTTTAATTATCACCAGGGGACTTCAAGCTGCAGTCCAAAACAATTCAGCGGATTTGCATTCTTACTAGGGACAAAAGGAATACTTGTTGGGTAATCTCGTATTATTTGTCGCTTACTATAATTTGATATTTTTCACTTCTCTATATTTAATTGTTTACCTGCTATTGTCGATGATAACGTAATATGTAACACGAAAGTTGAAGCCTGAACAAGATTTTATTTATTTATTTAATATCAACGGAATAAATATACCATAACAATTCATCAAATAGAATGACGTCAACAAGTATAAAATAGACAGAAACTCTAGAAGGATGTAAAAGTAAGAGATGCAATGATAATAATGAATATAAAAACAAAACTCTCTTACAACACAACTACACCACCAGAATAATAACCAACGGTCACTAAAAAGTACCTTCACTATACCACGTCAGCTCAAAGACAATTTTTCTTCCTAACTCCTAAAATCTTTAACCTTATCTCTGAAAACCTAAAAACCGTGAGTCAACCCCATTCCTTTAAAAAACAAATTACGAAATGGATCTTTACAAACGGAATACGTTACAACTACAATACCCATTCATTCTACACTCTATCAATTTAATCACCTTACAGACAAAACATAATAAATCCTTATTCCCTAACTTAGCGGTATAGTATGTACATAATTAATTAGTGTGATCTATTTACTGATAATTTTTCAACTTTTTCATCTTCTTATAATTCTCCATCCCCTTCTTGCAACCCAAACTAGCTATACATCATTTTTCTTATTTTTATTTTTCATATTATAGTAATGTATAGATTCTATGTCCGCAAACTGTAAAATTCACCCGCCATAACACAGGGTCATCCCTAGCATGGAGGGTGAAATATCACAAAAAACCACATGTACTCTCTAAATCATGTATCAATATAATAAAATAAAATAATAAATTATATTTGGCTGACTTATATTTCGCCGTTTTCGTGAAAAAACACCCCAAAGGCGCTGTATAAATAAATATATTTCACAATAAATATTACTGGCTTACAACTGATTCGTAATAAAAACTAGTGACTTACGACTAAGACTTATAAAAACTGACTTATAGTGACTTACATCTTAAACATATCTAGTGACTTTCGACTGAGGCTTATAACTATTATTCCAGGCTTAAGTTAAATTAATATTCGTTGAAAATGTATGATAGTGTAGCTTTTTTGTTCCTACATTCCGTGTAGTTAAATAGATCCGCCCCCTCTGCGTATCTACATATTAGGTAAGCTAGGTACAAGTGAGTGTTTAAAATGCTCAGTCCTGGTATTGTTACATTTAAACATGATTTTGAAGGGGTGCATGATTTAAGTCAAATAAAAATGACGAAAATTTTTTTCGTGTAACAAGGATTCAAGATTTTTATTTGAATAATAATATCTCGAACGATAATTTTAATCCACTTGGCCATTCGACGAAGAATTTAAAATTGGTTGCCCAAAGTGTTCCAGTGTGTTTTGAGGTTGGTTGCCCCTATATATATATATATATACACACATTTAATAGGTTTCTAGTTTTTAAAACAATCGCCTTGTCAAATTATTTTTTCTTTCCGTCCCAAGTAATAACGGTAGAATGTTATTTGAGACCTTTTTCTTAATTATTATTACTCCGAAAGAAAATTAGCCCGTATTACGTTCCGATATGCAAGGCGTAGCAGTGGCGATGTGGAGGTTTATCTCCACTCTCCTGATGAAAGATATTTATTATGTTTAATAAAAAGCTGATGTAAGCCACTCACTTTTTTTACTTCGCGTTGCAATTTTTCAATTTCACTTTGCGTGATGAGCTACGAATAACTTATTGATTGGACTGGTAAGTCTGTTACTGCTTTCCATCTAGTCTGTCTGTAGTTGTAACTCTGTTTCTGAACGCGGATTTGTTTTGAATTAAAAAGTTATTTTCAAAATTGTATCTGATTCTGTCAAGATTTGCGATAAAGCTTGCTTGTGATATTATATTTTAACAAATAATTGTTTAATATATTATATATATATTTGGCTCTTAGCTCTTAGCCTAATATCCCATGCCTCAAAAAAAATAAAATATATATTTGGCTCTTAACTCTTAGCCTAATATCCCATGCCTCAAAAATAATGACTAATATCATTCTAAAAAGAATCGAACCAAAAGTAGAGAACATCCTTTCCGGAGACCAGTATGGCTTTAGAAGAGGTGTAGGAACCAGAGAAGCAATATTGTCGCTACGAATACTACTAGAAAAAAGAATAAAAAGAAACCAAAACACATTCATCGCATTCATAAACCTGGAGAAGGCTTTTGACAAAGTAGAATGGAAAAGACTTTTCGAGATTCTGAAGAGAATTGACATAAAATATAGAGATAGACGAATAATCCAGGCGCTATACAAGAATGAGGCCGCTATAATTAGATGTGACAATGAAACAAAAGAAGCCAGTATAAGACAAGGGGTGAGACAGGGATGCTCTCTGTCACCTGTTCTTTTTAATGCTTATATACAGAGTGCGATTGATGACTTGAGAGAGAGAATGAGTCACAGAAAAGGTGTAAAGATACACGGGCAAAAGGTGGATATGATAAGGTTTGCTGACGATATTGCTTTGGTTGCTGAAAGCGAAGAAGAACTGCAAGAGGCCTTAACAACCATGCAAAACATTCTTCAAAACAACTACAACATGAAGATATATAAAGACAAAACAAAGCTGCTGACTGTAGGCCGAACGCAACATCAGATGAGAGTAGAGATGGCAGGAGTTCCACTAAAGAACACCAAGGAGTTTGTCTACCTCGGGAGCAAAATAACATGGGACGGTCGGTCTAAGAGCGAGGTCGACAGCCGTATACATCAGGCTAGGCTTTCATTCAATAAAAGGTCGAAAATAATAGAATCCAATAATATAGACCTAAAACTGAGAATACTCGTCATCAAGACCTATGTATGGAGTATCTTGATGTACGGCTGCGAAACATGGTGCCTATCCGAAAGAGATAAACGGAGACTAGAGGCTTTTGAGATGTGGTCCTATAGAAGACTGTTAGGAATTTCCTGGAGAGACCATGTTACAAATGAGGAGGTTCTCCAAAGAATCGAAGGAGGAAGGCACCTGCTCAGGACCTTGTCCGAAAGGCGTGCAAGATGGATCGGCCATGTTATACGACAAGAAGGCCTCTTGCATGTCATAATAGAGGGTATGACCGAGGGGACCAACTCTAGGGGACGCCCACGCCGAGAGTACCTGGAGGACCTGCTGGTGGACGTGCGCTGCTCATCATATGCAGAAGTCAAAAGAGCCGCACAAGACAGGGAAGAATGGAAGAGGAGATTAGATAAAATTGCTGCAAACCAATCCCAGGATTGAAACCAGAGAGAGAGAGATATATATATAATAACCGCTCAGTGGCTGAGTTGGCATCGCGTCGGGTCTTGCCCAGGCGTGGTGAGTTCAATTCATCGGCTGGTTAAGCCCTCCATCACGACACAAGCAACATTTTCGCTTGCTGTGGTTGTAGTAGATTTTCAAATTATTATCAGGTCAAAATTTTCGCGCTAGTGTTTCAATATTGTAATACCAATATCACTTATTTCATTTGTAGTAGGTATATGAAAAATATTTTTGTATGTTTTTTTTAATCTTAATTATTGTTGATTATCCGAAAAAACTACATATTTCGACTAGTACAAATAATACATTAACTCGTAAATATAACATTTAGAATTTGGGCGTTGCAGTTTATTAACAAAATATAAATTCAACTTTTCGGAAAGTTTCAGTCTTTTGTTCTAATTTATCATTTCTTCTATTTGAAAGACGTCTCATGATTCATGTACGAGTATGATAGCTTCATATCCATCATGGATGGTATTCGATTCCTGTTTACTCTAAAACCTCATGATGGAGCCGCTGGGGGCTAGAAACTAAGGGTTGAGGCACACGGGGATCCGACCGCACGCGCACCGTGAACTCTGGATCATCACAAAACTAATAATCCTCGTGTACTAACACCACGAGCCTTGCTTAGTGCTTATTCAAACTGTAACGTAGACGGAACATATATGGTATAATCTACGCGTTCATAAGCGGCGCTAATTTAATTATTTTAGGAAAAAACACGTTTTCCAAGTTAGGCTTTAAAATATTAATATGAATTGTTTGTTTGCGCATGTACATACGTAATATGAATTTGAATAAATAGTTTTGTTGTTATAAAAACTCAATTTAAGAAAGGCGTATACATACAATACTGTATCGGTGATTCAATGCAACATTGTTTTGTATGCCTCTCTTGAAAGAATTGATGTTCCTAATAACCAACCGCCTACTGAAGTTTCAAACTAGTCTTAATTACATTAAAATTTACATAATAATAGTTTTATTCCCGGCTACATGGATGGTATATGTGCACGAATCACGATGGTATTATCATGCCTCCCATTTAGATTTGAATGGAAACTAATGTCGCCACCGACAATACCTTTTGGTTCTAGCCCATTCGATGTCAGCAAGAGCTGCTTCTCTTTTACACTTGCCTGACATAGTATATCACCTTCCTATTTTTATTTCACCATAATGATCACCGTAAACACGATTTTGAAAAATGGTATTTAAAATTTAAGCAGATTTAGTCAGACTTTTGGAACACGAAACACAATTTATCGTGTTTTTCTTAGTACGTCTATTTGAATTTTGATTTTGTTTTCTTGATTGAATAAATGAATTAATTAAGTGAAATCCGTAGTCCTCCGATCGAGCTGAAACTCTGCAGATAGACTCGTTGTCAATGACAATGCGTTTTGGTGGAACTTATGGACACAGGCGGCACACACGATTTTTTTCTGAAAATGGATGGAATTATATTTAATATATACAAATTGCAGCAGTTAATATACGAAATAAATCCTATTAGAATTTGTCCGTTGTTTATTTCAGTCCATGGGGAGGAAGGATCAATCCTCAGTCAAACCAAAAAATATATTTTTAAATAAACATTGTTTTTTACGGGTTGATTTTTATGCTATGATTTATATCATTATCTGTTGCTTGAGTTACCTTAAAAATGATAGATCGGTTTGTTGCTACAATTGATTTTATTTGTACAGATTAAACTGGGCGAGGGCATAGAACTACTCGAGGAGCAAGTGCGCGCCGTGAAGTGGGCCGACTACCGCAAGCTGACGCGCAGCCTGGCCGCGCTGCTGTTCAGCCCGGGCGAGCTGGCCACGTGCTCCGTCACCGGCCAGCGCTGGAGCCGAGCCGGGCTGGAGGAGAGGCCCACCAAGCCGCCCCTGGACCGCCACAAGGTGCAGGCCATCATATGTAAGTATTGGACTGTCCCTTGCTCCGGTCTCTGGAAGTTTAGAGTTGGTCGTCAATCAACCTCCTTTGAAAACATATTTTGTTTTCCTAAATTCAATTCAATTTATTTATTAATTTTGAAAACATTACAAAATTGTTAATTTAATTTATATGAAAATTCTTTTATAAATACAGACGGTGAGTACATCAACTATACTAGTAAAAACAGAGCTTGCCTTTTAAAGGCAGCTTCATTGATGCTAAACATGTCAGTATCCGATTTATTCTGTTCAACAACAATATTGCTCTCCCCACCAGCATGAGCATTGGCAAGTTAGTTCTGCAGGCCGGGAGATAGAATAGTCTATGTTGTGGGTGACGGAGATAACCACCGGGAACATAGAAATGAATGTTCTTCATGATGACCGAGTTTTTAAACCATCCACGGATCAGTCTGAAGAAATGTGTAGCAATGCGCACATCCTTCCTGACCCGGAGATGGTTCATTCCGAGCATACCCAAAAGACAGTCGATAGGATAGAGTCACGGGTAGTAGGTAGTCATACCCTCATGTAGAGAAATCTGAAGAATTTCTTATGAACTCTCTCCAACATGACAGAATACTTTACCTGGTGTGGACTCCAAATTACCGACCCCCTCTCAAGTCTACTCCTTACTAAGGAATCAAATAAAACTATAAGCCCGGGTATCTCTAAAATTCCTTGCAGTGCGTAGAACAAAGCCCAGCATTCTCAGGGAAGTGCTACAAGCCGTCTCAGCGTGAGCGTGAAATGTCAGCCCACCATCAAACATGATTCCAAGATCCTTCATGGTCGAGACACGTTTTAAACTTCAGGCGTCTATTGTATACCGGTAATACTAGGTATGATTCGCCCTAGTGAATAGGAACATTAAGGACGGGTTGTTTCGGAGAATCTGAACAATTCATCAAATTTCAACGTTCATTTTCAAGTTCTGTGAAAGATTTTTTCAAGTTCTGTTTTTATTTCAGTTTTGTCAAGTAACTAGCCTACAATGATATAAAAACAGAACTTGAATAAGTCTTTCACAGAACCCGAAAATGAACGTTGAAATTTGATGAATTGTTCAAATTCTCCGAAACAACCCGTCCTAAATCTTAAAGTCAACCAAGTGAATGTGTATTTTTCAGTTTCCGAATAGAAGATTCTATATCCGAAAAACAAGGGTTGCGTACAGTAGTGAGGTTTGTGGGTTAAAATATAACTCTTAACGATAACACTTACCTTATGTTTTTAAAATTGCGTATAAAAGTTTAGATAAACTAGCGATGATAAGATCATGATAACTGTCGAGCTTCTAAATACATAATGTCAAAGTTTTTAGCAAAGAATTGATGCAATACTCAGCCGTACAAAAAAAAAACAGTGATTTGACCCAACCACCGTCCACAATCGATAAGCTGCTTGAAATGGCTTTTGCGATGTTAAGTGACCAGATATGACAGACTAAGTGTCGACGTTAGTTGATTAATGCGCCCGGCATTGTTTAATATGTCGATTTGATAAGGAAAACACGCTAAACGCGCGCACAACATATGTACACGGTTGACATTTGTCACATGAAAATGGGTCGCTTCTCCTCACTCGTTCTTGAGTTCAACAGCTCGGCTGTGGAACGATTTGCCCGCCTCTGTGTTTCCTCCCCATATAACACGGGTCTCTTCAAAACCTATGTCCACTTCTTCCTCTCCCAAAAAGACCCTCCTCACAGTATCCCCAAAGATGACACGAGATTATTATTTTCCCCAAAGGCCTCGTTTGTGGAGTAAAAAGTGATTTGGGGTATTATGCCATGATGCGCTACCTCCTTCTTTAGCCAACGTTTCGGACGGCGTTACACTGTCCATCATCAGGGCAGATGTGTCACTTGCGTACATTTGCCCTGATGATGGACACTGTAATGCTGAATATCGCACAAGAGTCTCAACTCCTACCAAACCGTCTGGAGTCAGTGAGACTTTTGCATTCCCAATTCGGGTATGTTGTGAGGCTGAAGGTAGTAGGGAGGGGAAGGAGACGGAGAGAAGGAAGGCGGGGAAGACAATTCATACACCAGTATCTTCCAGTCTGGAACGTGCCGCGAATATACCTTATATTATTTAAATTATAATTCTCACGCCGGAATTTGAACTTGCGACCTCCGGATCACTAGTCGAGAGCCTTACCCCTCGACAACGAAGGCACGCTCGACACGGAATAAATGTAGAAAACAATAAGGCATTTCATAAATAATATTCATTTATTTATTACACGCCCTAGTGGGCTTTTCTTTAAAAAAAATACAAGCATTTTGTATCACAGTAAACACTTAAAAATTAATACAATAAAGAAGAATGTAAACATAAGGCCAAAAATGAATCCTCACGCATATAATTGAATTTAAAAGATTCAACAAAACAAAATAGTAGAAGCGGAGAAGTTATATGGGTACATAGGTCTATTTGTGTCTAGAAGAATAAAAGTGATAGAATATACAACATTTATAAAATAAAATAAAATTTACATTGAACAATAATTGAAAATAGTTATCTATTTCGTATTATATTATATTAATGGTTTCTGCCAACAGCATTTTTATAATTTAAAAAACGTCAGGGTGTGTTGTAATATTATTTGTGAAATCCGATGTTCATGTATCTCTATAGCCTGTGAACTTATTAAGGAAGACTGATTTTCCGTATGGTATAAGAGCGAATGGCTGGAGAAACCGCCCCAGATGATAGGATAGAAGCGTGATATGAAACCGTAATTTCTGAGTAAGTGAAAGACGTTATACAATGAGATTTCGGGTATCATTCTACCGTGAAATAAGAAATAGGATTGATATTAATTTTTCGCTTAGCAAAGCTCTGCGGAAAATGTAATATGCGCGCTGTTTTGTCTGAGCGCAAATATTCCAATTCGTTATAACGTGGTTGAGATGTCATATTATGTCGACAGCTTGTGTTATAAGTTATAAGAGTACAAATACAATCATGTATAGGGAAGTTTTTTTTATTGCCAATTAAATGTAAGCGGTGCCTGAAAATATATAACAAAACGTATTTCTATTACGACCAATTTGTATCCTTTTTTATTTAATCCATTGAAGACGTAAACACCATGTGCCATGTCTTTTTGGGAATGTTTATTTCTTGAATGGGTTTCCGTTATTGTTATGATCATATTTATGTTGAAATTATTTAAATGCTGCCATTACTGATGTAAATGGTGTCGATTTATATTTTTGCTTGAAAACCTGGAGAAAATTCTGGATGCTGGTGAACTTTTTGTTGCAAGTATATAGGTTTTTTTTTTTACATTAACTCCACACGGGAGGCCCTGAGGAAAATAATTTTCCTATGGGTCTATGTCATATTTGGGGATGTTGTGTGGAGGGTCTTTTAAAGGAATAAAGGAGAGGAAGTTCTAATAAGGAAGAGGGTGTGAGGGGTGGGTTAAAATCTAGGGATCAGTATGCCCAGGAGTGACGAAAGAATGATCTAACCTTCCTGATGGGTCATGAGAGACCAGTTGGAGAGGTCGACGGGTCTCCCCAAACCAGCTTCTCCCGATCCGGCGCCCCACGCAGCTGGTGGGCAGGCGCATCCTGTACACACCTCACCCGATGAACCCGGGCACCCCTGCTAATTCACCAATCGTAATGAACCACTTGGGTTGACCTATGGCAGAGGTATTGGTTATCCAATAAATGGTTCCCGGGGCGGCGATACCCAAAAGGTATTTACAAATAGGCATTGATTCCGAAAAGGGCGGTGGTAGCCCCAGGGCAACAGAGACTGATAATTTTTGTTATTTTCCACTTCAGTGTACAACCGATCAATCCTATAAGACGGCAGTTTTGAAAAAATGTCTAATCGACAGAAATTTTATGTTTTAATGATTTTAATAAAAAGCTTGAAAATTTTGTTCCATCGCGTTTTATATCATTGTTACTATTATTGAAACAATCGGTAAAGTTTTCCTGGAAGCGCTGCTGGTGAAAAATATCTTTGGATAAATAAGTTTGTAAAACGATAAAGATAAAACAAAACGGAACTCAACGAGCAAATATTATAGCGAGGTCAGAGTAGTTACGTTTTACACGTAAATACGTGAATTTTTAAAATACAAAAGCTCTCTTTTAAGCTGTTTTCCCCGGTGGCCTTGATACGAAATTTGAACACTGACATCGTTAAGAAATGTTTTTTTTAGATCCTCAAAGTTTCAAGACCCTCGTCCTTACTTGTGTATCAATGTATTTGTACAGCCATCGACTTCTTAATTTATAACACGAGGCTTAGAAATAACGAGGATCTTTGGGAATTTACGATCAAAATACACACAATTAAGTTAGCGTTTGGGGCGGCTCGATAGGGCGATGTTAATCTGCTATATAAATCCAATAAAGCGAGTGTTGGGGAGACTGAAGATACACTTAATTTAATCCTTAAAAAATACTCCAATTACTATCAATATTTCCTTAGTTTTCTAGAACTAGAACGCCAATCCTTCTTTTTTAGGTCACGGCCAGGAAAAATATTTTTGCCACTATATTATTTAACGATTTCTTGTCATTTTTTTGAGACAAGAAGTAAACAAGTCTCGTTCGCAGTTTCTGTCGCAAATAAGATAAGCCCATTAATATTTTAATTTCCACGTCTTTATTTTGTGTTATTATTCCGACAATGGCTTTCTAATTTTTTACGACATTTTTTTATAGGGTTTTGCGAAGTATATAGTTTTCCCACATTTTTGGTGGAAAAAAATAACTTTAATTCTTAATCTTATAAATATTTTTACTCGATTTAGTGTAGAAACATCAAACAAATAGTTGAGAGTCGAAATAACAGAAAAGTATCTATATTAAACCAATTTTGAATGTGGATGAAGTAATACGTGAAGTTTTCAGGCTTGTAAGCCCACATTTTTCATCGAACTTTATTTTAAAGCTATCATTGTTTGAGCTTGGCTAAATGTAAACACTCCAGTTAGTGCGATCTTTTTCTTTATTTTAGTAATTGACTTACTCATTTGCGTTCATAAAATAATTAAGTTGGTTTTAAAAAGAACTTCCAATGACCTTCATTTACCAAAATACATTATTTAGTAACCGATCTGGGTCAAGACGAGAAGAAAATTTATTGAAGTAATTTTATCTACCAACCCAAGAATAAAGCATCCTATTCCCTTGTCGTGGTCCCAAGTCCTAAAGGTACATTTCTCCCGTTAAAGGGCTTTCAGAAAACGTTTTTTTTTTCAATTCTTTAATAAAGGGGCATCCGATATATTTTTTTTAATTGAAAATAGAAAGGTTTCAGAGGCGTGCAATGAATTTTAACAATTTTCTTAATTCATCAAAACTAAAAGATTTTTTTTTAAATTTCTTTTTTCTTAATATAACTAAACCGCTGTCCTAAAATTATTCTTTCCGGAAGAAGAGTGCCTTTACATACCTAATAGTTAGATGTAAAACATATATCATTCAATTCTTTTTTTTTAAATCGAAACATAGTCACGGTCAGTGGCGGATCGTGACCTTTGGGTGTACTAGAGTGCCAGTATAAAAAAAGACATTATTGATGTAGTTGTCGTCGAATACGTTTTATTTTTGTCGAAAAATCTGTTGTTGGTGGAAGATTTTCAGGAATTGCGCTGCCAAATTTAAAATCTTCAAACAAAAATTTTCGAAAAAAATAACGTTTTCGTCTACATAATTAATGCAATTTTTTAATATTAGCACTCTAGTACACCCAAATGTCACGAGCTACCACTGGTCGTACGTCCTCAAATCGCTTGATACCTTTGTTCAACCTTCAAGCTAGATGTTAGCCCACCCAAATATTTCCTCTCTAAAGGTACAAAGCCCTTTCAAATTATTTTCTTCAAAAAAAGTTCACTACGCGAACGGCGAACAGCGAACATGCGCTGGGTTTTCACTTTCACGATTTTGAAATAAATTTGGTTAAATGTCTACGTATTAAGTTTCGCCACGTTTAGATCGAGGGAGATATCTGTGAACACTTATTTTGTTCCCCCGGTTAAATATTCAAACATTCCTAATCTTCCTATCTTAAAACACATCTTCATACAATGTAGTAAATGTCGTAAACTGTGAATATCGTAAGTTTGTGTTTTACTGGACTCTGAAACACCACTATCAACGTATCAACATTATCGTAATGTTTTAAGTGTTAGGATAGGAATATTATTTTGTAAAGTTTCCAAGTGTAATGAACGTGGTTGACATGCAGCCAGTTTGTGGCCACGTGACCTCTACCCTTAATGTGGTTCCCCTATCGTTTAATAGTTTAGCAGCGTTTTTAATTTATTGATTTATTTTGCAGCATAAAACTAAAAGGTGATATATACGGAAGAGTGTGACTGTTCACAGAAAAGTAAATCGTTGATTTATAAATATATATTTTTTTGTATTTATGATTGTTTTTAAACATCGAGGCTTCTGATAAACCTTTGTGTCATTATGGAAATACCACTTAGAAAGTCACGAGTCCGACGCATTGAACTGACCAGATGCATAATGCATACCAGCATCACCCAAGGAGTGGTGGGTTTAACCCACTGCTTATTGCGGAATACACAAGCCAAAAATGTGTATACTCATAGTGTTACTTATATCACCACGAATGTAATAGGTAATAGGCATAAAAATCGCTTGGCGAACGGAGTCTAGAAACAACCGATTTTAGCGCAAAAGTGGTTTTTATTTATTTTATGGATAATTTTAAAAGAAAGAAACAAGTTAATCGAGGGAAACTGTAACAGATAATCTTAGCCATAAAATTGTATTTTTTTAAGTTGTTTCTTTGTTAAAATATTTGCATGGCCTCTGAATGCCGTAATAATGATTAAATAATAAGCCATATTCTTTAAAAAAATTAAATATTCGCATGACGAAAAATATTCTTTGTCGCCTTATTTGAAGAAAAATCTGATGACTCAAAAGTCTGGTTACTGGTTAGTTTATAACTAAAAACTTACCTTTTTAAGCTGTCGTACCCTTAAATTAAATATACCATTCCTAAAAGAAAGTCCAGTAATATTCAATTTTACAATTATGTCCTAAATCCTGTATCTAAATTTCGCTAATAAACAATCAGATAATGTTAATTAAGTGTTAATCTCAAGTGACCTACGAGGTAAGTATTGACCTGTATACTATCTCCATAAATAGTTAAGTAATAACATAGATCACTGTAGAAATGTATTATGGGTTTGTACAGCGCCCTTGAGGTGATTTTGCACAAAAACGGCGCTATGCAAGTCATCCAATTATTATTATTATTTATCATACCAACAAAATGCACGACAAATTAATTACTTTATGAGGTTGGAAGTTAGATATTACGAAGAAATTTGAATGCGGATTAGAATACGCTGAAGATTTTGAAAGACATCTAAATATTTAAAGAATTTCGACGTGATCTATTTGAAAAACTTTCATCAAAATTTTAAAATTAATTTCCTTTTTGAGTTTGCCAAGCTTTGTTACCTGAATAAATTTTATATTTCCCCCGTCATTATTGACGGAATTTCAACTAGTATGAATATATTATGGCTGTCGATTTTAACTAAAAATACGTTCGGACCGTAAACGTTATGAAAAATATATAAACGTTCTGTACCAAGCAATTTCACCATGCAATTTTTATTTTCTTAAATGCCTGCTGGGCTTTAACATACATAGATACATTTTTTATAAAGAACATAAGTACATAATGCTTGTAGTAATCTTAAATTCGTAATAACAAACTGATACAGTTGAGGATTATTGCATAACTGCAAGTATACTTGCTTTTTAAAGGAAGCAATGTTCTTAAAGTGCGGTCGGCAGAGCAACGTTCATTCCCTACACCAGTGTTCCGCAAACTTTTTATGTTCACGGTACACCTAACTAATCAAGAAATTTTAACGGTACACCAAAGAAAAAAAAACAAGGTAAATTTTGGATAGGATTGGCTAGGCTTATTACGAATAACGACGAACTTTGAGGTTAAACTACGAAAGCTGCATGTCATCATAATTTAAAAAAACATCCCAGGTTTTGAATGGTTTGTTTGGCAAAGCAGGGTTTGTCTAGCCGGGTTTGTGTAATTATGATTGATATTTATTACATAACAGTGACAGAATGACTGCGAACTGTCACCGAATCGGTTCGAGAAGTGAATTTTAATTTTACGCAATTGATAATTAAAATGCATCCTTTTCCGCCGCCACCAAGCCAAAAAGTTTCCTTTTATAGTAATTACGGCATATCTAAAGTTTTTTTCTAAAAATTATTCGTAATACGCGTGGCCACTCCGAACCAAAATTTACCAAAAACAATATTTTATTAATATTTATTATTAAAATCAATATAACATGAAAAGATGTTTAATGCGAAATGTGAGCCTGTTTAACTGAACACAGACGATCAAAATTTGGAACAATCGTTGATAACGCTGCTCGCATCTCTTCGTCGATCCTCCTCAGGCGTTCTCTTTTTTTTGACTTTATCGTTGTGAGAGTTGAAAACCCCAATTCGCATAAATAGGTCGTGGCAAATTGCAATAGCTCGCTTTGACAGCAGTGGATACTCATTTTTTACGTGGAGCCAAAAATGTGCTAACTCTGTTTCAGAAAATTTTAATTTTAGTGTCCGATCAGTTTTAACCTCCATGAATTCTTCCTGCTCGTTTATTGGTAAATGTCCAAGGGAAAAGCTTTCCGAAAATGGATTTCTTACCCAGTCCATAGGTTGCAGGTCACACTTAGGAAAATATGAGTTCATTTTTTCTGCTAACAGCTCCAAGTGTTTCACTATCAAAGCCTGCACTTTTTTTCTGAATCGGCAGCCATGATATTTGGAAACATTTTGTTACTACCATTGGTAGCGTGGCTGATCCATAGCACCAACTTAGCGCGAAAGCTTTCAATCTTGTCCGAAGACGTCAAAATGTTACAATTTCTTCCTTGCATTTTTTTGTTCAGCTCATTTAATTGAGCGAATATGTCCGCCAGATATGCAAGTTTTGCTACCCATTCTTCTTTTTTAAATAGAGAAGCAAAGTCTGAACCCTGGGTTTCTAGAAATGTCTGGGTCTCATTTTTAAGCTCGTAAATCCGAGAAAGCACTTTTCCGCGAGAAAGCCATCGTACTTCTGTATGAAACAGAAGTGACTGATGATCTGCTCCCATTTCCTGACACAATGCATTAAACAGACGAGAGTTCAGCGGTCGCGACTTGATGCAATTGACAATTTTGACGACTTCTTGTAAGACAGACAACAATTCATCAAGCAGAGACTTCGTCATCAGTGCCTCTCTGTGTAAAAAGCAATGTAAATTTTTAATATTAGGATTTTTTTCAGAAGCCCTTATTATAAATCCCCTAATTTTTCCTGTCATAGCTGCTGCTCCGTCTGTGCAAATGCTTAAGCAGTTGCGCCATTCCAAATTATGTTCACTGAAGTACTGGTTTGTTACTCTGAATATTTCTTCTCCGGTGGTATAACCAGGTAGTGGCAGACAAAATAAAAACTCCTCTTTTATTTCATATCCATCCGTTTACCTCACATTTGTGATGAGATGCGCATGACCACTGATATCAGTAGACTCGTCGACTTGTAGCGCGAAAACTCTACTTAGCCTTAATTTTTCAATTAACGTTGATTGAATGTCGGTGGATATTTCATTAATGCGACGTGACGTGACGTGACGCAGGTATTTTTTCGATTTCCTTAGCGGCTTCTTGGCTAATCATAATTTTGACAATTTCTTTGCAGACAGGTAAAATTAAAGTTTCAGCGAGAGAATGAAGTTTCTTCGATTTAACCAGCATATTAGCGATCACGTAGCTTGCTTTTTGCGCTTTGCTTGATGTATTGAAAGACGAACTCATGAGAGTTACCTGTTTCTTAGACTGGTCTTTCATACGTTGAAAGAAGGCTTTATCTTTGTGAGCCACCGATGGGTGTTTAGTTGTTAAATGTCGTGAAAGTTTACTGGACACCATCGAATTATTAGCCAAAGTTTCTCCACAAACAAGACATTTTGGGATTGGGCACGATTCGTCACCGCAATATATAAAGCCATAACGCACATAGCTCTCATCGTATTTCCGATCAAAAAGCTTAGGTTTTTTCTTTGTTGACTCTGCTTCTTCTTGGGAATCATTAGTTTCACTTGACAAACTTGCGGTACGTTTAACGAATTTATCCATTATATACACGTAATATGGGATATTTTTTTGCAATTAAAAAAGTCAATTAAGTTCGCGACGACACAACCAAACACTAGCATTAACGAATGACTACTAACCAAGCGGGCGCAACGTCGCCGTCGTAATCCATAATGTTATGTTGTCACGCGCATGCACCCCGATAGCTCGTGCGCAATCACGTGATAATGTAGCAATAGCACCCCACTTATGTAGTGTAGCACACGTGATAATGTAGCGTAGCGGCGTAGCACACGGCCACTTCGCAGCGATCGAGTCCCACCCACGCCACCTCCGGCCGCCGCGCCGCACAGAAAAGTAAAGACCGATTTACAGAGCACTTTGTGAGAAGTGACGCGGGACTCGCGGCACACTTACAAATGGCCACGGCACACCAGTGTGCCGCGGAGCACACTTTGCGGAACACTGCCCTACACGATTCAATCTCCGAGAACGAGAATTGTACACGAAATGAGTTCGAGGAGCAACTACATTAAATGGAGCATGGGGTCTGGTGTTTTATTTGTTGTGTGCGCGATAATTAACCATGCTCACCAGGTCTAATTGTCCGTTAATGTACGATAAAAGTGTTTACACGTAGGTACAAGTAATTAAACGCCGAATCGATTGTAAGTAATTACTCCCTTTTTATTATTCTTGAACTTATTTCTAGTTTTTATGGTCGGGCTTAATATTATAAATATAGATAAAGTTGCATCCCCCTGAAATGCGAACTTTCTTTTTCGTCTTATTTTGTGCTAAGACCAAGTTTGACCAAGTTTTTTTAATGATTACGTTAGTACCTACCTATCTTCTTCGTACTTCTATTGATTACAGCTTACACCAAACATAAGTAGGTATTTGCCTCCATAACGACTTGAAGAAAATAATATATGCGGATATGGTAAAAATGAATGAGGCTCTATGGAAACATCTACATTATGAAACTAAAATTTAGTAGGGTAATTGCTCAATCTGATATTATTAATACTCCAGCGTCTGGACGGTGTAGGCCCTCTGATTGGTCAAATTTAAATTGTCTGTTTCGGTTAAATTCCGCTAAATTGAAAAGACACGATTTGAAAATTAAGACACGATGCTCATATAATTTTTGGATAATATCGAAGAGAATATATTTTAGAAAGTTGACAATCCATTGGATTCATTACATTACAGTAAAAATTATCCACAATTACGTATTAAAATTTGACGTTTATCATTATTCACGCGAAAGACAGATTGTTCAGTGTTGCCAGCGTATATGGATTTCCAATCAATGTAAAAAACTTTTATAGCCAGTTAGTGTCAAGCAATGTACAATGTCAGTGTGATTATTTAATGTGAGATATATTATAATTATAAATAATTATAAATAATAAATATAATATATAATTATAAATCCACCATTATAAATTAAATAAAAAAATAACCAGTTCCACTCGATACTTAAATACGTAATTAATTATTTTTTGATATTACAACACCGACCCCATTCGCTGTCATCAGCTGTCATGTTTATATGTGATAATTACAGAATTATTATTGACGTGATAACCGTAGATATTTCTTTTAAAAACTATCGCTGTGAATCGCTAAAAAGAAATATTTTGTTTTCTGATTATTATTTCAATTTAATTACTATGGCTAAAAGGTATGTGGGCAATATTTTACCAGAATTGGTCAAATTTCGGAATGTTCGAATGAGAGGGAAATTTACTAAGCGATTGAAGTGCCATATACCACAAATTTTAGCTTATCCTCCAGCACTTAACGAATGATTGACAGGAGATTGTAGTCAATCTAAAAACTTTAGGAATTTTGTTTGTCAATACAAATGCTACTAGATGTATACAGTGCTAATAGATTTGCCTCATTTGGAGCGCAAATAGCTAATATCCCAGGTAATGGTCCATATTGTTTAAAAAAATTTGGTTAGGTTTATCATCTGACTTCCAGAAGTATACAAGTTGCAGGTAAAATACCTTCCTATGCTCAGCTTTATCTATATGATCCTGATGAGGCTGTTAGAGTGCGTATGAGTCATCCATGTTATGCCGATTGCTATAAAAATATAATGCAAATAATTGATGATTGAACTAAAAGAAGCTGTCGAGGAAGAAGAAATACGCATTGCGGCTGAGGGTGGGCAGGTGAGAGATATACGTCTATTATTTACACGTTCATCAGAGGTACAATGCTCCAACCAGTTCTCACGATATTGCCATGGTTTACGTAGCAGACAGACGGGAATTTGTCATCGGGTATAGATATCGCTGTTTAACCTAAAAATGTTGAAGGACCTCAAAGGATGGCAACTTTATCAAAGCATTTAGATCCCATGGTTTTCCCACTACTATTTCCATCAGGTGAATGTGGTTGGACTCCAGGCTTTCAGCATCATGCTGATTTATGTACTGCTCAATGTCATACTGTAACTGCTATGTAGTTTTATGCAAGTAAATTAGCAGTGCGAAGAAACATATTTAATCCAATCCATTATGCGGGTAAACTTTTTCAACAGTATTTAATTCATGCTTACATTATTTACCAATCTGGTCGCCTAGATTACATTAGGAAAAACCAACGACACCTCAGAGTGGAATGCTATCAAGGTTTGCAAAACCATGTAAGAAATTTAGCCACTGATAGAGGAGTATGTGCAGGTAATACAGTCATTCTTCCATCTTCATTTACTGGTGGACCACGCCATGTGAATAAACTTTATCAAGTTTCAATGGCAATGGTACGTAAATTTGGTCGTCCTGTCGTCGTCATAACTTTTACATGTAATCCCAAATGGCCAGAAATACCAACCGAATTGGAACATTATCAATCGGCCGCGGACAGGCCTGATATGGTAGCCAAGGTTTTCCATCTAAAAGTCAAGGAATTTATTCATGATATGACTGAGAAACATGTTTTTGGAAAGGTAATTTGTTGGGTGTATACAATTGAACAGCAAAAAAGAGGACTCCCTCATCTACATGGTGTGTTTACATTTTGCAGCCAAGATAAGTTGTATACAGCTTCTGATATTGATAATGCCGTATCTGCAGAACTACCCCATCCGAAGAACGGCTTTGTACCATATTATTTAAAAAAATAACATTCATGGACCATGTGGCGTACTTAATCCAAGGTCAGTCTGCATGGTATACGGTAAGTGCTCTAAAAAATTCCCCAAATCATTTAAAGATGCTACTGATAATAATTCCGCAGGCTACCCAGAGTACAGGATACGTGATAATTTTTCTGAAAATCACGTTGTTCGGGATATACGTATCGACAATCGATTTGTTGTTCCATATAATGCATTCCTTAGCAAAAAATATGATGCTCATATTAATGTTGAAATTTGTTCCTCTTTGGATAGTATTTATTTATTTATACTGGGTTTTTAGAGATTTTCTCACTTATCTATACATGATCAATCTCACTCAATTTTACTTCTGGCTTTACATTTACCCGACAGCCAATCTGTTTATTTTGTAGAGGGGCGGGAGGAACAGGCTCTTAGGGAAGCATCTACAAGGAACACCTCTTTAACAGCGTGGTTCCAATTAAATCTTAAAGATATTGAGGGACGCTCTATTCTGTATCAAGATGTACCAAATAACTATGTCTTTTCAGCTGGTAAAAAGTGGACGAGGCGACAGCGGGGAGGCGGCAACATCATTGATGACATACGAGAATGGACGCAGTGCATGACGGAGGCTTCATTGTATTTGATGCCTAAAATTCTTAGACATCTATTTGTTTTAATTTTAATACAATGTATCCCTTCGATCTTCGGCTGAAGATTTTTTTCATGAAACAGCTATTAATTAATCTTTGTCTTTTAAACATACAGGATATTCTTATGAAGGAGAATTCATCTTGCAGAATGCAGGGCTTACCTGAACCTGATGAAAGTAGCAGTTTTGGACAAGTATCTGATTTTAATGTAATTTCTGAAAACACTTTAGGTGAATTGATGGCTGCCAAACTCAATGACGTACAATTTCAAGCATATAATTCTATTTTGAATAAGTTTTTTCACATGAAAATGATGACAATGAATGTTTCTTCATTGATGGCCCAGGCGAAACAGGGAAAACATACCTTTACTAAACTTTAATTCACACTCTAAGACGAAAAGGTAAAAGAGTTTTATCATACTGCTTTTAATTTACCCATCAATTTACAGGACAATACAACATGTAAGGTCACATCAAAGAATCGGAAAATTATAACGGAAGCAGATATTATAATATGGGATGAAGCACCAGGTGTAGCTTTAGAAGTTATTGAGCGTACTATACGTGATATCATGGGAAGTGATTCTGTCTTTGGTAACAAAGTTATTGTTTTGGGCGGAGACTTTCGTCAGATCCTTCCAGTGTGTCGACGTACTTCACGAGGACAATTAATTGCCGCTTGCATAAAAAGCAGCATACTTTGGTACCATTTGAAAACTTTTCAATTAAAAACAAATGTCAGAGCTTTAGAAAGTGAAAATATATTTTCTAAATGGCTTTTGGACTTGGAAGATGGCAAACTTCCTTCGGTAGAAGGAACATTAGAATCATCTGTGCTTATTCCCAATGTAAATATTTGTCAAGATATTATTCACTATATATACAGTGAGACACATACAACTCCTGATGCCTTAGTGATGAGTCAACGTACCATATTGTGCCCTAAAAATAGTCATGTTTATGCTATCAATGAGGATGTACTTCAACGGAAAGCGCCCCTGAGGTGATATCTCACAAAAGCGGTGCTATAAAAATTTCAGCTGTAACTTAATTCAAGCCAAAATCATTACGGGGATCAGAAAAGGTACAGTACATTTCATTCCTAGAATTTAAAACACTTTGTCGGATGTTACAATTAGTCAAATTAGCTTATGCAATGACCATCAATAAATCTCAAGGACAAACTTTTGAACGGGGTGGACTGTTACTTCCTGAACCAGTATTTTCTCATGGACAGTTTGAGCGCAGTCATCGTTATTTATACAAATTCTGACTGATTGGTATACGGATAATATTGTTTATAAAGAGATTTTTTCCTAATGAAAGTGTATAATATTATGTTGTAGATTGTAAAAAATAAAAGTATAATAAATTGTACTCGCTTAAAAAGTTTTGTTTTTTGACTCAATTTATCCCACCTGTAAGGTTTTCCAGCCTAAGAATTAAGAGAGTTTTGGTGTATTTACTTTGACAATCGTTAGGTAAGAGCGTAATATTATTTCACCCAAATATGTAGATTTTTAGGACATATCCCATAAAATAATTCTTAATATATTAAAAAAAAAATGTAATTACTTTGACAGTCTTTTGGTAAGAGTATATTATTTTACCAAAGTTATATGTAATATTGTAATATGTTGATATTTTTTTTTATTTTCAAATTACATATAAATATTTTGCAATTTAAGTTTCGATTTAAAAATTAAATCATTTCGGTGGTATGGAAGAGGAAACATTTTTCTCATTGACGAGATTTATTTTGGGGTGAGGGGTGTTTAATGGTTCAGAATGTCTTTCTATTATATATCTACCCATTGATCTAATATCTACCTATTAAATGTAACTGTTAGTATCACTCAAACTGGGCGAAGCCCAACGAAGTGCCGCCCGCAGGGCCTAGCAGCAAAAACCCGCGGAGCGGGTTTTTAACTGCTAGTTTTTATTTTATTATTTGTGTAATATAAATTTGATGAATATTATATTATATTTTTTTTCTTTGTTCTAAGTCCTCCCCACGAGGGAGTCCTGTACTTCGGCGGTCTAGTTTTTGCCAAACGGTTCGGACTACACGAGACTAGTTTTAAAAATGAAAGTTTATTCTCTGCTCATCCAGTGTCAATCTCGCATCACTCTCCCGGTGTCCCAGCGTAGGCAGCTTCGTGCGTAACTTTTCCAAAGCACTTAGCGTCCTCTCCTCGCCTCCGAATGTCCAATTACCCGCGGGCAGTTAAACTTGAACGTGAAACTTGACGCAAGGAAATACCTCCAGTTTATCTACAGGCGTTTTTTACGCGTCAGTCAGTAGCCCTGCGCTGTTCACAGTAGGAGACTAGGAGAACCGAACGAAACGAGAAAGACCAGAAGCTTTTTCGGCTTTTCCCCATATTACCTGCTAACGTAACTTAACTTAATAAATATAACTTATTTACGACTATCATGATGCGTAAAAAAAATAAAATTTTACAAGTAAATCCAGTTCAATAATAACAAAATGGAAGCTATTTATTTTTACACACAACGAAAGTTTTTGATTGATCAGTTGCACTATATTTAATAATTTAAATAATAGTCTATGTTATATAATTTAAATAATAGTCTATGTTATATAATTTAAAATACAAATAAAGAAAGTAACAAATACGCGTAGTAGATATTTGCGATACCTTTTGATTCAAAACATAAATTTTCCGTTTGGTCAAGTATTTTTGCTTCAAATCCAATTTTAAGTTTTGTATGAATAAGGGCGCGCAGTCGTTCCTAAAACTGCCAAACTGCTGAATTAAGGTTCTTCAGAATTATTCTACCATCTCCCCTACTCACATCTGGTATTTAAGTAGGTACTTAAAAATATACTTGTTTTCCTTTATGACATCCAACAGGCAATATTTAATTTATTTTATTTTATTTTGAAAAAAAGGTAAATATTCACAAGAGATAAAAATATATTACATTTCATATCAGACATCACTTTTTTTTGTTTACCCAATTTGTAGAGAAATATTCTCGGGTCAAACTGGGGAGCTAGTCTATGTGCTTATATATATAGATAATAATATGTATAGTTACAAAAATGGAAAAAGAATATTTTCAAAAATACTGTAAAATACTACAAAATATTGTACAATAAGAAAATATATTATTATAACATATAATTATAGAAACAGAATATCAACAAAAATCAACGAAAAATCAACAAAAATATAAGCAACAATATAAGCAACAGAAATAAGCAACAGAATATATCTGAAAATCATCGATAAAAGTAAGTCAATCTTCTCTGTAAAAATACAACGAATGTTTAAAAAAAAAAAAAAATACATAAAATCATCTTAAAATGTGTCAATTTCATCCAAAATTTAAGCAGACGAATTAACTGTTCGTTGCCACGTGGCAGTCATTCTGTAACATCGACGTCAAAACATTTATTTTAAATCTCTTTGCGTATTAGGGTAAAATGCAAATCTCACCAATCTAGGTAGGTACCTACATAAGTTTATAAGTCGCTTCTCGAGTCCGACCAAAGGTCATAGACTTATGCTAATTTATTTTTAGAGATTATCCTCGTAGATCATTTAGCGTTTAAAACTTTCGGGTTAGTTAAATTACCCTTTCTGTAGAATAATGTGTAAAATGTCGTCTCAAGTGAATCAAGTTCCAACACGAAGCGGTTGAAAACTATTAACCCTTTACGGCGCTGAATTGCAGATCTGCATCATACCATTCGAACTCCTTCAATTGTTCAAAGAAACAAAAAAATACCATTTTGCGCAGCGTTGCATATCCACAGCAAAGCTATCTTACGAATTAGTTAGGATTATTTTTACTAAATGGCGCTACTTTACATTTTGTGTTCATTTGAATATAAAAACTTGTCATAACCGGTTCGTGTAGTTCGCACGCGTGTTCATTTGTTTGTTTTTATTACTGATATTGAAAATATCGCCGTGAAATTGTGCTGAAGTAACAGTAAGTCCTTCTTTTTCATAAATTTAATGTACTTTCAATGAATTTTACTATACTTACAGGGATACGCTACACTTTTGTTATGATGCAGTAATGCACCATTGCGCTAAACGATCATAATCCGTTAGTTTGTTTCTAGAAAGAATGTTTTTTTCTTTTAGTCTCATTATGAGTTCGAGGCTTCCACGTTTATGTGCCAAAGTTCCATCTTTGACGACTCAAGAATTGGAAGACATTCTGGGCCATTGGCAAGATGGTGATGATGGCTTAGACTACTCAGATGACGAAGACATAGCTGATCATCGTACATATTGGAACGAAATGGGCAGAATTTACGCGAATATTCGGATGAGGAACCAGAAATACCAGATCCAGAAGAACAGGACAACAACATCTTGTCACCAAATTTGGAGGACAATATCAACACTACAGTCGCGCAATATGAGACACCGCCTTGTATTCCAATACCGAGTACCAGTTCAACTACTACTTCAAGAAGTTCACATGCTCCTAAGACAAATATTTTATGGAAAAATAAAAACCTAGGGCTTAGCGAAGACTAGATGATGTTTCGGGGATCTTCTATCTTACCCAACGAAATATTAGAGCTGCAGACACCTTATCAGGTATTTTCATATTTATTTACTGACGACTTTATCGATCTTATTAGAGAGGAAACAAACCTGTATAGCGTGCAAGAAGATACCAGTAAGTCTATAAATGTTACAAGCCAGGAAATAAGACATAGGAATTATATTCTTCATGTCCATAATTCATATGCCTAATGTGCGAATGTACTGGTCAGAGAAATATGGTTACGCCCACATTCGCGAGACCATGACGGTAAAACAGTTCGAGTTTTTGAGACAGTCGCTACATTCCAATGATAACGCCAAAATGACACCATATGGTTAGCCAATTTTTTTAATTTTTTTTTTATTTATTATCAATATAAAGTTTTTTTCAGGTTTTTTTTCCGATGTCTGTCTTACTAGGATAAACCTGTGTCGAGACAGACGTATTTGATACATGAATTAATGTTTACATATTTTTTGATACATAAAATATTTCATTACACTAAATGAAATTGTGAAAAAGATAAAAAATAATAAATAATAATAATAAATGATAAATTTGTTAATCAGCATTTAGTTGGAGTACATACTTATGTAGGGATTTTTATAAAATTTTTGATCTGATCTGATTCTGATCGATTGTATAAAATCAGACCTATGATTGAGAAATTAAACCATAATTTTGCTAGAGTGCCTTTTAAACAACATTTGTCTGTTGATGAACAAATGTGTTCCACCAAAGCGCGAAGTGCCCTAAAGCAATATTTGCCAGATAGACCTCACAAATGGGGCTTCAAGCTGTTTGTGATTTGTGGTGTATCTGGATATGGCTACAAGTTCGAAGTCTACAGTGGCCAAGAGAACATATGCGCAGATGGTGAGCCTCAGTTAGGTGCGTCATCTAACGTAGTGGTCCGACTTGCCAGAGACATATCTGACAACCAAAACTATCGATTGTTTTTTGACAACTAGTAAAGACGAGAGGTTAGTAAAATATAAAAAACGAGCCGGCTCCAAAGTGACGTAGAATCACTGATTCAGGATAAAAGAAGAAAGGACCATGCTAGTACATACCACCAAAAGAGGTTAGATTGGACCAGGTAGGGCACTGGCTTATATGGACTGAAAAGAGGCTGAGATGCAAACTTCCAGGATGTAAAGGAACAGCCCAAACAGAATGTCAAAAATGTGGTGTGGCCTTATATTTTAACAAGAATAATAACTGTTTTCAAATGTTTCATACTTACTAACTTTTTGTATGTTTTGACACCATGATGCACTTCTGCATCACAATGTTTTTTTTCAAAAAAAAAAAAATATTTTTACATAGGATTTTTTTTATTATTTTTCACATTATGTATAGATAGTTGTTGTTTTACCTGGAGGTATTAAAATAAATATAAAAAAAGTTCTTGCGCCGTAAAGGGTTAAGAACGCGTCTCTTGAATGTTTTTTTAATTTTTGTTTATAAAATCATTTCTTTACACCACTTTGGGCATGAATGTTACTGGGGGGATTAAAAACAAACATTGTAAAGGTTATTAATTTGAAATTGTTCTACCATCAAATTATCAAATAAACAGGTAGCGGACTTCTTTGTTCGTATACTTCGATGAAACTTTTCCATGTTACGACTTCCCATAATCTGGTTTCACTTTACTCCTAACCCACGTCCACGTCGCATCGTATTCTCAAGTGTTTGACTAAGTAATTTCTTTTTTGCTGTAATTAATATAAACGCAAATTTATTTAATTACATTCTTCTGTTTTTTTGGGGGCGCTGACTCTTCGTATCATGTTAACATCCTGCCAATTTTATCTTAAATCAACCGAGAGAGCTCATTTATTGACAATTGTTTTACGGACACGACAATCTTCCATGCCCTACCTTCGATATTTCCCTGCTCCTTTTCAATGTCTCATTTGTCTATCTAATATACACTTATTGTTCTATAGCAATATATGCGCCCTAGTTATACCGTATTTCTTGTATTTATACTTTTAAAATGCCTTTTCTTCTTGTTGAGTTTTCAACGTTTGTTGCCTGCCGTCACCAAGCAATCTCTTGTACGAATAAACAAATTTTATAAAATATTTTACCTCCAAATTCAACAATAACTTTGAATGTACATTTAAAACTTTATAGCAAAAAGGCGAGCAGTAGCTGATTTAACATTTATTCATTGAATTTTAAACAATAACATCAACTGTACCGAACTTCCGTCCCTTATTAATTTAAACACAACTTTGAGACGTACACGACATGCAGTGGTATTCCATACGCTTAATTACAAAACAAATGCAGCATCTAATTCGCCAATTAACTGAGCTCTTCATACTCTAAATGATGTTTGTCTAAACTCAAATATTGACATTTTTTCGGATTCGCTGCCCAAATTCAAACGTGGCATCTTGTCAATAATACAAACTGTTCAATGCGCATACAAATACATATACACACTCACACATTCATACACACACACCTATATACTACACACGTCACCTGGTAATTAAGGAATAAACATACCATTTACCAGACATTACAAGGAAACAAATCGTAGGTACCCAACATGAAATATTTAATTCCTGTATATTGTTTCATCACTGTAACTCATGTACTGTTTGTTTCTATAATATCAAATAAAAAAATACGAATAGAGCCACATTTCTTGGGCTTGCCTAAATCTTCGAAGAGAATATTTTGTCTCTTCTATTAATTTTTTATTTTTTAAACAGTAACGTTGTCTTGAATCCAGAGGAGTTCTGTACTCTAAAGAGGCAGGTCATAAATCGATAAGCAAACACACTTTCCTTGCCCTCGCAGCCCCGCGGTACTATGTCATCTGTCAGTTTTCCGGCTAACTTTGTTTCCAGTTTGGAAGCTTCTGGTTTCACCGGCATTGCGTGGCCGCCAAGATCGATGGTCTTTGTGAGATGGACTCATCTGTTGTTTTTACTACACAATTACCCCATATATCTGGTAAGAGAAATGAAAAGAAATATTACTAGCGATAAAAAATAATATTACCAGGTGGCCGCTTTCAAACGATAACGCCTTTTTTGTGCTGACAGTGGTAGTCGGTTATAATATATATATATTATTCAATAAAGTGGCGATAAAACAAAAAAAATCTCTTAAATTTTTTTGTTTGTTTATTTTATTTTTAAGAAAGACAAACATTCCAAGGTTACGAATAACCTGACAATATTTGAAAATCTCCTACTACCATCACAGTTAGCGGAGAATGTTGCTTGTGTCGTGATGGAGGACTTAGAATACACTACGCCTGGGTGGGACATAGACGCGATGCCAACTCAGCCACCGCCGGTCTAAGCTTCTGTTTTTTTTTGTTAAACTATAAATTTTTATTGTATTTATTTTTGTCAGGTTTTTTTTGTTAAGAATTTCAAAATCTGATGAGACACGTTGAATGACTCGCTTTTTTCCTACTTGAAAATACCGTTGAAAAAACCGTATCTTTTATCTCACTTTTAAAAATATTAGAAATTTTCAACATTACCTCCCAAGCTAAGCAGATAAAAGCCAAAAGCCGCCACTGTTGATGCTTGTGTCTTGTTCCCGAGGTTAAGGACTAAATTCTCCCAGGTTCACATCAGTGTGAAACTTCTCACAACGATGCCCCTTTATAACGAAGCTTTAAAAAACAGGCCTTTCGTAATGCAAGTTCGTAATTCGAATTCACTTATGCCTTTCAACACACAAAGGGGTTTAATATAAGGCGTGGGGATGATTCTCACTATTCATCACGGGTACATGACGTACCGGCTACGTTTATTACTAACCATGTTTGTTTTATTATTTCAAAAATATACCATTGACATGAAATGCGAATTGGGCGTGAATAAATATCAAATTTTCAATAATGTCAGTAACTCGATTGGTTATGTTAATGTGGAATTACATTTAGTATGCATATTGCTCAGGTAAACACATTGTGGTATTCTGGTGAATATTTAAATTATATTATGTAAATGTTTTCCTACTTTGTGTGTAAACAATTTCGCATTCAAATGAAAATATTACCTTTTAATGAACGCGGAAAATTCATTTCGGTAAAAAATTATAATAATATTTATTATTGTTCGTAATAAGCTTTCGACGGTTTTATTTACATAGTTGAGGGTTTGTTTAGCGAAGAAAAACAATTCGTTTATTTTTCAATTCATTGTTTTTACGAACAGTATGTTTCAATTCAGGCTCTCGCTGTATAAAACATCATTATTTGTGGTTTTCAAAATAAAGGAGGTGTCAGTTTCAATAAATTTGACGAAGAGCCATTATTTATGAGGCTTTCACATTTTTTGTTGGCTTTCCAGCAGATTCTAGCATCTAGATGAATATTGTTTTATGTGGTTAATAGGTACCCACCTAAGAGTCTGTTGGCGTTACGTATTATTTTATAGTAAGTAGGTTTATTATTGCTTGTCAAAGAATATAATTTAATTCCTAATTTGCTTTGTATTTAGTGAGATATACGAAGTATCTTATATCAATTGAATCATAAGACTTTTGTAAAATAGTAAAATACTACATTATTAATTAATATATTTTATCAACAGTAAAATTATAATCCCTAAAATTAATACTACAGAACTTTTCACTGTGCAAATGAATTAAGTTGGAACCCACTGTTGGCACTGTTCGTATCGAATTCGATTCGCCCGTTTGCTAGCGGGGCGTCGTGGCCACCTGGCTATCGCCCACTTCTGAAACTAAGGTGCACACAAATTGGAAATGTAAATCGCTTACTATGTTGATTACCTTCTCTATTGTTCTAAAATACTTTTAGCTTGTTTGTTTCTAGTCGGAGAGTATTTAGCATTCGATGTTTTATATTTATCTGACCGTTCATTATAAAAGTTCCCATTTGTAATCAGCAAAAAAAAAAAACAAGGCATGATGCGTATAGCGTAATGTGATGCCAACCGTATTCACGTGCTATTGTTTATATACCATTGAGAACATAAGAAAATATAGGGGTAATCAGACTATCACAAATGGGAAATTTATTTTATATATATATATGTATTTGTTGTAGACCAAGTTATCGCCATATTTGTTGGACCCCGTCCCAAAAGTTGGCTTTGCAGTGAACATGTAATTGTGAAATTTTACGTGTTCACAGCAAAGCCATTAGATTAACTAATCTAAAATAAATCAAACAAAAAAATCATTAGTTTAATAATTAATCAGTGCCTGATCCAAGCTTTTTATGGAAATAAACAAAATGGCGAGCTCTGATATGTATTCGCGGATTTTCAAGAAAAAGCGGTGGTTAATTGTTAAAAAAAACTAGTTTTTAATGCTTACAATAAACTGTATAAATTTCATTCAAATTCGTCGAGTGGTTTTGAATTACAGTGGTCACAAACTTTGAAAACATAGTCCAACAAGTATAGCGATAACTTGGTCTACAATAAATACATATTTTTAAAATTTTGACAAATATGGCTAAAACATAATGTAATCATAATAATATAATGACCTCGTATTATGTATTGGTTTTACAAAATAAATTAAACTTATGTAATTAAAAAAAAAATAATACTATTTTTCCCCCCGCTAACTATCCCTAACTCCTTAAGGCGATGCCATACGTAGTAATGCAAAATCATGTGTTTTTGGTTTGAAAATTTGGTCGCCTACAAATGTTTCAGATGCTTTTATTAAATTCTGCGAGTACAGTACAGTACTGAAATACAGTATTGAAATAATCGGGTATTTTTAAGATAAGACTTTTTATAAGCCCAGAAAAAAATAATGTATAAGGCCTATGAAAACTGCTTTAAAGTTCAAAATCTCCTACTTACGAATCCATTTTCGGTTATGATTTTATTGTATAATGTGGCAAATTAAGTTATTTATCGGAAAATATTTATGCCTAAACATCCACAAAATAAAATAAAAGGCACTTTTTGGCCATGTTTTTTTCTTGCATAAATCAAAACAGGCGGATGGTGTCAAGCGGGAATTTAAACCTTATCGCCATCTACGTAAGGGTTATTATTGGTAACGGCTCAATTTAAAATATTACACGACGTAGTGCATCGCCTTAAGTATTTCTACGGCTTTCCACATTATATATTAATTTAATTGGAAATTTGCCATATTTTATACTTAGACTAACTACCTTCTTAATAGGTAGGAAATCTCCTATTAAGCATAAACTCATTCACTGTATTATTATTTAAATTTGATTTGTATTTGGTTCACCCGATCATACCAATTGAAGTGTCACGTCAGTGAGAAAAAATAGAATCTAATTTATGAATATAAGTAGGAATTACATTATATTTTTTAGGTTTGCAGTTTGACAGCCATACTATGTTTTATTTCCAAAACAGCTTTTGTCGTCGATCTGCTTATTGACATTTAATTGAAGTTTTAACAATGCAGCAGTTCAACATTAAAAATGTCACAAACTAAAAATAAAGCTATTTGCAAAGGGTTCAGCTTGGAAGATTTTCCCCTTTCTTCCAGTTACTGAAGTGCAAATTTTAATCTTTTGTATTTAGTGTTTTCTTAGTTTAATATTGTCCGCATATCCAGCCCATAGCTTCATTCAGTCGGGCTAATGATAGTTGGTACTATTTAGTTTTCTCACAGCATAATTTTATTGTTGTTGCAGCGTACGTGAGCCGACGCTTTCCTCTGGTGGAGGTGAGCCGCATCAAGCAGGTGCTTGCCTACAAGTGCAAGGAAAACTGCACTGCACTTAGGATGAAGAATGTCAGGTAAATTGTTCTCTTTCCTTTTTACACGTCTGTGATTTATTATCTTATGCTAGGAATTTGTTAAAAGTAGAGTTGAAAGTATGAGTATAATTTTTTTTAAAAGGACATAACTGCTTGAATAATAATTTGAAAACTTTGGTAAGGATTAAAATGTTGAGTTTACTTATATTGTCGGAGTGTATTATTTATGTACAATAAGTTTCGTTAAGTTGTAAAGGAACAACGGCGTGAGTCAACTTAGCCAATGTATTTTAACGTAAAGATCTTTCACTGTAGTCATCTTACTCGTTGCATTTATGGCAGCTTCTTTGTTAGTAATATAAATTTGGTACTTTGTGAAAAGTGAATGATTTTTCTATTCGAGTTTTTCCTTTCCCATGCAAAAGCAAATTGCGAGGAAACTTCTTTAAAAGGGTGAATATTAGTCATAACAACCTAACCGTCGCACTATGGTCCCCTTAGAGGAAACTAGCTAGACAAAAAGATTTCAACGATGTTTTTATTTATGTACAAAAATATTCTCACAACATTGAAAAATGTTCATAGTATTATGTTCACATCGATAAAAAATTTAAAACAATACGCGCGATACGTGGCAACGTTTTAAACACGACACTTCGGATATGCCAATCGTTCGCCCAGCGGTCAGTCGCTTTCGGATGTGCACGCTGTTCGATCGTTAGTGTTGTTATTTGAAATCGGAGAGAAATTACACCAATATAGAAATTAAAGTATATTGTATGTTCTTTTAAAATGATTTAATTATTTTATAATTTGCTTATTCAACATTACTTTCATTATTAATTAAAAATCGTGAAAAAAGTATCAATATTTACAATTATTTGCCAAAGTTTGATTAAACTTTCAAAATCGTGTACCGATTTGTACCACCAAACAAAACTAATTTCATATAAAACCATTCTTTATGTATAATATCTTATAAAATTTTTTTGCTCAAACTTGCTCTTTTGTATTTTACAGAGCATCTACCTACAATCTATCGTTTGGATATTTTGGAGATTCTAGAAGTAAAGGGCACGTCAAAGTTGAATTGTGCTGCAATAAGTCAGTGTGTTTATGAACATATAAAATATTTATTGAAGAAAAACTGTTTTTAAAGTCTCGAGGATAGCTTACTTAAGAAAAAAATCCTTTCGTTTATATTAATATTTTGAAAATGGTTTGAAGTTGGAAGAAGTACTTTAAAATTGAAGTTTAAACACGAAAAATGGCTTAACATAGTTTTTATTCTTCCTGTAGAGACGCGTGATGAGGGACTACGTGGTAGACCAGAAAAAGAATTTGGTTTATGGTCGTCAAAAAGCAAAACAAAAAAAAAAAAATGTCTTCTGAACTCTCAAAAAATTAAATGTCTTAAAAACTTTCTCATACTACTCAAATCAGCTTGAGGTCACATGAAAAACGGGATGCTGTCAAAATATCAACAACACATTGCGATGTTTTACATAGTGGTGTCTTAAAATTATTATCGATTCCAGAAGTTCTAGCGAATAAAATACAGAAATCTGTTAACAAAGCCAATATTGGAACATTAGCATTTAATAATAGTGACGATAGCGACTCGGAGAGGAATTCATAAACAAAAAATGTCAGTCGGTTTTGTTCTTATATTATGTTAAAAAAATATTTTTAACCAATAACTTAAAATAAGTGATTCGTTGTGACTTAACCGAACCATTATGCTATAGGCATTTTATTAGTAATTAATTTTGTTTTAAAAAATCTGTAACAATGGCTAAAATAAATGTATATTTTTTAAAGTATTTTTTTTATTACATTGTGACCCTTTTGCATCAAATGCCATGAAAAAATATTTTTGTCTAGCTAGATCGGGATTTGGGACCACTGTGCGTCGGATTTTATCTTTTCTCACAGATCAGCTGTATTTGGGAGGAAAAATTCTCATTTGGAGATTTAGCGTAACAATTTTAAGTCCCGGATTTAATTACGATCGGTTAGGTAATCAAATATTTATTCTTTAGTTTTACAATACACGATAAGCTACAAGTACTCGTATATTGAGTTTTTAATTTCCTTTTGCCGAATTTCGTGTATTCTGAACGCGCAGTGAACGTTAAATTCTACATTTTATACCTGTAATAAAATTTCCCGACTGTTGCGTGTAAATGGATGAATTGATGATCCCAATTGGAATAAATAATTTAATTAATTATTTTATTGTCCAATTATGTAATTACCTCTTAGCTTTGTTAGTGCGGGACATTAGGCAAATCGAAGCAGAAAAATAAACGTGTTATAGTAGGTTCGTACATATTATCTAATCCTGAAAAATGGCCGGTAAATTTTAATATCATTTGGGCACTGCTTTCTGCTTTTGACACTGCTGTGTTGTGTATGGTCTCTTAGGAATAAATCTTGTCATCGTGTCGGGACTATTTATGGGTATTTTATTTCTTTTTATTATGGACGCATTGATTTATACGTATTTTTAAAAAGCTTTAACTTCGTGGCTCGCCGTAATTTACAATACTAGCACATACATTTATTTGAGACCCTTTTTAGGTTAATTTGAGACCCTTTTAGGTTAGTTTTTCCGGTTTTGGGAACAAACAACTACTACTACCCGTAGAGTCAATTTCTTCGCTTTTTTAACAACTATATGTAACAACTAAACTTAACTAAACTAAAGCCACCGTTCGCTGTATCCGTACAGGCCTAGCGTATTATATTATTATAGGGTTGTGTGTATTGGTGTGTCTGTGTAGGCTTTTGACAGCGATCTCTTTTACGGAACGCTACTGAGAAACAGCCTTTTTTCTGGCTTAATCAGTCAGCGAACTATTAGCAAAAAAGGGTCAACGCGAACATACAATTAACGAATTTGAATATTCGAAAAGCTTTACGGTGTGTTCTTTTTAATATTTCTAAATTACCGTTTTTAAATTTTATTTTGGGAAGTCGAAAAATAAGTTTCAAACATGCTGTACGCAAGAAATGCCTCCTTGTGAGTACCATGTTCGACTCAACCGGTTGCGAGTTACGATACCTATACGGAAATAACTTACCGATAAAAAATGCATTTTTTTAAGAACCTCTTCGTTTTATTAAATTATTCTTTTTTAATAAAATAAAATACTTTTTTGTTTTAAAACCACGATATTTTTTCAAAAAAGTATTTTATTTTATTAAATATGTCAAACCACAAAGTGATTGCTTTCTACAATAATAATTATTCTTTTATTAAAAATTATTCGTAATCCGGTTGAAGACGGGATTGCAGGCCATTCATGAATGAATCGATAGGTTACTAGGCAGGTATTGTTAAACTTTTAGTAAAATAGCAATGTTTTGTCACGATGTCGGAACAAGTGTTCATAAAAATCCTGACATCTTCGCATTTTGTGTTTATATATTATTAAGACAAACGCAGGAGCATGAACACGTGTTTCGATATTATTACGAATTTACTACAAGATTATCAAGAAGCTACCTACAGTCCCAATAGTTTGAGGAGAATTTAAATAAATCACCAATACTCATTTTTCTCCGTGTGTACCTTCAAAAGTCAGCATTAAAAAATATACACTTTGTAGTCTGCTAACGTAAGAAATACTACGAATGTATTATTTGTATATTCTATACGGGTAGTTATATTGTTTCATAGTGCTTTTACACAAACGAAGTATTGAATTCCGTAAGTCTAAACTTAAACTTTAGGGTGCACAATTTACACCCGCGCTGTGCAAGCGGGTTCTCTACAGAGCATCGGACCATCCCCATCCATCATATAGTTCAATGTATAAGGTTTCCAATGTAAAAAGTTCTTAGACTGCAAGCTATTAAGTTCTTTATGCAATTCATACTAGAATTTAAGGTAAAACGTTCGAAAATTACTGGTTTTCAATCTACTTATATTTTCAGTCATTTTGGTATGCATTTGATAGTATTTAAAAGATTACAGTTTTTAGGATTTTTGTCATTTTCCGACCTACCCATATAGAATTTACATATAAATAATTTGTAGTATTGTTTGAGTTTGAAGACTACAAAGTAATGTGTAAGTTCTTTAAACCTTCAATTAGGGAATCCGCTTGCCAGAATTTTGATTTAGCTTTGTTCTTTGTGAGTAAATTTTTCGGTAAGTACGAGAGTGTCTATATGTTGATCGGGAAAGTTCTTTGATACATTTGGCAACTCCAAGAAAGGCGGCCTCGCGCTGAGTGCGCTGAGTTTGGGAGAGTGAGCTGTGCTTACTCGAAGGAGTTATCCTTTGCAAACTTCGCAATATTTATAAAATTTTGTTGTTATACAGAATTACGTTACGATAACTTTTGAACACGGTAAAAGGAGCTGAACTGGCTCCTTTAATTTATTTCAAACTTGGATCCTTTGAGACTATTAGGCCTCGTGAGTGCTTAAATTTCTATTATTTAATATAATGGTTTTTTACTTCGTATTCGTAGGTATATAATGATTTTAAGTTTTACATATTTTTCATTATTTATTTTTTATTTATTTTCGGGAAATCGACAGTTTGCATTTATTTCAGTTTGTACACGTACATAAGTATTATATAGCCAAAATAAAACCAATTATGGATTTCCTCCTTGTGACTTTACTTCTACTGAGACAGCATAACAAGGAATATGTAAATTAAATTTGTAAGAAAGGAATATGAATTCAAAAATTTATACAAAACAAAAGATTATATAAAACGAAAAATTACAAAACAAAACATTTATCATTACATTTATAGCCATGGAGAGAGGTTGTAGATATAAATCAAAGCATAATAGAAATATAAACAATATAGACAACATTATTCATAAACCATCAGAGAAATATTCTTTTATGGACCTCTTGTATATGTTAACTTCGCAACTGAAAATATCCACCTTGGATAATTCGCTATTGTAATTATTGCATAGTCTGTTCAGGCAAGAATTCAGAGTTCGTTTTGCATTGATCCACCCTGAACAGGACAAGAGCGTGTTGATCGCGCAGGTACATTCTGGGCATTGAATATTATTGTTAACTACTTTATACAGGAATAGTGCATCCTTATGATGCCTCCGTACACTCAGTGAATCAATTTTAAAGTATGAAGCTGCCTCTGCATAATAATTAAATCTTACAAATGACTTGTAACAACGATATTTTAGGAATTGAATTGCTTCGATTTTGTTTATGTGGATTTTGTAAAATGGAGACCAAACAACTGATGCAAACTCCAGATGACTTCGTACGTAGGCAAAATAGAGTTGCTTAATGATATCGATGCTATTAAAAAGTTTTGTGTTTCTTATGATGAAGCCTAACATTTTAGCAGCTTTATTTGGGATTTGATGTATATGAAGGTTATATCGTAGTTTACTATCAAGGGTCATTCCAAGATCACGAATATCTAAGATTGTTGCGATGTTGTTGTTGTTGTTGTTTAAGGCGAAGCTTAATGCCAAATCATTATTTTAATTAATCTTTATAACGAATTGGTGTTCAGTATGAATACCAATTTTTTTTTAGCTTTAGATAAATTGAAGGTTTTCCTATCGCTTCGCTTGAGTAGAATACAAATATGAAAATAAATTACTAATAAAAAATATAAATGTAAACTACTAAAAAAAATATTTTTTTCAATAGAAATGTATGAACTCACAAAGGAAATAACTTTAAAAAAAATACAGTATTATAGCTAAGATTATCCGTGACAGTTTCACTTGATTAACTTTTTTGCTTTCTTATAAAATTATTTACAAAATAAATAAAAACCAGTTTTCTGCTTGAAATCGAACGTTTCTAGACTCCGTTTTGTCAAGCGATTTTAATGCCTATTACCTACAGTATAAGGTATACCAAGAATATACACATTTTTGGCTTGTAGCTTCCTCTTAAAGAATAATTAAATAATATATTTTATTTTTATTTCTCGAAAAGACAATGTGATGGCATTTTGAAACATTTAGATATATTTAAAATGAAATAAAATACTTTTTGTTTTAAAACCACGAGTTTTTAATAATTTTTTGAACCGACCGGTTTCGCTTTACTCAAGCATCATCAGGGTACAAATTATTACTAGACAAGAAGTACAAAGTGTGGGCTTATATATAAAAAAAAATTGAGGGAGACAACATGATATAAATATAACAAACGCAGTTTCATTTTAATCTAAATATGTCAAACCACAAAGTGATTGCTTTCTACAATAATACATTTAGATATAGTTGATTTTGTTGGCAATAGGTGGATATTTTGTTTAAATCATGTTGTAAATTGACACAATCGTTTAGACTTTTTATTGGCTTGAATAGCTTAGCATTATCCGCAAATAATTCTATTTCAGAGTATTTTACAACATTGATCAAATCATTAATATATAAAATGAAAAACAATTATTTATTATTAATAGTCCGAGATGATGGATACCAGATGAAATTTTGTTGAAATCTGATTCAAAGCCCTTTATTGCTATTCCCTGTGATCTGTTGAGTATATAAGATGTAACCAAGATGTAACCCAACGAAATAAATTACCACCTATACCTAATGACCAAAGTTTTCTTAGTAATAATTTTTGGTTAATTTTATCAAATGCTTTGGCAAAGTCTGTATGTATGATATCTACTCGAGTGCGGTTATCCATGTGATCGACGATGAATTCAGTAAGAAGAACAAGATTATTTTCCACATTTCTGCCTTTTGTAAAACCATGTTGCTTTGTTGTTATGATATGATTGAGTTGTGGACTTAGACATTTGTAAATAATTTTTCCATTAATTTACTGAATATTGTTAGTTTTGAAATTAACATTGGAATGTTAATATCTAAAACTTAAAACTTGATATTTGACTTTACGCAATATCATTATAACAGTCAAGGTGAACATATACACAGCCGTATCCTCTGCATATTTTAGGTTCAGTCCTACTTTTTTTATTAAACCTGTTGAGAACTGTTGTTATTAGGTCTTCCAATATTTCGCACAATATGCCATTCACCCTGTACAATAACTGGTAAATAATCCTGATAACAAGCTGATATTAATATGACGCGATTTAGTCAGCAACGGTCTCCTCATTCCACCCCCTAACCACTTCTGATATTGGCGCACGTGACATTTGCTCTTAATCTAATATTATACCAAATCTATTTATTAGTAAAGATGGCGTAGGGGTATTAGTTCTGGAAATGAACTATTATTATATTAGCCAGTCTATTCTTTCTATTTTTAACTTTTTTTAATAATACACATAAAGTCGTGGGCTATTTTTACCCTTTTGTGGAAAAACCGTTACTTTTTAAGTAGACTTAAAAACTTTTGTAGAGAGTGAAAATCTATGAAAAAAGTAATGAACGGTGTTTTTGTGAAGTTTAACATATTATTTGAATATTCTAATTCCGTCTTTCTTTTTCACATAAATTATGCCACTTCCTGGTATGAATTGCAGAACATTGCGACTGAAAACGGGCTCTACTCTCGATCTGCTTAATTCAACGGAATACATAATTATTCACGTCTCGAGATTCTTTATGAGATTTATTTTCCCTTCCCTTTTGGCCAGCAAGTAGACGGGAATGCAATTCTGTCAGAAATCGACTGACTCGCTTGTGAAATCCTGGTGTCGTAAAACTCCTGAAAGATATTTTTCCCCGTCCTCTCGAAATAAATCCCTTTAAACTAATTTTCTTGTTAGTAGCTCGACCCAATCAAGGAATAATGAGTTTTTTCTTGAAAATATTTGGACATCTCTATCGTTGGGGCGATACTGGAACAATTTATTGAACCTGCGGATTCTTTAATCCAGCAAACTTTCCCAATTATCTGGATGTTATCCGTCCCTTTCCAGTTCCAGCGACGTTTTGTGGATTTTCAATCGTTTTGTTTTCAGCCAAACTTTGCCGGGAGGGCTCTATTACCGAAACTTATAAATTTATCGATGTTTTGAAGATTTACTTCCCTTAAAGTGCATACAAAATATTATTAATTTAACAAAAGTAAATTCTCCATCGATTTGATATCTTATTCATAGGATAACGTATATTTTCGATTTATTCTTTATTTATTTAGTAAGTCCGAGTTTATTATCGAGTAAATTAGCCGAGTTTTCTACCTATTGCGATTATTTGTTGGTTGTCTGTGACAGACCACGCTTTAAGCGCCCTATATTTTCGTGACTTGGCCTATTTCAGCATATCGCTCGCCATACAGTACCAATGGGAACGTATAATTGAATTATTTATTAATTATTAATTATTTATAAACTATCAAGAGAATGGTAAAATACCCCAATGAGAATAAGAGTCAACAAAATACGATTTTTATGAAATAATTTTTTCTGTCAGTATAAATTAACATTTTTTATGATTAACGGATTCTTCTGAAACCTGTTGCAATATAAATTAACGGTGAAGTTATTGTTCTGCATTTATTTTGCCGTTATATTTTGAATTTTTGCTTTTGTGCTTGATAGTTTTTAGCATACCAACATCCCAAAATACTTATAGCGAAATAATTATACAGAGTCAGTGTATCTTTCATTTATCACTTAACCGGCATAGTCCAGTGGTAACGCATTGGACTGCCATTCCGAAAGTCGCGGGTTCGAACCCGGCGTGCGCAAATAAATTTTATTTGATTAATTTGTGTTATTTCACAATTAATTAATTAAAATAATACATAGTATATTTGCGGCACGTTCCAGAGTGGAAGATACTACCAGTATCGCCCTGGTGTAAGACCACCATTCAGAATTGAAAAGTTGCTCCAAATGGCTTTAACCGTGTTTAGTGACTAGATCTGAATAGCCAGGTACTTCCCCACCTTCCTCTTTCCCTTCCCCACTTACCTTCAGCCTCACAACATCCCCCAATTGGGGATGCCATAGTCTCACTGGCTCCAGACGGGAGCAGTTGGGACTCTTGTGAGGTATTCACTATAAAAATAAAATAAAACAATAGAAAAGATTGTATATAAATGTAATAAAGTGGTTTAAATCAAAGATATTCTTTCATTTGTGGAAAAGATTGTTATTGAAACATTTTAGTTATGTATAATAAATATGTACTGTATTAATATATAATTTTTACCATGTACTCGTATATGTAAAAGCCGTCTGAAAATTTCATTTTAGTGTTTTTGTTACGTTGAATCAAATACATCGTGTTTTCCACATCAAGAGTCTCAAATAAAACCATTTTAACAAATTATTATAAGCAATAATTATTAGCCTGAAAACGAATATAAATTGAAAAATACTTCCGAGAAAAAATAAATGCCGCCGACGGGAATTGAACCCGAACCATCTGATTGCCGGTCAGGTGCACGGAACCACAGTGCTACGTCGGCTTATTTTTAACCGCCAAATAATTCAACAAATACTAGAATTTCATTAAAACATTATTGCCTTTTGTTTTTTTTTTCACCCGAAACAACCAACTTTATGTATTGTTAAATACTTAATTTATCACTAGGTTGCGTTGAGATATATTATATCTTCATTTAATGGTGAAATATTTTTACTTGTCAAATATTGTTATTTTACCTTTAATAAAAAAAAAACCATTTTAGTTTCCCGCAAATATCCTGGGTTTTGTTCCTATTTTTTTTATTTATAAAAAACATTGAAACATGCACTAAAGTGAACTAATTATCTTAACTGTTATCTCTTGAATGGCCTGCTGTTATGTAATTTTATTTGTAAAACAGGTGAACTTGTAGCAAACTATTAATGTTAAACGCGACGTTCGTTTATAATATACGCGTTCATAGATTAGCCGTTAATTTAATTATTTTATTAAAATATGCTTTTTACAAGTTATCCTTTCCAATATTAAGACGAATAATAAGCTTTTTATAAGTTATCCTTTCCAATATTAAGACGAATAATAATAATATATTAAAGATTTTTTTAAATATTTATGTTGAGGGATCAGTAGGATTTATAGTCCCTGTTACGAGTTCTACCGAGCCGAACCCTCTGATATGAACATATCTGGAGTCGGTGAATTATTTTCCCATTTGATCTCTGGTGAGTTGACGTGTTGTTCTTGTATTCTTTTGTATTTATTTTGCTTATATAATGCACTTGCATAATGTTGATTGACTAGATGATCATTTATGGAAAAGTGTGTGGAAGGGTTTAGTTTTTCCTATGGGGAAGATTTAACCCGGACATTAAGTCGAAAAATAATATAATAATATCTTGTTATTATGCAGGTATATTGAGATATTTTATAAATTTTATAGATGTAATTTAAATTATCTAATATTACTATGTGATCTATTCTAATGTTTCCTTAAAACTATAAATGTATTTATCTACAAATACTTTCAAATACATCATATTAAGAATGTTTAATTTCGTAAAACCTACAGATAAGCTGCCATATGACAGCTTTGTGGGAGTACCCTAAATTTGTACAAATGTTTTATTTACAAAAAAATGTATATATATTTGTTGGCGCCCGTATATACGCAATATGAAGATGAATAAATAGTTTTGTCCTTATAAAAACTCAGTTCCTTCAAGAAAGGCATACAAATACAATATTGTATCAATTATTTAATCCAAAATTGTATTTGTTTGCCTCTCTTGAAAGAATTGAGTTTTTATACGAGCAAAAGTATGTATTAATATTCATACTGCGTATGTACGGGCGCCATCAAATAAATCGTCTTAATATTGTAAAGCATATTTTTTAGATTATTTTTTATTTCTTGCTAGAGCAATCCCGATGAGTTACAAAACTCATTGTAAGATGAAAGGGACTTATTATACATAGGTAGGAGTTAATAGGTAAAATTTTACATTGGTATTTTGATATCAAAATTATAAATTTCACATACGAAACTGTATAAATATAGAAAAATAATTAAAATTATAAATATCACATACAAAACAGTACAAAAATAGAAAAAGGGTGGTTTTGTAGAACAAACAAGAAAAAACAAAAAAGGAAACAGACAGGGGTAGCAGATATAACTTGCAAAAAGTGTAGTTTAATAATGTTCGCCATATTGTCTACCAGTGTTGACGTATTTTGACAGCTGCTTCAATTTACCTAGCTTTAACAATCATAATACTAGAAAATCAAACTAAAAAAGTGGTTAACTCGTCTAATCAGGAGAGTGCGCGTTGGGACAGTGAATTTTTTATCCCATAAATTATCTCGCTTAGGCGGAATACTCGTCATTATTCTGGTGTTTGTACCACAAAATACAACTCAGTGCAAAAGTGACTCGATCATTATATAAACACAAAAAACCTATCCCAAAGGCGTTTTTAGCGTCATAAAGGCTCTGCCATCTCTCATACAAGAAACAAGCATTGTGTCGTTTTTTTTTCTTTTTGTGTGAAACTTTGAAAAACTACCTTTAAAATGAATACACTATGTTCCATCTGTAAAAAAAACATTGACACCCCGTCAGACTTCATCTCATGTTGTATCTGCGACGATAACTACCACTTCATTTGTGCCGATATCGCAGAGACCTCACGGCGAGGAACTAAGATTTTACAGTGGCGCTGCAAACTTTGCACAAAAACACAAAAAAACTCAAAAAAAAATACGTCTGAAAAAAATCTAGAACTGACATCTATCGAGAAACCTAATAAACAATCAACACCAAAATCTACAATTGCCGCCTCATCATACGCCACTGTGAACTTACCACCAACAACCACAGATGGCACTAGTAATCTGACAATCGATCTATTTTTAACTGAATTCGCAAATTTCAAAGACTCAGTTAATGAATCTGTTGGAAAAAAATACGATGCAATCCTGCTCCAAAATAATGAAATATTAAAAACTATTCAAAACATATCTCAACAGCAAGAAGATTTAAAACATCGAATAAATAATTTGGAAAAATTACATGAACAAGTAAACTCAGCCTTAAATTCTAGACTTGAGGACTTAGAAAAAAAAAGCGAAAAAAATAAAGAAAATGAAATAAAAATTTGTCTCTTGACAGAACGAAATGAAGAACTAGAAAAAAGAATAATAGCGATCGAGATTGACCAAGAAAACAGGAACAGAAAATTTAACAATACTTGTTTGGAACTTCGAGGGCTTCCAGAATTCAAAGAGGAAACATCACAAACCTTAAAAGACATTATATTCAACACCAGTAAAATAGTAGACTGCCAACTAAACACAAATGATATTTATAATATATATAGAGTATCACAAAGAAACAAAAATATTCCTCCAACAGTTAAACCTAGGTCAGTGGTAATTAATTTTAATTCAGTACCGTTAAAAGAGGACCTCCTTAATGCTATAAAAAAATATAACAGGTCTTGCGAAAAGATTGGGGACAAACTAAACACGGGAACAATCGGATTGTCTGGCCCCATTACACCCATATACGTCTCAGAACTCCTCACGTCTAAAGGCAAACGGCTTTGGTATCTAGCTCGCCAACGTGCAACTGAATGTAAATATAGGTACGTCTGGACGAAAGCAGGTCTAATCTACATGAAAAAAGATGACTCTTCTCGACCTATATTAATAGACTCAGAACAAGCTATACCGAAGCTCTGACTACCTGCTCTTTATTCTAATTATCGTGATAAAACTACTGACTACCGCTTTATATCGCCATTTCATACTCTATTACATAACAGCACTATATTATATGAACACCTAGGTTTTTGCATAACTCCAATTTGTACTGGAATAATTTTAATTTTAACTTTAATTTTAATCTTTATTCTCTCTAGAATGGTAACTACACTTATTATAAGATTATTATTTGATTTATTAGTAATATTACTAATAATTCGGCAAAAGAGAACTCTAATCAACATATTTTATATAACCCAGATATTACTTATTTTTCATACTTATACTACTTTTTACTGTCTTTTGAAAGAGAAAATGCCACACACTAACTACATACGTTATTTATTTCCTGGATTTTATTTCAGATATTGTTTCTTACTCAGATATATTTTATTTTTCCTAACTACTTCATTTTGTTTACAGTTTTGTCGCTACATATTTCGTACTACAAGTATTTATATGATAATAAAATACTGTTTTAAAACTTTACCCAGAAAACAACAATTAATTTTTGAATTCTAATGGTAATAAACGATCTTCAACATGAAATCGATAGTATCTTAGTGCCAAATACTGAAATAATTTTTGAAAACATTAACAAAATTATGCAATTTAATTGGGAATCTAATAGGATTAATATTGTTCATCAAAATATTAGAACGATGGGAAACTTGGATGATTTTCTTATATTTTTGGAAGAAATAAAAGCTGTGGTAAAGTTCCATGTACTAATTCTCACTGAATGCAGGTTAAATGATTCATACATAGCCAAACAAATTTCAGGCTATAATGAATACCATACAACATCGCATATTAACCAAAATAGCGGAGTAGTAGTATATATCGACAACACATTAAATTCCTTAGTACAAGAAATAAACATAAATCAGTGTAATTGTTTAAAAATCAACATTAATGAGAATTTAGGTATCCTAGCTATCTACCGATCACCATCGTTCAATGACATCCAAGATTTCCTGGAAAATCTTATTGGTGAGTTAAAAAAAACTAAGGATTATGCACAATATGTACTGATCGGGGACATGAATATAAATACTATAGGAGAAGTATTGCATGGGCAGTCCGACGACTACTTATGTGCTATGGCTGAAAGTAACTTTATTTCCAATATTAATTCTCCAACTAGGGTACAAGGTAGCTCAAGCTCATGTTTGGATCATATATATACCAGAAATATAACAAATTCAAATGCATTTGTAATACATAATACAATCACTGATCATTACACCACTGCAATCAGTATCCCAAACTCAACACCCAAAAAACATAAAATTAATCACAAACAGATTATCGATAATGAGGCTTTATTAAATGATCTTAATAATAAAAATTGGGAATATGTTTATAAAGAGACTGAAGTTAACAATGCTCTAAACTATTTTATTAATGAAATCAATACATTCATAACAAAACACACAATAACTAAACGCATTCCATATAGTAAAATACATCTCACACCATGGATTACCAACGGCATTGTTAAATCTATACACAAAAGAAATCACCTTCATAAAATAGCTAAACGAGACCCATTGAACGATACTAAACAGCAAAACTATTACCGATACCGTAATATTTGCAAAACCGTTATTCGCAAATGTAAAGAGCGTTATTATAAATTCTTACTTGATAAGGATAATTCCAGCAAAAACATGTGGAATGTTGTCAGAGACATAACTAAAAGTAAAAGAAATACCAATGCATCTGTAACTGAATTAAATACCGGAAATTTGATTATAACTGACAATCAATCAATTGCATGTCATACTAATCAATATTTTGCATCTGTTGGATCAAAGCTAGCAAAAAAATTTTTATTAGAAACCCAGAAAACGGAAGACTCTTTAGCATCGACAATTGTAACAAAGGAACAATCTTTTTCATTTAATATTAAACCAACTACTGTAGAAGAGGTCTTAAAAATAATCAACAGCCTTAATACTACACATGCAAAGGGTCCAGATAGTCTAAATACACAAATACTAAAAAAAATTAAAAATCAGATTTCTGCTCCGCTATCATATATTTACAACTTAAGTTTTGAATCAGGAATATTTCCTGATCACTTCAAAAAATCAATAATTGTCCCAATTCACAAAAGTGGACCTAAATCTCTTGTAGAAAACTATAGGCCAATATCACTATTAAGCGCGATATCCAAAGTCATTGAAAAGCTTTTCAAAACTAGATTAAACGATTATGTGGAGAAACATAACATTCTAAGTCCTAACCAATACGGCTTTCGGTCGGGTAAGGGAACGGATGATGCCATCGCATGTCTCACTGAAACTATTGCAGGGAATATGAACCATGGCAAGAAAACTATTGCCCTTTTCCTGGACCTGGCCAAGGCATTTGACACTATATCTCATAAAATTCTTTTACAGAGACTTAGAAATATAGGAATAAAGGGAAAAGCTTTTCAATGGATAGAAAGTTATATATCTAATAGATTTCAACAAACCAGAATTAACGAGGCTATTAGCACTTCACTAAAATACACTTTTGGGGTACCACAAGGAAGTACACTTGGGCCCCTTCTCTTTATTATATACATAAACGAACTTTGTAACCAAAACATTGGTGGCAAAATTATCACGTTCGCTGACGATACAGTTATTTTGTTTGAAGGAGATGATTGGAAACAAACACACCACCTTGCGAACACAGGTATAAACAGAGTAAAACTGTGGCTGGACTGTAATTTGCTTACACTAAACATACAAAAAACAAAATATCTCACATTTAGCGCTACCCTTGCAGGTCAACCCAAAACACCTCATCACCTCACAATACATAATATTAAGTGTAGCCTTGGAAATAATAACCATACTTGTAAATGCGAAACCCTTGAATCTGTTAAATCTATTAAATATTTAGGTATAATAGTGGATAACCATCTTAAATGGAAACAACAAATTGAAAACACAGCTAATAAAGTGCGCAAGCTTATTTATATATTTATAGCATTGCGGGAAATTATAAAAACTCAAGACATTAAAAAAATATACTACGGGCTCTGTAACTCCGTCATAACCTACGGTTGCATTGGATGGGGTGGAACAGGATTAACAATATTATACCCGCTACTGAAGGCACAGAAATCCATTCTACGCGTCATTATGAAGAAACCCTTCAGATACTCGAGCGACGATCTCTTCAAGGAGTTTAATGTGCTTGATGTTCGACAGTGTTACATAAAAAAAATAACAATCTGCGTCCACAAAAATAAAAACAAAACGATAACAGTCGATCATAATCATCAAACCAGAAGTAAGAGCAGAAACGACCTTTCTATTCCAACTAGCAATACTGCGGCTTATCAAAAAGTTTTCTCATACCTGGGACCAAAAATATACAACAAAATCCCCTCTCAATTTAAACTATGTGAATTATCAGCCTTCGGTACTAAAATTACTAAATGGTTATTAGACTTAGGTAGGACAGATTCCGAAAAATTATTAAAAAACGTAGTCTGAGTTGATTTCTTCGATTTTGTATTTTGTATTTACCTAAAAAATATTTTTTTTTATTTTTCTTTCTTACATTGATATATTATATTTTTATTTTATATTTTACATGTACCTATCTGGATTTTATTGTTTATTACTGCTAAATTGTATTTTCCTAAAAAAATATTTTCTTTCTATTTTTCTTTCTTACATTTATATGTTATATTTTAATTTTATTTTATATTTTACATGTACCTACCTGGAATTATGTACACGCAACCTGCCAATTTGACTGTCCTAAAACGGGAAACTTCCTAGTTGGACAGTCAAAGCTTCCTTTTATATTTGCATATCTTGTATGTAATAATAATAAATAAATAAATAATAAATAAAAATAAAATACTTAAATAAAATACTCCATCTATGATGGCGTTAATTAATTTTATTAAAATACGCTTTTTGCAAGTTATTGCCATACAATATGCCCCCGTACACAAACAACTTGAATATGAATAAATAGTTATGTTCGTTTAAACACTCTCAATTCATTCGAGAAATGCAAACTAATTCAATATTGTACCGATGATTCAATCCAATATTGTATTTGCATGCCTTTCACGAAAGAATTGTGTTTTTTTACGGACAAAACAATTTATTTATATTCATATTGCGCATGTACGGACGCAAACAAATAATTTGTCTTAATATTATGTAGCAATATCTTGCAAAATGCGTATTTTAATAAAATGAATTAATTAACCCCACCTACGAACACATAGATTATAACGAGCGTCGAGTTTATCCTTTAGCTTATACTTTTTCACTGTTAAATGCGCTTAGCCTGCGGCAGTGTTGCAAAACAAAATTGCACCGTATAAACAACAAAACAGGATTATTGTGGCAGAATTGCCAGTGGAAATTCAGCACTGTGCGATTGAAAAAATTAAATAAGGTGTTTCACAAGGTTTGGGCGCACCCCAGAGAGTTTGTACGTGTTTTAACATAAAACTATTTTCATTTGATTTTTTTTCCTGGGTTTGGTAATTGACACATAGTTGTTTTTATTTATTGTTTTTGTGTTTAATTCGTGGAACTCTTCTTTTCGTAGAACTTTTTATTTATTTATTGTAATAATTATTAAATTTGATTTACATCAAATTTAAAAAAAATGTGTTTTTAAAACCTACTTACTGTAGTCACGCTATATAAATTTCTTTGAAACCTTGAAAATTTTTTGTCTTTCGCTAGAAATGGAATATGATATCTTTTCCAATTTTTATCAGCCAAATTGCTGTGCGCGTTCCCATTCTTCGCCAAAGAATTTCAAGTACAGCAAAGAAGCTTTAAAAAACTGCAAAGCCTGATTATAAATGGTTAGTGTTTCTGCACACCTGCTGTCTTCAGACGAATATATCGATTTTCACAGCCAGCATATTATTAATCTGATGTCTAATTTCTGATTGAGTCTCATTTTTTAAAATGTGAATACCGCACAAGAGTCCCGACTGCACAATTTTGAATGGTGATATCACTAGGACGAAACTGATAGCTGAGAGCATCTCCCATTCTGGAACGTGTCACAAATATACTAGATATAACTTTTTATGGATTAATTGTGAAATAACACAAATTATGTAATTTAATAAAATTTATTTGCGCAAGCCGGGATTTGAACCCGCGACCTCAAGTCGCTAGTCGAGAGCTTTACCCTTCGACCACGGAGGCCGTTTGATGAGAAAAGTTTTTTTTTTTTGATTTATAGAGGTTTTCACATATTCAAAGGTCACTGCTACTGCGTCTTGCTTGAACGGCGCATGGATTCTGTCCTGAGAGTGCGTGGTGGTGAGGACTGACATGTGTGAGATGTGAAGACAAAATAAATTACTGTTGTCCTTTTTATTTTACAAGAATTTTAGGTACGGCAAGCGTTAAAAACCGGATGCCGAAGGTGTCGTCGGTTCTGACCGATGTCCGTATGTTTGTATGCAAAAAGTGTCCAGTTCCTGCTTACAAAATCTTATAATATTTTGAGGTTTTGCGTGAAAGCAGAGAATATTCTCTGTCAGTTCACAAATGCAAATCGTAAACCGATGATTGTTTTTGCGCTCGTCTTGGTTTCGGGGTTATATTTACGCATAATTTGAAGCTCTTCTGTAAAATTAAAATTCGAGATTTCTATTTAAGAGCTGTTTGTCTTTTCCGGGTTTTCCATTTTTGTTAATTACTACAATTATTTGTTAGCATATAATATAACAGGCTAATGAGTAAGTTTGTCATAATTTTTAAGACCGGCGAGTAATATCGCTTTAAAAATATCTATTTTGAAATAATACCTACAAAGTTCCCCGACATTAGATGATAAGAATTTGTTCAGTATTTTATCAAGAAAATTGATTCATTGTCCGTTGAGCATTGCGCCTTTCGTTCACCGCCAAATATCACCGGAGCTAGGACGCGAGACTTGGCGGATTTCTCCCTTTCATGTGTAACCGTATCCCTGTATGCTGTGTGCCTATGTGACCACGTCATATGTGCCCGAGTGGCTCTGTGCCTCGCCGATGCACGTGGAATATTATCATATTACAGTCTCGCTTCACGCCATATCCCGATGGGAATTGGTCCCGGCAATAAATCGTCAAATTGAACCGCATCAGATACGAGAGACCAGTCACATACATCCTTCGCGGTGTAGTGTAGAGACAGGATTTGATTCCACTTCGACTTATTATTTATGGCATTTTTGTCAGCGTTCAAAATGTATTCGGGCTCTCTTGTTCTTGATGAACCCCAACAGCCTGGCTTAATTCGAGAGTTATGCGGGTTTAAACAATTCGTTATGTTTTTGCTAATCTTCATAAAGCTAGACTTGAAACTTAACTGTAACTTTTTTTTTTCTTATCGACATGCTAAAATTATCTTTAATAAACGATCAGTTAGGTGTATTTTACGCTCGTTATATTTCACCCTACGATTTTCAGTTATTCAATGTTGTTATTTAAATAGTTACCGTGATACAAACAATTCTCTTACAAACACGATGACTGCAAGGGCGTTGTACTTATCCCTAACTTTTTTCTCAATTTGATGTCGAGATATTTTTGCGTCTCGAAGCCTTCCTTCGGGACAACGGGACAGGGTATCAATAAACGGGACGTTTGGTCAGGTTAGGTACTGTGCTTGTGAAAGCTGCGACAAGACATAATTGAGGAGCGTTTTCACAAGGACCCCAAAAAGATGTTTTTTTTTCCTTTCTTATTCTCTATGAAAATGTTTACGAAGTGCCTAATTCAAATTAACAAAAAACAATTTATTTTTCTGCTTTACGTGTAATAGACAGTTTTCCGAGTCACTAAGCCATTTGGTATTATTAAGTTATGTTTTTTAGTAGTTTCTCGGACAGTTTTCCAAGTCACTAAGCCATTTGGTATTTTTAAGTTATCTTTTTTAGTAGTTTCTCGAACAGTTTTCCAAGTCACTAAGCCATTTGGTATGTTTATGTTATGTTTTTTATTAGTTTCTCGGACAGTTTTCCAAGTCACTAAGCCATTTGGTATTATTAAGTTATGTTTTTTAGTAGTTTCTTGGACAGTTTTCCAAGTCACTAAGCCATTTGGTATGTTTATGTTATGTTTTTTATTAGTTTCTCGGACAGTTTTCCAAGTCACTAAGCCATTTGGTATTTTTAAGTTATCTTTTTTAGTAGTTTCTCGAACAGTTTTCCAAGTCACTAAGCCATTTGGTATGTTTATGTTATGTTTTTTATTAGTTTCTCGGACAGTTTTCCAAGTCACTAAGCCATTTGGTATTTTTAAGTTATCTTTTTTAGTAGTTTCTCGAACAGTTTTCCAAGTCACTAAGCCATTTGGTATGTTTATGTTATGTTTTTTATTAGTTTCTCGGACAGTTTTCCAAGTCACTAAGCCATTTGGTATTTTTAAGTTATCTTTTTTTAGTAGTTTCTCGAACAGTTTTCCAAGTCACTAAGCCATTTGGTATGTTTATGTTATGTTTTTTATTAGTTTCTCGGACAGTTTTCCAAGTCACTAAGCCATTTGGTATTTTTAAGTTATCTTTTTTAGTAGTTTCTCGAACAGTTTTCCAAGTCACTAAGCCATTTGGTATGTTTATGTTATGTTTTTTATTAGTTTCTCGGACAGTTTTCCAAGTCACTAAGCCATTTGGTATTTTTAAGTTATCTTTTTTAGTAGGTTCTCGAACAGTTTTCCAAGTCACTAAGCCATTTGGTATTTTTATGTTATGTTTTTTAGTAGTTTCTCGGAAAGTTTTCCAGGTCAATGAGCCATTTGGTATTTTTAAGTTATGTTTTTTATTAGTTTCTCGAACAGTTTTCCAAGTCACTAAGCCATTTGGTATGTTTATGTTATGTTTTTTATTAGTTTCTCGGACAGTTTTCCAAGTCACTAAGCCATTTGGTATTTTTAAGTTATCTTTTTTAGTAGTTTCTCGAACAGTTTTCCAAGTCACTAAGCCATTTGGTATTTTTTATGTTATGTTTTTTAGTAGTTTCTCGGACAGTTTTCCAAGTCACTAAGCCATTTGGTATGTTTATGTTATGTTTTTTATTAGTTTCTCGAACAGTTTTCCAAGTCACTAAGCCATTTGGTATTTTTTATGTTATGTTTTTTAGTAGTTTCTCGGACAGTTTTCCAAGTCACTAAGCCATTTGGTATTTTTAAGTTATCTTTTTTAGTAGTTTCTCGAACAGTTTTCCAAGTCACTAAGCCATTTGGTATATTTTATGTTATGTTTTTTAGTAGTTTCTCGGACAGTTTTCCAAGTCACTAAGCCATTTGGTATTTTTTATGTTATGTTTTTTAGTAGTTTCTCGGACAGTTTTCCAAGTCACTAAGCCATTTGGTATTTTTAAGTTATCTTTTTTAGTAGTTTCTCGAACAGTTTTCCAAGTCACTAAGCCATTTGGTATTATTAAGTTATGTTTTTTATTAGTTTCTCGAACAGTTTTCGAAGTCACTAAGCCATTTGGTATTTTAAGTTATGTTTTTTAGCAGTTTTCCAAGTCACTAAGCCATTTGGTATTTTTATGTTATGATGTTTAGTAGTTTCTCGAACAGTTTTCCAAGTCACTAAGCCATTTGGTATTTTTTCTGTTATGTTTTTTAGTAGTTTCTCGGACAGTTTTCCAAGTCACTAAGCCATTTGTTATTTTTATATTATGTTTTTTAATAGTTTCTCGGACAGTTTTCCAGGTCAATGAGCCATTTGGTATTATTTTGCCGGAGGTTGATAATTCGCAGTTTCTTACCTCGGGGAAGAGTTTGTTATATATTTTAGGTCTAAGATAGATGTGCGTTTTTTGGTACATTGTGATGGAGAAGTACTTAGGCTCGTATTCAAACAATCCGTCTGAAATTCTTTTTTTTTTAATTGGCGAAATGCACACGAATCGTTGCTATACTGAGGCCGATCGGTTTTGACCATATGAATTGGTAAATTTGTTCTTTTGATTTGTATTGTGTAGTCACCACACCACTTGGGAGAATCAAATTTGATAAATAATTATTTGCAAACCCAATGTTTTTTAATTTAATTTGATCTGACTCAATGAAATGAGCTGTACGTTGAGAGAATTTATGTAATTGATAAGTTGGATGATATAATATGTAGGTACATATTACGTCAGTTGTTGTTAAGTTTGTGATGTCACCTATTACCTCCCGTAATGGCTTTTCTACACTTTTAGTTTATGTTTTGTTGTTTGTGTCTGATAAGAATTATTTTTTCCTCAGTGACAGCGCGGGACAGCAGAGCGGAGCGGGGAGCAGCGCGGCGAGCGGCGCGGCGGCGGGGGCGGCAGGCCGGCCCTAAGGAGGGCCCGGACGCGCTGAACACGACCTCGCGGTCCGGGCCGGCCCTAGCCCGCTAGCCACCCTAGTAACGAAAGCAATACACACTCTACCGTACATGTAGAATATTTAAAAGTTTAAAAATATAGTTAATTTTATTAAGAAATATAGGTACATATTGTGATGGTATATCGCAAAAATGCTGTGACGAAACATAACCTTTATTCCTTCCGTAGTGTTGTCATTTATAAGTTTTTTTTGTAGTCCTCGTTGATTTTATGTGAAACTGTGCAATACAGGTCTCTTACGCAGGCCTCGTTTGATATCATCGATTGACTTAATTTTTTTACCGTTATAATACTATTTTAATAGCGTATTACAACTACTGAAGTATAATGAGATGCCTACAAATCTCAGCACCGAGAAGAAAGTTAAAGCGTAGGTACTCTATTTTTATCTCAAAATAATTGCTTAATTGAAAATCCCTTTGTTTAATTTAAGTGACTTAATATTACATGTACATAAGTCACTTCCTTCCTTTTCAGCTTTTCGCTTTATTTGGTGATGCTTATTTTTTTAATTCGCTTTGTTTTGGTGACACCGAAATGATAAATAATTTATTATTAACTTTTAAATAATATGGTTTTGGAATCCTGATAAGAATAAAAATTCATTATATTAATTTATTTGTTGACTGATTTTCGTAACACTACGAAAACGTTTATTTGTCATTGGTTAAATGTGTAATATTTTTGCCTAATCCACACTAGTCAAGAAATAAACATTTAGCATATTATATTTACCATTTTAATAATCATAAACATATTAAATATTATATTTATTGTATTATTATGAATAATAGCAATTAATACTGATATTAGGGGCGTTATTAATTTTATAAAAGAGTTGAATACATAAAATAGAGCACATGTCCTTAAATTAATCATTGGTGGAATAAATCCTCAACCCGCCACATGTTTTTAAAATGCAGTTTTTAGGATCTATGAAAGTTTAATATCAGCTATAACCTGTTCTGTTTTGGTCTAGGTCTAGGCAATAGTTCTTTTCAGACCAAAATAAGTTCAACCAGGGTAAGAACTATAACTCAATTGTTAACCGTACGAGACAGAACCTGAGTAGAGGTGAGGAGTGAGGAGCATGGTGCCAAATCTTGCATTTTAATGTCTGTTATAAATATTTGATTAACTCAAAAGAAATCGAAGCAATACTTTATTAATTAATTAAATTAGTTTACATGAATATCACGTATTTACCCCGTCTTCCCTAGGTACAACGTCCATTAATAATGTTAATTGTTACCTGAACTTTTTATTAAATTGTAAGTTTTAAAAACTTCGTTTACTGTTGCAGCATAACTTACTAATAATTATTATCAACCAGTTTATACTCTAATCAAAAAGATGTTATGTCGATTGTGCCAATTATAATATTATATGTATATGTATTTAACACATGTGTTCGTGCGAAGAGAATAAGGGGATGGGTCGATAAAGATTGGATTAATTAAATGAGAAATGAAAAAAAGAGTTGATATAAAATAATATGAGCTTTCCTTAAAATAAAGGACAAAGTGGAAAAACACGGTAAGGAGAAATAATAGTTGAGTGTGCATTTCGTTTAAGCTACTTGAATCATCCCCTTTTCCCCTTCGCACAAAGAAATAGAAACTGCAAATTTTTATTTAAATGCGTAAAGTAAATGACAGATAATCGTGATACCATAATTTGTCAAACTTATTAAAAAACTGATAAAAATGCAAGAAAGACGTTTCGTCTATATCGATTTGTGCTACGACTTTTGTAATAACAATTGGTATTATTCCTTGAAATTGTTTTCAAGGCTACGAGTACCAAACGTTTTATTGGATTTTGGTATTCAGCATCCCTAATGATTGTTCCTAAAGCTCCGAGACGGCCATTGAAAGCAGTAAATAATAGATTCTAGTCAGAATTTCAACCTTTATCTCAAGGTTATGTATAACTTTCCCCTTTAATAATGGCTGTTGATATTAATTATTCATAATATTTTCCTTTTGATTTGATTGTTTTCGTATTTCTTCTAGAAATAATGATTATTTTATCAAACAGCTCATTAGATATATTATTATTTGTTTGTTATCCAAATGGAATAAAAAATATTTCAATAATAATTTATTGTTATTCCGAACAATGCTTTTTTTAGTTAAAACCTTGTTATTTTGAAAATATCGCCAACGAATAAAGGCCGTCCAAATAAGAACCCGTTTTTGTTTGTATCTTTTAGCTTTTGATTTCATTTGAAGAACCAAACCTTTCGGTGTTAAAAATCATATCGTATTGTTACCCTTCACAGTAAGGATTCTTTTACTTAGTCTAAGATAAACGAGTGTCAAAATTAAATAAGGTGTATTTATACCAAATACATCATACTATTCTAGGCGATGGTTTGAAGGTAATTATAAACACGATTACCATACAAATGGAGGTTACACATCTTTTAAAACGTTTGTTCAACTAATAATATATTATTTCATTTTCAGACCCTTGGTCAGATCCCAATATTATGTACTTATTACACATTCTGTATTCGAATATTGTCGAAAATTAAAAAAAGTATGGTAACGAATTACATTGGCAATAACAATTTTTCATCTGTAATAATTTGGGTAAGATTTGTGTTCTGATGAAGTAAGTCGTATCAAAATATGAAGTGTCAAAAAAAATAGAGCAATGGAGAATTCTAAGCAATACTTAATTAATTTATATGCTTATTTCGCCAATATTACTTTTGCTGAATTTAGATAAATGAAAACCCACTTGAGTAATTTATCTGCTGACTTGTGCAATAGTTTGTATTTTATCTGCTGACTTGTGCAATAGTTTGTTAAGGATATTTTCAATAGTGAGTCACGTTCACGTAAGTAGTTTACGTTCTTTGCTTTTTAGAGGCTTCACTTCTTCAAATCTCTTGTGCCAAATAAATTAGCCTATTTTGCTAATCGAGTGATATTAGACTGACATGGGATTGTCTGTGAAAATATTGAATCGAATTTTGGATGTCATATTTCCTTTAATTTTTGAGTTAGAAGACTGTCAAAATATCCATTTTTGAACTCAAGTTTTTAGATAGATAAGTTAGATTTTGAAAATCAAATGTATATTTATAAATATATATTATATGTATCAATAAAAAAAAACTAGGATTTAGTGTATCGAAGAATACTTCGGAGAGGTAACATTTAAATGGTGATTTATTGAGGGTTTTGTTAAATTAAAAAGATGTTAATATTTTCCTATGAACACGTTGACCTATATTATAATATTTTAATTCATTTGTTATGATTATTTTGTCTGCTTCGCTGCTTCAACCTACACAGATGGGTGTTTTCACAGTCCAACAGAAGGGGCTAGTCACTTATTGTTATTTATTACCATAATAATGTCATCCAGTTATATAATTTTTTTATTACTCAACTCTCAGAGAGTATCATATATCGTAACTCCATCAGATATCGTGACCCTGTCTGATTTCGTGGCTCTGTCCGATATCGCGATTGTCAGATATCGTGGCTCTGTCCGATATCGTGATTGTCAGATATCGTGGCTCTGTCCGATTTCGCGGCTCTGTCAGAAACGTCTCGCGATGGTGCCGTTTTGTGAAGCAAATTGAAACCACAAGTTGGCTGCACGGGCGAGGAAAATAACTAGTCCCGTTGACTGTGAATTTGCTCCTGAAATAATATGATTTTCTTGCTTTTCCTATGATCGTCAATTGCAAGTAATATTATTAGGAGATCTCTTCACCTCAACCCTTCCCTTATTGCAACATTGGAACTTTGTTACATTGTAAGTTTCAAATTATTAAATTGATACTTAATAATGGTTATATTATGCTATGTTAAAATTACGTTTTTATGGATTACAACACCTTTATAATTTTTTTCTACTGAATAAAGTTATAAAGGCGGATCCTATTAATTAAAGAATAATTCATAAAAAAGTCACATTAAAATGGAATTCCACCATGAATTAAAGATTTCAAAATTAGAAATAATTATGTTATGTTGTTTTAAATTTTACGATCCTACATTTTTTGTTTGTTTTATTCAGCTTGGATGATGTGCAATGATCCTGTGTACCCATTTCCCCAGGTTATATTACTATGTTATATATTATTTTTTTAATTTTAAAAGCATTGTTATCGTTTTGAGTGCTAGTTTTGTAATCTATCTATAGCGGTATCGAAGTTTTATTGTATTGGGTTTTAATTAATAAATTTATTCTGTTTTTAATTGTTTTATTTTATTTAGATATATACTCCAGCACATTTAACAATTAGGTATGGAAATATTTTACTTTTTTGGTATTTCACTGTGTTATTTTTTAATTTTAAAGTGATCATAGTATTTTAAGATTCAAATTATCGCAATGTCAATACCCACTGTAAATGTCTCCCAACTTTGGGTGAAGGAAAGGAAGGTGAGGAAGTTCGGGGAAGGTAAAGTGTATGAGGGTTGGGTAGGAATCTAGGGATCAGTGTGTCGAGGAGTGACGGACGTATGAATATATCTCTCACACTGCGGCGCAAGGCGATGGGTCGATGAACCAGTTGGAGAGGTCAAAGGGTCTCCCCAAACCAGCCTTTCTCGATCTGGCACGCCACGCAGCTGGTGAACCCGGGCACCAGTGGCGGCCGGTGGTCAAAATATGTGGGGGTTCACCAGAGTACAACATTATCTACTCGACCTCTTGTTCTTAATATATTCCACATTCAAAGACATATTTTATATATAAAAATGAAAAAACATCATAAGTTGGTATAACCTGCAATTGATATACCAAATTAACAATTGATATATATGATCGATATAACCTGCAATTAAACTTCAAAACTTTCGCAGAGCAACAAAAGGTTTTAAATTCAACAGATTATGCCCGAAAACGGCGACAACTGATTAAACTAATAATAACTGATCTGAACATCACTCATCTCTTATTGACATGTTTTATCTTATATGCTCGTATCGAAGAAAGCTGTAAGCGGAATATTCGCTGAAAAAGAGCAGATAGTAAAGGGAAGACACGATATCGACAATAATATCACACATACGCGTTTCAGTTTAACTTTCTACTGAACAAACCGTACCTTCTGCTATGGTGGTAAAGTTCCGGACGCCTTCTTTGATATGGTAATATTTGCAAAGAATAGTATGTACCCACGCTTTCGACTGTTCCACAGAATATGCGAACAAAGCAATCAAATTTTGGATCGCAATCGAAAACGAACTGCTACGAATATAGGCACAAGTCACAGTCGGTCTGCAAGTTAAGCGCGCTTAATAAATAGGTACCTTTTGTATGAGATATTATAACCGAACCGAATTTCGTATTGTGATTAGCCATGTCGGAAATTTTTAAGGTTGTTCGGCGCTCGGGAGCACATATTAGCTGGCCGCCCCTGCCGGGCACCCTTGCTAAATCACCGGCCGTAGCTTGCCACTTAGGGTGACCTATGGCAGAGGTGTTGGTTTTCCAATAAATGGCTCCCGGGGCGGCGGTACACAAACCCGCCTCTCAAATTGAAATAATAATCTAGAGATTTGAAAAAAGTCCTTTTTAATAAGATTTGTATAAAAGTTATATTTTGTTTATAGTTCATATTTTTATAAGTTTTAACTAACGGAGTTGAAGTTGTAACCACAATACTGCTGCTAGCTATATCGCCACACTATTAGCTTTTCACTGCTTACTATAGGGTGGCTAGTAAACTAACTGTAAGCCCTGTAATTAGAAGAAACACAGTTGGGTTTTATCGGAAATTACAGGATTCCTCTAACCAAGTTGTCAAGTGATCATTAACCGAACTGCTGAACTGAACCTCAACTTATGGGAAAGGAACGAAGCAACCGCAAATGGCTCGAAACGTATCGATATTTTTCACAAGGTACTTTTCATATTTTTATACGTTCCAGAGTAGAAAATACTGTAAGTATCGACCTGGTGTGAGACCACCATTCAGAATTGAAACGTTGCTTGAAATAGCTTTTGCCGTATTTGGCGGCCAAATCTGAATAGCCAGGTACTTACCCACCATCCTCTTCCCTATCCCTAGTCTCACAACATACCCCAATCGGCGATGCTATAGTCTCACTGGCTCCAGACGGTTAAGAGCAGTTGGGACCCTTGTGTGTAACATAAAAAATACAGGATTGCTTGTCGCTCTAAACTTGGATTTGTGGCATGATAATTGCATGCCGTATTTTCATGTTGGCCCAACTTACAAAATAATTTTTCCACAATATTTTTAATGAAAAAATTACATCCAAATAATAGAGCCGAGAACGTCAGCAGAAAGATCAGCGAACTAGAAGGGGATGTTTTACACATTTTCAGCAGGAAACATTTTCGTGTACCTAATTGCCTTCTACTACAAAATGACCAGAATAATCTTAATTCCTTATTATAAGCATAATTAATTAATTTAATTAAAACATAAATAACAAACAGCGTTTCTGCTGACATGAAATGAATAAATCCCCAGTTTCCCAGATCAAGACTGCCAACACAACAAGAACCTTTCATCGAGTACAAAGCGCCATCTATCTTATGGTTGTTTGGAGCAAAATTATACATCCCGGTGAGTTCCTACCGATTTTAATCGTGACGTATGACGTATGACCCCCGTAATTTTAACCCGAACAATGAATGAATTTAAATCTTCTGCCTTTCACGATCCTTTTCACTCCTTATTAGGTAGGTACTCGAAAACGGAACGACTTCGAGATTACCTACAATGTGTATTGGATTTTTTAAAGGATGTTCTGATGATAGTAGTTAGAAAATGTTTTGAAAACTCAATAACTTGGACATAATCATGATAAAGCAAACTGTAATACGTTCAGCTGTTGGAACTATTTTTCGGGAATACACAAACAGATTTACGTAAAAAAGCATTGGTCAGTAGGCACCTACGCAATAGACAGCATATCCAAACTATATACTACTAGTTGACTTCTACCCGGCGTTGCTCGGGGACTTGTAAATTGTTTGGGGTAAAGTTTAGAAACTGTCATGAAGTTGACAATTCCGTAGTACATTATTTTGATGTATTTTATAAAGTTTAGACAGAGTTAGCAATGTAAGCGCCCGAAAATATTTTTCGACTTGATTACAAAAAATCGACGTTTTTCTACGGTCTATTAATCTAATATGCATGTAATATATACATTAGCCTTCCGGGCGAAATTCTCTAAATGATAGTGAAAACCGTATCTAAATCCGTTTCGTAGTTTAGAAGAACTAAGCGCACAAACAGAGACGCGGATAGCGACTTTATTTTATTCTATTTAGAGATATAGGAAGAACTAGGCGCCTACCTACTAGGAACGAAACGAAAAAACAAAGAATCAGAAGAGAACGAGAAATTACAGGTAGGATGATTGATAAATAAGATGAGGAATTAAAGGACGAAATAGGATGAGCGCACTTTTTATGATTGTTTGGTGGGAATTACCAATAAGGCATTTACCACATCGCTTACTCCTTTAATGCCTGTTTATCCAACTATACTACTTTATTTACGTGGTCATGGTGGCTGTATGTGCTAATGCCAGCTTAACCTTGTACCTAGATTGCATGAAATTAGTAATAGGTACGCAGATGTAGCGGATCTGTTTAACTGCACAGAAGCTAGGTACAAAAAATCTTTAATATCATATCTTTTAAATCATGGCCAATAAAATGTAAGTCTACTCATACTTACGTAAAAATTCAAATAAATATATATATAAAATGAACTGCCTGGGGCAACTGAGGAAACTTGGGTCAATAAAAATAGTCAATAAGGTGAACCAACAGCTTGATTGGCACTTAACTACTTTCAACCAAAACCTGAATATAAATGCATACATTTTAGCTATTGTAATATATTATATCATGTATCTATACTATCATATATTTCAATCAATACTAATCTAACCTAGTCTACCTATAAGTTTTGCGTGTACTATATTATCTCTAACTTTTTATATCCATCTAGAGTTTCTGTTAATTGTATATTTTCTGATGTCACTGTTTATAATTTACTGTATATGGTATATTTTATACCGTTGATATTAAAATAAATAAATTAACTAAATCCTTCTTCCCATCCTCCTGTGAAAGTGTTCCTAAACGCCAATAAACAGAGCACTTTCCCCGGCGTACCGGGACAGGAGTTCTCCTTGCTGAGGAGGTAGATACAATCGTATCATGTAGGGTTATGAAACTTCCGTACAAAATATATTAATCAATCAAAAAATTGTTAGATAATGTGAATAATAATAATAACATGGCATTTATATAGCGCAGTTTAGTGTCATTTCACTTCAAGTGCGAATTACTACTCGTATAACAAACTTAAAAAATGGTAATTCAGTATTAGTGGTTCTTAAAATTATTCCTACAGTGTGCCTTACCCAATACAGATCTAATATTATAACACTAAATACACTGTTTACCTATACAAAGTGATGACAAAACTTAGAATAACAATAACAGCCGGACAGGACAAAACAAGAATATTAAAACTAAAACATAATATAAAACAGGAGGCAGTTTGTGATCAGAAATGAGAACTTCAATATGAATAGAGACTGGAATGCAAAGGAACACGTGAAACCTGTAGGTATTTAAGGGTTTTTCGTTATTTTATACCTAATTATTATTCAATAGACTTAGTGTTTTTTTATTTATTAAGACATACACAGTACAATAAGATACAGTTAAGGATATTCGGAGCACTATTCTCTTCTTCATCCAGTTGATTTTCCCAGCCTTTATTCGCGAATAGCGGGTTAAGTATTGGCACGCGCAGCACTCACAAAAAATGGTTTACTTGTTTTATGAGCAGCGGAAAGCGGGCGGTGAACTTCTAGGTTCAGCGATATGCTTATTTATGAAGAAAGCGAACAACGGTGCGCGCTAGCAGTGAGAGGGAGACAAGGTTTTTGGGTTAAGGAAATTACAACAATATTATACCCAACTACAGCGGTTTTGTATATACGAGTATGCGTAAATGAGAAGTGTGGTGTGCTAATGGCGTGACTATTACCTACAATGAAAAGGTAATAACCTTATTTGCAAGTTTCTTGAAATTTGTATTATAAATACAACTTTTACTTTATAATCACGAAGTGATTATTCCAGATTAATTATTTTCTATAAAACATATATGGCGTTTAAAAAAAAGATACGGCTCGAAAATGCATTAAGTAAATTATAATATATATTATCCTCAAGATACATTTTATCCTTATTTGACGCGGAGGAATACGTTTTGTACCTTGGAGGAAATGTGTAATGTGTACGTACCTTTACATTTTTTTAGTGGTTGAATGATATGTACCTGAGACTAGATTGATATTTAAGGCAGCAATAATAAAACAAAAATGTCTTTTCTCTACACGGTGTCCAGAAACTCGTGAAAGCGAAAATTACAAGCGGAAAACTGGTAAATCTTCGTAATTATACATCGACTTCAAATGTGATAGTTTTCGCTTGTACTACGAGTTTCCGGATACCGTATGTAATAATTTTCGTTTCTTCATATAGCAGAATTCATTATTTCTGGCTTGTGGTTTATTCAGTATAAAGTCATTTAGGGTAACCGTACTTGATGGGAAAGTGTATGCGGCAAAATTCGTACATGATCCACCGGCGCTAATTCCTCAGTTCTGTGATGCGGTCGCTTTGAATCCGATCATGTGAACACAGAAAATAAAAGTAGATATATTACTTTTTTACTATGGTTTTCATATTTTTTTCGCCTCTGTTACCGATGGGTTCTATTTTGTAACGAATTTTGTGAGAACGGTGGGGTCCGTGACAATTTTTAGTAAAATAATGTTAGTTTCGTGGGGACAAATTCATATTTTTTAAAAGTTAATTTAATTTTAGTGTGATGGGGTAAGTGTGTGGGGGTAAGCGTACGCAGTTTTGTTGGTGCGTACCCTTTCCACTAAATATATGTCTATCTCATCTTATGTAAAATTCTAACAATTAAATATTCCACTGGTAAGAACGCATCCGGATAGGTTATTGTGCACCCAAGAGCAGTTCGAAAGCAGTGTGCGAACACCTCCACTACGGTAGGTATGGGTGTGCTTACCCAGCATATTAACTTTTTAATATAACTTTTTGACCTATGAATCGTATGAAGGCCTGTGAAGGTTTTTGTGTTTGTTTGAGATACCTCCATTAATCAATCATATTATCAAACATGAAATTGGAATGAAATACTTTTAATACAATAATCCTAATGTAAAAATTGCGTACGCTTACCCTACGAGATTACGTGCAGAGGGTGTTGTATTCTGCTACGACACGATTATTAAGCTACGACCACCACTACGCCCAACAGATATCACATGGAAAAGCAACCCATATTTTGGTATGAATGGTTGCGTGTTCTCGATGTTTTTTTTGTGAACAGTATTTTTTCCCTACTGTAGAGACACCTACCAACCGAAGCAAAATGATAGATAAAACTCAAACATAATTTATGCAGATCCACTCGGACTCAAAATGCCGCGTAGTGAGAAACCAGTTTATTAGTTGTCAGGTAAAACCTATAGAGATAATACGTATATTATAGACTCAGTTTGTTCTCGTGTGCGAAATTATGACCTTTTTACAAAGGGTGTGGTTTTTAGTGTTACTTTCTTTTGGGGGTAGATATTATTTTTATCAATCATTTTACGAAATATTTTTACTATAATTTTTGCCTCGGAAATTTTCTAATGCACTGTGAATTTATCTTAATATTTTTTGTCTTCAATTTCAATTGTGCACCATGTTATATTATATTCCATTCCTACTTAAGTGTTTCTATTTAATGATATAAGTAACTGTAAAATAAATATATGCTCCACAAACCGGGGAATTCAGAGAGCAATATACGTTTACAAAATCACATATAGGTGCTCAAAATAAATCTAGCAGTTCTTTGTTCTGGTGACCGGGTACCTACAAAAAGTGATATAAAGTCATGAAAAGTGATAAAACAAAAACTAGGTTACATAGGTGACTATTTAACCTAGTTTTTGTTTCATCACTTTTAATGATTCTATATCACTTTTTAAAGGTGTGTTTAATTGTCATTATGATGAATTTTCAATAAATTGACCTAAAATTTTTACGCATCGTGATAACCTCGCCTTCTCAATTCATATCATATATTCATATTTGATGTTAAGGTATTTTCATTGCATCTTTTTACTGTAGAAAAAAATAACGATAATGATGGCATTTTAATTTTATTTGTATGTTGATTAAATTGTCTATAACGAATTTAAAATATTGCGAATTTAGATGCGCTGTAATTAATATCCAGTTCAAACCATTTCGGAATGTGCGGTTTCAGATTGTTTTTAAAATCAATATCTTATGAACGAAAATATGAAAAAAACGTTTTAATAACGTGAGCAAAGTCATAAAAATATAGTTTATGGGTTGTTTCACAGAATTTGAAAAAATCAACGTTCATTTTCGGGTTCTGTAAAGTCCTATTCAAGTTCTGTTATTAAATCATTATAGGCTAGTTACTTGAGAAAACTGAAATAATAAAAGAACTTAAAAAAATCTTTCACAATAAAAAAAATATTTTCAAATTTGAAGAATTGTTCAATTCGTTGAAAAAACCCCTCCTAAGTCTTTCACATACTTTCAACGGTACCTATCCATAGTTTGTAAAAATAACGTATAGATAAGTTTTCGATTGCTTTTGATCAAGTGGCGTTTAAACAATCAGTCAAATCATTGGCATTCATTTAAAACACAATAAAAAATCTAAAATTTACCCGTAGAACCTATTGATGCCATAAATACGTGTACTCTTCCAACAAGCAATTATTTGTCACGATGTATTTGCTCACTCCTTTTTTCAGATCAACAACTTTTAACACAAGAAGACGATGCAATTGTATTTAATGATAGTATTGTATATGAGGATAATAGCGTGCGTTTTATGGAGAAGTCTGAAAAGTCCCTGTCTTTTAAGGAGGGTTACAAATATTTAGAGAGTACGTCCATGATTTATAAGGAGCATAGTGTAGAAGCGACATGGCTGGACGCAGTTGACAAGTGCCAGGCAGAGGGCGCAGAGCTCGCCCTGCCGAAGTCCAGAATAGAGGTCCAGGTTTTGAAAACGCAGTTCGCCCGAACGACAGATAAAATTTGGCTTGGTTTGCATGATCCCGTGGGCAATGGAAATTTGCAAGCTCTGGACGGTAAGAACTCTATATTATTAATATTTATTAATGGCTTGTTCTTACTCACGTACACATTTCACCTAATACACATTTAAGGAATGTGTAAACAAAGCCGACAGTGTCAGGAAATAATGAATTCCAAAGAAATTAAACAGAAAAACTCTTTTGTGTGCATAACAGAGTGTGTCCATTTACAAAACACCTGTAACATAAACTTGATGTTATAAAAACAGAAGAAACATAAAATACATATTAAAATGGATAATTTATGGCTTTTACATGCCCCTTGAATCCTTCAAGGCCGCTTTTAAATATATCAACAGTAAATATAGAAAATTACATCGTGTCATGCTAAGCCGAGCTAGTACTTCCGTTCTGCTATGCGGGATACATCATAGTTCGTATGAGTAGGTAAACTCTTAGTTCTGATTTTTAATAATAATTGAAGTTTTAGTTTGTTACATTGACACTGACGTATATGTTATGGCATATATGAGGAAACCGCCGGCCCGCGCAGTGCTATTTTGTCCGGCCTTGCTTCATCTAGGCGAAGTAATAGAGAAATAAATTAATATTTCCATACTTCCAAAACAATGAATTCACATTCTCTAGATTTGCTCGTCCGATGGATGTTGATGTAACTAATGTGCAAGCAAATTTACAGATGGAACTTATTGAGCTTCAGGGGGATTTAGTGCTCTAATCGCAATTTAACAACATTGCTTTGAGGGATTTTTATAAATTATATTTGGTGGAAGAAAAATATACAAATAAACGCTCCATTTATAAGAAAAATCGTCTGTCTTTTAGGCAGCACATATACTTGTGAACAGTTTTTTTAGAGGACGAAACACTAAATCGAAAATTCGAACGAGGATAACAGATGAAAATCTCGAAAATTCTATGCGATTATATTATATTCCTTAAGCAATATAAACGCCAATAATGATATTCTCGTAATTCAAGTAAAAGGTTAACCTTCACACAAAATTTTGTAATCAGTATATAATATTAATATTATGTCGTTCATTATATAAATAAAAAAAATATATAAAAAGTAGCAACGTGTTTTATTTAATTTAATATTACTTTATAATGTTAAAAATATGGTCCGGCCTGTAAATGATAATTTAATAAGAACCCGTTTTTGTTTGTATCTTTTAGCTTTTGATTTCATTTGAAGAACCAAACCTTTCGGTGTTAAAAATCATATCGTATTGTTACCCTTCACAGTAAGGATTCTTTTACTTAGTCTAAGATAAACGAGTGTCAAAATTAAATAAGGTGTATTTATACCAAATACATCATACTATTCTAGGCGATGGTTTGAAGGTAATTATAAACACGATTACCATACAAATGGAGGTTACACATCTTTTAAAACGTTTGTTCAACTAATAATATATTATTTCATTTTCAGACCCTTGGTCAGATCCCAATATTATGTACTTATTACACATTCTGTATTCGAATATTGTCGAAAATAAAAAAAAGTATGGTAACGAATTACATTGGCAATAACAATTTTTCATCTGTAATAATTTGGGTAAGATTTGTGTTCTGATGAAGTAAGTCGTATCAAAATATGAAGTGTCAAAAAAAATAGAGCAATGGAGAATTCTAAGCAATACTTAATTAATTTATATGCTTATTTCGCCAATATTACTTTTGCTGAATTTAGATAAATGAAAACCCACTTGAGTAATTTATCTGCTGACTTGTGCAATAGTTTGTATTTTATCTGCTGACTTGTGCAATAGTTTGTTAAGGATATTTTCAATAGTGAGTCACGTTCACGTAAGTAGTTTACGTTCTTTGCTTTTTAGAGGCTTCACTTCTTCAAATCTCTTGTGCCAAATAAATTAGCCTATTTTGCTAATCGAGTGATATTAGACTGACATGGGATTGTCTGTGAAAATATTGAATCGAATTTTGGATGTCATATTTCCTTTAATTTTTGAGTTAGAAGACTGTCAAAATATCCATTTTTGAACTCAAGTTTTTAGATAGATAAGTTAGATTTTGAAAATCAAATGTATATTTATAAATATATATTATATGTATCAATAAAAAAAAACTAGGATTTAGTGTATCGAAGAATACTTCGGAGAGGTAACATTTAAATGGTGATTTATTGAGGGTTTTGTTAAATTAAAAAGATGTTAATATTTTCCTATGAACACGTTGACCTATATTATAATATTTTAATTCATTTGTTATGATTATTTTGTCTGCTTCGCTGCTTCAACCTACACAGATGGGTGTTTTCACAGTCCAACAGAAGGGGCTAGTCACTTATTGTTATTTATTACCATAATAATGTCATCCAGTTATATAATTTTTTTATTACTCAACTCTCAGAGAGTATCATATATCGTAACTCCATCAGATATCGTGACCCTGTCTGATTTCGTGGCTCTGTCCGATATCGCGATTGTCAGATATCGTGGCTCTGTCCGATATCGTGATTGTCAGATATCGTGGCTCTGTCCGATTTCGCGGCTCTGTCAGAAACGTCTCGCGATGGTGCCGTTTTGTGAAGCAAATTGAAACCACAAGTTGGCTGCACGGGCGAGGAAAATAACTAGTCCCGTTGACTGTGAATTTGCTCCTGAAATAATATGATTTTCTTGCTTTTCCTATGATCGTCAATTGCAAGTAATATTATTAGGAGATCTCTTCACCTCAACCCTTCCCTTATTGCAACATTGGAACTTTGTTACATTGTAAGTTTCAAATTATTAAATTGATACTTAATAATGGTTATATTATGCTATGTTAAAATTACGTTTTTATGGATTACAACACCTTTATAATTTTTTTCTACTGAATAAAGTTATAAAGGCGGATCCTATTAATTAAAGAATAATTCATAAAAAAGTCACATTAAAATGGAATTCCACCATGAATTAAAGATTTCAAAATTAGAAATAATTATGTTATGTTGTTTTAAATTTTACGATCCTACATTTTTTGTTTGTTTTATTCAGCTTGGATGATGTGCAATGATCCTGTGTACCCATTTCCCCAGGTTATATTACTATGTTATATATTATTTTTTTAATTTTAAAAGCATTGTTATCGTTTTGAGTGCTAGTTTTGTAATCTATCTATAGCGGTATCGAAGTTTTATTGTATTGGGTTTTAATTAATAAATTTATTCTGTTTTTAATTGTTTTATTTTATTTAGATATATACTCCAGCACATTTAACAATTAGGTATGGAAATATTTTACTTTTTTGGTATTTCACTGTGTTATTTTTTAATTTTAAAGTGATCATAGTATTTTAAGATTCAAATTATCGCAATGTCAATACCCACTGTAAATGTCTCCCAACTTTGGGTGAAGGAAAGGAAGGTGAGGAAGTTCGGGGAAGGTAAAGTGTATGAGGGTTGGGTAGGAATCTAGGGATCAGTGTGTCGAGGAGTGACGGACGTATGAATATATCTCTCACACTGCGGCGCAAGGCGATGGGTCGATGAACCAGTTGGAGAGGTCAAAGGGTCTCCCCAAACCAGCCTTTCTCGATCTGGCACGCCACGCAGCTGGTGAACCCGGGCACCAGTGGCGGCCGGTGGTCAAAATATGTGGGGGTTCACCAGAGTACAACATTATCTACTCGACCTCTTGTTCTTAATATATTCCACATTCAAAGACATATTTTATATATAAAAATGAAAAAACATCATAAGTTGGTATAACCTGCAATTGATATACCAAATTAACAATTGATATATATGATCGATATAACCTGCAATTAAACTTCAAAACTTTCGCAGAGCAACAAAAGGTTTTAAATTCAACAGATTATGCCCGAAAACGGCGACAACTGATTAAACTAATAATAACTGATCTGAACATCACTCATCTCTTATTGACATGTTTTATCTTATATGCTCGTATCGAAGAAAGCTGTAAGCGGAATATTCGCTGAAAAAGAGCAGATAGTAAAGGGAAGACACGATATCGACAATAATATCACACATACGCGTTTCAGTTTAACTTTCTACTGAACAAACCGTACCTTCTGCTATGGTGGTAAAGTTCCGGACGCCTTCTTTGATATGGTAATATTTGCAAAGAATAGTATGTACCCACGCTTTCGACTGTTCCACAGAATATGCGAACAAAGCAATCAAATTTTGGATCGCAATCGAAAACGAACTGCTACGAATATAGGCACAAGTCACAGTCGGTCTGCAAGTTAAGCGCGCTTAATAAATAGGTACCTTTTGTATGAGATATTATAACCGAACCGAATTTCGTATTGTGATTAGCCATGTCGGAAATTTTTAAGGTTGTTCGGCGCTCGGGAGCACATATTAGCTGGCCGCCCCTGCCGGGCACCCTTGCTAAATCACCGGCCGTAGCTTGCCACTTAGGGTGACCTATGGCAGAGGTGTTGGTTTTCCAATAAATGGCTCCCGGGGCGGCGGTACACAAACCCGCCTCTCAAATTGAAATAATAATCTAGAGATTTGAAAAAAGTCCTTTTTAATAAGATTTGTATAAAAGTTATATTTTGTTTATAGTTCATATTTTTATAAGTTTTAACTAACGGAGTTGAAGTTGTAACCACAATACTGCTGCTAGCTATATCGCCACACTATTAGCTTTTCACTGCTTACTATAGGGTGGCTAGTAAACTAACTGTAAGCCCTGTAATTAGAAGAAACACAGTTGGGTTTTATCGGAAATTACAGGATTCCTCTAACCAAGTTGTCAAGTGATCATTAACCGAACTGCTGAACTGAACCTCAACTTATGGGAAAGGAACGAAGCAACCGCAAATGGCTCGAAACGTATCGATATTTTTCACAAGGTACTTTTCATATTTTTATACGTTCCAGAGTAGAAAATACTGTAAGTATCGACCTGGTGTGAGACCACCATTCAGAATTGAAACGTTGCTTGAAATAGCTTTTGCCGTATTTGGCGGCCAAATCTGAATAGCCAGGTACTTACCCACCATCCTCTTCCCTATCCCTAGTCTCACAACATACCCCAATCGGCGATGCTATAGTCTCACTGGCTCCAGACGGTTAAGAGCAGTTGGGACCCTTGTGTGTAACATAAAAAATACAGGATTGCTCGTCGCTCTAAACTTGGATTTGTGGCATGATAATTGCATGCCGTATTTTCATGTTGGCCCAACTTACAAAATAATTTTTCCACAATATTTTTAATGAAAAAATTACATCCAAATAATAGAGCCGAGAACGTCAGCAGAAAGATCAGCGAACTAGAAGGGGATGTTTTACACATTTTCAGCAGGAAACATTTTCGTGTACCTAATTGCCTTCTACTACAAAATGACCAGAATAATCTTAATTCCTTATTATAAGCATAATTAATTAATTTAATTAAAACATAAATAACAAACAGCGTTTCTGCTGACATGAAATGAATAAATCCCCAGTTTCCCAGATCAAGACTGCCAACACAACAAGAACCTTTCATCGAGTACAAAGCGCCATCTATCTTATGGTTGTTTGGAGCAAAATTATACATCCCGGTGAGTTCCTACCGATTTTAATCGTGACGTATGACGTATGACCCCCGTAATTTTAACCCGAACAATGAATGAATTTAAATCTTCTGCCTTTCACGATCCTTTTCACTCCTTATTAGGTAGGTACTCGAAAACGGAACGACTTCGAGATTACCTACAATGTGTATTGGATTTTTTAAAGGATGTTCTGATGATAGTAGTTAGAAAATGTTTTGAAAACTCAATAACTTGGACATAATCATGATAAAGCAAACTGTAATACGTTCAGCTGTTGGAACTATTTTTCGGGAATACACAAACAGATTTACGTAAAAAAGCATTGGTCAGTAGGCACCTACGCAATAGACAGCATATCCAAACTATATACTACTAGTTGACTTCTACCCGGCGTTGCTCGGGGACTTGTAAATTGTTTGGGGTAAAGTTTAGAAACTGTCATGAAGTTGACAATTCCGTAGTACATTATTTTGATGTATTTTATAAAGTTTAGACAGAGTTAGCAATGTAAGCGCCCGAAAATATTTTTCGACTTGATTACAAAAAATCGACGTTTTTCTACGGTCTATTAATCTAATATGCATGTAATATATACATTAGCCTTCCGGGCGAAATTCTCTAAATGATAGTGAAAACCGTATCTAAATCCGTTTCGTAGTTTAGAAGAACTAAGCGCACAAACAGAGACGCGGATAGCGACTTTATTTTATTCTATTTAGAGATATAGGAAGAACTAGGCGCCTACCTACTAGGAACGAAACGAAAAAACAAAGAATCAGAAGAGAACGAGAAATTACAGGTAGGATGATTGATAAATAAGATGAGGAATTAAAGGACGAAATAGGATGAGCGCACTTTTTATGATTGTTTGGTGGGAATTACCAATAAGGCATTTACCACATCGCTTACTCCTTTAATGCCTGTTTATCCAACTATACTACTTTATTTACGTGGTCATGGTGGCTGTATGTGCTAATGCCAGCTTAACCTTGTACCTAGATTGCATGAAATTAGTAATAGGTACGCAGATGTAGCGGATCTGTTTAACTGCACAGAAGCTAGGTACAAAAAATCTTTAATATCATATCTTTTAAATCATGGCCAATAAAATGTAAGTCTACTCATACTTACGTAAAAATTCAAATAAATATATATATAAAATGAACTGCCTGGGGCAACTGAGGAAACTTGGGTCAATAAAAATAGTCAATAAGGTGAACCAACAGCTTGATTGGCACTTAACTACTTTCAACCAAAACCTGAATATAAATGCATACATTTTAGCTATTGTAATATATTATATCATGTATCTATACTATCATATATTTCAATCAATACTAATCTAACCTAGTCTACCTATAAGTTTTGCGTGTACTATATTATCTCTAACTTTTTATATCCATCTAGAGTTTCTGTTAATTGTATATTTTCTGATGTCACTGTTTATAATTTACTGTATATGGTATATTTTATACCGTTGATATTAAAATAAATAAATTAACTAAATCCTTCTTCCCATCCTCCTGTGAAAGTGTTCCTAAACGCCAATAAACAGAGCACTTTCCCCGGCGTACCGGGACAGGAGTTCTCCTTGCTGAGGAGGTAGATACAATCGTATCATGTAGGGTTATGAAACTTCCGTACAAAATATATTAATCAATCAAAAAATTGTTAGATAATGTGAATAATAATAATAACATGGCATTTATATAGCGCAGTTTAGTGTCATTTCACTTCAAGTGCGAATTACTACTCGTATAACAAACTTAAAAAATGGTAATTCAGTATTAGTGGTTCTTAAAATTATTCCTACAGTGTGCCTTACCCAATACAGATCTAATATTATAACACTAAATACACTGTTTACCTATACAAAGTGATGACAAAACTTAGAATAACAATAACAGCCGGACAGGACAAAACAAGAATATTAAAACTAAAACATAATATAAAACAGGAGGCAGTTTGTGATCAGAAATGAGAACTTCAATATGAATAGAGACTGGAATGCAAAGGAACACGTGAAACCTGTAGGTATTTAAGGGTTTTTCGTTATTTTATACCTAATTATTATTCAATAGACTTAGTGTTTTTTTATTTATTAAGACATACACAGTACAATAAGATACAGTTAAGGATATTCGGAGCACTATTCTCTTCTTCATCCAGTTGATTTTCCCAGCCTTTATTCGCGAATAGCGGGTTAAGTATTGGCACGCGCAGCACTCACAAAAAATGGTTTACTTGTTTTATGAGCAGCGGAAAGCGGGCGGTGAACTTCTAGGTTCAGCGATATGCTTATTTATGAAGAAAGCGAACAACGGTGCGCGCTAGCAGTGAGAGGGAGACAAGGTTTTTGGGTTAAGGAAATTACAACAATATTATACCCAACTACAGCGGTTTTGTATATACGAGTATGCGTAAATGAGAAGTGTGGTGTGCTAATGGCGTGACTATTACCTACAATGAAAAGGTAATAACCTTATTTGCAAGTTTCTTGAAATTTGTATTATAAATACAACTTTTACTTTATAATCACGAAGTGATTATTCCAGATTAATTATTTTCTATAAAACATATATGGCGTTTAAAAAAAAGATACGGCTCGAAAATGCATTAAGTAAATTATAATATATATTATCCTCAAGATACATTTTATCCTTATTTGACGCGGAGGAATACGTTTTGTACCTTGGAGGAAATGTGTAATGTGTACGTACCTTTACATTTTTTTAGTGGTTGAATGATATGTACCTGAGACTAGATTGATATTTAAGGCAGCAATAATAAAACAAAAATGTCTTTTCTCTACACGGTGTCCAGAAACTCGTGAAAGCGAAAATTACAAGCGGAAAACTGGTAAATCTTCGTAATTATACATCGACTTCAAATGTGATAGTTTTCGCTTGTACTACGAGTTTCCGGATACCGTATGTAATAATTTTCGTTTCTTCATATAGCAGAATTCATTATTTCTGGCTTGTGGTTTATTCAGTATAAAGTCATTTAGGGTAACCGTACTTGATGGGAAAGTGTATGCGGCAAAATTCGTACATGATCCACCGGCGCTAATTCCTCAGTTCTGTGATGCGGTCGCTTTGAATCCGATCATGTGAACACAGAAAATAAAAGTAGATATATTACTTTTTTACTATGGTTTTCATATTTTTTTCGCCTCTGTTACCGATGGGTTCTATTTTGTAACGAATTTTGTGAGAACGGTGGGGTCCGTGACAATTTTTAGTAAAATAATGTTAGTTTCGTGGGGACAAATTCATATTTTTTAAAAGTTAATTTAATTTTAGTGTGATGGGGTAAGTGTGTGGGGGTAAGCGTACGCAGTTTTGTTGGTGCGTACCCTTTCCACTAAATATATGTCTATCTCATCTTATGTAAAATTCTAACAATTAAATATTCCACTGGTAAGAACGCATCCGGATAGGTTATTGTGCACCCAAGAGCAGTTCGAAAGCAGTGTGCGAACACCTCCACTACGGTAGGTATGGGTGTGCTTACCCAGCATATTAACTTTTTAATATAACTTTTTGACCTATGAATCGTATGAAGGCCTGTGAAGGTTTTTGTGTTTGTTTGAGATACCTCCATTAATCAATCATATTATCAAACATGAAATTGGAATGAAATACTTTTAATACAATAATCCTAATGTAAAAATTGCGTACGCTTACCCTACGAGATTACGTGCAGAGGGTGTTGTATTCTGCTACGACACGATTATTAAGCTACGACCACCACTACGCCCAACAGATATCACATGGAAAAGCAACCCATATTTTGGTATGAATGGTTGCGTGTTCTCGATGTTTTTTTTGTGAACAGTATTTTTTCCCTACTGTAGAGACACCTACCAACCGAAGCAAAATGATAGATAAAACTCAAACATAATTTATGCAGATCCACTCGGACTCAAAATGCCGCGTAGTGAGAAACCAGTTTATTAGTTGTCAGGTAAAACCTATAGAGATAATACGTATATTATAGACTCAGTTTGTTCTCGTGTGCGAAATTATGACCTTTTTACAAAGGGTGTGGTTTTTAGTGTTACTTTCTTTTGGGGGTAGATATTATTTTTATCAATCATTTTACGAAATATTTTTACTATAATTTTTGCCTCGGAAATTTTCTAATGCACTGTGAATTTATCTTAATATTTTTTGTCTTCAATTTCAATTGTGCACCATGTTATATTATATTCCATTCCTACTTAAGTGTTTCTATTTAATGATATAAGTAACTGTAAAATAAATATATGCTCCACAAACCGGGGAATTCAGAGAGCAATATACGTTTACAAAATCACATATAGGTGCTCAAAATAAATCTAGCAGTTCTTTGTTCTGGTGACCGGGTACCTACAAAAAGTGATATAAAGTCATGAAAAGTGATAAAACAAAAACTAGGTTACATAGGTGACTATTTAACCTAGTTTTTGTTTCATCACTTTTAATGATTCTATATCACTTTTTAAAGGTGTGTTTAATTGTCATTATGATGAATTTTCAATAAATTGACCTAAAATTTTTACGCATCGTGATAACCTCGCCTTCTCAATTCATATCATATATTCATATTTGATGTTAAGGTATTTTCATTGCATCTTTTTACTGTAGAAAAAAATAACGATAATGATGGCATTTTAATTTTATTTGTATGTTGATTAAATTGTCTATAACGAATTTAAAATATTGCGAATTTAGATGCGCTGTAATTAATATCCAGTTCAAACCATTTCGGAATGTGCGGTTTCAGATTGTTTTTAAAATCAATATCTTATGAACGAAAATATGAAAAAAACGTTTTAATAACTTGAGCAAAGTCATAAAAATATAGTTTATGGGTTGTTTCACAGAATTTGAAAAAATCAACGTTCATTTTCGGGTTCTGTAAAGTCCTATTCAAGTTCTGTTATTAAATCATTATAGGCTAGTTACTTGAGAAAACTGAAATAATAAAAGAACTTAAAAAAATCTTTCACAATAAAAAAAATATTTTCAAATTTGAAGAATTGTTCAATTCGTTGAAAAAACCCCTCCTAAGTCTTTCACATACTTTCAACGGTACCTATCCATAGTTTGTAAAAATAACGTATAGATAAGTTTTCGATTGCTTTTGATCAAGTGGCGTTTAAACAATCAGTCAAATCATTGGCATTCATTTAAAACACAATAAAAAATCTAAAATTTACCCGTAGAACCTATTGATGCCATAAATACGTGTACTCTTCCAACAAGCAATTATTTGTCACGATGTATTTGCTCACTCCTTTTTTCAGATCAACAACTTTTAACACAAGAAGACGATGCAATTGTATTTAATGATAGTATTGTATATGAGGATAATAGCGTGCGTTTTATGGAGAAGTCTGAAAAGTCCCTGTCTTTTAAGGAGGGTTACAAATATTTAGAGAGTACGTCCATGATTTATAAGGAGCATAGTGTAGAAGCGACATGGCTGGACGCAGTTGACAAGTGCCAGGCAGAGGGCGCAGAGCTCGCCCTGCCGAAGTCCAGAATAGAGGTCCAGGTTTTGAAAACGCAGTTCGCCCGAACGACAGATAAAATTTGGCTTGGTTTGCATGATCCCGTGGGCAATGGAAATTTGCAAGCTCTGGACGGTAAGAACTCTATATTATTAATATTTATTAATGGCTTGTTCTTACTCACGTACACATTTCACCTAATACACATTTAAGGAATGTGTAAACAAAGCCGACAGTGTCAGGAAATAATGAATTCCAAAGAAATTAAACAGAAAAACTCTTTTGTGTGCATAACAGAGTGTGTCCATTTACAAAACACCTGTAACATAAACTTGATGTTATAAAAACAGAAGAAACATAAAATACATATTAAAATGGATAATTTATGGCTTTTACATGCCCCTTGAATCCTTCAAGGCCGCTTTTAAATATATCAACAGTAAATATAGAAAATTACATCGTGTCATGCTAAGCCGAGCTAGTACTTCCGTTCTGCTATGCGGGATACATCATAGTTCGTATGAGTAGGTAAACTCTTAGTTCTGATTTTTAATAATAATTGAAGTTTTAGTTTGTTACATTGACACTGACGTATATGTTATGGCATATATGAGGAAACCGCCGGCCCGCGCAGTGCTATTTTGTCCGGCCTTGCTTCATCTAGGCGAAGTAATAGAGAAATAAATTAATATTTCCATACTTCCAAAACAATGAATTCACATTCTCTAGATTTGCTCGTCCGATGGATGTTGATGTAACTAATGTGCAAGCAAATTTACAGATGGAACTTATTGAGCTTCAGGGGGATTTAGTGCTCTAATCGCAATTTAACAACATTGCTTTGAGGGATTTTTATAAATTATATTTGGTGGAAGAAAAATATACAAATAAACGCTCCATTTATAAGAAAAATCGTCTGTCTTTTAGGCAGCACATATACTTGTGAACAGTTTTTTTAGAGGACGAAACACTAAATCGAAAATTCGAACGAGGATAACAGATGAAAATCTCGAAAATTCTATGCGATTATATTATATTCCTTAAGCAATATAAACGCCAATAATGATATTCTCGTAATTCAAGTAAAAGGTTAACCTTCACACAAAATTTTGTAATCAGTATATAATATTAATATTATGTCGTTCATTATATAAATAAAAAAAATATATAAAAAGTAGCAACGTGTTTTATTTAATTTAATATTACTTTATAATGTTAAAAATATGGTCCGGCCTGTAAATGATAATTTAGCCCCTGATTTAGGTAAGGTTGCCCATGCCTGTGTTATGGTCTCATGTATAACACAAAATTTGGTAACCGGATAAATCAGAACACTTTTTAGAGTGATATAAAGTCCTTTTATTCTCTTTAAACACAATAATTTGCATGAAAATAGAACTGGTTTTGTAAAGTAAAAGTCTGTTTTAACTGGCCTAATATTTACTTTTCGTGCTACTTTTAGAATTTTGCTTAAAATTGCCATTTTCATTTAAATTGTTCATAGTCATATCAGTAGTAAAAAAGTAAAGTATTTCCTTTTTTTCCAGCAACGCCGACAAACATAAGTAATTTGTTCATAAGAGTGCTCCAGACCTCAGCACCTGAATTTGGAAGAAATGATAAGAAATGCGGAACGATGAACAAAAACAAACATTACGAAAGCTCTTCATGTGACACAAAATTAAAATTTATTTGTTCAGTAAGACGATCAACCCTTCAATACAATCCAAACTGTGGACCGTACCTAAGTAATACAAAATGTCATATCTTTTATAATTTTATTAAATAATTATACACTTACTTTAAAACGAATTTTTGCACACATTTCTAATACAATCTTAATTTTTAAAACAATCTAATTAATAATTCGATCTTAATTACTAACACAAACTTAAAATACTATTTTTGCATATTTTCTCTTCGTCTTATTAAATCGTTAAAATAGTTCTATCCTTAAGAGGAACGGCTTTATCAAATTTTTAGTACGGATTTATTTGTGTTTTAAATATTGAAATGTGAGCCATTAAAGAATTCAATTTTGGGTGATTTTAGAGACGACTTTGGAATTTTTTGAGGGTTATTTGTAATTATTAAAAAAAACTCACCTCTATAAAGAGGCAAGATTTTTTTAAGAGGGAGATAATATAATGGTAATAAAACTTCGTAAAAACGGTTTTTTGGGTTTTTAAATTGAATTTACATCCAACAAACTTGTATTCCAACGTAATCGGTAGTTTGTGATTTAAATCTAAAATGTTTTTTCAAATAAACTTTATTTTATATTTCATCATATAATTAGAGTGACAAAACAATTTTTTTTTTAATAATCAACACTAACTCACAAATAATTGCCAAAGTTGCCTCTAATGAAAAAAAATAATTCTTTAATGGCCTATATGCTATAATTTAAAAGAAATATAAAAAATGCACATATCCGTACCGGATATTAACGATACCTTCGTACATTTTTTTTTTTCATTTTTGTTGGATATTTTGGCCTCAAATCCAAATTTAAGTTTTTTATGATAGGGGCCGCGCAGCCGTTCAAGCTCATATTTACAATTATTATTGTAGATAAGGTACTACTGAACATAAGGATTATTTTTTTAATGACAGGTACGCGTTTTGATAAATACCTACTTAATTACATATTTATGTCACTTACTCATTTAAATTAGTATACCTACTTAGACACAATATATAAACAAAAAAGGATGTTAAAGGACGTACTAGACTTACAACCAGCGGTTCCTTACATTATTAGATAAATTTATCGAAATTTTGGAGAAAAAAACGTAAGTGGAATTTTGGAATCCGGGCATTTATTTGATGTTTTTTTTTACAACCAAATATCAAAATTATTCCACATGTTGTCACTGGTCACTCCACCGAGACCGCCCAACCCATCATTTCCATCCTGCCCCTAACTGCCCATTCCATACTGTTTTTGTAAAGTACCTACTAAGCCCCCGCATACCCAATTTCAACCGATTTATATAAAATTTCTCGTTAACTCTTTAAGTTTTTAAGTTACAAAAAGAAAAATTAATTTTGAAGATAATATCTTTATATTTGTTATGCCGAAACGTTAATTATATGAAATTCCCTGGATAGAAAAAAAATAAGCTCCGAAAATTATTAAAAACACGTTTTGTTCTGTTATTTAATATGTTATAGACATGAACAAATGCACAGTGTACCTTTAAAAGCAACTAAAGCATTTGTCGAGAGATTTTTACTCTATTTCAAATCAGTCGTGTTTTATTAAATATTTTCACCATTTTCACTTAATTATTATCGTTTTTTTTTTAAATATTATCGCACTCCCTCAAACATTCGTATTTACATATCTCCTTTTCAAACGATCTTTGAACGCTTACCACGGGGCCTTAAGTTAAAAACATAAAAAAATTCACTGGACCCAGAAATAACAATAGCATTTTTATTCCAAATAATGTTAGGAATCACTGTTAAGTTAGTCAAGTACACCCCTTAACACCCTCTATGTTGGCATACTGATAAAAAATCAAAAACATGTTTTTAAATATGCTTTTTTAATTTCAGGATATTTTCTCAAACCGAAAGCACTAAGTTGTTTCAAGATACACACTGGTTACAAAAACTGGGACGAAGCGTCCAAAACATGCAGAGAAAAGAAAGCGTCTCTGGCCATGGTAAATAGTCTCGACGAGATGAACCTGTATGTCGAAACTATGGAATATTATCCTGGGAGTATTAACGGGAAGAATTATAAAAACGACATCTTTTGGCTCGGTTTCAGCGACCACACAGGGGTTCTGGAGACGGTTCAAGGTAAAGGGCAGAATTATAACAATAACATATTTTGGCTTGGTTACAGCGACCCCACAGGGGTTTTGGAGACCGTTTAAGGTAAGGGGTAGGATTATAACTATGAGATCTTTTGGCTCGGGACTCACGGTTCAAGGTGAGGGGCATAATTATAACAATGATATCGTTTGACTCAGTTTAGCGACCGCATAGGGGTTCTGGATACCATTCAAGGTAAGGAAAATAATTGTAACAGTGACATATTTTGGCTCGGTTTAGCTGTGATCATGCTGTCATACAAAGGTAAAGGTCACGCATGGAATGTGGGAATCATAGGGCTATTAGCTTGCTAAGTTCTGTTGGCAAGCTGTATGGTAGAATCTTGATTGAAAGGGAAAGAATGGAAACAAAGGATAAAATATGGGATTTGCAAGGCGATTTTATAACTGGAAGGGGGTGCGTGGACAAATCTTCTCATGCGTATACTCACTGAGAAGTTTCTGGCAAAAAAAAACAGAACTTGGAAGGTGTTGTCCAAGTATGGAGTGAAAACGAATCTCATACAGGCAATTGCGTCTCTGTATGAGGGAAACGTTGCATGTGTTGCAGTATTAGGTGAGAGGTGGTTCGATATAGCAAAAGCTGTTAAGCGTAATGTCACCATGGTTATTTGATTTATACATGGAAAATTGTATGCAAGAATTGAAAGTGGTGGGATTGAGCGGGAATTTGAGCAATCTGCAAGTATGTTTCCTGTTGTATGCTGATGATGCGGTTCTGATTGCTAACAATATGAAAGATCTACAGTATCTCGTTTCTAGGATGAATAAGTATGTATGAAGAATGATTTAGTGATGAATGTAAGTAAGTCTAAAGTCATGGTGTTTGAAAGATACGAAATTTAATAGAGTACGAAAACAGTGTGAAATATAGTAATGAATGATGAATACTGGGAGCAGGTGGATGAATTTATGTATTTGGGAAATGTGTTTACGAGTGATGGGAAGGAAAATGGTCCAAAGAAGCGAAGCTAGCAGAACAAAATGGAGTGCTAGTACCTATCCTGATGTATGGCAGTGAGGAATGGAACTGGTAGAGGAAGGATGAAAGTAGACTTAATGCTCTAGAAATGAGATCCCTGAGGCGTATGTGTAGTAAAACCGTGTATGATCGTGTGAGAAATTTGGAGATCCGCAAAGAATGCAAGGCTGATGTAAGCTTAAGGAGTAAGATTAAGAAAGGGACACTTAGATGGTTAGGGCATGTAGAAAGAATGAACGAAGAAAGGAGTGTAAGGAGAATAAATGACGCAAATGTAAATGGTAGAAGAAGTCGGGGAACGATGAAGTGAATCAGGCCAAGTCAAGAGTCAGAAAATAAGAGAATATGTATGAATGTGAATGAGGCAAGGAGTGTGTGCCAAGACCGATTTGTTTGGCGGTCCGTCCTCTCTGCTATCCCTGCGGGGAAACGATTAATGGTTGCCTAGTTAGTTTACATCTTTTAGGTTGTGCGACCACATAGGGGTTCTGGAGATTGTTCAAGGTAAGGGGCAGAATGATAACAGTGACATCTTTTGCTCGGTTTCAGCGACCACACAGGGGTTCTGAAGACCGTCCAAGGTAAATGGTAGATTTATAACAATGACATATTTTGCTCGGTTTCAGCAACCACACGAGAGTTCTAGAGACCGTTTAAGGTACAGGCAGAATTACGTCAATGACATCTTATTAATATTATTAATTTGTCTATTATTTACTTAAATATAAAACAGTTTTCAATACTGTCACCTAGATTTCGTCAAAATTCCCTTTTAAAAATTATAACATTTCACTTGGATCTTGATTCCAGAAGGAAAAGCAATAGCTTCTTTCGTGAAGTCATTTTCTTTCACATTTATTTGATTATCAAATTGTTTTTTTGATCATTATGTATTACAATTTCATGAAACTCTTTAGAATGTGAATATCCATCTCCACTTCGTGGACTTGCTTCTATATAGAAATGTAGTCATACATAAAATGTATGTCTGGTGTTTTGTAAAACTGTCTGAGTTTATGTTATTGCGTAAATTGTAATTGACTAGTGCTGTTGGCAATAATATAACGATTATTGCTAACCTTGTCTTATTATCATTTACAGGTGAGGCACTAATCGATGAGGATTACATCAAGTGGGCACGACGACCTAGCGGAGGTACAGGAAATAGACAATGCGGTAGTCTGCTCAGAGATGGAAGGTTCGAGGTCAACAATTGTGGAACGATGGCCATGTTTTTCTGTGAAAAGAGTTTGAAAGCCCTCAACTTGAATGTAGACGAACGATAGTAAGTTGCAATAGAGACGTTATTGTGTTTGTAATGTGAAAGTTTTGATTCTGAGTAGGGAAATGGCTATTATTTATTTATAAAAAAAATATTTATTTTTTTTAATAACTTAGTGAGTAAAACCTCAAATCGTAATATTTAATTATTGAAGACAATATTAGCGATTCCTAAACGAAAATCTAAAATAGAAAAAGATACGGTCACATCTAGGACTCGAACCCAGGACCCTTGCCTTGCCGGGGCACCGCTCTACCAACTGAGCTAATGGGACCCTATCTCCTTCAGTCATATTTAACTGTATCATACTTCGAATAAGAACTACCAACACCGATGACTATATCTTTTTCTGATGTTTCTGTTTCAGAGTACATATATTACAGTAACAACAGTATTTCAATAATACAGGGTTTTCCAATAAGAGGTGTTATTTTGAATAGCCCGCTATTTCGGTAGATGTTACTTTCGAAGCTGTCATTTTTTGACATTTGACAAGTAGAAACTACGTCATTAATAAAAATGGTACGATACAGGATTCAACAACACATTGAAATTATTAAAATTCACTTGAGTGAATCAAATGCAAATCATCTTGAGTGATGAGGCCCATTTCCACCTCGGTGGCTTCGTCAACAAGCAAAATTGTAGCATCTGGGGCTCGGAAAACCCAAGAGTTATTGTTGAAAAGCCGCTTTATCCTCAACGTGAACGTGTGACTGTTTGGTGCGGTTTATGGTCCGGCGGAGTCATTGGACCTTACTTTTTCGAAAATGAGGCTGGAGCAACAGTTACGGTGAATGGATTGCGCTATCGAGAGATGATCAATGATTTTTTATGGCCGGAATTGGATGGTATTGATCTGGACAACGTTTACTTTCAACAAGACGGCGCTACGTACCACACAAGCAACGAAACCATTGATCTTTTACGATTGAATATCAAAATAACACCTCTTATTGGAAAACCCTGTATATTACAGTAAAATCATAAGCCGCTCATATCACGAGGCAATTCCTGTGACGAGAAGTGCAACTTTACGTATATATGTTTGAAGCTAAAATAGGCAACGAGCGGTTGTGCAGGGTTCAAGTCCTAGATGCGACCGTATATTTTTTTTATTTTCGTTTAAGTATCGCTAATATTGTCTACAATAATTAAATATTACAATTTGAGGTTTTACTCATTACGTTATTCCAAAAATAAATTAATAAATAATTTATACGATATCTCTGAAAGAATACACAGAATAAAAATGTTAAATAAATTAGCTTCAAATAAACACATGATAATAAAATGATCAGTAATGGAATTATTATTTTAATGTGAATATATTGTAATTTTAAACATCTCAAACAAAGTTGTGATCGTCATCGTGATTTCATTAAAAAAATAAATTCAACATTCCTTTTCGTCGATAAAAGCCGGTCCAGTGACCGCAGACTATAGTGTAAATGTATACGAATCATCCTCCTGTCATATCTAAAATTAACTAACCTGCTAATAATGCTATAACTTTTAATTAATAATTTGATTTATAGATTACTGTACCCTGGGGGTAAAATACCGTATAAGTATAGAGCATTTTTCCAAATGTTTTTTTTATCGTATCTGCTTCAAACGATATATGTTTTCGATAGGTTAAATAATCGTATCAGCTTCAACCGATGTATGTTTTCGATAGGTAAAATGATATAATAATTTATTAGACTACGCTATGGTATATCTAATCCATTAGACAGCACTATGATATATATATATATATATATATATATATATATATATGAGATTACATAATTAGATATAATAAACATGATCATAAATTAGACTTCACTGTGGTAAATTTAATTAATTAGACTTCACTGCGGTACATCTAATTCATTAGACTACACTATGATATATCTACATAATTCATTAGACTATACTGTGGTATACTTAAAACCTTGGGCTACATTTTGGTACAAATATACACGAATTAGTTCATTTATTAGACTGCATTTTGGTAGAAATATACACGAATTAAATAATTCATTAGACTACACACGGTAATCCGGTTAAAAACGCGATTATAAAACTATATAACTGTCGGTTAGAAACGTTTCCTGAAAAACTTTTAGTAAATTCCTAATATATTCCTAATCCTTTATAATTTGGGAGGCGGTTTTGGGTACCGCCGCTTCGGGAACCATTTATTGGATAACCAAAACCTCTGACATAGGTCACCCCAAGTGATTCGCTACGTTTGGTAATTTAGTAGGGGTGAACGGGTTCATAGAGTGTGGTGTGTTCAGGTTGCTCCTGCCCACAAGCTGCGTAGCGTGCTAGATCGGGAGAGGCTGGTTCGCTGAGATCCTTCGACCTCTCCGACTGGTTTCTCGATCCATCGTCTTGTGCCGCAGTGGGAGGGATATGTAAATGTGTCCGTCACTCCCGATTCCTACCCAACCCTCACAACTTTTACCTTCACAGAACTTCATCTCCTTCCTTTCCTTATAAAAGACCCTCCACATAGCTTCCCAAAAGATGAAATAGGCTCTAAAGCGCGCTCTACACTCGCGGCGCGAACGGCCGCGAAGGCCGCGAAACGCGAGTGTGGATCTTGTTCACGCCTTCGCAATCTTCGCATTCGCGCTTCGCGCCATTCCCCGATTTTTGTCGGTTTTTTGGCCCGCGACAAAGGGTTTGCGGTTTAAAGTCGCGAACAAGACTGAAGCTTTGCGAGTGTGGATGGACACAGTTCACGCGCGGATCGCGGCGTATATTCACGGCGTGAATTCACGGCGCGACTTCGCGCGCGAGTGTAGAGCCAGCTTTAGAAAAATCATTTTTCTGTGTGGGGTTAATGTTAAACAAAAATATTAAATAAGTGTTCACGCCCCTGCATTTACCTTGATAAATTATAACGACCATATGCGAAAATTTTATGATTTCTATGAACACGTTTTCCGACATCGTGATAATACGTCCGTAAAAAATATCGGGAAACCTATCAATTCATTCATTAAGGGCCTGAATTCCGGTTTTTAACCGGATTACTAATAATTTGAAGAGATTCTTAATATATTAGCAATACTCATTTTCTCCGTGCCTGTGGGATATATAATTTATTAGACTTCACTGCGGTGTATCTAATGCATTAGAATCATTAGACTGCACTGCGGTGTATCTAATGCATTAGAATCATTAGACTGCACTGTGGTATATCTAATACAATTCATTGTAGGTGCATAATCTTGTCGCTTATATTCTGTTTTGATACAATCCTTATTTACTTACTGCGCATGTACTTATTTACTTCTAAAATAATTTTTTGTTATTATTATTTTCGGTTCTATGCTAATTCAACACAGTGACTATTCAACACACTTTTAAAAAGTGATATAAAGTCATTAATAACGATGGAAAAAAATAATTTTTTAAGCTTACCTAGCCTCACCTAATCTAACCTACTTAACCCAGTTAATAAAGTTTTTGTTTCATCACTTTCCATGACTTTATATAACTTTTTAAAGATGTGATGAATTATCATTTTGATGATTTATCCGGTCACCATTATTTTCTTATTGTTATTATTATTTACTTTTTATTATTATTATTATATACTTAATAATTTTTTTTAGATTTCCGATTTTATGTCCGTGTTAAGGCGATCCAATACCAAGTAATGCAAAATCAGATGTTTTTGGTTTGAAAATTTGATTGCTTAGAAATACTACACATGCTTTAATTAAATACTGCAAGTAGAACACATCTTGGCCTTTGAAATAATCGATCATTTTTTTGATAAGACCTTTTATAAGCCTAGAAAAAAATAAAGTATCAGGCCTAAAAAAAAACTGTCTAGTGCAAAATATCCCATTTACAAACCCATTTTCGTATATTTTTTTATTGTATAAGGTGGGAAATTCATTTTTTTATTTGATAATCGAAGGAAATTTTCATATATGTACCAGAACTTCACAAAATAAAACAAAATATGCATTTTCGCCTTGTTTATTATTACACGAATATTGATCGATTTTCGGGGAGGTAAACATTGAATTTGCCATTGTGAAATAAACTCTATGCCGTCTACGTAAGGGTTACACGCTTTTGTATTCAGTTAACGCCCAGCGCTGGCCCTATGAAGACGTTCTTTATCTTAGTGACGCTCTGTTCTCTAAAATTTTTCAACTAAAATCAGTTTACGTGTAATCGTTTTTTTTTTTAATTCCTAGTTTTATACAATGGGGAGGAAAGATATTAAAAAACTGGGTACGCTCAGTGGCCTAAAAAGAAATAAAAAACATGCTGGAATGTTTGGGTAAGTTCAAATATTTTTTTTCATAATTATACCTAGAAACAATAACGCAAGAAATATTTGTTTATTTTACGTTATGTTTACAAATCAAACATAAAGAATAATAACAAATATACATTGCAAAATGAACGCACGATAAAATAAGTTACAATCATTATTTAAATATACAAAAAAATTATTATAAATCGGTCATCATCGATTATCGAACACGATTAGACTATTAGGTATGATATACTCATGGAATAGGAATTAATTGTTATTTTTTCAATGTATGCAATGTCTTTTGTAATGTAATGTATCTAAATTTTTTTTACAGTCCTCTACGTAATCTTTTCGTAAACAAACAATTAAAAAATACTGCTGTTTCCGAGGGTTTTTTATCTGTCAATGAAAATGTACAAGTAAGTATTTTTTTACACTTAATTCCTAACTATAATTAGGTACTGTATTGTAATTTATTTAATTTAGTCGATTTATATAATAATACAATTTGAAAAACAACCATGCAATAATTTCTTTGCCAAAAATATGTAAATAACGCAGCTGAACAAAACAACGAGTAAAGAGTGTAGAGTGTAAAACCAATTTCAAATTTCGCGCGCTTTTTCGTACCAAAGCGACGCACAGTGGTAAAATTTAACGAAATTTGGGACGTATTTGGTATTAAAGGTTCCAAGCGTTAAGTTTATTACTAGAATTGTTATAAAGTGGTCATTTATTGTCAATTTACGCATTACAGATTGCTTGTGTTTTATTGGGTAGTTACGTTAAAAAGAAAACATTTTTATTGTAATTAGTTTTTTTTTAGTTTAACATATTTATGTTTTTATATAAAAGAAATATATTTTTAAATAATAAAAAAATAAAATATGTTTATTACTAGGATTGTTATAAAGTGGTCAGTTATTGTCAGTTCACGCATTACAGATTGCTTGTGTTTTATTGGGTAGTTACGTTAAAAAGAAAACATTTTTATTGTAATTAGTTTTTTTTTAGTTTAACATATTTATGTTTTTATATAAAAGAAATATATTTTTAAATAATAAAAAAATAAAATATGTTTATTACTAGGATTGTTATAAAGTGGTCAGTTATTGTCAATTTACGCATTACAGATTGCTTGTGTTTTATTGGGTAGTTACGTTAAAAAGAAAACATTTTTATTGCAATTAGTTTTTTTTTAGTTTAACATATTTATGTTTTTATATAAAAGAAATATATTTTTAAATAATAAAAATATAAAATATGTTTATTACTAGGATTGTTATAAAGTGGTCAGTTATTGTCAGTTCACGCATTACAGATTGCTTGTGTTTTATATGTTTATTATAAAGTGGTCAGTTATTGTCAAATCACGCATTACAGATTGCTTGTGTTTTATGTTTTATTCTAAATGGTCAATGCAGGTTTAGGAATTGTTCATTTTTCGAGTGAGTTCATTTATAAGGCTTAAAAAAAGACCATGATAGTCCTTAGATATTTTTTTAGGGATCACAATTATCCAGAATAATTATTTAAATCTCCAATAAGACAAACTTTTGAGCGATAGATTGATACCGTAGTTGATTCGTTTCCAAATAAAATTTTGAGACAATTGGCATTTATTATTGCGATTTACTTCACCTCGGCTTTTATTTCATTTTTATGTTTATAATTTGTCTTTGCGTAGCATTTGGTTTATTTTAAATCAAATTTGAGTAAGTACTTCATCCAACAAATTTCTAGACGTGGAGATTTTTAGTTTATTAAGTTAAAACACGGCTTCGCTACATTCCGTCCATTATTTAACTGTTAACAAAATGTTTGCTTTAATGAACACTTCTCCTCCAACCAAAGCCAATGATTCTAATTCTGTATTGAAAAAAATTACCGTGATGTTATTGGAATGTTATTCCTATTATGTTGGTATAGATAACCTACCTTATATATTTGGACCCACCTAAAAATTTACTTAATAAAAAATGATTTAAAAATTGTTGCATAATTTTATTACTCAACCTGTAGAAATTTTAAGTAATATTCTTTCTTCAAGACCCGCATTAATTAAACCCTTCCTTCAACCTCTTCCTTAATCCGCCCCGCAACCCTGCCCAACAGTGGCGATATATATATATATATATATATATATATATATATATATATATATATATATATTTATCTCTACAGACAGAGGCGCTCTTGTGAGAAGTCACAAAAAAAAAGGAAGAGTTAAAAAACAGTTTTTGTGCCTCCTATAAAATTTGATAAATGGAAGAGTTGTGCATTATGCCGATATTATATTATACCGGATTTTTGACAAATTTTACCAGTGTGCGTTTATGGGCGTAATTGGGCAGTGGCGTTCGGCTTTCTCTGATTGGTTCTCAAGTTTCCTTTAACTTACACCAATAGGCCGCGCCCCTTCCAAATTCGAAGGCCACCTGGAATATCACATCGCCTTAAATCTTCCCCATAGGAAAAACTAAACCCTTCCACTCACATTTCCACAAATGATCATCTAGTCAATCATCATTATGCAAGTGCATTATATAAGCAAAATAAATATAAAACAATACAAGAACAACACCTCAACTCACGAGAGATAAAATGGGAAAATAATTCACCGACTCCAGATATTTTCATATCAGAGGGTTCGGCTCGGTAGAACTCCTAACAGGGCCTATAAATCCTACTGATCCCTCAACATAAATATTTAAAAAAATATTTCATTATCCTACATGTATTTTAAATGACTGATTTTTGAATTTTTATATATACATTTTTTGATAGATCTAATACCATCTCTGGTCCGGAGCCCCTAAATACCTGAAAAAACCCTTGACTCTGTGCAAAAACGGGCGGTCCGTTTGATAGATTCCCCAATCTTAACAAACGGACTGCAATCTTTAGAGCACAGGCGTCAGGTAGGTATGCTGTCCTTGTTCTATCGGTATTACAATGGAAGATGCTCTGAGGAACTAGCGTCATTGATCCCTTCGGCACCGGTGCGTAGTCGGGATACACGCCAAACGCGCGCCCAACATTTGTACACAGTTGACATTTGTCACATGAGAACGGGTCGCTTCTACGATTCGTTCTTAAGTTCAACAGCTCGGCTGTGGAACGAACTGCCGGCCTCTGTGTTTCCTCCCTCCTACAACATGGGACTCTTCAAGACCCATGTTCACTCCTTCCTCTCCACAAAAAGACCCTTCACACAGCATCCCCAAAGATGACATAGGCCCTGAGGGAAATTATTTTCTTCGGGGCCTCCTGTGTGGAGTTAATATAAAAAAAATAAAAAATAAAAAAAATAATACGCCTAAATTTTTAATGAGAGAGCTAGGTATAATGCCAGTAGCCGAAATAACAATATCTACTTATTATTATTATACACTTATTACTATCTACTTCATTCTCGTATTATTATTTACTTTAATTATTATCTAGCTAATTTATTTACTTACTTACTATTTATTATTAATATTATTTACTTACCTATCGGTTATTATTTACCCATTTTTATTAAGTTATTTTATTTTTCCTTATAATTTATTATTCATACTATCCATCTTGTAATTGTTAGTATGGTTACCCTATGCTTGTGTCTGATAAGTCAGCACAGGCACCTTGTACTTTATTTAACAGAAGAATATTATTGTTGCCAACTTACTATAAATAAACTGCCCAATGCTTCTTTTGTTGACATTATTGTTTTATTTTTCGTACATTTGTTACTAAAATTTTGTTTATTTTTGTCTACCGGTCTCGAAACAACCGTGTCATTAACTTTTCTTTTTTGGGTTTAAATTTAATGTTAATTTTTTTAAATGATGTAATTGTAAAGCTGCACATCTTGATACAGGAATGCCCTTAGGAATCTTAGTAAGATGTGCAGAGTATGTGTTTTATGTTAAAAACTGTTTTTTGAATAAATAAATAAATCTGTTGAGAGATGTTACTTTCAAAAACGTAAATACATTTTTCGTTTTTAAAGAACTATGTACCTTTTTGGAAGTAAGAAATCATGCTCTTTTGTTAATCTGTGAAAAATAGTTAGGATGCAGGCGAATTTTCCACTTAATATTTTATATTGTCTTGTTAATAACTGTCTGTGTTTTTTCCTTAAACTAATTTTAAAAAATGCCATTGGAAAACCCCGCCGAAAAACCGATCGTGCGCTTTTGGCATTGTAATTTCGACCTAGCTGGAATTTTTCGAGATGCGTTTAAACCTATATGCCATGAGAAAGTGCATAATTATTTTTTTTAAAGATTCGCTTGAAACTTTAGAGTTCATTTTTCTGAATCCCTAATAAAATTGTTTCGGCTCTTAAATTAAAAAAAAATTCTAAATACGATTATTTATTTCGGAGGTTTAAATTATATTACTTAGCAATGTAGTAGCTACACAGTTGGACTAAATAATAAAAAAAACTTTTAGCGCTATTATACGAATTTTTAAAAAGTGTTTAAAATGAACATATGCCTGATGATAGGATACCATTACCGCCGCCCTGGAAACCATTTATTGGATAACCAACACCGCTGCACATAGGTCACTCCGAGTGGCTTGCTACATTTGGTGACTTAACAGGGATACTCGGGTTCACGGAGTGAGGTTTTTCTAGGTCTTCTGAGGGAGACCTTTTAACCTCTCTGGCCGAAATCTCTTACTACCCATTGCCTTGCACTGCAGTGGGAGGGATGGAGTCATAAGTCCGTCACTCCTAGACACATTTACCATCTGATTCCTACCCACCCCTCATATATTTTTCCATCCCACAACTTTCTCTCCTTACTTTCCCTGAAAAGTATGACATATGCCCAGACGGAATTGTTTTTCCTGTATGGAGCTAATGTAATTTTTTTTACATTTAAAAAAAAAATCATCAATATGTAATATTGATTAAGACTTGTTACAAAAATGTGGCACTTGAAATCAATCAAAACCTGCGGGGTCAGATAAAATTCTACACATCTCACTACGAACTACTAAATACTAACACATCCTATAACTACATTCTTGAATAACCTTCTGTTAACTGGACATTTCCCCTCAAAGTGAAAAGAAAGTTAAATTACTCCTATTTTAAAAGAAGGTGATGACACCGATATTACTAACTATTTTCCGGTACTCACCAAATCAGACAGATTTACCTAAGCTATAGTATAGTTAGTATTAAATATTTAAAAGAAAAGCAACATGGATTTGTAAAAGGTAGGTCGACAACTACAAAATGTGCTCCTACATCAAAATTAAACTTCCAGTAAAATATCAAGTGTATATGAAACTACTTCTTGGCAAACTAAAGGCCTTAGGGAACCAGGCCAAGTGGCTAATTTGGTTCGCTAACCATCTGAGTGAAAGAAAACCATTTATGAAAGCGTAAACGAGAAAATCTTAAGCATTTTGCACCTCCAGCGGCCTACCACAAGGTAGCCATTTAGGTCCTGAACTCTTCCTATTCTTTATTTACGACATAACATTCTGCTTCAACAATGTTCAACTTTTACTCTTTGATGATGATTTCAAAATTTACAAAGAAATTACCTATTTTAATGATTGCAACAGTTTCAATCAAATTTAAATAATTTTTATAATTGGTGTGTAACCAACCATCAATTTCAATAATTTTCCGTCGAAATAAATCTTCTAATACTTTTCAGTTATACGATATACTGTATACGCTGGAGATATTAACTAAAACAGAAGGACACACTTACATTTTTTATGGCAAGATATTATTTCAGTTATTATTTTATCCAATTGTACACCACTGCAAAGTTAGAAACTACATATTTATTGCAACCATTGCTTATAATGTTTATAGCCCTTACAAAATTATAAACATTTCAATGTGCATAATGTAAAAGCCTCACGGGCGTATAGTCTAAATAAAACTATAATAAACTTTGGAATACAATAATGAATATTTTTTTAAGTTAGCCAAATTGTAGGCTGAAACGACTGAATTCGGTGACAGCTTTTGGCTAAGAGCTCTGAGTTATAAAAATTGACTACGACATTCTCCATGGACAAAGGCTGGCCGACTGGGAGACTGGGAGAAAAAAATTACTTAAAGCAAAAATGAACTATGTCATTGGAAGTAGAATGGCGAAAAGAAGGTCATATGGCCATTTTAAGCAAGTAAGTAGCAAGAACAAAAGTACCTATCTTCGACAATCTGAGTTTTATGTATTTCAATTTGGGTGTGGAGGTGAAATAATTAGTTTTAGTTAATCGAAGCCCTTTAATCTTACACTTGGAATATAATATGGTGTATCAAATATATTGTTCAGTGGATAGAATTTCCATCGCCGTGTATTTGATTGATTGCCATGGGTGTTTTTATTTCCAACATGGGCGCTGCCAGTATAAATCTTTGTTGTGAATTTACTTAAGCGTCACAAAAATGATTCTACATTGCCGTCTAAACGTTTTTAATGTTTGATTAGCATCGCTGTAAAAATAAATCTACCTGCTTAACCATTTCAATTCTTCAAATTTAATTTTCAGGTTCTGGGAGAGATTTTTTCAAGTTCTGTTGTTATTTCAGTTCTGTCAAGCAACTAGATGTGATAATGATATAATGACAGAACTTGAATAGGTCTTTCACAGAATCCGAAAATGAACGTTGAAATTTGATGAATTGTTCAAATTCTCCGAAACAACCCGTCCTAAGTGTACAGTCCCAGGTATATGAATTCAAGGCAATATAAAAAATCAAAATAAATAAATAAAAAAGTTTTTTTCCATTCGACTAAATTCATTAAAAATATCCACCTCATTTTCATAACTTCTTTATTTATAAGCGATTTTGTAAATGCTTTCAGTTTACACATTTGCATTCGAAAAGTCAGGCTCAATGGTCGAGGGTAAGGCTCTCGGATCCATGAATCCGGCGTCCTGAAAGACCACCATTCGAGTTTAGCCGAGTTTGGTGACCAGATCTGAATAGCCAGGTACCTCCGCTAATTTCTCTTACACCATCTCCTTCCCCTCCTCAATACCGCCTCACAATATAACTAATTGGGGATGCCATTGAGTTTTGTCCGCTAGAGGGCTAGAGACCTCCACCTGCAATAACCCTTTTCATCGTGTGATTTTCCAAAGCGTATAATATGATTTATTTATTTATTAAACGCCATAAAAGGCTTTTACAATAATGTGATACATAGATTATAAGTACACAGTGGTACATAAGCGAATATTAGTATTACATTTAAGAACACAACAATATGTATACAAAACGACATTGAATGTGATGCAGCTGAAATTTTCTTAAGGCATAGAATGCTACAATAATAGAAAGTACTTCATTTAAACAGGATAAAATATACAGAAAAGGTGACTTGCCAACAGATATAATCTAGCTAAATATTATAACAGCGCAAATAGTAGTGAGTTTATTGTTACAATCAAATTTATCTTCACTTGGCTATGGCACTATGGCAAAGTAGCTTCAACAATTCAGGGCTGACAGAGACTTGACAATTAAAAGTAACATTTTTTATTAAAATAATACATCCGTTAGCCAACACTATAAGACATCTGAAGCAAGCAGTTTATATAGATGCTATACATATACATTTCACATATATACATTCTATATTCTATACGATGCTATACATATACATTTCACATATATGTATATATGTGGAATGTATATATGACTATACACACACATTTCACACATATGTACATATGTGGAATGTATATATGACTATACATATACATTTCACATATATGTATATATGTGGAATGTATATGTATAAGAACACCATACATATGTTACACATAAAGAAGAACATGTCAGTATGATGCAGTACAAACAGACATTTAACATTTCACAAACATATCAGTTACATTCACAACCAAGTATTTTTGCCTTGATGCAAGACGGTGAGGTTTTGAAAATATCAAAAAGGTCTGTATACGTGTTGGCAGTGCGGTGAAAACGCGCCAACGGTGAATGATACAAATAGTTAGTGCTATGATTGTCACTGTGGAAAAGGTGGTGGAGTCGAGTTGATTTAACAGGGACACGAAAATTTATAACACTTAACATTTGAGGGCAGTCTATGAGATTGTTCAGTAATTTAAAAAGTATAAGAATGTCATTAATAGTTCGCCGGGTAGAAAGAAGTGGTAGATTTAGACCAGACATTAAAGTATTGTAGCAGATATCAATTACAGGCTGTCTCAATTTGAATTGAACGTATCGAAGAAATTTTCTTTGTACTTTCTCCAAGCGGTGTAAGTTACAGGTATAAATCGGAGACCATACAGGAGATGCATATTCTAGGTGCGATCTCACAAGAGAGCAGTAGAGTAATTTAATTGACTCAATGTTTTGAAAACTCCTTGTGTTACGCATTACAAAACCTAGAATTTGCATGGCCTTATTGGAAATTGTTTCACAGTGACGATCAAAGGTAAGTTTTCTGTCAAAAATAACACCAAGGTCTTTGATAAATGGTACTAATGCAATTTCATTATTGTTAATTGAATACGATATGGTTATTGGAGTCCGTGAACGGTAAAAACACATGTGGAAACACTTTTTTACGTTTAGGAATAATTTGTTTATTTCACACCAGCTAGCAAGTCTATCTATATTATGCTGAAGGATAAGTGCATCATTTAAACATTTTATAATCTTAAAAAGCTTTAGGTCATCTGCAAATAGAATGAATTTGACATTTTCGAAGCATAAAGATATATCATTTATAAACAATACGAAGAGAAGTGGGCCCAGATGAGACCCTTGAGGAACTCCCGATGTTACTTTAAATTTATATGAGACTTTATTTTTTAATTTTACCATCAGTTCGCGGTTACAGAGGTAACTATTCAACCATTTTAGGAATGATCCATGTATACCAAGGGCTTGCAGTTTCGCGAGAAGGATATTAATATTTACTTTATCAAAGGCTTTTGAAAAGTCAGTATATATTGAATCTACTTGTGCATGAGACGTGAAAGCTTCACAGATATAGTGTTCATACAATAGAAGATTGGTTGTAGTAGACCGACCGGTCACAAAACCATGCTGTTCTGGAGTAATAATATGCCTAAACTTAACAGCAATTTTATCTAAGACAATACTTTCAAACATTTTCGGGATTGTCATCTATTGATAATACTGTTGTGTCTATATTCAATGCCATATATATTACTTTAACAAAAGAGCACGTTGAATTGAAGTGTTCATTGATCATTTTAATTGATAGCCAAATTTAATGTAAAATAAATAACTATTTTATAAATATGTAGATTATGACAATTACCCTGTTAGAAAAAAAGGATTGCTTCAAGGTAGAAACCTGTTTATAAATAATATAATAATAATATACATCAGCCGTAATATTTCAGTACCTACCTACATACCTGTTTGAAAACAGGTAGTTTTTAAAAAAACAGCAATATCACGATATTGCGACATTAGCTGCCTGCCAGTGTGGTCGACATGTTTCTTAAATTGTTGACGGTGTTATGTGCCTATGCGGTGATATCCTCAGGAGCAGGTATTTATATATACATGACGCGCTTATATTTAACTCATCTGTGTGAGGGATACAAACAAGTGTGTTCACATTGAAACTGTAAAAACCGTATTCCTTCAAAGAAATAGTTCAAACTTAATTAAATATTTCATCGATAATTAAATGCCTAATTGAAGAAAGTTCTTTTAAAACACAACTATTTGTTTTCTCTATAAATGAATGTACATCTTGGAAGCGGAAATTAACCCCCTTCCCGACATTTAATAGAGCTGAAACTAGGCAGATTTGTGGCAACCACGTGCACACGTTTCTCTGAAATCGAATGACATTACAACAGTTAATAAATTAAATAAATATAGGTCCTACCCGATCGGCGTTTGGTGAGGTTGGTAAAGTTGTAGACTTCAGTTCCTGGATAGGAAGGTTCAATCTTTAGTCAAACGATTTTATTTTTATCATCAAAGTTTTAAAAAATAAGATTTATAAATCTTATAAAAATACTAAAAGAACTTGTGTTCACGGGTTGACTTTTTTAACGATTTATTGTGGATTTACACAACCACTTTTTAAAATAAGATGAACAGATTTTTTTTATATATTTGCGACTTCTGGTAATCAACTCGTCTCAAGGTCGTTTATGAAGTTTATGATTATATGAAGAAATATGAAATAATCTATTGCCATGAAATAATTAAATTCATTAAACATGCAATTGCTTGATATTGACTTATAGTAATTGTAGGATTGATTCGTATTTGGTGTTTTTTTTATTTTCTTTTAAAATTATTGACACCACGGTACGTATTATATTTTTAATTAAGAAATTTTAAAATTATTATTTAGGCGGGTTAGGTTTTTTGAAAGATAAAACAATCATAAATGCGGGTTTTTATCAAAAACAATAATTTTATCGTAGAACTAAAATTCATAAGTATTTATTTCACTCCATGAATTTTTTTTTCAAATATGATGTGTTTCTCTTTTGTCAAAATTCGCACTTTCGACTTTATTTTAAATAAAGATGACCTTTCAAAAAAATATTGAGTTTTCTTATTATTCAGCATGTTTAACAGTTAATTAGAGTACAACGCAAGATTTATGCACTTACTAGTGGTTTGATGATCCGGCTGTATGCTGGTATGTTTATGACAATGGCGAGTCCTTACTTGATAATGTTCGATAATGACAAGTCACTTTATAACATGAATTAAATGCACACACAATCGGCGATTCCTTGCTGCAAATAATTATGTTCATCGGCGGTACCTCTTGGCGGTTTAATATCTATAGATACGTGGTACTTTCCAATATGTTGTATTGGAAAGCGTTTCACGTCAATATTTACGTCTTTAGGCAACGGAAGTAGATTGATTAATCATTTGACATTACAATTGATCATTTCGCAAACGGCGGACATCACTTGCAAGGATTAGGAGTTTACACAGCGTTTTACGGCGGCTTTCACTTCGGTAGTTGTCTCTCAGATGTTGAACAGATGACGGTCGATCTATTCCTGCCGCATTTTAACGCTAGATGCGTTCGGTTGCATGGTGTTCTGTCGCACAGAAATCATGCGTGAATTCAATATCTACTTTTGAATCCTGCTCTGTGATTGTGGAGCCGAGTGATGTAATGTGACGTGCTACAACTCATTATTTTAACGCTAGATGCGTTCGGTTGCATGGTGTTCTGTCGCACAGAAATCATGCGTGAATTCAATATCTACTATTGAATTCTGCTCTGTGATTGTGGAGCCGAATGATGTAATGTGACGTGCTACAACTCATTATTTTAACGCTAGATGCGTTCGGTTGCATGGTGTTCTGTCGCACAGAAATCATGCGTGAATTCAACATCTACTATTGAATCCTGCTCTGTGATTGTGGAGCCGAATGATGTAATGTGACGTGCTACAACTCATTATTTTAACGCAAGATGCGTTCGGTTGCATGGTGTTCTGTCGCACAGAAATCATGCGTGAATTCAACATCTACTATTGAATCCTGCTCTGTGATTGTGGAGCCGAATGATGTAATGTGACGTGCTACAACTCATTATTTTAACGCAAGATGCGTTCGGTTGCATGGTGTTCTGTCGCACAGAAATCATGCGTGAATTCAACATCTACTATTGAATCCTGCTCTGTGATTGTGGAGCCGAATGATGTAATGTGACGTGCTACAACTCATTATTTTAACGCAAGATGCGTTCGGTTGCATGGTGTTCTGTCGCACAGAAATCATGCGTGAATTCAACATCTACTATTGAATCCTGCTCTGTGATTGTGGAGCCGAATGATGTAATGTGACGTGCTACAACTCATTATTTTAACGCTAGATGCGTTCGGTTGCATGGTGTTCTGTCGCACAGAAATCATGCGTGAATTCAACATCTACTTTTGAATCCTGCTCTGTGATTGTGGAGCCGAGTGATGTAATGTGACGTGCTACAACTCATTATTTTAACGCTAGATGCGTTCGGTTGCATGGTGTTCTGTCGCACAGAAATCATGCGTGAATTCAACATCTACTATTGAATCCTGCTCTGTGATTGTGGAGCCGAGTGATGTAATGTGACGTGCTACAACTCATTATTTTAACGCTAGATGCGTTCGGTTGCATGGTGTTCTGTCGCACAGAAATCATGCGTGAATTCAACATCTACTATTGAATCCTGCTCTGTGATTGTGGAGCCGAGTGATGTAATGTGACGTGCTACAACTCATTATTTTAACGCTAGATGCGTTCGGTTGCATGGTGTTCTGTCGCACAGAAATCATGCGTGAATTCAACATCTACTATTGAATTCTGCTCTGTGATTGTGGAGCCGAATGATGTAATGTGACGTGCTACAACTCATTATTTTAACGCTAGATGCGTTCGGTTGCATGGTGTTCTGTCGCACAGAAATCATGCGTGAATTCAACATCTACTATTGAATCCTGCTCTGTGATTGTGGAGCCGAATGATGTAATGTGACGTGCTACAACTCATTATTTTAACGCAAGATGCGTTCGGTTGCATGGTGTTCTGTCGCACAGAAATCATGCGTGAATTCAACATCTACTATTGAATCCTGCTCTGTGATTGTGGAGCCGAATGATGTAATGTGACGTGCTACAACTCATTATTTTAACGCTAGATGCGTTCGGTTGCATGGTGTTCTGTCGCACAGAAATCATGCGTGAATTCAACATCTACTATTGAATCCTGCTCTGTGATTGTGGAGCCGAATGATGTAATGTGACGTGCTACAACTCATTATTTTAACGCTAGATGCGTTCGGTTGCATGGTGTTCTGTCGCACAGAAATCATGCGTGAATTCAACATCTACTATTGAATCCTGCTCTGTGATTGTGGAGCCGAGTGATGTAATGTGACGTGCTACAACTCATTATTTTAACGCTAGATGCGTTCGGTTGCATGGTGTTCTGTCGCACAGAAATCATGCGTGAATTCAACATCTACTATTGAATCCTGCTCTGTGATTGTGGAGCCGAATGATGTAATGTGACGTGCTACAACTCATTATTTTAACGCTAGATGCGTTCGGTTGCATGGTGTTCTGTCGCACAGAAATCATGCGTGAATTCAACATCTACTATTGAATCCTGCTCTGTGATTGTGGAGCCGAATGATGTAATGTGACGTGCTACAACTCATTATTTTAACGCTAGATGCGTTCGGTTGCATGGTGTTCTGTCGGACAGAAATCATGCGTGAATTCAACATCTACTATTGAATCCTGCTCTGTGATTGTGGAGCCGAATGATGTAATGTGACGTGCTACAACTCATTATTTCCTCAATATTTTTTTCATATTTTTCTTATATTTCACATCTTCGTCATTATTTCTTCACTTTATATATTTTAAAAAATCTCCTCACTTTATACATGTATGTTAAGTTTTAAATTATTTTTTTTTCCTTTACACGAGTGTTAGACTCTCGTAAAGGTAATATGTTTAATTACCTATAACTTAAAATATATTCTCATTATGTAAATTTAAGTAATTATATTGTATATTATACAAAAAAATTATATGGAAGACATTGAAAATGTAATACATTTTTTTTTGTTTGTTTCTCAAGCAGTAAACTTCAGGTCAGATTACGAGTTTAACGCAGACACCAAGATATTTTACAAGACCCACCGGGTACTCCTGAAATGGTCAGATGCCGTGGAGACATGCAAACTGGAGCAGTCCGAGCTGGCCCTGCCCCTCTCGGAGGCCCAGGCAGAGGTTCTGAAGACCAAGATGGGTTCCTATGAGACCATCTGGGTGGGTCTGCACGACAAGTTCATCGAGGGAGACTTCTACACCTTGAATGGTATGTTTTAATAGTAAGGCATTTTAGGACCCTATTTGGCTTGGACACCAGTGGCGACACCGAACTTAAAAATATATGTAGAGCGCTATAATATAGGGGTTCCCTCAACGGAATTCATTTATTTATACCGGTAAATGGTGGCGATACCAACAACGAAGCCTGACAAATGGTGTCCTGGTGAAATGGGACCCTATAGACATAATTAAAGAATTATTTGTAGGTACTTCACCTAATTCCTTTATTTGTCTCTTAACACTCCAACACTTAAGGCTCCGTTATATTACTTACTAAGATTTTTGTAATTTTACTTCCTGAAATGCTTAAATGAAAAAAAACCTGTTTGTTTTGTTTATTATTAGCGGAGTTCCATTATTAGCGGAGGCAAATGCATGAAATAGATGGCTTACCTTTAAATGTACCACTGAACTTCAATTATTATGGTTCGTTGACTTCGCAGATGTGTTTTAGCCAATTTTGATCATGTGGTCGTTTACTTTGATTGGTGAACGCGGCCGGGAGACGTGTCTGCGGAGAAACTTATAAATCATGTTTTACCCACATCGGGAAACGGAAAATCTAAGAAAACCATGTGGGTTTTCCATTGGAGCCCATATTCGAAACAATTTTTATTTACGATTGGTTGGTAAACGTCACATTTAAAAGTTACTATCTAACTACTGACTTTCAAAAAAAAAATTGTATCGTGAAGGACAGTTCTCAGTTTATTTTTATTAAATATTTTAAAAACATTCGCCTTTTGTTCTATAGGGGTACCGGCTACTGATATATACACAAACTGGAAAGCAGGTGAACCCGATGATGAAGATGGAAAATCAGATTGCGTAAAGATGAACCAGACAGGGGCATACAGCGATGTGTTGTGTGATGAGCGGCTGACGTTTATCTGTACCAAAGAGCTAGCCAAAGTCAAACCTGAAACCGCCTGCGCTACGACCGACAGTGGTGGGTAGCAAAATTGTTCAAAAAACCGTTATGAAACAGAATTTTAAAGAGCCTGTCTCCAAACATTTTAATTCGGCTGTGTGTTTTCTAAAAACTCGCAAACTGGAAGCTCTGGCACTGAAGAATGTAATTGCAATTTCATCGTCATCCTTTATTCTAATCTCTTAATATGACAGATTGAATTGAGGAAACTTGGGAAAACGACGTAACTTAACTCTCTTAAAGTATTTATTTACAATAAGGAAACTGAAGTTTTCCACTTCTGTAGTTTGAAAAAATAATTTATTTTGATACTTTGATACGTATGTACAATGTAAATTTAAAAGAACTCTCAACAAGTGTTTAAAAAAAAAACAAATTCGAATAAGTTGTTAATTTTCTTCGAATGTTCGTGCATTCCGATAGATGGTGCAGGTTCGGTTTACGGAGACAGCCGAATACTACCGAAAACTACTAATACTCCTTCAGACGGTCTTGATATTTCCATCAATGAAAAACGTTGAAGCAATAGTAGCGCCCACCAATTCCTTAAAAAAATCCTTGACGGATTATAGCTCAATAATTTATTTTCAGAATACTTCTTGCAAGCCGAAGCCCTGAACTGTTACAAGTTACATTTAGAGGCCAGATCCTGGTCAAACGCTTTGAGAACTTGCAACACTGAAATGGCTAGGCTGGTTGCCATCAAAAGCCCCGATGTGACCAAACTCCTCACCAATAACTTGAAAAGTATCCCCAAGAACACACTGAGGAAGAACCATTTCAACAAGGACATCTTTTGGCTTGCTTTCAGCGACCGCGCGAGCAAACCTGGTGACTACAGGACCTTAGACGGTAATATACAAGATTACCTACATACCAAGATTGTACAAAATTAATCTTTACGCTAAGAACCCTATTGCTAAGATAACTAACAATCCAACTCAATAATTTACCTTGGATACCCAGAATTTATATATCAGGATGTGATGTCAAACCTCCTCAAAAGCTTGACTAAAATCATTGTATATACTGTCCACTTGGGTTTGAGACCAAGAGATTCAGATATGTTATTTTCATAAACCATTAAATTACTTATTTATTTATTTATTTAGACGCCGTAAAAGGCTTTTACAATATACATGATTTATGTTTACAGTGGTTCACAGGAGCGAAACAGTATTATGTTAAACAGAATAATTACAGAGAAATTATGTTGAAAATTAAACAAAAATAACATCTGGTATACATAGGTACATTAGCATTTTTATTTCCAATCCGTACAGTAGTTTAGTATTGAGGTTATTGTTACCTTCAATATTGAATTTGGTTGAATTTGCTGAGAACTAAGAGTTAGCTCTATTGAATCAGGGCTGTCAGTAAGACATCTCATAACAATTTTGGGAATAATTAATTTTATAGTTTTGATTAAGTATATAAAAATGTTAGATAACACTCTTCTGTCTGATATCTGATGTAAGTGCATTGTTTAGGTTCTGTGATAACTTATGAATAGAATGGTATTATGCCTAATAACATTGATAATTACGACAGAGGTATGTTATTATAGCCTTCTTATACCTATATTCCGTGCAGTTGAACACATCTACTACTTCTGAGAAAGCATTGCCAACTGCATGCAATCTAGGTATAAGGGAGTTTCTAAATGACGCAGTCCTGATATTGTTATTAAAATTAAAAAGAATTTTGGATCGAGTGGTTCTAGTGGGTATATGGAAGGTAATTAGGCTTAATATATCAGGGCTGTCTATAATACCATTGACAATTTTAAAAATAAAAGTCAAATCGGAAATAAGTCTTCTATCTGAGAGTTTAAGTAGGTTTAATTATTTCATCAAGTGATTGTAATTTATTGATTCTATAGGTAGACCGAGTTTATAGTTAATGTATCTTAGGGATTTATGCTGAATTTTTTCAATAGAATCGGAGTGGATTTTAAAGTAAGGACACCAAATAGGAGAATTATTCGATTTGACTTCGAACAAGTGAGGAATATAAGATTTTTAGTGTTGAAATATTTTTAAAGTCTCTGCCATTTCGGAGAATGAAGCCGAGCATTTTTAATCCTTTGTTGGTGACTGTTTCTACATGTGAAAGAAAGTTAAATTTTGAATCGAAAATAATGCCGAGATCGTTAATTTCACTTACAGAGGCGAGAGAAACATTGTTAATTTTGTATTGATAGTTAAGGGGTTGTTTTGTTCTGAAAAATCTTATAATGTGGCATTTACTAATATTGAGATAAAGTTTGTTAGTTTTGCACCAATCTTGAAGTTTATTTAAATTTATTTGAATGTGAATACAGTCATTTATTGTTTTTATAATTTTAAATAGTTTAAGGTCATCGGCAAAAAGTAGCACTTCAACATTTTTATCAAATACAGTAACAATATCGTTTATGAAAAGGAGAAACAGTATTGGGCCTAAATGTGACCCTTGGGGTTCACCGCTAGTAGCTATGAATTTGTGAGAAAGGTTAGAATTATTTTTTACTTGAAGATTTCTATTTGTTAAGTAGCTATTTATCCATTCCAATAGTTTACCCTCAATTCCGATTTGACTAAGTTTATTGAGAAGAATTTTGTGGTTAACTTTGTCAAACGCTTTTACAAAGTCTGTATATATTGAGTCGACTTGGGTTTTGTTTTCGAGTGAACATGATATAAAATTTTCATATAAGGAGAGATTTGTTAGTGAGGATCTGCCTGGCATAAATCCATGTTGATTAGTTACAATGATGTTTTTTATTTATTTATTTTATTTATTTTTATTTATTTATTTGTTAAGACATACACAGTACAATAAGATACAGTTAGATATTTTTAGTTATTACATAGTTGTAGTACCTATTACGTATGTCCATAAAATATCATTACGTAATTTCGCCTGAGATTGTTATAAAAGAAAGGAAGTGTAGGATAGATAATAATAAATGAATTGAAAACAAGAATTATAATAAGCTCACGAATTGTAATCGACTGTTAATACATAGGAGTTTTGAAAAATGATGTGAAATTATTTTTGAAATATGTCATGCTAAGAAATTTTGTTAATATGTATGGAGATTTTATCGAGGATAAGTTTTTCAAACAGTTTGGGGATAGTTGAGAGCATGCAAATGGGTCGGTAATTAGTGACATCATGAATATCGCCTTTTTTAAATACAGGTGTTAGATAGCAATTTTTCCATAGGTCGGGGAAGCAGCCAGAATTTAATGATTGGTTAAATATATGACATAGTGGATTGGCTATTATTGATGCACAGTTAATTAGAAAGGCAGGACTAATTTTGTCAGGACCCGCTTTTTTCGAGTGTTTTTATTTTGCGTATAACATCAGGAACATTTATATGTAAAGCGGGAATGTGGACCGATTTCTTTGGATGAAAGGGTGGAAGTTGAACATTTGGGATATCATTATCGTAAACATTTTTGAAGAAGTCGGCAAACAAATTAACGATGTCATTAGTATCACTACTACTTTTCCCTTCGAAATGCATGTATGTTGGTAGGCTAGGTTTGTTTTTTCTTAGTGAGTTTACATGTGTAAAAAAGTTTTTGGTATTTGAAGGAATAGACATTTCTGTGTTATGGTAGATCGACCTGCGATGATGCCATGTTGGGTTGGAATATCAATGTTGTTGATAGGTTTTACGATGATATCTAGCACTAATAACTAACATAATCAATGCAGCATCTTATTGATAATTCTTTACACTGTTTTCATAATTTAGTAAAAGTTATGTAATCATTAGGACTTCTGGTAAGTTTATATATTCTGTAGATTCATTTTTTATGATTAATATATTTTTTTAATTCCCTTGTTTGGGATAGTTAGATGGTGTGCAGTTGACCCTGGGAACAAAGCGTTCTATCGAGGTATTTAAAATTGAGTAAAACTTTTCTAATTGATTGTTTAAACTATTTTCCTCTTCTAAATATTTCCAAACCAGTTAAAGCTAGCAAAAATTATACCAATTTTTAAAGAAGACTGCAAAAAGTGTATTTCTCACTACCATCCAATATCGATTTTATCGGTATTTTCAAAGGTGTTCGAGTCAACTTTATCAAAGATAGACTGATAAAATACATCTCTAGCAACGATATCCTAACACCACAGCAATATGGCTTTCGGAAACACTCCAATACCCAATGTGCCACCTTCGATTTCATTTCTAACATTCAGCAGTACATAGACCAGGGCGAATATGTGGCAGCTATATTTATAGATCTGAAAAAAGTCTTTGATACGGTAGACCATGAAATACTTCTACAGAAAATGGAACATTTGGGAATAGTCGGGAAATCTTTAAATCTACTCCGAAGTTACCTAGCTGATAGATTTTGCCTTGTCGATAACGGAGGGAACCTAAGCGGCTTTGGAAAAATCACATGTGGAGTGCCACAGGGCTCGATTCTTGGACCTCTACTTTTCTTACTATACATCAATGATATAACTAAATGTGGCATCTCGGGAAAACTTCAACTTTACGCTGATGATACTGTGATTTACTACCATTGTAAAAATCCGAACGAACTTGAAGTTCTAATGAATAAAGATCTCGCAAAGCTGGCTAAATGGCTGCGACTAAACAAATTAAGCTTCAATGTTAAAAAAACACATTACCTTACTTTCGGAAAAAAAGGTAACATGGGTATTTTATTTATTTATTTAATTATTCTTTGAAACATTTACAGAGTGTTAAAAATTATTACATTTATATTATTTGGGTGGGAATGTGCACAGATATTAACACCCCAATTAAAAATGTTCACAGCATGCGTAAACAAGGTTTGGTTGATATTAGGCGGAGATGCTAGTAGTGAAAGAAAAAAAAAACATATATAATATGTATGAATATCATTCTTGGAAATAAAAAGCTACAACATGTTCAAGTAACGAAATATTTGGGGTTACTCATAGACTCTAACCTCTCGTGGAACTCCCATGTTGAGAATGTAAAATTCAAAATTTCCCCGATAACCGGTGTACTCTATCGACTCCAAGGTATGCTCCCCACATCTTTACTGCGTGCAACATATTATGCTATGATCCACTCCCATCTGAGTTATCTAGTTAGTATCTGGGGCACCATTACAAAAAAAAAGTTCTGAAATACAAGTAATTCAAAATAGAGCCGTACGTAATATATATAATCTGCCATGGGATACACATGTCAAAGTTATATACCAACAGGCACAAATACTTCCTTTTACGGTCCTGCCAAAGTATAACATCACACCTGCCATTCTACAAATAATTCAACACTCCTCAAACACTAAACCAGTCTTTAATTCTGACATACACCAGCACAAAACACGATCACAAAATCAAATACATTTATCGTCATGCGACCAAATTTGGAATTAACTCCTTACAATACATTGCACATAAACAATATAACGCATTACCTAATAATTTAAAACTTCCGGCAACGAACAAAAAAACATTGGCAAAAGCTCTTAAAAGCTATTTCCTGAGCAGTTTCATTAATGACTAACACAATCTTTCTCTGGAACTCCATAATAACATCTGCGTTTATTTATTTTAATGTATTTTATTTATTTGTCTTGTCCTTAATCTAATGTTGTCTTTCCCGAAATGAGTTTTATAAACTCACTGGGAATAATACATTATTACTTTGTTATCATTTTGTAATGTATTATCTTGTAATAAAAAATAAAAAAATAAATAAAAAAATAAAAAATAAATTTAAAAAATGACCAATCTACCGAGGTAAGGTACTCCATAATATTATGGTATTCAGTTTTGGAGAAATTATACGAAGGGGGCGTTCATTTGGAGATCTTCCAGACATGTTTGTTATGATAATATCTAATGGTGGATGGTGTTTACCGAGAGGTAATAATAATTCATCAGATTTCTCAACTACAATCACTTGAAAACACTAAATCTAAAATTCGGTTGTTAGAATTAAAAACATTGTTTGATTGAGTTAGTCCCAGGAATATGGACAATTGGACATATCACGAATTTCACTGGATTTAGCGCACTGTAATTCAATTTCGTTTGTGGCAGATCCGATGTCATCTTGGTTGGTCCAGTTCGTCAGATTATAATCACCAGCAATTACTTATTTGGCTTTCGGATATTTAAATTTCATCATTTCTATTTCCTTTTTGTGGTTTTTATATATTTGCAAATCCGACGCACGTGGGATGTAGACACAGCCGATAATAATTTTGCCATTAGGTATATTGAGCATTACAAAAATGTGTTCAAAACTTGTGTGCTTGACCGGTAATTTACAGGAGGAGATATTTTTAGACACAAGACGTAACATCACGCCTCCTCCCTTTGACTTTTTCTTGAATTAGGACTTCGGTCAAGGCGATAGGTAGTACATTGATTTATTCCTTATTCTGACAAGCCGATATCCGCATTTAACCATGTTGTTTCAGTTAATAATAAAATGTCATATGAGAAGGAGGGTGTATTAATTTTAAGTTGTTGCAATTTCGTACGGATACCTCGAATATTTTGATAATATCCAGTGAGTCTTATCTTATTCGTATGTTATTTTTGGTAATCAGTTTTTTGCATGACTTTTGATAATTTTAGGAATTCCATGAAAATGTTTGATTCGCAAATCAATTTCACCCTTTTCTTTTCTCTCCTCCATTTCCTTCCAGAGGTCAGTTAAATGTTCTCTTTGTTAGAGGATCCTATCCGGTTTCATTTTTATTCCATTTGGCAATGTATTTTTATTAAAAAGATTAAGTTTTGTCAAAACTCTTCAAATTATACTTTAATGGGTCTGATTTTGTTTTAAATTTTACTTCAAAGCCTGTAAATTTTAGCTTCTTCCCTTTTGAACTAGCTATTTATTTCACTAACGACAGCTAAGACTTTTTATCTTCCAAGATATTCTCCATGATTGAGTTGGAACTATACTCGGGGACGTTAAGTAAAATTACGTTATTGGTAAGCAAGTCACAAATTGGCGTTGTTTCTTGGAGTAATACTTTCTTTTCTATGACCCTTTCAAGTGTCGTAACTTTTCCCTCAAGGACTTCTACATTTACTCCTAGGTCCTACATGGTTCCAGAGAGGTTAGATAAATTGGTCAGTATTTTTGCCATTTGATCTTTAGTGATTTTTAAAGAGGGATCGGTAATGGCACTATGGATGCCAGTAATCTCTTACTTTGCTTTATTTAAAAGAGAAAGTGCATCATTCAGTTTGGAAGCGTTATTCAGCAGAATTTGGTACTATACTGGTTGAAAAGAAACAATGGTTATGGCGAGACGTCAGAGTCACTGCACACGGAAGTTTAAAATAATAGTTTTAATAATGTTGGCAATAAAACATGTTTGAAAACACTATTTATTTATTTTTATAATTAATTTTTTTGGCACTCTACTTGTTAAAAAAAACAAAAATTAATCAAGAGATAAACAAAAACTCGACAGCTGTCATTGTCATGTTATTGTTATAACAGTTTGTTTAAAAATATTTTAGAAATTATATATAAGTATTTTTTGATAGTCTGTGTTCTTACAATTAAAAATATTGATTTCGACTGTCACAATTTACTACTATAGAACATTTGCTTTGAATTTATGTTCTATTTTCATGAACCAAATTGACGCAGTTGACCTATTTTTGATTACAATAATTCTTTCACATTCTTAATGAAAATAGATATTTTCCTATTATTTGAATATCATTTTTAAAAAAATTATCGGGATGATAAAACCATTTCAACTGATTTTTTTTATCTTTCTACCACTTTTACTGATATCTTCCTACTCAAAAGCCGCCGTCCTTCTGGGTCGGTATCGGTACGCAATCGACATAAACCGGAGACTAAGCAGAACATTCCCACAGTGGGTACGCTGAGAACTTACCAGTAGCGAACTTACTTTTCTGCGTAGTGTCTTCGGTTTATGTCGATTACATACCAATACGTACCCAGTGGGACGCTTATCGCGTTCTAATAGTGGAACACTTTTCGACGAGATGTCAGTATGTAATAGCGCCTCAAATTGTATTGCTATATGAGCATAATACTCATAGCTTTGTTTTCAATAATTTCTTGTTTATTTAGGTTTCCTTCATTGGACAAATATAATATCATAGAGTAGTAATCTAAATGTGAAGCAAACCTAGTTTTAAAAGTAATCTTCTTGGTGTTTCGATTTCTGTATTCTATTTTATTTTATTTCTATTCTAGTTTGGTATCAGCTCTGCGGCAGTTGATACGCTTCCTTGCAATACATTCACGGGTTACTACTATCTATTTATGAATATGTGCTAAGACACACTTGTGTGGCTGGGTAAAAATCGGATAAAACAAAGATTGCTTTCTTCGCTCCTTTTCCTCATGTTCTGTTTTGTATAATGTTTTATTTTATCACAATACATAACACAGCGTGATGGTTTTAGAATAGTTTTGTGATAAATGTGTTTATTGCTTCCAGACGCACCCTTGCCAGAGTTCCTCCAGTGGACGAAGGGCAAGCCTGAGGATGCCAAGAAAGACGAGAACTGCGTGGCCATGCAGCGAGATGGCAACATCACTCTGGCCAACTGCAACTTGCTCGCTCTTTTCTTCTGTGAGAAGCTAGCCAGTCAAACGACCCCTGATCAAATGGGCTTATAGGTTATTAAAACACCAGAGAAATTAACAAATTGTGGCAGAGTTTACGATTTTTAATAATTACCTTAGATCCATAAATGTAAAAAAGTTACGTTATGACAATAAGTAAATAAATACACATTTTGAACAATACGTTGTTTTTATGAAGGATATCATATATAGACGTACTTAAGCATTATATTTAATGTTATGTGATTATTAAAGAGTTTTGGGGATCTAGGTAAGAGGCACGAAATGAAAGTCGGTCGTGAAGGTCACAGTGTTTATTGAGTCAGTTTGCCGTGATGAGAGTTGATGTAGGACTGGTGTTGTATTCTCCGGTTGCTGGCTGTGATGGCTGGTCAAGCGCGGGTCAGACGACGCCGGGCGCTGGTGACCGGGACTCGATGGCGGTCAGGCACTGGCGATCTGGGGAATCAATACTCCAGTGCTGACGAGAAGGCCGAAGGTGCGGTGGACCTCATAGGCGGTTGAGCGGGAGCTGCGTAGACCAGTGAGGATGCTGCGTGTCCTCGTGGTGGTCATAGTGCGTGGATGAAGCGCTGGTCAGAGACGCTGGAACCAGGGCGCTGTAATCCGTGTAGCGCTGGCCAGGAACGGCGGCCGGGGCCAAGGCGCTATGATGATGTCCCGATGGAGTCCATGATGTGTACGTGCGAACCCGGGAGTATTGTCCTTCGCGCAAAGGTGCGCGGATTATCACTCGTGAGATTTGTCAACTGACGGCAGATTGATGACTGACTAATGACTGACTGACTGCTCGCTGCGTCGGGCTTATTTATACTGTACGGCCAGCGGCGACAGTAGGTAGATGAATTGCAACTAAATGGGATCCACTCGCTCAGTCTGGGTCTTTCGGGAACTTTCGGTCGCACTGTGTTAACGCATAGGCGATAGGCTTGAACCTTCTGGCGAGTTGTCGTAATGTGCCAGACCGACTTGCGATCGTATTGTCGCAGGTAGGCAAGTAGATGCTTGTAGCAGGTAGGTTGCTTTGTTTACAATTTAACTGTCCGTAGTAACTCGCAAGTAGGTACTAAGTAGGTCGAGCTGCTTATTATTAATGAGTTAATCTGGATTCTTCTTGATTAGCATTCAAACACACATATATTTAAAGGTTTAATTGATAAAAAAATATCATCTACCAAGTAACAACTAGTTTTTGATTTATTCCAGTTAAATCATTAAAACACGGAGTGCATCTTAACGACTTGTCGATAGCGAGTAAGAACGTTCGTAAAATCACGATAAAATTGCAAAATTATTGCATTATTCGCCGCTTGGATAGGTGGCAGATTAATGGTTTCTAAAAACACATTATTTTTCATTCAGCGTATTAAGTGAAGGATACTTCCAGAATCGAAACAATTTATGTCGTGCTTGGAGACCAGATTTGAATAACTTCATCACCTTACTCTTATTCATCTCCTTCTTACCACTCCCTTCAGCCTCATTAAATACTCCAATAGGAGATGCAAAACATGCAATACGGGCGATAAACACGAAGCTTTTTTTTGAAAATCTTAAAATGTTTTCTTCGATACATGTTTACGAACACGTGTGTTAGGTATTTATTTTATAAAAAAACACCACTATGAGTAAGTAGTCATAAGTTTTTATAAAATAAAGACCAAAAAATCAATTTAAATATTGGTATGACCGGTCAATCCCACCTTTTGACATAAAATTAAAGTACATTTTACAATCTGCTATTATCTGCGACTTGACTAAAACTGACGAAAAATAACACAAATCTGAATTTACTAGTAAATTGAACATTTTATGAATAAAAAACACGATTTATGAAGATATTACACAAATAAAAATAAATAGCGGTCACCCTCGACACTGGCAGGAAAATAATCACAAATGCGCATGCGTGGAGTGATTGCTAAATGGCAAATACGATATTGTTGGATTTTAAAAATTAGAGATTTTTTTATTAGTACCAACTCGAATGTAATCTTTTATAGTCTGCATTCAATGCGTAACAAAAACACCGTTTAACGGTTGTGAAGTATTTTTTATTAGTAAGTCTGTTAGGTAGGTATGTTATTTGTTCAAAGATTCATTTTATGATCAATTCAATTTGATATTTTTTCTTAGATTATCTGAGGTTTCACTATATGGGCCCTAAAGCTGGGCCAGTGTTTTAATTTTATTTTTGTGTTTTTGAGAACATACATGGTATAGCGACGTACAAGCGGGAAAAATATTGAATCAGCATCACGTTTTGGAGTCGGCATATTTTTTTTTGATTTGAGCTTTCGAGTAAATTGAGTCCGAAAAACAATGTTACGTAAAAAAGTGACAGACGACATAAATAATTTGCATAAAGAAAACATAAAGAAAACGTCAATTTTTTATCACGAATCCTGATGAAAAGACGATCCATGTGAAAACAGGATGAAAAAAAACATTGTCTGAAACATTAGTCTCATTGGCTCCGGTTAGTACGAAGCAGTTGGAACTCTTGTGCGGAAATCACATTAATAAAGATACATCAAACGATTAAAATGATATGTTTAATTTTGAGTAACGAAACCTCTCAGTCTTTTATATTTCATCTCTTTGCCCTTTTTCTTTTCAACTTCCCCGATATCACGTTTAGATACCCACTGATTTGTGTATATATTCATCAACTCCCTAATATTGCTTAAAGCGAAGCTTAATGCCAAATCACTATTTTGATTAATCTTTATAACGAATTGGTGTACATTATGAATACCAAAAAATATGGTTTAGATAAACTGAAGTTTTTCCTATCGTTTCGCTTGAGTAGAATATAAGTAAAAATATAAATTACTCAATAAAAAATATGAATGTAAAATACTAAAAACAATATTTTAAGATGAACGCATAAAGGAAACAACTTTTAAGAAATACAGTATTATAGTTAAAATTATCTGTCACAGTTTCACTAGATTAACTTATTTGCTTTCTTATAAAATTATTTACAAAATAAATAAAAACTTGTTTTGTGCTTGAAATCAAACTTTTCTAGACTCCGTTTGTCAAGCGATTTTAATGCATATTACCTACAATATAAGGTATGCCAAGAATATAGACATTTTTGGCTTGTAGCTTCCTCTTAAGGAAGTATTTGTGATTCCGTATTTCATCCACTACCCAATATTGTTTAAGATACTTACTGATTCCGTATATTTATCCACCCCCCAACACTGTTTTAGATACCAACTGATTCCTTATATTCACCCACTCCCCAAGATTGCTTTACATGCCCACATATTGCATATTGCTATAGATACCCACTAATTTATTTTATTAATACAAGACTTAGAGGGTACATATGGATTTTGTGATATTTCACCCTCCATGTGTTATAGCGGATGAATTTTACAGTTTGAAAAGAATCTGTAGATTACTATGATATGAAAAAGAAAAATGTTGAAAAATTCTGTATAAATTCATCAACACCCCAATATTGCTTTATATTCCGTATAAAATCATCACCAAAAAAATCAACGCATAACCTGAAAAAAATAATGAAAAATCCAATATTTACCGCATTGAATTCGAATTTAAGTTCAAGGACGGGTTGTTTCGGAGAATTTGAACAATTCATCAAATTTCAACATTCATTTTCAAGTTCTGTGAAAGATTTTTTCAAGTTCTGTTTTTATTTCAGTTTTGTCAAGCAATTAGCCTACAATGATATAATAACAGAACTTGAATAGGACTTTCACAGAACCCGAAAATGAACGTTGAAATTTGATGAATTGTTCAAATTCTCCGAAACAACCCGTCCGAAATGAACGTTGTGCCGATTCAAAGATTACAAGGAAAATCTAAGATTAGAAATAAGAATGATCAAAACCAGTTTCATTTCCTGGGCAGAGTGTTTTCCATACACTTGCAGCTTCAAGTCAGTAATAGTACAACCTCTTCTCGATAAACACGTTTTTGAAATATCATTTAAAAAATGTTGCCGAAATTGAGTCTCAATGTGTTATTTATATGTACCGCCGCGGTGTCTGCACAATTAGGTATCTAACCATATTTAAACAGCTTTTTTCGACGATGTTGATGGTTTTCCTCATATAAAACCTCCCTCAAGTCCTTGATTTTAAATGGTATGCTTGTATACGATATGTATAACTGTGAGTTGTGCTAGTAACATGCATGATCACGATTTTGCAATAATTTATGGTGTTTGTGCTAATAAAAATCCATACTTGATTTTTCTAATTAATGTTTGCGTGTGTGTGTGTGCTTTTTTTAAATCTGAAAGCAAAAAAAGTTTAAAAATTTATTGCGTAAATTATGTTCGTGAATCAATTTTTCCAGAGGGGTAGGAAGAAAGGATATACCGCCACACAACTCTATCTTGTTACACGTTACTTTCATTCATATTCACACAACTTAGTAAGATAATCATCGTCTATATTATAATATCATAATCTTATTCTAACTGACATTACAAATCGGGAAATTGAATTAGAACAATAAATGCGTATAAAATGTTTTTTAATTTTGTGTTTTGAATAGGTCCGGTAATCAGTTGATTTTTAGCTGGGCTTGGATGGAATGTGGAGCATTCGCGGCTCGTAACATAGTCCTTATATAGGTCGTTTATGATTTTAATAGAGGAACGTGTTTATTTTTTCTTTGTAAAACCAAACTACTGTCTACGTGAGTAGTATATCTATGTTGTCTTAGGGTCCGTATAAACAGGACAAAATTTCCGCGAGCGTGTCGATCGAATCGACTGATATACCTGGCCATAGTCTTGTAAACACATACCGTCTTACTAATTAGATTATTAAGACGATGTTTAATACCGTTTTAACCAAACATACGCCATGGTAATAAGTTAAAAATATCACTGTTCTGACCTGCGCCGCGTAATATTTACACCGCGTTCATAAGTAAAGTTGTTGTAAATTTAATTCATATTATATTATAACTTACTCCCAATTCTATGACGAAGATCAAACTTTTGGCATGTTATATTATTCCTAGAACTATTCGATTTTTTTATTTTACATTAAATTTTACATTTATATTTGTTTTTACATAATAAGAGCATTATTATAAATTAAGGTAGGCATATGAAAGTTAAAGATGCCATTATGTTTGCCAGGTCGGTATCAATTAATTGCCCTTTCTAAGGCTTTAAATATGTGGTGAGTAACAAAATTTTATCATGAATACACATTTCAGAAATACTAAACGGAGTGATATTATTTGGAATATTTCCATACTCGTAAGATTTGGATAATTATGCTTAAAAATCAGCTTTTAAATATTTGCTACCTACGTCATAATTTTACCTTGAACTGGTATCGCCAAGGTGTTGTTCAAGAATTAACGATAAATTGGTAAATCTAATATGTAAATATTTAAGGAAAACGAATTATCGATAAGGCTGGTAATAGTGCGACGCGTATGTCAGTCGTTTGCGGTAATGTGTTGGTGAATGTATGAAGCGCTGTAGTGCCACGCGCCGAGCAGCTCGTCAACGCTTCGTCATCAGTCGGCCGACGGTAGTCGTTGCACTTTTTAGGTGCCTTTTCATTTTTAACTACTAATCAAATTTAGTCCGATGAACTGCGATTACCTTTTTGGTTTTAATTTCTTGGGAGGTATGTATGGTATGAGTTTGTTCAAGAAATAATAGGTTTTGTATTTTAAAAGTCGGTTGAATCATGATACACATGTATTAAAATTACTAATTAAATGAAAACATTTATATATACATCGTTGTTATATTTCAAAACCAGTGGCGGTTTGTTGGGTTGAAAAGTGGGGAGGCACAAACAATTAACCTAGAAAAAACACTGAGACTATAACCTACTTGAAACTATAATAATAATGTGCAAACATAATCAAGTTAATATTACTAGACACACAAACATAAAATAGACCGTCTACTGCAAATTCACAGTACTAAATTTATTAAAATAGCCGTACTCCGTATGTACTTTTATGTGAAACCGCACAAGAGTCCCAACTGCTCTCAACCGTCTGGAGCCAGTGGGATTATGGCATCCTCAATTGGGGTATGGTGTAAGGCTGAAATTAATGGGGAGGAGAAGGAGATGTGGAATCGGAGGGTAGGAAACTCCTTGGCTATTCAGAACTGGTCACCAAACACGGCCAAAGCCATTTATAGTAAAGATTAAATTCTGAATGGTGGTCTCCTTACACCAGGGCGATACTGAGATTATTTTCCACCTTGGAACGTGCGGTAAATAACTATAAAAATTATTTTTAATTAGTTATTTGTGAAATAAAAAAAAATGATCAAAATAAATTTACTTGCGCACGCCAGGATTTGAACCCGCGACCTGCAGCTTGCTAGTCGAGAGCCTTACTCTTCGATCACGGAGGCCTTTTTCTGCGTTCTCACTGCGTATATCACAAATAAATAAGAAAATACTCATGACATTCTTAAAAATTAAAATTCGATCGAATTTGTTATAAAACTTATTATTTTATTGATTTTTTTTTCACAATTCCTTCTTTTTTCCGTGTTCTGCTTTCAGTTAGAATTGAAAACAAATAATACGTAGTTTAAATAACAACAGTTTGAATTAAATAATATCACTTTTTCTCATTGTACTTTTTGAAACCCACTCCTGTTAAATACTGTTTAAATGTAACCTAGAAAATAAATTAAACAAAACTTTTTGTACCTTTAGGTAGTTGCACTTTATCAAAACTGCTTCTATTATATTGTTACATATTATTTAATTTTTTATTTGGTACAAAATTTTTAATGTCGTTATTTTATTGGTCAATGATGTAAACAATTCAAAACACTGTAAAATATGAATGTATAAATACTTTTTATAACTATAAATAATAAAATAAAAACTAAACAAAACTTGGCGACCAGAGCGCTAGAGCTAATCGTAAATGATCGGTTCTACTTCTAATTGTTCGTTTTTGAGGCGCGCCTCAACCTAATCTCCACGCTACTATGTCGGCTACCGTTCATTTCGATTCCATGTGACTTCTCCACTCCGTATCTCTGCTTCACTAGCGTATTTAATGCGTTGTGTTCGGCGCGGCGAGCAGGAATCCACGTGTGGTGTTATTCGGGTGTGATGAGTTACATAATTAAATTATAAAATTAACCAATCGTTTTGAAATATGAAAATACTAAAGGATAATATTTAAATTGAAGTAAGTGCTTACACAATTTATAAATTGGTAACATTAAAATAAAAGTTTTACTATATTTTGAATCTTATCTTTTCACCCTTTTCTACTCTATTTTTAGGGGAGGCACAGCCTCCCCTGTCTCATTGCGCGAACCGTCACTGTTTAAAACATATGCAAGGTAACTGATACTTAATGCGAAATGTTGATAATGTAAAATAGGAGGCGTGAACAATAAAAAAAGTCTAATAAACAGTGTCATTTCTCAAGAGTTATATGTTATCCATATAATAATTAATTTATACAATATTTTGAAGCTTCACACAGAAGACCGCGCAGAAAGTTGTTTCCTTCGGGCCAATGTCATCCTTAGGGATGCTGTGTGGTGGGTCTTTTAAGGACAGGAGGTTCTGGGAAGGAAAATCGTCTGAGGGGTGGGAAGGAATCTGGGTGTCAGTGTATTCAGGAGTGACAGACATATTCATCCATCCCTCTCACTGCGGTGCAGGGCGAGGAATCAAGAGAGTCGTGCTGGAGAAATGAAAGGGTCTCTACAGATCGGTCCCATTACGTAGTGGTGAGGCAGATGCATTCGCCGTCGAGATCTGGACAAACTTCACCCCATGCATCTGAGCACCTCTGCTTGCCACGTCACCAAACGAAGCGAACCGCTTGGGGTGACTTATGGCAGAGGTGATTATCCAATGAGAGAAACGTGACTTTAAATGGCTTTAGCCGTGTTTTTGCGACCAGATCTGAATAGTCAGATACTTTCAAACCTTCCTCTTATTCTTATCCTTCCCTCCGTAATTCCCTTTAGCCTCACAACATACCAACATTGGTGATGCCTTAGTCCCAATAACCAGTGAAGGGCTTTGTAGAATTAGGAGCAGTCACAGACATAGGAATTAATAGACGAGAAGATAAAGGCGAGGGGTAAAATCAACTGTTGAAGAACGAAGGGAGTAAGGCTGACTGTGATTCGTCAATAAATCAATCTGACAGTAAATAGGCATCTCGCATTATAATATCACCATTTAGTTCTTAAAAGTAAAATCTGCTTTTGAATGAATAGACATTTCTACATGGGAGCGCAAATTATTCGTCACGTTATGAACTAATTTGCGAAGTCCAAATTCGGCAAAGTAAGGCAGCTTCTATTTTCAGAGTCGTAGTTAGTTTCAGAGTATTTAGTTAAGACACTTTTACAAATGTCTCATAATTTACTTACCCCAGTAAACAACGATGAGCACACTTGAGAATCGCTACATTGTGATGTGATAGTATATGTTTCTAAAACTGATCCATATAATACGGTGTGAATAAGCTTAAAATAAAGTAAAATAATGCTTACTTATGGAATGTAATACGACAATTGGGTTTATTCTCTTTTTCACATCTATTTTTACAAGTTTTCATAGTACAAGTCAACATTTTGCCGTGTTATTTCGTAAAATGAACCGATGATGCCTCGACCATAGTTCGCACAAGAATGATGACGTCACGTTTTCAAATTTCACTTGAGGCCATATGCGAGCCCAGCCGGCTCAATTGAACCGGTATGGGGAGTGGGGATAATACGCTTTTAATCACTTAGGGCAGGTCTACTAATATTCATATGTCTATGGGAGCAGTTGTATTTAATCACATAAAAAACTTTTATTGTAACAAATATTAATTATTGTGAACATTTTCAGCATTTTTCAGGAAAGATTACAAATATGATGCAAATTTAAATACTTTCTATAAGGAACACCGAGTAAAAGTTAGCTGGTATGACGCTAAGGAAACGTGCACCCATGAGAATGCCGAACTGGCGCTGCCGTGGTCCATGGAGGAAGCTGTGCTGATGAAGGGTCTCTTCAGTCAGGAAACTGAAGAAGTATGGATTTGGCTGACTGATTTATTTGCTGCTGGAGAATTCTACACTGTTAATGGTATGAAGTATGCGACGTAGGGCAATAATTTTTTTAATAATTTACACTTTTTTTTAATTTTGTTATTCGCACATCATTCTGTTTTTTTTTTTTTTAAATTTATTGTAGCATCCTATGTTTTTAAAAGGAAAGAAAATTAAAAACGTATTTTCTAACCATTCAATTTATTTTAGTCTTATAAATAACCTCTAAACGGTTCAACGTTAAAATAATAAAAATATTACCAAAACGACTAAAATTTTTCTTTTGATGGATAAAAAATGTATAAAATTTGGTTGCAAAAAATATCACATGGTTTAATCGTAAAACCTGATTATATTATACGACTATTTATTATCTGACGTACAATGGATGCTGCTTGAGCTGATTTAAATCGAGATAAAACAAGTCTAATACCGCCGCAAGAAGTTATCGGTTGTTCTTAAATTGATATTTTTAAATATATTAAGCAACGATTAGCTTGTTCTATAAAAAGAACCCACTTTAAAAATAGTTCATGTAATTGAATTTATAAAATTTTCCTTATCGTGCAAAACTAGCCTTTTATAGTCGTTTTAGTATTTAAAGAAAAGTTTTAATTTCATTTTACTTGAAATATTCATGCTTATATTTATAAAATGTATAAAAGCCTACCTAAGTAGATAATATTTAACAAAATATAATTAATTTCCCACCTAAGTTTATTATATTTTACAAAATATATAACAGTACCTGGGGGTATTAAAATAAAAACAATATATAAAAGTACCTACCTAAGGTTATTATAATTTACAAAATATATGAAAGTACCTACCTAAGGGTATTACAAAAAACTAAATACATAAAAGTACATACCTAAAGGTATTATAAACAACAAAATATATAAAAGTACCTACCTAAGGGTATTATAATTGTTTTTTTTATAAAAGTACCTACCTAAGAAATGTGAACATTCTTGGTATACCTTATATTGTAGGTAATTGTAGGCATTAAAATCGCTTGACAAACAGAGTCTAGAAACGTTCGATTTCAAGCACAAAACTGGTTTCCATTTATTTTGTAAATAGTTTTATAAGAAAGCAAAAAAGTAAAGTGAAACTGTCACAGATAATCTTGGCTATAATACTGTATTATTTTAAGTTGTTTTCTTTACGCGTTTTATAAAAAAATTGTAGTTTACACTTATATTTTGCTATCGAGTAATTTATTTTTTATTTGTATTCTACTCAAGCGAAACGATAGGAAAAACCTTCAATTTATCTAAATCATATTTTTTGGTATTCATAATGTACATTTCTATCAAAAAAATATATTTTTTAGTATTTCATATTTATATTTTTTATTGAGTAATTTATTTTTTATTTGAAAACCTTCAATTTATCTAAAGCGTACTTTTTGGTATTCATAATGTTCACCAATTCGTTATAAAGATTAATCAAAATAGTGATTTGGCGCTAAGCATCGCCTTAAGGTCGAAGCTTTCATAGGTTTTTATTTGGAATTTGTATTGTAATTGTATAAATCGATTTCAAATGGAGAAAACCGTCAGCAGAAGTCATTCCACAATGATGTGTTATGCAGGAAGGAATCATAAAAACAATATTTTTTGGCATTCGTTTGGCTTATTGCTCACGATGAGAAAAAGTCAAATTATTTTTTATTATAACACACTAATGTAAAGTTGGACAGTCAGATTCTAACTATTAAGGGATGATGATATTTATTTATACGTATTCACTCCTCTTAAAGGCTTTTACACTACCCTAAGCAACGAATGATGACATGCCATAAATTTGCAGCCTCTTGTTGATCAAATAACTTTTTAACGACTCATATGGTGATCTACGTGTATCGAATTTATGCAGTTTATTCATGCTATGTATATATTAGATTATTTATTTTTTATTCTAGGTCCTGTATCCAACTCCTTCTACATTAACTGGAAGGATGGTGAACCAAATCCCTACGATAATTCTTGCGCTGTAATGAGCAAGGATGGATTCTACCGAGATATAGATTGCAATAAGAAAACCATGTTTATATGCTCTAAACGAAATAACGGGATAATTATAAATCCACAATGTCAAACTTATGATAAAGGTAAATGAAATTTTTTGCTTAATTTTCTTAAACATTTAGCTCTAATCTATGGTCTCCTATGGTGGTACTTTATAATTAATTATTTCCATACTTAACTGAGGTTTAACTTTCTTCTTTATTATTTTGGTAGAACAGTACATTTTACTTTATTATATCAGAAAAAAATATGTAACCTTCTCCGAAGTAGAAATTGTGAAAATATTTTTCAAACGTGAAGTCGATCATTTCGATTTTTCACTAATTATTTGGTTTTAGATATAAATGAAAAAAACCCTTGACTCTGTGCAAAAACGGGCGGTCCGTTTGATAGATTCCCCAATCTTAACAAACGGACTGCAATCTTTAGAGCACAGGCGTCAGGTAGGTATGCTGTCCTTGTTCTATCGGTATTACAATGGAAGATGCTCTGAGGAACTAGCGTCATTGATCCCTTCTGCACCGGTGCGTAGTCGGGATACACGCCAAACGCGCGCCCAACATTTTTACACAGTTGACATTTGTCACATGAGAACGGGTCGCTTCTACGATTCGTTCTTAAGTTCAACAGCTCGGCTGTGGAACGAACTGCCGGCCTGTGTGTTTCCTCCCTCCTACAACATGGGACTCTTCAAGACCCATGTTCACTCCTTCCTCTCCACAAAAAGACCCTCCACACAGCATCCCCAAAGATGACATAGGCCCTGAGGGAAATTATTTTCTTCAGGGCCTCCTGTGTGGAGTTAATATAAAAAAACAAAAAAAAAAATGAATTTCTATACCTGAAATTATATTATTTTTTCAATTTTATGTCTGTATTTTGTCAAATGCTTTTAGACAAAAAAACGGTTCTTTTTGATGAAATTTTGAGATACGAAACAATATTTATTTTATTGGAATATAAAAATATATATATTACGTGTTGTTCTTGTATTGTTCTGAATTTATTTTGCTTATATAATGCACTTGCATAATGTGGATTGACTAGATGATCATTTGTGGAAAAGTGTGTGGAAGGGTTTATTTTCCTATGGGGAAGATTTAACCTGGACATAAATTCGGAAATATTTAAACATCGAAGAAGAAAATTTTAACAATTCTTCAAATTTCAAAGTTAATTTTCAAGTTCTGTGAAAGATTTTTTCAAGCTTTGTTATTATTTCAGTTCTGTCAAACAACTATCCTATAATGATATAATAACAGAACTTGAATAGTACTTTCACAGAACCCGAAAATGAACGTTGAAATTTGATGAATTGTTATAATTCTGTGAAACAACTCATCCTAATATATCTAAACGAAATGTGAAAGAGAATAAAACAAAGAAATAAAAAGGTAAATGCCGGATATATTATTTCTCGCATAAATATATTATTTACTTTCTTCAGAAATTGCAAAATTACTTAATTAATTATTTAATTTAATAAATCTAAACAAAACATGAAACAGAATAAATAAATAATAAACAGAATAAGACACAGAAAATAAAATTAAAGATAACGGTCACAACTAGGCATCTGATTTTTATTTATATGGGATACCTATTAATTTTTTTTAATAACTAGGTCCCAATGGTCGAGCGATTAAGAGGCTGTCCTGGTAAGAAAAGAGATCCTGGGGTCGATTCCAATTTGTGACCGTTATCTTTTTTATTTTCTGTGGCTTGTTCCGTTTCAGGTTTCATTTAGATTTATTAGTATTATCATCTTCTCCAATGATGTATTATATTGATGGGAATAACCTTAAAAATAGTTAAAGAAAACGTTATTCATGAAGGTTGGTTATTTTCATTTAATTATTTATTTTTTATTTCAGAGTACGAATACAGTTCCGCTACAAAACACTGCTACAAGCTGCACAAAACGCCTCAAAATTGGTCAGACGCTTTCAAAATATGCAAACAAGAATTAGCGATATTGGCCATCGTCGACTCTGACACCGAATCAGCCTATTTAGAAAAACTCCTTAAAAAACAAGAGAAGATGAAATTTATTAATCGTACTCAGTCACCCAATGTCCTGGTGGACTTGAGCGATTTGGTCGTCGAAGGTTTCCACGAAACCCACAGAGGTGAGTAATCACTCAAGAGAAGAGCCGAAGAGGTATCCAAACATTGTCTGATCGTAACCAATCAGTCTTTTGATTGTTTGATTGCAACTGACAGAGTGTACTTTATTAATCTATTGTCCGATTGTACGCAATTTCGAGTGTTTTTTCAGTTTAAAAATGAACAATGAACAAAACATAAAACTTAAGGCGAAGCTTAGTGCCAAAACACTATTTTGATTAATCTTTATAACGAATTGGTGTACATTATGAATACCAAAAAATATGCTTTAGATAAATTGAAGGTTTTCCGATCGCTTCGCTTGAGTAGAATACAAATTAAAAAAAAATAACTCAGTTAAAAATATAAATGTAAACTACTGAAAAAATGTTTTTTCAATAGAAATGTGTGAAGGCGTAAAGGAAACAACTTTTAAAAATACAGTATTATAGCTAAGATTATCTGTGACAGTTTCACTTTATTAACTTTTTTGCTTTCTTATAAAATTATTTACAAAATAAATAAAAACCAGTTTTGTGCTTGAAATCGAACGTTTCTAGACTCCGTTTGTCAAGTGATTTTAATGCCCTACCTGCCTTACCTACAATATAAGGTATTCCAAGAATATTCACACTTTTGGCTTGTAGCTTCCTCTTACAGTGCACCTCAAGGTAGTCTAAATTTTACTTGGCTGAAAATGTAGCCAGCCGCTCCGCAGGGGTTGTAAAACGAACAATGAAGAAAATGAATTCAATACCAATATTAAAAATAGGAGCTCCGACATCTTATTGTTAATTTAATTTGGGTCCTTAGTAACATAACACACTTAGAGTAAGATGCGAAGATAATAAAAGAAAACATATTTGTACATTTATGATCTAAAACACAACTAAAAATATTTTAATAATAGGCGACTTTCAATATTTTTTTACAGTAAAATGAAAATTTTGATCTCCATTGTGGTTGATCCAATGACGTTGCGAGGTTTAAAAATTCCAGACCGTAACAAAGTTCTAATTTCATCCACCAGGGCTCTCTAACTTAAGGTTTTTACTCTTTCTGAAAAATAGTAATATTTTAGTGTGTGCTTTTTAGTTATAATTAAAATTGTGTCCATTGTTTGAGTGGTGTTTAACATTCTTTTGATATTTTTGTTTTTTTTTTAACCTGCCATGTTGTCATTCCAGTTCATATTAGTTTTTTACGCTACGGGCTAGATGATTTTTTTTAGATCACATTGCAAGCGAAATGATTTAACAATACACAATAGAATAAATCTCAAAATCAAGGTTAATGTAGAATGATCGTCTTGGTGTTTTTTTTTTCTTTTTCAAAAAGTCAACACTAAAAAATATAATTTGGGTTTTTAACTTCTTTCAGGTCAAAATGCCGGTTGGAACGAGTGGGGAGCCAATCAACCGGACGGCTTGGGCAAGGACCACTGCGGAAGCATTTTGTGGAACGGTAGACTGGACGATGTGAACTGCGACCTGAAGGCCATGTTCTTCTGCGAGAAGGAAGATATCACACCTGCCTGAATTCCAGACGAAGAAAAGCATATATTTAATCTAGTGACTTGCTTATCCACAGATGATTGGCTGATGGGACCTATATTCGATCCAATTATATCCATCCCATAAATAGATGATAGGAACAAGGACGATGTCCTACGATCCATTATCAGTGTGAAACCGTGCGCACAAAAGTTGATGAATAACGGCTGGGGCCTGCATCGTTTACCCTCACTAATAAAAATCGCATCCACGAATAGCGGCACCCCTCCTTTTTTTCTACCTACATACCGATCGCGCATTTTTTGTCACTCAATAAACATAAATATTTTTTCATTTAATATGCTTATTTTAATTGATTACCACGATGTCTCCCATCTGCCAAAGAATCACTGAACTTTTGTCACTCAATGACCATAAATTGTTTGTCTTTTAATATACTTATATATAAATATTTTCAAAATGCAAAGTACGACTATTTGCCGATGATACACTTATATATATAATTGGAGAAAACTATGAAGAACTAATAAATATTTTAAATAATGAACTAGATAATGTATCAAGATGGCTAAAAATAAATAAGCTTAAATTAAATACAAAAAAAACAAAATGTATGGTAATTGGTTATAAGAAGACATCCAGTGAAAGCAAAATCAAAATTGATGGTGAAATTATTGAAAATGTTACCGATATAAAATACTTAGGAGTTATAATAGATTCCAAACTCAACTTTAACAAACATGCGGAATATACCCAAAAGAAAATTGGAAAAAAGATATCTTTCTTGGGAAGAATTCGCCAAAAACTGTCCGAAAAAACTGCAATCACCATTTATAACTCCATTATTGCTCCACATTTTAATTACTGCTCAACTATCCTTTTCCTGTGTAACGACCGAGAGCAAAATAAATTTCAAATTCTCCAAAATAGGGCAATGAGAACAATACTCAGACGAAATAGATATTCAAAAATAAATAAAATGTTAAACGAACTAAATTGGCTAACGGTGAAACAGATGTTGACCTTGAACACGATGATATTTTTACACAAAATAGTAAACAATCTGCTACCCAAATATTTTTCGAATCAAATTGTATACAACAAGGACATACACCAACATAAAACTAGGACGTGCAATGAAATCAGGCTACCAAAGAAGGACAAAGCGAATACCCAGAACAGTATATTTTATAAAGGGATGAAATACTATAACGCGCTGCCGGAAAACCTTAAGTCTGCCCCAATTGAAAAGTTTAAGATGTTATGTAGGAGCCATATCAAGAAAGAAAAAAAAAAACATAGTATATTTAAATGTAATAATTAATTAGTCATTTGTAATCTTAAATGTACAAATTACTAAAATAAAAAATCAATAAAAAAAAAAAAAAAAAAAAAAAAAAAAAAAAAAAAAAAAAAAAAAAAAAAAAAAAAAAAAACTTATTTTAATTGATTACCACAATGTCTCCTATCTGCCAAAGAATCACTGGACTTTTGTCACTCAATGACCATAAAATTTTTGTCTTTTAATATACTTATTTTAATTGATTACCACAATGTCTCCCATCTGCCAAAGAATCACTGGACTTTTGTCACTCGATGACCATAAACATTTTTTCATTTCATATACTTATTTCAATTGATTACCACAATGTCTCCCATCTGCCAAAGAATCTGTGGAACTCTGCAAGGCTGACGAAAATATGAAGAGTGAAGACAGTGAAGAGGAATTGTAGGAAGTTATTTCTAGTTTTTCAGATCTGAACACTAAATACAGCTAAAGCATTTCAATCGACGTTTCCCTACATATAATAAATCTGTATTCTATATTCTATAGTCTATATTCCCTACATTTAGCACTCTGGAGCGGGGTGCAACCATGATATCGTCGGTTTATAATTCATAATCTGTTCTTTCATAGTTGGCGCTAATTTAATTATTTTAGGAAAAAACATATTTTGAAAATTATGCTTTCAAATGTAACGATGAATTATTTGTTTGCGCCCGTACTATATTTTTGTCAGTGCACAAACTCAATTCTTTCATGGAAAGCATATAAATACGATAAAGTATAGGTGATTCAATTAAATGCTGTATTTGTATGACTTTCTTGAAAGAATTGAGTTTGAATACGGACAAACATGCTTATTCAATTTAGGAGGCGGGTATGAGTAAAATAATTAAATTAGTGCCATCTATGAAAGAGCAGATTAATAATCATTTTAAGTGTACACTTATGTGACAAAACGTTGATCTGAGATAATTGACTTAAAGTTTCAGCTACCTAATCAGTTATACGAGTATCTTAGTCACATTATTAACAAAGTACATCTGATTAAATGCACTTTTATTCATCCTTTCAATTGATTTGGGAATTTCTTATTTGTTGATATTCATATTAGGGTCATATTCCCGAACGTGTTCGCGTGTGTTTGCATGTTAAATATTTACTATATTACTAGCGTAAGTGGCTTTCAGTTGTGGAATTACTAAATAACTTACCATGTTTAAAGTTTCATTTGAAAAACTTTTTTTTTTTTTTTTATGTGACACCTCACAAGAGTGTCCCTGCCTGTGGAGTGCACAGACAGGGGAACTATGTCACCACCCGGTTGGGCGGCGTTGTGAGGCGGAGTAAGGTAGGGGCTGTGGGAAGGGATTTGTTAATGCGGGCCTTGAAGAGGCTCGGATTATAGGAGGGAGGAAAAACAGATGCCGGTAGCTCGTTCCACATACGAGCCGACTTACACAAAAACGAGTCGTAAAAACGGCCCGTTCTCATGAAGCCAACGTCAACCGTGAACGGGTGTTCAGTTCGTGTCCGTCGAGTTTCGCGCACGTGCACCGGTGCATCAGGAATCAATGCTGCTAGCTCCTTGGAGCAGGCTCCATTGAAATACCTGTAGAACAGACACAGCATGCCTACATTGCGTCTATGCATTAGAGAAGGTAATCGGTCCGTTAACAACGGATTGTCAATCAGACGGATCGCTCTCCTTTGCACAGATTCAAGCAGGTTTATCAAGTATTTTGGGGCACCAGCCCAAAGGTGGCTCCCAAATTCAAGAGTTAGGCGGACTTGAGACTTGTACAGGGTCAGCAGCTGGTCACTGTTGAAGAATCTCCTAGCCCTTTACAAGACGCCCAAATTTTTGGAGGCCTGATTTACTCGGGCTTCTATGGATCCCCGATACTTGAGCTGGTCTGATATAGTAACTCCAAGCATTTCAATGGAGTCTTTATTGGGGAGAGTGCTCCCATCAAATTGCACCAGACAGTCATTGATCTCCCTCTTTGCCGAAATCAGACACGCTTGGGTTTTTGAAACGTTGAAACTGACCAAGTTGGCCTTACCCCAGGCACGAACCATCTCTAGGTGGTGGTCAATTTTTTGCTTCAAAACTTCCCGAGCTGTTCGGACATCACAGGTGGAAGGGGGCTTGTCAAAAAGATAACCCTCGTGAACGGTGCTGTCATCAGCGTAGCAGTGAATTGATGCACATTCAACGAGATCATTGATGTGCAATAAAAACAGCGTCGGAGACAGCACAGATCCTTGTGGCACCCCCGCATTGATTTGGTGCGGTGAGGAAGAAGAGCCGTCAACCACGGTTTGAATTGTTCTTCCCCTCAGAAAGTCCGCAATCCAACTATGCAGGGTTGGGTGGATCCCATACGATGGTAACTTCCCGACAAGCGCCCGGTGCCAGACTCTGTCAAAGGCTTCGGAGATATCCAACCCAACGGTTTGGGTTTCACCAAAACGTTCCATGTACCGCCCCCAAATATGCGTTACATATCCGAGTAGATCGCCACACGATCGGTTACGACGAAATCCATATTGCCGATCGCTTAGGATATTGTTATTCTCGAGATATGTGAGCAATTTGTTGTTAACCACCCTTTCTAATACCTTCGAGAGTATGGAAGTGATGGCTATGGGGCGGTAGTTAGAAGGGTCGGAGCGGTCCCCCTTGTTTGGGATTGGGTGAACGATTGCCTTTTTCCAAAGATCTGGCACCTTTCCACCTTTGAGAGAGAGCCTAAATAATTTCGCGAGCACTGGAGTCATTTCTGCAGAACACCTCTTGAGGACCAAGGCAGGTATTCCGTCCGGCCCACTGGCTTTGTCGACTTTCAGCTCGTTCAAGACTCGGAGAACCTCTCTGTTCCGGATCTTCGGTTCCTCCATTTGAAAACCGCAGTGCGGAATGGAAGGGGGAGTCTCTCCGTTATCTTGAAGAGTTGAGTTTTCCGCGAAAATTTTGCCTAATAATTCAGCTTTCTCACGGGCCGAGTTAGCCAGCCGACCATCAGGCTTGGTCAGAGGTGGGAAAGTGGTTCTGCAGAAATTTCTTCCGATCGAGCTAGCGAGTGACCAGAAAGCACGGCTACCAGTGGGGCAGTCAGCCAGCTTTTTCGCAATTCTCTGGTCGTGATCGCTCTTAGCTCTATTTAGAACTCTCTTACATTCCCTTGCCCGTTTTCGGTATTCCGAAAGGTTATTCATGGAGCTAATCTTCCGGAGTGCAAAATTTTTCAGAAAAAATCAATGTATTGTGGTCCACTGGACTGATTTTTGTAATCAGTCCACAAAAGTGATTTTTGGACCTAAACATATTTATTATTTCGGAAAGTGTTAAAGTTTTTCAAATGAAACTATAAACTTAGTTAGTTTTTTAGTGATGCCACAACTTAAAGCCACTTATGCTTATAATGATATTTTCCTTGTGATTTGAACGACACAGTCAATTAAAACACAATTGAGTTTCTCTGTATGGAAAGAAGAGGTTTATTTTGTTAATCTCACAAGATTTACGTAAAAAAAAGCAATCAGTAACATAACATTACCTGTAAGGAAAGAAACGACATTTAATGGTATTAATTGTTGTCAATTCCTTCACAATCCCGATAACAATTACAAATTATTTAAATTATTCCCATCAATCTTCCTTGTCACAACCCATAGATTATTTTTACTATGTCTTAAACCATAGATTACGAAATATCGAGTCGACTGTGTAGGTACTGTGGCGCACATCCAGCCAGTGACAGTCCACGACACACACAGCCACAATGACGAGACAAGCTTGGCATTGCCTTGAATTAAAGAAAATTATATTTTTCTTTACATGCTAATAGAACACGCCCGAACACATTTTGACCTGCTCAGGGGAGTGACTCATTAATGGGTAAACATAATTTAAACTGCACTTAGTGACTTTTTACAAATATCATTTAATTAAGAATGGTAATATTTTTGTTTCGCAAAAAAATGTTAAATTGTTTTAGTGATTATTAGGCGAAATTTTCATTCGAAAATTTCACAAACTATCCCTCTTTTAAAAGTCATCAAATTTTTTTGTGATTTTAACATTGTGATCGAGGAAATCATCAAAGTAGCATGATGTTTTTTTTTAAACTAATTTGCTAAAATATGCACTTGTGACTATAAGAGTGCTCAATTTGATCAAAACCAATGATCATAAGGTAAAGTAGGCATATTATTTAAAAGTTTCAACGTTGCATAAAAAATACTTCTTGCGGTAAAAATACGAGGAAAACCACATATATTTTTTATACCGCAGAAGTCTTTCCGTCAAATTAGGAATGCCGTTGTCCTGATGAACATTTATTTATTGAAAAAACTATAATTATTCATCATCATGGCCACGCACAATAAGATTTTTTAAAAATCTTTTGATTCACCTTTTTTAATATAAACGGAAACCATCTGCAGTAGGAATTTTTAAAATTTTAACTTTCTAATTTTTATTTACGTAAAATGAACATTCGCTTTCGTTATATACGATGACAGCCATTTACAATTAACTGTTGATGACATTTTCTTATGTTGGTATTCCTGATACTATACGAGTGGCTAGAAGAGACGTTATTACCTTTACCCTATGTAAATTACGTAGGTGAAAAACTGTAGAAAAAAAACAAAATTAAATAAAGATATTTAAGCACGTTTCTTAAGGGTTAGGTTAGGTTAATATAGGTTTGATAAGGTTAGTTAAATATTGGCTAGATTAGGTTAGTATAGGGTTGTATAGGATAGTTTAGGTTAGTATAGGTTTAGTTAGGTTAAGTTAGTTAAGCTTATGTTTTTTACATACAAAATTATGTAAAAATTGATGATTTTTTTTGCCTAAATACCCTAATTTAATTTAATTTAAAAAAAAAATATACCCACTATGAAAAATTGCAAAACCTGGATAGTTTTCATGATTCTTTTCTTATGTATAAAACTGATTTATTAAAAATTTTCGCGCGTTAAATCATTTAAAAACTATTTGCAACTGACTTTCAAAAACTTTTATTAATAGTCAATTACAATTCGTGAGCTTCGTGTACTTTAAAAATAAAACCCTCCGCACACCTTCTAACTATATAGTATTCTTTGTTATCACTACTCACACCTACACAAATTAACAAGATATTTTAAGGACATACGTAATAGGTTCTATTAACTAAGTATAATTTAATTTACTACCATATAACTTGTCTAATACAAAAAAACCTATTCATTAGTTTACGTTCGGCACATAAATTCTAAATGAAAGATCATTGACAGATTGTGACATTCAAAAGGAGTTATTTGTAGCACTTTATTTTATTTATTTTCAATCATAGTCAATCATCTCTTCAAATCATACACCTACCGAAATCCTTATGGCAAGCATTTCATAAAATAGGGGGGTTCAATTGGGTCTTCAGTCATCCATATGTAGCCTCGTCTGTATGGTGATGTCACAAATAAGTTTACTCTTAACCTTCGCATTCCAAGATGCAAAACAAAACTTTGGGTGCCATGGGGGTGACTCTGGGACCCTCCGCATTTTGTCATTTTAATGACACTATTGCAAATTATTCTCATGGCTTACACATTTAAAGATAAATATAGTATGGGATATATTTCTTCCAAGGTTATATTGACTTAAATTACTCGGTTCTTTGGCACCTGATATAACCTTTGTTCTTCTCCTTATGGGGTCAAGCAGTTTTCGTAATGCACTCGCGAGTGAGATGGCAAATAAGCAAACTAATGCGCAAGTGATATGGTGCCTAATTCAACCGCGTACATGGTATATTGCGAGTTTATACGTTTTGTAGGAATAAAAAAAAACTTAAACTACGAGGTATTTATTTCAAATTATTGATCGACGAAAGTAATATTAGAGAATTTGGATACCTCAGTTGGCAACGGAAGTGTTAAATAGACGGTCTTCTCTGGGCTTGTAGACGATCTTGGAAACTACACAATGCCGTGACCTACAGAAAACACTACTGGACATAATAAAAGATTGTTAACATGTATTATAATGATTATGGTATTGAAGACCTAAGATATTATTTAATGTTAATTGCGCAAAGGTGAAGAAACTGTTCACAGGAAGGTTGGCAGAACCAATAACTAGATGATAAAACAATAATTAGTTAATGTAAATTTGTCGAAGGTGAAGAAACTGTTAGTAAGAAGGTGGCCAGGAGGGCGATTCTCGTTCTTTTAGCCTTAAGCTAAATGATAGCATTCGTCAACGACTGCTATCGTTTGCGAAAGATAGCTGTCCGTCGCTTGCAACATCTTTTCTTAACTATTAAGCGATTCTCGTTCTTTTGATATCCTTACAAGTTCGATTTTGGAGAGACCTAGTAAAAAATCCTAAAGAAGCGTGGTTAAGAGCATCTACGAAATTGTTAAGGGCCCACTATTCGAATTTCATCCAATTTCCGACATATTTTCCTTAAAAGTTTGAAGTTTTTAAGCTCTTAAAAAAATATATGTTATTCTTTAAGATAGTATCTATTTGTTCCAAAATCCGAAACGGTAATTATTTGAAATTCCCTCGATAGAAATAAATCGCAAAGTATGCTCCGAAAAATATTATTAACACGTTTATTTCTGTTATTTTACAAGAAATGAAAAAAATGAAAAAAATCACAATGCTTCTTTTAATGCTACTCAATAGACCCCAAAAGTGATTTTTGCTATTTTTGAAATACGCCGTGATTTATTAAACATTTTCACAACTGTCACTTACGCCTATTGGTTTTAAATCATATTTATTATAGCGCGCTCGCTCCGACTTGAAGATTAATCTATCTTTCTTTGAAAAGTTCATTCGCCAACTCGAGGGCTTTGGGGGCAGACGTGTTGTTCAACGTTCTCTGATCTACAGACGTGCGATTACGTGCAAATATTTGAATCTATAAAGATAATTTTTACGCGTGTAAAGTTTATGAGTTAATAAATATTGTTTTTTCAAAGATGGGAACTACACGAAAGATATCCCGTATTTCAAAGAAAAAATGATATCTCATAAAATTATATCCTATCTAATAGGTGAGAAGAAAAAAATACAATTTTTGATTTATACGCTTATATTTATTATAAACGATAATTTACTATAAAAATTAATAATTCATATTTTTATTTATGTATTGTGTAGTAAAAAGTTATTATTTTTTTTCAGAATAGGTACCTTGGGAAATAAAACTAATTCCAATGCATTAGAAATTACGGGGTAAATTTTTATTAATTTAGTTTTCTTGTTGAGGAATACCTACACGATCGTGATTTACCTATTTGTGAATTAACTTTCTACGTACACAAATACACACGTCACTTTACATCTGCTCTAATGATTCACACTGCAACGATGTCCGAAATATAATATAATATGTAATAATAATAATAATATATGGGCCATCTGTTTCAAATAACAATACTCGAACGTGGAATCCAGAAAAATAATAAACATGCGAGCGAAAGAAGCTATTGAAAGTTCTGAAACTGTGGGGAATTTAATTTAGTTCAGTGATGTTATTTTTTTATGTCGGAAGGAGGCCCTGAAGAAAATAATTTCTCTCAGAGCCTGTGTCATCTTTGAGAATGCTGTATAGAGGGTATTTTCTGAGGAGGAGGGAGTGAACCTGTCCTGAATGTCAACTGTACAATTTCTACCCAGAATTGACTTTATTGTACGTTTTTTGACTAACCGTACCTAGGTGTTCTATTTTCAATAAACTCTTTAATTATTTTTCAGATGTGAAATCTATACTCCGCTACAGAATGTTTTGCCCGAGTCTTGTAAAGATGTTAAAGCACGGAGGTAATAATAAAATCATTTGAGCCCATTACTGTTATTTAAAAGGTCACTTGAAGTGCAGTACTTTATAACTCTGACAATAATAGCTTTTGAATTGTTGATTGAACACTTCATTGTAACTGTTGCTGAAGTGTAAATCTACATACAGTGTATTGACTCTGTTTGACATGTTCTCAGTATCTTGTTTATGCGATCGAATAGGTGACAAATCACTTTTCTGATGAACAGTATCCTTTGTGTGGTTATCATCTTTAGCTGATGTAAAGGATACTTGGTCGTTCACATCAGCGAATAATCTTTTGGAGCGGATAATTTGGTGCACATTCTTTGGAAGTAAATAATTGCGACACTTTTTCGATGATTAACTTCGGATGTGGTTTCTTTTGGATTAACTTATAAGTACTACTGTCGCCAACCAATATAAGTTGCATGTATCAAATCATACGATTCAACGGAAGTTTTGATCAAGTTCATTAATTTTTGTACCATCCGTGGTCTTTAGGCAAAGCACATTGGTTCTCAGTTGCACAAATGCAACAATATTTACTTGTAGGTTTAAAAATTCTCCAAATTTTCTGTCAATAATTGCTGCTGCACATAATAGGGCTGTATAATTTAATCTATATGTATGATCACTTCGCGATCACCGCCACTCCATCCTGCAGAAAACCTTCTTCAATAGCAGATTGACGCTCTCGCTCCACTGTGACTTCCACTGCGAGTAATGCACATTTCTTTCACTCTCTTGACATATATTTGCTTTATTATAATGTTTTTGGTACACCAGGGATAAGTCGACAGCCGTCAAAAACTCAGACAGTTGAGCAAGCCCAATTCCTTCAGTCATCCCCGATGCTGCTGCTACATTGATGTCCATGGTATTTTTAGGCTTTTGGTCGCATGTGTTGACTATAAATTTGTCGCCACATTTTACATTCAAATTTTATTTTGGACTTAAGGTCAGATCTGGGCTCAGATTTGACAATAACTTTTCCAAATCCGCGTCTAAATGGAGAATGGTCCGATATGGATTGCAGTTGGTTGATAAAAAAAGAAGGTGTCGATGGTGCATCTTTATTCTCCTTATTCCGACCGTGTCATTTGTATCCAACCTAGAAAATCAAAAGCTGCCTTAAAATGGATATCGATCTATGAAAACAATAACATTGATTTGAGTGCCAGTATAACTGTTATAGTTTTTTAATGTTTGTATTGTATTACGGTCTTCATCATATGGCACCAGCGTCAAACGTTGTTACCAGGTTGTCTCTTTTCATATAACCCACTTTCATTCATCACACCCAATTTCACGTTGAATGAACCCGATTATGTACCTGTTGTCGCTGACGTCTATTATTTATTATACCTGACGAGTTTTATTTTTATTTATTAATATTTAAACATGCTACACTACTTATGAAGATTGTCAGCAGGTACGTAGTGACAACATTTTATGCAAATGGTAAATTTTCAAAGAAGGTATATGTATAAATAAAGATGATGATAAATTACCAACTAGATCAATTGGTTAAATTAACAGAATAGTATAAATATGTAAACAGCAGTAAAAAACTTATACACTAAACAAGTACAAATGAATGGTCACATCAATAGTTTCATATATTATATAGGTAGGTATATGAAGTATTACAAACATATAATGATATTCCTTTTCCTAACAATGTCAATTCTAATTACAAATACAAGTGCTTCAATAGGGCATCAATATAAATATCTGTATCTTATAGTAATTTCCTTTTATTATATTTGACTTGCAATACAAATGGTATTATTTTTGATTGTTTTTAGTTTATTGTATTTTTTGGGTACAACATAGTTTAAGGTTCTTTCACCGTATTTATTGGTATATCTCAGAACCACCAATTCTTCATTGTATTATGTTTGTGATTAAATTACATTTGACAATTTAAACAAACAAGATTTAGAGTATTTAAAAGTATATCGTATGTTATAACCAATAAAGTTCAAAATTAAATTGTAAGTTCACATGAACTTAAACTATTAAAAATAGTAGTTACAAAAATTTCTTACCTTTGTGAATAAATAAAGCACCCTCCAAACAAAAATACAGAAGCTTTTTTGTGAGAGTAGGTACATCATTAAAAATATATGTTGGAATGTAATTTTATGATTCATACATGTTATATTACTCTCATAATTATTGAATTGTTTAAATGAATAAATAAATCATTACAAAACTGTCTTCTGATTTATATTTAAATCCTTGAGACACTAATGGCCCACACCCTGATAAAAAAGCTTAAAAATGTATAAATTATCTTCATAATACAAAATATGATAAGTATAAAAAACGTATACATCTATATAATTTATATAAATGTACAAAAGTAGATAATACATATATATTTTTATACAATATGTCCGGGGGTTAAATGTGCAAGGAAGGTGATTCTACATGATAGTACAATTAAAAAAGACGATTTTTTGAAATTTTAACGTTTTAAGCTAGTTTTCGGATAAAAAAAATTAATTGATTGTACAGAAAAAAGTATATTGGTCTATGAAAAAATGTTTTTTTAAGGAAAAAAAAATGAAATTTCTCCTCCTTGAAACCTCCTGAAGTTTTTGAACTTTACCCCCGGACACCCTGTATAGATAAACTTATATATATTGATTTTATAAAATCATATTTTTTTACAAATTACATATTATTATAAAATTAAAAAAATAAATAATTTATGGATTCTGAAATACCCCACAGTTTGACTTCCTTTGTATTGTGCCAGCAGAGCTCTGCTGTTGGCAGCTGACACGTGTTGATATTATTTCACATTTGTAAAAGTAGATTTAGTTTGGAGTCGTGTTAATAGATGTCTCGAATTCAGGACATAATATTATTTTTCTTGAAGTGACGACAGAGACCCTATAGGCAATCTTACAAAGGTTTAAAAGTTGCCGTAGAGGCAATTCTCAAATTCTGATAGGGAAAGTGCACTCTTAAGCGATTATTGAAAACACAAATTGGTGAAATATAATTAAGTGACGCAAGGTTTCTAACTAAAACTTAAAAAAACAAATACTTTGTATTATAATGCATTTTAATAACTGCTTATTTTATTTATGAATGACATAAATAAGCCATTTATCGAAGATTTACGTTTTGTGAAAAGGTACTTACCTCGCTGGATAGTAATGACTTTGTTACAGATTCACCACTTCTAAAGTGACGTTTGCTGTCAAACTAACGCTGCCGAATGGCGCTAACTGTCACCCAAGTTGATTTAAGAATGAAAGGGATTCTTATTTCGTTGTGGTTAACTTCAAAACCCACAATTTCGAGCGCCAGCCATTCTGCAGCCATTTTATCTGAAACTTATTATTATTTATATAGAAATCCTCAATGGTATGTGTAGTTTATTGTAAATTAAATCACTTATCTGGCTTTCGACATGTTACGTAATTTACAAACATCGCAATTACCTGATTCAATTCATTTAATAGCATCATTGTGCCACAAACAAGTCACTAATCATGTTTACAGTCAATACTTACGATAATATTAAGTTTTCTCTTGTTAAAACTACGCAAATATTGCTAATTGTCAAAACGTCACAATTAAATGAAGCAAATTCTCCGCGAACGCTAGCGTTCGGCCGCCGAAAGACAGGTCTAGGGGTACCCTTCGCGTAAGGCTAAAAGTTTTGGCGCGCAATCGAAAATCTAAGGATTCCATCTGTCATCGAGAGAACCGGAATCGCTTCATACGAATAAACCGAGAAAAATCGTTAATTTGAATGTAAGGACGATTTTAGTGTCGTTAAGTAGAACGAGAATCGCCCTCCAGAACCATTAACTAGATCATAGAACAATAATTATTTAATGTACATTTATAGAAGGTGAAGAAACTGTTCACAGTTAGGTAAGCAGAACCAATGACTAGATGATAGAACAATAATTATTTAATGTAAATTTCTAGATGGTGAAGAAATTGTTCACAGGTAGGTAGGCAAAACCAATGACTAGATGATAGAACAATAATTATTTAATGCAAATTTCTCGACGATGAAGAAACTGTTCACAGGAAGGTAGGCATCCCTGAGGTGATGTCTCACAAAATCGACGCTATACAAATTGCCCAATATTATTATTAATGTAAATTTCTAGAAGGTGAAGAAACTGTTCACAGGAAAGTAGGCAGAACCAATAACTAGATGATAGAACAATAATTATTTATTGTAAATTGCTCGAATGCGAAGAAACTGTTCACAAGAAGGAATGACTAGATGATAGAATGATAATTATTTATATTATGTAATATCATAAAGAAGTGATCACAAACCGGCAGTACGCGAAATTATGTCATCCGGCCTTAGACCTAGACGGTCTGGAAATCTTAGGTAATATATGGGTATTCAAGCGATAGATGGCACCAGTCATAAAGCTTACTCCAGAGTCCGACAGATGTCGCTAGACTGTAGAAATTGCCTGTGGGGTATCCTTGTCAGACTTCAAGCTTCTAGAAACAGAGAATTACCAACCCTCGGGTAATGAACAGTGTAGCTAAATCCAGACTTAATTTATTGTAAAGAACCTTTTAATTTATCAAAGAGTTCCCAACACACTAAATCTGCAAGTAAAGGCAGAGATATAACATTTACATATCTTATATTTACGTAAAAAGAATGCCTGTTTTTATATAAATCTTATTTTTTTAACAAATCTACAGTTTTATTCCGAGATTGATGAAATGTTGCACACTTAACCTTAAAATCATGAAGAAGAAAATAATAAGTTTAATTTCGAAAAACTCTATATAAATCCCGGGCAACGCCGGTGACTTGAACTAGTTTGTTATAAATCAGAAGTTTATGTTTTTTCGTAACAGATTGAACCCAGAACAGTGGAATAAATAAATTACTTGTTTATGTAATTAAACTATTTTCTTTGTTGGTAGTAAAAAAATATCTTAAATCCATTGGTATCTATGTCAGGTTATTCGTAACCCGTGAGCATTTGCTTTCTTTCAGATAAAAATAGTAGGTTTATGTGTTTTTTCATTAGGAGATATGGAGTACAAAAATATACATTAAGAGGAATCCCGGTAATTCAGAAACTTATTTAATAGGTATTTAGCCCAATTATTGCTATTCCGCTCTGTGCTACGGTCAGTCATCGTGCTGTAGATGTGTGAGTGTGCGAAGAAAAACTCCGCCGAGAAAGCCCTCCAAATAATTATTCCTTTGGCGCTTCGCTTTGTGGTATCATATTACATCGATGTTTGCCGGCCGGCGGCTAGTCACAAGTCGCTACAGGATTATCTGCATGTGTGTGGAGTGGAGACAAGAATAAACAATCAATTTCTTGTGACGGGACGTTCCATCCTTAGCCACCTAAATAAGCTATTATATACATATTGTCTTTGCACGCACAAAATATCACGCAAGAAATAAAAGCGGTGATACATGAGCCTCAGATGACATTTTTTAATAATTGTTCCAAATCTATTCTGCCTAATCTAAAAACCAGTTTTAGACTGAAGGAACTAAATAGGTACATTTTCGTAATAAAATAGGAGGCATAGGTACATTATTTCATAATTTTTTGTATTTCTCTTACTTACTTGACCGGTCAGTGGCTGAGTGGGCATCGCGTTTGGGTCCCACCCGGGCGTCCCATGTTCGATTCCTCGGCTGGCTAATTTCTCCATCACAACACAAGCAATACCTTCCGCTTAGTGTGGTGGTAGTAGGAGTTTTTCAAATGTTAGGTTATTCGTAACCAGGGAATGTTTGTCTTTCTTTTAAAAATTAAAAAAAAATCTTACTACCCATATAGGTACACCTACTAAAATATGTAGGTGCGTACATTTGAACTGCCTCCGTGGTTGAAGGGTAAGGCTCTTGGCTACGAATCCGCAGGTCGCGGCGTGCGCAAGTAAATTTTATTAAATTAATTTGTGTCGTTTTGCTAAATTAATCAATTAAAAATTATATAAAATACTTGTTTGGACAGATAGTTATCTTTTTTATTTATCAAAACTTAACTAAACCATTCAAGTTGTTTGAGACAGGGAAAAGTATTAAAATAAACTATTTATTTTTTATTTTAGTAAAATTCCTGAAATCAACAGGTTTTAATTCCCTTGCGATGTTTATTTGGCCAAAATTACCAATTTTTACCACATAAACATCGCAAGTGACCAATTTTCGATATAATATTGCAATTTTTTGTTCACTATTTTGTTTTACGAATCTTATTATTGTGTTTTGTTAATAGAGCCAACGCCAATGCAATTCGTTGAAATTTTTAAAATGACACGAAAGCCATAACACCCTTGCCAATCACCACACTGCAAATCGGATTATTTTATTATTTATTATTATTATTTTATCTGTATAAACATTGTAATTATTATAATAAAACAAATAATATTATATAAACATTGTAATTTAATAAATGTGGTTAGCTGGAAGAAATGGGGTCTACCCATAAGCTACACCTTTTGTAATTTTTATTTTACAATAAATAATTTTTGATTTGATTTGATTTGATTTGATGGTGTGGAGGAAACCTCCATTTTTTTCCACTCTACCTCCAGACATGTCGGGGTTCTGAAAATCGGATCATGAGTAAAAATGAACTAGTATTTAAATATCCATGTAACGCGAAAATAATAGAAAATGTCATGACTAAACGGCGCAACTTTACCTACTGTGTTTTGTTATAACAGATCATCACGCAAATGGCATCTTTTTAAAAATATATATTTAAAAAAAATTAGTAGCGAACCACTTGGGGTGACCTATGACAGAGGTTATCCAATAAATGGTTCCCGGGGCGGCGGTACCCATAACCACCTCCCAAATTGTAAATTATTATAGTACTTGACGTATACAAATTGAATTTGGTCCAATTTTAGTAAGATCGGCAAGTATGGTATACTCGAAATAAGTCACTAAACCAAAAAAAACTAATAAAATATATCAATAACTCGGGAAAAGACAACACTAGTACACCGACACAATTCGATATACTACGCTACATCACTTTGCTGTATATTTATTTGTCGAAATAGAAGTTAAATAAATAAAATAACAATATACATTATAGGTTATTGAAGAATTATAATATTATGCTAGTTACAAAAAGTTATTTTTAAAAAAATTATTCATTTGAGTGTTTTGTATCCATATTGGCAATACGGAACGAAATCACCTAGGAGTCGGTCTGGCCGTAACGGATGTTTTTTTTACAGATATTATTTTATGTAAACATATGAAATTAAAGTAAGAATATCGGAATACTTCACCAAACAAACACAAAAGTGACCAAACGGCAAAAATAATAAAAAAAACATCGATTACTCGGGACAACACAACACTAGAATATCGAATATCGATTTATGACTACGTGACATCACTTCGCACAAATACATACGTATTTATCTAAACCTTGTCCCCCCGACCCTTACCTCCCGAATACTGAGCGAAAGGGACACATGCAGCTCGCTCTACTAATACCTAAATGAAATCTTCAAAATCGAGGTTTTGTATTCCCCAATTTTCTCCTCCAAAAGTTAACCGATTTTCATTTTTTTTTACCAACTACATAAGAAGAAACTATTCTATGTCGGACCGTTTTGCCTTTTTTTAAAATATATTGTCTGGTTTGTAGACTGAACGTCTTTTGACTGCGTTTAAATCAGGCAATTTTATTGATTTTTGGAAGGTCATAACTTCTATAAGAAGCAATTTATCAAAAAAAACAAAACGTACCGACACGCAAGTCGCCAATATCTATTTTATGTTAAAAAAATATTTGCTCTAGGGTTAAAATCCAGAAAGATAAATGGGGACTACGTTTGTATGGAAAAATCAACGCCCGGTTACGTCTTAAGGTAATTTATGACCGGTCAGTGGCTGTGGCATCGCGTATGGGTCCCACCCAGGCGTAACATGTTCAATTCCTCGGCTGGCTAAGTCCTCCATCACAACACAAGCAACATTTTCAGCTCACTGTGGTGGTAGTAGGAGATTTTATAATATTATTTTTATGATATTTTTAACCTCGATACATGCTTAGTCCTAATGAGGTTGATTTTTATGTGAAAAAAAAAGTTTTATGTACAGTGAGATGCAATAAATAAAATTATCAGCTTATTCGTAACCCAAGATTGTTTGTCTTTGATTAAAAAAAATAAAGAAAAATAAAAACTACCGAGCATAAGACGTAACACCACATCGCTGACGAAATTGACGATATTTGCAACAGATATCTCGGGTGAAGCCGGTTAGTATGAAAAAATCTATTAAATAATACCATTTTCGGGAAATTTAACCTTCCTCGATATTATAAACTTGCACTAGTGAAAAAAAACTGGTTAGTTTGAATTCTTGACAAATCAATTCCAATTTTTAAAATGATAATAATTTTCTGTTATAATATTATATTATAGGTAGGTACTTTATCGCTTGCTTGAATTCTTCACACAATTAGTTTTAATTTACAAAATAACACTTACTTACACAAAGCAATTCCAGTTCCAGAGTTCATTGAACCAGATTTACATATATATTTTTATAACTGAAATTAGTATTTTTTTGATAGTAAAAACGTATTCCTTTTAGAAATTTTAAATGTATTCGTAATTTAAAAAAAATATTAAACTCGGGTATTTTTAAACTTTGAACGTCACGGTGACCACTAAACCGGATTTACTTTACGTGTGGTCTATGGTCGAAAGATAAAAAGGAGATTAAAACTGCAGGTTGAACTAGAAAGTGTTTCAACTTGGTTTATGCAATTAAGAACTATGTACAAAAAATGAAGTGATAATTTATTATTTGAATTTGTAACACCCGGTTTCTCTTGAGACTAAGATTATAGAAATGTGAAACAAAAAAATGATTAGTAACTATTTATGTTTTCGTGTTTGTTAGCTCCACAGAAATCCATCGCAGTGCCTATGATGAACCATTCAATAAGTGATTAGGTATGACTTATGAATTTTTTGTTTTTGTTTTGATGATATTTATTCGAAAATCATTAAAATAATGTAAAAAAATACCCAGAGAAATGATTTTTTTATGTATATTTAGAAAAAAGTTCCAAATAATTTCAGAATATTGAAAATATTCCCACTTCCATTATTATAAACAGAAATGTGACTTGTGCAATGATGGAGGACTAATAATATACAGTAGAGGATCAAAGCCGCATTGCCCGGGTTAAAATGAAGAAAAATATACTAGAAATGTGGGTGGTAAACCAGATAAGGTTGGGAATCTCTGGTCTAAACCAACCTTTTTCTTTCTTCTGCACAAAAAAAATGGAACTCGGCTTCTGTTGGATTCTTCAAATAATTTTAACTAAGGAAGAAGGTAGGTACCTACATACTCTGGATAAATGACATATCGCGTCATGACGGTAGGAACTTGAAATTTTATAATATATTTCATTTCTAAATGATAATTCATTTAGATATTCAACAGATACGGTAATAAAGCATTATTTGCAAGTTCTTCATCGAATGAACGGTGAAATTATACAATAGGGTGCGTCATAAGTTTTTGCACTTTTGCGGGGGAGGGCACGTGGTCAATATCGCCCGAAAGCTCGGTTCTTGGATTTTGTTTTCGCAATGGAAATGGATCGCTTTAGGGAGTTATTAATGCGCTTTCAATAAAAAAATTGTTTTACTAAAATAGGTAATGATTCCCATCGGATTGTTCGGTGCCTTTTTACACGTGCAAATTAAATTAGTGTTGCAGTATGGTCCCAGTGTAAATTTCAATAAATCGTTGATTGAGAAGTTAGAGGAGACCCGTTCTATCCTATATGATAAAAAAAGAGGATGGCCATGAAGCAAGAGGAGCAAGCAGAACGGCGCTCAAGTTAAGACTCCGTTATAAGCGTTCAAAAAGAAGAAGATTACTGAAGATGGTTTGAAAACCTAAATAAGAATCATAGAGGGAGCGCGCTAGTATAAACAAACCATTAAACTAATAGTCCTATATTGAAACTGAACGAAAAAGCATGGGGTAAAATGGGGTAGTGTGTGGTAATGGCGGCGCGAGCATAGGTGCGCCAAGGTCGGAAACTCAGATTTTACATCAGGGGACCGGTTTATACAACATATAAAAAAATTGGGACTACCGGAATAATTACGATCGCGACCCCCTTTTTGGCGCTAATTGCACTGGCCTTGGAACACTGCTGTAAACTACACAGTATTTGGAAAGTTTAAATACGATTTTAAAAAAATATTTAAGTCTTCTTCTAATGAGATTTCTTTTCTAACAATAACCCTACATAAGAGGCTCTGAGGAAAATAATTTTCCTTAAATCCTGTGTCATTTTTGGAGATGCTGTGTGGAGGTTCTTTTTGAGGAGAGAAAGAAATGAACATGGTTCTTGAAGAGAGGCTGGAAAATCGTTGCGCAGCTGAAGTGTTGAACTCAAGAACAAGTCGTAGAAACGACCCGTTCTCGTGTGACAAATGTCAACCGCGTACACAAGTTGGGCGCGTATTTGGCGTGTTTCCTGACATAAAAGTTTCCAAGTACGGTACAACGAATTTCTGAGAGGCTAACTTGACTATGACTGAGCCTACTGGTTACTTAGAGTTACAACAAGCATATCAATATAAAGCATGTTCGGAAGATTGCTTCCGTTGAAAGGGAAAATAATATCTTGTATATTTGGATTGGTGAATAATCTCAGTACTTACCGCTCTGGTGAAAGACCGCCTTTCAGAATATAAACGCTGCATTAAATTAAATTAGCCGTGTTTAGTGATAAGATCTGAATCTTCTTATCTTCCCGTTTCCTTCAGACATATAACATAAGATTATGTTACGTGATGATCACATGACTTGGTTATTTTCAACGTAAAACGACCATCGTATCTAATAAAATAAAATAAAATGAATGGCTAAAATTAGATCATTTTATTTTACAAAGCACCGTAAAATGCGGTATATACTACTACAACAAAGTATACAATTCATTTGGTGAATAATCGAGTTTCATAATTTCAATACTGGTGTCATAAGAATTACTACATAAATACAATCATTATCTTATAGTCATTTTGTTTTATTTTTAAATCTTTTTATTTTTAAATATTTTTAGATTTAAAAATAAACAATAATTATGTGAATACAATGAACTTTACGAGAAACAAGAAAATGCAAAACAAAAAAATAGCCATTAAGGACAAGTATAATGCAGGGCGTGGTCTTGAGTGAGCTTGGGCCCAGCGCTCACTCAGGAGTGGCGCTTTGTGCTGGTAGGCTGCGGTCACCACCGTGTTGGCGGAGGCCATTAGCCGCATCCTGGCTCCAGTGACCAGTGCTCCTGTGTCTCATCAGGCCGTTAATGGATAAGGAGAATTTTTTTGTTAATACGTCACTAAGAGAACCTGTGCTGGGCTGTTCGCATGTTTTAAATAGTTGTTTTAGTGTTGCTGCGGTAAAATATATAAAATATGTTTTTCATTATACCTTAAAATTATTTTTGTTGCGGACCAACAATTTTTCAACAACACATTATATAGTTTTACTGAAATCCGAGCGGAAACGAATACAAAATTTAGGACAAAAATTTCCCCAGATTTTTGACATTTGGAAAATTCCTTAGATTTTTGTTCTTTTCAGCAAAAAATTGTTTTTTCTCTACTAATATACTGATATAGGTAATTAAAAAATAATTTTTATTTGTAAGGATGTCAAATGTGACGGTTAGAATTATTATGGTAAAGTTATTTTCTACAAGCGACAATTCTCTGTTTGCATGCCCCACTCGAAAACCACCGCTTTTATTTTATTTATTTCAGTACTGGAAAATAATACTTAAAATGAGATCGACGCAAATAACGAATTCATTGTTATAAAACTTAAATAATAATAATGAAGTCATTGTATTAGCAAAAGTATTTATTTTTTGTCCATTTCATGTAAGTGTTAGCGACTAGTAGCCAAAATACGTTTGTCGAGCACACTTTAAGCACATATCTACTTGAACGTGTTATGTTAAAGTAGATGTTTGTAGCAAAGAGGTCAAAAGATTGCATGAAATGTTTTGTGATTCTGATAAAATATTCGTTTTGCTTTTTTATAAATTTTATTAAAATATTCCTCAGCGCAAGCTAGAGGTGGGTCCTGTGAGTACCTTTCGTTACTGGGTACAATGAGTACAGGTACAGGAAAATACCTGGTAAAAATACCGGTGACAAAGTACTCAGAAGTATTTAATCCCGACCTGAGGATTGATTCAGAATGAGTAATTCTAATCGCATAAATTCTGCCCACATATTCCCCATTCAAAATCCGTAGGGGGGGGGGGGTTGTTAGAGAATTTCTGTAAAACATAATTCCCCACTAAAAAAATTCTAAATGAGTACCTCCACGAAATATTTGAAATCCATGGGGGGGGGTAGTTACAGAACTTCGCTGGAAAAAAACGTCATATGTGATTCCCCAAAATAATTTTTCAAATTCCATGGAGGGGGGGGGGGGGTAGCTACGGAATTCCATCATTTCGAAAAATTCCTCACATTTATCCCGTCGCAAATACCCATGAAATATACCCCTCAAAAATACCTAAAATACCTGCTAAAGATACTGTTAGAATATGGCAATATAAATGCAATTATCTTAGGTTGGCTATAAGGTAAACATTGTTTTGTTGGCAATACTGTTTAACCTTGTCCTATTGTCTATTACCAAGAAGCAACCTGTCAATGTGTACATTTGTAAGAAGAAGAATAAAGTTCTTACTGCATAAAACTGAACCCTTTTTATTGAAATAATCACAGGTTATTGTCCCAGAGTCGCTAATCTGTTGATGAAGTTAAAAGTACGCAAAAAAAATCAACGGGAGTGAATATCAGCGAAAAGTGAGGTTAGGTTGCCGGAACGCGTGCAGAAAATTTTCGTTGAGAAGGATAAAATACCACTGATATATCTGATCAGGCAAGGCAGGATAGCAAAATGGAAGGAAACGTGATGACTACCAATGTATTGAAGTTGGAAGGGGCAAGGAATTGGAATATTTGGAAATTTCAAACGACAGTACTTCTCAGAGGACAGGGATGGCTGGACATTGTTGAAGGGCGCACTATGAAATCTGAAGATGTTACCGCGCGAACCACTTGGGAGATAAAAGATTCTAAAGCTCAGATGCTACTGGTTACGAGAATGTCGGAAAACGTTATGCTACATATCAAATCGTGCACAACTTCGGCTGCAATGTGGAGTAAGCTTCTAAGTGTATATGAACAGAAGTCGGAAACCAGTATCCATATTATCCAACAAAGATTCTTTCAATACAGATATGAGAAAGGCACCGAAATGTCAGTTTTTCTCTCTAAAATTCAAGAGATGCAAAATCAGTTAAAACAAATGGGCGAGGATATGTCTGATAAATTTATAATAACTAAAGTCTTAATGAGCTTGCCAGATTTTTTTTATTTTTTTTATTATTTTAATATAGATCATATGGGTTACATTAATACATACATATTTTGCAAAATATAATATTAAGGTTCATAATTGGTCATGAATACCTTATCAGAAAAGATGAGCTCTTGTGCCTGATAAGGGAGCCACGATTCTTACTTAGATTCAATGTTATAATATTATGTTATGTGAATATAAACATTTTGTATCGGCGTGGGAATCGACGCCAGACGACAAACAAACGTTTGACAATTTAGTAGCCAGGTTATTAATTGAAGAGGAAAGGGTGAAAGTTAAAAGTGATGAAATACAAGATACTTCGTCCTCGTCTGCGTTCGTAGCTAAAAGAAATGTTAAGTGTTACATGTGTGGTAAAGTCGGACATTTACAAGCTGAGTGTAGAAGTAATCGAGACAGTGAGAAAAAGTTAAACGAACGTAAATGCCTTTACTGTGGAAAATTCGGGCATTATAAGGCACAGTGTCGGTTTAAAAAGTCAAAGGAAAATAAGAAAACAAGTAATGCTTTTGTAGTGTCGAATTCAGCGCATACAAATTATGAACAATCAAAGTGGTTACTTGACTCTGGAGCGAGCGAACACATGTGCAACGATCGCTCTTTATTTACATCATTTTCAAATGTTCCGCAAAAGTCTGTTATTGTTGGAAATGGGGAAATCATTAGTGTGTTAGGCTGTGGACAGATGGCGGTGCAAGTCTATAATGGGACTGAATGGATAAATTCAACCATAAACAACGTTTTGTTCGTTCCGGATCTGAAGTCAAATTTATTGAAGTGAAACTTCTTTACGCGCGTCATGCAATTTCGAGGACCGGAGTAAAACCGACTCATGACCGAAACGAAAATGCGGGACCACCGATTAAAGTTCATTTGATCTAGTCAAAGTTTTGAAGTAACATATAAATGCTTCTTAGCTCATCCCGACAACTGGTGTTGGTGGTGTAATGGTCAGCATAGTTGCCTTCCAAGCAGTTGATCCGAGTTCGATTCTCGGCCATCGCACATTATTTTTTTGTTTTTAACGCCTTTTTCATTCAATATCTTATTTTTTAGTAGGTCAGAACATTTTTTAAAAGAAAATAATATTGCAAAATAATAAAAACACTTATCTCAATGTGATAAAACATTACTCCGCTAGAGCGCGCTTTGCGTTATTGTGTTGGATTAAAATTATTATCTAATCCGTATATTATGATAATTGTATTACATTTATTTAATTAATTTATTTATTTTGATAATATGTAATAATTTACAGAAAAAAAAATTAAAACTATCTCCCTCTGATAAAATATCCGTTCGCTAGAGCGCACTACGCGATCTTGTGTGGGATTCTATTTCTGTACATTGTACATTATTTTTAAAAATATATTATATTTTGGGTGTGATGTAGGTAACATTATAAAACATAACAAGCTCTCATATTTTCAGAACCTACATAATATAATCAATTTATGCGGCTTTGCTTACAGTTGGTGCTCAGCGTGGTTGGCTTTCAATCAGTTAAGCGAGGTTCGATTCTCGGCTGTGGCATTTTTGAAGTGAAACCTTGTTGAGGTGGGGGAGCCGCTCACGAACGTTCTCTCTCTTCTCTTCTTTCCTCTCTCTCAGACACCAGCGAACTGCGCCACGCCAAGCATCAGCTGAAACTAGAAGTTTCACTTCTGTCTTGCGTAGGCTTGACACACCCACTTTTTTTTTTTCTGTGAAATGCGCAGCTGACCGCGGATACACTATGGTCACACGTGACAGTTCGTGTTTATTTTATAAAAATGGCGTTGTTTGTGCGATAGCAAGTCGAGTAGACAGTTCATACTGTATGGATTTTCGTTTCAAATGCGAGGTCGCAAGTGTTGCTAATATTATTAAAAATGACCTATACGAGTGGCATGAGAAATTCGCACATCAAAACTTTGATTACGTGAAGAAAGCATTGCAGAAAAATAACATTGAAGCAAAACAAACTGACGTACCCCAATGTGAAAGTTGCTTGAAAGGAAAGATACACCAGCTACCATTTAAGAGGAGTGAACATGCGAGCACAAAAACATGTGAAATCATACATGGGGATACTTGTGGACCCATGGAAGAAAAATCAATTGGCGGGTCGAGATATTTTGTCGTTCTAAAGGATGACTATTCTAACTTTAGAAGTGTGTATTTCGTTGAAGCAAAACACGAGATTAAGCGCTGTTTGGAGGATTTTATAAATAAAGCCGAAAATACTACTGAGGAAATTGAGGATGTGTCGGATCAGAATACTCAAATTTTGCTGACGTCAGAAGAAACAGTGGAAGAACAAAAGGTTGCTGAATGTGAGGAAACTTAAGTTACCCAAAATGACAGTCATACAAATCTCACTGTAAACAGTTTTTTAAGTGAAAGTGAAAGCCAGAGTGAATATGAGCCATGTGATAATGAACTATCAGACTTAGATGAAACATTGTTACCTCAAAATGAAAGAAGCAAGTGGGTGAGGAAACCGACAACATTCTATCAATGTCAAAATGTTGTAAGTGAAGCAAATGAGCCAGTGACATACAAAGAAGCTATGGAAAGAAGCGATGCAAATAGGTGGAAAGAGGCAATAAGTAGAGAATTGCAAACTTTAGAAGAGAATAATACTTGGGATTTTTGTAATGCACCAGTACATGAAAAGGTAGTATGTAGCAAGTGGGTTTTTAAGCTTAAAGGAAATGGTAATGTCAAGCAGTATAAAGCTAGGCTGGTTGCAAGGGGGTTTGAACAAAATGGTTGTTTTGATTTAAGTGACATTTACGCTCCTGTGGCTAAATTATCAACATTTAGAATTTTTGTAGCGATAGCGACTAAATCAAATTTACCTATATATCAAATGGATGTAATAGGGGCGTTTTTGTATGGCAATATTGACAAAGAAGTCTATATTAAATTGCCAGAAGGGGCTTATTCTGAGGGAAATAATATTGTAAAGCTAAATAAGTCACTGTACGGTTTAAAGAGTTCACCAAAGTGTTGGAACATAAAATTCATTTCTGTAGTAAATAAAGAGGGTTTTGTTAAATCTAACTGTGACTCATGTTTATATTTAAAGTATTATGACAATGATAAAATGTACATTTTACTTTATGTCGATGACATTTTAATTTTTGGTACAAACGAGGAAGATATTTCTAAATTTAAGAGGATATTATGTAAAGAGTTTAAAATGAAAGACTTAGGGCTAATATCAAATTTCCTAGGTATAAATGTAAAGCAAAATTTGAAAACTGGTATTAGAGAGTTAGATCAGAGAGAATATTTGGAGAATATTTTAAAAAGATTTAAATGCAAAATTGTAAGCCTATGTCAACCCCTATGTACCCTAATTTTAACACTAAAATATTTGTAAAAGACAGTATTGCTGTAGACAACAGTTTTCAGAATTTGTGCAGACAAATGATAGGATGTCTAATGTATGCTCTACGCCTCGTGACCAGGACCCAGGACCGCAGAACTAACGCCCCCGATAAACTGCAAGTAAATTTCTACAACCAGAAAACGAGAGATATGGTCTTATCTTTCAAAAATACAGCCAAAATACTTAACCCAAAATCACCTATTTATATTAGTGAAGTGCTTACGCCTTATTATAAGGAATTGCTGTGGAAAGCAAAACAAAAGGCTAAAGAAACAAAATTCGAATTTGTGTGGTTTAAAGCCAATAAATTACTTGTTCGTAAGGGTCCGGGGGAAAAAATCATTCAAATCAAACATGAAAGTGACATTAAAAAAATGGTATTGTAGATTTTTAATTCTAGAGAAAACCCTTATTGTAATGGATATTATTAAAAATGGACTGTATTACCAATTATAGGACGTCAAATCCTAAATTCTGTAAAAATGTACTACAAACACACTCATCCTCTCTTCAAATCTTACAGCAAAATATTAGATCAATTTCCAAGAATTTTGACGAATTCTTGCTACAACTTGATAATATTGGAACCTCTTTTCATATAATTATTCTTACTGAATGCTGGATACCAAAAAATTATGCTCCTAAAATCTTGAAAGGGTATGATCACTACATACTAAACAAAATGATGGAGTTGTTGTCTATACCAGAACTGACCTGATTGGTTTATCTGTCAAGGAAATCCAAGTTACCGGTGCAAACTGTTTGCAAATAACTCTCAATAATGACACATGTATCTTAGCAATATACCGTTCTCCATCCTCTTATAATATTTCACCATTCCTAAAATCAATTAATAACTGTTTAACTGAATTATGTAATATTAAAAATTGTATTATTGCTGGTGACCTCAACATAAATATTCTGCCCACAAACGAACATTCTCAGTGCCAAGAATACTTAAATACACTCACATACCATGGATTCCAAAGCACCATAAACACTCCCAGACGTGCTACATTAGACTCCATTTCATGCATTGACCACATCATGGTCAAATCCAACTGCCCAGTAATATCTATTGTATATGAATCTACACTTACCGACCACTACACCACTATTCTTTCCATACAAACATGCAACAGAAAAGACAAATATAAAAACACAACAAACAAGAAAAAAATCATTCAAATCAATTATGATTGTGTTCGTCAATCTCTGATGAGTAAATCGTGGTCAGAATTACTTAACATCATAAATCCGGAAGACGCCTGGACGTACTTTATCAATTACTTACAGACTACCATTAACGAACATACAAACATAATTATAAAACATATACCAAATAATATTTTACCAATTAAGCCATGGATTAACCACACTATTATTAAATCTATCCGTAAACGTAGCAAACTCCACAAAAGCGTTATTAACAATCCTTATGATATACAACTTCGAAACTTTTATAAAAGATATAGAAACATTTGTACCCAAAAAATAAGAAAGGCTAAAGAGATATATTACAAACAGAAAATAGAAAACTGTAATAATGATCCTAAAAAACTTTGGAAAACACTTAAAGAAGCCACCCACTCTCAACCTAATCCTACGAATGACTTAAAACAACTAAAAGTAAATGATAAAATATTTAGTTTTTCTAGTAATCCCGATATTATTGTTAATCATGCAAATAAATACTTCTCAAAAATAGGTGAACAACTCGCAAAAAATATCGATGTAAACCATACCAACTCCAGTTCACTAAGCTGTAATACAAATTTGCCCAACAACTTGCATTTTAGTCTAAAACAAATTTCAAATGAAGATACTAGATTGATCATAAACTCATTAAAAAACTCGTCTTTAACTGGCTTGGACGATATATCAAATATTGCCTTAAAAACTTGTATCAGAAATAACCACTCCCTTAACAAATCTTATTAACCTAAGCATCCTAAAAGGCCGATTCCCTGACAAACTAAAACACGGAATCATAATCCCAATACATAAAGGAGGCTCTAGAGCGGACATAACTAACTATCGTCCAATTACATTACTAAATTCACCATCTAAAGTCTTTGAAAAAACTATTAATAATCAACTAATCGAATACCTTGAACAAAATAACATACTATCACTCAACCAGTTTGGATTCAGGAAAAATAAAGGCACCTCCGAATCCCTGGCAACAGTTACCGATTTTCTAAATGAAAACTTAGACAAGGGATCAAAATGCATATCAATATTCTTAGACCTGTGCAAAGCATTCGATACTATCTCTCACTCTAAACTTTTACAAAAACTATCTAATATTGTTATAAATGGTGATGAACTTACTATTATTAGCGATTACCTGTCAAACCGAAAGCAAAGTGTGAAAATCAACAACTGCAATAGCAATCAATTACCAATTAGCTACGGCGTGCCTCAAGGAAGTGTTTTAGGTCCTACCCTGTTCTTAATATACATAAATGAATTATGTAATCTTCAAATAGATGCCAAAATTGTAAGTTTCGCTGATGATACGATTCTCCTCTTCAAATCAAGCAATTGGAATGATGTATACATAAAAGCTAACAGGGGCATAACTGTGGTTAAAAGATGGTTAAACAATAATACACTAACGATGAATGTGACCAAAACTAAATACATTGAATTTAGTATTAATCCTTCCTCAAGAAACCCAGAAAATCAAATTAAAATATGTGCTTGCAACCTGACAAATACGATAATATGTGATTGCCCTTATTTAGAACAGGTAACTAAAATTAAATACTTAGGTATTATTTTTGACAGCAATTTAAAGTGGAAACAACATATAACCACTACAGCAAACAAACTTAGAAAATTCATTTACTTTTTTTGACAAACTCGCAACTTTCTCAACCTAAGCCAGCTCAAAACAATCTACTATGCACTTTGTCAATCTTTAATAGAATATGGTATCATAGCATGGGGAGGAGCAAACGCTGCCGCCATTGATCCAATATCTAAAGCTCAGAAACTTATAATAAAGATTATCCTCTAACTACCAATCACAAGCAGTTCGGATGAAATCTTTAGGAAAATCTGTGTTATGGACATTAGGCAACTTTATGCCAAAAACATACTAACATACCTCTTCAAACACAAAACTACTTTTGACAATATCCAAACTGCTCGTGATACTAGAACCAAAGGACATAATTTCTTACAAATCCCTTTCGCTAAAACAACTTTTGGCCAGAGAAATTTTAGATACTTTGCAACAAGGCTATATAATGCTCTCCCACTAGCCATTAGACTGAACGATTTTTTTTTGAAATATAAAACAGACATCAAGTCTTGGATCATCAGCCAAGACAGATCCATGATCAAAATTTTTATAAAAATCCCTACATAAGTATGTACTCCAACTAGATGCTGATTAACAAATTTATCATTTATTATTATTAATTATTATTTTTTATCTTTTTCACAATGTCATTTAATGTAATGAAATATTTTATGTTTCAAAAAATATGTAAACATTAATTCATGTATCAAATACGTCTGTCTCGACACAGGTTTATCCTAGTGAGACAGACATCGAAAAAAAACCTGTATAAAAACTTTATATTGATAATAAAAAAAATAAAAAAAAAAAAACCTGTCAATGTGTACATCAATGTGTACACCTGTGGAAACACGTACCAGTCGGCTGAGCACATTCTGTGGCACTGTGAGATCATGATGGATGCAAGAGAGGAAATGCTCGATGGTTTGGATGTCATCATGAGACTGGTGTGGAACACCGATCTTGTCGCTAACAAGGTGAATTTAGAGTGCCTGAGGAAGTTCACAAGAATCTGGATCGAGAGATGGTCCGAGCTTAGAGTCGCTGATTAATTGCAGACTCAGATACCCAAGTGTACTGCCCCCTGTATGACCTCTTCTACGGACATTCTTTACTTTTCTACTTATACAAACATGTTTTATACTTTTTTTTTCTCTATTTTTTTTTTTTTTTTTTTCTTCTCGTTTACTTTTTCTCCATTGTTTTTCTCTTTTATACTTATATACTTTCCCTGTTTTCAGGACTATTATCATGCTTTACATTTTCTTTTACGTTTTACATTTTTACATTTTCCTTTCTCTATTGTTTTTTTTTCTTTTGTTCTTATATGCTTTCCCTGTTTTCAGGACTTTTTATTATTATTATTAATTATTTTTTCTTTGTCTTTTTCTCTGATTTACTTTATTCTTTTTCTTTGAATTTCTTGTTTTCAGGAAAATGATTTCGTTCTGATTTATTTCTAACTATGCCACTAACCGTTTCTGTCTCTTATTAGTTGCCAGCTTTAAAAGTCAATCCGGCTACTTCTTTCCTGTTTGAATATTCTACTGTTGCAAATTTTTATTATATGCCTGACATGGTTTACACTTTTTTTTTCCCGTTTTTCGTTCTTACTTTTTTAGTTATGTATTGTATTACCTTTCGTTTCCTTTTCCTCAGTTACAGCAATGTATTTCAGGTGATTACTGAACTCCGTTGTTTGTTTTGTGTTGTTTTTCTCTTTTCCCCCATTACGGGGTTGGATCAAGGGCCTTTGTCCCCGCGACCGCTTTTACTGGAGTTCTTCTGTCGTGGGACCTCGCCAAACATCTGCGCCACCCCGGAGGAGGGACGGTGGTCAGAGGGACGTCTATGCGAGTCTTGGTGCCTTCCGCCCTGCCTCCGACTACCCGACGCTTTTCTTCCCTAGGGTCTTTAGGGTATAATCCCTACCATCCCACACACTTCTTCGGGGCACCACCGGGTCGGTCGGCTTAGGGGCGCAGCATCCGGACCCGTTTCAGTCTTCCCAACCACCACTAATTCCCCCCACTGGACTGCCAGCTGTGAGGCGCTGAACCACATTTATTTTCTTTCTTTATCTTATGCTTATAGGTGATCTGTTACACGTCTTTTCTGTTCTGCTGTACTATTTTTTTTATAGTTTATATTTGTTGTTATTTACCTGTAAGCGCTCGCATACCGCCCCCTAACACTGTATGCGGGGACATTGAAGGTTCTTAAATTCCTTTTCATATTACGTAGAATCGTTCACAAAAAAATTTGATTCTTGCGAGAGCTCCGAAGGGGTGACCTTAAGTCACCTATACCGGGATGGGACAGGGTGGGTGAATCTTCAATGTACATTTGTAAGAAAAAGAATAAAGCTAATACTGCATAAAACTGAACCCTTTTTATTGAAATAATCACAGATACCCATCAAAATTACCTACTAAAAATACCCATCAAAAATACCTACTAAAAATACCCATCAAAAATACCTATCAAAAATACCTGGTAAAAGTACCTATTATTAATATTTAGTCCCGGTATAAAATACTCATGAGTATTTTGGAACCAGGTATTTTGAAGATCTGTCACAAGTACAAAGTATCGCATGGAAATACCCAGTACTTTCACTGGGTACGATAAATACGCCTCACCTCTAGCGCAAGCACTATTATGTTATTTATTATTATAAGTCATTTATCTCAGATATTGCACGCGCAGTCAGCGGTTTAAATTTCGAGGTGACTACAAGATATCGATAATTTATTTATTTACTAACGGATTTACAAAATACTAGCACGAAATTTTATTTCAAAAATGAAAATTAAATAGTACAGTAAAGAATGGCGTCAAAGCAAAGACAAGCATAATCAAAGAAAAAAAATAAGTCACAAGTCGAATCAAGACTTCGCTAGATGTCAAAATATTTAAATAAATAATATTTCTTCACTTTTTTAGTGACCGAAAATGATAATAATTTTGTATAACACAGTTTTGTGTCGTTCTAAAACAGTGACGCATGCACTTAGGTAGTTATCAAAATTTTCACAAATATGGGTCATAATAAAAATCTATTTTTTTTTATATAATTCTAATTTACTATGAACCTATCTAACCATTGCGCCGTGCGCTGTTTCACGGGCACCCTGCTAAGTCATCAAACGTAACGAACCACTAGGGGTGACCTATGGCAAAAGTGTTCGTTATCCAATAAATGGTTCCCGGGGCGGCGGTACCCAAAACACCTTACCCCAATTAGGGATGCCGTAGTTGATGGGTTAATTGGGGATGGGGCAATTGGGACTCTCTAATATACTAACCGTCATGCAGTTTCCCCTCAGGGGCAGGCAGAGAGGACAGATCATCACTTGACATCACATTCACATTCAAACGTTCTCTCATACATCCGACTCTTGACGTGACCGACTCAAATAATTGATCCAGTTGATCGTGCCATGTTTGCCCCGATCGTCTCCGATTTCTTTCAGAAGGGTAGATTTCAGTTTTTAGATTTAGTTTAGTATTTAGTTTTTGGTTTAGTTTTTAGTTTCATTTTTAGTTTTTAGCTTAGAGTTTTAGATTTTAGCTTAGAGTTTTTAGTTGAGTTTTTAGCTTAGGGTGTTTAGTATTAGATTTTAGTTTTTATATTAATAGTAAATATAACTAAATTTCACCCCGCAAACAGTATGAGATTTTTAAAATATATAGATTATTTTTCAAATAGAAAATTATTTATTGTTATCGAGTTTAATTAACAAAAAAATACAAATACACGGGATAGGAAAGGAGACAGAAAGACACAAGAAAAATAACAACACGACAAGAATTACGTATTTTCGTTTTTATATGTTTTTAACAAATATTCTTTAGCTTTACTTTGAATTTTTTGTATATGCTGGTTGTTTTTATACATATCTGGAAGAGAGTTATAGAGTGTGTTTTGTGGTTGTGGATGTCTTGAAAAGTAGCTTGCTATACGTTATGATCTACTGTGTCAAAAGCCTTATTTAGATCAATAAATATTGCCGACGTTAAATCACCACGATCAATAAAGTAGATTCGATATGAAATCAAAGGATGCACATTTAGTGTTAGACCGTCTTCTGAAATCGCATTGTTTTGTTGTGTTCGAGATATTTCAATAGTATCGAGATTGGACGATTTTTTGGATATTTTTCTACATTCGTCTTTATATATAGGTATAATTTATGAAATTATTAGTTTTGTCTGGCCATAGAGAGGTTTATTAAGAATACGAGGTCATCCACCGGTTCGCGTTTGCAATTTTTGAGTAGGAGAGAGGTTATACCATCGAAACCAGCTGCCGCTTTAGACTTAAGATTAGATATGATCTGTAAGATTTCCTTTCTATTTGTCCTGATCATGTTAAAAGATTGCATTTCTTAAGGATACGTGTAGATTTTATTTACATCCTTTTTAGACGTGTTTATGACTGATTAGTTTTCCACAACTGAAATTTATTAATTTTTTATTTATTATAAGAGGATTAATTACAATTAGTTCTGCTGCGTAATTATTATTGCACGTGTCAGCTGTTTAAAAGCGTGATGATGCCTTCGAAGGGCGTAACAGCTGTCACGCCTAATAATAATTAAACAGAACTTGTTTACAAATTAACACTTTGCACTCCTATTGGATTCTCTAATGACCAGTAGTCTACTCTGGGGTTGAAAAAAAAACACAATTTCCTTAAAAGATAAAAAAATGTATAATTTTACTCATTCTTTTTGGACAACCTGTTTTTTCTATGTGGTGACCATTGCAGCGCGATTACATATTAGAACCACATTACTCTAAGAAAGTCACTAAACACTATTATTTGAAATCAAGATAATTACTAAACCATTTAAATTATGAGGAATATATTTCTTAAAAATTTGAAGGTACTTAATTTGTAAAAGAAGTGTCTTTTGTTGTTCGAAACATTTGAAATATAATTAAACAAGAAGTATAAACATTTTCACGCACATTTGAAAAAAAAAAATTTATAACATAACAATAACTTATCTTAATGAATAAAAATTAATCACTTATAAATTTTTAAGATATGAGATTTTTTATAACACAATCCAACGCACATAGCAGGTTTATTGTCACAAGTTTTACAAAAATTTTGTTGTGAAAAAATAATTAATAAAAACAAATTAATAAATATAACCAGATCCCGAATCCGCCAAAATGTACGAGTATATACTGATATCCCATTTATTTGGTTTGTACGAACAAATTTTGCATTTAAAATTTGACTACAGATTCGTCTACCACATTTTTGTACGGGGTATCATATATTCTCTACATTTACTATCTATATGTTGCATAAATCCATTTACTTTTTTAACTCTACTTTCCAGTGTTTCGTTGTTTTCTGATTCATTGGAATGGAGATGTAGTATTCAAAATATTTAAAAACACTTCTGAAAAATGGGGAGTAAGCGACAAATGCAGTCGTGAAAAAATCTTGGAGATTGGGATGTTGTCTCACTCCCATATTTAATATGACTCCCAAGGAAACTCTAAATTCTCCTTCATCCAAATCTCCAAGAAAGCCAAAGAGAATTTTTACTTAAATTTTGGATTTTTGAAATAATATTATTTGCGTAATTATTAATATTACTGACTTATGGATTTTATTAGTTCACAAGTAAAGAACAATTTGATAAAATCTAGCGGCTCATTACAATTTGATGGAATATTAGAACCAGCGAGTCTGCTACCAATGGAAAAATCGTAAATTTTTGGTTGAAAAATATTACATAAAATTTTCCAGTTACCACCGTTTGTATCACTTTCACTTTCAGAAAAAGCAGCTTGACTTCTTTTACTTGGTCGCACTTCTATATCACTTCCACTATCTTAGTCGTTACAGCTTAACATAAAATTATTCACAATAGAGTCAACATTATCAAATATCAAAAGGTCATCATTGTACGCTCCTGCGATAGTCTCCAGGACTTCTGCCGTCGCGTCGGTTCACGAAGTCCTTCGTTTCTTTGCGCAGTGATAGGCACAGAGATGGATGATGTGAGATATGGTTGTTATTAAAACACGTATGTTTTAACGTATTGATTTATTGCGTTTTAATTCAGATGAATTTGCAATGATTCTAGTTGTTAGCTCAGAGGCTTTAATGTGTCGAATGTTAACTCAAAGGCTTTTAGATCTCGAATGAAAGCGAATTTTGTAAAAAGTAATGATACGAGAATATCACAATGATTTGCACATTTTAACCCAAACCTGATGTTTTGACAAAAAACACGTAGACAAAACGGAGCATAGACAGATACTACATAGAAAATAGGACAGGAAAGGTGACACACAGACGCGAATTTGATGTAAAAGATTCTACACATCGAGATAAGAAAGGTGAAGTTAATTTTAAATGATAAATACGAAAACATGAAATGAAATATTTAATCAGACAACACAACACTCAAAAATCATCACATTCATGTAAGAAGTCTTCAATGTTTTAAAAAGCATTATTCAAGGAAGATTCAATATTATTTACACTTTTATTTATTATTTCACTTTGTTCGTTAATATTACTAAACACATCGTTTTCATTATTTTCTTCGAAATATTCATTAAATTGATCTATGGCTATATATTAAAAAATATTCAATTGTTATTTTAGTTCTGAAACGTTCATAGAATAATGGTCACCACAGTAGGAGGAGCTCCGACGCGAACAATGTACCGATACAGACTGACAAAATAAAACGGCACACAGAAAAATACAAAGTAGGTCAAAAATGACAAAAATTCTAAAAAACAATGTATAAGCTAATTCTTTAAGGTATTTTGACTATTAATACATTTTAAGGAATATTTAATCCTTTATGTACACCACTGTGCAATAAAATAAAATTCGCAGAATGTTATCGGTAAATGGGGAAAACAGAGCATCAAAATTACCGCTTGGGAAAACCACTATTATGGCTATCGGAGCTAGTAACCAAATGCTCAAAAGCCAGATTATTGGCTATCGGAGTTCAAATGCGTTAATGATAATTTAAAAAATACAAAGTAGGTCAAAAATGACAAAAATTCTAAAAAACAATGTATAAGCTAATTCTTTAAGGTATTTTGACTATTAATACATTTTAAGGAATATTTAATCCTTTATGTACACCACTGTGCAATAAAATAAAATTCGCAGAATGTTATCGGTAAATGGGGAAAACAGAGCATCAAAATTACCGCTTGGGAAAACCACTATTATGGCTATCGGAGCTAGTAACCAAATGCTCAAAAGCCAGATTATTGGCTATCGGAGTTCAAATGCGTTAATGATAATTTAAAAAATACAAAGTAGGTCAAAAATGACAAAAATTCTAAAAAACAATGTATAAGCTAATTCTTTAAGGTATTTTGACTATTAATACATTTTAAGGAATATTTAATCCTTTATGTACACCACTGTGCAATAAAATAAAATTCGCAGAATGTTATCGGTAAATGGGGAAAACAGAGCATCAAAATTACCGCTTGGGAAAACCACTATTATGGCTATCGGAGCTAGTAACCAAATGCTCAAAAGCCAGATTATTGGCTATCGGAGTTCAAATGCGTTAATGATAATTTAAAAAATACAAAGTAGGTCAAAAATGACAAAAATTCTAAAAAACAATGTATAAGCTAATTCTTTAAGGTATTTTGACTATTAATACATTTTAAGGAATATTTAATCCTTTATGTACACCACTGTGCAATAAAATAAAATTCGCAGAATGTTATCGGTAAATGGGGAAAACAGAGCATCAAAATTACCGCTTGGGAAAACCACTATTATGGCTATCGGAGCTAGTAACCAAATGCTCAAAAGCCAGATTATTGGCTATCGGAGTTCAAATGCGTTAATGATAATTTAAAAAATACAAAGTAGGTCAAAAATGACAAAAATTCTAAAAAACAATGTATAAGCTAATTCTTTAAGGTATTTTGACTATTAATACATTTTAAGGAATATTTAATCCTTTATGTACACCACTGTGCAATAAAATAAAATTCGCAGAATGTTATCGGTAAATGGGGAAAACAGAGCATCAAAATTACCGCTTGGGAAAACCACTATTATGGCTATCGGAGCTAGTAACCAAATGCTCAAAAGCCAGATTATTGGCTATCGGAGTTCAAATGCGTTAATGATAATTTAAAAAATACAAAGTAGGTCAAAAATGACAAAAATTCTAAAAAACAATGTATAAGCTAATTCTTTAAGGTATTTTGACTATTAATACATTTTAAGGAATATTTAATCCTTTATGTACACCACTGTGCAATAAAATAAAATTCGCAGAATGTTATCGGTAAATGGGGAAAACAGAGCATCAAAATTACCGCTTGGGAAAACCACTATTATGGCTATCGGAGCTAGTAACCAAATGCTCAAAAGCCAGATTATTGGCTATCGGAGTTCAAATGCGTTAATGATAATTTAAAAAATACAAAGTAGGTCAAAAATGACAAAAATTCTAAAAAACAATGTATAAGCTAATTCTTTAAGGTATTTTGACTATTAATACATTTTAAGGAATATTTAATCCTTTATGTACACCACTGTGCAATAAAATAAAATTCGCAGAATGTTATCGGTAAATGGGGAAAACAGAGCATCAAAATTACCGCTTGGGAAAACCACTATTATGGCTATCGGAGCTAGTAACCAAATGCTCAAAAGCCAGATTATTGGCTATCGGAGTTCAAATGCGTTAATGATAATTTAAAAAATACAAAGTAGGTCAAAAATGACAAAAATTCTAAAAAACAATGTATAAGCTAATTCTTTAAGGTATTTTGACTATTAATACATTTTAAGGAATATTTAATCCTTTATGTACACCACTGTGCAATAAAATAAAATTCGCAGAATGTTATCGGTAAATGGGGAAAACAGAGCATCAAAATTACCGCTTGGGAAAACCACTATTATGGCTATCGGAGCTAGTAACCAAATGCTCAAAAGCCAGATTATTGGCTATCGGAGTTCAAATGCGTTAATGATAATTTAAAAAATACAAAGTAGGTCAAAAATGACAAAAATTCTAAAAAACAATGTATAAGCTAATTCTTTAAGGTATTTTGACTATTAATACATTTTAAGGAATATTTAATCCTTTATGTACACCACTGTGCAATAAAATAAAATTCGCAGAATGTTATCGGTAAATGGGGAAAACAGAGCATCAAAATTACCGCTTGGGAAAACCACTATTATGGCTATCGGAGCTAGTAACCAAATGCTCAAAAGCCAGATTATTGGCTATCGGAGTTCAAATGCGTTAATGATAATTTAAAAAATACAAAGTAGGTCAAAAATGACAAAAATTCTAAAAAACAATGTATAAGCTAATTCTTTAAGGTATTTTGACTATTAATACATTTTAAGGAATATTTAATCCTTTATGTACACCACTGTGCAATAAAATAAAATTCGCAGAATGTTATCGGTAAATGGGGAAAACAGAGCATCAAAATTACCGCTTGGGAAAACCACTATTATGGCTATCGGAGCTAGTAACCAAATGCTCAAAAGCCAGATTATTGGCTATCGGAGTTCAAATGCGTTAATGATAATTTAAAAAATACAAAGTAGGTCAAAAATGACAAAAATTCTAAAAAACAATGTATAAGCTAATTCTTTAAGGTATTTTGACTATTAATACATTTTAAGGAATATTTAATCCTTTATGTACACCACTGTGCAATAAAATAAAATTCGCAGAATGTTATCGGTAAATGGGGAAAACAGAGCATCAAAATTACCGCTTGGGAAAACCACTATTATGGCTATCGGAGCTAGTAACCAAATGCTCAAAAGCCAGATTATTGGCTATCGGAGTTCAAATGCGTTAATGATAATTTAAAAAATACAAAGTAGGTCAAAAATGACAAAAATTCTAAAAAACAATGTATAAGCTAATTCTTTAAGGTATTTTGACTATTAATACATTTTAAGGAATATTTAATCCTTTATGTACACCACTGTGCAATAAAATAAAATTCGCAGAATGTTATCGGTAAATGGGGAAAACAGAGCATCAAAATTACCGCTTGGGAAAACCACTATTATGGCTATCGGAGCTAGTAACCAAATGCTCAAAAGCCAGATTATTGGCTATCGGAGTTCAAATGCGTTAATGATAATTTAAAAAATACAAAGTAGGTCAAAAATGACAAAAATTCTAAAAAACAATGTATAAGCTAATTCTTTAAGGTATTTTGACTATTAATACATTTTAAGGAATATTTAATCCTTTATGTACACCACTGTGCAATAAAATAAAATTCGCAGAATGTTATCGGTAAATGGGGAAAACAGAGCATCAAAATTACCGCTTGGGAAAACCACTATTATGGCTATCGGAGCTAGTAACCAAATGCTCAAAAGCCAGATTATTGGCTATCGGAGTTCAAATGCGTTAATGATAATTTAAAAAATACAAAGTAGGTCAAAAATGACAAAAATTCTAAAAAACAATGTATAAGCTAATTCTTTAAGGTATTTTGACTATTAATACATTTTAAGGAATATTTAATCCTTTATGTACACCACTGTGCAATAAAATAAAATTCGCAGAATGTTATCGGTAAATGGGGAAAACAGAGCATCAAAATTACCGCTTGGGAAAACCACTATTATGGCTATCGGAGCTAGTAACCAAATGCTCAAAAGCCAGATTATTGGCTATCGGAGTTCAAATGCGTTAATGATAATTTAAAAAATACAAAGTAGGTCAAAAATGACAAAAATTCTAAAAAACAATGTATAAGCTAATTCTTTAAGGTATTTTGACTATTAATACATTTTAAGGAATATTTAATCCTTTATGTACACCACTGTGCAATAAAATAAAATTCGCAGAATGTTATCGGTAAATGGGGAAAACAGAGCATCAAAATTACCGCTTGGGAAAACCACTATTATGGCTATCGGAGCTAGTAACCAAATGCTCAAAAGCCAGATTATTGGCTATCGGAGTTCAAATGCGTTAATGATAATTTAAAAAATACAAAGTAGGTCAAAAATGACAAAAATTCTAAAAAACAATGTATAAGCTAATTCTTTAAGGTATTTTGACTATTAATACATTTTAAGGAATATTTAATCCTTTATGTACACCACTGTGCAATAAAATAAAATTCGCAGAATGTTATCGGTAAATGGGGAAAACAGAGCATCAAAATTACCGCTTGGGAAAACCACTATTATGGCTATCGGAGCTAGTAACCAAATGCTCAAAAGCCAGATTATTGGCTATCGGAGTTCAAATGCGTTAATGATAATTTAAAAAATACAAAGTAGGTCAAAAATGACAAAAATTCTAAAAAACAATGTATAAGCTAATTCTTTAAGGTATTTTGACTATTAATACATTTTAAGGAATATTTAATCCTTTATGTACACCACTGTGCAATAAAATAAAATTCGCAGAATGTTATCGGTAAATGGGGAAAACAGAGCATCAAAATTACCGCTTGGGAAAACCACTATTATGGCTATCGGAGCTAGTAACCAAATGCTCAAAAGCCAGATTATTGGCTATCGGAGTTCAAATGCGTTAATGATAATTTAAAAAATACAAAGTAGGTCAAAAATGACAAAAATTCTAAAAAACAATGTATAAGCTAATTCTTTAAGGTATTTTGACTATTAATACATTTTAAGGAATATTTAATCCTTTATGTACACCACTGTGCAATAAAATAAAATTCGCAGAATGTTATCGGTAAATGGGGAAAACAGAGCATCAAAATTACCGCTTGGGAAAACCACTATTATGGCTATCGGAGCTAGTAACCAAATGCTCAAAAGCCAGATTATTGGCTATCGGAGTTCAAATGCGTTAATGATAATTTAAAAAAAAATTTAATAATATTATTATTAAATTTCAATATCTTTTCAAAATTATCGCAATTGTTGGAAATATTTTAGATATCCGCCATTTGATAATATACACATTTGCAACGATTCAATTCAGAAGCTTTTCCATAAAACTAACAATAATTAACAAAGTTTTAAATTTCCTCCTAGCAAACAAAAGGCGTCTTTATGTGAGAATGTGTGAGATTGTAACGTGCGAATGTATACATGTTACAACAGTACAGGATAATAATGAGCGCGCGTTTGAATGCATTTGTGCATACCGATGGTAGTTCAAATTCGTTTGAAATAAACTGGAATATTTAGATGAGACATGAATCGAAAAAATGGGTTCCGCTTTTTTACCTCCAACTAAAACTATCGAATCCGGACTACCCGCACGGTTATCGCGCTCTAATAGTGGAACAAGTTTCAACGAGATATTAGTAGTATTAGTAGCGCCTCTAATTGTAGCTCTTTGCCCACAACACCCTTATCAGTACATATAAGAAAGAATCTCTTTAAAAAGATTCTTCTGTACATAGTTTTGTCACAAACTTCAAGTTCGACGATGGCTTTGCGTACCGCGAAGCAACAGGTTTGTACAATACATGAAGTTAGGCTTGTTGGGTTTCATCTCCAAACTTTGTGACGGGTGTTCTCTGATTTCCGATTGGCGGACCGAATGAACAATAATTAATACCTACGTCGATTTGGGTTTAACTTTGATGCAAAAAACTAGGCCTTAGAAGTGAGGTGACGGAATTCGATACGAAGTCGTGTTATGAAATCACTCATAGACACATGGGTGGGCCGCATTCGTCTTCAAACTTTGTATACCGAGCTGAATCTATGTATGTCACATCGGTGTATATGCATGAATATGGCTGATGATTCGATATGAAGACTTTCTATTTATTGGTTGCTCGAGTTGTGTGATCCTGCCCATAATTCGCTTTAATAAGCTTTAAATTACATCCCCTTAATAATTTATTTATTTATTTAACCGCCCAATGGGTTTTTACTTACATAGATAAATACATATTATAAGTATATAATATTTATAACAATCTAATAATCATAATAACAATAACGTAATAAAAACTGATAGAGTTAAGAATTAAATATTGCATATTTGATTTTAAAGGAAGTAATGCTATTAAAATTAAATATGTCGATAGACCTTTGTTTTCAGTTTAATTTCCACATAATTCAAGCTCTGAGAACAATAATTGTACATTAAATTAGTGCGAGAAGCAACGACATTAAATATAACATGGAGTCTAGTGTTGACTTTATTTGGTTCACGAAAATTAATATAATAATTAAATACCTGAATTAAATAAGGCACCATGTGCAAAAAAATGTTAAACTGAGATTAATTAAATTCATATACTAATTGTTAGGAAATATATTTCATAAATATAAGGCCTTATGAAAACATAAATAAAAAAAATGTTCTACCAATAAACCATACCAGTCTTTATTTAGGGTATTGGCGTATACCATATAGCATTTCTACATAGTAACTTTAGAATTGTATTCTTTAGCACTAAGTGCTTTATTTAATTAAGTTATTCAATTGTTGTTGTTTTACAGGAGAAACTCTCGAAGAAGCGGGTTACGACGCTTGGTCCATTTACCAGAGCCGACAATCGGAAGAGCACTGCGGCAGTATGTTCCGAGATGGAACACTCAACGACATCGATTGCGACATCAAGGCGATGTTCTTCTGCGAGAAAGAACTGGTCGGCGATGCACCGCTAATCTTCCCTAGATAGAAGGAGTGAGATATAAATAATACCTACAATAACTAATAATTCAATATACCTACACTTTGTTTGAAAATAGAAATATGTACTCACAAAATAGATTAACCTGAAAAAAGATTTCGTTTACTAATAAGGGAGTAGTAATTCTAATTATATTTTTACAAGATCACAGACTAAAAGCAGGTTCACATTAGGCCGGACCGACACTATATTGTGCCGATACTTTTATTGTTGGCCGGCTGATGGCCGGCTGTCACAATGCCAGTTGTGAGTTGACTCCCGACTATCCGACCCAATAAATCGTGACAAAGCGTCCGGTAAATGTGTCGTCGCCGACACTTTTATGGGATCCCACTAATGTGAACGGTGCTATTTAAATGCAAACGCTAATATACGTCCGACACATTTATCGGCCAGATAAATGTATCGGTCCGACCTAATGTGAACCTGCCCTAACTTAAACGCCAACAATTTATTGTAAAAAAATTATGGTAGGTACTGTTGTAATATGGCAATGAAATAACATTCAGTTGGTAACACTACATGCACAGGAAGTAAGTGTCAAAAAGTATAAGTCTCTGTAATGGCTGTAATGTGTGTGCTCTGCTACAATAAACGTTATATTGGATAAAAGATCACCATCTATTATTTATCAAGACTACAGGTTATGGGCCCAGGCACATGTGAAAAGAGGAAAAATATCTTGTAATGATGGAAGGCAATCAGAACATGTTAAAATTGGAGGGGTCAAGAAACTGGAATGTGTGGAAGTTCCAGACTGCAGTATTGTTACGTGGACAAGGATGGCTGGATATAGTGGAAGGTCGGAGTACAAAACCTGAAGAAAGTGCACAGAAAATTATTTGGGAAAACAAAGATGCAAAGGCTCAGTCCTTGATAGTCACAAGGATGACAGAAAATGTAATGTTACACATTATATCATGTTCTACTTCAGCGGAAATGTGGAAAAGTTGCAGAGTGTGTATGAACAAAAAACGGAGACCAGCATTCATATTGAACAACAGCGATTTTTTCAGTACAAATATGAAAAAGGAACAGAAATGTCTGCATTTTTATCAAAAATACAAGAATTACAGAACCAGTTAAAACAATTGGGAGAAGAAATTTCTGAGAAATTTGTTATAACTAAAATACTCATGTCGCTACCAGAAGAATATAAACATTTTGTTTCGGCTTGGGAATCTGCCCCTGATGACAAACAAACCTTGGAAAACTTAGTGGCTAGGTTGTTGATGGAGGAAGAAAGATTTACTGAAAAGAATTATGAACTTCAACAAACCCCATCATCGTCAGCTTTCGTAATGAAAAATAAAAAAAATGGAAAGTGTTTTAAGTGTGGAAAAATCGGACATTTCCAGAGCGAATGTAGGAAAAATAAAAATAACAATGAAGAAAACAAAAATGACAAGTGTTATTATTGTGGCAAGTTTGGACATTATAAGTCGCAGTGCTGGTTTAATAAAAATAAAGACTCAAGTAAATACAACACAAAGAAAAGTAATGCGTTTGTCGTACTAAATAAAATTTACGACAATTATCAAGATTCTAAGTGGCTCGTAGACACCGGTGCGGATGAACATATGTGTTGTGATAAAGCCTTATTTACAAATTTAACAGACATTTTGAATAAATCAGTGATAGTCGGTAAGGTAGGTCGGCGAGTCAATTAGTGTGTTGGGCTGCGGCCAGATGGCGGTACAGGTGGAAAACAACACGGAATGGGTTGACACTACCATAGACAATGTGTTATTCGTACCAGATTTGAAAGTTAATCTGTTCTCTGTCAATCGCGCTATTAATAAAGGTTATGTTATGATGACAGATGACAAGTCTTGCAAATTTTACAAGGATGGAGATATTTGTGCCGTAGCAAAACGAGACGAAAGCGGTTATTATATGGATTTACGTTTTAAATGCAAAACTGCAATTGTGGCAAAATCAGAACTAAATGATTTTAGTTTGTGGCACGAAAAATTAGCTCATCAAAACTTTGAGTATGTCAAGGAAGTTTTACAGAAAAACAACATCGATTCACAACAAACATTAGTTCCGAAATGTGAAAGTTGTTTACAAGGAAAAATTCACCGATTGCCGTTTCAAAAAGTAATTACACCAGCAAGAAGACATGTGAAGTAATTCACGCGGATACGTGTGGCCCAATGGAAGAAATGTCATTAGGAGGGTCGAAGTACTTTGGGAAAAAATTCGGTTTATGGGCGAAATTCCTAAAAAATAAAACTAGTTATTTTTATACTAACTTTGGGCCGAGGAATCCGAATCTGGAAGAATTAGGTTGCGGCAATCAATATTAACTGAATTACACGACTTTAAAATTTCGACGCACAAACAATTTAACTGGCCATTTTGAACGCTTTATGACAATAAAACTAGTTATCTTTATACATCTTTATACTAACTTTGGGCCGGGGAATCCGAATCTGAAAGAATTAGGTTGGGGCAAGCAATATAAACTGAAAAACACGACTTTAAAATTTTAGATGCAAACAATATACAACGCTATTTTCGATGCGCTTTTTGACAACAAATCCATAGAAAAATAACCAAAGATATTACATACAGTGTTACCATTTGTTGACGCTTCATTATATAAATTCCAACTAAACAATCAACATACATATGAATTTTCAGTAAGCATAGGAACAATAACCACCAATCAAGTAGTTTAGCGGCTACGCTAGGTTTGTGTAACATGGTTTGTGATAGAAAAGAAAGTGCCCCCTTCGTAGCGCCTACTCGCGTCAAGGCAAGAAAACATCCCAGTTTTCAAGTAGTTTAGCGGCTACGCTAGGTTTGTGTAACATGGTTTGTGATAGAAAAGAAAGTGCCCCCTTCGTAGCGCCTACTCGCGTCAAGGCAAGAAAACATCCCAGTTTTCAAGTAGTTTAGCGGCTACGCTAGGTTTGTGTAACATGGTTTGTGATACAAAAGTGAATAAAATGTATCTGAATACTTTAAGTAAATGAATTAATGTTAGCAAAATTAAAATATAAAATGCATATGTCGTGTGTTTCAGTTTATATTGCTTGCCCCAACCTAATTCTTTCGGATTCGGATTCCCCGGCCCAAAGTTAGTATAAAGATAACTAGTTTTATTGTCAGAAAGCGTTCAAAATGGCCAGTTAAATTGTTTGTGCGTCGAAATTTTAAAGTCGTGTAATTCAGTTAATATTGCTTGCCGCAACCTAATTCTTCCAGATTCGGATTCCCCGGCCCAAAGTTAGTATAAAAATAACTAGTTTTATTTTTTAGGAATTTCGCCCATAAACCGAAGTTTACCCGTACTTTGTTCTGTTTAAAGATGACTACTCAAATTTTAGATATGTTTATTTTGTTAAAAATAAATACGACATCAAGAATTGTATTGAAGACTTTCTAAATAAAACTGAAAATATAATTGGAAATAAGGTTAAAATCTTTCGAAGTGACAATGGACTGGAATTTATAAACAAAGAAGTGAAAGAAATGTTCTCAAAGCGTGGTATAACCCATCAAACGACCGTTCCATATACTCCAGAGCAAAATGGAAAGGCTGAAAGAGAAAATAGGACTCTAGTGGAGGCTGCAAGGACAATGCTACATGCAAAAAGTTTACCAAAAAAACTATGGGCAGAAGCTGTAAATACTGCAGTTTTTGTACTTAATAGGACTGGAAAAAGCAAAGTAAACGGAAAATCTCCCTTTGAAGTATGGACAAACAGAAACATTGACATCCGTCAATTGAAAGTGTTTGGTACACCTGTATATGCGCACATTCCTAAAGAAAGAAGAAGAAAATGGGACAAAAAGGGTGAGAAAGGACTAATGGTTGGTTACAGCGAAGATGTGAAAGGGTACAGGATATATTTTTCACTTAAGAATACCATAGAAACAAAGAGGGATGTAATTTTCTTAGAAAATGAAAATAAACTCCAGGAATCAATTGAGATAATATCTTTAGAAGACAAACCATCACAGATGACTGAATCAATGGTAAATGAAGAAATTAGAACATTGGAAGATGAAGGTGGTTTGAAAATCTCTACTGAAGAAGACATGCTATATGAAACCAAATCGGAAAGTGATAATGAACCATGTGTTGATGAGTTGAGTTCAAATGAGTCAGTGAGTGAAGATAATCCACTAGCACCCTACTGTGAGCGATCAAAAAGAACAAGGAAACAAACTTCTTTCTATAAATGGAACAATGTACAAATTAATGTTGATCCTGATCCGATGACATACAAAGACGCTGTGAGTAGGGTTGATTCTTCCAAGTGGCAGGAGGCCATTGAGAGAGAGCTGCAAACACTGAGAGAAAACAATACGTGGGAAGTGTACAATGAGCCAGTAGATCCAAGTAAGGTTGTTAGTAGCAAATGGGTGTTCAAAATTAAAGTCCCAAATCAATATAAAGCCCGGTTGGTTGCTAGGGGGTTTGAAAAAGATAATCTGTTTAGTTATCAAGACATTTATGCTCCAGTAGCAAAATTATCCACTTTTAGACTTTTTGTTGCTATTGCTAGTAAATTAAACTTGCAAATCTATCAAATGGATGTTACCGGTGCATTTTTGTATGGATAAATCCAAGATGAGGTATATATTCAGTTACCTGAAGGAGCTTATTCTAATAATGAAAATATTGTAAAATTAAACAAATCACTGTATGGTTTAAAAATGTCTCCTAAGTGTTGGAATAATAAGTTCAATGATGTCATGACTAGAGAGGGTTTTCTAAGATCAAGCTGTGATTCGTGTTTATACAAAAGGTATAATGGAAATGATAAAATTTTTGTATTGTTATATGTTGATGACCTATTAATTTTTGGAACAAATAACTGTGAAGTTAAACAGCTTAAAAAGGCTTTTAATAGTGAATTTAAAATGAAGGATTTGGTATGTATATCTGATTTTCTAGGTATTAACGTGAGTCAGAACTTAGAATCTGGTATAACTGAACTAAGTCAGAAAAGTTACTTAGAAAATATTCTTGTAAAATTTCAAATGGAAAATTGTAAACCGGTGGCTACACCGATGGATAAAAATTTTAATTTTAAAATCTTTCAAAATCAAAAGGTCGATAAAAATATTGAAAAATTATGTAGGCAGATAATAAGAAGTTTAATGTATGCTGTACAAGGTACAAGACCAGACTTATGTTTTGCTGTTTCAATGCTAAGTAGGTATCAATATTGTGCAAATAATATATTGTTAGCTGCTCTAAAAAGGGTATTGCGCTATGTTAAGTATACATTACATTATAAGTTGATTTACAGATGCACAGATGTAGGTTTAGAGGGTTTTTGCGATGCAGATTGGGGTGGTAATATAAATGTTAGAAAGTCCACTTCTGTTTATATGTTCTTTTTCTCAAAATGTTTAATATTATGGAGTTCTAAGAAACAAGCATCTGTGAGCCTGTCGTCAACTGAGTCTGAGTATGTGGCTATGAGTATGGCTGCTGGTGAGGCTTGCTGGTTGATAAACTTATTGAATGATTTTGGTTTTCAAAATGTTTGTCCGGTAAACATTTTTTGTGATAATCAGTCAGCAATCTTGACTGCAGCTACAGAATCTATTAAACGTTTGAAGCACGTAGATATTCGTTTTCACTTTGTCAAAGATCTAGTGAAAAATAATAAAATAAATATAAAATACATAAAAACTGGCGAACAACCAGCGGATATTCTCACTAAATCTTTGAGTAAAGAGTTATTTGTACGATTTATTGGAATGTTATTACATTGAGGGAGGATGTTGTAATATGGCAATGAAATAACATTCAGTTGGTAACACTACATGCACAGGAAGTAAGTGTCAAAAAGTCTCTGTAATGGCTGTAATGTGTGTGCTCTGCTACAATAAACGATATTTTGGATAAAAGATCACCATCTATTATTTATCAAGACTACAGGTACGTTCGCATGGGAATTGAAAGATTAATGTTTTTAAACTCTTAAAATGGGTGTGAATCAGCACAAAATCACGTAGTTATTGTCAATCCAGCCCGAGGGTCGTGAAGATTTGATGGTTGTGATTTTTGCAGTACTAACCGCAAATTTTTCATTACGAATATGAACGAACGAACATCGATTACGATTTATTGTATATATATATATATATATATAAGTATCTTATGATTATTTATAAGTTTATTAAAGAATCTTTTAAACATATTTAATGGTTAACTTATTGTCTTATCGCTCTGAACGGGATCTGACGTCATCGGAGCTGCACGGGACGTCATCGTAAAGGGAGATCGACGATATGTGACGTCATGTGACGATGTGACACTAAACTTATTACACCATTCACCGCTTTAAGAGGAAGCTATACGCCAAAAATGTGTATACCTTATATTGTAGGTAATAGGCATTAAAATCGATTGAGAAACGTTCGATTTGAAGCAAAAAAGTGGTTTTTATTTATTTTGTAAATAATTTTACAACAAAGCAAAAAAGTCAATCGAGTGAAACTGTCACAGACAATCTGAGATATAATACTGCATTTTTTTAAAATTGTTTCCTTTACGCGTTCATACATTTTTATTGAAAAAATGTTTTTTTAGTAGTTTATATTTATATTTTTTATTGAATTATTTATTTTTTATTTGTATTCTACTCAAGCGAAGCGATAGTATAACCTTCAAATTATCTAAAGCATATTTTTGGTATTCATAATGTACACCAATTCGTTATAAAGATTAATCGAAATAGTGATTTATCATTAAGGCGAAATAGGTAGACTTGACCTGAAATTTGGCATTTTTGAGGCCAGTTTTAGACATATGGACACTTTTCTAGAAAAAACACAAATTGATTTCGAAAGATCGTTATTTTATATAGTAATGTAAGATGTTAAATTTAAAAAAATAATATTATTTTCATATCATAATAAAGTGTTACCGTTGGACGATGCGCAGATTTGTTGCATTTTCAAAGGTGAATTTGTATTATACAACAAATATTTCAAATCAGATAATAATACAGTATAAACAATCAATAAATTATCTATCATAAGTATGTATACGAATTTTGTTTTTATTTCAAATAAAATTACTAATAAATAAATCCGAGCACGCGTTTTGTGACGAAAATCCCTCAATCGGACTATTTATTTATGGTCTTACAAATTGGTATAGTTCAGATTTTTTTACAAAAATAACTTACCAAGACATTAGAAATAATTTATGACCAAAAAATATATTCTTAAAGTATATAATAGTAATTAATTTCGATTCGCGTTTGTGCATCTTTATTAACTCGGCACAAGACAAAATTTTTTGTCAGTTTCCGCCGCGACCGGGCGGCAAGCGGACGTATAGTCCACGCCAGTCTAGTTAATGACATTTTAAAGAAATTCCTCGCTTAAAAATGGGGAGGAAAATACCATTGGAAAAAAGTTTTATTAGAAAACACAAATAACGACATCAAAAACGTATGTGGGAGATATATTTTCAGAAAAAACAAGGATAGTGATATTTAATTATCCGTGTACATTGTACGTACTTATATGCTACAGGGTCGTTCGAAAGAATCAGTCAGAATAAGCGCATATTTTTTATAACATTTGGCGATAATTTTGTGTTGTTTAATTTCCAGGGAAAAGAATCAATTATGGACTATCAGGAGTTTATGTCTAACATCGATGTTTCGTGTATAAATGTTAAAACTTATGCCAAAGTACGTGAAACTGTTTGTGATTGGTGGTCAAAAAGTGCCACGAACCAAATGAATTTTGATTCGTGATGTGCGATTCAAATAATTTTTTTGATCATAATTTCTATTTTATTGTCCAATTCACTATTACATTGGTATAATTCAACATATTTAATATTTTTTGTGTTACTTTTTGTCAGTTTCATAATGCCATATTGTGAATTGAGCTTCTTGTTTTAGGAAAAACACGAGGTTATTTTTGACATACTAACCTATGATTTTTCAATCCAAATTTACCTCGTGAATTTAATAACATTTCAACATTAGACGACGTTAGACGAGTCAGGTCGCTCCGTTAACCAACAACAAGTAAATGAAAGCGATACGATATTATGCAATCGCATAACTATATATTTAGGTAGGTAACGTAGAAAATAGTTGGAAATAAAACCTAGTTTTAATATATATACTGCTTCAGTTGTAAGGAATAAACCCTATTTTCAATGTCATACATATCAAATCAAGTAATTCTAGATAAGTATTGGAAATAAAACTTACCGGTAATACCTTTCGGACAAACGAATAATTATGTAAAACAAAAGATTTTTACCCACCTTTGGAAAACCTATGTAAAATAAATTTAAAAAAAAAACAAATTAAATTTTTTTTTTGAAATTTTGTTAAAATGTATATTCATAATATATCTACCATGTCAACAAACTGCATTTGTATTTATTTATGTTTACGCACTCCGACGTATAATTTACAAATATATATGTAACTACTTATTAGGAAGAAATCCACTTAATAATTGTTATTTCATCGGAACCATGCTGTAGTTTTCGTCAGCCGTCCGAGTGTACGGCTCGCCGTGGAATGAATTCGGTATTTCTGTCTCGTTCTAAAAAACGTCCGATCGCGAGACCGTCTTTTAACGAAATTTGAATTATCGTCAGCTGGTTAAGACGCCTTAAGCTTTGCCTTAAGTTTCCGTTATAAACGTTCAAAAAGAAGAATGAGATTACTGCAGATGGTTCGAAAGTATGTAGTAAATTTATATATATACGAATGATGAGGGAGCGCGCTTCTATAAAAATTAAAACGTTTATAATTAATAGACGCAAGCGACTGCTGTGAAAATAAAAACCGATGAAAAATAGAGCAGAATCTATTAGTTGTAGCATTTAAAGAAACAATCAATAAATTTTCAGTTATAACAGAACCAGATGTGTTTTTTTATAATTTTCAGAGCGTACTGTGATTTTTTCTCAGCGCTGCATCTCAATAGAGATAATCTACAAAAACAAATAAAACTGTGTAAAGTGTCCAATGGAAGTACTCGTATGTTTTAACACTCCGTTCTGAAGGGGGGTAATAAACTTACCCCAAACGAGAGTTTTGTGCGATATCTAAGTTGTTTTTTACGACACATACTCAGTAGTTCTGAAGGGGGGTAATAAACTTACCCCAAACGAGAGTTTTGTGCAATATCTAACTTGTTTTTTATCCAGTCTCGCAAGATATCCCACGCTCATTTTATTTATTCATAGTATAAGAGTCTGAGTACTGAGTCCCGTTGCAAGTAGTGTTGACCTGGAAATTCCAAACCAAAAAAAAAAACTAAACAAATCCTATGTTTTAAGTAACTAAAAAGTCAGTTTTTCTACTTTGTGGTTAAAGCTTAGAATTTAGAAATCCTAGTGCGTGGTGGTCAGTAGGAAGACAAATATGGTTGGCGACTAGAGTCATATTGAGTGCAATAATCACTTAAATAATACAAAAATAATCGTATTTAAAATAGTTCAACATTTTTTTGTGAAAACAAAACTATTTGGGTAAAAAATACTAGTTAATATTAAATTTTTCCTTATTAAAATTAGTGATTATTTCGAATGCCGCCCTGCCTTCTTCAACAAACCGGTTGAAGTTTCACGAACATTGCTGGTAATCAGTAAGTAGTCAGCAGTTGCAAACCGCTATCCCCGTTGGAAAAACGTGTTGCCCGGTGGCTCAAAATGTTGTTTATTTTATCGAGTGTTTTTCTGATTGGATTGTCACTGCCATTCGCAGGTAAATGCACACTTTTGATCTGCTTAGCCCTCCAGGAAAAGGGCATAACGATTGAATTATATGAATACTTAAATTCTCTTTTGAGAGGCACGGTTATTTAATACTATATATTAATATTTGCAGTAAATAACACGTGGAGTAATTAATTCACCTACGGATCACTGCAAATTGCCATGACTTTTACTCGGATACTTCATTCCACTCAAATATCAAATAATGCAAGTATTGATGTTTAAAGAATGTGCATTGAAGTTTATTGTAATTCGAAATTACTGTTTATTGATTAAATTAAAACAAGTTTTATGTTAACTTGAAAAATAATTGTTTTAAAACTGTAAAAGTATGCCAATGTCAAATATCATAATATGAGTTATACAAGCCACTGTTATACAAGTAGATGAATTTAACTTGCTGTCATCGTTTTGTTAATATTAAATTAATGTCTACTATTATTTTGTAACTCACAACCCGAAAAGAAAAGGGCCTTTCGCATAAATAATAATAATATTTGACTAATTTATTTAGCGCTGTTTTCGTGAAAAATCACCTAAAGGGCGCTGAAGAGAGCTTTAAGCAAAACGCGTTGAAATATTTTTGTGGAAAGTTATTTTTTTTTTGTAATTTTTCAAACAAATTCATTTCAAAGCTCAAATGATCTGAATTTAAAAAAATTATAATTAAACGGGTTTTTTGGATAGCCCTAAATCGCATTATCACCGTGTTACACAATAATTGAAAAGTAGTTTTAAATTTGATGATTATAATAAATTACGATGTCATGCATCACGCCATACGAATGCACATTTTCCTTATTCGAATTGCTTTCTACCGCGGTAAGTAAAAATACGGTGATTTCCTTGAGAGTCTCAAGGAAGACACAATAAACAGCCAAACCACGAAATGGCCACAAATACCGTTTAAATTTGCTTGGTATACATTTACATTCTCTTTAGAAAACATTAAATGTGAAAAAGTTGAAGAAGTAATCACCACATAATAAATAAGACATAAGATGAACTTTTGACCTCACTAGCGAGATACTGTTTTATTTCCACAACAAATATTTTTGTACTTTACTCAAAAACTAACTAAAAATATAATGTGAGCATTATATATTAGAAAGAAAAAAAAAACAATGATATTATTTAAGTATCGGGGAAGACTTTAGTAAGGCAGACCAATTTTATTTGTATTGCATACATTTATTAACATATAAGAATGACTTTGTGGTAGGCACTTCCTTAAACTATTTTCTTCAATGAGCGAATAAATGTTCCATTTTGGCATGCACCTAAAAATCCATTTTACTCTAATAAAACAAAGCAAATCAGATATTTTGACAAGTAGATTACTTGAGGGAAAATATATTATTTGAAAAATGATAAAACTGTCAGAATCGACAGATTTAAAATTGATTTTCAGGTTAGAGTTACGTGTTATGAATATGACGTAATTAATGTTATTTCGAAAAAAAAATGTGCGGTTAAAATAAAAGAGAACTTATTATTTTAATGTAAAAATCCAAGAACTTTGAATATCCAATAATATAAAACTTCATTGGGAAATTCCGCAAATAAAATCAGTTTTTTAGTTATGAACGTATAATAATTATATCCTCTGCGCTATGCATCACTTGCTAATCATCGGTTTCTGAGGGACAAGTCTTATCATTATTTATATTATATCTTATAATTATGAGTCATGAATATTGTGAAGTCGTGCTACGGACTCTGAGGAAGATATTATATTTTGCGTTAAGACTTCCTCTGACCAAATATTATCATTATTTTTTAAAATTATTTGGGTAACCCGGCGGCCGACGGCCGGCATAGTCCAGTGGTAACGCATTGGACTGCCATTCCGAAGGTCGCGGGTTCGAACCCGGCGTGCGCAAATAAATTTTATTTGATTAATTTGTGTTATTTCACAATTAATTAATTAAAATAATATATAGTATATTTGCGGCACGTTCCAGAGTGGAAGATACTACCAGTATCGCCCTGGTGTAAGACCACCATTCAGAATTGAAACGTTGCTCCAAATGGCTTTAGCCGTGTTTAGTGACTAGATCTGAATAGCCAGGTACTTCCCCACCTTCCTCTTTCCCTTCCCCACTTACCTTCAGCCTCACAACATCCCCCAATTGGGGATGCCATAGTCTCACTGGCTCCAGACGGGAGCAGTTGGGACTCTTGTGAGGTATTCACTATAAAAAAAAATAAAAAAAAACCCGGTTGTTTATTGACATCAATGGTTATTAACAAATCATGTGCGCTACCCGACTCACTAGACAATATCTTTTCTTAGCTTAGAATTAGAGAAGTGATTGATTGAAAATGAAAGTGATTAATGGGAAAAAATACCTTTCATCTCCTTGATCTTCTTCCTAATATACGTACACTTTTCAGAGAGACTATAATTATAAAGTAATAAAAAAAAGAAAAGATTCTGGTACCTTCACTCACCGGACGATTGCTATTGCTCGAGCAATCGAGGAAGCCCTTAATTAATTTTTTTTTCTCTTCCTATTTCGGTTTGGATCTATGGTTTCCAAAAGCATCTAAGAGTCCTGTGATATATTTTTATTAAGGGATTTGAAGATTATGGAACATTAATGTTATATTTTTCGGCATCTTTGCTAGGGTTCTATGAAGGCTACAATCTTTCATTCGTCGATCAATATTTTTTAAACGCTTCAGTCCACGCATAGCCTCTATAGCAGTTTTCCTCAGTTTAGTCTGGGGCGACCAACTGGACGCCTTCCCTCTGTAGTATCTGAGTCTATAATAGACGACCCAAAATATAAATAAATCGATTGCCAAATTTTACAGACTAACTTAGATTAACTTCATCAATGGTGTGAACAATATGCTTTATTTTGTAACATTCATAAATGTCAAGTAATACGATTTACCAAAACTCATTAAAATAGCTTGCATGAAATACATTAGATAATATTAAATTAATTCAATTTTATCACAAATTCGTGACTTGGTTGTGATATTCGTTGAACGAAAACCTATAAAGGTTTGAAGATGCTTGGCTTCCTTGGCTGAAATTTAATTGATTTCAAATCCTTAGAGAATGCTCTATATTTATTAGAATGATGAGTGGGGTATCACTGCAACGACTTTATTGAGTAGTCAGAGTACACAGAGTCCAAATAGAATAGCCAGTGGTGTAGTAGTGGTTAATTTCTGACAATGAAAGGCAGTGTTGTAGTAATTGGTGTGTATCTCGATGGGATGCATGTAAGTCACATCACGGTGGGATTTGAATCCGTGCTCAAAGCTCTAGCGAAGATGATCGGTAGGGAATCCTCCAGGCCGATGCTCTACACAAGGCGGAGATGGACGGTGATGGCGTGTAGTCACGGCGATGAAGTCGGTAGCTCTACGGTGTAGAAGCGGAGACCAGAACCAGAAGCGGTGAAATTCTTCACTGGTGGTTAGGACCATGCCATGGCTCGCAGAGTGGGTGGGGAGGCCGGAGAAGATGTCACGAGACCAAAGCCTAGGTGCATCTCCCAGTTTCCATGCTGTACACTAGCTACTAGCTGACTGAGCGTATAAATAAATACTGTTTATATAGAACAGCATACATCTTGTATAGGTAGCAATGTTCCAGACGTTCAAGAAGACGTCGCCGGGCTGTGTAGAAACGCTGCATAGGTGTTTCCTTTTCGACTGCTGGAATGTTCCTGATGCAAGAGTGGGTAAATCCGTCATCAGTGGCGTGGCTTGTGTATATATATATATATATATAGTATATACATAGTCTGGCTCCAAACGGTTGGAGTAGTTGAGACTCTTGTGAGGTATTTACATTAAAAATATGTTGTAATGATAATTTTTTTCAGTGCCACAGGATATAGAATTCATTCCTGAGGTGCCTTTGTTTAGGCCCGACTATACGTTCAACAATGTGACGAACCTGTTCTACAAGGAGCAATCCATCAGCAAGAACTTTGCAGACGCCCTAAACCTGTGCCTGGTGGAGGGTGCTGAGCTGGCCCTGCCCACCTCCGCCCTGGAGCTCGAGCAACTTGTGAAACTCATACCAGAAAACTCCACAGATTACTACTGGATCGGTCTGAACGATCTAACCACTCGTCGAGGAGACTTTATGACGCTGAATGGTGAGAAGGAAACTTTTAAAAAACCACAGAATTTTTATTAGACCTCTCGAACGGAAATAGCAGAGTAAGAAATAGGGACTGGATTATTCAAAGGAGGGTAAGAAATAGGATCATAAAATTCTTGCCGAAATTGGTTTTAACTTTACGTATTCCTTTTATTTTAGAAATTTTGTCTTAAGTAAAGATACAGTATGAGAACTTACTGTTTTTAAACCTACGAATGAAAGTGAATAAATTCAAGTTCATCCTCATAAGTAAAATACAGTAAATTAATTTCCTATGAATGTAGTGCTTACTATGCTTGGAGGAGAGAAATAAGTAATTTTGGCAACACTTTTAGGGTTGCTTGTTTATACTGATGGAATAATAATAGTCCGTGACTCTTCTCCCTTGTTTCTATTACCTATGGACTCAACATTCACCCGTCAGCTCCTAATAAAATTACAATTTATTTCAATTCAATATCTTGATAAATGGGTTAAGTTAACCCGTCACGTTGTATGTAGCACATAACAACCATTAGAGATATTTTTATTACGTTAGTACAAATTATTTTTGTGATCGTTTTTGTTAATCTGTGTGTTGCGCAGGAACATCGGCAACAGAAATTTTCACAAATTGGGCTGCTAACGAACCCAACAACCATGGAGGCGAGGAATTCTGCGTGGTCATGGGCAAGGCCGGGACCTACAATGACATTACCTGCAAAAATAAACGAAAATTTTTCTGCACGAAAGACAATCAGTACAAGACGAAATATAACGTTATATGCGAAACTCCCGACCGAGGTAAATACATTCATTTTTTCTTTATACATTGTAAATTTGTAGCATGTCCACCACTAGAATCACAAGTCGCTACCAAGCGAAATAAAATCCAGTTCTTCTACTAATCTGGTATAAGTGATGGGTGCTATATACTCTCAGTATCGTCCATGAGGTGAAACAGCATCGTTTGAAATCGATATGTTGCTTGAAATGGCTTACCCCGTATTTAGCGGATCAGATCTGATAAGCTACACACTTCCGGACCTCCCTCCTCTCCAGATTCTGGCACTCCCTTCAACCTTACAACGTGCCCTAATTGGGGATGCTATAATTTTGTTAGCTTTGGGCAGCTAGAACTCTGGTGCGGTTTGCATATATATTTTTAAATGTAAATATCCCTGCAAAACTATGGTCACTTAAAGATTTAAATAAATCTAAGCTGGCTAGGTGACTTAAAACGGAAAAAATACTAAGGTAGACCTACCTATCATTCCTTGCCAAAACTTTTGTAATTTTCTCATTTGAATCAGTGGAGGAAACCCAATTTTTTTGTTTTGTTTTTTGGCATGTCGAAGTTTGACTTGTTTGACATAAGAATGTACAGTAGAATAGCTAAAGAAGGAGTTAGCGCAACACGGCATAACACCCCAAAAACAAATAACAAAAATAACAAAAAAGTAGAATAGCTAGTTATATCCAAAGGAAATAATTTTTTGACAATATCCTTAAATAAATTTTTTGTAACGAGTGTGAAATTGTTGAATGCTTTTATTGCCTGGTATTTGTGGTGTTTTTTTATAAAATTTGTTCTTATTGACAAAGGTTAAAATTTAAGATTAAAATATAGAGATTGTAAGCATACGACCCAAGTATTTTCACGGCAAATTTAAGTTCTTTTATACCACTGTTAGCACTCGTCTGGTGAAGTTTCGCAAAGCGTCCAAGAATTATTATCACTTGAATTGTTTTGGATTACAGCATACTTCTATGAACCACAGGCAGAAAAATGCTACAAGCTCCATTCCACCCCAAAGACATGGCATGACGCTTTCTCCGTGTGCCACCACGAGCTGGCCAGACTCGCCGTGGCCAACAGTCCCCAGGAAATGAAAATATTCGTAGACAATATGGTCAAGTATCAAGAGCACACTTTGCGGGGAAACTTCAACAAGAAAGTAGCTTTGCTGGGCTTCAACGAGTTGGCTACCCCTGGAGAATTCTTAACAATAACTGGTAAATAGTTGGAAGAAGCAAAAAAACTTCTTCCATTTATGAACACGTCATAAAATTTCAAACTTAATTTTGAAGTTCTGTGAAAGATCTATTCAAATTCTGTCAATATATCACTATGGGCCAGTTGTTTCAGATAATGAAAATAATAAAAATAATTTGAATAGAACTTTCACAAAACCGGAAAATTAACTTCGAAATTTGATGAATTGTTCAAATTCTCTTAACCAACTGGCTTTTAAATTTTCATAAGAAAATTAATTTTTCACTTTTGAAATGATCTTTTTTTTATATTAACTCCACACAGGAGGCCCTGAAGAAAATAATTTCCCTCAGGGCCTATGTCATATTTGGGGATGCTGTGTGGAGGGTCTTTTTGTGGAGAAGAAGGAGTGAACATGGGTCTTGAAGAGTCCCATGTTGTAGGAGGGAGGAAACACAGAGGCCGGTAGCTCGTTCCACAGCCGAGCTGTTGAACTTAAGAACGAATCGTAGAAGCGTCCCGTTCTCATGTGACAAATGTCAACCGTGTACAAATGTTGAGCGCGCGTTTGGCGTGTATCCCGACTACGCACCGGTGCCGAAGGGATTAATGACGCTAGTTCCTCAGAGCATCTTCCATTGTAATACCGATAGAACAAGGACAGCATACCTACCTGACGCCTGTGCTCTAAAGATTGCAATCCGTTTGTTAAGATTGGGGAATCTATCAAACGGACCGCCCGTTTCTGCACAGAGTCAAGGGTTTTTTTCAGGTATTTAGGGGCTCCGGACCAGACATGGCTGCCAAATTCGACAGTAGGGCGCACTTGCGATTTGTACAGGGTCAGCAGTTGTGTACTATTAAAGTATCTGCGGGCCCTGTGCTTCGATGGAGCCCCCGTACCTGAGCTGGTCACTTATAGTTATACCAAGCATATCAATGGAAGGCCTGTTCGGAAGATTGCTTCCGTTGAAGGAGACTAGATTATCATTTGGATTATTATTTTTTTCTTCAATGATGTAAAAATAATAAATAATTGATTTTAAGAATTGGGTAATTGCAAATCATGTACAAATTTAGGGCGATGATTTGGATTCTCGACTGATGCGTGTTTGGTTGGATTACTGTGTTATAGGCACCACATATCAACATATGCGATACAGCGCCAGCAGCCTGGTTAAAGTTTAAGCAGACTTGGGAAAAATAACGAAGGACCGCTGTATTACCTAACTATCTTCCGCGCTCTGGTCTCCTCATGAAGATGGCTCTCGTGTTTGGTGTTGCAAGGCGCAATAAATGGATCCCGGCTGTAACCGCTGCGAAGAATGTTGTCCAGCTATACCCGCTTTCATAACGCTGTGGATCTTTTATCTCGTTTTGATTACTACATATATTCAGCTTTTTGGCAATTTGGGAGTTGGGATTGCGTACCACCGTCCTGGGAATCATTGATTGGATAATCAACACTTCTGCCATAAGTCACCACTAGTGGTTCGCTATGGCCGGTGATTTAGCAGGGGTGCCCCGTTCATAGGGTGGTGTGTGTTCAGGATGCGTCTGCTCACAAGCTACGTGGCGTGATCGGGATAGACTGGTCTCTCGACCCATCGCATTGCGCTGCAGTGGCAGGGATATATTCATATGTCCTTCACTCCGGGACATACTGATCCCTAGATTCCTACCCAACCTCTTATTACTTTCCTTAAAAAGACCCTCCTAAAGATGACATAAGCACTGAAGGAAATTATTTTTCTCCGAGCCTCCTCTGTGGGGTTAATATAAAAAAGATTCTTAGACAATACATAAAATGTATAACATAAGTTTTTGTGAGTTTTGAGTATTTGTAAAGTAATAATAAAAGATTAGCACGCACTGCAATTAAGAATTTCAGTGCCACCATGAAATAGAATTAAGTAAAAAGGCAAGCCGCAGCACGCCTTGGTTCGCGGTTTAGCGTTTTCAGCTGTTCCAAAACCGCTGCGTTTAATCGCAGTGTATGCCTTAGCATACTAAGCCTTAATTGAGAAATATCAAGTAGACATTTTCCTAACTAATCATTATGCATTCATTGAATCGTTCTAATTTGCCACTTTCACGATGGAAGTTACATCTTGTGTACATTCAGTAACTTAATTTATACAGGCATAGAACTTGCTGAATAGATGTGTTTTAATTTTTACAGGCATAGAACTTGCTGAATAGATGTGTTTTAATTTTCACAGGCATAGAACTTGCTGAATAGATGTGTTTCAATTTTTACAGGCATAGAACTTGCTGAAAAGATGTGTTTTAATTTTTACAGGCATGGAACTTGCTGAATAGATGTGTTTTAATTGTCGATGTTTTACAGGGGAGACTCTCGACAAGGCAGGCTACGACGAATGGGCCGATAACCAGCCCGACCACTGGGAAGACAATGAGCACTGCGGCAGCATGGACAGAGATGGAAAACTCAATGACATCGGATGCCATATCAAGGCCATGTTCTACTGCGAAAAGGAACTTTACAACGGAACTGTAGTCATCCCTAGAACTAGTTTCACGAAAAAAGCTAGATACACCTAATACAATTTAACTTCTCTCGCCATACATAATTCCCCTCACTAATAAACTTGTTTAAAATTTTACACGTTTAACTGGTAAAGAACCATTAATGCATGGTAAACAGTGGCCCGCTCGTGACTTTTGAGTGTGATAGAGTGCTGTTGATGTTGTTTAGTCCAGAACGATTTATTTTTTGTAAATTTGATTTAAGTATCATCGGATTTCCGGAAACCTTCATACAAAAACCGATTTTTCGAAAAAAAAGATGACGTATTTGGCTACAACAACATCAATCGTGACATTTTTTTGTAATATTAGCACTTTAGTACACCCAAAAGTCTTGTTAAAATTCACTTGTTTAAAATTTAAAACACATTTATTAGTAAAGGCGAATATGTTTGCGATTCTTGGTTAACCTGTAAAATGATTTAATTTACTAATAAGGAATGAGTAATAATTATAAAACAAATCAATCAATAAAGTCGGAACGTAATGTTATGAAAATTTTCAAGCTCGTTCGTACGGTCAAATAAATTCAATATTTGGACATTTTATGCTCGTAAAACAGGTGAATTCGAACACTTATTATGTTGACGAATCTTGGATAACCTGTAAAAAAATTATTTTCTAATGAGCAATTAGTAATTATTGTAAAATAATCACCGACTAATTTAAAAGCTGGTCTAAAAGCTATTGTATAATAACTAAAAACAATTGAGATTATTTAAAACATGTGAATACATTGTGGTCCTCACTAATACTAACAAACGTGTTTGTAATTTTATACAGCTGATAAACAGCTATTAATGTAGGGTAAATGGTTGTTTTGATAAACAGCCAGATGGTTCATAGCCATTTGGACGTCTATGCATCTGAAAAATTTAAAACATATTTATTAATAAGGGAGAACATGTATTTAAAATGTGTATAAATGCCATTGTCTTGTCATCAGTTCCTAGATACGCAGATTGCCTGTTCTAAGGAAATAAATGCTCTCTGCTAAATGTGTTTTTCATATGTACCTAAGTATAATTTGAAGTGATATTGTTCAAAAATATTTCAGACTATGTAATAAATGTATGATTACAAAGCGGTTATTTTAAAAGTAACGTAACTTGAAGTAGAATTCTACATATCTGTGTATACAGGGGAACAAGGCCTGCTGATTTTATCATTTCTATGAATCACGTTTCTGTAAAAACCGCATTGCATGGAAAAAGTATAATTTTAATTATATTCTCATTATTGACGTTATTTCCAAAGCACCTGAGCAATCTCAAAGATTATAGTGTTTTTCTTCTTGAAAAGTAGGCACGTACCTATTTATTATTTGATCAAATATCTGATGAAAAAAAACGCTTTAATACATTCTGAAAATGTATGCAATATTTCCTAGGGTTATTTTTATATTTACGTAATGTATCTTGTATCTAAATAAATGAAGTTTTCATTCGAACAGAAGTGTTTTATTTATTTAAAACATTTTCCTGTGTTTTGTAGGATAAATTTAAGGTGATGCACTACGTCGTGTAATATTTTAAATTGAGCCACTATCAATAACAACCCTTACGTAGATGGCGATAAGGTTTAAATTCCCTCCGCCTGTTTTGATTTATGCAAGAAAACAACATGGCCAAAAAGTGCCTTTTATTTTATTTTGTGGATGTTCAGGAATAAATATTGATTTTTTTTTAGATCATTTTATAAATAACTTAATATGCCACATTATACAACAAAATCATAACCGAAAATGGATTCGTAAGTAGGAGATTTTGAACTTTAAAGCAGCTTTCATAGGCCTTATACATTATTTTTTTCTGGGCTTATAAAACGACTTATCTAAAAAATACTAGATAATTTCAAAGGCCAAGATGTATTCTACTCGCAGTATTTAATGAAAGCATCTGAAACATTTCTAGGTGACCAAATTTTCAAACCAAAAACACATGATTTTGCGGACTGATGAAAATGGTACGTTTGTACTAGAGGTGGGTCTTGAGAGTACTTTCCGTTACTAGGTACAAAATACTTTCCAGTATTTTATACCTACTTTAAGTATCTGGGGACTAGGGACGGAGAGTGACGGGGACCTGAGGAAGGCTGAACACTGAGCAGGGAAGTTGATGGGTAGGGATGGGACTAACTAGTAGGAATAATATTACTTAGAGGTGTTCAATACAAATAATGTTTGAATGATTTTTTTTTGTGCTTCCGTAGTGTAAGGTAGGTTAAATTATATAATATAATAAAGTAGGTAAGAGGCACCACTTTTGGGGTAATTTTAAGTAAATTTAACCATTTAAAAATTTATATTGTAAAAAAATGTATGGTTATTGTATAATTGGGGAATACGGGACTACTTTTGCTCGCAGATATTTTTAATAAAAAAGTGAAATTAATTTTTACTTGACAAAATACTTAATAAAGTTTATTTTTAATAAGTAAACAGATAATGCGATTGAACTGAAACTTCATCGTAAATTACGCGTACTAATGTGAACTGAATACTAATTACTGTCCTTTTTCTTGATACACCTTTCTAATAGGACCGAGCGAAAAGGCATTAGTATTTTACAGTGCGACGCATCACAGCAACCGACAAAATATAGGTATTTATCTTATTTCCCCTTTTGTGGAGTGAAGAGTAAATCCGGAGTGTTAGAATTCTAACATTCCACTCCACTAAATAAATAACTTAGACAAAAATACTTATTTGTCCCTTTTCTCCATACAACTTTCTAACCGACCAGAGAGTAGTATTTTAAAGTATGAAGTACTTCAAGGCCTGTGATATTTACAAATCCTTAGGAACCAGGTATTTTGGAGATTTGTCGCAAGTACAAAGTAAGGCATGAAAATGCCTGGTACTTTTACTGGGTACGATAAATACGCCTCTCCTCTAGTGTACCTACCTACTTACTGTAGATAGTTACACAATACTAGGTAGTTACACACGTATAGGTAGGTACAAACTTATAGGATCGAAACTCTAGACGACTGTTGTTGATTTTTAATCTCTTCAGAGTGTATACATAATATATTAATATTTACTTCCCATACTTCTGTATCTTTTTGTGAATAATGATATAAATCCTAACAAGTAATATTATTGTACAGGGCCCCTGAGGTGATTTTTCATATAAACAACAAATTATCGAATCATTATTATTAGTAGCGTAGACACATGAAAAACATATTGAAGGCTTTTTGAAGCTGAAAGTATGTTTTTATAAAAAAAACATTTTTGCATCAACATCGTTGGATTTTAATGGAAAAAATTTGACGTTTGAAAGTCAGTAAACTTGAAAAATTATGACATCTATTCAAAGACATTATAAAAATACGAGAAGAAAAAAAAACGGTGACGATTTTTAAAACCTCTGATAACTTTTTAAGGGGTTTTTGTTACGATTAAAATTACGTATAATTTAAAACACTGAGATGTCACATTTCATGTTATTTTATTTTTATTTCACTTAATGATTAATTTAATTTTAAATCATGAAAAGACAATTTACATCTGAATTTTTGTTTAATTTTTATATCGTACACCTAAGCACAGGAATTGGATTTTAATAAACAAATATGTGTGTACGATATAGATCTATACAATTAGAGGCGCTATTGTGTACTAACATCTCATCGAAACGTGTTCCACTATTAGAAAGCGAAAAGCGTTCATTCGAAAGTTTTAGTAGGTAACCTCTAAATTGGAGGCAAAAAAGTGGAACCTATTTTTTCACTTAATGTCTCATCTGAATAAAATATTCAGTGAACGAATTAATTAGCTACATGAAAAAAACATAGCAAATCTGACAACGCAGGAACTCTCCGTTCGCGATAAGAAATTGAAGAAACTTAACTGTAATTGTAATTTACGACATTAATCTATATTCTCATTTATTTAAGTACATTTTACTATATAACATTCCCGCTATCCACACATCGGTAGTTCCTTAGTGAGTTCCCTTTACTTAACTTTGTTTTATATTTTATTGGTATGTAAAATTTAAATTTTTTCCATAAAATCTATGTTCTTATGTCGCAATATTGTTTTGAAAGAATTTGCTCACCGCGACTAAAAAGTAAGCTGTTTTTAAACTTAAATTAGTTTTATTAAGATGTAATATAAAAAAAAACTTTATATTGCTGAGCAAAAATTGAAGAAATCTGCGATTATTGTTTCGATAATGACATATTAAGAAATTTCTTTAAACCCGATTTGTGGAAGAGGTTGTTCGGTACCAAGGATTTGATTCTTAGTAAAGGCTTTTCATGCTAAAATGATTCTTTATTGGTGCTGTAAATCCTTTGAAAGATTTTCCCTTCTATTTTGACTAAGGATTTACCGGTTTCCCAGGATTTTATCGCCGGCAATCTTGCTTGTAGGCAGAAGGGCGCGCAGCTGGCATGATTCTGGTTTCGTGTTTGAAACCTGTCCTGAGCTTTGAGATCATCGACTTTCTTTAAACTTTAGAGTGTTTGAACCTTGGTTGAACCCTCGGCACCTGGAGCAGGGCAGTGGCGCACTTTTCGGATGATTTTGCAACACTTAATCTTAAGTTCAAGTTTGTCTGTATACGATTACTTACGTAAATGTGCACGTTATCCTTTGGATATTTGGGATAAGATCAGTCACAATTAACTATCAATACCTACGTTATATTATGTAGAGAAAATTTTAATTTTTGCTGTATTGTATTTAACTATTAAAACGTAAAAAAAAACTTTGTTCAATTTGTTTGTTTATTGTATGACCGGACCGGTTTTGCCCCACCACGGCCATCATCACAATATTACCTCCCAGGATATTCATTCCCATGAAAATGATTACAGCAATCGAATATATGATTAATTGGCGACGTGGCGGTTGAGCTATGAATTAAAAAATATACGTTTCTGAATAAGTAAAGATACCTTCTGCTTATTATACAAAAAATACTCGACTAAATTTAAACTATTTGATTTGCTCAAAAAAATTATTCCATATATTATCAACACAGGCAACTAAATACAGGCAATTGCAGAAAAACTTTTAACTTGTTAAATATTATTATTGTAATCTAATATAAGGAATACCTTAGTAAACACCACTTTTATTTTATATGCTTAATGCCAACCGTAGCTTCGTCAGGGCTGTATATGTATAATACAGTATTATGCAGCCCTGACGAAGCTACGGTTGTAGCGAAACTCGGTCGGTATTACATAAGTATAAAAATAAAAGTGGTGTTTAATAAATTATTGTTTTATTTTTTTACGGGTTTCGTTACAAACGTAGCTTTGTCAGGGCTGCATAATACTATATTATACATACATAGCTCTGACGAAGCTACGGTGTGCATTAAGCATATAAAAGTGGTGTTTACTAAGTTATTGTTTTATTTTAAATTATAATGTCACATAACAAAATATCTGCTTCATATGAACAAATATATTCATATGGAAATTTTATTAAAAATAATAATTGCTTAATATACGGTAATTTCAGAAATTGTTATAATACAGAGTTTTCCAATAAGAGGTATTATTTTGATATTCAAAGAAAAATGCAATTTTTTAATATAAATGATCGGTTGTTTATTTCATTATAAAGAGGAAAGTATGTCGTTAATAATGAAAAATAACATCAGTCAAATGATCACCACGACCACGCCTACAGGACCATATCCTTTTCATAAAATTTTCCATAACCAAATCGCAAAGTGGTTGCCTTATGTCCTCGATAGCCTCACGAATTCCATCTTTGAGGTCTTGAATCGACGCTGGGCTGTTGGCATAGATCTTCTCTTTCACGTGGCCCCAAAGGAAGACGTCGCAAGGTGTTAAATCACAAGGCCTCGGTTGCCAATTGTGATCACCTCTTCGAGAGATAACACGGTCCGGAAACTTTTCCCGTAAAAGATCAATAGTTTCGTTGTTTGTGTGGCACGTAGCGCCGTCTCGTTGAAAGTAAACGTTGTCCAGATCAATACCATCCAATTCCGGCCATAAAAAATCATTAATCATCTCTCGATAGCACAATCCATTCACCAATAACACCTCTTATTGGAAAACCCTGTATTATAGGCTATCGCTGACAGTCAATCACAAACTGTTCATACAGTATTTTAAATACATGGCTCCTTCGAGGATTATTTTATTATGATTGAAATTACCTATATTCAGCTATTGAGTGAAGCATTCTAAAAGGCAAACATCGATTTTCGTTCTAGTTACATACCTAATATGTAACAAATATCCTTCTATCGAGGTTTCTCGTAATTAACACTAGTCAATCGGTGTCACAGATTGACTTCCAATAACAAGGTACTCTATTCGCCTTACAATTTATACCAAATATCTACCAAATTCGTCATATTAAGATAATGTTATGGAATTATTGTTTACTGACTACTTATCATACAAACATTGATGCTTGTTTCTCACCAGGAACAGGTTTCGTTTAAATTTACATTATTTTACAGCAGCCAAAAAGAACAACATTTTTACGATTCCAAGAGTAAATATTTGTTTTGTGGAATTCGAACATGACTTTAGTTGTTTAAATAAAAGCGCTGTGTGTGTTTTATTTGTGAAATTTTTCTCATTGTGCTTTGATTAAAATATATAATATTAATTATTATTTTTTTGGTAAACTAATTGTGGTGAACGTATGTCTGTCGGTATGAAAGAAACAGGCATATCTGAGTGAGACAGCATGACCGAGACGTATAAAAAGGCGTGTCTGTTGTAACTCGTCCTCTCTCTTAACAACAACATCTCGAATACTGTACATTAGTAATAACACTAAATAAACCAAATAGTATGGAGTATCCAAACGACTATTATTTACATCTTATCTGAGTGATCGACACGGCAGATCACCACAGTTGGCGCAGCCGAAAAAGGAAGCTGAACGGCCGCAAAATTCTTCCTGGAGGAAGAACCGTAGCCGCAGCTGAAAGAACTACAGTTGGAGCAGCCGAAAAAGGAATCTGAACAGCTATTAAATTCTTCCTGGAGGAAGAACTACAGTTGGAGCAGCCGAAAAAGGAAGCTGATCAGCCATTAAATTCTTCCTGGAGGAAGAACCACAGTAGGCGCAGCTGAAAGAACCATAGTTTGGTTATAATCCCACCGAGCACCGCGGAAGGGATTATTGTCGCATAAAAAATAAAATAATTTGGGGGCAGCTTCACGGACAGTATCGGACATTGAAGGAGCATCAAGGCAAGGAACTGGTGAGGAGATTCAAGGCGCTGAGCTCAAGGAATCAGCAGCCGAGAAACCGGATGAAAAACGGATCCAGGCAGCTTGTACGGGGACCCGACACGGGAAGGCGTGGCGGTGGTGACCGGACGAGAAGGACGACCAGGAATCCGGACGGAGCCAGAAGACGGTCGGACGCGGAAGGGCGGCGATCGGCGGCAGCATCAATCATCAGATTCGTGAGTTGAGTGCTGTTTGTTGTTGTTTTTTCTGATTATTGGTAATCTGTGTGGAAATGGAGGGAGTGGGTTTACCCAGGTTTTGTCACCTTAGGGACGGGCTGGAGACGTTCGTGCTACAGTTTGAGCAGTTGATCCTCGTCAATGATGACAAATTTAAATCCGAGGATAAAAAGAGGGCGGTTTTAATATCCCACCTACACACAGACACGATTAATCTACTGATAGATTTATGTTTTCCAAAAAAAATAACAGAATTATCGGTTGAAAATATATTTTTGTTATTAGGAAACCACATTGGTGTTTCAAAGAATGTGTTTAAGGAACGTGGAAATTTTTTTGCGGCGAAACAAAAAGTTGGGGAATCTATAAATGATTATATAGCTAGGTTACGTTGTCTAACAAGATTCTGCAAATTTGAAAGCAGACTGGAAGAAAACTTAAAAGATATTTTTGTGACTGGTTTATTAGAAGGTCGTATTAAAGAAAAAATGTTTTTAGATGCAGAGAAGCTGACTTTAAAAAGTACATTAGAGTGCGCATCGGGAATGGATTCATTTCATAAAAATATTACGTGTATTAAATCCGAGAGTGTCGGGCTCATTTCTAGAAATAAGAAAAATTTTAATAGTAGTGCAGGTAGGAATTATTCTACTTCACCGGCGCGGGCGAAAGACAAAAATGTTACAATTCCCAGAAAGAAATCAGTAGAACGTATACAACAGTTGAAGTGCAAATATTGTAATTTAAATAATCATGATTCCAGTAATTGTAGATTAAAAAACGTGACGTGTTTTAATTGCAAAAACAAGGGACATTTTAGTAAAAATTGTCGCGAAAAAAAACGGGAGGAAGTTTCATCTGTGTTTGTGAATGCAAGTGAAATAAATTCAAGGTTAACAAGTAATACCGATCCCATTTATTTATCGTTAAAAGTTAATAACGGTATCATCATAAAAGGATTATTTGACACGGGTGCAGGAATATCGATCCTATCGGATAAAGATTATTGGGAACATTTTAAAGATGTACAATTGAAGCCGAAGAATTTAACCCTGAAGGGTTACAATAATTGTAAGTTACAGTTACTTGGATGTTTAATTTTGTCAATTAATTTCAATGGTATTACTAAAATAATGGAATTTTGTGTTGTAAAGGATGGTTCAACCACTGTGCTAGGTAGAGACTTCGTAAAAGAATTTAACATTGGTTTTACGGGTTTCGAGACGGTTTCTTCACAGTTGAAAAGTGAAATACTCACGCATAATATTCACGACGTAAACAATAATAGTGTCGATACGTTAGTGCGTAAATATCCGGAGGTATTTTCAAGTAAACTAGGTAGATTCAATAAATTTAAAGTTCATTTAAAATTGAAAGAAAATGCAGAACCGAAATTCTGCAATCCGAGAAGTATTCCTTTCGCTTTGAAAGCGAAAGTTGAAACGGAATTGAACCGTTTACAGGAAGAGGGAATTTTAGTTCCGATTAGTTATAGCAAGTTTGCATCTCCTATCGTGCCCGTAGTTAAAAGCGATGGAAGCATTAGAATTTGCGGGGATTATAAATGTACTGTGAACCCACAATTGATTGTTGACAAATATCCCATGCCGAAGATAGAAGTTTTATTATCACAAATTTCGGGCGGAATAATATTTTCAAAAATTGATTTACGTCAAGCTTATTTACAGTTGGAACTAGACGAAGAAAGTATGGAATATACTACGATTTCTACACATTTAGGATTATTTAAATTCACTAGGCTAGTGTTTGGGATTAACAGTGCACCGGCAATATTTTGTAGAACTATAGCTTCATGTCTACAAGGTTTGAAGAAAACAGCGGTTTTCCTGGATGATATTATGGTTACAGGAGAAACGATAGAGGAACATAATGCTAATTTAAATGCAGTTCTTAATAGGTTAAAAGATTGCGGTTTGTGCGTAAATATTCAAAAGTGCAATTTTAACGCTTCATCGGTATGTTTCTTAGGGTTTGAAATCTCGAAGGAAGGGATTAAACCTATGGAAGATAAAACGAACGCAATTAGTAAAGTCGCGCAACCAAAAGATTTATCAGAGCTACGCAGTTTTTTAGGAATGGTAAATTTTTACCGATCTTTTGTGCCAAATATGTCTATGTTATTAGATCCTTTGCACAAATTATTGAAAAAAAATACGAATTTTGATTTTAATCAAGATTGCGTAAAAGTTTTTAATAAAATAAAATTAATTTTATGTGATAATCGAGTGTTAGCACATTACGATCCAAATGTTACTTTGAAGGTAGTTACGGACGCCTCAACGAAAGGTTTGGGTGCAACATTGTTACATGTGTATGAAAATAATTTACAAAGACCTATTTCTTTTGTTTCTCGTAAACTGACAGAAGCGGAAAAGAAATATTCAATTTTAGACCTCGAGGCTTGTGCAATTGTGTTTGCTTTTAAGAAGTTTTTCGAGTACATTTACGGAAGGGAATTCATTCTAGAAATAGATAATGAACCTTTATGTAGAATTTTTGGTGAAAAAAAAGGAATTCCTGTTTTAACTTGTAATAGATTACAACGTTATGGTGTAATTCTCTCATCTTTCAATTATAAAGTTCAATACGTAAAATCAACATTAAATTGTTCGGATTACTTATCTCGCGTACCTGTAGGAGATCCTGTTGAGGAAAATAATAACTTTGATTCAAGAATTTTGTGTTTATTCAAAAATAATAGCGAGATGCCAATAGATGTTGAGGAAGTTAAAGCAGAATCTAATACGGATAAATTATTATTAGAGATAAAAAATTATCTTAGAACAGGGTGGCCAAATAAAGTCAATAAGGATGATTGCAAATGGATTTATTGGATAAAAAGGAACGATTTATCAATAATTGATGATTGTATTTTCTGGAACCATAGGTTAGTAATTCCAATAAGTTTAAGGGATAAGATATTAAGCTTATTGCATAGATCTCATCTAGGGATTGCCAAGATGAAAGGGCTAGCTAGAGGCTATTTTTGGTGGCCAGGGATTGACAGTCAAATTGAATTTTTAGTTAGAGAGTGCGGAATTTGTGCGGAAATTCAACCATCACAACCCAAGAGTGAGTTAACTCCATGGCCGATAACGGAAGAAATTTGGAGTAGGGTTCATATAGATTACGTAGGGCCTATCGGAAATAAATATTTTTTGGTAATCATAGATTCAACCTCAAAATGGTTGGATTGCGTGGAAGTAAATTCACCTAACTCAGATAATACCATTAAAATCTTAAAGAGATTATTCAGTTATTTCGGTAGTGTACAAACCTTAGTTTCTGATAATGGAGCAGCATTCATGTCAGCAGACTTTAAACAGTTTTGCGAGAGAAATGGCATTAAACATTTAACAACACCTATAAATCATCCTCAATCAAATGGATTGGCAGAGAATGCAGTCAAAACGTGTAAAAATTTTTTAAAGAAAATATTGTTAGAAAAAAAATTTCAGTCAGGTTATAATGAGAAGTTAGAATGTTTTCTCATAGATTATAGGAATGCACCACACTGTACAACAGGGTTAGAGCCAGCAGTTGTAATGTTTGGTAGAAGGTTAAGGTCAAATTTGAATAATTTTATACCTAGAGGGGGGAAGGTAAAGGAAAATGTGATTGATAAAGATACCAAAATGAAAATGTCAAAATGTCAGGAAAATCAGAAATTCTATTATAAAAGGAATAACAAAGTATCTACGAATTTTAAGATTAATCAGAAAGTTATGGTTAGGGATTTTAGAGACCAAAACAATGATAAGTGGGTACCAGGGAAAGTACATAAACGTTTGGGAAATAAACTATATTTAATTGAGGTTAAATTGAATGATAAAATCATGTACTGGAAAAGACATTTTGATCAATTATCCAAACTGTGTGTATCATGGGAAAAGAACCCTAGTATTTTAATCCCTGAGTCTGAGACGAGGAGGCTATCGTTCGATGAGTACGATGTCTCCGACTTTGTTTCGGATGACAATCTAACGGGTGACCCTCTTTTTCCTTCCAGCTCCAGTGAACCCGTGGCGTCAACGTCGGGGAACTGGAAGGAGCGCCTTCGACCAAGGACAGAGAAATCAAAATAAGCAGCAGTCAACTCTCCGAATCAACATGGTTATAAATAAAAAAGAAAATGTTGTAAAATAATAATTAAATATGTGTATGTATGTTTTATAATTATTATTATGATAATCATGTTGTGTTACTGTCTGCTGATTTAAGTGTGGAGGGATGTGGTGAACGTATGTCTGTCGGTATGAAAGAGACAGGCATATCTGAGTGAGACAGCATGACCGAGACGTATAAAAAGGCGTGTCTGTTGTAACTCGTCCTCTCTCTTAACAACAACATCTCGAATACTGTACATTAGTAATAACACTAAATAAACCAAATAGTATGGAGTATCCAAACGACTATTATTTACATCTTATCTGAGTGATCGACACGGCAGATCACCACACTAATGTTTAATACAAGATTCTTTATGCATAGCACAAAGGGTAACAATTATTTTACAAGTAATAATTATTCGCCTGAAACACTCATCCACATTGAAAAATCTCCTGACAAAAGATATATGACGCCAACGGGACTCGATCCCGTGTCCCTTCGATTTCCGGTCGACAGCTCTGACAACTGAGCTATGGCGGCTTATCTCTTATCCGCGAAATAATTCAATATATACTAGTGTTTCATTCAACAATTACTGCTTGTTACATTTTTTCACCTGAAAACAACCAACTTTATTTTATATGAGAAAGGCATTGTAAGTGCTAACTCTCTCACTAGATGGCGTCGAGACAAATTGTCTACATTTTTAGGTGAAATACTTGAACTTGTCAAATATTAATTATTATTTTTTTGGTAAACTAATGTTTAAGACAAGATTCTTTATGCATAGCACAAAGGGTAACAATTATTTTACAAGTAATAATTATTCGCCTGAAACACTCATCCACATTGAAAAATCTCCTGACAAAAGATACATGACGCCAACAGGACTCGATCCCGTGTCCCTTCGATTTCCGGTCGACAGCTCTGACCACTGAGCTATGGCGGCTTATCTCTTATCCGCGAAATAATTCAATATATACTAGTGTTTCATTCAACAATTACTGCTTGTTACATTTTTTCACCTGAAAACAACCAACTTTATTTTATATGAGAAAGGCATTGTAAGTGCTAACTCTCTCACTAGATGGCGTCGAGACAAATTGTCTACATTTTTAGGTGAAATACTTAAACTTGTCAAATATTAATTATTATTTTTTTGGTAAACTAATGTTTAAGACAAGATTTTTTATGCATAGCACAAAGGGTAGCACATTAGTTTACCAAAAGTTTAGAGTTAGCACTTACAATGCCTTTCTCATATAAAATAAAGTTGCTTGTTTTCAGGTGAAAAAATGTAATAGGTAAGCAGTAATTGTTGAATGAAACACTAGTATAATATATTGAATTATTTCGCGGATAAGAGATAAGCCGCCATAGCTAGAAGAAGGGACACGGGTTCGAGTCCCGTTGGCGTCATGTATCTTTTATCAGGAGATTTTTCAATGTGGATGAGTGTTTCAGGCGAATAATTATTGCTTGAAAAATAATTGTTATATATAATATTATTCAAACAAGGAAGGTTGTAGTTCCTAGTAGTTCAAATATACAAAATAAGAAAACAAACATTATTTTATTTGTTGAAAGGTATATCTAAAGTTTGCAATAGACTTTAACCTAATTATTTCGGTCGACGGCGCACAGCTGACGCTGGTCTCGGCAGCTAAGTGCGTAAACACGCATTTTAATTTCAGTATGTAATCAATGGTTCCGTCCACATGAAGCCCGCACATCACCTGAGCCGCTGACACTTTAGCCCACAGTTTGTTTGTTTACATTTAATAAAATTACATACTCGATTGATGGATTCAAGCGTAATACCGCTACAAAGTGTAATACAGCTATGGCAAACTAAATTGAAGAACGAGATTTTTTAATATAATTAAGTATCTTTATAATCTTATTTATTAATTTCTATGTCAAATAAAGGAATCAGACAACTACCAACGTAGGCAGATAACTCGGTCTTGGCACACACATCTTGCCTCATTCACATTCATACATCGTCTCACACATACTGTTCTATTATTCTGACTCTTGACATGGCCCGACTCGAGTATCTGATTCACTTGATCGTGCCATGTCTTCCTCGGGCGTCCCCGACTTCTGCTACCATTCACATTTGCATCATATATCCTCGTTACACTCCTTTCTTCGCTTATTCTCTCTACATGCCCAAACCATCTAACCGTCCCTTTCTTAATCATATGTCTAACCACAACAATACCTCCAATATTGAGTATTGTGTATATACATCCAATAATATCAACTTCTGACATTTCCCATAAACAATTAAATTCTTCCCAAAAATACAACATTTTGCGTATTTTAATAATATTTGTGCTTACTCCTGACAGAACAATTTTTGGTTACTAAAACATTTCATTTTAAAATGGTCCATATTACATAGGTGTTATAAAAATAATCGGCGTCTTTCACATTTAATAATCGATTCTTTTGCAATCTGTAAATCAGGTTTTTAAGCTGAAACAATTACACGAAAATTTTCTTTTTAAAATTGTTACAAAAGTGTTAAAAAAATAATCGGCGCCTTTCACATTAACTAGATCGTCTAAATCATTTCTTTTGCATGCTGGACCCCAGGTTTTGCACTGAAATAATTACAAATATAATTTATTTCAAAATGGTCAGAAAATATTACACAAGTGTTATAAAAAATAATCGGCGCCTTTCACGTTTATTAGATCGTCTAAATTGTTCCTTTTGAATGATGTAACCTAAGTTTTTGGCTGAAAAAATTGTAAAAACATTTATTTTTAATATGCCGGAGCATATTACATAAGTTCTATAAAAATAATCGGCGCCTTTCACATTTAATGATCGTCTAAATAATTTCTTTTGCATTCCATAACCCTATGATAAAAATGTATGTTCGCTAAAATTAAATTAAATATTTTATTCCGCCAACCAACTTGTGAACGTTTTTTGGCGTCCTGAAAAAGGACCTTTTCGAAATTAATACGTCCTTAAACTGCACACATATAACCTACTTCTTAGGACATTTGTACATGTTTATATTTTTTATTAATATTGATCAAATCACAAATTAAAAAGCGCAAAACACGGCCACCAAGTAGCAAGTACTCCAACAATTCAATTTGCCGTGATTGAAAGAAATGTCAATGACAACATGCCACACTAGCGCCTCTGGCGGCCTGCGTTAGTGATCCTGCCACATTTTATTAGAGTTGGGCGAATTAGGGTATTTGTTGCTTAGACTAGTTTTTATAAATCACTTATATATATATGGGTAATAAATATTACACCATCACTTTTAAATACATGAAGAGGTACCTATTATAAAGTTTTCCGTAGAAATGTGAATTCATTGGGATACCCGAGATGGGGTGGCCACCAGGTCAAACAACATTCTCACAATAATTCTGTGCATCATCGATATAATAAGGTTTGGTAGATGGTACCTGTCTCATCTCCATATACATCGTATACTACAGTTTTTTTAATTTATTTATATCTCATACACGAATTCATCATGAAGGAGTTGAAAAAAAGATACCGAACGCGGGAAAGAACCTTTTCATAAAAGGAACGGACAATGGTCAAAGAATTTAAAAGGAATTAACGCTGTCGCAGAGCAGACGGAGTATTGGCCCTGGACCAAGAGGTCACTAGCAGGGCCGGTCCTGAGCCAAACGGCGCCTGACATTAGTAAAAAATCTCAAGGTTAGGGATAAGTTTTGTTTCAAAACCTCTCACATTTAGGTATTATCAGCGCCTTGGCTCCTTGGTTCTTTGTTGCCTTGGCAAGTCGGACTGCTCCGAGCGCCGACAAAGGGCCAGCCCTGGTCAGGAATTCAAAACCCAGAGAACTGCATTGTCAAATTAATGAAGGTTTAAAAGTTTTTTTTAAAATCATTTACATAGATATAAATATGTTCCTTTCAGAGTGGTAAAAACTTAATAAGTTAATTACTATTTTTGGACAAGAACCGTAAACCTGTAAGAACTACTAGTTCTCTTAGGTGTTTTATTTGGTACTAATTGCGTTTTACCGTCTAAGAAGACCACTGAATAAAAAAACATTTTACATGTTATGAGTAGATTGGAAGAGCTAATAATGTGAAAACAGTTTCCGATTTTCAAAATATTTGTAACTGTTTAAATTCTATTTATCAAAGAGTTATTTTTTTTCTCACGATTATCTCTATTCCACCAAAAAACAAATATCTATGTACAAGTATTTTTACATTTTACATTACATTTTGAAAGCTTGATTTTACCACTAAAACCAGTGAAACCGTCAAACTTGAAAGCCATTTTTTAGGGTTTGTCATAAAATTACAATATAAACACACAGTTCTGTTTTAAACCAGTTTATTTTGACACATTGTTTAACTGGTTAATATTCCATTGTACCATTTCCGTTTCATATCTTTTTACTGAATTCGTGTGACCACTGCAGCTCTCTAATTCATCTGACCACCTCTCCTGCCTCCAGTTAGCATCATATTCAAACATCGTTCGGCCAGCAGATCACGGTACATCATCTAGGCCACGCCCACGTGTATAACATATTATCTATCTTGTGACATATCTGTATGGGATTGTATAGCAAGATATATGGCGATATAGGTCACGCCCAAAAAAAGCTATGAGAATATAGCGTAGCTTGAAATATTAAAATTCCATACGAAGCAATCACTTCGTGATTAGAAATTATTATAATTTGAAAAAAATATTTTTTTTCTTTGAACACCACTGAATATATTATAAACTAACCCGTTTCGATTCAGTTTATTCGATTTGTATAAATACATACTAAATTAAAAACACAATTCTGTTCCTTTTTTTAAATTTAGAACCCATGTATTTTTACCTGATTTTATTCTGATGTCGATGATATTTTGCAGACTTCACCTTTAAAATAAGAGGGTCACTGTTTACATGCCAACAAGCCTAGACAATGTCGGAGACTTCGGCTAGTATTCAATAAAGTTTTGATCAAATTGATTGCTACAATATTTCTGTTCCAGTTTGGTTGCTCACCACTAGTACTTGTTCATTGCTCTTAACAAATAAAAAAGTGATACACATAATTTCATAGCGTTGTTTTGAAACAAACATACCGTAGGAAGTCATTATGTTTTATTATTATATTTTTAGCACTCGAGAACAATAACTTCTTTGTAAACAGTACGTATGAACTCGCAGAATTTTTAAGAATTCATTTTACCTGATTTTATATGTTAAGTATATTTCTACAACTGTAAAAACGATTACTAATTTCTTAATATCACATACTTATCAAATTATTTAGATACGGTTCGCGGTTGCTATGACGATATTTAAGTGAAATGGAAGCACTTGTATTTCCTGCCTCGGTCAATATTATAAATTGACTGAGATTGACGGAATTGACGTTTTGAATTTCATCTGTTCGTAAATTAGTTTGTACATTCCGTTGCCGGTTTAAGATGATGGATTTTATTGGGTTAATGTAAAGGTTATCTTTTTAAATGTGAAATCGTCGTTTTTATTTGGACTTTTCTTTCGAAATTTTTCAATATTCGGTCCTACCTGTCTGAAGAAAGTTAAAAAAAACACTGTCGTTGAGATAGTAACATTTATTGGACAAGTTGTATATATTTTTTTAATGAAAATTATAAATAAATGTTACATAAAATATAATGTGGAGAAAACGGAGAAAAATTACTGTTAAAAAATATTGTTAATTTAATAAGAATTTCTTCAAATTATATGAAATCCGGTTAAAAACGGGATTGAGAGCCCTTAACGAATGAATTGATTGGTTTTCTAATATTTTTTAGTAAAATATCAACGTATTATCACGATTTCGGAGCACGTGTTCATAAAAGTCCTAAAATTTTCGCATTTCGTCATTATATATTATCATTTTTATTGTAATAAAACTAATAAATAAAAAATACAAACGTATGTGCATGAACACGTGTTCCTATATTATTACGAATTTAATAAAAGTTTATCAGAAAACGGCCGGCAATCCCGTTTTTAACCAGATTACGAATGATTTGAAAAGATTCTTAATAAATTAGCAAAACTCATTTTTCTCTGTGTACTAACAAATCTTTTGATTTCGAGGTCTCCTGTTCATGTAACTACTAGTTTAAAATATAGTTTTAATGTATTAAATAAATAACAATGCCAAGATCACTAAACTATGACAACCATAGTAAAGAGTTCCGAATGTTTTGGATATGAAGAAAAAACAGAAAAAAAATTTTTTTTCGAAGGAATTTGTACCAAAATTTCTTGTTGTACTGCCCATCTATCTAATAGTATTATTGTCCCAGCGTCTGGACGATGCAGGCCCTGTGATTGGTCAAATTCAAATTGTGTTTAAATAAGACTTTAAAGATTAAGACACGATTTCATACTGAAATAGAATCGCCACATGTAATACGATATTTATTCAAAAATATCGTTTCTGCTCATACAATTTTTGGATAATATCGAAGAAAATATGTTTTAGAAAGTTCATGATCCATTGGATTAATTACATTACAGTGAAAATTATCCACAATTACGTGATTACGTTTGACGTTTGACGAAAAAAGCACGCGTTCATTCAACATGGCCAATACGCACCGCGTCAAAGATAGTCGACAGAGGCTCCTCTGGCGGTGAAAGAACGAACCAAGGGGCTGGCGCGAATATTTAAATATGCAAAATAAAAAGATTTCTTCTGGAAGTTTATTTAAACTTTGCAATGTCATCGTTTCTAAAACAAACATTTGATTCAACTTAATGACAATAAACAACAACTCTTTGCATGTACGATTTTGAAAAATATTGATATTTAATATTATTTACGTAAATAATAATTTCGCATTATTTTGACAGAACACCGATATGATATACGCGAAAGTATAGGCACTGCCAACCCAATAAAATAACATGAAAGACAATCGGAAGATAGAAACGCTTCGTTGATTGTAAAATTAGCCAACAAATCTCTAATCTGACATGTACTTATATGTATAATAAAACAATCATTTTGCCAGGTATAAATATTTATATAATATATATTAAGGTATTATTCGGAAACGCTGGACAAGGATAATACGAAATATTTTTAAGTAAAACCTTCGGATTTACCTTAATTAATATAGAAGGAATCTGAATGCATTCGGGAATTTTTGAATTTTAGCATTTTAATTTTTAATCACGTAAAATTAAAATTTGCTTTCGTTGTATTGGATGACAGCCGGAATAATTTCTATTAATGACATTTTCTTTTTTTGGTATTCCTGATATGAGTGTCTAGAATTTTTACCATAATTTACTCTATGCAAATATTATTTTGGTATTTTGGTTTCTTTTACAAGTAAGGAAATATTTAAAAAAAGGTTATTATAGGTTAGGATAGGTTAGGTTGGGTTATGCTAGGTTAGGTTAGATTAGGTTGGATTAGTATAGTTCAAGTTAGTTTATAGGTAAGGTTAGATTAAGTTGGATTATTATGGGTTAGGATAAGTCAGGTTGTGTTAGGTTAGGTAACGTTAGTTTGGTGTTATTATGGGTTAGTTTAGGTTGGGTTATTATAGGTTAGGTTAGGTTAGGATAGGTTAGGTTAGGTTAGGATTGGTTCGGTTAGGTTAGGTTAGGTTAGGCTAGATTGGATTATTATAGGTTAGGTTAGGATATAGGTTAGGTTAGGTTGGATTATTATAGGTGAGGTAAGCTTAGGTCAGGTTAGATTATTATAGGTTAGGTTGGATTATTTTAGGTTAGGTTGGATTATTATAGGTTAGGCTGGATTATTATAGGTTAGGTTAGGTTATTATAGGTGAGGTTAAATAAAATAATAGTCAAATAAATCATTTGTGCTAAGTAGGCACTATTTTGCCGGAATATTGTATTACATTATATTTTTTTAATTTGCGTTTTTCAATTGTCTCTAGCCGCTCATTTCAGGAATACCGACAAAAGAAAATTTTATCAACAGAAATTATTCAGGCTGTCATCCCATACAGCGAAAGTGAATTTTCATTTTACGTAATTAAAAATTAAAAAGCTAAAATTAAAATTTTCCCAAATGCTGTTTGATTCCTTTTATAGTAATTAAGGTAAATCAGAAGGTATTATTTAAAAATATTTCCTATTTTCCGTGTCCAGCGATTCCGAATATTTACCAATATTAATTTACCTTTAGCCATTTAGGCAATTATTCGGGAAAGGTAAAGTTTTACCCGAACAACTGTCATTATTATTATGCCTAAACGCCTTCCTGTTCCGTGTTTTAACAATATATACTCACCCTCTCTCTGTGAATGACCTAATATCTACCTATTAAATGTAACTGTTGTTAGTATCACTTAAACTGGGCGAAGCCCAACTAAGTGCCGCCCGCAGGGCCTAGCAGAAAAAAACCCGCGGAGCGGGTTTTTAACTGCTAGTAATTCTATCAATATCACTCGAAAACAACGATGAGATCAGATTTTGTTGTGAGCTTTCTCCTAAATGGCTGCAAATCCTCAAACCTTGGCAGGCATACCGTCGCGTCGCGTCGTATGGTAGGCGTAGTCGACCGTGACCTTTCACTATTGAGGAATCAGTAATGTTGTAGGCGTAACAACAAACAACATAATGCACTTTTACTAACGGGTATTATTAGTTCTGGCGGCTGACTCTCGACCTTTTCCTCTTTTTTTTAAGGAGGACATAAACATAAAAAGTCATAAAATGGCTGATAGTTGAAAGATTGGCGAGCAAAAAATACTAATTTCGTGCCAAAAATAAGGAGATTCAATTTTTCAGATTTAAATTTTTTTTTTCAAATTTTCTTGGTTTTCCAGTAGGTACAATAAAGTCACAAACCACAATTGGCAATAAGGACAATATTATTATAATATGATAAAAAGCCAAATGGGTATCTGCGAAAAGTCATCATGCGGTCAGGTGAATTCTCAATATCTCAATAAGTGAATCACATACCACAAATAAAACGTTCATGTTGTAATTCGCAACACGTTGTAAAACCTGTTCTTGTTCATCAGTTGAACTGAAATCGTTGGGCCTCTCGCACGTCCCAAGAATCAATATGTATTTTATTTTATACAGTGTTCTGTTGTTCACTACGATAACTTTGGCCTTACCAGGTAAACATCAATATCATCAATCCTATTTTTAATTATATTATCTTTCACCTGCTTTTAACACTGTGTTATCTTTATATTGGTGTGTATCTTCTTGTGGTGGCCACATATCGCTATCAAGAAAAGTGCAAACTGTATTTTCAGTAGATGAATTTAATCACAAAATTTATTACTTCAACATTTTCAGGTTAGCCAATAAAACTAGAGAAGACAGTGAAATATTTTGGTAAAAGTTTTGCTCATGTTTTGAATACTCTTATGTAGCACGTACATATCAATGTAAAATATCTTTTAAGTTATGCGTATGTTTTTTTCAATTCTTGTATTTTGATGTGATCTTCGAAAGATACACAAGTATTCGAATCAACTGTTTTTTTTTTATAAAAACTCGTTTTCATTAACTTAATTTTCGTTCTTGCATTAGGTATCTACTTTACATTAAACTTGTTGTGATTCTTTTATATCGTTTGCCCCAGGTCTAAAGCGAATATAGAAAAAAGTGTATTACCTATGAAAGTGACCGTTATTAACAAAATACTTAAATGAGCTTTACAAAATTAAATTTTACTACAATTAAAAAGTGCTAATAGATATGATATGCTTAAATAGCTCAATGAAATCGTAGATAAAATATAAATAAAATCATTTTGACTCGTTAATGCATTAAAAAAAGTTAGGCTAAGGTATACATTTTTATTTGTTTCTTTTTATGCAAGTTAAAAATAATACCTACAAATATTATATTGAAATGAATTTCTGAGCATTTTTTTGTAAAAAAAATCAATTTTGTGATAATGAATCGCTGTCCAATGTGTAATGTATAATACCGAGCTTCATAATCACTGCAAACATGAAAAAATCAATCCTCGAATCCGCAAGTTTTTTTCAGATCCATTTTTCCTTTGGCATAGTTTTTTTCACACCCTGAAAGTACACCCTTCTCGTATACACGTAAACTTCAGAACTTTTACAACGTATACACCCCGACACAAACTTTCTACCATTCCTTCTATAATACCTTCTGCGGAATCTACAAGCGCGCCAACAGTATCCACAGGTATTCGAAATAGATGGTTCATTGCTTTCATTTACTTAGAGTTTGCAACTTGTTTGATAACATAAATCTGCATTAATTTTTATGTATACAGATCGGTCTACTTTACAGTAGTAGTTGTTCTGTAAAACAGACCGGTGTCTATATAACCATGTTTGTTACCAGTGTCTTAGCAAACATCTCCACAAGCCCCGGAGAGAAGCATATAAAACAGACTGCTTTCTCCAATTGTTTAACTTATCATTTGCCAGTCAGAATTATGCACCCATCCTAGTTATTTCCAGGCATATTATAGATAACAAATCAGGCGGTGGTATTAGGGTAAATCGCTTGTGAAATAAAACATGAAAAAACGCATATAGAGCTTAAGCGTTTCCGCTCTAACAATAGCTTTTAAGTGCATGATATTGTTTAATCTTCTTCTTCTTTCGTATGGTGGGGGTCAGAGGGGGACATCTAGGGAATCAGGCGTCGCCATGTGAATCTCATCAATCCCGCCGGGGAATGAATGGAGCGGGCATTCGTTGACCACATGTCATATTATTTAATCATTTTTATTTTTTATTCATTAACGCCATCTCTGGCTTTTACAGAGGAAATTAATAGTTGTTTGTTGTGAAAAATATATTAGAATAGTTACTTCATCATATTTTGGGACCTACTAACCTCCCCTGGGTTCCCTTAATCATTAATTCCACTCATCGGATGTTCATCTTTCCATATGTTTATCCCAGCCCGTCGACTTAGAGCAAATAATATAAAAAGGATTCACGTTTTCGGAGTGTTTAAGCCTGCTTATTTATCTACGGTTCGCCGTTCAATTTGTGCATTTCTCAATCTCTTTACGTATAAGCTTATATTTAGAGGTATTTCGGGTGGAAGAAAACTAAAATATCTGTCGTAATATGTTATATATCAGCATCATTTGGTTCATATTTATACGAGTGGTTGACACCTGTTGAAATCTTCGAACAGTAGTAATTTCGTCATAGACAACATACAAAAATCACAATACTATATCATGATTCTCTCTTCTCCCAACAACGGTAGTTCTATGACCAGGAACACTAGTAGTTCTGTGAACAGTAGAATTTGCGTCCAAAACATATGTTTCTAATTTTATCTTATTTAATAAACTTAAACCGAAATTTCCCCCGAAATCATTCGATTTGTAAGTAAGTACTTAAATACCTACCTACTTAAAAACCATACATATTTTGAGTAACTTTTTTTGATTTCAAATAAGGAATATTACAATTTATCTAAATAAATGTTACTAATTCTCAACAATTCTTTTCTCAAACTATCTTCATACCGGTAGGTACCTACCATAAGATTATTCCGATCTGACAGCTCATCCTAGGAATCATGATCATGTGAACACTGGTGGGATAAAATAGTAGTATACAATAAGGTCACCATCAGGGAGGCATAACTCCGATCGAAAATTGGAACCGTGAATATTGTAACGTAATATGTTTGTCTAACTATATCCACCAATGAAAAACTCTGAACGTCTATGGAACAAACTTTCAGAGTTTTTCATTGGTGTATAATATAATAAATAGGCCCGAATGAGAATTTTACTGTCTATATATTGACATATCTATGGTTATTTAATACCAATTTGTTTCACACAAATTTACAGTTTCACAGTTATTAATACAATTATATATTATAAATGCATGGCTTCTGTATGGCATCACTGGATAACCGTAGCCTGGTCAGTGAAACTCATTAAAAATATCACCATATTTATTAAAGTTGGTATATCGCCAAACGACCGCTATGGTAGCTTTTTATTTATTTTGCCAAGGGTCTTCAGCTGAAATTTCAGAAATAATAGCACAAGGTTGAGTAGATGCTTAAGTGATTTAACTTTTCCAATAACATACACACATTTTGGACACTAAAACCAACACTCAATAAAAGCATTAGTTTTACTTGTCATAATATTATCTTGTCATAAAATATCTGAACGGCGTTTAAAATAAAAGTCTCTTTTTCTTAAGTTTTTTTTTTTATTTTAAATTTTTTATTTAATTCATGTTTATTAAAATTTATAAACAAGTTCTGTTGTGTATTTATTATTTCGCGTGTCAGCTGTTTCAAGACATTATCAAACTGTTTTGCTATCTTCAAATGCCTACAGAAGGCGAGACTGCTGTTAGGCGTAACAAAATAACACAGTTAAACTTGTTTATGATTTTTTTTTAATAAATTGAATAACAATTTAATTGGATATTTAAAAGAAAAAATCAAAATTAAAAGAACTATATTTTAAAGTAAATATAAATAAGCATACCGTTTACATAGGTATATCACCTAAGTACCTTAAATGAATACTTTTTGTTTAGTTATTTATTTATTACAAAATAATGTTCAAATTATAACAGTATGCAAAATAAATATTTATTTTTCTAATAATTCTACTTCTCCATAAGGTGAGCTCCCGGAGCTCGTGTTTATTGGAGGAGTAAGTACATATATACAAATAGAAAATGATACTTAGGCGATGTGTAAACAATATTCAACTCAAAAATTAACATAATTCGATATTTAAATTAACTACAAACGTAATTCAATTTACACAATATAAAAGAATTATTTTATTTTTAATTTATTTTGTAAAAAAACTCCAATTGCACTTACATTAGGTAAGTTAAGTAAATGAATATTTTTACCTACACGAGCACACAAAATTTACAATCAATACAACCTTACCTAGCCTGCACACATCCTAACCATTTGATTAATTGCACTACATTTTAAGGGGTTCATAATATGACTATTTAATTATTATTATAAAATAAAATGAGGTGATGTTTTTAAACTACAATAAGTGCATGCATTCTGATTTTTACCAGGTTTGTTGTTAATTTAATATTATGTTATAATATACGCTTTTAACTTACAGCACCGCAGGATCCCATCGATACTTATGATGGTATATTTCTTCAGCCAAGTGAGGCTCCACCAGCAAATTCAGAACCATTTTTCAGAAATGATTACACTTATGTTGAGTCCACGGGCACTTTCTACAAGTTCCACAAGCTAAAGTCCTCATGGCACAATGCCCTGTCCACTTGCAACAACGAGGGAGCTGGACTGGCTGTTCCTCACACAGAGGCCGAAGCCCTTGTTCTTCTGAATAAATTCAGTTCAGATATTGCAGATAACTTTATCTGGCTGGCAATTAACGACTTGTTTGCAGAGGGTCTTTTTTTCACATCTGATGGTATGTACATTTTACTATAAGTAGGTAGCTACAGTTATTTATTATTTCCCTCAGGAGCCATGTGATCTTTGGGGATGCTTTTTTAGGGTCTTTTTGATGAAAGGAATGAGTGGATGTGGGTCTTGAAGTGACCCATGGAGAACAAGAACGAGATGTAAAAGAGACCCATGACAAATGTGAACCATGTAAAAATGTTCGATAAGCGTTTGGTGTGTTTCTCGACGCATCGGTGCTAAAGGGATCAACGTCGCTAGTTAGTCGGAGCATTTTCCATTAAATTCCATGTTTCTGCACAAATAAGTTTTTTTTTGTATTTTGGGGCTCCATACCAGAGGTGGCTGCCAAAGTCATCAATCAGCCATTCAGCGCCATTTTGTTTTTTTTTACAGTTGAAATCTTCCCTTTAAGTCCGTTTCAGGTTTTAAACAAATTGCAATCATCAGGAGAGGACAAATATCAGCTTATTAGAATTTGAAAGAAAGCGGAATACCAGAATCGGCGTTTAACGGGGTCCTTTCAAATGTCAAAACAAAATGGCGCTATTGGTAATGGCTAACAATGTTACTTCTTCTCTTATATGTAGCAAATCAAATTGGAATCGTATCATCTACTGCTAATTGAAAGCATTTTTTATACAAATATCGAATTGGTGTACACTCATCTTCTACACAGTACGAATAACACAGAATGTATTACAAAATATTTGTTAGAACTGTGAGATTAATTTGTGAAACTCAGAAAAACAACTATAAAATAATTCCCGTTACATACCTTATTTACCTCTGTATTTTATTGGTGTGTAAGTCTAATGATATAAGAGCTTATGCCAACGAACTCCGACGAAGTTGTCAAAGACGAAAACTTTTTCTGTTCCAGAAGTTGAGCTTAAAGCTTTGTAGACGTGACACGTTGTACGTATTTTCATGTGGTAATGTTTGTTGCAGGATTACCTATTTCCAGTATACACAGTAACTGGAGTCCAGGTGAGCCAAACGATACAGGCGACAAAGGTGAAGACTGTGTCGTTATGAATAATCAAGGTCTTTACAACGATGTCAATTGTGATAATAAAAATACATTTGTTTGCTCTACGGGAAAAAACTTCACACAAAATACAGCCTGTCAAACGTACGATAAAAGTAAGTAGCTACAATATGTCTTTATAATATATTAAAAAAAAATTGAACAAACAATCTCCCTTCTTATTAACTTTGATATACAGCTGTATTACATGTTTTAAAATTTATGAAATATAGAAAAAAGGTAATAATGAAAATTAAATATTTCAGTTTCCGAAAACGGAAAATAATGCATTTTAATAATTATTTCTTCAAAATCGAAATCGATTGTTCACTTAGTGGCCTTGATTGGACTTATATTGCCGTTGATGTGGATGTTTGAAGATTTTTTTTTTCTCTCATTCAAATCAAAATATGAACCCAAGAACCTGAAATAGGATCTGAAGGTTGGGTTTAATTGAAAGACAAATAATTTTTTTTTATCAAAACATGGCGCTGAAGAAAGACGACAAAATATACGTTTTTTTAACGAAATAGCTATTAAAATGCATTATTTTCCATTTTCGGTTACTGGAATAGTTTTTTCTCATTGTTATCTAACGGAGAAAAGTATTTTAAAAATAAAATGTGCCTATTAACCGTGTCCCGCTTTTCCTTATTTACCAAAAATTCAGACAACTGTTAAAAGTTTGGCTATTGATAATATTATGTAATTAAGGCAAAAAAAATAAAAATAAAAATTTTATTTGATAAAAATAGTCACAATGCATAATTAATGTGTTTTTTTAAAAATAATAATGTATTTTTTAAACAAAAAAAAACATTTTTTCAGGTTACATTAAAGCAGGGAACGATCGTTGCTACAAGCTACACACACCGAAAACATGGCACGAAGCATTCAAGATTTGTAGAGACGAACAATCGTATCTGACGGTCATCAACAGTGACGCGGAGGCAGAATTGCTGGCGAACAAACTTGTGAATGCCCCGAATGTGTCAGGGAATTTTTACAGAGATGCGCTCCTCGTTGACTTCAGCGACCTACATGTACATGGGGTGTACAGGACAAATGCCGGAGGTAATAAAACCAATTTTTAATCTGGAAACTTGTGCGGTTAGGAACAGATTGGTCGTCTTTGTTTTTAGTGACCTCTGACCGTGATCGCTGTTCCACCAGTTACCAAACTGCACGGACGCAACAAGCGGCGCACGGAGTTCACGAATGTGGTACGTTTGGTGTGTACACAAAGGCGGAGATGAGCATTTTCGCCTAAATTTGTACATGTTCCTTTACTTTCACGTTCCAAAAGTTTCGTTAGAAATTCTAGCACTAATTTACATAATATGATGTATCTACTCCTCTCGGAAGGTAATAATTATCACTAAAAGAAGTCAAAAGATTTTTGGCTCTTCTGTTTGTAATATTTTAAAAACTACTGTACATCTAAAAAAATTGTATATAATTTTATTAACTATTACAATGTAAAAATCCCTGAAAAGGAATTACTAAATAATTAAATAAGTAACGAAATGGAAGTAAAGGATTCTACATCAGAAATGTTAAACATGATTTGTTCCAACGTGGGTCCTAACTTAAGGCGAAATAGGTAGACTTGACCTGAAATTTGGCATTTTTGAGGCCACTTTTAGACGTATGGACACTTTTCTAGAAAAAAACACAAATTGATTTCGAAAGATCGTTATTTTATCTTGTAAAGTAAGATGTAAAATTTTGAAATAAATTATTATTTTCATATCATAATAAAGTGTTACCGTTGGACGATGCGCAGATTTGTTGCATTTTCAAAGGTGAAGTTGTATTATACAACAAATATTTCAAATCATATAATAATACAGTATAAACAATCAATAAATTATCTATCATATGTATGTATAAGAATTTTGTTTTTATTTCAAATAAAATTACTAATAAATAAATCCGAGCACGCGTTTTGTGACGAAAATCCCTCAATTGGACTATTTATTTATGGTCTTACAAATTGGTATAGTTCAGATTTTTTTAGAAAAATAATTTACCAAGACATTATTGAAACATTAGAAATAATTTATGACCAAAAAATATATTCTTTAAGTACATAATAGTAATTAATTTCGATTTTTTTTTTTTTTTTTTTTTTTTTAAATAAGCTTTATTGACTGAAAATTTTACATTTTTTTTTTTAGACAATGTATAGATAGTCCCACGAAGCTGCCACATGGCTGCTTGTCTGCAGGTTCTATCTCAATATACAATTATAATACAATATAAGTCTCCCGTTATATAAAATAAATAACAGACTCTTACATACAACTACACTAACACTTTGAATGACAATACGATAACGTACATTCATAAGTACAAGACAATATAGCAAACAGATAACACACATTCAAAAATAAGACATATACGATAACACACATTGAAAGTGAATAACATCGTACTGTAACACAATGTAATAGAATTTAAAATTCGAGTTAACTAAGTGAAAAATGTTATTTTAATTTTTTTTTTCTGGAAATAAAAAGCTTGTTAGTGAAAAAAAATAAATAAATACATTGATTTATATTAGAATTAAAACTTTCAAATAATGTCTTTCATTTTCTTCTTTGTTTGCTCTATTTTTTATAGATATACAGATTTTTCATTTATAAGCCACATCTTTACAGTTTTCATGCTTAAACTCTTATTTTCTGAAAAAACAAATTCATTTTTGAGCTTATTAAAAATCACTGGTACACAGTACTCCAGCGTTCGGCTTCCATACTTATTTGTTATTTTAGGTATTATCAACCCTTTTTTTTCTGTAAGACGTGTGCTGTGACTATGTACCAGTGGTTTTTTATAAGTACTATCCCCCCAGTTATCTTTAATGGTAAGGAACCAAAATAAACCTTTTATAGGGAGCAGGCCCTCAGCACAATATAACAGTTGCACATTGTGTCTTTGTCTATACATATTAGGTGATACAATTTTTTTTATGATAGAGGTTTGCAAATTTTGTACATACTTAATATATGTCATGCTTGTATTTCCCCAGCTTCTAATTCCATATCTAAGAATAGATTCTACTAATGAGAAATATACTAGTTTGAGTGTGCTATGAGGCAAGACAAATTTTAATTTATAGAAACTGTTTGCTAGAGCTCTTAGCTGGTTACATATTTTAGTAACTTGCTTATCCCATTTAAATGTGTTATCTACTTTTAATCCCAGATAAGTATACTCGTTGACAAAATCAATTTTCTCACATTGGCAGTTAGATATTATTTTTCTATGGATGCATTCAAAGTTATGTGCGGTTAGTTTGGGAATATTCCACATTTTCAAACTTGGTGATCTGATATACATGCATTTTGTTTTCTTTACATTTATAACCAATCCTACATCGTGTGCCCATTTTAGCAGTTCATCGAAGTCGGTTTGCAATTCTTGAATCGCTATTTGAGGATTTTCATTAGATACTACAAGTGCGGTGTCATCTGCGAAAATGAATCTGCGCGCTTTTCTAAATAGTATCGACATAGCTATGACATATATAATATACAATTTTGGACCCAAAATTGACCCCTGTGGGACACCAGACCTTATAAATTTAGATTTACTCATCTCATTCAATATTTTTACCCTCATTTTTCTATTTGATAAGTAGTTATTAAAAAAAGTTAGCAGTTTACCACGGATTCCAATAATTTGTAGAAATTTTATTATTTGTTTATGGCATAGTGTATCAAAGGCTTTAGAGAAATCAATAAAGAGTACAAGTACATGTTTTTGAGAGTTGAGCTGGGTGTTTATGAAATTAGAAAAATTATTAAGTAGTGCGTCACAGCTTTTTTTTTTTTGGAACCCGTACTGGCATTCGTCAATGATACCAAATTTATTTAAATATCCGTCTAGGTATATTGCTATATATTTTTCGAGAATTTTTTCCAAGGCAGGTAATAGGGAAATAGGTCTGTAATTATTTATAATTGAATGATCACCGCCTTTAAAAATAGGTCTAACGACACTAGTTTTTAATTCTTCAGGTATTTGGCAAGTATCAATTATTGTGTTTATAAAATGAGTAATTACTGGGCTCAGTATTTTTACATGTTTTTTTATATCATACATACGTATTTGGTCCAATCCTGGTGTTTTTGAGTTTTTCAATATTCCGATTATTGATTCTATTTGTTTTACGCTAGCTCTGGGTAGGTACATAGAATGCGGTAAATCGTCTAGCTGGTATGGAGACGCACGGACATCACATTTGTGTAGTAACTCATTTACTCCCTCATCAAAGAAGTTAGCAAAATTTTCTGCAACTTCATCCGTCGGTTTGGTCTTCAAGAAGTACTTAGATATAACTGCGTCACAACTGGATTTGTTTTTTCTTCCTAATATTTTGTTTATTTCGTTCCACGTTTTTTTTATATCCTTAAAACAATTATTGAATTTGTTATTGAAGTATGTTTTTTTTGCATCTAATATTTGCTTATTTAGATTATTTCTGTATTTTTTGTAGTCTTTTTCATATTTCTTGTGTGTTGGCATGTTTTTCCATTTTCTCCATAATTTATCCCTCGTTTGTATATTTTCTATGACAATATCGTTCATCCAACTTTTTTGATTATGGCGATACGTATTTTTTACTAATTTTGTTATACTACTTTTTTCGTAGATTTTTTTAAAGTGTGATTTAATGTCTTGATATATGATATCCGGATCAGTGTGAATTTGAATTGAGTTCCAATCAGTTTTTGTAATCATTTCTCCAACTTTTTTTTCAGATAGTACAGTGTTGTATTCATGGTGCGATATTTTGCTTTTGTCCTTATTATGAAGGTATACAGACACGGCAGTTATATAATGATCTGCTATCCTTGTTTCACATACGCATGAGTTAATTTCACACTTTTCTTTTTCTCTAATATATATGTGATCCAGACACGTCGCAGTTGTGTAGGTATTTACCACCGCTTCTCTCGTAATGTCATATATACATTTCTCTAGACCGTAATTAGCCATTAAATTTTCGTATTGCAGAATTATTGAGTCGTGTTTATTTAAAAGGTTTAAGTTAATGTCTCCAAGTATTAAGATGGTTTCCTTAATATCAATGTTTCGTATTATATTTTCGAACTGTTGTAGGAAGGTTTTTTTGTTCGTGTTCGGGGGTCGATATAATGCAAATAGATGTATGCGTTTGTGTTTGTTTACGGAGAAGGTTCCATAGACGCACTCGAATGTAGTAGCTATTATATATTTTTTTTCGAATATATGGTTTTCTTTAATATAAACCATAATCCCGCCTCCCGATCTTTTTGTTCGGCAATAATAGAATGAGTTAAATCCTGATATTTTGTATAGATTTACACAGTTTTCGTCTATCGAGGTTTCACAGAGTATTATAATATCAATGTTATTTAGTTGACTATAAATACTAAGTAAGAATGTATTCCAGTATTTGGAGATAGACCTAATATTCAAATTAACGACAGTTATTGCTTTATCGCCTGTTTCATGTTTGAATTTGGTCCAGTTTTCGAACTTTTGAATCCGTTCATATTCTATATCTGAGGTCTCAAAATCAATATTAGACGCCATAGTCAATTTTAGCTAAGTCCTTTTGAAGGGCTGCCTTGTAAGCCGGACAGTCCCTATCTCCGGACGGGTGGTTTGCGGGCTTGTGAAATCTCGTGCATGTTGCGCAGACTGGCTCCGCTGTGGCAGAAGGGCATGTCTCACGGGTATGTCCTTCCCGGGCACAGTGCCCACATCTCGTCGTCTCCTTGCAGAACTTGTAAGAATGTCCTATCATCTGACACTTTGAGCACACAGTTAATCCAATAAAATCACGAACACCGCAAACTGTCCAATCAACAAATACGCGTCCTTGCTTTACCAGTGCATGTCTCAGGTATGTGGGGACCACGTAGATTCTATGGCATGCAGGTCCAGTTCGAGGGCCAGCTAGATGACTAAGCTTACATTTTTTTATGGTTTCATTTGTCTCCTCGATATTTTGTATTCCATTTAGGGCACACTCAAGAATAGTTTTATCTGACAACTCCCTTGGAACGTTAAAGAAGATGACCCTTGGTAGCCTTTTTGTTGGGGGTCGGGCGCTCAGAGTCGCAGATTCGGTTACAATTTCCGATCTTAGTAGTTTCTCTTGTTCCGCAGTACTAGCCGTATGGATGATTACTCCTTTGTTCCGTATATTTTTTACTCCGGTAATTCTTACTCCTAGCTGGGATGGCTTCAGTGTTTCCCTGATTATTTTCTTTGTTTCTTCGCTATCTTCCACCGATGGTAATTTTGGAAAGAAACAGACGGATGGCCTCGGTTTTCCTATGGGGACGTCCAAACGCGATAATGGTGGAGGTAAGTTAACTTTTTTACTTGCAACCTCTGCAAAAGAGAGACTCGCTTCCGTAGCATCTGCCACTCTTTTCATCACTGGTCCTAAGTCTAATTCTAGCTGAATAATTTTGGATTGGAGTTGCTTATTTTCCTGTTTTACCACCATTTTTTCTGCTAGCATTACTTTATTTTGCGCTTTTGCTAAGGCGAGTTCACCTCGGAGAGTTTCTCTCTCCAATATTAGTTGTCCAACAGATCCCAGGACGCAGGCTATATTATTGGCAATCTTCAGCTGTTGCTCCTTGGAAACCTTTGTATTTCCCAAGGTATCTTGTAAAGTTTTGAGGGCATTTTGAGTTTCTTTTAAAATTCCTTGTGAGTTCAAGGGGATAAGGTCGTTCTCATCATCAGAAGCTTCAGATTGCGACATTGTTTTTGAATTTATATTGAAGACAGTTTCGGTTGTAAACAATAGGTATCACAGATTCGCAGCACAATCGCAACCAATAGGAGCCTTGAGAAGTGAGCTCATAATTAATCGTCCAATCCGCGCACTTGATACGTTGTACACAACACTTCAGTTTGGTAAACAGTGAGATCAATTGTTTATAATATTAAAAAATCAATGGTTAAATGTTAAAAAATCACTGGAGAACACTACCACGTGATAAACTTAAATTGTTTTTTACTACGATTTAGTTTTTTCTTCCGGCGGAACTATTAAAAATTGTTTTCCATGTATAAAACGATAGATTGACAGAGCGCGACGCTTTGTAGGTACGACGTGAATTGTTGTTCGCGTTTGTTGTTTGTGATTACCCCGGCGCAAGCCGAAATTTTATCATTCCCCGCTGCGACAGGGCGGCGAGCGGACGTCTATTCCACGCCAGTCTACTTGATGATCAAAAATTACTACTAAGAAAACTTTGGGCATTAGGTATACGTGGTAATTTATTTCGTTGGGTTACATCTTATATACTTAACAGATCACAGGCAGTAGCAATAAAGGGCTTTGTATCAAACTTCAATCAAATTTCCTCAGGGATCCAACAGGGTTCACATCTCGGACCATTATTTTTCATTTTATATATTAATGATTTGGTCAATGTTGTAAAAAACTCTGAAATAGAATTATTTGCTGATGATGCTAAGCTATACAAGCCAATAAAAAGTCTAAACGATTGTATTAATTTACAACATGATTTTAACAATGTAGCTACCTATTGCCAACAAAATCAATTATTTCTAAATGTTTCAAAATGTCATCACATTGTCTTTTCCAGAAATAAAAATAAAACATTATTTAATTATTCTTTAAATAACATCAACATTGCAACAGTCTCAAATATTCGTAATCTTGGAATAACTCTTGATAATAAACTTCAATATAACCTTCATATACAACAAATCACAAATAAGGCTGCTAAAATGTTAGGTTTCATCATTAGAAACACAAAACTTTTTAATAACATCAATATCATTAAGCAACTCTACTTTGCCTACGTACGAAGTCATCTGGAGTTTGCATCAATTGTTTGGTCTCCATTCTATAAAATCCACATAAACAAAATCGAAGCAATTCAAAACAAATTCCTAAAATATCTCTGTTACAGGTCATTTGTAAGATTTAATAATTATGCAGAGGCAGCTTCGTACTTTAAAATTGAATCATTAAGTGTACGAAGGCATCATGCAGATGCTCTATTCCTATATAAATTAATTAATAATAATATTCAATGCCCAGAGTTGCTAAATAATATTAAATTTAATGTGCCTGCACGTTTAACACGGTCTTCTATCCTGTTTAAAATCAATCAAAGCAAAACGAACTGTAGACAAAATTCTTGCCTGAACAGAATATGTAATAATCACAATAACATATTATTCAATATCGACATCTTCAATTGCGAATTTACTAAATATAAAATGACCTTAAAAGAGTATTTCACTGATGTTTCTTGAATTGATGTTTCTGATGTTTATGTTTCTAGTATTTATATATTTATAATCCTGTTATGGTATGATTTATATGCACAACATTGTCTTCTTATGGTTATGGTTATGATATGATTTATATGCACAATATTGTTTGTATTCTTATGGTTACCAATGTATCGAAAATCTTTTATTTTATATAAATTTTAGTTTTTTTTTTTTTTTCCCCTTTATTTTTGTTGTATTATTTTGTTCTATTATTTTATACAATTCTTTTATTTTATATAATTATAACTTCACATTTCTCATAAATATAATTATTTCTTCTAATGCTGTCTTACGTAAAGTCACAAGGAGGAAATTCGTAATTGGTTTTATTTTTAGCTATTTTACTTGTGTACAATCTGTAAAAATGTAACTGTTGATTTCCCAAAAATGAATAAATAAATAAATAAATAAATAACATTTTAAAGAAATTCCTCGCTTAAAAATGAGGAGGAAAATACCCTCGGAAAAAAGTTTTATTAGATAGCACAAATTACGACATCAAAAACGTACGTGGGAGATATATTTTCAGAAAAAAACAAAGGTTAGTGATATTTAATTATCCGTGTACATTGTACGTACTTATATGCTACAGAGTCGTTCGAAAGAATCAGTCAGAATAAGCACATATTTTTTATAACATTTGGCGATAATTTTGTGTTGTTTAATTTCCAGGGAAAAGAATCAACTATGGACAGGAGTTTATGTCTGTCATCGTTTTTTCATGTATAAATGTTAAAACTTATGCCAAAGTACGTGAAACTGTTTGTGATTGGTAGTCAAAAAGTGCCACTAACCAAATGAATTTCGATTCGTGATGTGCGATTCAAATCATTTTTTTGTTCATAATTTCTATTTTATTGTCCAATTCACTATTACATTGGTATAATTCAACATATTTAATATTTTTTGTGTTACTTTTTGTCAGTTTCATAATGTCATATTGTGAATTGAGAAAAAAAAACAAGGTTATTTTTGACATACTAACCTATGATTTTTCAATCGAAATTTACTCGTGAATTTAATAACATTTCGAAAATTAGACGAGTCAGTTCGCTCCGTTAATCATGAAAACAAATACATGAAAGCGATACAATATTATGCAATCGCATAACTACATATGTAGGTAGGTACCGTAGAAAATAGTTGGAAATAAAACCTAGTTTTAATATATATACTACTTCAGTTGTAAGGAATAAACCCTATTTTCAATGTCATACATATCAAATCAAGTAATACTTTAAAGATAAGTATTAGAAATAAAACTTACCGGTAATACCTTTCGGACAAACGAATAAATAAGTAAAACAAAAGATTTTTACTCACCTTTGGAAAACTCGTGTAAAATATTTAAAAAAAACAAATTAAACACATATTTGAATTTTTTTTTAAATGTATATTCATATACCTACATATTTTATATCTACCATGTCAACAAACTGCATTTGTATTTATTTATGTTAACTCACTCCGACGTATAATTTACAAATATGTATGTAACTACTTATTAGGAAGAAAGCTACAACCAAGAATTTAACAACAATAATTGTTATTTCATCGGAACCATGCTGTAGTTTTCACAGCCGCGCGAGTGTACTGCTCGCAGCGGAATGAATTCGGTATTTCTGTCTCGGTCTAAAAAAACGTCCGATCGCGAGGCCGTCTTTTAACGAAATTTGAATTCTCGTCTGCTGGTTAAACCGCCTTAAGTAATAACTAAACACAGTGTTAAGGGAAGTTTTAGACTTATTTTAACCAGTGATTCCAGACATTATTTGGAGAAAAATATGTAATTAAAATTATGGAATCCGGAGACATTTATGTTCATTTTGTTTTTCAAAAGCAGTTTAGCAGGTTCAAATTGATAAATAAAAATAATAAAACATGAAAAATCAGTAGGTATAGGACAGTTAGGATCGGGGTGAGGGGTTGTTCGGTTACTAATCAGTAGGTATAGGACAGTTAGGATCGGGGTGAGGGGTTGTTCGGTTACTAATCAGTAGGTATAGGACAGTTAGTATCGGGGTGAGGGGTTGTTCGGTTACTAATCAGTAGGTATAGTACAGTTAGGATCGGGGTGAGGGGTTGTTCAGTTACTAATCAGTAGGTATAGGACAGTTAGGATCGGGGTGAGGGGTTGTTCGGTTACTAATTAGTAGGTATAGGACAGTTAGGATCGGGGTGAGGGGTTGTTCGGTTACTAATCAGTAGGTATAGTACAGTTAGGATCGGGGTGAGGGGTTGTTCGGTTACTAATTAGTAGATATAGGACAGTTAGGATCGGGGTGAGGGGTTGTTCGGTTACTAATCAGTAGGTATAGTACAGTTAGGATCGGGGTGAGGGGTTGTTCGGTTACTAATCAGTAGGTATAGTACAGTTAGGATCGGGGTGAGGGGTTGTTCGGTTACTAATCAGTAGGTATAGTACAATTAGGATCGGGGTGAGGGGTTGTCCGGTTACTAATTAGTAGGTATAGGACAGTTAGGATCGGGGTGAGGGGTTGTTCGGTTACTAATCAGTAGGTATAGGACAGTTAGGATCGGGGTGAGGGGTTGTTCGGTTACTAATTAGTAGGTATAGGACAGTTTGGATCGGGGTGAGGGGTTGTTCGGTTACTAATCAGTAGGTATAGTACAGTTAGGATCGGGGTGAGGGGTTGTTCGGTTACTAATCAGTAGGTATAGTACAGTTAGGATCGGGGTGAGGGGTTGTTCGGTTACTAATTAGTAGGTATAGTACAGTTAGGATCGGGGTGAGGGGTTGTTCGGTTACTAATCAGTAGGTATAGTACAGTTAGGATTGGGGTGAGGGGTTGTTTGGTTACTAATTAGTAGGTATAGGACAGTTAGGATCGGGGTGAGGGGTTGTTCGGTTACTAATCAGTAGGTATAGGACAGTTAGTATCGGGGTGAGGGGTTGTTCGGTTACTAATCAGTAGGTATAGTACAGTTAGGATCGGGGTGAGGGGTTGTTCGGTTACTAATCAGTAGGTATAGGACAGTTAGTATCGGGGTGAGGGGTTGTTCGGTTACTAATCAGTAGGTATAGTACAGTTAGGATCGGGGTGAGGGGTTGTTCGGTTACTAATCAGTAGGTATAGTACAGTTAGGATCGGGGTGAGGGGTTGTTCGGTTACTAATCAGTAGGTATAGGACAGTTGGTATCGGGGTGAGGGGTTGTTCGGTTACTAATCAGTAGGTATAGTACAGTTAGGATCGGGGTGAGGGGTTGTTCGGTTACTAATTAGTAGGTATAGGACAGTTAGGATCGGGGTGAGGGGTTGTTCGGTTACTAATCAGTAGGTATAGGACAGTTAGGATCGGGGTGAGGAGTTGTTCGGTTACTAATTAGTAGGTATAGTACAGTTAGGATCGGGGTGAGGGGTTGTTCGGTTACTAATTAGTAGGTATAGGACAGTTAGGATCGGGGTGAGGGGTTGTTCGGTTACTAATCAGTAGGTATAGGACAGTAAGGATCGGGGTGAGGGGTTGTTCGGTTACTAATTAGTAGGTATAGGACAGTTAGGATCGGGGTGAGGGGTTGTTCGGTTACTAATCAGTAGGTATAGTACAGTTAGGATCGGGGTGAGGGGTTGTTCGGTTACTAATTAGTAGGTATAGGACAGTTAGGATCGGGGTGAGGGGTTGTTCGGTTACTAATCAGTAGGTATAGTACAGTTAGGATCGGGGTGAGGGGTTGTTCGGTTACTAATTAGTAGGTATAGTATAGTTAGGATCGGGGTGAGGGGTTGTTCGGTTACTAATTAGTAGGTATAGGACAGTTAGGATCGGGGTGAGGGGTTGTTCGGTTACTAATCAGTAGGTATAGGACAGTTAGGATCGGGGTGAGGAGTTGTTCGGTTACTAATTAGTAGGTATAGTACAGTTAGGATCGGGGTGAGGGGTTGTTCGGTTACTAATCAGTAGGTATAGGACAGTAAGGATCGGGGTGAGGGGTTGTTCGGTTACTAATTAGTAGGTATAGGACAGTTAGGATCGGGGTGAGGGGTTGTTCGGTTACTAATCAGTAGGTATAGTACAGTTAGGATCGGGGTGAGGGGTTGTTCGGTTACTAATTAGTAGGTATAGGACAGTTAGGATCGGGGTGAGGGGTTGTTCGGTTACTAATCAGTAGGTATAGTACAGTTAGGATCGGGGTGAGGGGTTGTTCGGTTACTAATTAGTAGGTATAGTACAGTTAGGATCGGGGTGAGGGGTTGTTCGGTTACTAATCAGTAGGTATAGTACAGTTAGGATCGGGGTGAGGGGTTGTTCGGTTACTAATTAGTAGGTATAGTACAGTTAGGATCGGGGTGAGGGGTTGTTCGGTTACTAATCAGTAGGTATAGGACAGTTAGTATCGGGGGGGAGGGGTTGTTTGGTTACTAATCAGTAGGTATAGGACAGTTAGGATCGGGGTGAGGGGTTGTTCGGTTACTAATCAGTAGGTATAGTACAGTTAGGATCGGGGCGAGGGGTTGTTCGGTTACTAAACTGAGTGTCTAGTGACGACACGGGGAACAATTTTTTTGGCTTGGTTTTGAAAAAATGTTCGTAAAAAAATGTTAATCTCATTTACAATTTTTACTTCAAATGATGTCAGGAATCACTGGTTAAAGTAAGTTAACTACGTCACTTAACAACCTGTATATTTTCCAAAACTACATAATGTAAGCTATTTAAGACACCATAAACTTAATTTTATCCACTTAAAGTTAATTATGAAATCAGACATTGTTTAACTAAATGTAGAGGTAATGTAATGCGGTGGAGCGACCAAGATACATACATACATACATATATTTTACATACCTCAATTGGGGATGCCATAGTCTCACCGGCGTCCAGTACGTCGATGTCCGCAGCCCTCCACGTAGCGCAGAACCGCGAGGAATAAAGAAGATCTGTCCTCAACGAAAATTGGCGTGAGGTCACGATCCTCAACAATTTAAGAATTTAAAAAAAAATCTTTTAAATTACTTATATTTTACAATCTCGTTTTCAGGAAAACCTCTGGAAGAATCTGGCTACACGGAATGGTCTCCAGGGCAACCAGATAATTACCTGGGAGATGAGCACTGCGGCAGCATCTTCAGGGACGGTCTGCTGAATGACATCAACTGCAATTTAAAAGCCATGTTTGTCTGCGAGAAGGACATTGTACCGCAGTCAAAAACCAAACCAAAGGCAGCTAAGCGCACGACAACTACAACACAGCCCCCCTTCATCGTCAGGCAAATATACAACAGATGGAATTTTTCTTGACCTAGTTCTGCCAAATTTTGTCTTTCCGCCAATATCCCGTGCTTAATTCATCGTTCCAATCCTTAATTAAGGAACTGGATGCAATAACAACTTAAACGTATACAAGCTGTTTTTGTGCCCATCGATTTTTTTAATATCCCAACCAACCCCTTATTTGCTACCCAAAACATGACGGAGCTGTGGGCAAAAGTTTGAACAATGACTTTACAAGTGAATATTACGCGTTTCAAAAACTTCGAACGTGTTTTACTTAAAACTACAAACTTCGTCATAAGTCCTTATTGCATCCTGCCTCTTAATTTTCATCTTCATTTACTCAGTTAATATTAAATTTGTTAAAGTCAAACAATGTACCTTTATTTTCCTGATAATTGTATAATGACAAAATTTGGCAAAAGTGGTTAATACGTCAATGAAACTTTTTTTTAAATTTAGGCTTTTTATAGTCAATATCAATAAGCTTTCTTCGCTTTACGAGCAAGAAAACATCGTTATTATTGTTCATTCCTTACAGCCGTTCGCCCACGATTGGTATAAGTTATTGTTAATCATTTTTTTGAAACATGCAGACTTACTTTTATTTGTATTTGCTGACAAGCAGAATCAATAAAAATATACAATTAATAAGCAACGAAATTATATTTTCAATAACATTATCTTCAACATATATATATATATATAAAAAAAAAATTATAAAAAAAAAAAAATATATATATATATATATAGATATTTTTTATTTTTTATTTGTTTTGCTGTAGTTTCGTAAGACGTTTACAATTTGAAATTCTTAAAAGGTATTATCTGTTTTATGATGGCATGTATGACCTTATAGCTAAATGGGTTTTATGTTGGCTCGTATGAACTTATTGGTAAATGGGTCAACTAAAAAATAAAGTTCAATTTTAGATAAATGCTTTTGTGATATAAACTGTGTCTAAATCGACAATGTTGAAATGGTGTGTACAAAAAAAGGAAAATGATTAGTGCAATATTTCGTACTGCCTTTTATAAATTAACATTAGATAATAATTAATACAATTAAAAATGTTTACGTGCTTTAATATCCATTTAACATTTATGATTTTAGTTACCATTATTCATATTCTAATATTAAAACACTACGAATCACTTGTTCCGTTCACACGATGCTTATACAATATGCTGACCGCTTTCAGTTGCTAGTTAGCAAGTAAATTAATAAATTCTTGAACGTTGATGGGAAGGCCAATAAATAAAATTATATTGCCCTTTTGCTACTTGGGGATGGCTCAGCGCTTTATGTGGACAGAACCATTCATTAGTTACGTGTGTTAATTTAGCAATCATATTATTTGTTTTCCTAAAATAAAGTTAAGATAACCTATTAATTTTAATTAACTGGGACCATTTTGATATCAATGAGTAAGACTTGGTAAAAAATGTTCAGTGCAAGGTATTTTTGATTTGGTCAAACGACCATAGAAAAAGAGTAATTCCGCAGAATTTAGCGAGCCCACCAAAAACGATGACTGTATTTTATGCGTCCACTACCCACTACCAGCATGCCTAAAACAGCGAGGACGACCTTTACAAAGATGATCGTAGAGCAAGCTACGAGTATTTAGAAGCGAAATAAGCATTTCGCAGACAACTGTTCGCATACCAAAATATCCAAACCACACAACTTGATAATTGTAACTTATGTAAACATATACCGAATCTCATAATATATAAGTAAAACAAACATTACAGAAAGTTGTGGCGGTTTATTTTATCATCACAATTAGTGATTTATTTCATTTCAATTAGAAATAATATATATATATATATATATATTTTTAAAATTGATAGATACATATTTATATATTGTGTGCCTACTAATAATAATTTCGAATGAAAAAACATACACTTAGTAAGACACCACTTTATTTTTGAATCAATAACGATAGCCAATTGGCAATTTTTTCATTCAATATGTCACACCCCAAAGTATTTGCTTCCTTCGAAAATAATAATTTCGTTATATTGACGTTATAGGTATTATAAAATATTTAGTAATTAAATAAAAATGCGTACGTTGTCTCTAAATTTACGAAAAATCTTTTTTTAATAACCTCTATTTTATCATTTAAAACACAAAAAAATTAAATTTTAAAATCCGTACTAGATATTTGCTTTACCTTTGTTTAAAAAGTATTTAGTACATTTGTGGAACATTTAGGCCTTAATTCCAAATTTAAGTTTGGTTTGAAAAAGATCAGGCAGCTGTTCCTCTTAAAATGTTTGGAGGAATATTGATTTCTAAATATTTCAAAATCCACGAACCCTTCAAATATTAGATATATTACATGAAATGTTCATTATTCTCACGACAATTTAAGACATAATTTATTTTTATATAAAGTAACATATTTAATTAATAATACACACTATAAAACAAATGTATTAATTTTGTATTATTTTTTTTTTCAAATTGAATGAATAACAGTATTTAATAATCTTTCAGGTCAGAATTAATATGGGCAAGGTATTTACAAATTATTTTTATTGGGTAAATGATTTGCATGACTATGGAAAAACGCTTTTGCCAATGTTTTTGCTCATCGAAGCTAGTGGTGGCCACTAGATTTTCCAGCATGAGAGAAATAAGAAGCTTATTTTTGCTACGAATAAAGATAATATTAATAATTAACATACGTATATACCGAATTACGTAGTAATACAAGTAAAAAATAGGTCTGCCGTGTAAAAAATAAATAATTAAAGTAGAAATAGCACACCAATGATCAAATCTTATGTTACGACAATTTCCGACAAACCCTAATAAAATGATAAATTAGTCATATTAATTAATTTACAAATAAATTAGAGATTGTCATTAGCCGTATATACCACCAAACACAGGAACCTTGAGGAAAATCCATCATTATTTTTCTTTATAATAATAATAATACACTGTGTAACAAAAATTTAAAATAAAAATAATTTGTTTATGTAATGAAAAAAATACATGGATGTTCTTAATTTAAAAAAACACAAAAAATAATTTTTGTGTAAATTTGGTTAGTTCGTCTATTATATCACTGTCTATTTCTAACTCAAGATTAAAAAATAACTGAACACATACAGAGTTGAAGCGGTGCCCCCGAGACACTGTTGAAGTGACTCCTTCCGACAGACGTTAATATACATATTTATCGTAATAATTGAGTCATGTAAACTAATTTAAAGATTACCATTTGCCATACACATACTCGTACATATAGATTATTAAATAATTCGGTGTTTACAATTTGTGTCTATCATCAGGGCAAAAACAAATCACTTTAATAAAAAAAAGCTCTTTTTTTATATAAAAATATAATAAGTCATATGAACTAAGGTTGTCGATTTGACTACCCTTAAGCGGGAATTTCCTAGATGAACAATTAAAGTTTTTTATTATTCTGTAAAATAATTAATTAAATACTGCGTTGAAGTGCTTCAGGCTTATTAAATACCCAGTTGTCAGCAAACTCCTCGATTTTTTATTATTATTAGCATTATCTTAGTGAAGATTTAACCTCATTTTAAAATGTCATCATTGAAAATAATATTAATAGCTCTCAAAATACATTTTACACCGAAAAAAATAACAGGGACTTGAACTCTAGTATTCTAGTCTTACCAGGACCAATAATCATGTACTCATCAAAATTGTTTATTTAATTTATTTTATTAGAATAGTACATTTACTCGTAAGTTTTGAATTTTATCTTTTAACTAACTTAAGGTGGTTCTTATTTGATCTTTTTAGAATTGGTATAGTGGTGCTATTTTTATGCTTTCCGGTAGTAGGTACATCGTAATTTTTCATTCCTTTATAGCAGTGGTGGGGAACCATTTTGATGAATCCGCAACTCGAATTTTAAGTTGCGTTCAGAAAACAGGGCTGGTTGGTTTGAACTTGAGGGTGATTCTGCTTAAAAATATCCAAATAATGGTTAACACACGGTACAAGATAATTTTTGTACTAGAAATGCTGCAGCACACTTAAAGTTTGAACTACATTGGGAAAATTTTGTTCAAAATTTTCCCTCTAATGAACACAAAACCTTTTTGAACTTAGGAGTGAATTTATATCGGAAACCCCAACTTAAATAATTGTTACACGTGAAACAATCAAGTGGTCTGCAACTATATTTTTATAACTACACACGCAACGTTTTTTTTCTCTTGTTATATATTTTTTTGTTGTTGTTATTTCTAATGGTTGATTCGCATCTCTACCAAGTGATAGATGCATCATATGCTATGCTTTCCGTTAACATTTTAAACAAGATTTTAACACTTACGAACTTCTTAATGTAAAATTTATAAAAATATCATGTTAATGTTCTGTAAAAGTTCCAAAACAATAAATAAATGAAAAAAATAAAGTTTTATATTTATTTAATTATTTAACGAACTTAAAAAAATGAATCTGATACCGTGAAAGAAAATCTTTCTCGCATTCTCGATGTAACTTTTTTTTCGCCGCACCAAAAGTGCTCGCAGGTCGCAGTTTCCCCACCCCTGCTTTGTAGAATATACCGTTTTGCGTATAATTGGTTTTGTTCTTTATAGGCAATCTGATTGAATTTCACATTCTAAGTGTAAAGTATTTTATATTAGTAACATTTTCATTTTAGTCTTTGTCTTTGTACGCTCAATTATACCCATAAATTGTGTGTTTTTTTATTAATTTTAATATTATTTATATTTAGCGATCTTGAGACATTTTCAAGTAAATTATTAATTCTCCATTATTGTATATCAGCTTATCTTCGGCAACTAGAAATACTTTCCATTTATTTTAGATAATTGTGTGCTTAATTACCGATATCGTCTAATTAGTTTTAAATTTGCAGGTAAATGCAGAGAAGGCGTGACAATATTGACTGCAAGCGTACTTTGACCTTGGAAAGCAGTGTGAAAGCTTAATCAAACATCCTACGTATTAATTGTATTAAGTATTTTCAAAATCAATGTAATATTTATGATATTCGTTTTACTATGGGAATTAAATTTCATAAAGAAAAAAAAATTGTTTTATTTTTGATATGCCGTAGCCGATATTCCAAAACCCTTCCCGAAGACTAAAATGAACGCAAAAATATTTTTCAACAGTAATAAGTCAAACAAGACGTTTTTAAATTTTTTAATAACAGGAATTAATTTTTTAAAACTCACTGAAACGAGGGTTTTTTTTTTATTAAATACGATGGGGAACTCCAAGTGATTTTTTTATTTATTTTGATGTGTTATTATTGTCACTTATTATGGAACGTATTGTTATTTCTATCTATATGTTATTATTGTCACTTATTATGGAACGTATTGTATTGCACTACCCCTGCATATTTCTGGACTATAACTATTATTATTACCCAATAAAATTTGTTCGTAATAATACAATACGTATTTTTGTAGCAACTTTGATTATATAATATTTATTGATTTTAGGCAAATGCATTTTGGATTTTATCAGTCTCCCGCCTTACTCAATCTACTTTGCAGATGTATTCAACGGCAGATAAGTCTATTCTATAGCAAAGCCTCCCCACAAATTATCATTCTGTCCGGAGGAGCTTAGAGAAATATTAGAGATGTTCACGTTAAATAATACTTAATTAGTACGCTCCTAATGCATTATAGATATCACTTATTAACTTCACTGTCGACATCATTGGTTTTCCATATGCATTTACAAAACAAACATGCCTTGCCCTTTGGTTTATCAATCAAGAATAAATAAGTATTATTACATTATTTATTTATCATGTTCCTCGAATAACTTTGTTACAAGTGCATATGTCTGTTTCATGACCATCGACCGTATAGAACAGTAGAATTTTATTTAAATAGGTATATTTCTTCCTCTGTAAATTTTCATGGTGAAAATAATAGGCAAAAAAACATGTTTAATATTGAAGTACTTAATTCACGGTGAAATTCCATTAATTTTATAAAAGATTTTTGAATTTAATAACGAATATACTATATATATACGAGATAAAAGTGTTTTAAAATTCTACAGTGAATTTTAGTCCCTTTCTCAACGTCCGACCAAAGAAAAAGGATCACTTCTCATCGTACGTTCTTGATGCAAACTGCTAGCGGAGCGGACATGTTTACACTGTAATAACCGAAAGGCAAAAGACGAGATCGGGATCGTGACCGTAGTCGTACCAACTCTAAGCAGAAGACAGTATAACATCCTCTACATAAGGAAGTATGCCATCCTTGTAGGTGTGTTATGGCGAAAGTGTGGATAATTTTTGACACTCCTTTATATTTAGCTCGACATTTCACTTCTATCAAGAGCCATAGAACTTTAAATAGCTATCAAATTATTTTACATGGGCTTCTATTATGCAGGAATTGTTGAACTGACTTTTGGAACCTATGTATGTATAAACATATGTGTAATTTATGAAGGAGTTTCCAGAAAATACACTCAACACCACAGCTTCATTGAGACCCCTTCTACGAGAATGTTTGTCTATTAAAAAAAATACTTAGTGTGTTAACTAGTACTGTATCAAAATATAACTAGCCGTTGGAAACAATAGTTATATTGTTTCAACGTCCAACGCTGTTGATAATAATTAGCGCCAATAGTTGAAATATAATACCTACTTGCGAATATTATTCAACGCAGTCAACGATTCAACTGCCTAATAAATAAAAGGGTTAAGAGTTTGCACTTCGTGAACAACATTACTCGATATTTCAAATGGTCTTTTGGTTATGTAACTCCTGCTAGACGTTTTTCTTTTATGTTCCCATCCAATACGGCCGATGCACAGCGCTAAGGAACAATCGAATTTATCAACGACAAGCAAAAAATAACCAACGTCGGCCTAGCTACGTTTTGTACCTATTGTTTTCAACAGTTTGGCTTGTTAAATCAAAAGGGTCAAGAGATTACACTTCGTGAACGATATTATGCCTAATTTGAAATGGTCTTTTGGTAATGTACGTACCTACTGCACGTTTTTCTTGATTTTCCCATCCAATACGGCCGATACACAGCGCTAAGGGACAATCGAATTTATCAACGACAAGCAAAAAATAATCAACGTCGGCCTAGCTACGTTTTGTACCTATTGTTTTCAACAGTTTGGCTTGTTAAATCAAAAGGGTCAAGAGATTACACTTCGTGAACGATATTATGCCTAATTTGAAATGGTCTTTTGGTAATGTACGTACCTACTGCACGTTTTTTTTGATTTTCCCATCCAATACGGCCGATACACAGCGCTAAGGGACAATCTAATTTATCAACGACCAGCAAAATATATCTTCAACGTCTTTGATATTTCAACAGGGTAATGTTTTCAACACCGAAACCAACGTCTTACAACTTCCAACAGTTTCAACTTTCAACTTTATCGTAGGATTATTATTACGTGTGTGGGGCATAGAGATAATAATAATACATCAATGATCCGGGGAACCACCCGTTAATAGGGATTCCCTTATACGATTTGGATCTATTTTTTGTTTGTTTTTTTGTTAGTATCGTGTCGATCTCCTATACGTTTAGTTTGATTGTACTGGCTTGTCGCGCGTCTATTTAATCTGTTGTTGTTAATTTTTTTACTTCGGAAGTAAAAATACATAAGTGTTTGATATAAATTTTATGACTAAACCAATTTCTAAGTGTAGAATAATTATTAGTATCGTAGTGTGATTGAACAGTTGAAGTGCCTTCCTAAATAGATATCAAATATCAATGGCGAACAATAATCGGAGTGATTTGTGGAAGTATTTCCAATCTGACGAAAAGACAAAAACTGCAAAATATAATGTTTGTAAGCGTGCACTCTCATACAAATCAACAATTTCCAATCTAAAATGCCATTTAAAGCACAAGCACCCGATTGAATTTTCTTCGCTTGGAGCTTATGTATCCAACGAAGGTGGTCAACACAGAACGGTTTCTAATGTTGGGCACGCAGAATCTCCTATAATCCATGATACCCCAGGATGTTCTGAGCCTGATAATCTTGCAACATCTAGTCGAAAAAATTAAGCCAGTGAATAATCCACATAACAAATTCCGGAAAGAACTGGACATTTATCTCGAAATGGATCTTCTTGATAGAAAGAGTTGTCCCCTGAAATGGTGGAAGGAACATGGAGTATATTTTCCGAATTTGAAAAAAGTCTTCATAGAACAATGCGGTATTGTAGCAACATCCGTTCCTTGTGAAAGAATTTTTTCCAAGACTGGACAAATTATATCCGACCGCAGGTGCAGTCTTAAGGCTGGAAAAGTGCGACAGCTGGTGTTTTTGAATATGAATTCTAAAATATAGAAATGTGTAAAAAAACAATCTGTAAATAACCTATGACTTGTAAATATTGTACATAAATAATTTGATGTGTAAAAACTTCTGAACTGTGCTAAAAAAAGTGGGACAATAGATTGAGCTTGGAGTAAACCTATCAAATAATGTAAGTCTTTTTTTTTTCTTAAAAAACGTCGATCTTATTAATTCTTCAAAACTGGACATTATATTCTTACAAATAACTAAGCTGAATAAGCATAAAAATTTGAAATACTTGGACCGTATTTTTTTATAACGTTTAATGCCTTATGATAATTTGGATATGTATGCTAAATTACTAAATTATCTAAAAAAATATAATAACATATTTGATGAATGAGGTTTCATCGAGTATGGAGAATTAAGCACTAAAAACAGACCTGAGTTATATAAATCACTAGAAATAATCGATTATAGTTGCGTCAACGTCGGCGTTATTTTCAACAGTTATTTTCAACAGTTGAAAATCGCCAACGACAACGACGTTGGCGTTGGATGGAATTATCGTCAACGCCCAGTACTAGTGTTAACATAAAAACTTGGTTTGTAAACAAAAGTTTTTACATAATTAAGATTAACACAGAGTGAGTATTTGCGACTCTCTGGTGGTATTAATATAAAAAGGTAGGTGCTGAAAAATACTGTTCTCATTTAAGGTACTTAATAATGTGGGCACTTTAATTTGATAACAAAAGGCCCATCAGGCAATCAGCCAAACGGATTAGCCTATCAGCAAAAAATAACATGGAGATTTAATGAGACTAAAGCATGTATGTGGGTTATCAACCTCTAGTGTGCCAACATTTCCTTAAAGATATTTTAAAAATTCATTTTTCTGCTACCATTTCTACCTATTTATCGCAGATTACACAGGGTGTCCCCAAACTCAACTTAATCCTTCTGAGCAGTGGTAGGGGACACGCGGCCCGCAAGGCTTTTTAGTGCGGCCAGCGACCTCTTTCGGTGCGGCCTGCTGACCACAAAAAGTGTATAAAATAATTATTTTCAGATCGTGAGAACTGTTTTCTTTCACGGTGTTTCTGATACATTTTAAGACATTATTACAAAATACGGAGAAAGTTAAAAGATAGCTGATAGCTACTTTTAAATGATTATTTAAGCCGTGAACTCTTATGCAGAGTATTTCTAAACTAGCCTTCTGTTTTGATCTCAACATAAAATACAATTTGTGGGCTCATGCATAGATGCAATTCAAGGGAAACCATTTTCGCGTTCCTAGTGCATTTAAAAAATTCTAATAGTAAAGTCATTTGTGGACTTGACGTTTGGTCATGCATTTTCCTTTTTTTTATTCGAAGACATCTTGTGAAATAAAAATAAAATAATATCGGTACTTGTCAAGTGAAGTCATAATAATTTATTGTGGGTTTCGAATCCACCCCCTCCCTCTTAGCCCTCCAAAAAATGACGTTGACTTTTAAATAAATATCTGTCATTTTAATTTAACAAATGTTTTCATACGAATTCCTTATCACGAGCTCCTTTTGTAATAAATTATCAACATCTTTAATTACAAAAGTAAAATGTAGAAAATGTCTAAATATCACTTTAAAAACAAATTTTAGAAATTTACAAAAGAGTTTTACATTTTTTTACAGTGTGAGAAGTCGATGTTGGCTAGTAAAAATGAACTCATGAAAGGGGTAAAAACGTTTTAAAAAAAAATGTTTTCCAAAGGCCTTAGTAGTGCATTCGGCGTTGCGTAATAAAATCTTAGAATATAGAATTTTGCGCCTCTGGCACTCGTTTTCTGATCCGTAATTAGATGGCCTATAAGCCCTTCAAAGGCTTAAGTTGAATTATGGACAGCCTTCATACTAATTTGATAAAAAGAGATACCAATTATCTGGTAAGACAGTGCAATTTAACAAAATATCATTTTGTAATAATTAAAACGAAAATAGTATATCAGCTGTCACACAGTGGAAATTTAGTGTTAACGATCAAGAAGATAATGAAATATTGGACAATAACTACACATTAGATTTTTAAATCATTTTTAAATAAGAACACACATATTTGCTAACTAGACATAAATCTTTAAAACTAATACTAACATTTTTTTTAGAAAAAGGTGACACAAAAGCCAAGAACTAACTTTAAGTAACAAATAATGGCTAAAACTAAATATTTTTCTAAGAAAATGTTTTGATGGGGTTTAATTTATTTCTTAATGAATACTCATTACTACATCTTTAAAAAACTAAGCCCACCGATAAACAAGATGTTTTTATGATACCGATAAGCTACTGAGCATATTTGCAGTTTTTTTGGTCGTCCATCATCTTCAAATGTAGTTTTTTCACCTATACTGTCAATTCAAATGTATTCACAATAGCGAAAAAAATCTCTTTGAAAATATATATGACTTTTATACCAGTTTGCTTATATATGTCAATGCTTGCAATGCATAGTTACGGTATCGGATAAATAGGCGAACAAATAAAATTTTAGGTCAGTTGAGATCGAGTCGTTACTGTCATCACACGATCCTGGCTACCTGACAGAAGATTTTTTTGACAAAATGTGGGATATTTCAATAATTGCACTCGCTTTCTGGACAACACTTACATGTGTTACAGGTTCGTACATCCATATACATAACATTATCTTGTTATACATCGGCATCCTAATTTAAAAGCTTTGGTACAATAGTGGTCTACAAGCATTTCACATCCCATAGCCCGAAGATGCATGTAGGCAACAGATCAAAATGTATGGTTAAATACAATTTATGTTTTCTGCATATATTTACCGACCACTTGTCAAGGTGTAAGGTTATCAACTATAATATATATATCCGGATTTTTTTTAATTTTCACTGTGCAAGTATTATGTTATGTATGTAATTCACGAACGCAATTGGTTATATAAAAAATATAATTTTATAGATGCCCCAGAGGTCATCGACGATAAGACACAATGATTTTTTAAATACGGTTTATTTTTTATTATTATTCATTTATTTATTTTAATATTCTACATACAAAATATGATATTAAATTTATGCATAGTAAATTGTATTTCCTAGTCCTCCTCAATAGGGTGACCTGTGCTGAGGCGAACTAAAGTTTTTCATTTCTGTTTTATTAGTTTTCTATGTCATTTTTTAATGTTTTTTTCAGAGTTTTTTCATTAATATTTCTCTGCCAGATTTTTATTCTTGATTTGTAATCATCCAAATTTGTTGTAGAATTTCGTTGTCCGTATGTGGTTTCATGACCTGGAATATTTTTAATGTCATTGTGATTTGAAATGTATACATTTCCTAGGAATTGTATATAATTCCAATATCGTATTAGGAAATGTATAAAATAATGCTTTCTGTAATAAAACATGTTGTTTTATTTTTATTTAGACAGTTTAAAATGTTTTTATAAAATTAACGAATACTGTGGTCATAACCCAATGTTATACGACATTTAACATATATATATATTTTATACGAACATTGATCATATATATTTATATTTTTTATTAAAATAGTACACGATTTCTTAAGCTTTGCGAGGTAAACATATTTAATTGATAATTGACGCCTTTGATATCTAAAATCACTGTCAAAATGTGGCGAAGCTTGGACGAAGTCAACGAAGAAAATATCTTATTTAAATAAATTCTATAGATATTCATCGACATGTACATTTTTGGAATAGCTTGATATAATTTTCCAGACTTATTAATATATTACATGGGAATTTTTTTTCATTACTATGTTAACGTCAAACTACTCAACCGCCTTACTAATAATAAAAAAACACTTCCCAACCGTTAAACGCTGTTTTAGTTACACTTTAAATAAAGAATGTAAAATGTTTGTTTTGAATTCTTACTAATAAGAAATGTTTTAGGCTTGAGAATCTCCCGGCAAATTTCACAAATGTGTGATATGAAATGTGCGATTCAAATCATATTTTTATTCCAATGGCCAATTCACTATTAAATTAGTCAAATTCAATATTTTTACTTCTTTAATTTTCCTCAGTTTCAGTCTATTATTAACGTCGTGATGTAAATTTAGTTACATGTTTTTTTAAAAAAGTGAGGTTATCATTCACAAATTATTTTTAATTTACTTTTATGGCGTGAACTTAATGAGAATTCGATGAAAGTTATGTTTTTAATTACGTAAATGTCTTATTTAAATATGTTTGTAGTGTGTGGAAAAATGAAGAAATTAACATGTCATATACAAAATATCAGATTTTTTTGGTTGGTTCTGTGGGAAATCGTATATTTATAATTTATGGAATTTTTTTATTGCATAAACGATATAAAAAGTGAAGTGACAATTTTCTTGAAGATTCCCAAAATAATTTTCAAATACACAATTCTACAGGGTAATTTTATTTAGTTTTTACTTAAAAAATCTTCTTAAAAAAGAAAATAATATCGTCCATCTATAATGTAGCATAGTATTAAAATACGTTTGAAATTTCATTTGCTTGAAGTTTACACAACAATTAAACTGCCCTCCTTCACTTTATAAATTTACAGTCTTATTAATACTTGTAAATTAACACTTCCCTGCCGTTAAATGGTGTTTTATTTGCACATTGAATAAGAACTATGGAAGCTCTCTTTTCAATTCTTACTAATAAAAAATGTCTTCAACTCGGCTGCGAGAGAGTTGGCAACGTCGCATTTGGCAAACTGACACAGATTCTCGACTTAAAAAAGTGAGATTTTTTCAGGCATATTATCTGTTAATAGACTGTTAATAATTAAATTAATTTATTAATAATTTTATGAAACTGGTTTTTATAGTGACTTTAGTGCCATAAGCATGTGCAAAGCTTTGAATAGTATACAATTCATAATGGTACACATATTTACAAATTGATCATCTGTCACTATTAATTATTAAATTTATCATAATTAAAAACAATGTTTGAAAGCAAAATGCTACGCCTTGACAATTTTTTTTTGTGAAACATATATGTCAATTATGAATTTAATAATTGAAACAGTCCGGAAAAAGATTTTTGATGCAGGGCGGTTGTTTTAAAGAGTTTTGATGCAGGGGCGATGCAGGGCGGTCGTTCTCACAAATAAACTGCGTTACTTCTTGTATAGAGGAGGTTGTCAAAGTTTATATAAGAGGTCACGACGGTTCACTTAATTTTGCGTTTATCTCCGGGAAAACCCGTTTTATATGATGTGTCGTATTTTTAATCTAAAATGTGCTAAAAATAGTAAATAGATGTGTTTTTAATTTTTACTCTTTTGACTGCCAAAAAAAATATTTCTTGGTTGGGAACTGCCTCGGACACTAAGAGCGCGGTGTGTGTATACGACTATTCACTATTCATGAATCTATCTTTTCATATCATGAAAAGATAGATTCATGCATCATCTCATACATAATCTTCTTAGAGTGCTTAGAGACTTTGGACTACAGAATTTAAAAATATACATCATTTTGAAATGCGCTGCCAGAAACTATAAGGTCTTCACCAATTAATAGATGTAAGCTGGATTGCAGGAGGCATCATGAGTATTTAGTAACATTTGTAATAAAAAAGTACCTAATTATTGATTTTTTTGGAATAACTTTATTGAGTAAAACCTCAAATTGTAATATTTAAGTATTGAAGACAATATTAGCGTTTTCTAAGCGAAAATCTGAAACAGAAAAATCAGAAAAGGATACGGTCACATATAGAACTGGAACCCAGGACCCTTGCCTTGCCGGGGCACCGCTCTACCACTGAGCTAATGGGACCCTACCCGCTTTGGGATAATATAAAAATATCCGAAGCGGATAGGGTCCCATTAGTTCAGTGGTAGAGCGGTGCCCCGGCAAGGCGAGGGTCCTGGGTTCGAGTCCTAGATGTGACCGTATCATAGACATATGAATATTAGTAGACCTGCCCTAAGTGATTAAAAGCGTATTATCCCCACTCCCCATACCGGTTCCATTGGAGCCGGCTGTGCTCGCGTAAGGCCTCAATTGAAATTTGAAAACGTGACGTCATCATTCTTGTGCGAACTATGGTCGAGGCATCATCGGTTCATTTTACGAAATAACACGGCAAAATGTTGACTTGTGCTATGAAAACTTGTAAAAATAGATGTGAAAAAGAGAATAAACCCAATTGTCGTATTACATTCCATATATAAGCATTATTTTACTTTATTTTAAGCATATTCACATCGTATAATGTGGATCAGTTTTAGAAACATGTCTGGACGCGAAACACAAAGCTGGTTGGTTGCTGGGAAGTAAATTATGAACATTTATAAAAGTGTCTTAACTAAATAAAGTATCTAGGAATCGTAATTGACCATAACCTTAGATGGATACCTCACATCAAACAAATCACAAATAAACTTCTCAAAACAATACACATTTTCCTTAACATAAGAAACATATATAAAATAAAACAATTGAAAACAATATATTTTGCACTCTGCCAATCAATAATAGAATATGGAATTATTGCTTGGGGAGGAGCAACAAACTCGGCTATCAATTACATAGAAACTGCACAGAAAACGATCTTAAAGGTAATACTAAAAAAACATAGACTGACCGATACAGACCAAATATTCAACAGCTGTGACGTACTAGATATACGCCAATTATACATTAAAACACTACTAAACTACATTTTTAACAAAAAAAATAAATTTCAACACACACAAAATAACACTAACAGACCAGTTAGACAAGCGTACAAAGAAAACATTAAAACTCCAACAGTAAATTCAACCTTTGGACAAAGACACTACCAATACCATGCAATAAAAGCTTTCAACAGTCTAAAAATTGAAATTAAAATTGAGGAAAATAAAAATAAATTCACACACAAAATTACAAAATGGATTAAACAACAAAAAAGACAATATTACCAAAATGTCATAGCATAAAATAAAAATAAAACCTACACGTAACACACAAAACCAACATAAACACACATCACTCACAAACACACAAGATTATTTTCATTGTATTATTTTTTAATTTTAGATGTATTATTATGTATTTTTATTTTTAATTTTAAATTTATTATTTTCTTTTCAAATTTACTATCTTAGATTTTCATATTATGAAATGAAGGCCTCAGCACGGGCAAGCCACCCAGTGAGGCCTACATTACTGGAAAACATAAATTGTAACAAAATAATGTACCAAATAAAAAAAATAAAAAAAAATACTTAAACGAAATATTCGACTCTGAAAATAGAACCGAATTTTTTTGCCGAATTTGGACTTCGCAAATTTGTTCATAACGTGGCGAGTAATTTGCGCTCCCATGTAAAAATGTCTATTCATTCAAAAGCAGATTTTACTTTTAAGAAGTAAATGGTGATATTATAATGCGAGATGCCTATTTACTGTCAGATTGATTTATTGACGAATCACAGTCAGCTTCAACCCCCTTCGTTCTTCAACAGTTGATTTTACCCTCGCCATTATCTTCTCGTCTATTAATTCCTATGTCTGTGGACCGTATCCTTTTCTGATTTTTCTGTTTCAGATTTTCGTTTAGAAATCGCTAATATTGTCTTCAATAATTTACGTAATTATTATTTAGACATTTGTTAACATGGATGTACGAATGACTAAAATAAAATTAATAAATATTAACAACAACATGCGGTAGCTAAAATAAATTATCAATGTTAGTTATAAAAATATCAAGCCGGTCCAGTGTTGCTGTAGTAAAAAAACACCTATTTGTAACGAAAAAACCCTTTCTTAAATTGTTTAATTTCCATATTCTTAGCTGATAAATTTATAAACCCTCAGGTTTATTGTCTGTTATGTTTCTTAACGATGTTGTCAAATGGTAGGGAAATTTACATTAAATTGTTGTATTAATAGTTGCATTAAAATCCAAATAAATTGAATATTTCTGAACGTATCTAATAATTGAAAACTGTTTTTGAAAGGTGTCGAAATACGTATTTGAAGTAAATATTTTAATATATTCTTTTTTAATGTAAACATAGTAAGTTTTAAAATTGGCTTAACATACATTTTTCCCATACAAACTGAACTGCTCGTAAAATACTAATAATAATCTCAAATTGCGGTCGTAACCTTTTGTTTCATGTAGGTGTACTTTTTAATTATTCTGTGGTTAACTTGTCATGTTTCATGTAGGTGTACATTTTAATTATTCTGTGGTTAACTTGTCATGTTTTTTAATTATTCTGTGGTTAACTTGTTATGTTTCATGTAGGTGTACATTTTAATTATTCTGTGGTTAACTTGTCATGTTTCATGTAGGTGTACATTTTAATTATTCTGTGGTTAACTTGTCATGTTTTTTAATTATTCTGTGGTTAACTTGTTATGTTTCATGTAGGTGTACATTTTAATTATTCTGTGGTTAACTTGTCATGTTTTTTTTATTTCTTAAATCGCTTAGATCATATTTTTCACCATAATAGTAAGGGAGATACAAAGATTTCTATGAGATCATATAAGCTGTTAAAAAAGCGAACAAATAGACTACGAGTACTAGAAACTGAACACAGCTTGAAGGGTTAACATATATTCTTCTAAGTTAATTAAAGATGCAAGCATGTAGCTCATTGGATATGTTACATACGGAATAGCCATAACGCATTATAATATAATGATACCATTTTCCCTATAACCATATTATACGCGTGGTTTTCGTATCATTTCTTCTTTTTCACTTAATTCTAGGCAGTTGTCGCCGCAGCCGACACGTACGTTCAAACCCAATTTGGTTGAATTGTCACAAAACCGGGTATATTTGATTCGATTAAGACTATTCTCATTTCATTCTAAGCCGGCTCTACACTCTAAGCAAGTTTATTTGAGGGGCCAGAGAACAAAGGAAAATAAATAGATAGACTGGAGGGTAATATGGCAGATGCGCTCTCCTCGCCATCGTGTCGCGCTTTTACAAACATATTATTATGGTGTTGGAGTTTCTAACATAAATTGAAAAGAAGTATAGTAATGTCAAAAACAAGTAACAAGTAACAGGCAACTCTCATACTAGCTCATAAAGCTCATACTACCTTCAATTAAATGAACTTTTAACCCTCCGCATGCCTTGTGAAATTATAACACTATTTATACCTGGTAGGGTCCGTGGGACCCGGCGATACTTAAACGATTTATTTATGTTTGCATACATTAAAGTTTTTTTAATTTTTAAATTTTTGTTATAATGAATTAATGTAAAATATTTTAAAAATTAAACTTTACTTTACTTTACTCGAACCATCTATTTTGTATCTTACAAAAATTTAACGCTTTATGTAATCACGTAAAACTAAAATATAATAAAATCAATAATCAAATGTCGCAATGTGTGTTAGAAAGGAACCATTTTTCAGAAAATATTTTTTCGCTTTGAAAATTACACATTTTTGCAGAAGAAATTTCATTGCAATAAACAAATATGAGTACTGAAAGAGTGACATAGTACTTCTGTGCTTTATGTCAGGGAGGTGGTTGACTATCATCACCAGATATAAAAAATCGAAATGTAATTGAATCAAACTTAACAATTTTTCATTAGAAAAATTATTATTATATTAATTTTTTTTTTCAATTAGTACACGGAGAAAAATGAGTATGGCTAATTTATTAAAATACTGTTATATACGTGATTGTAAACAATTTCTTATTAAAATATTTACGTCGCTGTACATTTTCTGATAAATGTAATGGCGAAACGCAACAAAAGTAGAATGTTTATAAACACGTGTTCCTACATCCTTAAATTATAATTGTGTGTTCACCTAAAGTTTGTTAGGAAACATGTCAATTTATTTGTTAAAGGCCTGCTAATATTTTGTATCAGTAAGTTTTTTTTCCATGTTGTGCTTCAATATCTTCTGCGGTTAGTCCCATAGACATTGTGAATAGTCCATTCTTTGAAAAATTAAATGTAAATAAAACAATAAACACTGCTTAAACGAAAACGATAGCTACTTACAAAATAACTACTTCGTATGTACGTGAGAAGCGCACGAACTTTGACGTCGCATGCTTCGAAAGGCAGGATTGGTAGAACTAACTTCTCTTCACGTAATGCTAGTGTGACATTAGCGACAACTAGCAAGTGCATGAAAATCACGAACAAATTTTTAAATAGTTACAAAGCTGTTTTGAAGTGCCTCAGGTCTGTCAGACCCTACCAGGTATTCGGAGGGGTAATATCTTGAAGTCACATGGATTTCACAATGACCTCACCATCGAAAAGCGGTTCGGTGGCAGAATTTAATAACGCACTAATTCTCGGTTATTTAATTAGTTTTCTAATATATATGGTTGGAATATAACTTATAATATCTAACAGGTTAAGGGTATAGTTTACCATTTTCTAGAAAACGGTCAAAAGCACTATTCAAAGGATAACGTATATTTTCGATTTATATGTCCGAGTTTATTATTCCGTACTTGCTATATATCGGATAAGTGAGCCGAGTGAATTTATTTATTATAATTAATGGTTATTTTTACAGCTATCGATTTCGAGAGGAGGGTGAAAAACCCCCCTATGTAAAATTTTAATAAATATTTTCTGTTTTTTAGCTTTTACACCCCCGGTTATCTTGTCCCTAATAGGTAACCAAGAAACACAGTACAAGTTTGACGCAAGAACCCAGGCTTCTTACAAAGAGCACAAGGAGAAGGTCCGCTGGAGTGAGGCGCTGGCGCGCTGCCAGGCCGAGGGAGCTCAATTGGCCGTGCCGCACACGCGCAGGGAGGCGCAAGTGCTCTTAGAACTGTTCAGCCACGATACTGTCGAAGTTTGGCTGGCTCTGCATGATCAGTTTGTGGAAGGACATTTTGTAGCGTATAATGATGGTATGTAGAAGATTTTAATAACTTTCGAGAAAAATAATTTATTCAACCCTCCGACGAGCGACAAGGTCTGTCCAGACCTTCTATGTGTAAAAATTGATTAACTTTATTTTCTGTCTTGTTAAAACGAAACGTCCTCAAAGTATGTGCGGTGAACGCGACCGGCGCAGCAACAGCTCGATTTAAAATATTTCGTAGGGGTTTCTTATTGTCACAAACATTTTCTTCTAGAAACAATAAAATACCAAACAAATGTTTTGTAGGTAACTGTGTGTTCTCATGATTGGATGCTTGTTAGAAGCTTTCTCTTGTTTGTTTGAAATAAGTTTAGTTTGGCAGTTCAGTTTAGCAGCAGCGTTCAAGCTATATTCTTAGGTTCCCGCAAACCGTCAGTCGCGCGTCGTGCGCATAATACAAAAGTGAAGGTAAAATGGAAGGCAGGACTCGAATTCTGGCACCTACAAACTGGCCATGCCTAACATGAAATAGGGTCTGCACGGACCTCGTTACACTACTTAACGGCTTCTGGATGTCGCTTAGCGGAGGATAAAATATTATAAAATACCAATACACTAAATATTTACTTATTAGTATATCACCAACATTACTTATTCTTATAATAGGTTGGCATTGTCGATCAAAAATATGACCAGATCACTTATAGGTTGGACTTGCGAAAAGCCAAGGTCCGCGAACACAGCCTTTTCGTCTGTTCAAGCCAATCTAGCACTTTTTATTCATTTAACTAGCCCTACGTGACAAGATCGATAAACACCGGGTTGAACCAACCATCTTACTCCCTTTGAAATAAAATGAAATGTTCTAACATCGCTCTTCTTCCCGTTCTTCTTAACGTTTTGGAGACGTATATGTTATTTTTCGTTTATTAACGTTTAAATCCTGCCGACAATTATGTTGTGCATGATTTCTTATAAATATACCTTTTTTACAACAAATCACTTTTCCTTTTCTTCAGACCAAAAACTCTAATTAGGTTTGAGCGAGTTGGACGGCCTGGAGGACAACCTCCTCTCTATTATGCTATTACAATCTCAAAACCTACCTCGGTTTTGAACACGGAAGGGCAAACCTATATACTACCGACATCTGTCGGATACATCTTTAACGTCTAAGATCAATCTACACTACAGCCATCTATATATTTTAGCCCGAACTATCACATTAATACATTGAAAAAAAAATTCTGATTCATTAAAAAATATTTCAGAACGTATAGCTATACCAACGCTGCAGCAGCGTATTAGGAAATCTTTATAAGTAAGACTGTATTTGTTTGCTTTCTGTCTACAACATTCCACATAATTATTTGTTACGTTATTTTCAGGTAAAACAGCGTCCGAAATTTATACTAACTGGGGTCCAAACGAACCAAACAACGCAGGGGAACTTCACAACGAGGATTGCGTTACAATGAACAGATACGGGAAGTACGTGGACATCGGCTGCGACGAGTGGCAGCACAGGTTCATCTGCAAAAAAGTTGACGCTTGTCAATCACGTAACTGTAAGATTTTCTCAAACAGTTTTGCTTTATTATACAAATAATACACTTGACGTGTTAACATGTCAACAATATAAACTTGTTTTTTCAGTAATAATAATGATAATAATAGTAAATTCCATTGGTGGCATCATTTAAATTAAATGAAAATAATTGACTTTGTTGACTGAGCGAAGCGAATTACTGTTTTAAATCGACCATATGGCAATTCATCTGTTTGTAAATTTGTCTGTTACGTTCAAATTCCAGTTTCAAGTTGATTGAAGATATTTCATACTATATTGTCAATTTTGACGTCAGAAATTTAGCTTTCGAATTAAAACTGCCAAAGTTAAACTAGAAAAATTACAAAATCTGTCAAAAATTTAAACAGAAGAAAAACACATTTCAATGAAGAATTTTTTGATTATAGGTAGGTACCTACTTTCACGCTTGTCTGAACTATCAGTTCCGATTTTAAAAATGACACTCAAATTAAAAATCAAATTTGAGTTCATTGAATGTGAATAATTTCGCGTCGGAATATTTCGCATAATGAATAAACAATTTAAATTAATATCTTTGGTAATTATTATTATGTATTTTTTTTTGTAATTCTATTTTTTATAATGTATCAGTCCTGCTGGATTAAAAAAAAAAAAAAAAAAAATACATCATTTTCAGCTTCACCATCTACAAATGGTTACAAGTTCGACAGGAAGACCAACACCTACTACAAAGAGCACAAGGATTACGTGACATGGAGCGGGGCCCTAGCGAGCTGCCAAGGCCAGGGGGCCCAACTGGCTGTGCCGCACACGCCTGAGGAAGCCGCAGCACTTCTGGAACAATTCAGCCCCGACACGGTTGAAGTGTGGTTGGCTCTGCACGACCAATTCAATGAAGGAGATTTTATTACCTACGATGAGGGTTGGTTTTATTATTTTTTTTAATACGTTCATCCTGTATCCAAGGAAAAGATTTTCTAATTGGAATTTCTCAGAAATCAGAACAAATTGAATAAATTTATTTTTCGTAAGATTTTTTTTATAGTAGTTTTTCATAAATTTAAAAAACATATTTAATACCTGGGGTGTTCTAAGATTTTGAGGTCAGATCATCTGTCAGATTCACGATTAATTTATATATAGTTCTGGTTGACTTCTTACTATATTATTATATAGAGTAAAGCGCTAGTATGTCTGCCCCATAATACAAAAAGAGATAGAATAACTTTTAGTAGTCCCTCTCACAGGTTAAGGGTGTAGTGTACCATTTTCTAGATAACGGTCAAAAGCACTATTCAAAGGATAACGTATATTTTCGATTTACAAGTCCGAGTTTATTATTCCGTACTCGAAGTGGCTATGTATCGGATTAGTTAGTCGAGTGTTCTACCTACTGCGAGTATTTATTTAATAAAATTAATAGTTATTTTGACAGCTAATGATTTGAGAGGAGGGTGAAACACCCACGAATATATAATTTGAATTAAATTTTTTCTTTTTTTTTTAGCTTTTGCACCCCCAGATATCTTGTCCCTACTAGGTAACTTCAGAAGCCAAGAAACAGAATAAAAGTTTGACGCAAGAGCCCAGGCCTCTTACAAAGAACACAAGGAGTGAAATAGTTATTAGAAAACCTGATAATAAGATATTTAGCATAGTTTGAGAACAACAATAGATCTGCGGATCACTAGAGTCGTTTTAAAGTGTGTTTATGAAACAAATTATTTGTAAAATAATCCATGCCTTCTAACGAAACATACTTACTTACTTACATCACTTACGATCATAATACTAGTCTTAGCATAGACTAGCCTACGCACATGCCCATATTATTGCGGATTGTTTGAGGTTCGAATGTGTGCACTGATAGAAATATAGATGTTTCCAAGTAAAGCTGTTTAAAGTAAACGTTTGATCATCAAACATTTGAATCACACATAAATAGACACATGTAAAACAAAAACAGTCTCTGTATTTTTAATATTGCTTATACTCGTAAAAGGGTTGACACAATACAGTCTGTTCAGTCATGCTTCATGCGTTTATAAAAAGAAGATCGATTACCTATGTAAGCATGTATTTGTATACTGATATTGTTGATCGATAATTTCAACATATAAAAGCGAGTCCAAGATTCTGTTGATTTAGGTCCGAGTATTGTTGGTAATGTAGGCGGTTTTGATTAAACATAAAAAAGGTTGGAACGAAAATAGCTACAAGTTACACACCTTATTACCATATGAAAAGCTCGCAAATCTCCACATTGAAAAAAATACATTTCAATTCTATATTTACCATCGAGGCGCAATACCTTATGGACTACAATAAATGTGAACTACCACTGTAAATCAGTTAGCGATGTTAGAAAACCTATAATAATCTATTTACATATTATCAATGTTTACTAATAATTGTTCGGGTGTAGGAATTAGTGACTGTTACAGTGTGATGATTGACTTAATTTTTTTTTGAAATTTTATTATTAAACATAGCACATACAAAATACGATACTAAATATATTTATAGTAAATTGCATTTCTCAGTCCTCCTCATTAAGGTGAACTGTGCTGAGCCGAACAAAGTTATTAATTTCTGGTTTATTGGTTTTTTATGTCGTTTGTAATGTTTTTTTCAGAGTTTTGTCATTAATCTCTTTCAGCCAGATTTTTATTCTTGATTTGTAATCATTCAAATTTTCTATTCGCCGTATATCAGGGGGAAGGATGTTGTGGAGTTTCGTCGCAAAATAAAGATAATTTATGAGTCCGAATGTGGTTTTATAACCTGGAATATTTTTATGTCATTGTGATTTGACCTTGTTTAATGAATACACGGTATTGTAGAGGATTCAGTATTTTTAATAGTTTCAATAGTATATTTTTAGCTTACATTTGTTGTACATTTGGTACATCAAAATTTTTGAAAATTTCAATCAAGGCGTTTTTATGGGTACTTTCAGCATGGTCTTTATGATTCCTTTTTGAATTGTGTTCAGGTTATGTATATACAATTTTTATTTTATGCTTCCGATTTTGTTGTCCGGGTTAAATCTTCCCCATAGGAAAAACTAAACCCTTCCACTCACTTTTCCACAAATGATCATCTAGTCAATCTACATTATGTAAGTGCATTATTTAAGCAAAATAAATACAAAACAATACAAGAACAACAACACGTCAACTCACCAGAGATCAAATGGGAAAATAATTCACCGTCTCCAGATATTTTCATATCAGAGGGTTCGGCTCGGTAGTACTTCTAACAGGGCCTATAAATCCTACTGATCCCTCAACATAAATATTTAAAAAATCTTTCGTTATCCTACATGTATTCAAAATGACCGACTTTTGCATCTTTATATATAAATTTTTTGATAGATCTAATACGCCTAAATTTTTAATGAGAGAGCTAGGTATAATGCCAGTAGCCGAAATAACGAATGGTAATATTTTTATAGTCTGAGAATGCCAAATTCTTTTTATTTCGTTTCCTAAATCTGTGTATTTTCTTATTTTTTCATTAACAGATTTTTGAATGTTACAGGAATTTGGAATAGCGACATCAATGATATAAGTTATTTTTTTGATTTTGTCATGTAAAACTATATCGGGTCTATTATGACTAATCGTTCGGTCTGTTAGTATAGTTTTATCATAATATATTTTATAAAATTCGTTTTCTAAAAATGAATTTGGTTCGTATTCATAATATGGTACTATATTACGGCAGTCAATCAAGTTATGTTTAATTACCAAATTTTGGTGAATTATTTTTACAACTTGATTGTGCCTAAATGTATACTCGGACGGTGCTAATATAGAACATCCAGATACAATATGTTCTATAGTTTCCGGAAAAGCCAAACATTTTCTACACAAATCATCAATTTGATTTGTATCTTTGATTATATGCTTTCTATAATTTTTAGTATTAATGACTCTATCCTGAATGGCAAGCATAAATCCTTCTATTTCTGCGCTCAACTCTCCAATACTCAACCATTTGTTTGACGAAAATTTGTCAACATACGTTTGGTTGAGATAATTGAAGTGTTTTGCGTGTAAAATTTTATTTGACCAGGAATCTAATAGTTCCTGGTTGGGATTTATAAAAATGTTGGCATTCTCATCGTATAAATTTAAAGGTGTAATATTTCTATCTGCCTTGCAAATTATTTTGTGCATTTCTGAGCTATGAGCTTTCCTATGGAAAAAAGTTCTTAGCATTTCTACCTGATTATGTTTCAAAGAAGTTATTTTGACTATGCCTCTACCTCCTAAATTTCTAGGTAAATTAACTCGTTCTATAGCTGAATTTGGATGATGGCAATTAAATTTTGTTAGTGTAGTTCTAATTAATCTTTCTAAGTTATCTAAATCTGTATTAGACCATTTAATTATGCCAAATGAGTACGTTAATAGAGGTATTGCCCAAGTATTTATTGCTTTTACTAAATTTTTAGCAGATAGATTGCATTTTAAAATTTTCCTGATCCTAGTTTGAAATTTAATCCTTATATCATTTTTAATACTAGTATGGTCTAATCTATTTGATTGTGGGTATCCTAAATACTTATAAACCTCATCCCTTTTCATACTAGTAATTTGGAAATTTCTAAATATACTCTCGTCCCCATCTACAATTTTGCCTTTCTCTATATGGATCGTTCTACATTTATCTAAACCAAAAGTCATTTTGATATCATCTGAAAATTTTTTAACTACCTCGATCATTTTCTCTAAATTTTGTTCAGAATTCGAAAATAATTTTATGTCATCCATATATAATAAATGCGAAATTGTACTACTCTCCCTTGTATTACCCTTAACTTTTATTCCAAACTTGCTTTTAATTAACATTTTAGATAGAGGATTCAATGCTAAGCAAAACCAAAGAGGACTCAATGAGTCTCCTTGAAAAATTCCTCTTTTAATTGAAATGCCCGGTATTACTATTTTCTTACCTTTTAAATTGATAAGTAAATTGGTATTCCAAAAGGACATAATATTTTCCAAAAAGCTAATAATAATGGGGTTAATTTTATATATATTTAATACTTTGATCAGCCACGAGTGCGGGACACTATCGAAAGCCTTTTGGTAGTCTATATAGCAACTATGTAAATTACGTTTTCGAGTTTGAATCTGTTTTAGAATTACAGAATCGATAACTAATTGTTCTTTACATCCCATATGTTTTCTGCGACAACCTTTTTGTTGTTCAGATAAAATATTTTTTTCATCTAAATGAGTATATATTAAATCTGTTAAACAAGAGGTTAAAATTTTGTATATTGTCGGTAAACATGTAATGGGTCTGTATTGAGAAGGATTATTAATATTTTCGCTTTTGGGTAACATATAAGTAATGCCCTTAGTTAGAAAATTTGGAAAATTTTGAGGTTGACTTACAAATTTTGAAAGATTTTTTGCCAAAAGAGGATGTAAAGTAGTCAGACGTTTGTACCAAAAATTATGTATCCAATCGCAACCCGTGGCTTTCCAATTATGAGTATTTTTAATAATTTTGGTTAACAATTCAACCGATATATTAGAAAAACTCATTTGTTCAATACCTGAAAAATTGAGTTCTTCATTTTCTATCCATGGAGTTGAATCGTTATGTTTTATATCTTTACTCCAAATTTTAGTCCAAAAATCGCGCATATCTGATTCAGATGGCAACGGAATATTATTATTCGAAATAATATTTTGTTTATCGTCAAGTTTGGAATAAAATATTTTTTCATTTTTCTGGAATAATCTATTATTATTTTTTTTATTAAACGTATAATTATATCTTTTTAATCTACTAGCTTTTACGCCTAATTTTTGTTTTAATAAATCCAATAAATCATTGATTATATTTTCATTATTATGACTATCAATGTTATAACCAAATTTTCTACCAATTTCATCTACATGTCTCAAAATTTTCCTACTTCTATTTCCATTTTTATATTCTATTACTCTAGCTATGTTACTTCTTAAAAATACTACATCATTTTCTAATCTGATCTGCCATTCTGGTTTACTATAACTATATGATCTATCGTCAGAGGATGATAATTTAATTCCTAACTTATTACAAACAGTAATCGCACTAGCGTATACTATTGTATGAAGATCTAAAAAACTAATTTCGTCAAATATGATTTTTGGTAAAATTATGTTATTTAATTCAAAAATTAATTTAGATAATTTCTTTGACGTATGCAATTTCGGTAATTTTGGTCTAACTGTTGGCTCTACATCTATATATCTGTTTATATTATTATGAAGTAAGTTAGCTAATTCTACTACATTTTCATCAACAAAGTTTAAATTTGCAATGTTGATTTCCCTAAGATTATAAATAACGTCTAAGTTATTTGAATCTACTGTAATATCATTGGACATTTCGACTAGAATATTATCCAAACTATCTACATTCAATGCATCTGATATGACATTATTACTTGTGTTAATTTGTTCTAAATTATTTCCTCTTTGCAATCTATCTGCTACTTCCCTTTTAATCTGTTCTAATGTGACTACAGAAATTAAATTATTTTTGAAAATAGCTCGCTTTTGGTCTGCTAATCTTTGTTCGCTTACTTGGGCAATCGGATAATTTTGTGAGAAAAGTAAATGTAATTTTTTCCTGTATAACAACATATCTGTTTCTACTTTGGTTACATAAAAATATGAACGAACAATGAACATATTGACATCGTTCGTCCATTTCATACGCTGTCTAGGAATACCTGCTTTTGTTTTTTGGGGTCTTAGACTATCCATGTTCATCTGTACAGATGACATAATAATCCCCTGTTCATCTACGTTGGTTGCAAATGACATTGTTGTCATTTTACAAAACAACTTGGAGATGATTGTATCTTTACTACTACATTCCAGTAACCAAATCAATAAATAATTTTCAATGTGACCAAATTAAATATTCTAATCAAACTACCTTTCGACATAACAAATCTATAATTTCCAATTCAACTACCTTTCAACATTACGAATCTATGATATATTATATTCCAGAAAAACGTTATCAACATAAAAATATACCATTAAAATATATTTTTATTTTTTTCAAATGAATGTCAAATATTGTTGTTTACCTTGGTTACTGGGGTCCTCAAACAATTAATTTTTTTTTAAATCCTATTTATTTACCTAAATATCCTATGGCTTACTGGCAGTTTATTTAATGCGTTATCTGATATACTCTTCTTTAAATATTTATATTTTTTGGGATCAAAGCTAATTCGTTTCTATCTGATATTACAAAAAAATAATCAGAGAGCAAATGCAAAGTATATGCCTAAACTAGCGTTGCTAAGCAAAGTAGTATTTTTATTTACCATATTTCTTAGATTTTTAAAGAAATATATAAGTTTTGTAAGTTTTTCCGTGATACCTTTGATATGTAGGTCTCATCTAAGATTTTCATAAATCACCCGATATTTTATGTGATTTTTCTATAATTGGACGTTGACATTGAACATTATTTCTATGTCATTCGTGTAATTTTAGTTCGAGCGATTTTACTGGTTGGCCCCTTGAGTTCACTGAAAATTTTATGAATTTAGTTTTGCTTATATTAAGGGTAAGTGAGTTAATTTTCAGCCAATTTTGAAGTGTACTAAGCCCCTGTTCAGCCACATAAAAACTTTCCGTCCAGTTTTCTTCTTGAAATAACATAACGGTATCATCAGCAAAATTGATTATGTTTCCATCAATGTTAAGGTTAGTGATGTCGTTTATATAAATAATAAATAGAATCGGTAGTAATGAACTATTATTTAGTGACTGACGCTGATTGGGTTCACTCGGTGGGTGGTGACAATTTAGTATAGGTACATACCACATATCGAGGGCTTATTGTTAAACAAGGTTATTTACAAAAAACACAAAAATCATTCTGGGGCTTAAAATCAAGCAAAGTTACTCACAAAAAAAAATATACCAATAATTCGAGGGCTTAAAGCAGAGGTTCCCAAAGTTGTCTATATGGACCCCCAGGGGTCAATATCGGCTTGCTGGGGGTCTATGTCAGCGAGAAAAAATTTTGGGGGTCCATGAGATTCAAATGGGGGTACATACGAGCGGACCCCCATTTACCTCAAGTCAGCATTTAGGAGTTCCGTAAATGACACAATACACCTAACATAAATATAATAGACTGAGAAATTAGGTACTTATTTGATATTTGTTTTTTTATATTTCTTAAAGTTGTTAATTGAGGTATATAAATAGAGTCTACGTTCCTTTTCTCGTCAGAATTAATAAATTCAAACAAAACTTTGCACATTGGAAGACGCGAATTTTTCTAGTTCCCCAACTTGTTTTTGAAAAACGTCCAGGGTAATAATGACGTTCAACATTTAAATACACCTCACACAGACTTCAAAACTAAGTTTGAGGACATTTTGATAATAATAATAATAATAATTGGATAATTTGTAGAGCGCCGTTTTTGTGAAAAATCACCTCAAGGGCGCTGTACAATTTATTTCCTAGGATCTACATTATCGAATTACGAGTATCGAATTGGAACGTTGAAGAATCGGATATCATGTGACAAGAAGAACTGACCGGAATAAGCACTGACAAAGAACTTAAGGGGCAGTTTTTTAGGGCTAGCTACAGAAAGAAATTCCTGTTGCTTATCCTTCATTTTCATTTGGTGTAATACCTCACAAGGGCGTCCCTGTCTGCACAATATAAAGACAGAGCAAGTATACCGCCACCCGGTTGTTGGGCAGGCAAGGGAAGGGAATCTGAATGATTATCACATAGGACGTTAATAGTTTTAGGAAAATTCAATATTCGGCATTCAGGGGGTCTACGGGGCAAAAAAGTTTGGGAACCTCTGGCTTAAAGTTACATCATCTACAAAACACATGCCAATTTTGACGGACTCCATGGTCGAGTGGTAAGGCTCTCGACTAGCAAGCTGGAGGTTGCGGGTTCAAATCAAAGTAAATTTAATTTTATTAACTTTTGTTATTTCACTCATTTAAAATAGTAAAAAGTATATTTTCGGCACGTTCAGAGTGGAAGATACTCCCAGTATCACCGTGGCGTAAGACAACCATTCAGAATTGAAACATTGCTTGAAATGGCTTTGGCCGTATTTGGTGAACAGATCTGAAAAGCTAGGTACTTCCCCACCTTTCCCTTCCATATCTCCTTCCCCTCACCGCTACCTTCAGCTTCATAGCATACTCTAATTGGGGATGCCATGGTCTCAGTGGCTTCAGTCGGAATCGAAAGAATTAGGAATCTTGTGCGGTTTCACATTTAAAAAACAATGTACTACTAATCGGTATGTATGTTTTGCAGATAACGTTGTTTGAATAAGCCCTCAATATTATGTAGAATAAAGAATTTATATATATATATTTTTTTTGTAATTATTTTTTATTTTTAATAATATGTTTACATGGTACATAATTCATTTTACATCTTGGGTCTTTTTACTACTCTTCCATTGAAAGCATTTGCTTGTGTATGGAAGGGGAGTGTACATAAATGTTGTTGTTAGTTAGTACTTAAATAATTCATTGTACATAAATGTATGTTTGCTGTAATATTTTTTTTGATAGTAGTGAAGGATAATATATTAATATAATAAATTTAAAAAAAGAAAGGAAGTTATGGAAAACTAAGGATATTTGTGAGATTAATTAAGTGACAGTAGTTTTTTTTTTCAGAATATTTTTCTCTTGACAGAGAGCAGTATTCGGGTTTTATCATTAATGCTTCTGATTTCTTCTGGTAGACGATTGAAAAAAGTTCTTCCCTGGTAAGTATAATGATGTTGTGCAAAAGACGTATTTAGTTTTGGGCATAAAAAAACATGTCTAAGTCGCTTTCTGTTTTCATTTAAAAATTGATATTTATCTTTTTCTTTTATAATTTGGATTAATGAGTTTTTAATATATAGGTCTTTAAATGTAGGTACTTGAAATTCTTCAAACAGGCGTTCTGTTGGGTAGTCAAAGAATTTTTTTAATATAATTTTAATAATTGTTCTTTGTATAATTTCAATTGGAAGAAGGTTACATTTATACGCGGATCCCCAACTAATAATAGCGTATTGTAAAGTGGATTGAACTAAGGCATAGTAAATTATATATAGATTTTTAATCGACAGAAAGTTTCTAATAAAAATATATATATTAATTTTCTAATTTTGTTTACTACTTGACATATTTGTTCCTTCCATTTCAGATTTTTATCAATAATTACTCCTAGATATTTAATTTTATTTGTTGTTTTTAGCACTGTACAGTTTGATTTGCAATAGTTTTGGCTGTGAATTTTAGTATTATTATGTATATATTATTATATATTATGTATATATTATTATATTATTATGTATATATTATGTATTATTATGTATATATTCAGTGATATGCCGTTACTCGCATTAAGCCGAATGCATCTCTGCGTAGAAATAGTCCTACCAACATATCGATTATCTAGAAACTCAAAACCTGGAACTAATGCCGATAGTACCCACGCTTGAGAAATATTCTCCATTTCTTAGAAACACTCCACCGAAGGATCGCAAAGGAAAGAAGTTTCCTAAAAGATTGCTACGAACTGCAAAGTGACGCTTTAGGGACCGACTTTAGGGACCGACTGCTACTGTCCGTTCATTGCTTAATTTTATCAAAATCCAGGGGTTATTCATTCGACAACATAAACTATTAATTGTTTAACTTTTTTTTCAGGCAAACACGATTCAGAAATTTACACCAACTGGAATACAGGTGAACCAAACAATGCAGGAATTCATAACAACGAGGATTGTGTCACCATGAACAGACATGGACTATACGTTGACATCGGGTGCGACGAGTGGCTACATCGTTACATCTGCAAAATAGTCAAACACCCCGAGTGTCATGATACCCTTGACCTACATGCGTCAGATGATGATCATAATGAGAATCCTACCGGTAAGAAAATTTAACCCAAAAGCCATATTGTCTTTTCCTATATTGACAGTAGCCAGAGATCGAAACAAGGGATGCTAAATTTTTAAAAATTAAATTAATTTGTGTTATTTAACACATAAATAATTAAATAAACCGTATAATATATTATGTAAAATTTCTGAAAGTTCCAGGACGTTAAACGTGGTATTTTTCTTAGTATTGTTAGGGATAGTTTCAAAGTGGGATTCTGAATTTCTTCAGCCAGTCACTTGGTTCAGCATAGATGTGTCTCGCGCGAACTGATGAAGATAACATTCTTTTACGATGTGTACCATTATTTGAATATGTCCACATTCACATAATTCAGAATCTTTTACGCCCCATTTATACATCATATAAACACAATGCTCAACGTCTGTGACTGCACAGGATGCGGTTTAGTGTGGTCCCCATCTTCAGAAAGAGAAAACCCTGATATATTAATAGTTGCGTTCACATCGAGGTGCTGGTTTTTCATGTCTGAAGTCTGCCACCGACTTCGCCACGACGGGGTAGTGTCAGGAAAGAAGCAGAGTTCAGTTTCGAAGGATCGCCTGGTGAATTAACAAACCTTAACCACTAGCATGCAAACCTCGATCGAAATGGCTACTAACAATGTACTTACATCTCATCCTTCCTCTGCCCCATTTCCTTATTTTCCTCACCCTCTACAGCGTAACATCATAATCCAAATAAAGGTGCCGTAATCACACTGATTCAAGGCTGTTGGAAGGTAAGGTAGTAAATTAGTTCACAAAAGCGTAAAACCCTCGAAAATCGTCAAGAAATTTAAAGCTTTTTCTTTTAATCTACCAACAACTACGAACTATGTTTTGGAAAAAAAGCTTCTTATATATATATGGTATCTACAACAAAATCCCACTCCCATTAAAAAATTACAACAAGATTGTAACATTTAAAACTCAAATAAAAAGCTCGTTACAAAACACAGTGAGAACAGAAATGGAAAACACACTGTACAATTCTTTCACTAACTTCAATTTATTAATTTATATCAATGAAATTCTCGACGGGAGACCTCAGTGAGGTCTTATTATTATTATTATGTATTTTTTCAGTTGTTAATTTCCCCGTCCCATCTGACAGTGGCTACCAGTACGACAAAAATACAAACGCACTATATAAAGAACACAAGGATTACGTCAGATGGAGCGACGCTTTGTTTAACTGCAAAGAGGAACACGCCCAACTTGCCGTGCCACAAACGCTGAAGGAGGCACAAGCGCTTCGGGCCCAATTCAGCCACGACACTGTTGAAGTTTGGATAGGCCTGCATGACCAGTTCTCAGAGGGACACTTCATTACTACAGATGGTACATATTTAAAACTATAATATTATCTTTATCGACCGGTCGGTGGCTGAGTTGACATCGCGTTTGGGTCCCACCCAAGCGTAGTGTGTTTAATTCCTCTGCTGGCTAAGTCCTACTGTGTTGCTAGTAGGAGATTTTCAAGTATTGTCAGGTTATTCGTAATCCGGGAATGCTTATCTTTTTTAATAATAAAAAAACATAATATTATACAAATTGAACAGTATATACATATCAGACAGACTTTAGTAATTCTTGAACTAATTTGAAGCTAAGAAAAGCAGACGTAAATTTGTTTTCTATTGATATTTTTAAACATGGCTTGAATTGTGTGGGGTTGAAATTTGAAAAGAGTGCTTATGATATATATTGATTTTCATTAAAAACTAATTAATCTATGCCAACAAAACCTTATATTCTAACCTCTATCATTTATGTAACCCTCTGCAACTGCTTTCCTTCCAGACTACTTACTATATAAAGCTACGTTTAAATCAAATTATGTTGACACTTTATTATAAACTAGCTGTACTCCGCTAGAGAAACAATAGCGCGTTTTGCTTTTACGTCTAACAAACAGATTGCGTTTTTTTTAAAAAGAACGTTTTTACCTATCACAGGTGACATCCATACAACGCAGATATATAAAATCGCACGCGCATGTTGTGTCAAAATTTCAAATCAATTTTTTTTATTTTTTATTTTATTTATTAAATTGAATATAATTACATTTAATACAATATAAGATATGGGTAGTCCCACAAAGCTGTGACAATCAGCTTATCTGTAGGTTCTACCATTTAATGTTATAACATAATACACATTAGCTTAAGTTTAAATATTAATACCAAATATAATGTTTAGGATAGATAAACGTTTTGTTCATTTATTAACCACTTTTTTGTTAGTTTAGGGCAGGGTTCCTCATTATTTTTTAAGTTAAAGTTTTCGTTAAATTTGTTATAAATCACAGGTATCAAATAGTCAAGTGTTCTGCTACCATACTTATTTGATATTAGTGGAATTTTTAGGCCTTTTTTTTCAGTAAATCTTGTTTTGTGACTATGCACCAATGGCTTTTTGTACGCATTTTCTCCCGCATTATCCATAATTATAATAAACCAGAGAAGCCCTTTAATTGGGAGTAGGCCCTCAGAGCCATACAGTAATTTAAAGTTGTTTCTTTGTTTGTAAATGCTAGGTTTAACAATTTTTTTTAATTATAGCAGTTTGTAGATTTTGAATGTATTTAATATTAATATTACTCGAGTGTTCCCAAGTTAGAATTCCATATCTAAGTATTGATTCGGTCATAGAATGATATATAAGTTTGAGAGTACATCGAGGCAATACAAATTAAATATATAAAAATTACTCGCCAAACATCGGAGCTGGTTACAAATTTTGGTCACACTTTTGTCCCATTTAAAGTTATTGTCTACAATTATGCCAAGGTAAGTATATTCGTTTGCAAAATCAATTTTTTCACACCAGCAAATATTATACATTTTTTTATGTATACATTCAAAATTACGTGCAGTTATTTTAGGTAAGTTCCACATTTTCAAGCTCGGTGATCTTATATACATGCATTTAGTTTTTTTGACATTAATAATTAGTCCTACATAATGAGACCATTTAAGTAGCTCGTTAAAGTCAATTTGTAATTCTTGAATAGCTATTTCAGGGTTTTCATTAGAGACAACTAATGCAGTATCATCAGCAAAAATGAATCTACGGGCTATTTTAAAAAGTTTAGACATGGCAATTACATATATAATGTATAATTTTGGTCCTAAAATTGACCCTTGTAGCACCCCTGATTTAATAAATCTAAAATTACTCATTACATTCAAAATCTTTATATACATTTTTCTATTTGTTAAATAGTTTTTGAAAAATGATAGGAGTTTACCACGGATTCCTATGATTTCGAGTACCTTGATTAATTGTGTATGGCTGAGTGTATCGAAAGCTTTTGAGAAATCAATAAATAATACTAGTACATGTTTTTTTGAGTTAAGCTCTGAATTTATATAATTGGAAAATTTTTCGAGCAGTTTATCACAGCTTTTTTGTTTTTGGAAGCCATACTTACATCGGTGAAGAACTTTCAAAGATTTAAAATTTTGAACAGAGAACATTAACATTTTTTATATAGATATAGAATTAAATGGTTTAATTCAAATAAAACATAGGAATTCCTACATGCACAAGTAACGGATTCGAGAAGAGTATATTTAATGAAATCAGAACCTCGTAGGATACAATATATAATGTATTATTTTCTCTCTAACTTCATCGGGATCAATTTGCAATAAAAAAACTTTGATTAAAATTATATTATTTCATAGCGAAACTTGGTAGGAAACAAACGTTGTAACCATAAATAATAGTACTGTAAAGCAAAGTTACCGTATTGAATTATTTATTCTTTTTTATTTATTTATTAACGCCCATTGGGCTTTTACAATAAGATTATAAATTAAATTAAAAACAACAGTAACTTTTGCTTAAAGTTAACAACTGTAAATTAAAAATAACAACAATATATCATAAATAAAAAAATATATATAGCATGAAATCCAAATACTTGATAAGTTAAGAACACGCTGACTGAAAAACCTTGAAATAAAAAAAAAAAAAACATTATTAATACCTCACAACACACGTGCTTTCCACAAAAAACGTATTGATTTAGATATTCCTCTCCTGGACAAGCAACACCTTTTGGTACTAGTCACAAATTGTATTTCTTTGAAACATTTTGTTTTTTTTTCAGGAACACCTGAATCGCAAATTTACACTAATTGGAGTGCAGGGGAACCGAACAATGCAGGAAAACACCACAACGAGGATTGTGTCACCATCAACAGAAAGGGTCTGTACGTCGATATCGGATGCGACGAGTGGCAGCATAGGTACATCTGCAAAAAACACGTGTGACAACATTGACACACTAAATTATAAAACCTCTTTTTAATATCATGGGCTATAATTATATGTATTATGTGTGCGAGCATTATTAAATTGTCTATTGAATTGAAATATATATTATATGATTTTGTATCACAATTAAGATGTGCGTATTTTTTTATGTTTTGTAATAAAATAAAATAATTATTTTCTTCTTTTGTCCGACAATATTTTATTTCAATAATTCATTTTTCTGTATTAGTTATTTTGACATTTTTTTTTAAATAAGCACATGAAATAGTTACAAGGTATTGATTTTTATGAAAAGGTCTCACTGCCCGGAAGCAATGCCGCAATGCCAACCCCAATTAGGAGTTTGTGCGACGGAAGGAAATAAAAAAGGCGAAGGAAAAGAGAGAAGAGAATGTTTGGCAAGTTTCTGTTGACAAAAAATGCCTAGACTCTTTTAAACGACATTGAGATTTTGATGTTAACCTCACTTTTTCGTCTGAGCTGTTTTAGGAGAATCTTGCACGTTGTGAATTAGAGAAAACAGGTAAATCTACTATAATTAATTAAAAAACCTTAGGTAAAATGGAATAATAAAATCATTTTAATGAGTGGAATTTTGACTTGTACGACCATTTCAATTTGAGAACTTCTGGCCACGTGCTCTACCAACTACCTACCGTACCAATCTTGGCACATGCCGAATTTCTCAACTACATTGATTTAAATAAATTTAAAATATTTAATTTTTTAAACAACATTATGTTTGTTGGTGTGTTCATCTCGAACGCGCGCTGTGAAGTGTTTTTAATCGCTGTTTAAGTATTTTTAGATTATAAAAAACTTTTTATAAACTGATTTAAACTATTTATTGTTTTTGTGTTTAATTCGTAGAGGTCCATTTAATTTTTTTTAAATTTAATATAATCTAATTTAATAACATAATTAATAAGTTCTGCAAATATTTTTTGGTTTTTGTTATTGTTACAGCTGTTTCGGCTTTCAAGGCCATTTTCAAACTGTGGTTTTAGCCACGTTTAGACGACTTATTAATATGATTCTATTTTACCCCCTCCCAATTTAAAATGATTTATTATAGGTTAAACCAATTTACCGGTAAAATAATTGTGACAATAGATTTGATATTCTGTGGGGGTATTTTGAAGTCAGTTTTCCCCACATTAATGTTATCGTAATTGTTTAATAGTGATGTAGCAGTTATTAATTTATTTAAATTATGTGTTTGGGAAAAACCTCAGACCAGAGTTCATTTTATTTGTCATCTGAGACTTCCTGTTGAATCATAAAAAACATTATACAGGGTGATAAGGGACGTACTTTGCTTAATTTAACCAGTGATTCCTGACATTATTTGGAGTAAAAAATGGAAATAAAATTTTGGTCTGCGGTGACTTTTTTGATGACTTTTTCAAAATTTCAAAAAAATCTTTCACTTGTCGACACTGGTTACTCAGCCGAGTAACCGCCCAAGCCCTCACACTGGCTGTACAATTCCTACTGATTTACATAAAAAAGTCATTGGAGTACAAAATTTCAACTGCATTTTTTACTCAAAATAATGTCAGGAATTACTGGTTGAATTAAGTCAAGTACGTCCCTTAACACCCTGTGCATTTCGTAAATAGAGCATGCATCTATATTCTGCCTATCATCAGAACGCGCTTATCAACAGAGCGACTCAACTGCTTTACGATTCTGCATTGACTATCGACATTTTCAACGTCTTTTACAAACTATTTTTTGATACAAATCACAAAATAAGGTAATTATTCGGAATCGCTGGACAAGGATTATATGAAATATTTTTTAAATAAAACCTTCTGATTTACCTTAATTACTATAAAAGGAATCTGACTGCATTAGCATTTTAATTTTTAATTACGTAAATCGAAAATTCACTTTCGTTGTATGGGATGACAGCTGGAATGCTTTCTGTTGATAACATTTTCTTTTGTTGGTATTCCTGATACGAGTGGCTAGATGTTTTACCATATGCAAATACTAGGTAGGTACTATTTTAGCCAAACTCGAAAAATAAAATAAAGATATTTAGGTATGTTTTATAAAATAGAAAAATTAAAAAGGTGAGGTTATTATAGGTTGGGTTTGATTATTATAGGTTAGGTTGGTTTATTATTAGGATTTAGGTTAGGTTAGGCTAGATTGGTTATTATAGTTTAGGTTAGGTTGGATTATTATAGGTTAGGTTGGATTATTATAGGTTAGGTTGGTTTATTATTAGGATTTAGGTAAGGTTAGGTTAGATTGGATATTATAGGATAGATTAGGTTGGATTATTATAGGTTAGGTTAGGTAAGGTTGGATTATTATAAGTTAGGTTCGATTATTATAGGTTAGGTTGGATTATTATTAGGATATAGGTTAGGTTAGGTTAGGTTGGATTATTATAGGTTAGGTTGGATTATTATTAGGATATAGTTTAAGTTAGGTTAGGTTGGATTATTATAGGTTAGGTTAGGATATAGGTTAGGTTAGGATTTAGGTTAGGTTAGTTTAGGTTTGATTATTAAAGGTTAGGTTATTATAGTTTAGGTTAAATAAAACAATAATTATAATAATACCTAAATATAAATAATTTAAGTTTTTTAAGTAACATAAAAATATTTTATTTTTCGAGTTTGGCAAAAACAGTACCTAACTAGAATTAGCATTCATAAATGATTCAAGGAATACCAACAAGAGAAAATGTCATCAACAGAAATCATTCCAGCTGTCATCCCATACAACGAAAGTGAATTTTCGATTTACGTAATTAAAAATTAAAATGCTAAAATTAAAAATATCCCAAATGCAGTCAAATTCCTTTCATAGTAATTAAGTTAAATCAGAAGGTTTTATTAAAAAATATTTCGTATAATCCGTGTCCAGCGATTCCGAATATTTACCCAAAATAATAAAACTGTCCCACATGACCTTTACATACACATTTACTTTCTAATCTTTTCCGTAATATATTGGTGTATAACTGTTTTATGGAGAATATGAAGGAATATATAATATATTTCCCTGCTTAAGATGTGGTTGGCAAATACCTACACTATATATTATTTTATATGAATGAATTGTGAAATAACACTAATTCATCAAACAAAATTTACTTGCGACGCGCGACGGCGCGATTTGATCCCGCGTCCCTTGGATTGCTAAACCGAGAGCCTTACCCCTTGACCACGGAGGATGTCAAATCTAGATAAATGTGGACGTTATCGAAGTAATATAAAAGCCTAAAATATTTTTGTTCTTCAACTTCCAAAATAATAATCAAGCAACTCGTATCGTGAAGATTATTTGTGTCGTCTGCGCGAGGCAAAGACTTGTAACATAATCAGTGTTGCCAAGTTAGCATATTATATGCTAAATTTGGCATAATTACTCCATGTTTAGCGTAACTATTATGCTTTTAGCATATAGCATATTTATTTGGCTAATTTTTACAGAAACATGAAAATAATAAACACGTATTTTTTAACTGACAAAAATGATATCGATTGAAAAACTGGTGTCTCAATGGAGAAACATAGTTCACATTAAATGGGAATCCTTGACTTCCACTCTAGAGTTTTGGAATGAAGTCATGCAATATAAAGATGCAGCTAATAATAACCCCTTCGGTGATTTATGTCAGTTTGCAATGTCTACATAGCCGCATTTATCATATCTTAAGTCTCGCGGAATCATTTTATGTGGGCCTCCCCACCCATGAAAACGCGTCCATCAACTGCCTCGCACAGTACGATGAAAATATAATAACTACCTTTAAAAAACCCAAACAAATCCTCCGTAAACCTTAAATCCCCCCATATTGCAGCCATGTTACCTTGCAAAAATATTTTCCAAAAACAACCAAAATTAAATTAAAATATCCTACAACCAATATTTAAATCATGATGAAAGAGAAAGGGGCCTTTTTGGCCCGGAGCTCTGTATGCCAATATTTCATAAGTCATAAGTCATAGCCGCATTCAAATGCGGACATTGAACGTGTATTTAGTTAAATGAGTCTGGTGAAAACAAAACTCCGAAATCGTTTGGCGGTGAGAACCCTAAATTCCATTTTGTACGTGAGATTTGGCCTAAAGAGAGCAGGAAAGTGCTGTTATTCTTACACTGTTCCTGACGAAGTACTACGCTGCATTGGGACCAAAGAAAGTTACGACTCCGTCTCTCAGCCTTCCACTTCAGCTGCTGTTAATGAAGAAGATGAAGATGAAGATGAAGATGAAGATGAAGATGAAGATGAAGATATTGATATTTTATTTCACTGATTTTATTTCTAAGTTAAATTTATGTTAGCTTTTTTGGCATTTTTTAAAGTAATTTAGCATTATTCTGGCATATCTTTCCCATCACTCTATTTATCAATAGATACTAAGTTAAATTTATGTTGGCTTTTTTTTGGCATTTTTTAAAGGAATTTAGCATATTTCTGGCATATTTTTCCCATCACTCTAGCATATTTTGAAGTAGTTGAGTTGGCAATAATGAACATAATAGATTGTGATGATTTGAATACTCACATAAAATAAACGGAATGAATGTACTCCAAAAAAATTTTTTGTTTAGACAACGACATAAGATTTATTGACAGGCGGGCCTTGAAGTAAACACGTTCCCACGGGAAGGGAGCAGAGATCGCAGGGACAGTCGGTTTTTGAACTTGGATACGTTGACAGCTCCGAGAAATCGATACAAATCAGAAGTGATGTTGAAATTACAGTTAATTAGTGAATTCAGATGGTGTTAGAAAGCTTTGTTGAATATTGAATTAAAGTGAAATATTATTGAACCGGTGTTTGTGTGAAGTGAAAGTGGTTGTACTCAGTGAGAATAGAAATAATTGGATAATTCGTAGAGCGCCGTTTTGTGAAAAAATCACCTCATGGGCGCAAGGTGTTGTGCGATCGCGATTGTGTTATAAAGTTGTGTTGATTGAAGCGTGATTTCGTATACAGTTCGAACTAGATTGCTTGTCTTAAAAACATGGAAATAATAATGATAATGATTGCGTTTAAAACAGAGTGAACGTATTTAAAGGCAGGAAGTGTTTGATCGGATTAGGGAGGAATTAACGATTGGCGAGACCGTAAACCAGAGAATCAAACAAATCATAAAAATCGGGTTCGAATCCTGACAGAGATTAGGGAGGTACTATTGTATTTACAGAATTATTTAATTACCCTTTTATAGGCGTAGGGAGGGGACCAAAATTGAACGAATTGCAGGGATTTCGCTAAAAGGAGGATGGAATGCCGATAGGGAGGAGACCGTAAAACTAAACTGATTTAGCTATATAGTGTAACCAGGTAAGCTTCACGCTGAGATTGGGATATGACTAACTGGGTTAGTTTTTTATATTATTTATTAAATTCCAGAGGACCCTTTAAAAAGTACGGATGCAACGGAACAACAGAAACCAAGTTTACAGCCCCTGCCGCCCAAGTAATGTTTCAAAAGGGAATGTGTCAATCAGATTATCTATCAGCTGTGAGCGTGGGGACGGGCCGACGACCTTTTCATATGTAGGCCGACAATATTTGTTTTAGGGGAATAATAATAATAATAATTGGATGACTTGTATGGCGCCGTTTTTGTGCAAAATCACCTCAAGGGCGCTTCGGACCGAGGGTCATATTGAGAATTTACCTACTGCCGTTCTGCTATTCTTTTAAAAAACTTTACGAATCAAATCGTGGCGTTGTCCCTGTGATAGGTATTGAATAGCCGACGAAAACATTAAATACTTATTACAAATTAGGCCATCCAATATAAACTCGCAGTATAAAAAAAAAACACCTACCTACAGAGTACCTATCAAAACACTGGCGTACCATTTAAACAGCGATCACCACCAGCCGGGAACAGGACGCAGGTACAGTCAGTCGAAGGGGAAGTTTTGCTAGCGTATGACCGCCCGAATAGAAAGCGATCGGATGCAACCAGACAGAACAAATTGAATACTTTTCTTCTGTTATTTGACCTTCTAATTTGATACTTTTCATCTATTGTTTGACTTTCTAATTTACAAATTGGGATGCACAAAAACAAATCTAGAGTCAAAAGAGGGAGATGGTAATCTCCGAAATAAAACTACCATCCGAACAACTTTTCTCAACAGGTTCCTTTCGAGAGGTAGGCAGCCTCTTTAAATTAAATGCCAAAAATCAAACCAATTGTCCGTTTATACCCACCTGAGAGGATAGGTATTCAATAGAAGTTACCCATACCTAATACACGAGGATGCTAGTATCCTCATGAAATAATTACTGGAACCAAATATTAAAATACAGACAGTCCTCATCCTAAATTTGGCATTTCGAGTAAACCTTACATATATCTCCCATGATAATTGGCTGAATGGGTAGGCACATAACCTATCGATAGAAGCGGGCTAAATGTCGACAAGATCGTCGTGTGTTATCTATGTTATTGACCTAGAAAGGGATGTAAATTCCCGACGACGATGAATTTACAGCGTTTTCTAGAGGTGGCATGTAACTTAGGACCTTACGTGTCACATTTTCGCGACTAGATTCGTGACAAGGGATGTCATGGTTTTCCCCTTCTACACTCAGTAAAGTAGATTTTCCTGGAGGTGCATTGAGGTTGGGGCATTTCTGAAATTGGTGAGGAGACCTGGTATTCTTTATTCTGGCGTGACGGTTGCCAATTTGGAACAAGGGGAGACCCGGCCGGTTCGGATATCCAGACACGCAGATATCGATCGCCTTGTTCAAATTATCATCCATCGGTTTTGTTTGGTAAAGAGGAGGAGCCAACTTTAGCTTGAAGAAATTCATTCCCTTTCCTCTCCCTTCCCTCCCAAAATATATACATGGATGGCGCCGACAACTAACACCATAAATGTATCGTATGTTTATCACATATATAAAATCTAACACTTTATTATACTCACATTACCCTTTGACAGGTAGAATCACGTAGCTAGTTGAAGAGCAGGCGACTCAGAAAAATAAGGTTTATGAAATGGCTTTAAAACACAGCGGTAATGGATTCAACTCACTCTATCTCAAAAGAACCGAGGGGTACCACACACATACAAAGATAACTAGGTTTCTATACCGAGAAACAAAAAAGCCAACACAACGTTCGGTGAAACCTTTTTATACTAAACCGTCACGTGAAATGATTACGTTCAAGGTCGTAAACCACGTAGACAAATTATGATGCACACAGTTGAAGGGGTGTGTAATAAGGAGAGGAACAAAGGCTTGTAAAGACGGCAGGGAGGATATTCCTACCCTGGATATATACATAATCAAAGCCTTATGGAAAAGTTACCTATGGGACTTAAAGAAAATTTATCGTAGAAAGAGAAGAAAGAAAAGTTTGAAAAGTGCAGATCATTACAAGATTCGCCGTGTAGTAGGTCCCTGCAATGGGTAGGTAGCGCCCAGCAGGATCTCCTTGATCCTGCCGTACGCTTGCTAAAACCCTTTTTTGACAACAGCAGTGGTGAAAGCGTTGGCTTTCAACAGCTAACACTTCTCCAACTTTAGGGATTACTGATTAATATAAATACCCTTTTTATTTTTAAATGCATATTTTTAATGTCTTTTGTAGATATATTAAATGAATAATCTTTAAATATATATATATACACGTATGTATATATGTACACACGTCAAGCACAAAATCCAATTCGTGAAAATGGATTTTGTTTTAAACAGCTATATCTTTTAAAATAATACATATATTTATTGAGATTCTCTATACATTTGCCACCACACTCCAACTTTAATTTTTTATCTGAAAATAAAGCCTACTTTTGTAATAAGACTCGATAAACTGAAGTTAATGTCTATGTTTAACCATTTAGTGATGTTTTATTTGTAAAAAATGTATGTATTTTATTAAATATCAATACAAATTGAAAATATCTCCCGAGTAAAAATAAAAAAAAAAAACTTCGGAAATTGAACCCGAAGAGAGGCGATAGAACAAGCTTCAATGTGTCCATAGCATATTTTTGATATTTATAACCTATACCGATTCGTAGTAAGGATTAATCTAAATAGTGATTTCACTTATAGCTTCACCTCGTAAACGTAAATAATCATTCACACAATAATCAAGACGACCGGCTTAGCTGAACGTGTATTATGAACTGTGTATTAATGACGGCGCCAACGTGTGAACACTTTTTGGTTGGCAGCAATATCCTTTGATGTGCCCACGAAAACCGACAATATTCTGATTGATTGGCCACCATTGGCGGCCATCGCATGCCAAGTCGCTCTGCTCAAGTTGGGCCAACGTATACAAGGGACTTTAAATTAAAACCAGTTTACTCGTTTAGCCATTATTCATGTACTCCCTTAAAGCTATAAAAAGTATTTTTTAAAGTATTTTTCAAAATATTTATATGTATATTATGGTTGTTAATGATGACGGGCGAACAAATGAAACATATCTATGAAAGTACATTTTGCAGATATCTTGAAACGTTAAACACTTCTAGAAGGATACATTCTCCTTGCTTCATCCAACTTTTTTACAGCCTAAACTCCCCTCTTTAAATATTTGAATTCCTTGATTGCGCCATGTCATTCTGCGACATTTTCATTTTCTTTAATCCGCTAATGCGAAACACGTGACAATTCTAACTTATGTAATCCTGATGTGATGATTTGACGATAGTGAAGAAAACCATCAATATTTCTTTAACTTCCCAAAACCGCAATTGCATTTACGCTTGGTTTACTCGGCTATTCTGCTAGATTGATTTCATCGCAGTACAAATAATTGCAGTGTAATTTACATAGTTTCCTCGAACAACACGTCGCGGTTTTCCTTAAAAATTTCAATAAATAATGCGCATTTCATGTGATTCATCTCACTGATTCAATACTTTAGGTACTTTATGTAGGTAGGTACTGAAGTCACTCAGTTATTAAATATAATCAGTACCGGATAACCTTACGAATCTTAGCATGTAGTTTCTACCGCAGTTGACACCAAGACGTTCAACGGGTCACACGTTACGGTTTATAGACTCGTCGAAACATGTTTTTATCTGTAAGTCTGCTTGTGCTCTGGAGTACCGTTACATCGGCAGGTTTGTAAAATATAATATACGTAGGCATTTCAATGTATTCTTCTTTGCGTATTATTGTATAAAAATCACCACACACTTTAAAGCATTGGTTTAGAACTGTCAATATTTACTTTTAAAGATTAAAATAAGATTTGAAGACAATTTGAAGTCGCACGCCCGGCAAGGCGAGGGTCCTGGGTTCGTGTCCTCGGTGCGACCATATCTTTTTCTAATTTTTCTGTTTCAATTTTTCGTGAATCGCCAATACTGTCTTCAATAATTCACTATTGCAATTTGAGATTTTACTAATTAAGTTATTCGAAAAATAAATATAAAATGAACTGGCGTATGAACAAGGAGGTAAAATATTCCAAGCTGTGGTCGTTACAGTAAGTTATAAAATAATTAGAATTTTAGTTTTTTCAAAGTAAGAAACGATATTTAATGCCGGGTTATTCGGATAAATTAAAAATATATTCATATCAGGCTGCGAAAAGTTGCAAAACCATTTATTTTGTCAACGTTATCGGAATGTTTTTCAAAAGAGTATTTACATTTATTGTTTGAATTTTATATAGGAAATACCAGAATGTGAATAGATTGAAGACTGGGCGATTTTATAACCATATATTTTTTTCTTTTGGAAACAAACAAACAAAAAGTTGTAAAGTGACACTAAATAAATATTTTCAACATTTTTCATGAAATATTATTATCCCGTCGGTATCATTTTGTTTTGAAATTAATGATTTGACTTTTTGGGATATTTCCTTCACAAAAATTTTAAAAACCTCACAGAACTGTTATTTTTAATAAATACAAAGTGATATCTAATTTCAATGAGGTCTATTATTTACAAATCGTCTTTGAGATGATTTTTTACAGTAAATTGTAAATTTTCAAAATCATAATATAATGAAGTGAACGTGATATTATTATGTTATTGACACGACTGACCCAGTACAGTGAAGGTTCAATGAAGAGTAGTTGATCGTTTGAATATCATATGAATGGAATGGATATTCTGTAAAATAATATTTACGAAGAAATAATTTTTGCCAAAAGATAAGAATTATCACACGGGCTCAGGCGACGAGTTGCTGTCATTTTGTTTGTACAGTTTTTAACATTGTTATTTTGATTATAAGGAAAGTTATAAGGAAATACCCATGGAACTATACTCTTTGGAAATACCAGATAAGTGGTACGAAAACAACATAGAAATTCACAGAAATTTTTGTTGTTGTTCAAATTGGGAGGCGGGTACCGATGTCCCGGGAACCGTTTATTAGATAACCAACACCACTGCCATAGATCACCCCATGTGGTTCGTTACGTTTGGTGACTTAGCAGGGGTGCCCGGATTCATGCGGTGAGATTTGTCTAGGTCTTGACGGCGAATGCGTTTACCCACCTACTGGGTGGCGGGTCGAATCGGGAGAGACAGGTTGAGGGAGACCATTTGACCTCTCCAGTCGGACTTTCTCTCGACCCATCCACTTGGGAAGGACGGATTCACACGTCTATCACTCCTGGACATGTCGACCCCCAGATTCCTACCCACCTCTCATACCGTTTTACTTGCCTCAACTTTCTCTCCTTCCATTCATTAAAAATACCCTCCAACCAGCATTCCAAAAGAATGTCACCAAAAGATGACTTAGGCCCTGGTTTGATTTGTTTGCCAATATATATTTTTTTAATTTGTTGCATTACTCCGTCACCACTCTTAAATACGTATTTTTTAAATAACACTTTGTTTCAATCTTATTACTATGAGACAAATATTATGTCAGGGGAGACCAAGGTGTGTAGATTTTTTTATTTTATATTCCTTTTCGACGAACCTAGGGTAAGTTCGAAATGTAAAAATTAATTTTATTTTTATTTTTTACGATAATAACTAATTAATCACCTTCCATTATAATATTTTTGTCTATTTGTTCTTATTTGTATACACTTATGTATTTTTAAATAAGATGATTTTCATTGTCCTGACGAAGAAGCCATTTAGCTTTGAAACATGTATTATTGATCACAATGTGGTGTAAACAAAGTTTTTCATTTAAATATAATCAAAATGTCGCCACAAAGTAATTTTGCAACTATTGAAGAATTCAAAATATAAGTTCCAAATAATCAGTAAAAATTAGAAAGTTCAGTATGTTATTATTCTTGTTTGTACGATCTCACTTTAGTTTGAAAGTTGAAATATAAATATATTCATACATTATTAAAATAACCCAATCTAAGAACCTGATAACCAATTTTATTCGACCGGAAATCGAAGGGACACGGGTTCGAGTCCCGTTGGCGTCATGTATCTTTTATCAGGAGATTTTTCAATGTGGATGAGTGTTTCAGGCGAACAATTATTGCTTGTAAAATAATTTTATGCATGTTTTCTAACGTATATAGTTGTTTCTAGTACCAATAAGGTTGAAACGAAGTGTTTTTTTTGCGTACACGGTGTTAACTTATATATTATACATATCTTCAAAATATTCGTAATCCAGTTAAAAACGGGACTGCAGGCCCGTAACGAGTGAATTGAAAGGTTTTATGTTGGACTTAAAAAAATAATGTATTAACGCGACGTCGGAACACGTGTTCATGAAAAATAATTATTTTTTCGCATTATGTCTTTTTATTATATCAACAGGGCAAACGCAGATGCATGAACACGTGTTCCGATATATTCGGAAAGTAATAAAATTTTATTAGGAAACGGCCCGCTGTCCCGTTTTTAACAGAATTTTAATAAATCAGAAATACTTAATTTTCTTCGTGTATTAACCCATTACTGTCCAGAGTAATTTTTTGTTGAATCTAGGTATTCCTTCGACATTTTTGGATATCTGAAAATACACATTTCACATGAATACAGGACCCTAGCCTTGCCGGGGCGCCACTTTACTAGCTGAGCTAATGGGACCCTATATTTTTCGGTCATATTTAAAGGTATCATACTTCGAATAAGAACTACCAACATTATCTTCATTTTCTAATCGCAAATTTTAATTGCATCGTAGATGCGACTGTATCTTTTTCTGATTTTTCTGTTTCAAATTTTAATTTAAGAATCGCCATATGGTATTCAATAATCTATAATAACTCGCAATGTTTTTCTTCTGGAACATATAAAAAGTCTACAAAAACGCGTAAGATAAATTTGACCGAATTCTCTCCGAAATTTCAGATTTGATGATTTCACTTCCAACCATATTTTCAATGTATTGAGCAATACAATCTGAACGCTACGCCTGAAAATAAAGTTTATATTTTCGAGAAAACCGTTCAACGATTCCTGAAGAAAAAATTACATGACTCAACCCTTCTTTGACTTCGTTCGCATTGTCTTCATCCTAAGAATCCCTAAGTTGGGTGGTTGGATAAATATATCTAGTACATTATCAGCCATATCGGTGTTTACATTTATCATGTCAAAAAGCTTTAGATAGTGAAAATACAGGTCTGGAAATAAAAATGTTACATTTACAAAGAAAAATTTTTTTGGTCACGTAAACGCCCACCGATACCATATGGTATCCTGCCACTTTGGGACTATATTGTGTAAACGCCACAATGTAAATATTGTATAAGAATATTAATTTTCAACGCATTTTTTCTATAAGAGTTAATAGGTAATTTAAAAAAATATATGCATTTGCAAAATTTATGGAGTGCGTTCTCGAGCACATAAAGTTTTACAAGAAATTGACTCTCGTTCGTACTTGGCTAGCGTCAAAATTGACCAGTCCGTTGTGTCAAATGTCTTCATACATCTTTAGTGCGCTGATGGGACCAATCACAACATACCTCCCACCAGAAACTTTAAGATGGCGACGACAAAAGTAACAACACTATTTCGGATACCATATGATATTCATGGAAAATAATGGGTTAAACGTGCAGTGGAGTAGAGCTACTTTTACCCTAATAATATTCGAGGTAGGTAATTGTAGTAAAATGAAGAATTTACATAGAGAAAAATGATCCTGTTAAAAAGTGACTGCATGCGAACTTCCTGATAAAATATCCTGAGAATATTTCACGTGTTCTTTTTCTAATAGTTATCGTGACGGATTAGTATTTCAGTGTGAATATCTGTATTTGTATGAACACGTTTCCGCCGTCCTCATAAAACATTTGCTTTTACTTTGTTAGGAATTCTTTCAATTCATTTTTTATAGGCCCGCAATCCCATTTTTAACAGGAAAACGAATAATTTTACCAGGTTCTTAGTAAATTAACAGTATTTGAGATCAGTAAGTATACAGCTTAAAAAATATATTTTTTATAATATGTATTTAATTTTCAGTATAAAAGCGTGAAGCTTCAAGAAGCTTCAAAACAAGACAAGACACCCGATGAAAAAGAGTAAAAAATTGCTTTCAGCTCCTCAAGTCACCCAAGATGCCATCGCAGTGACCCCGGTCTTCAGGAGCGACTATAAGTATGACCAGAGGACAAATAGCTTCTACAAGGAGCACAAGATTAAGGACTCGTGGAACGAGGCCATATGGACCTGTCACGCGGAGGGCGCTAAGCTGGCAGTTCCGGACACCGAGTTGGAAGCAACGGTGCTGCTGGAACAATTCAGCCCCGATACTGTCGATGTTTGGCTGGCCCTGCACGATAAATTTGCAGAAGGAGATTTCGTTACACATTACGGTTTGTATTATTATTACTAGCGAAGATCCTTGAAAAAGCATGTTTAATTTTTCTCACGTACGTACAATACAATTATTTAAACATTATAGGCCTATGTAAGCTTTTATAAACATGTGAAAATGGGTATATAATAATCCAGTGGAACAGTAATCAAAAGTAAAATTTGCATTGAAAATAATATAGAACACATGCAGAAGAATAGTATTATTTTTATTCTTACATTAACTCCACACAGGAGACCCTGAGGAAATAATTTCATCTCTGGGAATGCTATGTGGATGGTCTTTTTGAGGAGAGAAAGGAGTGAACATGGGTCTTGAAGAAACCCATGTTGTAAGAGGGAGGACACACAGAGGCCGGCAAATCATTCCCTTAGAGTAATAATCGAGCTGTTGAACTGAAGAGCAAGACGCAGAAGTGACCCGTTCTCATGTAACAAATATCAACCGTGAACTTACATATGTTGGGCGCGCGTTTGTGTACGAACACAAAGGACGCGGGTTTCGGCTTTCAGATTATCGGTTCTCAGTGCCTGAGTTCGTCGGCGGCAGACGGCGCCGAGTTGTGGACACGTAGAACGCGGGTAAAATCTGGGCCACCTGCACGGTAGCCTGACAACAGCTGTCAGCTTTAACAAAAAATCGTCGTCTTTTCAGACGACGATTTTTTACTTTTGGAGATACCTTTCTTGAAATATAGAAATAAAACAATTGCAATTCATCCAATTAATCGTAGTTCGAAAAGTCATGGAGAATATCGTCACTTGTTAAGTGAGCTAATATATTTTAAAATTACAATTTTAGGAAAATGCGTAAACGATATCTACATAAATTGGTATCCAGGAGAACCAAACGATTCTGAAGGAAACGAAGATTGTGTTATCATGAACAAATCAGGGATGTACAATGACATAAGATGCCACTGGAGAATGAGGTATATTTGCGTCAAACCAAATAATGAACCAATCACCCTTTCCTTGGAATGCCAAACTTATGACAAAGGTGAGACATACATATCTACATTAACTATTTCATTATACCAAAGGAAGGTATTTTTCAAAAGCTAATCATTACTTTAAATATTAGAATGAAAGAAACTGAAATGGAAAATATCCGGCTTAAGAAAACATTTTAATTGTGTAACTTTTATAATTCTGAGTGCTTTTTCTGGCCTACTGTGATTTAATGTGTTAATACCACAGACATAGGAATTAATAGACGAGAAGATATGGGCGAGGGGTAAAATCAACTGTTGAAGAACGAAGGGAGTGAAGCTGACTGTGATTCGTCAATAAATCAATCTGACAGTAAATAGGCATCTCGCATTATAATATCACCATTTACTTCTTAAAAGTAAAATCTGCTTTGAATGAATAGACATTTTTACATGGGAGCGCAAATTACTCGCCACGTTATGAACAAATTTGCGAAGTCCAAATTCGGCAAAGTAAGGCAGCTTCTATTTTCAGAGTCGTAGTTAGTTTCAGAGTATTTAGTTAAGACACTTTTATAAATGTTCATAATTTACTTCCCAGCAACCAACCAGCTTTGTGTTTCGCGTCCAGACGTTTCTCGATGTGATAGTAACAACTGATTCATATTATACGATGTGAATATGCTTAAAATAAAGTAAAATAATGCTTATATATGGAATGTAATACGACAATTGGGTTTATTCTCTTTTTTCACATCTATTTTTACCAGTTTTCATAGTACAAGTCAAAATTTTGCCGTGTTATTTAGTAAAATGAACCGATGATGCCTCGACCATAGTTCGCACAAGAATGATGACGTCACGTTTTCAAATTTCATTTGAGGCCATACGCGAGCCCAGCCGGCTCAATGGAACCGGTATGGGGAGTGGGGATAATACGCTTTTAATCACTTAGGGCAGGTCTACTAATATTCATATGTCTATGGTTAATACCGAGTATTTAATACGGTAATACTTACATTTATTTCTTTTTTACTATAGTCTGTGGTTTGGCAAAATGCTTCAAGCTATATTTTTAAGGAATCTTACTTTTCAGTTCTTTCTTATGGACTAGTCTTCAAAGTACAACATGGTGAAGTAATTTTTGTTTATCAAGGCAATTTTAATACTATTTTTTTTTTTTAAATAGGTTAAGTCGAAAAAAAAAATCTTTATAAATCCCATATTAATCAATAGAATTGCAACATTTTACCTCAAAATTTTGAAAACAAATAACCACTTTCACATAAAATTCAATATTTTTAATCAGTTTTACGAATACGTAAATAAATTTTTTATCGTCTCCTGTAAAGTTTTCTTTTTGTGGTTTGAAGGGTTTTACCAAACCACGGTCATTATTATAATGCAATGTATTTCCCAAACATTCCATATTCCTTTCCAAAGAACCGACTTAATCTCCTCCCAATCTCTAGTGCAAATGTGTTGACTCTCTTTTATCTTAAAGTCTGGTTTTAACTTAACTTCACTTTTTAGTTAAGTGAAGTGAAGTTAAGTTAAAACCAGACATTAAGATTAAAGAGAACCAACTTAATCTCCTCCCAATCTCTAGTGCAAATGTGTTGTCTCTCCTTAATCTTAATGTCTGGTTTTAACTTAACTTCACTTAACTAAAAATTCATTGTCGCTTTGTTTCCTCATTTTCTTTTTGTTTTACTTACTCACTTATTGTTTGTATGTTTACATATTTTTACAGTGTTGTAGTACTATTGTTATTGAACGGTTGGAATTTATTATTTATATGTATTGTTTTTTTTTATATATTAATGGTATAATATATATTAGTGAATGAAAGATTATTTTTAGAAAAAAAAAAAATTCCATACTAAATTTCACCTAAAGTATTTCAATACACTTTTATTTCAAGAGAGCTCCGTCCTATGACTTAGACGAGTGTGAGACGGTAGCAATCTATAGCGGCCGCTACACTACTCGCTTCGACGCTTAGACGAAGTCCTCGACGAAGTTAGCCGAAGTTCGAAGTGCGTGCCCACACACTCGTGCAACTTCGCGAGTAACTCAGTCCAACTCAGTCGTGATTGGTTTATTTATGTGTTCGAACTTCGGGACGCTTCGAGTCCTTTGACTCGGGCGCATTTACCGACAACAATCGGAAGTCGGGCGAAGCGAAGCGAAGTTGCCCGAAGCGAAGTGAAGTTCGTGCCCACACTATCGTATTCGGTCAACTTCGATCAACTTCGCGAGTAGTGTAGCTGGGCTATATAGTTGAACATTAAGGTAGGCGACACATTACACATCATGCCTTGGCCTATTTCATCGTATCCCTCGCCATACACTGCCAATGGGAATAAATGGCGAGCGATATGCTGAAATATACCAAATATAGCGCGCTTATAGCGTGGTCTATCACAGGCTTAATGCAAAGGCCCGAAATATTATTACGGTCACCATTGATTTCGTTTGCCATTTTTTTTGTTCTAGCTATAAATAGCTTGCATTCCCGTGCAAACCTACATGAAAAAAATTAGCTATTCCCAGAATGATGTGTTCGAGCTCTCTGGAAAACAATAAAGTCGTTTTATTTTGGTGTCGTGGACGTGCAGCCTATATAGGTATTAATAGTGCACCCACGCGTTCTTTATTTGTTTGGTCCACTGGTCGCCTTACAACCTTTGCACTGCAATCCCCTGATGCGTATTATTAATTTTATCGGTTATAAACATTTGATTTCATTTAATTTTTTACTTGCTCCGTTTCTCATGCGCTGATCAATAAACATGTGAAAATGAAGCACATTTATAATCTTACTCTAAAATAATATCTTGGTCTTAACCTAACCAAACGAGTTCTAGCGGACATATCAGTACTCCATAACACAGGGACATCCCTATCATATTGAATATATTATAATACTCGTTTTAATACTTTTTTCGTTCATTAATTATAATAACACATCCAAAAACGAATAAAACTAATATTAATTAATATTATAATTTTTAATAAATTTCAGGCTATATTCACAATAAGCAAACCGATACATGCTACAAGTTCCACAATAAGCCTAGGAACTGGCATGATGCAACCAGAATCTGTAGAGCAGAGCAAGCTACTCTGGGAGATATTAACAGCGATATAGAGGCGGATATTTACATGGCTGAATTCGAAAAGTTCCCTGAAAGTTCACTCAAAGGGAACTTCAATAAGGCATATATACACGTGGATTTCAGTGATTTGGTCATTCCGGGGGTGTTCGCCAATATTAGAAGTAAGTATTGCATCATTTCTTAGGGATAACCGTTTTTTCCAAAAACTCACAGGAAAAAAGGTAATTGATAGAATTTATTTAAGCAAAGTTGAATAAAGTTATCACGAACCTTCGGTAAAGTGAGGGAGCAAAGAATACAGCTTAAAAAGCTCTTTGGAAAACTTCTCTGAAGGAGATTCGATAAGATTTTGTTAGAAATAAAAACTTCAGTGGAAAGGCACAGGCCGCGTTTACAATAGATGAAATTTTGAATCAGGTCAATAATAAGTAAGGCTTCGTTATTATTATGGGACCATTTACTACCAATAACTACTAGTTAACATTTATTATTGCTATAATATCAAAATTTTACGACTTATTTGATTTTATGAAACAGCAAAAACTCTTGGGGCGTTTTTTTTTAAAAAAAGGTTATGTTTACTGCAAAAAATAATATTATAAATAACGAAATGTAACCATCTACATATTAGTTCATATTCTTAAGATGTTATATTGACTAACTCAATATACAATAACAAATACTGTGCACTAATATATTTTTTTTGATGTTGTAGTAAGTCAGTTTGGGTAAATGATCTATGGGGCAATTGCGTTAATCCTTAATTTGGCAAAGATGTCAAGTGTGAAATTTTAATGATTGGACTGTTTAATTGGGTTTCTTGGTCAAAAATAAGTAGAGGAATAATAGAAAAAAATCTGGCATTTTCAGAAAAAAACAATGCTTACCACTTACCACAGTGAACAGTGCCAAAATTTCGTAATACAAAATCTATGTTCAAATGTTCACCACGAAACAATACCGAATGTATATTAGATATAAATGAAAAATTGTTAGGCAATACGTAGTTATCCAAATTTATTACTAATAATTACAAAAATGCAAATGTATCATCTTTTATTTTAAATTTTTATTCAAACAACGATTTCACGTCATTTTCGAATAAAATCATAGATCATACTAGAAATCCCATCTCTTACGTAATTCAGAAACCACACTCCTTTGGATTATCCTTCATCATATACTGTTTATTATTCCCTGTTTTTCTTTCTTTATACTGGATCATCATTTGATCAATGATAAATTCATTCGCTGCAGGCCGTTCATTCTATTTTTTCCTAGGATTGGTCTTACTTTGTAATATCTATCAAAATCATCTAAATTATTATCGGTAAAGAGCACAGATTTACGAATTTGTTGATAAGGATGTAACGGCCATATATCCGCTCTTTGAATATAACAAAATCAATGACTCCAGTAGTCGAGGTATGGAGGCATTTCAACAATTCCCATAATAATATGGATGGCTAGATTATCACGAAACTCGTGTTCAATCAATTAAATTGATTTTCCAATGCGTTTAACGGAGTAAAAATGTATCTGTCTTGTTATGTGTGCTATTATTAAGGGAGAAAAATATTTAAAACAACAATCACGAGGAAAATCATAATCGGGAATATCAATTGAATTTTACCTGCTCTGTGGCAAAATTCTGTCATAATCCCTTTTCCTTTTGTAATTCAGCTCAAACTTGTTAATTTTCTTTGATCTTTTGGAATCTGAAGCAATCTGCTTCCTAGACCTTTTTTTCTTGCTGATGATATAAATGATTCTAGTGTCTTAGCCTGAAAAGAGAATGATGGAAGTGATGTTTAAGATGACAATGTAGGAATACTATCATAATTGTAGTCAGTGGAACGTCTTGATGGCTTGATTTTTTGGCTCGTCCTGAACTTCATAATGTTCAGTATGATCATATGGAGCACCATCGGAGTCGGAACTGCTGAGTAGGTGAAGACGTTCCGCCAAATAGTAAAAAAAAATGTGAATCGAAAGAAAAGTTAGCCGAAGAGATAGGTCCATGCAATTTATTTTCATTGTCAGCCTCGGAAATATCCCCAGTTTCCGATTGCGATGCGCTCTTGGTAAAAAGCTAATATTTTCGCGGCCCGACCTGTCATAATATCCAATTGGAAAATAATAAACACAACATATGTTACACCAACTTACAACTAAAACAACTTTTGGACAAAGAAATATGCCAGTATTATTCTATAAAATTATTTAATGTCCTCCCTTTTGAAATAAAAAACATTAAAAAAATAACTGACTTCAAAAGAAACATTAAGAAATGGATTATGGATAAGGGAAGGATGAATATAGATATAATTTTGCAACCCAACAAAGACTAAAGCTTGTATTATGTTTTATTTTTCTCTAAATATTGTTTTTTAATTTTCTATATAGTATTTTAACATATTATGTACTTATACTATTTCAAACACATAACCATGTACAATGTGACCTTAGAACGGGGTACCCCAGTAAGGACACATTATCTTATATAAAAAAATTGTTAAATAAAAAAAAATAAAAAAACTAAGCACCACATTTGGCAATGTTGACTACAGTGAACAACTTTATAAGTGTTTACAAACTCAAAAAATCACATGAAGAAATATAAAATTATTTCGCAATCTAAAATTAGATTTCTTCTTTTGAGCTAGGCACCACATCTCACCTGGTTTTGTATGTCATAGGCATTTTAATAAAGTATACGAATGAAATATTTCAGGTCAGCCCTTGGACAGGAGCGGCTATGTCGAGTGGGCCGCTAATCAACCTCCCAATGGTGGCAATGATCACTGTGGCAGCATGAACAGGAACGGAAAACTAAACGTCTTAAGCTGTACCGACAAGGCTATGTTCATCTGTGAAATGAAACTTCCCGAAAAGAAGAAGAATAATAAGGGATAATTTTTTTTTTCAGTGATAAAATAAGTAACATGTTAATTAAACTTCAATAAGAAATGATGACATAATGATGGAGTGAAAACATAAGTCAAGTGGGGTAACCGATCGCGGTGGGTAAGTGTACGCGACGATGTTTGCAACAAATCTTCACCTGCGCTTATTCCTCAATAATTCTGTAGCAGTTCTGGTCGCTTTAAAGTAGGTCGTGTATGTAAACAATGTAAAAAAATAAAATTGACGGGTAAATAATTACTTTTTATTATGGTTTTCTTGTTGGTGTCGCCTCTGTTACCGATGGATGCTATTGTGTAACCAATTGTGTCGAACGGTGTGGTCTATGATATTTTTTGGTAAAATAACTTTAGTTTTACGAGAAGAGCCAATTCTCTTGTGCGAGGGTACGCACGCTGTTATATGGGTGCCTACATTTAACACTAGAGCATAAAATCAATAATAAATATCCACAGCATTTCAATACAACGTAAAAAAAGCGTACGGTTACCCCACGTGACCTTACCAAGATATTTTAAATTCAAAAAAGTTTGAGGCAGTTGAAATATGGTATAACTTTTCATTTAGCAATAAATAAATTTATTCAGAATCAAATTGACAGTTTCATTATTTCTTTATTAAATAAAATAATACTAATAATAAATAAATAAATATGTTCGTTTGGTAAGATTTGAGCTTTTTACGGCCTTATAGTGAATTGCTTTTGGGGTATTATGCCGCGTTGCGCTACCTCCTTATTTTTGGACAGCATTGCAGTGTCCATCATCAGTGGAGATGTATAATCTAAGGTTGTGATGTGTGTTATGTAAGAAGATGCGATACCGTGTTGCCAGCTCCAACTCTCTAAGAGCTGACATTAACATATAATTAATAAGTGGTTTTCTGCGTTTTTTCTGGTGTAGCCGTCAATTACCGGATGCCAAGAACTACTGAGCTTAGCTCCATCGTCTCTATTAATATTTACTGGATTTTTATGCATTTCAATTGCCTCCGTAATCAGCCGTGCTCTATATGTTTTGGGTCTCCCCAGGACTTCAGGAATAAATTCAAAGTAATGCCCGGTTTCAATTAAATGCTCGGAAATTGCCGATTTGTCAGGGTGGCTGAGTTTACATGCTCAGAAGTGTTCAGATATGCTTTTGGAGATTGTCCGTTCTGTCTGACCTACATAAACCTTGTCACATCCGGAACAGCTGAGTTTGTAAACTCCATCTGTTTCTAGAGGACTTACCAAGGCCTGCAAAAACTAAGTTTCCTCTGGAAACAGATGGAGTTTTAAAACTCTGCTGTTCCGGATGTGAATTAAAAATTAAAAATTGTTTTTGAATAAAATGTATTTAATTCTGAAAAATTAATTGAATTATATATATTAATACAAATAATGTCAGGAATCACTAGTTAAAGTAAGTCAAGTACGTCCCTTAACGCCCTGTATAATATGTACGTACTTAAATTACTTTATTAAACTGATAAGTCTGTTACGCTTACCCATTTTTTTTTGTAGGAATACATAATGTAATACTTAAATTTTAAAAAGATTTTCGCACACAATAAAGTTGTTATATTTAATAACCCCAGAGCTCCACATCCAAGGGTTTTTAATGCTTTTTATTGATCAGGTTTATGGATTACAGTTGAGATTTATAGATCAGCTGTCCGATTTCAAAACTTATTTTTTATGTGAATATCGCACAAGAGTCCCAACTGCTCCCAACCGTCCGGAGTGAGTGAGATTATGGCATCCCAATTGGGGTATATTATGAGGAATGTAGTGAGGAGAGGATGAAGGTAAGAAGGGGAAGATGGGGAAGTACCTGGCTATTCACACTTAAAAATGACGGAAGTTGATATGGTCGAATTAGCACAGTGGGCAGGGCAATGTTTTATTTTATTTTTTATTATTATATATTGAGTTAGTTTATACAAAATTTGAATATAAACTAATATAAACATGATAATATTCCATTTTGTAACTTAAAATATTTTTACAATAAACATAACATTTCTTTTTAAATACATTCATTCTTTCTTTATTCTTCCGACTTTCAGGCATTTCATCATACATCTTTACTCCTTTGTACATTAGGCAGTTCTGTGATTTTGATTTTTTCATATGTGGCAATCTAATTCTATTTACATTTCTGGTTTCGTAATTATGAACATCTCTATGGAAAACAATTTCATCCATAAAATATTTTGGCTTTTGGTTGTTCATGACTTTATGCACAAAAATTAACACATTCAATAACACTTCTTACCTTCAAAATTTGCTGTGAAAGTGAGTTTTGAAACGAGTATTACACCCAGGTACTTAATTTCATTTGCTTTTTCATTTTTTTCATTATTAATTGTCAATTTTAACTCTGTGTTATGCGTTTTGTTGCCAATTTCCATATAATTTGTTTTGTTTACATTTGGTTTTAATTTGTTTAATTTCAGCCATTTCGCTATATTTTGTAGGTCTTCATTTAATTTGTTGATTGCATCTATGTATTCTTTAAATGAAATATAGATTAATGTATCATCTACAAATAATCTAATTTTGCAATTATTTATGGTATAAATTATATCATTTATGTAAACAATGAATAGAATTGGACCTAATACCGACCCTTGCGGAACACCGAGGTTGTTTTCTATTGATTCTGATTCTGAGCTTTCAACTTTTGTTAGCTGTTTTCTTGGAGATATTATTTGAAAAGATTTAGAGCTACTTCAGAAATACCTATATCTTCTAATTTTTCCAAAATTTTACTCAAAACTGTAAAACTTATTCCATCTGGACTCTCTTTTGATTTGGTGCTTTTAAGAATCTATAGATATGTTTCATCAATCTCTTTAAACACAAAGTTTTCTCGGTTAGGGGAACATTTCTCACGTGGTTGTCTTCCTTAAGTATTCGTATACTCTGATGTAATTCTATTATGCTGTTTACAAAATATTTGTTGAAGCAGTTCTGTATACTACCCTGTATCTGATGTGAAAATTTAATGTCATGTTTCATCCCTTTATCTTCGGTTTGAAGTAGCCCTTTTATAGTATTCCACATTTTTTTAGTGTCGCCCTTTTCAGAGATAATTTTATTTTTAAAGTAATCGTTCTTACAAACTTTCAATTGTTTTGAGTATTTATTTCTTGTGTTTTTTAATGCTTTCTAGTCTTTTGAGTTTCTTCAGATTTTTGCAATTTTGTACTGTCCATTTCGTTCATATTGTATTGATTGTAGTTCTATGTTATACCATTTATTTGTTCTTCCTATTAGTAGTTTGGATTTACCAATCCAAACTTTATACTATATACATATAACATTTAGTATTAATGAAATGTTAAATAATACAAAATTAATCAAATAAAATTTACTTCCGTATTGCTAGTCGAGAACTTTACGAGGAACTTAGACCTCGGGGACCGTTATTGTTTCTGACTTTCACCCTTCGAGGGTGTTCATCATTTCAAAGTCTGAAGTGAGGGAAGGTTATGTCAGGATATGTCATAATTCATGTAAGCCCGTCGTTCCATTGGTTTGGTAAGGGTAAGGAATCGACAAAAACCGAAGAACCTGTGCAGAAAATTAAAGTTCCTAACGGATTGTTCTTAATCCTTACAGCTTACGGCGATGCTTTTCTATACACATAAAATTTTGCAAGTTCTTGATTTATATTTTTCACGCTTTTGTGTGAAAGTGCTAAAAAAGTCAAAGGCTTAAAAACTTTTCTCACTTCAAATACAAGAAATATTATCTGTTTGTCAGCATTTTTTCTATAATAATCACCCCGAATGCTGAGTCTGGTTAAATATCTATTTTTGACATTAGAACATAAAGAAAAACCAGTAGTCTTAGGACGGGGTTTCGGGAAAGATTAGTAAGATAATTTATGACTACGCCCCTCGTGGTAGAGTAGTAGTTAGCTCTTTGACTCCTTTGTTCGAAATATTTTATACAAGCATAAAAAATTTTTTAAAAAACATTGTATTTCGTAAATTTTATCTCGTTGAAGAGTTGAAAATGCTTTTATTATTACTTTCATTATTATTATGGACCACAGAAACGAAAAGATGCTTGAAATAGCTTTAGATATATTTAGTGAACAGTCTAAATCGCAAAACCCTATTCTATCCCTATTTGCTTGTTTGCGCCATTGATATCTATCCGGAGCCTGTGGGACTGTGATTTCATCAGACTGTGGAGTAATGTGATGTTGAAGGAGTTGAATGGCAAGGAGAAGGGAAGAAAAAAGTTAGGAAGTATTGACTGTTCAGATTTTGTCACCAAAAACGCTTAAAACCGTTTCAATCAAAGTTTTAATTCCGAGTCTATAATATACCTGCTTTAAGTATTGCATCAAGGCAATACTAAGTGTAAGTATATATCACCCTGGATTAATGTATACCAAATTAAATACTTATTTGCTAGTGCTGGGATTTAAGCCTGTGATCTCTAAGTTCTGAGGTTACGAGCATAACGCTCGCGGAGGAAGTTTTGTCCTTTCTTTTCTTCACATTTTTTCAACCTCACAACATTCCTTAAATAGGGATGAGGTAGTTTCATGGCTTTGGGCAATTTGATATTTTGTGCGGTATTTCTTATTATATATTTATACGAAAACAGTAACTAAATAGTATGAACATAATATATTCAGTTTGTCTTTTCGGTGTGAGAAAAACAAGCTTCACAAAATTTATTTTACTTACGCCATGCCCACTTACAATGTAAATAAGATAAGTAATTTAGGGCAAAGACTGGATAATTCAACCGAATAGATAATAAAGACACTCTGCATAAGTAATCCCATCGAACGAAATAGGTTTTTCCTAAGCGCCAACTCCAACAGGCTGTATGGGAAAATAGAAGCGACTAGACCCGTAGAACTCCATACAGATTCAGTACCGCGTCAGCCTTGCTGACGAGAAGACGTGTGCCGGTCGGATACCGCTGATAATTTTTATTTTCTATCGCGACAATATTACGTTCCAACTTTTCAGAAAAGTTTTCCCAAACGAATTTTCATTTATAAATTATGTGACCAGTTTCCAAACACTATTATAATTTATTTTACATAAACAAAAACTGAAAACATTAGGACTGTTAAATTATATTTATTATTCTGTGAGTGGACTAAGGAGTGAAATAAACTGTTGTCAATTATTTCGGTAAGTATTTTTTTTTAATATGCTGCCAATGATAAATGATTTTATTACCTTTTTTTAGTTTGCTTGTCGACAACTATTAATTTGTTTTATAGTCTATTTATCTAAGGTTATCAGAAAAAATACGTTAACAACTTGTCGCCTACGACATTGTTACGCAAATCGTGTGATTATTTAATGTTTTAACGAAACTACGAAGAGGCCAAATATTGCGGCTAATTTTTGAACCCGAACGAGTTCTGCAAATATTTAATGTCAATAATATGATATTCGATCGTGATAAAAATGATTATGTTTTTGGCTTCCGCTAAACATGCATCAAACTAATATGTTATGAAGTTTTTCGCACCCGATAGAATGTCCCTTCAAAATAAAGAATATAAAACAAACATTTTTTTAAATTTCTTTAAAATTATATTTATACACGTATCACAACGAATATTTGGTAATGATATCTGTAGCTTTTGATGTTTGTTGTTTTATTTTTAAACGAAAACAATACTGCTTCGTATTATTATAATATTATTAGATAGATTAGTATGTGTGTTATAAAATCACGAACGGTGAGCTCTGGTGTCAGGAAATTGGTACAACCATTTACATAATGATACCTGTACGTATACCGCTCAATTTTGAAAAAAAATATTTCGGTAGAAAATTGAAATCCGTGGACAGAAAAATGAAATTTTGGTTGAAGACGCGTTTCAAAGCGTATGAAGTATTTATATTTGATTAATATCCCTTTTCATAAGTTTTTTTGTTAATTTTTAGACAAAATATTTATCTATTTAATCGATGCACGCATTGTGTTCCTGAAGTAGTAAGCAGATAAACATAATATTATATGTTATTTGCGTCTTTTATTCATCTTCTTCAATAAACAAACACGAAAAATAACCATAACTAAATTTACACCGATCTCCATCCATTAAATAAACCTAGCGAGTACTTATTATTTTTTACGTGAAAACACAAGAGTCCCAACTGCTCTGGGTCAGTGGGACAATAGCATCTAGCTTCCCCTATTAGGGTATGTTTTGAGACTGAAGGTTGTGGAGAAGGTATGAAGGATTTGAAGGTTGGGAAGTACGTAGCTATTCAGACCTGATCACTAAACACATTTTTTGTGAGTACCGCATGAGACTATGACATCCCCAATAGGGGTATGTTGTTAGGCTGAAGGTAGTGGGGATGGTAAGAATGTTGTTAGGCTGAAGGCAGTGGGGATGGGAAGAATGTTGTTAGGCTGAAGGCAGTGGGGATGGGAAGAATGTTGTTAGGCTGAAGGTAGTGGGGATGGGAAGAATGTTGTTAGGCTGAAGGCAGTGGGGATGGGAAGAATGTTGTTAGGATGAAGGTAGTGGGGATGGGAAGAATGTTGTTAGGCTGAAGGCAGTGGGGATGGGAAGAATGTTGTTAGGCTGAAGATAGAGGGGATGGGAAGAATGTTGTTAGGCTGAAGGCAGTGGGGATGGGAAGAATGTTGTTAGGCTGAAGGTAGTGGGGATGGGAAGAATGTTGTTAGGCTGAAGGTAGTTGGGATGGGAAGAATGTTGTTAGGCTGAAGGTAGTGGGGATGGGAATAATGTTGTTAGGCTGAAGGTAGTGGGGATGGGAAGAATGTTATTAGGCTGAAGGCAGTGGGGATGGGAAGAATGTTGTTAGGCTGAAGGTAGTGGGGATGGGAAGAATGTTGTTAGGCTGAAGGCAGTGGGGATGGGAAGAATGTTGTTAGGATGAAGGTAGTGGGGATGGGAAGAATGTTGTTAGGCTGAAGGTAGTTGGGATGGGAAGAATGTTGTTAGGCTGAAGGTAGTTGGGATGGGAAGAATGTTGTTAGGCTGAAGGTAGTGGGGATGGGAAGAATGTTGTTAGGCTGAAGGTAGTTGGGATGGGAAGAATGTTGTTAGGCTGAAGGTAGTGGGGATGGGAAGAATGTTGTTAGGTTGAAGGTAGTTGGGATGGGAATAATGTTGTTAGGCTGAAGGTAGTGGGGATGGGAAGAATGTTGTTAGGCTGAAGGTAGTGGGGATGGGAAGAATGTTGTTAGGCTGAAGGCAGTGGGGATGGGAAGAATGTTGTTAGGATGAAGGTAGTGGGGATGGGAAGAATGTTGTTAGGCTGAAGGCAGTGGGGATGGGAAGAATGTTGTTAGGCTGAAGATAGAGGGGATGGGAAGAATGTTGTTAGGCTGAAGGCAGTGGGGATGGGAAGAATGTTGTTAGGCTGAAGGTAGTGGGGATGGGAAGAATGTTGTTAGGCTGAAGGTAGTTGGGATGGGAAGAATGTTGTTAGGCTGAAGGTAGTGGGGATGGGAATAATGTTGTTAGGCTGAAGGTAGTGGGGATGGGAAGAATGTTATTAGGCTGAAGGCAGTGGGGATGGGAAGAATGTTGTTAGGCTGAAGGTAGTGGGGATGGGAAGAATGTTGTTAGGCTGAAGGCAGTGGGGATGGGAAGAATGTTGTTAGGATGAAAGTAGTGGGGATGGGAAGAATGTTGTTAGGCTGAAGGTAGTTGGGATGGGAAGAATGTTGTTAGGCTGAAGGTAGTTGGGATGGGAAGAATGTTGTTAGGCTGAAGGTAGTGGGGATGGGAAGAATGTTGTTAGGCTGAAGGTAGTTGGGATGGGAAGAATGTTGTTAGGCTGAAGGTAGTGGGGATGGGAAGAATGTTGTTAGGTTGAAGGTAGTTGGGATGGGAATAATGTTGTTAGGCTGAAGGTAGTGGGGATGGGAAGAATGTTATTAGGCTGAAGGCAGTGGGGATGGGAAGAATGTTGTTAGGCTGAAGGCAGTGGGGATGGGAAAAATGTTGTTAGGCTAAAGGTAGTTGGGATGAGAATAATGTTGTTAGGCAAGGTAGTGGGGATGGGAAGAATGTTATTAGGCTGAAGGCATTGGGGATGAGAAGAATGTTGTTAGGCTGAAGGTAGTGGGGATTGGAATAATGTTGTTAGGCTGAAGGTAATGGGGATGGGAAGAATGTTATTAGGCTGAAGGCAGTTGGGATGGGAAGAATGTTGTTAGGCTGAAGGCAGTGGGGATGGGAAGAATGTTATTAGGCTGAAGGCAGTGGGGATGGGAAGAATGTTGTTAGGCTGAAGGCAGTGGGGATGGGAAAAATGTTGTTAGGCTGAAGGTAGTTGGGATGAGAATAATGTTGTTAGGCAAGGTAGTGGGGATGGGAAGAATGTTATTAGGCTGAAGGCATTGGGGATGAGAAGAATGTTGTTAGGCTGAAGGTAGTGGGGATTGGAATAATGTTGTTAGGCTGAAGGTAATGGGGATGGGAAGAATGTTATTAGGCTGAAGGCAGTGGGGATGGGAATAATGTTGTTAGGCTGAAAGCAGTGGGGATGGGAAGAATGTTGCTAGGCTGAAGGCAGTGGGGATGGGAAGTATGTTGTTAGGCAGAAGGTAGTGGGGATGGAAAGAATGTGGACAAGTGGAAGATGGAAAAGTAGCTTAATATTTGAATTGATTTAATTTTGCCGCGCCGGGCTTCGAACGTCTTCTGAATCCGAGACCAAGGAACCTAACCTCTCAGCCACTAAAGGGTCGTCTGACCATTTGTTATGGGATGGGTTGGCTTTATACCAAAAATAAAACCCAGTAGCTTCAATGACAACATAAAACAATAAATCTACAATAAATGGGGCAAAAATAATATCTCGTTTGCTTTAAGTGATATTCTGTTAGGTTAATACTTCTAAAAAAATGGCAATAATTCTCCTTATAATATATCATTACAACAAATGGGACGAAAGTAATATATTTTATTATATAATTTAATGTTCCGTGTATAAAGACCATCGATGTATATTTACTACCCATGGCAACGATACAAGAGCAAAAACAAGAGGGAGGCTTTTGGTACCAAAATATGCGACAACCTTTACTATTCCATATTTATATGCCATACGCATACAACAAATTGTCCCAACAGACCATAGCAATAACCAATATATATTACTTTAACTAAAACATCACTGAATGGCTAATGAAAAAAGGTCACATGAAATATTTTCGCTTTATATCATTTTATTTCTTTTTTATATTATCTAATCATCGCCTTTTTAACCACACGCTCAAAAATGTGCTCTTTTTTTACTTCTCTTACACACTTCATATTATATTAGTTCGTATCCTTCCATTATCTCAATTATATATTCGTGAGGTGGGTAATGTAAAGCGTATCTCCAATTAAATATTAATTAAATAATAAAGAAAATAAATTATTGTACCTGCTTATATGGTTTTTTAAAATTAAAATGTAAAAATATATTAGTCGTTGAACTGAAGTGGTTTTTTTTAATTTGTGATACCACTTTACTTACATTTTAATTTGTGATACCACTTTACTTACATTTTAATTTGTGATACCACTTTACTTACATTTTAGTTTGTGATACCATTTTACTTACATTTGAAAAATCTCTTTTTTCCGTCACGGAAATGACGAACTGAAAATACTTATTGACCTTTATATGTTATATATAAAAATCCCTGTATTTTTCATATCACTAAAGCTCACCATTTAAATGTTTTTACTGTAAAAAATACTTACAGATTATATCCTGTAAGTATTTTAGCCGCGTTTCGTACATACGGTTTTAAAAATTACTTTTAAATACTTAGATCTAACAATTTTATGCATACAAAATACCGATGTAAATTTAAAGTACAGTTAAAAACATTTACGAGAAATCGTTATTAATTGATGTCACGTTTAATTTGTAGAACTCCATTTTAATTTTAAGTTTTTCTTTTGCATATTTTACATATTAATATTATTCAATTTAGAAAAACAGGATCTTTATTCATTTAATTTTTTTTAAAAGAAAGACAAACATTCCCAGGTTACGAATAACCTGACAATATTTGAAAATCTCCTACTACCACCACAGTTAGCTAAAAATGTTGCTTGTGTTATGATGGAGGACTTAGCCAGCCGAGGAATTGAACACACTACGCCTGGGTGGGACCCAAATGCGATGTCAACTCGGCCACCGACCGGTCGATCTATTTATGTAATTTCTAAGGTGTGGTTATTATTACATGTGTGAGCTGTTTCGCTTTCCGAAAGCCTTTAGTTCGATAATTCGATTCCTTCTGGAGGCATTATTGAACTGAACTGAACTATCACGCGTATTAATAATTACATGGTAGAACTCGTTTATAAATTGAATAATGATATTATTAAATTTAAATACATGAAATCGCTCATTAGGTTCTGATAAAAAGTTTTCCGAGATGGATTGGAGCCATTTTATCGGGTCTTTATATTAAGATTAGTATGAAAGTATTCAAAAGTGATGATTTCATCAGATTGATGTTGTATTTTATTTTCTCAGGATTTCATTCGTTTGAACTGTAGATACGCCAAATAAACAACAGATTCATATTAAATTTAAAATCGTGTAGAAAGTTTTGATAACCTGGGAATTTATAAAAATCGTTATGATAACATTCTATTTAAACTCTTTTTTAATGTGAAAAAAAGTTTTCAAATTATGCTAATCAAAATTATACACGTCATTAGCTTAAGTCACGGAGTTCGTAATAATGTGAAGGTCGCAAATAATAATTGTCACGCGTTTAAAGTTTTAAAATATAAGACAACGGTACCAACGCTCTCAAATGACACGTCAAAAAATAGACCATCAATTTCTGTCAGATCAAGCTAACAATACAATATTTAAAATAGGATTCCATAAAATGATTGAATCAATGTGTTTTTTTAATAGAAGCAGTGGCGTGCAGTAGTTTTTCGGATAGTCTATCAATTTTCATCACTGTATGGAACTCATTTGAAGCTCAGATGAAACTTACTTTAAAAATAAAAACATTGCAACATAATGATCTAAGAATCAATACCATCCAAATTGAAGTAAATACCTACAAGGTGTCGTGATTTATGCGGCCAAATTACCCAGATAAATCAGTCGATGTTCAAAAATTATGTGCATGGCTTTACATTTAATTGTTAGAACTACAGTTTTATTTTATTTTGTATTTTATATAATTTGATTTTACGCCCATCCGAGCTTTTACATGGCTTTTAATAACAGAATATACCCAGTGAGCTTTCGAATATTAAGTTTTTAAAGCATGAAATAACGTTAAACTGAATATGAAAAAATATTAGTAAAAACACGTAACAGTAACATAAAATAATAAAGAAGGTAGAACAATACTACACCTTACTTAAATAATACTTAATTCTATACATGGATTCAGTAAATATATCAATAGTACCCCCAAAGTCGTTGCCTAGATCATGCATCCTATTGTTTAGTGATTGTGTCTGATAGTTGGTTGTTTATGTATTGCAGAAGAATGTAACATTTTTTCGCGTGTTCCTAGTCGGTAAGTAAAATTTAATAATGGAAACGATGGCAGGGCTGTCAATTCAGTTGTTAATAACTCTGACATAATTCATAATAATAAATAGCATGAGTTAGAAGTGAACCAAAATCCTTACCAAAAACCTACGTACGAGCATTGTAAAATACATAAATTCAATTTATTAATTAATGTACGCCTCTATTGGGGGGTAGATATAACTAGAAAGGTGTTGAAAAAGATTAAGGTAACAGTTAGACTGTCCATTATTTATTTTCGTCCGTGGTTTAAGGGTATAGTGGTTAGTGTTTAGAACTCTCTTACATGAATAATCACATTCCTTCCGCATTTTGGCTCTGCGGAACAGGGGAGCAATTAGGTACAATAAAACCAAATTAATGAAAGTGGGCAGATCAAGGAATAAGCCTATTCATTAGTCATTTTCACAATTATTTTTAGTTGTTTTCATTTATCACAATGCCAATAGTAAACTTCACTTGTGAAACATAATGAAATGTCACAAAGCAACGTGATTTATTGTCATTATACTAATGAAATGTTGCACCTCTGAGTATAGTGTTGTGTATAATACAGGAAGTTAACCGTATTAACATGGCAAGTTAATTGATGGGCGGCGAATTGGGTATATTATAAGATTTTATAAAATATCATAGACGTAGTAAAAGCCATATTACGGTAGAATTCGCGTAATGTTGATTACTCCGACTTGACAGTTCGCTACAGTCGCAGCGCTCATGCGCTCAGGCGGAATATAAAGGTACTTTCAAATACGGCTACAATCTTAACAAAAATGAACAGTCACGGAACACACAACCAAATTTACAGACATACGTGATGCAAAGTGGTCGAGTCAAATCAGGACTTCGATACGCTCAGTCAAAATCGAATTAGTTCTGAGAATCTAGTAAAGCTAATGCCGGCTTATGCTTTATAACCAAGGCCGGCCTTGAGCCAAACGACGCCTGTCGCTAGTAAAAACGTCAAGGTGTTAGATATAAAGCACTCCAAAGGGTAGTTAGAACTAAAAGACTGTTTTTATTTTTATTTGTGGAGTTCTACTATTGTATGTACACAAAATATTATGCCCACAGAACATTGACACAATATTTGTATAATTTGACCTATTTGAAACCCATACACTTTCGTACACATCCGCTTTTGTTGAATTTTTCACCCTTTCAGGCATCTCGTTATTCATTTTCAAACTTGTTCTTATTATAAAGTTTAAATTCTATATTTTTTTCGTAATTGTATGTGAAAGAGATTAACATAATTATCTATGCAGTCGAAGGTTTTGCCACTGTAGATAATGTGGATTTTAAAGTAGTTATGTTCTCGTTTCATAGTTCCTATTTTGGCCACCTCACACTTAAATAATTCATTTATTAAATTATTTTTGCATTGAAGAATTGAACCATACAATACAAAATTTTATGAATACATTTTGAACATCTGCTTTCTTTAGAATCAATGCCATAATTATATATTTTATGTTAATACGTTCCGATAAAATGGGAACTGCGCGCTGCCGTTCCCTTGCTTATTCTCTCAGTCTAAAGGGGAATATTCTAAACTGAAAGAACGGAGATTGAATGCAAGAAGAAATAGGAGTGAAATAAAAATATAATATTATTATTCAGACACGGATACTTAAAGGAAGGCACATTAAAATTTTTTTTTAACGAGTTACGATTAAAAATTCTAACTGTTTCGCCTTTTTCACAGAAATTAATTAGATTACACGTATATTAATTTATTGTTGGTACTTGACTACTGCAGAGTCGCAAAAGAGACAAATACTAAAATAAATAAAATAATAATAAATTATAAAAAAAAACTGTCACTGTGCATTCTCTTTTATCCTAATCTTACCTAACCTAACTCAAAACCGTTAATCTTTATGTCATTTGTCCCAATTGGCCAAACGTTTTCTCCCTTGTGTTTGGTTAGAAGAGGTTGGTTTAGGTTAGGTTAGGTTAGGTTAGGTTAGGTGAAGTTAGGTTAGGTAAGATTAGGTTAGGTTATTTGAATGATCTTATAAAAATCGTTGTATCTCCGTGAAAAATATTATCTAAACTTTTTTTTTTTCATTATTAATTATTTCAGTTCAGTTTTCATTGGATAAAACGTAAGGTGAGCCATTGTTTAAACTTTTCATACTTACAGTAAATTTTTTTCGTATTTAAAAAATTATATGTTTACTTCAAATAATACAATGTGATATCGTATTTTATCACCTTTCAAAAACAGTTTTTTTTGTTTTTGAATACGTTCAGAAATGTTCAATTTATTTGGATTTTATTGCAACGCGGGAATACACACAAATTTCCCTGCCATTTGACAGCATCGTTAAGAAACATAACATACAATATGGCAGAGGCCTGAGGGTTAATACAAACTATTTCAATTGGCACGCTGTAAAAATATAGTCGTCGATCGTCAACGTAGCAACGCGTTAAAATGACGATGGACGACTATATTTTTACTGATTATTTTGAAAATTATCAGTAAAAATATAGTCGTCGATCGTCAACGTAGCAACGCGATAAAATATCAGATTACGTTATTTTTGGGACATGCGATGTATCTGTATAGAATTGAACTAAACTACAAACAAATTCCTGGGCACAATGAAGATTACGTAATTTTGATTGTGATCAAACCATCACAAATTTAAAACGATTAGATAAAAAGAACTTCAGCCAACTTTTATGTCACATATTTTGAAGTAAAATAACTTTAAACCTACACGAATCTATTGCAATCTTCATGTCCGAATAGTATTCGGAATAGTCAATTTTCTATTTATTTGACCGCCCTGTTCAACAAAAAAACAAAAGTCAAGAGGTCAAGTGAGCGGTTATCTCATCGGCAACCCCCTTTTCTGATAATTTTCAATATAAATGGGCCACCCGATAAGGTAATTTTATCTGCATCATCGGACAGCTGATTTATGCGACTCGGGGGAATCACCAAAGGAACTTTTTGGAGAGCTTTTATATTAGGAATGGAACTATTATTGCAACATTTCTTTAGCCACAACGTCCAAAATACACAGTTTTTTGGAACCCATGTTGTGTATCAACTCTTCTTTTATAGTATCGCAGGTTTTGTGGAAGGCAATTATTTTATTACAGAAATAGTTTCCATTTACAAAAACTCTGATAATTCGATATAAATTATCAATAACGTAACATTTTTTATGTGATCACCGCACCGGAGTCACAGTGCAGCACGCAGTGAGACTACGGCATCCTCAATTGAGGTATGTAGTGAGGCTGAAGGCAATGAGAAGCATAAGAAGATGGCGAAGAGGAAGGTGGGGGCGGGGGTACCTAGCTACACGGTTAAAACCATTTACAATGGTAGTCTTACTCCAGGACGATACTGAGAGTATTTTGTACACTGAAACGTGCCGCAAGTATACAATATAATATTTTAAATTAATAAATTATGAAATATCACAATTTAATCAAATAAATTTTACTTCGCATAAAACTTTTCGTAAAAGGTACAGTTTTTTAATACATTATGGGGGGTTGAAGGTGCAGAGAAGAAACTGAATAGTTTTTTTCCTGAAAATACTCCAGGAAAACATCCGGCGTAATTAATATATTTAGTGTTTGCTTCGATAACATCCGAAAGCAACTTTTAATCACCGTATTATTATTTTTGCTACAAATTTATTCGATCATAATACGAACTGACTTATCTCTTCAAGTGTTTTCAGATTTATTTCAAAAAGACTTTTCTAATTTGCGCATTAATCTCGTCAAGCTCCGACATTGAGGTGGCAGGTGTAAAAGTGATGAGTCAGGATCATGATCTATGGCGTCTTTTCATCCCCTATATATTTTTGTAATTATATAAGAAATAGGTAAGACATGGAATGTGTGGTTCCTTCTAAGTACTTTTTTTATATAACGCATTTCGAAAGAAAACGGCACACATTTTAAATGTCGATCTTTCCGACTAGGCACAATTTAGTAGACAAACATTGTTGAGCAAGTTTTTTTAGTTTGATTTTCTAAAATCAACATTTCGAGTGACAAGTTTACACTGGCCATTAATCCCGCGAGTGAATTCCTCGGAACTTTGTTTAAACCAATCATTCCGAAAACGTCTGAATAACTGCACCTGTTTATGTTGGGGAGTAAACAAGGAAAATCACATTTACAACATTTCGATAAGTGAAATGTTTACGAATTCCGAGCGCAAATGGTGAGTAAAGCTTTCATCATTTTAGAAGACGGAAATCACTCTGTAGTTTTTCATTCGGCGTTTATTAAATCTACTCTTTTTTGAAGTTTACTATTGACTAGTCACCTTCCTGTTTCTTCAGCATTTGCAATTTGGAAACAGTTGTGCAATTTCTACTTTTCTTTTAAGATCATCTACTCCACTATTATTTGCTGATGCAGACCAAAGAGTTAGGCAAAGTAATGCATAACCATTCGTTGCTACGTGACCTGACATGGATAATTCTCATTCAGGTTATACCATTCTTTAGAAATATCGGTTATGACAAAAAGATCTATGAACTTAAAACAAATCTTAGTAAGATTCATTTTACTGGCTGTACTTTGTAGTAAAAGGATTAGTTTATGTGCAATGTGTTAGAGAAACAACTGATTTCATTACATATATCGTTGTTGTATCCTGTTATAATAACACTTTACAGGATACTTTCCAGTTTTGTAATTTCCCTTTTATTTAATTTACAGTAACTTTAGTAGTAACTTTTCTCCAAAATCCGTTCTAGAAAGAGCGAGTGGCTCCATTCCACCGTACGTTTGTGATTGTTTTATATAATTTCTTCTAAAGAAAAGATGATCGATAAGTGATTTCAGAACAAATATCATTTGCATTTACTAATCTCGGTGCAATACAAAGTGAAAAATCTCGAATAAATTCTGCGGAACCAATCTGTCTCAGGAACATTTGTTGATTAAATTTCTAGAAATATAAAGAATATTTTGCAACAAAACTCCACAATATCCCTCCTCCAGATATTAAATTAATTAAGTATAGTTCAAGAATTAAAATCTAGTTCACAGAGGTTAATGAAAAAACACTAAAAAACGGCTTAGAAGACGCACATAATTAAATGGAATCAAATAACTTTAGTCCGCCTCAGCACAGGACCCACTAGTGAGGAGGACTAAGAAATACCTTTGTTATTCTTAAACAATCCACAATATTTTGTATGTATTTTGCGTATAGAACAATGATTGTAAGATTTGCTTACCCAAAATACGATAAACTTATTCGCTACAATACTACGCATCTTTTTTCGTTTTAATTTGAATTTGACGATAAGTTTTTTAAGCTCACTGAAGCTTTAAAACACACTGGAGTTTGTAAATAAATTAAAAGGATTACGCAATATAAGAAATCAATAAATTTTCGTTTTAATCACTCAATTACTTTTATTATTTTAAATTCGCTACTTATTTGTTATGGCTAGTATTTTCATGTGAAAATTTATACATCGACACCTAATAAATTGCTTAACCCCTTGTTCGCCAGCGGATCCTTGAGAATACTATTAAAACGTCATTTCTCTGAATATAAATATCAATGCCGGGGAAACTGCGTATGGTAGATTGTATACAGTTTTCAACGCATTATCTAGTAAAACGGTACAATTTACAAAAATATAATTTTGCTAAAGACAAGTAAGTTATTACGTAAATAGAATCTGTTGGCGCACCGTGAAAATTTAGCGTCAGCGATCAAGAAGTTAAATGATTATTTGTTTTGCGTGTAGATAGATATATTATTATGTTACAGCTGTTTAAATGAAGAGTGTTTCTTGATTTTATTACAAGAATGTGGTGATATGATAATGTTAGTTTTAAACACCACTCTGCCATATTATACTACAATTTGTATGTATACTTTAATAATGTGCCATCTATTGATTTTTGTTTGCAATGTATTAGAAAATGTATGCTTATAAGCTAATAGCGAAAAACTCCTTTGCCCCAGGGCAAGCTTATATAAACCGGGCTCCACCCTTAACGACGAATATGATAAAAATAACAATAAACTTTTTTTGCGGATTCAGGATATAATGCCATTGCGCCTCAGGCGAATAAATTGGATGTGGTATTCCTACAATACAATGCATTAGTAACGATGTCAATGCTAATGACATTGTTAGTATAACTATGCGCACATTCCTTCAGGGAATCATTTATTCGGGATCATTACGGGATTGTTTTCTAAAAAAAAACAAATGTAAAGGTCTGGATTAACGTGACATTTGTGATCTTTCTACACCTTTTAAAATCTATTTCACTGTTAAAATGTAGATGTCCCAGATGGGCGTAAATGAAATAAAAAAATGATGACGATTTTGAAATAATTTTAATCCACTCAAAATACTAGATTTAGAATCATAAAGACGTGTAGTTTTATTTTTATGTGAAACCGTAAAACCCAACTGCTTCCAACTGTTTGGAGCCAGTGAGATTATGGCATCCTCAATTGGAGTATGGTGTGAGGCTGATGGCAGTGGGGAGGGGAAGTAGATGGGAAGGGGAAGGTCTTGAATAACATAAAATGATAACATATAGCTCGCATTTACGCAATACAACGCATTACCCAGTAACCTAAGATTTAACCAACAAACAAAAACATTTGCAAAAAGTATTTTTATTGATATTTTCGCAACAGCTTTATGAGCCAATGACACAATCTTTATTTTGAACTTTTTAACTTATGTACAGCTTTCAGAATTTATGAAATATTTTTCAATTTACTATGTTAAGTCAGTCAGGTCTATTTTAAAATTCATGTACACTCCTCATTGAACTTCCTTATAAATTCGTATTCTTAAGTAAAAATATTTTCCTTTTAATCGTCTAATATTTTCTTTCCCGAAATAAGTTTGATTAAGCTCTATGGGAATAACTTTTATTTTTTTTATAGATTATCACTTAAATTAAAAAAATAAATTCTTTCTTTTCAATTCTTTTTATGAACAAAATACGTATAAATCACCATGTAATAAAAAACGATGAACAAAAAAATTATTATTTCAAACGTTTTGAAATGTTTATAACAACCTGTACTAAATAAAAATAAACTAAGACTAGAACAGAATTCATCTTTCCTTCTACAAATCACTTGCTGTAACTTTCTAAAATGTAGTACATTACGTTTTCTCTTTACTTTTTATAATAACTAAAAAAAATCTTTTTCACTTATTCTACTTATGTATTTTATACTTTAGGTACTTGGAAATATAGTAATCGTTTTTATATTACACACACTCAGGCAGTGCCTTAGTGGGTTTACATTTCTTGTTTATACTATTTGTTATTATATATTATGTTATTATATACTATTTGTTATTATGTATTATATGTGTAAAGAAATGAGAATAAATTAAGCGAAAAAACATGTTTTTCTAAATATTACGTATTAAAAATGCTACGAAAAGAATAGCGTTAATAATCGGGTAAGCATAAACTACAAACTAGTTCATAATATTATGCTATTGAGTATATATATTTAAGTGTACCCGCAGTAACATATTTATTTGTACTAAATATCAAATAACATTATTATAACTTCACAGATTAATTTGTGGTTTTATTTACAGGTAGCAAGTTAATAAAAATTTGTAGCTCCTTATTGAAAACCCGCATATTTATTTATTTAACCCAAAAAAAATTTTCGTTTTCATATCATAATCACAGCATGCTCGTTCTGAACACTCTTGTGAATAACGACTCTGTTCTGCATATAATCGTATGTTTTAAATTATTTATATCTCCACTAATAATGTGTACACGATTTAGAGTAGAGATATGTTTTGGGAAGTCATCGTATGTAAGTACTAGGGCAAGTTTAGGCAGTAATTATAATTATAATTTTCCTGGAAAAGCGGATACAAGTGCGGCAGGTAGTTAATTTGATGTGCCGTAAATATAAAGTTTGTGAAGCTTTAAGCTCCTAATTTGGCTGCCTTTCACGCACACTCAACTGGGTACCTGCGAGAGAAGCAACCAGTCATTTCCTAGTAACCAGTATTCTATCGGATCCAGTTACCAGAGTGAATGACGAAGAGTATTACCACATACTCAAAATTTACTTTCTTTACAATTCTCATCTATAGTGTCCGAAAACTAGTGGTACAAGCGAGAAACTGGTGAATACTTACGGTGTCCGGAAACTATTAAGAAAATGATTAACACTTAAGAAGTCCGGAAACGAATGGTAAAAGCGAGAAACTGGTGAATACTTACGGTGTCCGGAAACTATTAAGAAAATGATTAACACTTAAGAAGTCCGGAAACGAATGGTAAAAGCGAGAAACTGGTGAATACTTACGGTGTCCGGAAACGGTAAAGTTTAAATTCAGTCACTACAGGTGTTTCAACTGTTTATTTTACGAGTATTTTAACCATATACCCGGCCCTAAAAGGTTTTTAATCCTTAAGTTTAAAAAAATATTGCAAATGCTTCGATCGAAAAAAATTACTGTTCATTTGTTCTCTGTGTAATGTAGATTCAGCAGTTTCCCACTTCTATTAATCCCGCGTAATATATTCAATACATGTAAATATACTTGATTGGAATCGAACTTTCAATCTTGGGCAAACAAGGTGACAGCACAACTGTACCTCTTAGTGCCTGCCGTTTTCAACAAACTATTACAAAAATATAAAATTTATAAATACACTAATTAGGGACGCCGCTATAGTCTCAATGGCTCCGGGCAGTTAGGACTCTCGTGCTGAGTTCACATGAACATGTAAAAATTCACATGAACATGAAAAAAATTGGTAGATCTTTAAGAAGGCGAAATTGTGCAGTGACAAACAACAGATCAAATTGGTAGATCTGTAGGAACGCTGTACTGTTGAAGGGTTAGGCAGCCAATGGTAAATTCAGCTTTTTATGTAATAAATAAGATACATTCAGTGCATATCATTAGTTTTCAAAGTGAGACAATAAAGACACGAGAATTGAGGATGCTCCGCGCACTATTTGGCTCAAGGTCGGGACTCTTTTCTTTTATACCCTTTCCGTACATTACCAAGGTTGGGTTCTGAATACTTATTCATGTAAGGTCTTTATGTGACTAGCACTACCTTTCTCCACTTCCTGTGACCTAAATTTCCTTTACTATTTGCACAAAAGTACTATACAGCAATTATTACCCAGGTTTTTGTTACTTCCGATCGATTTCAGGTCTGCCAACCTCGGATCGTGTGTTTAAATGCAACATTGATGTAAATAAGTATCAGGCAGCAAACATACTTTTATTGAAACTTCAATAACATCAAGCAAAGGTATCCTAACATAAACTAGTTTACGAAGTTGACTGAACACATCATCGGCCTCCCGAGGTGTCTTTGCAGATGGGTATGAATGCCAAAAACCAAAGTTTATACGTCAATTACAAATGATCCGACAAAATTGAAATCGAAACAAACAATTTAAACCCTGCAGATGCAAACGTAAATGTTCACAAAATTGTCAGCAAGTTTGATAACCGAGAGAAATCGAGAAAATTTTGGAACAAGACAAACAAAACAGTTAAATGTGAGATGTAAAATTCCGAGTAACGTAAATGGAGAAACGAACCCTGTAGACATTGCTAATATCTTCAATACATACTTTTCTATTCCAGCGTCGTTCACTTCAAACGAAATACCTTCAACCATATACGGCGACATTGACCTCTCGATTACCGAGAACATGGTAATAGCGTCAATAGGCCACGTAAAAGCTGGAACATCAGCAGGAGATGATGGATTGAGCATTGAGCACGTAAAAAAACGCTACGGGAGCTAATTTGCGACTACTGGCGACGTTGTTTACCGTCATGATAAAAAAAATGAAATTTGCCTACAGACATGACAAAAACCGTAATTATACCGAGTATAAAGTATAAATGGTCATCCATTACCGTCCAATATCTATTGCCACAACTTTTGCTCGAATATTTGAATGCATGAACGGAAACACGTGTGGTCGGAAACCATCTAACAACTAGATATAATCAAATGGGGTTTAAAAAGGAGTACCCAACTAATACAGCGATATTCTAATGTTGCAATACTAAAAAAAGAAAAGAACCACCACGTACTCCTGTTTTTAGATCTCGGTAAGACCTTCGACAGATTTTTTTTTACCCCTTATTACATGTTGAACTTAAGAAAATGGGGATTCCGTCACAGGTCGTACAGATTCTCGACACTTGGCACCGGCAGTACGAAAACCTTGTAAAATAGAGAGACGAACTGTCTGAACCATTTCACTTAAAAAGTAGGGTCAGACCCCAGGGGGGGGGGGTGTATATCTTTAATACTGTTTAATACTCAACATATAATATCCTCTCCTTTCCCAATTTTAACGCGACCAAATAAGTTTAAATAATCGATTAGAATTTACATTCTAGTCTATTTAAATATATTGTCGTTGAACCGGCATTCGGGCGAAAACAATTAGTTTTTGTAATTAAAATTAAAGTAAAACATAAGAAGTTTAATGATCCAGTATCTACAAATGGTAATTGGTAATTCTTGTCCGAACACAAACATAGTAAAGTTGTTTGGTTCACGGGTTTTCTTTATTCGCTTCAAACTAATGGGATGTAGAGCTTGTTGCTTTTTTGTTGTCTTATTGGTAAATTTTATCTTCAATTTGGGAGGCGGATTTGGATACCGCTGCTCCGGGAACCATTTATTGGATAACTAACACCTCTGCCATACGTCACTCTAAGTGGTTAGCTACGGCCGGCGAATTAGCAGGGGTGCCCGAGTTCATCGGGTGAGGGGTGTTCAGGGTGTGCCTTTGATCTCTCCAACTGGTCTCTCGAACCATCGCCTTGAGGAGTAGATTCATACCTCCATCACTTCTGGAGACACTGATCCTCAAATTCCTACCCACCCTTCATCATACCCTTTTCCTTCCCAGAAATTCCTTTCCTTTAAAATACCCTCCACACGGCATCCTTAAGGACATAGGCCTCGAGGCCTAATCGAGAAAATTATTTTCCTCAGAGCTTCCTTTGTGGGATTAATGTGAAAAAAAAAACTTTCGATTTAGCATTTGTATTTATTTTATTACTTTATATTGCAAATATCCAATAATAACAATACTTAAAACATCAGCCTGCAATCGGAAGTGATATTCGATGTGGTATTTTTTTTTTAATAACCTTTTTAACAGATTTATTTATTTATTAACGGACATCGTCCAAATTACAAAATAATAACACGAATAAAGAAAAAAAGAAAAATACAGGAGTAGACAAAGGTATATGAAAGCAAAGACATATGGTAGATATAATATAAGAAAATAAATAAGTGATAAGTCGAATCAAGTCAAGAATACGCCGTGGGTCAGGACAACAGGACACTTAAATATTCCGTCACTTGTTTAGCGACTGGCAAAAATCATTCAGACTTATCCCAAAAAAGTTAAGGTTTTGACTTGAGTTGACCAGTCTACACATTCTGGACAATGGTGAATAATATCCATAATTTGTCGAATGATGGTTGAGGAAGAGCAGTTCATTATTTCTGAGTCTGCGCGAGGTGATATTGAAGGGAATGAGTTGCAGTAGAGTAGGTGAATCAATAATACCATTTATAATTTTGAAGAAGCAAATGAGGTCATTTCTTTCCCGACGGACTACCAAAGGAGAGAGGTTTAGAGTTAGTTCAATTTCATCATATGAGTAATTGCCATTATTATCCTCATGACGTTATTTACATAACTTTATAAATTAAAAATATAGATTCAATTTTAATTTCATTGTTTTTGCCTAAAATTACTTTTGAAACCTTCAAGGCCAATGTACAAAATATTACACCTAGAGTTATATAGCAGCACCATACCTCTTGTCATGCTATTCTGGGCCAGAACGTACTACCATGTGGAATACAGAGCAAACCGTGGTGTCAACACTGGCAGTATTTGTTCGTAACGAACTATGTATACTATTCCAGGAGGTATTGGCTTTCAGTAAAATAGTTTATTATTTTAAATGCTGTTAATATGAGGGCCCTATTTCTGCTAGATTGCAGAATTTCATAGCGCGTTTCATATAACAAATCCATGTCATGCATAAATTGTAAATTTAATTGTCAAATATTTGGATCACGAAATACGTCCACATGGCATTTATTCTGTTCATTTTTATTCTATGCCTCCGATAAACTGACAGCTCTTTTTATAACCACCTTCGAAATTTCTTTGAATCTTTTGTTTAAAAGAATAGCTTTTTGCTATTCTTTTAAACAATTTCACGAGATACTTAGCTCACACTCTATTATATTCCATTTGCAATATTTCACTCAAACACCGCGTGAATGACAATGGTTTTAATATTTACTGCGAGAATTTTACTAACTGTATCTCAACTACTCCATTCGCCGACGAGTGGCGTCATAAACATAATGATATGTGACCGATAAAAACATCATAATAATATTTCGTCCGAATATTCCTGAGCTCGTGTCGGATCGTTATGGATAACAATTTTATTTTGGTAGCTCGTCAGTTTGACGTTTGAAGTACACTTGTGTCACGAAAAGCCATTATCGTAAAAAGACGTCCCACCTCGGCTCCAGCAGGTGTAAGAAAACCAAAGATGACAATGTATACTCTAGTAACGTTGAATGAAGCGACAAGGGGAGAACGTGAGACTAAGCAATGAGCACAGAGGCTGAATATATTTGTTGCATGTGGCACCCGTCCCTTAGGGTGACTTTGAACTTGAAAGATATCTTTGAGGTCAAAATACCAACACCTTTCCGATATTTTATTAATAGATAGCGTCCAAATAAATTCAGTTTTTCTTTTGAGTTTCGGCCCCAATATGCTGGGGTTTTTATTTAAGATTTGACAGTTTCTTTCAATAATAATTTTTGTTATTAATTCGGTTGTAATATTAACGGTACACAGTATTAAGAATAGATAACTGAAAAAGAATTCCTCTTCAAATAAAAACTCTTCTCAGTTGTGAGTTTTTTTAACTATAAAAGTCCACTTCGTTGCACGAGCTTTTAGCGTAGTTTTCGAAATCATATATTAATTTTCCTCTTATTTTGAGCATCAAGTGTGCGAAATTTCATGGGATTTTTTTCATTTCATCAGTGGTAGAAAAAGGGGATAGGAGAAGTTTTTCATTTCATCAGTGGTGGAAAAAGGGGACAAGGGAAATTTTTTTGAAATCTCATGTACACAGTGACCTTCCTCTTCATTTGAAGGACTAGCGTGCAAAATTTCATCAGTGTCGGAATAAAACTGTAGATGTGTATAAACATAAAATCCACGCCACCCGCAACATTTACACTATTGTATAAATAGATTAATATAAATTCATGCCTGCTCTTATTGTAATAAAGTCGACGGTTTCCAACAAATATTGTAAAATATTGGTACATTGAAGATATCGGACAAAATCAAATACAGTTCACTATGGCAAAACTTGATTTCGCCTTTCGTATAAAGGGTGTCCGGGGATAAAGCACACTAACTTCGGGATGTGATTCTACATGAGAAGTAAAAGAGAAAAAATCCTTTTTCAAAATTACGTTTTTTTCCATGCAACTTTTTCCCGTAAAATTTTTTTACCTAAAAACCATCTTAAGATGTCGGAATGTTGAAGAAGTTATTCACTTTTTTTTCTAGTCTTAACCCCAGACACCTTGTGCAGCTTTTATATGAAAATAGAAAATTAAATTAACATTTATATTCTTTCATAATTTTCTTCATAACATGGCTTCTTCAAGCGAATTTAAATGTTGTTTATCAATTTTAAATTATTTACTTATAACCATATTGTTATACGCTAGCAAAGATGTGGTCTATAATGTGCATTTTTACTAAGCCGGTGTTCAATTTTCTTCTTTTTAAAATGTTTTAATTTTGTAAATATACGAAACAATTATTTTGGGGAAAACATCATTCTCGTAAAGTGTTCGAAAGATCACAGAGATTTTCTGATCAAATACCGGCTAAGACACTAACAGACTGGCGGCGTTTAAAAGGAAATGTTCCAAGAAACGAATTTAATATCAATTATATCAAGTAGGTGCGAAGAAACTAGTGCTATTACTCTAACTAGTGCTAAACTAGTGCTATTTATTTATTCTAAAGTGATGAAGTGTTTTTGTTTATGAACATTTCGCTTCGTGAAGTTCATTCAATCTGACACCTATTGAAGCTCCCATCAATGTAACATAAAGTTTATATTGATAAGGAAAACATTAAAACGTTGAATACGTAAGCGAGATATGTATTTCGTAAGTATATTTCAGATAAAAATACTCATTATTAAATATTTTAATTGCTTAAATTTTGTCAGTCGGGTTAGCCCGTTGTTGGTAGAGGAGACAAAATTATGTCAAGAACAACGACAATTGGGATGTACCCACAGACATAGGAATTAATAGACGAGAAGATAATGGCGAGGGGTAAAATCAACTGTTGAAGAACGAAGGGCGTAAGGCTGACTGTGATTCGTCAATAAATCAATCTGACAGTAAATAGGCATCTCGCATTATAGTATCACCATTTACTTCTTAAAAGTAAAATCTGCTTTTGAATGAATAGACATTTTTACATGGGAGCGCAAATTACTCGCCACGTTATGAACAAATTTGCGAAGTCCAAATTCGGCAAAAAATTTCGGATCTATTTTCAGAGTCGAATATTTCGTTTAAGTATTTAGTTAAGACACTTTTATAAATGTTCATAATTTACTTCCCAGCAACCAACCAGCTTTGTGTTTCGCGTCCAGACGTTTCTCGATGTGATAGTATACGTTTCTAAAACTGATCTATATTATACGATGTGAATATGCTTCAAATAAAGTAAAATAATGCTTATATATGGAATGTAATACGACAATTGGGTTTATTCTCTTTTTCACATCTATTTTTACAAGTTTTCACAGTACAAGTCAACATTTTGCCGTGTTATTTCGTAAAATGAACCGATGATGCCTCGACCATAGTTCGCACAAGAATGATGACGTCACGTTTTCAGATTTAACTTGAGGCCATACGCGAGCACAGCCGGTTCCAATGGAACCGGTATGGGGAGTGGGGATAATACGCTTTTAATCACTTAGGGCAGGTCTACTAATATTCATATGTCTATGGATGTACCTGACTATTCATACATAGTAAAAATTCGCCTTATTAAATAGGTATGTTTATTACAGAGAACTTTTGGCAAATTTAGCATAGTAAACTTTTTGGATTAACTTTAATTAACTTCACATGCATATTTCATCTTTGTATTATATTTGCAGTTTGTTTCTTACAAATAAATGTATTTGCAGTATGCACTTTTGTATGCTGAGTCGGTAATTGCAATTTATATGCTAGGTGTACATATGATATTTTTCAAAGTTAATTAAATAGTTCCCATAGGTATTCAATTATTATAAACGAGTAGGTTTATGGATATAATTATAAAAAAGGGCTTATTATAAACGAGTAGGTTTGTGGATATAATTATATATAAACGAGTAGGTTTGTGGATATAATTATATATAAACGAGTAGGTTTGTGGATATAATTATATATAAACGAGTAGGTGTGTGGATATAATTATATATAAACGAATAGGTTTGTGGATATAATTATATATAAACGAGTAGATTTAGGGATATAATTATATATGGACGAGTAGGTTTGTGGATATAATTATATATAGACAGTAGGTTTGTGGATTTAATTATATATAGACAGTAGGTTTGTGGATTTAATTATATAATTAAAGGGCTTATTTTACGCGCCCGTGCCTTTAGGTGGTTTTTTCCTAAAAAAACTATAAAACATGTAACTTTTTCATTGTTATTATGATGCGATGTTATTTTTTATTCAATTCGGAGTCCCACACAATACTTATCGGCAAAACCTTTATGAAGAAAATTGAAATAAATAAATTTATCCTCCAAAACCAATTGTTTTGGTTTACCATAAAATATTCGAACAAAGAGAGAAGAAAGGCTTAGCAATATTAAATTCGAAATTTCAGGCGACAGATCTTTGGCTGTTTGTATTGTCTATGCGTTTCACAGTAAAACCACTTTAAAGAGGCTTTTTTGAAAGGAATATTAAACAAAGCGTTTTTCGTCGTTGATTTTATTATTTTTCATAGATGGAGATGGTTTTAATTATTTTTTTTTCGTTTTATCGTCCTTCTTCAATAAGCTCTTCCAAGCTCTTCCCCTTTGAAAATAAATCTTTAAGCTTTTTTAATAACGCTTCCTGTTTTTATTGAATACTTAACAAATAAATAATCAGCACTTGATCCCATTCAAATAACTTAATAGTTGGTTAAGAACAAGTCTGAAATGACTTTTTATAAACTGTAAATGTAGGTACTTTCCCTACTCCGTGGCATTCGAGGATTCTCACACTTATGATAGTAATGTCACTGAAATACCCATGCTTTTGGAACCAGAGCCAAATAATAAACTGCTCTGCCACAGAGGTCATCGTCTTCGGTTTTGGATCCAGAGCCAAAGAAAACATTGTTCTACCATAGAGGTCATCGTCATCGCTTTTGGATCCAGAGCCAAATAACATATTGTTCTGCCACAGAGGTCATCATCATCGCTTTTGGATCCAGAGCCAAATAACATAGAGTAAAGACGCCATTTACCGGGTAGTTGCCCAATTCCGGGTACCCCTTTATGTCGAATCTGGTGCCAACTGCGCAAACTAATCGGCCGGTAAAACAAAGATCTTACCATCCGCCATCATAAGGCGAAGATCGACAACCGTCACTCGCACGTTCATTAAGTGGCAGGCATTTTTGCAAAAAATCTGATTAATAGTTTATCAAGGTAGTTTTACCACGGCATATTTTGATAACAAGGGTAAGTGTTTTTTAGAGTTATTATTATTTTTCTTTTAACCTATGTAGTTAAGTTCACACGACATGCATTCTTTGGACATTTCATCGCTCTGTTACGTTTCTGTCATCATTTCATTGTTCAGATTTGTGATATCCGCAATACCGGGTACCCGGTAATGGCCAACTTCGGGTACCCGATAAAAGGCTTAATTTATTCAGCTAATATTTGTTTTAGATGGCAACTTCAACACGAAAAAAATGGGATCCTTCAGATATGAAAAGAGCTATAGAAGCTGTTCAAAACAAAACGATGGGATATATGAAAGCAGCCCGGGAGTTCCATGTCCCACAGACTACTTTGGAAGATTACGTGAGAAATAAGAAGCAAATAAGTTGCATCGACAAACTGATTTCCCAGAAGTCTGGAAGAATGCCTACACTGTCAGCAGGATTTGAAAAACAGCTTGTGCAGTACTGTATTCAAATGGATGAACGGTTCTACAGACTCACTCTCGCTGAAGTCAAAAGTTTAGCTTTTCAACTTGCCGATTTAAACAAAATACCACATCCGTTTAACGTCGAAAAAAGGTCTGCTGGTGCAAAATGGCTTAAATTATGTTTACAGAGACACCCCCATCTTGCCAAGAGGAAGCCCCAAGGCACGTCTTTGGCACGTATTAAAGGTTTCAACCCAGACAATGTTTCAAATTTTTTTGATATTTTGGAGGCACAACTAGACAGTGTTGATAATTCCCCAACTAGAATTTACAACGTAGATGAAACCGGTATCAGCGTTGTGCAAAGTAAATTGCCAAAAATATTATCGCTGAAAGGAAAGAAGCAAGTCGGAGCTATAACATCTGCAGAAAGAGGAGCCCTCATAACTGTTATAACATGTATGAGTGCATCTGGCAACTACGTACCTCCGATGCTCATATTTCCCCGTAAAAACATGAAAGCAGAACTCATGGATGGAGCTCCTCCAGGAGCTATATCGGCGTGCCATCCTTCAGGCTGGGTTCAGCAAAATATTTTTATTGATTGGTTTCGCCACTTCGTTAAATACACCAGGCCTTCTAAAGGGGATCAAATAATTCTTATTCTTGATGGTCATTACTCGCATACACGAAATATTGACGTACCTAATCAACATGGCCCGCGACAATGGCGTTATAATAATTTGTTTACCCCCACATTCAACTCATAAGATGCAACCGCTAGACCTAGCTTTTATGGGGCCATTTAAAACATATTATTCAAAAGCTGTAACTACGTGGTTGAGGAATAATGTCGGAAGAATGGTGACTCCATTACAAGTCGCAAGTCTTATGGGGCAAGCATACCAACGTAGTGCAACTGTTGAAGTGGCCATAAATGGTTTACGCAAAAGTGGCATATTTCCTTGCAATCGTTTCATATTCAGAGACCACGATTTTGCTGCTCACGATGTTCCAGAATCGAAAGAATCACAAAATATTACGCTAGAAGCTGAGTTACTTGATTCTGGCACACATCTCACTCAGGCGTTGGCAACTGTTGGCACTGTAGATACCCCTGCTGCATCTTCAAGCAATGATCCTATTAGATGTATTGACATTCAAAAACTACCCACTGTTAAACCTAACACAAGTAAAATAACCGGATCTGCTTGTTTCATTTCAGGATCCTCATACAAAAACAATTTAAGTGAGTCTTTAGCTAAACAAGATAAGAAAGGCGTCAGTAAATTAAATTTGGTTAAAGGTAAACAACGCATTATGAAAGAACAGACGTAAACTGAAAATACAACGAAGATGAAATGGAAGCAAAAAAAAGTGGACACATCAGATTCCAGCAGTGGTGAGAGTAACGATGACTCTGTTATTTTCATGGAAACCGACGATGATCCAGATACCGATGAAGAAGATGCAGCGTGCGTTTACTGTAACAAAACATATTCATCTAATTTTAGAGGAGAAAAATGGATAAAATGCATTGCATGTAAAAAATGGGCTCACGTAGAATGTTCCGGTAACGGGAATTTCGATTTCATATGTGATATTTGCCTTTACGGTTGAACTTAACAGTACGAAAATAAACAGGCTTTTTATAACTTAATTAACTATGTTTTATTAAAAAAAAAAAAAAAAAATTTTTCAAAGCACCTGTAGACATACTTTTTATGCGTATTACCGGGTACCCGATAAATGGTAGGCATCCTATCACCGGGTACCCGATAAAAGGCAGGTATGGTACCCGATATAAGGACCTCTTTTTTTCAAAGACAAAATTTCTCCTTTCACATATTTTACCTTTTGTGTTTTTCAGTACGGCCGCTAAATTATTTTTATTGTACATACATGATAAAAGATTAATACAGTTATACACATACAAACTCATTTTCAGAAAATTCAATCATTTCTTCGTTTTATGGCTGATCAAAAAAAAGTACCCGGTAAATGGCATCCTTCCTCTACTGCTCTGCCACAGAGGTCATAGTCATCGCTTTGTCGAATAAACAAAATATAAAGGATATTAAATTTCTTCGATTTCAAACAACATCTCCTTATTAATATCTCTAATTCGTGCCAGAAAGGCCGCTATCTGTTCATCTCTTATCTACGGTGTCTAGTGTCCAGTCTTCCGAAAATTACGTTGTTGGGGAAAAGTTTTACTTGAGGCGCTGGCGGAGGGTGAATGGTGGTACCTTGTTTAGTTCAATTAACGCTGCTTCATACACAGATGTCGCCTCAGTAGGGAGTAGGGAATAGGGAGCAGGGGGAGAGTCGCTTTCAGTTTATTTCAGCTGCCTTCGGGAAGGTGGCACAAATTAGTTGGCTCGCCTGGTCTTGGGGATTTAATTTGTTGTGAAATTGTCGTAAAACGAAATTCTTTACTTCGCCATCTGACCGCTGATTGTTTAAACAACGGTCGGTGGATATAAAATTCTTTAAAAGATTTTACGTCGCGTCGGTATAAAATTTTATTTTTACTAAATGAAAGAGTGGTGGAACAATCCTACCATAATTCGGTGTGGGTACAATATATTATCCGATTTTTTATCTATTTACTTATCTTAAAATAGTGTATAATACCTTTTATGTTGCGTATATCGTTAACGCATACTTGTTACTAATACTTGTTCTAATAAAACATAGTATAAAATATCTAAAAATGTTGTTGTGTTTCTTTTTTCTTCTTATCCCCACATTTCGGATATCCTTATGCCTGTGTGAGATACTCTCAGTATACACCTGTGAGAACGCACCATTCAAAATCTTAACTTTGCTTGAAATGACTTAAGCCATTTTTGATGATCAGATCTGAAAGCCAGGTATTTCTCAAACTTCCTGATCCTCATTTCCACCCTTTCACTTCCTATTCATAGAGTTACGAAATTCCACTAGCCAGCGGGGAGCCATCGTCCCGGCCTCTTTAAGCAGCTGTGACTTTTACGTGGAATTATATATAAAAGTAGGTGTCCAAAAGTAGGGCAGATAATGTGTATTCATTTACCTACCAATTCTTTCCAATACGGTTCTAAAATACCCTTCAAAGTCGGGTACCAAAAGTGTTAAATGCTAACCCTTTGTCGATGTCGGTACTTCCTTTTAGTTTCCCGAAAATGGTTGCAGGTACATATTCTGTATGATTTACTGTTTACGGTTGAAGAGAGCTTCCGGAATGTACTGTGTTTTAGGAAGTGGAAAATTCCGCTTAATTATTGTACTCTGCTCGCATAATATTCTCACGTATTACACATAGTACCTACAACATTATTATATCTGTTTGTGGAATTCTGTCTTAGCAAAACCAACCTTTAGTGGTAGGAACCAGATTGTTACCTAATTCGATTATTGCTTTGCACTTCTACTTGAAATATCGCCTTGCTAATAAAATAAACCCCTGAAATTCGCTGACTTCTTCTTTGGCATCAAGTGTGAAGTATTTACCCAATAATATTCTAGGAAGCTTTTACATGAGTGATACAATATTGAATCTAGCTTACGCGGTAGCGGTGGTATCAATTTTTCCTAACGATGTTTTCCAATAAAAACATTCAATTCATAACATAATAATTAAAAATTAATATTATGATTTCAAAAATATATTACAAATATAAAATTTAATTTACATAATATGTACAGAAAATACCCCTTAAATCGAGTATAAAGCATTCATATATGTAGGTAGTCATGTTAGGCATAATTTATAAATTATGTCATTGGAATGGAATTTGTTAAGGGTTGTTTAGAGAATAAACAACTGATTAAGTGAATAATCCAAATCCAGACTTCCATATCATTAATCTCTTCTTCAAAATATGCCATTACCAATAACATTTGTAAAATATATTGAAGCTTATTTTAACACAAAAAAACTTAAAGTCTCAGCAATTTAATTTAATTTAACAAATGTTTCCTGAAACCAGCGTAGTGACGCAATTGCCTAAAGTATTTCAATGTATAGTATCTAAGAGTATATAGAGGAACCAAATAATTCAAGAATTGTTCAAGAGCTTTATTATCATCAAATAAAATATGTAGAGCTAATGAATGCCTGGCTCTTGAAAATAACAAGAACCTGCCTGGCTTTCGTAAACAAAAATAATCATTTGACAGATGTGATGGGAATTTTTAAGCGCACTGTAACATCTCCAGCTATATCCGAAAAATGTACGGCCAATTTATATTCAGTTCGCTTTGAACCGAATCTGAATGGTAAATATAATGGATCATTATTGGAGATCGCCGTTCAATGTTCAATAGCTTGGCAGAACTCAAATGGATTTTCAATCGAATCAACGATTATTTTTAATTAGCACTCTTCTCTCCAGCATTCTCTGGTTTGGCAGTAATATTTGTTTTTGATCGCATGCATTCTGGACGCTGGCTCAAGGAAACCATGTATATTTGTAACGTTTTTTGTGGTTTAGTCATTTCAAAATTCTTATGATGTGGTTTTATGTTTAAATTATTAGTCCGATTCACCGCTATCGTTATTTATGAAGCCGTAGGCGGGAACTAAATTTTCAAAGTAAAGAGCCCTGTTTACCCAAGAAGGTAAGAAGTAAAAACAATATTCCATCCTCGATTTTAAAGATTTCAATAGAAAATATTGGTGAATTTACTGTGAAAAATAAAGACGCGGTGTTCAAATTCAAAACTTTTTGGTAAATAGGAATTCGTATGTTAATTACCAACTAGACTTTCCCGAATTTGTCTGAGTTTTGGCACTCGGCAATCAAAAAATTGGACAAATGATGCCAACCTCGTCATTGTTTTACATATAAATTGATATGTCAACTCTTCATAGCTTATGATATCCTTATGATATCGTTTGACTATCCGGTTGCTGGAACGTCAAACGTTGCATGGTCAAATTAGGTCAGAGTCTCCTTTTCAGAGTCACCGCTGCTTCATCACGATTTTCTGTCTTATATTTAATGAGTGACAGTCAAATCTATTCTATTTAATAAAAAAATTTAATACTTCCATCATTTTATTGATAACGTTAATTGATTTTGTGAATTAATGAGAAACTATTGCTTGAACAATACTTAATATTTGATTGTAGAATACCTCAATATGAAAAAAAAATGTTTTGGACCAGATAACATTTATATAATGTTGAATATTTCAAATTTAGCACTCTATCACACTCAAAAGTCTAGGTGAGAGACCTCAGCCTTGCTGGGCTTTGCTCTCTATATTTTATCTCGGGTTCAAATCAAGTCAAAATGTCGGGACCTCAGCCTTGCTCCCTATTAGTTACCTCGGGTTTAATTCAAGTCCAGATGTCGGGACCTCAGCCTTGCTCTCTATTAGTTACCTCGGGTTCAATTCAAGTCCAGATGTCGGGACCTCAGCCTTGCTCTCTATTAGTTACCTCGGGTTCAATTCAAGTCCAGATGTCGGGACCTCAGCCTTGCTCTCTATTAGTTACCTCGGGTTCAATTCAAGTCCAGATGTCGGGACCTCAGCCTTGCTCTCTATTAGTTACCTCGGGTTCAATTCAAGTCCAGATGTCGGGACCTCAGCCTTGCTCTCTATTAGTTACCTCGGGTTCAATTCAAGTCCAGATGTCGGGACCTCAGCCTTGCTCTCTATCTTTTATCTCGGGTTCAATTCAAGTCCAGATGTCGGGACCTCATCCTTGCTGGTCTTTGCTCTCTATCTTTTATCTCGGGTTCAATTCCTAGATGCTACCGAATCTTATTCTGATTTTTCTGTTTCACATTTTTAGGTTAAATTAATCTTCAATGGTTAAAATATTTTTAATTGGCCCAGGTAAAACGCAATAATTCAGGTTGACCCTTATATTATGTTCATGACAGATAACTTTTAATATATTTTCACCCTTTCCATCACTTGAGACTTTTTTATTATGTTGACTCTGTTTTATTACAAAAATGTGGATTTATTTCATCTTTATGGTCTGAGAGATAAAACGAATGACTGAAGAAAGTTGTATAAATCACGTCACCGAACAAAGTAAAACCCGCTGGAAAAGTGTCCGCTTAAGACTAAAACCTACAAAATGTGATTTTTCTTTGAATTAAAAATGTTTAATCATTTCACTCATCCAGAAACCAGTTATTTTTCAGGAAATAATATGATAAAATATTCAGAATTAAAAATTCACGTTTCATATAATGCATGTATTTAAAATTGTAAGTAGATATCTATCTACATCATATTTGAATTTAAATTTCTTCGAACATATTTCCTTACATTTACATTACCCAATTCTCATACAATATGGTAATAAGAGTATTTTTTTCAAACGTTTCTGGCTTTCACCCTTCAAGGGTGTTCAAGGCCATCATTTCAAATTATGGAGAGAGGGAAAGTGAATTTATGTATTAATTTTTGTTTATATATGCAAATTTCAAAATTATATGGAAGGTTAGAGTCGAATTCAGACTTTGAAGACTTTCAGATTACTTACGTAATTCAGACTTACAAAATCGTGTTATTGTAAGCAAATCAACAATTTTAAAAGTTTATTAATCTGTGTGTACGCCTTCTACTAAGATTCCATTTATTACGCCAGTCTCATTCTATTGCTATTAATGGATGGACATCTTCGAAATGTTCGTTTCCGAAACCTTTTAATAATCGATTGAAGTTTCGAATTAATCGTTCACATACAGACGATATCGGTATAAATAGATGTAATAAAAAAACAACGACGCCATTTTGTGTTCTTAATATCACAGCAGTATCGCATACGAGATATTATTTTGGAACATTATTCTATTGTAAGTATCTCTCGGTTATTTTAACTTGCGGGTTCTCAACCAAGGTTGAATCTCCTTGTTTATTATGGGGGTCACCAGCCTCTAAACTTAAGTCTAGAAAAAAAAGTTATTTTCAAATGTTCATGTGGAATTAGCATCTTAATTATCAAATCTCAACGATAATTTTCGGGTTTCCTGAAAGTTCTGTTATTATATCGTTATAGGCCTGTCATTTGAAAGAACTAAATTAAAAACAGAACCTGAAAAGATCTTTTACAGAACTTGAAAATTAACTTTGAAATTTGAAGAATTGTTAAAATTCTCTGAAACAACACGTCCTTAATGTTTGATACTTTGGAATATAATTCGTTCTTTCTCCGTGCATTTAAAGATGAATGTTGTCAGTGTTTCAAAATGTATTAAGGTCAAATAAACATGACAATCATAATATCAGGGGGTTGTGACTAGACAAATGGTGCTAACCTATATATTGTTCGTCAAAATGTAAATTATTTGTTTTTTTCTCTTATTTGTAATTAAAAAAATGTATCGCAAAGCAAAATTGTCAACTTGAAAGTAGTTTCATTAAATGTACATGCTTTCCGGCTTACATACGGAGATATTCCGAATTACTTGGGATACACTTCTAAACCGTCAAAAATGATTATTGACTGAGCGTAGCGCAGTCCTGTTATAATTAGACCATTTGGCATTTCATATGTCTGTAAATTGATTTGTTAAGTTCCGGTTCCGGTTCAAAATGGTCGCCTTGTCGGATGCATCCTACATTTTTATCCGACCAGAGTTCAAATGATCCGGGTCCCTGCTAAGTTTTTTCAAATCGGAATAATCACTGGCCGGAAGAAAGTAAATAGCTATTTAACCCTTTAAATATTAGGAAATGATATTTGGATCAGATTTGGTCTCCTAATAATTAACGGGTTAAGTAGAAATCTTATGATTTCAGAGGAAATTTATTTTTTGATTTATTAAATAAGAGATAAACATACTTTTTGAATGCAGGGTCTATTACTGTGCACCAAACTACTGGTTTTTACATAATCAGAGTTTAAACTGCCTCTTAAAACTTGTCTAATCTCTGAATCCGATTGAACCGAGCTGAAATTCCAGTTGGTAATTTAATTCAGTTGCAGATCAACATAATTTCGACCTCCAGAAGAGTATGGACCCGCGGTGTGTACTCGCCTCGATAAGTACTAGTTAAAATTCAATATGCGCGAGCACGAAACCCATAACATAATTTTAGAACATAATGCTAGTCCGTGATGGTGGTCAGAGCACTGGCCGGCACTCCTCAGGGGCGCACCGAACTAACCGCTTAAAGGGAATGTCAATATTGCGAGATCGAGCGGAAATCTTTTTTCACTACTCTTAAATAGGAAACCCCAAAAAAGGTCGGCTTATAAATATACGAGTATGTGAATGTACTTAAGGCACTAAACGTTTACAAATTGTTAAGTACGGCTTAAGGCGATGCACTACGTCGTGTAATATTTTAAATTGAGCCGCTATCAATAAGAACCCTTACGTAGATGGCGATAAGGTTTAAATTCCCGCTTAACACCATCCGCCTGTTTTGATTTATGCAAGTAAAAAACATGGCCAAATGAGCCTTTTATTTTATTTTGTGGATGTTCAGACATAAATATTTAATTTTTTTTCGATCATTTTATAAATAACTTAATTTGCCATATTATACAATAAAATCATAACCGAAAATGGGTTCGTAAGTAGGAGATTTTGAACTTTAAAGCAGTTTTCATAGGCCTTTACATTATTTTTTTCTGGGCTTATAAAAAGACTTACCTAAAAAATAATCGATTATTTTAAAGGCCAAGATGTGTTCTACTCGCAGTATTTAATTAAAGCATCTGAAACATTTCTAGGCGACCAAATTTTCAAACCAAAAACACATGATTTTGCATTACTACGTATGGCATCGCCTTAATCTGTATGAATAAATGAATACATAATTGTAAGACTTTCTTCTTCTTCGTATAGTGGAGGTCACTAAACAGGTTCCTTGAGGTTTGATCTATACCGATTTAAAAAACAACAGATGTCACCAATTTAAGACCATTCGACTCCCATACCCTAGATAGGCCAATTAAACTGTTTACGTGCTTAAAAAAGAATGTAGATTTGTAAAAGTAATTAATTAATTTCAGCGGAAGTTTTTTTTACATTAACTCCACACAGGAGGCCTTCAGAAAAATAATTTCTCTCGGGGCCTATGCTGTTTGAAGGGTTTTTTTTATTAAAGGAAGGAGTGAATATGGTCTCTTGAAGAGACCCATGTTGTAGTACGGAGGAAACACCGTGAATCCGTGAAATCGGACCATTTTTTTTTGCTAGCCTGTAAGATATGAAAAAAAAGCTTTAAGTCCTATAAAAAAAATTTGAGCCACTAACCGGAATCCAAAAAACGTACGATCGTCGTAATATCATTATTAACTATGGGAGAGATTGTAAAAATTACTTAAAGATATTTTATAATTTTTTGGTGCAAAAATACGTACACGTATTACAATATTTTTTGTTGTAACGAGAAATGAAGCTGTCAGAAGGTAAATGGCAGTACAAAGATTGTCATAGTGAATTTACCTATCCTCGGCAAAAACAGAAATGTTTTGAAAATTTTCCAAACATTCTTTATTTTGGTTCGCCCCTGTTTCCGTCTGCTGTCCACATTTTCCAACCAACGTTCACGTAGGTACTTTATGTAGGTGACGTTGTTGTGTGTCACTCACTCGCCTTGCCGCTGAGCTTCAGTTTCTACGGCGGATTTATTTGTCGAGATAATGGACAAAGTTTTATGATTATATAAATATATATGATATTATTAGTATATATTTAATCAGTTTACAGAGATGATCATTTATGTTAACTAAAATAATTCGAAAAATTAGTTTTCACTGCTCTTGATTTTTTTAAAGTTTCTCTTGTGTTTGTTGTTTGTGTTTGTTTTTGTGTTTGCATCAAGATGAACAATATTTAGTAATGTTAATAGTAATTTTAATTATGTAAATAAACAAATGAATATTTATGTAAATAAATTCACTTTATTCGCTTTTAGTACGTGTTTATCGTATATATACTAGAAAGGTTCCCTATACGAAATTAGAATAACAATACACTATATACAGACCGGCAAACTTATCTATGCAATCAAGGGCGTCGGTGTAAAATTCGATATTGCAGACAATGTTTATATTAAAATTATTTTATTTACTCTCATATTCGTCCCGGTGAATGACCACCATTCAGAAACGAAACGTTGCTTGACATGGCTCTAGTCATTTTTGGTGACTAGCTCTGAATAGCAAAGTACTTCCAATCTCCCTCCCTTCTCTAGTATCTTGAACCCCACAATATACCCCAATTGGGGATGCAATAGTTCTACAGTCTCCGGACGGATGAGCCTCGTGTGAGGTATCAAATTAAAACATATATATTATAACAGGAAATTGATATAATATTTCAAGAAAGATTTTCCATATTTGAAAGATTACCCCTCGACAAATTTCTGAAGAAGTTAGAAAAAGTTAAGTTTATTTCGAGCACGTGAACACGCCCAATTCGCTTCTACGGTAATAACTATCATGCGATATCAAATTTATACACTGTGATTTCGTATATTTGGTGATTAAATAACAAATGCCTATTTTTGATTGAAATATATGTTATTTATTTATTTTTATATTACGTGAAGAGATATTTTCCCAGAGATTGAAAATATTAAATAATTTAAAATTTTAAATAATATTAATACAATTAGAATGGTAGAAACAGCAGTCAGGACTGAATCATTTAGATACTCGCTTGCACATACGTAGATTGCATGCAGTTGGCAATACTTTATCAGAAATAATAGATGTGTTCAACTACACGGAATTTAGTTACATAAAAATTGAAAACATTATATCTTCAGTGGTTAGTTCTTATTTCGGCTGCTTGCACAGATAAACATGTATACTGTTTCGATTAAATTGTTTTTTTTTTCTGAATTGGTTAAAATGATTTTGAAGGTGTGGTGAAAATGTATTAGATGATATATTGTGGGAAATAATTAAATACGCGGAGAAAACTTCCTGATAAAAATATTGCAAATTTATTAAGAGTCTCTTCAATTTAATCTTATTCCTGTTAAAAACGGGATTGTAGGCCATTAATGAAGGAATTGATAGGTATCCTGAGAGTGAAATATCACTGTTTTATCACGATGTCCGATGTTACATTTCGTCATGATATATTTTGAAGACAAACGCAGGTTTTGTGAACACGTTTTCCGATATTATAATGAATTTACTAACTAAATATTTACTAAATATTGTAACATTTCTATGAATCTTGTAATAAAACTGTATACTGAAAGAAATTTCTAATTTATTAAAAATCCCTTCAAATTATTGGTAATCAGGTTAAAAACGGATTGCAGGCCGTTTCCTGATAAACTTTTAGTAAATTCCCAATATATCGGAATACGCGTTCATGCATCTGCCTTTGCTTGATAATATACAATTACGAAATGCGGAAATATTAGGATTTTTATAAATACGTTGTTATAGTATATTTGTATTTTACTAAAAGTTTATTAGGAAACCTATCAATTCATTCATCAAGTGCCTGAAGTGTCTGCAATCCTGTTTCTAACCAGATTACGAATAATTTTGAGAGATCCTTAATAAATTAGCAATATTCAATTTTAGTAATTTTTCTCCGTTTAATTTTTACCAAAATAGTTAAAATAATTGTGAGTAAGAAAATTTAAGAACAATCTGTACCAAACTAACCACTTATACAAGACCAAGATGGGTGAAAGATAAAAAAGATTTTTTTTTTAAATCGCAAGTATAAATTATAACATTTATTGAAATCTAAGAATACAGAAAGATAATATTATTTCAATATAAATCAATTTTTTATAGACATAATATTTAGACTTTACGAATAATGACAGTATTATTGTTTTTTTATTTTTTATCCCTTTTGAAAGCAAACGTGACATACAGAAACGTTGGAGACATAATCATAGCAAAATCTATTTTTACCATGTGTTAGTCGGTAAGTACCTTCTTCTAAATTTCTACCTTTACTCTCTGCTTATGTGTATATATATCCATGTCTGTTTACTTTTTTGTTTCTTCTTGTTTGTTCTACTTAACTTCACTTTTTCTATTTGTGTACTGTTTTGTATGTCAAACTTATAATTATGATTCTGTACTGGCCTGTATACGTGTGAGACATGGTGTCACTACCGAACTTGTTCTATGGAACGACTCCGAATTCAATACAATGACGCCTGTAGAATCATAGTTGGATACCGAAGATACAGCAGCGCATCGACAATGTTCACAAAATTAGGACTGGAGGTTATCCACCGCTTACCCGCCCTGGTATAAGTAACAGATGGTTACTCCTTCAGGGCTCTCACAAGGACTCTAATTTTTTTTTGTTTAACGACTCTACATTTATTTTAAAATGAATCTAGACCTCCAATGTCCCTGCATAGTGGTTAGGCTGCAGGATGCCTACAATATTACACAAAAACACAAATAACAATATTAAAATATGTACAGGTATAGTAAAATAAAATAGGCCTAAAAATAATACAGGACGAAATAACTGCTTAAAGCCTAGGCCATCTGTAGAGAAAGAAAAAAAAGAAAGGAAACACATATACATTCATGTTTATATTGTAGGAATCTACATTTAAACATATATAAATATTACCGGAGAGTATTACACCCGTCCACTGGCAGTCCCATCGAGAATGTGCATGGCGATCGGTCTGTCCGTACACAAAGAACGACTACCGCGCCCCTCCGCCGGATTACCTGATTATGCCCTGAAGAAAAAGTATGTGGGAAGGTTGGGGGCGTGCCCGAAGACCCTAGGGACTAAGTGAGCGTCAGGCATTCGGAGGGTGGGCGGAAGGTTGTCGAGCTTGTTCGGCCGTTCCTCAAGCCCGCCATGGCGATGGGGGAGGCGCAGTCGACTCTGTGTGAACACTTGTCCGGTGTGGGAGGCGTCTGATTAGGCAGGGACGAGGTCTATTTCACACCCAAAACGGGTTGAAGACGGTACAGGACGATTAAAGTTCAGTTCCGGCTTACTGCACACACTCCTAATGATATTTAAAGCAAAAGAAAGAAGAAAAAAAATGATAAAGGACAAGTTAATTAAAAACTCAAATTAAATTAATTAAATTCATTATGACGATGCGATGATGTCATCACTACCATCGCTCAAGGGGTCAGTCTCGCATGGAATTCTGCTGAAATAGAAACAAGCATAACAAAAGAAATAATTAAAATAATAGCAGATACTACGGAAAGAAGAAAAGCATTAACAGATAAAATTAAAAAGAAAACAGCGAAAACAAAAAACAAATCAAATATATAATGCAAAGGTGATTGCAAACCTTAATATAAAATGAAAATAAAAAAGAAATATAAAACAGATATCATAACGAAGGTAATATGAGAGCAGGAAAAGAATTAACCGAGGAAACCAGAAGCAGTCACACATGGCACCTGAAACTCCGAATGATTTTAATCTAATCAGCGACTCTAAGATCAGGCCATCTCTCTACCCAAACCTTTGTAAACTTCCTCAGGCACTCAAAGTTCACCTTATTCGAAACGAGATCGGCATTCCATACCGGTCTTGTGATGACGTTCAGACCTTCCAACATTTCCTCTCTTGCATCCGTCAAAATCTCACAATGCCACAGAATATGCTCGGCAGTCTGGTCAGTATTGCCACATGCGCAGTTTGGATGGGGGGACAGGGCGAGACTGTGAAGTCTCCCCCTGAATTCCCTATGCCCGGAGAGAAGTTGGGTCACATGGTGATCCAGGTTTAAATATGCCCCTTCCATTCTGAGTTTAACAGACGGGAAGAATGAGTAAGTCCATCTTCCCGAATTTGACCTGTCCCATCGCGCTTGCCATTCACTCAGCGTTATTTCTTGCATCTCTCTAAGAAGAGCAGGGAGAGACACAGATCCGCCTGGTATTAAGTTAACACCTAGTTTCTAAATCAATTGGCAATATGCCGGCCAAAACTGGCAAAGCGTCCGAGGCAACTGTTCTATAGGCACCAGAGAGTGCCAACAGGGGGATTCGCTGGCCCCTCTTGAGTGCCGACTGGATCAATACATTATTCAGGCAGTGCTCCCACACAGAGGCTGAACAAAATTAGGACTAAATGGATTTGCCGGCCTGGTGAGACACCGGGTCACTGGAGCCAGGATTCGGCTAATGGCCTCCGCCAACACGTTAACGACCGCAGCCTACCAGCACCAAGCGCCACTCCTGAGTGAGCGCTGGGCCCAAGCTCACTCAAGACCACGCCCTGCATAGTTGTCCTTATTTTTTAATTTATTATATCTATTACACAAATAATAATATAATGATTGCACTAACCTCCCGATATTCTGGAATATTTTTATTTTATTATTTTACTGTTTCGTATGTGAAACTTATAATTTTGATATCAAAATACCAATGTAAAATTGTACCTATTAACTCTCATCTATGTATTGTAAGTTCCTCTAGTCCTACAATGTGTTTTGTAACTCTTCGGAATTTCTCTAGCAAGAAATAAAAATAATAAAAAAGTAGGTAAAGATTGTATAATGATTCTCAAAAATAAAATTAAATATTTAATCTAATTTTATTATTACAATATAAAAACTTTTTAAATCCGTTTAAGACCAATTTATTTTACTAATTATCATTGCTTTTAACAAATACGTCATAAAATTATTGTTTTTTTTACTTTTTGAAAGCAAAACAAATACAATGATCTTGCTAAAACACACTCTGTCGTAGATATTTTTGCAAATAATTTAACTTGTTTCAAGAAATATCTCCACGATTTCTGTACTTAGATAAAAAAAAAATATTAAATAAAATAAAATAAAAAGAAATAAATAAAAAAAATTGTTTAGTGGTTTAGAATTTTTTTTTAATATGTACTCTTTAAATTTTTCTCCTTATTATGTGCTTCAATCTTTGTAATTAAGTTTTAAGTTTTGTATATAAATACTGTCATTGTTTTACATGCTTGCTTATGTGAATGTGCAAATGTGATTGCTGCAGACACATTAGTCTAGGGATATTTATAATTGTATTTTCTTTATTTTGTAATCCATAATTAATGTTTTTATAAATATCCTGTTTGTGTCTCGAATAAATAAATAAATAAAAAATAAAACATAACAAACGGAATTTGTATATCTTGCCATAAGTTTTCAAATAAATAGCGTAAAGATTAGTTATCGGTGGATATATATGATGATCGCATTAATCTCACGTAAATGAATCATTATTTTTTTATATCAGCAAAACTGGTTCGTATCTCAATGAGCCATATTGATCGACCTCTACGGTGCGATAATAAAACTAGTTAGAAAGTTTTTTTGATGGTATTATATTTGTGTCTCATATTTTGAGGAATTGTGAGATAGTGTGTGACAGATGTGAGTGAAGGAAAAAGTGAATTAGAAAGAAAATTACAAAATGAAAACAAACACTTAGTTTTAAACCACTTAATTTTGATGTGAAAGAAAATTATTAACATCTGTTTACTGAACATAGCTGAAACCATGTCAAATAATATTTGGATTCTGAATTGCAGTATCTCACCCTAGCGAATGTAGGTGAATCTTCAGTTTTGTAACGTGGTGCAAATAAGTTGAATTGATTTATTTAAATTCTGTATTAGACCAAATAAATTAATTTTTAAAACGTATTTACCCACCCGAGCAATTCTGTTCAAATTTAAGGACCTCATCGCTCTGTTACGTAGGTCGTTGTGTACACGCAAAACCTCCTAGATACTCATGTGATCTAGGAGGTTTTGCAAGTAGCAAAAACGTATGTGTGGATTCGTGAATTTTTATTAATTTCCAAAATTAATGTCCTTGCCAATCGTCATTGGAAAACAGCATTTTGTATTGTTTACGACTACTGAAGGTTTTTTGCGAGAAATGGCTAGAAAATTTAAACAACGTTGTCTAGGTATCGTTGATTGAATTAAAAAAATCGAAAAATTCTTACATGTATTAAAATGTACTTAGGTACATGTAAAGTTTTCCAGTGATTTTTTAAATATATCTATGTACTAGCGCTGATCCGCGAAAAATTATGGGATAATCTGAATTTTTGACACATAGTTCCAATTATTAAAATGAAAATTGGAATAATTTTCTGTTAAAACATTATATTATATTTTACAACACAATCGCTCAATTTTTCACACGATAAGTTAAATTTTGAAAATGATACTTAAATTCAAAGCAATTGTTCTTTGAACTAAAGTTCAAACACAACCGAAATTAGTATTTTTTTGAAATTTTAATGGAATTTTCTTCTACGAATTTTGAATAACTTGTTGTATGCAAAGCAATATATCTATGCGCGTACTGTTTGGGTAAAATCTGGTTGTGATCCATAGGTAATAACAAAAAAAAATGATGTGCAGATCCTTTCAAAACCTCACCTTGCCAAAAATTTTCACGTAAAATGGTTCATTTTTTGTTTTCAAAAATGAAAAACATTACTCAAAGTTAAAAACTGGTACTGTCATCGATGAAAAAGGTGGGGATATTAAAAAATAGCCCAATGACCTTGTGAAAACAATGTAATTTTTATATAGATTTCTACACAAAGAAAGATTATATTTCAAAATTATAATATTCTTCAAAGAAAAGACTAACATAACGCTCAGCTGCCCAGAAAATGTATATCATATTGTCCAACAATGGGTAATACGTAATAACGTATGGCTCTCTATAATAATAAGGGCACGAGTTGTTAGAACTATAAGGAGAACAGAAGATAATGCGGGCCCAGTATTGGTGCGTGAGATGATAACAGGGACCCACCTACCTTTGAATTGAAACTAAACTTACTCAATAATAAACCCACTTTGGGGACTCATCGTCCATCAATATCTTATTTTATTTGACATATATTATTAATGACAACCAATTTACTTGAAATAATGATCCCTTTTATATTATTTACAAAAGGCCTGAGATTGATTTAATATTATTTAAACCAAAAAAGGTTTTGTACTTCTGGGAAAATTTCACTCGATATATGAATGTGCTCGAAGCAAAATAATAGGATTTGGTTTATGACAGATTGATAATTGGATGAAGATAAAATGTTTAGTATGAAAAACAGGTTGGAAATCAGTGGATTAAAGAGGTGTGAGGTTAAAGTAATAATGTGTTGTGGAAATTACGAAAATATTTTTACTGTGAGAATAATAAACACGGAAGAGAAATACGTGGAAATATTGTTTTAATAAATTCTACGAAGCTTAAACACGTAAACTTATTATTATGTTAGAACAAAATATCGTCAAAGGAAAACAATACCGTAACAGTATTTACGATAATTATTTTTGTATTTAAATAAACTAATAGGACTTTTTTTCGCGCGATCTATCCGATTACTGTATTTCCAGGAAAGCTTCGTTCGCCATTGATTTAAAAATTTATTTCAAAATTTTAAAATATAACGTGTAATTTTATTTTTATTCATTATAAGCGTTGCGTTTATTTCAAGTGATATGTGAAAGCCATTTAAAATATATTAATTTTACTTTGAAAAAGCCTGATAAGTGCCTAAATAATAATGTCATCATTATTTTAATATAACGGAGCTTATTACTTGATAATATACTGGTTAGTTATAATCAGGTTAACGGTTAGTAACTGAGTGGACAAATGCGACGAGTTTACGCCCAGGCGTCGTGAGATCAAATTCTCCACTAGTTAAGTCCTTTATCATTGGTTACGATTCTAATTACTACAATTACGATGGTAGGAAGATTTAATTTTTCTGTTTGTATTTCGTCAAAATAAAGAAGAAGAAAAATCGAAATGCTGTACATATAAAAATAATTTTGAAGTGTTGAACAGTTTTAATACCCACATATTACCTAAGTTAACTTAAAGTCGATTAATTGATTATTCTAGCAAATACTTCAATTTGGGCAGCAGGTAAGTACCGTCGCCCCGGGAACCATTTATTTGATAACCAACACCTCTGCCATAGGTCACCCCGAGTGATTCGCTACGTTTTGTGATTTAGCAGGGGTGCCCGAGTTCATCGTGTGAGGTGTGTTCGAGAGGAACTGGTTTGGGGAGACCCTTTGATCTCTCCAACTGGTCTCTCGACCCATCGCCTTGTGCCGCATTGGGAGGGATATATTCATATGGCCTTCACTACTGGACAACTTCCTCTCCTTTCATTTCTTAAAGAAGACACTCCACACAGCATCCAAAAGTTGACATAAGCCCTGTGCGAAATTATTTTCTTGAGTGCCACCTATGTGGGATTAATGTATAAAACCATACCTTTAAATACTAAGCAATCAAGCCCAGCGCTTTCACTAGGTTTAAAAAATTCGTAAATAGAAAATAAATCACATTGCTCATTCAAGAAGCGCTCACCAGCAGGCTATCACATTAATTAATCACCATAATTATACAGTAAATCTAAATTCTACATCATTAAATCATTATTTTCTGATATCAATATCACACCGGATCATTAAAAAAAATAATCCATTTTCCCCAATTCAAAGGAAAAGAGATTAATGGAGGGGCACTTCGGGGAAAACGATCCGATTATCCGAGGCCTAGCCAGGAAATTGGCGATAAATTAACTTCCTAAAGATTCCAAATATCCCACTTATGTATGTAGGTACTTCTTCCACTATTTGCTATCTACCCCTATACTATCTATATATGGCATATATAATAACTAGTTCCTAAGAATATATACGATACAAGGAAGAAGAAGAAAATAACGAAGTAATTGGGGAGAGACAAAGGATGGGCTGTTTAGAAGACTTTTAGAACAATTTATCAAATTTCAACGTTCATTTTTAGGTTCTACGAAAGTCCTATTCAAGCTCTGTTATAATATCATTATAGGCTAGTTGTTTGACAGAACTGAAATACTAACAGAACTTGAAAAAATCTTTCACAGAAATTGACGGGTTGTTTCGGAGAATTGGAACAATTCATCAAATTTCAACGTTCATTTTCGGGTTCTGTGTCCGAAACAACCTGTCCATTAAAAATATCGAAGCTTTTGTAACTTTCTTTCATGTTCAGAGTTACATAACCGCCCTACAATGATTTCCAAACTTTTGTAAACGACGACAAACCTTTCAGAACTACAGTATCTTTCGAGTGTGATTGTTTTGTGAACCTTTGAAAGAGGGAATGGCAATTTTTCACTAAATTTATTTTTATGGGTTGTATTTTCACGTGAAAAATTTAAGAGCCCTTCATCACACTAATGTTGGGTTTCCGTTTGACTGCCTCCGCGGTCGAGTGGTAAGGCTCTCGAATACCAAGCTTGAGGTCACGGGTTCAAATCCTGGCGTGGGCAAGTAAATTTAATTTTGTTCATTTGTGTTATTTGACAAATTATTCAGTTAAAATAATATATATAATATATTTGTGGCACATTCTAGAGTGAAGGATACTCTCAGTATTGCACTGGTTTAAGACCACCATTCAGAATTGAAACGTTGCTTGAAACGGCTTTGACTGTTTTTTTGACCAGATCTTAAAAGCCAGTTACTTATCCACCTACCTCTTTCCCATCTCCTTCCCCTCCCCTTTACCACAACATACTCAGCATCAGCCTCACAACCTAACCCAATTGGGAATGCCATAGTCTCACTGGCTCCAGATGGTTGGGAGCAGTTGGGACTCTTGTGCGGTTTGACATTAAAAAATAAATGTATTTAAATGTGGATTCGCAGCACGGTTATTCTGTAAACCTTTAGAAGAAGCAAAAGTCTAAATAAGTTTATTTTAGAAAAAGCTTATGAACAATTGAGATTTATTATACGCATTACAAAGCCTTTCACTATAGCACACACACTAATTCTGCTATATATGTCATATGTAAGGTCACAACTCGAGTTTGCTTCAGTCATTTGGAATGTATAAAACATACATTGATCGTATTGAAAATATCCAATCCAAATTTATTAAACACCTATCGTATCGCTTTAGGGATCATCGGTTTGACCCGACCGCTTTATATAAACGCAGAAAATTTTCTGATGCCCTATTCTTATACAAAATCGTGAAGAGTCTTGTTGATTTATCATATCTGCTAGAAAAGATTGCATTTCGTTGCCTTGAACACAATACCAGATTGAACGACTAATTTAGAAAACCACACTGTAAAGCTAAATACGCGCAAAACTCTTTAATAGTACGTATCTGTAAAACTCACAATTCCTTACGAGATGTAGACATTTTCAAGTGTAACTTGAAAACATATAAAATGCAACTTACTAAACTGATAGCTTAATTTTTTATTTTGTGAAATAATCCTATCATCTTAGTTTATTTTATTGTTTTTATTATAATCATGCGAAAACTGTATTACTATTAACTGTCTTTAATTGTTTTTATAACATTTTGTAATTTCTCTTAATTTTTATTCTTTATATTTCTTTGTCATTTATAAATATATTATATAGGGTGCAAATATTGAATCAATGACTAGAATAAATGGATCATTATTGATCCAATATTGTAAATAATTGCTGTTAGTGCTAAATATATAAATGACTGTTTGTTTCCTAAATAAAATAAAATAAAAAGTTAATTTTTCAATTTCTTAATCAAATCATATCTTATTCAATCTTCTCCAAATTCAGTCATTCTTATCGGGAGGCGTACCCTGACCGGGGGGGGGCAATTTTAGAGAGGTAATGAGCAAATCATCAATAATCATTATTAATATTTTCTTACATTTTTTTGTTAGGAAAGGCGGTTGTCGAAAAGATTTTATTTTTATTTTTCAAAAGTAGAATTTTTAAAACTTTACATTTCTCTTGTTTAAAACTTTACATTTAAAGAATACTTTTTTGGGCATTACTTTCCGAAAGCCACAAATCGTTAATAATTGTAATTTTTTACCTGAACCTTGGTCAGGATCCACCGACTTCAAGAAATTGGGATTCGCGCCAAAAGGAAATGTTTCCAAAAATCTCCTGTAATATTAATGGACTGTTTTTCTTTCACATTTATTTTCCTTAAAGGAACAGAAAAAATATGTACATAAAAAAGCGCCAACAAAACGCCTATGGCGATGATTTCGTGTGTGACAAATTCAGGAACCGCTGGCTTAGACAGTGCCTTTTATTTTTGAAGAAACCATGTTTTTTTCAGATATTGTTAAATTTAAAAATATAAGGGGGGGGGGGGTTGGAGGTTTTTGAAGCGTTAAAGTGGCGTTGAATAGCACATTCACAAGGTTGAGAATCATTGGTGTAACTCGTTGTTATTATATCATAATTTTCAACGATGTATTATTATTCAAGAATATGTTTTTTGTACATTAAAAAACATCAAACTTCGACCTTCGGTTCTGTGAATGATAAAATATTACATAAAGATGTTTTGTTATTAATTTTGTGAAAAATTTGAACAATAACACACTAAATATATCAATATTTTTTTAGTTCATTGTAGAAACCGAGAGTTTTTTTTTAAGTTTCTCTATCATTATTTTTATATTAACAGTTTGATACAGATTATAAATAACAATCTACTAACATTTTTAATGTAGCATCTGTCCATCAATATTTTAATCACGGACATTTCTAATATATATACAAAAATATTTACATTTTGGAAAAAAGAACCAAAATTAAATTTATAAATAAAACGAATGTAGAATCAGAAAAAAATACGAAGAAGAAAATCGGAGAGAAAAAAGATTACTTAAAAAAATCTTTTTCACAGCACAAAACAATTTTCTGAACATAAAATCTAATATTTATCTGTTGTAAATTTGAGGAATATTCTAAGGTTTTTCAACCGTATTTTTTAAAATACTGGAATTAAGAAGTCCACCGTTTTCAGTTAGTCTTGTTTTATGAGCTTGTTCCATAGTATATATTATTATTTACTGCAATGTACTCGTACAAGCAATTAAATGTCTTAACGCGTGAAGCCTTTACAAGAATAATTATTATCAAGTTGACCTCATTTGTTTACCATCTACTAGATGTAAGACTATTAAAGGTAACTGACAATGTATTGACTATCCCAAGGTCAAAAAGTACGAGTATAATTAAACTAAGATATTTTCTACTAGAATGCATTTACGATGACGTGTTGATTAGGTTTTACTTGGTATTTTTTTGGTGCTACGAATTTGTTTGTAGATATTATGGGTAATATTATTTGTTTTATTTTTCACCACTATTGTTTAAAAAAATCTGATTGCATTAATGAGAAGGAGTTGCGCAAATTTTATGACGCCAGTGTTGTTGAGTAGTTACGATCCTTGGCCACAAATTCGTATGTCGCGTGTTTATAGTGTATTAGCAGCACATTCTAGAGTGGAAGATACGTTCAGTATCGCTCTGGTGAAAAACCACCATTCAGCCCTAGAGCCCAGTGTCCAAATCTGAATAGCTAAGAACTTCCCCACCTTCTATCTACCCTGCCATTGCCTACGGCGTCACAACATACACCAATTGGGGATGCCATAGTATCACTGGGATATCATAGTATCACCAGACGGTTGGGAGCAGTTTAAACTCTTGTACGGTAATCACATAAAAAAAATAATTAAAAAATACCGGTGTAGATCCTCACATTTTACTCGCATCAACCGTTTCTCCAAAATATACCTACTATTACCAATAATAATAAACACACACAATGAAGCCGAGCATTAGCTTGTTGTTCTTATTATTATTATTTAGGTTATTTTTTATGGGCAGATTGGCATCGGTGACAAATAATTAATAATAACCTCATTATACTTTACTTTTTACTTTATAATTTACACTTTATTCTTTATACCTTATACTTTATACTTTATTCTGTATACTTTACACTTTATACTTTATACTTTATATTTTATACTTTATACTTTATACTTTATACTTTATACTTTATACTTTATACTTTATACTTTATACTTTATACTTTATACTTTATACTTTATACTTTATATTTCATACTTTATACTTTATACTTTACACCTTATACTTTTTATATTTATGATAATGGCACATGTTGTCCGTTTGGAAAAATTAATTTATTAATTATATTACAGAAAACCAATCTTTTCCAGATTCTAATTTTTTCGTTGAGTATTTCCGATCGAGTATCTAGAGGCACCAAATAATTCACGAATTGTTCAAGAGTTTTATTATCATTGTAGGGCTAATGAACGACCGGTTCTTGAAAATAACCAGTACCTACCTGCCCGGCTTCCGTAAGCAAAAGTAATCATTTGACAGATGCGATGGGAAATTTTAAGCGCACTGCGCGAATATAAATGAATATTGCTAATTTATTAAAAATCTCTTCAAAATATTTGTAATCCTGTTAAAAACGGGATCGCAAGCCGTTTCCTGATAAACTTTAAGCAAATTTACGAATATTATATATTATAATTCGGAAAACGTGTTCGTGCCCCTGCATTTGCCTTGATAATATACAATGACGAAATATAACGATTTTTATAAACACGTGTTCCGACATCGTGATAATACGGTCTTATTTTACTAAAAGTTTATTAGGAAACCTATCACTTCATTCGTTAAGAGCCTGCAATCTTGTTTTTAACCGCATTACGAATAATTTGAAGAGATTCTCAATAAATTAGAAATATATATATTTTTTTAAATGTTAATAATTAATTTTTCTTCATCATTGTTCAGACTGTTGGAAGCAGTTGGGACTCGTGTGCGGTACACATCTATATAAATAAAAATTTTAATATTCGTTTGTTCAAAATCTTAAATTTCAGAAAGTTCTTTAACGATTGCTTGACAATGATGTCAGCTGTGACAGGGAAACACATGTTTTTTTAACAGCGCTATCTGTTGGATAAATATGCTTTTTTTAAACCAGTGCCATCTGTTCGACGTAAAAGCAAAACGCGCTATTGTTTCTCTGTCTGAATAAACAGACGGCGGGGTACAGCTATTTAAAAAATTAAATCAATTTGCCTAGCGATACTGTGTAAATACTACCGAGTGGTTATGGAATTATGTCGAGGGTTCATAATTTACAAAGTAGTTACCAAATAAACTAACACGCCTAAATCGTAAAACCATTATGATAAATATGTTATTCGTATTATTGATCTTTTGATTCCAAGGTGAGCAGGATATTTATGAAAAAATAATCTGCTTTGCCATTCAGTTGTTCATTATAATATGAAGGTACCTAAGTATCACCGTACCGCTCACAGCTCCGCTGTACCGTCTTTTTTGTAATTTGTTTTACGGGTGTTTTTCGATATCTGTCTCACTGGGATATACCTGTGTCGAGACAGACACAGGTATATCCCAGATACATAAATGAGTATTTACATATTATTTGATACATGCATAACTATAACTAAAATATAAATTATATAGTTGCATACATTTTAAACCGTGCAGACATAATAAAAAGTGTAGGTTATCCTACAGGGATAACAATATTATAAATGTAAAAGGAAAATTTAAGATAAAATAGTTAATGAAATAATAAATGGAAGTTAATATAAGCAGCATAACCTAAGATAACATATATAATAATATTTCGTTAGATTAAATGACAGAGGTCAATCAGCATCTAGTTAGAGTACATACTTATAAAGGGGTTTTTATAAAATTTTATGATCTTAGATCTGTCTTGCCTGCATGGTTAATCAGAGAGGGAGCGAGAACTGACAATGGAGCTATCCACGATATGTCTTTATAAAGTGATTGTTTACAATGAGTATGGAATTTGTGAAACAGGTTTGATTCAGATTGGATTTAATACAAGCGAGTGATTGTGTCGCACCATCAAACTTTGTTTTATAAGGCGCAACATTTTTATGTGAGTAATCCTACTCCATTAAATGATGCAATGAGATATGATGTGCAAGGTAATTTAGATATTATTAACAAAGTTTGTATTAATTCATTTGATAATATCATACTATCACCACTACGCTTATATGTATCACCATTCTTTGGACTGCACCTCACGGTGGAAAGGGAAACGAACTGCGCCTTGCGAGGATTGAAGTATTTTCTTATACTAGTGGGTACCCAAAAGAAACCGAACTGATGTTGTGAGGGGCTTATTTTTTCTCTACCGGGTTTTGCCGGTAGGACCATGTGTACTACCTTTACCTAACACTTAAAAAATACATCTGGGAGCATTGAGGGTTGTATGCATTCATTTGATTCTTGGAGAGTTGTGAAAATGACTAAAATATTTATGAAAAAAATCATTTGGCATAACAAATTCTTAACAATTTTTATTAGCAATGCCACGTAATGTGATTAGATTGGCACTTTTGGCTTTTCATGGAGTTTTGAGAAATTTGACAGCAGTCTAATGCTATTTATCTTTTCAAATACACTATCCCTTTCGCTGATTCAATTATTGTCCAATATTTCCAAGACATAAGAAATTGGGTGTTTGTAGCTCTTGGACGAAGCTCTTTGTTCTCTTCGCCCTATTCAATTCCCTGTCCCTCCATATCTTTGGCGGTTTACTCAGAACGTCTTTGTAATGCAAATTTATATTTTCACTTGTATTTCGCAGTCTCCTTTAGCGCCTAGATACCCACCTAAGTATACAGAGTTCCTGTTCCCAAGCACGAAAAATATTTGATCTTAAAAGGTGTCTTCATTAACCATCATTTATTTAGTTTTGTTTTAAATGGGACTTGCAAATAAACATAATTTGTAAAAGGCTGAAGGCAATAATGGGTAAACTGTACAAACTGAAATGTTTCGTTCCTGTGAATATTTTAAAAATTATTTACTTATCACTCGCAGAATCTACTTTACGATATGGAATAACCACATGGGGACACTCTTGCGAAACTAGTTTAAATTACCTACAATTAGTACAAAATTCTATGGTTAAATTACTAGTTCCAAAAAAAAATATTTCACAGAGGCGAAACATATTATTGTTGTATCGGAACTTGACTGTCTTGCCGGTATAGGCCTTATTATGGCACAAATATTGATTCAGCATATATCTGACTCTGAATATAAGTGGAAAGTGAAACATGCACACAATACTAGGATCACAAAAAATGACGGAATGCTTGTATCAAAATATAACAATAAATACGGACAGTGAACCCTGGAATACAACGTGCCCAAAATATTCAACATGTTACCATGCAATATAAAAAATGGCGAATTACCTAAGAGATTCAGGTATATGCTGAAAACATGGCTACTAAGCAGAGTAATACTATTACTCTGAATTAGTAATACTATTGATTGTGGCAGTGGTTAGTGATAAATATAATGTATAAGTTGTATTTTAATAAGTAATGATATTATGTGCATATGTTATATTGTAATTGAACATGAACATCCTGTTGACAAACTGTTTAATTGCGGTTTAACGGGATTGTACTTTGAAGAATAATAAAAAAAAATCAAAATAAAAGCTTTATTTACCAATTTTTTTTCTAGTTTGGTGAGGAGTTTAATTTAGTTGGAAAGTATCAGTATCATTAGCTTTTTATCCCCCGCCCGCGCATATTTATCTCTCTTTTCAATTTATTGATACTGGTTAAAATCTCACTTAAAATGTTTTCAGTTAATTCTCACGAAAAACTAAAATCTATTATGTTACATTTAATTTTATTATTTTTTTGTCTGTAAAACTGTATCTTCATATTTTTATTTTTTAGGAATAGAAACTTCGCGTGATTGTAAATACAGATAGGTATCTTGCGGGAATAAATATAATCTTCTGTATAAATATTAAAATGAATTTTTCTTTGTTTGTTAAGTGTTCCTATACCATTTCATCCGAATGCGACGAAGCTTTCAAAGTTTGTTAAGTCTTTTTAGAGCATCACTGAATACTTCTACCATTCAAACCACACTCTAAATATTGCTGGCACTAATAAGAACAAACTTTGAAAGTTTCATAGCATTCGGATGAATGGTATAAAAACAAGCTTTGAAAGTTTTATAGCATTTGAATGAATGGTATAAGAACAAATTTTGAAAGTTTTATAGCATTCGGATGAATAGTATAAGAACAAACTTTGAAAGTTTCATAGCATTCGGATGAATGGTATAAGAACAAATTTTGAAAGTTTTATAGCATTCGGATGAATGGTATAAGAACAAACTTTGAAAGTTTCATAGCATTCGGATGAATGGTATAAGAACAAACTTTGAATGTTTCATAGCATTCGGATGAATGGTATAAAAACAAATTTTGAAAGTTTCGTAGCATTCAAATGAATGATATAAAAACAAGCTTTGAAAGTTTTATAGCATTCGGATGAATGGTATAAGAACAAATTTTGAAAGTTTTATAGCATTCGCATGAATGGTATAAGAACAAACTTTGAAAGTTTTATAGCATTCGGATGAATAGTATAAGAACAAACTTTGAAAGTTTCATAGCATTCGGATGAATGGTATAAGACCAAACTTTGTTTGTCCCGTAAGTGTTCCTATACCATTCTAAAAGTTCTTTTCTTGTTTGTGCCAGCAATGTTTAGAGTGTGGTTTGAATAGTAGAAGAAGTGGGGGCCGCTTGAGAAAGACTTAACGCATGATCTCTGCACTGAAATGAGATACGGAGTCGAATTAAAGTCGACATAATTGTGGTTTTTAACTGTGACAAAGTGGATTTCATGATACTACGTGAAGTGAGTGGTAGAAAATTCGGAGATGCCCGAGGAATGAATCAAATAATTATTTGTGGTAAAATGAGACGTGATAACGAAGAAAGAGGTGTAAGGAGAATGGATGACTTGGAAGTGAATGGTAGAAGAGGTCGAGGACGCTCGAGGAAGATATTGGACGATCAAGTGAAACAAGTACTTATTGTAAAACAGTAATATTATTTCCTCCTTAAAAATTCACCTAGTTATCGTGTACAGGGGATGCTGTGTGGAGGGTCTTTTTAGGAAAAGGAAGTTCTCTGAAAGAAAAAGGTATCGAGGGTGGTTAGTAATCTGGAGGTCAATGTGTCCAGGAGTGACGGACGTATGCATCCATCCCTCCCACTGCGGTGCAAGACGATGAGTCGAGAGAGAGTCCGGCTGGAGAGGTCAAAAGGTCTTCCTAAATCTTCTCTCCCGATCCGACCCGCCACGCAGTAGGTGGGCAAACCTCACCCCATAAACCCGGATACCACTACTAACTCACCAAACATAGCGAAACACTTGGAGAAATGTATGGCAGGGGTGTTGGTTATCCAATAAATAGTTGCCGGGGCGGCGGTACGCATACCCGCCTCCCAAGTTGAAAACTTACCCCATGAAATATCATTGTTCTAGAAATTTTCTTGCGCAAATAAAAAAATAATTAGCGAAGAGCAAATTTAAATATAGTATTAAATAATATTATTGTTTCAAAATTCATTATGTCTTTTCATTGAGGACTTTGTAGAATGAGTTGTTAATTATCATAATTGTAATTATCTTTCATCGTAAAGTTTAACATAAAGTTGTAATCGAGTCAATATATACCAGATTGAGTCATCTAAGGCAGTGCTCTGAAACCTTTTCTCACCTAAGACACCCCAAAATTCTTCCTAGAATTCCGCGGCACACCAAAAGCTAAAATATATAGGTTATAAATTGATACACAAATTTTACAATATTTTTTTGTTTTTTATTTGAAAAGTGTACATACATATAACTATAACATATTTATTTTTACGCAATCTTAATAATTATTATGAAATAATAATAAATTAATGTGATACCTGCGATTGTTTCAATGAACACAAAAGTTTTATATTCGGTTCGATTTTTGTGAGCGCAATCCGAAGTTCTTAGACAAGACCTTTTAAGCATGACCGCTTATCATTTTTAATTAATACAAGCGTTGAAAAACTTTGCTCACATGAGAATGGAAACGTTGAGAATGGAAGTAGTGTGAAGATTGCTTTCTCGGACATGCGAGGATATTTTTATAAGAAGATTTTATATAAGTCCCATTTGCTAAAAACTGAATGTCACCCTATCTGTCTTTATTATCTACTTTGCTTCTTCTTTTGAATAATGATTAATGATTAGTTATGGTTCAAATATTGTTACAATACACTGTCAAATTACCCATCTGGTAACACATCTAATACATATTTTTTCTTTAATTTTGAAATATTTTGTGATTGTATGTATAATTACTTTATGTTTGTGATACTCTTATGTTTGCTTCACTCAAAGGTAAATTATTAACCTCGATACAGGCTTACTCCTAGTGAGGTTGATTTTTATGTGAAAAAAAGGTGTTTTATGTATAGTGAGATGCAATAAATAAATAAATAAATTCTTTTTTGTAAAAAGCACACTGTGCAGTTTTCAACAATTGACACCTGGCGCTGGAGGAACATTGAATAAATGTTTAGTTATAATAATTATTATATACTACATTTTGAAAAATAGACAATATTATGAAAAATAATTTGTCATTGTGTATTAAATACATAATTAAATATTTTAAAATGTCAAATAAATTGAATTTGACCGAGGCACACTTGTATCCGGCTCACGGCACACCGGTTGCGGAGCACTGATCTAAGGAACAACAAACGCCGAAGAGTGTAAGGTACTCAGCGACCGACTACCGCACAAACCCAATGGATTCCACTGAGGTCATGATGGATACCAGGGGGAAACAACAGGATAAAGAAAGTAATGCGAGGAAATCGTTCTTCAAAACATTTTCAGTTCGTTCATAAAACAATTACCTGACTTTTAGCGAGCTTTCCGGAATGAAAACAGAACTCGAGACGGAATAGGAACTGAACGTTTTAGAAGGAATCATTTCGAATTGTATGTTGATGTTTATTTTTCAAATTGATAATACGTTTTTTTTTTTTTCAACGTTGTTTTGTAGTGTGTGCATTACACAACTTGTCATGTTAGACAAGATATGAAATTTTATACATTTGTTTTATTCATTTTTTTATTACAAAATAATAAGTTATAATGTATTATTCCCATTGAGTTTACAAAACTCATTTCGGGAAAGACAACATTATATTAAAGACAAGACAACACAGATACATTAAAATAAATAACCGCAGATGTTATTATTGAGTTCCAAAGAAAGAATGTGTCAGTCATTAATAAAACTGCTGAGGAAATAGCTTTTAAGAGCTTTTGCCAATGTTTTTTTGTTCGTTGCCGGAAGTTTTAGATTACTGGGTAATGCGTTATATATAAAGTAATTTTATAAACATACTAGTTGAAATTGCCGGTTTTGCCTGGGATTTATGCAGAGTTTTCGAAATCAGATGAAGACAACAATTATCCCCTTATTTTGAACGTCAAATATCCAAAATTTCAACTAGGAGTATCATAATTCTGCTTTCAAGTGTGGGAAAGTGATATTTGGGTGAGTTTTTATAATCTCATGGAGTATTGACCTTCCTCTTGAATTGAAGGTAAAGTGTGCAAAATTTCATCAATCTCGGAGTAAAACTGTAGATTTGTGTGAAAATCCTCGCCACCAGCCCGCTACAGACACTCGACTGTGTATAAACATATAGAAGATAATTCGACCAGTTAGTAACTAAGTGGATAGTTTCTTGATTTCCAACCAGGCATCATGGGTTCATAATTTATTAGCTAAGTTTTCAATCACTGCACAATCAACTCTTGTTTTGAATATAGAAGGACGAGGAATTCATAGACATCCAAATTGATGGACTTAAAAAACTGAAACATTTCGACAAGCTGGAGGCAAACCACGTGACCATTTTTTGGCACCGGGATGGTTCGAGAATGCTTTGAATAATCTACTACATCAGTCGTACATTGAACACCGAAGAGCTTACATTGAAATAATCAGACCCTGCGCAAAAAGTTAGGTTTGCAGGGCAGCTGTTTGCAGCGCAGTTAGTTTATTGGAGACTTTTATGCGAACGATCGGAATGTTTGTAAAAAGGGTTAAAAAAATTGAACCGCCTTCAAATCGGGTTGCGTAGCGACGCTAAAAATGAGTGAGATGGGTAAATTATAGCACATTTGTGAAAGTGCCTAACTGAAAAGTGTAATAAAATATTCACTTTTGGAAACAAGGCCGAACTTTTTTTATAAAAAGGATAAGTAATTCGAAAGCAGATTTTTTTTTCGCGGACCGAATGGTATTCTTACAATGCGACTTGACTGTATACCTACTGTCAGATTAATTTATTGACCAATTACGGAAAAGAAGAAGGTCACGCCTCCTATGCGCTCCGCGTTTCATTTTTCGTTCCTCTTTCCCTGATGTCTATCAATTTGGAAATCCATGGTGGAATTAACATATTGTCAGCTTATGGGTTACAATAAGCCTTATTGTAACCCGAGAAAGTTTGTCTTACATTATTATTATTTACCAAGAAATCCAAACATTTACTTTGTTATTAGCACAGACTTAGAAATAATATCACGCTTTGTATACCCAGTTCGTTATTACTGAAGCAAAACCATAATTTTTCATATAAAATACAGAAATTCCGTAGTTTCGGTAGTTGCAACGACCTCCGTGGTTGAGGGTTAAAGCTCTCGACAAGCAAGCTGGAGCTCGCGGGTTCAAATCCCGGCGTGCGCAAGTAAATTTGATTTGATTACTTAGTGTTATTTCAGAAATTACTAATAAAAAATATTATATAGTCTATTTGCGGCAAGTTCCAGAGTAGAAGATACTCTCAGTATAGCTCTGGTGTAAGACCACCATTCAGAATTGAAAGGTTGCTTGAAATGGCTTTGGCCGTGTTTGGTGACCAGAAACTTACCCGCCTTCCTCTTTTGCATCTCCTCCCCTATCCTACTACCTTCAGCCTCACAACATTTGAAGATTCTTCTTCTTTCGAATGGTGGGAGGTCAGATGGGGACATTTAGGTCTGCGAGCCAGTCTAGGGACTCAGGCGTCGCCATGTGGACCTCAACAATCCCGCCGGGGAATGAATTGAGCGGGCATTCGTTGACCACATGTTCGGTGGTCTGCGCCGCACCACATTCACACATCGCCGACTCTTTAAGGCCCCAACATTTGAAGATGCCATATTCTTATTGGCTCGAGATGGTCGGGAGCAGTTAGGACTCTTGTGAGTTTAAATATACAAAAAAAAAAGTTATTTTTTATTAAATGTGAAATTAAGTTTTTACAAGACAAGGTTTTTATGCACATCACGAAGGATAACAAATGATTATAAGCAATAATACCGTGCACATGACCGGCAATCAGAAGGAGCGTGTTCAATTTATATTTTGTGTTTCAGGCTAATAATTATTGCTTATAATAACTTGTTGAAAAAAAGTTTGTTTCATTTAAGTTATCAGACTCCACCAAGCAGGTAAACTTGCGTAATTATCGATGAATACAAATAAGTACCTATCTACTGTTATAATAAAAAATTAACTTTCTACTACAACACATAAATACCTGTCACACTTATTCACAAACACGATAACACCTCAGCACAGGTTCTCCTACTGAGGTGTTCACGTTACATACAATATCACCCACACACAGTTTTACCTATATCAACTTATGTTCTTTATTTTTTATACCTGTTTTCTGTACTTCTTTCTCTGTACTACAACATAAACCACTGTAATCATTTGTAAAATGTGTATTCAAGAATAGACGTAAATATTTATTTATTAATAGACGTAAATAAATATTTAGACGTACATTTCATTTTTTTCTTTTTTTAATTTGCTTTTGTCAGTACATAATTTTAAATAAAATGTTATGATTTAAAACAATATATCTTTAACGCTTGTGTGGAATTTCTCCGGATGATTTTTACTAGTGAAATCGTTTTCTTGAGAGAACCGACGTATTTATTTGCGTCCATGTCGCTGCGGTTTAAAGACTGTTTGTTTGTTTGTCCGGAATCGTCTTCTGACGGTTAGAGTACCTATCCTCTTATTGTCCCAAGACAATCAAAACGTCCCATGTCTTCTGTCCGTCAAGCCAGTTAGCTCGCTTACGTTTGCTCATTATATTTATTGAGATCAGTTTGGCTGAAAACAAATATGCTCACTCACTCACCCGCTTATAGCGGACAGCTTGTTTACTGAAAACCATTCATTGGAAACTTGAATTTGAAATAAACTTCAGCAAATGTCTGACCGTGGTTATAAATATAAGATGCTTCGTAAGATGAATGAAGAATTCCATTGAATAGAAAACTTACCAACATTTATATTTTACGTGTTCAAAAAATCGGTTTCTTTATTTGAGTATAGGTGAGTTAGGAAACCATGAAATTATCACTTGTTTTTGTGTTTAGAATCTTTAGTTCTATGTTGATGTTTTTAGCTTACTTTTCTAGTTATTTGTCAAAAATAAGTCAAGACGTCAAATTTTTATTTTATATTTTTCATTTACTCGCACTGAGAAAACTTACTAATATAAAATATTACTAATTTATTAAAAATCTGGTCAAATTATTCGTATTCTGGTTAAATACGGGACTGCAGGCCTTTAAGGAATGAATTGACAGGTTTCCTAACAAACTGTCGATAAAACATTTGTATGTTATTAGGATTCTAAATAAATTCGAATATTGTCACAATTCATCGTTATATTTATAAGCAGCTACAAGAACACGTGTTCCGGTATAATCTGAATGGACTAATATTGCATTAGAAAAAGAATTTCTATCACTTTTTTAACAGAATTTTTATAACTCAGCCCTAATTATTTGTCTCCGTGCGCGAAGAAAAAAAACTCGGAAAAAGCCGAGTGTTAAAGCTAGTTTACAAACTAAGTATAAACATAAGATCTTTTATTAAAGGTACGTAGACATCGTGAAGTTTTTTATTCATATTCAAAAGTTTCTTCAGTACTGATGATAATGAATTAGTTTTTTAAACTTCAAAGTATTCCTTTGAGCCACGAAACATGTTTGTACATTTTCATGATAATTTTATTTCTGCGTTCCACAATTTTTCTAAAAGCTTTCCATAATATGTATTCTTTTGGGTGCAAAATTTTCTCTTAACCCAATGCTAATCTCAGTGGTAAATTTACCTTTTACCCAAAATTCACCCCATTTACAGCGCCCAAAGCTCGTGTTGCCCAATGGACTGTATAGACATCGGTTTGTTTACGACAAGAAAATCGAGAATATCTTTTCTAACACTCTTTTACTTACGATTTTTATTTGCAATGTTGACCTTCTGTCGAGAACTTTATTGGGAAAACAGTGAAAATAAAACACAAATATTTTGGAAAAATGAAAGATATTTACACTTTTCTCCATATAAATACTTGTTTTAACGACTAAAGCGATTCATCTTAAGAAGCGAAGTATTGAGATGGCTGAGAACGCCTTCAAATGAATAAATTCCGCTATAACCGTGACCTGAAAATAAATATACGAAATAAGATGCAGAATAGATTGAGGTTATGTTTTCTCAATTCTTCTGTAAAAAACACAAAATATAGAACATAGGCGCATCAACAAAATACTATAGGCAGATGGGTTGTTAGATTATAAAATCTTCATAATAATGGCCAAAATTTTCGAATTTGTTCTAGACATAAAACGATAAGTCTTCAATGCCTTACTTATTAAGAATTACAAATAATATTAGAGTTCCTATTCCTGAAGAAATAAGCCGCACCTCGTGGCTTCGAAATCTTCTAATTAACCCTTTCAGTACCGCAAGTTTCTTTCCACATCATATAATATATTACATATTTTATGGTTGATTCATATTTTGTTAATACGGATAGTTTCCGTTGACAGTCGAGCCATGGGCTTATTGTGCCATATCATATTTCACCACATTCCTATGAGTTTATTTCCAGCTCCCGTGAGGGTCCCTGTTTTCCCGCGTATGAATCCCTTTATGGTTGATAAAACCTTGAAAAATATTTGAATTTTTGTTGTTGTAGTTAGGTAGATATTTTTTTGATTAACAGCTTAAATATTATTTATTTAAATTTTATTATTTTTATGTTTCATAGAGTTATTTTTTATTGGTTAGGAATAACCGAACACACAAACACTTATAAATATATGATGGCATTAAAAAACATTAAAATTTTTTTATTTATTTTTATTTATTGATTTTATTTTAGTAATTTGTACATTTAAGATTACAAATGACTAATTAATTATTACATTTAAATATACTATGTTTTTTTTTTCTTTCTTGATATGGCTCCTACACAACATCTTAAACTTTTCAATTGGGGCAGACTTAAGGTTTTCCGGCAGCGCGTTATAGTATTTCATCCCTTTATAAAATATACTATTCTGGGTATTCGCTTTGTCCTTCTTTGGTAGCCTGATTTCATTGCACGTCCTAGTTTTATGTTGGTGTATGTCCTTGTTGTATACAATTTTATTCGAAAAATATTTGGGTAGCAGGTTGTTTACTATTTTGTGTAAAAATATCATCGTGTTCAAGGTCAACATCTGTTTCACCGTTAGCCAATTTAGTTCGTTTAACATTTTATTTACTTTTGAATATCTATTTCGTCTGAGTATTGTTCTCATTGCCCTATTTTGGAGAATTTGAAATTTATTTTGCTCTCGGTCGTTACACAGGAAAAGGATAGTTGAGCAGTAATTAAAATGTGGAGCAATAATGGAGTTATAAATGGTGATTGCAGTTTTTTCGGACAGTTTTTGGCGAATTCTTCCCAAAAAAGATATCTTTTTTTCCAATTTTCTTTTGGGTATATTCCGCATGTTTGTTAAAGTTGAGTTTGGAATCTATTATAACTCCTAAGTATTTTATATCGGTAACATTTTCAATAATTTCACCATCAATTTTGATTTTGCTTTCACTGGATGTCTTCTTATAACCAATTACCATACATTTTGTTTTTTTTGTATTTAATTTAAGCTTATTTATTTTTAGCCATCTTGATACATTATCTAGTTCATTATTTAAAATATTTATTAGTTCTTCATAGTTTTCTCCAATTATATATATAAGTGTATCATCGGCAAATAGTCGTACTTTGCATTTTGAAAATATTTTCACCATGTCATTAATATAGAGTATGAACAATAGAGGTCCAAGGACTGATCCCTGTGGTACTCCTAATTTATTTTCCATTGGTTTTGAAAATTGATTATTAATTTTTGTTACCTGTATTCGGTCTTTCAAATACTCTTTTATTAATTTAATGGCTAGAGTTGAGAAACCAATTTCTTTAAGCTTTCTTATCAATATTTCTCGATCTATGGTTTCGAATGCCCTTTGAAAATCCAAGAATATTGCTAAGATAAATTTATTACTATTCATTCCTTCTTTCCATTCTTCAACGATTACATTTAACGCTGTTTCACAAGAATTATTACATCTGAATCCCGATTGTTCTTGGTATAAAATATTGTGTTCATCTAAGTATTGCAATATTTGTTCTTTTATTATTACTTCAAGAATCTGTTCATATTTCGGTAAGGTGTTTATTGGTCGAAATTCTTCACATTTTCTGGTATTTTTAACCTTTGGGACCGGTATAATGGTAGATAGTTTCCATGACTGTGGAAATTTTCCCTCTTCAATTGTCTGATTAATAATATTTAATAGAGTAGATCCAATTACTGGAAAAGCATCTTTTATCAGACTAATAGTTAATCCATCTGAACTATTTTTTGATTTAATTTTCTTTAAAATGTTAAATAAATATTCTGCAGTTATTTTTCTGAAGACCAATAATTTTTTGTTTGAGTTGTTATTATCATTTGTGGGGTTGAAAACAATGTTAGGTATTAATTTGTTAATTTGAGTGATGATTTCTATAAAATATTTATTAAAGCTATTAGCCATGTTTTCTTCGTTTATATCTTTTGGGAAGTTTACTATTTTTATGTCGTTTTTGTTATCGCCATGTACTAATTCTTTAATGCTTTTCCAAATTTTTTTGGGATCCCCTTCTTCCGATTTTATTTTATTTTTTATGTACTCATTATGCGTTCTTTTTATGTCTTTAGAATATTTATTTCTCATTTTTTTGTAGTTATTCCAATCCATAGTATTATTAGTAAGGCGTGCTCTCTTGTAAAATGTATCTCTATCATGCTGCATTGTGCGTAGTTCTTTTGTGAACCATTTATTATTGTTTCCTTTACGTATCTTCTGTTCTGGAACTACTTCATCAATGGATTTTTTAATGTTTAATATCATCTGGTCAGCTTTTTTGTTATATTCCATTTGATTTATTTCATTCCAATCAATAGTCTCTAAGGTCTGAATGAAGATTTCTTTATTGTATCTTTTGTAATTTTTAAATGTTATTACTTGTGTTTCTTTACTGGAGTTGTAGTTTTCTCTGTCATTTAATAGAATTTGAATCATATTATGGTCGGTAATTTTATGTTTATCTAATACATTTACACATAGGTTAAATTGGTTAAAATGGATCCCTGACTAAGCAAGACCACCGAAACTGATATGTCACAATATTTGCACTCTGACTGCAACCCAGCAGAACAGACAGAGAAAAATGAGTACGGCTTTTTTTATCAATATTCTGTTAAAATGTGAATACATGACCATGTCCTAATAAAACATTAGTCACTAAGAATATATCTGAATACGTTTTCACACAGGTGGCCTTGTCCGAATAAATATAATGGACGAGATGCGCAAATATTATTACTTTTCAGAACACGTGTTCCGACATTCTCATAATATATTCTTACTTTTACTGATAGTTTGTTATGAAATTTCGTTATAGGCCTTCAGTCCCGTTTTGAACAGGAAAACGAACAATAAGACCAGATTTTTTAATATATTGACAATGTTTTCATATCATTGTTCATGGCTGCGAATATTGCCCTGATATTTGGATTAATAGAGAGGGCACAAGAAATAAATAGTTTTCCTATTATCATTTGTTGGGTTAGGTTAGGTTAGGTTAGGTAATTTTTTCATATCATTGTTCATGGCTGCGAATATTGCCCTGATATTTGCATTAATATAGAGGGTATAAGAAATAAATAGTTTTCCTATTCTCATTTGCTGGGTAATATTTGTTTTGCTTTCTCCTTATTTCGCCCACTTTTCGGACAGCGTTACACTGCTTGTCCATCTTCAGGGCAGATGTGCAGATTGTGGTGAATTGTGTGTTATTGTATAACATGCGTTAATTAGCAAGGCAATAGATATTTACAAAATTCCCCATAAATATTAATAAGGACGATGCCTCAGCCTAATAGATATTGATATCCGGTAATAGCTGGCTACACCAAAACCACATTAAAAGGATTAGTGCTTACAACACGGTATTATTTATTTATTATTGATTTGGCCGTTATGATATATATTTTATATGATTTACTGCATGCTACAGTGACAATAAGAGTTGTTTAAAATTTATATAATAAAAAATTAAAACGTAAAACTTAAAACAGAACATAATATTATGCTAGATATAAAGTTGAATTTAAATGTAAAAAGAAAGAAAAAAATCAGTAACCAGTTTTAAAATTGCAGATGGAATTAAAATAATATTGGTTAATAGTACATAATTTACAAAGTAAACAATAAGAACAAAATTAAAATATATATGCAAACTTTCCTAATTAATATTTTTATGCTATGTAAAAAAAAACATTCAGATATTTATTGAATACTGGTAAACTTATTTTAAATATGTCGATATTTGGGGTGAAGTTGTTTCCAAGTCTATAAATGCGAGAAATGGGTGTATGTGGTAGTTAGACCCAGAATTATTGTTGCACAATAATATTTTTTCCGTCATTGCTCGTATTACTTTTACATAGGTATATAAACAAAACATACCCTTCACAACGATCTGCACTTCTTCCCTTGATGATAGATACCGTAACGCTGGGTAAAAAAGGAGGAGGCGCAACACGGCATAATTACCGAAAAAATAATCTTGGTCAAAGAATACTTTTGACCGTAAAAATGTCAAATCATATCAGGTTTATTAAATATTAACCATTCCACTGTGAGTGAGCGGTTGTTAAAAATTATTCAATTTCTCTGATTGAATTTTACACGAACGGTTTCGAAACAACTGCCCAACGCACAGTAGAGTATCTCTATGGATAAAGTTGGCCATGAGTCGGAAATTTATACTTTACTACTATGTAAGAAGTATGCACATTATTTTAAAAATATTTAGTTTTAATATTGTAGTCGGTATAGTTACATTTCTAATCATATGCATTTGAGTGTTTTAAAAAAAATCTGCGTAGACATCATCATTAAAAGCATTTAGTATATAGTTTTCGTCGAGTTAACTTATAATTTTGATGGTACCACAAAATTTGGTTATTGCTGATAAGATGAAAAAAAAACACTCTGCTCTTGTAAGCGACATTTTGTTTACTTTCGCTTTTCTTGAAATCTTATGTATTAGTGTATGCCAGAAAATTCCAAAGACGGTAAAGTTTTCTTGGGAGTCCATTTACCAGCTTATGAAACAATGTTCAATTTTACGAGCTTATGAAACAATGTTAAAAAGAAAGTATTTATGAAATAGACACGTTTTTGGAACACAAGCTTCAACAAATCACTTAACTTTTGGAACACCGACACTTTTTGAGCGAAATCAAAAATGGAATAATAAATCAACTCTAAAGTTTTTCAAGTGCAAGCGATTCTGTTATAAAATTTTATACACTATTTCATGGCATAGAGGTTTAAATCGCATATCAAAAAAATCCAGCTAGGGTGAAATTCAAATGCCAGCAGCGCATGAACGGTTTGTCGGTGGGAAAAAATTCTTATCACTGGTGCAGGAACGGTTTTCCAGAGGTTAATTCCCAGAAAGTGATAAAGAATGGCTTTAAAAGCAGGTCATGTAAGTTTAAATTTAAAAATAAATAGACTTAGCTAGCAATAGAATATTCAAACACTTTTTAAAAATAACTAAATAATGGCCTAAAACTTCCACATAATTAGTAACCGTTTATTGGCCTGTCTTTGCAATAGAAGGACATTTACAGTTATTTTTTCACAAATTCTTTTAGAATTTTATGTGTGATTAGTGAAAAAATATAAAACAATGCCTCTAAAATACCTTATTATTAAAAATCAACTCGAAAAAACTCACTCTACAGTTTTGGCCGACTTTCAAGGTAAAATACTCCACTGTGCGACCCCCGACTGTATTGTAAAGATGCAATGTACAGTACAGCACCGAACTGTCTCGGATCTCAGCTTGGTTTAACGGAGTATTTATGCAGTTTGCGTATTTCGCTACTCCCACATCCACGTGCGTTGTGAAGCCGGCTATAAATAACCCCATCTTACTACTTCCATTCCGTGTTATATCGGCGGTCTCAGACGTAAATGTAACTCTTTCCTCACCTCGAATACCAATAAACACGCGCGTTTCTACCAAACACCGGTATTCTCCGGTCAGCACAATATTCCGGAATGTGTAAGATATTGTTTCCGTGCGATTTAACATCGGATTCAACGAACTCGAAAGCCAACAAAGTGACTCATGCGTTCATATACAAATCAATGCCATTAAAATATTTAAATTATTATTAGAAAATACAGATATACATTTTAAATCATCTCAAAAACCTCGTCTTTTCAGAATGTTTTTCTTCTGTGAGTGAAACGATTCAAGATGATTTCTTTTCAGATATAAATAGCTCATTGTCATTTCTACTGCGAAACCGACGTCTGTTTTGAATTTTGATTTGAGTTTTTGATTTTCTGTTTGAAGCCAGGTGCTTCCTCTTTGCCGTCAACGATAGAAGAATATGAAGGGCGAGTATTTTTTGGTTGTTGAAACGATTATTTTGCTGAATAATTATTTTCATTTAGGCGTAGACAACAATTCAATTTGCTCAAAACACCTGTCGCTCATCCGTAAATGCCCGAAATACGTTTTAGACCCACAGGGGTAGGCAAATTTATAAAAAATTCTGTTTATTTAAAAAAAAATGGCTCTTTAAATACTATTAATAAATCGTGAATATCTTTTCTTGTATTTAAAGAAAAAATCATGTACCTTCATAATAAAATACATGCGCCATTAGAACTCTAGATACTGATACCTATTGTTTGTGACTTGTTAATAACTCCGTCACTAAAACACGAGATACTTAAACTTATTGTTTGTAACTTATTAATAACGGCGTCACTACTAATTTTGATAGTGAAACCAATTATTTGTGACTTATTAATAACTGTCTCAATAGAACACGAGATACTGAAACCTATTATTTGTGACTTATTAATAACTGTCTCAATAGAACACGAGATACTGAAACCTATTATTTGTGACTTATTAATAACTGTCTCAATAGAACACGAGATACTGAAACCTATTATTTGTGACTTATTAATAACTGTCTCAATAGAACACGAGATACTGAAACCTATTATTTGTGACTTATTAATAACTGTCTCAATAGAACACGAGATACTGAAACCTATTATTTGTGACTTATTAATAACTGTCTCAATAGAACACGAGATACTGAAACCTATTATTTGTGACTTATTAATAACTGCGTCAATAGAACACAAGATACTGAAACATAATGTGCGTAACTAATTAAGTAATTGAATTCTCTTTGATTGGATTAATATTAAATATTTTTAATCCTAGTTTAGTTGTGAAATGTAGTTAAGTTAGCCTCACTTCGTGTTTACTCACCCGTGAATTAAACATTTCTCGACGAAACATTTTCGATAATAAAGTTAATTGGAATCTTATCCGTCAGAGATAATAAAATCCAATTTTTGCATTTATCCGAATCTAGACTTTGATCCATCCAAATTCTGTATCATTGCTTGATTGAAAAACCTTAAGATTAAAAATAGTTTTTTTCCAAAGCTATAAAATGACCAGACTATAAGGAACTAAGAGCAACCAATATGAGCGGATAAGTCAATGTTTGTGTCAGTCTAAACAATTAGACGGGATTATTGTTTTAACCGGATCCTTGAAGAACTTACATACCTACCGACGTAAATTAAGAAATATGGTATTAAGTTGAAATCATTGCAAGTAACAAAAGAAGAAAGTGAAAATCATTCAAAGAATTCTTTAATTATTTACCGCTTACGACAGATAGTGAGAAAACAAAGCGTCGACGATAATTTACTACTCCAAGGAGACGGATCTATCTATTTTTCTCGCGTCCAGAGAATTGGAAAGAAGAAGAGAGTATTTAATCTCTTTCTCGAAATCTTTAATGAATATTTTTGCCCAGTGGGCACCGAAAGAATGCGTCTCCAACCTTGACTTATGGCGACAGTTGAAATGTCTCGTTGAAAAACATACAAAAAACCCACTATTTCTTTCAGTGGCTAACTTTCTGCTACTCTGTTTACACACGCCTTTGCACCTATAATATTCTATTTTATTTTATTTATCAACTTGTGGTTTTGCTTTTCTGATTTCGGTGTAATATCATTTCCTTACGAAGTGAAAGTTACTCGTACTTTAGGTACCGCCTTTTAAAGGGAGCGCTATTCTCAAAGAAACGTTGCTTGAAAAGAATTTTTCCCGGTTTAATAAGAAAATCTTCATCCTTCTTAAATCTCTCCCTCTTCTCACTGCCTTCCGTCTCGCAGTAATTTTCAATTTCAAGTGCAGTAAATTGTTATACTATCTTCATGCAATGAAACTCTAAAATAAGAAAATATCAAACAGAATTCCACGTTAGTGTTACCTACTGTTGTTGAAATAGAAAAAAATAATTTTCACAGATTGACGAAAATGCAATGGAACGTATCGTATTTTAATAGCTTTTCCCTACTTATTTTGTCAAACAAATCCATTTAATTTAAAAAATAATACGCCATACCATTAAAATTTTTAGATTTTAACTTCAAATCAAAGAAAAATAGAGCCGATTAGTCGTGTTAACAGTTAGTTGTGCTGCAAAATTACCTGTGGACACAGGAATTCCCTAAGTGAGATCAGCGGCTTATACTTGTATTGTAGGTATATAATTACCTCACGTTTACCCTAACATATACCCAACAATGTAGGTATATAATATACATCTTGCGTGTGTATGGTTTTATGATTATGGGAAGAATAAACGACCTTTCCGTCTTGTTGAATTTAAATTGATGATCTCCCTTCACGGAATGTGGAACGCCATTACCTTCGAGTTACGGTAGATAAAGATTGACATCGGAAGGTTCTATCGAGGTGAATATTTCACTTTGTTGTCCCTAACCGAACAAGAAAGAGGTCTATAATCTCTAAGTCATTCGTCTTCTACACACTTAAATTAAATAAATTTATTTTTATTTTACGGGAGCTTTGAATTCAACATTAAAAACCGACATCTCAATGCCTATTATAACGATTCCAAGTATATTGTGTTTTTTAATGAAAATAAATAACTTCATGTATACAACTATTTAATCAAACTAATCGACAAGTTTTGAAACCAGTGATTTCTGCGTCAGGATAATTAACAAATATAAGAATAGACAATCAAGTAAATATATTTAATTTAAAATTAAACAATAACTTTGTAAACATCACTTATGTAATGTCACATCACAAAGTAACCGCTTCATATGAAGAAATATATTTAAATTTTTAAAAAGTACCCATAGACAAAAATATGGCAATGAGCGATGGTTAAATAGTTATTATTATTTTTTTAATAAAACATTAGGTAAAAAAATCATTATAAAACGAAGATGTATAAATAACAAAAAATAAATAATATTTTTTTTATCAATATCTGTAAGTTATGATTAATGTTATTAAGTTGGCTATTTAAAAATATATATTTGTTTATTAATAATATTTAATTGACTATCAAAGTTATCTAATTGTAAATCTCTTATATATTTGTACGTACAATTTTTAACCCTTTATTTTCATCAAAGAATGAGTTGTTTTCAAAATGTGGTTGACAAATTCAGAATAATAATAATTATTCAAACACCTTGGTTCTCCTTAACTCTAGAATTAAATTTCTAGAAGTCTATATTATGTATGGTTACCAGCATACATAATATTTACCTATGTTCACCAGCAGAAGTCTACATTATGTATGTTCACCAGCATACATTATATTTACGTATGTTCACCAGCAGAAGTCTATATTATGTATGTTCACCAGCATACATTATATTTACGTATGTTCACCAGCAGAATTCTATATTATGTATATACCCCAGCATACATAATATTTACGTATGTTCACCAGCAGAAGTCTATATTATGTTTGTTCCCCAGCATACATAATATGTAAGTATGTTTACCAGCAGAAGTCTATATTATGTATATTCCCCAGTATAGAAAATATTTACTTATATTCACCAGCAGAAGTCTATATTATGTATGTTCACCAGCATACATAATATTATATTTGATGTTAAAATAGAATACAATATTTATACTTTTAAATGTGAAATAGTCGTGTTTATTTGAACTTTCTCATTCGCATTTTTTTCAACATTATGGTGCCTGCCCAGGGCCGGCCCTGTGTGGGAGCAATTGGAGCTGTCCGCTTCGGGCGCCGAATTGTCTTAAACCTTACACCTAACAGTCCTAACACATTGCTTTTGAGATTATTTTTCACACAAACGGCACTACACAAAAATACAAATCATCAGGAGTATTATTGATTACAGATATCACATACATAGTCGTTTGCTGGTTTTGACAAGGGGCGTCAAAATTTTGCTCAGGACCGGCCCTTTACATGCCTGAATAAAGTTTTAAAAAGAATTATTGCCATAGAGACAGTATCATTTATTTGTAAAAAATTGTATAATTCCTTATTTAAAATTTAAAAAAAAAAACAAATGTTACGTAAAATCTAATATGATTTTTATTTAAGTGGCCAGACTTTAAGTACCTACCTACTTACAAATCTTATGATTTCAGAGGAAAATTTTAGTTTTGCTTTATGTTAGAAAAAACTGGTAAAAACCTGTTTTGGACGCGAGGTCTGCTAGTAATTATTGTAAACCTTCATTCCAAGTATTATTTTAGGAATACACAAGAAAGTTTTTTTGTAGTATTAGGTATTATTCCAAAAAGCTTCATAGGAATCATAATTTTAAAGAACTACCCAAACCACTCTAGCATATTATACGACGTAGTGCATCGCCTTAACGGTTCTTGTAGAGGCACGTATTTGACACTAATATTATAAATAATAATATTAAGTATGGAACAAATATATATATTCATACTTTAAAATGGTCTACATCGTTTTGGCAGGTAAGTTCTGGATTAGAGCTAAAATTCTAAACAATTTTCTTTCCTCGTAAGTTTTAAAAAATAATGGATAACTTTGTTAAAAACAGGTACCTATTTAAAGTATATTTTTCCTTTTACAATAACCCGATACTAAGGATGGGTTGTTTAAACAAAAATTCAAATGTAACATCATCATAAAATGACCATTTTGTTTTTTTGACAGTTGAAAGCACCCCGCTAAATACCGATTCTAAGTCGGTTTCAGCTTTAGAACAAATTGTTATCAGCATAAGAGGACAATTATCGTGTTGTTAAGCTTGTCAGCTTATTACAATTTGATAGAAAGCTGAAACGAATCGACGTTTAACGGGAATCTTTCAATGGAAAAAAAAAACAAAATGGTGCTGAGTGGATGAATGGTCATTTAATGATGTTGTCACACGTGAATTTCTGCAAAAAAAACTAGGCCTAACTGCTTCATTTGAAACTTTTTATTTAAAACATACAAGTCTTGCCTGTGAGGTGATATAGTCAATTAGCTCAAAGAATAGGAAAGCCTGAAAGTTCAAATTTGATTAATCATTCAATTCTTAGAGAAAATATTATTTTGAAAATACGCAGTGTTTGTGAAGATATTTAAACGGTTTTCAGAGAGATCAGAATTTTCATAATGCGAAATAAATAAATTAATTAAATGTGGGCATATTGTAAGCACGGCTTTATTTGACTAAGCTTCAGGAAAATCAGTTTAAAATAGTTAGAATAAATTCTGTTGATGAAAACCTGGGGAAATATTTATCCGGCCCAAAAATAGGGAACTCGCGAAAGCTTTTGAAGTGCTTTAGGCGCATGCGCCTCAAGCTTTAGTTACAGGCAACGACGAAAAATAATAGGCGAAGCTTTAAACGTAACCAGCATTGTTCAATGTGAATAATATTTCCGTGATGTTATATTCTTTCCATCGGTAAAAGAATTGTCAAACGTAATTAAAATGGATTTATTAATTTGAACTTAATTTTTTATTTCAATAAAAAATTAAGTTCATGTACCACCTTACTAGCTGAAATCCCCGGCGTGGCTTTACGAAAAGTTTTTCGAAATCAGATGTAGACAGTGACCTTTCTCTTGTTTTGAAGGTCAAGTGTACAAAATTTCATTAATCTCGAAATAATATAATTAAAATAATTGTAAAAGCCTTTTTAGGCGTAGAAATAGATCTCAAGTTTGTACAAACAAACACCTATGTTATTGGAATATGTGGTCTTAAGCACTTGAGCAACTAAGTTCGTTAAGTCTATGGTAATTTATTATCCCGACCGTCACCTTTTATTGAGGGCACAATGCACCACTAACACAATCACCAGGAAAAAGATTACATGGAGATGAATGATGGATTTGCCGAACGTCACAGCGGTGCTGCCAAGGTCTGTTATCTGTGTGAGTATACTGAGTCAGCGCTTAATTAGCAGCAGACCTGGATGGATGACGAATCTTGTGCTGGCACTGTTGGTTGACGCGGTGGACTCTCTCGTTGCAGCAGCTGGTCCAGTTTCCTCACCACCTAGGATTCTTGCTGCAGAGTCTCCATCCCCTATCTTCGCCGAACGTCACAGTGGTGCTGTCAAGGTCTGTTATCTATGAGAGGATAATGTGTGAGCGCTTTATTAGCAGCAGGTACATACCTGGACGAATGACGAACCTCGTGCTGGCACTGTTGGTGGACGCGCTACATTCTCTCGCTGCAGAAGCTGGTCCAGTTTACTCACCACCTAGGATTCTTGCTGCAGAGTCTCCATCTTCTATCTTCGTATCACCTGTTCCTGTACTTCCTCACCTGTTCATGTACTTCATTTTATTTAACTTAATTTCACTTATTTTTGTAATATTTATATTTTTGTAATACCTGCATCAACTGAAAAGCGCCCCCGAGGTGATATCTCGCAATAGCGGCGCTATACAAATTGTCCAATAAATAAATAAGAAACAGATAATAACCCTAAATCACAATATTTCGAAAGATACCGGGAAACATTGTGATTACAAGTATAATGAGAATATAATAAACTAAATATCAAACAATATTAGTAAAACGTAACAGTAACATATCATAAAATAGAAACTAGAACAATACAACATACAAATACAAATCACTAAAACTACATTACCAACGCTATTACAACTTGTAGGATTCAACAAAGTGCTGGTAAAGATTACGCTAAATTCTATAAATGGTATTATTAAATATTTCAATAGTACCCCTTAAACTTGTTGCTTAGATCATGCATCATATTGGTTAGTGAGTGTATCTGATAGTTGGTTGTGAATGTATTACAGAAGAATGTTACATTTTGTCCTTTGTTCCTAGTCGGTACATGGAATTTTATAGTGGTCAAGTTATAAAGAGGAAGCTACAAGCTAAAAATGTGTATATTCTTGGTATACCTTATATTGTAGGTGATCGGCATTAAAATGGCTTGACAAACGGAGTGTAGAAACGTTCGATTTCAAGCACAAAGCTGGTTTTTATTTATTTTGTTAATCATTTTATAAGAAAGCAAAAAAGTTAATCAAGTGAAACTGTCACAGATAATGTTAAAGTTGTTTCCTTTACGTTTTCATATATTTCTATTGAAAAAAACTTTTTTTAGTAGTTTACATGTATATATTTTTTATTGAGTAATTTATTTTTCTATTTGTATTCTACTCAAGCGAAACGATAAGAAAAATTTATCTAAAGCATTTTTTTTGGTATTCATAATGTACACCAAATCGTTATGAAGATTAATCAAAATAGTAATTTGGCATTCAACTTCGCTTTAATGACTCTGTGTAATACAGCCACATCTGACATAATTCTCTTCTCAGACAGTGTTATTAGGTGAAATTGATTCATCATACTGATATAATTACTGTATTCAATTGGAATATTAAGCTTAAAATTAATGTACCCTAGAAATTTGTGCTGAAATCGTTCTATATTGTTAGAGTGAGCTTTATGCACAGTGGACCAAATACGCGATGTATGATCGATGTATAATATAATTTCTTGCAGGCAAATTCTGATCCTTGTCGGAAGCAGGTTACTTATAGATTACACACAGTACCTATTGGTACCACATGGCATCCAATTGGGAAATGTTTTCTTTCACTTGTTAAGCTATTGAATTTAAGTCCCTTAGTCATATTGCTGCTTCAGAAAGTTTTAACTGTCTCAGGGTTTCAGGAGACATTCGAAATCCATTTCAGAAGCAAATCGGAGGTCTGTTTGACTTTGCAGTGGATTTGAGGCAGGCGGTGAAAGCAAATAAAACAGGCTACGTTTTCAGAATATCCTATAACATTCTGCGACAATGGGAATCAATCAACTTCTATGTGTTTATGAAAAGTTCAATCAACTTTTCCAGGAACGAAAATGATTGATTAAATAAAATTTCGATTGCACATTGTTTGAGGATAATTGTTGTTCATTGTTAAACGTGGATCGTAAATTTACAATTTACAAAGCAAAGGTTCCTCGTTGAATAGAGACTTTCTAAAGAAACGGAACAATTGAATTGTGAAGACTAATGCAAAAGCATTTTCTTTCTCAGTATCGGGTTAATAATCCTCCATTATATATCTACCTGCTTCTAATATTCTACGCCATTATAACCACCATCATATTCCTTGGTAGCATTAAGTTGGTTTTTTTTAACTCCGTTAAATTTGATAACCATAATATTCCAGATTAAAGACGCTTTTAGATTCTGACAACTGAACGGTCCCTGTTAAACGCCTATTTTCAGATGTTGATCAAATTGTGATCACCTGTCAAGTAAAACATCGTGACCTGTCTCTATAGATTTTGACCACTAGCCATTTCACTCAAGTCAAGTAAAGAATTATGCCTTGTGGGCGTGTCTCGTGATCCATATGTTTACCTAATCTAGGTAAAAATTTCCAACACAAAGCTGTGTTTACGAAATTCAAATGGGATGGAGATCTACGATGTCAGCGAGTGTAAGAGAGACGGAGCGCTTGGCTATTGGGCTAGAAGGTACATTTGTTTCCATTTACATTTATATTGTCAGCACTTCTTGTGTTATTCTTTATTATATGTCTCCAGTCTTTAAATGTTTATTTCCGGTGCAAGTACCTTTAATTACACAGAATTAAGATTACAAATGAATTATAAAAGGATAAAATGATAATATGATTCAAATAAACTTAAATTTACAATGAGGCTAAAGAAAAAAAAATGTTAACTATTATTAATATTACTTTTGTAATGTTTTTTGGGTGTTATTAAAAATATCTGCAACTTTCGCATATTGGTTACTTGAGAGGAAAGAATAAGCCAAACACGTGTATATTAGGACCCCATTAAAATTTTTGGTACATTAACGGTTGTTTATCAGTTGTATAATTTTTTTAACACCTTTACTAGTTAAGAGGGTTAGTGTGTCTTTTATCACCATGAATAAAAATTGTCGATTTAAACGTAAAAATTTTAAGCGTAAAGCGTATTTATTCAATAATTTTATAAGAACGAAAAAAAGTTAGTCAAAACATGTAATCTAGACAGTGTCTTTAGATAAACATATCTTATTTTTATTTTAATGTGGGACATCTATTGACTTTCGGCATTTAGTTCGGGTTGAATCTTGCGTTCATACATAAAGATAGTTGACAAAATTAAGACAATTTTGGTAGTTCTTATTCGAAGTATGATACAGTTAAATATTACCGAAGGAGATCCCTCATTAGCTCAGTTGGTAGAGCGGTCGCGGTGCTCCGGCAAGACAAGGGTTCTGAGTTCTAGATGTGACCGAATCTTTTTCTGATTTTTCTGTTTCAGATTTTCGTTTGGGAATCGCTAATATTGTCATTAATAATGAAACATTACAATATATCTGTTTGTTTTAATTAAGCAATTAAACCTGTCGCTAGTATAGATGTGGTTTCGTAAAGCATCCACTTTTTATCTTCTACGTCAGCGTGATTTACGCATTAAGCTTTGCAGCCTTTATATATAATACCTTTATGATCATTGTCGTTAGTTGTTTATTTATTTTAATTTATTATAAAAAAATAAAATTCGTGCTGAGCATGGTAAGAAAATCTACCATCAAAGTAAAATACGCAAAGGTACTTGCAAAAAAGTATTTGAAGAAAATATGATTTACGTTAAAAACCTGGATCGTCAATTTCTCAGCCCAAATCTTGCGGGTCCTACTACAGGCACTACTCAGATCCTTTGAGCAATCTGTGAAATCAAATCGCACTTTGATTTCTGATTTTCTGCCCAGTAATGAACAAACTCAGTTAAAATCAGAACTTTAAAAAATAATATTAATCATTTTCTACGACCAAACACATTAAAATTAATGACATAAAATACCTAGAACATTTAAGTTTTAAAAAATAGATTTTCAAAAGCTGGAACCGTCTTTACCTCAAAGGAAAAATATTTGTACTGAATACTGTGGTACTTGTCGCGCAATTGAAGGTGATGTTAACAAATACAGGCTTTTCCTATAAGAGGTGTTATTTTGATATTTAATCGTAAAAGATCAATGGTTTCGTTGCTTGTGTGGCACTTAGCGCCGTTTTATTACCATCCAATTCCGGCCATAAACAATCATTAATCATTTCTCGATAGCGCAAACCATTCACCGTAACTGTTGCTCCAGCCTCATTTTCGAAAAAGTAAGGTCCAATGATTCCGCCGGACCATAAACCGCACCAAACAGTCACACGTTGAGGATAGAGAGGCTTTTCAACAATAACTCTCAATAAATAAAAATTATTTTTCGAGCCCCAGATGCGACAATTTTGCTTGTTGACGAAGCCACCGAGGTGGAAATGGGCCTCATCACTCAAGATGATTTGCATTTAATTCACTCAAGTGAATTTTAATAATTTGAATTTGTTGTTGAAGCGTGTATTGTTCCATTTTTATTAATGACGTAGTTTTTACTTGTCAAATGTCAAAAAATGACAGCCTCAAAAGTAACATCTACCGAAATAGCTGGCAATTCAAAATAACACCTCTTATTGGAAAACCCTGTACATAGGGTTGTGTGAATGTGTAGTTTTATAATTTTTACGACAACGGCACAGATAAAACATAATACTTCTGTTCTATATTGCAATAATGCTTCAGCTCTTTCTTAAACACTAATAATAGCGTGGAAGAAAAGAGCTGTTGAAAATGAGACAAACGATGTACGTGTGTCTGCTTCCCCCATAGGAAAAATGTCGTCATTGTCTTACATCTTCATCACACGTATTAATTAAATTATTGCCGTCGCCGTGCCGTTGTCGTAGGAAATAGAATAGTCTAAAGGTGTATCTATGCCTTCTGCAGTGGTATCCTTGCGTAGTGTTACTGGGAAACAGCTTTTTGGTCTTGCTTAAGCCTTGTCATATATGTATACATTTACCATATTATTAATTTAATACAGGGTGCGGCAAAACAGACAGAGCGGTTTTTAAGGGCTATAAAAAAACAGCGCAACTTATAGGAATGGGATTTATTTTATTTTATTCGGTACATCAAGCGGTTTTACGCATCAAGTGCTGAAGACGACATCATAAAGACGATACATTGATGAAGGGGATTTCTGAAGTTTTTGACCGCACTTTGGCACATCTCTACAGGTATAGCGGCGATATCCTCCAGAATCCGATCCTTGAGTTCTTCCATGATGTGAAGCCGATGTTTAAGAACATTTTCCAACAGGTAGCCCCACAGGCAGAAGTCGCAAATTGCAGCCGGAAGGCCCGCTGGGTGGCAACGAAAGAACGGCTATTTTCAAGAAACGTGCTGACGGCGAAGCACGGGTGTTGTCCGAACCAAACCATGGTAACGACTGAAAAAGGCACGACCCTCCCGACAATGAGACCCCTTCCAGGTTATTACTCAAAACCACACGAGATGTACTGGCTCTTATTTACATGGAATCATGTGGAACTGCTAACTTCGGTTTACAGCCAATGAATCCACCTAGATTTCAACGACTATCCCATATTTTTAGGTTGTATAAATTTGGCGCATTATGGCAAGCGATCGCTCAAAACGTTTTTGTGAACTAGGCCAAAAATCACTCTAGTGGTTAACAAGCTGTATGCAGGCAATATATATGTATGAGTACTGTGTTCGTTTCAACTCCGGTTGTGATAACTATACGATACTATATTTGAAATTTAACTTCAAATTATTAACAAAAAAAGCAAATAAGGAAAAAAGTTGTTTATTTTTTTAATGTGTGGAGCTATTTCGGTCAGATTAAGCGGCTCTATTATGATGAGATGCTTTGTTTTTTCTTCATTTTCCATGTTTATTTATACTATTCTTCGTTCACAAAATCCACAGCATAAGTATTTCAACGGTCTAATAAAGATTAAGTGTTTTCAGTGTTTATTCAAGTAATCTCACACATAAAAAAATACGATGCAATTAAAACTTCACTATTCGAGGCTTTAAATTATGAAAACTATATTCTGTAAAAAAATGTTTTTCGCGATAAAATTATTTTTTTTATAGATAAGTTATTTCTAATAGATTTGTTTATTTTTTTATATAATTATTGACAGTTAAGGTTCTAAACAGCGTTTTTCTCACATTCTTATGACCATAATAATTATGATTTATTTTAAATTCTAAATGTAAAAAAAATAATTTTTTGGGTATAGCCACTATTATGAAAATAAATCATTTTATTTAATAAGAAGATCATACTAACAAATCTAAACGAAACATGAAACAGAACAAGAAACGTAAAAATAAAAAGATAACTATTACAACTAATAAATCATTTTATTTAATAAGAAGATCATACTAACAAATCTTAACGAAACATGAAACAGAACAAGAAACGTAAAAATAAAAAGATAACTATTACAACTAATAAATCATTTTATTTAATAAGAAGATCATACTAACAAATCTTAACGAAACATGAAACAGAACAAGAAACGTAAAAATAAAAAGATAACTATTACAACTAATAAATCATTTTATTTAATAAGAAGATCATACTAACAAATCTAAACGCAACATGAAACAGAACAAGAAACGTTAAAATAAAAAGATAACTATTACAACTAATAAATCATTTTATTTAATAAGAAGATCATACTAACAAATCTTAACGAAACATGAAACAGAACAAGAAACGTAAAAATAAAAAGATAACTATTACAACTAATAAATCATTTTATTTAATAAGAAGATCATACTAACAAATCTTAACGAAACATGAAACAGAACAAGAAACGTAAAAATAAAAAGATAACTATTACAACTAATAAATCATTTTATTTAATAAGAAGATCATACTAACAAATCTTAACGAAACATGAAACAGAACAAGAAACGTAAAAATAAAAAGATAACTATTACAACTAATAAATCATTTTATTTATAACAAAATAACTTATTTGATACTAAATTTCCATGTTTAAAATGTACCTAAGTTTGTTTCAGTATTTCCAAGAACTACGTGTGAAACGAAAGTTTTGCTGTTTTTGTGACGCCACTGCATACTTAGGAACAGGATAATTAATAAAGCTCAGAGCTAATTTAGACAGGTGATTAGCATACAAAAACAAACCATAAAACATTATTATTACATCCATAAAGGGCTTACCGGATAAAATGGAATTTTCCACAAAATGTCGTTATCATTTTGATGTGAGCACTTTCAGGATTTTAATGAATAATCAAACATAACGATCGAATTCCTGTCTATTTTCCGAGTAATACTTCCCTGCGGGAATCATGCAATTAAACAATAATCGCTCCACGTGTCACACAAATGACTTTGTCAATTAAATAATAAAGGAGCGGAGGTCATTTGAATATCTTCACCATTTTTCACTCGTATCATGTACAAAAAGTTATATTTGTTATAAATTACTCGGTTGAAGTCTCGTGAAGTTTTAGCCATAAGTTGCATTTCATGTTTCTAAAATAAAAAAAGTTTGACGGTTTTTCCTTTGACAGCGGGCGGGTACTGAACGGACTCCCTACGAGTAAGTGCCACAAATTCTAATTTGTACAACCGCTCGGGAATTTACAACACACGTTTTTTTTTACCTTTAAACCCGCAGTGGAGAATATTCCGATTGGCAAAAAGCCGAGTACGTAGAAATGATTAAGCACTAGAATGGGTTTTACAGTCATATAATAACCAGTTGCTAGTTTCAATTCTAGACATGTTTGGATAAAAGTAAATCAGTGAGTTTAGAATTAATTATTAACTTGTAAGACTTTGAATCAAACTACCATAATCAATTGAACGATCGTAAAGATTGGAAAAAGTTTATTTTTATAAATATTTATTTGACGTCGCTATCTCCTCAAAACATAATGAACGTTTGGCTGAATAGAAACCCTTAACTTGAATATGTTTTACTGGTTAATACTAGCACACGAGGAAAGAAGCCTATATGTGTGAACGTTAGATTGTTTTTTTGGTACTGTAATATAAAATGTATTAGAAGATGTTAAAATATCTTAAAATCTCCTCAAATCCTCACATAAATTTTACATTAGTACCTACTAATTCGCTTAACAACTTTGATATATAAATTCATCTTAACTAAAATACATTTACATTATAAGAATGGATGGCTAATGACATCCCTTAGCGGGGAAAGCCAAATACAACTAAAAAACTTCGTGGAAAAATAATGTATTTGCCTTAGAGATGATATCTTTTATAAAAAACTTGGATTCACTTGAAAAACAAAAGCAATCTTAACGGAGAATTTCTTTTTTAACGTAGCATTAATAATTCCGCATTTTCTTGTGCTTTCCACTTGCTGTTGGAGGCTTGAAGCACATTAGGAAGCAGTTGGGACTCTTGTATTGTGTTCACTTAAAATGAACACTTGTGTATGCGTTGGGAATTATCACGGAAACATTACTATAAATAAATAAACTTTAGCAAGCATTCCGATAAATTATATTTTTTTTTAGTAATCTAAAATTAAATTTAAATGAGGAAACAGAAAAACAAAATTCTACCGATTGATGGCGAGTGGCTTGTCTGATGGCCCCAACTCACCAAAGAGCAATTCAAGCAGAAGAAACACGAAAAATAAAACCAACGATATAATCGTTTTAATAGTTTGACCTTCTTTTCCATTAGTGCGGCATCTGAATTATGAATTCAAATGTTTTTCATTTGGGCTGCCTTGGCAGGGGAACTATAACCCGAAGCGCTCAAATATCCGCTTTCAAAAGTAACTGTTTACAATAAGCAATAACACTCGCCGGTTATTTCCGATGGTGAAATCATAATTCATTTAACGGGAGATAGGAATATTTTCAACACTCCTTGTTTGGGGGATGTTTGGGATTGTATAGAAAGCGAATGTGCAATACAGAATGAACCTAATAAAAGTTTATAATTCCATTTAAATCCTCACAACTTACTATTAAAACTAGTGAATGAGAAAGAAAAATGAAAAAAGGAATGAACGAAGCGGATCTAACTTTTGTACACGGAGAAAAAATGAGTATGGCTGATTTATTAAAATCATGTTAAAAATGTGATGACAGGCCATTTCATAATAAAATATTAGTACATTCAGAATACATCGGAACAGATGCGCTTATCCTGATAAATATATGACGAAATACAAAAATATTATTTTTGTGATCACGTGTTAAGACATCCTCATAACACATTAGTGTTTTACTGATAGTTTGTTAGGAAATCTGTCAATTCATTTGTTAAAGGCCTGCAGTCCCGTTTTTATAATAATTGACCAATATAATCAAAAACATGATATTCTTATTTTTGGAATAACTTAATGAGTAAAACCTCAAATTGTAATATTTGACCCTTGCCTTGCCCGGCAGAAGCAATAGTCCTCGGTTTGACTCCTAGATTATGACCGTATCGATTTCTGATTTTTCTGTTTCAACTTTTAGTTTAGGAATCGCAAATATTGTCTATTAATAATTTGACCAGATTTTTAATAAATTATCAATTTTTTTACATATAGTAAGTTTTTTCCGACAAACTGTTAAAATTTATATTTATTTGAAATCTGATAAAAATAAATATTTATTTGAATCTGTGTTGAATTTTTAAAAAGGAATTTTCATTACCCCAACAAGAAAATAATTCTAATTCCCTAATGATAAGAGGAATATTAACAAAACAGTAGTTTTGAAATACGACGTGTTTCTCTCTCGTTTTATATTAAATCATGTTTAATTTTGCATAATGTGCTCATTCAGTTTGAAAAAACACCGAGGAAAAAATTCTGTATTATTATTTTCACAGAGCTTATCATATTTCACTTCAGCTATTCTCCTGATATTTCAACGCGTACATAATGAGGCTTTTTGAAAGTAATTGAATAACATTTCCAGGATACCTATAGGTATCCAGTTTACACTGATTCGCGAAATTAATAGGTATTTTCTTGCTCGTTCAATTTCTCGATTGCCGTATTTTTATAAACTTTTGTTGAAAACGTAATCACAAGAAGCCGGACGATGTCTTGTGAACTAATCATTTTTGACGTCGCTGTGAATAGTACCTAGTACGCACTTGCGAGGAAATAAGGAATCGTTCAGAGTAAGGGTATGCAAAAACCTTTCTTCGTGAAAATAATACACGATCCGTTTTTTTACGGTAGGAAGTTGGTATACTATGGTGGCAGAAAAGAACCAATGCAGTGGTTATATTGTGTAATAGTACTATGCGGGAATATTTATTTTAGTTGTTGGTCCAACCGATTATTGGTCGAAGAAACAAAAGGCAGGTAGGTACATTAATTAATATAGATAAAGAACGAAAAGGAAAATCGTAATAAGAAAATTAAAATTTTGATTATCTGAGGTGTGATGCAACCAGGCTTTAGCGCGCGATGGATTTCCAAGACTCACGCGATCAAGTCAGTGCCATCGAGCAACGAGCAGTTATAAAATAATGCATACAGACGTTATTATTACCGACAAAAATATACTGAATATCTTTTTAAAAATTGCTGTTCACCAGTAAGAAAACATTTTCAATAATAAAGAAAATAAAATGTATGTATTATGTACGTGTTTGTTATTTCACACTGCTATTTTTCTACTAAGTAAGCTGTATGAATAAATTACTTTAATAAGGAATGTATGGCAAAATTAAGTATTATTTTTCAACTACGTTCTTAAATAAAAATACAAATTCTAATTTTAAAATGTATTCATTTGGAACGTTTAATCCCACAACAATCGCGTTTTTTAGGTCCATAATCTTAACAAGTTAATATATTTTTGCACTGTATGGGAATCGAACCTATAACCTCAGGACTAAATGTCAAATAAGCATACAACATAATTTAATCAGTTTATTTAAGAAAAATCGTTCGTTTGAAAATAAAATAAAAATTTCTTCTACGTCGTTCAGTTTTTGGCAAACTTACCATTCGACCAGTTGTTTTAACTCATGGTCTTAACCCTCTCATCACCGCACCTTTGTTTCCACGTATAGACCATACTTGATACACCATAGATCAGTATGTGAAAGATTTTGCTGCCCGTATAATTTTTTTTGCTTACTCTATTCGTTTTTTTTTCTAATTTGATATTTATTATTTATAGGCCTTAAAGGGTTATTTTTTTACAGTGAAAAAAAAAATTAACGCACAAACAATAGTTTAATTAAAAAAATATTGATTTTCAGTGTAAGATACAAAAATATACAGAAAATATAAAAACAACTATGCATGGAATCCAAGCAAAGCAGCCGAAACGGAAGCTGTCATTATATTTGTCGCTGGAATAAGGATTACAAGCTAGTAGAAAAAATAGAAGCCATGAGGATTATCCTTATATTAATGTTTTTCTTCATGTTCCTGAGGAAGAACATTGATGTTGAAGGGGTTAAAAAGCATTCAAGGTTATTTTCGCCATTCAAAAATTTTTCATTTTACCTAACTTCTTTGTTCTTTGTGTTTATAAGAATATTCTTCAATGGAGTAATTAAGAATAATATTTATGACTTTTTCAATTATCGATCGAAAACGATAATGTTTTTGAGTTATTTCTTATTTCAACAAATCAAAAAAAAATACTGTCCGTCTTTCTGAAGTTAATACAAGTTGGTTTTGGAAAATATTTGCTTCAGAATTTAATATTTCTCTGCTGAACATGAAAGGTTGAAATATACAAAATAAAAATCTTTTTCAATGCAATTGTTGAATTGAATATTTTGCAGTAATCGTTTTTTATGAGATATCAACGAAAATCACTATCTGCATTTCTGAACATAATACATATTTGTATTTTTTTTAATATTGACATAAACAACTTTTTTTTATTCTTCCAATTCAAATTGCCAAATGTAACAACATAATATCTGTCTATTTCTATTTATATATAGAAAAGTGCCTGTAGCGGAAAACAGGCGGGCAGTGTGGATGCTATGTTGGCTGGCATCATTTTTATGCAAATCCACTCTTTTACTCTGAAACGTCCCGAAACGCGGGGGACTTCAGCTTGTATTATAATTAAGTCCCGTTAAACTGAAGCAGTCTTACTTATAAAGATTCTCTAATACGCCTCTGCAGCGTTAGTATAGCTATACGATGAAGATGGACGTATACTGCCCGGGTTAAATTCTTAAACATAATAATAATCACGCTTTTTTTTCGTACTGGCACCACTTTGCTACAATCCTCAAAAACAAGGTCATTTTCGCAGTTCGCGTTTAGTTGCTAACTTACGAATGAAATTTACGATGACGTATCTGCTTTGGTAAATCGATTTAAAATATTCTTATGATAGTGCTGCAAATGAATATTACTGCTTTTTTTCATTTTCATTGCGCGACCGATCTGTATTTGTCAAATTAACCAGATTATTAGCTAAATCCGCGATCTTCATCTTAAGACCATAATACGTTTATATACCTGGGGATCGGGCGGTTTAAAAATCTGTCAACATATTACGGCCCCTCGTATTACGGCCGGTATACGCAGTACGCATACGCATGATTATGAGCAACGTTTTCTATTAACCCTTTCTTATCCCCCCGTACTATATATTATAAATAAGACAGCTAGGGAGCAGTTTGTCAACGCGGCTGTTCCAAGGTTAAACACTATTATTTGCTAATGGGTAAAAGGAAACGCCAAAACGTGATAGTGATCGAAGTTCAATAACTAACATGCTTTTCATACATTTATAAACTCTTTTCGAAAAACTTTTTTAACTCTTATTTTTAAAACTTACGGATACATAATCAATAATGGGAAAATAGACTTATTATAGTGTGAGCGTGAAGTGCATTATACAATACATATTTGCGAATAATTTTAAATGTAAAAATAAATACCACACTTTTTTTTTACATTACACACAGGAGGTCCTGAATGTCATCTTTGTCATCTATGTCTTCTTTGGGGATACTATGTTGATGGTCATTTTAAGAAAAGGAAGGAGAGAAGTTCTGGGAAATAAAAAGGTATTTTACCCAGGAGTGACGGACGTATGATCTATCCCTCTCAGTTGGAGAGGTAAAAGGGTCTCCCCAAACCAGTCTCTCCCGATCTGGCACCCCACGCAGTTGGCGGGCAGGCGCATCCTGAACATACTTCAAACACTAAACACCGTAAAACACATTTCACAAATCAAAACACACTTTATCATGCACGTGCAGTTAAATTTAAAAAAAAAAATTATATGCATTTTTTGGATGCATGCAAATACTGACTTCCAGCCGCAATTCATTTTTAATCGTGCTACTCACATTTTAAAAACGATGCTTGTTGTACAGTACATGTCAAGAAATACAATAAAAATTTTGGAAGTTTGGTTATATTCAGTTTGAGGTGTAAACTGACTCACAATATAACAAAAACATGTAATAAATTACAGGTATGTATAATATTTATTTTGGTACCTGCATTTATGTCTTTATGGATAATCAGCATTTTATGAATGTTAAGGTAAAAATAATATAAAATATCTAAATATATATATACACACAATATTAATCACAAATTAAAGACGATAGTTGGAAATGGCTGTTTTTTTTAATGAAGCTTTTAAACTTTCATCTGTAAGCGCAGGCCTCCAAAGGTTGTATTTAAATCTGGATAAGCGCAATAAAGCCGCTAAGTGAATTTATCACATGCATCTCCCTTCTTGTCAGTGGCATTATCCACTGAAGCAATTCTTGAAAAGTGCATTTCGTATTGACTCTCAATTTTCAATAATTAGAGAGACTAAATGGTACAATTATATATTGCAGAAAATGGCAAAACACCCCAAAGTGGACATAATATATGAAAAATCATCCTAAAAACGACAGCGACATCGACATCATAAGCGTTAATTCTTACTAAACAGCACTACAAATATTTAAACATCAATAAGTCTGTAATGGCATAAACATAAAAAAGCAGATAAAATATCAAGACCCTAAAAATACTGAAGTTAAATTCATAAACATGTACTAAACAACTAAGAATACCATGAAAGCTTTTTATTTTATATTTTGCAAGGTTTATTTAAAAAATCAGATTTCGGCTTAGCGGATTTTAATTAACAACAATAATAATCTGTGTAGAAAACTTTCAGAAAAATATACTTCTTACTCTAAATGATATTTGTCTAAGCTCAAACATTGACATTTTTTCTGATTTACTGCCAAAATTCAAACGTGGCATCATGTCAGTAAAATAAACTGTTCAATGCGCATGCATATACATTTACACATACACACATGTACATATATATACGCACACACACACACACTCACACATACATTACACACACGTCACCTGGTAATTAAGGAATACACATACCACTTACCAGACATTACAAGGAAACATATCATTTGATACCCAAAATGAAATATCTAATTCCTGTATATTTTTTCGTCACTGTAACTCATGTACTGTTTGTTTCTATAATATCAAATAAATAAAATAGGTTTTTGAAAAATTGTGTCTGTTTAAATTAGGACTTGAGAACAAAAGGCTAGATTCCTCTTTTTTTATAAATGAAACACTTTGTAGAAGTTGAAATTACACCGATTTTATTGTTGTGTTTTCCAACGTTTATATTGCTTCCGACACTCTGTGTGAGATCACTCCACCAACGGAGAGCGAAATATAATTGTCACTTTGGGTTCCTTTCGCTAGAAACTATCGAAGAGAAGTGAGTTCCCTAATCAAAATTGGAACTTTAATCACATAATTTCGCTGCCTTTAAAGAAGGTGCATACTAACGACATCTATAATCTAAATCAGTTACTCTTTTTAATAACTCGGAGCAATTTCCAACATACTCCAGGCCAAATAGAGCAGATATTTTCCAAAACAAAAAAAATATCTAATTCTATTTTCCAATAAAACAAAGTAAGAATTATACAAAACCAATTATGAAATAATACAATAGAAAATTACTGCTAAAACAAATTCATTCTAGAATACAAAAAATTTGTAGTAGCAACTAAATCTCAACAGAAATCTTATGTAAAAAAAAAAGAAAAGAAAAAGAGAGAGAGAAAACCATATAACAATAATCATATATAAAAACATATAGTATGGACAACACAACAAAGGGTAATAGATTCCAGGTCATCCTTCTTAAAAAATGACTATAAAAGTAACATTGTTTTTTAAATCAGAGCACAGAACGTTGAGAACTAGGGACTACGAAATAGAAGTTTTCCGTTCCAGCTACCAAAGTATTGTAGAATGTATTAGGAAATTGAGTAAATTAAAAATTGTGCCCTTTCCCGACTGTCTAAATAAACATTGAAATTGATAGAAAAAAGGTATTTACATTAGGGCAGCATAGCTGCATTCTTTTTCATTGTGATTTATAGCTTAAATCTCAGATACGATCTCAGACGTCGTATACAAGTATTTGTTCGCCAGCGTGGAGAACCGTTTAACGGAAAATTAATAAAAGCCAATGAAATAATATGTTATCATGTATATCGCATATTATGTTTACTCGGGCTGTAGACTGTTATTGATTTGGCAGTAATCGATCTCACTTGAGTTGTCCCAAAACGGAAAAACAGTTATTACCGCAGCTATTTCAAATGTCGCCTCGCTATGCTGACAATAGGAAAAAAACTCGAATAAAACGGAGCAATTAGTAAATTTCTAATGTTGTCGTGATGCGGGTAAGGCCTAGTTTAAATTCAAACAAAAGAAATCTAACACCACAATCAGCATATTTGTACAATTTTTGCACATTTTATTTAGATCATGAAATAGAGAAAATTTTCTAATGTAAATAAATTAATAATGATTAAAAACGAAGAAAATACTAAACAAACTAAATAAGACACGAAACAGAACAAGACACAGAAAAAAAAACAAGTTAACGGTCTCAACTGGGTATCGAACCCAGGTTCTCGTCTTACCGGGACAACGTATTTAACAACTCGACCATTGGTACCTAATTATATCTTTGTAATCATTTAAAAATATGGGAAAACTTAGTTAATTCTGAATTTAAAAATATGAGATCGAAAAAAATGACATTTTAATAATTGGATTCCAATGATTAAGTAGTTAAAGACTTTTCCCAGAAAGACAGAGATCCTGGGTTGAATTCCCAGTTGAGACCGTTATTTTTTTTTCTATGTTTTGTTCTGTTTCATGTTTCGTTTTGATTTATTGGTATTATCTTCTTCTACACTGTTACATTTTATAAATGGGTTTAACCTTCAAAAGTTTTTAAAGAATAGTTGTTCCAATAAAAAATTAAACAAATAATGTCTGTAGATTTGTAGATTTCAAGCGCATTACCTACATAAATAGGTGTTTATTGCAATCGTTCAAAGTAAAACTGGATATATTTGACGACAAAATGTTTATAATATAAACCTACATTGAATCTACTCACTAAAAAGAGTTTTAACTTTTTTTTTAATTCAATTAAATTGATACGTCATGCGGGGTAATATCTTTGGGTAATATTCTGCTAATTAAATTAATTTTAAAATTTATGGAAATTAATAAGATTAATTTTTAAATATAGACAGCGTGAGTTAATTTTTTTAATCAAAATAATTCATTATTGTAGGTTCAAATGATAATTTTTCGTAGCCTTTAAACAGGAATAGCGAATTTAATACACTCGTTATATATTTTTAACTTCAATCCTACGCATATTTCCATAATTTTCATTTAGCTTAGCGCTTCAATTTCCTGAAAACATTTTCATTTAGAAGTTTCTGAAAACCCCTCTCATCCAAATTATGTGTTTACTCGAAAAAGATCTCAAAAATTAATAATGATTATTTTACGTACTCGGGCGGTAGTAGGTGTGTTAACAAGCCCGGGCTATATTAATACATTATAAAGATAAATTGAAGTAGTTAGGAGATAACGAAGGCCAATGTAATTTGCTTGAACAATGCTGGGACTAATTATCGTAATCGCTTTGGAGAAGCTTCCACGACGTTATTATGTCGCATAGCGCTTCACAATACATGAGCAACAAAAAGAGTTTGAGGTTACTTACTTGTATAGAAGATTACGTTCTGAAGAGAAAACATTATGATAGCTATCAACATTAAATAAAATAACAAACTTTGTTTACAACACTATTCAATATCATAATAAAAAAATTAAAACTAATAAGTTTTTTATTAAACATCACTTTTATTTTTAACTAGCTGTACCCCGCCACGCTTTGCCGTGGCTCAGTCTTTCTGTGCAGATAGAGAAACAATAACGAGTTTTGCTTTTACGTCCAACAGATGGCGCTGTTTTTTTAAAAGAACATTTTTTATCTGTCGTAGGTGACAAAAATGCATGTTTTTTGCACCTGTTACGGGTGGCAAAATGCATGTTTTTACCTGTCACAGGTGACATCTATATAATATTGATATTTAAAAACACTTGCGTATTTGAATTCAACGTTCTGCCACAATTTCAAAGCAATCGGTGAAGAACTTTCGAAGATTTAAGATTTTGAACAACCGATAGTTAACATATTTATTTATATGGTCTTATATATATAAGAAAATATTTAGTTACGGGATGTTTCGAAGAATATGAACAATTCTTCAAATTTCAAAGTTAATTTTAAAGTTCTAGTAATTATTTCAGTTCTGTCAAGCAACTAGCCTATACTGATATAACAACAGAACTTCAATAAGACTTTCACAGAACCCAAAAATGAACGTTGAAATTTGACGAATTGTTCAAATTCTGCGAAACAAGCCTTCCTTATAGATACTTAATGCCGACCGGGTTTCGCTACATCCATATGTTCGTCAGGGCTGTATAATACTGTATTCAACTTTAAAATCTAGAGTTACGGAAACCGAAAAAAATTAATGGCCAAGTCATCGTCAATCAAATCAACCTCAATAGAAGCCCAATACTAAGGTTGTTCCCTTTTGACAAACACCACTATATTCCCAACCCTCTACCTACTCGTACAACCTCTTCCACTGGAACTGGAGCCCAATTTCTTGCAACCCATATAGGCCTTATATATTGATAACACATGTTACTGGTAGATTGTTGATTTTTGATTTTAAAGTTTAATTCAGTATTATACAACGGTTGTAGCGAAATCCGGTGGCATTAAGTATAAAAAATAAAAGTGGTGTTTACTAAGTTATTGTTTTATTTTAAATTATAATGTCACATCACAAAGTATCTGCTTTATATGAACCAATGTATTTTTAAAATAAAAATAATTTAATAATATATCTCTGCTTAAATTGCGAGTTTCTCCTCGACGATCTTGCTTCATTTCCCGTATCTATGATGATACAAGACCCTCACGGCATGTCGTTTTTTGTTGCTTGTTGTTTTTCAGTGAAAATCGATGTGAAATTTGTAGTTTTCATCGTTTCACGGCTTATCTCCTGCCTCGGGGCCTCTTTCTTCCACGAGAGAGTGGAATTCTAACAAAGCAATAACACAGTTTTCAGATTTTCTTCTCATAAAAAAATGACTGTATTAATTTTAAAATTTTTTTTAAGTAAAAACATTTGATTCAAATTTACAATATCATTAATACCTACAACGATTATTATTTGAATTTGATTAACACAAGATTCCCGGTGCGTTTTATTGTAAATCCATGTAGATCCGTGAGAGATTAAAAAAATGTATAACCGTTCAGTGGCGGTTTTCTCTAAGTTTAAGTACGTTTGTGCAGTGAATAATAATAAAATTTGAGAATATGAGACAAACTTGATTTATAAGAATATTAGCACATTATAAACAGCGCGCTATGAAAATTCTACGTCTAAAATCGACGCGACTGAAATAAACGATCAAAGAACAAATCGGTATTCCAATGCTGTGCGTTATATTCCATAACGCACAAAATACTTCACACAAAAAAATCACAATCCCCCTGACCGCGAAATCTTATAATCTATGCCAAAATAAGACGATCTTTGTGCGCCGCGATAGACAATGTTTGATGCTTCATGGATTGAAGTTGAAATTTTATTTTTATTTAGTAGTTTATTTTTGTTTTCTTGTTCCTGCGTTTCACCAACCATTTGCTTTTAATAGCATATGTAAATCTACTAGTAAAACAGATTTTGCCTTAATTATCTTAAGTCGCTTGTAAAGCTAGAAGTCAAGAATATCCACAAATATAAAGTTAGAACAATCAATCAAGAGAGTCATTTACGTGAGTCAGTTCAGTAGAAGAAATAAAACAGAAATGTCTGGCCTTCTGTCCTCACTACCTACCCTTAGTGAACTAGAATGAACATAGTGAACTACTGGTTTTGACCATTTTGCATTTCTGTATTTGTTTTTTATGTACCGGTTGCTATTTCAAGATGGTGGCCGTTTTAATGGTTCACTAAAGATTATGTTTTCAAATGTAAAATCGTTAGTATCATTATTAGTTTAGTAGGTACGTTTTTAAGTACCTAATAATAATATTTGGATGACTTCTATAGCGCCGTTTTGTACAAAATCACCTCAAGGGCGCTGTACAAATTTATAATACATTTCTACAGTGATCTATGTTATTACTAACTATTTATGAAGATAATATACAGTACAATAATTACCTGGTAGGTCACTTGAGATTAACACTTAATTAACATTAACTAATTGTTTATTAGCGAAATTTAGGACATAATTGGAAAATTGGATATAACTAGACTTACTCTCAGGAATGGTATATTTAATTTAAGGGTATGACAGCTTAAAAAGGTAAGTTTTTTTTTAGATCTGAATCCTGTTAGACTTTTCATGGATCTTAGTTCCGGAGGGAGTTTATTCCAAGACTTCGGCCCAGATACTCCGAAAGCGCGATCACCAAATTTAGTATTTGGCTTGCGCTTAGGTTCCATCAGTCTGCCTACAGCTGCCTACTTACAAACCTTATGATTTGGATTTCATGGGATTTTGGTTTTGATTTAAAATAAGAGAAAGTTAGAATCATACTTTCTATTGTTAACAGAACATAATAACATCTAATAGTACAAATAATTTATAACTCGACCAATAAATTTTTGATTGTTTTTATTGCTGTCACGTTTCTAAACATAATGCGTTATACCATACAAAATGCTTACATATAGTTTTAAGGGGTGACCGGATAAATCATCACAATGATAATTCAACACATTTTTGAAAAGTTATATAAAGTCATGGAAAGTGATGAAACAAAAACTTTATTAACTGGGTTAAGTAGGTTAGGTTAGGTTCAATTTTTTTTTCATAGTTTCTAATGACTTTATATCTCTTTTTAAAAGTGTGTTGAATTGTCACTGTGCTGAGTTATCATGGAACCGTTTTAAGGGTTAAGAATATAGATCAATAAAACTCGTTGAGATGAAAGAAAGATCCGGGATATAAACACTACCCTTTTTACAAATTGGGATAGAATAATCTATGCAAATGAATTCTGTGGCGCCTGTATACTACGGTCCCTTTTCCGTATATCTTCTAATGTACTGCCACTACCTATATCCCGGAATAAATTATCCGTTGTTAAATGTTTTCGAAACTTTCAAGTTGCAGTACATAAGTTTACCATTCAACATACATTCGGCCTGATTAAATTGCCAACGCTTTCCGCAAGGCAGAGCCTCACGGATGATAAGCCAATAAGTTTGTTTACAAGATACAAGTTACTATTTGCAGTGCAAATACGTTTCACTCCTTTGGGTAAACTCTTCTCAAGCTGTCTTGAGAAGAGTTGTAAAATAACTAGACTCTAAGATGGTGATGAATCCCCACAAGTCCCCGAGATCTGATGTAGTCCTACCAATGAGATGTTCGCTTTGATTCACCATTCAAATGATAATTCAAAATAATTATTTCGTTGGTGTGTCGCTGTGTCAGTGTGTCAGAAAACAAAATTATTGGAAGTACCTTTTTTGTGAAACCGCACGAAAGTCCCAACTGCTCCCAACTATCTGGAGCCAGTGAGACTATGGCATCCCCAATTGGGGTATGTTGTGAGGCTGAAGGTAGTCAGGAGGGGGAGGAGATGGGGAAGAGATAGGTAAAGAAGTACCTGTCTATTCATATGTGGTCATCAAACACAGCTAAAGCCATTTCAAGTAACTTTTCAATACTGAATGGTTGTCTTACATCATGGTGATACCGAGAGTATCTTCCACTCTGAAACTTGCCGCAAGTATAATATATACTATTTTAAGTGAGTAATTTGTATTTGTAACAAAAAATAATCAAATAAAATTTAATTGCGCACGTCGGGATTTGAACCCGCGACCTTCGGCTGTATACAGAAATAGTATTAGAGGGGTATACAGAAATACCATGGTTTGATATAGACTTCTGAAGAAGAAACAGCATAAATTATAACTACGCAGAATAACCTGTTTATAAATAAACTGATTTTCGTAAATTAAATAATATTATTAATGAATATATAAATGCAAACTCAAAATTAAAATGGAGTTCTACACAATAAATAAAATAAAATAAACAAATGGAACTGATTATAGGAACGGTTCAGACAAGCGATAAAGCAGGTAACAAAATTATTCTATTAATCAATAATTCTATATAGGTATATTTGAAATCTTTTTGAATTAGAATTAAAATGTCAGGAATATCTTTTGATTAAGAAACTTGCGACAGTAAAAACTTTTCTCCTTGTCCACCTATTTGTACATACATTAATGACTAAACAGAAAATATGAAGCATACATGAGCTTTGCCTGGTTGTACAATGTCACATGCTATTTTTTATAGTTGATATACGTTAGTTCAAAAGCATGTTCAGTAAATAAATAGGAGCTGAAATCTTTTGAAAGATTCGTTTTTTGTTTAAAAATCCGAACCAGGAGTCACGTTTGATCAGATTTAGGCACAAAATAAGTATTTTTGTTTTTAATGAGTTTTATTATTTCAATGTACATTTGTACTTTTGTAATAGCACCTTGCAAATCACCTCTATTGACAATGTTCCCCGTTATATTGACTCCTCCGTTTCCCTCTCAACCCCCTCCCCCTCCCTCAAATCCCCTCCCACCAAAGAACCAAACTAAATAAAACCCCATATTTCTGCACTTAAGAATTTAGTTTTAAAATAGCTAGTTTATGACACGGACGTGTCGAAACCGGTCGCTAATTAATAAAATTTATACGTAACAAATGTACATTGAAATAATAAAACTCATTAAAAACAAAAATGTCTAGAAATTGTTACATAGTGAATGCCAAAGAAATACAAAAAAATGTAAAATAAGTAGTTTAAGAATAGATTTACTTCAAATTTTCAAACTCAATTATTGGAAAAATCGAGGTATCTATTCTAAAATCCTCAAAAAAAATGATTACTTAATATTTAGGAATGATACACCGCTATGTAAAATTACGGTGACCGGGCAACTCAGGACAGTGCAAATTCAACACGCTTACGAATAGTGATGGCCTAACCTTTAACGGTCTCTGTGGTCGATTCAAATCAGTAATTAAAAATAATTATTTTCTTGGTGTATCTCCGTGTGTGTGCAACGCCGGTTCAATGACATTTAGAACTGGGATCTGCTATGATTTTTAAAATTAGAATTAGTTAACTTATATATATTACTTATAGATATTTCACTCTCAAAATAAATTTGGTTTTCAATAGAAGTAACTTTTTATGTGAAATAGCACAAAAGTCACAATTGCTCCCAACCGCTTTAGCCAGTGAGACTATGGCATCCACAATCGGGGTATGTTGTGAGTATAAAGGTAGTGGGGAGGGAAAGGAGATGAGGAAGAGGAAGGTGGGAAATTCAGACCTGGTCACCACACTGTCAAAGTCATTTCAATATACTATAGCAAAAAAAGCAGCAGCATTTTGCATTTTTTCTAAATTTAATTTTACGAAGGTGTCTATTGACCTTACTAATGAATGTGTTTTTAATTTCACCAGCTGTTATATGACCATTAATGTTTTAAAAATGTTAATAAAACAAGTTTATTAATAAAGGGGTTAATATATGATGAAACATTTAACCTTTACTTTTTCTTCTGATTACCCTATTCTATCGGAGTTTTGTCTCCTATCGAAAGAACTTTGTAGAACTACAAAAGTTTCGAAGAAATATAGGTGCAGCTACTTACTTTATCATGTTTCCACTATCCCTCCCTTGTATTATCAGTTGGATATTTTTTTTAGATAGATTTCTCAAATTTGAAAACACTTTGACCAACAATGGCTTGATCCAAGCATCAGTTTGGTAAATTTTGTATCTCAAATTAAAATAAAATAAAACAATTGGTCGAGTCCATTTTTAAATTACCTGTGTCAATGGCAATATGCGGTAATGTCATAAAAATAAAGTAATTAATTTAGAGTCATTAAGATATTAATATTAATATAAAATAACGTTAATTGTTGTACTAAAAATATTGATGACAACTAACATCAACTGAAACGGAACTCCCGTATAGATTTCGTTACGTCAAAAATAGTTATTGCTCAACCATATAACATGAAACAACACCAACATAATATAACATAAGCACACATAATGTTATTTTTATCGGAATATAATAAATATTATATTTTTATTCACCGGTATATCAAAGTCAGTTTCTGTTGTCGGAAGCCACAAATTTTCTAGTAGATCGTGTAGCTTAGAGATGTCTCTATGGGTGGTTCCGGTTTACAACTTCCGGACGTTCGGAAGACTTCCTTCCGTTGATTGATGCCACCCAGAGCTCTTCAAAACAGTCACGTACTATTTGAAGACATGATATTTTGATTGTACATCCGCATCAATAAGAATTTACGATAATCCCCGATGCTTTTTTGGAATAAGTGCCGCCGAAAAAGGCTTCAAAGAAGACCAAATAAATAATATTCATATTACGGATCCTTAAATATTTTTAACACTGATAACTTTATAATATTTATTGATCTTTCTTATGGATGTTTGAACTGTTTATTTTATTTTATTTTGATTTCTTAGACGTACTATGGCTATAGAATGTGTTATCCTTAAAAAAAAGCATTTCCAAAATTGGAACTGATTTGTCAAGAATTTAGATTATCTCATGATTTTACATGGGTCTGCATTTGGTTAATTCTAATTCACTTTCATTACATATAATTTTAATAAAGAAATATTTAATTTATAATATGTTTTTTATTTATTTATAATAAATCTGTTTTAAAATTTAAGCTAGTAGTACAGATAATAGTTTTTTTATACAGGCACTTCAAAAAAAGCAGATTACCTAGTTGGTATTTTGGTTTGCGATACAATTGTGTTCAAGTTTTATGATTAGGCCTATATAATATGAGGGCTATCATAAGTCAAGTGTTTCGATATATATCTCTATCCTTACTATCCCCTGGGCTTAAAACTTTATACAAGTTGGACAATACTGTGTGCTTCTGTGAGTAGGTATTACAAAAGCAATATAGATTGGCACAGATATATATATATATATATATATATTTGGGTCGATATTTGACGCACATCAAAACCCCATTAATTTGTATGTGTACTCGGTACGGTGTGATGATATTTGAAATAATTGGAGAATTAGGTTGTCACAGTATCCGTAGATAGATCTCACATTTACCATGAGATTGAATCTTGGCAATTACACATGTAGATACTCCTCCACCCTGATGTTACACTAATATCGTTCTTGTTCTGTTGGAACACGTGTAACACGGTTCGAGGATGTTTAATCCTCGGAAGGGTAGATTTTGGATCATTTAATTGTTATTTTTTTTATACGTTTTCGCAATTAATATGTATTTCTTAATGTGACAAGACTTCTTTAGAAATTGTTAATATTTTTCCCGATTACTTCTTGAGCTTTATATTTATTTATTATTGATTATACTAATAAATCTAAGCAAAAAATGAAACAGAAGAAGACAAGATTTAACCATGGATCTCTTGTCTTAACCTATCCCGTTAAGACAAGATCTCCTGGGTTGAATTCCTAGCTGTGACCGTTATCTTTTTATGGGTTGTTCTGTTTCATGTTTCGTTCAGATTTATTAGTATTATGTTCTTCTTAAATGATATATTATATTGATGGATATAACCTTCAGAACAAGTCAAAAAGAATGAATATTAGTGTTTAGATCATTTACCCAATTTACGTATACGTAAAATCGCGTTCGCTCAAGGAAGCCATGCTACGATCGAGTGAAAAAAAAATACTTTAGTCGAACCATTTCAAGAGTCAGAATAACGTAAGGGTATGTATGAGACGATGTAAGAATGTGAATGAAGCAAGGAGTGTGTGCCAAGGCCTAGTTGTTTGGCGGACCGCTCTCCTCTGCCTCAACCGTCGCGGGTACGGCGTGATGGTTAGTTAGTTAATTACGTACTGCTTTACCTTAGAAAAAAATGTCAATTTTTCTTACTTCGGGTCAAATGATCAAACGCCTCCGAGGTTGAGATGTAAAGCTCTCGGCTAGCAAGCCGAATATCGCAGGTTCAAATCCCAAATTAAAATTGTGTTATTTCACAATTGACTGGTTTAAAATAATCTGTAGTATATTTCCAGCACATTCCAAAGTGACAGCACATTCATAAGATGGCAGTATCGCTATGGTGTTAAGACCACCATAAAAAACAAAAAAATAAAACGTTTTAAAATATTGATTTAATTTTTTCATCTCATAATCAATTTCATTGGACTGTCTGAGGCCTAAGATTCGACGTAAGTTAAGATCTTACGTAACTTAACTGCATCAGTTTTCTTTTAAATCACTATAGATCACAATTCCAGGTATTTTCTGTTCAGCACATATTGTGTCCAATATTACAAAATGATCTAACTTTTCTCATAAAACGATAAGATACAGTAGGTACACTACTATACAAGCCAGAACCTCTTATAAATGATTCTACCCGACAAGTAGTTCAACAAATCCGTGAGAACGATTCTTAACAGATTCAATAAGTTTTGACAGAATTTTATATCCTCGATTTCTAAAAAAAATACTAGAATTATTAAGGGTGATCTTGGCTGTATTCAGATGTTAGAAAAATGCCGATAAATATAAAGTTATAAAAACTTTTTTTTTTTTAAATTTCAGTTACATTACAGATTTAATATGGTACGTAGATGTAGAGAAGAGAGATGACATAATATTTCAGAAAATTCGTCATTGAAGCAAAAACAAAACACACGCTTTACGGAATAGAAATTTAATATGAATAATACATCAATGAAACTCAATGTATTCACAAAATGTTAAAACGTGACCTGCGGTAGGTATTTAAATGTTAATGTCCTTTATTCTGTCAAGTATCGTCCAAGACAAATTACTGTCAACTGTGACGGGCCTTGAGGTGTCGACAAGAAGTCCCGTTCGGGTGATTAGAGAAGGGGTCTAGCCGTCTGATAGCAATTTTGGGCAGTGCCCATAAAAGCAAGTAAGCAATAGCTTCTGTGGCGTAAATTAACCGATGTTTCGCTGGATGCAGGTCCAAACACAAATATCAGAAGTTTTTTATCCAAGGTTTTTTTGGAAATTGTAATTTTTCTCTACAGATGCAACTTCAGTGAGGGAAACACTTGAATCAAGAAATTTTCCGCATGAGTACGGTTTTTTGCTATAAATCGTTCGTGTTCTCAGACTTAAGTCAGCAGTGGGCTTTTGTATTTCCACCATCCCGCAACATGGATCTGAAAACCCAGAGTTTTCGTACAGGTAATCGTTATCAATTATAATTACTATTTTTAAAGTCTAAGGACGGGTTGTTTCGGAGAATTTGAACAATTCATCAAATTTCAACGTTCATTTTCAAGTTCTGTGAAAGATTTTTTCAAGTTCTGTTTTTATTTCAGTTTTGTCAAGCAACTAGCCTACAATGATATAATAACAGAACTTGAATAGGACTTTCACAGAACCCGAAAATTAACGTTGAAATTTGATGAATTATTCAAATTCTCCGAAACAACCCGTCCTAAAAGTTTTCCACCATTCATTTATATGATTATTATTACAATTAAGCAATCATACTCTGAAATTTAATAAAATATATGCAGCGTAGGCATAGAATAAATAATAGCATAACACAAGAAGTGCCTTCCATACAAATTTGAACAGAAACAAATGTTCCATTTTGCCCAACCGCCCAACGTTCCGTCTCACTTACACTCGCGTGACATGGTATATCTCCATCCCATTTTAATTTTAAAACATTTGTTATCAAGTTTAATTTGTAGAACTCCATTTTAATTTAAAGTTTTTTTGTGAATTATCCGAACACGCTGAATTGTAACTTCTTATATTGGGGGCGAAGTCCAGAAAGCCTGCCACTTTTATCTGTTGATGATCGTCATAAATTTGTATGCAAATATCTCCACTTGATAAATAGTCGGCAATATTTTTTTTACAACTCAATTTGTAACTTTCTTTGAAACAAAAAACAACTTTATAGACGTTTCACATCAGATAAAGAAGTGTTCAATTTAACTTTGTCGAAAAAAAATCGATATTCTTAAGCCTTTAGTATTCTCAAAGAGAGCGACCTAAATCTTTAAAGCATTTCCTTTGTAATCGGTGAAAAATGAAAAGAACCATTACTTTGGAATTGAAATTCATTATGCCATCTAACTTTCTTATCTTGTTCGCATAATTATCTAGTGCCAGGATTACTCGTGCTTCTTTCAGTGATATGACATAGCATTTCCTTTACTTTACTTTGCCACGTTTTTCTATAAACATTTTACAATATACATACATTCCCCGAGTTCGAATAACTTGACAATATTTGAAAAAAATCTACTACCATCATCATACGCGGAAAGTGTTGATTATGCAACATCAAACAAATCACAAATAAACTTCTCAAAACAATACACATTTTCGTAAACATAAGAAACATATATAAAATAAAACAATTGAAAACAATATATTTTCCACTTTGCCAATCAATAATAGAATATGGAATTATTGCTTGGGGAGGAGCAACAAACTCGGCTATCAATTACATAGAAACCGCACAGAAAATAATCTTAAAAGTAATGCTAAAAAAACATAGACTGACTGATACAGACCAAATATTCAACAGCTGTGACGTACTAGATATACGCCAATTATACGTTAAAACACTACTAAACTACATTTTTGAAAAAAAAAAAAAAATTTACATACATAAAATAACACTAACAGACCAGTTAGACAAGCGTACAAAGAAAACATAAAAACTCCGACAGTAAATTCAAGCTTTGGACAAAGACAATACCTATACCATGCTATAAAAGCTTTCAACAGTGTAAAACTTGAAATTAAAATTGAGGAAAATAAAAATAAATTCACACAGAAAATTACAAAATGGATTAACGAACAAAAAAGACAATATTACCAAAATGTCATAGCATAAAATAAAAACAAAACCTACACGTAACACACAAAACCAATATAAACACACATCACTCACAAACACACAAGATTATATTATATATGTATTATTTTCTCTTTAAATGTATTATGTAGATTATATTTTCACATTATAAAATGAAAGCCTCAGCACGGGCAAGCCACCCAGTGAGGCCAACATTACTGGAAAACTTGAAATGTAAAAAATATTGTACCAAATAAAAAAAATAAAAAAATTATAGTGGACTTAGCTATGCAGACGATTGATTCAAATTTATATTCCTTATATTTTTAAGTATAAACACGGTAAGTGTAGGCATATATCTGATAGTTCCGTTGTAACTTTTTCAGGCACGAACAACCACGAAAGTGATAACGACGGACCTTTTAGTTCAGTCGGGCCATATAACATTTTTTTCTCCATATGAGTGGATAAAAGTACCTTATAAAAATGTGGTCTTGTCATTTCACCAAAAAGTCATGTGATAAATTTTGTAAACTATGATATTAATGTCTATTATTTTCTATTATTATGTGAGTTATCTCTGGGAACGAGGACAAACATAAATATTTATTTTATTACACCATCTGTTGTTTTCAGGGGTAGGCTTTAATATAGTTTGTAGGATTCGAGGAAATAAACTAGTTAAGTTTTAAAATAATATTATTTTATGTTTTGAATAGAACAATAATCATAATTGAGATTGAAATCAACCGAAAACAATAGAGAAGTTTGAAAACAAACAGGAATAAGCTCTTTGATTAATTTAGCTTTGTTAACCAAACAACTTTGACTGAAATAATAAGTTTCAATTAGCTGCGTCAAGATTCTTATTGATAGCCAATTTGACAAACCCTTTTATTTTAACTGATTTATATTTTGACAGACAATTAAGTTCTTCATACTTTGTAAATTCCGAATATTAAAAATGTAAATACCAAACAGAAGCAATTTTGTGGAAGCTTCAAATTTACAGCAAAATTTTGAATGGATTGAAATGTATTTCAATTTTGAAGGACAGTTAAAATATTTAATTTCCCAGTGGTTTGAGGGGATTTAATCGTTGTAGGAAAATCATTCAAGAATGGGTTGAACAAAGATGAGACATTATTAAACCCCTACGGAGTGAAGATAAATGATGTAGGTCCATATCTATAAAATATATTTTTTTAATATTCTTCTTATAAACCAAGAAATTTCTGTGTTTTGTTTCTGTATCGGAGGCTCGGGAACCCGTAGAATTATTTGAGTGTTTTTTTTTAATAATTCAAATTGAATTCTCAATATATTTCTCTGGGTGAAGTCAGAATAAAGCTTAGGTGTTTTGTATTTTAGCGATGAAAGAACAACTGCAATCTGTTTACGTTGTTATTATATTACTTTTATTAGTGTCTTAACTTTTATAGTCTTAACCAATAAGTAGAAAACCGATCAAGACTCCCGAATGATTAACTTTGACATCCTAAACATTAGAGAGATTTTTCTTAATACTATTTCTGGACTCGTTTAGTTAGTTCTAGTTAACAAACACAAACTTTAGTTAGTTCTAGTTAACTAGCACTAACTTTAATTAGTTCTAGTTAAGTCACACAACTGTTTGCAGATAATCAATTCTTTGTTACTTTCAATGTTTATTTAACTGAAGAAAATAATAACGCCATATATAATGCTTATTCCATATTTCTCAAGCCCCCGCATTACCAATTTCTGCAGATTTATAACAAGTTTCTCTTGTTTTTAAATTACAAAAAATATATTTTATTTTGTAAAATCCATACATTTGTTTGGCTGAAACGTTATTTATGTGAAAATCACTCGAATGAAAAAAAATAACAAAGTAAGCTCCGAAAATTATTAAAACACGTCTTGGTCTTGATTAAAAAATACACAGTGTATCTTTCAATGCCACTAAAGCATTGGTCGAGAGATTTTTGCTCTATTTCAAACGGGTCGTGTTTTATCAAATATTTTCACCATTTTCTCCCAATTGTTATCGTTTTTTAATATTAAGGCGATACACTACGTCGTGTAATATTTTTAATTGAGCCGCTATCAATAACAACCCTTACGTAGATGGCGATAAGGTTTAAATTCCCGCTTAACACCATCCGCCTGTTTTGATTTATGCAAGAAAAAAACATGGCCAAAAAAACATGGCCTTTTATTTTATTTTGTGGATGTTCAGACATAAATATTTTTTTTTCGATCATTTTATAAATAACTTAATTTTTCATATAATACAATAAAATCATAACCGAAAATGGGTTCGTAAGTAGGAGATTTTGAATTTTAAAGCAGTTTTCCTGTCTGCCTTTACATAATTTTTTTCTGGGCTTATAAAAAGACTTACCTAAAAAATACTCCATTATTTCAAAGGTCAAGATGTATTCTACTCGCAGTATTTAATTAAAGCATCTGAAACATTTCTAGGCGACAAAATTTTCAAACCAAAACCACATGATTTTGCATTACTACGTATGGCATCGCCTTAAGTCAGAGAAAAAGAATTGGTATTCGAGCGAAGCCAGCTAATGAAGAATACAGTAATACCAAAATATGGCTACTTATAAATAAAAATTATTAATTCGAAAACAACCCAGGTGCCAATTTTGATAAATATTATTTGAAGCAATAATGTATGTGTGCGTGTAACAAGGTAGTTCTGCTACTATATACCTCATCTGACATTGAAGACCAGGAACCAATTTATCTTTCGCCAGAACAAAGAACTATAAATAAATCTCTCCACTCACTGAGCATCCTTCAGGCAAATCACCATTCTATCCTAAATCTAGCGCCATCTGCGTCAATTCCGGATCCGTTCATAAACAATCACCACAAACCCACCGGATATCGTATCAAAGGACGACGCGATATTAAAATCTCACTCGGAGAAGTCGTATCCGTCCTTCTGTTTATTAATTTATTTGTTTATTAGTTGAGTTTTTTATCATATCGTTTTGTATTTTTAAAAGTACTAGAATTGGAAATTCAAACAAAATTAAAATGAATTCCGAGCAGTTGAAGCAAGAAAAAATTCCAATAAAGTGAAGTTCAAAAATCACTGAAGGGGTTTTGATTTATTTCTAATAAAAGATTTAACTTGGTCGACTGCACTTTGATGTCAATTAATTTCGCTATTAGTGATATAAATTAAAGCAGATAAATTTGCGTTGAACAGTTCGTGCCATTAATCATCTGTAATGAATTTATTTTATTAAGTTAATTACTCAGTCAGCCGCTCCGGCAAACAGCCGAACAGGACCTTTTTCATTTGAAATGGGGTTGGAAAATGCAAAGTTAATGCTAAAGGGTTGTAAAGCAAGAATTTTTTCGACATAAAGAAGGGAAAAGTACATATCCATTTACTGCAAATAATTTTTTCATTTATGTAAATTGAAACGAAAAAATCTCGCGCGGAAGTTGGTAAAAAATGCTCACTTGTCATGTTGAAAAATCTAGTATAATAATAGTAAATTAGAGATGAGTTGAAAAGGACTAGACTACTGACATAGTGAAGTAATCAGTACCAAGAGAGGAACATATTATTTGTGTGACATATTCTTTCCCTATGTTAAAAAATCTAGTATATTAGAGATGAGTTTAAAATGAATAGACTACTCATGTAATGAAGTAATCAGTACCGAGAGAGGAACTTATTATTAGAGATGAGTTGAATAGGACTAGACTACTGATATAGTGAAGGAATTATTACCATAAGAGGAACATATTATTTGTGTGACATATTCATTACCTATGTTAAAAAATCTAGTATATTAGAGATGAGTTGAAAATGAATAGACTACACATATAGTGAAGTAATCAGTACCAAGACAGGAACTTATTATTAGAGATGAGTTGAATAGGAATAGAATACTGATATAGTGGAGTAATCAGTAACAAGAGAGGAATATATAAGTGTGTGACATATTCGTTCCCGATGTTAAAAAACAACATTTATTGGTTTACATGTTGGTATTACCCATTGGGTATCGTTAAAAACATATTGATAAAATTCTAAAAAAAGTGAATAATTATAATACTTCTACAAGAGTGGAGGACAAATGAAGGGAAAGATTTTGCTAAATTAAACTTACGAGCGCAATATTTTATTTACTAAAAAACCTGTCATGGAAGTCGTGTTTTTAAATAATATTGAACTTTTTTAAATTATTTAATTAAAGATCTTTAAATTCGAGCAATTTAAATGTGGTGTTGATTATTTGTGTTACCGATTAAAAATCGTAAAATTTCTCTAAACTTATTTTTCAATCTAAATTAAATTAATTTCTGCCGGTCAGTAGCAGAGTATGCATCGAGTCCAGGTTTCACCCAAGGCGTCAGTTCAATTCCTCGGCTGGCTAAATCCTCCATCACGATACAAGCAACATTTCCACTTTCTGTGGTGGTAGTAGGAGATTATCAAATAGTGCCATGTTATTCGTAACCCGGGAATATTTTTCTTTCTTTAAACAAATTAAATACCAAAAAATGTTTAAAGTAACTTACGATTTAAATATGTAGACAGATTTTCTATCAAGGACCTTACAAATTTTAGATTATTAATATTAACATTGTTATTTAACATATTTTCCAGTTTTCTTATATATTTATTAATTTTCCGCAAGCAAACACTTGGAGATAACAATTACAATAAGCGCTACCTTTGAAAATATCGATTAAGCGCAGCGATAAAATCGCGATAGGTACACCAAAGCTCGTGGCTACATTAAACCTATTTCGATACGCTAGCTGTTGCGTAAACATTGATTAGGGAAATTATGGAACACTTATTAAGCATTTTCGGGAGATTAGTATTTCCATTGAAAACGGGTTGGCAACAAAGTTCTGATTTCCAAGCACGTAAGAATAAATTATCACACAAGTCTCTAAGTATCTCATCTAATAGTTATTGGTGAATTTAAATCTAAAAAGTGAAAATAAACATTAATTTTAATTGACTCTTTCGATCCCAGGCAACTAACTATGAAGGTTTTTTTTAAATATTTGCCTGCTTTTTTGCGGATATTCTTTATATTTTCCAATATCAGTTACAAAGTTCTTCATTGAATTTAAAAAAAATGGTTTAAAACCCATTCTCTTCACTACGTAAAATAAATTTCCAATGATAGAATTTGAATTCAGGACGCATTTCATTAAATGAATAAACTGTTTTTATGCCGTGACGCAATTTTCCTCTTACATATTCCAAACAAATTGAACTTAAGGGAATTGAATGTTAACGAAGGAAAAAGGACGATTACCTTAAATGGCCACCATTTATTCCAAAGAAAGTGCCTAAGTCTATCTCAGAAATAAATTAAAGTCTGCCTAGATGATCCATAGTTGTGTACAATCTTGACCAATATCCGACAATTTAAGCTTCTGGCCTCCATTCAAGTATGAGTTAAGATATCAGGCTAGTATAATATTACGAGACACCTACTATAAAGTTACCACGTATGTAATATATACAACTTCAGCTCCGTTCTAAGTAGTTTACCCAGCCGTTAAAATTGCCACTTTCTGAGCCGGAAAATTCTTTTCATAAAGTGGATAAGTCCGCCCATATTAACCCCTAGTGCGATTTTGGGAGATATTTCTCCCAGATGTTAAACACCCGTAGAGTCTTTTTGGGAGATATTTCTTCCAGATGTCAAACGCTTGAAGCCTTTTTGGGAGATATTTCACCCAGCCTGATACGGACTTATAAAATGTGTGCTATTTAATTTTGTATTACGGTGAGATTTATGATTTAAATGGTGTTCGAAAGTGAGAACAATGCTTTTAGTTTACATACATAAAAACAAATATAAACGCTCTTAAAAATTTCAAATTATTAACAACATTTAACATTTGAAAAGTGTTTATACAATTAACTAATTTAAATCTTTTTTTAGTTTGATGTAAAGTCGTAATTACAGTTTGCACGATGAAAGCCATCGGTAAGCTACTTTAAAAACTTTTTCTATATTTGGATTCAAAATTTCAAAAACCGTTTGAAAACTTGAATTATTTTTACAAATTTATCTGGAATTCTATCTAATGCGAAAATATTTCCCGAGCAATCAATTTGAAAGTTCGCACAATATCGGGGGCTCTAGGGGTTAAAGTCCAGCTGAAAAAGAAAAAAATATTTGAAAAGTTTAAATTATGAAGTCGTTGGAGCAAATACAAAGCCGGTTACTTGTGCCTATCGGGCAGGAATATCGATGAAGAGAGCTTTATGAAAATCAATCAATGTATACAAAATTCGACATTAAAATAAATCTTTCGGTTGTGCTTAACCAAAAATGTAGGAACTTAATTAACATTTGTTGAACGTTGAATAAATATATACATGAGACCATCGTAAGATTCTGAAATGAAATGCAAGAACAGGACTCCGAGAGTTCAGTATACACAAGTGAGGGGGCTTTAGTGGATCAAACCAGCAGCAGACCGGAGAAGAAGTGGACTTACTGCATGAAAGAAGATCAGAGCGGAATGGGAGGAACTGAAAACTGGAATCGAATAGTTAAAGACTGGAGATGGGTGATGAATGGAGGAGGTTTCACTGGGCCCACGTACGCAACTTGTATATTACCTGTCATACGCAAGGAACTGTTATAATAAACATCATTTAATGTGCTATTTACGAGAAAGTTAGATTATCGAGAACGAGCAGATAGGAAAGATTAAACGCATAAATATATTTACTTTTAGCTCGGTTACTCTCTCGTGTCTGATTACCGGCAGTCATTTTGTAGACCCTTTATCTCAGGGTGGGTATGGGCCATCTCTCAAGGAATCATCTATATTGAAAATACTATTTATAGATATTTTACTGATGTACCATTTAAGAAGATATACTCGTATATATATGTATGCATATTATTACGGGATAATCTTAAACCTATTGCATGGAACCATTCTAGGCAAGAAGTTACGGGCACTGTGTGATTATTTGAATGGTACCATTTATGGATAGCGCTTAGGGCGTGGAATCGATGGGATGCTCTGGTTACTGATCAGGTCTCGACGTGATGTTTTTGTTAGGTCTTCATAGCGAGGTTCTATCTCTCCAGAGGTAGAGTAAATCTGCAATAACTCTGCATTCGGGCTCGCCGCTTATGCGTGGTTGATCACCCACCCGCGGGCACGCTTCTTGTCTCTTGCGCTACCTCATTATTTAGCTAACATATCGGACAACATTACAGTGTCTATCATCATCTGCTCTGATAGGTAGCGCAACCCGGCATAGTACCCCAAAATGTAACTCTTTTGGCCAAGAAAATCTTAAAATCTAAGTTTCGCCATATACAATTAATTTAAGTTATAAGACTTCGTAATGTATAACTTATATAATTATGTTATAAGACAAGTCTTTCTAAATCTATCAGTTATTTATCTTCCATTTTATCAACAAAACTAGCACACAAAAATGTGGTGAAAATTTTGTTCTATCGATAAACGGCTATATATGTGAAAATATTTCCGAATCAGATACTCGAGTCGGGCCATGTCAATAGTCAGAAAAATGGAAGAGTATGTATGAGACAGTGTATGAATGTGAATGAGGCAAGAAGTGTGTGAAAGACCGAGTTGTTTGGCGGTCCTTCCTCTCTGCCTACCCCTGCGTGGAAATGGCGTGATGGTTAGTTAGTAAAATTGAAAATGACACAAAATAGTTCATGGAAAGATATACAAAATATATACGTGCATTGCTAATCCAGTCAAAGGGAATTAAAAACTGAAAATACACAGTCCTAATATTTAAAAAAAAAGCAAGAAAATTGCTAACCAATAAAAAGTATTACAATAATCCCCAGAGGATAACCAAAAAAATCCAACAATTTAAACAATGTTTTTTTTAAATTTTATATTTACATACATATGCAGAAGGCATTTATATTATTAAAAAAAATAACTTTCATGGAAGTTATATTAAATTCACGCAGTAAAAGTCAAATATAAATTTATATGCAGCAAATAACCTCTCTTTCCCTGGTACAAGAAACTATATGAGACATTATTACTGGATTAAAACAAAAATAACACAAATAATAGTAAATATGTTGAATTATACCAATATTATAGAAATTCTTAACGAAAACATGTTTTATATTACACATTACAAATCAAAAATTAAAGCTGTCAATTTCCCTTGAGAAACATGCGCATGGCGCTTCAGACACATGCGTGAGTCTGCCAAAGGGCTATGTTGTCGTCAGATCTTGTGCAGCCAGTTAATGATATTTTTGATTAGTAATAATTCAATTAGAAATTGTACGGTCTTTGTACAGTATGTAACAAAAACACTGTTTAACGGTTGTGAAGGTATTTTTTTATTAGTAAGGCTGATAGTGTATAAGCATAATGATGAAATTTATGATAAGTTTCTCAGTTAAGTAAATTAAGCACATGAATAAACCAACCATATTGGAAACTGTTGATTTCCGTAGAATAAAATAAAAAATTAAATAAAGTAAATTGACAATATTTGTTTTTGAAATGCAATTAGATTCATAAATCATACAATAATTATAATATCCCGTGATTTTATACGGGTGTACAATGGTAATATAATAAGTTTGAAAGTATTTATCTACATAAATGAATCTGATTAAAACTACCTCAATTATTAGGTGGTAAAGGTTACCATTGAACTATAACCTAATAGGATTAGCCTTTCTTCTGTAAAAGATTACACTAATTCATTATTTTACTCAACGCATCGTACATATAAAAAATAAAATTTAGACCTGATGGAATTCTAACCTTGGTAATAAAAGTGAATTTCTTGATATTTATTTTTAAATAGTTGACCCGGTTTCACTGCTTTACTTGATTACCGGCGGTAGGCAATTTGTATTGGTACCTTAAAATTATATTTTAATGGGAGTGGAAAACGTACAAAAATATCGCTATTACGTGATCCGAGTTTCCATAAAATATTGAAATACTTCTTATAAATTTAAGGTAATAAAATTAATGCGATAATTCCCTTGTGATTTATTTAAGACCCGTAAAGAACATTTTTTTTTGTATTTCACCAAAATGTTAGTATTTTATATTACTAACTAAATTGTGTCGTTTCAGATGAATAAAGGGTTGTAATGAAATTGAAATGCGTTTGCTTCAATTAATTCATCAAATTTCAAGTTCTGTTATTGTATCATAATTGGCCAGTCGTTTGACAAAACTGAAATGATGAAAGAACTTGAATAGGACCTTCACAGAACTTGAAAATCAACTTGATTGAAACTTAACACGACATTTGATGAATTGTTCAAATCACCGAAACAACACGTCCTAAATTACAAATATTTATGAATGGGATGGAAAACCGAGAAAAGTAGCCGGAATGGTTTTTTCCGTATAAAATATTGTGTATTGAATACAAAACTATTAAAATCCTTTTTTCCACAAAAAATCGTGGTATATTATTTTAATCCTGCCCTCATAAGCAAAGAGGCAGCCAATTTGACAAAATTCAACGAAAAAATTTGACAAAAATCACAAATTAAACAAAATGTGAGGAAATGCTTTCTATAGTTTATGAATCCCTCTAAAAACAGAAATTCAGCAATATATGATTGTTTCAGTATAAAAAACATCATACTGATTTTAATATTTTCATTAAAGCTGCAGTAATACTAAGCAATAAGACTACTGAGTTTTGTAAGAAAAAAACACAGTATATGTAGGGCACATAAATACTGTGTTTTTGCTTTAATATGATTCTTGATACACTGTACTTTTTAAATACAGAGTAGACATTGTTCCGATCTGAAAATCTCCTACTACCAACCCGTTAAACTACCTACTGCATCAAAAAGTAGCTTGTGTCGTGATGGAGCACTTGGCCAGCCGCGATGCCAACTCATACACTGACTGGTCATGTGTCATGTCATGAATATAATATGTACATTAAAAAACACATTATTTTCATACGCGAGAAGACAGATAATATAGATAGTAATATACTGTGTTCTTGCTTATGAAAAAAGTTTAGGTTTTATGTTTTTAAAAATGCGTTTTAAATTTAAGAAACGAAATCCGTGACATACATTTAAAAACTAAATCCTTATATTGATAGGTACACATGAAATATCTCGTTTTTCAGAATATGCCGGCAGTATCGAAGAAGCGAACTTTCGTGTCTATTTTCGTCTTATGTGATCGTTTGTATTCCTTAGTACTGTCCGTGTACCTACTTATCGGTCAATCTCCCCAACCAATTTTGTGTCCATCATATTAGCGGTAACTTTCTGGGGGAGGCCTAGTATGGTACCGAGGAACATGTGTGTTTAATGGTGATTACGTGCGTACTTCGGATAATCTTGTGTTATGTCCTGTGTTGTTATTATGTTTGCACAACTATTCACGCATAATGTAATATCCTGGTGATGGTGTCACTTAATTCTATGGCCTTCATTCTAAGCCTATAGGCTGATTATATATATGATTATATATTATTATATTCTGATTATAATCAGACTAAATATTATTTGTTGTGCTAGAGTGGTTGTAATCTATATTAATAACTGTACAATAAAAAAATCTTTGTAAAGTTGTATGTATTATAGCATCTGACGCGGTACAAATTCGAAAAGGGTACAGGTATACTAACGTGGGGCCTGCTCTGAGCCAAAGGGCGCCTGGCGCTAGTAAAAACATCAAGGGCGCTGGATTGGGTATTATAAGCGCCTTGGCTCTTTGGAGCGGACTGATCCGACTCCAGCCGACCCCGTTAATACATAATGCGTACATATTTTGCACAACTAAAATTGAAAAAAATAAAAGAAAAATATTTTAAAATATTAAAATGGATTTTAGTTATTATATTATATATTAAAGTTAGTTGATATTGGTTTACCGTGCTTTTTAAAAAATAAAATAAGATATACGTACTTATACTTAATAATAAATTATTAAAACGTAAAGATTGGTATTTGGTCGTTGCATTGCATATAATAAGTCCTGTGTACATATTTTGCAGAACCAAATAACAAAATAATTTTTTTTTTTTTTTTTTATATTTTTTAAAAAGAAAGACAAACATTCTCGCGTTACGAATAACCTGACAATATTTCAAAATCTCCTACTACCACCACAGAAAGCTGAAAATGTTGCTTGTGTTGTGATGGAGGACTTGTTTATTTTACTAACGGACAATTTCCAATCACAACACATTACATATTACACAAAGTTAATACAAGGCGACAAATTACAGGTGTGACAAAATAGGGTACAAAAACAATAAAGATAATGTCAAGTCAAGACAGGAACAAGGTTTTAATGGAGTTCAAGACTTCTGCCAAATTAATACAAAATATTTCTTGCGTAATGACTGACAAAAATCATTTAGGCTTTCATAGATATGAAATAACTTCATGGGGACATTCAACAAAAACAAATCTTCTTTCAGTCCAAAATGTACAATATTCTTTGGTAAAATTATTATTAAACAAAACTAAATACGAACAAAGAAATGACATACCAAAGTCATTACAATACAATTCTGTAAATTTATTATCTGTTCGTGCTATATTGTGGCTTAAAATTGCGAGTCAGCATACATCTCAATCTGAACATAATAAAATAGTGACATATATTCATAACACAAGACTAATTGCAAACGATGGACTTGTAGTTCCCAGATACCTGAATAAATACGGTCAAAGAACTCTAGAATATCTCGTTCCAATAATTTACAACATGTTACCAAACTCAATAAAAAGCTGTGAATTGACTCACAGAAGGAAATGTATGTTAAAAAAATGGTTATGTGAAAGAATTTTTTTGTACTAATGTAATTATGTGTATATTTTATGTACTTGTTAAAATTGTATATGTATTTAAAAAGTAATTGCTAAAAGAACACGTTGACAAACTGATATCAATCAGTTTAACGGGACTTAATTGTAAAAAAAAATATTTTTGAAAGTTAATAAATAAAAAATAATTTTTTTTTAAGAAAATCAAAAAATTCATGGTTGAGTTGACAAGTCTTGCCATTCTGGACACTGGCGAATGGTATCTATTCATTATTTGTGGAGTGTTGATTGAGGAAAATATTCCCCAAGAACGCGATTCCAAGGCATCCAAAGCAATGTATTTCTGTTTGACTTAAAATCACTAAATCTCATCGTGCCTTGAATATTCAAAGGAATTTGTCGTGCCAAAGGGCCACCAACACAAAGTGCACGATCGGAATACACAGTCTGTTAATAGAGGCGTAATTAATTCCATTTGTATTAAATGAATTGTGTTGCCTTTTTAAAGGCCACAAATATTTGTCATATATAGCATATTTGCGGCAAGTTCCAGAGTAGAAGATACTCTCAGTATCGCCTCTGGTATGAGACCACCATTCAGAATTCGAAATCGCTATGGCCGTGTTTGGTGACCAGATCTGAATAGCCAGGTACTTCCCCACCTTCCTCTTCCCCATCGCCTTCACCTCCCCATTACCTTCAGCCTCACAACATACCCCAATCGGGGATGCCATATTCTCACTGGCTGAAGACGGTTGGGAGCAGTTGGGACTCCTGTGTGGTTTCACATTAAAAAAATATTGAGGTTATTTTTCACGCTAACGGAAATAATGAAAACGAAAAATTTGATTTTTAAATTTATTTAAAATAGTCAAATACTGTAAAAAGCGTGCAAATTTTCAACTGGGTAATTACAAATATATTAAATTTAAGCAAAAAGCTAATGAAAATAATGCATTAATACATAATATATTGTTGTTCTGAGATGTTTAACTAGTACCCACTATTATTATTGTGTTTAATTTCTATGATAATGTAAAAAAAAAAACCTTTGTAATCTATTACCATTAATTGTATGTAAATTTACTTGTAATTACATGTATATTGTTGTCTCCCTTCCACTTATTGATTTTCCTTTGTATCTCTTTCAAATAATGTTGTCTCTGTCTAATTATATTCTTTCTCCCTCTGTCTGTCAACCTATATATAACCAACAACTCTGTCTTAGTATTTAGTTATTATTATATCCTGATGAAGCTTGGTTTAAACGAAACCGGTCGATGTGTAAAATAATAAATATTCATGGTTAAATACAAAGTGTTTGTTTTATTTTAAAAAACATAATATTCCTTCAGCCACATTAAGGCCCCGTAGTTAGCGTTCAAAGACCGTTTGAAATGGAGATATGTAAATAAGAATGTTAGGGGAGGGCGCTAATATTAAAAAACGATAATAATTATGCGAAAATACTTTAAAAAAATAATAAAACACGACTCGTTTAAAGTAGATCAAAAATCTCTCGACAAAAGTTTTAGTTGCATTTAAAGATACACAGTGAATTTTTTCATACATATAGCATATTAAATAATAGAACAAAATATGTTTTTTAATTATTTTTTGGATCGAGGGATTTCATATAATTTTACCTTTTCGGCGTAACAAATGTATAGTTATTATTATAAGAAAATAACATATATTTATTTTAACTTAAAAACTTAAAAAATTAAAGAGAAATATGTAATAGGTAAATCCGTAGAAATGTAGAAATATACGACGTTAAAAAAATCATCAGCCGCCTCTGTAACATTATTAACATAATATTATCACAAGGGTTTAGGTACAAATGAGTATCTTCATTAGAGTATCAAGCGTTTGATATATTGTATCATGTTTGCACTTAACTGTAACCGCACGGAACAATATCTTCACTTAAATATAGAGACATATTGGATACAAGGCATTTAATATTATGTGGTATCTTGTTTGATCTCGACTTTTGCCCCATAATAACACTACATATAGGTATGTACATAAGAATAATGAAGAGCACTTGAAATACAAAATATAGATTTTAATGGAAATCAGTGTCGCCACTGGCTTATTACATTTTAGTTGTATGCCATTTAGCGCGTTCACTGTCTCTCTGACACTATGTAGCCATCTCATTTGAATTTCATAAGTTCGGCATAAAATCCTTATGACTTGTGGATCACGAAAAACGCCTATATACCAATTCTTGGGGTCATCTATATTATATGTAGGTATGACTACCTATTCGTGGTAAACTTTTCATTTGGTATTTTTTTAAATTATTTACTCACACATACGCTGTTAAATACTTATAGAATAGCCCTCGTGATAGACCACCATTCAGAATCGAATCTTTGCTTGAAATGGCTTTAACTGTGTTTGGTAACCAGATCTCAATAGTCAGGTACTTTCACACCTATCTCTCCCTTATTTCCTTACAACATAGCTCAATTGAGGATGCTGTAGTACCGTCTACAATAAAATATTTCCTTTGAACACAAGGTCTTAAAAAATATATGCTATTTTTAAATATTATCTCTCTACGTTTGCCGAGCCGAAAAAAATATGTAATTGCGTGAAATTCCCTCGATAGAAAAAAATTGCAAAGTATGCTCGGGAAATTATTTAAAACACATCTGATTCTGAAAATACTCACATTGTTTCTTTAAACACTACTTAAGACATTTGCCGAGAGATTTTACCACCTTTTTTTTTTTTTTTTTTTTTTTAATACTTTATTTATTTTCATTTCTTTACACATATTATACATATTAATAGATAGTATATAATAACACAATATATAATACCAAATAGTATACACAAGAAATGAAAACCCACTAAGGCACTGCCTGAGTGTGGGTAATATAAAACGATTACTATATTTCAAGTACCTAAAGTATAATATACATTAGTAGAAAAGTTTTTTTGTTTATAGTTATTATAAAAAGTAAAGAGAAAACATTATGTACAATAGTTTATAAAGTTTCAGCAAGTGAGTTGAAGAAAGGATCAATAAATTTATAGTAAAAGCGTTTCAATATCTGCCTCATTTAGCCATAATTTTACCTTCTTTTTAAATAAGTCATTCTTTATTAAATATTTTCGCTTACCCCTTTTAATTGTAATCGTTTTTTTTACCTTTTTGTTCCCTCTAACATTCGTATTAATATATCCCCCTTTCAAACCATCTGCTTTTTCTTTTTGAACGCTTACTACGGACCCTTAAATACGCACTACAAAGCTAATGATGTATCAGTAGAAATTTGATCACTGAGACATATTTGTGTAATGCATACGAATAACCGTATAACCAATGTGGAAATCTGTAATGCAATTAATAAAATGTAATTAAAAAGGCAGCATAGTGTTATAATTTGAGCGTTACTGGACAAACTTTAAATGCTCCAAGCGTGTAACACGTTACAACGGAAGTTTATTATTTATTCATTTCTTCATGTTCTCCACAAAACAGTTTTTCACAAAGGTTACATGTAGGTAAGTATAAAAAGGTCATGGGGGCAGTTTTCCTATTTTGTTACATACTTCATAAGATAGATGCTTAACATCAGACAGTTGAGTAACGTTGTAAGGATAGTTGCTTGGCGGCAGACAGTTGAGTAACGTTGTAAGGATAGTTGCTTGGCGGCAGACAGTTGAGTAACGTTGTAAGGATAGTTGCATGGCGGCAGACAGTTGAGTAACGTTGTAAGGATAGTTGCTTGGCGGCAGACAGTTGAGTAACGTTGTAAGGATAGTTGCTTGGCAGCAGACAGTTGAGTAACGTTGTAAAGATAGTTGTGTAACAGCAGACAGTTGAGTAACGTTGTAAATGTTGATAGTCAAAGTTGAGTCACTCTGCTGATTGACGCGTTCTGATGGGCAGAAGTCCTCACTCTGAGAGCGTAAAAAAGCTCATGGGATCTCCCACGAGTGTACTCGTTGGACATACATAAGCTAAAATATTTAGTTCCAGAGATCGTCTTAATTTTTTTTAACTAAAAATATGTGTCGGCGGGCTTCTAAGATCTTGTTGAAATCAAGCATAAGGACATTGAATGAGACGATCTATGACTTCGAATAACACAAGAAGAGAGTGCCAATAAATAGTTTTTCATTCGAATCTTTTGGCTCATTACCATTAATTATACTGACTAAATCTCAATAAAACGTCAAAATCAAATGTATTTTTTAAGTATTTTTGTACTAAGTTGGAAAAAACAGCTAACCTGCAAAAAAATCATCAATCATCTCTTTTGGTTCGAGGAAATAGATTTTTCTGGAATATTTTGTTATTCATTTAAATAAACAGGAGAAATTATTTAATATCAAATAATTGTAAAAGTTTATCAATTAACCTATAAAAGTTAGTACCAGTGTTATTTATCTGACTTCCAACTATACAACCATTGAAATATCTGTTGAAAATAACACAAAACATAGTCCATATTTTACTTTGAGTTTACAAACGTGTTTCATAATTTTGAAGCATATGAAATATTATATTTTGTTTTCCATATTATTTGAAATGTATAAATTTCCGAGAAAATATTTAGCAGCATTGTAGAATTTGAAATAAATTATGTTTTGTTACCCATTTAAAATATACTCATTTACGTATAATCATTTTTAATAATAATATATAGATACCAAATTGATTATATTAAAACAATCATTGAGAACACCACGGCTATTAGAAAGATCAGCAAAAGATTTAAAAATTCAAAACCCAGTCACAGTAATAACCTTTGCTCTCGGGTCGAATTCCAATTCGCGTAATATGAACATTAATTTTATTTTTGGTTTTAATGACGACTAACATTTAATTTCTGATGTTTTTTTCTGAATCGCATTTGGAGAGTTCATTCGTGTAAGTAACATAACTAGTATAGTTATAGTAAAATTCTAATATACCTGGTCTAGCATACAACATTCATGATAAAATTGAAAGCCGGAATTTATGAAGGAAACCTGTACCCGATATTTTCCCGCCCTGCAAAGCGTGCGCTGCATTCTCAAGTTATTGAATTTTGATAAAAAATATTGCCTGAAATTCATCACGTCATACATTCTCACACTCTTAACCCTTAAATTCATATGATTGATCGAAAAAAAAAACGAAGAAAGAAAATGGTTTTTTAATGCTTGTATCGTGAAAAAAAAAAGTGCTTTATTACAATCCCAGCTGGCTCGAAATTCAACTATCGCGCGGAGACAGAATGGAATTAATCTTCTTTAAAAATAACTATATTATAACAATCGTACAGGTAACAAAATAATTTATATGTAATTATTACAATTTAATTAAAATGGTGGTCAAGGTGATTTCACTGTTTATTATTGAAGGAGAAATTAATAATCCGTTCAAAGAAGAATTAATTTTATCAATGCCGAGACAGTTTGATATCATGATCTCCTTTAAAGCTTACATTATTTATTTGTAGCTGGTTTTTCATCGAAAGATATATATTTATTTATTCTCAAGCACATAGATTTTTATTTAATTCTGTTAGAAATAATATTAAATTTTCCACCACAGTTTCCAATTGTGACGTGTAATCGACTCCTACAGCATGATATCTTTGTCGAAAACCGCCCGGCAGCCGGTGAATGTGTTACCTCGTTGAAATAACCGGCAGGTTGCCGCTCGGCAAAACAGTTAAGTTTACCTGCACCCTAAGGGTCTCACTGCCTGGAGCTAGGGAGATTGTGAACCTCCGAATAATATTATAAATCACAGGATGATTACCTACGTCTTGAGCAAAATCTATTTATCTATTCCCATCGATCAGATTAGTAAGAATTTATTATATTTCCTACTACTAAAAGTATCAAAAAAATTACATTACCCTTAAATACTTTGGGATAGTAAAACATAAACTGTGCCGTAAATATTATCATTACCAAAAAATTTATTAAAACAAAATGTTTTTCCGGAAAATTCCCTGGATCTAGGGTAACTTCCCTGGAAATCACATCACCGGGGTTGCTTCTCCAGACCGTTCAATGCTACCATTAATCTGAATTTACTGTATCGAAATAGGGGTAAGTGAATATTTCATTTGAATGCGAGTAATGATGAAGTAAGTACCCTAACGGACTTTCATTTAATAGTAGTCGTGAGCAATAAAACAAGGATTTGTTTTTTTAGTAGACAGAAACTATTACCGTTTTTTTCTTGAACATCATTTAAGTTATTTATGGTACTCACACGGACATTGCTAAAAATCCGTATCGTGTGGACTAGTTTGGTAAATGTTTAGAGTAAAAATTTACTAAAGACAATGCAAACGAATTATATGTTTTGAAAAGTGGTATAATACCTACCAGGGCGAGCCTGAGATTGAGTATTAATTGTATATTAATTGTACTTAATTGTATACAAAAAAATTATTGGTAATATCATTTTTTTTTTTTTTTTTTTAAATTATATTTATTCAATAAAAAAATGTACAATGTGTGATATACATATATATATTTCACTAGTAATAAGATGAAAGATATTATGATATGATTAATATTTATTATTTTTCAATGTAAAAAAAAAAAGATATATATTTTTTTTTTTCATAAAGCAGCTTAAATTTTTTTCTAATTTTAAAATCCACATTTCTGGTTTAAATCGACAGGATCCCGGATTTCTACCGATTTAAAATATACTAGGTGACGTGTACCAGACGTTGCTGGGGGCCATCCTTAGGAGATTCATATTCCATCACAGATTATACTGTAGGCCTTTTTAGGGTGTACATATCCGTTTTACATTATATAGATGTATCTTATTAGGTTTAGTCAGCGTTGGCAATGTAAGCGCTCGAAAATATTTTTTACGAAACATCGACCTTTCTCTATTTTTTATAAATATAATATGTATGTATTACATATAAAAAAACCTTTCGGAAAAAAATATCTAAATGAAAACCCAAAATCCGAATCGTAGTTTAGAAGAACTAAGCGCACAAACAGACAGGCACGGATAGCGACTGTATTTTATACTATTTACAGATTTCCCTTGAACAAGCTCTTAAAATCTCTCTTATCGTATATCTCTATCCTATTTGAATTTCATAATGATGGCGAAACACAGTTCTGCATATATCAGACTTGTGGATCACGAAAAACGCAAATTCTATTAATTGTTAACATTTTAGTTTTTTTTTACTTACCTACTCTTGTGGTAGATACTCAAAGAATTGCCCTTGTTAAAGACCAACATTCGGAATCGTATCGTTACTTGAAATGGCTTTAACCGTATTCGGTGACAAGATCTCAATAGTCAGATACTTTCACATCTTTCACTTCTCCATATCTTTACGAAATAGCCCAATTTAGGATGATATAATCCTAAATTGGTTAGGACAGTTGAGAGAAACATAAAAAAAAAAAATTAAATAATAATTTTTTTTTTTTTTTTTTTTTTTAAAAAGAAAGACAAACATTCCCGGGTTACGAATAACCCAACAATGTTTGAAAATCTCCTACTACCACCACAGAAAGCCGAAAATGTTGCTTGTGTTGTGATGGAGGACTTAGCCAGCCGAGGAATCGAACACGCGACGCTCGGGTGAGACCCAAGCGCTATGCTATAATATTTTGCTGATTTATATAACGCCGTTTTCGTGAAAGTATACCACTTAAGACCCCGCATTCCAATTGTCTATCGACATATAACATATTTCCTTTAAACAGTTGTTAAGCTTTTTAAAAAAGTGTTATTTTTATAATCTCTTTAGTCAAAAAGTTGAAAAAAATATGAAAATCCTTAGATATAAAAAATCGCACTTTTGCTCCAAAAATTATAAAAATACCATTTTGTTCTGTTATTTGACCTGTTATAGGTATGAGATATAGAGTATTCGCAGTGTATCTTTAAATGCTATTTTATAAATTTGTCTAAAGATATGTATTTATTCATTTTAAATAGGTCAGCCTTAATTAAATAATTTTCTTTTTAAAATTAAACAATAACTTTCTAAACATCACTTATAGGTACATACTTAATGCCGACCGGGTTTCGCTACAACCGTAGCTTCATCAGGGCAGTATAATACTGCTTACGTGTAATAATTATATTAATTTTTTTTCATATAAGCGTGTTTCCAGCAACATTCATATTTACGTATGATTCCTTCGTCTTTTTTCGGCTTATAATAAATTTATAAATCCCTTTTTGATTTACACATTGATGGGTTTTGAAACCCCTGCCGTGTAGTTTAGTGGCCCGAAGCCAAAGTCAGGCGTTACAAACAATAGGGCGAAGTCTAAAACTCACTCAAACTCAATTCATCCTTCTGACACGTGTCTGTCGATTCTGGGTTCTTTCATCTTTTATCATTGAAACCATTTTTTCATCAGAAAATTTCATTGACTAAAGAACGCAATATCAGAGATTAAATTTAATTGTTTTCTCTCCTTAGGATCAAAGAGCACTAACCAGATATTGTATTCTATTTCAAAATTTCATTTGATCCTTCATCTTTAGTTCTGAAAACACTTTTATTAATACCAAAAATAGTTCTGATAAAAAGTCAGGTCCTTCAAAAAATTATTGGAAAATTCTTTAATAGGTCGCTTTGTTTCCTTGGACATACGATCTTAAAAATGCTTTACTTTGACTTTTCTTTTAAAACTCGTAAATGCTCAGAAAAATTAACACTTTTTACTTGGAAAAAATTATGCTAGATATAATTCTCCTAAACGTTGGTTGGCTATAGGAATTAAATCATTTTTCATGCATTCAAGAACATCTACCTACAAAGTTAAACTCGTCTGAGTGACGGTTTTTATAGGACACGCATAGTACACCTCATTTATAAAGAAGTTCTAGAAATAAGATCAATAAAGACAAAAAAATATGAATTTTCAACCACATGCACGCATACTTCCAAATTAAATTCATCGTCCGGAAAAATTACAGTTTGCCACTTGACTGAAAGTGTGAATATTTCATTTGATTTATTACCCTTCGTACAAACCTGATTCCCACGTATTTGAAGATGAATATTACGTTATACAATCCTGATAGAATATTTTTATTAAAAATGTAAAAATTTTTTTTAGGTAAATATTCGAATTTTTTGTTTAAAAAAACGTAAATAAAGATATAAAAAAGGGTTCCATGATAACTCAACACAGTGACAACCTAACCTACTTCACCCAGTTAATAAAGTTTTTTTTTTCATCACTTTCCATGACTTTATGTAACTTTTTAAAAGTGTGATGAATTATCATTTTGATGATTTATCCGGTCATCATGTTCAAATCTTTTTCCCTTTGGAACAGGTTCTAGTACCGTAGTTAGTAGGACACCGCTGTAAAAAAAAACTAATATATTTTTTATAACAGCCCCACATGGGAAAATAATTTCCCTCGAGGCCTATGTCATATTTTGGGATGCTGTGTGTTTTTAATGAACGGAAGGAGAGGACGTTCTTGGAAGGTAAAAAGTATGAGGTTTGAGTAGGAATCTAGGGATCAATGTGTTCAGGAGTAACGGACATATGAATATATCCCTCCCACTGCGGCGCAAGGCGATGGGTCGAGAGACCAGTTGGAGAGGTCAAAGGGTCTTCCCAAACCGACCTCTCCCTATCTGACCCGCCACTCAGCTGGGGGCTGGCGCATCCTGAACACACCTTACCCGATGAACCCGAGCACCCCTGCTAAATCACCAAACGTAGTGAATCACTTGGGGTGACCTATAGCAGAAGTGTTGGTTATCCAATAAATGATTTCCGAGGCGGCGGTACTCAAACCCGCGTCCCAAATTGTATGAAATTATTTTACAATGGACGATAAGTAATGTTGTAGGTACCTACTAGTAATTAAATGGTAATATAAACCACACGAAGTAACTATACACCTTCACGAACCGAAAGCAATTAGGGGGAAAATAAATTATCATGATCCCACTAATTCATTATGCTTAAAAACCCACTATCTTTCAGATTATAATACGAGTAGTGACACGATTAACTTCAGGAAAAAAAACATTAGCGTGCTGGTAATATATTTCATCGGAACACATGGACAAAAAATATTTGTTTAATCCGACTTTGAAACCTATTTGGACCGTGAAGTACAAAACTTCTTTGCATAAAGTCTTAAATACATTACGCTACATTATGCGGACATAATTTGCACGTGCCATAAGCGTTTTATATGTTGAGGTGACACACCACGCTATATTTTGCGGGCATAATTTGCACGCGCAATATGCGTTTTATAATAATATCTACAATAATATAATGTGCACTTCTCTTCCAAGCACAGGCTAATACTTCTCTGAAAGAGTACTATTAATTATTGTCATTTTATATTGTAAACCTTTTATTACTTATATATATATTTTCCTTTAATAAATAAAAAAATAATATATATATATATATATATATATATATATATATATATATATATATATATATATATATATATATATATATATATATATATAGTTATGTTCGGTATTCTTTTTATTAATAAATAACTACGAAATTTGGCTGAAGCGGTTTTTAATAATACATCCGAAAACAATAAATAAACGTAGAAAATACAACAAAATGATTTACGAAAGGAAGGTTCGAGAATGTTCCAAAGCGCGTCACGTAGGCAAAATAATTCGATCTCGATGTCGCGGTTGCTGGTACTGTACTGACCATTTCGTTCACGTTGTCGCTTATCTAGGTGGAAAATAAAACATTCTCGAACATCCCAGTTGCTACAGAAACAAATATTAAAAAATAAAAGAAAATCCAAGAAGCTTGTTTGGAAACATCTAGAATAACGTTCAATATATTGAGGTGACACACTATGCTACATTATGCTGGCATAATTTGCACGTGCCATATGCGTTTTATATGTTGAGGTGACACACTACGCTTTATTATGCGAACATAATTTGCACGTGCCATATGCGTTTTAAATCTTGAGGTGACACACTACGCTATAATCTTACTCAGGAGAGGGGGTCAGATCAATTGGTGTATCGCCGCCGAATATCATTTTTTTGTATGGGATCTGCCACTTTGACAGATGACAGCCGCGTAATTACTCCGCTTTCTGACTCCTTAGGTACAATTCCCTATTTATCTTGCTTAGTGAGTCTCATATATTGTTAATCTAAATACATGTTTTTTATAGAGGTAAGGACTGTAATCGACTAATAATTAGGTACAATGCCAATTTCAATTTGTTAAGCCCGTTAATTCGAATTTGCTTCCGGATAAACTTGAATGTTTTTATTTAATTTTATTTTATTTTATTTACACTACACCGGTGATATTTTGTGACTGTCTCACTAGGAACTTCTGTGTTGAGAGCATACTCCGTTTATAACATAAACAGTTTAAAACAGTTTACAGCAGTTTATAACATATATAAACTGTTTAATATAGTTTATAACTTAAGCAGCTTAATACCATTTACAGCAGTTTATAACTTAAGCAGCTTAATACCGTTTACAGCAGTTTATAACATAAGCAGTTTAATACCGTTTACAGCAGTTTATAACATAAACAGTTTAATACAGTTTACAGCAGTTTCTATCATAAACAGTTTATAACTTAAGCAGTTCAATACCGTTTACAACAGATTATAACATAAACAGTTTAATACAGTTTATAACTTAAGCAGCTTAATACCATTTACAGCAGTTTATAACTTAAGCAGCTTAATACCATTTACAGCAGTTTATAACTTAAGCAGTTTATAACTTAAGCAGTTTATAACTTAAGCAGTTTATAACTTAAGCAGCTTAATACCGTTTACAGCAGTTTATAACATAAGCAGTTTAATACCGTTTACAGCAGTTTATAGCATAAACAATTTAATACAGTTTACAGCAGTTTATAATATAAACAGTTTATAACTTGAGCAGTTTAATACCGTTTACAACAGATTATAACATAAACACTTTAATACAGTTTATAACTTAAGCAGTTTAATACCGTTTACAGCAGTTTATAACTTAAGCAGTTTAATACCGTTTACAGCAGTTTATAACATAAACAGTTTAATACAGTTTACAGCAGTTTATAATATAAACAGTTTATAACTTAAGCAGTTTAATACCGTTTAATACGATTTATATTAAAAATAAGTTTATGCCTGCGTTCTGGTTTTCGGAAGGATTTCCTACACTTTCTGGTTTAAAACTAAATTATATTGGCGCTATCAAAGGTATAATCTAGAATGAGAACTCTAGTGATAAGTTTATCCACTAAGGGAACGGAAGCTGAGTTGATAGTTTGCAAATCATTGATCTAAGCGCTATTAACCAAAGACGATAAGTAATTCTATATATTTTACAGGAAAGCTCTGGGGAATACTATTGCTAATATCCAACTATAATATTTATCAGGTTCTATGAATCAAAATGGGCAAGTTCTATTTAAATAAGTTTGCCTTCGTAATACACAAACACTACCTACTTCTGCTAACTTTAGTTCTTCGTCGAACGATTCTAAAAACACTATACATACCTTACAAAGAGTTTGTTAAGAATCTTATATATTTCCACCATAAAATAACATAATGTACGTATAATTTAATAATAATTTTCCTCTTGTAATATTTTAGCAAACTTAAAAAAACTTGCTTTAAAAAAAGGAACACAACTACAAAAAAAACTAGACGTAATTTATAATGCACATACAAAACCATATACATACAATGTAACCTTAGAACGAGGTACCCTAGTAAGGTCACATTGTTTTCAACATTTGTAAATAATAATGAAATTAAAATTAAATATTTCGTATGAGACGAATATTCTACTAATTTTATTTAGTATTTAGCAGCTCGAATAAAATACCAATATCTAACTTCGAGTGGTTCTGCTTCTCATTGGAATAGCTACAAGTTATGTTAAACTGGTGGTAACCCCAATATATGTTTTTCTTATATTTTTTTCATACTTAGTTTATCAGTTTAATGTTTTTATTTTTTTTTAATTAAAGAAATACAAATATTCCCGGATTACGAATAACCGGACAGTATTTGAAAATCTCCTACTACCACCACAGTATGTTGCTTGTTTTATGATGGAGGACTTAGCCAGCCGAGGAATTGAACATACTACGCTTGGGTGGGACCAAAACGCGATGCCAACTAAGCCAAAAAAAAAGGTATTATTTTCGATAGCTCACTAGATTTATTCTGTTCATATAATCCGTGTTAAAGTCCAGCTCGTCATAATACCAAATCTTATTTCTATTGAAATAAATTTGGTATGAAACGCTTTTCTTACGAATTATACATTGATTGTCATGTCGACTGAATTTGCGTACTACTCAAAGGTTCACATGTTTAAACTTTGAACATAAAAGAGTTATTATAAATTAAAGTATAAGTTTACCGGAAGCCATTGCGTCACTGCCTTTTTTGATAGATTAAAAAGTTTTTTTTATATTTTTCCAACGTTGATGTTAAGGCGATGAAGTACGTCGTGTAATATTTTAAATTGAGCCGCTATCAATAATAACCCTTACGTAGATGGCGATAAGGTTTAAATTCCCGCTTAACACCATCCGCCTGTTTTGATTTATGCAAGAAAAAAACATGTTCAGGCATAAATATTAAATTTTTTTTCGATCATTTTATAAATAACTTAATTTTCCACATTATACAATAAAATCATAACCGAACATGGGTTCGTAAGTAGGAGATTTTGAACTTCAAAGTAGTTTTCATAGGCCTTATACATTATTTTTTTCTGGGCTTATAAAAAGACTTATCTAAAAAATACTCGATTGTTTCAAAGGCCAAGATGTATTCTAGTCGCAGTATTTAATTAAAGCATCTGAAACATTTCTAGGCGACCGAATTTTCAAACCAAAAACACATGATTTTGCATTACTACGTATGGCATCGCCTTAATGGTTTGGTACATGGTGACCAGTGGACACTGTAAAAAACTTGTATTGGTAACAATGAAAGAGACAGTTGCCTAGTATGGTGATTGAATGTATCAATGCCCTTTTAATTTCTATTAAAAATTCATGTTTTTTTACCTCCGTGTTAGAAAGTGGGAGTTTCACACATTTTTGAATTGAGAACTGAGCCCTGAAAGTTGGTTCCCGCTAGGCCGCCTAAGTAGTGGGTCCATGATCCCCACCCTGGGCTCGCAATTCTTGTTTTGACCATGTGGTACCTGCTGACATGGTCACATGGAGAAAAATGTTCATGTTAAAAAAGTGATAACATCCCAATTTCCTGTCACTCAGGATATATTGGGAGCACATTTTCTTTTCCTGATAAATATCATGACGGAAAACGACAATATCAATATCAATATTTGTATGAACACGTGTTCCACCGTCCTGATCATTCAATCGCATTTAATTGATACCTTGTTAGGAACTCTGTCAATTCATTCAATTTAAGACCTGCAGTCCCGTTTTTACAGCAAAACGAAAAATTTGACCAGATTTTTAATAAATTGACAGTATTTTGTATCAGTAAATTTTCTACGTGTAACACTTCCGTTACGTTAATCATGAAAATACTTTTGTTAAAATCCTTAATATTTATAGTTAAAATCTCAAATCACATCAAAATAAAGTTCACTGTTCACAAATCAAGATTACCCAACTGATCGATCGACTTTTGACTTTTTATTTTTAATATATTTGTATCCGGTCCAAAAATGCCCCTTTCTCTTATATAATGAATTGATAATAATGGTTATTGGAAACTATGTATTTTAAGGTTGTTTAAATTATTTGCAAGGGATCATGACATGAGAGCAATATGGAGAGATTAATCTTTATGAAGGATCTGTTTAGGTTTTTTATGTTTGGTACGTACGTTTTCATCGTATTTGGTTAGGCGATGTATAGACGCGTTTTTATGGGTGGGAATTCTCTCACAAAATGTTTCCATGAGACTTAAGATATGTTTTTTTAACTTTTTTGACTTCAGAGTCCCGGTGGAGTTTGGAAACCCTTATCCATGTGAGGCTCCCAGGGTTATGCGTATTGCGTGTGGCTTTATTTTGAAACGTTTGGAGTGTTTTAAATGGGACTCTGAAGCGTGGGCCCAGATGAAGTTTGAATATGTTACTTTTGGCCTTAGCGTTGATTTGTAAATTAGGAGTTTATTTTTTTGTTGATATTTTTTTTTGCATAGCATGGGGTAGAGGCCTGCTAGGGTTTTATTTGCTGTGTTTAGGGTTTCCTTGATATGTTTTTGCCGAGTGAGTCTGTTGTCTAGGGTTACTCCTTATTATATATCCTAATAATTGATTTTTTTTTCCAAGGGACGTTTTCTCTGAACCACTTAGGTGGTATTTTAGGGAATCTACGTGAGAAAACACAAGCAGTGCTTTCGGAGGGATTTATGCTTATTCGCCAATGTTAGAGAAAATTTCGTGTTCTGAAGAGTGGGCTTGGACGCGATGGTTTCCGTTTTTGCGCTTACCAATGTCGACATAACTTCAGAATCGATCGGATATCGCTTAAATAAATAATAAAGAGCCCTGGCTAAATAATACAGCCTTGAGGGATACCGGCTCTTAGCGATCTCACTGTGCAGAAAAATCCGTCTAGTTTGATTCTAAATTTAAGGTCTTTAATAAAATTAGCTATGAGTTGAGCCATTGAGAGGGGGATACCGAGGAGGTGCATTTTATAAATGAGTCCACTGTGCCAGACTATATCAAATGCTTTGCAGACGTTTAGGAAGAGTACTACTGTGTTTTGGTGAGTGAAGAGTAGAGTGGCCCGACCGAAAGCCGTGTTGAAAGTCTGGGATGAGTCAACTGATTTTTTGAGCCTGGCGAGGGTTACTTTTTCTAGTATATTTCTTGCACACGAAACGAGGCTGATTGGTCTGTGGTTTTTAGCCAGAAGGGGGTCTTTACCAGTTTTAGGGATGAGAATAACGTCTGTAATTTTATAGTCTTGTGGTCTGATAGAATTGATTGATAGATTAATCGAAGGCGTAGTATCTAGTAAGAGCACGTATACTTTTCCAAGCTGCAGCATCTATGTAAGGTGAAATTGGCTCTTCAGGAGTCAACCTGTAGTTATGTTCGGTATTCTTTTTATTAATAAATAACTACGATATTTGGCTGAAGCGGTTTTTAATAATACATCCGAAAACAATAAATAAACGTAGAAAATACAACAAAATGATTTACAAAAGGAAGGTTCGAGAATGTTCCGAAACGCGTCACGTAGGCAAAATAATTCGATCTCGATGTCGCGGTTGCTGGTACTGTACTGACCATTTCGTTCACGTTGTCGCTTATCTAGTTGGAAAATAAAACATTCTCGAACATTCCAGTTGCTACAGAAACAAATATTAAAAAAATAAAAGAAAATCCAAGAAGCTTGTTTGGAAACTTCTAGAATAACGTTCGAGTCAAGTAGTGGCGTACCATTACAAAACCTAAAATGTACCTAATAAATTTGACGTCATGTAGGAATATAAAATTACCAATTAATTTCCTTACAGCATATAAAAATATACTGAATGATTTCAACAAACACTTTCCCGTGAATATTTACTGCTTTAAGATTATTTTACGATTCTTATTGTAGGTCTTAGATCTTTTTTGCAAGAATTAAAATTTACGTGATTTAAAAAAAATCTAAAGATAAATTTTTCCCCTCTTAATTGATATTAGTTTTCTCGATAATTAATAAATTAAAAGAAGTGTTCATGAAATATATAATTCCAGCTTATTTCCTTTGATTTCAGCTCAATTCAATTTTATTGAAATTCTTAATCCCTGAAAGCTAAAAAGTTCTCGGAGCGTTTGCTCTTGAATGGAGTTGTCACTTTTTATGAGATCTCGCGAGCGGGCAAAAAAAATAATATTAAGTATTGAAAAGATATTTTCATTCACCGAAGTAAGAAGATTTTAAACTTCGTCGGTGTAATTGAAAAATTAGATAAACTTTGAAAATACATATTTCTGTTCTTTTCCGAAATATAACATTAAAATCTTCTTTATAATAACTAAATTATACAAGCGAGCTTTACAGAACTAATTAATTATACAGGCAAGCTTTACAGAAGTAAATAAGTATACAGGCAAGCTTCACAGATCTTATTGATTTTGTAACCAATCGATTACATGCTTGGTGCTCATATGAATAGATGATGTTTGTTGACTATGTGGATAATTAAATAATCTAACGATTGGCATCACCCAATTGATTGAGTAGAGTGGGAGAATGAACTAAATAATACGGTTAAATGATGGATAAATTTCAAAGTAGGTAAAGTTAATTTTAGAAACGTCTCCAATTTTCATCTCCCTCGACTAAAATTATTTGAAACATCATTCATCACATATTTTTGTTTGTTTTTTGTGTACGTTATTATTACAGACAATACGTTATGTTTGAACAAAATAAATAACTAAAACACAATAAATACTACAATTATACATATTAAACATGATAACCGTAGAGAAAAACTTAAAATTAAAATCTGGAAAGAGAACTTGATTACAATAATTTATTTTGTATTAATTGTTATCAAATATTTTTTTGACAAATAGAACTTGAAAATAGTAATAAGGAAAAAAATAACGGAGTTATACAATTTATAAATGATAACAATAACGAAAAACTTAAAATTAAAATGGAGTTCTACAAATTAAACTTGGTAACAAAAAAGAAACTAAAATTTAAATGGAGTTCCACAAACTTGATAACAATAAGGAAAAAAAATAGTTCTACAAAGAGAACTTGATAAAAATAATGAATAAAAATTAAATTTAAATGGAGTTGTAAAAATTAAACTTAAATACACTAAACAAATAATGTAGTCATAGGAAAGGAAAACTAACTACCGCAACAAGTTTCTTAGAAAATTAACTCACGTATGTTCCTCTAAATAATATTCAATTATAAAAAAAAGTTGTTAAAGTTAACTTTATTTGTAATTTTTTATGTTCGTGTGTGTTTGATTCTAATTAAACTCGTTATCTCTGCAGGCGGCTAAAAGAGAGAATAAGGATGTCATAATTTTGATTACTAATCTATCAAAACATTTTTAATTAGTTTTCTGATTTCATAATCCCAAGCAATAAATATCGTAAAATCTAGGGATTTTATGTGTTTTGATTTTGAAAACCTATAATTATCCTATAATTCCAGAAAAAGTTACCACCAGCTGAACTCGTGTTACCAGCTTTGGAAAAGAGTTCGTGATTTGTTTCTGTATTTGTACTTACTTATTTACCACCGTAAAAGTAAAATTTTATAATTATATAGGTGGTGTGCAGTGAACAAAATTACATTTTTTGATGTTTATACAGGTGGTGTTCAGTGAACACAATTACATGTTTTGATGTTTATACAGGCGGTGTTCAGTAAACACAATTACATGTTTTGATGTTTATACAGTTGGTGTGCAGTGAACACAATTACATGCTTTGATGTTTATATAGGCGGTGTGCAGTGAACACAATTACATGTTTTGATGTTTATACAGGTGGTGTTCAGTAAACACAATTACATGTTTTGATGTTTATACAGGTGGTGTTCAGTAAACACAATTACATGTTTTGATGTTTATACAGTTGGTGTGCAGTGAACACAATTACATGCTTTGATGTTTATATAGGTGGTGTGCAGTGAACACAATTACATGTTTTGATGTTTATACAGGTGGTGTTCAGTAAACACAATTACATGTTTTGATGTTTATACAGGTGGTGTTCAGTAAACACAATTACATGTTTTGATGTTTATACAGTTGGTGTGCAGTGAACACAATTACATGCTTTGATGTTTATATAGGTGGTGTGCAGTGAACACAATTACATGTTTTGATGTTTATACAGGTGGTGTTCAGTAAACACAATTACATGTTTTGATGTTTATACAGGTGGTGTTCAGTAAACACAATTACATGTTTTGATGTTTATACAGTTGGTGTGCAGTGAACACAATTACATGCTTTGATGTTTATATAGGTGGTGTGCAGTGAACACAATTACATGTTTTGATGTTTATACAGGTGGTGTTCAGTAAACACAATTACATGCTTTGATGTTTATATAGGTGGTGTGCAGTGAACACAATTACATGTTTTTATGATGCTTTCAAAGATCCTCAATTACATCAGAATATTCAGATAACTATTAAATGCACTAAGACAAAGGTTTTATTTGGCTCTAGCATCCCCAATATATGCAGCCGCGACTCGACTTATATTAAGTTTGTCGGTCTGTGATGTCTAGCATTAGTTTTTCTGATAACTTATTTTCGCGATAAATATTTTTTCCGTTACGAAAGTACAACATTATGTCTTTCTTGTGGCGATATGTAGTAAAATAATATGTAAATATTTCGTAATAATATTCAACCCAGTAGATGCCATAGTGTGAATGGCTCCGATTAGTTTGGAATGTTGTGCGGTATTCACATTAAAAAAATACTTCATATCAAGGGAAAAAAAAAATTCCCAAATTTATTATCATTTATTTATAAATTTTTTCCAGCAACAAGCAGTGTATATAATACACTTGTAAACGGTATAATGGAAATAGAAAATAAACAAGACAATACTTAATTAAATATTTCCTAGTAAAGGTAAGAGAAAAAGAAGGCCAAAAGAAATTATTGTAGTCCTGTTATTATATTGTTTTGCTTGCACATCAAAGGCTTCGATTTTATCTCTGATATAAAATAAACTTCGTAATAAAGGAATATTATTAAGAATTTCATTTTATTTATTAGATATCAAGAATAAAGTTTAATGATATAGGATACGATTTATAATTGATAATTTATAATGCCAAATATCAAAGGTCGAAAAAAAGCATTAAATATCGCGAAGTCTGAAGAGTTTGTGGACAGTATCGATAACAATACGCGAAGAAAACTTGCTGATTTAAAATATTCCTAATTTATTAAAAATCTATTCAAATTATTCGTAATTATGTTAAAAACGGGACTGCAGGCCCTAGGGCCTAAACGAACGAATTGATAGGTTCCATATTAAAAAACGCGACGCGCGACGTCGGAACACGTTTCATAAAAATCATTATATTTGCCTGCTGTCTCGTTTTTAACAGGATTTTAATACATCAGCCACACTCATTTTTCTCCATGTATTGTTGTTTTTAAAACTAAAAATAATATTCTAAATGGATTTTCATTAATTAGGTATCTTAAATTATTTGTGTAATATGCCGCCATCGCCAAACAAGAATAAATCATTTATAGGTAGTGGAGTAAAGCTCTATAATACACACACATCTTTAAGTAGAAATGCTGTTGAATGTAAGCCAATACTCCACTGACTTAGTACCTTTTGATTATTCAAATAGGGACAGCCAATCATCTATATCTGACCAGATCTCTGTCTCTCTTACTTGTTTTGAATTTGTACTGTTTTTATAAATTTGAAAATTTAGCGAAGAATGGTCACAGTTTTGGATCATAAAACATGCTCAAATCGCATCTTTGAATTACTCTTAATTGTATGGTTTTAGTAGTCGATTTTAAAAGTTTTCTCATTGCTATCTGAATCAATTTCACTAATTTCTATTTTTATTTTATGTTCATATTTTTTTTATCTCAAACCTATAATTAGGTATTTAAATCAAGTAATACATTTTTTCATCGCAAAGTTTTGTACAATCTTTTCTTTTCGTCAAAAATAACTTAACTTTACTGGTGTCGCGAATCAAACTTTTGTTCTACAGAGAAAAACCTTTGTAAGCTGTTTTGACCATACCGATAAATAAGAGAGTGAACTATTTCAACTGTTATATACGTATTTTTAGAAAAAGCATAAAAATTGACCCTTATACATTGCCCTGATAGATTGATACAGGTAAAATACAAAAATCATTAAGATTTATGATAAATTATGTAAAAAAATGTACACTAAAATATACTAAATCGTAAAAAATAGTAAAAAGTTTCTACAAATAATTCACAAAAATGTTCAGATAAAAAATATGACATTGACTGCAAAATAAATAGGTGGCTACGTCTACTCACGCGGAGTTTAATAAGTAACCTTTTATTTAAAGTCGCAAACCTTTCAACTCCTTGTTATTTTTTTTATTTATTCTTAAATAAATTAGTATTACAAAGGTATATACATTGTCCTCCACGCTAGGAGTTCACCTGTGTTATGGAGGACTTTTTCAATTGTAAAGTTATATAATAGTAAACAATACAGTGGAGATTAGTTAAACAGAAAAACAATAAAAATTAAAATATAATTTTTACATAGTTTTAACAAAAACAAATGCGAAATATAACAAAATTAAATATTTAAAATGATTGTAGCCAGTTCCATATGAGTTTTTTGTATTCTGTAAGATTAGATGTTTATATTGTGTTGGAAGTGAATTGTATAGTTTTATAGCCTGGAATATGTAGTGTTTTTGTCCAAAGGATGTGTTGGTTTTTGGTATTAGTAGTTGGTGTGCATGTCTTGTTCTAGTATTGCGAGAAATTTGTGAAGTTTTAAATGTGTTTGGGTTCTTGTAAAGGAAAATAAGTATTTGTTTTGGATATAATTTTTGAATCTTCAACACTGGGAATTTTATGAATAAAGTTGAAGTGGGTGTTAGTATAGGTACTTTGAGAATTACTTTTATTAAGGTTTTCTTAGCTTTATACAGTGTTTCTATGTATTTTTTACTGGCATAGCCCCAGGCAATAATGCCGTATTCCATTATGGATTGTGCTATTGCGAGGTATATATTCTTTATATCATATATGTTTAGTATATTTCTTACGTTTTTGAAAAAGTAAATCAACTTGTTTAGCTTTCCTTTAACCGACTCTATATGTCTGTCCCATTTTAAATAACGGTTGAAGTAAATACCAAGATATTTGATATTTTCCGTTTGTGTTACTGGAGGACAATTGCATGGGGTGCTCGCTGAGTGACAGGAATGTATTTTAAGGTAGATGTTTTTGGAGGGTTGGCTTCTCGAGTTTATGCTAAAGGTTATGAATTTAGTCTTATCTATATTTAATGTTAATAAGTTAGAGTCAAGCCATTTTTTTGTAATATTTAGGCCAACTTCAGCTTTTGTGATTAGTGTGTTCCAGTCAGTGGCCTTAAAAAGTAACACAGTGTCATCAGCAAAGCTTTTAATTTCCCCGTCTATTTTTTTTTTTTGGGTGAAAAATATCTATTTATTTATTACACGCCCTAGTGGGCTTTTCTTTTTAAAAAAATACAAGCATTTTGTATCAGAGTAAACACTTAAAAATTAATACAATAAAGAAGAATTAATACAATGAACATTAAGTTCATAATTGAGTTTAAAAGATTCAACAAAACAAAATAGTAGAAGGGTCGAAGTTATATGGGTACATAGGTCTATTTGTGTCTAGAAGAATAAAAGTGATAGAATATACAACATTCAAACTGATTAGTTTTCAAATGAAATATATCACCCAGATCAGAATATTTGTTTCCGAGATTGTGAAGTCTCGGAATCGGAGAATTTTGATGAAGTTAGCGTCCTGGTGTTATTGAAGTAAAAAGGTAAGAAATGTCGGCATGATTTTTTGGGAACATGGATATTGATACATTGAAGTAATTCGGGACAGTCAATTTTAAAATGTAGTATTCTTTGTAACAGTATTAAATCTGTGCTTATTCTTCTTTCTGAAAGTTTCAATAGAGGCATTTTATCCAAGAGGTAATTGTAATTTATGTTTTGTATAATTTATTACACAGTTACTGTTATAATTAGCAAGAGACGGTCCGGCATTTAAGACACTGTTATACAATTTTGCTAATTTATCTAATAAAAATTGGATTGTATTATTTGTGTTGACCCAACACTGAAATTAATATTTTTTACTAATACCTACTATTAAGCACTGGCTCTTTATTTCATTAATTTATTATTATAGTATCAATTGCCTTAAAAATTTCCTCATTAATTTCATGTAAATCTTTTCTTTACCTTTGAAAATTTAAAAGGATTTATTTTGATAAAAAACTAGATGAAAGGATTTCAACAGTCCTTTTGATTTTCGAATCAGTGGGCACAAGATCATTGAATAACAAGATCTATAGATATTATAAAAACCTATTTCTTATAAAAACCTAAAAAAAAATTCGTACCTGCCCTTCTGTACGTTTGGAAGAAAATATAAACATATACATTTAAGTTATCTTCAGAGCTTAATAATCATAAGAATTTGTATTAAAGAATTAAAGTGGTTGCTATCTGAGTGCGTAATACAGGGTTTTCCAATAAGAGGTGTTATTTTGATATTCAATCGTAAAAGATCAATGGTTTCGTTGCTTGTGTGGCACTTAGCGCCATCTTATTGAATGTAAACGTTGTCCAGATCAATACCATCCATTTCCGGCCATAAACAATCATTAATCATCTCTCGATAGCGCAATCCATTCACCGTAACTGTTGGTCCAGCCTCATTTTCTAAAGAGTAAGGTCCAATGACTCCGCTGGACCATAAACCGCACCAAACAGTCACACGTTGAGGATAAAGAGGCTTTTCAACAATAACTCTTGGGTTTTCCGAGCCCCAGATGCGACAATTTTGCTTGTTGACGAAGCCACCGAGGTGGAAATGGGCCTCATCACTCAAGATGATTTGAATTTGATTCACTCAAGTGAATTTTAATAATTTCAATGTGTTGTTGAAGCGTGTCTCGTTCCATTTTTATTAATAACGTAGTTTCTACTTGTCAAATGTCAAAAAATGACAGCTTGAAAAGTAACATCTACCGAAATAGCGGGCTATTCAAAATAACACCTCTTATTGGAAAACCCTGTACCTAGGAAACCTTTACATCATTTTTTTGTGCTTCCTTTGCAACAACTAGCAAGTTTTCTGCCCACCTAAGCTAGCAAATTATATTTTTTTGTATCTCACGACGATTCATAGATAAAGTAATCAAAATTAACTTAAGTGGATATACTTAAATATGCTTTTAGCTATTACATATAATCAATTGTAGCTTAAAATGGTTTTCGTCGTGTTTAGAGACTAAATCGGAAAAGCGAAGTACTTCCTACTAACCCATTCCCTTTAGCCCCCCACAGCAATTATTGGAGATGTCACAGATCCAATTGGCTCCGGGAAGTTGATAACATTATACAGTATACGCGTAGGAAATGTATGGAAATGATACATATTTAATTCTCACGATGTCGCTGCAATATTACAAAATTCCATATAAACGTAATGATATAATAACAATATGTATCCGAATATTTTACCCGACGTTTATGCGCGTTGGCATTCGGCAGAATTACGCCGGACGTTTACGTAAAATGTATAAAATGCCATCTCGTTAGGTTGCTCCAGTCGGTATTCGCAAGTCGGGCGTAATTTAATATGTCGTGACACCTAGAATATGCGTGAGACATTAGAGGCGGGTAAGGGCACCAGTTAGAGCAGTGGAAAGCAACCCACTGCTCTTACAGGCCCGCGAGCCGCGTGCGGTTCACAAGCCCATTTCGTGCGGTCCCAATATTAAAATAACAAACAAATTGCGGTTAGAAACATTCAACGTTTTGTGTTCTGTTTTGCGAAAGGGTTTAGCGGAAATGCTAACTTTAAAGGATGTAACCTATAAGCTATACCCTTTGTATTCTTTTTGTGCAATAAATATTTTTTTTTGAATTTTTTTTCTTCATGTTCAGAACTTCGTGATTCGATCGTATTAATTGTAGAAAAATTTTCATTTTCGCAGTGCAACGCTTTTTTGTTGAGTTCCGTGTTTGATGCATTTTAAAGGTTTCCGTTTTATAAAATACTATAACTTTCCGTACGATAAAAATAAACAGCATTTATTGATTTGACATATTCCGAAATGTTACTAAAAAATGTAATTTGATAATTATTTATCACGAACACCTTTATGTATCTTTTTGTTTATCTTTTATGTTTTTTCGATTTAACATACTTATTTTATCTAGTCTTAAATCCTGTATTCGTCTAGGATAACTTGAAACCTGTAAATTTGACTGTCCTAAAACGGGAATCCTTCCAGTTGGACAGTCAAAAGCATAAAATGTAATCAATATTATAAAAAATATGCATATTAAAATTTTTGCTTACCTTCTCTTCGCAACAAAACTTCCGTCCGTCTATTTTGAATCAGCCGTTCAAAATTGCAAGTATTCATTATTTTCTTTAATATTTTAGGATGATAAAAATCAAAAAATGTTTTGGCCTGATGTTAAATTTATGACCGCGGTGCTTCAAATAGGTTTGCGACACAATCGACATCAAAGTTAACCACGTCAAGCTACGTACCGTGCCACCTTCACCCCACGTACAAATTGAAAATGAGTATATTGGCCCTCCGGCTGAAAAGGTTGATCATCACAGAGTTGAGGTTAGGTATCACATCCCTTCATTTCTTTATTTCGTCCACATATAGTGGTTTGGTAATCCCTAGACAGACCTACCCGCGGGACCGAGTAACGTATTATTTTGTAAGAGCACACTTGTGAAAGTTGCGGAAACAAAGTTATACCCAGTATAGAAATATAAACTCGTCAAGTGTCATCTCAAACCCATAAATTGTATGAAAGGGGCGTACAATGACTTTTTTATGATTTTCGCAAAGCATAAAGAAAAAGATTTGTTTTTTTTACTTTCATTTACAGATTAGATATAAAAATACGAATAGCTAACTGAATACCAGAGAATTAAAGTCACGTCAAGTCAGTGGATTAATTATATAAATCATTCAGCAAATTTTTAAGGCAATTTTTCGTGATATTTGACAATAAATATTATATTTTAAGAACCGAGTAGAAACTTAAGAAAAGATTTTTTTGTGGAAATAATTTTTGAGGTCGTGATCCTTAGTACCATATACATAACGCATATGCTTAGAATTCCTACTATATTATAGTACATCGTTTACCGTAGGGAAGTTTCACCACAGAAACACTAGTGTTCTAGTTTTTGCTACATCATGAATTTTAGAATTATTTTCAGTCATCAAAAAAATTTCACTAATCGGACATTCAATGTATCCGTTGCGAAGATACCTATTCCTATATGTACTCCTGGTTACCAAAAATCAGTACTCTTCAATAAATCATCACTTTTTAAGTGATGACATATTTTTTAATTCGTCAATTTACCGCCGCCCCAGGAACCGTTTATTGGAGAACAAACAAACACCTCTGCCGACAGTCACCACAAGTGCTTCGCTATGTTTGGTGATTTAGCAGGGGTGCCCGGGTTCATCGGATGAGGTGTGTTTAGGATACGCCTGCCCACCAGCTGCGTGGCTTACCGGATAGGGAGAGACTGCTTTGGACAGGTCCTTTGACCTCTCCAAATTGTCTCTCTTGATGCATAACCTTGCGCCGCAGCGGGAGAGATAGGTCACTGATCCCTAGATTCCTACCCACCCCTCATACCCTTTTCCTTCCCAGAACTTCCTCGCCCTCCTTTCCTTAAAAAACCCTCCATACAGCATCCCCAAAGCTGACATAGGCCCTGTATTGTCAAATCATATTATTTTCCTCAAGGCCTCCTGTGTGGGGTGGAGTTAATGTAAAAATCAAACATATATTTATATTTTCAGTTGCATTTTTTTCTTAAAAGGTTTCCAGCGTTTCAAAAATCTGACTCTACAATTTGTGAATCATAAATATACACATTTGCATACAAATAAACACACATTCATTTACCACAAAAATATACGTATTTCCATACAAACGTGCCATAGTGGCGGTCATTCCAACTTTTTATAAGACATCCCTGGTCTTTAATCGACTTTCGCCTTCTAAAAGTAGTAACCATTCCGCTGTTAAGTTGGCTGGTGTTAAGATGTAAACTTTTATATGTCTGTTTGTACAGAGTTCAGGGGACGTGCGGTACCCGCAACACTTTTTTGCAAACAAATTAAGTACATACCTTTATTCAAGCAAAATGTGTTTGTTCCACAAACTGCTGCCATAATTTTGTTACGGTTGACGTTTATTTCCCCGTAGGCCTCGAGTCGTGTGATTCGTGATTACAGCATTATATGAGAAAAGTAGAATTCGTATTCAGAGCCAATTTATAAACATTGTGCATTAGAATAAAACATTTTATTCGTTGTTAAAGATTTATTTAACAAATTCAAACAACTGAAGCTCCGTTACGCTTCCTTCTACTGCAAGAATCTAACGATATTATTTTTTCCCGTATTTTGTTTTACTCCCCAGCGCTTAATGGTACCTAAGGTATGTTTTAGGTTACGAGAAATAATGTTTTTGTTTTTACCCATTCTTGAAATCAACTGAGGTGATTTTTTTAAATTTTCTTTTTTTCAAAATTGAAAATAATTTATTTTAGCATGTAAGAAATTTTAAGTTCGTTGGATTCCATATGATTCAATTTTGTAATCGAGGACACGTTTAGACTGGAAGAAACCAATTTTTTAAAGTAATACCTACCACACAGGAGTCCCAATTATCTGGAGCTAGTGGGATTATGGTCGCTCTGATTTGGGTAATGTTTGTGAGAAAAATCTATAGAAATTACCTGGCTACGCAGATCTGATCAATAAACATCGCGATTTCAAGCTGCGATGTTTTGATTTTGGAAAGCAGTTTTTCTAGGTGTGTCTCTATTAGTTTATTTTTGTAAAAGTGATGAATTTACTTTTTAATAATGGTTTCTCATAACTTTCCGTTGACCCTCAACATGTGGGCTACTTTTATTATGCGCATAAAATGGCTCGTTCGTCCACCAGATGAAAGAATGACGAATATCTCTGCAAATAATGGCAGGCTGCCAAATTAAAAACAGAGATTTATTATGATTTCGTAATTGAAAAACACTCTCTCTTTAAATATTTCAATCAGACGGAACGTGTTCCTCCAGAGGTCGACGTATACTTTTGTAATTAGGTCCTATTATAGGTCATCGTGTGCAGGGGCCAGTCTTGCCTCAGTTCTCGCTAGTTTAGTTCTGTTAACACTTTGCTTAGTGTTGAGGAGTTTGTTCGGGCCGTTGTGTGTGGCGTGGCTCAGATGTCAAAGTTGGGTAAAACGTATAACCGTCGCGTTTACCTACTTGTCTATTTCCGTCCCGTATCAGCGTTCGAGAAACCGTCTTCAGTGGCTCGTTCGCTGGCCACTGGCCCCGGCAGTCGGTCTGCTAATGCCTCCTAATTGAAATTGTCAAGATGCTGTACAAACAGTGGCGTGCGGTAACATTACATACAACATACACGGAGAAAACTTACTGATAGAAAATATTGCTAATTTTGTTTAGAATCTCTTCAAATTGTACGTGATCCGGTTAAAAATGGGATTTGCAGGCCCTTAACGAATGAATTGATAGGTTTCTTGTTGAGGAATTTATTTTCACGATATTTTTTAATTTTTCTTAAGTGAATACCACACAAGTGACCCAACTGCGAACAAACGTCTGGAGCCAGTGAGCCTATGGCATCCCTAATTAGGGTATGTTGTGAGGCTAAAGGTATTGGGAAGGGAAAGGAGACGAGGAAGAGGAAGGTGGGGGAGTACCTAGCCTTTCAGATCTGGTCACCAAACTCGGCTAAAGCCACTTCTGTAAATTCCGAATGGTGGACCTTACACCAGGGCGATACTGAGAGTTTCTATATACTTTGAATTAAAATTGTGAAATAACACAAATTCATGCAATAAAATTTAACCCACGACCTTCGGCTTGCTGGTCTAGAGTCTTACCTCTCGACCACGGAGGCCGATGTTGGAATACGTGTTTTTATGTTGTTCATAAAAATCATAATATTTTCTCATTTGGTCATTATATAATATCAAGGCATGGTGGAGGTGCATCAAAACGTATTCCGATATATTATGAATGTACTATTTGTAAGGAAACGGTCTGAAATCCCTTTTTAATTTGAAGAGAATTTTAATAACTCAGCAATACTAATTTTTCTCCGTGACATCCTTAAATTTTGAAAGCGATTAAGTATGTTTTGCACTAACCTTCGTGTCCCCAAATATATACGAGTATATATCAGTTTATACATTTGTGATTAGAGCACACAACGACGTGATCTACCCTCAGAATAATTATTAAATAACTATGCAGTCGGTTATAATGTTGTGTGCGAATATTGGAGCTACCACTGTAAAATAGTTTATTGACCTTAGCCTTCACTCAATATTTCCGGAAAAATAAAATATTTAAAAAATCAAAGTTATTATCGAATTGTAATATTTTATTTAAACCACATCACAAAATATGATCATGAACTTTGAATTATTTTGCACATCAAATGAAGAGTTTTATTACGTAACGTGGTTTTTTTAAACACCCTTGTCATAACATGTAAAGTGTATTAATGTATCATTGAAGAAGAAGATAATACTAATAAATCTAAAGAAAAAATTAAACAGAACAAGCTACAAAAAATAAAAATATTAGAAACAAACCGGGACAGGCGGAAGACAAGAGATATTGGCTTCGATTCCTAGTTGTAACCGTTATCTTTTTTATAATCTGTGGCTTGTTCTGTTTCATGTTTCTTTTAGATTTATAAGTAGTATGTTCTTCTTCAATGCTACATTACATTGATAGGTAATCTTCAAAATAAATTAAAAAACATTAATTTGTTACTGCATTTATTTAATTCACATAGGAATCCATAATAATGTACTGCACGCCCCTGCCATGCAATGAGATTTTGACCATCTCCGTACCGAGTACGAGCATACCCTATATATACATAGTTTTGTTAGTTTGTGTCAACTCGCGTCTTGTACGCACACAATGTGAAAAGTTCTCCAAGTCTAGTTACTCGGGGCAATAGCAAGAACAAAGACGCTCTTTTTAATACCCAAACTTTCCGTATAAATCATAATGTAACTTGATGCAAAGTTCTGTTGCTTACATTAGTTCTAATTAATGGTAATGGCTCTTTCCTGAAAAACTTTACTGCTCAAATTTATGTACAATGTACGCTTGAATCGCGTTAATTTGCTTATTATTTTAACGACTTGTTCTAATTTTACTCAAACGAACAATGAAATTGACAGGACTGAAAGCACACATTCCGAGAAGTAATTAATTGCAATACTTGCCAGTTCATTACTGTTAAATTTGTAAAATGTAATCCGTATTTATGTGCTAGGGATTTGAGCAAAATTGCGTTCGCATGTAGAATATGTAATGCCAATGTTTATTTATTTTACGTACGTAATGACAGGGGGAAGTATTAAAACTTCGTTTCTATCACCTTAGTTAATACTTATTAATGAAGACAGTGTATGTAAATGAAATAAAATATTGTCAATGTTTATACATTGACCCGATAATCAATCTATTGTTTATCTTATTTAATCAAGTTATAAAGGAAAGTAATACTTTTTGCATTCCATTATCTTAAATGGGACTAACGTTTGTACGTCGCAAAGATCTACAGTTTTTTCATTACATCAAAAAAAGATTTCATCTTGCAATACGAGAAGGACCAAATAATATTCTACCGTTCCTGAAAGAATTGGTCTTAAGGGTTGTAAAATCATTTTTCCAACACACAGCAGCGAGGGGAAGCCCATAAATATATCATCCGTCATCCGGGTGACTTATTCCACCCCTTGTAGTTCTGTTCTCCGGAGTTACAGAAGAAGAACAGAAGCTTAGGTTTAGATTGAGGAAACCTTAATAATTGTTTGATGTTCTCTTTTATTCAGTCAAAAGGTTTCTGTTTGTTCCCTGTACACACTTGTAAATAACAAGAATCGCTGAACTCACGCACTAAGCCAGGATTTTATATTATTATTTAATTGCATGCACAACTACTGAACATTTACCATTAACATAGGTACAACCATGAAAGTAAGAACCTAAGGAATGGCAATCTGTATGGAAAGTATGTTAAGCAGCTTCTAGGGCATACTTGGGGTCAAGGTCAGACCGTTTGAAATTTTGGGAGAAAAAACTTGTATAGACATCATTCGCTCTCAGTTACTCTTCACGACAGGTTACTTGATTTGTCTTCCGTGTTTTATTCTTTTTAGAGAAAAATGGTTTTGTATTCTGTGATTTCGTTTTCCAACCAAAGCGATAAAAAATCTAAATTGTATAGCGGTATTACATATCACAAGTGAGTATTTCTAATATATTTTCTTCATTATTGTAGTGTTTAAATATAAATACATTTATTTATCCGTAACGTTCGTACAACTTGAATTTTTTTTTTAAGTTTACCCATATGTAACCGAAGGTGCCCAGAGCCGAATTAGTTAAAATTAGCATTTAAAGTTTTATAATTATAAAGTTCTTACTACTATATATGTGTGTGTTTAAATATGTAATGCATAAATAATTGTTTTCTTGCATTTGTTTAATAACATATTATGACGTGTTTTTTAAAATAAATTAACTTTCTTTACCCAATAAAAAAACTAGTCAAAACTCCTTGCATATTCTATCTTGTATGAATTCGTTTAATTTTAACATGTCAAAGATACAACATTGTTGCCAAAACAAAATAAAAAAATTATATCGAGTACGGTTTTAAAATCTTTTGTGGAAAGGGATAATTTTTAATCCGTGAAAGAACACTTGTATGAGCAATTTCGAACAATGTTATGCCAATATCTTTAATCGATTTTGCCAATGTTGGCCAACATTTAGCAATACAAATTGGTACAATATAGTATTATCATATCTAAACTCAAACTAAGAGAACTTATGATATATGAACAATTTATAAGCCAGGTTCAAGCCTTTTTGAATTCGGATAGTAGTTATTATAACCTATTATAAATTATCACTTTTAATATAGTATTAACTTTGTATCTTCGTACTCCCAAGTTTGTATTGTAAAATAAATATATGACTGTATGATGAATACGATGTACGATATCGTGCTTGGCGGAGTTCAATATTATTAATAAAGTTCAATCTGTTGATTAGTATAATTTGGGAATTATATTTTTTGAATGATTTTATTAATAAATTGTAATTTGATTTTATTTAATTTATTAATATCATTATTTTTATAAATTATTATAATATTTTATAGTTTCTAATTCATAAATATCACAACTGCCATTCTACAAATAATTCAACACTCCTCACACACCAACACTAAATCAGTCTTTAATTCTGACATACACCAGCATAAAACACGACCAAAAAATCAAATACACTTATCGTCATCTACTTATACGATTAAATTTGGAATTAACTCCTTACAATATATTGCAGATAAGCAGTACAACGCGTTACCTATTAATCTAAAACTTCCGGCAACGAACAAAAAAACATTGACAAAAGCTCCTAAAAGCTATTTCCTCAGCAGTTTTATTAATGACTAACACAATCCTTCTTTGGAACTTCATAATAACATCTGCGTTTATTTATTTTAATCTATTTATCTTGTCTTGTCTTTAATCTAATGTTGTCTTTCCCGAAATGAGTTTTGTAAACTCACTGGGAATAATGCATTATAACTTTGTTATTATTTTGTAATGTATTATCTTAAATGTATCGGTAAAACTGTGTATTCAGCTGTATGTATCATTTCTATTTAATAATTAACTTATGCGGAAATTTCTGTGTATTCCCAAATGGTTTGCTTTTATCACTAGGCGAATGAGGAGAGATTCTGATGCAGGTCATACTGTCTACTTTAATTATTCCTATATAAGTTTGTCTATTTATAGCGATTTGGGATAAAAAAGGACATGTTCTATTATGGTAGTTGGTACCATAAGTGGTATATCTATGTTGGTACCGATTGTCAAACAGTTTAAGGCGAAGCTTAATGCCAAATCATTGTTTTGATTAATATTTATAACGAAGTGGTATACATTATGAAAACTAAAAAATATGCTTTAGTTAAATTGAAGGTTTTCCTATCGCTTCGCTTGAGTAGAATACAAATAAAAAAATAAATTACTAAAAAAAAAATATAAATGCAAACTACTACAAATAATATTTTTTCAGTAGAAATGTATGAACGCGTAAAGGAAACAACTTTAAAAAAATACGGTTTTATAGCTAATGTTATCTGTGACAGTTTCACTTGACCAACTTTTTTGCTTTATCATAAAATTATTTACAAAATAAGTAAGAACCAATTTTTTGCTTGAAATCGAACGTTCTAGACTCCGTTTGACAAGCGATTTTAATGCATATTACCTAAGACATAAGATTTACCAAGAATATACACATTTTTGGCTTGTAGCTTCCTCTTAAGGTGGTGGACATAGTTTGACATCTGTCATCACAATTTTTTTTTAGTAACTGTGAAAACGTTGTATGTTTGTTCAGTTTTATTATTTAAATTTTAATAAAGAGACTTCAATATTACAATATGTGTTTATTATGTATTGTGGATGTGCATCACTGTTAGGTATTGTGAATTTTGCGTGTATGTTTGATGAATTGACATTTTGTTTTGAGGACGTCATACACGAGAACTTTACAAGTGTGTTAACTTCGTATTGCAACATACTATTATTTATTAATTAATAGAGACAACTTGGAACTTACTTGAAACGTTTCGGAGAAACTCAAACCGTCGGGTTAGATAACTTCAAAGCCTTTGATAGCGTCTGGTACCAGGCGCTTGTCGGAAAGTTACCATCGAATGGGATCCATTCAACCATGCATAGATGGATTGCGGACTTTCCCAATTCAAACAACGAAAATTCAAAACAATAAACAACAATTCAAACCATAGTTGACGGTTCTTCTTCCACTCCACTTCCACAAGGATCTGTGCTGTCGCCGACGCTGTTTGTTGCACACTAAGGATCTCGTTGAATTCAATTGCTACGCTGATTGCACCGTTCACGCGGGCTATTTTTTTGACAAGTCCCTTTCCACTCTTGATGTCCGTACAGCTCGAAAAGTTTTGAGACAAAAGTTAACCACTATCTCCAGATGGTTCGTGGCTGGGGTAAGGCCAACATGGTCAGTTTCAACGTCTCAAAAACGCAAGCGTTCTGATTTCGGCAAAGAGGGAGACTTTCTGGTGCAATTGCATGGAAGTTTCTTCCCCATTTAAAACTCCATTGAAATGCTTGGAGTAAGTATTTATATCAGACCGGCTCAAGTATCGGGGCTCTATAAAGCCCGAGTAAATCTGGCTTCCAAGAAACTGGGCGACTTGTATAGGGATAGCATATTCTTTGATAGTAACCAGCTGCTAACCCTATATAGATCTCAATTACGCCCAACAATTGAATTTGGGAGCCCCCTCTGGACTGGAACTTGATATACCTACTTGATTCTGTGCAAAGGAGGGCAGTCCGTCTGATTGACAATCCATTTTTAACAGACCGATTGCCATCTCTAATGCACAAACTCAATGTGGGCATGCTGAGTCTGTTCTACAAGTATTTTAATGGAACCTGCTCTAAGAAGCTAGCAGAACTGATCCCCGGTGCACCGGTCCACGTGCGTGAAACTCAACGTGTACGAGCAGAACACTCGTTCACAGATGTTGGCCTCGAGAGAACAGGTCGCTTTTTCCGCTCGTATGTTGAACGAGTTGCCGTCATCTCCTTTTCCTCCTTCATATAATCCGGGCCTCTTCAAGACCCGCATTAATAAATCCCTATCTTAACCCGCCTCACAACGCTGCCATAGTTTCCCTGGCTTTACACTGTACAGTCAGGGCGCTCTTGTGAGCCGTTAAATTAAAATTAAAAAATAAAACTACAACTTTTTAATCTTCTCTGCCGTGTTTATGTAGTTTCACCTAATATATTATACGAATATCGAATCTATGAAGATACGGTGATCAGGTAGGTAATTTTGCCGAGGCATTGGGTAAACAAAAACATCGATTGGATATTAACCAAGCACAAATCGCAAACGACAGTGACAGATGTTTTCATGATTGTGATATATGATTATGTTCAAGATGTTACCATTTTTTGACGATTTAGTACCGTCCCAAAATATTATGTCTTCTCTAATGAAAACTATCTGTATGAAATCGTAAGTATGAAAATTATGATCGTGTAAAGTTAAGATTCTTCATATGGCCGCAAAATGTGGATAGTTAAGATTCTTCATATGGCCCCAAAATGTGGACAGTTAAGATTCTTCATATGGCCCCAAAATGTGGATCGGTATGAAAAAAGTTTCACGTAAAACAGGCACAAGTCCTTCATCATTGCAAAAACACCATGTACCGTTTATATTAAAAGAAGATTTTCAAATAATTTCAGATTTTTTTAACCCGAGAATGTTTGTTTTAAATTATATTGAAATAAATAATTTAGAAAAATTGTATATTTCTTTCACAAAACGTAAATTTTCACGAAATTGTTTTTTTTCGACCAAATGTTTAAAACTAAAAAATATATTAATCTATAAAATAAAATAAAATACTTTTTTGTTTTAAAAGCATGAGTTTTTAATAAGTTTTAGAACCGACCAGTTTCGCTTTACTCAAGCATTTTCAGGGTACAAATTATTGTACCCTGTAAGTATTATTATTATTATTGTACCCTGAAGATACTTGAGTAAAGTGAAGCCGGTCTGCTTTCTGCAATAATAATATATTAATTCTTTCAATGGTTGGTAAATTACTTTGTGGCGTCATTTTAATTATACATATAAATGAATTAAAAACGAATTTTAAAATAGATAAGTATAAACAAATAAGTATAAATAGACAAAAATACGATATCAAAAGGTGAATACTGATTAATTAGTTATTATTATTAAAAAAAATCATATATTAGAATATTATTACTTTTATTAATATTATATTTTTATCCCTATTTTCCGACTTTATGTCCGGGTTATATCTTCCCTTTAGGAAAAACTAAACCCTTCCACACACTTTTCCACAAACGATCATCCAGTCAGTTAAGTGCATTATATAAGCAAAATAAATACAAAAACATGCAAGAACAACAGGTCAACTCACCAGAGATCAAATGGGAAAGTAATTCACCTCCAACTCTCCAACTCCAACTCCAGATATGTTCATATCAGAGGGTTCGGCTCGGTAGAACTCCTAACAGGGCCTAAAAATCCTACTGATCCCTCAGCATAAATATTTAAAAAATCTTTCGTAATCCTACATGTATTTAAAATGACTGATTTTTGCATTTTTATGTATAAATTTTTTGATAGATCTAATACGCCTAAATTTTTAATGAGAGGGATAGGTATAATGCCAGTAGCCGATTTATTTTATTATCAATTACTATGATATAATTATTAATTTTCATTATCCTGATAAAGAAGCAATTGGCTTTGAAACATATAGATTATTAATGATTAAAAAGTGGTGTAAACAAAGTTTTTCATTTGTATATAATTATATGAACATTTACGAAAATGTATTTACTGTATTAATTATTAAACCTGTGTGGTGAAATCCAGGCATTTATCAAAAGTGAAATAGGTAGTAATTTTAGTGATGTTTTCAAACACCTATTGACTAACCAACCAAACGTATCAACAGAATCGTTCTGTTTGGTAAATATTTCTATAATTCAACCGTAATTTAGCACGCCAATTCGATTTTCAGGAGAAATTAATCGAATTTCGTATAATGTTTTAAACGTTTAATGCATGCAGTGGAATTTCATGGGTTTCCTACCCACTTTATTGGCATATAGGTATGCATAACCTCAAATATTGGATATCTTCTTCAAAAGTATTTTTAAAAAAATATTCGCCTATCGAAATCAATTACATTCTATCCACGGTTCATCGGAGTGATATATACTCCTAACAATTACATTCTATCTACGGTTCATTGTAGATACAATGTAATTGTGATATATACTCATAACAATTACATAATGGTGATATATTTTTATAACAATTACATTCTATCTACATACGGTTCATCGGAGTGATATATACTCCTAACAATTACATTATATCTACGGTTCATTGTAGATACAATGTAATTGTGATATATACTCATAACAATTACATAATGGTGATATATTTTTATAACAATTACATTCTATCTACATACGGTTCATCGGTGTGATATATTCTCAAGACAATCATATTCTATCTGAGGATCATCGGAGTGATATATACTCGTATACTCACAACACCGGACTGGTAAAGTTACTGGTTTATTATTTTGAATGCGCATCACTTTATCAGTGATAGTTTTGAAGTGCATTAAGTTGAATTGTTTAATATGAATAATGTTTATCAAGAAATTACTACGCGACTAATGTTAATATATTTTTAACGCAACCTTTTAATTTTTTTTAGCTCTAGATTATCTTAATCACAAAAGATCTGAACATTCACGAAAACTCAACTTTTGTTAATTTTATCCGGAACATGAAAGAAACCCCAAAATTCGTTTACTTACGGAGAGCAAAGGCTTAATTTGGCTAACGAAGAGATTTGATACAATTTATATTTCCCCAATTTCCGGAATTATCCAAAATAACATACTTTATCGGGAGAACTGGGGAAACTTGAGGGAATTTATTCGTTATCACGACGTGTAACAAGGCAAACGAAAATAAACTAAATAGATATTAACGAGTTTGAGGCTGCTGTCCGACGTTATCTTAATTGAAATGGGAGAGGATGGACTATATAAGAGAGTACTCTAATCATTATTATTATACTAGGTTTCCGGTTGTAAGTCATTAGTATTTCGAATGTTCATTATAAAAGGCCTAAAATCAAGTAGAAAATATCAAATAATTTAGTAATAAAAAAATAATAACTCGTAAAAAACAACGTTTTCCACTACAAAAAATCTATTTTTATCAATAATATCAATATATATTGTATTGGTTTGACCGATTATTGAACCTTTTTACCCTGGGACTGTAAAATAAATAACAAAATCAACCCATAAAAACCAGTTTTTTTTCATTGGTTTGACTGAGGATTCAACCTTTCTACCCAGGAACTGGAGTCAACCGCGCTAACAACTAAGCCAAAACCCAATTGGGAAGGACTGACATTTATTTCGTATAATAACTGCTGTAATGTCATCCATTTTCAGAAAATTTGCTGAGTTTCAATCCAATCGAATGTCGGGAAATGAGTTAAATTTAATTTAATTTTGAGTTAATTTACTACCAAGATTTGCATACATACTTTCATAAAAACAGAATCGTAATTCAAATAGATGTATTTACTAAAATAAAATACAATAAAATAAATTTATTATTTGTTGGAGTACAATAACCTCCGACATTTGACCCGGCAATCTATGTAGATACCAAACGTGAACTATGAAGATTTGTCGTCAAATTTCCTTTTATGTATTCGCTACAACTCGGACAATGGCACGGAATCCAAGCCGGTAAAAACTTTCCGAACAAAGTGTGGATAAGTGTTAAACGATGTTTGAGCGATTTATGCTTGATATTCCGAACCACCCCGATTTCAGAATTATTCCACAAGATAAAATATAGAAACACCTGACAAACAAATGTTTGCTTCCACTATTTTCTGTCGGGCGAAGTACTGAATAAGATTATATAATTATAATTATTTATGTTTTCGACATTATTTATAATAAAACACTTATTCGTGTTTAATATTTATGAAAATAGCTTTTAAACATCGAGGCAAATTTATTGAACCCCCCAAAAATAAACTGCCCATGTTTATTTATTTATCTATGTCTATTCTTGAATACACATTTTACAAATGATTACAGTGGTTTATATTGTAGTACATAGAAAAAAGTACAGAAAAAAGGTGTAAAAAATAAAGAACATAGGTTGATATAAGTTTTTTTTTTTTTTTTTTTTTTTTTATAGTGAATACCTCACAAGAGTCCCAACTGCTCCCGTCTGGAGCCAGTGAGACTATGGCATCCCCAATTGGGGGATGTTGTGAGGCTGAAGGTAAGTGGGGAAGGGAAAGAGGAAGGTGGGGAAGTACCTGGCTATTCAGATCTAGTCACTAAACACGGCTAAAGCCATTTGGAGCAACGTTTCAATTCTGAATGGTGGTCTTACACCAGGGCGATACTGGTAGTATCTTCCACTCTGGAACGTGCCGCAAATATACTATATATTATTTTAATTAATTAATTGTGAAATAACACAAATTAATCAAATAAAATTTATTTGCGCACGCCGGGTTCGAACCCGCGACCTTTGGAATGGCAGTCCAATGCGTTACCACTGGACTATGCCGGCCGTCAAACTGTGTGTGGGTGATATTGTATGTTACGTGAACCCCTCACTAGGAGAACCTGTGCTGAGGTTTTAACGTGTTTGTGATTAAGTGTGACAGGTATTTATGTGTTGTAGTAGAAAGTTATTATTTTTTTTTTTTTCACAGACATATATTGAAACATGAAAACACACATTTATATGTGAGTGTATGTATTTTTGGATAATTCTTGAAGAACGTGTATAATATTTAATTTTACTTATCATATTTTGGTTATGTTTGGTTTGGAATTATAATCTTTTGAATAAAGTGAATATCTTGATTTTTTTACCCAGGCTACGATATGTTTTTTGAGAAAGTTTGTAGATGTATTTGTAGTCATTAATTGTTTCAAAGTAATGGGCATACTGTTAAAAAGTTTGGTTGCGTAGTATTGAAAGTGTCTTTGTCCGTGTGTGGTGTGTGTTATCGGAATGTTCAGTGTTTTATTTGTTGATGACCTGGTTTTTATTATGGCTTTTGGTTGATTTGTAATATGAAGATTATTATGGATTATTATGGATTATTATGGATTATTATGATTATTATGAATATGAAGATTATATTTATATATATGTTTTATCTTTTAAAATCAGGGTAAATTTTTATTTAAAATATTAAGTAATTTATTGTGCGTTTTCTTAGATCACATTTTTTTGTTTATTTTTATAAAATCCCAAATCACTAGATCTTTGTTGCGGGACTATGGTATCCCTGCCTCTGGAATTTTTGTGAGTGTGTCGGAAATGATAAAGGAAAGTTTTCCTTTTTTATTTGTTCTTTAAACTTATTGAAAGTTTAAATCTTTAACTATTTAATAATAGGTTTTCTGTTCTGAATTTATTTTTAAGGTAGGTTTGGATACCGCTGCCACGGGAAGCCTTCACAGGATAACCAACATATCTGCCATAGGTCACGCCAATGGTTCGCTACGCTTGGTGACTTAGCAGGAGTGCATAATATTTTCTTAGTCTTCCTCACGAGAATATCCTGTGCTGAAGTGAACTAGGTCTTGAGGGGTGATTTTCATCGAATTCTGTGGTTCAACTTCAAGGTTTGGGTGGGTATTTTCAGTAATTTTGATAATGATGGTTTTAAAAATACTAATCAGTTTTCTTTCTGATAATTCCTAATGCGGAGATTTGCTGGACTCGATCTAGTTATTACTCGAATTCATTTTTTTGGGCGGGAGTTGGTTATACAACTTTACAGCTAAAAATTATTTGTCCAAAGGTAGTATTACACTTAGGTATATTCAGGTTTTATAGTGATTTGTTTTTGGGGTATTATGCCGTGTTCCGCTACCTACTTCTTTAGCCAAAGTTTCGGACAGCATTGCAGCGTCCATCATCAGGGCAGATGTGTAATCTCCTGATGATGGACATTGAAATGATGTCCGAAATGATGGCTAAAGAAGGAGGTAGCGCAACACAGCATAATACCCCAAAAACAAATCACTATAATACTTTTGGCCGTGAGAATCTCAAATCATACCTATATGCAGGTTGTCTGTTTAAGGCGATGCACTACGTCGTGAAATATTTTAAATTGAGCCGCTATCAATAACAACCCTTACGTAGATTGCGATAAGGTTTAAATTCCCGCTGAACACCATCCGCCTGTTTTGATTTATGCAAGAAAAAAACATGGCCAAAGAGTGCATTTTATTTTATTTTGTGGATGTTCATTCATAAATATTTAATTTTTTTCGATCATTTTATAGATAACTTAATTTGCCACATTATACAATAAAATCATAACCGAAAATGGGTTCGTAAGTAGGAGATTTTGAACTTAAAAGCAGTTTTCATAGGCCTATACATTATTTTTTTCTGGGCTTATAAAAAGATTTATCTAAGAAATGCTCGATTATTTCAAAGGCCAAGATGTATTCTACTCGCAGTATTTAATTAAAGCATCTGAAACATTTTTAGGCCACCAAATTTTCAAACCAAAAACACATGATTTTGCATTACTACGTAAAGCATCGCCTTAACTACTTTTTTTTACAAACGTTTTGTTCCAGAATGCTCTGGGTACAAAGTACCACAATTTGGATACAAATTTAAGAAATGATTTCAAAAGCTCCTATAATAAAAAGGTCCGAGTTATATTTACTAAGACTTCCTCGTTATTGATTACGTGGATGCTTAATAATGCTTTTTTTAGTCGTAAAATATACCATTAAATAAAAATAACGATCTCACAGCCGAATTAAGGTTAACGTATTACTTATGTACCATCTCGCTATATTCCAGGGAAGCTGTAATAATTTTTGGAATAACCACAAATTCTACAGCATTTTGACCATTAATGTAATACGGAGCAAGAACTGACATATAAAAAAGAGAGCGGTGTTTTTTCAATCCATTTCAATCAAAATGAGTCGTTAAAATATTCAATTTTCTCGGTAGAACTCAAACCATTGTGAATAAAATTCCCTTATGCGAGATGTATAAAAGTAAGTTGTGATCTTCACCTAATGAATTATTCACCGATGTCAGACATTAAAACGAAATCGAAGAAGAAATCTTTTTTTGAAAAGCAACGCAACGGTGGAAAGTAATAAATTATTTTCATTCCATCCTCATGTATCTTTCGATTTTCAATTTCCTTATCCGTCACGACGAGTGAAGGGCTTATGTTTTTCCATGGAAATCTGGAATAGTAAAAGACATATTTAAAATATCAGGCCATTTTCCCTTATTTATCACACACGTGTTAAGTTACCTAAACTGTTTTAAGCATGTTTATGTCCTTGCTATATCTTGAATCTACTTACTGGTTTGCATGAACAAGCATCTAGACTTTATCCGACAACATAGACTATTTTATCTCCCGGCCTGCAGAACTAACTTGCCAATAGTCATGCCTGTAGGGAGAGCAATCTTGTTGTTGAACAGAATCAATTCGGATATCGACATGTTTTGCATCAATGAAGCTTTCTTTAAAAGGCAAGCAATATTATCACTGATATAGTTGATATACACACTGTTAATATTAATCTTAGAATTCTTATTATAAAAATATTTTAAAAACGCATTGAAATTAACAATTTTGTAATGTTTTTGAAATTAATAAACAAATTGAATATAATTGAATTGAATCTTAGTCGTATTTTTCCAACGGGAAAATACCTACCTAAATAACCAAATAAAAGGGTTACTGTAATGGTAAAAAAATTATGAAAACTTTTATTTAGAATTTGTGGAAAAAAATTACGCCGTTGGTTATATATTCGTCATAAGGCCCATGTAGATCAACGTCAAATAACAAAAATTACAAAAAACAGTTTAAATGAATAAAGCATTTTTCTGTATAAATCGTGGCTCTTTCTGCATTGGAGGGCTTCACAACGTTCCTAGAACTTCTTTGGACCAGTCGGTTACAACGGTATTGCTTTCGTTTGACGATATTTGCAGGTATTCATTACACCCACAGCGGAAACACTGAATAAGGTTATTGTGTATCGACGTAAATTGAGTGCAAAGAGAATAGTGTTATTTAAAAACAATGACGATATTTTTATGTAACAAACAGCGCACTTTGTGACAAGTTGTCACTGAACATATTTTTTAACTTTTTGACTTTTCGTTGTATTATACTTACAAAATCAGTTGTTTCATGATTTTCAAGATGAGTAATAAATAATTAGTTTTCATTAAAAAAACACAAGTTTTGAGTAATAAATATCACTGAATAAGGCAGGGCGGGGATAGCCATTGGGGGCCATTTGGATGATTATAACTTCATTCTACATAGTATCGAGCCTATTTTATTTTTAATTACCTGACAAGAATTCTTCGAATAAAAAAATGGAAAATGCGTTACCAAATGTCATGTTCACAAATAAGTCTACTACTAGAAATATATAATTGCACTCTTAACGCGAGAATGGTTTCCCTTGAGTTGCGTCTATTAAAAGCTGCGTTCAAAACACAAGACTGGTTTTGACTTAAGAGTAAGTCTGCGTAAGAGTCCACGAGATTTAACAATTGTTATACGCGGAGTAAGCATATGGTTTTCCTAGGAATTATCTATCATATGGTGTGACACCAGAATTTAAACTCCACTCGGAACATTTCCTTCGAAATGCGTCAGCAGATGATTCCATTTGGAATTTTTACCCACTATTCGGAAGACAAAACTGCTTTTAACTTGATATTGAATCATTGTGCATACCTGGAATTTTATCGTTACACTCTGAATACAAAACTGGCTTTTACTAAAAAGTTAATACGAAAAGTTTTTCCTATGATTTTTTGACCACATAGTCTGCAACTATAATTTTAAAACTGTGCTTCACATGCGAGAATGGTTAGCTTCTTAAATGGTCTGCAAATGAATTCACAACTGTAATTTTATCTGTAAGCTAGTCCCCAGTTTAATTCGAAAAACATACATAATTTCTTGTTAGACATTTATTTACTTATTAGTAAAATAATAAGAAATAAAAGGGGATGTTGGATCGCCTATTTATTTGTGTAAGGTAGGTGCATACGTAAGTACCTGTCAGCTATTTTATATCTTTCTACGGGTTTTGTGATAATGTCTTTAAAATGTATCTGAAACACCGCGAAAGAAAACTGTTCCCGCATAAGTATTTTTAATATTATTTTTTTTATGTGGTCAGCAGGCCGCACTGAAAGTGCTCGCGGGCAGCACCGAAAACTCTCACAGGGTCCCTACCGCTCTTTAAAAATAAGCAAAAAAAAATATTTCAAATCCGTCCCTGGCAATTTCGCAAAAAAATTGTACTTCGTTCAATGAAAGCCAAGAACCATCTTACAGTCTGACTTTACCTGTAGTTGGTACTGATGAATTGAATAATACTGATCTTGATAAATAATGTATTCAAATTATGTTGAATAGCTTTAAAGTCAAGTACATAATTCTCTGAATAGATTGATTCAATTGATTGCTTCCAATACGGCATTATGAATTATATTTATACATCAATGTTAAAGTTGTCTTTAATTTAATCGTCAAAGAAACACATTACCATTGATTGAAAACATCAAAGAACTGCTTTGAAATATTTATTATGTTGTGTGTACAAATTTGTGCAAATTACCATGTTCCTATTAGAAATTCAAATACTAACCTTAAAAAACAATATTTTTGCAATAGTTAAAAATCCATGAATATTATTCTACATCTGCCCTATTCTCTTGATATTCTCCATTGGATATTCATAATTTCTCTATCTAACAATTTACGTGGGATTTCCTACAATCCAACCGGTGCGTTTTTTTAGGCACGGAAAACAAAAACTTCCAGAATGTAAATTACACGATTGTAGAAACAATGGTACATTGTTTTTATACCATTATATATATTTTTTATATACTCCGACCGGTTTCGACCTCGGGGCAAAATATACTAAATTGACATTACAAAATAATGAGTAAACATAATATATTACTAAGTGTTGTAGTGGGGGTGGAGGCTTGACTAGGGATTAGTGAAGAGTGAGGGGTAGAGATAGAATTGACTGTGAAAGGGAACATGTCCAAGATGGGACTGTAAGATAATATTTTTTGTTTATTTTTCTTATTACATATTACAGTTAAAGAAATATGAATATTTCACGTTCTAACAATAATAATTTTACACAATATAACAATAGTACGTAACATCTCATCTTAACAATCACTCTACGTTCTATTCGCTTATCATAAGATCGAACAGTTTTTTCTTAAATTTACTTATTCGACTATCCGTTTTCAGGCTATCGGAAGGAGATTGTAAATGTTTAAATCCTCATAGCTTATGCTTATCTTAACCACGTTGTATTTTGTAGATTAATAAGCAAATGTCATATTCGTACATTTCTCTAATTTTCAATAAGTTCTTTTTTTGGTATGGTGTTTTCATGGAGGTATCTGGGATATAGTTAAAGGGTTTTTTTTTTACTTTATTCTGTATTATTTGTAAATTGTTTAAGTATGCAATGTGTGGGTTTACCCATATTTCTTTTAGATAATTTAGGTTTGACTGGATTAAGTCAAAGTATGAGCCGCTTTTTACTTCTGTTGTTAGAAGATGAGCGATTCTACCAAATACACCAATTGATATTGATGGAATGGTTTATTTATTTCAGTTTATCGATTTGACGGGTATTTTATGTTTGCTAATTTATTTTTCACTATCTATAATATGTAGGCGCAGGTATTTTTCACTATCTATAATATGTAGACCCAGGCATTTTTCACTATCTATAATGTGTAGTCCCAGGTATTTTTCACTATCTATAATATGTAGGCCCAGGTATTTTTCATTATCAATTTGTAGGCTCAGGTATTTTCACTATCTATAATGTGTAGATTCAGATATTTTCACTATCTATTATATTTAGGCTCAGGTATTTTTACTATCTATAATATTAAGGCCAGGTATTTTTCACAATATATAATTTGTAGGCCCAGATATTTTTCACTATCTATAATACGTAGGCCCAGGTATTTTTTACTAAACATAATATGTAGGCCCAGGTATTTTTCACTATCTATAATTTGTAGGCTCAGGTATTTTCACTATCTATAATTTGTAGGCTCAGGTATTTTCACTATCTATAATATGCAGGCCCAGGTATTTTTCATTATCTATTATATGTAGGCTCAGGTATTTTTACTATCTTTAATATGTATGCCAGGTATTTTTCACAATATATAATTTGTATGCCCAGTTATTTTTCACTATCTTTAATACGTAGGCCCAGGTATTTTTTACTAAACATAATATGTAGGCCCAGGTATTTTTCACTATCTATAATTTGTAGGCTCAGGTATTTTCACTATCTATAATTTGTAGGCTCAGGTATTTTCACTATCTATAATATGCAGGCCCAGGTATTTTTCATTATCTATTATATGTAGGCTCAGGTATTTTTACTATCTTTAATATGTAGGCCAGGTATTTTTCACAATATATAATTTGTATGCCCAGTTATTTTTCACTATCTTTAATATGTAGGCCCAGGCATTTTTCATTATCTGTGATATATAGGCCCAGGTATTTTTCACTAAATATAATATGTAGGCCCAGGTATTTTTCACAATATATAATTTGTATGCCCAGTTATTTTTCACTATCTTTAATATGTAGGCCCAGGCATTTTTCATTATCTATGATATATAGGCCCAGGTATTTTTCACAATATATAATTTGTATGCCCAGTTATTTTTCACTATCTTTAATATGTAGGCCCATTATATAGGCATTTTTCATTATCTGTGATATATAGGCCCAGGTATTTTTCACTAAATATAATATGTAGGCCGAGGTATTTTTCATTATCTATTATATGTAGGCTCAGGTATTTTTACTATCTTTAATATGTAGGCCAGGTATTTTTCACAATATATAATTTGTATGCCCAGTTATTTTTCACTATCTTTAATATGTAGGCCCAGGCATTTTTCATTATCTGTGATATATAGGCCCAGGTATTTTTCACTAAATATAATATGTAGGCCCAGGTATTTTTCACAATATATAATTTGTATGACCAGTTATTTTTCACTATCTTTAATATGTAGGCCAAGGCATTTTTCATTATCTGTGATATATAGGCCCAGGTATTTTTCACTAAATATAATATGTAGGCCCAGGTATTTTTCACAATATATAATTTGTATGCCCAGTTATTTTTCACTATCTTTAATATGTAGGCCCAGGCATTTTTCATTATCTGTGATATATAGGCCCAGGTATTTTTCACTAAATATAATATGTAGGCCGAGGTATTTTTCATTATCTATTATATGTAGGCTCAGGTATTTTTACTATCTTTAATATGTAGGCCAGGTATTTTTCACAATATATAATTTGTATGCCCAGTTATTTTTCACTATCTTTAATATGTAGGCCCAGGCATTTTTCATTATCTGTGATATATAGGCCCAGGTATTTTTCACTAAATATAATATGTAGGCCCAGGTATTTTTCACAATATATAATTTGTATGACCAGTTATTTTTCACTATCTTTAATATGTAGGCCAAGGCATTTTTCATTATCTGTGATATATAGGCCCAGGTATTTTTCACTAAATATAATATGTAGGCCCAGGCATTTTTCATTATCTGTGATATATAGGCCCAGGTATTTTTCACTAAATATAATATGTAGGCCCAGGTATTTTTCACAATATATAATTTGTATGACCAGTTATTTTTCACTATCTTTAATATGTAGGCCAAGGCATTTTTCATTATCTGTGATATATAGGCCCAGGTATTTTTCACTAAATATAATATGTAGGCCCAGGTATTTTTCACTATCTATAATATGTAGGCCCACGTATTTTTCACTATCTATAATATGTAGGCCCACGTATTTTTCACTATTTATAATATGTAGTAATTTTTTTATGTGAGTTTTTTTTTTAATATTTGTTGTCAGTACATTACTACTTATTAATAATGGACGGAGAAAAATGACTAATTTACTAAGAATCTCTTGAAATGATTGGTAATTCTGGTTGAAAACGGAATTGCAGGCCTTACGAATGAATTAAGTTTCCCGATAAACTTTTAGTAAATTACGAATATATTATGATGACTTCGGAACACGTGTTCGTGAAAATACGAATATTTTTGTATTTAAACAAAAATTCTTTTAATCGTCATAATTATCAATCGATAAAACATTCTTAAATTTATTGTGAGGCCAAAATCAATTTATCTCCTTGTGGACTCATTATTATTAAGTGATGTCTTTATTTCAAAGGCTTCCAAGCTATCTTATGATGTTCCTTTATTATTGTTATGAAGAATATTTATCTATGTATTTTTATATTAGAATTAGAAATGTTTTGAAACGTCAATAACTTATGCAACTTCCCATTACCCAATATTGTGAGTAACTATCTGATGACTATCCTCTAATAAGATATAGCACTCCTATTCTGCTTGCTTATCATTATATCCATAGATCCAGGAGAAGTATCTAAGAGTATGAATTTTGTAGGGCACGTTACGGTCACATGTAAGATAAGCATCAGGGGAAAGATAAGCTCTGATTTAAAGGTTAAATCCACAGCAAAAAAAGAAACACTCCAGTTTGGAGAAAACATATATATCTTTTTATAAGAGAAATGTCAGGAGAAACTTTTTCGTCCCAGTTTACGGGTAAATTATTACAGCGATTTTATTTATTTTTTGCGTGGAATAAAAGGGTAATTCATATGTATGGAAATTCTCATTTGTTATAACCATTCAACAACTGTAACACAACTGTGATGATCCCATGTTTTGTGATGGTAATTTTTCTCTGCAATGTTCATTTAAGTGGATGTCGTTGTGAAATCCTCTCGTCGACATTGATAACGGGTAGCAACAAGTACCGCGATCCGCTCCAGACCAAAGGAGTGACAAGTCGCAAATACAGTTTATTTTACTTCCATCAATATTCAATCAGATCGTTGATATGTGAAATTGAAAACCAGAATAAATATTCAAGATAAAAATAAAAAAAATTTACTGCTGCCGAGTGATCAGTGAAAACCAATCAATTTTCTCGTCCTTGTAATAACTGAAAAACTTTATAGAAAATTGGCAAAAATTCTGCTGACGATTTTAAAATCCTGAGTGAGTTTCGCAGTTTTCATTTTAAGATTTTTAAATGGCCGTAGACTTACATTTATTTAAAAGCTAAGTTGAGTTAGACTTTTACATTTAGGTTTTCTTCCCCGTTATGTCAGCAATGTTTCAAATTGCCTTTTGCATACAGAAACCACAGAGGCGTATTTAAAGTTTTTTTATATCCTCTTTTTCTCTCTCGATTTAAAAAAGTTTTTCAGATACGTTTAACTCTTAACTTTTTTGATGTTGACTTGAAACGAGCTCTCTCTGAGGCCAACCAATCCTTGTATAATCACGTTTTCTCAATTTTTCATATAACAAGAAACAAACAGAAATTTGGCGAAAAGAAAGCACTTCTTTAAATGCTACTTATTTAAACTGTACCTAACTATATTTAGGTGTGGTAGAATGTTTTCTCCTTTTGAATCCAATGCCTGCTAAGTTCCATAAACAATAAAATTATTCACACAGTATGCAACTTTGTTTCATAAATCTACCTTTGCCCGGACAGGTTTTGTCTTGTCGCGTCATCCTATACTGAAAATTTTAAATGTGCTTGATTATCGTTAATGTGTTATCGTTAATTATTTTACCGTCTCCATCGTTGAGTGGTTACGATCTTCGGCTACGAATCTGGAGGTGACGGGTTGAAATCCCGCCTACTCCTGCGGGGAAACGGCATCAACGTTAATTAGTTAGTTAGTTATAATTAAAAAGTAATGAAATGCAAAGCATAAAAATGATTTAAAAACGTGTATAAATACATAAACGAAACCTATTTTGATACCAGCAGTTTCAATCTAAGCATTTTTCTTTTTTTTACCGAAGCAATTTGTTTTTTACTACATGTACTCCGCAACGCGTTCGTGTGGCTCAGTCTGTGCAGATAAACAAACAGTAGCGGGTGTTTTATTTTTACATCCAACAGATGGCGCTGTTTTAAAAAAAACACGTTTTTACCTGTCACATGAGACATCTATATAATAAAGGTATATAAAAACACACGCGTATTCGAAAGCAACGTTGTGTCAAAATTTCAAAGCAATCGGTAAAGAAATTTCGTAGATTTAAGATTTTGAACAAACGAATATTAACATTTTTATTTATATAGATTTTTAATTAAATCTTGGCCGTAAAAATACCAACTAATTCAATATATTATGTCTGTGCTTAACAATATTATTCCAATATTGATCATAATATCATGACAGGTAAGCAATCATGACACACAACTTAACGAACGAATCGTTTTGATTCAAGTTATTAGCACGAGACAGATGTTTGGATTGGTTGTGATAGCTAACACGAAAAAATCATAATCACTAATTATTACAACAATATACGGTAGTATTAAATTTAATTAAACGGTGCTAAGTTACTCGTATGTTAAAACGTTGGGTAGATTCCATCGTACATACCCACACATAAGATTTCTCAGACTTTGAAGAATCACAAACCATATAATATGATTTGAGATTATCACAGAAAGTATTATCAATTTTTTAGGTAATATGCCGTTATGCGCTTCCTCCTTATTTAGACAACTTTCGGATAGCATTAAGATGAAGCTACAAGCCAAATATGTGTATATTCTTGGTACACCTTATATTGCAGGTAATAGGTATTAAAATCGCTTGATAAACGGAGTCTAGAAACGTTCGCTTTCAAGCACAAAACTAGTTTTTATTTATTTTGTAAATAATTTTATAAGAAAGCAAAAAAACTAATCAAATGAAACTGTCACAGATAATCTTAGCTATAATACTGTATTTTTCAAAAGAAATGTTTCCTTTATGAGTTCATACATTTCTATTGAAAAAACATTTTTTGTAGTAGTTTACATTTATATTTTTTATTGAGTTATTTTTTTTTATTCTACTCAAGCGAAGGGATAGGAAAACCTTCAATTTATCTAAAGCATTTTTTGGTATTCATAATGTACACCAATTCGTTATAAAGATTAATCGAAATAGTGATTTGGCATTTAGCTTCGCCTTAAAGGTTCCATCATCAGGGTTGCAGATCTGCTCTGGAGCCCTGATGATGGCACTGCATAACAAACCTTAAAATAATACTCTTAACACCCCAAAAATGCATCTACTTTTTCGAACGATTAGGTATATTGCGATACACCTTACGACAAATTTTGTCCTATTAGCGCATATTAGCGCAGGAATTGAGAAAACATGTTTTCCTCAAATATTGATGTTTTTTTTGTGACATATAATATATATTTACATTTAAATATTTAAAAATCCATTGTTTGCAAAATTACCGTAATTTTTTTATGTTTCTAAAACGATTAGCACACACGACGATGTTGAGCTAACTTAAGATTAATAAATAAATTAATATAGAGTTGAGGCAAACAGCACAAACTCGGGATCGTGAGTATTGCTGCATATTGTGTATGTATACATTTGTGACAGTGAGGTTTTGGTTTACTTTAACGCCTACTTTTAGTTTTTTCGAAAAAGGGACCAATTTTTGGGTGAACCTTTTCACTGAAATTTCTTTTCTGAAGTATTTTCGTACCTAAATTATACTTATATGGTGTTTCCTATCTTTTTCCTTGACTTAATCCACTTGCCCATAAACATATAGCACTTTTTCGAGAAACTTATGAAGATTTACGATTAGACAATGCAGATATTTTGCAAATTATTTGGTATCATTCCGGAAATCCGCTTGAAAACCAGAGATTAGATTTTCTAATGCGTACCGTATATAGTTACCAACAAACTTACATAATATAGGAATAGAAACCTCCACCGCAATTCCACTTTGAGGAATCAAATCAGTATGTTGACGGGAAAGTTTGATTACAATTCAATTTATTCCGTAAACAAGAATCCATAATGAAAATCAATGGAGAGACTGTTGTGTATTATTTTGATTAACGACAAACTAATGTTTAAGATACAAGTTTTTTTGGGTACAAAGGGTAACGTATTATTTTTAAGCAATAATTATTAGCCTGGAACACCTATATTATCAATTTATTGAAAAAATCTTCAGAGAAAATAATTATGTATTATTACGAGTATACCAACGGTCAGCACAAATGTGAAATTTATTCAATTGCAAATTTTGTGGCTTTGTAAATTGATGATAATTACTACACCACTAGTTTTAATAACAATTATCAAAATATTTCAAAACCAAAAGCTTAAGTTTAATAGAAATAGATTAAAAAAAGCACCTTTAGACTATATAGGATGTTTCAAAAACAAAGAAACCTTTGAATTAGAAAGACGTTTTATAAAAAAGTGGTGATAACCAAGTTTGAAAACGAAATTTTTTACCTTCTTGAAAACTAATCTAATTATTGTGAATATTTTGTAAGAGAGTTCAGCAACTCAATTATAAAATAATGAACTGTTAATATTTCACAATGAAAATACTAATTTATTATTTTTGTTTGTTTCAGGTGTAAGCAGCGAGCGAAACATTTTCACGGATTATGTGGAAAAGTAAAATGAAGTTATTTCGTTGTGGAAAGTGTTCACGGAATATTAGAACTGAGTTCATTTAAAGTAGATATTCCAATTAGACGTAAGTTACAATGACAAAAGTTTTAACGTGTGATTTTAGTATCCCTAAAAGTGAATTTTGCCGCTCGTCTGCCAGATTCTCGCTTCCTTAATCATTACCCTCCTACCTAATGCGGACATTAGTAATACTAGCAATTAGCATACGTTGTGAACATCTGCCGTGGACACTTTAAAGAACTAGAAAAATTAGATAAACAATCAAAATGAACGACTCCGATCTGGATATGGGGAATGTGACCCTGTACTGCGGGCAGGCCACAAACGACTTCTCTCAGTGGTACGCGCACCTGCACGGCTATGTTAGCGTGCTCGTGTGCGTGTTCGGCTCCGTGGCCAACACGCTCAACATCGCCGTGCTCACCCGCAGGGAAATGGTCTCCCCGACGAACGCTATCCTCACTGGCCTCGCCGTGGCTGACCTCCTAGTCATGGTGGAGTACATTCCTTACGCCTTCCACATGTATCTCCCTGCGGCCAACCGGTCCTACCTCGACCAGTACAGTTACCCTTGGACCAGCTTCGTCTACTTCCACTCGCTCTTTGGACAAATCTGTCACACGATTTCTATCTGGCTCACCGTCACTCTGGCGGTGTGGCGATACATTGCCATAGCTCATCCGCAAACCAACCGGCGATGGTGCAACATGAAATGCACCGTCATCACTATCGCCGGGGCCTATATCGTGTGCCCTCTCATATGTCTTCCGATCATCTTCTCGATGTACATAGGCACTCAAGAAGAACTTTTGACGATAGACGGGGAGCCCATGAGCAAAGTAGCAAACATCTCAATGCTCGATCCTCCCGCCCAGAACGCGACGCTGTACGTTTTACGAATGTACGACAACGCGACAATGAAGACAGCCATCTTCTGGATTTACAGTGTAGTTATAAAATTAATTCCGTGCATCGCTTTGACAATACTGAGCTCTCAACTCATCATGGTGCTGGTGGAGACGAAGAAGAGAAGACAGAACCTGATGACGCCGGGCAGGGAGGGCGAGGGCGCAGCTAACAAGATGAGGAGACGCACGGAACGCCAGACAGACCGGACCACGAGGATGCTGCTGGCAGTGCTGTTCCTCTTTTTGCTCACCGAGTTCCCTCAGGGGATAATGGGCCTGCTGGCGCTGTTCTTTGGTGATCCTTTCTTTGAACAATGCTACGTTAAATACGGTGAGTCTATTATAAGATCCTACATTCAAATTACAACTATGTAAACTTCAACTTCATAATACTGGCCATTAAACGTGAAGTTTGTTATTTTCCTTTACTGCCATTGTTTTCTCGGAAAGAGAACTTCTATGAGAAACAAGAGTTACAATGGTTTTCTTGAATTATTTCAATTGAAGACATATTTCTCATAATTTAGCCCGTTGAATAAATTTATCCTACGGGTAAATATTTATTAAGATTAAACGATCACAGATGGTGTCTATTTATGTTTATTATTTGAGACTTAATTAAATACGTAAAATCATTTAAATTATTCGCCTTCAGCGGAACACATTCAAGCGAACGTTTCACATTAATTATTTTTTACCATTAGCATAATTAAACGGTGTACCGAAGTTTGGAAGGGTTGAAAATCCTCCTTCTCTGACATTTTACATAATTGGTAATCTTATTCAGTGTACTTCGAACAATACCACTTGTGAGTTTTACAGGCTCCCCATTTACAGTTTAATAATGCCAATGGCGCTGTACATAGTATTTGGTCAATTTTAAAGGGTATTACTCATCAAAGAGATGTAACAAGTCACCATAACCGATTATTATATTGCTGAATCAAAAACACCAATGAAGACATGTGTATTTTATTATTAGCTTTCAAAAAGTATTTTTCGGTCTTCGTTTTTATTTTTAATACGCCATATAATATCGTTTGTAAATCTTTGCCCTTGGCATCTCGTAGTTGACATCTGCCATTTCTTCATAAAACATGGTGAAGTTTATGAGCTTATCTGTGACGTGGGATACCTCGCTCTATTATTAGTCAAATTGGTTCATATTTCCGAACACGCTTATCAAATATTTGACATTCGCCCCAAATTTTAACATTTTTTCATCGTCAAGTCTCGTTTACGGTTATATTTTTTTCTCTGAATACAAAACTAAATTACCGTTTTTCAAGGGCGTTTTAAAAATAAAACATGAAGATGCGAAGAGGGGTCACAGAAAATATTATTTCATGGCGGTAATGAAAATGATATCAATGTTTTTTCTTATTGGAAACTTACTGAAATCCTCGGCGTTGCCCGGGCTTTACGCAGAAATTCAAATTTCTAAATGAATAATTAGTAATTTTCCCTGTGGTCAAGTGAGAAAAATTAATCAATCTTGCTACAAAACTGTAGATCTGTTTAAAAAACAAAACCATAACGCCACAAACACTTTTATGTTTGTATTGGTGCTCACTATAAATTAAATCCACATTAAATTTGGTATGTTTTAAAAAATATATTACAAGTTCAAAGTTATCGTGTTGATGATATCTTAGTTTTTCAAAATTTTATATAAACAGTGGCTTTCTCTTGTTTTGAAGGGCAATTGTAATTTTGCATTTCATGAATCTTTGAATAAAACTGTAGATTTGTATAAAAATCAAATCCACGCCTTTCCAAAATCCTTTATATAAATAGATTAAGGGCCCGCTTTCCGCGTAAAGAATTTAGATTTGGGCAACACCTACAAAATTTAGTGTTAAAAGAATCCGACAGAGGTGTCTGAATTCGTATTAGGAATAATTTTGGGGATTATGAAATTAAATTACCGACATCTATTGCAATTTTAGAAAAACAGAACCATTTTTAGTTAGCACCGACCTTAGAGTAATAATGCACCGACCAAATGAGAACGAAGTCGATATGAAGATGGTTCTCAAAATATGGGTTTTATTACGGATTTAATTAAATTTTTTTTTTAATTTTACAAAAAACATTTACGAAAGTTATTTGTATAGGTATAAAAATTACTTTACTTTACTAAAATACTATTCTCACTTTTATAAAAGTAATTTATAACTTTTATAAAATCAATAAATATATTTTTACATCAATAAGGTTTTAAACTTTTTTACTCGAAAACTATCTTAAAACGTTGGAATTCCAAAAAAAGTTTTTTTTTCTTTTTTACTTGTACTATCAATTAGAATCACCTCCCGAAGTTTGTGCACTTTACCCCCGACATCTTGTATAATATGCGCAATATAATATTTATACAAGTGTAATATCTACTTTTGTACATTTATATAAATTATATACACGTTTACATTTTTATGCTCATCAAATTTATTATATTATAAAGATAGATAGAAAGATCCTTAGTGCTTCCTGAGGACTTACAAATCAGAAGACTTTTTTGTAATTATTTATTTATTCATTTAAACAATTCAATAATTATAAAGAGTAATAAAACATGTAAGCAACATAAAATTACATTCTAAAATGTGAAAGGGGCTCTATTTATTTACATTTTTATGAAATTACTACTTTTAATAGTTTAAGCTTTCAGTGAACTTTCAATTTTATTTTTAACTTCTCTAAATATTATTTGTTTAAATTGTCAAATATAATTTAATCACAAACACAAGATTCACTCAAAATGAAAGATTGGTGGTTCTGAAATGTTCCCATAAATACGGTGAAAGAACCCTAAACTATGAACTTATTGCCCTAAACATGCTTCGAGCGAAATGCGGATCTGGAAACCTTATCGTCAATCTGAGCAAAACATACCATGAACGTCAATATAGCAACAGCCTTTGTTCTGCTGCAGTTTCATTAAATGCCGAGAGATCCGTTTACAGTCTCCAAAAAGCAATACTGGGGCACAACCCTAGAAGCCAAGCTAAATGATTGGAATACAGAAAGATAAAAACACACCATTGTCAAAAACATCTTGGCCGTAAATGATTAAATAAAATTAGATTTATTCAGGAAGGCAAGCATTACGGTGATCGATGTTAAAAATCTAACATAGCCCTAGAATAACTCCAGTATCTTTAAGAAACCTTTCTCTTAAAGCTCAGAAAAAAACTTTCCATGACAGTTAGATATACCACTCTACAACAAGGCCGCGTACGGTAAAACTGTAAAAAAAAATAAAGTAATAAATAACAAAATAAATATTTCACAACACAATAATTTCATCGAAAATCTTAAATCCGTTTCACCTTTCTACATTTTCTATATTCTCCTTAAGAGTATAATCCTTAGATAATGCCTTTTCAAATTATTCGTGGAAGCTAGAAAAAAAATAAAATCATTGATTATAACTGCACTTCAAGTGACCTTTTAAATAACAGTAAAGGGCTCAAATGATTTTATTGTTACGTCCGTGCCTTTGCATCTTTACAAGACTTGGGCAAAACATTCTGTAGCAGAGTATAGATTTCACATCTGAAACATAATTAAAGAGTTTATTGAAAATAGAACACCAAGGTACGGTTAGTCAAAAAACGTACAATAAAGTTAATTCTGGGAAGAAATTGTACAGTTGACATTCAGGACAGGTTCACTCCCTCCTCCTCAAAAAAGACCCTCTATACAGCATTCTCAAAGATGACACAGGCTCTGAGAGAAATTATTTTCTTCAGGGCCTCCTTCCGACATAAAAAATAACATCACTGAACTAAATTATATTATTGTAGAAAGCAATCACTTTGTGGTTTGACATATTTAATAAAATAAAATACTTTTTTGTTTTAAAACCACGATATTTATTAATTTAAGAACCGACCGGTTTCGCTTTACTTAAGCATCATCAGGGTACAAATTAATACTAAACAAGAAGTACATAATGTGTGCATATATATAACAAAATATAGAGGGAGACAACATGATACAAATATATTATAGAGGGAGACAACATGATACAAATATAAGCAACACAAAGACGGTCATAAAATACATTAACATAAGTGTACAAGTAATGGAAAACCGCTAGATAATTATGTAGACTAATGGGTTATACGAATAAATCGGGAAAAACAAAACATCAATAAAACCTCAATAATAACGGTTTTTCCGAATTTGCAAATCATTTGATCGATAAAGATCATACATTCTGTCATAGAACCGGTGCTAACATCTTACATAAAAACGGGCATGGTAACAGACTAAACAATTTAGAGGCACTAGAAATTAAAAAAGCTGTAAAAACCAAAAGTCAGATACTTAATAATCAATTAGACATATCAAGTAGTCCAATATTAAGTCTGTTTCCAATAAACCCATAAAAAATTCCCAGTTCTCCTTACCTTCTTACCACCTTGCCAGTTGATGTTTTGTTTCTCCCGATTTATTCGTATAACCCATTAGTCTACATAATTATCTAGCGGTTTTTCCATTACTTGTGCACTTATGTTAATGTATTTTATGACCGTCTTTGTGTTGCTTATATTTGTATCATGTTGTCTCCCTCTATATTTTGTTATATATATGCACACATTATGTACTTTTTGTTTAGTATTAATTTGTACCCTGATGATGCTTAAGTAAAGCGAAACCGGTCGGTTCTTAAATTAATAAATATCGTGGTTTTAAAACAAAAAAGTATTTTATTTTATTTAATTATATTCCCCACAGTTTCAGAACTTTCGATAGCTTTTTTCGCTGGCCCGTTCATTATTTTTCTGGATTCCAAGTTCGAGTATTGTTATTTGAAACAGGTGGCCCATATTATTATTACATATTATATTATATTTCGGACATCGTTGCATTGTGAATCATTAGAGCAGATCTTAGAGTAATATTACTCTAAGGAGCAGATGTAAAGTGACGTGTGTATTTGTGTACGTAGAAAGTTAATTCGCAAATAAATCACGATCGTATAGGAACAAGAAAAGAGACAAGACAACAAGAAAATTAAATTAATAAAAATTTACCCCGTAATTTCTAATGCATTGGAATTAGTTTTATTTCCCAAAGTACCTATTCTGAAAAAAAAATAATAACTTTTTACTACACAATACATAAATAAAAATATGAATTATTAATTTTTATAGTAAATTATCGTTTATAATAAATATAAGCTTATAAATCAAAAATTGTATTTTTTTCTTCTCACCTATTAGATAGGATATAATTTTATGAGATAACATTTTTTCTTTGAAATACGGGATATCTTTCGTGTATTTCCCATCTTTGAAAAAACAATATTTATTAACTCATAAACTTTACACGCGTAAAAATTATCTTTATAAATTCAAATATTTGCACGTAATCGCACGTCTGTAGATCATAGAACGATGAACGACACGTCTGCCCCCAAAGCCCTCGAGTTGGCGAATGAACTTCTCAAAGAAAGATAGTTTAATCTGCAAGTCGGAGCGAGCGCGCTATAATAAATATGATTTAAAAGCAATAGGCGTAAGCGACAGTTGTGAAAATGTTTAATAAATCACGGCGTATTTCAAAAATAGCAAAAATTACTTATGGGGTCTATTGAGTAGCATTAAAAGAAGCATTGTGATTTTTTTCATACATATAACTTGTAAAATAACAGAAATAAACGTGTTAATAATATTTTTCGGAGCATACTTTGCGATTTATTTCTATCGAGGGAATTTCAAATAATTACCGTTTCGGCTTTTGGAACAAATAGATACTATCTTAAAGAATAACATATATTTTTTTAAGAGCTTAAAAACTTCAAAATTTTAAGGAAAGTATGTCGGAAATTGGATGAAATTCGAATAGTGGGCCCTTAATTAATCAATTAATTACTATAATTTATGTTAGAATTCTAATGGTTGGAGTCAGAATAATTTATATTTTTCCCAAATCTAGCTTGACAGATGCAATAAGACAATGGAATGCGAAAAATACGCTGCGACGTTTAGACGTGGTACCTGATAGCGTCTACTCTAATGTTTTGTGACGGATAGATAAACAACATTATACAGCAGTATATATTATTTAGCTTCCTTCCAAGTAACATCCGATTAACACCGTACAGTACATATTTTTTCGCTTACTTTATCAACGGTAGCTGCTACCTGGTTTTGGGATGTTACGTGACATGTAACACAAAGAAAAATACATGGTGCTAAGTTTGGTTTGGCTGCTATGTTTATGTTATGTAACAGAAAAAATATATGCTGTACTCTGTTAGGTATTCTCCGAATGAAGTAAAATTTTTGCAACTGATATTTGCTACTCTGATGTTTGAACATAGAGCTATAATTAGAGGCGCAACTGCGTACTAATATTTTGTCGAAACTTGTACCACTATTATAACGCGATATCAGTTATTTTAATTAGAGCGTTTGGAGAGTTGGAGGTCAAAAAGCGGAACCCATTTTTTCGTTACATGTCTCATCTAAATATGATACTTCAGTGTGTTTGGACAATATAACTACTCTTACTTTTACCTTCAATCCTCGGTAGGACATTACTAGCCACAAACATCGCATTCCAATAGACCCTCTTAAAGACAGATCTGACCGGGGAGTCCAAACATTATATATATTTTTTTATCTTTTTTCTACAACGCGTAAATATGTGATTTATTCGTCGTTGGATAGGAAAAAAATATTCATCACACTTTGTCTCAAATATTTATCCTCGATTCCACGAATAAAATCCTATTAGTAAAGTTGTCGAATGTGTGATTACCAATTAGCGGGTTTTTTTCTTAACACGTTTTTTGTTGTTTTTGTTTATTGTCATAATGTTTAATTTGAATGGGTCTTTCTTTAATAATATTATTATTCAAATTATGAAAAAAATATTTTTTGTAAATATTATTACTCGTGACAGCTGTTTCGCCTTCAGCATGCATGAAGATATTTTTTAGAAAAATTAAAAATTATTTAAAAAAACTGTTTAAACGGTACGAAAAGTGAAGTTAGACTTTTGTAACCATTTCCCTAAAAAAATAAATATGTATTTTTAAACATCGAAATCTTTCAAAATTGAGGACGTTTCGAGTTAAAATGTTTCGGTATGTTTTATGTGGGAGTCGCTATATGCACAGCGACTAGTCGACAGGGGGCGTGGCCAACATATCCGAGCATACCCGAGCTGTTCCGAGTTGCAAAATCAGTGAAACGAAACGTCAGAAATAGCGTTGTAATAATATAATGTAAACAAACCTTTTTAGAACTACGCTAGGTTTGTGTAACATGGTTTGTGATTCAAAAGAAAGTGTCCCCTTAATACCGCCTGCTCGCGTCAAGGCAAGAAAAACATCCCAGTTTTTAATTAGTTTAGCGGCTACGCTAGGTTTGTGTAACATGGTTTGTGATTCAAAAGAAAGTGTCCCCTTAATACCGCCTGCTCGCGTCAAGGCAAGAAAAACATCCCAGTTTTCAATTAGTTTAGCGGCTACGCTAGGTTTGTGTAACATGGTTTGTGATTCAAAAGAAAGTGTCCGTTTTATACCTATACTTCACTTCGGGTATGCTCGGATATGTTGGCCACGCCCCCTGTCGATTAGTCGCTGTGCATATAGCGACTCCCGTTTTATGTCAACATTTTCATGTCTGATATTAAATTTTTATTAATTATAAATATCGATGTTTATTTTAAATGGTACATTCAAAATACCTAGTAAGCATTCCGAAATTCCATGAGACCTTTCACCATCGAGGCGCGGCGTTGGGACTTGTGGGTAAAATGTTCAAAATCCTGAAGGGTTACTAAATTAATTCATAAATATGTACCTACCCATTACCAATCAATTCAAACAGAAGCTATAAAATCACTAAAAAAACAAATCTATAGAAATGTGATCCATGCCGATTTGAAAGACCACTAAAATCGCCAATATATATAAGACCTTTCTACCCCTATGCATACAGACAAATTGTGTTGATAATGCATAAATTTCGTCATGAACAAGTTTGATCAATTTTAACAGAAGTAAGAAAAATTGATCTTATTGCCGTCAATCCACACTCTTATATTAGTAAATCTCTTCGATGTATAAAATTGATAAAACCCCTTTGAGAAAATTCGGTTTGGTGTTGAAATTTTGCCAACTTTTCATTTTCCGAGGGATCTAGTATCCGCACATTTCGTCCACCGGGCAACTCTCAGACCCAGACAATAATGGGCAATATATTTTATATCAAGCACGCGTCAGTGGCCCAAACGATTGATGCTGAATTAAGTTAAGTAGTCTATCGCTGACCACATAAGGCGGAAGTGCCTTCCTACGTGGACATTGTCATATGGTTTATATTGAGGCCAATTTTGGGCACTCTATGGTCCCGCCATATTTTGAGATGTTGTCATTGGTGATGCAACGATTCTCAATTTGACGATTACGATTTCGTTTACCGTTATTCAATTGATAATCGTACATTTACGATTATTGACTTTGACGTAGACCAATCAATGACACAATAATAAGAGATATAATTATTTATTTTATTTTCGCAAACCGTCGTCCCGTCAACCTCGACATTCAATCACAACTTAAAAACTACACGAAAATAAAAAAAATAAAAACATCTTAAATGGTCTTAAAACCTTTGTTTATTATTTCATTATTTCATTACAAATTTTAATCACTACGTACGATTATTAAACGAAAGTTTGTTAAGGTGAGTCCAAATTTACAATATCCCAATGTAATATTATGTAAGTGATATACACAAAGCAATTGTGTTTAATTTGTTAATTTTCGAAACAACAAACTAAATTAAACCACTGTCTACATTATCATCTATAAACTATATTAAACTTAGGTACCTAGGATAGTTTAATTTGCGAAACAAATGTCATGCTCTATTCAGTATTCTGTTTCTCTTTCTATGCTTCTTCCGTCGTCCCGTTGATAAAGGGTTTCATAGATAACATCCCCCACCCTCTCTCCTTCAGACGGGACGATAAATAAAATGGTGCTAACGACCCACCATTCCGGGGTACTCTTTTTGCTAAGTACATGAAATTCATGTCAATATTTTAAGCATAGCAAAAACACGAAAACAACTTCTGCTGCCCTACGCAAAAAAGCTTCGCTAAAATGTAATATTTGGTTTCAGCAAAAAATTTTCAAAAACTTGCGTAGACCCGTGAAAGATCACGGTATCGTCCTAGTTCTTGACAAATCAGTTCTGATTTTGAAAATGACAACTAAAATAATTTTCTCTTTAAAATATTATATTATATATGGATACTTGAACGCTTGTCTCAATTCTTCACATATTCTGTTTCAATTGTGAAAATGACACAATTCAAAGCAAATCCATTATGAGTTCATTGAACCATAGCTACACCGAATTGCAGAGTTACACTACCGAAACTAGCATTTTAGATAATAATAATACCAAAGAATTTATATAGCGTAGTTTTTTGACAGATTACCTAAAGTGCCCTTTCACTTAATAATGACGTAGTACGAATGATGTACCTACAGGGTTTTCCAATAAGAGGTGTTATTTTGAATAGCCCGCTATTTTGGTAGATGTTACTTTTGAAGCTGTTGTTTTTTGACATTTGACAAGTAGAAACTACGCCATTAATAAAAATGGAACGATATACGCTTCAACAATGCATTGAATTTAATAAAATTCACTTGTGTGAATCAAATGCAAATCATCTTGAGTGATGAGGCCCATTTCCACCTCGGTGGCTTCGTCAACCCAAGAGTTATTGTTGAAAAGCCTCTTCATCCTCAACGTGTGACTGTTTGGTGCGGTTTATGGTCCAGCGAAGTCATTGGACCTTACTTTTTCGAAAATGAGGCTGGAACAACAGTTACGGTGAATGGATTGCGCTATCGAGAGATGATTAATATTTTTTATGGCCAGAATTAGATGGTATCGATCTAGACAACGTTTACTTTCAACAAAACGGCGCTACGTGCCACACAAGCACCGAAACCATTGATCTTTTACGATTGAATATCAAAATAACACCTCTTATTGGAAAATCCTGTATGACTCAACCTGTGTAATGTATAAAACCCAACTTTGGATTAAAATTAATAGGATAGAAATATTTAAGTTATAAAAATCACGAGTCAGAAAGCACTTATCTACAGAATATGATAATTCTAAAGAAACTAGATTTTTTACTGAAAATGACGAATGACATCAAAAATATCTTTTCTCTGACTTTTTATCTCTGAAATTTTCATTTTTTCTTTTTAATTTAATATGTTTAATCTCAGCCAGTTTTATTTTTTTACGGCCACCCAATAAGTGTTCATAAGCCTACGCATGTAATCATATCCCAGTTAGCAGAAAAAATATTTTAGGATTGGATAGAATTAGAATTTTCAAGAAATCTTTATCGATGCAAAGTTAATATGTTTTAATAAAAACATCAATATTTACAGTCTACTACACACATGAGATTTAATTTACTTTGATTTAATAATTGAAATACGAATAACTTCAAAAATTTCAAGCGGTTCAAGCATATTTTGGAATCGCCTGTGGCTTAAAAAAATGTGTTTTAATGGGATATTTATACATAATTTAATGTTTTAGGACTATAAATAACAAAAAAAAACCTTTCATGCTCCGTGGTCGTTTACAAATCAACTGTTCTTAATTGTGCTACAAATATATTTTGTGACCACATAGGCATAAAATCAACCCCTAAAAACAGAGTTTTTTTTAAACAATATTAGATATATTTTCAATTTTTGACTGATAGTAGCCAAATTTCAAAGATTATTTTTTCGCTTAACTGAGCATTGAACTTCCTCCTAAGGGATGGGAATCAACAACACTAACGCCTAAGCCAAATCCAAATCCAATTTGGGTACCGCCGCCCCGGGAACCATTTATTGGATAATCAACACCTCTGTTCGGTCAATCCAAGTGGTTCGCTATGTTTGGTGATTTAGCAGGGGTGCCCGGGTTCATCGGGTGAGGTGTGTTCAGGATGCGCCTGCCCACCAGCTGCGTGGCGTGCCAGATCGGGATAGGCTGGTTTGGGGAGACCAATTGACCTCTCGACCTTATCGCCTTGCGTCGTCGTGATGAAAGGAATAAATTCATATGTCCGTCACTCCTGGACAGATGGGATTGGGTTGGGTATAGATGTTTATACCCAACCCCTATACCTTTTACCTTCCCAGTACTTTCTCTCCTTCATTTCCTAAAAAAAATACCCACTACACATCACCCCAAAGATGACATAGGCCCCGAAGGAAATTATTTTCATAAGGGATTATTTGTAATATCAGTATATCAGTATACAATTCACAATTCATCCAACCATCCTATATCCCACAAACATTCAGCATTTCACTCCATTATCGTATACTGATATTACAATTCACAATTCATCCAACCATCCTATATCCCACAAACATTCAGCATTTCACTCCATGATTCACAGATTGGTTACCGTACCATTGAATAATAATAATTTTTGCAACGAATTATCCATCATTAAACAAATCGCTTTAAACAACGGGTATGATACAAAACTAATAGATATTATTCTTAATAAAAAATTGAAACAAATAGCATCAAATAAATTCCTATTTAACAAATCTTATAACCCTAATAATATAAACACAAATCAAACATTCCAATGGCGTAGAGTTCTGTATACAAATAACTTTTCTTCTTTAAGCGTTAAAAAATTCCCATCTGAAATAAAACCCGCTTTTTACACTAATAATAATTTAGGTAAATATTTAATTAATACTAAAGATAAAGACGACAAACTAAGCCACTCGGGCATATATAAACTTAATTGTAATGATTGTTCTGCTTTTTATATCGGAAAAACGGCCCGGAATGTCAATTTAAGAGTAAAAGAACATATACGATGTTTAAACAATAATGCCTTTTCAGAATTCGCGAATCATTTAATAGAATCTAATCATTCATTCGATAAAATCTCTGGAACTAAAATATTGCATAAAAATGGATCGGGAATTAGATTAAACAACTTAGAAGCCCTTGAAATAAAAAAAGCAGTTAATAATAATTTAAATATAATAAATAACCAAATTAATTTATCTGATAGTCCCATATTAAATTTATTCCGCCGCTGAAACTTCCTCCCCCCCCCCTCCCTCCTTATCATCCTTAATAATTTGTCTCCACCTTTTCTATTTGCATCTCTTTCTATCTGTTTTGTATCTCTTTCACTCATTGTTTTCATTTACCTATATTTATATGTGCCTGTATCTAATTAGCTTTAGTTGATATTTAGCCCTGATGAAGCTTGGGACAAGCGAAACCCGGTTGGCTATCGTTATTGATTCAAAAATAAAGTGGTGTCTTACTAAGTGTATGTTTTTTCATTCAATATGTCACACCCCAAAGTATTTGCTTCCTTCGAAAATAGATATTTAATATTCGAATATTTTATATTAGAATTTTTTTCAAAAAGTTTTTATACAATCATGCGTCCTTTCATCAAAAGTTCTCCATTAAGTGCATCGCTTTTCTTTGCTATACTTTTCTATTGAAAAGGATCTCTGATAAAAGCAATCTCACTCCACTTATTCAGTCAGCTTAGCCAGGTACCCGCAAATCCGTAAAATGAAACCTATTATTATTAGGTATATTCATTGTTACAAGTTTCAATACCTGCCCCTTTCAATAATATAATAAATTTCTTATTTAACTAGACCATTCATTCATCTTATTTAATATAATAAGAAATGGCGCCATTCTCTCATTATTCTCAGGTCGGAGTACGAAATTGAATATAGTTCACACAACGTTACCAATTCAATAATATGAAAGGCTGTTAATGGAAGCCAGTTGTGTATTTTTTAAATGAATGATCCTGTTCAAAGAAAAAGCTTTACGAGGATGGTATAGAATACACTAGAGATCTTTAGGGTAGAGATATGATATTGTAATTGAAGATATGAAATATTTTTTTCCAAAAAATACAAATGATTTTTCACTGAAAATAACAAGATGAAGTTATGCGTGAAAAGTATGCAATGCAATATGAACGCGATTTCGTCGTTTCGACGGCAATGCGAATATGCTATGCGGGGGTTTAGGATCACAAGGGCCTATCTACAATAACACAGTTTTGAGATAAACGCAAATAAAGATTCTTCTTCTTTATGTGCCGTATCAGGTCCCCCCGATGTTGGCGATCACTCTGGAAAATGTCTCTTTGTCTTGCGCTGCCCGGAATAGCTCCTCCACACTTCTAATGCCGGTCCACTCTCGTATATTTCGCAGCCAAGACATTTGTCTCCTACCAGGCCCTCTGCGACCCTCTATCTTGCCTTTCAATATTAACTGGAGCAAGTGATACTTCTCCCCTCGAAGTACATGACCCAGATATTAGAATGCTCATATTCCCAACTGATATGATCAACTGTATCGCTTAAATAGCTGTACCTATGTACGAGATGGAGCTCTGTGTCACTAGTAAATATGATTATGGCATTACCGAAACCAAGCTTAACCCAACATACCAGTTTTTGTTATTTTTTATGATAAACTAATGTTTATAATTCAAGGTTTTTTATGCTTAGCAAAAAGGATAACAAACATAAAAATTGATAATATATCCCTAGTAAAAATAAATGCCGCCAACATGAATTGAACTCGCACCCTTCTGATTGCCGGTCAGGTGCTCTAAACCAGCTACATCGGGCTATTCCTAACCCGCTAAATAATTCGATATGTACTAGTATTTCATTCTACAATTATGGCTTATAACATGTTTTCACATGCAAACAAACAATTTTATTTTTGTGTGAACGGTTTTGTTAGTTCTGAATTTATTGTATCTACATTTGCTGTAATATCTACATTGATTGGTTGGAAAAGTTAGTTGTCTTATAAATATAAGTTTATCATTAACAAATAATAATATTTGAAAAGTTAAAATATTTCAATATTCCTTAAAAAATACCCCCCACAGCATCCCAAATAATGACATAAACCCCGAGGGAAATTATTTTCCTGTGTGGGGATAATGTAAAAGAAAAAGAATCATGTTTATATTTAGTCTGTTTATTTCAAGTATGTAAGCTTTAAAAATTATTTATTTCCGAGAATGGTTGGCAATTCATTTTTATTTCAACTCAAGGGAGCATTTTAAAAAAAGAAACAAATGGAAATATAAAAATCTTTAATCATTGTTTTAATTGAAATTTTTTCATTAAAAATATAAAGCAAAATAACTTATTTCAGTAGAATTAAGTCTTTTGTAAGTAAATTTTTCAGATACTTAAACTGAATGTAATAAACAGGTAATACCCCTGATTTATTATATGTAATCTCTTTTCATACTCCAAGCAGGTCGGTTACAAGACAGTACCTACCATATTATTGTAGAAATTCTATTTCAACGTCCCAATATCACACTCCTATGCGACGGATTCAACAGCTAGGAAACAAATACTACGATGTTGTTGATATATTTAGTACATCAATTTCAATATTATAAGCATACCCTATTGAAGTTTTTTTCATCAAGTAGTGGAATATTTTAATAGAGGTATTTAATTTGATTTGATTAACACATAATAATTTTGTAAACTGAAACAGAAAAAAATATTTTGGATTTTTTATGTTTTGTGCCTGCATGCTGTGTAGATCAAGTTCAGTGATATTTTGAATTTATAGTTATTTTTCTGCAATTATTTTAAATAGTCGCCTGCACTATTTTCATGTATAAAATCGTTAATATTTTTATATATATATATGTATGTAAAAGCCTTAATAGGCGTGAAATAAATAAATAATATGAAGGAAAACATATGATCTTTCTCAATACACCAACTCTCATAATTGGCAGAAGATGTGCCTACTTAAGTATGTTATTTTTAGACATTATATGTAGTTTCATCAGCGTCACCAACACAATCCAGGAAGTACTGGATGTCGGATAAAACGGGCTACTTATGCATTATCGTGGAAGAATATCGTCGTTTGTTCCAGCTATTTGTTCCAAACATAAGTATCTCTTCAACCGAAACCTCCTGTGATCTAAGAGGTTTTGCTTCAATCGACGACAAAGACGACCTCTGTGACTGAGCTGTAAACTTCTTCGTAAAATCACATTCAGATTCCAGAGTGTGAAATTTAAAAACGACATTTTTTTCATAGACTCCGTAGAACATATATTTTCGCACATAGTCTTGATTCGAAGCGGTTCTCAATATAAATAACATATAAATTTAGAAACGAAATGTTTCTGAAACTATGTTTAGTGTTTAGGTCTGAATATTTAACGACTTCCGTGGTAAAGGGGTAAGGCTCTCGACTAGCAAGCTGGAGGCCGCGGGTTCAAATCCTGGCATGCGCAAATAAATTTCATTTGATTTATTTGTGTTATTTCAGAAATTACTCATTTAAAATTATGTATAGTATATTAGTGGCACGTCCCAAAGTGGAAGATACTCTCAGTATCATCCTGGTGTAAGACACCATTCAGAATTGAAACGTTGCTTGAAATAGCTTTGTCTTTATTTGGTGATCATAGCTGAATAGTCAAATACTTCCCCACCTTCCTCTTCCCATCTCATTTCCCTCCCCACTACCTCCAGCCTCACAACATACCACAATTGAGGATGCTGTAATCTCACTGGCTCTAGAAAGTCGGGAGCAGTTGGGGCTCTTGTACGGTTTCACATTAAAAAGTTATTTTTTTTAAAAGCCAGGTGTTTCCCGACTTCACCTTTCACATTCTCTTTCCTCTCACGCAGGTAAAATAGTGGAGTCATTTGGAAAGAAAAAGTGACGAGAAAAGTTCGGTAGTACCTGACTGGCTTAATCTTTTTCGAGCAATGTTTCACTTCTAAATGGAAGTCTTTCACATATTTTGTTAAATGAGAAATTAATCACATTATTTTGTTAAATGAGAAATTTATCAAATAATTTTGTTAACTGATAAATTAATCACATAATTTTGTTAACTGATAAATTAATAACATCATTTTTTTAAATGAAAAATTAACATATTATTTGTGAAATGAGAAATTAATCACATAATTTTGTTAAATGAGAAATTAATCACATTATTTTGTTAAATGAGAAATTTATCACATAATTTTGTTAACTGATAAATTAATCACATAATTTTGTTAACTGATAATTAATCACATAATTTTTTTAAATGAGAAATTAACATGTTATTTGTTAAATGAGAAATTAATCACATAATATTGTTAAATGAGATATTAATCACTTAATTTTGTTAAATGAGATATTAATCACTTAATTTTGTTAAATGAGAAATTAATCACATATTTTTGTTAAATGAGAAATTAATCACTTAATTTTGTTAAATGAGAAATTAATCACAAAATTATATTTTCGCACACCGGCTTTCGACTCAATTTCTAGGAGCCGAGCAGTTTAATGATCTGCTAAGGGTCGAATTATCGTGCATGTACCATTTATCTGTCTTTTTAAATGCTAGAAAGTTGTTTCTTCTATTTCTATTTTAACATTCGACAAGCAATTACATACATTTTGTTTTGTATTTTAGACATTTTTACCATCACGAAGTAATAATGCTATGTAACCTATTGTTCTTTTTTATTGTTCACAGGGGTATATTTCCAGGAAAAGTAACGAGAAACTTGATAGGGGTTGTTTTGAATTTAAAGAAATGTTAATTTCTATGACTGTATCCGCGAACAATGATTTGTGTGAGGTTTTAACCACAAAAGTTTTATAATTTTATCCAAAAAGCTTTTAAGAAAATAAACGCAGCAATTGGTGTTAAATGAACAGAATGTAAAAAGGAACACAACACCATTATAATGATCAATAAATACAGCATTATTTACGTTAAATGTATGTAGCTCCTACCGGATGCGCCCGTGTATAAACATTTTTGTTGGCAACCTTTTTTTATACAGGGTGTCCGGAAACTCGTAGTACAAGCGGGAAACTGGTGAATCTACATCACATTTGGAGTCGATTTTGTAGTATTTTTTTTTTGATTTGAGCTTTCGTTATCGAGTAAATCGAGTTAGAAGTTGATTTTTTTTTTTGTTTTTTTTTTTTTTTTTTAATCAAATTCTTATGAATTATTACTGAAGATCAAAGTACCCAACTAATTAAAACTATTTGAAAGTTAAACAAATGAAGAAACTCGGATTTGAAGCATTATTTTGAAATCAACCTTCATTTAATCCGGTGTAATCATAAAATATTTCTGCTCTGCAGGGTTAATACATCTGTTGTTCAACCCTAAACACCAGAAAAAACTTTAACCCTAAAATAGCCGAAAAATATTTTTTTTTTGGTTTTTTTTTTTTTTTTGTGAAAATGCTCAAATCAAAAAACTTTATGTTTATTTGGGTTCCCCATGTGGTATAGATTCTCCAGTTTCCCGCTTGTACTACAAGTTTCCGGACACCGTGTATATCACGTGATTCATGTCAAACAAACAATTTTTGGTGTAATGCGCTGTCTCGTTTTTGTTGTTTTTAAATGGATATTTCTAAGCTCAATAGCTCATGATTGATTTTTTACTTTGATTTTATCATGTTTAACTTTGTTCTATATATCCCCGAAAGCAAAAGCTGTGCCTTTTTTTATATGGCAAAGCTTCAAGGGTTTTATCGGCTTCAGAATTTCACACAAATAGATAATCTTCTTTTAAATTATCCTGATATATTATTTACAACCTCACACTAACGAAATAAGAGCATTTTTGTATAATGTGTACAAATTAAAATCAAAGACATTTTAGGTATTTTTAACATGTTGTTCATAACAAAAACACTAGGAATTATTCCGAAAACATTAATTTGTCAACTGCGATGCTTTGTGAAAACAAGTTTGGTAAATTTCACCTTAATTAATTTGTAAACATTCGTCCTTTTTCTAAAAAAATGTACGTATAAATATACTTTGTTTGAAAATTAAAATTTTTTAATGAAATTTTATAATGTACGTAATAATGTTCAACAAATATTTGAGCACGTTTGTAGGCGTTAGAAAACATATAGAATTTATATTTCAAGTTCGTTAGAATATTTGAAGAATAATGTTTTACGTAGATAAAATCAAACAAGTCCTTTGTTTTAAAACATGTTTTGGCTTAAAATATAATTTTGAAAACTACTGAATTTCACCAACATTTCTTATTCAATTTAGCAACACAAACACGTGAACTGTATAAAATTATAAGCACAAGCACAGATTAAAATTTTAATAATTTATAGATTATTATAGAAGCCGAAGTTCATCTTATCTCATCTCGTATTTTTTTTCAATAAAGTCAAAGTTTAATGTACATTTCAACAGTTAAGCAAACATAATACATATAAGGGAGTGACGGTCTGCCTTCCTGTAAACTTATACTTGTAATACGGACGGGTTGTTTCGGAGAATTTGAACAATTCTTCAAATTTCAACGTTAATTTTCAAGTTCTGTGAAAGATTTTTTCAAGTTCTGTTATTATTTCAGTTCTGTCAAGCAACTAGCCTATAATGATATAATAACAGAACGTGAATAGAAGTTTCACAGAACCCGAAAATGAACGTTGAAATTTGATGAATTGTTCAAATTCTCCGAAACAAGCCGTCCTAACTCCTTTATATTCAAAGTTCAAATATGTAAACTTTTAAGCGGTACGTCAATTCAATCGACATGACATTCGATGTATAATTTGTAAGAAAAACTTTGCATACTGTTAATATACATTAATTTCACAGACGTGCAGAGGAAAAAAAATTTTCAATGGAAATAGGATTCGGTTTTAAAACAGATTATAAGAATAGAATATACTATTATATTTTTTGACCGGTTGGTTGCTGAGTTGGGTCACACCCAGGCGTCGTGTGTTCAATTCCTCGGCTGGCTAAGTCCTCCATCACAACACAAGCAATTCTCCGCTTACTGTAGTGGTTGTAGGAGATTTTCTAATATTGTCGGGTTATTCGTAATCCGGGAATGTTTGTCTTTCTTTAAAAAAAATTACAAAAACTTAAATACACGATGTCAAAGAAATTAACAAAGAAAATTCATTACATTGACGGACACTAGGGCACGGGACGAGACATGAAAAAGTCGTCAGATTTGCCAATAGAGACAAATCAATACATATCGATACACTTCGATCTGAATTTATTCAAATTGATAATATTCTTTTATAGGGATTAATTTATTTTTGGGGTATTATGCCGTGTTGCGCTACCTCCTTCTTTAGCTAACATTTCGGACGGCATTGCAGTGTCCATCATCAGGGCAGATGTGTAATAAGATGTGTGGGATAATCGCGTAGATAATCACATGGGTTAGATTATAATGGTTATTATATAGGCAGGTATGTGCCTATGTAAATTAACTCTCCGTTCGCTGAACCAAAAAGATAGGTATTCGCAAATATGACTTACGGAAGAGTTGGTTGTGATGTTCGATGATATGGTCCTTTTAGTAGCGCTCGTATGGTGAAGGAATTCACAGGCACTCGTATAATATTGAACTAATTATAACTACGGCTTTATTATTTATTTATTTATTTTGTAAGAAACAAACAGCTTTTACATAATACACAGTGATAGATATAAATATACAAGTTAACTGAAGTCAAGCCACAAAAGTTTCTTATGCTAAAGTTCATTGGAAATGAAGTTTTAATCAAAGAATAGACAAAGAAATATGACTAATTCTTTGTTAGCCAAATAACTGTATTTGTGTAGATATTTTAACCGGTTCTTACAATCATTATTAAACATACATTACACTGAATTAACAACGGTAGCTTAGTTCTCCATTTCGGAACAATAAAAGTGCAGTGCCTGTGTGATTTTATCAGGAATACAAATATAGTTGGTCAGAAGGTTATGTGCAGTTTACAGTAAAGCAGTTTTCTTGTGAGGTCTTTCGGTGACGCTATTAATACCCAGTATACCAGACAGAAAGGCTGATGGACATAGCTAGGTAATATGTAATATATAAGTCTTTATATCGGAACACACTACAACCTTATCCAACTTAAGAGAATTTTTTTCAAATTATTCCAATAATCACATTAAATTGTTACTCTAATTTTTGTTCGTTAAATGTTTTTAGTCATAAGAAATAAAAGTCGTGACTATTTCACTAACTTCCACACTAAGCAAAGAAACTTGTGACTTTCCTTTTAGTATGAAATGCTTTCAAGACATAAAAGCGAACTGCTTAATATATGATTATCTTTTGACTTATGTAATAAAAGTCACAAAGTTAATGTATTTGACTAAAGAAGCATCCTGTGGAGTTTATCACGTTTTTGCTCGTTATGCTGGCGCTGTCTGTTTTCCACACCTTTTTATAAACTTTTTTAGTTCATCTGAAAACTCATGCATTTATTTTCGGTAATATCAAATGTTATCATTCTTCTTCTATTGGTTCCTTGTCCTGTTGTACGAGTAGGTTAGTCACATCTACAATGATACGATATCTGTCTCAACAATGGATGCATAAGATCTTGTTTTTATGGTATCTTCAACTGTCGAAGGTTAGCTATAATCACAGTATCTTCACACTGCAGTGGATCTATTCTCGTACAACTCTAATAATTTTCTAAGCCATGAAGTGAGGCTTTTTTCTTTACCAAGTCTTCTATCAATCTTCCTCTGACTTATACCTAAATCGGGTAATCTTGTAGTCCCTCACAATGTGATTAATGGCGCGAATACATTAGCGAGCAGAGACTCAAATTATGGAAAAGGAACGAACCAACAGCAAAGTAGCTCGGTTTCTTTGACATAATTCGAGGCTCGACTCGCGTTTCGGTTTGCAAATGTATACGCAGCAGATATATTATACATCGGAGTCTTCTATGTATACTCGATGTAATGTCTAGTTATCCATGCGGTACACAAGAATAGAGAAACCGACACTACGTTTTTGTGGTATCCTAGATATTAGTTTGAGGTGTTATTCACAGATGGCACACGCAACAGAAAGCTAGAGCTGTCGATAATACAGAGGTCTATACCATTGTTACCAATATCAGAGGCCCAGAATTGTTACTATTGCCTGTTAATTAAGGGCACCTTATTATGACTGTCCAAGTTTAAGGTTTATGGAAGAGTGATTAGACAACGGGAGTCACAACTATTCTGATTCTTAAATGCCGTCAGAGGTCACTGTTGCAGTATAATTTTATCCACATCGGTTAATAATTACACTATGTATATTGACAAATCAATTTAATTACACATTGTGTAATTCGTCAGATTTCATCTTGTTAACAATAAAGGAGAAAGGTTAATTGCCCAACACTACAAAAGGTGAGCTATTTATAAAAATGAAATGCTAGTTATAATTTTATTTCAAATCGAAACTTCGACATTGTATAAGTAGACAGACGACGATAAATTACAGTATCGAGTTTAATGAACGTTTTAGTTTTGCCGATGAATTTTGTTTTTACGTTGTAAATTTTCTTGATTGCTTATTCTTTATTTAAAAATAAACATTTCAAGTTTTCTGTATTTTATACATGAGTTGTTTTTTTTTGTAAATCGTTAATATACATTGTATTTTCGATAAACATTTTATTAAACGTTAAACAGTCTAAGCTTCAAAAAAATTTTATTTTGAAAGAGAAGAGTATACTTTCCTCTATGCCAGGAGTTCAGCCGTATTGTAGAGGACATTTTAGAAATGTAAGATAGATTTTTACAGCCAAGATATAACAGGTAAAAAGAATTAAAAATATATACAAGCATTTTAAGTAAGTTCTAACATAAATGAAAAATTTAAAAATGTTAAAAAATAAAATGGAAAAAAATATTACAATATATAATTAGGAGGATTGCAACCGCATAATATTATGTATTTTGTATTGCCCTAGTAGACATTATGTGTTGTGTAGGTTTACATGGATTAATGATTTTCAGGATTAATCGTAATAAATAATACTATTTCTTAAATATGTTGAATTCGCGGAAAACTTTTTACTAATATAATATAATTAAAAACATAAAACTGACAATTAAAACATGAAATTACAGAATTTTAATTTAAAGAAAATAGGAAGGTATAGATTACATAACGGTAACATTTTATTTAAAAAATACTTTGTTAAAACTAATGTTAAAATAGCTTATTTAAATCAATTAGTAGACAAGTTATTAGCTTTTGCTGAGCAACATCAAGTCTCGTAAGTTGAGAAACAGGGGACACCAAAAAGTGAGTTGAAAACTGTAAAAAAATGTTTCCCCATTTCTACCGATTTATTTTTCACACCAGTTTCACGTTAACTCTCTAAGCTTATTAGTTCCAAAAAAATATATGTTATTTTTGAAGAAAACATACATACATTTGTTATGCCGAAACGTTAATAATATGAAATTCCCTAGTAAAGCAAAAAAATAGCAAAGTAAGCTCCGAAAATTATTAAAAACACTTTTGTTCCGTTATTTAATATGTTATATGCACGAAAAAATTCACAGTGAATCTTTAAATGCAACTAAAGAATTTGTCGAGCGATTTTTGCTCTATTTAAAACGAGTCGCGTTTTATTAAATATTTTCATAATTTTCGCTGAATTATTATGGTTTTTTTTAATATTAGCCCGCTCCCTCTAACATTCGTATCCCTTTCATACGAACTTTGAACGTTTATTACGGAGCCCTAATTACCCTCTCTGAGAAAGCTAATTGCTTTCTCGGTTTGGAGAAAAAATTCTCGAGAGTATTTCTGAGACTTTCATATTAAATTTATAAAACGGTGCTTTGAAAATTAAACGACGAATTTATATTCTCCTTCTACAATAGTGTTCCATGTTACTAGGTACCTCGGTTGAGAACCACTACTGTAAATACCGAGTAGTCATACATTCATTTTCGTTTTTCTATATTCATATCGTGCAATTAGTATAATCTACTTTTAGCAAATGACTTAGTTAGAACCCGAATGCTACAAACTAAATTAGTATACATTGTGTAACATCAAAATGCGCAGATAGGATATCAATGGTTTAGTAAGGATTGATGGTAGGATTACAGAACTGTACTTTATTTTATTAAATTTGACAATGCAATTTTCCCTGTTATATCTGGTTTTTAACATAATATATAGCCGACATGTTTCATGAATACTAATGCTTTCCATTATCCCAAGCATTAGAGGAGCACAATATTAGTTGCGCTGTAGGAAGCCAACTCGGAGGGATTAAAAACTCTATTTTTTGTTTGCGTAAATAATAATATTTTCTTCCTTCCCAATTGATATTAGCAATCAAATTAATGTTTAAATTTACATTATAACAACACCATGTATGATTATTGTATAATGTGACCTTACAACGAGATTAAGAGGAACTGTGTGGTATTTTACATACAAAACTTAAATTTGGATTTACCAGAATACCCAACCAAACTGCATAATTATTTTTTAATTAAAGCCCCATAGTAAGCGCTCAGCGATGGTTTGAAATGGAGGTATTTAAATTCGAATCCTCTTTTTTTTCCTCGCTCTACTCTTAAAAAGTATCATATTCAAGCATTCTTAATATTTAAAGCTAATAATTACATGTAGATTTTTTTTAAATTTACTACCTGCAACATAAATCGGCTGCTAATATTTTTGATAAACATTGTTATTTGGTACCACTTGCGTGAGGTCTACATTTAAATTGCTACTTTAACGTGCTGTCTTCCGATAAATATTCCAGTTGCTTTAAACGCATAGCAAAAAAACTGTTTATTACAGGTAAACTAGATTAATTTAGGTTTTGGGCTAGTTTTTTTTCATCACTTTTCAAAAGTGTTCTGATTCGTATAAATGTAAAGTTAGACCTCACGCTAAAGTAGCACCCGTTATTTTAATTTTATTTATTATTCATGTCAATCTCATCCAACTACTTACGTGATGTGAAAGTTTTAATTTACTTTCACGAAACCTGCGCTGAGCTTTCGCTAAAGCTGAGCCGAGCTATTGCCAAAGTGGGACCGACTAATTCACAAGTTATAAGAGAAAAAGCGCCACGCGTCCTCTCCCTAAAACCATTTCTAAAAATCACACTTCGGTATTTTACTTTCTGTCAAAAGTGCCACTATTCACAGATCTCTGGAATGATAAAAAGAGGTATTCGGTTAGTATGCGAAAGAAGATTGATGTGTTTAAATCTCGGTAAGTATTGCGGAGGTTATGAATAAAATACGATCTCCATCTCAGACCGGTAAGCATTCCTAACCTAACCTAACCCCGATGTAGGAAATAAGAAAAACTTCATTTATGTCAATTCAAATTGACCGGTTAATGGTGGGGTGGTGCAAAGCGTTGACTTTCCACTCATATGTCGCCGGTTCAAGCATCTGCTAGCTTACGGTTTTCCGCTTACCTTGTTGGTAGTAAGAGTAATTCAAATATTGTCAAGTTTTTCATTACCAGGGAATGTTATAATTTCTTTAAAATAAGTGTAGATGGGCAATGCTCAGTTAAGAGTATTTTAAACTTAAAATATAAAAATGATTTTATTTCTTTAAGTCCAGCATTTCAAAATTTTATTTTTCTAGTATGAACATGAACATACTATCCAGTAGGTAAACTTTATTGGAGATGTGAATACTAGTGTGTTATAAAATTTATTTTCAGTTTTCCAGTAACGTTGTTGAATGAATGTAAAATGTAGACACGATATAATACTTCAGCGGAAATATTCGTACAAAACCCGCGGTTATAAGTCGTTGTTATTTTCATGAACACGTAAGTTGGGTATATTTAAGGCTCTAGGCCGGTGCGGTGTGTAATGTGTGTATTGAAATTGTATGAAATTGTTTGTATTGAATTGTATAATTCATGTATTGAATAGAGTCTTATGTGTTGAGAGTTGAGAAGTAGGATAAATTATGGCTTATAATTTTAATATATCTCTTGCAAATATCAAATCTATACAAGTATCCCATGCGTGGTTGGTTTGTCCAAATAAGCCCTTGTGTCCAATTTTTGTAATTTTGGTAGTACTTTGACCTCATATATCGTGACGATTTAAGACAATCGTAAAATTTTCAAACGTTTTCATATTCACCATTTCCAATTTTTAATATACATACGTAAAATTCAAAAATAATTGTAAAAATTAGTACCCCTCTTTAAAACAAGACTTACTTCATTTGAATAGATGAATTAATCTCCCGTTGAATTAAGTTGTGGTCCCGTTTTTGGACAAATTGAATCCAGAAAGTCAAAAATCGTGGGTTCATTTCGCGCGTACGCAGTTCGCGACTTCCGGCCACCACAGATATAGTAGTATTACTGACTAAATGTCTTATTCTTTAAAATCAAACTAAGATAGGGGCGCTATGTTTAATTTTAACGATAACGTTATTGAAGTTTGAAATTAACCCAATATATGGGCGCGATTGCCTCCCTGGCATTAATTTTAAACACGTTTCAAAGGCAGTATCAGCGTTCTAGAGTTGAAAATACTCTCTCATCATCGTCCATACGGCTACTAATCAGAATAGAAACGTTAATTAAAGTGGCTTAGGCGTGTTTATTAAACAGCCCTGAATAGCCAGTTATGTCTCAATCCATATATTTTACTCCCCGATTCCTTTCCGACAACGTTCTCAAAAAATTAGAATTCGTATTTAATATATGTAACGTTGTTGAATGAATGTAAAATGTAGACACGATATAATACTCCAGCGGAAATATTCGTACAAAACCCGCGGGCAGTAAGCTCATATAATTCTCATAATTTCATTGAAATACTAGGTACCTATTAGTGTTTAATTTCAAATGAGAACTCTCGTGAAATTAAACGCTAGCCTAATGGCACTTCCAATTTACCGTCTTGTTCTGTATTATTTATCAGATATTTTATTTCACAGACAGGGTTACAGTTACGACAGTTACGTATTTTATAATAAAATCACGTGCTCCAAACCTTTTCACTTTCAAAAAGATTGGCGTTTAATTAAGTCTGGACCCAGAGCGGAAAGACGTTGAGATATCCTAACATTTAAAAGGGGTCTTAATTAATATATTCGGGTGTTATTGTTGCTTCGTGACTTAGGCTCCCTGGAGAACAGGGTACAGAGAGTTCTGAAATTGCCGAACAGTTGCGATGAGATTCTTCGAATGATGGATGATATAATATATAATAGTTAGAAAATAAACGCCCCAAATGTTCGCTAGCACTGTATCGCGGCAAACTTTACGAGAATCTAAGAGAGTTTGAAAAATATCTCGTGAAAACGGTATCTGGTCCATACGTCAGAAACATGTTTGATAATAGAAAGCGCAGAATAATAATAAGAATATTTTCTGAAAAAAATCAGCTTAAAGAAATTTTACTTAGTACGTATATCATACTATTGACATTTTGTTTGTAGAGAGGAAATCGCGCCCAAATAAGTGACAGTTTCTCTAAGGGTAATTTTAAACTTCAATAACTCATTTCAAAATAGACATAGCGCCACCATCTTAATTTATTTCTAAAGAAGAAGAATGAAAAGTATTATCATATTCTTCTCGTTCATCTCTCGAATCCACTGTTCGACTTTCTGGATTCGACACGTGTCCATAAACGGAATCATTACTCAGAGTCACATCTAATTATCCGATCCAACTGAACTAAAATTTGTTTTGAATAAAAGTGTATATGTTAAAATTCACTTCTTAAAACATAAAAAGGGTTTTATATTTTTAGCAAAATTTAGGACGGGTTGTTTCGGAGAATTTGAACAATTCATCAAATTTCAACGTTCATTTACGGGTTCTGTGAAAATCCTATTCAAATTCTGTCATTGTATCATTATAGGCTAGTTGCTTGACAGAAGTGAAATAAAAACAGAACTTAAAAATATCTTTCACAGAATTTGAAAATTAACTTTGAAATTTGAAGAATTGTTCAAGTTCTCCGAAACAACCCGTCCTTAGTCTGTGAATTTGAATTAGTTTAAAAATTTTCAGAATTTTTTAAATTTTCGCCTTCACAAAACCGAAATAAAAAAATTGGGACAAAAGAGGGTGTTATTTTAAATTAAATATTTAGTTATGCGAAAAAGATAATACTGGGAGAAAATTAACTATCTATACCATTTTATTATGAACTCCTCTATCAGATTTTGTATAATTCTCGGAACAGATCTTTTTTTGCTCGTATAAGTAACAACAAATCTATTTTCCGTAGATCTTGATAAGGAAGAATGATTTATGTATTTAGTTTTTGTAATTCATCGTGCGGACCATAAAAAGAGCGAAAATTAAATGGGTTTCGAAGTACGTGCTTGAAATGTCCAAAATAATAACAACCCAAACTTGTATCAGCGTTTCGTGTGTGATATTTCTGTTTTCAATCAGATACGACGAAATTATTAACTTGACAATTTATTTTTTGTCGGCCTCCGTTTCGGTCGGCACAGCTCTGACAGTCGATCAGAATGGACGTGACAAATTTTGTTATGAAGCGCTTTACGTTTCCAGTATGCGTTGTTATTATTTACATTTTGAATGGAATTTTTCCAGACCAATTAATCTCTAATATTGATATTGACTGGCGTACAGATCTCCAGCTTTAACCACTCCATACTTTGTGGGAGACTGTAAGGACAAGCTAACGCCGATTGAACAACTAAAAACAATATTCCAGCAACAGTATTCGTCCATTCATAAGTTCAAACTTAGGCGTTTATTAAATTAGTGGTAGTATAACCATAGAAGTCTTATTGGAAGACCGTGAAATATTAGATTTATAAGCAGCTATTTTGTCGATAACATTTTTTTTTAAATATTAGTGTTTATGCTTTTTCTTTCTTCTTGGAAAAAATAGTACACCCATATCTACACCACCATAGACAAAATAAAAACTGGGATGTTGGAAGATTTGTTAACCCTTTCCGGACGAACCCCAGTACATTTAGTAGGAATGGTTGCGTCCTGACTAAATGATTGACTGTCCAGCCGGTATTAATACATTTTCTGAGAAATAGGAAGTTAATGAGTACAAAATCCTTTGATATGCAAATTATGAGTGACAGCGAATGATCAACAAGTGAACAAAGTAGATCGTCACGTACTCTTGGGACGGGTTGTTTCGGAGAATTTGAACAATTCATCAAATTTCAACGTTCATTTTCAAGTTCTGCGAAAGATATTTTCAAGTTATGTTTTTATTTCAATTTTGTCAAGCAACTAGCCTATAATGATATAGTAACAGAACTTGAATAAGTCTTTCACAGAACCCGAAAATGAACGTTGAAATTTGATGAATTGTTCAAATTCTCCGAAACAACCCGTCCTTAGTAATTAATTATTCGAATCTATGCTGATTTTCTGAGTTGATAGGATTCCTGAAAGATATCCATTTGTTTCACCATAATGTACTTATTAAATGACTTTTATATCAAATACCGAATACAATAAATATTTATTTTTTTATGAGAAGATAAAAAATACTATCTTGTAATATACAGCGTGTCCGGGGTAATAAAAAATATTTTGCCATAGAAGAATATTTATTTTTCCAAACAAACAATTCCACTTCTTTACCCGAAACTACCATAAAACGTCGGAATTTCGGAAACATACTGTTTATCTTTTGTAATTGTACTATCATGTAGAACCGCCTCTCGAAGTTAGTGCATTTTACCCCCGGACATCTTGTATGTAGATACTGCGCTCGTCGTATGTGAGCATAGTTAATTTATTTTCTAAAAATAAATAATGTGTCAACTCAAAACGGTGAACAAAAATATACGACAGCAAATGCGCAAGTAAACGAGTAATAATTTAAGGTTTTAGGATGTGGAAAATATTAATACCTGTCTAACAGAATATTTAACGTCCCCAGTTTAAAATTTGACTAATTTTGTTAACAATGTTACCTCCTCAACGATATTAAGATACCTACATGTATATTATAATACAGTAAAAATACCCCTACAGAATTATTGAATAATACTTCTTGAGTAGGTTTATATTTCTGTAATATATAAAAATTTAGATTGCATATATGCATTATACACATGTTCCGATTTGCATCCGAACCCCGAGCCGAGTCCAAATACTATTTTTTTTAATTGACGAACCCTTTATCCCTGTATTCTATTTTTCGTACAATTTTTCAAAATATCTTATCCTCGAACGGCTGAATGTCTGTATCAACATACAAAATTACGTTTAACTAACTAACTAACCATCACGCCGTTTCACCGCAGGGGTAGGCAGAAATGACGGACCGCTAAACAACTCGGTCTTGGCACACACTTCTTGCCTCGTTCACATTCATACATCGTCTCATACATACTCTTCTATTATTGTGACTCTTGACATGGCCCGACTCGAGTATCTGATTCACTTTATCGTGCCATGTCTTCCTCGGGCGTCCCCGACTTATGCTACCATTCGCATTTGCATCATATATCCTCCTTGCAGTCCTATCTTCGCTCATTCGCTCAACATGCCCAAACCATCTAAGCGTCCCTTTCTTAATCTTACTCATTACGCTTACATCATCCTTGCACTATTTGCGGATCTCCACATTCCTCACACGATAAAACATGGTTTTACCACACATACGCCTCAGGGATCTCATTTCAACAGCATTCAATCTACTTTCATCCTTTTTTGCCAGTTCCATGCCTCACTTCCATACATCAAGGTAGGTACCAGCACTCCGTTGTGGACTGCTAACTTCGCTTCTTTGTACAATTTTTTGTTAGCGCCAACTGCGTTCAGTCCTCCATTAACGGAATTACCTGCATTTAATTTAATTGAAAATAACATAATGTCGTTATTTTGGAAAACCGAAAAATCTTCATCTCTTATACATGTTGTTCGTCTGTTTTCCATCCTAAATTGTTAAGTTAAGTCGGTTTTTGCTTTTTAAAAACAAACCTGAAAAATTCCTTCACGAAGAAGGATTCCGGTATACCCGCTTGAAAAACCTGATCAAAAATTCAATTTTCAAAAAGGATAACAAAATATTCAACGATATTGTTCAACGAAAACATTGTTATTTACGAAGTTTCTGTCGGGATACGTGAAAATTACTTACTAAAACATTGTATTTTATTTTAAAAGTTACCATATTGGAGTATAATACAATTTTCTATTACTCGAATAAAGTCCTACTCACTTTTGATTCCATGTTAACATTTCTCTGAATAAGACTCCATTATGAGAAAATATTCGCTTTTACCGAATAACATACATACATTTTGTGTTTCGTGGAAGACCAGAAATGAAACATTCATTTACAATATTGTTTTACTCACCTCAAATTCATTGTTGGAAAACCTTTCTCTTGTTCATAAATAAATATTTATAGAAGATACCCATTCATTGGCATAAATTTTAAAACATATTTTATTAATTCAAAATGAATTACATAATAATTCATCTCGGAAAATGTTAATTAAATATTATTGATAAACCAGAACAATTTCTGTTTTTTTGTTGCATCGGTTGTTACCTAGCTAGAGACAAAATGATCCATGTCAAATCCAAATAAATAATTACACAAGTTCACGATTGCTGTGGAGCTTTGCATTATTTAGAAAGCTTCTTTTAGTTACGGTTGTCCTGAAACGGTACGCTGGGGAGCACTGTATTTTGACGACAATGAACCTCTGCTCCTGAATTACCGTACTGCTCTTAAACAACCTGTATAAATACACATCAACATCACTGTACTAATGTAATGTGAAATAATCACGGATCACGGAAAATGAGAGCGTTGTACATAGTATATTTACAGAAATCCTTTCGTTACTTTGTGTAATTACTTGACTAAAGTTGACGAAAAACAAGTTGTAAATATATTGAATTATACGAATATTATGAATTGTATCAACAATACACGATTTATGAATATGTTGCAGAATGCATTAAAAACTGTCTCCCTCAATTGCAAAACGTATCTTAGCGGGAAAACTAAACAAAAATGTGCATGCGTGATTTCGACGTCAGATGGCAAATGCAATTTTGCCGGATTTAAGAAATACAGTTAGAGACTTTTTTTTATTAGTACCAACTCGAATCTAAACTTTTACAGTCTTTATACAATGTGTAACAAAAAGACCGTTTAACGGTTAGGAAGTGATTTTTTTTATTACTAAGGCTGTAAGTGTTAAATAACATATTCAAACAACATAATACCTAAGGTATTGAAAAAACACGGTGGTTATATGTGTGTAACACCTCTTTTTTTTATTTGGACATGGTACATCTTTCACTATGTAATGATCTGCCCTTTTCAAACTTTTCCTTCTCTTCTTTCTTACACACCCCTTCAACTGTGTGCATCATAATTTGTCTACGTGTTTTACGGCCTTGAACGTAATTATTTCACGTGACGGTTCCGTATAAAAAGGCTTCACCGAACGTTGTGTTGGTTTTTTGTTTCTCGGTTTAGAAACCTAGTTATCTATGTATGTGTGGTATCCCTCGGTTCTTTTGAGATAGAGTGAGTTGAATCTATTACCGCTGTGTTTTAAAGCTATTTCATAAACCTTATCTTCTAAGTCGCCTGCTCCCAACTAACTACGTGATTCTATCTATAGTAGGGTAATGTGAGTATAACAAGGTGTTAGATTTTATATGTGTGATAAACATACGATAAATTTATGGTGTTAGTTGTCGGCGCCATCCATGTATATATTTTGGGAGGGGAAGGAGAGGAAAGGAAATGAATTTGTTCAAGCTAAGATTGGCTCCTCCTCTTTACCAAACAAAACCGATGGATGATAATTTGAGCAAGGCGATCGATATCTGCGTGTCTGGATATCACAACCGGCCGGGTCTCCCCTTGTTCCAAATCGGCAACCTTCACGCCAGAATAAAGAAAACCAGGTCTCCTCACCAATTTCAGAATTGCCCCAACCTCATGCACCTCCAGGAAAATCTACTTTACTGAGTGTAGAAGGGGAAAACCATGACATCCCTTGTCACGAATCTAGTCGCGAAAATGTGACACGTAAGGTCCTAAGTTACGTGCCACCTCTAGAAAACGTTGTAACTTCCTCGTCGTCGGGAATTTACATCCCTTTCTAGGTCAATAACATATATAACACACGACGATCTTGTCGACATTTAGCCCGCTTTTATCGATAGGTTGTGTGCCTACCCATTCAGCCAATTATCATGTGAGATATATGCAAGGTTTACTCGAAATGCCAAATTTAGGATGAGGACTGTCTGTATTTTAATATTTGGTTCCAGTAGTTATTTCGTGAGGTTACTAGCATCCTCGTGTATTAGGTATGGGTAACTTCTACTGAATACCTACCCTCTCAGGTAGGTATAAACGGATAATTGGTTTGATTTTTGCAATTAATTTAAAGAGGCTGCCTACCTCTCGAAAGGTACCTGTTGAGAAAAGTTGTTCGGTTGGTAGTTTTATTTCGGAGATTACCATCTCCCTCTTTTGACTCTAGATTTGTTTTTGTGCATCCCAATTTGTAACTTAGAAAGTCAAACAATCGATGAAAAGTATTAAATTAGAAAGTCAAATAACAGAAGAAAAGTATTCATTTTGTTCTGTCTGGTTGCATCCGATCGCTTTCTATTCGGGCGGTCATACGCTAGCAAAACTTCCCCTTTGACTGACTGTACACCGCGCCTCTCGGCCTATATATGAAAAGGTCATTGGCCTGTCTCCCACTCACAGTTGATTGACAATTCGTCTAGCGTATTCCTTTTTATGGGAAAATTATTTGGGTTGCAGGCGTTGCAAACTCGGTTCCTGTATCCGTCCTTTTAAAGGGTCCTCTGGAATTTAATAAATAATATAAAAAAACTCACCCTGTTAGCCACCTCCAAATCCTCAGCGTGAAGCTTACCTGGTTACACTATATAGCTAAATCAGTTTAATTTTCGATCTCCTCCCTATCGGCTTCTTTCCTCATTTTAGCGAAATCCTTGCAATCTGTTCAATTTTGGTCCCCTCCCTACGCCTATAAAAGGGTAATTAAATAACTCTGTAAATAAAATTGTACCTCCCTAATTTAACCTAATCCCCGTCAGGATTCGAACCCGAGTTCATGATTTGTTCGGTTCTTTGGTTTTCGGTCTCCGTTGATAGAATGCCATCTCGCCAAATCAATTCCTTCCTAGCCCGATTAAAACTTCCTGCCTAAATACGTTCACTCTGTTTTAAAACGCAATCATTATTATTATTATTTTCATGTTTTTAAGACAAGTAATTTAGTTTGAACTACATATTTACGAAATCACGTTTAATTTAACACATTTTATATTATAATCGCGATCGCCCAACTCTTAGAGCCCCTGGGGTGATTTTTCACAAAACGGCGCTCTACAAATTATCCTATCCTCACTGAGTACAACCACTTTCACTTCACACAAACACCGGTTCAATAATATTTCACTTTAATTCAATATTCAGGAAAGCTTTCTAACACCATCTGAATTTACGAATTAACTGTAATTTCACACTACACTTCTGATTTGTATCGATTTCTCGGAGCTGTCAACGTACACAAGTTCAAAAACCGACTGCCCCATTGATCTCTGCTTTTCTTCCTTCCCGTGGGAACATGTTTACTCATAAAACCTGCCTGTCAATAAATCTTATGTTGTTATTCCAATAAAAAATTTTTGGGGCACGTTCGTCTCGTTTATTTTTTTATGTGAATATTCAAAACATCACAACTACAAGTGTAAAAAAAGTTCTAAATATTAAATAATACATATTTAAAATACCTTGTGTGTCCAATACAATGTCTTAGTAATTTCGTGTGAGATGAAAACTGTTCTTAATCTTTACTACTGGTGTTGGTATGAGTAATAATAACAAAATGTACTAGATAGAAAGTGTGTGGAGAGATGAGGAGATTTTTTTAAACCAGAAGTACAAGAAGTTTACGAATTTTATTTGACTGTTAATAAAAGTTTAATGAAAAATGAAGTGCAAGTAGTTTTAAATTTACATCACGCAAAAATTTTATATGTGTACTAATTTTTCGTAGTGGTTATAAGTTGTAATTGCTCCAGAAATTATTTGCTGCGTTTGCATTGTTGTCTTCTATAAGAGAAAGCATAGTGCGCCTGGTACACCTCATTGGAACTTTTAAACCAATGACGGAAGCCAAATCAGGAATACTTTTTTATTTTTTAGCAGATTATTCATAAATAGTAGATCTGACAATGTACGTCTTTTTGTAAAGTTAATACATTATTATTTATAGTAATTTTATTAGCTAAAAATATTTCAAAATCTTTTATATACCCGCACCTACTGTTTACTACTATTTCCTATTTTTTGTATCATCGAATATTTCCTTCCATTCTTCTAATTCTTTAGAAGAATGGTAGTACTAACACCAGATTTCAAGGAGTTTTTTTGCCGAGTAAATAATTCTACCTGTTTCGATAAAAATGTCAACTTCACCTCGTGAGCCCATAAAGTCTAAAATTCTTGAAAAGATTCTCATGCAAATGCGGTATTATGGTATGATTCTTTTCAGAATACATAAGCAATAGATCTTTTTTATTACGTACTTATAACTTCAGCATTTTAAATTGTGTGTGAAACCAAGATACAGCGAAAAACAATACATCATTCTGGATAAAGAAATGTGAAAGAGGAAACATCATAAAATTCCCTTTTTAGTATGCAGCTTGGAAATGTCACCGACATCTTAAAATGTAAAACCTAACTAAAAATGTTTTAATTTAATATCTCAATGAACTAATTACATTCTCGAAATCACCATTTATTAATACTTTCCTTTGAAAACAAATAAATCACAGAATTACTCCCTCAGTTAAGACTATTGAATTTTAATACCACTAACAGATGATAAGTCTTCATAACGAACCCCAACAAAATTTGGAAAAGTTACGGAAGAGAAACATTATTTGTTTACTAAAGCTAAAATCTTCTTTGTTCAGAAGCTTAAATCGTCTTTCTTTGATGACGAACGATGTGACCTAGCTGTAAGAGCATTCATTAGCTGTGGGCCGAATGTTATAGATGTCGTGTTCAAAAATCAAGGATTAATAAATTGTCCATACAAATACATAAATTGTGCCTTGGTCATTATTTTTTCACTGAGAAAAAAATTCTTAATAATTGTCATCTCAGGGGATGCTGGAAATGGAGGGTATTTTTAAGGAAAGGAAGGAGAGGACGTGCTAGGAAGGGAGGGATATGAGGGGTGGGTAGGAATCTGGGGTTGTCGTAGCGTGTCCAGGACTGACTATGAATCGTATGAATCCATCCATCCCACTGCATAGCAAGGCGATGGGTCGATAAAGTCCTGCCGGAGAGGTTAAAAGGCCTCCATTAACCAATCTCTATCGATCTGGCCCGCCACGCAGTAGGTGGGAAACGCATCCGCCGCTAAAACCTAAACAAACCTAACCCCATGAACCCGGACACACCTGCTCATCAAACCTAGCGAACCACACCGGGAGACTTATGGCACAGGTGTTGGTTATCCAATAACTGGTTCCCGAGGCGGCGGTATCCCTACTGCCTGTTATAATAGGAGATACCTTCAGTATTGTCCTGAATTGATATCACTATTTCTCTTCTTGTACTCCTAAAAAAGGGGAGCAAGTATAATAAATTTACGTTTTAAGAAAAGGGTGACTGCATTAAGATGGAGTTTTAAAACCGTTTATAAATGTTATACATAAATATACGGATTTAAAACTCTAAATAAATTGTTTTATAAACATCTTATTAGAATAGAGAATCCCGCTGTTGAATAACAATAACAACAGCTGTTTCGCGTAAAGGGTAATACTATAATACTATATTTTATTGAGATGTTTACCTAATGCGGAACCACGATACATTCCCATAGTTGTTTTTAAGAACTGCGTTTTCTTCTCAAAAGAAAAATATGATAACAATTTAAGTTAACGAAAAAAGTTTTGGCCGTTTGAACCGAGAAGTGGTAATAACTTGGGAAGTAAGTATAAACGCATACACAGCAAGTTTATAAACGCCTAAGAAAGTTATGAAAGACAACAAAAATCCATTGTTTATGTTTGACAATTCTGAAAAATATTTTTAAGGGGTTTAATAGTTCTCAAATTATTTTATTTATTTATTTATTCATTTGTATTTTTTTACATACAGTTTACATAATAAGTACCATTTTTGTGTTAAATGTTAATAATCAGTACCTGTATGGGTTAAGTAGTGTTTTGTGAACACCTCACTAGGAGAACCTGTGCTGAGGTGTTCGCGTGTTTTAGGTATATTATGCCGTCATAAGTAATAACACAGATCTCCTCGAGATGCTCATGTAAGCTCACCACAGTATCAATATTGGTTTATTTACTAACGATTACTTGAGTCTGTGATGAATTATGAAAAATAAAAACAAGAGTCTACTATATACTCTAATGTCTAAATAATGTGTGTAATTTTGAATAAATTTAACTACTTTTCACTGCTTCTCAGGTCTCATCAGAAGCGTGCGTTGTTTTAAGAACAAATGCATGCCGTGACTTTTCAGTGACAGACTCGCAGTAGATATTTGATCCAATTTTTAATGTTGACTTTAAATTACTTTTAAGGCCGAGTAAATTCAGGGGTAATTATTTACCTACGACCACCGTTTGAGAAAATTTTCCGTACGACACACCATTTTGACACACCGAGTTCTCGCATACTTCGCGTTTGTTTGTGTAGTGGCAGTTGTAGGTTGGATTATTATAGGATAGGTTAGGTTAGGTTGGGTTGGATTAGGTAGAATTAAATCACAAACCAGTCTATACAAACCTAGCGTTGCCCACAAACTACTTGAAAACTGGGATATAACTCTAAAGGGGACGCGAGCAGGCGTTATTAAAGGGGCAATTTTTTGTTACAGAAAATAACATGGAAAATAGGTATTAGAATTAAATCACAAACCAGTCTATACAAACCTAGCGTAGCCCACAAACTACTTGAAAACTGGGATATAACTCTAAAGGAGACGCGAGCAGGCGTTATTAAAGGGGCAATTTTTTGTTACAGAAAATAACATGGAAAATAGGTATTAGAATTAAATCACAAACCAGTCTATACAAACCTAGCGTAGCCCACAAACTACTTGAAAACTGGGATATAACTCTAAAGGAGACGCGAGCAGGCGTTATTAAAGGGGCAATTTTTTGTTACAGAAAATAACATGGAAAATAGGTATTAGAATTAAATCACAAACCAGTCTATACAAACCTAGCGTAGCCCACAAACTACTTGAAAACTGGGATATAACTCTAAAGGGGACGCAAGCAGGCGTTATTGAAGGTTCCCCAACATTTATAGTAACTTTTAGTAATAATTTAATAATATAACTAAATTTAAGTATTAATTCAAAGTAAACATTCCATATATACCGTGAAGCGGAATTCGTAACCTTTACCAAAAAACCTTCCCTTAATACGTTAATTTTAATAAAAAACGGGTTTTTTATTTGCAATATTTTTTATGTATAAATAAATTAACACATCATTTAAAAAAAATGTTTTTCATTGTCTATGATATAAAAAACCGTTTTGCCATATAAATTTTAAAAACTATCCGATTGTGTTTTTTAATTGTTATGTTGGCAGTGCCCTACACTACGTAATAACAAACGCGAAGTATGCGAGAACTCGGTGTGTCAAAATGGTGTGTCGTACGGAAAATTTTCTCGTAAATTATTATTTACGTAAATAATATTAAATATCAATATTTTTCAAAATCATGAATGCAAAAAGTTGTTGTTTATTGTCATTAAGATGAATCAAATGATTGTTTATTTTTAAATGCGTGTAAAAAACGGTAGTCGTAGGTAAATATTTACCAATTCAGGCTTTACGGCGGTCATATTTTCGGTTAATTGTTTAACAATTCGCAAAAAATTAAGATGTCGCAACAACAAAAAATCTATGAGCGATGATTAACCTGTCAAATGTGTTTGGTAAACAGGTGTCCTACGACTAAAAAATGTAAGGTTAGAATCGCTCGCGTTAAATATCAGTTAAGAAACTGCTTTTTATTTGATGCATGCAGTTTTTCTCACGTCTTTGAAATAAATTATCTGTGACTATTCTGCACGTCGTTTTTTTCTCAGGGTCCCACAGTTAACCGGAAATGCATTTACCAGAAATGTCGCGAAAATGACCTGTTACATTGAGCTAGGTAACAACCCTCGGTTCCTATATTTGTTCAGCAATTAGAAAGAAGGTTAGAAAACCCTGTACATCAAAATTCGAAGATAGAGCTAGAAGAAAAAATACCAGGTATTCAAATGCATTTTTTCAGTCAATAACCATTACAATGAAGCGCCCTTGATGTCTTTTATCACGAAAACGGCGCTATATAAATTAGACTAATATTATTAAATATCATTAATGAGTGAAACGATTATGGGATTTATGTTTATGGGCAATAACAGGTATACAGCCTATGAAAACTGCGCAGTATTATAATATGCATGTACTTGTACATTACATTTGTTTTAAGTAAATCGTTGTCGTGTTCCAACGCTTCTGTTTGTAAATTCTGGCTAACGGTATTATTATCAGAATGTACAGTTTGCATTCTGAAACTCAAGGTAGAAGCGAGATGGATGGATACCCTCAGGGACATAATATAGATTATTATGTACATATTTGTTTACAGAAGCAAGATGTTCTGACCTAATAAGACAAGAGCGGAACTGCCATAAATAAACCGTTTGGTAAATTCATACATTCAGCAACATTAATTTGAGTAATCAAATGCAAACGGAAAACATTATGGCGAAGAAATAACTATTTTAGATAAATCTTTACTACCGGTTCGTAGTAACGATTTAGTTGGTTTATATTATGAATACCAAAAAATATCCTTTAATTAGAAAAATATTATTACTCATAGGTAAAAAACATTTTTTAAATACTATGTCTAAAATTATTTGTGGCAGTTTCCCTTGAATAACTTTTAATTTCTTATAAAAATCGACCGTTTTAAGTCTCCGATTGCCAAGCGACTTTTAGAGGTTATGGCAAATGATTTCATCATTTGAAACCTTGAAATATTCATTTAACAGCAAAAAATTAAAGAAATACATTATTGTTTATTTGTTCCATAGTTATAGTTGTTTAAGTAGAAGAATGGTGCTTATGCTCAAACGGAGGAAATATCCTGAACAAAAATATTGCTAATTTACTAAAAATGTTTTAAAATTATTCATTATCCGGTTAAAAATAAAATGGGAGGCCCTTAACGTATGAACCGAACGCAGGTTCATTAACACGTGTTCCGATATTATTGCGAATTTGCTAAAAGTTTATCAGGAAGCGGCCTGCCTTTCCATTTTTAACTGAATTACCAATAATTAGTTTAGTGCTGGTGTAATGCGGTTACACCGTCAGTCAGGTTTACCACGGAAACATTAAATATTACCCAAGACTTACAATTAATAAAAATTATGCCCCTTAAGGGGCCGCATTCCAAATTTCTACCGATTTATAACAAGTTTCTCGTAACACTTTAAGTTTCTAAGTTCTTAAAAAAATATATGCTATTTTTCAAGATATAATCTGAATATGTGTAAGGCCGAAACGTTAATTACATAAAATTCCCTCGATAGAAAAAAATTGCAAAGTATGCTCCAAAAATTATTATTTACACATTTGTTTCTGTTATATTACAAGTTACAGGTATGAAAAAATTCAAATTGCTTCTTTAAATGCTACTTAAGATATTTCTAAAGAAATTTTTGCTGTATTGTTAATAAGTCATGTTTAATTAAATATTTTCACAACTGTCTCTTACGCTTATTGCTTTTAAATCACATTTATTATAGCGCGCTCGCTCCGACATGAAGATTAACCTATCTTTCATTGCAAAGCTCATTCGCCAACTCGAGGGCTTTGGGGGCAGACGTGTCGTTCAACGTTTTATGATATACAGACGTGCGATTACGTGCAAATATTTGAACCTATAAAGATAATTTTAAGCGTATATCTGTTCATAAATATTGTTTTTTCAAAGATGGGAAATAAGCGAAAGACATCTCGTATTCCAAAGAAAACAATATCTCCAAAGGGTTCAACGCATGATAGGTGAGAAGAAAAAAGTACAATATTTGATTTACAAGCTTATATTTATTATAAACGATAATTTATTATAAACATTTGTAATTCATATTTTTATTTATGTATTGTGTAGTAAAAAGTTATAAAAATTATTATTTTTTTTTTTTCAGAATACGTACTTTGGGAAATAAAACTAATTCCAAAACATTAGAAATTACGGGGCAAGTTCTTATTAATTTAGTTTGCTTGTTGAGGATACTATATGATCGTGATTTATTTGTGAATTAACTTTCTACGTACACAAATACACACGTCACTTTACAATATTACTCGAAGATCTGCTCTGATGATTCACAATGCAACGATGTCCGAAATATAATATAATATGTAATAATAATATATGGGCCATCTGTTTCAAATAACAATACTCGAACGTGGAATCCAGAAAAATAATGAACGGGCGAGCGAAAAAAGCTATTGAAAGTTCTAAAACTGTGGGGAATATAATTTAATAAAATAAAATACTTTTTTGTTTTAAAACCACGATATTTATTAATTTAAGAACCGACCGGTTTCGCTTTACTTAAGCATCATCAGGGTACAAATTAATACTAAACAAGAAGTACATAATGTGTGCATATATATAACAAAATATAGAGGGATACAACATGATACAAATATAAGCAACACAAAGACGGTCATAAAATACATTAACATAAGTGCACAAGTAATGGAAAAACCGCTAGATAATTATGTAGACTAATGGGTTATACGAATAAATCGGGAGAAACTAATTCCAAAACATTAGAAATTACGGGGCAAGTTCTTATTAATTTAGTTTGCTTGTTGAGGATACTATATGATCGTGATTTATTTGTGAATTAACTTTCTACGTACACAAATACACACGTCACTTTACAATATTACTCTAAGATCTGCTCTGATGATTCACAATGCAACGATGTCCGAAATATAATATAATATGTAATAATAATATATGGGCCATCTGTTTCAAATAACAATACTCGAACGTGGAATCCAGAAAAATAATGAACGGGCGAGCGAAAAAAGCTATTGAAAGTTCTGAAACTGTGGGGAATATAATTTAATAAAATAAAATACTTTTTTGTTTTAAAACCACGATATTTATTAATTTAAGAACCGACCAGTTTCGCTTTACTTAAGCATCATCAGGGTACAAATTAATACTAAACAAGAAGTACATAATGTGTGCATATATATAACAAAATATAGAGGGATACAACATGATTAAATATGTCAAACCACAAAGTGATTGCTTTCTACAATAATACAATAATATAATTTAGTTCAGTGATGTTATTTTTTATGTCGGAAGGAGGCCCTGAAGAAAATAATTTCTCTCAGAGCCTGTGTCATCTTTGAGAATGCTGTATAGAGGGTCTTTTTTGAGGAGGAGGGAGTGAACCTGTCCTGAATGTCAACTGTACAATTTCTACCCAGAATTAACTTTATTGTACGTTTTTTGACTAACCGTACCTTGGTGTTCTATTTTCAATAAACTCTTTAATTATGTTTCAGATGTGAAATCTATACTCCGCTACAGAATGTTTTGCCCAAGTCTTGTAAAGATGCAAAGGCACGGAGGTAATAATAAAATCATTTGAGCCCTTTACTGTTATTTAAAAGGTCACTTGAAGTGCAGTTATAATCAATGATTTTATTTTTTTCTAGCTTCCACGAACAATCTGAAAAGGCATTACCTAAGGATTATACTCTTAAGGAGAATATAGAAAATGTAGAAAGGTGAAACGGATTTAAGATTTTCGATGAAATTATTGTGTTGTGAAATATTTATTTTGTTATTTATTACTTTATTTTTTTTACAGTTTTACCGTACGCGGTCTTGTTGTAGAGTGGTATATCTAACTGTCATGGAAAGTTTTTTTCTGAGCTTTAAGAGAAAGGTTTCTTAAAGATACTGGAGTTATTCTAGGGCTATGTTAGATTTTTAACATCGATCACCGTAATGCTTGCCTTCCTGAATAAATCTAATTTTATTTAATCATTTACGGCCAAGATATTTTTGACAATGGTGTGTTTTTATCTTTCTGTATTCCAATCATTTAGCTTTGCTTCTAGGGTTGTGTCCCAGTATTGCTTTTTGGAGACTGTAAACGGATCTCTCGGCATTTAATGAAACTGCAGCAGAACAAAGGCTGTTGCTATATTGACGTTCATGGTATGTTTTGCTCAGATTGACGATAAGGTTTCCAGATCCGCATTTCGCTCGAAGCATGTTTAGGGTAATAAGTTTATAGTTTAGGGTTCTTTCACCGTATTTATGGGAACATTTCAGAACCACCAATCTTTCATTTTGAGTGAATCTTGTGTTTGTGATTAAATTATATTTGACAATTTAAACAAATAATATTTAGAGAAGTTAAAAATAAAATTGAAAGTTCACTGAAAGCTTAAACTATTAAAAGTAGTAATTTCATAAAAATGTAAATAAATAGAGCCCCTTTCACATTTTAGAATGTAATTTTATGTTGCTTACATGTTTTATTACTCTTTATAATTATTGAATTGTTTAAATGAATAAATAAATAATTCCAAAAAAGTCTTCTGATTTGTAAGTCCTCAGGAAGCACTAAGGATCTTTCTATCTATCTTTATAATATAATAAATTTGATGAGCATAAAAATGTAAACGTGTATATAATTCATATAAATGTACAAAAGTAGATATTACACGTGTATAAATATTATATTGCGCATATTATACAAGATGTCGGGGGTAAAGTGCACAAACTTCGGGAGGTGATTCTAATTGATAGTACAAGTAAAAAAGAAAAAAAACTTTTTTTGGAATTCCAACGTTTTAAGATAGTTTTCGAGTAAAAAAGTTTAATTTTTTGTATAGAAAAAAAAACAATTTCTTCCACGGAAAATAAATTTTTGTGGAAAAAATTTGGAAATTCGAATAATTTCCATTTCATTTTTACTTCTTCTAGCATTTAGAATAACCTCCTGAAGTTTGAGCACTTTACCCCCGGACACCCTATAAAGATAACCATATAAGAAAAACCTTATTGATGTAAAAATATATTTATTGATTTTATAAAAGTTATAAATTACTTTTATAAAAGTGATAATAGTATTTTAGTAAAGTAAAGTAATTTTTATACCTATACAAATAACTTTCTTAAATGTTTTATGTAAAATTAAAAAAAAAAATAATTAATTAAATCCGTAATAAAACCCATATTTTAAGAACCATCTTCATTTCGACTTCGTTCTAATTTGCTCAGTGCTAACTAAAAATGGTTCTGTTTTTCTAAAATTGCAATTTAATTTAATTTCTAATCGGTAATTTAATTTCGTTATTTAAATTATTAAATAATCCCCAAAATTATTCCTAATACGAATTCAGACACCTCTGTCGGATTCTTTTAACACTAAATATTGTTTATTTTGTGGGTGTTGCCCAAATCTAAATTCTTTACGCGGAAAGCGGGCCCTTAACACCTTTCATTATCTGTGGTGTGTATTTACTACACATTGCTTCTAATAACTTTAATAACTCTATAAATATAATAAATTCTGGGTTCAGATTTTAGGTATTTATGCACATTTATGCACTGAATTAAAAAATAATATTTTACATAGTTTTCAAATTCAATTAAAAATCAGAGATTTTTGTTTAAAATGGGAAAAAAATACACCAATACAATCAACCGTGTGATACTGCTACGCGAAGAGTGTGCAAGGAAATGACATGCTATTGATGTCCCGCTTTAGTTCGCTACGCGGGAACATGAGAAATCCACACGTCCGCAGTTGTATTTTGATTTAGACCATCGATACCTACGACCGCACAGCTGTGTGTGTGCCACCCGCCAGCCAGTCGGAAGCGGACCGTCGCCGTTAGATGTGGACCCTTCGCACGTTTTTTAAGCATCTGCCGATGGTTTTTTCATGTTTTCAGCAATTAAATTACAATCATTATCACTTTTGATAAAAAATATAATAAACATAAGCGATTAGCTATGAATATTCATATTTTTCCGATATTAAATCGCTTATTTTGAGATGTGTATTGACTACACAGCACCGGAACGCGTGGATTTTTTTAGCACAGTAAGGGAAAGGTTAAGTGTGATAGTCATATCATTACTACTATCTGTTCATACGGGGTAGAGAACTGCTGGTAAAAATATAATTAACATTATATTCTGATCGGCGTACCTGGTATTTGGTAAAATATATACATTTCTCGGCATCAATAAATTAATCAAAAACTTTTAATCATTTATTGATGTTGAGGTCACACTGCTTCAAAAATCATGCTCATTTTGCATAGGTTTTGAGGCAGTGTGCATTTCCTAGTTTAAAAAAATAATTAAATAACTAAATGTATTACTTTGTGACGTCATCATCAATATATTAATTGAACTTTATTTTATTTTATTTAATAACACGTACTATTAATTTTATTTGTATTGAAAAAAGTTATTGTTTTAGATCTTAAATTGTATTAAGTAATGATTGAAGACAATGTCAAGCACTCTCAAACAAAATATGTGAAACGGAAAAGACGGTAAAATATTCTGTCGAAAAAGATATGGTCGAATTAGCTCAGTGGTTAGAGCAATGCCCCGGCAAAGTCTTGGTCGTGCAGCGCAGTGGGAGGGATGGATTCATACGTCCGTCACTCTTGGACCCACAGACCCTTTGATTCCTACCCACTCCTCGTACCCCTTTCCTTGAAAAGTCCCCCCTCCACACACAGCATCCCCAAAGATGACATAGGCCCTGAAGGAAATATTTTTCCTCGGGGCCTGCTGTGTGAATCTACTGTGAAATTGAAATAAATAAAAACCTTTTTCCGTTTAACATTTTTCGTTTGAGAGTGGTTAATATTGTCTTCAATAATTATAATTATCAATATTTTATAATATATATATTCTTGAACAGTTTATTTATAAAAATATATTATAAAACAATTGTATTTATTAACTGTTCAAGAATTTATACTATAAAACATGTCTTATCATTATATTCTTGAACAGTATATTTATAAACTGTTCAAGAATATATATTATAAAACATTTCTTATCATTATATTCTTGAACAGTTTATTTATAAACAAGTTCTTCTGAGTACCAATTAAACTTGATAACAATATTATATAATAATAATTATAAGTTTGTACAGCGCCCTTGAGGTGATTTTGCACAAAAACGGCGCTATACAAGTCATCCAATTAATATTTTATTTTTATGCTAAATTTTTATTTTTATTTTTATTTAGCATAAAAATAAAATAATAATTGGTTATGAGCCGTGCTGCTGCAGTTAACACTGATTGAAGTTTGTCAATTTGATATTTTGGAAGGCTGGCATAAATGCCGTTGCAGAAATCGAGACGTGAGACTACGTAGGAGTTGATAAGTAGTTTTGTTGCTTCTGTAGGAAGGTTTCTTCGGACAGACTTGATAGATATATAGATATATTATATATATAATATACATATATGATGTGGAAAATGTTTGGCTATTCCGGAAACTATAGAACATATTATATCGGGATGTTCTGTATTAGCGCCGTCCGAGTATATATTTAGGCACAATCAAGTTTTAAAAATAATTCACCAAAGTTTGGTAATTAAACATAACTTGATTGACTGTCGTAATATAGTACCATATTATGAATACGAACCAAATTCATTTTTAGAAAATGATTTTTATAAAATATATTATGATAAAACCAAACTAACAGACCGAACGATTAGTCATAATAGACCCGATATAGTTTTACATGACAAAATTAAAAAAAAAAAAACATTGATGTCGCTATTACAAATTCCTGTAATATTAAAAAAATTGTTTCTGAAAAAATAAGAATTTGGCATTCTCAGACTATAAAAATATTACCATTTGTTATTTCGGCTACTGGCATTATACCTAGCTCTCTCATTCAAAATTTAGGCGTATTATATCTGTCAAAGAATTTATATATAAAAATTCAAAAATCAGTCATTTTAAATACATGTAGGATTACGTAAGATTTTTTAAATATTTATATTGAGGGATCAGTGGGATTTATAGGTCCAGTTAGAAGTTCTACCGAGCCGAACCATTTGATATGAAAATATTTGGTGTCGGTGAATTATTTTCCCATTTGATCTCTGGTGAGTTGTTGAAATTTAAAAAAAAAATCAATCTCAAATTACTTGAATGAATAAGTTTGGAGTTTTTCAAACTTTGAACATTTTTCGATTGACATAATCAATTGTGCTAGCAAAGTTAACGTGTTTCTACGATGTATCTACACAAATATATTACATTCTATCCTCTTTCAACTTACCCCTTGTAGTTAGTATTCACATAAATTCTTCAAAACGATCAATATTACGGATAAAAGCCCATGAAACTGAAAACCATGCGAATGGTTCCAATAATCTCTCACATTGTGCGTTTGTTATGCAAATTTGGTAATCTTTATTTTTTTCTCAAATAAAATATAAATCCCCTTCGCTTGGGTTCGAATTTACATACCAAAGTAAAACCAACCTGTTCGGATTATGCTAGTACAAGATGGCTAGGCATCAAACCATTGTGGATCATCATGTTTGCGAATATTCTCCTTTTGTTGAAGAAAATTAGAGGAAGCCCATAATTTCATAATTCGGCACGTTATCTCTTCGTGGAGAAAACTTCAATAATTTCGCTTGTTTTCAACATTACGTACAGCGAAGTTTTTGAGAATTATCTAATTAAATAATGTGTATCCTTTTCAATAATATAACAGTACAAAACATATAATACGAACTGAAAATTAGTAGCAATGAACGAAGAGAATGGTAGGTACTAGGTACCTAGCTACACCTGAATAAAGCAATAATACAAACACATACATCAGTTATCATATGATTTATAATTGAATACTTAGTTCTGATGCCAAACAAGATTCATGCAAGTTCTTCTAGTTATAGTGTTGTCAAAGCCTTGATAAATGTGGGTCTACATTCTGAAATTATTTTATGTTAATCATTCCAAACCAATAATCTTTCAATTTCGTGCACGACTCGTTTTGTTTCATTTAAATTAAAAGAATACATGTGTTATTATAATGGCATTATGGAAAAATATAGTTTACATAAATATATAAATCACAGAGTTTTTTTCTGAAATTAAACATGCATATACAAGATATATTGTTGTAGAACATTGAAAATTATGGAAAAACTCATTTTATGTAAATCGTCGGAAAACTCTACGAAAAATTTAGACATAACAGATAAATATGTTTTCATAGGTCAATTGGAATTGGAAAGCGGGTCATCAAAATAGCATTTGCACTCTATCATGTATCATGTATGCTTCTTATGCATTAGGTTCGCACATCGCTGTGCACCGTTCCCAACTATCAAATAAATATTTATCAGTCAAAAGGGCAACATAAAATATTATTGTGAGTATAACATTGTAGGTATCTCCTTCAAAGGATAAGTAAGGATCAGTCCTGTTGACTACATCAATGCTTCCTTTAATGGACATATCATTATTATTGTCTGCAATTAGTTATTTGGACTGCTTTATTGAGAAAAAATATTCCTAGCGGCAAGCAATTTCTTACGCAATTATATAAAAGCAAAACGAATGTACTAATCACAAATAATTCAAAATTTTGCTAAAACTGTTTGCATCTATTTTGACACTTCACAATTATTCAAAAATATGCCTAAACATGAAAAACATGTAAAACATCAAAAATCATCAGAATTTCTTTGAAAATCTAGTGAAAAAGTTTCGTGTAAATGTTACATTCAAGATCAAGATTAGATATATATGAATTTACAATTAAAAATTGCATTTTCAAAATAATCTTCGAGTCGAATAACGACTTCCTCAATGTTAATAAATGTTACTTTTAGTAAGTAATGAGAAATGAGCATACTTCCGTATCTTTCAGGAATATCTTATTAAGCTCTGCGTGAAGTTTGTTTTTCCTTTTTTGTCGTCCAACCATCTTGAATTAAAGAAACATCACCGTTAGTTGGATTAACATCAACCGTCGCCATCTTCACATAATCGTTGGGTTCCTTCTCCCAATCATCATGATGTTTCCTGTATAATATTATCGCTTGCTTAATGACGCTTGACCACTGCTCTTTTTAGAAACACGAACAAAATAAATGTTTTCAAAATATGAAATCTTTAATCATTGAAGACAATATTAACGACTCTCAAACGAAAGATGTGAAACCGAAAAGATTCAGTTGCATTTAGTAATTAATTATTTTAATCATTTTATATTTAATAATCAGAACCTCTTCTTTACCGTTGATAACATCGGTAGCTCTCAGTCGAAGTATGATACAGTTAAAAATGACGAAAGGTGATATTGTAAAATTAGCTCAGTAGTCTGAGAACTTCCCCGGTAAGGAAGAGGTCTTGGGTTCGATTCCTAGATGCGACTGAATCTTTTTCTGTATTTTCTGTTTCACATATTTCTTTTGAGAGTAGTTAATAACGTTCTCAATGATAAAATACTACAATTTGAGGTTATACTCACTACGTTATTTCAAAAGTAGATTTTAAGTAACCGCTCGTAAAATGCTTTGATGTAAATATTTTAATTTCAAACGTCACTTTAAAATTAAATATTATACACGTTCTTCAAGAATTATCCAAAAATACATACACGCACATATAAATGTGTGTTTTCATGTTTCAATATATGTCTGTTAAAAAAAAAAAAAAATCTTTCTACTACAACACATATACACCTGTCACACTTAATTACAAACACGTTAACACCTCAGCACAGGTTCTCCTAGTGAGGTGTTCACGTAACATACAATATCACCCACACACAGTTTCACCTATATCAACCTATGTTCTTTATTTTTTACACCTTTTTTCTGTACTTTTTTCTTTGTTCTACAATATAAACCACTGTAATCATTTGTAAAATGTGTATTCAAGAATAGACATAAATAAATAAATAAAAGGGTATTTGGTTCACAGAATTTTAAAAATTCGTCCAATTTCAAAGTTAATCTTCATGCTTTGTTCAAAATTCTATTCGAGTTCTGTTAATATGTCAGTTGTTTGAAACAACTAGCCTACAATGAAATAATAACAGAGCTTGAATAGAAATTGAAAATGAACTATGAAATTTGAATTTTTCTTTTATTTTAATTTAATTTAACTAATATAATATAACCTCCCCAGGATATGGGGAGGTTAGTGCAATGTCACGTCCCAAATAGTTATATACAAAATTCACGTCCCATAATTATACATATTTAAAATAATATTATTTTTTTTAATTAAAAAAAATACAATAATTATATGAATGTAATTAATTTTAAGAGATACTACATATATTATATGCCTAATAATTTTATTGCTCTTGAAAATAACAATAACTTGATATTGACTAAATTTCGTATTCAACTTCAGATTGTTTCCTACGGTTTGGTAAAACGTCCTAAAGTAAGCAATACCTACTTTTTTTAATTTCGTACGAAACTTTGACAAACTGAATTCAAGTTTATATTTGCAATCAATTTAATATACTGATTACTGAGCCTATTTATAGTACTTTAAATTAACATTGACGTAATTCCAAAAAATTACAGATACTTTAATCAAATGTTGCTTATGCTATTATATTGTGATGAATTTTATACGTTTTGATTGAAACTGAATGGCTGATGTAAAGAATATTTAGAGATGTTTCTGCATTCTACCGAGAAATAGAAACCAATAAATAATTTTAATGTATTGAAACGATTGGAAAAACTTTTAACGTACCCCACCCCCCACCCCCCCACCCTCTCCCCGCCTGGCTTAAAAGATTCTGCTTCTTTGGAGACTTTTTATAAATTATTCTTAGTATAAGAGACTTATGCAGTTTCGTAAATTTGTGACTTCAAAAAAACATACTCGTAAACTTAATCACAAAAATCGTTAAATTCGCATTCGTTTGTAAGTTAGAAATTTGAAGTTTTTGCTAGTACAATACACTTTTTCTTAACCATGAAGCAAAAAATCTTTTATGTTTCGCAAAAATTATTTATTGAAATAAAAATTCGACATTGTGGTTAAGATTTTTTTAAATGTGTAAAATAATAGTTTTCAAATTGTTCATCTTTCGTTCTATCCAATAGTGACTAAATAAACACAATCAGTCTTACTAATAAATTTTACACGATTGATAAACAACCATTTAAATGGTTGCAGCTCAGTGCTTTGTGCGGGCGTTTTGTGGACGGAAAAAAGGATACAAAATGAATATTATTATTATATTATTATATTACGTACATTTCAAGAAAATTGAGAATACAACATTTCTATCAAAATATTTTCGTTTTCATTTACATTTTCTCGGTTTGAGTACTGGACTAAACCAATTTTCTAAAAAGCTATCAAATTTTTAATATGCTGAAAATAACTTTTTACCATTCCTCCAATATGCTGGAAGGCTGTAAAAACGTTTATGTTTGCACCAACAAAATTAGGTTTTTAATTTAAAAAAATGTGTTTCAAGCAATGTTTGTGTTTTTTACGATTAGCTATTAAAATTACATTGTCCCGTTGTTAAACTATTTCTAAATGTGTCCATATTTGTTTTTCAACCAAATTTTTCATGAGAAAAATTAGATTACATTGAATTTTCTTTAAAAAATGGAATTCATTCTTTATTCCAAGCTTAAAAAATAAAATCCCAACATTTTAAATGTGAAAGTTTGTATGTTTGTTTATTTGTCCTCCTTTCACGTCGCAACGGAGCGACCGATCGACGTGATTTTTTTGCATAAGGATAGTTGAAGAACTGGGAAGTGACATAGTCTATTTTTCATCCTGAAAAAACCTTTTGTTCCCGTTGGAAATTCTTTGTACATTAATTGCCATATAATATTAAAAGTTGGTAAATTTTTTTTTTCCTAACCCTCGGTTGCTTTAGGATGGTTTTTTTTATTTCTAATTTATCTCTAGGCACAAAATACATTTAATAAGGCTGTACATTAAGATCTCCTTATTGTGTCAGGTGACTTAGATTATTTCAAGCTAAATGGGTTGGGAAATAATCAGGTAATGTTCATGCTAAGTTTCTCATTAGGGTTGATAACTAAACACATAGTTACAGGAAACAGTTTAGTGCGACGGATGGACACCGGTCCATAATTTTCAAGCAGTTTTATGATTTGAAAAATAATTAAATCATTAGTTCTATGTTTTTTGAATAAAGCTCTTACATAATGTACACACGTATATTACGGATTAGGTTGCGTACCGCGGGTTGGAAGAAAGGAAAATTTTCTGTAAAATACTAACAATATTGTAAGAATGGGTTAAAGCAAGGCTACCCAACCTTTTTAACAGTTGGGCGAAATTGACGATTTTGAATCACTGGCGGGCCACTGATGAATACCTGACGGTTCCTATTTCCATGGGGGGGGGTTGTTAGAAAATTTCTATAAAACATAATTCCCCACAAAAAAAAAATCAAAATGAGTGCTCCCCACAAGATATTTGAAATCCATGGGGGGGGGGTTGTTACGGAACTTCGCACCCAAAAACATCATATCCCCAAAACAATTTTTCGAATTCCATGATGGGGGGGGGGTGGCTACAAGATTCCATTTCGGACGCAAAAAATATTATATCAAAAACTGGTATATTTTTGTTTAAAAAGTAAGTTCAACAGGTTAGATTTTTTCGTCGCTAATTCTCGTTCTGAGTAGCCTAAATAGCGCCTTAGTTGGCAAAACTGCCAAACACTTTTGAAAATGGTTCACGCGGGCCACTTATAATTCGTTCGCGGGCCACAATGTGGCCCGTGGGCCTGGGGTTGGGCAGCCTTGGGTTAAAGGTTGGCCAAAATGTTTAAGAAAAATTTACCAACTTTTCACATTTTTTAATTATATACGTCATTTTGTATCCGTCATTATAGAACAACTTGTGATTTGTGATAGGATATTTATATGTACATAATCAACTATCGCTCTTGGTATTAATACAAACCTCATATAAATATTAAGTTACCTAAGACAGGATTTTTTTTCTACACTCGGAAATTTGAATTCGTGTGGTTACCTATCTACTCGTAAATCGGAGATGTTCACAATAATTACACAATGCAACTTTTCCAAATGTTTTTTTTGTTATGAAGGTTTATACAGCCATGATAAAATACTTGCCTTAAACATTAAATAAACCATTCAGTGAAACGAATAAACTGACAATATTTAAGAAACCACCACTGACATCATTAAAAGTGAAAGATTTTGCTTGCGAATAATGCTCATACAAATAAAGTTCACATTTGTGTTAACATAAATAATGTGTTCTAAAAAGTAGTAACCTTTAAAAAATTACAAAAGTACGTTGATAATTTCTTAAGGAATGTTTTTCCTCTAAAGAAGCACTAACACACGTTTTAAGCAAAATATCAATAATACTCGAACCCCAGCTGAAAATACGGAAAAACAGATTCACATGGAGCGTGGCTAAGTGATATAAATTATTCACGTAGATAAGAGTTCAAGTTCGTGTTACGGTGGCGGCGCTCGGCTTATGAAGATGCGGAAAGGTAATTGCTGGGCACTTAGGAAAATTAGCAACTTCTAGGCAACACCATCTGAATACCAGAGTGATTGCGTCTCATTTACAAATAGCCATTTCTGTAAATTGACTGAAACTCCTGCTTTAATATCTCTTTTAGTACGTGCTCAAACTAGTACTCAAACATTTACTTATCTTTTAACACCGCTATTATCCGTCTATGCTAAATAAATTATAAAATCTTTTTAGTACGTGGGCGATATTGAATGGATGAATTAAATTAATAATTTCTCGATCTGATCTGCAAGTTTTCTGAAGCCATACCTGCCAAACCAAAATGGATGAATTAAATGTATTAAAGGAATGAATTAATTCACTTCACTAAGTGAATCAGAGTGAATTAATTCACTTGACCGGGTGAATCAGACTGAATTGATTCACTACTGCGAATTGATTCACTATTGCGAATTCAGTACGTACTCAGTGTTTGTCAGATGTTTTGTATTTTTTTAAAAGAGGTATAAACCGTAAGATGACTGTAAAATAAACACGTCTTACCTAATGAAACTACTCAGGATTGGTGAGACAAGCTAATACTAATTTCGGTTAGTGTGTGAGGATTTGGACTCCTTGACTAACGAAAGATCGACTTTATAGACCAGACTTTTAATAGAGCAAAATACGCCAAGCATAAACATTTCATCAATCAATCAATCCAATGAAAAAAAGAAAGAATAAAAATTAAAATTTCAATACCTCACAGAATATCACAAAACATAGTTTTTGGAAGAAAGCGAGAGATTTTTTTACCTTCCGTTTTTTACACGACCGATCCGCTTCCAAGGAAGTAACTTCGTCGGTGCTCCTCATCAGCCATCGACTCCATAGGTACCAGGTTCCACCTGGAAGCTCCAACGCAGATGATGAAGGAGTTCTCCGCCCAGCAACGAGTTCTGCCACTCTTGGTGCCGTATCAGGATCTCCAGCGTGAAACGCAAAAACAAGCGAATTTTATGATCCGCCGCAACCATTCCAATCCGCTCCTTAACACGTGGTCTGAATGATCCGGCGCAACTATTCTAATCCACTCCTCAACTCGCGGTGAACAAAAACCAAAACCCCGTGCCAGATTCACTTCGGAAGCCATCTTTACTCCTTCTGCCTTCCGGTCTCCCGGGCCCTCCACTAAAACAAAATGTTCGTGAAGAAAATAAAGAATTACTGGGAGGTAGGTACTGGTGATTTATTACCAACCCGTAAAAAGAACAATATTTATATGTTACAAACCTTTAAACGGAACGCTTGTCCTGAAAAGAGAATTGCCATTAAGTAAGGTGAAAGTCGGAGTAACTAGTCTGTTTCTGCTATATGAACCGAACTCTTTCCGTTCGACTGCCAGCCAAGCGCTCTAAACGGAGAAAAATGAGTATTACTGATTTATTAAAATCTTGTTAAAAACTGGATAGCATGAAGTTTTCTAATACACTTTTAGTACATTCTTAATCTAGCGGAATACGTGTTTATGCACCTGTGTTTGTCCTGACAATACACAATGGCGAATTGAGAAAATATTACTGGATAAGAAGCCACAAGCCAAAAATGTGTATATTTTTGGTATACCTTATATCGTAGGTAATAAGCATTAAAATGGCTTGACAAACGGAGTCTAGAAACGTTCGATTTCAAGCAAAAAACTGGTTTTTACTTATTTGTAAATAATTTTATAAGAAAGCAAAAAAAGTTAATTAAGTGAAGCTTTCACAGATAATCTTAGCTATAAAACTGAATTTTTTTAAAGTTGTTTCTTTTATGCGTTCATACATTTCTATTGAAAAAATATTTTTTTAGTAGTTTGCATTTATATTTTTTATTGAGTAATTTATTTTTTTATTTGTATTCTACACAAGCGAAGCGATAGGAAAACCTTCAATTTAACTAAAGCATATTTTTTGGTTTTCATAATGTAAACCAATTCGTTATAAAGATTAATCAAAATAGTGATTTGGCATTAAGCTTCGCCTTAACACATGTTCTGACATTGCCATAACACATTCGTCTTTTATGGATAGTTTATTAGGAAACCAGTTAATCCATTCGTGAAATGTTTGCAGTCCCGTTTTTTAACCGGAATATGAAAAATTTTAAGAGATTTTTAATAAATTAGCAATACTTAATATCAGTAAGTTTTCTCAGTATTCCAGGCTATCAATCATCTGTGATTTTCACACATTTAAAAGAAAACTACACACCTTACGACTCCTAGATCCCAGATATCATATTTGAAAAAGTTTGATTAATTTCACCCCAAGTAATGGATAGTAATTGACTTTACTTTGGGCACAGCAGACGCACCAATGATTAACTTATTTGAGTTCATCTTTTCATTGCATTAAGCCCCATAACTAAAAAATATAATTATGAGTATCCGAAATGCGTTGAAATGAAAAAAAAAAAAATTTAACAAAAAAATATAAATTATAATATTTTTAAAATTTGTATTGCGTAGACCCTAAAGAGCCACGCTGTTTGCTAATTTTGAACCAGGCATTGAACGTTATGTGAAGAGCTGGGCTACTATTTTACCCCCGGGTCCTAGAAGCAAGCAAATTTTGGAACTGATGGCAGTCAATATATATTACCCATTTATAACATTGAGATGGGTGGGCGGCCAGGGGGAGGAGGAACTATGTTTTACGAAGGGTCATAAAGGGTTCCAAAATTTGGTTTAGATCGATCAAAGATTTAGAGGATTAGGATAGAATAAGGTAGAAGAGCGATTTAATTCGTATATGGTGTACAAAAACTATAGCAAAATTTTCAAAACCATCTAACGTCCAATGTAATAATTTGTTAAAATTCTGTTTTAATCATCACATTAAAACTATCGAATGATGAGCTCTGTATTTTGTCTATTTTCATATTGTGTTTTATTTTCAGCTTACGACCTTATTTCCTTTGCGAACTATCAAGCTTTCAACATTTTAATTATTTATAATTAAATTAGACAAGACAATATTTGATTTATTTATAATTAAATTAGACAAGACGATATTCTATCTATTTGTAATTAAATTAGACAAGACGATATTCTATTTATTTGTAATTAAATTAGACAAGATAATATTTTATTTATTTTTGAATTAAATTATACAAGACGATATTCTATTTATTGTAATTAAATTAGACAATGTATGTACGACAATTTCAATTGTTCTGTAAGTAAAAACTAGGGATGGGTTGTTTCAATAAATTTGAACAATCCATCGAATTTCAATGTTGATTTTAAAGCTCTGTGAAGGTTCTATTCAAAGTCTGTTATTATATCAAAACTTGAATACAACCTTCACAGAACTTGAAAATCAATTTTTTGAAAATTTATGAATTGTTCAAATTCTGTGAAACAACCCATCCTAAGTTTGAAATCTTCCTAGCCAAAAATAAATGATTTGGTTTTTAAGTTCAAGTTCAAATTTGAATTAAATTTTCAAATGTATTAAATAATTGTTATTATTATTATTATAAATACAGTCCCTTATAAAGATAGGTCGTACCTACATAAAACGACTTGCAATCCTTTCCGAATAAATCATATTCCTTTGAAGATATTCGTAGCATTTCAATATGTTGTTTGACTGTAGAAATATTGAGAATTCTGTATGTATTGATGCCAAAGAGGTTTTGATAGATCGCCAGTCACGACCCGTCAGCACCCCGATCCATCAAATGTCATAACCTTCCAAAAGCCATCGCCATCGCCATCGCCATCGATAATCCGAAGTGAAGTAACATAGATCACTGACTAAATGGACATTACTTAGCTAATATATTTCAAAACAGTAGAGAATTATATATTAATAATTATATATTATGTTAGATAGTAAAAACTACGTTAAGGTTTTTTATTAATTTCAGTACATAAACAGACATTATGTCCTTACCTAAGCCCCGCAACCCATTTTCTAGCGATTTATAACAAGTTTCTAGTAAACTCTTTAAGTTTCTAAATAAATATATGTTATTTAACAATATGTTATGTAACAAATGTAAAGATAATATCTTTACATTTGTTTTACAAAAACGTTAATTATATGAAATTCACTCGATAGAAAGAAATCGCGAAGTAAGCTCCGAAAATTATTTCAAACACGTTTTGTTCTGTTATTTAATATGCTATAATAATAATAATAATAATGTTTATTTCAGCTGGACAGAGCGGTGTGTGCAATGCTCTGCCTGCCATAAAAGTTTACATTTAAGTTAATACATAAAAATAAAATGAATAAAGAAATAAATAAAAATAAAAATTAAATAATAAATAAAAAATCAATACATTGATGTGCACATTAGGTCTTTATGGTGGCTTGAGTGAAATTCGCCATCTCCGGTGTAGAGGCGCTCCCTGCCACTGGGCAACGGCCTGGACAAGAGTGTTGTCCGATCTCTGGTAGCGCTGCCTCGTCCCAGCTATTCTGTGGCGCATCAAAGCAGCGAACCCATGCACCCTTCCTTCGGTGAACATCTGTGAGGCGCTGCATCGCCAGGGGAGGCCAAATAGGGCTCTGTATGCGTGGTTGTACTGTACTCGGAGTGTGTTCATGACGCCTTGTGTGTATGTCGTCCATAGCTCGCTAGTGTAGAAGCTCATACAATATGTTTGGAAAAGTTGCTTCTTCACCGGAGGACTGCATTTGTTGAATCTCCTGGCAAGCATGTTAGCTCGCACACTCAGTACTCTTCTTTGACGTTCTATGTCTTTTTTTATCATTTAGGACATCGGTGATGACATGTCCCAAATATTTGATTTCGCTGCAAATTGTCAGGTTGGCCCCGTCGAGACGTATGGGTGGAATGACAGTGGGACCAGTATTTGCTTTAAATATCAGCAGGGATGACTTTTTAGCATTGTACATCAGCCCGTGACTATCAACGTAAGCTTCGCATATTGCCAGAAGTTTTCTCATCGCTCTTATCGATGGAGCTAGTATGACCATGTCGTCTGCATAGCTAATATTGTTCATACATACCCCGGCAATATGGCATCCGATTCTTGTTGTATTCAGTGTTTTACTAAGTTCATCCATATATACGTTGAAAAGCACTGGGGACATTGAGCCTCCTTGTCTCACGCCGCACTTTAATTTGGCTGCTTCTGATAGGCTTTCATTCCATCTGACAAAGTTTTCCTGTTGGTTGTACCATGTTCTCAATATATTGACAATTTGTGGTGGAACTTGTCGTTAACTATAGGCACGAAAAAATTCACAAAGCATTTGTCGAGAGATTTGTGCTCTATTTCAAACGAGTTGTGTTTTATTAAATATTTTCACCATTTTCGCTTAATTATTATTGTTTTTTAATAATAGCGCGCTCCCACTAACATTCGTATTTTCATATCTCTCTATCAAACCATCTTTAAATGCTTACTTCGGGGCCTTTAATTACATGCCTAATACCTACATGCATAGATATATTGATATTTTTAGTAATTTTATTAAAGTCACTAACGCGAGAATTGTCTCACCCAAATTTTAACAATGGAGATAAATTTTCAGCTGTCATACATGTGTACTTTTTTAACCGGTTATATTTTTATTTTGTGGTGAACCTTGTTTGTTTCGCGAATTTTTAAATTGTTTTATTTACTTATTCTTTCTTCACATGGTATTACTGTTTACATTTAAAATTTTAACCTCACTAGGACTAACCTGTGTTGGGGGTAATCATTTTATGAAGGAATAAAAATAACACAAAACATTAATTTTGAAAGAACAATCGACATTGACATTGTTACGTCTTTCTTGCAAATGGGTAAAGGATATGATTATATATATAGTAGGAGATTTTCAAACATTGTTGGGTTATTCGTAACCCGGGAATGTTTGTCTTTCTTTTTAAAAAAAAAAAAAAAAAAAAAAAAAAAAAAAAAAAAAAAAAAAAAAAAAAAAAAAAAAAAATATTACTATTGCAAAACATGGGATTTCAACAAAAACATATTACAATAATTAGAGGTGCTATTTCGAATACAATTATCTCGTCGATATGGATTCTACATATAAGCATGCAAGGAGAGGTGCGCGGGGATCGGGCTCGGAGTTTCCGTTGTTTGCAGGTCTTTCGTTGTTTGGGGTCTACTCACTAGAGGTGGGTCCTGTGAGTACTTTTCGTTACTGGGTACAGTGAGTACAGGTACAAAAAAATACAGGTTACAAAATACACCGACCCACAACTTTTCCATAGAGAATTTCTGAAGGAAGTGATTCCCCAAAAAAAAATTCGAATTCATGGGGGGGCGTAGTTACGAAATTCCCTATCGAAAAATTCCCCACATTCTTCCTATTCAATGTACCTATTAAAAGTATTTTTTTTAAATATCTATCAGAAGTACCTATTCAAAATACCTATTCAAAGTTCCTATTAAAAGTACCTATTGAAAGTACCTATCAAAAGTACATATCGAAAGTACCTATTTAAGTATAAAGTATCGCATGAAAATACCCGGTACTTTTACTTGGTACGATAAATACGCCTCTCCTCTACTACTCACCTCCAGATCGAGTGAAACCATTATTTTGTGCTTCGGGTCTCATCTTAATATAATAATGGATTTAAGCAGAATAAATTTTAGAATACTGGAAAACGAGTTGATGATACATGGATTAGGCATTGTCTACGTCGTATTAGGTACCTGTTTTTATTATTATTATTTAAGGGTATCATCACGTGGTAAATGCAAAATATTTCCCACAGATTAACCGCTAATATATTCTCCTTGCATTGTTAACGATCGGCTCCCAACGATCTGGCAGTCTTTCGGTTTAACGCTTGAAGAAATCCGGTCGTTTATGCAAGACAATTACGAGGGCAGCTTCGTTATTACTGAAACTTCCCCACAGATTGTTGGATATAGAGTGAAAATATGATAATCTGATGGTGCAAGGTTGAAGGAATAGGGCGGAAGCCGTATACACTTCCAAACAAAATCTAGAATATCCGCTTTTATAATACTGACTCTCTAATGGCGTTCTTCGGGTTTAAGCGACCTTCTATGCCTTAACTTCTCGATTAAACAGTACACTACGAGTGATTTGTTTTCTATGATTAACACTAATTTCCTTCAACCAACATAGTTATCAGTGGCGGCTCGTCTACGAAGGTCTTTTGGTCAAAGATCTCCCAAAATATGCTGCAATAGTATTCCCGATTATTAATTTATTTTTAATATTTGTGCATATTCGTTCGGTAATAGTGAGTTCCAGTGCCATCTAGCGCCCAAATGAGAAACTGCTGTATGTACCTAACGTGGGTCACTTCAAGTTCTTTTCTCTTTGCCATACAGACAAAGGAGGTAAAGACTATCATGTCTGACGTATGCTTAGTATCATTTATTTTCAAGGGATTTTTGCATATGACCGCGGTGAGATAGAAACATCTAAGCTGATAAGGCCTACCTAAGATTTTAAGGTATTAGAGGGTGATGTGAAAAAATTTCAGTCGTAAGTTTTTTTGTGTTATAAATGATAGCCATCTTTATCTTGAAATTATGTATATCCATTGTTGATGTAACTTGTATGGAATAATTTAAAATTTCCAATTCTATGGATATCAATCGAAATAAATCGCAAACAATTCATTGAATCATGACAAACGTATTCAAATAAAGTGACAATTAATTTATGTTACAAGAGAATAAAATAAATAAGTCGTAATTTTTATCAGTGCATTTGCGTGTGCAATAAAATGAACGTATATATACTTGTAATGCTTCCATCCTTCTACATTTATACCTATATTGAAATAATGGTTATTTCTCCTGTCTGATCTGCAAAATGTTGTAACATCCTGGTCATTGCCCTTCGATTTTCCTAAGCTGTTGGTGGCGCCCTTAAAGGACTACCTTAAGAAGAAACCCTAGCTAAGTCTTTCGACCCCCGTATGGAACATACGGCAGAAGATCTTAAGATTTAATTCGCAATAATGCCCCTTTTTCAGCGTTGTGTATTTTTTGGTTTTGAAATTCATATGAGATATGAACGGGCTATTAATGCGTATATTTGTGGTAATCCTGGTTCGTTTAAATTAGAGTGAATGATCCCCTTACCATTGAAATATTTAAAACTTTCTTACAAGACCGCGTGTTTAGCCTACTCCTGTCACCTGCAGTACGCCTAACTCTTATACAGTGGTAATCGCTTGTAAACCTTTCCTCTTGAGCTCTTTCCTACCTTTAATAAATCCGAGGACATGAAATAGTTTCGTTATTGCATAAAATAGTATAGTATGGTGTTGACATGTATAGTGCGATGGTTCTCGTCATCTCAGCTCCGGGGTCGCCTCCATTCTGTTTTACATATATTAATTTTGTTATCCGACACTTAATCTTTTATAGGGAAGGGACGAGAGGGGGGGGGGAGAGGAAGGGTAAACTATGTGATCGAAATGTTTTTTTTTTGCAAAATTACGTTGGCTCCTCCGCTGACCAAATACGAGAACGGTGGATGGTGATCAGAAATCAAACGCTGACCCCGACGTGGCTAGACTATACCCCACAGCTGGCGACCCATTTCATAAAGGTACCCTGACCTGTCGGATCCATTCACGTCCAAGAGAAAGCGAATTAAGTCATCACGCCACTTCCGAAATCGCTCCAACGCCCATTCCTCCGGACGAACTACTTTACTGAGTCTAGATGGGGAAGGTAATTGCATCCCATATCATGATACTATCGCGGAAAGTGTGTCGTGTAGGTTTTGCCTGATGAAGCTCAATCTCCCACGTGCCGTCAGACCTACAGTTCACCTCAAAGAAGCTGCTGTAATTCCGCCAAGGGAGCGTTCCAGTTGGCTTACATCAGCCTCTCGGTCGACACCATTGGATAATGTGATAGCGCTGCGGACTTATTCCCACGTATCTCACGCCGTCGCCCTCCACGTGGATTTTCACAGACGTCCAAAGTGCCTTCGTCCTACACGCCCCAACTGCAGGCCATGTTCCCGTTCATTACCAATTGGCATCACTATTTCCATTCCACTTTCGTGCCCAATAACTCCACACGGCTCCGTCAGAGGGTGTAGTCCATCCAGCGCTTCGTTGGCCCGATCCGTTCACGCTGACAACCCCTCTCACGTGATAGCGTGAGAAAAAAAATCCTTCTGTCTAGTCCGTGTTTGTGAGAAACGGATTTGCAGCGACACTATCAGACATTACCCAACTATGAAGTTTATTCGAGGGGTAAATTTGGGAATGGGGTAAGGCTTGAGGGTAATTATATTGATATTGTCGGGGAATCCTGAAAATTGACATGTTGGTTTTATGTACATATTAAAGTGGATTAGTAGTAACTGTCAGTCGGCAAATATCAGCATCACGCGTTCCAAGTCCATCTGGGAATTTGGTTGAATTGAATTGGATAATAAAAACACTTACCCAGCCCCTGTCCGCTAAATAACAACATCCAGGTTGGGTTTTACACAACCGTTGCCATTTTGGGGGGGGGGGGTGTTCGCGAATATCACTAGATTTTCCCTGAGCTTATACATAATATTTTTTTACCTCTACCTGACACATCCTCAACCTTATCTTCCTAATTTTGCTTGTGTTACCCTCTCTACCGGCCGTAATGAATGTGCTTCGATATCCCCTCCCTAACCTAGTAGTTATTGAAAAATTTCGTTGTAACGCGGCTTCGATCGAGCCCAAAGCGCGGTAGCAAGATACTTAGGTATATAGATTTCAGTTATAATTTGACTTTAATCCGAGGCTCCATTGAAGCCCCCAATTAAAGTTTTATCACTTTCGTTTAATTTTTTTTCGAGAAGAATATTTTTGGTTTATTATCTTTTGACTACAATCTTTTGTTTATGATCCGTGACTTTATTTGAATCCATAACAATCGCGCTCAACTTTATTCGAGAAGAAATTTTAACGTTTATTAATTTTAATACAATTCGTTTATAATCCGTTACTTTATTTGAATCCATAACAATCGCGTTCAACTTTATTCGAGAAGGAATTTTAACGTTTATTAATTTTAATTACAATTCATTTATAATCCGTGACTTTATTTGAATCCATAACAATCGCGCTCAACTTTATTCGAGAAGAAATTTTAACGTTTATTAATTTTAATACAATTCATTTATAATCCGTGACTTTATTTAAAACATAAAATCGCGTTCAACTTTATTCGAGAAGGAATTTTTTTAGCGTTTATTAATTTTAATTGCAACCCGTTTATAATCCGTGACTTTATTTAAAACATAAAATCGCGTTCAACTTTATTCGAGAAGGAATTTTTTAGCGCTTATTAATTTTAATTAAAACTCGTTTATAATCCGTGACTTTATTTAAAACATAAAATTGCGTTCAACTTTATTCGAGAAGGAATTTTTAGCGTTTATTAATTTTAATTTCGATTCATTTAGACCAATTAAGCTTTTCAACCTGAATTTTATTATTACGTCAAGGACACTGAGTCTAATTTCTTCAACCACTGAATTGAACTGTATGTTTTTGACCAGAAAATCTCTAAGTCCAGAATAATCACCAAAGTGATAATTCCTCGTAGCGCGGCGCGTAAACTTCCTTAAAGGTCCTCGGCGACTTGTGACGAACTCCCCGATTTGTGCCCGCGCATGATGTTTTATAACAGTAATTAACTACGCTTGTCATTGCGATCCAACCTTTATTGAAGCGTTACGGTCTTATCTTCCTTGCCCAATATCCCCTGTGTGACTTAAAACTTATCAGACCTACCCTTCTGCGTTTCTCAGAAAAAATGGGCATTTGCTGTCTCACAACACAGGCCCGTACTGGTGAAATTCTGAAGTTTGCCCCATCCTGCAGGTGCCTTATAATCCTTCAAAATTGACCTGTTTTTCTAATTTAAATTTTTCGCGTTCCTATTTGGTCCGTGGTGTGTGTTCTGATGACCTTTCCTTTAGTGCGCTAAGACGTCCTCTTACGCGTAACTAGTCAAAATTTTCCTCTTAACTTTCCGTTTTCGTGGATATATCCTACAGCCTACCTTCAATCTTCTTTCTTCCGTGTGAAAATAGAACCCGCAATTCGCCTTTTGTCGAATTAAATGGTGTACACGTCCGTCCCTCCCTTTACCTTCCCAATCGATCACTTCTGACAAACATTCCCATTCCTCCGTATGATAAATCCCTTTCGTAAGGTCGTCTCTTACATTGCACCTTCCTTTTCCGTAGTTTAGTATAACAATCACACTCTTCACTGATTATTCCAACCTCCTAAGGTCTTTTCGGTACTTGTTCTAGTTGAAATGTCCCAGTACACATCATGTCGCTTACCCCTTGCCTTCTATCCGAGATCGCATCGGTTTGATAACCTGTTTATTTCTTTGGCCAGTTTCATTTTAAGAACTATTACTGAATTTTCACGATTCCTCTCTGCAATTATGGGTGTTGGCTCTAATGATTCTGTCACACGCCTATCTTCTCTCTTCGTCCCTCAACTCGTTTCACATCAATCTGAGGTCTCAAGTTCCCTTCACAACAAACCCGTATGTACTCGGTCATAATTCCTCTGCCAAACGTTTATACATTAATTTTAATGTATTTTCGTCTTCCATAAGCCACGTATAAAATTAAGTACTTTCGATAACGGTTATTACCGACTAAATGACGCAGAACCATGTTCGAATTTCTCCCAAAATCAACACTCTCAAGTGTCTGAAATCGGCAACCCCTTTAGTTCTTTTAACCTCGAGTAACAGACCTGTTTCCACCAAATCTCGCTTCGTCCGAGTGATGTTATGCCAAAAAAAAAAGGTTTTGAACCCCTTGAATGTCAAGTGATTTAACCTTGATCCTAGCCCCGTTCGTTCACCTATTCATTTTGTGGGAATATTTCCAAGGTCGATGCTATATAAATCAAAGCCTAAACACGCCTCCTATCTGTAATTTCCTTTGTCCTGTCAGAAAGTCACGCCTACCCCTTTCGTCGCAACCCTAAAGGAAACTCCCCCACCTTTGTATGCAGTTCCCTGTAATTCATATGCGACTGTGCCGATAGATGGCGCTACTATGATGGTTTATATCATTTACCTCGGGAGAGACCTTGATTCATCACATACTTTTGCTTTCATTGTTTACTTTTTCATTCTTTGTTTTGATAAACAATTGACTGAGTTTGGAGTTAATTCAAATTAAAATTAAAACTTTTAATGGGAAAAAATCTTTAAAAGAAAAAAAATCAATTAGTTACATGTGTAAATAATTCATCTTAAATTAAAAAATGTTGTACTAACGGCATCAGAATAGATGTGTACCGACAAATTAATTACATGTATTGGCGTTTTTATAATATTCATTACGCATTAGCAATATTATTAACATTCCATATTCATTTTTTTTTCGATTGACCTTCCACTTTTGAACCCCTGGAGCCGCTTCTGATAGTTATACAAATGGAAAAAAATCAGTCAGATGCAATAAAGCGTGTAGCTAAAACCTGAGCGTTGATCAGCTTTGTCGCCATATAACAAAGTATATCACAAGAAATGCTTTGTGGACGTGTTTCGTAATTCAAATATATAAGCAATTTGAGCCTATATTTCCACAAACAACTGAGTTTCACAAATTCCAATGGGATGGCGATGTACAATTTAAGCAAGTGTAAGAGAGACGGACCGCATTCAAAATGTTCTAGAACTAAAAGATAGATCAGTGGCACATATATTGGCACATTTGTTTTCATTCAAATTTGTATAGAAGATAGAAGGCACTTCTATTTTTCTTCTTTATTCTACGGTTGACGCTAATTCTAAAAAGTGCCAAAACCAAGCGTCAAACGTTGACGATGGTTACCCATTTAATTTAATCATTAAATTAACGGTTTTTACGTGGCTACGCTTATGATAATGTCGACCAATTTATCAACTGCTTGACATTTTACGTTATCATTTTTTAAACATTTCTATGACACCGTTTCTTTGAATAACATAAACATCACGAATCCGTGCTTTAACCCATTACCTTTTTTATATTACAATGGTATTTTCATACAAATTAATGTTTCATTGCGTGATTCATTATTTCTAATTTTGGGTATTTTGTTAAGGGAAACGCCTGCGCGGCCTTTTTCATACCAAACTTTGATATGGATTTTTGGCCAAAATACCGAATTAAACTGAAAAATTACTTTTTTAATAAAAGGTAATAGATTGTGTTTTAAATAATTAAATATAGCCCATTAACGAATTCAATTATTCATGATTTAAGAAGCAACTTTGTCAATTATTTTAGAGTTATAGAATTTTACTACACGAACGTGATCAAATATAAAACAAGAAAAAGATGATTAAAAATAATATTGATAGACGAAAAATTCCAGACGACCGATACTTACAAATTGCAAATTTGTTGTATATAAATTACTACAAAAAAAAGATTTTGCAATGTAATACTTTTAATTTATTTTTTATTATATTTTAACTTACAATCAACTCACAAAAAACCCCAAATTTAACTATAAAATCATAAAAAATTCAATTATTTAATGGCCCATGTATCATAATTTAAAACACAAATTAATAAAATAGCACATATCTGTATTAGATATTTATTATAACGTTTGAAATAAAATATAATTATTTAATTTGGTTCAGTATTTCGGCTGCAAATCCAAATTTAAGTTTTGTATGAAAAAGGTCGCGCAAACGTTCCTCTTAACTTAACCTGTAAACATAATCTGATTATGTAAATTTCGTGTTCACTAACATTTCTGATGTTGTCGCGTAGTTCATTGTATTATTATGATTTGCTTTATAATTCTCGAATGTAGGACATATGTTATTAAAATGTTGGTTCTCCAAATAAATAAATTATCCCAAGGCGAGAATGTTTCCATTGGGCGTTTTAGGAAATTGAATATTTGTTTATTTTAGGGGATCGCTGAAGTTTGTGGTATTTCCGAAAATTGTTTGTTTATTTCACTTTAAATAAAAAGGTAGAAGTAATGGTGAGTGGCAGGTGAACGGTGATGGAAGAGGAAAATGATGAAGTTTTGTAGGCAACAAATGAGACTAACAGATCGGAATTACTCGTTACGAAATTACAGAATTACAAACAGAGATTTTAAGAAGTAGAATAATGTTATTTATCTGTTTGAAAACCTTAATAAATTTACATTATTTAACATAGGTATAATTATACTAATTATAGCCTTTTTTCATTTTTTTTAATTATGATCGCCTTAACTATTTCATTATATTTTATGTAAAGATTTACTACTCAAATATATATTTTTAAAACTTCACTGTAGTCGAATACTTAAAAAAACAGCAAACTTGTTACTGTCATTTTGTTTTGACAGATTGTGTAAAATGATGGTCCCCTAAAAAATAACGGAGAATTAATCCCAGTAAAAGCATTAAAATGTGTTCAACGAGTTATTTTGATCATATTTGAGCAAGTACCCACGTGAAACAAAATCATCTAGATACAAAGCATTTTATTGATGAATAATTTTGGTACCCGAATGGTAGATACCATCAGGGATGTATAGAAATTAGTGATGGTCGATATTCCTATCCCGGTGACTTTACTCATTATAGCCGTTAATCGTTACATTATCCAAATTGGTTATTTAAAAGTCGAATGTACCTACCTAACTGCATCTACTATCAATATATTCGTGTGGTATGTGTGCAGTATATTTTCAAAATACGAGTACGTATTACTTATTAAAAAAGATTATTAGAAAAATACACTTTTATGAACAAAATGGAGTTTTGTTCATAAAAGTGTAGTTTTTTTGGAGTTTTGGAACTAAATTTGAAGAACCGGTCTGCATAACACGAAATTTTTAAAAAATTAACAGAAAACTTTGATCTTAAATATCGCTGTCAACCTCCCCTTCAACGAAAAAAAAATCCACTTGAAGATCGCGGGATGTTGAAAAATAGGCAAAGCGGACCCTCTGCTGAAAAAATATTATACATATTTATTGGTTTTTAAACAAAATTGATGATGACTTGAAGAATAAAAGAAGACGTAAAAATTGAACAAATTTCAAATAAGTTCAAATTTCGCGTTACTTTCGCAGATTTTATGTCGATTATACATAGTGTCCGATGGATAGTAATGTTTCACGTGGTTGACAATCTTACACAGGTTTTGCCATAAACATATAAATACGTCTCTAACAAAATATTATTTATTATTACTTACTTCGAATATAATACCCACTTACTCGTTTTTTTTTTGTATTCATGAATTTTCTTTCATTTCTTTCATCTTTCATGTATTCAGAAATTGTGTTGTAAAAATTATTTGCACGGTTTATCAGTGAATCGACCTCACTATAACAGCCAACAATTATATAAAGATAAACCTGAACTTAAATATGGTTATGTAATAGCTCTTTATAGCCGTGAACTCGCTATTGCCGTGATCGGTATAATCAAGTTCGATCATATATGAAATATTTCTGATTCTTTGCAAGGAAACTCTTGAAATATGCCTATATACAATGTGATAAAGTTATACAACCGATTTACGCAGAATTTAGATGGCCATCACCAAGGTTTGTAAAAAAATTTACTAAACAAGGTTAGCTCATTCAGGGGGTAGAAGGTTATTGGATAGGAAATCGTGACGTAGCTAGAAGCCTATTTTCCACGGGGAGATTTGAATTTACTGCAATACAAGTGGCGTGAAGCGACTAAGAATGAATTTGCAATGATTTGTAATGTGTTGGTAATATTATATTAATTATTATATTAAAACTAATGCTCGTAATAAAAAGGAAGTCTTCTACACTACATAAGTTGAGTCGAATTTATGTATTAGCCCATTGTATATATTGCCTTTGAAGACATTCATATTTTCAAATTGAAAATCTCATTTAGTAAACTATCATGCCATGGGTAAGACAGGGAAAGTGCTGAGAATAATTAGAGTCGCACATGGTGGTAGATACTCTTAACATCGCTTTGGTGAAAGTCTTAAAATGGCTTTAGCCGTATTTGGTGACCATACGTGAATAGCGAGGTACTTCACCACCTATCTCTCCCCCATTTCCTTCCTATCCCCATAGTTCCAATAACGAAATAGCTCAAACTCTTTTTTTTAATCACAGGTAAATGGAATTATACAATTTATTTATGAACAACATAATTATACCGAAATAAGCCAAATTTCAACATGATACTCCACACAGGTGGCCCTGAGGAAAATAAATTCCTCAGGGACTATATCATCTTTGGGGATGCTGTGCAGGGGGTTTTTCGAGAAAATTAGGTTTTGAAAATGGGTCTTGAAGAGATCCATGTTATAGGAGGGAAGAAATACGAAAATCTTTCCATAACCGAACTATTGAACTCAAGATGAATAATGTCAACCAAGCATAAATATTGGGCGAAGGTTTCCCGACCATGCGCTGGTGCCAAAGGGGTAAATAATCCATTGAAATACCGGCAGAACAACATTATCATTCCCACCTGACGGCTGTGCCCTACAGAATACAATCCGTTTGCTAAGTCAAGGGAATGTATCAAATAGACCGCCCGTTTACACTTCAATTTGTCAATTTGTTTTATTTTTTTTTTCAAGTACTTTGGGGCTCCAGACCAGAGGTGGCTGCCAAAATCGACAGTGTTTAAAAGTATCTAATCGGTTTGAGGTTGTGTATTCTAAAAATTAACAAATACAAACAATGTTTGTTAAGAAGTGAAAAAGGTTTGTTTTAAGTCTGCATTTATTTTACTTGATCGCGCCATGTCTTCCTCGACATCTTCTACCATTCACTATCACGTCATCCATTCTCCTTAAATCCCTGTCGTCAGCCTAATTTTAACATACATATGTATATTACAATGCAGAGATAATGCGTTAAGTCTTCCTCGAGCGCCCCCGACTATTCTACAATTCTATACTGATTACCACATTTTTACTGTTAAAAAACAACATCTTATCGACTTTAATTCGACTAAACAAACATAAGTACCGGGAAATTTATTTAGATTTACCAAAAATAATATTACATACCTTGTTCTAGATATAGATATATATGTTATATACCTAGTGAAAAGTGTAAGGGATCATTCCTCTCGGACTCCAACTCGTCACGTCACGAGCTTGCGAGCAGCCCGATGCGTGTTCGAAAACTGTCTGTATGGGCGAACCTAGTCAAATATATTTTCTACGAACCTTGGACTACCCCATGAAATAAAAAAAATCAAAATACGAACATGTTAACATACTGATCAACCTTACCGCCATCGGGAACCGGTTCCAAAGTAACCGGTTAATGAGCCGATTCCATATCGGTCTCCAGTAACTTAAACTACATTTTAACCTGTCCAATTCAGATATCAACCATTTCTAATAGCATAGTTCGTAGTTTCGGCGGCAAAATAAATTAACCTGTGATCTTTCACCACTATTTTTGAAAATAGATTCAGGAAATTTTCACTTGTTTACGAAAAGTTGATGCCCGTTGAACGACAGCGAAGTTCGTAATTCAACGAATGGTTTTTATCATACTGTTCAACACAAAAAACTCTGAATCACGTTAAAAGTATGCCAGCAGAATTGCCTAATGTTGGTGTTTATATTTCCTCGCATGCTTTTTGTCTCAATATCTTTTACAATAATAACGATTGAAAATAAAATGCGAAAACCCGAGGACACGTTACGTGTTAACCCTGCAGTCAAATATTTGTGTTTTTACTTTCCGTTAAAAGAATTTTCTTTTATGTATCGTAAAGTATCATATCGTAGACTCCATATTTTACGTACTTTTATTGAAAAGGAGACAATATCCTAAAATAAAGTCGGAATCTTAGCAACGTAAGTGAAGAAGCCATCCACAGAAATATGCGACGCGCGGTTCTGTTATATTGGACAGACCTACGTTTGAATTTGCCCCAGCAAATCTCTTAAATAAAGTAGGAATCTTAAGGGGGAAGTATCATAAATAGCGCTAAACATCACTTTGTATTTACCTAGTAAAAGGAATACCACTAATAATTTATCTAAAAATTCTAGGGGTAGTTAGAAAAATGTCTTATGTTACCAGTGAATTAACTTTTTTTATCGTAAACTTTTTTATTCTATATGAAATACACATTGCAACTTTACGTAAAACTTCAAAAATGCCTTCGCTGGAAGCAGAATAGCTCCTATCAGAGAGATTTTTTTTAAATCCATCGGTCATCTCAAAGTAAATATGATACAGGTCATTTTAAGTAAATAAAAAACACTTTAACATTTATGGATTTTTGTTGTGATTCAATTAAACTTCCCGAATATTTCAATTATTTTCCGTCATACAAAATCCTATGGATGAAACATAGACATATGAATATTAGTAGACCTGCCCTAAGTGATTAAAAGCGTATTATCCCCACTCCCCATACCGGTTCCATTGAGCCGGCTGGGCTCGCGTATGGCCTCAAATGAAATTTGAAAACGTGACGTCATCATTCTTGTGCGAACTATGGTCGAGGCATCATCGGTTCATTTTACTAAATAACACGGCAAAATTTTGACTTGTACTATGAAAACTGGTAAAAATAGATGTGAAAAAAGAGAATAAACCCAATTGTCGTATTACATTCCATATATAAGCATTATTTTACTTTATTTTAAGCATATTCACATCGTATAATATGAATCAGTTGTTACTATCACATCGAGAAACGTCTGGACGCGAAACACAAAGCTGGTTGGTTGCTGGGAAGTAAATTATGAACATTTATAAAAGTGTCTTAACTAAATACTCTGAAACTAACTACGACTCTGAAAATAGAAGCTGCCTTACTTTGCCGAATTTGGACTTCGCAAATTTGTTCATAACGTGGCGAGTAATTTGCGCTCCCATGTAAAAATGTCTATTCATTCAAAGCAGATTTTTCTTTTAAGAAGTAAATGGTGATATTATAATGCGAGATGCCTATTTACTGTCAGATTGATTTATTGACGAATCACAGTCAGCTTCACTCCCTTCGTTCTTCAACAGTTGATTTTACCCCTCGCCCATATCTTCTCGTCTATTAATTCCTATGTCTGTGGGATGAAATCATTGTCCATGACTTGACCGAACACCGCTAGTCACTGTCAGTCTCGAGGTGAATTCGGAAGTGAGAGCACGCTTATTTTGTTTATTCTCCAGTCCTCGGCCAACTTTCAAATTTCTAATAGGAATCCAGAGGAGATTGGTGCTATAGCCAAGGGGTAAGTGGAAATTAAATATTATTTATTTTGTAATATATAATTTGAAACTTGTTTTACGGTCTCAACTTTTTTTTACCTTTTTCAGGTACCAATACGTAAATAATAAAGGGGCACATAAATGGGAAATAATAAAGGGACTCGCGCGTACAGCGCCGAAAGAGACCGCTCCACTGGAGGAAAAGAAGAATAAGGTATGTCAAAATACATCATTCCGATGGACACGTTTTCTACAAATTTTTACCGACTTCTATCGAAGTCGGTAAAACGGAGTAGGTGGTGGCTTGAACTCGGATCTAATTTCAAAATGCATTATTTCGGCATCAATCATAAATTTCTCCAGTTCTCTACCGATTTAGTTCAAAATCGGGATTAGGGAGTTTAGATGTGCATTGAACTCGGATCTAATGTCAAAATGCATAATTTCAGCATCCATCTTGGATTTCTTCAGTTCTCTGCCGATTTAGTTCAAAATCGGGATTAGGGAGTTTGGATGTGCATTGAACTCGGATCTAACGTCAAAAAACGTAATGTTGGAATCCGTTTTGAATTTTTCGAGTTTTCTACTGATTTGGTTAAAAATCGGGATTAAGGAGTTTGGATGTGCATTGAACTCGGATCTAACGTCATAACTTCAGCATCCAACTTGAATTTCTTGAGTTTTCTGCCGATTTGGTGCAAAATCTGGATTACGGAGTTTGGAGATGGACTTTGCGAGACTAGTATGAAGGTGCTTTCAACGATTCTACCGATTCCTTTCAAACTGTCGCTAAGATTGGGAACAATGTCTATCAGTTTTTGTTGTTTGTTTTTGGGGTGTTATGCCGTGTTGCGCTAACTCCTTCTTTAGCCGACGTTTCGGACAGCGTTGCAGTGTCCATCATCAGGGCAGATCCGGTAGATCCGAAGATGTGATCTACCGGATCTGCCCTGATGATGGACACTGCAACGCTGTCCGAAACGTCGGCTAAAGAAGGAGTTAGCGCAACACGGCATAACACCCCAAAAACAAACAACAAAAATGCTTTTGGCCGTGAAAATCTAAAAACTTACCTAATGTCTATCAGATCCATTGTTAAATGTACTGAATTTCGTTGATGGCTAATTCCGGGTAGTAGTATTATAAATAAATTATTAAAAAAAATATATATAAATATATATATGAGAGACAGAGAAAATAAATATAAAATAATATATTACCGGTAACATGCATAGTAAGAATTATAGTGTATTTTATACAATGTACAAAAAACTTTTTTAATAGCCTTAACCACAAAGAAAGCCAAAGTTTTGGCACTTTTCGAGGATATTATGCTAAAAACATGAAAAAAGTATTTTTAACCAAGACATTTAGATAATTTTATATCAATTTTTATCAACTTCTTTATATCTATCTTAGACTGTGTTTTTTTTTTTGTTTATGTACTTCATTCTACTTTTTTGTATATCTAAGTTAATATTGTAAAATATATTCTTTCCCGAGTACGAAAAAAACATTGAAATAAATTTTCAAATTACATTCATGATTTACAAATAAATTTTCCATTTCTATCGCACTAAATATATAATCAAAAAATATTTGTCGTAACTTAATTTTACGTTTTCCCTTTTTTCACACACATTGCTTTCTGGTAATATTATATTAAAAAAACAGTTATTGTCATTACACAAACCATACAATCAAATTTATGAACCAAAAATCTTTTCCAAGTCAAAACACGATTAGATTCTATGTGACTTTGAGTAAAAAACTGAGACGTCAAAAAAGGTCCAGGGCGTAAAAGATGTGACTGTATATCCATTATTTTGCTAGTATGATTTTTATTCTGTGAAGTTGTGTCCATTATTTAGTAAATAAATATAAATTTTATAAAGCACGTGTATTTTTATTTCGTATTTTATCAAAACCGTGTCAATCATCTCCCTATCTACTCAAAAGACGCGGGTGTTGGTTTTGAAACCGCAGCTGTTCTAGCGGCCGACCGATTCATTTACAAGTAGCAATAATACCTAACTGTACTGAAGTCGAGATTTGATACCGTCCCCTTAAGTAAGTCGGGTAAAAACAATATACAGCGCGCGGCCTGGAATGGAACTACGCTCGACTTTGCCCTAGCAGGCCTAGAAAATTGATCTTTCCTTGGGGTTTATCATAATTCTTTCTGATGAACGTATTACTAAAATCTCAGATGTTTCTCGAGGGATCCCTCGGGAAGTTACTAATTCATCGTCTAGAAAAATAAAACCTGGTGCTTATCGGAAATTTTATAGTTTTAAAACGTTTCATAAATTTTAAAACCGTGGTAAAAAAAATATTTAAATTTTATTTATTTATTTATTTAACGCCCAGAGGGCTTTTACATGGTTGGTAGTATAATTTTAATTTGATAGATACTTTGAAACATAAAAAATAAGAATAAAATTACATTTGATAAAAGCTATGCAACAAGTCATACAAACACAAGAAAAAAAAAACAGAAAATTACAGCTATTTGTAGGTTTACATGATGTGTTTAGGAGTATTGTTGAAATAAATGTTTTAAATGATCCACAAAACTTGCCAAGTTGGTATTGAATATGTCAATATCACCCAAGTAATGATTTCCCATGGTGTGAAGTGGTTGTATCGGAGAGTGGGCAATGTAGTTACGATTATGTGTGCTGCTGTAGAATATTGTATTTTGTCGTGTTGTCACTGTGGGTGTATGTATGTTTATAAGTTGCAGGAGTTCACAACATTGAATTTAGAGTTAAGTATTTTGAATAAGAATAATGGTAAGATAATGTTTTTACTAATCTTAAATATAACCAACATTCGTAGAGATTGCTCTAAATATATATGTCTAAATATGCTCTCGAGATTTTTCAACTGACGGCAGATTGATGACTGACTGACTGCTCGCTGCGTCGGGTTTATTTATACTGTACAGCCGACGGCGACAGTAGGTAGGTGGAATTGCAAATAAATCGAAGACACTCACTCGGTCTGGGTCTTTCGGGAACTTTCGGCGGCGCTGCCATTATGCATAGGCGATAGGCTCGAACCTTCTAGCGAGTTGGCGTAATGCGCCAGACCGATTTGCAATCGTATTGTCGTAGGTAGGCAAGTAGGTGCTCGGAGACAGGTAGGTTGTGTTGTTTACGATTTAACTGTCAGTAGTAACTCTTTTTTAATTTGTAAGTACCTAAGTAGGTCGAGCTGTTTATTATTAATGAGACAATTCTGGATTGTTCTCTCGACGCTACATATATAATCGTTACGAATTCGTAAAAATTAATTAAAATGTGAACCTCGAGCGAACCCCCGTTATAAGAGTCTTGTGTCGCCTTAACAAGAATGGGTTTATGGAGTTTTCTGAGTAAATATTCGCGTTTTCTATCATGTGTGTCTCCTATGCGTGATTTTATGCATTCGTCTTCGATTAAATCGAGTCTGAAATTGAAATTTTTCAGTACAACTTTTTTTTTTATTCGGTTGCCGGGGGTTTTGACATCGGTTTTTTAATGTAATTTAAAATGAGTTAAAATGTCGAAACTTAGAACCGTCTAAAAAGTTCTAATCACGTAAACGTTTACGAAAAAAAATGCTTTTTGATTTTGCTATGTGATGCAGATTCAATGGATTCCCGCTTCTGCTGCGAGTTTCGAGTCCCGTGGATAGTTGGGTATCACATATCCAAATATTTAGGCAACTTATTTAGGACGATGTTAAAAAAAAATTTTGGATTTTTTAATTAAAATTTTAACGTGAAAAGAGTCCCTACTGTCCGAAGCCAGTAGGACTATGGCAAATAATTGAGGTAAGTTGTCAGGTGAAATGAGCTAGGGAGAGGAAGGTTATTGTTATTGTGGTTGGAAACTAGCTATTAATATCTGGATATTCATGGCAGTTTTTCACCAGAGCGATACTGAAAGTATCCAACCCTAAGTTACTATTTTTGAGTTCTACGCATTATTAAATATTTAGAAGTAGGCTTGAGAGTGGGTCGGTGGTTTGGAGCCCACATCAGGTGAAGTATATTTATATTCTCATGTTGGAGAGAGTGCAGAAGAAATTTCTGAGATCCTCTACCTGAGGGACTATGGCTACTACCCGTGGCCCTATCCTACTGACTTTCTCTTGGGCATGCTCGGTATGAACTATCTATGAGTTAGAAGAGATGTAAAAAATATTTTTATAAGCAATAATTATTAGCCTGAAACACTCATCCACATTGAAAAATCTCATGATAAAAGATACATGACGCCAACGGGACCCGTGTTCTTTCGATTTCCGATCGACAGCTCTGACCACTGAGCTATGGCGGCTTATCTTTTATCCGCGAAATAATTCAATATATACTAGTGTTTCATTCAACAATTACTGCTTGTTACATTTTTTCACCTGAAACAACCAACTTTATTTTATATGAGAAAGGCATTGTAAGTGCTAACTCTCTCACTAGATGGCGTCGAGACAAATTGTCTACATTTTTTGGTGAAATTACTAGAACTTGTCAAATATTAATTATTATTTTTTTGGTAAACTAATGTTTTTAAGACAAGATTTAAACTAATGTTTTTAAGACAAGGGCGTTTTTTATGCATAGCACAAAGGGGTCCCGTTGGCGCCATGTATCTTTTACCAGGAGATTTTTCAATGTGCATGAGTGTTTCAGGCTAATAATTATTGCTTATAAAAATAAATGTTACCCTTTGTGCTATGCATAAAAAATCTTGTCTTAAAAACATTAGTTTAACAAAAAAATAATAATTAGAAGAGATGTGCATATTGTTCACACTTCTTCAAACTGATTCGTGGATGGTTTGAAAATCCGACTATCAAGGAAAGTATTAGTCTCTATGTTCCTGATGGTTATCTCCGTCACCGACAGCATAGACTGTTTTATCTCCCGGCCTGCAGGACTAACTTGCCAATGGTGATGCCGGTGAGGAGAGCAGTCTTGATGTTGAACAGAATAAATTCGGATATCAACATATTTAGCATCGGTGAAGATGCCTTTAAAAGGCAAGCTCTATTGATGCTGGTATTGTTGAAACACCGCTTATTTATTATGTAATATCATTTTACAAATGTACTTAAAAACGAATTAAAATGTAATTTTGTAATGTTTTTAAAGGCGTAAACAAATTCAATTAAATTAACTAATTCAATTGAATTGAATTGAATTAACAAATTAAATTGAATAAACAAATTTAATTTCTTATTGTTCATATGGAAATGTGTTTTTTCCTAAATTTGAAATCAATGTGAACAATAACAATAATAAAAACAATAAAATACTGGCAGAACTCAATAATTTTATTATTTTAATTAAAAAAAATGTAAATTAAATGGAGTTCTACCAATTAAACACAAAAACAATAAATAAAAATTGTTATTGCAAAATAAAATGTTAATAACACGAAATCGCAGATAGAAGTGTTAAACGATACTACTTAAGCGGAATACACAAGCCAAAAATGTTTATTCTTAGTGTGCCTTATATCACCACAAATATAGGTAATAGGCATAAAAATCGCTTGGCAAACGGAGTCTAGAAACGGCGTGAAAGTAGTTTTTATTTATTTTGTTAATAATTTTATGAGAAAGAAAAAAAGATATCAATGAAAATTGTCAAAGACATTCTTAACCATAAAACTATATTTCTTAGGACGGGTTGTTTCGGAGAATTTGAACAATTCATCAAATTTCAACGTTTATTTTCGGGTTCCGTGAAAGACTTATTCAAGTTCTGTTTTTATATCATTGTAGGCTAGTTGCTTGACAAAACTGAAATAAAAACAGAACTTGAAAAAATCCTTCACAGAACTTGAAAATGAACGTTGAAATTTGATGAATTGTTCAGATTCTCCGAAACTCCATTTTTCAAATGAAAAAAAGTATATTTTTTAGTAGTTTACTCCCATTTCAGTAAAATTTTATAGTAAATGGTGGTTTCATAATAAGCTTCGTCTTATTAGGTAATGATGTTTTTACAAATTCACCGGCAGATGTATGAGTGAGCTCTTTTATAATATCCCATTTCCCTGTAAATAACGCGTATGGACAACAATTTGAAAGCTTATTTTGTGTACGACTCACATTAAAGCGCTGTTCGAACACGCCTCAAAGAAAATTTATCATCAATATGTATCATCGGGGCAACACTTTCTTTGGTACAATTTTACGTGAAGAAATCCACTGGGCCCTTATCGGTCAAAGCACCGTTTTCCTTTCAAGACTTGATGGATTAGTTCATTGAAAATATTATACAAAATCCAATGGTCAGAATGTCACAATTTTTTTAACTACTGCTCCCAAACTTTTGGAGAAAGTGAGAAGAGGAAAGTGGGGAAGTATATGGCTATTCAGATCTGGTCACCAAACACGGCTAAAACCATTTCAAGCAACGTCTTATTTCTGAATGATGGTCTTACACCAGTGCGATGGAACATTCCGCAAATAATCTGATTGCTAGTCGAGAGCCTTACCCTTCGTCCTAAGAGTCCGTCAAATATATTATTATACTTGTGAAAATGCGTAAAAGTCAGAATATAAACTTTATGGTGAAATTTACAAGAACAAATAAGCCTACTGTTTTTCTAGAATATTTAATTTGTATCATTAACGCCTTTCAGCTTTTACATAAAATAACTTCTATAAATAGTATAAAACAAAGTCGGTATCCGCGTCTGTCTGTTTGTGCGCTTAGTTCTTCTAAACTAAGTAGCGAATTTTGAAAGGGTTTTCAGTATCACTTAGAGAATTTCTTCCGGAAGGTTTATACATATTATACATGCATATTATTCTATTTATAAAAAAGTAGAGAAAGGTCGGTGTTTTGTAATCAAGTCATAAAACTATATTTTCGTTCGCTTACAACTTAAAGCTTATGAGATTTTCACATCTTCAAAACTTTAACCAAACCATTCATATAAAAATTATATAACTGATTTTCTTGTCTTCAAGCATCAGGTGGATTTGATATGCACTGATTTTTCCAAAGCTTTCGATAAAGTTAGGAGACATACTCTTGTACAATTCTTTTGGGCATTAAATGAACCTTATTGATCTGGATCAACAGTTATCTTAGTAAAAGAAAACTTTGTGTTCAAATACATTCTGTAGAATCTTACATCTTCGAAGTCACAAGTGGGGTTCCCCAAGGATCTCACCTCGGACCAATTATTTTATTATTATTTATTTTATTTTTTATTTTATTTATTTATTTAACGCCCAGAGGGCTTTTACATTGTTGGTAGTATAATTTTAATTTGATAGATACTTTGAAACATAAAAAATAAGAATAAAATTATATTTGATAAAAGCTATGCAACAAGTCATACAAACACAAGAAACAAAAACAGAAAATTACAGCTATTTGTAGGTTTACATGATGTGTTTAGGAGTATTGTTGAAATAAATGTTTTAAATGATCCACAAAACTTGCCAAGTTGGTATTGAATATGTCAACATCACCCAAGTAATGATTTCCCATGGTGTGAAGTCGTTGTATGATGTATGAGTGAGAATTTTTAATTTTTAACTGAATTAATAAATGACAAGCGTATTTAAAGATGTACAAGTTCTGCTCTTCGCTGATGATTTGAAAATATATAGAATGATACTTAGTATAGAGGATTGCCATCTAATCTAAGTTGGATAAATTGTATCATCGGTGTGTGATAAACTCACTATTCTTTATATTCAAAAGTTCCAAGTTATTCATTTTCGTAAAATACAAAGTCATGTTACTTGTGAATACTCTTTAAATAGTGTACTTTTCACATCAGTCACTCAGATCAGGGACTAAGGTGTTATATTTGATGAAAAATTAACATTTTCTCTATATGTAAATGATATAACAAAGAAATGATATAATTTTATTTTATATTATAGAAACAAACAGTACATGATTTACAGAGTTAAAATAATATACAGGAATAAGATACTTCATGTTGTGTACCTATGATATGTTTCCTTGTAATGTCTGCTAAGTGGTATGTTTATTCCTTAATTACCAGGTGACTTGTGTAGTTTATAGGTGTGTGTGTGACGTGTGTAATGTATGTGTGAGTGTTTGTGTGTATGTGTGTCTGTATGTATGCGCATTGAATAGTTTATATTATTGACATGATGCCACGTTTTAATTTGGGCAGTGAATCCGATAAAATGTCAATGTTAGAGTTAAGACAAATATTATTTAGAGTATGTAGAACTATAAAAATAATAATAAAGAACTATGAAAATGCTTGGTTTCATATGCAGAACAGCGAGTGATTCCAAGTCACTTGAATTTTTTAAAACATTGTACACTTCTTTAGTAAGAAGTCAGGTAGAGTATAATTTGCTTATTTGGTCCCCATTGTATAAAAACGCATTCTGACAATAAAGAAAGGGTACAGCACAAATTTCTAAGATTTATTAACTTTTAACTGAATATTCTAACTCAAAATAATAACTACATAATATGTTCTTTTGATGAAAACTTAACTTAATAACGCTGTTAGATAGGCGGATCATCTCTGACCTTGTATTATCAAATAAAATGATTAATAATTGCATTGACAACCCTGAAATTCTCGCCAAAATAAAATTTTGCGTACCGACCAGAAAAACGACTCAAAGTGCTACTTTTTTGTGACAATTTTAAAACCTACTATGAAGCATATAAACCTATAAATATACTACATCATTTTAAAGATTCCATAATAGTTGTAAAACGAAATCTTTTTAATCACTTTACTGAGATGTATGAATTCACGACTCCGTAGTAAATACACTTTTATTTTTATACGTATGTTTCTTTATACATATTTTACTTTCCATAATCCAAACTATTAATTTTAATTCTTAATTAATTTAATCATAAATCATTATTTATTGTTAACTATGTACTTAACACAAGTGTATTACTTGTTACCTATCTTGGTAAAGGCCAATTAGGGCATAAATAAATAAATGTGTTCCCGAGCAAAGCAGGGTACACGTCAGCTAGTATAGTATAAGTCATAAACAATAAAATGGATATAGAATAATGTAAGTAATAAAGAGCCCATATGAGCATGTAAAAATGCCAAGAATATAATGTGTAAACAACAAAATAAAATGATATCCTGTTTAAGTAATTGTTATAGCCTTTACTTATGCAGACTTCGTATGTTAGGAACTCTTTAAATAACCTATCTGGCTAACTAAACTGTTCGTTTCCCGAGGGTAGGTAAATCTCTGCGCCTCCAGAGGCTTGCTCTGTCCGATAATATCTCTCGCAAGTACCTGCTATACACTAACGTCATCTGGCGGTCCCTGGCGTAGACTTTATGTCTACCGCCATCTACCGATTAACTACTCAACCTATTTACCATACATGACAGTAATACAATATTGGAAAGCAAAAAAAATGTAAATACTCCATTGAATTGCTTGGAAGAAATATCTTTATTGAACCCACCAGCAAATCTGGCACTCAAGAAACTGAGCGTCTAATATAGGGCTAGAGTCTTCTGCGATAGTAAACAGCTGCAAACCCTATACAAATCTCAAGTACGCCCAACAATAGCCGCCTCTGGGTTGGAGCCATTTGGAAACCGATCCGGTCAGAAATATAAACGGAAAAATGGTATGAAAGGTGTTTTAAAATATATAAAAGTTTGCGCACTTTTATGAAAGTGTTGAAATCATTACCTAGGACTAAATTACACCAGCACTAACAAAACAACGTTTTTTCTTAAAGTGTGTTGAAAAACTTGTTTTGTTTTTCTTAACGTCAATAGTTTTCTTCAGTGAGATGTTGCTTTAGAAACTTCTCTTTTAACTCGCACCCGTCTGCTTGAAGATTTATAATATTATTTTAGTATTGTTGTTACATTTATTATGTGAAATACATCTCTAATCTCTAAATATTATATCACTATCCACGTCTGTCTGTTTGTGCGCTTAGTTCTTCTAATGCAGACACATAGCAGTTTCATTGGTCCTCGTACATTTAACCTTCTACCACTACAAACTCAAATGATAAATAAAAAGATAGAATATATTAAAGAGGTAAAATTATGGCTGAATGACGCAGATATTGAAACGCTTTTACTATAAATTTATTGATCCTTTCTACAACTCACTTGCTGAAACTTTATAAACTATTGTACATGATGTTTTCTCTTTACTTTTTATAATAACTATAAACAAAAAAAAAACTTTTTCTACTAATGTATATTATACTTTAGGTACTTGAAATATAGTAATCGTTTTATATTACCCACACTCAGGCAGTGCGTTAGTGGGTTTTCATTTCTTGTGTATACTATTTGGTATTATATATTATGTTATTATATACTATCTATTAATATGTATAATATATGTAAAGAAATGAAAATAAATAAAGTAAAAAAAAAAAAAAAAAAAAAAAAAAAAAAAAAAAAAAAAAAAAAAAAAAAAAAAAAAACACTACACAAAAAAAAAAAACACTACACAAAAAAAAAAAAAACACTACACAAAAAAAAAAAAAACACTACACAATGGAATTTGATAGTGTTTTAACTATAATATGGATAATTTCTTCCGGAAGGTTTATGTATATATATATATATATATATATATATTTATACATAATACATGCATATTATAACTATATAAAGTAGAGAAACGTCAACGTTTTGTGATCAAGTCATAAAAGAAACATTTGGAAAGGCCTACAAAAAGTCCTCGATGGTATATGTCTATCTCCAAATTATAACTCCCAGCAACGCCGGTACACGTCAGCTAGTCATGTAAAAAATTTCTCCTTTACTCTCAAAAGAAACATTTTACTTGGAAAAAACGTTCAAATCTCACTTAAAAATACTACAAATAAAATCCAATCTTTGATCTCAAAATTTTTAAACTTAATTAAAATATTCAAAAAGCCACTTGTTTACAATCCAGTCGCTGAATGAGAAATAAATATTTTCGTTCTAATTATGATTACGCGAAGGTAGGAAGGTAGTATTCGATAAATGAAATTCAAATTAACTTACGTTAAAGATTATCTATCAATTTTCCAAGTAAACCTGAAAAGAAGAGCCCTTTAAATTGAAAGCAAAATATTTGGCATTAATGCCGGGGACATTTTTAATAGGAAATTTTTTGTTTTCTTTACAACGCTTTCAGCCGGTGGCATTATTTTCAGTTTCTAAAGCCTCTGTAAACTTTCTTTGAATAAATCGATTTTCTATAGCGATGGGTTGTTTACTTATTTCGGCAATCAAAAACTTTCTCTTCTACGCGACTCCACCTTAAATAAATTGTATTCAATCAAAATTTAGACGGGACAAAAAATGTGAACATTTAACAAAAAGGCAATAATTTAAAGGTCACGTTTAAGTAATGTGGTTTTATTTACTTTTAAAGTTGACTAATTCAGTTAAGAGTTAAATAGTAAAATTAGATAGGCTTTTTTGAAGCTTTTTACTGATTGTACAAAGCAGTGAAAACTCTAGTTATATAATGAAATTTACTTAGCTTTAATGCATTATTAATCTCGCATCATTTTTACAGCATGAACTATTGAACTTGTTGTATTCTATATAATTTTAAAGAAATAATTAAAATTTTCGATAAACAAAGATTTTATAAACATGAAAACAAAGTGTAAAAAAAAACTGTGCATTTTATATTTTATATTTATTTTACCCACAACCAAAACAAAAAAATAATAATTTGTGTATATCTTGTTACGAATGCCAGATTACGCTTGATTATCTGTGTATTCTGTATTCATATTACGTTAAATATCATAATATATCTAGAACTGCTCCTCATTCGCCATACAAAGGTTTAAATTGTAACATAACAATGAAAGAAATATTTATATATATATTTTTTTTACGTAGGAAGCAATCACTTTGTGGTTAGACATTATATTTTACATCCTAGTTATATTTCACATCCTGATGAAGCTCGACTGAAGCGAAACCGGTATATGTAATAATAAAAAAGTCGTGGTTAATAAACAAAGTGTTTTATTTGATTTAATAAGAAATATTTATACGCTTGGACTATATTTTTTTTTAAATCCTTAGTTTTTAATGCGAATAAAATATCAAAAAACGTAGATCAATTAATTAGTGCATCTGAAAGGTTGCAAAAAAATTATGTTTTTAGTGGGAAACTTAACTCATTCACAAAATCGATGTTCTAAATTTTTCTGCTTTTTTCCATGGTCGGTTCAATTTCGAAAATATCGGGGATATTCCTTGGAGATTGTTAGTTAGATTGGAAAATATGAAGTTCTAAGAGATTCAGATCTGGAGGAAGGGATGAGTGGGGAATAAAGAGCTCTGGACTAGAGGCCTACATCATCAAGTGGATTGCATTCCCCGTGAAGTATTCTGCATGAATGGTTTTAGCGGCTCCCCATATTTAAACTCCCATAACAAACTTTAAAAGGGAATAAGTCAGCAATTGTTAGATGCTTTTAATGATAAATGTTTTATTTAACACCAATATGTTATTTTTTTTACACATACATACGTGTTGTAAATTAGATTTGTTGGATTCATGAATATTAGGGGGAACTTCGAGATTGTGTTGACAAAAATATCAAAAGAGTAAAATTCCATTTTCGAACTCAAGGGTTGACAGAATGCGGTGATTATTTTATATCGAGAAAACTATCGATTTCAATATATACGTAATATGGGAAAACTATCGATTTTCATTTCTACGTAATATTGGAAAAAACTAACTATTTACTAATGTCCGTAATATGGTAAAAACTATCGTTTTCAATATGTGCCTAGTTTGGGAAAAAACTATCGTTTTCAATATGTACGTAATAGGGGAAAAACTATCGTTTTCAAAATGTACGTAACATGGGAAAAAAACTATCGTTTTCAATATGTACGTAATATGGGAAAAAACTATCTACTTCAAAATGTACGTAATATGGGAAGAAAACTATATATTTCAATATGTACGTAATATGGGAAAAAACTATCTATTGCAATATTTACGTAATATGGTAAAAAAAAACTATCTTTTGCAATATGTACGTAATATGGGAAAAAAAAACTATTTATTTCAATATGTACGTAATCTGAGACAAAAACTATCTATTTCAATATGTACGTAGTATAGGAAAAAAAACCCTCCCCGGTTTACTTTTACTCGTACACGGAGAAATCTCACCGATAAAAAATATTGCTAATTTATTAAGAATCTCTTCAAATTATTAGTAATCTGGTTAAAAATATCAAAACTACTATTTGGCATCATAAACTACCCCCACTACTTAAATAGTAATGGTAAAACGAAAATTCTATTATTTGTCTTGTGGCTTTCTCTAAGAGATATATAGAGATCATTACACTGAGGATTACGTCGTAAAAATAAAATTCTGTGCTCGGTTATGGTATAATCTTAGTTTTATCACAAGTCCTCCATCTACTCGTATATCATAAAATTGTAAAATTTAACGACACCTTTATCTGACGAATATCACCCGGAATACATTATTTTATTAACTACGGAGAATAAAATAAAATCATGTTTTATTCTATCGGTTTTATTGGGATACCTTTAAACCATAGGTTCCCAAACTTATTTGTCCCATGCCCCCCCTTTCCGATACAAAATTACACAAGGCCCCCCCTGGAAATTTAGATTTTTAAAATTAATAATTCTAATGATAAAGACAAACCTGATGTATGTCAATTACGAACCTGATGTAAAATCTTCAAAAAATATATTCAACTATGAGGATATTTTTTGTAACAGATTTGGATTTTGGATCAGATAAACTAGAAAATTTCCCACATTTTTTTCGTGTCTTCTGATGATTTTGCTGGGTTATCCGTATTTGGCTATTTGGGTTGGAGGAACACTCTTCTCAGCGACTTGCGGCTTCCGAGTATTGCATATTACAGGTGAGTTCTGTGGGTACTTTTCGTTACAGGGTACAGTGAGTACATAACAAATTAGATACGTATGTACATCGTGGGGCCCACTTTGGGAATCTATGCTTTAAACCATAACCATAAGTCATACAAAATGCTATTTAATAAAAAGTGTATCGTTATCCTTTTAAAACATCGTTTGGTATATATTATTTAATAAGTATGTTCTTTTATTTTAATAAGTATGCTAAACAAATATCAGTCAACTTTATGTTATAATCTTTTTTTAACTTTTCAATTTTCTCTTTATTTTTTTGTACAAAGTATATGTGCAAAACATTTTACAAATGTATAACACCTGTGTATATTATTTACTCAGTAAATAAATAAATAAAATAAAATAAAGTTTACTTTTTTAACGCTTATGTTGTAGAAAAAATTTAGGCTACAAAACAAAAAGTTGAAAATTCGATGAATGGAGAACTGGCTGCAGTCGACGTGTCGGTTGTAAAAAGGTGTAAAAAAGGAGAAAAGAGTGACCAGATAATACAGGGTTTTCCAATAAGAGATGTTATTTTGAATAGCCCGCTATTACGTTAGATGTTACTTTTGAAGCTGTCATTTTTTGACATTTGACAAGTAGAAACTACGCCATTAATAAAAATGGGACGATACACGCTTCAACAACGCATTGAAATTATTAAAATTCACTTGAATGAATCAAATGCAAATCATCTTAAGTGATGAGGCCCATTTCCACCTCGGTGGCTTCGTCAATAAGCAAAATTGTCGCATCTGGGGCTCGGAAAACCCAAGAGTTATTGTTAAAAAGCCTCTTTATTCTCTTTACACCTCTTATTGGAAAATCCTGTAGTATTGTTTGGATGATTTGTTTAACACCGTTTTTGTTAAAAAACGTCAAGTGCGCTGTTCAAATATTTCCTCCAATCTTATTATTAACTATAGATAATCCATTAAAACAACTTATGAATAATGGTTTGCATCGTCTAGTTTGTCGATCAATAATACAAAATGTATGTATAATTAGTTTGACCAATGAACGTGATGCTGCGTTAATATACAAATAAGTTAAAACGTAAGATAAAACATGTTCAGATGGCGAGTTTTCTCAAATACTTGGGTCACGTCAAATGCACTAAATATTGAAAGGTACATTTGAGGCTGTGTATGAATGAATGTGTATTGAAGAAGAAAGAAGAATTTATGAATGTGGAAGAAGAATGTATGAATTTGGAAGAATAATGTATGAATGTGGAAGAAGAAGGAAGAATGTATGAATGTAGAAAAAGAAGGAAGAAAGTATGAATGTGGAAGAAAAAGTGTGCGCAGTAACAGAGTTTTGTGACATTCCGTCCTGTCTGCCAATCCTTGAAGATTGTGAACGGTTAGTTATTTAGTTTAATGATTAATCAACTTTGACTGATACTTGATCAAACATAGATTGCTGGGCGACATGCCTGATCAAGATTTCTAGGGCGTCTTTTTTAAAATTATTTAAATATAAGACATATTACAGAAGTGATGTAAAAATGTAGTCTTGCAAAGCTACCACAAGCTAACTAGTCTAGATTCCACCAAAAACATTTAACCTTTTTTATTAAGAAATAAAATCTTATTTCAAATATGGGGAATATTTTATTTATTTATTAACAAGTTACCTAGCAAACATGAGGAAAATATTTTAATTACAATTAAATACCAAAGTACAAGTGTTATTTTGATATGTATTTTGTGATAGTTACTTTAAAGACTTAATGACTTATTTTAAAGACGTAATGTTCAGAGACCATGTTAACAGGATCGTTTACGGCTTCTAACACCGCTGAGTTTTAGATGAATGGCTTTTATTAAAATATAAACAAGTTTGTTTTAATTAAGGCGCCGTTAAAAAGGTTTCTTCACTATGAACCCGAAGGGTGGTAAAATGGAGGTTACTTTACTATCTCATCTTAAAATATTACATTAATTTACGTTAACTGAATTTTAATACAGCATTTCTTGATCTCTTTTAAAGCTCTTGTATTCTATTAATATTTATGGCTTTACAAACTCTTCTTGATTTACATAACGTCTTTTAATAATTTATTGTTATTTTTTCTATCTCTTCCGCCGTATAAAATGGTTTTTTACAAAGCGTTAATTTTGTTGAACTTGGATTTATGTCGGCGTTGAAAAATGTTATTCCCAAAGCAAATTATTCAACGACTTTCAAAGGAATGGGGCGTAAAGTAATCTGATAGTATTATTACGCCAGCGTCTGGACGGTTTCGGTCCTCTGATTGGTCAAATTCAAATCTTTTGTTTCGATTAAATTCCCCATAGCCTGCCCTGATGGCCAACAGAGCGCACCTCTGGCTGCGTAAGAACGAACCAAATAACTGGCGCGAATATTTAAATATGTAGCTAACAATACACATAATTAATGCAAAATTACTTGACCATTAAAAAGCGTTTAATAAGAAAATTTCTTCTGGAAGCTTATCACTTTGTGATGGCATTATTTATTTTATTAAAATACAAATAATTTATTTAAATAATTTGTTTACATCACTTTATTACATACAACCTCTACATGTTTCATGAAGTTCACCTCATCAGGAGGAAGTATACACTGAAGTCACAAATTAAATATAGATTACAATTGAAAAGAAGAAGTGTAAGCAGGGGGGAGGGGTAAGAGTGGGCGGAGTTTATCACAATTAGGAATTACAATATGGTTAGACGGGAAAGACCAGTTGAGTGGGAAAATATTGAAAAGAGAGTTAAATTAAACATGCTATTATTCATTAACTCCTTCCTGTTCCGTGTTTTAACAATATGTACTCACCCTATCTCTGTGAATGACCTAATATCTACCTATTAATGTACCCACAATAGACAATATATATAAAAAATATTCAATTCTACAAATTTATAAAGAAATACAGTTAAATAACTTACAATTCAATTCATCAGCAAGATATCAAAAAACTATCAAAATCCCAAAACTTAATACAAAGCACACACAAAATACCTATCTCTATCTAGGTATAACATATTTCAACACCCTTCCATTATATCTAAAAAATGTTGAAGATATTCAGGAATTTAAAATAAAATTAAAAAATTACCTAAAACTACAATAAAAATCCATATCTTACTCTTATTATTATTTCCTTCAAATCTTGAAACTGTATTATTGATAAATCTTGCCTATTTCTTACTTATCCCTTTGGTTTTGCAAATATATTATTTACTTACTTACATGATTACATATAATTGAGCTAGATTCACTCACCAAACACAAGAGCCTCGTCTCTTTATGGTGAGGAAAAGCTATTATTATTTACCTTTATAACACTGTATAATATGTATAAATTGTATATTTATTGTAAAAAACATACAAATATTAAATAAAAATATAAAATAAATAAACTGTTGTTAGTATCGAGCGGGTTTTTAACTGCTATTTAACATTTATTTTAACAATCAATTCTCAAATCATTAGGAAACATTCTCATAGTACGATAAGATATGGAATTGTTTAATAAACTTTTATTTATTTTTGCGTGAACACCAAGGTCCAAACTGCTCCATACCATTTGGAGTCAGCGGGACTATGAAATCCTCAATCGGGGTATGTTGTGAGGATAAAAGTAGTGAAGAGTGATAAAGAGGATGGTGGGAAAGTACAAGGGGCGTCTGATTAAAAATGAGCCGAGGGTAGTAAACGACAACAAATCAGATTTTTTAAAATTCATTTCTATGAACGTCTATGCATTTCTCAAAACGCTGATAAAACATCTGAAAACCAGTTTTAAAAGATCACAATTGTTGCTTTAGAAAAGGGCTTCGATAGCGGCCTTCGTGTCATCTTCATCACGAATTTATTTATATAACTTTAAAAATTAAATCAGAAGGGGCCAAATCTGGACTTTACCAGGGTAAAAATAACATAAATGCGTAAACATATTACAGAGTTCATATGACCTAAACTGGTTTTACTTTTTAAGGGTAAACTGCTACAAAATAAGGCTCTTGTATGTCATCGGTTTATCTGAAATTTCACCTTTTCTATGGCCTATTCATTGCTATCAGATATGATAAATGGGATAGTACTCATCGCACGGTACGTAAAAGCGCGCTAACAATCATTTTTATTTATCGTTGGAAACCTTACCAGGGTTGTGCCATAAGCAGTAAGCACAAGATCAACAAAAAATGTGAAGCAATAAAGTTTTTTTTATGCACAATTAATGAAACTTAATTTTAAAAATATACTGGCTTATCAAACTCATTTATCGCGTATGTATTACCCACTTATATTATATTAATACACTACCTACTTGGTATATGAATACATTCCCTACTTGTTATATTGATACATTACCTATTTATTATATTAATACATTACCTACTTGTTATATTAAAACATAACCTAACTGTTATTTTAATACATTACCTACTTGTTATTATTATGAACACATTTTCTATGCTTTCACTTTGGGAGGCGGACATGGTTAACCAACACCCCTGCCATAGGTCACCCTCAAAGATATTAGAAGAACGAGATGTGCTATGCGCAAATCGCACTGAGTGGAATTGTTTTGCCGAGTGTCGCCGGTTTTGTTCACCAATACTACTGCACACCTTCGCTTACGCTAAGGTATCCGCACTAATACATAGAACAGATTTCTGTGCGTACACGTCCCGATACCGTTCAAAGTACCCTAATTAGGTAGTACTCCGGCTACGGTCCGGCGGCCAACATAGCATATCTCGTTCTTCTAATATCTTTGGTCACCCTTAGTGGTTTACTACGGGATGGGATGAGTTTTGTGCGGATGCGTTTGGCGAGAGAGACTGGTTGAAGGAGACCTTTTGACTTCTCCAGCCAGACTCTTTCGAACCATCGGGTTGCACCGCATTGGGAGAACCAGAACTTACTTTCCACCGTTTCCCTAAAAAGTTCCCTAGACAGCAATCCAAAAGATGACATAGATCCTGAGGTATTTTTTTTATCAGGGCCTCCTATGTTGAGCTAATATAATAAACAAAAACCAACGTTTCGGTCATTACCAGCTTAACTCTTCTTGAAGAAACACCTTGGTGAACGCACATGTCCTTGGGAGAGATGTTTATGATACAAGCGTCAGATTCGAAGATCGCGAGAAAATATTTGAAAAATACCTTAATACAATTATTTTGTGTGTACTCAATTATTTTCTACTTGGATTTTTTTTTTTTTTTTTATAGTGAATACCTCACAAGAGTCCCAACTGCTCCCGTCTGGAGCCAGTGAGACTATGGCATCCCCAATTGGGGGATGTTGTGAGGCTGAAGGTAAGTGGGGAAGGGAAAGAGGAAGGTGGGGAAGTACCTGGCTATTCAGATCTAGTCACTAAACACGGCTAAAGCCATTTGGAGCAACGTTTCAATTCTGAATGGTGGTCTTACACCAGGGCGATACTGGTAGTATCTTCCACTCTGGAACGTGCCGCAAATATACTATATATTATTTTAATTAATTAATTGTGAAATAACACAAATTAATCAAATAAAATTTATTTGCGCACGCCGGGTTCGAACCCGCGACCTTCGGAATGGCAGTCCAATGCGTTACCACTGGACTATGCCGGCCGTCAAAACTACGAGAGTGGGATCTACCATAAGGCGAAGCTTAATACCAAATCACTATTTTGATTATCTTTATAACGAATTGTCGTACATTATGAATACCAAAAAATATGCTTTAGATAAATTGAAGGTTTCCTATCGTTTTGCATGAGTAGAATACAAATAAAAAATAAATTACTCAAAAAAAAAAAATGTAAACTACTAAAAAAAATATTTTTTCATTAGAAATGTATGTACGTGTAAAGGAAACAACTTTAAAAAAATACACTATTATATGTAGCTAAGATATCTGTGACAGTTTCACTTGATTACATTTTTTGCTTTTAAAATTATTTACAAAATAAATAAAAACCAGTTTTGTGCTTGAAATCGAACGTTTCAAGAATAAGTTATACCCAGAATTTACAAATGTTTGGCTTGCAGCTTCCTCTTAACGTGTGAACTTAACCAGACATAGAGATAAATTTTGAATGTCCAGTACACCCCTGATACCAAATACCGAAATTCTGGCTTGTCACAAGGTGTACTAATCTAGAATACTATTCCATAAGCGTGTTTTATTTGTTTACCCTTTACCTTTCTCTTTGAGTTCCTTTGTACTGCCTTCACGCTCAACTGGGTTAATCGAGATATTTCATACTACTTTTCTACGTTGTTTCATATCCAACAATGTTGTTCACGTTCTAAGCTTTTATTGGTTGGATTTTTAGAAATAAATATAGTGGATTTTCAAGTAGATACATAATTACTTAAAGGTGAAAGGTGAATTACTGAAACGGTGAAGTAAAATATATATTTGTATACATTTTATTTTTATACATAAGATAAACATAGGGGTGATGTCTAAAGAAATGAAAGGAAAATAAATTACAATCACGAGATATACGGGACGAGAAATGCAATTAGATTGCCCACAATGAAGAAATCAAGCACCCAGAAATCTCTGATTTATCAGGCCATCCAACTTTACAGCAAAATTCGGAATGAAATTATTGAGATTAAAAATATGATTCATTTTAAAAAATAATTAAGAAACACCTATATGTTTCCATTATGTCCAGACCAAATATTAATTTTTCCTTTGTTATTTAATATTATTCTTTTTTTTTAATTTCTTGCCAAATCAATCATGATACATAGGTGGGAGTTAATAGGTACAATTTTACATTAATATTTTGATACCGAAATTATAAGTTTCACATACAAAACAGTACAAAAATTGAAAAATAGCCTTCATTCTTTGTGAATTACATTCTTGTTGTATATATGTTCCAATTTATTTTTATAGTCAGAGTCAGATTATATGCTGAATCAAAATTTGTCACATATAAGGCCTGCACAGGCAACATATTTATGTTTCGATAAAATAATGAAATGTTACGTCACTGTGAAAAAATATTTTTGAAACTAGTAATTTAACCATATATATTTAAAATATTTAAAGGTATATTATGTTTTATAGTGATTTATTTTTAGGGTATTATGCCATGTTATGTTGAAACTATGGCTAAAAAGAAGGTAGCGCAACACGGCATAATACCCCAAAAATAAATGATCATAATACTTTTGGCAGTGACAATCTCAAATCATATGTAACTTAAGATTAAAAAATAACAAGTAAAATAAATTCTCATCTAAAATATTAAGGCGATGCACTACGTCGTGTAATATTTTAAATTAAGCCGCTATCAATAACAACCCTTACGTAGATGGCGATTAGGTTTGAATTCCCGTTTAACACCATCCGCCTGTTTTGATTTATGCATGACAAAAACATGGCCAAAAAGTGCCTTTTATTTTATTTTGTGGATGTTCAGGCATAAATATTTAATTTTTTTCCGATCATTTTATAAATAACTTAATTTGCAACATTATAAAATAAAATCATAACCGAAAATGGGTTCGTAAGTAGGAGATTTTGAACTTTAAAGCAGTTTTCATAGGCCTTATACATTATTTTTTCTGGGCTTATAAAAAGACTTATCTAAAAAATACTCGATTATTTCAAAGGCCAAGATGTATTCTACTCGCAGTATTTAATTAAAGCATCTGAAACATTTCTAGGCGACCAAATTTTCAAACCAAAAACCCATGATTTTGCGTTACTACGTATGGCATCGCCTTAAAGAAAAAAGTTTTAATAAAATACACCATCGTATTGTCAATGGGTAGGCAATATTATTGGTGTAAAGAAATAATTTTATAATTTAAACTTAATTTATGTTACACAATACACGTTTAATCCGTTAATCGTTTACTTAATCCGTGTCGTCCAATATTTGGTATAGTTACCGTTCAAATAATTCTCCGTTATATAAACATTTACATCGATACCCGCACGTTACATCTGCTATTTGGTTACTATTCTATTTCAGCCGGTTAAATAGATCACGGTTCGTCGCTCCATAAATTGGCAAATTTGACGGCTGTCAATCTCGACAATAATTGATCAGTCGCTTAAAATATTTACTGTGTAATACGATTAATTATCTATTGTAATCTAGCTATAACATGGCATTCTCGTCAAGAGTAACATGACATGACATTAAAGCAAAAATTTTATAATTAACATGCCAGTGATAAAGCCCGAAGCCTAATTACTGCCTGTAGATGAATATAAAATTTCCACTATTTTAAATAACACGAAACAAGATATGCTCATTTTTTATAAAATTCTTGACAATCACTCCTTTTTCATATTCAATCATGTTACCTAGTACCTTCTAATGAGGAGACACCTTTTAATTTAAAAAAAATAATGTGAAACCGCACAAAAGTCCCAACTGCTCCCATCTGTCTAGAGCCAGCGAGACTGTGGTTAGCAATATTTTAATTCTGAATGATGGTCTCACACCAGGGCGATACTAAGAGTATCTTTCACTCTGTAACATGCCGCAAATTTACAATATATTATTTTTTAATTAGTCAATTGTAAAATAACACAAATTAATTAATTAAAATTTATTTGCGCAGGTCGGGATTTGAACCCGCGACCTCCAGCTTGCTAGTCGAGAGCCTTATCCCTTAACCACGGAGGCCTTTCAATGTACACATATTAACCCAACAAGAAAAATGCATATCATAAAAGCACTAATAATAGAAAAAAATCTGTGAATTATTTGGTTTAGCTAAAAATTTAAATATCAATTGATAGATTGAATCACTCAATGAAACAATTGTCTACATACACTCAATAAATCAATTGTCTACATACACTCAATGAATCAATTGTCTACATACACACAATGAATCAATTGTCTACATACACTCAATGAATCAATTGTCTACATACACTCAATAAATCAATTGTCTACATACACTCAATGAATCAATTTGGAAAAACACAGTTGCATCCAGATAATTATTACACCGATTCTTAAGAAAAGTATTCGTGCAGCAAGACGTACAAATAAAAGCGATGTTTTAAAAAATATTGCTTGAATCCTGAACTTTAAAGCTCTGTTCGCTGTTTAATTTCAGAAGCGGTGGAGCAAAAATTGCCATCACTTCGCTGTCTTTATTTGTTTTTGTTTACACGAGCGATCTTAAAGTTTTAACCATTTTCTTTGTACTTCCGTTCACCCGTGTAACGACTGTTACCAGTCAAATATGAACTGTGACGAACTTCCGTAAATTTTGAATCACTAAATAACAAACTCAAGTTTATTAAGATATTATTATTTTCGCCGACAATAATTAAGGCAAAGTAAAGTTTGAGAAATATCGTAATTAAGTGTATGAGTTTATGGCCAATTTAACTCCAATGAGTTACTTTCGTAATTAAATTCATGTCGGAAATATTCCTATTTTTGTTTTCAACCTACAAATCAGTCGTCATTATGCGTTCAATTTACTGGTTGAACGGAACATTGAAGATGAATTAATTTGATAATTTAATTCTTTTAAGAAAACTTCTCGTGATTGTCAGTGTGGGTTCGTGCATGCTTATGTTCATAACGTATTTCATTTCAGAAGAAACAACGCTTTGTAAAGTTTTAGATACCATTTTACTAAAGAAATTGAGTAAAGTAAATAAGTAAAAAAGGCATTTTCCGACATATCCTTTCAGGAGTATAATCAATCTATGACCAAAGTTTTTTGTTGTTTTTCTTTCTGTAGTTTTCAAGTTCGGGTATGAATTATTGCGCATTGTATATTATTAATAAGAATGGCCAATTAATTAATTTTTCATACAGAAGCGTAATGTAATACGATTGTGACATAAGAAATGTTCAAAAATTTATCGAAAAAAATAAATATTTTTACTTTATTGGTTAGTTCCTCGCGGGGTAGGCTAGGCACATATTTCAGCCTTTATGCACTGCAGCACGCCACTGAGTACAATAGACAAGACATTGACACCTTTTCCATAATACATTTCATTTAAATTTTCAAAACGATAAGTTATAACCGATATTCGTTTTAATATTTTTTTACATTTTATAATTCAGATGTTATACCGTTCATATTTCTAACTGAATTTTATTGACTTATAAGGGATGTTCAGACAAATATTTACTAAGATCAAAGATACCTACCGAGTAAACTGTAAAGTTTATCAAGCATCAATAATGAATATCTATCCTTTAACCATTCCAACGTTCTGCTCAGTATCACAGACTAATGTTATCATAACAATAACAACATTGGAATGATGTGTGTCTTCAATTAATACGCATATTTAATTTATTAAGTTAGACCATATTATTATTGTTTTATGATATTCCAGCATGCTGTTCTAAAATTTGTATCATAGATAATTATTTCAAGTAATTTAACCCCACGTACTTGCCACGTTTTAAAATGCCGAACATCTTAAAATATAAGACGCGTGTAATTTTTTTTCTTACATAAAGGTGTGATGTTTTGATAAATACTTTTCTTGGAAGCAATTCGTATAAAACATTTAACATATTTTTTTCAATGTACAAAGCACTCTGAAAACAGGGAAGTGAGGTTTATGCAGTATTCAAGGCTTCAAATATATTTTCTAAACGTATTTTTCTGCTTACTTCTTTAAGGCACCTACAGCTTATTATCATATATGAGCTGCGCACCTTTCTTAAAAATGTCTACAATAAATTATTTTTTACCGAGGTGGCTTGTGTTGCATACACAAAAAAAATGTTTCATTAAGGATAGAATGCCTTAATCGTTAAAGATAAAATGCAGGAATTTTGTCGGAACGAGTCCTTTGCAATCCATAAGCATTAAGCCGGAAGCCCAATAAGGCCGGAGGAATGGAGGGGTAGTTTCCGGTCAAAGGGGTGGCTAACTAATTGAATCGCCAACTAACCTCTTCCGAAGGTTATAGAGTGGAAAAGGGAGGTCGCGTCGCATTTCTAAAGTAATGAATATACGTACTAATTTCCTCACTCCCGTTCATAACGCGATCAAATCGAACCTCTTTCTTTATGCCACGCCGCCTTGAACAAAGTAACGCGTTTAAGCTAGTCACAGACGAGGGATATTAATATTCGAGAAAGTACTGTAATAATATGTAAATATAAGTGTAGCGTGAGCATCACTTTTATTTATGTATTACATTCCTCGTCTGTGACCAGCTTTATTCTGATCCATGTTCTGTCTGATGGTTTAGTGCTCAGAGATCAAATCTCTCTTTTTAAGGGTTTATTTAAAACAGATTCTCCAAAATCCATTTCATTGTTTGATCAACTCTACTCGAATTCACAAGGTGTGCTTCAAAACATGTTTACTGATCTAATATTTGCTAATTTCCTGGGGTGATTTATAAGGATAAGTACAAAAACTGCACTATTGATAAATGTCTTAAAAATATTGCGAAATACGTAATAATCACACTGCGACTTTACTTCTCCTAATAAACATTTTATTAGTCGGCTCTCAAACAACCAAAAGCAGATATCTTTATAGATCTTCATAAAAGCATATTGGAACTGATCGTTAAATTTTATAGATACACCATTATATTATTTTATTTGGAAAAAATTCTTTGGGAACAAATCATATTTATTTTATCATAATAAATGGATAACGGGCGCTAGGATGCTCACTTAATAAATTTTTATTTTTATGTACACAGCCCTTTGCAATGTGATGGTTTTCCTTTCTTTGTATAATAACCTTTATCCATTCACAGCAAGCCTCAGGGCGAGATCAAGCTTTTATGGGGATATAAAGTCTTTGGAAGGGATGTTCCCTTAACCGGGAGGGGGGAGTCTATGTCTGATAGGACATAAACTAACCGGCCCCGTTCCACTATATTAATAATGCGAAAGGGTTGTTTGTCCATGGGATGTTACGCTATCCAATGATTTACTTCTGTATGTAAATCCGTACAGTTGTTGTTTTTGCACTGATTAAACCATCGAATGCGAACAAAGCTTTTATAAAAGTAATACAAAACATTTTGAGACTTAAAGTTTGTTGCCTGCCCCTTTTAAAAATATGTCTGCTTCACATTAAAAATATAAAATTCTGAAAGGATTATTCAGAGGATAAAACACTTTGAGAAATAAAGTGTTTTTATATTCCGCCCTTTTGAAAAAAAATTGCCGGCTTCAATTTTTTTTTAAACGGGATTACCGAAGGATTATCAAGAGAATCTCTTGTATCGGCTTATGAAAGAGGATTACAACATTTATATTTGGATATCACAATGTCGAACAGTAAGAGCCAGTTGTTTCGCAGAATTTGAACAATTTATCAAATTTCAAAGTTACTTTTCAAGTTCTGTGAAAGTTGTATTGAAGTTCTGTTATCATCTTAGTTATCTAAGACAGCTGACCAATAATCAATAATAACAGCACTTGAAAAGAACTTTTACAGAACTAAATTTACTTTGAATTTACCTGCAGCTTAATTACCAATTTTGCGTCTCACCGAAATCTCCCTAATGGTGAGTTATAAGTTATAAGCCACCCAGTGAGGCCTACATTACTGGAAAACTTAAAATGTAAAAAATATTGTACCAAATAAATAAATTGTAAGATTTTAAAAATATATAAACTTTTGAAATGTCTTGAATTGCATCAATTTTTCTTTCTTTCAAGCAACAATTTTCGTCAGCTTTCTTCAGCGAAATAAGAAATTGTGAAATTAATTTATAAATCCCAGAGTCTGGTAGTAAAAAATTTGGGTAAATGAATAAATTGTACTTTACGTTCTAAATACATCGTGACGGAAGAAATTTGCGCATTATCATTATTAACGAGTTAATCCCAACATTGTCACCCAAGTTGTTAAGTTCAAATTACACCGTAACGAGAAATAAGTACTTCGCATTTACGGCCTTTACAAAAACCATCAAAGAAAATCTTCTATAAGAATGACTGAAAAATATGAATATGATTTACGATGTTCCGTGATCTGTGAAAAAACTTATTCTCATGACTTTTTTATTCAAGAATTTATAAAATGTTGCATAACTGCTGGGAGTATGCAAGTAGGCGTTAAAGTGAAAAAAAACTGGAAATTTGTGCGTAAAGTGCGTGTCATATAATATCAAATTAAAAAACTTTTTTTAATATATTTTTAAACAAAAACAGTGGAAATAGCGTCGTTTTATTTTCAAATATCAGTAAAACGTCCAAAATAACGCAAAAGTAAAACTCAACCGTTTTCGTGTAAATCTATTTTCAAAGATTGGATGCAAAAATGCGGAACGGCCATACAAACATTTAAAATATGTATTTTGTTGTGTATAGTTAAAAAATATTTTCTCTCGGGCTCATGTCATTTTTTGGGATGCTGTGCAGTAGATCATTCTATGAAAAGTGGCTTTAACACATTTATGTCATATGTTTAGAAGAGAAATATAGCGAAAAATTAGGTTCGACTTTTTTACATCAAATTCTCCATGTTCCCAATGCTCTAATTAAAACGCTATAATTACCGAATTCGGTCTACGTGCACCGCTGTGGTTCTGATGTGGATCACGTTTCGACGAATTAGTACGCAATAGCGCCTCTAATTGGATAGCTCTACGCTTCAATATGTCTCGAAAATTTTAAACAAATTTGAAAAAACTGGCATATGTACGAAGAAATCAAAATTTGTTTCCAAAATCGAAAGGACTGATTTTTTGAGAATCGGGAAGTATTATTTGTTTCATTTTATTATTTATTATTTTATTTACTCCTTTCTTGCTCCCCTGAAAACTTAGAAACGACTATCGGCTTTAGTACTTGACTTATTTTAATCAGTGATTCCTATTTTCAGTAGAAAATGTGATTGAAATTATGGATTCCGGGATCATTTTTGTTGTTTTTTTTTCAACATAAAACATGAAAAATCAGTAGGTATAGGACAGTTAGGATCGGGGTGATGGGTTGGTTGGTTACTAGGCTGAGTGTCCAGTGACAATGTGTGGAAGAAATTATTTTTTGCTTGGTTTTGAATTATTTTAATTACCTATACCAAGGCATTAACAGAAGTATCTCAATTCATTAAGTGAAATTCCCTATGTATGTCTTGCTTCGTTTGTTTTCTAAGGTGGCAGTGCCCTGTTAACAGTCCGATTTGCCTCCTCAGTGAGTGTCTATCATTGTTGCGGAGATGGCCGATTCTTAGGGGGTCAGACCATCTGTAAGCACTTTAGATTGTGTCATTTCGGAAACATCTCTCACCCATTCCAGGGCTGCGATTTGTCTCACTATAAAGAAAGGTTTATGTTTTTGCAAAGAATATCGATTTTAATTTCAAATACTGTTTAAATTTGAAGCAAATTGGTATCTCTAGAAAGCGTATATTTTCATTAAAAAATAGTGGTAATATTGTATAAACTAATCGTAGTCAAAAGACACTTACCCTCTTTCTAATAAACGTGATTTTATTTTACACTACTGTTAAACAACCGTTGACTATACGTGAATGGTTGTTGGTCAGTTGCATAATATTTAAAACACGTGTGTTAGTAAGAGGGTAATTGCCTACAATATGTACAAAAACAATAAAATATTTATATTTTTAATAATTTATGGCATTTGATTTATTATTTTCACAACACGGTGTTGCGTAACATGGCATAATAACCCAAAAAACTATGAAAATAATGTTATAGTTTAAACAATATCGACTGTGTTTTGGTAAATCCTTCAAGCCACATTATTTTACCTACTTTTAGTCGTTTCAGAAAGTATTTGTTGCTGATTAAGGCATTTTAATATCAAAAACTAAATGTATGTGTACTATTAATTTTAGGTTATTTCGAGAAAATTTCATACGAAATTACCCGACACTAAAACTTTCATATGAAATTACCTGATACTAAAACATTCATATGAAATTACCCTATACTACATATGAATTTACCCTATACTAAAACATTCATATGAAATTACCCGACACTAAAACTTTCATGTGAAATTACCCGATACTAAAACTTTTCTTTATTCTTAATGGAAATGAAAAATCTTACATCAAATTCCGACAAACAAATAACCACCTTCGTATAAACTTTAAGATTTTTAATTGGTTTTACGAATTAGTAATATTCATTTTTATTGTCTCCTTTAAAGTTTTCATTTTGTGGCTTAGGGGGTTTTACCAAATCACAGTCTATATCATTGTATTAAATTATTTCCATAAACAAGGACTATCAAATACCTACTTCGAAAACAAAGTTTAAAAAACTTGGTAGTCTGACATAACACTGTTAAACAATTTTAACAGAAACATAATTTCATAATTACTTTGAACGAAGTACAAAATAAGATGCTTGAATTTTGCCGTTCCGTAATTTAGTTTGCATCTTTCATACTTTGGAAGTAACTTTTCCACGGAAGCAATCACTTGGGTTATATGGGTGGTATGAATATAATAACTTAAGTAGAGACTGCTAGTTATATCCTGCTTGAGAGAATTCTGTGGTATTTCCTCTAAGAACTTCGTCAACTTAATTTCATTTTAAAAGTTTCCACCTTATTAGTTTACATTGAAATACTTTAAAGCAATAATAATACATTTTATATGAAAACTAAAAACATACTTTGGGTTAGTGCATTAAAACTGACATTATTTCTAATAATGTCAGTTTCATGTACTCAATATTATATTTCCTTGGCATGTTAGCAACTTACTCCCAAATTTCGGACAGTTTTGGACCTTCTGAATAAATCCAGTTTTTTTTAAAGGTGAGGAAAATATAAGGAAAATACTTCAAATATTTCGCGAAGGTCGCGTGTTCAAATCCAGTAAATTTTTTTTTTTTTTTTTTTATTAACAAAATTTTTGATACATATACAATTTACGTACATACATAGTAATATAGAAAAAGAGTAACAAAAAAATCCCACAAAGGCGATGCCTGAGCGTGGGTATTATAGTATAATATATTATGCACGTGCGCGAAACTCGACGGACACGAACTGAACACCCGTTCACGGTTGACGTTGGCTTCATGAGAACGGGCCGTTTTTACGACTCGTTTTTGTGTAAGTCGGCTCGTATGTGGAACGAGCTACCGGCATCTGTTTTTCCTCCCTCCTATAATCCGAGCCTCTTCAAGGCCCGCATTAACAAATCCCTTCCCACAGCCCCTATCTTACTCCGCCTCACAACGCCGCCCAACCGGGTGGTGACATAGTTCCCCTGTCTGTGCACTCCACAGGCAGGGACACTCTTGTGAGGTGTCACATAAAAAAAAAAAAAAATAAAATAAATAAAATAAAAATAAAAATAAAAAAAAGGATAAAACAGTGGTGTTTAAATTTTTTTTTTTTTAAACTTATAAAAAGTATCTATAGAGATCAATGTGATTGGTTTTTTTTAGAGAAACACACATACACACACACAAACACACCCTCACACACACACACACACACAAACTCACACACACACACACACACACACACACAAAACATAGATGCATGTATATTTCTTTGATTTACAGAAATTAATCTTTAATTTACAGAAAGACATGTGGTATTTTAGTTATTTAGAAACAGATTATAGAAAAAAAAATTATGGAAAAAAGTTACTCGCTTCGAAATTATTTCTTATCCAACTTTTAACATTTTTATTATATAAGTTCAGGTTTTGACACATGTTGATGGAATTGGGTAAAGAATTGAACAATTTTGGGGCAATATAGTTGATGTGCCTTTGGCCCAGCCTAGTTTTGCAGTGAGGGACTGTAAACACGCATGTGGTATGTCTCTGGCTCGAGCGATTTGTGTTTTTGGTGAAATTGATAGGACGTGTAAATATAAATTTGAGACATTGAATACAATAGATCCGTCTTAGTTCCATAATTTCAGTTTCTTGAAATAACTGGTTAGTGGGATATGTCTTGGTCCTTTGGTACATTATTTTAATGATGGACTTCTGAGCGATTTCTAAGGGTTTTACGTGGTTATTGTAAGTTCCTCCCCAGGCAATTATTCCATAGGAAATAGATGAAAGCACTAACGCGTCATAAACAAGTTTCATGGTTCTTATATTGACAATATTGCTCATTCGTTTGAATATGTAACTTAGGTATCTCAGTTTGTTTGATTTCCAATTTAATTGTTTAAATAATATAAGATATATTTGCGGCACTTTCTAGAGAGGAAGATTCTTTCAGTATCGCCCTGGTTTTAGAACACTATTCAGAATCTAAACATTGCTTGAAATGGTTTTAGCCGTGTTTGGTGACCAGAGCTGGACAGCCAGGTACCCCACCATCCTCTTCTCCATCTCCTTTCCCTCCCCACTACCTTCAGTTTAACAATATACCCCAATTAGGGATGCCATAGTCTCACTGGCTCCAGATGGTTGGGAGCGTTAGGACTCGTGTGCGGTAATCACATAACAATTTATTTTTTTTCGTCCTTCAGTCCTTCAGGCATCCAACAAAGCTGATTTTCCGGACTTTAAGAGTTAATGTCAGGCAATTATACCTCAAAGTAGGCCTAAAAATAATACATCTATCAAAAACCATCAATTTACCTCTCGCCCATAGTAATAACGCAAGACCAAAAACTCTAGGAAGACTTTTGGCACCGAAATATACGACAACCTCTGCTCAAAGAGACCACATGTAAGAAACGGCCAGTGCCGACCATAGCAATAACTAATAACATTAAATGGGTAATGAGAAAAGATCTATAATGTGAATTGAGAGGCAAGGAGTGTGTGCTAAGACCGAGTTGTTTGACGTACCGTCCTCTCTGCCTACCCCTGCGGGGAAACGGCTTGATGGTTACTTAGTTAGTTAGTTAATTGAAAAAATAATAATTAAAGTTAAAGAGGAAGCTACAAGCCAAAAATGTGTATATTCTTGGGATACCTTATATCGTTGGTAATAGGCATTACAATCGCTTGACAAACGGAGTCTAGAAACGTTCGATATCAAGCTCAAAACTGGTTTTTAGTTATTTTGTAAATAATTTTATAAGAAAGCAAAAAAGTTAATCAAGTGAAACTGTCACAGATAATCTTAGCAATAATGCTGTATTTATAAAAGTTGCTTCCTTTATGCGTTCATACATTTCTATTGAAAAACTATTTTTTAGTAACAAATATAATTATAAGCAATAATTAGTCATCCGAAATACTAATACAAATTGAAAATATCTCCCGAGTAAAAATAAATGCCGCCAACGGGAATTGAACCCGTGACTTCTGATGTCCGGCCAGGTGCTCTGTATCCACTGAGCTATGTCGGCTTATTTCCAACCCGCCAAATGATTCAATATGTACTAGTACCTCAATCAACAATTACTGCTTATTATATATATATATAATAAGCAGTAATTTTAATAATTATTTATTTGTTATCCTGTATGCTATGCATAAAACCTTGTCTTATAAACGTTTGTTTATCATTATTAAAAAAAAATTTTAGTAGTTCACATTTATATTTTTTATTGAGTAATTTGTTCTGTTATTTGTATTCTACTCAAGCGAAACGATAGGAAAACCTTTAATTTATCTGAAAGATATTTTTTGGTATTCATAATGTACACCAATTCGTTATAAAGATAAATAAAAATAGTGATTTGGCATTAAGCTTCGCCTTGAGATGATTTTTCATTAGGTTCAAGAAATATTTAAGTCTAGTATTAAAAAGCAATTATTGGACTGCAAAAAAAATCAAATTAAATTAAAATACGTTGTCCTTTATTCTAGTAAGCAGATGTCAGAACTGCTTCGAAACGCCGCCACCGAAGCGGTGTATAAAATCTTCCTTCTCACACGTCTGATACAAAAACGAAAAAACAGTAAATACGAGAAGGTAATGTCACGTACGACCTCTCTCTGGGACTACTATGATAATTTTATTATATTTATTATGAGGGTATATTTCAAATAATATAATTACATTAAAACAATGTTTCCCGGCTCAATATAATGACAAGTCCGTCATATGAGGCAAACAATAAATTCCCAAAAAAGGACGCAAAATCTTCCATGACGAATGTCAAAAAAGAAATCCAGCCGTCACAATAAATATTATATGAGTTCGATATGATTTGAGATTTTCATTGTCAAAAGTATTATACTGATTTATTTTTGGGGTATTATGCGATGTTACTCTACCTACCTCTTTAGCCAACGTTTCGGACAGCATTACATTGTCCATCACCATGTCATACATCTGTCCTGATAATAATATAAGTTCCTTGTTTTCAGATCGGAAAAAAGTACTGGAAATTCCTTGCTTTCCCGAGTTTTGGGGAAATTTGGTTTCAGATAACATCACCTTCCTCTCCTTCCTCACTTTCCTTTCCCTAAAAAACCCTCCACACAGCTTCGAAACTGTAATGTCGATGAAATTCAATATTTTTATTTGCTTCGTTGAACCTAGATGAGTATTTTTTTTAATAATTAAAAAAAATAATAATTTGAATAGCGTTTGTATGAAAATGGCAATGTGAGCCTGATTTAAACACGATTTTTTTCGGACAGTATTTATATTTTTAATGTCTGTTCTGTGGAAAATATGCATAGAGGAAATATTCAAGGTATTTTCGTGAAAATTCCTAATTGGTAACTCATGTTCAATCCATTCATTATTCCCTTGTCCCCTGCTGGTTCAATTCCTACTGCCAAACATCAAGGTAGGTTCCTATCAGTAGTCTATTGTTGACTGCTATCGTGGATTCCCTTGACCACCTTTTATCAGCGAATTTTGCACTCTGTCGTCCATAGATTTAATTTCCGGTTGTTTTCCTTCTGTCAACTTCCACTCCAGCTCTCTAGTCGTATACCGCTCACAATTAGCGCGCAGGGTTTTATTATTTCTTATCTGTAAAGCAGCTAAATCTCCCTGCACTCTGGCGTCATTCAATAGACACAACATTTTAGGACTATAGTTTGCAGGTCTGCACAACTATGTTGAGCTGGAGATCGCGATGATATTTACACCGTGAGTTATACTTTGAAATATGTCAGGAAATAAAACAAGAGACCAAATTATTTGCTCCGCTTCTTTCAATTGTTTGAAAAGAAGAAAGATTTATTTATATGTTTAGAAACTAAAAACATTTTAATTTAGTTTTCCTTGTTCAAATATACTATGTGCCTACTTACGATAATGAAAATATAAAGTTGGAAGTAAAATATATTATTACTGTACCTCTCGTAAAATAATATACCGTGCACTTGAATACCTCAAGCACTCTCTGATAGTGGATCGGGTTATAAGGTACAAGTTTATTTAACTTAAAGTGAATGACAGACGTATACACTTTAAACAGTCCTGAATATGTATTAGACTATTATTATGATCACGTACCGTCATTGCAGACATTTACATACCATACTCCGACAGATCTGTCAAAAGATGTTAATTGAGCATACACGTGAGTTGAATTCGCCAAATGTTTCCACTGTCAATGCTAGCTTTTAGGAATATGGTACAGCTGTAAATTTGTGATAAAGTTATGAGGAAATGAAGCATTGTAATTCGCCAAACTGATGTTAGGATTTTGGATATATATTCAGATTTGACATAAATGCTCGGCAAAATCATGTTTGTAACATTTGTTATTGCAAAACTTATTCACTGACTAAAACTTATTTGTATCACAGATATAATTTCTTTTTCTTCAAATCGTGGTAATATTGGGTGTAATAGAAGAAATTCCAGATCCAGAACGATAAAACTATTCGAGAAGTCGTAAAAATCTTCAGCACTTCAAATACTTAAATCTAAGTGACCCATTTACTAGTTACAACACAGGCGTTCAGTTTTAACATATATCTATATAAAAAAACATTATCAGCCTTAATAATAAACGTGGTAAAATATAATACAATTGATAAACAATCGTGCATGTGAAAACCTTACTAAATGAAACGTAAAATAAAAACTGACTTAAAACAGTTCATGTAAAAATGCTTATCCAGACAGAAAGAGTAATTTATTATATATTGCATAAACATGAAATAATAATTTCTCATCGATTTTCGGAAATTTTTCGAAGGTATATTAAATGTTCTATAAGTTTCTTCATTTTGAAGATGTAGTAAAAACAAATAAGATTCTAGAAAATAGATAAAACTACTATTTATATTTGTGTATTTAAAATATTTCTTAATTGCAATGTTTAAATATCAAACAGGTAAAAAGTTGAATAAAAACTTGCCACAACATTTTTAATTAAAATTAAAAGTTTCAGAGAATTCAAAAATCGTAAATCACATTCTGGAATTTGCACGAAAAATATCACTTCACTTTTTACCACTTTCATGCAATAATTTGAAGTTGCTTTTAATTCGCAGATTAACTACAACAACAAAAAAACAAAAATTTTGTACTTGCACAACTTGAAAAACTTACACATCTTTTTTTTTTTTTTTAAATAAAGAAAGACAAACATTCCCGGGTTACGAATAACCTGATAATATTTGAAAATCTCCTACTACCACCACAGTAAGCTGAAAATGTTGCTTGTGTTGTGATGGAGGACTTAGCCAGCCGAGGAATTGAACACACTACGCCCGAGTGAGACCCAAGCGCGATGTCAATTCGGCCACCGACCGGTCTTAAAACGTTCATTTCTTTAACATATGCTTACCCACGTACATTAAGCATTTGTGTTATTAAAAATATCACTCTAATGAAGTTCTTATAAAATAAAAACCATAAAATACAATCTTAATGTTGTTATAATCGTTTAACACCACTTTTTGAAATAAAATTAAAGTACGTTTTACAACATGCAATTATTGAATAAATACTTAACATAAAGTAATGAAAAATAACACAAATAAGCTGTAAACGTATTGAATTATACGAATATAATTATAAATTGACCATTTTATGAACAAAAATACGATTTATGAAGATATAGCAAGAAGACGTATAAATAGCTGTGACCCTCAATACCGGAAGAAAAATAATCACCAAGATATATACGTAGAATCGTTGCTCGATGCCAAATACGATGTTGCCGGATTTAAAAAAGGGCTTTAAAACAATTACTTAGTACCAACTCGAATCTACTATTTTACAGTCTTTATACAATTTATACTTCATACAAGAAAAACACAGTTTAACGGTTGTGAAGGGATTTTTATTTTAGTAAGGATGTATAGTGCATATATACAGCAGCTGTATAACAACAAACTTTCAGAATAAATTATCGGCTTTCACTGGCAACGGGTTTCGGAATCGCTGAACACGACCGTCGTTTTGTATTATCATCACCACTGCATAATCCAAGGTGGGATTTGACCTCATCCACAATATTTTAAGCTGGCTCTATACTTTTTTCATATACCCTTTTTTTCCATTCGGATTCCACCTTCTTTCACCAGGTAGTCAGTCCATCTCTTCTTCGGTCTGTTTCTAAGTATATTTCATTAGAGCATGGAGAACAGTGTCAATATGGGTATAATGAAATCTTTTTCCCTGTATTATAAATATTACCTATGTCCACAATACAATTTACCGATCTTACTTTCATATTTGAATTACTCTCATAATATTAATTTCACTGTTATACCAGTAGGTATTTAATCAACGACTGAGATGAATTCATGAATAAAGAATAATTTGCCTAACGTGATTGTCAAACCGAAAATGTATTTCCTTTGCTGTCAGATTCTAAATATTAAGGATCAATAAAAGAGAACACCTAAGTGAGAAAATATGATCCTTAAACGATTTTTATTGCCTTATCTTTTTTACGGCTGTAGATTTTTTCGTTTCCTTTTCTTTTAACGAGATCCGGCTTCATGTTTGAATTTTTAAAACGGAAGCCATTTTTTAATGTTCTTAAATATTTTTTGTGTATCGGTTATAAATAGTACCTACCGGAAAATACTTGACTGGTATAAAATATTCGGTTGGAATAATGTCTTTCCTTAATTTTTTACATAAAAGAAAAAATGTCGACTTTTTGGCATCTTCCTACAATAACTTTAATGCCAGTGAACTGAAAGGCCTGTAATTTAAATTAAAAATTAAGATTATTTATTAGTAGGTTGTGAAATTTATAGGTTTCAAAGAAACTTTTTAAATGAATTTCGTATGCTGGAAACTATAGTGTTAAAATTAATTTCCTGTTTTGTGACCGTTAATATTTTAGTAATTACTTCTCTTAATTTGGAAGACTGCTTAATGTGAAAACTGTTTCGAATAAAAATGATTTATTTAAATTATAATTAATTTTTGGAGCTTTATTTTATGCTCTTTATATTTTCAAATTATTCTTGAAATATATTTTTTAATAATGATGAATAAATTAAAAGGGGTTTTTCTTATTTCTTTATTAAATACTTTAAAAATAAGGTTTAATTATCTGAAAGCTAAATTGTACTTTTTTTGTTTCAGGTAAGTTTCAATGACATGTGATTTGTGGATTCTTCGTTTCGTGCATGAATTAAAAGGTATGAAAATAGTAATTATTACAAACAGTAGTTAGGTACTGTTTACAAAAAAAAATATTATTTACGATTATTATAATATGTTTACCTAACCATTCTACACTTTAATTTGATGATGTAATAAGAAAAAATATTTTGTTCGTGAACATAGATTATGTACACGGTTCAGCAAAACAGATAGTGCTATTTTAAAGGTCCGGTACACCACGTGTGTTGGGGGTAGGAACCTGGGAAGGGTCTCATTTTGTCGGGAGGGTCGTGCCGTTTTCAGTCGTTACCTTGGTTTGGTCCGGACAATACTGGGGTTTTTCCGTCCGGACGTTTCTTGAAAATAGCTGTTCCTTCCATGCCACCCACCTCACATCTCGAAAGAACTCAAGGATCGAATTCAGGAGGAAATCACCTTTATATCCGTCGAGATGTTCCAAAATGCGGCCGAAAACTTCAGAAATCGCCTTCATGATCCACTTTCTGATGTCATCTTCAACACTTGATTCATAAAACGGCATGGTGTAACAAATAAAATTAGATAAACCTCAATTCTGTTTGTTAAGAAAGAGCCTTTCAAAACTGCACTGTTTGTTTTTGCATTGTCTGGTTTGCCGCATCCTGTACATTTTGTGTATGAGCTTTAGCAATTAATATCTTGTTTCGATTTTATCTTACAATCAAATTTTACTAAGCTTAATTTAAAGAAAACCCAACTACATAATTCGAATTCACTTAAAAAGCATTAAGCACATTTAATATACTATGTAAGTTGAGTTACAGTCTTAATAATAAGAATTGTTTTAAATACATATGGTAATGTTCTTTGAAGCATTCCAAAAAAAATCATTATTATGTATAATCGAAAAATTAATGGCATTTATGGAGATCGTATTTTCCCCCGATACTTTGTACGATCTTTCTCATTCATTATTCAATTATTCGCATTTAACATAGATTAAAAATTATAAGCCAATTATATTAGATTGTCGACGTGAAAAATACGTTTATTAAATTATGCTAAACGTTTCATTTGAGCAGGTAGTTTATTACTTTTATCATGCTATTCGTATTAAATTCATGGAAGACGTATTCACCTCTCCATTTATCTCGTAAAAGAAGGATTTTTAAAAGTCAACACCGCACAAGGATGCCAACTGCTTGAAGCTTGGCATTGGGCTTCCCCATTGAAATTGGTGTATGTTGTGAGGCTGAAGAGTGTCGGAAAGTGGATTAGATTGGGGAGAGGAGTAAGAGAGGGTTTGGGAAGTATCTAGCTATTCAGATCAGGTCACCAAACATTCTTTATGAAGTGAAACTTCTTTACGCGCGTCATGCAATTTCGAGGACCGGAGTAAAACCGACTCATGACCGTCACGAAAAACCGTGATCATTTCGCTATAGGAGCCTAGCTAATATTATATACCTAGTTTAGGTCACTCTCCAAACTCAGCTTCGTGGTCTAGAGGCAGAGCGCCCGACTGTCGTCGTGAAGAACCGAGGTTCGATCCCCGCTTTAACTATTTTTTTTTTCTTTTTGTGATTTTTTTAATACGAGGAAAAGTGATAAAATGCTCTCGTGCTGCGACTTTTAGATATTTTGACTATATAATATTTTGGTCGAAATATAGCTTACAAATCGAGCCGGTAGAGTCGCTCCGTATTTTGATTAATTATTTTTATTTTGAATCATTAAAATTACTAATCAAGGCCGATAACGCGACTAATTACCCTCGTAGACGTGCGTGACAAGTTTTTTTAGTAAAAAACACAGCCGTAAGTGAGTTTTTCAAAATTTAGAAATGTTTTTCAAATTCAGACTCCATACGGGTATGAGACTGTTAAAACACGATAGATCTTTTCCAAAACGGACAAATATACGGAAATATTTTGATAAACGACAGATATGACTTCACATTGCCGATATATCTTCGATTCGACCCTATATAAAGCGTTAACGAGACGTTATGTGATATTATTCATTTGCCGTGTTTGAAAACGAAAATTTGCGTTTACACGTTGTATACGCGGTTCTCGTCGCGCGAGATACCTCTCTTCGCGGTCTAGAGGCAGAGCATTCGACACTCGTTATGCAGGACATATTTTTATAACTTTTAATTTTTTTTTATCACATGCTACTTATAAATATGTCAATAGACAGAAAAAAAGAGAGAATGAAATGAAAAGAGAGAGAGAAGAATACTAAAAGTTTCACTTCCGTCGTGCGTAGGCTTGCCACACACTGTATTTTTTTTCTATACAACACTGGAGAAGTCAAAGGGTCTCCCTAAACCACCCTCTCTCGATCTGGCCCTCAACCCAGTAGGTGGGTAGGCGCATCCACAGCCAATACATGAACACACCTCCGATGAACCCGGGCACCCCTGCTTAGTTACAAAACGTAGCGAACCACTTGGGGTGACATATTTGTTTTCCAATAAATGTTTTTTTTAAGCTACGTTTCATTTCTGAATGGTAGTCTTTCACAAGGACGTTACTAAGAGTATCTTCCACTCTGGAATGTGCCTCAAATATACAAATTATATAATATTAATTCAATTTGAGATAACACAAATTAATTAAATAAAATCATTTACGGATTACTGGGATTCGAACCCGTGACCTCTCGATTATTGATGTCGTCTACAGAGACGTAACAATGGAGTTTTCAGTGGCAGTTCAATAAACATCAAATTTCTTTCGGTTTATTCTTTCGAGAAGGGAGATATAACTGGACAATAATCATTGGGTTTCACTAAGGTTTCCAATGCATTACATCGCATTTACTCTGCCAACTTATTACTATGCATCCTCCAACTAGGATATAAATTTATTACGACCTTCCCAACTGCCTTATCATTCGGTCCCCGGGCAACATTTACGATTCAGCAATAGCGTGACCTGACCGCGATATTGAAAATCTTACAACTCATATTTCTATGTCAGACAACGTGACATATTATATATTTTAAGGAGAAATTATTATTACTGACCCAGAATAATAAGCCTAAAGTTGTTTTTCTCAAGAACGGATTTCTTAAGGTGACACAAGACTAATAACGGGGTTTTGATCAAGGCTCACAATTTAATTAATTCCGACGAATTCATTAGTTAATATATATTTTTTAGACCGATCCCTACAAGATGTAAGTTATTTATATTAAAGATTAATACAAAAAGTACCAGTAAAAGTAAAGTAAAAACGGTTTAAAATTTTATGAAACGTTTTTCAACTATAAAATTAGCAGTAAGCACCAGATTTTTATTTTCTAGACGATGAATTAGTAACTTTTAGAGGTTTTTTATACATTAACCCCACACAAGAGGCCCTGAGGAAAATAATTTCCCTGGGGGCCTATATCATCTTTCAGGATGCTGGGTGGAGAGTCTATTTAAGGAAATAAAGTATTGGAAGTTGAGAGTGATCGGAGAGTCTATTTAAGGAAATAAAGGATTGGAAGTTGAGAGTGATCGGAGAGTCTATTTAAGGAAATAAAGGATTGGAAGTTGAGAGTGATCGGAGAGTCTATTTAAGGAAATAAAGGATTGGAAGTTGAGAGTGATCGGAGAGTCTATTTAAGGAAATAAAGGATTGGAAGTTGAGAGTGATCGGAGAGTCTATTTAAGGAAATAAAGGATTGGAAGTTGAGAGTGATCGGAGAGTCTATTTAAGGAAATAAAGGATTGGAAGTTGAGAGTGATTGGCGAGTCTATTTAAGGAAATAAAGGATTGGAAGTTGAGATTGATCGGAGAGTCTATTTAAGGAAAGAAGGATCGGTGGGTAGGAATCTGGTAGTCAGTATGTCCAGGAGTGACGTATGCATCCATCCCTCCCACTGTGATGCAAAGCAATGGGTCGAGAGAGTCCGACTCTCAAAAAGTGTCACCCTCAACCGGCCTCACCCGATCCTACCTGTCACACAGTTAGTGGGCAGATGCATCCGCCGTCAAGACCTGGACATACCTCACCACATGAACCCGGGCGTCCCTGGCAGAGGTGTTGGTTTTCCAATAAAGTTCAATTTTCTCCGCCTGCTAGGACAAATTCGGCCGTAGGTCCGTCGATTATGCCGAGCCGCACGCCGAATATTTTATCACGTATCTCATTAAGATTCCCATTTTATTTTACAGATTTGCTAAGGCGAATTCAACCGTAGTTCTGTCCAACACACTAGGGCCGCGCGACGCATATTTTTGTGCGTGGCTTCTTCACTTACGTCGTTAAAATTCAGACTTTATTTGCATCTTTGCGTTGTATGTGATGGCATCTCATCAACAAAGTATTCCACGATACTGTTAGAAGTGTACACCGAGCGTAGTTGTTTTCTGTCATGCTTAACAATTTATAAAATAATTAAGTTTCTAAAGAAAAGGGACAGATTTTACGGTTCTGTGGCTTAAATTTGACCTACACCTACATTAAACTAAACGTAAAATTAAATCTAAACAAATGTTTAGTGGTTAATTAATTTTAACAGCAGGTTAGTGGTTATTTGAAATGAAAAGTTCTTTGAAAATAATATGTTTCTGGGAAATTGTGAATGTGGCTTTAAAAACGTTATACCCATCTATAAATAGCAACCGGGTGAAGTCACCTCCAAATATTATGGATAACTCTTTTGTATCAATAGTGTTGCTTTGGATTGACAGGTCACCTGTCATATTGTCACGCTTTTAGCTTATTCCATATCGTATTTGTATCTGTAATAACACGTCCGTTTCACCTGCCTTATATCTGATCTGAAATATAATAACACGTTTTTACCGGAACATACAAGCAGTAAAAATGCTTCATGATAATAATACTAAAATTGGGCTATTTTGGTAAGCTCTACCACGGAGGTCGTCTATGTACTTCCTAAATGCGGTGGATCAAAAAATCTATACGTTTTCTAACCATTCAATAAAGAAGAAAAAGAGATGTACCTTCTATGCAAATTTGAATAAAAACAAAGGTTCCATTTAGGTCTCTCGTACACTCGCCTGATATTTTAGATCTCCACTCCGTTTGAATTTCGCACCGTCTTGTATAGGAAACTTAAGCTTCCTCTTTATTATATGCTTGTATCGTATTTACATGTGTTTTGGGAATGCATGTACAGTGTGTAAACGTTACAATTATAACGATTGTAACTCAAATCCGTCAGTTTAAAATTTTGTGCAAACTTAATAATAAAATAAATACAAGCAAAATTGAATGAAAAAAACCTTAATTGTTGTGAAAATTTGTTCAAATTGACTTTTAACCTGCTTAAATAACGCATTAAGTGGTTTTTTTTCTTCAATCTACTCGGTATTATTATTACTATTATAAAACATATTATTTAACGTCTAAAATGTGTACGTAATTCTAAAATTCAACAATGCGTAAATCTTAAATCATCAGTAGATACTTATAATGAATTTATTCCACCGTTCTTAAAATAGTTGGTGGTGTAATGGTCAGTATAGATTCATTCATTCAATCAGGGTTCGACGCTTTGCCATAGCATTTTTCTTTGTTGTTATACCTAAAACTGTATTTAGTTTTACTTTGATATTTTTATATCCCGTGACTTTAGCGGGTCTGCGCTAGTATGTACATGAAAAATGATTACACTACACTCTTTAATACGATCCATTGGGGAAAATTAAATAGATCACTCTTTAAATATGATCTTTTGCGAAAAATTAAATACGATCACTCTTTAAATATGATCTATTGGGGAAAATTAGATAGATCACTCTTTAAATACAATCCATTGGGGAAAATTAAATAGATCACTCTTTAAATACGATCCATTGGTGAAAATTAAATACGATCACTTTTTAAATACGATCTATTGGGGAAAATTAAATACGATCACTCTTTAAATATGATCTATTGGGGAAAATTAAATACGATCACTCTTTAAATACGATCCATTGGGGAAAATTGAATAGATCACTCTTTAAATACGATCCATTGGGGAAAATTAAATAGATCACTCTTCAAATACGATCCATTGGGGAAAATTAAATAAGATCACTCTTTAAATACGATCCATTGGTGAAATATCGAACAACGTTTATTTACAATAATTCCGAAATTTAAAGAACAACCAAGAATTTTTTAAATTGCTATTTGTTTTAAGTGTAAATATTTTTATATCATCATTTTATTCACAGGTCTGTAAAGTGTTGATTTATTACTTCCGTTTATTTTTTGTGCCCTATCGTTTGCTATAATGCCAATATGTTTTACATTGCATTTCAAAACCGTGGCATTAAGTAAGAAACATCCCATTCTGTCCAGTAACTTCTTAATTCAAATGTTTTTAGTGTATGATAAAGATTGACATTAAAAAATATATGTGTGTATGCATGAAATATATGATAGAACCAGAGGAATTTTCAAATTCAAAAGTTGCATCGAATACTAGATTACCAATATAGCCTGACGGATGTTGAGGTGTCAAGCAAACTAGTCACTGCCACGCCATAATAGAGCAACGACAGTTGGCAAATGGTGGTGATTGTTGTTGATACTCGTTATTACTATTATGCAAGCATATAAATAAGACTTATATGTTTATTTAGCATCAGTGACTTCGTAATTCAGTAGTTGCGCGCTCAGACCTAGTCGGCCTTACATTTTGTCCTAACGACGCATAAAATCTTCGCGCTAGATTTTTTTTTATTATTTATAAGAATCAACAATAATAAATAAAAAAAACACTTTCTCATTACACACGAGATTTTTTAAAGGCTTTACTTAAGGTAGAGTGTGAACATGATTAAAATACTTGTTTTTTTAACCACAAGAACATGTCCAAAACATCTGTTTAGATACTCAACGTAAAACTTCGACGGTTTGAACAACACTTGTTTTTACTTTTCGGTTTAACAAAAAGTTGTAAAAACTAACATACCTTGAAAGTTTACCTATTTATAGTGTCATTTGACTAATTAAAGGTGATTTGGTGACATCAATTTCGCCTACTGATTAATATTCCCTGGCATAAATCACTCTAAATTATTATCGCGTCGTCGTTTGGATAACCATGTTTTTTGCCTTAAGTCGGATTCCCCCTTGAAGCACTTTATGGTGAAGTTTAATGCTAAATCACTATTTTGATTAATCTTTATAACGAATTGGTGTGCATTATGAATACCAAAAATTTAAATAAGTCGATGGTTTTCCTATTGTTTCCCTTGAGTAGAATGCAAATAAAAAACAATTATTCATTAAAAAATATAAATGTAAACTTATAAAAAAATATTTTTTAAAACATATATGAACGCGTAAAGGAAACAACTTTAAAAAAGTACCGTATTGTAGCTAAGATTATCTGTGACAGTTTCCCTTGATTAACTTTTTTGTTTCTTATAAAAATATTTACAAAATTAATAAAAACCACTTTTGTGCTTGAAATCGAACGTTTCTGGACTCCGTTTGTCAAGCTATTTTAATGCCTATTACCTTCATTCGTGACAATATAAGGCATACCAAGAATATACACATTTTTGGCTTGTAGCTTCCTGTTAAGAAATTATACGTCCTTAACACATGCATTTTACCCTAAAATACATTGAATATCCAAATACACAAGAACCGTTAGAAGTAAATTATATATTCAATTAAAATTTTATTTAATCGATTATAATCTATATGTTTATATAATAACTTTAATTTCCACCTATTTTTATACTATACTAATTCTATATTATATTATGTCTTTTTAATTGGAAAAATATCTTCGTTGTAATGATAATTTATATTATTATTACAATTTTTTATCGGGGGGATTTCATCTTACTATAAGATTTTTCTAATCAATAAGATCAAAGCTTTCAGATTACCCGCGTACTGTAGAAATGTAATTTATTTAAATTCACGTTAAAGTAAATTCAGGGGGAAAAGTCTAGAGAAACTACATACACCGTAAAGGAGGGACATGGAACCTTTCAAATTTGTTTAGATACTGTCCAGGGGCGTACATTCATTTTTTACAATTTTTGGGATGCAAAAAGTTATTTGTCCATGTTGTGTTATACACGCGGGAAGTTTTTCAGGCGAATTTAATCTATTTTTTTATTATTTTATGGAAAAATTGTCTTTTAACAAGACAACTTCACACGAATGAAAAAAAAAATAGAAGTGTGCGAATGGAGAGTACAAGACAAAAAGTAATACATCAATAAAATAATATCAAATTTGAAAACTGTTTCCGTGTCCAAGAATTGAATCTTATAATAGAAAAAATATAATTATTTGCCTAACAACTGAAAAAAATCATATGGACTTGCACCAAAAAAATACTTGCAGAACTTAATAATAATATTATTAAATTTTATTTACATTAATATATATTCTTTGACTTGAGGTTGACAAGTCTCGATAATCTTGATAAAAAGAGTGGTATCCAGTTAATCCAAGAACGGCAATTAATTATATCAGAGTCTACGGGAATGGATATCGAACTGAGTTGAAACGAAGAAAGTGAGTCAGTAGTACTGTTGATAATGTTGAAAATGTCTATTAGATCAGTTTTTTTAACTTTTTCTACTAGATTTAACTTCTACTTTGTTCAATTTCAGAATATGATTAGATACTCGCCTCAAATCCCTACCTCCAGGCAATTCCTCGCCAAAAGCGATATTGTACGGATTTGATTTTACGATAAAAATGGACAGAATCTGAAAATCCAGCTATGTCCTTTCTCAAAGAGATCGAACAATAAAATTACTGATCGTATTTCTAAGAAAATAATTCAATTTATATAATAAAGCGTTTCCGGTATGAAAAGACCAATCAATTTCAGTTAGTTCTTCAAAATCGAAAGAAAAGTCCCGACAGGCCACAGCAACTGTCACTTTCAAAAAACTTTTCCACGTATTGTTCCTTTTAATTTTCTCGGTTCCTTTGTGTGTCAGTTAAGCGTTTCCTTCTGAATATATTTCGGACAATAAATTCTTCAATAATCAAATATAAACCATAATATTTTTTTGTGAAATGTTATAGGATACAAATTTATCTCACAAAAATTAAAATTAACACAAACCATTATATCAATAGACCTCTATAATTTCTTAATCACCTTTTCTTCGTCGTGTCACAACCCTCAACTTGTAGAACTTTTTTCCAGAAACTCCGTAATCCAAAGCAAAGTTAAACGTGAATGGACTTCCATTAAAAATCAGTTACTTCTGACGTAATCCTTTCAGTTTATCAAATGTTAAACTTCAATGGCGTATTGAAAATCTTTTAAGGCTGAATTAACTATCCAAAAAGCGAATGGTTTTATTTAATACAATGGATTAAAAATCTTATTGAATATTTTACATAATAGATGAATGAAATATTTTTAGGTCCTACTTGTTAAAGCTGAGAAAAAGATTTTTGTTGAAAATATAGTAGCTCTCTTTGACCGTGCGAATTTGCGCCTTCTTTCACTATGAAGGTCACTAATTCCTTTGTCACTGTGGTAATTAACTCAATTCTTTATCATTAATGATTGAATACTATACCTAACGTTAATACGTACCTAATTACCTAATCTAATTCACTTAATTCAATTTAATGTGGAAAGGTTTACATGGTGCGACTGCTCAACACATCCATAAAGCACTACAGACATGAGTTATATCAATGGATGAGACGATTTCATTCATGTTCCCATCGATTCCCCCTTTATATTAGTCCCCATAGAATCAATCCTGTTTTTGATTAGCTTCCGAGTCTATTGATGCAATCATATATTACAGACTTTATTATATTTCTGTTTAATAAACTGACTCCCTAATCTGTTCAGGGACTCGCATCTTGGACTAATCCGTAATAATATCTGACAGCTTAGGGTATTTCCCTTTTGATATTAATTACGACCCAGCCCCGTGTGAGCCCACAAAACGGTGAATTAAAGCCAGGAAACATGAGACGGGAATGTATTATTTGATGAACTTTGCGCTGCGCCACCGGAATTCTAAATAAGAAATAGAATACAGATTACAGTAATAGACATTACTTCAAAAAATATTGGTGAAATGAATTTTAAATTTTTCCGGTTTGGATTGAATAATTGCGCTACTTGTACTTGCTACTTACGGCGCTATACAAATCATCCAAATATTATTATTAACTACGTGACTGATTCATTAGAGGACGTCCAATAGTCTCTAATAAATGGATATTTGGATTCACAAATATAATTCGCTTCAGTGAAAAAAATAGGAAACCGCATATTCAAATATCTTTCCTTTCTTTTATAAAATAAATAGTGTGCTAGATCGAATTGTTATTTAAGTAAAGTAAATTTGGATTCCACCGAAGTTTTGAGTATATTTGTAATGGAGAAGCAGTTATGTAAACATTTATATTCAAAAAGAAAACTCTCTGCTGACCATAAAAACTTATTGGCATCACGAGGAGAAAAACTCTACAATTTAAAAAGGGCCTTTTTGTGAGAATACTGCAATTTATTGCACTCTCAGTATCTACATATTTATATATTTTGTATGTGAATACCGCAATTTATTGCATTCTCAGTATCTACATATTTATTTATTTTGTATGAAAATACCGCAATTTATTGCATTCTCAGTATCTACATATTTATTTATTTTGTATGTGAATACCGCAATCTATTGCATTCTCAGTATCTATATATTTATTTATTTTGTATGTAAATACCGCAATTTATTGCATTCTCAGTATCTACATATTTATTTATTTTGTATGTGAATACCGCTATTTATTACATTCTCAGTAACTGCATGTTTATTTATTTTTTATGTGAATACCGCAATTTATTGCATTCTCAGTTTCTACATATTTATTTATTTTTATGTGAATATCGTAATTTATTGAATTCTCGGTAACTACATTTTTTTTATCTGAATACAGCAATTTATTGCATTCTCAGTATCTAAATATTTATTTATTTTTATATGACTACCACACAATAGTACCAACTGCTTCCAACCGTCGGGATCCAGTGAAACTATAGCATCCCAATTGGGGTATGTTTGTCTGGCTGAAGGTAATGAGGAGGGGAAGGAGATGTGATAGGAAGGAGAGGAAGAAACCGGTTATTTAAATTAAACCAAATATGGATGAAGCCATATCAGGCAAGAATTCACTTCCTTGTGATCTTTGGTGGTTTTTCAGCCTAAGTATCTTCCACTTTTCCTAATTCATTTGTAGAAATAAGAAGTGTGGATCGTGTTTTATCGTTCTCTAAAATCACTAAAAAAATTCATTCGGGATTAATGATATTTTCATTCAAAAACTTTACTTTTTATATTTTAAAAGTTTCCCTCATCTGGTGATTTCACTGTCCAATTTGAAATGTGTTCATCATTTTATTTTGGTCTCTTCGGTATCTAAGTGCTATTTGACTGACCAACCTTTACAATGATTTTTTTCAATTTGTAAGTATATTGTACAGTGATGACGACTGGATATTTCTTTTAATTAAAACAATTTGAATTAGCATATTCATGACAAGCTTAATTGTTTATATTGGAAGTATGATGTTTTTGTTTGGATGCTAGTACACGAATATAGTACACGAAGATAATACATAAAGATAGTATACAAAGGATATTCACATAGATATTACACGAAGATAGTACACGAAGACAGTACACGAAGACACTACACGAAGACAGTACACGAAGGCAGTATATGAAGACAATACATGAAGACAGTACACGAAGATAATTTATTTATATATATATATACGCCTAAAAGGCTTTTACATAGAAGTGATACATGATGCAGTACAATAAGAGAATATGTATTATACAGGAGATATTGACAGTAAATAGATGTAATGTAATGGAAAAAAAAATAACATAGAGTAAAAAAGAAATTACAACAACATTAGATATAAAACAAATCATTAAAACTAATTTACCAAAGCTACTCCAATTTGTAGGATTCAACAAAGTGTTGATGTAGATTATGCTTAATTTTATATATGGAGTCAATAAATAAATCAATAACACCCCCATACTTGTTGCCCAGATCATGCATCCTATTGGTCAGTGAGTGTGTCTGATAGTTGGTCGAGTATGTATTACAGAAGAATGTTATATTTTGCCTTGTATTCCTAGTCGGCACATGTAGTTTAATAGTGGCAAGGATGGCAGGACTATCAATTAAGTTGTTAATGACTCTGTGTAACACAACCAGGTCTGAAATAATTCTCCTGTCAGACAGTGTTATTAGATGCAATTGATTCATCAAACTGACATAATTAATGTAATCAATAGGAATTCCGAGCTTAAAATTTACGTACTTAAGAAATTTGTGCTGAACTCTTTCTATATTATTGGAGTGAACTTTATATAAAGGGGACCAAATAGGTGAATTATACTCCAATTGACTTCTGACTAATGAAGTATAGAGGGTTCTCATACAATCTATGGACTTAAAATCGGTTAAAGTTCTGCAAAGGAAGCCAAGCATCTTTAAAGCCTTATTAGTTATATAGTTGATGTGTTCAATGAATGACAAGTTTTCAACGAATATTACACCCAAGTCACGAATATGTGATACTGGTATTAATTTAATATTATTTAATGTATATTCATGTAATATATTATAACGAGTTTTGGAAAATCGTATTACTTGACATTTCTGAATGTTCAAAAATAAAGCATTTTGTTCACACCATTGATGAAGTTGTTCTAAATTACTCTGTAAAATTTGACAATCGGATACATTTCGTATTCTTTTATATGTTTTTAAGTCGTCAGCAAATATCAGAACTTCTACATCATTAAATTGGTCAACAATGTCATTGATGAATAATAAGAAAAATATTGGGCCGAGGTGGGACCCTTGAGGAACCCCACTTGTGGCCTCGAATATATAAGATTGTACAGAATTAATCTTAACACTAAGCACCCTATGGCTAAGATAACTAACAATCCAACTCAATAATTTACCTTTGATGCCCAACGATCGAAGTTTATAAATAAGTATGTGATGTCGAACCTTATCAAAAGCTTTACTAAAGTCAGTGTATATACTGTCCACTTGTTGTTTGAGACCCAGAGATTCAGATATGTAATTTTCATAAATCATTAAATTACTTAAGGTAGAGCGACCTGTGATGAAGCCATGTTGGTTAGGAACAATAATGTTATTGATAGGTTTTACAATGATATCTAGGACTAATTTCTCAAAAACTTTCGGTAAAGCAGACATTATACAAATTGGTCTATAGTTTGATATATCGCTTTTGTCTCCTTTTTTATGAATAGGGGTTAAATAACTCTTTTTCCACTGAGCTGGAAAAGAACCAGAACTTAAAGAATTGTTAAAGAGTTTATAAAGAGGATATATCAGACTACTAACACAGGTTTTGAAAAATATTGGAGGAATACCATCCGGTCCAGCAGATTTATTGCTATCTAATTCTTTTATGACTTTTTCTATAGATTCTTTTTTGATGAAACATTGGCTTAGATTTAATACCTCTTCCACTGAAATATCGGGAATCGTATTGACACGAATATCTGTGTCGTAAACACTTTTAAATGAATCAGCAAATAGATTAACTATACCTTCGATACTGTCGGCACATTTTTCTTTTAAGTACATGTTATTGGGAAATCCACAATCATTTTTTTGTTGACTTTTAGAAAAACTCCATAATTTTTTAACATTTTGGTGTACCTCTTTTTCAATTAGGCTTACATAATCACTATAGCATTTTATTGATAATTCTTTACACTGCTTACGTAATTTAGTAAAAGTTATGTAATCATTAGGATTTCTGGTATGTTTATATATTCTATGGATATGTTTTTTATAATTAATATGTTTTTTTAATTCCCTCGTAAACCATTTGGGATAGTTAGATGGTGTGAAGTTGACCCTAGGAACGAAGCGCTCTATCGAGGTATTTAAAATTGAGTAAAATTGTTCTAATTGATTATTTAAATTATTTTCGTTGTCTAAAAATGACCAATCTACCGAGGTAAGGTACTCATTAATATTATGGTATTCGGCTTTGGAGAAATTATACGATGTGGTAGTTAGGTTTGGAGATCTTCCAGACATATTTGTTATGATAATATCTAATGGTGGATGGTGTTTATCTAGAGGCAATAATAATTCGTCAGATTTCTCAACCACTATTTTTGAATCACTTGAAAACACTAAATCTAACATTCGATTATTAGAATTAGACACATTGTTTGATTGAGTTAGTCCTAGGAATATGGACATATCACGAATTTCACTGGATTTAGCGCACTGTAATTCAACTTCGTTTGTGGCAGATCCGATGTCATCTTGGCTGGTCCAGTTCGGCAGATTATAATCACCAGCAATTATCAATTTTGCTTTCGGATATTTGAATTTCAGCATTTCTATGTCCTCATTGTGGTTTTTATATATTTGCAAATCCGATGCAGGTGGGATGTAGACACAACCTATAATAATTTTACTATAAGGTATGTTGAGCATTACAAAAGTGTGTTCAACATTTGTGTGCTTGACCGGTAGTCTACAGGATGAGATATTTTTAGACACACATAACATCACGCCTCCTCCGTTAGACTTTTTGCTCGAATTAGGACTTCGATCAAGGCGATAGATAGTATATTGATTTATGCCTAATTCTGACGAGCCGATATCTGCATTTAACCATGTTTCAGTTAATAATAAAATGTCATATGAGAAGGTGGGTGAATTCCTTTTAAGTTGTTGCAATTTCGTACGGATTCCTCGAACATTTTGATAATATCCATTGATTCTTAAGAGTGTGTTATGTTTGTTTATCAGTTTTTTGCGTGGCTTTTGATAATTTTAGGAATTCCATTAAAATGTTTGATTTGCAAATCAATTTCACCCTTTTCTTTTCTCTCCTCCATTTCCTAATAATACAAGAATATAGTACACGAAGACAGTACACGAAGACAATACACGACGACAATACACAAAGATAGTACACAAAGATAGTACACGTAGATTGTACGCGAAGATAGTACACGAAGATAGTACACGGAGATAGTACACTAAGATAGTACACTAAGGTAGTACACTAAGATAGTACACGACAATATATAATACAATAGTACAATAGTACAATAAGATAGTACACGACAATAGTACAAGAAGATAGTACACGAAGATGGTACACCATAAAAATATCCTGACTTAAGCGAAAAATATTTTTTCTAAGCTTTAAGAATCAAGAGAGAATAATTTATCACCCTGACTTTAGTAACCCGAATAAATGGAACATTTTATGCAACATTTTTTGAATGAAAATAAACATTTATCATATTTCCTTTTGAGATGACAAAGCTTAAAGATTTGAATTGAACTTTTCAGAAGCTATGGAAAAGCCAACCCTTTCAACACCCGACCTATTTCTTCTAACCGACTTTCAACGTGCTCATGAGACTAATGGAGTGACGTTGGTGAGGCTAAACTAAAATTAATGAAACCGTTGCACCGAGAATTTCATGAATGCTGAATACATTGTAAGCGTATTCATTATATTTCTATAAAGAAGCAATTTCTTTTTTTGTACCACAAAAATGTCCACAAAAATCGTAAACGTCCTCGGGGTCCAATATTGCAACGTGATTCCCATTATTGTGGGGAATTTTGTAATGCTGAAATAATGGCGGTGAGAAGAAGACTTGGAAGTAGGTACCTACCTGGATATTTCATTCTGGCTACCAAAAATAAGGCTGGAGAAGCAGTAGACTTAAAATTAGTTTGAAATAAAATTTGAAAATTTAAATTTAAAATAGTGGACAGGATAGACCTCTCTGGGAATTCTAGCATAGATTTTGCTCTGCAGGTAGAGTGATAATTAATTATAGTTATCTTTGCATTGAGCAGCTGGATTCATCTGAATTACATTGTTTGACAAAAGTGGTCACCACTATTCCTGTTTGGTCGATTTAAGACTAAAAGATTTAAATATTTTTGTCACAAGAATATGGCAGTATCTACTTTTAGAATTACAATGTGTTAATTCAATATTTTTCTAAATTCTATTCTTTTGAGAGCTGGTCGTGACAGATTATTTGTTCATGGTGCGAATGCAAGTGTTATTGTGCTGATTGCCGTCCGCTGCCGAATTTAGAGATTAAGGAATCGCTACCAAACTCAATGCGAATGATATATTCGGTGAGTCTTCTGTTTTTATGTATTTGGTGGCTGGATTATAATTTGTTACGTTTCCTGCAGAGTGAATTTTGTAATTAACCCATTTTTTCATAGGGAATTAATTATTCCCTGATGGTATGTGTGGCTTACAAGCCAGATCATCAACAAAGGCTATTTCAAATAACGCAACGTTTTGCTACTGTCTCTTGCCAGGGCGATACTGAGAGCTCTGGAACTTAGTGAAAACAGACCTACTCTATTTTTGTTAAGATCGATTGTTTATGTAAAAAAATTATAGTTCACGGCTACAGAAATAAAATTGTTAAAAAAAATTAAGCCAAATAATAATTTAACAAAATATTTTAGATTATCGAAGAAAGCAAACACTTTGTGGCTTGACATTATACAAAATGAAAACAAACACTTAGTTTTAAACCACTTTATTTGTGTAAAGTCTTTATTGTAATAAAGTGGTTTAAAACTAAGTGTTTGTTTTCATTTTGTAAAATATTTTAGTTTAGGCAAATACATTTTTTTCATATTTTTTCTAAGAGTCCCAAATACTCCCAAACGTCTGGAGCCAGAAACTACGGCGTCCCCAAATGGGTTATATTGTGAGGCAATTGGGGGAGGAAAGATATGGAAAAGAGGAAGGTGGGGAAGTACCTGGATATTATCTGGTCACCAAAATAACGGCTAACGTAATAATACTAATAATACGTGCAGCAAATACAGTATCCATGTAGATATTAATTCATTAATTGTGAAACAACAAAAGTATTAATACACATGTCTTCTTCTGAAAGGGTCTATCTCAGTTTTGTGATATATTCTCCCGAACTCTAAAAGAACTTTTCGATTATGAGTAAGGATTTTTCAATTTTAGGTCCAATGTTACGCTAGAAAATCGCTTATCTTAAAAAGATGAAAACATGCTAAAAAAGCAAATTCTAGATAGGCCTCGTGAAATTGAAAAACTGACTTTAGCCCTTTTTTATAAAAGCGAGCCACAGATTTGTTTGAGCGGAAATTAGACTTTCTGTGTTCCGGTTGTGTAGTTTTTTTCGTTTTTTTTTATTATTTTAATATCCCATTCAATGGTTGCCCAACACATTTATGAGATGGACCGCACACTTTATTTTTACCGCAATAAATGTATCATTATTCCTTCAAATATAACAAGAAATTATCCCTTACTGCTTTCATTTACATATTCGATAGTCTATACCCAAGTTTCATAAAGACATCTAACTTATTAGTAAGTAACTAGTCAACAAAAGTGATTGCTTTATATCAAACACAAAACTTCAAACAATAAAATTAAATAGCTCTATGAAAAGATAAAATGTCTTTAATTAATCAATGTTCACTTCCTAAGAATAAAACAATCTGAAGATATTATTAAATCTTAATATTTTGAGACCGATGTATTATTAAATGAAAATAATAATCTTTGCTTACATCACAATTTAATTTTATAATTTTTTTTTATATTAATTGACGCCTCAAAAGTAATTTTGAAAATTTTCAAGAATTGTTTAATAATGTTTTTGATGTTGTTCATGATTGTACATTTTTTTATGATGTCCATTTTGGAATACTTCTGGATAAATCTGATAAAATGAATTTCCTTTGACACAAAATAGGTAGGTTTTGGGTTTACTTTTCATGAGTAATGCTTTGAGTAATCCACAATAATTATTTATCTCGATTGGTAATTACTAATTTATTAAACAACTTGCTATGAAAATCTAAAAACAGCTTAGCAAAGAATAGCACGATTTGAACTGTTGACATTGTACTGATTTCCAAAACGGTTAAGTCCTTTTCATATTGAAATTTGTTCTTTGGAAGTTTAAGATCAATGGCGTCTTGCAAGAGGCAGTTTCCATTAATTATTGGAATAATTTATTACCCCGCATTAATCAAAGGCCGAAATGTTATTGACAAATTTTCCTAATTGTCCCACAGACCAATCTGGACTGAAAAAAATAGTAATTTAAAATGCGATTTGACGCACGATTTTTTAAAATAATTTATGAATTTTTTACCTTTTTTTACGTAATAAGGAAATCTTGTAACGGGAACATTGTTCGGTATTCGGTATAAGTGTTTACGTATAAGTTAACATCTTATCTTGACTTCTTTTTAGTGCAAATTGATTATACCGGTATTATAACAGAAAAAAATTAATCATTCTTTTAAAGATATATTTTATCATACTATAGCGAATGAAAACAATTAGGTTTGAAATAATTACATAAAGGCTATTTAAAATGTAAATTTAATTAAGAACTTTTAAGTCTTTTTTCAGAGGCAAATGGTATTCAATTGGAAGTCTTTTAAATAGTAAATATATATAACAATTTATAATTAAAAAATAAAAGCAATTCAAATAATTTCAATCCGATAAAATACTGACTTGTTTCAAGGGAAAATTGATTATTTTCATCAAAATATAAAGAAATTTTGCGATTTGTAAAATATTTCAGCAAACACAAAAAATCGATATTTATCCACGGTAAATTAAATTAGGTACATCTCTTTAGTTGAATAAATAATATTAATAATACGATATGTTTAATACTTTTTTTTAAAAGTTGTTATTAAATTTAAGTTAAGTACATTATGATTTAAAAATAATATAATGAAATTTTTATACTACTTTACTTTGCTTGTAGTTAGTTGTAAGAGGAGTATGATTAATAACATTAATCATCAAATTTTATTTAATTACATACTATTTATGTAATTAAATAAAAAAAAATAATGATAAAAAATACACAGATTTAGGAGATGAGATTAAAAGAATATGGCATTCTCAGACTATAAAAATATTACCATTTGTTATTTCGGCTACTGGCATTATACCTAGCTTTTTCATTCAAAATATAGGCGTATTAGATCTGTCAAAGAATTTATATATAAAAATGAAAAAATCAGTCATTTTAAATACATGTAATATTTATATTGAGGGATCAGTGGGATTTATAGGTCCAGTTAGGAGTTCTACCGAGCCGAACCCTGTGATATAAAAATATCTGGAGTCGGTGAATTATTTTCCCATTTGATCTCTGGTGGGTTGACGTGTTGTTTTTGTATTGTTTTGTATTTATTGTGCTTATATAATGCACTTTTATAATGTGGATTGACTAGATGATCATTTGTGGAAAAGTGTGTGGAAGGGTTTAGTTTTTCCTGTGGGGAAAATTTAACCCGGACATAAAGTCGTAAAATAATAAAAAAAAATTATACACATTAATAATATATCTTTGACGTTTTCGGGGAGAACGATTTAGTTTTCTCTGTAATTTTCGGTTTACTACTTGTGCTTAAGTTTTTAATTTCTTCAAAAAGTTATCCCTTTTTTAAGCATTCAAAATAACTAAATCGCACCGTTCATGGAAATGTTTTTCCTCAAATTTCTCAATTCGTGTATAAATAGTTTCTTAACTGTACAAAATATATTTTTTTACTAATATTGCAATTGGTTATATTTATAATTCAATTTACAATACTACGCTTTTCTGAAGAGCTTGTGTAGAGAAGCGGATTACAATTATTCCTTCCGTAAGGATTTTTCCACGCAACATCAATATTTGTCACTAAAAGCAGTAACAACTCTGTTCTTCGTGAGTTGCACAAAAACTTAAAAGCTCTTAAAAGTCTTAAAATCATGAACTTTCAAACACCTTTTCATAACCCAGCTGAAACAAGCTCACGACCAACAGATTGACAGTCTGTGGACTAGAGGTAATCATAATTAACCTTAAACCCTCTGCACCTGGTGATCCGTTCATAATGAAAAAAAAAATAGTCAGAACTTTTTCTTTACATTTCCAATTAAGCGGCTCAGAATTAAAAACTTTTTCATTAACAAATATTTTTACAGCCGAGCTTATTTACTCGAACCAACAAACACAAAAATAAATTTAAAAATCAACACTCTATTCCCAACCTGCTCTATAATAAATAATATAATTGAACTTCAAAATTCTTGTAAATTAATTAATATTCAATAACCAATGGATTGAATGTTTGCTTTTACTCCTCCGCCATTAATAAAATAAAATAAATTTTAATTAGCCATTCTAAATTGTGAAACCAACAACCCAACATTTTGTGCCTCCATTGGAGTGAAGTCAATTTTACTCACACAGAAATTGTTTGAGAGGTTTAATCATGTCACAACTTTAGTGGAATGATATCTGCAACAAATCTGTGAATCGTAACATTACTACATTGTTAATATTCTGAAATATGCAAATGTTAAACTAAATTGTGTGGATGATCTAATAGTCATGGATTATCACATTATTTAAGATATTGTTAGCGTGTAGTGAGGTCATAGGCGGTTCATGGGAGTGTGCATTTGTGCATTGCACTGCTTATCTTCAGTCTTCACATAACTTACAACGGTGACAAGAGCGAGTCAGATTATGCTCTTAACGGCAAATCACGTGTTGGAAAAGTGCGGATATATAACTCATCCCGTGCACTATCGCCTTGAAGGCAAGTAAATTTTGCATCACTTTGACCATGCGTAATCCAATGCGTCTGTAATGGTTTCGTATACGAATAATACTAATTTACAATATTAGCACTACAACATTAACACATTGGCACTGGTGCATAGTGAAATTTTTGGCGATGCTTTGCGTATCGTTTACTCTCGAGATGACTTTGCGAACGCTGATGCAGCATTATTATTTATTCAATTATTTTACGAATGTAATTTATTGGAACGAATGAATTGCAGTAACCGCATTAATTAATTTGCTACACCTGTATTACATACTGATGATAGGTACATTTTAAAAGTGAAATGCACTGCTGGCAATTTCAGTCACTGGCCGCCATAATTAAGGTGATTTATAAGCCGTCTCGTGCTTTCTCCTCATTTAGCCAAACCGACGTTTCAGACAACCTTTCAATGCCCATCATCAGAGCAGATGTTCAGTTCGTGTCAGGGAAGGGACAAGGCAGACTGATTATTATTATAATAGCCCATGTTGTTCGTATTATTGTCAATATTGACATGTAATTATCGATACGTGAGTGACATGGTGTAATCGGCGTTGTCTATATTGATATAGTATCTTTTCACATATTATAATCTGTATTGTATTTTAGACTCATTTGTCTATATCGTCATCGTAATTATCCGTAATTGCTTGTAAACACTCGGGCATTGTAATAAAATGTATAATTTTGTCATAGCATTTAAGAGATTGATTGTCGTATAGTTTAAGTAGCGGGAACATCGTAAGTGAAGTGAAGTATAAAAAACCTGTACAGGTTAAACTATGCTACATAATATGTGGCCTTCACGTGATTGAATATGCGGATTTCATCTCAGATAAACGTCGCGTACGGGCATTGTATGCAGGGTTTAATCGTGTAATATCTATTTTAACCCCGTCCGCGCTATTGTGATGGGCTTGTAAAGTAAAGGGGTTTTGATCGCTCGTCACGATAGCTGAGGCTCTGTTATCTTATTAACTAAGAACTTCCCCATCCCCCTAACCCTCTTGATTGGTGCTGCATCGTAGGGGAGATTGGTGATTTTGAGCTTATGTCATCACGTACTTGTTCGGGAGTGCTGGGCATATTGAAATGTGCACAGTGTAGCAATTCTCCTATCTTTGGTTTTCGTTCAGCGCTGTCCGTGAATGATGAACACAATCTATCAAAGGCGCATAAGGGCGGCTTCGGGCAAGGGGTGATAGGAGAGTTGATTGGCTAGTTGCCACACACCTCTATCAATCATTTTATAGATTATTTGAAATTGAGTTGGTTATACCTAATCCTATTTCTTGTGCACCATTGAAAACCATTTAAGAATATCAAAATCATCTCTTTTATTTTATAATTGAGAACTCGTGTTACTATTTTGGTTTACTAAATTGATTTGATTGAAATATCCTGAAAATTTAAAATTATTAGAATCCAAACTTCTAATAATTTATTCAAAAATGTGTAGGCCATTTAAAAATCGTAACACAAGTTTAAATTCAAATGAAATGCTTTTTCAAATTAGTTTAATTTTCATTTCAGCTTTCTTGAAAACTAGAATTCCTGAAAATAATTTAAATGTTTTGTCTTGGGAATATCTAAAACTTGAAACCTATTTAAAAGGTTCTCCTGTTAGACAGGCGCAAAATTTCAACAATATTTTTGAATAGCAATAACAAAACGTAATATGAAATAAAAAATGACTTCTCGAAATCAACGATTTTACCAACCGGATTTCGTTTTATTTATATTTCGACAAAAAACTTAGGACTTTATTTTTAGTTGTATTTGGTTTTTCTTAGAACTAATATAACATTCAATTCGAATTTCCAATTTTTTTAACCGTGCAACTATGATACTTTAAATAATAAAATGTATTAATTTATCTAAATAATCTATACATCAATAAATATGTAAAAGTTAGTTTGTTCAAAATCTTACATCTCCTAAAGTTCTTTCCCGATATCACTGAAAATTTCAAAGTTTGTTTTTATTTAAAATTAAACAATAACTTTGTAAACATCACTTATAGGTAAATACTTAATGTCGACCGGGTTTCACTACAACCGTAGCTTCATCAGGACTGTATAATACTAAACCTAGACATCTAAAATATAAATTAACATGTGTTGATATCACGGTAAGTAGACGGTCTGAGCTACAGTGGAAGAGGTAGGGATAGGTGGGAGATTTGTTTTTATTAGTGCCAGGAGTGTTGTCGAGGAAATGTAGTTTTTTTAACGGAAACATTGTGGTATATAGTGGTGAATGGAGATGCCCGAGAAGAACATTAGCAATAGCGAAGCATTGCTGGGTCCACTAGTATAAAAAGTTTAAAAGCCTAATAGGTGTAAATAAATAAATTTAAAAATTTATAATTTAAAAAAGTAAATAAAAATATAAACCTGCTGACTTTTCCAAAAATCCTACCTTATATTAGAAATTACAATTGGACTTTTGTGTTTTTATTGCGTATGATGTACTAGTTTGTACTAGAACTTAATCTTATGTATTTTATTTTTTTATATATATTTTTTTTATTTTTTTATTGAATATACAAACACATTACAATAATTTATAAATGTAGATATTTCGAGGCTGATTGCGAAAAAATTAGAATTTTTTTAACGAAAACTGCCCAACTCAATTGAGAAATTATTTTTCGTGTTTGAGTTGGGGAGCGTTGGGAGTCATTATGGTTTATAGTTTGTAAAAATTCACTAGTTGATGAAGCTAAAAATTAACAAATAGTTATAAAACTAGATGATAAATTTGATAACACAATATAATTAAGAAAATAAGAAATTTATTTACAAACTAAAAAATATAACTTATATAATATAATAGTTATTAAACTTAGAAAAAATAAGATATAAAAATAAAAATGTACTTATTAGGTACGAAATAATAGAAGGTAGGTACAGTACCTACTAGTTGTAAATTTTTCAAAGACCGAGCTGGCAATCTTGTATGAAATGGGTACTTAGTAAAATGCAACAATAATAAACTCATATTAGGAAGCGCATGATATAATTTTAGAGGATATGTAAAAAAAAAATATGTAGTTTTTTTTTTTTTTTAAATATTAAATCTTGTTTATATACATATATATATTTTATTAATCATTAATCAATATATTTAGTGTTAGTGGATTTTTATCATACCGCTGTTTTAATTCACTTTCACTTCATGTTCACTTTCACTTCACATTCAATTTCACTTGATATTAACTTTCAGCACTTTATGAGATTCAGTCCAATCCTCTAGTTCAAACACAGCTACCGTATCGTCTGCGAACGTTATAATTTTTTCCGCCTATTGATGCTGCATAACTCATTGATTTATATTATACGTAGAGTGCTTCCACGAGGTATACCAAGGTTCGTGTTTGTGTTAGATGCTGTCTTTCTATCTATTAAGTAACTCTTAAATTGTAAAAATCGAGGAATCAAGGAAAAAAGTACAAGTAATTTTATAGATTTTTTAGGAAAATCTGGGAAAAGTCCTGAAGAAAAACTTGTATTGAAAATTTTCGGTACAGATAATTCGATATTGTGTTTACTGAATTTGGTAAATATTTAGGATCGCTTACCACGGCTAATACGAAACATTTTTAAATAAAACCTTTTGATTCACCTTAATTACAATAAAATGAAACTGACTGCATTTGGGAAATTTTTATATTGAGCACTTTAATTTTTAATTACGTAAAATGAAAATTCACAACAACAACATTTTGAGAGGAAACATTGTTACCATTTATTAATGATCACGATTGTCCTCATACCCATTTATGCGGTTTTGGCTTCCAAGCCTTACTTCTTTCGTAAGCTTATTATAAAGAAGTCGGTGGTCTATGATTAATATAATAATACTATGTTTATAGATTATTTTAGTTTATTAATAAGAGCGTACGGATAGGTGATGTCTAGCTGAGAGTTGGGATTTGAAAGAGTGAGATGAAGCTTTTATACGCTAATTGCTTATACGCTGTACAGTATTTCTATTTCGCTCTTTACTGAAGGAGTTTTATTCAAAACTTTCTAATCCTGCAGTTCCTTACACTATAGAGTAGTTCCATGATATCTGTTGACATCATAGATAATATAATACTATTGTCTTTGGCTGACATAGTTCGTAGTTATGCCATATCCGACAGATACAATTTCTTGTATGACTCCAAAGATTCTTCTCGCTCAAAAACTCACAAAATTAACTCACGCACTGCATCAAATTCATATTTCTGGTGAATGATGACATTAAAGTTGATCGAATAAAATAATGTACGCATTTGGTCTTACTTCACTAATTTGTGCCCTATTAACGGTTATTTTAGAACAAGTTCTTATCTGGCACTTTATCCAAATCATCTCCATTTCCAAGTAGTTGAGATTTTCATAGTCTGATTGCTTTTTCGACTTGGTATTTGATTTCTAATCAAATGAAAACTTAACTTATGGGTATATAAATAATGACAACGAAAGACACGTTGTTCCAGATTCACATAATATATAATCTAAACGAGGAACCAACTGCAAACTAACTTTAACTGGTTCCAAGAAGACTTAACTCGAGCTCCCAGTTTGTCAATAATTATTCAAGTCATCGTGTGTGAAGTCGTATGTAATAGTACACCGATTAAATCAAACTGTGCTATGAATTTGTAGTTCTCTCGACAGACAATATTTCACAAGTCGGGAGGCAACTAATAACTAAGACATAATTAGCGTAACAGCGTAGACCATAAAACTACGTGATATTTATTTATTTGCGATAGACAAACAGCCTCTTGATAAAAAGATAAATATATATAAGTACCTACACAGGAGGTTAAACAAGGTTGAACCAAAGAAATTGGTTATGCTATTGTTGGTTAGAGGTAGGAGTTTTGTTTTACTATCATGTAGGTAAAGGGAATAGGAAGATAGGATATGAGATGCTCTCGATGCATTCATGCATTAAAAATTTGTGATTGACCGCATTACTTTGGTTCGATATTTCTGACAGTTATTCTTAAGAATGTCGATATTATTGAATTGTATGTTATACTGCACACATTATATATATAGCAAGGGGAATATGGGATTTTTTTCCAACGGTTATCTCTGATATGAACATACCCATATTTCTTTCCTTCATTTTCCCTTCATTTTTCTGTATACATATACTATATAAATATACACATATATTACCCTTCGTGTTTTCTGTATACATTTATTTATTTTATTCGAGACACAAACAGGATATTTATAAAAACATTAATTATGGTTTACAAAATAAAAAAGTACAATTATAAATATCCCTAGACTAATGTGTCTGCAGCAATCACATTTGCACATTCACATAAGCAAACATGTAAAACAATAACAGTATTTATTATAGAAAACATAAAACTTAATTACAAAGATTGAAGCACATAATAAGTAGAAAAATTTAAAGAGTACATATTAAAAAAAATCTAAACCACTAAACAAGTTTTTTATTTTTCATTTTTTTTTTTTTTTTTTTAAGTACAGAAATCGTGGAGATATTTCTTGAAACACGTTATATTATTTGCAAAAATATCTATGACAGTGTGTATTTTAGCAAGATCATTGTATGATCGAGACATTCTAGACATAGGATTAAAATATCCAGTGTTATTGGCAAAAATTTCGGTCCAAAATATGTTCATATTTCTAGTATATTTGGGCCTGGCGTAAAAAGTGATTTGATTGACTAAGTTACTATTAACACGATTATTCACAATTTTGTAAAGCATTAAGAGGTCATTTATATTTCGTCTTTTAACTAAACTCTCTAATTTGAAATATGTAAGTCTTTGTTCATACCCATTTAGAAGATGGTAGACACCTGATCGATAAGACAAAATCCGTGTAAATTTTCTTTGGACAGATTCAAGTCGGGATATCTGTGTCGTGTAATGTGGATTCCAGACTGTTGACCCGTACTCAAGAACACTACGGATTAACGAATTGAATAGAATTATTAGGCTATTAGAGTTCTTGAACAGTTTAGTTGATATTACAAAGTGGCGGCCGCTGCCCTAAAAAGGTGATGGTTCACTGACAATCCAAAATAAAACAATATGACAAAAAGATTATGGGTAAAAATAATTATTCCACCTACCTTATTTGTAGATAAGGTCTATTCTACGTTGTTTGTGAAGAGCAAACACTTCTATCACTTTTGAAGTGAAATTTGGGATTGTTTGCAAAAATTTTTTTTCAATACTAAGTACAGATAAAGCATTCAAACGGTCTTGACTCATCGTGTTTCGCAAGAATGATTTAATTCGTTTTAGGGTAGAAAAACACCTTTCGCTTTCCACAGATGTCATAGGTATTGTACATATTATTTTTAAAAGTTTCACACACTCCGAAAACGACTCGACTAAATTATTTTTATAAAAAAGTTGCAAGATTGCCACTGCACCATCGGCGTTAGAGAAATCATCTCTCCCGTATATAGCACATAGTTCATTTTTCAATTTAAATTTATCTAAAAAGATATACGTGTTCACTGTTTCATTGAAATCACTTTGAGGAAAGTTTTCTTTATATTGAGTAAAGTGTTCACAATCAAATAATTTTGCTGCTAATAAATGGTTAGTAAACTCGAATCTGTCTTTGATCTGTTGTAAGATAATATCACATACTTCGATGCAAGTTGCATAGTTCACCGTTTTATTTCTTTTTGCTTTGGGCTCACCTGTTTGGTCTATGGAATCACGAACTGTCTGAATGCATTTTTCAAATTGATATATATATTTCTTAATCATGATGGTATCCAAAGAGCGTGATTGTAATTGTTGAAACAAAATGTCACAATGGGGTAATATCTTGTTGAAAAAACCTAACCAATATATAAACTGTTCATCCTTAAGATAATGTAATAACATACTGGCCTGGTTTATAGTATTCGAATCATTATTATTTTGGTCTAAAATAGTTTCCATACATTGTATCAACAATTCTGAGTATGCCGAAACAGTTCTCACAGTTTTTATGTTGAAATTCCATCTTGTTGGTGGGGCAGAAGGGATTTTCTTTTTCATTACATCGTTTAACACGTTCATTCGTTTAGGAGACCTCGAAAAAAAATTTGGAAATGCGTGAAGATGTGCGAAGAACGTTTTTATTACATTGCTTTGTGAAACACTTTTTTTGACTATCAAATTCAGCTGATGAGCATAGCAATGAACATAATTAGCATATGGAAAATTAGCCTTAATTTTTGCTTGAACCCCTCCAACCCTTCCACTCATAACGGAGGCTCCATCATAGCATTGAGCTATCAATTTATTTGAACTGATGTTCAAACCTTGAAGTTCTTCAGAGATGGCTTTATACAAACCGTCAGCGCAATGCGAGGTTGGAATTAAATATTTCCAAAAGCGTTCATAAATATTGCCCTTCCATTCATATCTGATGATCAAAACCATTTGCGTCGTCGTAGAGACATCTGTAGTTTCATCTGCTTGAATCGCAATAAATTCACATTCCGTAATTTGTCGTTTCACTTCTGTGCTGTATACTTCCATTATAGAATCCAATATATCATTTTGAATAGTCTTTGATGTCCCTTTAAAAACAGTGGCACTATCTAAATGTTGTTTTAATACTGCATCTAATTCTGCTACGAAATCTATTAAGCCGCGAAATACACCAGGGTTTATCGAATCAGGGGTTTCGTCGTGACCACGCAATGCCAATTCGAATGCTCCACAAAATATGACACAATCTATTAATTTAGACAATATATATCTATTTTTGTCAACCATTGCATTATGTTGTTTAGTTTGCTCACGGTATCCAGAATCCAACTGTTGACGAATGTCAACTGTACCTAAAACGGCTAAACTCATAACATTTTGTAAATGTAAAGTAGATGAATTGTGCTTTTTCAACTTCTCTGATAGATGCATTAAATCATTAATCCCACTCAACGTCCAAGTTGAATCTCCACCAAACACAAGACACGGAAAACAAAAAAAGCGATTAACTATGTCACAACCACACAACCAAAAAGCTTTATCATAAAGTTTTTTGTCAAACACTCGAGTAAAAGCTCTTGATTTAGATTTACACTCTTGCTTAATCACGAGCACTGGACGAGGTGGACCGGAATTTTTAATTAATAATTTATTTTCAAACAAACTGTTATTATTTCTTATATATTCGACACTGATTACACTCATTTTTATTTCTTATAAAGTTACAAATTAAAAGGATTAAGTTCTGTATTTAGCTTGATAAATTACTCGATAAATCAATACCAAAACAATGACAATAATTACGTCACGGCTCGCGATAACGACGGTAGATGTTGATCTGTGATCTATTGTCCAATATCGAGTTCGTCAAGTTTGACGAACTTCGGATGTCTTCGTGTAACCTCGGGTCAAAGTTCATAAATCGGTAATCTTCGGAAATGATCGGCGCCGTGTGACACACGAGAATTAGCTAACTTCTGGTACAAATGGCTAGATTGAGGCGCTCGCAGTGTTTTAAAAAATACATACAAAAACGTATTTTCATCCGTTTGCAAATCTGTGCACACGGGGGATTTGAGCGCCGCGCGGCGGCCATACTTTATACTTGGAGAGATTAAAATCGCTCTCCTTGATAATATTCATTGCATTGTATTGGTAAGTAATATTTTTAAATGATTTTTATAGATTTTATAGTCTTCAGTAAGATATTATAAATTAATTTTAGCCATTACAATTTAGATAGTGCTGCACACGAACGCACTATGCGACCAGCCGCCACTGCTTACAATAAAACCTAGTAATTTATTTGATTTATTTACAATGTATTCTATGTGTTGGTTGAACGTTAGTTTGTTGTCGAATATAATTCCTAAATCTTTGATCGATTCAACTATTTCCAGATTGTGACCACATATGCTATATGAGTATAGAGTTTTGTTGGTGTTCTTGGTGAAATTTATAACTTTGCACTTAGCTATATTCAATTCCATTTCATTGTCAATACACCAGGGAGATAATGTGTTAAGGTCTTGTTGTAAGAGTTCACAATCTTCCATAGATTTAATTGCTTTATATATCTTGAGGTCGTCAGCGTATAGAGAAAAATTACAGTGGAGTTTACATGTAAGGTCGTTGATGAAGATTAAGAAAAGCAAGGGTCCAAGGTGTGATCCTTGTGGAACGCCCGACGTAACTAATATTGGGGAAGAGTTAAAACCATTAACAGTAACTAATTGACTTCTATTTGATAAATATGATTCTAACCAACGAAGCAGATTTCCGTGTATGCCGATTTTATCCAGTTTATTCATTAAGATAGGGTGACTAACTTTGTCGAAAGCCTTACTGAAATCGGTGTATACGGCATCTGCTTGTGTTTTATTATTCATTGATTTACACAGAAAGTCCATATACTCGATTAAATTAGTGTTTGTGGATCGTTTAGCTACAAAGCCATGTTGGAAAGGGCTAAGTATGTGTGTTACGTGATTAAATATGTCTTTATATACAATGGACTCAAATATTTTGCCAAAACAAGATAAAAGGCTGATAGGACGGTAGTTCTTTACATCGTTTTTACTGCCAGACTTATGGATCGGAATGACGTGGGCAACTTTCCACAGATCTGGAAATACCCCTTCGTTCAGACTTTTGACGAATAATTTGTGTAAAGGTGCTGCAAGTTGATCTGCACAATTTCGAATGAATAGTGGAGGAATACCATCTGGACCGGAACCCTTATTGATATCGAGAGTGTTCAACTTCACCTTGACCTCGTCTAGGGTTATTTTGATATGAGATAGTGGATAATTATAGAGTGGGAAAGAAAGTATAGAGTCACTTTTAGAATTAGATGGTGAGCTAAATACAGAAGAGAAGTAAGTAGAAAAGAGTTCGCATGTTTCTTTGCCATTTGTTGCTGAATTTTCGTGGAGATGCATGATTTTTGGGAGAGAATTAGAAACTCTTTTCGATTTAATGAGGGTTGACAGATTTTTGATACTGTTAGGGAGAGAATTTTCTATTGAATCTACATAGTCTTTAAGGCAGGTACGTATGGATAATTTTACTCTAGCCCTCAAGATGGAAAAACTGTCATAGTCACATTGATTTTTGTATTTTTTCCACTTCTTTCTAAACTTTTCTTTTTCTCTAAGTTGGTGGATCAAAACACTGCTGAACCAAATTGGAAACCTTTTGTTGCTGTTTCTTAAGCGCGAAGTGTGTTTTTCATTTGATAGCCATAATAAGTTGTAAAAATGTAGTAGGGAATCATTACAATTCAGAGTATTAAGATCGTTCCAGTTATTTAGTGATAGCATTTCATTGCATTTAGTGTAGTCCGTTTTTTTGAAGTTATATTTGATGTGATCTGGGTTGGTGGGTAAGGGTCTGTATTTAGACATTAGAAAATCGAACTCAATGGGAGGATGATAGGAGTCAACTTTAGATAGCACATGTGAAGCAATTTGAATTTCCAGGTGATGGTTGGAAAACACTAAATCTAAAATTCGATCCATATTATTAGAGACATGATTGAACTGATTAAGTCCAGTCAAATTTTGAAAGTCTACTAGGGATTTTGATTTATGGCTATTATATATGACTGGTCTGGTGTGAATTTCGTTGACATTTAGTGGGCATTGAATAGATGGTACATTAAAATCACCCATTATTATTGTTACATCCTCTGATGATAAATTATTATATGTTGTTTGACACTTTTCGAAAAAATCTGTGAAATTTTCGATTGGTATATCTGGAGGCAAATACGCCAAACATAAGTTGTATATATACATACCCATACCCATATATTATCCTTCATGTTTTCTTTATACATGTATATAAACCATACGCATAACATACCCATATATTACCATTCATGCTTTCTCTTATTTCAATGCAAACTATTTCACAAGGGTAAACATTAAACGCGGTGGGTATATAGTTTGAAGAATCTACATTAATAATAATAATATGGGTAGGTTCCCACACATCACATAAAGCATGTAGAATAATATACATACAAATAAAAAGTAAGAATGTACAAGAAAAAACATTTAATACTTGTATACATACAACAAAAAAGGACCTGCAGCATATATTTAAAGGTGTACTTTTTGTAATATTCTCTCGTTGATTATTCGAGAATGTACCGTCCAAGATCGTGTACCTATTGTTGAGTTAGAGAACAATGCCTGCTATTGTAGAATTCATGTAAAAAGTAGGCGTCTATTAGATTTTTTTATTTTACTTATAATTCGAAAGTAAAGTAAATTTTTTTCATCAATATTGTGAGAGAAAGCATAAAAAATTACATCTGACTTGTTTTGTTTTGTCGTAAAGTTAGATATGAAATATATTTTTTCCATCCATCTTTGATTTAGGTCATTTATGACAAATAAACTCGTCTCTCACAGCCTGCGCAGACCTACTTAAATATATAACTATATTTTATTATAGTTTTACATAACGCAACCCTTTTTATCCGTTTTCTTATCCCATACATCATCCGGTCCATTCTTCCACTTGCAACTTCCCGAATAGCCTTTGACATATTGTTCACCTTCCACTTCTGTCGTCGAGGGGTAGGGCTCTCTAATATAAATCCCCAGTACGCGTGTTCAAGTCCCGGCGTGCGCAAGTAAATTATTATGTTTAATTAATTTCTGTTTCTTCACCATTGATTAATTTTTAAATATGTATTTATAATTATAAGTCAGGTTAATTGAAGGAAAAATAGCGAATAAATTGACATTTAAAAAAATAACCCTACACAACTAACTAGCTGATGTTATTTGATCATATTATGTACAAGCCATTTACTACCCATAGTAAATGGCTTGTACATAATCCATTTAGTAAATCCATTTTTTTCCGCCAACACAGACAATATTTTGAAATAAGGCAAAAATGATTATACACCTATACAATTATTACATTAGTATAGTTTTACTAATAACTGGATGTACTTATACCCTATACCAATAGATGGCACTGATTGCTACGCTTGTTGGTATTGCAGAAAGGCATGTCTTTTATCTGCATTAACGTCATTAATACAAACGAGGCGTCCATTCCGCCCATATGTCCATTTTTTAGTAGAATAGAGCCAATTTTTTTAAGTTTTCTTTTTTTTTTTATTATATAAGTACATTTTTGTTTATTTGTTACAATATATGATCAAATATTTCAAGACCCCTCTTCCTCTTTCTATTTATGATTCATCGCTATTTATAAGAGTCTTAAGAAATTAACAAAAGCATACTTAGTTTCCGCCTTTAACGCGTTATGTGGTGCAGTCGACGTGGCTCGCGCGGCTCTACGTTTCGTGAAGTTTACACTATTGCAATGATTTCATACATTTTAATATTATTTATACATATTCTTATAAAGGTAAGTTAGGTAGGTAGGTAGGTATATTTAGGCAGTACTTATATTCAAGGCCAGCGCGGAACCAAACGGCGCCTGGCACTAGTAAAAACCTCAAGTGCGCTGTATTAGGTGCGCGGTATTACCAGCGTCTTGCCTCCTTGGCTCCTCGGCTTCTTGGCGCCTAAGCAAGTCGGCACCCGGAGCGGACTGCTCCAATTGCACCTGCACAAGATCGACCCTGCTTATATACTTGTATGAAACGCACGCCTCTGGGGATGCTATTATCTTACCAGCTCCGGTGAATTAAGAATTAAGAAGCATGTGATACGACCATAACTCATGATATTGAATTCAAAGATACAAAAAAAATTGTCCAAAACTGTAACTATACACAACATCTTACAAAACATTTTTACCCCACGAAACCATTAAAACCTGAACTAACATGATTTTTTTTTTGTTATACCTCACTAAGAATATAACAAAAATGCTTTTTGTCCCCTTCCTTATTCTTTACCACTCCACACACAACAAAAGTGACATAAACATATAAAATGAATGTGACAATGTTTGACCGGTTTTGTGATATTCGTGTAGGACTAAGGATTTTATAAGGAAACCGATAAATGCAAATGGCAAGGAAACGAATACACGTTCAAGGAAAACAGTGTGATTTAAACGCGGAAACGTATCAGCCTGGTTTAACCCGCCTCAACGGTCCCCCTCAAGGGAGTCCTTGCTCTATTTGTGCTGCTGCTAGATTTACTTTGTATTCCACCCTTTGCTACTTGTTTGATCTAGGTCAAGATTTAGTGACTTCCTCTCAGAATTTTCTAATATTTTCCTCACCTACCCGCTCCTCCATAATGTTAATAAAAAACACTGTGAAAATGGACTATACAATAGGGTGTATTGAAAAAACGGCTTTTCTTTTAACTGTGACAAAGTTTGATAATGCCTTCAGAAGGCGAAATAGCTGTCACGCGTAAAATAATAACTATACAATATGGCTTGTTCATTAATAAATAAAAAAATTTTTAATAATAACATTATTGAACCTACAGGGTGAGGCAAAAGTAATCACCAAGACATGTAGGGCAAAAGTAATCACCCTATTGGAAAACGCTATAACTTTTGCAAATGGCGCCAAATGTCAATTCCGTTTTGACATTTGTGAAGTAAACAAACGCAGAATACAAATCAATAAGAGATGAATCAGTTTACTCCGCAACAACGCGGAATAACAAGCAGTAACAAAATTTATCATAAAAAAAATTACAGCAAAAGAACATCGGGTGATTAGTTTTGCCCCACCCTGTATAAAAGATAAACTTAACATTAATATGGAATTCTACAAATTTTACAACAATTTAAAAAATATATTTAAATGTCTCTTTGGACCCACATATACGTAGTAAAAAAATTGTCCCAGTTGAAAATATATATATTTTATATTTTTCTGTTAATATTTTTTATTTACAAACTTAGTCTATATAACCAGCATCTAAGCGTGTAACCTCCTCATTCATTTTTAGTTTTCAATGATTTGGAGTTAGACACTCCTGTTAGTTAGGCCTAACAACAATGTTGCATACTTTAACCCACAATTTTGTACCTCCAAAATATTTTTCCACTCATATTGGGGGTAATTTATTATGCAGGTATATATATATTTTCGTACTCTTTGTTTTCATGTTTGATTTTTTGTAGCTACCAACACATTTTGAGAGGAACATAAATATTCAAACGGTTCCAATCTGTCGGTAATTCATGGATTTCTTTCGAAAATTAGAATAAATATTTTTTTATATAAACTCATAGATGTTTAAAATCCCTTGGGATAAAGGGGGGTAAAATGTGTGAAAGTGGTTATTATCCAACACCTCTGAGGGATCTACGATATTTCATATTTCTTTTGTTCTGTAAAACATTTACAAACCCGATCATCGCTGCATTATGTTTACGCACCGTTTAAACCCGTAGTTAGCTTTAAAAAATGTCAATGTAGCTTTTAAAAATGTCAATGTTACTGGGGGTCTTAAAAATTTGAATCATTACAGAAATCAAAACATTACTTGTTATTCATTTACACCATCTAGCTAACAACCTAACAAACGAAAATACACAGATTTAATAAATGAAATGAAATTAAAAGAATTTTGCATTCTCAGACTATAAAAATATTACCATTTGTTATTTCGGTTACTGGCATTATACCTAGCTCTCTCATTCAAAATTTAGGCGTATTAGATCTGTCAAAGAATTTATACATAAAAATGCAGAAATTAGTCATTTTTAATACATGTAGGATTTTGAAAGATTTTTTTAAATATTTATATTGAGGGATCAGTAGGATTTATAGGTCCAATTAGAAGTTCTACCGAGCCGAACCCTCTGATATGAAAATATCTGAAGTCGGTGAATTTTTCCATTTGATCTCTGGTGATTTGACGTGTTGTTTTTGTATTATCTGATAGTATTATTGTCCCAGCGTCTGGACGGTGTAGGCCCTCTGATTGGTCAAATTAAAATTGTCTGTTTCGGGTAACTTGAATATTAAGACACGATTCCATACTAAAATAGGATCGCCCCATAATAATACGAGATTTCTTCAAAAGCATCGTTTCTGCTCATATAATTTTTGGATAATATCGAAGAAAATATGTTTTAGAAAGTTCATAATCCATTGGATTAATTACATTACAATGAAAATTCTCCACAGTTACGTGATTATGTTTGACGTTTATAAAAATTCACGCGTTTCTTCAAGATGGCCGACAGAGCGCACCTCTGGCGGTTTAAAACCAAATGCCTGGCGCGAATATTTAAATATGCAGCTCACAATACTTGACTACTTACCATTAACAAGCGTTTTATAAGAAGATTTCTTCTGGAAGCTTATCACTTTGTAATGGCATTTATCATTATCATTTATATATTTTTTTCTTATTAATTATATCTGATTTTATATTGGCATGTTTTCTAATTTCTAAAATTTCAAAATTATTTATTTGCGCTGCTTTATATCATGAGTGAAGTATTTAAAGACCTGAATTTTTATCGAAAGTATGATCATTATTTAAAAGATTATTTGCAAACTCAGATTCACTATTTCCATTTATAGCCCTGCGATATTCTTTAGTTCTGACTTCAAAGTTTCTATTGGTTCTACCTTTGTAAAAGAAATTACAATCATCTCAATTGAGTTTTTAAACTCCTGATTTTTTTGTTTGAATTTTGCTATCTTTATTATTAAGAATATATTTCTTCATTGTTATTAGTGTAAAACGCCAGTTGAATGGTACCAGGATTGTTTATATATATAATTTTAGAAGTATCGTTATCCACAAACAGAATTCTACGCCATTGTTTATTTCTATCTTTAGAAAGACCGTTTGAAGAGAATGTGTTTAATTTTTTTATTTAGTATTTCAACTACCAATTTATTAGAATAACCGTTATTAAATGCTATTTGTCTTATGAATATATTGTTTTATGGTTATATGCTATTTGTTTTTTTCAGGTTCTAAAATACTTCACTATAAATAATTTTGAAATTTTAGAAATGAGGAAACATATTAATATAAAAGCAGATATAATTAACAAGAATTTTTTTATAAATTCTCTTTTAAATATTTTCCCACTCAACTGGTCTTTCCCGTCTAACGATATTGTAATTCCTAATTATTATAAACCCAGCCTACTCTTACCCCTCCCCCCTCCTTCCACTTTTTCTTTCCCAATTGCAATCTATATTTAATTTTTGACTTCGGTGTATACACAATAAAATGTAAACATTATATTTATTTATTTATTGGACAATTTGCATAGCGCCGCTTTGGTGAGATATCACCTCAGGGGCGCTATATTGTAATAATCTACCTTTATATATAGATTTTTACTCTCCTGATGAAGGTGTATATATAATCTAGCTTTAAACTTTATTAGATACAGTAACAGTTGTAGGTAAAGAATTACCACCAGTTGGAGTAAAATTAACACCTTTTAATTAAACCGACTGCTAATGTCATCGCACAATTACCCTCCTTTTATTCATAAACACGGGTACAATTAATCAATATGTAATAATCTATTATTTAAGTCAACTTTGTTAAAATTATCTTTAATTTTTTTTTTTTTTTTTTATTAATATCAATAGCAAAATTTGTACATTATGTAGGTTTAAAGTATAATATAAGTATGTTTTTTGTATTTTTTTCACAGTCCTCCTCACTAGGGTTTCCTGTTCTGAGGCGGCCTGTAGTTTTTGTTAAGTAGGTTTGACCTAGGGTACAAATAATAATTGTATAAACTTTGTTCGGTAGAACGCGCCAATCTAGGTTAGAATTAACCATCTAGAATGTTTATACTTAATGATCTCAGGTGTGAAGGTTCGCAACCAAGGTCGCGTGTCGGAATCCTGTTTTGTTCTTAGGGATGGTCTTACATAGTAAATAAAATAAAAAACGGTGCATAGTATGTTATTACATGTATTGAGAAACATGAAATTTAACCTGTGAGCCCTAGTATGACTGAAACATTTATAAAATTATACATTTTGGACTTACCCCAAGACCGACCTTTATCCGTAATCATAATCTACTCTACGAGAGCGAATCACTACGTCTCCTATTACTGAACACTGTGACTTCTTATTGGCGAAGCAACGGAACGTCCCCCGGACTCCATCCAGCGGCTGACGTGACCCCGTGAAGCGTGGATCGGGCCTCCGAAAGGGGCAGGAATATATCTCCCGGCCACATCCACGATCTCCAGCTAATAACGCGGATGTATCCGGGTTCTGAGGATGCTGCAACTTAGGCCAGTAGCTTTCTCTCGGCCGCCGGCCACGTGCGGTTAGTATTCCCAAACATCACACGTCCAAAATAACGAGGCTCCCGCTTGACGGTTTTGCGTAAGCCGAATTTAGGATTGAATATAATTTCATCTCACGCCGGATGGGACAATTATTTACGGATTACCGCTGTCGGCTGATTACCGGATTACGATTGTCGCGTGGTTCGCTCGTACACCATTTCTTTCAAAGAAATCACCATTACCCACATCGGGAATGGTTGTTTAACAGGTTGCGGAAAAGAATCCCGTCGTGCCCGAAGCAAACTCGCATTTTACGGTACAAAAGAAAGAATGGAATCCATCCATACAACTAATTACTCCAAAATAAATATCACCGTGACTGTCAGCTGTGCAGTTCACGATCCCACCCGTTGACTGCCCAGCCAAGAAGTGTTTTTGTTTCCGCCCGGTTCAGATGTTAAATTTTTAAATTAAAATTCGAAATTTTACTAAAACCAATACCAGCGACAATCGCCCAGTTCCTAACTAGGTTAGAGAATCGGCGAGGATAAATGTGATGATGCAGAATAAATTAATGAATAAAATATTAAAACAAAAGGAGTCTAGCCCTGCATCATAACATTTTTCTTAAATTTTTGTATTTAGTTTTGAATTGTCTTTACATTGTCTTCATAATGTTTGTAAGTTGATTATTACTTTGATCTCTAAGCCATGTTTTGACTTTTGTTTTAAATATACTCATTTCGTTTATTTTTTTGGTTTCATTTGGTAGAGCATTGAACAATTTTATAGCATGGAATTTATTATTTCTCTGTCCAAAGGATGTGTTCAAACTGGGAGTAATCAGGATATTTTCGCTTTTTGCCCTGGTTGTGTATTTATGTTGGGCAGTGGAGTATTCGGATATGTTTTTTTTCAGTTTAAATAAAATATTTTTTGAATATAGTTTCTGTACATTGTAAACATTGAAGTTTTTGAATATTTCTTCTGTCGGAGTTCTAAGCGGAACTTTCAGTATAGTCTTTAATACTCTTTTTTGTGCTATATTGAGCCGCTCTGTGTGAGTGCTCAAGGCAGACCCCCATCCAGTTATTCCGTACTCTATTTGTGATTGACACAAAGCATAGTATACTTTTTTAATATCGTTTATATTGAGGATATTGCGAATGTTTCTAAAGAAGTATATGTACCTGGTTAGTTTTTTTGTAATAACATCTATATGTGAGTTCCAACGGAGATTATCATCAATTTCAATTCCAAGATATTTGATGCTTTTGGAGTGTGCTATAGTGGGACAGAGGCATGATAAGCCTTGATTTTTTTGATAAATTCCTTGGCATGAATGTAATTTGAGATTAAGGTCCTCTGACAGCTGCCCTCTGGCTGTTTTAGAAAATGTCAGATATTTTGTTTTATTGACATTAAGCGTCAGGGAGTTTCTTTTAAGCCAGTTTTGCAGGAGACCAAGTCCGTGTTCAGCTTCTTTGTAGGTATTTATCCAATCTTTTTCTTTAAATAAAATTACTGTGTCATCAGCAAAACTAATGATTTTTCCTCTTGTTTCTAGGTTACAGATATCATTAATGTATATTAAAAATAATATCGGACCTAGTACGCTTCCTTGTGGTACTCCATGGTTGATTAGGAGAGGTTTGTTTTTTCTCTTGTTAATTTGGACGCTCTGTGTACGCGCCGTCATATAGCTTTTTAGTAAGTTTAGTGTTGTACATGACATACCAATTTTTGAAAGTTTTGAAAAAAGTATTTTGTGATCTATTGTGTCAAAAGCCTTTTGTAAGTCTATGAAGATTGCCAAAGTTTTTTCTCCGCTGTCTAAACTTTTAGTGATCATATCGGTAATTTTTTCTATGGCGTCACTAGTACTTAAGTTCTCCCTAAATCCATACTGAGTTTTTGATAATTTTTTATTGTCTTCTAAGTAGGATAAGAGTTGTTTTTTTAGTATTCTTTCCAATATTTTTGAAAATGTATTTAGTAGGCTTATTGGTCGGTAATTGTTTATGTCATTTTTACATCCTTGTTTAAATATTGGTATAACAATCGCTTTTTTGAGGGCTGTAGGGAATATGCTATTCGTTATAGACATGTTACTCATTATATGGTCTATGCAACTTTCACTGTTGTCCACTTTTCGAGTAGGAACATTTATTAAGCTTTCCAGTCCATGGGATGCTAGCATCTGCAGATATTGAATTCGCTTAGGGTGTCCATTTTCTAAAATATTTATATTTACATCTCCAATAATAAATATGTTTTTCGTTTCTTTAAGAAGGCAGAGTTCCTTGTCTACGGATTTAAGGAATGGGTCGATGTTTCTTGTTGAGGGCGATCGATAGATTGCTAATATAGCTTTTTCTTTACTGATTTTAATTTTTAAACAATTGGCATTTGTGATAATAATTTCTTCAACTTCGGCTTTTATTTCGTTTTTAATGTATATAATTACACCATCGTTTTGTTTTTTGTTATTCAAACTTGAGTAGGTTGTATATCCAGCAATTTCCAATTTCATGTATTTATGATTTATCCAACATTCAGTAAGTATTATTATTTGAAAATTAACTTTTAAATATTTCAATAAAATTTGCAATTCATCAACATTTTTTCTTATGCTTCTTATGTTTTTGTGTAGTATATTGAAAGAGTTGTTATTTAAATTCGATAGATCATTTGGTTCCGAGGTTAATATAATGTCAGCCATTTTTATATTTTTTTTCGTAATCGTTTTTGTGCCCTTTTGTTATACAATATTTTTTATATCATCTACATGTTTTATATAAATTATTTTTTCGGTTGGCATTCTTCGCGTCATTATTTTTCCATCTTTGAACCAAACGTAGGAGTATATTTTTTCATTGGCAGATTTTTTCGTTTTCCAGAGCAGTTCCCTTTGATATGGGCTCAATTCCTCTGCAATATAGATTGGTTCGGTGGAGATATCTTTTATAGCTGCATAATTAATATTTTTCCTTTTAGAAAGAAGATTGTCTCTTGTCTTTTTTTCCGCAAATTCCACTAGCAGTTTCGGTGGCGCATTGTTCCTTCTATCATGTGTCCTTTTTATATCAATTATATCATTGTGCTGGATTTCCATTCCTGCCGCCGCCGCAACTCTTTTTACTATGTCCATCTGCTGCTCTCCATTTTTTTGGGGAATGCCCGCTATTTATAAGAAATTAGACCGAGATTTGTATTCGAGGTCTGAAATTTTTATTTCAAGTTGTTTAATAATGATATTCTTTTCCTGGTGTTCCTTTTTTATGTTTTCAAAATCATTTTCAATTTTTTTATTTTGTAGAATTGTTATTTCTAGTTTTTTTATTAGTTCATCGTACTGACTACTCATAAAATCAATGCTTTTTTGAGTGTCCTGGGTTTGTTTTTCAATTTTTGATATAATTTCTTTTTTCATGGATTCAAATTTTTTTTCAATAATCTGTATAATTTTATCAATGTTAATTTTTTCTTCGGTTTCTGTTATAACTCCCTTTCCTCTTGTATTTGCCATTTTCTATTTTTTTTTTTTTTTTTTTTTTTTTTTTTTTTTTTTTTTTTTTTTTTTTTTTTTTTTTTTTTTTTTTTTTTTTTTTTTGGTTTATTAATTATATTTTTATTAATGTTGGAACAAAAATGCCCCTAAGTATATATTAATTTATGTAAATTGTCTATGGCGAAATAGTTTTGTATTGTCTATGGTTATTGTATGTTTTCACCAAAGTTGATTTTGGGTTACAATGACAATACTCTTTTTGCACTTCAATTTACAAATGTTTAATTTCACTGCCACCGTTACAAATACTGCCACTTTGTCTAGCGTATCACTATATATTGTTTTTTTAAGCGGGTTATGTTATTAGGTTGTTTTATTGACACTATATTGATATTATTTACGGAGCTGTCAAAAACGGCTATTGAGTCAAATCATAGACAATTTATAATGTGACAAACTAAACGATATTGATTCAACTTATAGACATTGACGGTTGTAACACATATTTAAGCACTGCAAGTCTCCTATGAGCTAATTATATTAGGTACAATAACAGTTAATATCAGTTGTAGACATGTAGTCAATAATAGTGTTTCATTTGAAATAATCCATCACAAATACGTAAAATTTCATTTATTCAAACAACTGTCATTCTTATTATGCGTAAATTTAGAATGTTATTATTAATTAACTCCTTCCTGTTCCGTGTTTTAACAATATATATACTCACCCTCTCTCTGTGAATGTTCTAATATCTATCTATTAAATGTAACTGTTGTTAATATCACTTAAAATGGGCGAAGCCCAACCAAGAACCGCCCGCAGGGCCTAGCAGAAAAAAACCCGCGGAGCGGGTTTTTAACTGCTAGTTTTGTATTCATTATGCTTATATAATGCACTTGCATAATGTGGATTGACTAGATGATCATTTGTGGAAAAGTGTGTGGAAGTGTTTAGTTTTTCCTGTGGGGAAGATTTAACCAAGACATATTTTTTTTTTTTTTTTTTAAAGTAAGACAAACATTCCCGGGTTACAAATAACCTTACAACATTTGAAAATCTCCTACTACCACCACACTAAGCTGAAAATGTTGCTTGTGTTGTGATGGAGGACTACTTAGCCAGCCGAGGAATTGAATACACTACGCCTGGGTGGGACCCAAACGCGATGTCTACTCGGCCACCGACCAGGTCAAAAATAAAAAAAAGTAAAGTCGGAAATTATAAAATTCATTTACACCATCCAGCTTACAAACTAACTTAAACAATTATTAATTAACAAACATTTAGTTATATGTATATATATTAATTGTAGAATTGGAATTTCTTTAGAAACAATAGATTATAATTTTTTAATTACATTCATTGAAATTGTTAAGGATGGGTTGTTACACAGAATTTAAACATTTCATCAAATTTCGACGTCCATTTTCGGGTTCTATGAATGTCCTATTCATTCCTCTGTTATTATATCATTATAGGCAAGTTGCTTGACAGAACTGAAATAATACAATAACTTGAAAAAATCTCTGAAACAACCCGTCCTAAGACTCGCGAGTGACAGAAGTAAAAATGTTGGTTTTATATTTTAATATAAAATTGCAATTGTCAATCAGTTAGACTGATATATATTGTATCACTTTCATGTTCCTACCATCAGATCAAGGTATGTAATATGGTTTCTACAATACCGAAGTAGATTACACACCATTGGTAACGCTTATGCTAATATCCCTGATGTTTTTAATATGCCTTTATTGTAGTATAAAGCGGTACTATGTAAACACTTTAGCAGTGCATATATGAGATCGCTGCATACAGGTTTTTCGTTCTTTTTTTGTTTCTTCTTTATTGCATTCATTAACTTTGTACTGATGTATATTATTTTTCTTTTATTTTATTTAATTACATAATCTAATAATTAATCTTTTTTCTTTCAATGTTGTACGATGTCCGTCAATAACTATCGTGTGTGTAAATGGCGCTTGTGCCGTTAATTCTAAATAAATACAGAATCACGTCGTATCACACCACCCCCGCAGGGGTGGGTAGAAGGAATGGACCTAATCACAACTCTGTCTCGGACATACTTTTAAATTCATACATCGTCTTATACGGTAGATAATCATCTGTCATTCTGTCTCTGGATATGATGCGACTCTGGTAATTGATTTACTTGATCGTGCCATGCCTTTCTCAGACGTCCCGTTATTAGTTAATTCTGTTAGTTTTTTGCACTTTTACAACTTTTTGCAAAAGTTTAACTAGTATGTGATTAGTGCATTATTGAAAATAGTTAAATAAATTATGTTATCGCTCAATATCATCAGTCGGTAATCATAAATGTTACAACAAAATATTACTCTGAACACTGGGTTTAAGAAAAGAAAATGATTTAATATAATTTTGAAGCTAGATTTATGATATTTCTTAAACGTAGCTATCTTTTTTTTTTTTTTTATTTAACGCCCAGAGGGCTTTAACATGCAGTGGTACAATTTTGAAAAATTAAAAAGAAATAATAAAATAAAATAACATTAAAAAATAATATACGCAAGAAACAAAAATAAAAACAACAAGAAGATAAATTAAAAAATACAGTGATTTGACTGGTTTACAAAAATACAACTTCCATTAAGGAATAGTGTTGAAATAAATCTTTTACGTGATCCACAAAATTCGCAATGTTAATATTAAATATATCGACATCACCTAAATATTAGTTTCCCATAGTGTGAAACCTTAGTATTGGTAAGTTTTCAATGTAATTGCGCTTATGTGTGTTGCAGTGGAATAGTGTATTTTGTCTTGTTGTTATTGTACAGTGTTTTCCAATAAGAGGTGTTATTTTGATATTCAATCGTAAAAGATCAATGGTTTCGTTGCTTGTGTGGCACGTAGCGCCGTTTTGTTGAAAGTAAACGTTGTCCAGATCAATAACATTCAATACCGGCCATAAAAAATATAAATTATCTCTCGATAGCGCAATCCATTCACCGTAACTGTTGCTCCAGCCTCATTATCAAAAAAGTAAGGTCCAATGACTCCGCCGGACCATAAACGAGCACCAAACAGTCACATGTTGAGGATAAAGAGACTTTTCAACAATAATTCTTGGGTTTTCCGAGCCCCAGATGCGACAATTTTGCTTGTTGACGAAGCCACCGAGATGGAAATGGGCCTCATCACTCAAGATGATTTGCATTTGATTCACTCAAGTGAATTTTAATAATTTCAATGCGTTGTTGAAGCGTGTATCGTTCCATTTTTATTAATCACGTAGTTTCTTATTGTCAAATGTTAAAAAATGACAGCTTCAAAAGTAACCTCTATCGAAATAACGGGCTATTCAAAATAACACCTCTTGTTGGAAAACCCTGTAGGTATTCGTATGTTTATGAGTTGCAGAAGTTCGCAACAGTCGAATTTAGAGTTTGGAATTTTGAATAAAAAAGTTAAGTCGTTTATTTTACGGCTGTTTTCCAATGTGAATATTTTTAGAGTATTTAATAAGAAATGACATTGTAAGTCTTCTAGTGGGATTTTTATATTAAAAGCCTTACTCACCAGGGGGTCATATGGCAATATGCGCAGGGATTTTTTTAATATTATTAAGTAGTTCTAAATTTATATCGTCTGATCTTTTTCAGTTCTCTTTTAACTTCGTTTTCTGTGTATTTTTCGTATCACCGGCAGACTTTAACGGGCTTCTTTAATTAGTTAGAGTATCCTGCTATGTTTTCCGTGAAAAACTTTTGATTCAGAAATGGTATTTTTCATTCAGGGGGAAGCAATGCTAACGTGCGGTGAAGCAAAACTCTAATTCTAAAGCATTGCATGACTGGCGTGATGGACTGACTGACCCTAGTCGTGACTGCGTAAGGCGTGACTGTCATATTATACAACAAAACTTTATAGGAATATGTGGACGGGAGCGTGGAGACCATTCAAAAGATTTTGTGTACTTATAAATGTACAATTAAGTTAAAAATTAAGAATAATCTTTCCACTGTATTTAAGTTATTTTCTTAAAATGTATGTAAAAGAAGTTAAACAAAGTAAATTAAACATATGGGTACCCACAAGTTTATCGTGTAAATAAATAAATATAATGCTACGAATATTAGCCATGAAACTAATAAATTTACATCGGAATATTGAACGAGGGTAAACCAAAAAGCGAGTTTTCCTATTTTTTTATAAATACAAAGAAACAATAAATATTCAACAATTTGAACAAGAGAAAGATATATATCTATATCTTTCTCTTTTTCTACATAACCACCATTTCGGTGGATACATTTTTGTAAGCGCTGCGGCAATTTCAGTAAACCCATGTCACACCAGTTAATGTAGAAAATATCGATTTTCAAACTTTTAAAGATGTCAAAGCTATTAAAAATATATTGTTTCTTTATATTTATTTACTCATTTTCGGGAAATCGACAGCTTACATTTAATCACTTTGTACATAAGTATTATATAGTAAAATAAAACCAATTATGGATTTCCTCACTTTAAAAGCACTAAACAAATAGGAGACCGTAATTTTAGGATTATCCTCGTAGTGGTAAAGGAGAAAAGCGGGTTTGAAATTCACACAAGTTCAATAATACACAGCAGGATTTGAACTCTCAGAAAACTTATGTGCTTGCAGTTTTTTAAGATACAATAAGGTTGGGTTGTTGCAAAGAATTTGAACAATTCATCAAATTTCAATGTTGATTTTCAAGTTCTATAAAATTATAAAATAAAATATTATATTATTATGAAATTTGTTGTAGAAATAATGTCTTTGTATTTGAAATCCTTCAGATAAATGAATGTTCCCGAACGTTGAATATTAACAACATAAAGGGTTGCGGAAAATAATACTTTCGCTGAGGAAATGGCTCTCAAAAGCTCTAGAGGATTTATAAATTATTGTAATAATATAGGTTGTGAGATTATGTAGTACGTAGAATTCGCATTAAAGAAAACTTAACCTTTGTACGAGTCGCAAAACAATTTTTATTATTTTATTTTATTTGTGTACATAAAATACGAAAACAGCTATCTTAAAACGAAGCATGTGATGTTCTCGCCTTTTCACCATTTTCTTTTACTTGTTTAAAACAATATAAAATTTTCTTCTCTCTTGGCTATGATCGATACTTCTTTTTTTTCTAAGGCTTTGCATATGTGTTCGCAGGGATGGAAAATTCCTCCCCTACAACACATAAGCCTCCATGAAAATTGGACCCTTAATTTCTTTGATAACTTCAGAAAGCTACTTAAAGCTCTCTTGTACTGTATATCTTTATAGACATATGTACTTAACTAATTAATACGTTATTTACGATCTTGAACGCAAATATACCCGTATTTATATTGTAATTAAATTCCATCAAACGTTGTGTAATTTTTTGATTTATGATATAGGATTTTAATTACTTTCATTTTGTGGTAACCCCCTTGGTTCTGATCGAGGTGTTGAGTTTCACAATTTAATTGGTCTTTCCATTGCAAACCTAGACTTAAATGATTTCTCTGAATGAGCTAGCCTTCCTATTGTAATTATTGATTCCCTGCACCCTAACAAAATCGTAGTTAAACGCTGATAAAAGATATTATACATGTTTATTTGGACAGATAATTAAATATAACTCAAATGGTTAATTGTTAGTAAATTTGGCAATGATTAATTATTGTGTCTGGTTGGCGCCACTCCTCCATGACTCAGCTGCTATAAGGTACATGTAAAATTGATTTAGTATGGTAATGTTATTAGTTAATTGTATATTTGACGAACTCAGAATAACCCTTTGCTAGCAAAAATTTGGCTCCTTCCTCCTGCAAGTAAACGAGATGATCGTGAGTCGACAAGAAATTCGTACAATCTTTTGACACGGCCCTTTGATTGATACCTAAGTTATCGCGTCCCAAAAAGCCTTCCACGTCATCATGCACTGCCTTCAAGTCTTCCCTCGGGTCCCGAAACCTCCAAATTCCAACACCTCCTTGGACTACAATTTACTTAGGGCGAACCGGTTTCGTCCTATATACAATCATATACTCACGGTTGGTGTGGACTTACGGGTCGTGAATCCTCATTCCACGTTTAAAAGAGAATGCGAGAGTGGTCTACCGACCTAAATGCAAGCTGTATGCAGGTCCGCATTCTCCAGTAAACAGTACATACGAATAAATATATGTATACATACAGTTTGGGAAAGGTTTATAACTCGCAATACGAGGCTATCTACCTCGCATTCCGAGCTCGGATCTCGCACGAAGAATTCTGCACAGTTCTTAGCTTGGTAACCGAATATATACGTAAGAATAAGGATATACTAATAAATACTAGTAGAATAAGAAATTATTTGATAGTTTGTTTTGGAGAGCTATCGAACTCCAGGCTTTTTGTTTGGTTTTGACGTTTTTATTTAAGAGAATCGTCATCTCTATTTGGTTTGTTTAATGGTCTTGTTATAGGAGCGACCACTGCCTCCTATTGGATGAACTGTATTTGTTTTAAATTTTACCTCCAGGGTTCAACATTAATTTTTGTTCATCCTATCCCGTGATTTCTCAATTGTTTCAAGTAATTGATTGCCACATAAGAGGGTACACGACTCTCAACTGTCTCTGGCAACTGATGGGATCTATGCGAACACTCCATCAATAATGTTCAAATGTTTCGTATAATATTTCTATATAAATCTTACTAACCCGTGATTTTTCAATTGTCGTTTGTGATTGATAGACATTTGAGAGCACGCAGCTTCCAGCTGGTTCAGGTAACTAATAAAATCTATATGACTATCTAATCAATGGTACTCAAATGTTTCATGTAATATTCGATATAAATCTTGCTAACCCATGATTTTTTTCAATTGTAGATTGTGAATGATAGGTATTTGTAAATGACCCATATCGCTGCACATTGCACAATGACATCCTGATGGTTATCCTTATAACCCTGATAAATTATCTAGTTACGGCCAAGGTCGTTTTCAAACCATGCGGTTGACCCAGATCTTTGGTGTCTCTATTTGTAAACAATTATGTAAACATCTCCTGACACACTAACCTAGATGCGAGATTGTTTATTTAAGAAATATTTCTACCTCTCCCTATAATTCAGTTATGTTACCTTTTATTGTGCATAATTAATTTAAATATTTTTAAATCCTTTTGAAGTTAAACTATTTATTTCACTTTTTGAACACAAATTTACTAAGAGGTTAAGTGAAGAATAAATATAAATATAAGTACACATATATCGATTGTCAAAATATGTTAAATAAGAGTACATATATTAATAAATAAATATAAAATATATGAATCTACATAGTCTTGAATATTAATAAATACATATTTTCTTTTTCAATAAAGTAGATATGTCCATAGGTAGGTATCTAAGAATCGCTACCATTTCGATGCTTCGATTAAATGATAAATATATATATATATATACATATACTAGGTACATACATTACTCATATATACTATTTATATACAATACTTTACTTTATTTTTTTTTTCATAGATAAATACATATATTACATATATTAGTGTGTATTTCCTTTTTGCTGTTTTTCTTTAATATTCAATTGATATACTTCCATTTCACAGCCCTTCTGTGTCTCCTGGGACCTGAAAATTATTTATAAAAGGAAAACTTACCCACGTCAAGGTATTTCCGGTCGGGTGTACACAACAACCTTGATGAAGAAATCCTACCTAATTAATTGTATTTTTTCAACTAATTTCAAAATAAATCTTTTCGACTATTTATTCCTATTTAATATTTTATTCTCGCTTGAATCGTATAAATTAGTTGATATTTAATTTTTCTTCCGAACGAAATCCTAATTCAGAAAACCCGTTGATTTAATAACACTTTTCTAGTTTAGGCTTTTGAATGATAGCTGTTTCAAATTCCTTTTCGAAATGATAGACTGATGATTAAAATTCCGGTTAAAACGACAAACACTTTTAACACTGTCGCTATACGCACGATGGATTTTAATTGAACAATTTATTAATTCTAAATTTCTTTTTATATAAATTGATAAGAAAATTTATTCCGAATTGTGCAAACTTTTAATTAAACTCGACTCTTAATAAATTAATTTTTTTCTAACTGTTAATTTTAGAACAAAGGTTTAAACGTTTATTATTATCGAATCCTTTTTTTTTTTGTTTTTGTGTTTCTTTTAACCTAAGATGAAGTATTTACTATTAATAATTTTAAAAAAAATTATAATCTATTTTTAAATATCAATTCACGAGCACATCCACTTTAATTTAACGATAACAAACTCTTAAATTTAATTTGAATGTTTTCACTTTGAATGAAATAATTATTTTTAAATTTTAGTTAAATTCTTAATTCCGTAATCACTTTCTGCACTTCACTTAACACTTTTAAGCACTGAGTTTAAATTATATTTATTTTCACTGTTTAACCAAATTAAATTTCACTGACTCTAGCACTTGTACTTTTCACAAAATTTTCCTAAGTCCTGGGGCTTATTTAAAATTTTAACACTTAAAGATTTTTCACTGTTAATCCTACCAAAGACGTAGTACCGCCACGTAACAACTTTTCGAATCCTCGGCGCGACTGCCTCCTGACTGATGTGTTCCATCTTTTATACCCCTCTCAGGTCCCAAAAGACGTATCTGAAATTCTCTTGATGCTTAATTCTATCTCCTATCAACTCGTAAATCCGAACACCCCTTCCCCTAATTTCGATCGTTCCTACATAAGATCTTTTGTTGTCCGGCTTTGGGTGGCGGTTAATTTTTATCTCACAAATCCAAATCGATAGGGTCCGAATCGGGTAAGTCTGCGTTAATCGCCCAAGCTCCCTTTGTCCTCTGTTCATACAAAATGTAGTTAAAATCTCATGATTTTGCGTTCCTTTTTTTTCTCAATTCGCGATAGGTCCGTCCTAAGTAACATATATATAGATCTCAATTTTATGCATCTCATGCGAAACATGATTAAATCCATGGCGAAATCTTTACTATGCATTTTTGAATTTCGATTTGTCTAAAATCTACTTAATTTTATTGTCACTTATATGAGCTTTTTCATTTCCACCCGCACTTTCTCTTCTTTAAGTTGCAGATTCGAATTTTCCCTTTTACTTTGAATTTTATATTATTCGCGACGTTTTCCCGCACAGTTTCTTCTTGATTCTTATGTCATTTCTCATAACTCTTATAATTACTCATTTTCCAAGTCGTATTTATTAATTTCACGGATAAATTCGAATTGTATCGCTTTTCTCCACATGGATCATTTCCTATCTCCGTTCTTCACCCTTCCTTTTATCTTTTCTTCACTTTTCCCGATGTGTGTGGTCTCCAGGAAATTTCATACTTCATTTATTATTAATTAATATATAGTTTTCCACACTTCTACGGGAGATATACCTAATTAGACTCTGGGATATCTGTCATTTTTATTGTTTTATTCAATCTCCGCCCAATTTTCTATCTTTCTCATACCAGGATTCACATAAAACATATGCATTGACATCTGTTTACGTTTAAAATTTTGGTACTAGACTCGTAAATTTAGTTTAATTTCAAACCTATTAATTTTAATCTCTTTTCCTAATCTAAATACTTCATAAGCCCAACGTTAAAGTTAATCGCTTTTCTAATCGTTTATTACCTTAACGTAAATAAAAATCATGTTCGGATTTCGATTGTTTATCCTTCAAAATATACATGAGATCGCCAACCTTTTATCTTGTTTCGATCCCTCCGTAATATTGGGTAACTCTAATATATATCTAACCTAATAAGTATGTAAAATGTCTACTTTTCCTGAATCTAATCTATCGCTATATGTTCAGTTTTACTGTCTTCTTCTGATACTCAATTTTTATGCCCCTAAGACCTTTGTAGCAGCTAAAATCTCTGTATTATCCTTCCATTCGGTCGCCGCACTTTTCTAAAATGTCTATTTTTTTTGCGAGATTTTCATTCAAGATTGATTTACCAATATGTCCGTTTCATCTTAAATTGATAACGATTAATTTCCATTGTTTCCAACACTCACTCCTCTCTTTAGTACGATTTTTATCGAACATGACACCCTCCTTCTATCATAAATAATTGCACTACAGTTGAAATTCCGCCAGTAACTTTCCTTCGCTTTTCCCGTCCTTTTTTTATACTATCACGTTTATAATTTTTTTCATTGCATTTTTGTGTGTGCGCTTTACAACTTGTAAAACTTCCAAGCACCCGATTTCAATGGTTCGATACCCCATAAATGTCTCAGTTATTGTAAACATTCCCAGGAGTTTGTCACCTTGAAAGTCGATGTTGACCCTAAAGTGCGTTCACCTCCAATTTCTGTGAGAATCGAAATGTCGTTAATTATCTTTTTTTATTGCCCGATCCACAGTTCATTCCTTTGTCTGCATTTGATGTACGCCTCTTCGTTCACTGATTGGTTACTCAAAATTTTATAGCTCTTTGTTCAGATCTATTGGTTGACAAAATTCAATGTTTATTTTGAAGCCTCAAAAGGGGGTTCCTAGTCGTTCCTAGACGATTTTAAAGACCTCTGTGTTTATACTATAGAATCTCAACATAATTCCAACTATTACAGGTGCCTACTGAAAACCAAACTGAATCAATTTTAACCTCAACAGATGTCGCTAGAATGACGGTTTTCATTAATAATTTGTATATTTTTAGCAGCTATGGTTTATCTGTTTTTCACTGTGATTTAAGCCTTTCATCACAAGCACCGGAAGGAATTTTTCGTATTGGATTCGGAATTTATAAAATAAGGGTGCACATCTCCCCTAACAGCACGCAATGGAAGCTGAGAATGATTAATGTGGGGGCAGGAAAAAGGTTAAGCTTCCTTTCTGCGTGCGCCTTCCTTCACAACTGTCACAGGCACAGTATTTAGGTTAAGGATAGATACAAGAGTCTCTTTTGGCAGTACTGTATCCAGTACAGTGCTCCCAATAATCTTCGGTGTTCAGTGTGTGCTCAGGTCGACCATTTCCTGGGATAATTAAACATCCTCAAATAAATCAACGGGTCGGCTACAGAGGTTTAATATTGTTTGCTAACTACCTACTATGGCATATGGTTTCAAGTTACCAGTATTAATATTTCAATCAAAACTGTATTGTAATAGGACATTGATGTCCGTTAGTACTGTGCGATTTAAAGCTTATGATTCACTGTTATTATTTAACAATATATTGTCTCTGTTTCTATTAATACCCTCCAGGTCACACCAGCTGTATAATATTGAAAAAACTTTTATGGTTATTCCAATAATCCGGTTCCTACCTAAATTGCCTTCTCCCTTGTTTTCATTCCATTTCCTAAAGGTTTTACCTTCGAAAAAAGCAAGCAAGAACATTTGAAAAATAGGAGGCCAAAAGCAAATATCATTTGTTCATTGATATTATTTTCGTCGTTGTTTCGTATCGTTGCATATTTGTTGCCCCCCGTAATAATTATCGGAAACAGTATAAACTATCAGCCCCAATCATCATACATTAAATAAATATTGTATATTATCGAGATTGATCAAAAAACAGTTCATGTTGAGAAACAATAAATATTTTTGATACAAAAACCGTTCGTGTTGTGAAACAATACTAGATGTACATCTATAAACTAGATGTACAGGTGGGTACAGAACATTCAAGACCAACATCAGAACTACGAATTGAAGCAACAACATTCACAAGGTAAAGGCCTCCTTTCCCATTCCTATTTTTCCTTGTGATAAAGACGATTGTTTAATCTTATTTTCTTGTTGGTAATTATAGTCTATTTGTCGAATACCAATCGATTCCGTATGCAACACCAGCATCCCGATTTATATTACCACCACGGAGCAATCGCAAGCTTTAAGACCAACTCAACTTTTTTTCGGCATCTGGTATCTCTAAAAGCGATGGTTGTGATAGAGTTAGAAGCAATACCAGCACCTAGAAAATTTGTTCTACTAATTAACTGAATATCATTTGAATGAAATCGTTAATTGCACACAAAGCAATACCTTGGAAGTTACAAGCTCTAGTAGGGCTGAAGAGTCTTAGTAAGGCCTTGTGTAAATTAGCCTCACCCGTTTTCTTTCAAATTGGTATAGATCACAATTCTATGGATTATGATGAGTGACAGAAAATCCACAACTAAAAACGAAGTAATTATTGTGAATAAATAATTCCAGTTAATACGAATAATAAATTTCCAGGAATATTATAACATTGAAGAGCGTGACACCATTAAATCGTATCCTCACAAACATACATATTGTAACTTCAAGGACGGGTTGTTTCGGAGACTTTGAACAATTCTTCAAATTTCAAAGTTCATTTTCAAGTTCTGTGAAAGATTTTTTCAAGTTCTGTTATCATTTCAGTTTTGTCAAGCAACTAGCCTATAATGATATAATAACAGAACTTGCATAAGACTTTCACAGAACCCGAAAATGAGCATTGAAATTTGATGAATTGTTCAAATTCTCCAAAACTACTACAAAATCACTAAAATATTTTAATGACTTGAAAGTGGGAAAATGGTTAAAATACGCCTGAAAATCACTGAAAAATTTAGCGAACCAAAAAAAAACACCATTCGTCGTTACATGGTGTTTGCAAAAGTCGTTAAATGTAGTTTTTATTATTTTTTTCTTCTTACATGAATAAAACAAAAAGTTAAACTGCTACATAAAAGTCGTTTATGAAGTCATTTAAAAAAATCTTGTCATTAATTTAGATTGGATATAACTGATAGCTGAAAATTTAAAGTCCACTATCTCAGAATCAACATTTTGATAGTTAACTTCTGGGAGTAAACCGACGATTCATACTTACTAATTATATTAAATTTTTTTGGCCACTCCGGGTTTTTTTTCATCATCATTAGATAATCTCAACCGCTCAGCTACAGAGGTCTTCGTGGCTGAAGTTGTTGCAACGTTTTCAAAACAAGCCTCTCGATAGTTATCTCTCCAGCAACAAGTTGGTTGGTAAAAGCGGCCTTGCGGTGTATTCGCAAATAATTAATACTATAAGTATTGTGCAAAGTCTAGATAGTCCTTTTTTTATTTTAAATAGTGAACTTTCACAAAGAGATGCAGTGTGTTTGACCCCAAATACCCCTCCCTCTCTTAAAGGTAGGGGTGAGAGCCAGCCGATAAACTATTAGTTTAAAACTAAGCTCGGCCAAGTAATGTTCTTTGATGCAGATGGTTAATACCTACGGACTTGTCTACTCAGAATCGCTTCGTTAAGGTTTTTAATTAAAGAGAGCTTCACATATATTATCCCCCTCTTTTGTGCGGAATGGACGTAGTTTTCTACCTATTAACCGTAATACTACGTTGGGAACTTAGTTTTACATTGACTCTGAAGAAATAAAGTCATTAGAATTTTTAATTTATAAAAGACTTATTTAAACACTATTCCTAAATGGAAGTTATATTTTTGTAAGCCATTCAAATCGCTGTATTTTTTTAATTTATGTTCTTTTATTTTTAATATTTCTTTCTCATGTTTCAAAAATGTTATTGAAATTGTACCACCTACATGTAAAAGCCCTCTGGGCGTTAAATAAATGAATAAATAAATAAATGAAAGTAAAGTATTGCGTATGCGTTTAAAGTATGCGATTCACAATTTTTTTGAATTTAATTTAAATTCCAAAACAATCGCGTTCAAACTCGTTTCAATTTCCGTTAAAAATTATATAAATCGAAAGCTTATAAATTACAAATGTGTTCTTCATATTTATTTGATATCGGAAAAAAGTATGTTCTTAGACAGGATATGATTTATGATGTAAAGGTATATCGAGTATAAGGTATATGTATAGGCATATGTATAAGGTATATCGAGAAATGAATATTTACATAATTTAAAAATCTTTTCGAAAATATTATTTTTCTTTTTATGTTAATGCTACTTGAAAATATACAAAAAAATTCAAATAAGCTCCTCTTACGATAAATCATTTGAGAATTAAATTTAAATGGTTTTTGAAAACGATAATACAGTCAAAGTGAAATACAAAAAAAATTTAAGACATACTTAATTTTTTTTATATCTTTGATTTTAAACAACTTTACCCATTCGCTTTGCGTATTAAAATAAGTATAGAAGAATTTTAATTATGATGCACAATTTGAAATATTAAAATTCCACGAAGCAGCAGACTAAAGAATTTAATAATGCATCCGTCGTCATCCCCAATGCACTATAATTTATTCGTTGTTCTTCTATTATAAAATTTAAATGCTCACAAGCTCTTCAGCAATTTCAAATAAGCCGTAGAAAAATATTATACTATTCATAACTTAGTCGAGGCACACATTACCTACCTACCACATACCCGTATATCCAAAACTTTATACCCCATTTTCATATTCTTTTATTTTCGTTCCCAAATTTATTGAACTGAATCGTTTTTGCAAGCAATTATAATTAATATATGTTTTATGAAACCCTTTTAAATCTCTAAAAAAGTAGTAAAACGTCGCGTCGCTGGAGAAAAATCAGTTTGTCTGATGTTCATGTTTTGCACTCCTTTGGTTTAACCCCGAATTTTTTCATTTCTGAAAAGTATTAATTAAAAAATATTCTGGAGCCACTACCAACGCTGTATGAATCAATATTTAGTTTACCAGAAATTGTAATTTTAAAAATATCACAGCCACAATGTTAGCATAGTGATTTAAAAATAAATTTTAAAAAACAAATGTTTCTGGGTTTATCTTGTTTTCTAAAATGAAGAAAATAAAATTTAAAAAGTTAAAAAAATAATTTTTTTTGGAGAAAACACAAATCCAGACGGTAATAAACATTAATTGGAGAATTCGCCTGCCTCCTAACCATTTCTCACTGAATAACATGGCAGCCTTTAACTATAATAATAATAATAAGCTTTACATAAATACAAGAGAAAAAAAAAGTTTTTCCAAAATCTAATTTATATTATTTGTTAATTAAAAAATAGGAGAAAGTTCACAATATCTATTAATAAGTGTATACAAATATTTGTTAGAGAATAGAGGGAAAAATCAATTAATTCTAAAATGTTATTAAACATAAAAATCAGAAAGTAACTAGTAAGTTTTATAGAAAATCAGCTTTCAATTTTTTACTGGAATTATTGCATGTTTCAAAAAATATGTCGGGATCCTTCAGGTTTTGATTTTGATTAAACGATTCACACATTCTTCTGATTGAATCCCTGACACCAGCATTTGTGCGCGACCGGCTAATGTGGAATAAGTCGTTAAATCTAGTTGCTCTGGGTGGTATTTTAAAGTAAGTCAGGATAGTCGATAACGTCATTGCAGACTTTATGCAATACTTTTTACAGGGTCATGAGATCAAGGTATGTTCGCCAGTCAGAGAGAGTGGAGACGTTATATTTCAATAGCATTTTATGTATCCACGTTTAGATGCGCTTATTCTGGAAACAGAAATTTATTCTACATGCTTTCAATATTGTCTTTATACCGTAAAGTGGAGTCCATATTGAGCACCTACATTCAACTTGAGAACAGACCAGCGTTTAGTAAAATGGAAGGTAAATTTCAATATTTCGAAATATACGACTGCTTCTGATAAGCCTAGCAGTCAATAAACTTTATTCACAATGTTCTCAATTTGCGCATTCTAGGTTAACTGAACATTTTTCAACTATTCCCATCATGAACCATGTGAACTCTAGAAATATCAAATTAACAATCAAGACATAATAAAAATTCCATAGCTGTCGTTCCTTCGAGGTATCTGTATTAAAATTTCAGGAGAATTTATAAAACTAGTATTGTACACACCAATCTCGCTAATACTCTTTTTCTATTTATCTTTTTAACGAAATAAGTTAATTAATAATAACTTATATAAAAAAAATTCGAATAACAATTTCTTAAACGTTTTTTTATGTAATATGAAAAAAATCGCCTTAATGATTTTTATATAAGCTTGTTCCTGCGAAAAATCAGGGAAACTTTCCCGCACTGAAAGTTGAGAGTCAAATTAAATTTGAAAGTAGGCTGTTCTCGGTACCGTACTTTGCCAACGATTTAAAAAATATTAATCAATTATTTGAAAAATTTCCAGCACTTTATTAAAATTTTCATTCTAAAATTTGCCACAATTTATGAAAGTTGAATCATTAGCCTGTACAAGTACGTAGATAAACGTTCGACATGTTACGTTTTAAATCAAGAAAAAATCATCAGAAATAATCTAGAAAATCTACCAAGTATATTTAGTATAATTTTAGTGCAAAACCTGAAGACTCTTGAGTTGAAGACCACTTCGCACAACTATCGCGTTTCGTTTTTTTGGGGTTATTCTTGAATAAATAATGGAGGTAAAATTCTATATACGTATGTACGTACATCAATCAGTGTTGCTCTTTGACCTTCATTCGATAATTTGAAGTTTTTCTTTGGCATTTGTATAACATTTACATAAATTCGGATCATAAAAATATTTTTTTTCCGCAATAAGAATACCGACGAAAACTATTAATTCTAAAAAAAAGGTCATATTTATTGACTATGTGACTGCTATGGGTGCAGTTTCGCATAACAGTTATTCCGGGCTGAATCTGGTTGATCAGATTGCGAAGAAGACGAATTAAAATCTGTTTTTAAAATCTAGCCAAAGACACACCACTTGTGTTTTGATCTTCTGATCTTTATCGAATAAGTCCTGACTGATTTATTTTATCGCACCTCATATTTTTTAAATATTTCGTAATTTAACTAGTCTATTGTTCATTAATAGATGATTTCAAAGCGGTCGTTAATATAACAGATATGTCGCATTTCGTAGAAGTAGAAGAAGTCAGAAGAATCAGGTGAACCAGATAGTCGATCCGTGACAAGAGTCAGAATACCAGGAGTGTATGTATGAGACTATGTATGAATGTAAATGAGCCAAGACCAAGTTATTTGGCGGTCCGTCCTCTCTGCATATCCTTGCTGAAAAACGGCATGATGTTTAGTAAGTTAGTTAATCTTTAGATTTGATATAAATAACAGCCGAAATTGCAATTTTGGTCAAAATTAATTTTAAATGGACTTTTTTTCATTCTTCTTTAAGATTTTATTAGATTTATCTAAAGACGGTAAGCGAACGCGTGCATTTAATAATTTAGGAAAAAAGTAATCTGAGGACATAATTTCATTCAATTTGGGAGGCGGTTATGGGTACCGCCACCCCGGAAACCATTTATTGGATAACCAACACCTCTGCCATATGTCACCCCAAGTAGTTCGCCACATTTGGTGACTTTCTAGGTTTGTCTAGGTCTTGGCGGCGGATGCGTCTGCCCACCTACTGCGTGGCAGGCCGAATCGGGAGACATTGGTTGAGGGAGACCATTGGACCTCTCCAACAGGACTCTATCGATCCATCGCTCTGCACCGCAGTGGGAGATATGGATTCATAAGTCCGTCATTACTGGATACACTACCTACCCCTTATACCTGTTTCCTTCACAGAACTGCCTATACTTTATTCCTTAAAAATATCTTTAACACAACATCCCCAAAGATGACATAGGCCATGATGGAAATTATTTCTCTCATCGCCTTCTGTGCGGAGCTAATGTAAAAAAAAACTCAAAGCAAAAGGCCAATTGTTTTATAAAGTTGATATACGTTAGTATGTAATTCCAACGATGTTTATTTCTTTCGCAGAGCAGAATGTTAGTAGATGTTTTTTTAAGGAAAAAAACAACAGCTGCTTTTTCTCAAGAAATCAGTTTAGCTAAGAGAAAAATATTATTTTACGAAACACCAAATCACCGATCGTATTATCTTCGTCTGTCCGAAATATCAATGTTATAATATGATCTAGGTTTATTTAGATTTCGATGTTTTTAAACATGTTACTGTCTAAAAATAATAAGATTATTATATCTTTCAGACTTTAATTATTATATTGATCTACCTACCTCACTTGCTTACTATAATAACTTTCAAATAGATACTGAAAATAATCGTCATCGTAATATTTTTAAATATCAATCTTCGTATGTTTACGCTCGCAAAACTCGGCAGTAGTCGACCGATATTAAATAGATTTTTTTTAATGTGTTCTTATTAGTGCCAGGAGTGTTTGAAGAGGGATTTGAATGGTAGGAGAACTCGGGGACGCCAGAGGAATATTTAAGACAATATCTCTGCACTGGAATAAGATACGGAGTCGAATTAAACTCGATATAATGTAGTTTTTAACAGTAACATTGTGATATACAGTAGTGAATGGTGTAAGAAGTTGGAGATGCCCGAAAAATAAATTGGCATTAGCGAAACATTGCGGGGTCCACTAGTTGTTAATAGAATAAAAATGGACATTTTCACATACAATGAATACCGTTAAAAATGTGTCGAAGATTCAAAGTTATTTTTTCTGATTGTGATCATTGTACTAAAAATGTGTAATTTAAATATTTTCATTCATAATTATTGATTTAAAAACATGCACATTCCGAAACTGTTCCAACTTGCTACAACGTCATTATGACATAGAAACCGCCACTGTCTGGTAAGACGGCTGTCAACAATGTCGCCCGGCACGGCGTGACGTCAGCGCCGCCAAATTCACGAATAAAAACGGATATGCGTTTTGGCGGCAAATCGAAAATGGTACATTTTAAATAGATAGAAAATTTATTTGTCAACTTGAAAATAAAATAAAAATACAGTGAATAGAATAAAAACAAAAGTGAAAATACCCTTTATTGTAAGATTCTATGATGAGAGAATAATAATTTCAGTAAAACGCGTGCTTTGTACTCAAGTATGTCATGGAATAAGTCTTGCGACGTCCTGTTTTAACTCGACCGTTTGGTACCTGGGTTCATGATGGTGGGCGTGTTGAATACTACTCATTAATCCCGCCAAAGTTCGTATGAGCGTGGACCTATAAAACTGGAATAATTAATATTATGGTACCCACCTGCCAAAACAAAGTTTTAAAAAAGAATTGTCATTGAGATAGTGACGTTTCGTTAGACAAATTGTGTAAATGAACACAAATTACATTAAATATTATATGGTTTTAATTAAGTTGGTAGGTATTAAGTACCTACTTAAGAGTCTTATGATTTCGGAGGAAGTTTTGGTTTTAATATAATAAATGATAGAAAATTAGAAGCATTATTTTTTGTACGCAAGGTTTACTACTGTATATAGAAATACTAGTTACAGTAAATACAGACAAATTTATACGAACACGAGACGAGAAAAATAAATTAAATAAGACTCTCCTCTTCAGAATAAATATATATATAGTTGGAGATATATGGAAAATTAGGGGAAGAATTAAAATTATAAGAAAAGTAAACAAATTTATACTCAATTACGACAATGTGCGATTGATTTATTTAAAATATATATTTTAATTAATGTTACGATTGTATTAGGACATAAAACTACGTACGTACTTAAAAAACCACAAATAATTACAATAATAAATATAATTAATTACGTGTTTAAAACTTTATTAAACTTTAAAAACAAAAACTCAAAAAAAAAAGTAAAACACAAAAATTTAATTATTATAAATTAACGAACTAACTCACATATAGGTACGTAGATAAAAGCAAGGCATTATAAATAAAACAAACGAAAGCTAGTAGGTACCTACCTGTTAATAAATGTAGTTTACAAGAATGCTCTATTGTGCAGGATCATATGTGAAGAATAATAAAGTCTAAATAGCCCGGCTACACTACTAGCGAAGTTGATCGAAGTTGACCGAATACGATAGTGTGGGCACGAACTTCGAACTTCGGCTAACTTCGTCGAAGCGTCGCAGCGAGTAGTGTAGCGGCCGCTAAAGAAGATCTTTATGTAAAAAAACCCTACGGAGGACAGTGGCGGCTCGTGACTTTTGAGAGTGATATGGGGCTTTGTTTGAAAAATTCAACATTATTGACGTTTTTTAATCCAAAATAATTTTATTTTTTGTATGAAAATTCTCAGGAAATGTTTCTGGAATTCAGTTTTGCACTGATTTTCCTGAAAACCGAATATTCGAAAAATAGATGACGTTTTCGGCTACAAAAACATCAAAAATGCCATTTTTTGAAATATTAGCGCTCGCGAGGAAACGGCGTGATGGTTAGTTAGTTAGTTAGTTAGTACACCCACAAGTCAAAAGCAGTCACTGGGGTGGAAGTTATCATCGGTTTGATAGCACAGCTAGAAATAACGTAAATACGTTGGTATATATATTTATTAACGCCCTTTTATACATTTATTAAGGCTTTTACGTATAAAAATGAATAGTAGAAATTAAACACATTTATTATACATAATTGAATTGCCTCAGTAATAATCTTTTGTTTTTGTTAAGTGTCAATTTGTAAATTGAAGTTGTCCACTGATTCGGTATAATTATTTCCCTTCCTCTAATATATTCTGGGCAATGAGGAATGCCATAATCCCAGAATTTCTGCAGTGAAATAAATCCTGACTCTAGTATTACGTTGTGAAATCCGAAAGCTTAGCAAAAGCAATTCTAGACTATCAAAGGCATCATCAGGCAGAATTTTATGTATAGTGAAAATCAAATTCATATCATTTAAATAGCGATGCAGTTCAACAAAATTGTGGGAAAACCCATTTTAAAAGTTGTTTAGAATTTATTTTGTTTTCTTTCAATAGCTTGTAGATGAATATTGTAATGCGGGTTCCAGGCGGGAGAATTTTATTCAAGTTGGCTTCTAACAAAGGCAGAATATAACAATTTAATACACTTAATATTGTTGAAATTTCTAGTTAACCTAATTAAAGATCCCAGCATTTGTAAACGCTTGTTACAGATTTCCGTTATGTGGTTAACAAAATAAAGATTTGATTGAAAAGTGATGCCAAAGTCTTTATCAGTTCAGTGTGTATACTCGTATAATACGTATTAATCTATGTCACTTTGTAGACTATACGGTCGTCTTCTTCTTCGAGGTGCACAATTCTCCACAGAGAGTTCTCTGACCCAATCAGAAGAGCTATTATAGACCTTGAACAGTGAACATCAGAATATAAGTCCACTTACTTACTTACTTATAAGTTTCCACATTTGCGCCATTCTCCTACATCTAACGCCCCTCCCGCTTTCCACTTCTGTGTTCTCATTTCGTAACCAATTTGAGTATGCAGCACTTGTTGTCCCGTGGCATGTGAACAAGGTATGCCATTATTTTTACACTTTTCTTTCAGTTCTCTTTTTCTTGAGCTCCCTTAGCGCCTGCTCGTTTGTATCTCACATTTTCCATCTTATCTTCAGAAATCTCCTATTCAGCCACATTTCGAAAATTGCGGATCTTACTGATCTTCTAAGGCGTACGTGTTAAAAAACGTGGGAATTTCTAATAAACATATACGCCTTGATCTTGCGCTGGTAGCAATTATGTTGAAAAACACTTGACGCCGGTTTTCCTTACTTATTTATGAAAAAAAAGGTTCCAACAAACCTTTGAAATGCGATATAAAGACATTAAAAATGATAAAAAATAGCATTTAAATCTAATCTAATGCAATCTTTTTTTCCCTTACTTTTCAAGTGTATGTTGATTTGTCCGGTTACCAAAAAAAAACAAAACCAAAAAGTCATTTTTTAATTTTCTTGGTGAGGCTCAGGCTTAAAATGTTTTCTAATCATACTCTAAAAACTTATTTTTCCACATTACGCAAAAACAAACAAGTCCGATAAAAGTTACTTAAAATTCGACTCATTAAAGCATCTTTACAGCCCTTCTACTTAATGTAATATCCTTCTTCTTCAAGCGCTTATTTAATTCGTAGATTATTCCGTTTCAATAGTTCGACCATAAACACTTTTTACAACTTATTCTGAAGATCCTTGTAACAGGGTAGAACCGATACGTACTAAAAAAGTACTAAATACCAGAATCTAATAATTATTACAATTAGATACATAGATAGATGTACTGATATAATTTGAGCGTGAATTCCTTACCCAGAACGTTACTAAAAGATCGGGGAGGGATAATCCGGCTAACAGTTCACTCCAACCCTATTGAATTGATACTTGTCGTTAACGCACGGGATACGAAATCCCTATGTCATTAATATTTCATGATTTTTGTCTCCGTCAGAAGATAAAAGACCCATTACTATTCCACAGCGTATTCAGTATTTCAATCTACTGTTTAAAAAATAGCGAATTCTTAACAAAGGCATTAATATGAGAATGGGAGCGCTGAAGAGCTGTTTTTTGGTCGTTTAAAGTTAAGTACCGAAACATTCTCTGAACATGAGCAAATTACAGCGGTAATTACAGAGCACAATATTAAATACATGTACCTAGTTAAATATACTTAGGTATGAAAGTATGTACTAACGTGCTCATATGCTCATAAGGAAGTACGTATATAAGACAACTTATTTCACAAAGCAATTTATAAAAAATATCAAATTACGGATTATTTCATATAATAAGTCTTTTGCTGATCAATGCTTTTGAATTTCTGTAAATTTATTTTTTATCTCACCCATATTATGTCCTCTCCTCAATCTATTTGTATGAAGAAGAGCGTCAGCTGCGCTTGACCTTTAAATTAAGAGATAAATTACTGTCTATCTGATTTTGAAAAACTCTGCGTAAAGTCCGAGCAACGCCGGGGACTTCAGTTATTCAGATTCTAAAAAAAGGAATAAAACATAACGGAAGTAGATTATGGTGAAGTTATTTTTTGTTCGAATAATCGTGATCATATAAATAGATTCGCAATAGCGCGTGACAAATGTTTTTACCGACATGTGAAAAATCCGCTTTTATATTGATTTTACTGAATTTTCTTCGTTCGTTGGCAACATTTGGCTAAATATAATTAAGAACTGAACTGAAGAACCTTTAAAATTTAATATGTGTGAATCTGAAATAAAAAGTGACTTAAGATGGGTTTTTCATAAAATTTGAACAATTCATCCAATTTCAAAGTTGATTTTCAAGTTCGTTTAATGTTCTATTCAAGTTCTGTTATTATTTAAATTTTGTGAAACAACTGGCCAATAATGATATTCTAACAGAACTTGAATAGAACCTTCACAGAACTTGAAAATCATCTTTGAAATTTGTGATTGTTCAAATTCTGTGAAACAACCGGTCATAAGTGTAGCAATTTTTCACAGAGGGTATATGTTTTTGTAGCTGGTAATTGGTGAGTCAATCGCTGCATTCATGTTGTGTACCTGATACGCCTTATATCCTGGTTATATTAAACTAAAGTTCCTATTAAAAATACCCATAATATATTGACCGAAAACATGTTTCTGATAACTGCAATATATATATCTATAATGTACATTGTACATTGAACCTCAACGCCCAAAACACTTTACTCAATTCAAACTCAAAAACTTACAATACCCGAAGAGATATCGATACTTTCCAATGTACCCTTAAAATAATTTAAATCATCTTACATTATTATTATTTGTGTATATTCTTCTCGGTTCCATGATAACTCAACACAGTGACAATTCAACACATTTTAAAAAGTGATATAAAGTCATTAGAAACGATGAAAAAAAATTTTTTTAACCTAACCTACATAACCCAGTTAATAAATTTTTTGTTTCATCACTTTCCATGACTTTATATAACTTTTTAAAGATGTGATGAATTATCATTGTGATGATTTATCCGGTTACCGTTCTTCTCATTATCTTTTTACTTCTATCTTTAAATATCTAGTTTCTTCCCATCCTGTAACCATAAAAAAGATTGTTAATTTAACTTGACTGGTTTATTCTATACTCAACATCTTAGATGTAAAATTAATTCACATGTACAACCGTATTTTTCCTAAATGTACTCAAAAAAATAATGGCTTTTGATTTTTACGTCGTAAAATGTCTCAAACCCCCAAACCACATAATACTGTCACCCGTGGGAAACTTAACCATATTCTTCATTTTATAAATTACTTATAAGCTTCTTATAGCACAAAAGAAAATACTTTTAAATTTATTCCAAAACCATCAACTTAACGTAAAAGCACTTTCATTTTATTCGATTTCACATATTTTAAGCGAAGAGAGTATAATGTCTAAAATAAATTAATAGTTTTCGTTTAAAAACTCAATCCAATCTTCTCAAAGTAATAAAAAATAAATAAAAAAAGTTTTGAAATGATTTAACTATAAACCTCTCTCATACAAGAAAAAAGTAGAGATAAAATTGTTTTCAAAACTTTTTGCGATATCTTAAAAGTTATGTCATCCTAAACTAGAATCGATTCCCCGTTAAACAGAGGGTTTCAGTTCAAATTATCCATCGAAGTTTAGATTTGTTTAGGGTGCAAAAGCCTTTCCCGATCAAGAATTGTGGAATCTTATTTAACCTTTTCTCTCCCAAACTCTCAGGGCGCGAATAATTCTCAATCACAATTCCTTATCTTGATTGTCCTCTTGTGACGAGAAGTGTCTCCACACAAAAGGAAGCCAAAATGTGCCCATCATCTTAGCATGTATAGGTATCTACGAGTATCTTCTCACGAAACACTGAAGGGAATATTCGTGTCATTGCGAGCAACCTCTCTAATATATTTATTAATCAAATGATAACAAACCCTTCTTAAGGCAGTATGAGAAGTGTATGCAAACATAATTTGTATCTTTGTCCCCCTTTTCACTGCTAATATCTTATACCTACGCATGATAATCATTTTATAAAATGTTATGTGACGGAGAAATTCCATTTTGATTACGATGATTAATCTTCTTCTACGGGATCCCTCTCCTGTGATTGTGGTGTTGATTCAACCTGTCAATAGCATTTTTTTGTGTTTCATAATAATACTTATTAGCTTCTTCCAGATAATCGACACTACGCATATGAGCCGTTCCTAACTAACAAATAAATAATTAACCAGTCAAAGGGGAAAAATAAGGTTTATTTTTCCAATTGTTGTTAATACAATAAGGTATTGGGCCTTCCCATGAATTTATTTATTATCTTCCTTGCTAATTGGGAACGGATCACGTACGTTGTGAGTCTGGACGAAGCTGTTAAGAAAAAGATATGGCCACTGAACATAAAATCATTATATATATAATACATGGTAATTAGAAAGAAAACCAATGCAGCCAATGTAATGCCTCTCGATCCCGATGCCCTGAAGAGGTCAATGAAACTAACTATTAATTATAAATATTACAATTTGAGGTTTTACTCAATAAAGTTATTCCGAAAAATAAATATTCATTCTAGACTTGCAGAAAAGTCAATAGATGTCGCCCATTAAAAATAAAAAATAAAATAAGATAGGTTTATCTAAATAGACGCTGTCTAGATTGCATTTAGTTCGGGTTGAATCTTGCGATCATAAATAAAGATAGTTGCCAATAAAAATGTGCGGTGAAAAAATGAAGACAATGTTGGTAGTTCTTATTCGAAGTATGATACAGTTAAAAGTGACCGAAGGGGATAGGGTCCCATTAGCTCAGTTGGTAGAGCGGTGTCCCGGCAAGGCAAGGGTCCTGGGTTCGAGTCCTAGATGTGACCGTATCCTTTTCTGATTTTTCTGTTTCAGATTTTCGTTTATAAATCGCTAATATTGTCTTCAATAATTAACTATTAATTCATTTAAAAAATTGAAAAATTTATCTTTTTCAGCCATTCATTTCATCAAAAGTAAGATATAATTGAGCTTAATTTTGACACACAACAACATTTATATCGGTGTATATCGTCAGTGGATTATGAAAAAAAATATATAAGAGCAGTTCAATTTAGTACATTGAAGACTGAAAAGTTATATAAAAATTTAAAATATGAAAGCATTTCAAATGATATCAACACAAATATTTACCTTTTGCAAGGTAATTAGTGCATGTTTATTTACAATAATAAATTACCTGTTACGTAAATACTTTTCGGACAAAATTATATTCAACATGGACACAACACAAGGACGTGCAATGAATTCAGGCTACCAAAAAATTACAAAGCGAAAACTTAAAAATAGTTTAGTATCCAAAGGGATAAAGTATTATACTGAGCATCCGGAAACTTTAAATTCTTAACCAATTGATAGTTTCAAGATGTATTGTAGGAGCCACACTAAGCAAGAGTCAATATACGTGGAGTGTCAGTCACACCAGATCTTGAATCTATCTTGAATTGATAGGTTCAAGATGTATTGTAGCTGCAACATTAACATGAGACAATATACGTGGAGTGTCAGTCGCACCAGATATTGAATCTATCTTGAATTTATAGATTCAATTTGTATTATAGGAGCCACTTTATGCAAAAGACAATATACGTGGAGTGTCAGTCACACCAGATTTTGAATCTATCTTGAATTGATAGATTTAATATGTATTGTAGGAGCCACATTGATATGAGACAATATACGTGGAGTGTCAGTCGCACCAGATCTTGATTTGATAGATTCAAGATGTATTGTAGGAGCCACATTAAGCAGCAGACAATATACGTGGAGTGTCAGTCGCACCAGATCTTGATTTGATAGATTCAAGATGTATTGTAGGAGCCACATTAAGCAGCAGACAATATACGTGGAGTGTCACACCAGTTTTTTGCAAACAAAGTATACAAATGAAGCCTCATCGTCCCAGAAAACAGCTGAAGGTTATGTTATGACCAGATAAAATCAAAAAAAACTGTGCGTGTTCTTTTAAGTCAACAACAAAAACTACATTGAACAATGAACTACACCCATGGCCAGTGAGATTAATTTTAAGAGCTTTTTTCAATGTATATCAACTGTTTTACAAGCATGAGTATTGAAATATTTCTTAATGGATACAAAAACCATTTTTATTAGGTAGGTACTCATTTTATAAACCCAATAAATGTTTAAAAAGATTTGTGTTTCATTATTTCATGTGTGTTTGTTCTTGTTTTACACATAGACTTCTAAATATAATAAAAACATGTAAATATTGTATTCCGGGATCCACTCCAATAAAATGATTCACATTGATGCAAAATGAATGCAAAGTATTTACGAGAAAATGCGCGATTTCATTCTGGTTATTTCCAGATCAACCTTTTCCGAGCTTTGAACGAAAACTGAATCTATTCATGATGACAGTTAAGTGTTTATTCTGATAAATCCCACAAAACACTTCACGATGAGAAATATGTCTCCATCCCCGAGCAGAGCAGAGCTTAAGCCTGATAAAAAAATGATGTAAAAATACCACATTCCCTGCGCCGCACTTACTGGGAGACAAAGGAGATACACAAAAAGGACGTTCCAAGCCATTTACTCGGCATTTGGAGGAGAGTGTTTCTTTTTTCTAGCTGTATGTCACCTCGCCTAATTTACAGCGGGGAGTGGTTTATCGCGGGCCAAGCAACTGCGCCTTTACTCTTATATGCGGTCGGTAGCGTTTTTGGAAGAGTATAGAAAAACACGAATTAATTAAAAGGTTTTTTTAATATACGCACCACTTCCTTAACCCTATGCCATTTTCTCGCGACCTAGTACTCCTTAGTGTGCCAGAGCTAAACTGCCAATCGCTCGCCGTATAATTCTTGAGTTTTATTACATTTAAATAAGTCATTAAAGGCTTTTCTATAAATGTATATAGTACTAAAATAAATATATTTTTAAGTGCAGAAACGACAAGCCAGAATCATATTAAAAAACTTTATTTTGATGCCAAGCGAATAAAATATTATTGTAGTACGCTAGGAGCATTTTTTAAAGTTCAAAATAAGCTCAAGTGCGGTGAGCTATTAGCAAATATTCTGTGGTTTCGCCGGCACACGACGCACACTGGGGCAAGAGTGATGAAAAACGCCCTTTATTCACAGGGACGTTTTTAAGAGAAAATTTGTATGTGGAAAGGAAGGTTATAAAAAAACAAAAAAATTAAATACATAATATATGTAAACTTTATTATGTACATATTTTATATTCACGATTTAAATAAATAAATAAGAAAACAAAAAAATCAATTCTCTTTATCCGACATGATTGAGTCAAAATCATTATCATCATCACCATCATCAACACTACCATCATCACGATCATCATAATAATCGTATTCGTCACTATCATCATCATCATTCTGAGTACTTGAATAATTTTCACCTGTCGGCTGTAATGATGGAGCCATTAGCAGTTCTACCGCTTCTATGGGGAGTGTGGTCAACTTTTTTTTTGGCTGCTTCCTTTTGCTCGCAGAGGATCTGATAACAAAAACAACAAATTGAAAACATATTTTATAATTCCTTAGAATTGAGTGTACGTATTACATTGCCCTGAGCGAAGACCAAACGCTTAATGGTAAGATTGAGTACTTCTGTCTGCAAATCTATTGTCTGCAAATCATCAGTACTATTGTCTGCAAATCATCATGAACTGAAATATCACTAACATTGATTTTTGCAGTCACTGGGTAACATTCCTTTTATGCGGCCTGTACAATTTTATAAGACGGGTATAGTTTTGGAGCATTTGATCTTATTACATTGTATTGGTGTCGAGATAATCCCGCTTCCACTACGAGTGCTACAGCATCCTCTCCTGACATAGTAACTGTTTCAAGAGACTTTCTATAAGCTACTTTTACTGGGACTTGATGAATCCGATAAAATATAAGTGATAACTATAGACGACTCTGTCTGTCCTGTAGTTCTAAGTTCCATATGTGTGGCATAAACTAATTCAGTTAGAGGAGTAGACTTTCTCAAATCCAGAGTATTTTGTCGTTTCATTCGTTTTGTACTCTGATCAAAGGTAATTTTCGGGCGACCGGGACCACCGCGTTTTAGTGTAAGATTCGGAAAATAAATTGATGAATCCAGGAATGTTTTATTTTTCTCCAGAAATCTTACTTCAATCCGGTGCGCTGCTACCCATCGTGAATAGTGTTCCGATTTGAAGCGATTTATCCTTCTCGAAATATGTTTTCTGGGATCCCCGATGCATCCTGTCCTCAACTCCATTTCCGTTTGCAGCGAATTTAGCTGATCTGGAATGTGTAGTTCTTCATTATTGTGAATAATTGTCGTCTTGTCATGAATAAGGTATCAGAATTCACACCTGTGTGAAAAAAAGAAAATGAATAATTTCTCCGCTCGGTTCACGTAGTGCTGTATTTGTCATGAAGCATAAAAAACCGCTGAATTGCGTTGTGCTATATCTGTCACCAACTGACACGACTCTTTCTCTCAGAAAACGCGTTCTATCTTTGTTCTATTATGACCAGATATGTGGTATAAACAGTTTTAGGAAGGGAGACCATGAAGTTTTATCTTTGAGTTACACTTTACCACCTTACGTCCAAAAAATGGAAATTGAATGTCGGAAACGATTATTTTGAAATAAATATCTATCTGACAGGTTTTGTAACTAACATGATATTAAATTGTCTGATCCCGAGTTTTTAAAAAAACTGTTCATTTTAATTATAGCTCCCGATCACATTAAAATAATTCATTACTTAAAAAAGTGTACATATGTGCATGATTTTAAAAATGATTCGTAAATAACAATAGTTACTGGTCCTAAAAGTGTTTGAATGATAGCCCGGAGGTGCCCGGAGCTCAACTAATCTCTAAAAGAATATCAATTTTTTAAAAATCACGACAAAATTTTTGTATATATTTGATAAACAATTTTATCTATTAAAATAATTAATAATTTTCAAAATATAATGTGAAAAAATAAGATAAATACCTGAAAATGATGGTTCCATACTCACTTTTGGGATTCGTAATAGGTGTCTTCCGAAATAAATACTTGAACTTGAGGTTTATGCTGGCACTTGTAAATGGCGTATTATCTGCACGAGTGTTCGCTCTGTACTGAGCGGTGTCACAGGTGGAAGGGTATGGTCAAAGGTTTCTACCTACTATATAATAATGCTACAACTATCGAGGTACCTCGAAACAAATGAAACGACATCGTACTATTGAATTTATTTTTTTTGTTTATTGTATCAACTTCTGGTATTTGGCCCCAGTGTGCGACGGGTACAAACTTCAGTAATCCACGGTGGATTTCTTGGCACACTAAAATTTCAGTGTGCCCAAATATCGGCAGTCCAATTTAAAATACGGAATAAAAACATATTACTTATTTAGACACTTGTTGTTTTATTTCATTTCATTGATAGCCGCGTCGGAAAAAAAATGTGCTCATCTTAGCATTATATTTCAAATAATATCTACTTATCTATAATAGCTACCTATTATCTCAACATAACACAATCAATTAGATGTCTAAAACGTGTTTAAATAAGCTATTAAATGTAGTCGATTATTATCATCTTGATATATTAATAGATTTTTTTCAATTTTAAATCTCTTGAATATTTCAATAATATTACATTAACTATCTAAAATAAATATATACGAACAAGCGACGATTTCGTGTGAAATGTAATGTTTATTTGTACTAAAAAAAGGGTAGAGCAGCTTTGGGAAAACTAATTTAATATAAGCAAAATTTCACTGCGCAGTTTCATGATATTTCACCCCAAGCGCGCTTTACTTTAATAGCGATCTGTAAATAATAATAATATTCATATTATACACATTTACTTTGAATCTATACTCTCAGGGATACTTCTTACTTAAAATAAATAGTATAATTTAACAGTTTAATTATAAATATTAGTCAGACCATTTAATTAGTAAGATAGTTAATAATAATGGATACTTAGATTTGACATTATTTACAGCCTTACAACGCACTTCCCACCCATTAAACGGTGTTTTAATTACATATTGAATATAAGCTATACTAATAAAAAAAATCTTCAACTGTGCTACGAAAGAGCTGAAGAGGGAAGATTGCATTTCCGCAGACTGACAACATCTGAACATATTATTTTTAAATTTGACTGCTACTGCTTACATTTAATAAGATTTCTATGAAAGTACTGTTTTTTTAATAGCATGAAGGTAAATATAAATATTCTTGAAGACAATATTTTCATTGCAAAACGTCATATTTTTTGGTAATTACTGTTAAATTTTTTAATTGATGGTATAAACGAGATAAAAAAGCAAAGTGAAAAATGGGAATGTGTTCTAAATTTCACATTTTCTATTATTTTTCATGTTTAAAATAAAAATATACCAATATAAACATTTGAGTATATTGTGTAGATGTGACTTATGACACATCTGCCCTGATGATGGACACTTTAATGCTGTCCGAAACGTCGGCTAAAGAAGGAGGTAGCGCAACACGGCATAATACCCAAAAAATACATCCCTATAATACTTTTGGTCGTGAAAATCTCAAATCATGTTTATTTTTATTTATTTTATAAAATGGTATTTTTAAACGATATCTTCAAAAAGAAGAAATATATAGCACATTTTAATGCCTTGGAAAAATTCCGAAATTCCATGAGAAATTTCAAGCTTATACAACTGATAAACAACCCTCTCTGGTTGTACAAACTATGTATATATCTTTCCACGTACTATTTGGTTTCTATTAGTAAGGTTTTCACATACACGGTTGTTTATCAATTGTATAAAATTTTCACCATGTCTATTAGTTAGGCTGTTGTATATACTTACATAATTACATTATAATCACTCAATCTTAAAACGCAGTGTTCCGTGTCAACTCAGGACAGCGGCAATTCAACACAGTCTTGAAAAATGATATAAAGAGATTAAAAGTGATGTAAAAACTGTCCTGACGTAACATGCTTAACCTAGTTTTTTTTCAACACTTTTCATGACTTTATATTACTTTTCAAGAGCGTTGTTTCATTGCCGCTGTCCTGAGTTTCCCGGTTACCGAAAAAGCCTCACTCCATCTACATAAGTCCCCAAACGTAGCGAACCTCTTGGGGTGATGTATGGCAGAAGTGTTGGTGATCCAATGAATGGTTCCCGGAATAGCGGTATCCATACCCGCCTCTCAAACTGAAATACCGCGATTTCTCAGAGTTCTGGTTGAAAGAGAGAGAAGTTCCCAAATAAATAACCTTATTATTTGTGTGGTTTTCGAAGCGTCTATTTCGGTAATAAATACTGCTTAAATATTATACTGACTTTGTTTTTTGTAAGCATAGATATTTTTTTAACGGTTAAAAGCCCAGATATCAAGGAGAGAAGTTCCCAAATAAATAACCTTATTATTATTACGTGTGGTTTTCGAAGCGTCGAATATTATACTGACTTTGTTTTTTGTAAGCATAGATATTTTTTAACGGTTAAAGCCCAGATATCAAGGAGAGAAGTTCCCAAATAAATAACCTCATTATTTGTGTGGTTTTCGAAGCGTCTATTTTGGTGATAAATACTACTTAAATATTATACTGACTTTGTTTTTTGTAAGCATAGATATTTTTAACGGTTAAAGCCCAGATATCAAGGAGAGAAGTTCCCAAATAAATAACCTCATTATTTGTGTGGTTTTCGAAGCGTCTATTTTGGTGATAAATACTACTTAAATATTATCCTGACTTTGTTTTTTGTAAGCATAGATATTTTTTAACGGTTAAAAGCCCAGATATCAAGGAGAGAAGTTCCCAAATAAATAACCTTATTATTATTACGTGTGGTTTTCGAAGCGTCGAATATTATACTGACTTTGTTTTTTGTAAGCATAGATATTTTTTAACGGTTAAAGCCCAGATATCAAGGAGAGAAGTTCCCAAATAAATAACCTCATTATTTGTGTGGTTTTCGAAGCGTCTATTTTGGTGATAAATACTACTTAAATATTATACGGACTTTGTTTTTTGTAAGCATAGATATTTTTTTAACGGTTAAAAGCCTAGATATCAAGGAGAGAAGTTCCCAAATAAATAACCATTTTATTTGTGTGGTTTTCGAAGCGTCTATTTATGTATGTATTAACTTAAATGTAAACTTTTATGGCAGGCAGAGCATTGCACACACCGCTCTGTCCAGCTGAAATAAACATTTTTATTATTATTATTATTATACTGACTTTGTTTTTTGTAAGCATAGATATTTTTTTAACGGTTAAAAGCCCAGATATCAAGGAGTAATGAATGAATACTTGTAAAAAATATATAAAAATAATTTAACGCTCATAGTATTAAATTGTGTAACCGAGTAACCACCACGCTATCTCTGTCTTGGCGTACTCCTTGCTTCATTCACATTCATATCTCGGTTCATACATAATCTTACGTTATTCTGAAATTTGGTGGTCTTCCTACTTATATATAAAAACGGATGACCAAAAAGAGAGGAAAATTTTCTTAGATTTTTTTTCCGCACCTAGAATGTTCGGTTAGTCTACAGAAGTAAAAAAAAACAATTAGTTAAAATATTATTTTCTTTTCTTGAACATTTTCTGTAACAGAGAGAAAACCATTTGGCTATGACTAATAACGCCATTTGCTTAAGTTTAAATTTTTTTATGAACTAAAATAATGTGCAAAAATACTATTTCTGCCCTCATTAACAAACCAGCAATCCCCTCATTAGGATTAGGCGTGCGAATCATTTATTTTTTCACATTTTTCGATGCTATCGTAAAATGTTACGTTTCAAAATATTTCTTACGTCGCTTTACAGTTTGATACTAATTGCTGAGCACATTGCCGATTTTCTTATATTACTCTGCTTGTAGGTACTATTGTGTTTATTCGTCAATTGAAACACATATGTTGATAAACGAGTAGGTAGTGTAGATTTACACAAGATTATAAATATCTGTTTGATTTTCGAATCGATCTATTCGGTTTCGAATTTTTTAAGGGCTATCAGATAAGCGCGTACCCGTGAAAATTACGGGATATTCATAAAGGCGCTATTGCGTACTAACGTGTTTCTCTATAACCACGCGAGTAGAAGTGCGCGGAGACCGGATTTGGAATTATCGGTCGTTCAGTGTTAGAACATTGGATGTCAAATTGGTCTAATTGGAGGTAAAAAAGTGAAACCATTTTTTTTGCTTCAGGTATAATCTAAATATAGGAGGATAGTCTGAATTCCCGACAAATAACTTCCAATTTTGAAAAACTCAAACAAGTTCTGTCAAAAATATTATATTGAAGGAGGTTTTTTATCGCTTTTCTGCATTATCCAAACAAACACTCCATTTTTTTAAATCAAGCCTAAATTCAAAGCAAAAGTTCTAGAGTTCATCAAATCAGAGTTACGGACAGAGGCACAACTTAAATTAGCATTTTTAATAATATACATAATTATAACGCTTTGATAATGTAGAATTATTTTATAAATTCAGTAGCCTAAAGTTACATGTATGTTTTAATAAATATTTTATTTCCAAACATTACTCAATATATTTATAAATATATACATTTCACTTAATAAACATATACTTGTACATTTTTTTTTTTAACTTTTTTTTATTTATTTATTTATTCAAAAAACAGTTTTTAACATAAAAAAACGTACTCTACACATCTCACTAGGGCATTCCTAGTGAGATGTGCAGATTTATTTATTTATTTATTCCTCAGATAAATCTTTATTACCAGGAGTCAGTGAACCAAGTCGAATGTCAGTTGTTTTATATAACAAATTATTGTGTTAGTACTCCAAAGGAATGAAATGATCAAATCAAATCAATGCAGCTATATTATTCCTTAAAATTGCTTAAAAATGTTAAAATAACGTGCTTCCAAAGTAAATGCTCTCTAAAACGTGGTTGAATTTCCTCTAGATTTAGGCCTTTATCCTGATTAGTTGAAGCTTTAATATCCTTTCAAAACCTGAGAAGTGTTTACACATTATTATGCCATTAACCGTGATATGGCGCGTATTTAAATTGAAATATCTTCTCATTCCTCAACTTCCTACTACCCGTAATATCACACCCGCAAAACATTACACCGCAATTCGATTATAAACAAGGTGTTATTTTGTAGTGAAAAATTAATCAAACTTAAGGTAATTTTATACATGATAACAAATAATAATACCTTTTCTCTAGAAAGGGGGATATTTTTATGCAGGGTGTAACATACGAGAATGGCATAATTATATCATTCTTGTTAGATAAGGGAGAAATACGGGCTTATAATTTACATTTGGCATTATTATGGAAATGAACTGGATGGAATTTATTTATTTTCATTGCGTTTCAACTTGCTTTGTGGAACCCGTAATCTATTTTATTATTCAGAAGCCTTCAGTTCTATCTCATACTGCAGGCTTCCAAGAGCTACCGGAGTCAATTAGTTCATTTTTTAATTTATGGAAATCTGTTTTTGAATCTCGACAAAAATAAGTTTTAGCATGCAATAAATTATTTAAAATAAAAAGTTACCCACATAAAGGTAAAATAAGTTTGAAATATTTTGTTTGAAATCCGTTAAAGAAATTAACGACACCTTGAATACTACTGCATATTTCGAGCCAGTGACTTTGAGGATTTAAAAAAATATAGAAGAACAAGATATATGCCTACAATTTTTTTTGTTCACACGTTAGAATTGAAATTCAGAGTTAAATCGTTTTGTTATTCAGGTATGCTGCAGTTATAAAATAATACATTAGAAATCCGTCGTTACGGAAACCGGAATGACACAAATCACTGGTTATTTTTTAAATACATATATTCTGTACCTCGGCAGTCAAAGGTCGGTTGTCCGGTTTTTTGTGAAAATGACTTATGTATGACTTATGTATGAGACCTTTTTAGTTTTTTTCAGTTTCTACGCAGAGGTATAAAGACGGTTGTCCTACGACAATGTGAAACTAATTTAGGTCAACACAAAAAGTCTGGTATCCCCGCAATGTTCTAAGGAAAAAATTTACTATTTCCTCTCTCCTGAACAATTTCAAATGTGACAACCGACCTTTTACTTCTGAGGTACAGTATTTGAATTTCACTTTTCTTTTAGTGATTGAATGAATGCAAATTTTTCAAGTGGAACTTAACCCACTTTCCAACATCCGACCGAGCTGAAACTCGGCAGACAGACTCGTTGTTTCTGTCAACTCTATGGTAATACGCATACACATGTGGATATATAGGCATTTATCTGAAATCGGATGACATTACAACAATTAATATACCAAAAAAATGTCAGTCCTAGCCAATCAAGATTTGGCACTGTTGTCAGTGCGGTTGATTCCAGTCCCTGGGGAGGAAGGTTCAATCCTCATTAAAAACAAAATTTCTTGGAAATTGGCTACTAGCTGGCCAAAAAGTTTTCGCAACTAAGTCTAATATTGAAAATAGCTGTATACTGAAAAAAAAAAAAAAAAAAAATTTTTTTTGTTGACGAGTTTTTCGATTTCTGAAAAAAAACTTAAATTCAATTAAGAATAATTTCAATACCATTTACATTGCAATGTTTCATATAACCAAGCTCATCATTCCCAAAATAGTATCAGAGTGTAAAACTGTTTTTAACATCGTACCTTACACTCGAACGTGAGGATTAAATATGCGAATAACTAATTCACTTTTTGATTTACGTTCTGAACCATTTTCTGTCATTATTCATCCGCTTGTGTTGTTTTTTGGTTACTAACTTTCAGAACGAAATCATTTTTCCACCGTCGAGATTTGTGTCTGTAAAAAATGATAAATTTAATATTCTGAAAAGTTTTCGTTCAAATAGAGATATTTTTGGTATGTTCGAAAGTTCATTAAAAATTGGAAAATGTGCTTAACATTTACTTTTTTTTTTTTTTTAAACGTTTTTCCAAATACATTTATTTTAAATTGGGGTAAATATTATATTGGTTAGTACAACCATCTATATATTTATACTTTTTATATTTAATATGGACGAAGCTAAGATCTCGAGTAAAGTGTTTGATGGGTACATGAGATCCATAAATGATTTAATAAAGAAATACGAACAAGAACCACTTACTTTAATACACAGGAATTTGATCCATAAAATAAGTGGTTTATAGATTGTATCCATTCAAACTCGTGTGCGAGGGAATTATTGCAATTTGGACTAACTCCATAAAAATGGGGTCCGTTATCTTCGGATTCAATCAGAAAAACACTTTCATTTTCAGCAATAAAGAATCGAAATAAAATTGGATAACTTAAATGAAAACGTGTTTTATAGAATTGTCGGCCCCCGTGGTCAACCTATCGACTATCAATCGGTCGCAGGTTCAAATGCTGGCGTGCGCAAGTAAATTTTATTTGATTGATTTGTGTTGTTTCACAATTTAATAATTTAAAAATAATATGAGGTATATTTGCGGCACGTTCTAGAGCGGAAGACAATATCTTCAGTATCGCCCTGGTATAAGACCACTATTCAGAATTGAAACGATGCTTGGAATGGTTTTAGCTTATTTGGAGACTAGATCTCAATAGCCAGGTACTTGTTGGAACTCGGAGCAGTTGGAACTCTTGTGCGGTATTCACATTATAAAAATAATAATTGTTGATTCGCTTCTGGAGTGCTGATTCTTTTTAGATAGATTATGGAATTGTTTTTGTTCTTGGAGTTGTTGTTGTCGTGTTGTGCGAAGGAGGAAATACACAAGCTGGTTTCGGAGTCGAGACGTATGCGTTTCCGTGTCTAAAACTGTGAACCAGTAAGAAAGATATCAATGGTTAGATTCCACACAATGCTTGCACAACAAACTGAGCCCCTCCCAACTAGAATAAACAATTAAGCCATCAAAATAACAATAAAAGTGTATGAAATCAATTATGTCTATAATAGTGTATTTGGGCCTACCCTTCAATGTGCAAATATTGATTAACGTACTTGCTAATTGAGAGCGGCACAGTGCGTTGTGCGGCATAATGTGAAAACCCAAGGGCGGCCCTGAGCCAAATGTAGAGAGTAAAATTTTGACGCCCCCTGTCAAAATCAGTAGATAGTACTTAGGCTGATCACTGTAATCAATAATATTCCTGATGATTTGTGTTTTTGCGCCGTTTTAGTGAAAAATACCGTCACTGGCGATGTGTTAGGTATTAACACCGCCTTGGCGCCTTAATAATTCGGCGCCCGGAGCGGACTGCTCCGATTGCACCCGCGTTGCGCCGGCCCTGTGAATGGGATCATGTATCTTGTTTGAATGCAATATACGTAAAGACTACAATTATTTTTGGTCGTGTATTCTCTTCTGTAAATACAATATAATATTTATAATAGAGAAAATAATATAATAGAGTTTAACACTAAGTAGTGAATATAACTTTATATGTCTCTTTAATTTTATTTATATATTTGTTCCAATTATTTTTTTGAATACTTTTATATTTGTTTATAATTTACACTATGTAATTAAATTAGTTAATCTTGTTTTAAAGAGGTGAGTAGTCTTTATTATTTCAAACGTACTAAACTTTATTTATTTTACAAAGCAATGCCATGTACTTGCTTTACCAGTATTAATTTATCTTAATCTTAAGTTAGCTCACATCGTCGTGTGTGCTAATAGTTTTAGAAACAAATAAAAAATTACAGTAATTGGCAAACAATGTATCTTTAAATATTTAAATCCAAGTACATATTATATGTCAAAAAAAACATCAATATTTGAGGAAAATATGTTTTCTCAATTCCTCTACTTAACTATCTTCTCAATCTCAGTAACTTGCTTCGGGATTTTTTTATACAGTTGGACAGCCTGGTACATGAGAGATTTCTGGGTGCTTGATTTTTTTCTTGTTGACAATCTGATTTTCCTTGCATTTCTTGTTCAGTCATTGTTATAATGTACATCAAATACCTAGTTAACACAACTGTATTATTATATTTAATTCATGTAAAAGCCCACTGGGGCGTAAATAAATAAATAACATGCGTTATGTATAGGATCTAGGAGCTCCAAAATAACTCAATTATTATTTAATATTAATTTGAGAGTTCCAGTGGTAAATACACAGAAAAACATAAATTTAAACAAAGTGTTTGCTTTTAGTTTCATTAGAAATATATAAGTACATGTTTATTGTGATTAATTTGTGTAAGTGCCTATTTCATATTGTTTCATTCATTTCAACTCCTTAAAATGTATTTTTTAACATTATGTTACTTTAACTTGTGTTACTTCTAAAGCCAAGGTACCTACGGGCATTTCAACTGTCGTTTAAAGTCACGAAGTTGGCTACGGAATTAACAAAAGCTCAAGTTTAAAAGCCAGGTTTTAATAGATAAAATTCGTATTTAAGTATATCACAGCACGTACGGCTGGAAATCGTGACATCTGTCTCACAGATTATAAATAAAGCACTCAATACGATTGTTACCAATCTTATATTCAGAAACCATGAACTAAGCTCTTAAAATAAGTGTACAAAGTACAATAAGGCTAAGTACGTACCATTACTTAGCTTAAACGGCCTTTTAAACTTAATTAAGTTGATAGAAAAGACATGTGTATAAAATGGAGAAATTGGTTCATTAGTTCGTTCGATACACGTCACGAGGACACGTTCTACGTCACAAGGACATGCAATATATTGCTCATGTATTATTTTTTCCAATTTGGCCTAATGTTTTGAAATCAATAAGAAAACCCAATGAAACATGAATACACATATGTTTTATGTATTTAATTTAAAAGCGTATTATCTGGAGGTGCAAGATATTCGGCATAAATAATATAATGTAAGTGGGTTGGGATGGGTTTTTGATTGTATTATGACGTAGCAGAAGACATTGGGCACAAAGTACTCGTATAAGTATTACCCCTCGCATTAGTTTGATGAAAGAAGGAAGATGGATGGCGTTTAATCTCTTTGCGTCATCTCACTAATCCGCGTGTTTTCCAGAAATGAACGAGAGTTTTATATTATTATTTCTTCAGCGCACTCTGGCGCAATCATCCCGCTGGATGCTGCAGATATCTGAGAGGATTAAGCCGTACAAAGCGTCTTGGACGGTTGTAACTCAGCAAGAGCGATTGAAGCTTTGAGCTGATTGTAAATTCAGACTCAGACCGTCCAATAGGGATTTATGTTTTGTGTAAGTACATGCAAACAATGTTCAGAATGCAAGATTGTATTTAGTAGACAGTAAACGAAACAATACAAGCCATCACGGTATCCTTAATAATGAAAGATAATGGTTCTACGGAACATTCTCATTTGAACACTTCGTGTATTATGTTTCTCTCCTGAAGTGAGTCTACCCTAAAGCAATCGGTATTGTTCAAACAAAAAATATACATCTTGAAAGAATAATTTTAATGGATATGTGTACCGTTTTTTAAATTATTCACGAAATCATATTTTATTATTTCAACCAGCAAAATACATCACTTTAATGTATAAAAATTCTTATCGATACAAATAAATCTTTTTTTCTATACAAAGAAATCAAAAGTATTGATGTACGAAAGGACATCCAAAAGGTATTTAATTTATCAGTCAGCATTCCCGGACATCTTTGATGACGACTCACATTATAATATAATAAACAATTTCCTTTTCACAGAGCCGAAATTTTATTTCCTGCGACCATTTCATGCTTTATATGACCCTTCCGGTCTCTCTTATTGTAAATTGTGAGGGTTTTCTTAGAGTCCGAAAAGGCCGTATCTTTCTCACCCCAGAAAGAAGTATATCTCAGGGTAAAAGGCCTACAGGATTGAATTCTACTCTGAAGGGTTCGATAAGATATCAAAACAAACAAATTTTATTTTGATACTGATGTGTCAACTAACTGTTTATTCGAAGCATTTCAAAAACTGTCACTGAAACATTTCGAATGTTTTGTACCCACGTAAAAGTGGAAATAAGATTCATAAATTTGTTCAATCTAGAATTTTATAATTAAAAGAATATATATTTTGTATTCGCGGAAAAATGGGAGAGGGAGATTTTTTAATTTTTTATTATTATTATTGGAATACCGCACAAGAGTCCCAAAACTGCTCCCAAGAGTTGAGGGAGACTTTGAGGAGGATTAGGGACTGAGATAGGTTGGGGGGTGAGGTTTAAACAAACGGTCAGGATTTTATTTTTTATTTAGTGAATACCGCACAAAAGTTCCAACACCTCATTTCAGAATTTGAGTACAGCATACCAACTCATTCAGATATCGTGTCCTACCCAACACTAAAACGGAGGGTACCTACCGTGCTTCATTTATTTTAGCAGGAACAATCACATCGAATACATTCGAATTAATATTTCTTTATCTTTTTACTTCATGTATTTATTTCACATTCTGCATTGTACTTACATTTTATATTTATCCTTTTTCGATTTACATTTAACATTTTACATTTCATACTTCATACTTGTTACTTTATATTGTTGTACTTTCGCTATTTATACTTATTAAAGTAGCTCGTATTGTGCCGAATTTAAAGGACATTGTTTGAACCGTAATTTTAAAGTTTTTTTTTTGAGAAAAAAATAACCATCATATATTTCATCAGATCTATTGTTAATTTCTCAACACATCGAGAGAACACATTATTGTATTGTGTTCTTCTATGCAAATCATATTTCACAATAATTGTAACATAACTGGTGTGATGGCGATATTATCCCAGGAAGTGTTAAACTTTGGACAAGGGTGTGTGTGTGTGATTATTCTGGATTAAATGGAGATAAGAAACTTTCCCATGAAGATAAACAACAGCCGCTCTGGAATCAACACAGATTTAGTATCGCAATAATATTATGTGCTTTTTGTTGTTTAATATACCTACAGGATGATTCCAAATTTTAAGTAAATAAAAATCCTTGGGTCTGGGCCTAAAGGTTGAGAGTTTTGAATTCTTGGTTGACAAATCAAAACAAAAGTTCTAGATTCCTGAAACCAGTAAGATTATGGCATCTCCAAACAGGGTATGTTCTTTAGCTAAAAGGAGTATGGGGAGTTGATGGAGATGAGATAAGAAAGTTTGGAAAGTACCTGATTATTCAGATCTGGTCACTAAATACGGCTAAAGCCGTTTCAAGCAAAGCTTCCATTCCGAATGGTGGTCTTTCACCCGAACGATACTGAGATTACCAATCTTTCAGTCTCTTCGTTCAGCCATAACAGTCTCTTAAAATAGGGATGCAGAAGACCTGTTGGGAAGTAAGAGCTTCATAGATGTACGCACAGATGGCAGTGCATAGAGCTTGCGTGGAAGTCCGCAAGATGGAGCCAGTGGCCAGTAGTCGCCAGGGCCAGTGGGAAGGCTCTCAGAGAAACTTACTGTTTCAGATTCCAATTAGCAAGCTTCTAGTTAGGTCGACTATCGAGTCACCATTATATTACGCGGAGTAATAATAAATCCCTGATTAATCTAAAAGAATCAATTATTTATAAACTCCTTCCAAGACGAGTTGGAGACCTGTTTGTAGGAACACAACAATCGCTCCGGGAAGTTATTACTCTAGTTCGATAGGTACGAAAGAGCGATAGTACCAAAAATGAATACAATGTTTGGACAACGTTTTCATATCTTCCTAGCTAAGGTATATAATCGATTCAAAAACAATACAGTAACAACAGACCTGCTTAAAAGGAGAATTGCAGTATAGCTAATAGAAAGTGGCAGAACAGAATCGGAAAAGTTCTTAAATAAAATCATTGTCTGACTGAAGAAAGATACGCTTTAACGAATGTTTAACGCTGTGAAAATCGGGGAAAAGATAATGAATGCCCCGTTAGTCCGTCCATATCCCTATTGTCGATCAACTCTGAGTTTGAGACAACCCTTTTATTGAGAAGTGAAGAATATAAGTATACAAAGAGGACTGTACTTGAGAACTGTTCTGGACAGAACGGGACTTGAGAACTGGACAATCAGATTTCTTAGAATCTGCTGTAATCAAATACGACGGATTTTCCTACAACACCAAATCCGTCAGCCACCAATAAATGGACAGCTGCCCAAATAATGGAACGGAGATGTCGAATATTTGTCATCTAACTCAGCCGCTGACCGGTCAAATATATCATTGTATTGTTGTAATTAAACTATTCATATTTGTAAATATGGCATTTTATAAAATGCTGGGTTTTGTACTACGTGTACGTAAATTGTTCAGTAATCCGTGTACAATCGTAATTTTTTGTATCGCATTACTCTGAAGTTCACTGGAATAAATATCGCCAATGTGGAATCTTCAATATCAACTCTACATAGATAATATAAAACGCATTCAAAACAAATTAAAACAATAATTCAACAATAAATTTGAATGTACATTTCAAACATTGCAGTAAAGACGAGTAGTAGTAGCTGATTTAACATTTAAACATAGAATTTTAAACAATAACATAGACTGTACCGAACTTCTGTATCTCATTAATTTTAACATACCTGTGATACGTACACGACATACAGTGATATTCCACACGCTTAATTATTAAACAAATGCAGCACCTAGTTTGTCATTTAACCGTGCTCTTCGTACTTTCACTAATATTTGTCTAAACTCTACAATCGACATTTTTTCGAACTCACCGCCCAAATTTAAAAGTGGCATCATGTCAATAATATAAACTGTTCAATGCGCATACATACACACACATACACATATAAACACACACACATGCATACACACACACACACACACACACACACACACACACACACACATGCATACACACACACACACACACACACACACACACACACACACACACACACACACACACACGCATATACACTACTACACACGACATCTGGTAATTACTGAATATAAATGTACCATATACAAGAAATTACAAGGAAACAAACATATCACAGGTACCAAACATGAAATATTTAATATCTGTAAATTGTTTCATCACTGTTACCAAAGTACAGTTTGTTTCTATAATATCAAAAAAATAAAATATTTCAAAAATGCCTTGTGTGGGGTATTTTTTTAATAAATACTATCTATTTGAAAGTTTAATAAACAGTTTCAACGTGGTCATCAATGTGACGATCAATGACTTCAATGCGATCACCCGTGTGACCGAACATAACGTAACCAACAATTTCATTAAGTTATCCTTATATTACGTACATTCATATGATCTACCTACTTCAGAGTATAGGTACAGGCAAAAAAGAGTTGCTTTTAAATTAGATGAACGGGCAGCCCATAATAATTAATTCAATGAACTCAGTTATCCGGGTCCTCTTCGGTCTATCGAACCGAAAAATCTGATGTTAAATAATTAGTATTGTACATAAACAAATACATGAAAGAGTACCATGTCAATAATGCTGAAAAGTGTTGGATCGTGACAAGGTTAGCTTGTGGTCCCACGGGTCGGTAAACAATCGATATACACCGAGTGTTGTAAGACCCTGCGCAGAAAATTAAGTTCGTTATAGTAAGGTAACGGTCTGCACAGAGTTTAGCGTGGATTTTTACTGTGCAGGGTCTTACAATATTTGGTTTATTTCGATTGCTCACCGACACGTGGGACGAAGGGCTAGGTCGACATTTTTTGGGTCGGCTATACTTCATTCCAATGACTGAATCCCAATGCCTGCTGAGGTTCTACAGCGCTACAGAAGGGAGTGCACTTGAGGGACGAGTGCACACTTTCAGAGCACTTCTCTACCACCCAAAGGGAAACCTACGGTACGCGTATTCAATATCTTACTCTCCCGAAAACCACGTGATGCCAAAAAGGCACTCTCATATAAAAACTCATCAAATATCCACTTTTTTTAAATATTGTACTGCTTTATCTTGATCGGTTTTCTTTGGTTTATTTTATCTCTTATCCTTAATATCTATACAGGGTGTCCTAGGGTAAAGTACACTATCTTCGGACAGTGATTCTACATGATTTTAGAAGTAGAAAAGATAAAGAACTTTTTAAGAAATTCCAACGTTTTAAAGTATTTTTAAGGTAAAAAAAAGTGAATTGTTTGTATGGGAAAATAAATATTCTTCTATAGAAAAATATTTAAGAATTGAAAAAAAAGATGGAATTTTGAAAAAAGTTATTTGTCTTTTTTACTTCTACCATCATGTAGAACAACCTCCCGAAGTTAGTGCATTTTACCTCCGGAAACCCTGTATATCTAAGCTTTTTTTTATTAAGTATAGTTAACATAAAAGAAGGGTATTTTATATATACACCATAAATTTTACATTCCTACCAACGCAATGCCTTTACTTTTTGTATATTTAGTTTTACTAAATCGTATCCCTAACATTCTAACCTATGATAACTTATCCCAACATAACCTCACATAACCCGACATAAACTAACACAACCTAAAGTAAACTTAAACAATCATAATTTGACATAACCTAACAATGCGCATATTTTACTTAGTTTTTGGTAAAACAATTTCAATAAAAAGTCAATTTTGGAACATCCTGTACCGTCTTTATTGGGTCTTAACAATGCATCTAACTTCGAACGATATTCTAAACCTTCATACAAATAATATAACTTTACAGTTTATATGACTCTATAAGTAGATAGTTTGTGTTATAATTACTTTGACTATTCAAAGCACAAGTAAGTACTCGTATTCACATTACAGATACAATTGAGATACTGTAATGAAAATAGTACATACATTCGCCAAACTTACAAGGCTATTATAAAAGATGGCATGTGGATTTTGTAGATGTGTCATGAATTAAAAAGATTCACTTAACTGTAGAACTTACATGACTCATCGTTTGTAATTAAAACCATAAATGAAAATAACAATTATAACGTGTTAACCCTTTCATCTTTTCGTAGCGGAAAAATTTCTATCGAGAACCATGGATTCTTAAAATGTCGGAAATATGTTTTTTTGTTTGTTTTGAGTGTTTACGATTCTTGACTATAAGTCCGGAGGTGGCGGTTTCGAATTCCGTGTTTATTTCAAAATGTATTAAATTAAAACTATATACTGTTTATTTGCGGCACGTTCCTGAGTATTAGATACTTTCAGTATCGCCCTGGTGAAAGATTATCATTCAAAAATCGAAACGTTGTTGCTTAAAATGGCAATAGCCGAGATTGGTGACAAGATCTGAATAGCCAGGTACTTACCCACCTATCTCTTTCCTATCCCATTCTCCTCCTTATAATATAAGTCCTGGAGAAGGTTTGAGTGCAACCGAATTCGGTCGACTTATATAACTCAAATAAAGTGGTTTTAAGGCGATGCCATACGTAGTAATGCAAAATCATGTGTTTTTTGTTTGAAAATTTGGTCACCTAGAAATGTTTCAGATGCTTTAATTAAATACTGCGAGTAGAATACATCTTGACCTTTGAAATAATAGAGTATTTTTTAGATAAGTCTTTTAATAAGCCCAGAAAAAAATTATGCATAAGGCCTATTAAAACTGCTTTAAAGTTTAAAATCTCCTACTTACGGACCCATTTTCGCTTGTAATTTTATTTTATAATGTGGAAAATTAAGTTATTTATAAAATGATTGAAAAAAAATTAAATATTTATGCCTGAAAATCCACAAAATAAAATAAAAGGCACTTTTTGGCCATGTTTTTTTCTTGCATAAATCAAAACAGGCGGATGGTGTTAAGCGGGAATTTAAACCTTATCGCCATCTACGTAAGGGTTGTTATTGATAGCGGCTCAATTTAAAATATTACACGACGTAGTGCATCGCCTTAAACAAAATAAAATAAAATATTCTTCGATAATTTAAAAATATGTAAAAGAAATGATTTTTTTATTTTCGCCTGCGGCGTTTATTAACTACTCAAGTTTAGTTCTTAAATAACTCTTTGCGGTAATTTAAAACTGCTTTTAAAAGTGTAATTAAACCCGTGCGCCGTTCTCCGTTACATTGACGTGAAGCGGGTTGAATTAATTACGAAATTGTCAAATAGTTAACAGACACCTAACTTCCATTAACAGTGGCAGAATTTCATATTTGATATTCTAATTCATCATTCAATATTCACAGCCAACGTGAGGCCAATCCAAATATGAACAAATTGGTTATTTACAATGTGGCGTCAATTGTTTCTAGCTTCATTAATTAATCCCAAGTGGTATTGCAGACAGCATTGCCGTCTCTGGAGCTAAATAGAGCCCGTCTATGCTTAATTAATTTATCTGCATATAATTGTAAGATGTCCGGTGGCCAAGACATTAAATAAATTATTTTGTTCGGCAAAGTCAGGGGCGGCGCATGCTCGTAGGTAATTAATGAGTGGGGCGAAAATTGGCGGACGAACCAAACTTTTAACGTTAACGCTCTGTACCAGCCACTACTTCATTTTGTGGTTCAAAAAGCGTTAAAAACGGTAGTTGTAGGTAAAATTTTAGCCACTTACGTAGTGTACGCGTCTGAAAGAAGTAAATACTAGTGCAGTGACGTCACAAGCCTAAATTGCGCGAAAGAAAGCGTTTCGGTCGTAATTTGAAATGTAGATATTCTTAAAAAATAATTATAAGCAATAATTAGTCGCCTGAAATAGTAATACAAATTGAAAATATCTCCCGAGTAAAAATAAATGTCAGCCGACATAGCTCAGTGGTTACAGAGCACCTGGCCGGACATCAGAAGGCACGGGTTCAATTCCCGTTGGCGGCATTTATTTTTACTCGGGAGATATCTTCAATTTGTATTAGTAATTTCAGGCGACTAATTATTGCTTGAAATTTTTTGTTATCCTTTATGCTATGCATAAAACTTTATCTTATAAACATTAGTTTTTCATTAAAAAAAATAGTAAATATTCTTACCTGAAGTATTTTTTTTTGTCTGTATATTCCAGTTTATTATCATTTTCCTTAATTTTTGGTAAAAAAAAATAATTGTGATTGTACTCTATTGATATTTTTATCATTCTCCTGTATTTAGGATTAAAGGATATAATCGAACTTTAAGCCATTTTTAGAGGTTCTGTAAATATTTATTTATGAAATTGTTTTAAACATTATAACACATTATCATTCCCCGAGGAATCGAAAAACATATTATTGTTTAAAATCTAATAATGAATTTGTCTAAACTTTGCTTCGAAAACAGCTATTTTTTTCGGTAAATAAAATTATGAATTTAATTTTATCAAGTTTGTATGCTTTATAAAAAATATGATGCAAGTAATATTGTTGTATTTTCTTGGAATGTAGTTTACGAGTGCTATTCTCTTTTTTCCTACGCAATACTGTGGCCGATGGGGGGGTTTGAACAAACCCCCCTTAATTACGCCCGTGAATGTTGACATTCTTTATATGCGTGGCGTTTATTATCTAATGTTTTTTCTAATCCTATTTATTTTGCTACCCATAGGGTTAGGAAAGAAGTATGTAACATCAATAGAAATGCCGGGTCTCTAAGGTGGTCCTGCCACAGACGTAATTAAAATTATTGAAATCTTCGCGTCCGTTGGAAATAAAATACGAGAGCATTGAATGAATGTTATTTTGAGGCATAAATCATTATATTTACGATGTTTTTATTAAGTGGTGTGGAAGTGGATTCCATCAGCCAATCCAGAAAATTCGAGAATAGTTTGTTAGCCTAGTCGACCTACCCACGACTAAAATCACCGATACATGTAATTAGGTGTTCTTGCGGCGCCGGGCGTGGGAGGCGATGTTCGCTTGACACCACTCTGGCAAAATGACAGACTGACAGATTGGGGTAAATATTATACACACTGTGATTAATTGAAGGTTGCCAAACACAGGGAATACCAGAAATTTGTAGATGTAATTTTAACGGCGTTGACAGATACTATGTGATTTTTAGATAATTGACTTAACATGTAATTTTGTTCCTGACACGAAAATTAAGTGTTCATACTACACGTTTACAGTAAGTAGAAAATTCCTACTAAGAATCAGCTGGGTTGGTGTCTGTTCGTTATATTTGTCACAGTAATTTTAACCACATACAATTTAAACGTTAATAAGATAAAAAAATACTTGGGAATAATACTCAACTCATAAATTATATTTCTTGAAGATAATGTGGAGTTTATTTACAAAAAATTGCTATGACGGTGTTTTTATTTCGAAATTTTTCGAAATAAAAACACCGTCATAGCAATTTTTTGTAAATAAACTCCACATTATCTTCAAGAAATATAATTTATGAGTTGAGTATTATTCCCAAGTATTTTTTTATCTTATTAACGTTTAAATTGTATGTGGTTAAAATTACTGTGACAAATATAACGAACAGACACCAACCCAGCTGATTCTTAGTAGGAATTTTCTACTTACTGTAAACGTGTAGTATGAACACTTAATTTTCGTGTCAGGAACAAAATTACATGTTAAGTCAATTATCTAAAAATCACATAGTATCTGTCAACGCCGTTAAAATTACATCTACAAATTTCTGGTATTCCCTGTGTTTGGCAACCTTCAATTAATCACAGTGTGTATAATATTTACCCCAATCTGTCAGTCTGTCATTTTGCCAGAGTGGTGTCAAGCGAACATCGCCTCCCACGCCCGGCGCCGCAAGAACACCTAATTACATGTATCGGTGATTTTAGTCGTGGGTAGGTCGACTAGGCTAACAAACTATTCTCGAATTTTCTGGATTGGCTGATGGAATCCACTTCCACACCACTTAATAAAAACATCGTAAATATAATGATTTATGCCTCAAAATAACATTCATTCAATGCTCTCGTATTTTATTTCCAACGGACGCGAAGATTTCAATAATTTTAATTACGTCTGTGGCAGGACCACCTTAGAGACCCGGCATTTCTATTGATGTTACATACTTCTTTCCTAACCCTATGGGTAGCAAAATAAATAGGATTAGAAAAAACATTAGATAATAAACGCCACGCATATAAAGAATGTCAACATTCACGGGCGTAATTAAGGGGGGTTTGTTCAAACCCCCCCATCGGCCACAGTATTGCGTAGGAAAAAAGAGAATAGCACTCGTAAACTACATTCCAAGAAAATACAACAATATTACTTGCATCATATTTTTTATAAAGCATACAAACTTGATAAAATTAAATTCATAATTTTATTTACCGAAAAAAATAGCTGTTTTCGAAGCAAAGTTTAGACAAATTCATTATTAGATTTTAAACAATAATATGTTTTTCGATTCCTCGGGGAATGATAATGTGTTATAATGTTTAAAACAATTTCATAAATAAATATTTACAGAACCTCTAAAAATGGCTTAAAGTTCGATTATATCCTTTAATCCTAAATACAGGAGAATGATAAAAATATCAATAGAGTACAATCACAATTATTTTTTTTTACCAAAAATTAAGGAAAATGATAATAAACTGGAATATACAGACAAAAAAAAATACTTCAGGTAAGAATATTTACTATTTTTTTTAATGAAAAACTAATGTTTATAAGATAAAGTTTTATGCATAGCATAAAGGATAACAAAAAATTTCAAGCAATAATTAGTCGCCTGAAATTACTAATACAAATTGAAGATATCTCCCGAGTAAAAATAAATGCCGCCAACGGGAATTGAACCCGTGCCTTCTGATGTCCGGCCAGGTGCTCTGTAACCACTGAGCTATGTCGGCTGACATTTATTTTTACTCGGGAGATATTTTCAATTTGTATTACTATTTCAGGCGACTAATTATTGCTTATAATTATTTTTTAAGAATATCTACATTTCAAATTACGACCGAAACGCTTTCTTTCGCGCAATTTAGGCTTGTGACGTCACTGCACTAGTATTTACTTCTTTCAGACGCGTACACTACGTAAGTGGCTAAAATTTTACCTACAACTACCGTTTTTAACGCTTTTTGAACCACAAAATGAAGTAGTGGCTGGTACAGAGCGTTAACGTTAAAAGTTTGGTTCGTCCGCCAATTTTCGCCCCACTCATTAATTACCTACGAGCATGCGCCGCCCCTGACTTTGCCGAACAAAATAATTTATTTAATGTCTTGGCCACCGGACATCTTACAATTATATGCAGATAAATTAATTAAGCATAGACGGGCTCTATTTAGCTCCAGAGACGGCAATGCTGTCTGCAATACCACTTGGGATTAATTAATGAAGCTAGAAACAATTGACGCCACATTGTAAATAACCAATTTGTTCATATTTGGATTGGCCTCACGTTGGCTGTGAATATTGAATGATGAATTAGAATATCAAATATGAAATTCTGCCACTGTTAATGGAAGTTAGGTGTCTGTTAACTATTTGACAATTTCGTAATTAATTCAACCCGCTTCACGTCAATGTAACGGAGAACGGCGCACGGGTTTAATTACACTTTTAAAAGCAGTTTTAAATTACCGCAAAGAGTTATTTAAGAACTAAACTTGAGTAGTTAATAAACGCCGCAGGCGAAAATAAAAAAATCATTTCTTTTACATATTTTTAAATTATCGAAGAATATTTTATTTTATTTTGTTTAAGGCGATGCACTACGTCGTGTAATATTTTAAATTGAGCCGCTATCAATAACAACCCTTACGTAGATGGCGATAAGGTTTAAATTCCCGCTTAACACCATCCGCCTGTTTTGATTTATGCAAGAAAAAAACATGGCCAAAAAGTGCCTTTTATTTTATTTTGTGGATTTTCAGGCATAAATATTTAATTTTTTTTCAATCATTTTATAAATAACTTAATTTTCCACATTATAAAATAAAATTACAAGCGAAAATGGGTCCGTAAGTAGGAGATTTTAAACTTTAAAGCAGTTTTAATAGGCCTTATGCATAATTTTTTTCTGGGCTTATTAAAAGACTTATCTAAAAAATACTCTATTATTTCAAAGGTCAAGATGTATTCTACTCGCAGTATTTAATTAAAGCATCTGAAACATTTCTAGGTGACCAAATTTTCAAACAAAAAACACATGATTTTGCATTACTACGTATGGCATCGCCTTAAAACCACTTTATTTGAGTTATATAAGTCGACCGAATTCGGTTGCACTCAAACCTTCTCCAGGACTTATATTATAAGGAGGAGAATGGGATAGGAAAGAGATAGGTGGGTAAGTACCTGGCTATTCAGATCTTGTCACCAATCTCGGCTATTGCCATTTTAAGCAACAACGTTTCGATTTTTGAATGATAATCTTTCACCAGGGCGATACTGAAAGTATCTAATACTCAGGAACGTGCCGCAAATAAACAGTATATAGTTTTAATTTAATACATTTTGAAATAAACACGGAATTCGAAACCGCCACCTCCGGACTTATAGTCAAGAATCGTAAACACTCAAAACAAACAAAAAAACATATTTCCGACATTTTAAGAATCCATGGTTCTCGATAGAAATTTTTCCGCTACGAAAAGATGAAAGGGTTAACACGTTATAATTGTTATTTTCATTTATGGTTTTAATTACAAACGATGAGTCATGTAAGTTCTACAGTTAAGTGAATCTTTTTAATTCATGACACATCTACAAAATCCACATGCCATCTTTTATAATAGCCTTGTAAGTTTGGCGAATGTATGTACTATTTTCATTACAGTATCTCAATTGTATCTGTAATGTGAATACGAGTACTTACTTGTGCTTTGAATAGTCAAAGTAATTATAACACAAACTATCTACTTATAGAGTCATATAAACTGTAAAGTTATATTATTTGTATGAAGGTTTAGAATATCGTTCGAAGTTAGATGCATTGTTAAGACCCAATAAAGACGGTACAGGATGTTCCAAAATTGACTTTTTATTGAAATTGTTTTACCAAAAACTAAGTAAAATATGCGCATTGTTAGGTTATGTCAAATTATGATTGTTTAAGTTTACTTTAGGTTGTGTTAGTTTATGTCGGGTTATGTGAGGTTATGTTGGGATAAGTTATCATAGGTTAGATTGTTAGGGATACGATCTAGTAAGGCCTGGTTCCCACTATGCCGGACCGGCAGATCTGCAAGGCCGGTAAAACTGCCGGAAGGGCTAGTGGCTGTACAATTTATATGTAGCTATTCACACTATCCCGGGTCCGGCATTTTTGCCGAGCCCGGCATTTTTACCGAGCGTTTTGTCACTGCGAAAGTGCCGGTAGAACCACCGGACCGGAGTAATGTGAACGAGTTTGTGCCGGTATCCGGCTGTCCCCGCTCGCCGCGCCCGTGCTCCGGGCTCCCCTCTCGTCATCGGCTCGCATTTTTTGAAGAAAGTAGAAGTGTTCGCCCTGCTCGTTTAAATCTTTTTATCAGTATTCAAATGTGTACCTCCATACGGACGTAGGAGATTAAAGCCTTCAGACACTCATTTTCATAAATCCGTCATTCTATCCAAATATTTCTTTTTTTCATTTTTTTTATACTGTAATTGTTACATTATCTAGCGATTCCGTTCATTCAATTTTTCTATTGACTTGCCTACCAATGGATAATGGACAATATCAGCGGGAACATAACAAGTCAATCGGTTTAATTGTTGGCAGATGAATCATCTAAATGCGTTTATGATTGACGATTGATTTTATTCATTAATTTCATTCATTTAACATATATATCCAGCTAACAATAAAAAACACCCTAATATAATAGAACTTCTTTCTTCTTCTGGCGTTAGTAAGATTAGATTGTTAATATTAATTTTAGTTGTAAGTTGCTAAATATGTAAATACTCGTATATATGTCGTTAATATAGTAGTTATAGGCCTTAGTCGTAAGTCACTAGATATAAGTCTTAGAGATAAGTCAGTAGTTCTAGTATTAACTATTTAAGAAATATATTTGTACAGCGCCCTTGAGGTGATTTCTCACTAAAACGGCGCTATATAAATCAGCCAAATATTATTATTATTATTAGTTTAAACGGTAATTCCTCGTGCAAGTTTTTATGAAGCGGTCTAGGCTTTGGTACATTTAAAGTACCATCATTGATCTTTTGCCAAAATTTACTATCCTTTAATATAGTAGAATCGCATTCCTTGCCATATGAGCCCACACTAATAAAAATAAAACGGTACTCTGAATCAACAACTTCCAATAATACAAAAGAATAATATTCCTTGTAATTAAAGAACATAGAACCACTCTCGGCTGGTTTCAAAATTCTAATATGTTTGCCATCTACTGCTCCAACACAGTGAGGAAAGTTGGCTTTTCTTTCGAATCCTGAAGCGATGTCCTCCCATTATCTCTCCGGCTCCGGTGTAATGTGAACACTCTTGTCCGGTGTCCGGTTTCCGGCAGATCTGCCGGTCCGGCATAGTGGGAACCCGGCCTTAAACTAATTATACAAAAAGTAAAGGCATTGCGTTGGTAGGAATGTAAGATTTATGGTGTATATATAAAATACCCTTCTTTTATGTTAACTATACTTAATAAAAAAAAGCTTATACAGGGTTTCCGGAGGTAAAATGCACTAACTTCGGGAGGTTGTTCTACATGATGGTAGAAGTAAAAAAGACAAATAACTTTTTTCAAAATTCCATCTTTTTTTTCTATTCTTAAATATTTTTCTATAGAAGAATATTTATTTTCTCATACAAACAATTCACTTTTTTTTTTACCTTAAAAATACTTTAAAACGTTGGAATTTCTTAAAATAAAATAAAAACACATTTACTAAAGTAAAAACAATTGTCACACCACACATGGAATTTGTTCTAGTATTATCTATCTCAGTATATAGCTTTAAAAAACTTCAAATAATCCAGAATAGAGCAATGAAACAATTTAATAAACAGTGTAATAAATATAAATCTAATCAGAAAATGCAAATAATTACATATAATGAGTGTTAAACAAATAATTTTCTATAACGCTTTAATTATTTTTTAACAATTTACTACCAACTTACTGTAGGAACAAACTATATTCATTACAATAAAGACTTCCATAGACACACACACACACACACAACATATAATACAAAAGAAAACATTCGACTAAAAAGAAAGCACATTTAAGGAAAGGTTACGTAGGTATGTTAAAAAATTTAGAAATAAGCAATTTGTAAATTAAATTTTGAAATATGTGTGTTTATATTTTGACCACATGGTGTAGAACTATTTTAACTTGCAAAAAAATACTTTCTAAACATCGCGCCACGTCTATGTTGGGTAGTGGGGTCTGCAGACTACGGCCCGCGGGCCAACACCACCACCAGCATGGTGGGTCGATTACATTGTAAAATTTACAATTTTAGAAACAAAATAACTGACATAAATAATGAAATTAATCATTTTAATTTTAATTAATGATGTGAGATTTATCCTAAAAACTTACAATAAGTGACATACATAGGTAATTCACATGATTAAATTAAACTTATCAATGAGATGTGTATGAAGCTGTAACTTTCCACTGACAATTGTTTGCAGTTGTGGAATAAGTTTACTAGTGGAAATTATCAGCATCGACTTCAAATACTCATCAATTAACTTGGATCTGTAAATATCTATAGATAGATGTGTAAATTTGGCAGATTGATGACAAACATCGGTATGTCGTCATAATATTTATATGTGCTAGATTGTGTCTATCTTCATCTTGATGGGGATTGGCTAGAGAATTTCAGAGATATGGTTTCCCTGTAGCTACCCGGCTAAAAAGTTTGGAGACTCCTGGTCAATCTATAAAAAAATATCTTGCTGATTCATGCATTCATTCGTACTTTTCAGTTATTCAGTCTTATAATATTCCGGACGTAAGTATTTGATTCAGTTCATCGTGCCATGTTTTTTTCCTGTGGCGTTTTCGACTTATCATACCGTTAACTTCGCTTTATGTAAATTACTCTGACACTTCTTTATCCGTCCATTCGCTCACAGGTCTAAAACATCTAAACAATACTTTTAAAAATCATGCATGTCATTTCAATTGAGGGTGTAGTAGGTATAAATTATGCTTTGCTTTCTTTAGTGAATCTGCTTTTTAGATACGTGTTCAGATCAGTAAACAAAATTATGTATTTCATCTACCTAGCGAAGAGGGTAATTCGTGAAATTGTTCGACTGAATAAATAAACATTCAAAGAATTACCATTTCGTTTTGACGTATTTACTTAGCTAACACCCTAATCCGGAAAACGAAAATCCACCACGCGTTGGAATACCTCTTTCCCACATGTTCTCTGAAACCCGTCCCGCGCCAACATCACGATTAGTAAAATAAACATAAATCCAGAAATACTATAAGTCGAATCTGAACTTAGTACTTGGGTCGTTGATCAATTTCTTTTGCTCCGAATATAATGTGTGGGAAGGGTTAGATGGATGAAGATCCACCCCACCGCCCTTGTTGTATCAAATGCTTTAGTATCAAACAATCGCATTAGCGCTAAACACGTTTCACTTTTCCAAACTAAATACCCAATTTCCCGCACCTCCATTTGTGATCCAATTGTATCCGTAAATTCAGAAGTTTCAGATACTTAAGAAAAGGATCGAAGCGAAAAAGGGTAATAAACGTTGGATTCGGATGAAATATTTAGGATTAGATTGTTTTCATCCAATTGATCTCATTTATTGAGAGATATTTTAGAAATTGCTGAAATCTTCGGTTTCGAGAAGGGATTTAAATGAAGGAGAGTTTTATCTACAAATTTGTTAAGATTTCCGATATGGTGAGAGCATTGAGGAATTTCGGGAAATATTATTTCCTTCAGGATTCCTGTATACTATACAGAAAGGCTTGAGTAATGTTCACGTTTGTATCTGTATGGATTTAAAAATGCTAATTATGAACACGTTTAACTATTTATTAAAAAAAACTTTACAAGATTTTTTTATCAATTCAATAATTAATAAAATATCGGTTATTGTTTTATCACATAGACGATTCATCAAAATATTTTTCAAAGGATGATGGATGTAATTTCAAAGTGATTGGACAATAGCTGCTTTCAACGAATATACCTATATTTTTAATTAGCGTACCACTTTCCTGTTATTACCAAAATGGTTCCAATCACAAAGATCTTAACTGAACTCTGCACAAAGGACTTACGACCAACGGAATTATTTCCGATCAATTAAAATTGTTTATGCCCATTTTCCTTTTTTGGTTCATGAACAAAGACTACCAAATCTCTTCAATGATTAAATTTATCAATCGAAATCCCCGCTAGCCTTCTACAAATGTAATTCTAAGTATAGAGATAAAATAAATAATATTTTATATTTGTGGTATAATTGATTCCACCCAGCAAAGTACTGTTATTTACGCCACAGATAGACATGCTAGTATCTCTCTCAAAAGAATGCCAGTAGTTGTATTCAGCATTCCAGTGACACGTTTATCATGTCGCTGCTAGTAGCTCGCATGCAAGTAGCCCGAATGCCATTCAATGTACTCGTGTGCCAGTGTGGGGGTGTGGTGTAGAGGTGGGTGAGTTCTGCATTTTTCCGGAGGCATCCGAGGACTGCTTCCTTTTAAAAGAACTCGAGTTCTTGGAGTGGGTCCCGGGTCCGAGTTCTTGGGTGCGGACTGGGTACTGGGCGACTACCGGGACGCACGGGTCCGGCCAAGGACTCGGCACTCGGACTCGGATAGAACCCGCGAAAGAACTCGGACCCGTAGCAGGACAAGGACCCGCACAAGAACTCGGACCCACACGAGAACACGGAGTCAATCCCGTCACCCATCGCACCCGAGTCGCGAGTTGTGCAGTTTACATTTTGGCGAAGTTCAACGAAATCCATTCGTGTCTTGTCGTGTTCCAGCTGATTGGGCTACGGCTAATGCGAGGCCGTAACGGATGTAGTATTAGGTTCCAAGTTCCAGATGATAATTTTAGCACACGCGTAAGCAGTAATAAATCAAATGTAGTAACATAAATTTCGGTTGTCGTTGAGAATTTGTCGTTTTCATAATCTCTGTCCATCGATATAGATAAAGGTACTTGGTCGAAGCCTCTATCAAATGAAACTCAGTAAAGGCGAGATGTTTTAAAAACAAAGTCAGGAAGTAGTTAGGTACAGCATTGAACTATTAAAATTTTAACAATTAACAACATGTTTTAATATCTATTTATTCCAGTCCATTTTTTTTACTTTTACAATACATACACACTTTGTTCAATATATTATTGTAGGATTTGTGTATATTATATAATTGATTTGTATATTTTTCCTTTTGGTTTCACAAATATATACATATATATGTCTCAGGATCATTAAAAATAAACATTTGCCTTTCGAATGAACACTATTACGACATAGCTAAAAAATTTTAACAAAAGATAGCCATTTTAAATAAACAATTATTGAATAAAATAATCTTGGTACCTAATTTATCGCTTGTCTGAATCTTTCCAATACCAGTTGACAATCAGTTCCAATTTTTAAAGTCAAAGCAAATCCATATTCTAGAGTTCACTGAACCAGAGTTACGGATACACAGACAGACACCACTGAAATTTGTATTTTTAATAACACAAAAAATAAAAATAGTGAACGATAATTAAAATAAAACTTTAAAATAAAACAATAATTTTTACTTACAGTAGGTACCTAGCGCCTACAAATATGGGGGCTAAAATAAAAATATAAAACATCAAAGAATTGCGATAAATCATTGAGATTTTACATAAAAACCGTTAAACTAATCGGCAATATCTCAAAATGCCAACGTGTTGATTTTTAAAACAAGATCATGAAACAAAAGAAACATAAGAATTGAACATAAAAATAATAAATCAGTAAGTTTTTTTTTAAATTCTGAATCCGAAAAAAAAAATGTACAAATAGGCATAACAGTCAAAAGAATCATAAATAAACTCAAAATATCTTCGTATTGAATTTTTTAAATCAAGATAAAACATAAAAAAAAATGAACATAAAAAAATGTAATATTTTTTTTTTAAATTGCGAATTGAAAAATTAAATTATACAAATTGTTACAAACAGTTAAAAGAATCAGCAATATCGCAAAATCCCCCCGTATTATTCATAAGACATAAAAAGCATTGAAAAATAAAATCAGTAAGATCTCGAATCGAGACCCCGAGTCCGAGTTTTCTGGGAGTTGTTGATTAGAGGCATTCGGGTCCGAGTCCAAGTCCTTAGAGGCATTCTCGGGTCCGGGTTCTCTGGGAGTCGTTGATTGGAGGCATTCGGGTCCGAGTCCCAGACCGAGTTCTCTGGGAGTGGTTGATTACGAAAAGGAGTGGGAGTAGGACCCGCTTCCCGCAAAGGACTCGGGCTCAAGGACTCAATCCGGCTGAACCTACACATCGCTAGTGTGGTGGGGGATGTCATGAAGCCGCTCTGCCAGCAGCTAGTAGAGTAAACACGTGCGTTTTGTTGATTTTCGCAAGTTGATATTTACGCGTTAAAAATGGCTCTATGGGGCGAGGCAGACCAGATTTTGGATCATATGCTCTATCGCAGCTACCAGCGCTTGTGGAATACAGGTTCGCTGATTTACAAAAATAAAATTCTAGCTTGTTTCTAATTTCTTCCGCGACCTCCATCTTAGCCAGCTACGCGCACGAAACTAGAGATGTGACTAGCTAGCATGCCAGTATCTAGCGTGTTTATACTGACCTACAAGCACGCGTGTAGTTAGCATGCCTGCTACTCGCAAAATGCGTACTTTTTAACTGGCATGACTATTATAAAATATAAGACATAAATAAAATATAATTTTACCGATAAAACTACGCAAATTAACACATTGGCCACAAACCCCGACTCATGATCTGGCTGGAGTAGATCTAAAAACAAAAAAACGATCACACCAGTGACATCTTTCAACGGAATTTTAAAAACCAAACGCTCTATAGATAATGAAGCATTCATTTCGTAGCATCGGTAATAATATGTTTCTTAAGTTTTTTCCCTGATATTTATGTTCGAAGTTTTGTAAGCTGATTTTGGGCTGGTTTTGGACTTATAACAACCTCGAGCACAAAGCGCGTGCTGGGCGGTTCACATTAGCCCAATTTCAAAGTTTATTGACTGAATCGATGATGACTATGTAAGTGATAATTTAATATTGTTAGATCCCAAGTCCAAGGGTGAGGAATTTTCATATGAGGACGTCGAAGATTTCAATATTTTGACAAGCAAAGCGGGCCCGTCATCTCCGGTTCCGAATGCAAAAGTTGCAAAGTGGCCCCCCACATCCCTGATTGCTTTAATGACTATCTGATTAAATTAAATTTTTAGCCATTAGTATGTTTTATATATATATATATATATATTTAAATCCATGATAGACTTCTTTATATTATGCTTTATGTATCTTTAAGAATAACACCGTGAAAAAAAATTTACAAAAACCAATAAAGTTATTCTTGTATCCTTATTAACACATATTTCCTTTTTTGTTAATTTTTTAAATTATTTTATTTTCCTATATCTAGCATGTAACCAAAGAAATTAATTCATTTAAACATGTAGTGGTACGCAACTACTTCAGCGAACGAAATTCTAGAAGTGTCGATTTTTCCAAACAAGCTTCTTGGATGTTCTTTTATTTATTTGTTTGGAAAATTCTACATAGCAGCCAAATTGTTCCAGAAGCTTCTTCACCTTTTAAAAGCGACAGCCTGAAGAATCTAATCAGTCATCAATCCGCCGTCAGTTTACAAGGATCTCACGAGTGATAATCCGCGCACCTCACTTGCGCGAAGGACATTCTTCCCGGCTCTGCTCATGGACTCCATCGGGATATCATCATAGCGCTTTGGCCCAGATCGCCGTCCCTGGCCAACGCTACACGGATTACAAGCGCCCTGGTTCCAGCGTCTCTGACCAGCGCTTCATCCACTCACCATGACCACCACGAGGACACGCAGCATCCTCACTGGTCTACTCAGCTCCCGTTCAACCGCCTACAAGGTCCACCGCACCTTCGGCCTTCCCGTCAGCACTGGAGTACTGATTGCCAAGATCGCCAGTGCCTGACAGACAACGAGTCCGGTCACCAGCGCCCGGCGTCGACTCACAGACCCGCGCTTGACCTGCCATCACCGCCTGCATCCGGAGAATACTACATCTGTCCTACGACATCTCATCACGGCTACCTGACTCACAAATAAACACTCTGACCTTCACGACACGTCTTTCATTCCGTGCCTCCTCAATAGATCCCTAAAAACATATGGTTTAAGAGTTACGTTAGATTTAGTACACCAATGCAGATTTGCATTTTGTTGTACAAAATTAATTCAGTAGTGAAGGTCAATTTTTTAGATTAATAATTATGTGGCCAATGGGTTAGAAACAAATCACCAATAGATTTCATACCCTTCAGTAACCATTAAAAACTCGGAAAATATATACGAAGTTCGAATGTATGCCGCACGAGTGAATTTCTGTTACATCTATATTCCAGTTTTCATTGGAAATGTTTCAAATTCTGACTCCAGTGACTTGAATCTTCTATGGCATCTGCCATAAACTTAAAAAATATTTAATGTTCAATACCAGCGCTACCGGATCAACACTACCCACCCGATCGGCTCCACCTCACATTACTGTAGGAAAGGAACCTTTATAAATATTATATTGCGTTAGTTAACTATGTAATAAAATTCTAATTTATGAAAGGCCCATTAATTTCTAACATTTAATTAAGTAAGGTCCATTTGTACTGCGTCGTTTGGATTAAGTTGGGTTTGACAAGGGTAGGTCAGTTAGTTTTATATTTCAATCTAATTTGCTATGTCATAGTCGTAGAAACCTATACCATTATTATATAAGCTATTATATAAGCCTCTATCATTATTAACAAGAACAGGTGTTCGGTGTAAAAAAAATATAAAACTACCTACAATATATCTACCTATTTATGTAAAGATGAGTGTAGCGGGCGGCGTGGATTTGATTTGTATACAAATCTACAGATTGTTCCGAGATTGATGAAATTTTGCACACTTGACATTCAAAACAATGGGAAGGACAATGTCTACATGACATTTACAAAACAACCCTCATCATCTTTTCTCCTTCTCTTAAAGCAAGACTTTAATACTTCTTTATTATGTTGATTTTTTTAAAACTCCACGTAAAGTAAGGGGAACGCCAGGTATTTCAGCTAGTTAATAATAAAACCAATTCGGTATACCAAGTATTTTATTGATAAAAATGATATAATTGCATTTCTGCAGCTCTGCCATGGTTTGCTTGCTACATTTTAGCCTAGTACCTACGTAGTATTTTGGAAAGTGGCTCAATAATATGGGGACTCGGGGAGGCTACGTATACTTCAATGGTGGAGAAAGTACAAAAGAAGTTTCTACGTTATCTTTATGTTAGAGACTTCGGGTACTATCCCTATTTATACCCATCAGCCTTCCTTTCCGGAATGCTGGGTATCGATAGTCTTGTCAACAGGCGGAAAGCTGCGTTGCTGATGATGGCCTCTAACTTATTGAACGGTCACTTCAACAATCCAGAAATTTTGAATAAAATTTTATTTTACGTCCCTGATAACTTCGCAAGAGCGCGTAGGCACAAACCATTCATTCTTCCGAGATGTAGGACTAACTTACCATTAGCAATGCCTCTCGGAAGAATGATAGTCCTTCTAAACTCGCTATCCTCTGACATCGACATTTTCCACCTGAGCATTCATAAATTTAAATCGCTAATTAGGCAATTATGATTGTGTAAAATGTATAATGTATCTTTGTTATTGGAATTTTTTATTCTGTAAATATGCATTTAAAATATAAATATAAATAAATTTAAAAAATAATTATTTTATTTAAGCTTTTATTTTATCGAAAAAATCTTTCTCTTCTAAAATAAATTTATAAATAATTACATTTTGGCTAATTTAAGATCAAAAGAAACTATTTACGCGCTAGACATTTACAATTAGTATTGCTTTTCTTGTATTGTAAAACCAAACGAAGTGAAAACGTAGGTTTATTATTTTACTGTATAATTTAATTCACCACCGTATTTGGTATGTTCACGATGGTTGGAAAATATTAGGTTGGTAAATTTTAGCTACCCACCTGGAATCATAGAAATTTCACTTGAAATTGTCTACACCGCAAACAACACCGTCAAATTCAGTAGTTTCACATTGCCGTCAGAAAATTTATTTATTAGCACTCCCTCTGATTTTTGAATTAATTTCATTATATTTTGTGAAATTAATCCGTTTCTTAATTCAAGATCAATCGATAATCGAGATCTGTTTCATTTGAACAAAACATCGTTTTAAAAACAGAAAAAAAACAGTCATGATCATGTTAAAATATAGTCATTCGATGACGTTATAATTTAATATGTAGACGAGCTATAGAAATCTCAAAGTGGCAAGCAAAAAGTACGTCAATTGTAGTGCTTTCCTTTTTTATCCAGTTAAGAATTTTTTCTTATAAAACACATTAATGTAACGTAAAATCAGTCAAGTAAATACAACCATCAGATGGTAATAGTAATAAGACCAAATGAGCCGCACTACAATAAAAAATCTTTAAAAGGGTAGTCACATGAAAGAGTATTGTTATAAGCCATAACTAGTTTGAGGAGAAAGTGTTTTATTTACTCGGCAATACTGGTAAAAGCTGAGGAATAATATTTCATTTGTAAATACACGCAAATTTCTAATTATTATCGAACATTATAAATATAACGATTGTTTCCCGCCCGAAGATTTTCGAAGTCACTGCTGTCGCTAAGTAAAATTCACTGTTTAACATAGTCTAATCACCGTGTTTATTTATATGCTTGCACAAATGCACAAACGCAGAAATTAACAGTAACACCTAGTATCAGCAACAATCGCCCCCATTTGCAAACTGTCATTGCTCTATTATGGCACGGCAGTGACTTAATCACTTGACACCTTTGACGGCCGGCGTGGTCTAGTGGTATACGCTTTTGACTACATATCCGAAGGTCGCGGGTTCGAACCCGGCGTGCGCAAATAAATTTTATTTGATTAATTTGTGTTATTTCACAATTAATTAATTTAAAATAATATATAGTACATTTGCGGCGCGTTCCAGAGTGGAAGATACTCTCAGTATCGCCCTGGTGTAAGACCACCATTCAGAATTGAAACGTTGCTTGAAATGGCTTTAGCCGTGTTTGGTGACCAGATCTGAATAGCCAGGTACTTCCCCACCTTCCTCTTCCCCATCTCCCTCCCCTCCCCAATACCCTCAGCCTCACAACATACCCCAATTGGGGATGCCATAGTCTCACTGGCTCCAGACGGGAGCAGTTGGGACTCTTGTGCGGTATTACTATAAAAAAAAATAAAAAAACCTCGAAATTTTACGGGCTCGCAGGCCTGTACCCAGTCGGCCATGAGGTAGTATTTGACGCAATTTTCGAACATGGATTTTGGTCCTACCGTTTATTCCGTTCATACAAGAACAAATTAAGAATTTATTGGAAACATTTTTCTTCCTTGCCACATTTCATCTTAATTTTATAAAACCATAGCAAGTCTAGATGTTGTCTAAGGTCTTTGGTTACATCACTTAAAGTTCAATTAATTTTATTTGCATATTCGCAGTGAGGGGCGTCGCCAGCTTCCAAGCTACACGGGGCAGGTAGCTTAAATTTTGTATAGAGTTTACACAGAAGGAACAAGAAAGTAGTCAGAATAAAACTAGAAATATTTACGTAAAATCTGACGTGCCCACTGGCATATTAAGTTTGGGGACCACATTGAAACCATATGAAAATATTCTTTGGATTTTGGAAAGGTCAAATAAAAATTAAATACATAAATTTATTTTTAAAATATATGTTTAGATTACCTACAAAGATAAAAAAAAAATCTTTTGAAAATAATTGTGAACACCACACATTAGTTTCATTCCTCAATAAACTAGGAGCCTGAGGAACTGTGGCATTCTCAGCATTTTGTTTATGCACATTTCACTGAAATTTCTACATTTTAATGAAATGCACATCGTCAGTTTTAAATAGAAACAATTCTAAATAGATTTGTATAAAACCTGGTACATCTAAATATTTGGATATTTTTAAACAGGTTTTTCCAAGAGGTCCTTTTGGCGAATCTTCTGATACCCATATCGTATTTTATATAATTTCGTGTAATATTTGCAAAAAAACGTTACATTAAACAAATATTTAAGGTACAAAGGTTTACCCAGAACAAAAAAAAAACAGTCAGCGATGAATATCGTGTTGATGGGGAGAGATTTTTTCAATAATCAAAAGGATTTCCTTTTAAGAATGAAATGGAAATCCTAAAATACCCTCACTGATGTAAAATATATCGACATCGGAAGATATTTTGTATGTATTGCCGCGAGCCTTAGCTTAGACATAAAGAAATGGCCCCTGCCATCGGCAGGGTCCATTTCCCTGTGTCTGGCTTCAAATAAAGTTGCAAACATCACAAGTTTCTTACATGGGTAGGAACTCCTGTGATCTGAGAGTAGGAAGATAAATCTACCTGGAAGTGAACTGAAAAATAATGTTTCAACCCACTGAAGGGATAAACCGATTAAAGCGTGTTGTGGAAAAATGTCCATTGCTTGAAATATATAAATTTTTTTCCTTGCTTATATCCCAGTGAAATGTCTTAAATGGAAGATACTCTCAGTATTTCTCTGGTGAAAGACCGCCATTCAGAATTGAAACGTTGTTTGAAATTCTTTAGCTGTATTTGGTGACCAGATCTGAACAGTAAAGTACCTTCCCTTCCACTTCCCCATCTCTTTCCCTACCCTTGTATCTTGAGCCCCACAACACAACTCATTGGGGATGCAATAGTGTTACTGGCTTTCCCATATCCTTCCCCCCACTGCCTTTAACCTTCCAACATACCCCAATTGGGGATGCCGTCATCTCACTGGTCCCAGACGGTTGTGAGCATTTGGGACTCTTGTGTAGTATACATAAAATAAATTATCTTACTAATCATTTTCATTGGCCTATCACTGTTTCCTAGGAGTCGAAATGCCTCTTCCAAATCTGTATAGATCATACTTTAGAGGGATTTCCAGTTGCCATTTTTTTAAATGGTAACCGTACAACTCAACACAGTGACAAATCAATACTTACAAAATAACACACTTTCTTAGGACGGGTTGTTTCGGAGAATTTGAACAATTCATCAAATTTAAACATCCACTTTCAAGCTCTGTGAAAGACTTTTTCAAGTTCTGTTTTTAGTTCAGTTCTGTCAAGCAACTAGTCTATAATTATATAATAACAGAACTTGAATAGGACTTTCACAGAACTTGAAAATGAACGTTGGAATTTGATCAATTTTTCAAATTCTCCGAAACAACTCGTCCTTAAACTGATTTCAATTGGCCTATCACTGTTGCCTAGGAGTTGAAATGTCTCTTTCAAATCTGTATAGAGGGATCCCTTTAGAGGGATTTCCAGTTGCCCTGTATCTCAGTGGTAATCGGACAATTCCACACGGTGACAAATCAATACACTTTTGAAAAGTTATATAAACTCATGAAAAGTTATGAAAAAAAATCGGTTAAATAAATTAGGTTTATAAGCTATTTTTTTTCATCACATAATGACTTTATATCACTTTTCAAAGTTGTGTTGATTTGACATTGCGTTCAACATGTTGAGTTGTCGTGGAACGGTTTTTGTATACTTTCTCAGCTGAATTAGTTTGTATGAATTAAAAATAATTATGATATTCACCGAATCGGTTATAAAAACGACTTGATATTTTTCTCTAAAATTACTAAAAACTACGACGGTTCTGTTAAGTTTGAGTTTTGAGTTTAGATATGTACCTGGTACTTAAAAAAATTGTAATCTAAGCCCATCTGCATACAAAATAATCGATAATCGATTTAAAACGATAAGTTACTTCGAAACATTGTCAGCAAAAATATGTTGGTGATTAAACCTTGGCGTGAGCTCGAATATGTCATTTTAATGATTTATCACTTTGATTGATCGCTTCAAGCCTACTTGCTCTAGTGCCGGTACAGCTTTTTAAAATTGCTTTCACCAAGAAATATCGATTAAAACATTAAAATTAACCGCCATTAAATCGAAATTGATTGGTTGAGAATGCATCCGATCTGACGTGTATTAATAATGGATGCAGCTTAACACGGATAATTTTGCAGTCGGTAGATATTGGATAATCCATTGAAAAATAAATCTCTAGATTTCATTTGGAAATATTTGATCAATAAAGAAGAAAATATTAATTAAACATGAAACAAAAAGACACGAAAAATTAAAAGGTTACTGCCGCATCTGGGAAATGCCAACATCTTTTGCCCGAGTGTAAAGTTGAGCGAGTCAAAATGTAGGGACCAAATCGATGTCTTAGAGATAAATTATTGTATCTCTATATAATTTTACTGAGCAAACTTAGTTGGAAAGTTTTCAAACCTTGATTCATTAGATTTTGTGTTATAAAAATAATATGTTTTTAGGTCTATATTATTGTACCAATATGTCATATAAATACAATATAAAATTTAATTATTGAAGAAAATATTAGCGATTCCTAAACGAAAATCTGAAACAGAAAATTCAGAAAAAGATACGGTCACATCTAGGACTCGAACTCAGGACTCTTGCCTTGCCGGGGCACCGCTCTACCAACTGAGCTAATGGGACCCTATCTCCTTCGGTCATATTTAACTGTATCATACTTCGAATAAGAACTACCAAAATTCTCTTCATTTTTCTCACCCCACATTTTCATTGGCAACTATCTTTATGTATGATCGCAAGATTCACCCCGAACTAAATGCAATCTAGACAGTGTCTTTAGATAAATATATCTTATTTTTATAAAAATATTATTGTTAATGAGATACAATATCTGTGCTCATCAAAACATTGGAGGATTTGCATTTTCTTTCAATATGTTTATGTTAGGTTTGGGAGATGCGATATTTGAACCCATCAAATTTTAAGCTATATCTTGGGACATTTCAGTACTGAACTCATTTTCGACCAAAATTGGAGATATAACATTTTAATATTAATCTAATCTACATTTCCGTTTCCGTGTCATTAAGTAAGAAATATGTCTTTTTTGAAAATAATTTCTTAACGATAAAAGTAAATGTTACCTGTATAAGTCGGGTGTACTTGTCCGGTAATAACAGGCCATTTCCTACCCTGCTAATAGTGTTTCAAGTGCCCTCAATACCGTGTAGTATGTTTTCCCATCTAAATTTCCGTTTTTGGTGCCATTAAGTAAAAAATATGTCTTTTCTGAAAATAATTTCTATAACGATAAAAGTAAATGTTACCTGTACAAGTAGGGTGTACTTGTCCCGTAACGACAGGTGATTTCCTACCCTGCCGATAGTGTTCCAAGTGCCCTCAATACCGTGTAGTATGTTTTCCCGTCTGCCATTAAATCACATAGGGCTTAAGTGCTCGTATAAAACACCTTAAAAGGAGTAGTTACACCAAAAGTAAACTACTAAATTAAGTCGCAATGAACACTAAAACGGGTAGATTTCTACTAATCTATAGTTATTGATCTGATGTGTCGGTTATAAAAACATGTTCAGAGTATTTTCAAGATTTTTATTGGGTTGTAAGTTTTGCACGGTAGCCATAATTGCCTCATTGCCCTAATTGCTAATGTGAAATTATGACTTCCCTAGTGTGAGTAATGTTAAAATTTATAGGACTGACGGAAGTGGGGAGAGGAAGCTGTCAAGAAGAGAAAGGTTTAAATTTGACTAGCTAATCAGATTTAGTCATTAAAAACGTCTAAGCCCATTTCAATCAAAGTTTGGATTACGAATTGTGATCTTTCATTAACGCGATGCCGAGAGTATTTAATTACCAATATTGGCTAAAAAAATTAAGAGAAATCGACATATCGTATCTCCAAAATCCAGATTATTAAAGAGAACAATTTAAAGTTTATTTTGATCGCTACAAATCCAAATGTTAACCAATCAAAGTCAAATTTTCTACAAATATCTTCTTTTTGTATAATATTTTATTGTCAATTGATACTGTGTCAATAATCGTAACGGTTTTTGTGATAATGCACATTCGACTTTATATTTAGGGCAAAAAATTGTATTTATCAAATACGACATTTTACGCTCGGGTTTTGGATGTGTTTTATTGTATGTATGAGATACCATGATTTACGCTGGGTTTATATATGTAAAAATATCTGGTCATCGTACGTTTTGTAATATCAATCAAAATTAAGCTTTTTTAATAATTAATGCCACTGTTGCGGATATTAATCTTTTTTAGCTTTTTCAACTTATAAACTATCTATTTCAAAAGGGATTAGATTTTTGGCGTTTACTAGTGTTGATTGTTATACCTAAAGTAAAATGGTTACTACTGGATAAATCGTATTATTTGTAATTTATTTTCGATGAATCATTAGAATTAATACAAACTTAGAATTTTTACTCGGTATTTTTTTAAAAACAGTCGCATCCCTGAAAAATGATTTAAAGTTATAAAAGCCGTATGTTTCTTCTATTACTACTTCATATGATTGACAGTCTGTCGTAGCCCATTTGTCCGTAAAATAGATCATAAACATGGAAAGGGCGTAAACAATACTGTTTAAATTTTGGCTAGACGAAAATATGACAATTTTGCTAACCATTTCACTTAGTTTTAATTTTAAATCAAGAAAACAACTTGTGATTTCTTTTGCATCGCATTTAGCTTCGCCCTCATTGCCTTCACGGATCCCTTCCTTTTCAGCAAGATAAATTTCATGGTCAAATAATCTCGGATAACTAAAGCTTATAATAAAACGTACTCTATTGCTCTGAGATGTATTAAAATGTTTGTAAAAGCAATGTAAAGTGTGATTCTTGTATTAAATACATGAAAAACTCAAATTGACCACTTTATGGATTACGGTATTTTACGTAGGAGAGGTGGAAGTGAAAATGTAGAGGAAGGAAAAATGATAGATCACAGAAGGAAAAACAAAATTGTTCAAATCGTACGGTCTGTAAATAAGTACCTACTGAAAGCATACTTCACTTTGAGTGTACTTTTTTAATGTTTTTTTAAATGACCACTGCTTATCGATGCGTTAATTTCTACTAATATTGCTATATTTTCACGACCGCATTGCAAGTTGTAATATTATATGTACATATGTAGGTATACGTTTAAAATAACAATATTTTAAATATCAAAGTATTCCAAAGCACAACTTAAAAATACTACGCAAGTTTTATCATAAAACACCTCTCACAGGTTGAATTTTAACTATTTAATAACTTCTAATGATGCTTAATGTAAAGTTTTATATGTTTCTTGGCCTATTTTACAAAAGGTATACTAAAATTGATCAGGTGTGTAAATTAATCGTGATTGTGGCACAGTTGACGATGGCCGCTGTCGGGTTGGTTCATATACCTGAATAAATGGAGAACATTTAAATAATATTAGCTTAGCGCTGTCGAGAAAAAACATACATTTTTCATGAAAGATACGATCATTGTCCACAAATGAACAGGTGTTTTAATATTTATCTGTATATTGACGGTGCCAAACAACAGATTGTATAATGCAGATAGTGCCGTGATTGCACGTTACACAATATTTGCAATGTACACGAAGTGACGTTCGAATAATTCCCTACAGAAAATAACAACTCGTAAACATTGCAAAGTACCAAATCGTAACTCCCTTGAGCTGTGCCAATGTATGCTTATAAAACACTTTGCGTTGTACACACACGTCATGACGATCAAACATCGTCATGACGTGTGTGTACAACTTTAGCAAAGACAATTTGAAAACAAATCAAAGGCATTTATCATTACAGATTCCCAGCAGTTGTTGAAGAAGTCGAAAAGAACAAAAGTCTATCTGTGAAAAAATCTTATTATCTCTGTATCCCCCAAATAATATTATGTGGGCGTAGAACTCTATGCCATCTTCTATTGTTCGTGAAGGTTGGTCTATTGAAAATTACGCCTTTTATTTATATTTTCCGAACGAAAGGTCATGTTAATAATTCTTATTTCGAAAAAGCATCTAGAAAATCATCACCCACCCCCTCGGTTCGGTGTTTGGTTCTCTCATCAATGTTGAAAACTTGATTTTCAAATTAAAGCCAGCCGTCTCCCAAAAAGGAGCTGAAAATGAGCTAAAACCTTGTACAAAAAAATTATTCCCGACAACTTTTTTCCAAATCGATGGGAATAGTTGCTAGGAAAATAATTCCTCACAATTAACTAATTTCGTCAAAATTTTCAGAATTTCCTTAGATTTTTGTGCTTTTTCCCAAAAAAATATTTTACTCGAAAAAGAACTAGATAATCTGAAAAAAACAAGCTAAGAAGCTAAACCACTTTTTTGAAGCTGACGACCTCAATTTAGAGCTAAATCTGGCTCTAAAGGAGCTGAGTAGACAACACTGTATCTCATTATTCGAATGGGTAAAGCTGGGCTTACAGAACCGAACAAAATATTATGCTAACGTGTCATTTAATTTATCGTTCCCGGGTAAGAGATATGCCATCTAAAATAGATTTCTTCTGCATTAATCAGTGAAAATATTTCAGTTTTGATTTACTGTTCTTATGGCACAAAGTTATTACATAGCATCGTATAGCTTAGCTTTCAATTCAAAGAACTCGCCGCCTTTCTTGGTGTGGTGAATGGTACCAATTCAGTATTCACCTATTTGGAATATAAGAAAAGTTTGTACCCAACATTTATTTTATGAATAAAGCACCAGAGTCCCGGCTGCTCCCTACCGTCTGGAGCCAGTGAAACTATGTCACCCCAATTGGGGTATGGTGTGAGGCTTAAGGTATTGGAGAAGGGAAAGATATGTGGTAGATGAATGTGAGGAAGTATTAGGCTATTCAGATATGGTTACCAAACATGGCTAAAGCCATTTCAAGCAGCGTTTCAATTCTGAATGGTGGTATTACATCAGGGCGATCTTCCACTCTGGAACATGCCGCAAGTATACTATATATACTCGTATTATTTGAAATGAATAAATTATGAAATAACACAAATTAATCAAATAAAATTTACTTGCGCACGCCGTGATTTGAAACCGCGACCTTCGGCTAGCTAGCCGAGAGCCTTTCCTCTCGACCACGGAGGTCGTTCCACCTGTCCGATAGCAAAAGTTCCAATTTATTTATCATTTCTCCTTGTTATTGACGAGGTGTTTGATTTAAATTATTCGTCAACAAACAGTCCATTATCTTCAACGGCCCAAATCGATAATATCGGGGTTTGTCGAAGATTTACCGACCTCCGTGGTCGAGGGGAAGGCTCTCTACTACCAACCTGAAGGTATCGGGTTCAAATCCCAGCTTGCGCAAGAGAAATTTGATTTGATTAATTTGGGTTTTTTCACAATTATTATCGCCCTGGTGTAAGACTACCATTCAGAATTGAAACATTGCTCGAAATGGCTTTAGTCGTGTTTGGTGACTAGATCTGAATAGCGAGGTAATCCATCACCTTCCTCTCCCAAACAACATACCCCAAACGGAAATACCATGGGGTCACTGTCTCCAGACGGTTTGATGTAGATGGGACTAAAAAAAATACCAATTCCTTGTTCTCAACTACAGAAACTCCAACTTAATAGAGTAGAAACATATACGGCGTTTGACAAAAGCGATGTTAATTAAAAACGTATGCACTTCCATTATTCCGTTTACCCATTTCTGTTTTAATTGTTTTACCACCAAACCAAGGGTGCAAAAAATCTCTCCAAAATGGACTACGTTAATAAAGCTCATAGGGTTTTAAAGTTAATCTCGCAACCTCAATTTGGTAGGTTATACGTAAATTGAATTGCCGGATAAACTTTTTCGTGGAAAATAATCTAACATAATGTTAAGGCCATTATTTTAAATGGATAATCCCTTTAGACGTTGAAAAAAACTGATTTTATATTACGTCTTCACATTAATTTATAAATTGGGTTTTTCACCAGTTTAAGCCAGCGTTACTTATTAGAGCCGTTTTAATCGATTTTAAACCCACGAGTTGTGGAACGCTTCCCGAGCCGAGTAGACGAGGGACGTTTGCGACCAAACTTTTAACATCCTCGCACGAGCATAATATCATTAAACGAATCACGAGGAATTTGAGGAACAAATTAGCAAATAAATTAAGTGTGAACAAATGCTACGACAAGTTTTAATAATTTATTACTGGTTTTCTAGAACGTATTTCATTATGTCACAAGAAATGAGAAAATTATTATTAATGTGTTATTTTTCCAAAAATACTGTGTTCTTTTGTAATTAACTGTGTAAATTCTTTAAAAAAATGCTCCTTCATTGTTTTCTTCATTTATGAAAAATTAGAGAACATTGAAAATTTTGGATTTAAAAAAAAGTACAATACAATTGTATTTGTGCACACATAAATACCGATAGTATATTTAAAAAGCTTCGAATATACTATCGGTTTATACGTAAAAGCTTCCACAACACCCTCTTTCCAGCAGTAACCCCAAAGGTTTACTAAGACGTTTATCAATAATAAGTAATTTAATGAAAATTAATATGTTTGTATCTATTTAATCAGAATAATCGACATGTTTTGAAACCAATGGTTCCTTCGTTAGAATAATCATGAAAACAAAATAAATTATTATACGTTTAACCTGGCGAAGAAACCCTTTGTTTCGAAACATATCGGTTATTTTGACTAAATAGTGGTGTACAAAGTTATTTATTTTAATGAAATTTAAATGACGTCACAACGTGAATTTGCGATTAATGAAGAAATTATTATTAAAGTTATTAATAATATAATAATTGAATTTTAAATAGTTTTTTTCACATAGCATAGAAGGTACTCAAGTACTTTTTGAAGTAACCCGTTTAACTCCATGGACAATTTTGGGAGATATTCTTAACAGACAACAAACAATCGTTGAGTATTTTTGTGAGATCTCCCAGCCTAACACAGTCAAAAATATTTTATTTTTCGTGCAATCTGCATTCTGACAGTTCACTTAAGAGAGGTGCATTTTCAAATGTCAGAGGCTCTAGGGGTTAAATTAATATGTGTTATTTAAAAAAATATTTATTTCAAATAATATATAGTATATTTGCGGCACGTTCCAGATTGGAAGATACTCTCAGTATCGCCCTGGTGTACGACCACCATTTAGCATCGAGACGTTACTTGAAATAGCATTAGCTGTGTTTTGTGCCAGATCTGAATAGCCAGGTACTTCCCGGCCTTCCTCTTCCCCGTCCCCTTCCCCTCCACACTGCCTCGCAACATACTCCAATTGGGGATGCAATGGTCACACCGGCTACAGACGGTCAGGAGCAGTTTGGACTTGGTGCAGTACTGACGTTTTTTTTTATTTAAACCACCAAGCAGCAATAATGAAAATTATACTTAAAGTTCCTGTAAGAACTAGCACTGACGAAATTGTCCATTAGAAAAGGTATTTATGCATTTTTATAAGTCTTCAGTAATACACTTTTTTAAAAGAAAAAAGTTTGATAACTTACAATTTATAATATCAGGAAGATATATTAAATATAATATTAAAATTCCAAAATTAAACACCAAGCATATTTAAAATATATCTAGGACTAACGTATTTTAACAACCTTTCTTGAGATCTAAATACCTACCTCCATCTAGGAATAACGTATTTTAACAACCTTCCTTGAGATCTAAATACCTACCTAGAGGAATAACGTAATTAAACAACCTTCCTTGCGGTCTAAATACCTACCTCGATCTAGGAATAACGTATTTTAACAACATTCCTTGAGATCTAAATACCTACCTCTATCTAGGAATAACGTATTTTAATAACATTCCTTGAGATCTAAATACCTACCTTCATCTAGGAATAACGTATTTTAACAACCTTCCTTGAGATCTAAATACCTACCTCCATCTAGGAATAACGTATTTTAACAACCTTCCTTGAGATCTAAATATCTACCTCCATCTAGGAATAACGTATTTTAACAAACTTTCTTGAGATCTAAATACCTACCTAGAGGAATAACGTAATTAAACAACCTTCCTTGGGATCTAAATACCTACCTCGATCTAGGAATAACGTATTTTAACAACATTCCTTGAGATCTAAATACCTACCTCAATCTAGGAATAACGTATTTTAACAACATTCCTTGAGATCTAAATACCTACCTCAATCTAGGAATAACGTATTTTAACAACATTCCTTGAGATCTAAATACCTACCTTAATCTAGGAAAAACGTATTTTAATAACATTCCTTGAGATCTAAATACCTACCTCTATCTAGGAAAAACGTAGTTTAACAACCTTCCTTGAGATCTAAAAATTATCAACAAATTTTACATATTTCAGTTTAATTGAAAAATCACTTAAACCTTTTTTAAATCAGCTTTTTCTGTCGTCGATAAATTCTTCTTATTTATTACAATATTTGATTAGTAATTACTTACATGATTTTACTATGTTGAGCTAGAAATTCCCTCACGAAAGACAAGAGCCGTATCTCTTTATGGTAAGGAAAGGCAATTATTATACATATACTTTGTAACACCGTGTAACATGAAAAAAATGTACATTTATTGTAAATAATACGAATATTAAATAAATATGTTAAAAAAAAATTACCTGTACCTTTTCGTTTGAATTATAAATTTGTATACCTACTTCCAAATAATTACTTTGGCTTATTCCTCCCTCAGCCTATTTAATCGCCGAGGGTGTGCAGTTATGTAGACTTAGTGGACCTAGATAATAAAGTGGTTTTATACGTGTGGCCGCGACGGGGGACATGTAGGTAGTAGTTAGGTATCTACATGTACGTGCTTTGACACAATTCTAGTAAATAAACAAGCCCAACTCCAGCCTTCATTACACCCTACTCGCAATAGCCCGTACTATCTACAAATCTATTCAACTGTTAATCCGCATTGTTTTTCATTGCAGACATCTGTTAAGTGTACTTGCAGCTCATCGATGTATTTAAGGGTAATGGATTTTGGCACGAATTTCATTTCTACTAAATTGAGAATACCATTTATTTACTATTTCAGTATGGCTTTATTAGCATTTACTATCCCGAGGGTTGTGCGGGAATTCATTTCACGGACATCGTAATAGGAAATCTAATTAATAATTCTTGATATACGGTGTATACACACACTCGGTATTTATTCGATAATTTCACAGTAATTTTTATATTTCACAGAATTCGTTCACTTCAACTAAATTCATCACGGAGAAAAATGAGTATGGCTGATTTATTTAAATCCTGTTAAAGAAGTTACTGCAATCTATTTCCCAATAAAATATTAGTCTATTCAGAATATATCGGAATACGTGTTCATGCAGGTGTCCTTTTCCTAATAAATATAAGGACAAAATAGAACAATATTCGAATTTTTATGTTTCGACAACCTAATAGAATATTCGTGTTTTACCGACAGTTTATTAAGAAACCTGTCAATTCAGTCGTTAAAGGCCTGCAATCCCGTTTTTAACAGGACTGCGAATAATTTGACCAGATACTTAATAAATTATCAATATTTTATATCACTAAGTTTTCTCCGTACATTATTCCAAACAAGAAAATAATAGAAAAAAAAATCTGCTTCTGACCACTGGCCCTTTTATTTGTTTTACCTATAGGTACTTTAAATGATCGGATTTGTTTTAGTTCAACACAAACAGTTGTGTATTAAATAATTTCACAAATACCTCTTGGAGTTCTTTATTTTGATTGATCTCTGAAAAATATGTCAAATGTGATATTTCATCAATTTCGCACCCACGATACTAAACGATGATCGATATTTGTATGTGTCAGGTGACCACATTTTGTTTGTTTATTTTAATATCGTGTCCATATTGCATCTTATTTAGGTATAAATAAATATCATTGTTTTCAAAAAAATTATCCCACACTTTTGTACCTTGTATTCTCAATAAATCCGGACCCTAATTTGAACCTACATGATCAACAATAACTAAAAAACATTTTCTTCTTTATCCGGGCGTCTTGATGGCATCCATTCGCGAGCACCACATTTGAGTGTCATTAAACGTCTAACAAAATCAGCTTTCCAAATTTCAATTTTCTCCAGTAAACCTCATGGATGCATTCTTCAATAAATTTGTTGACCCTAATTTGAACCTATGCGATCAACAAACACCTAAAAAAACATTATCTTCTTTCTCCAGGTGACCTGATGGATGCATTCGCGCTCGTCAACTCGGGCATCAACTTCATCCTGTACTGCGCCATGAGCCGACAGTTCCGCACGACATTCGCGCAGCTGTTCCGGCCGCGAGCTCTGGCACGCTGGCTGCCCGTGCCGCTGCGAGACGGCGCGCCCGGCGGGGAGACGGACGCCAACGGACTGACGGGCGACAAGACGCAGATGACGCAGGTGTAGCGGCGGCGCTCCGCCGGGCGTCGCAACCCGCCCGTGCACGCTGATGTCTAGCCGACCACCACCGCTACCGGGCCTGATGCACACATCTGCGCCGCGGCTACGCACCGCCCGTAGATGTCTACGCCGCCTCTACGGTCATCAAGATTATCTAGGTTGCATCAATTTCGAAATGATGTTAATGTTTATGTTCTATAAACTGTTTTAATATCCATTAACGAGACTTTATCGACCATTACAGTAGAAGTCCTACTCAAACAACCAGCAATTTAAAATTGCACCATTTCCATAATCTCATTACTTGTGTACTGTAGGTTTATAGAAAAAAATAAACATTTTGTGTGCTTTTATGGTTTGTGTAAAGTGGCCTACAAGTTAACCGTGAGATTATGATTACCCCAATCAATAGTTTAAGTTTTCTATTCAACTGTTTAAGAGGTTTTTAACTAAAACAGTAAAACGAAAAACTTTCACAGTGTAATTACAACTTCAACCCTCAACATAACAACATTATATTATAAGATAAGAACTACACTTCGGTTTATCTGTTATTCTCACTTTTTTGAGTGTATACATACTCGTAGGGAATGAAATACCTATGAGGGAGAGTATTTATGATTTTAAAAGATGTTATCATTAGATTAATTTAGAGTTTTCCTTTTTCTTACAAGAATTTCCATCGTTTATAATGAAAAGGGAAGGAATATTGAATCTGTTGTGAAACGGTTAATGTAGTAGACTTGCATGAGAATTACTGCCCCGCAGCTTGCTATAAACGAAAGAAAATAAATGTAAAAATGTCCTCGGAAATATTATTTTAGACGAAAACCTTCGGAGGGTTTCCTAGACGGGATATCCAAAAAATGTACACTTAATATGAAAGTACATTTTTTTAAATAGATTTATAGGCAGGGAATAATATTTTGTGAACGATTCATTTTAACTCAGTGGGATAGATTTCGATTAAGTTTTTCCAGAAAATATATTACTTGTTGGTGCACGGTTTGAACACTTTGACATAGTATAAAGTAATGCATTTGACATTACGGTACGATCCCATCTCTATCGTGTGCTTGACATACCATTTTAAAAAGTGAATTGTATATTTTGTAGAGACTAACATCCTGGCTGACTGGAAGACGTGATAAAATGTCACCGAGTTTTTCTTTCAAAGCAAACTTTTGTTTTTCCACACAAAGAATATTTCATAGTCAGTTTAAACATGATTATTTTGGGGATTGATTTGAAAGATAAATAATTTTACTAAATATATCTGTCGACTCAAGGATTAACATATTTGATTGTTGATCACGTCTATCGGTGTGTTAAGGTGTTCAAAATAATTGTTTAACATCAAACATGCAAAGTTAAAATAATGCCTTACAAAATGGCTTACTTAAATCATAACATAATATGTTTCCCATGAAGTATACGAAACGATACCGGATTCAATTTTTAACAACCGTATTTTCATACATAATGTAAGATGTACTGCATATTATATGTGCGTGCGGTAATGACCTCCCAAATTCAAATAATTAATATTTGCGAAACCAGCGATTTGAGCCAAGTGGCCAAGTCCAGTGAGGTCATTATGGCTTTATTTTTACTGGGAATCACGTGTTAGTCAAGCCAAAACCTCCTTCCCTTTAACGTTCTGAAGTGGCGTCTAGTAATTAGGTAGTTGAAAGAATATTCGCGGTGCTATATAATTTAAAATAATATGGAATATCCTTCATGAAAATATTTACGATTTAAAAAAAATGGCGATTTTCATATCATTGACTGAGTCACCATTAATTACATATTTATTCTGGAGACAAAATTCTCATTGGAATCATAATATTACCCAATTCTTATCGTTAAATTGAAAACTTGGTTTTGCCTAAAAATGTTAATGTAAAATTAAATAAATGTCTCTATATTGAAATTCGATAGATTCATATTAAAATATATGTACTAGTGCCTTTCGCTTATTTCATAGAATCTTTCATGATGATGCGTAAATCATTAACAACATTTAGAAAGCTGAGCTTGACAGATATTTTGTTTGGTGTTATGATGGAATTTTATCAAGGCATTTGTAAAACTAATAAATTTACTATTAATAAAAAAGCGACACTTTTGCTTAGGTATGTTTACTTAAAAATTTATTCATATATTATTAGTATAGCTTGTAGATAAGAGTCAATTTATTCATAATTATTGAATTTATAGAATGAATGAAATGACATATTTACTTGCTTATATTATTGAGTTTGTAGTACGACATGTTTTATTATATTAAATAATTAATATATCTAGCTAAAAGTCTCTAAATTTAAGTGGAATATTGATGATTGTAGATATTTTTTGTCATTATCTACTTTGGATATATTTTTTGTAAATATTACAGTTTTTATGACTTATTCCTCTTTCCTCGCCAGCTCATTCGTACAAATTACTTTGTTGTTAAAAATATTTATCTTGAGAGCCCAAAGATAAAGTTATTAATAACGAGGCGACGCGTAGATATGAAAACATTTTATTTTTTTACCTTTTTAATACTTTACGGCTTTTAACTTCCGTGCTTTCAAGTGAATACTTTTTCTATACTATATACAAAACTATATAATAAATTACTCGATTGATTAAATTAAATGATTGTTACATTTATGTTTTAAATACTACTATCTGTAGAATTGTAGATAGGATTTATTAATGGACATTAGATTGTTTTACTCTAGAATAGGTTGCCTATGTTTCTTTAACTATTTTTTACAGTTTAAAAAAACTAATTAATTTACATATTGTAATGTATACTTTGTACATAATAGTGTAGACCTGGGTGCGGACGTCATTTAAATATGACACAAAAACCATGTAATTTGTACATTGTTGTACAACACAAAATTTTATTTTATATTATCATGTTATAAACCATGGATTTTTAACTGTAGGTAGGATTTATAAATGTTTTTTTTTTTTTTTAATTTATTTTTAATTGGCTATATGTCAAGAATATTTTTTACTCGTTTATTGTCATATATAAATTAAAACGACTACATTTTTTTAAATTGTATAATAATTATGAAAAATCTATTGCATGAACTTTTTTTAATCCGCTCCCCGAAAACAATAAAATCCTTTTTTTTAAATAAAAAAACATACAATATAATATTTAATCGGTGGAGTTCATATTTAATGCCTTTTCAATACATAGATCTGTAAGATATATTATTATGTGATTATATCCATTGTTAAAAAAAATATTGAAAATATTCGTTTGTAAAACGTTTTTGTCATGTAATGTCAATGTAAATATAATATTGTTAAGATAAATGTGATATTTTTACATTGAAACAAATTAGTATCTAGTCAATGTCTATTATAATTAATATTATTTTATGAAATTGTGTCGTTATTCAAAATATTATCATCAAAACTGTTGTGCCAGCTATAATGTATGTTCTGGAGAAAATTTAATAAAATAAATTAATTGATAATCACTGTTTTAATTATCCTACTGTATCCGAATCTATCTTCAGATGAACTTGAAAAATGAACTAGAAAACAAACAAATAAAATATTCGGAATTGGGTGAAAATAAACGTAGGACACAACACAATGTGTAAGAAGGAAAAAGGATTACCAAGTAACTTGCATAACTTAATACGTAACATATCTATACCATTTATAATTTTAATTGATGACATTCAAGAATGCATCAAATTGCCACTTGCCTATTCTTTGCTGATAATCTCAAATTACTCATGAGGTTTTGTGCAAAACTTCCTATATCACAAGGCTGGGAAACTGAATCAAATCAGCCTCCTAACTTGTATGGGAACCTCCGAAAAATGTATCTTTATCAAATTTTTTTTAACTTAAAAAAATATATTGTAAGATGTTTTAATAAATAAGGATATTTTTTTTTTAATTAAAACGAAATTTTTTGTAAAATCCCATACAAGTTAGGACGCTGCTTTGAATGAGTGGCCCGGCCTTGTGATCTAGGAGGTTTTGATTTGTGACGGGCAAGATTAGATAATATTTTAAGATGTTTTAATAAATAGGGATATTTTTTTGAAATTAAAAAGAAATTTTTTGTAAAATCCCATATAAGTTAGGAGGCTGCTTTGAATGAGTGTCCCGGCCTTGTGATCTAGGAGGTTTTGATTTGTAACGGGCAAGATTGTGCTAAATTACAAATCCATTAGATTCAATTTCATCATGAGCTGATAAAAAGAAATTATTTGTAATACAAGAAAATGTGTCGTTTTATCATTCAGATATTATTGTAGTAAAAAAATATGTATTTTCACCAGTAAAATCCTTCATGGACCTATGGGTAATCTTTGATCCCAAACTTATGTTTTCATACTATATATTGTAGTTGTCATCACCATTCTACAAGCTTCTGGGGTGTATAATAAAATCTTGGAAACCGTTTTCTAATCCCAAATCAATGATGGCTATGTATAATTGCATTATAAGGTCTTAATTTTATACACCTCAGCAGGATGGACCCCATACCAACAAAAATACATTGAGAAATTAAAACTAAATTGAACAGGTGAAATTTTAGAATTATAAATATAATTTGAAATATCTAAGGAACAAAGCAACCGCAAGTGGTTTGCGGTTGCATCGTTCCTTAGATACCTGTATATGAGAATACATGGAGATTAACCGCGATTCACGCATCACGAAAGTGCTCGCTGAAACGCGCTACCACAGTCTCTATTCGGAGAGTGGGGCCCTTACAGTAACGGGGAATAAAATTATTAATAATTTTATAGATAGCTCCTGGAACGCTGTGAATTGTTCGTACCGAACAACTACAGCCAGGGACGGCCCCATCATCTGCAATGTATCGCACATAGCAGAACGGATGTACTGGTTCGACATAGCATGACAAGAGGTATGGCGCGGTTAAATAACGTTTCCAAGACTGTTGACATTTTTAACAGTAGCCTTGAATGATTTAAGGGGTCTATAAATGCCACACATTACCCGTCATAATATGTATCTTATTTTTTTTAAATAATCTAGTTTATGTTACATGTGTATTATAAACGGACATACAGTCTGTTATGCACAAAACAAATTCTGCGAAGGAATTCGAGTACACAACACAAATTATAAAGGAGGCTATCAACCTACAAAAGAAACAAACTTCCATAAAAAATTGAAAATTAACAATATTATTACTTCAATGGAAGAGAGTCCAAATACAATTACTAATCATATAAATAACTTCTTCAGTGACATTGGTCCAAGCTTCGCTAATAATTTGTGCAGTGCTAATAAAACTAGTGAGATGTGTCTTGTCAATGATTTTAAATCTGAACATCACGTTACAGGGGACAATTTTTATTTTAAACCAACTAGCATTTCGGAATTCACAAATGTGATAAATGATTTTAAAATGTCTTTCTCGTGCGGTATTGATTCTTTAAGTGTTATGGTGTATAAAATGCATGTATCCGAATTAGCTGGTCCCATATCTCACCTTGTAAATATTAGCTTCGAGAGTGGGATGTTTCCTTCTCATTGTAAGAAAGCTAAAGTAATTCCCCTTTTTAAAGGTGGAGATCGTCTAGATGTCAATAATTACAGACCTATATCCTTACTCAATACTCTTTCAAAAGTAATAGAGAGATTGGCTAAGTCGAGATTGGTATCATTCTTAGAAACATATGATATACTCTCTAGCAATCAGTTTGGTTTCAGAGAGAATATAGGAACAAGTGATGCAGTGTTGAGGGTATTGTCCAAAGTCATTAGTGCGTTAGACTATGGAAACAAAGCTTTGGCTGTGTTCTTGGATCTATCAAAGGCATTTGATACGGTGTCCCATGGATTACTCCTCAAAAAATTATCTTCTCTTGGCATTCATAGTACAGCACTAGGCTGGTTCACATCCGATCTAAGTGATAGAACGCAACAAGTAGAGATAAATAATCATTTAAGCAATAGCAAACCAATCTCTTTTGGGGTTCCGCAAGGTAGTGTGCTTGGACCAATATTGTTTTTAATCTACATTAATGATTTGTGTAATTTAGATATTTCAGGTAACATTGTTGGTTTCGCAGACGATACTGCTTTAATATTTGAGGGTAAAACCTGGAGAGATGCTTTTAACAAATGTGACTTAGGATTAAGAGCAGTAAAGAGTTGGCTGAATAATAACATCTTAACTTTGAATACAATAAAAACTTAATATGTGAAATTTAGTATACGAAATCGAAATGAAGCCGCGTCTTTTGTCTTCTGCCAATATGAACTATTACAAACAATTATGCAGTGAATAGTTTATTGTTATAGTGATACTTTTTGTTTTAGAATTATTTTTTTTCATTTGGACATCTGGAACAGTTTTGATGGCGTTAGGATTAAGTTAAATATTATATTAATTTGTAAGTTAGTGATTTATACCTAAGTATCAGTATGTTAGACTAGATAAGCAGTTCGTAGAAGGGTATGGCCGACACAGGTGTCGATGAGGCTCGCTATCCATCACATCGCCAACCCTTCGGTGGCGCAAAGAGGAGGAAGGAACTCGAACAATGTCGAATTGGTACGTGGAATATTAGAGGAGGTATGGAAAGAAAGATGAATGAATTGTGTGACACAATGGTTAGCAAATGTTTGGACATACTTTGTGTAACAGAGAGTATGAAAAAAGGGAGCGGTACAATGCAGCATAATGATAGGCTCGTCATTTGGTCTGGGAGACCAGATACGGAGAGGGCGTGTCAAGGTGTTGCAGCACCACTGTCTCCCATAATGATTGAATGTATGTTACAGTATGAATGTGTAAGTCCGAGAATAATGTGGATTAGGTTTAAAATCGGTTTGACAAGGGTGTTTCTTGTTGTTTGTTATGCCCCTGTCAATTCTGAGAGTGACGAAGAGAAAGATGATTTTTTGGACTGGTGTGAATGATGTGATGAGACTGAAAAATATTAATGAAAGGATTATAATGGCAGGCGATTTGAATGGGTGGGTAGGAATTAGACGTGATGGATTTGAATCGGCCTTAGGTATGTTTAGGGACAAAATAACGAATGACAACGGGAACAGAATACTTGAAGTATGTTTAGAGTGGAACCTGTTTGTGTCCAATACTTTTTTCGATCATAAAGGTATCCACCAATATACGTGGGAAAGAGGAAATGAGAGGTCAATTATCGATTTTGTAGTAATTGACTGTAGGTTGAGAGCTGTTACCGAGGACACGAGAGTTTTCAGAGGGGCAGAGGTTGAAACTGACCACCTTTTGGTGGTGTCGAGAGTAAACCTCTTTCGCGGTTGGCGCTCTAAAGTGAAAACGGTGCTAACTCCAACAAGAATCAAAATAGAAAAACTACAAAACGATAATGAGAGAAGAAAGTATGTGAATTGTGCAGAGATGAGATTGAATGAGAAGAAAATGGACGGTCTAAGCATAGACGAAACATGGAACCACATAAAAGTGAGTCTTTGTGAATCTGCTAGAGAGGTTTGTGGAATAAGTACGCAAGGTAGGAAGAAAGGTGATGCATGGTGGGATGATGAGATTAAAGCACTGGTCTCAGAGAAGAAGAAAGCATGGTTATGTCTGATTGCGGCTGGCAGTGCTTCCAGCGAAGAGAAGGATCGAGCGAAAGAAGTATATAAGGAATGTAAGAAAAAAGTAAGAGTTGGAGTGAAAGAACGAAAGAAACGCCTGGAAGAGGAAGAAGGAATGAAAATGACAAACCATTTCCAAGAAAACATTAAGTTATTTTGGAAGGAAGTCAAAAGGTCCCGGTGTGGCCCTGAAACCGGAAGCATGAAAGTGATAAAATCGAAAGATGGAAAAATGTTGACGAATGAGGAAAAAATAAAAGAGAGATGGATGAAGTATTTCGAGGAAGTCTTTGAAAGCGAAGTGAGTGACAGTGATTCTAGCGGCGAATCAGATATGAATGATGATGGACTGAATGTTACCGAAATGGATGAGATAGAAAGATCAATTAAGTGCATGAAGAATGGTAAGGCTGTCGGTTTCGACAATATTGCTGCTGAATATTTTAAAGGAGGTAGCCGTATAATTCTCACATGGTTGTGCAATCTTTTTAACCAATGTTTAAAGGAAGGTTACACGCCTTTAGATTGGAAAAGGGCAGTGATCATGCCATTATACAACGGTAAAGGGTCACGTATGGAATGTGGGAATCATAGGGCTATTAGCCTGCTAAGTTCAGTTGGCAAGCTGTATGGTAGAGTTTTGATTGAAAGGGTAAGAAAGGAAACAAAGGATAAAATATGGGATGTGCAAGGTGCTTTTATAAGTGGAAGGGGGTGCATGGACCAGATCTTCTCATTGCGTATGCTCACCGAGAAGTTTCTGGCAAAAAACCAGAAACTTTTCTGTGCCTTTGTAGATCTACAAAAAGCATACGACCGAGTCGATAGGAAAAAGCTATGGAAGGTGTTGTCCAAGTATGGAGTGAATGCGAATCTGACTCAGGCAATTGCGTCTCTATATGAGGGAAGCGTTACATGTGTTAGGGTGAACGGTGGTTTTACGGGGTGGTTTGGTATCACAAAAGGTGTTAAACAAGGCTGCGTAATGTCACCGTGGTTATTCAATCTATACATGGATAATTGTATGCAAGAATTGAAAGAGGTAGGATTGGGCGCGAATTTGAGTAATCTGAAAGTATGTTGCCTGTTGTACGCTGATGATGCGGTGCTGATTGCTAATAGTATGGATGATCTGCAGTCTCTCGTGTCTAGGATGAACGAAGTATGCATAAAGAATGAGTTAATGATGAATGTAAGTAAGTCTAAAGTAATGGTGTTTGAAAGAGAAAGTACGAAAACAGTGTGCAATATAGCTGTGAATGAGGAATACTTGGAGCAGGTGGATGAATTTGTGTATTTAGGAAGCATGTTTACGAGAGATGGGAAGGCTGACAGAGATATTGAAAGAAGAGTAAATGCAGGTAACTCCATTAATGGAGGACTGAACGCAGTTGGCGCTAACAAAAAATTGTCCAAAGAAGCGAAGTTAGCAGTCCACAATGGAGTGCTGGTACCTACCCTGATGTATGGAAGTGAGGCATGGAACTGGCAAAGAAAGGATGAAAGTAGATTGAATGCTGTTGAAATGAGATCCCTGAGGCGTATGTGTGGTAAAACCATGTATGATCGTGTGAGGAACGTGGATATCCGCAAAGAGTGCAAGGCTGATGTAAGCGTAATGAGTAAGATCAAGAAAGGGACGCTTAGATGGTTTGGGCATATAGAGCGAATGAGCGAAGAAAGGAGTGTAAGGAGAATATACGATGCAAATGTGAATGGTAGCAGAAGTCGGGGACGCCCGAGGAAGACATGGCACGACCAAGTGAATCAGATACTTGAGTCGGGCCATGTCAAGAGTCAGAACAATAGAAGAGTATGTATGAGACGATGTATGAATGTGAATGAGGCAAGAAGTGTGTGCCAAGACCGAGTTGTTTGGCGGTCCGTCCTCTCTGCCTACCCATGCGGGGAAACGGCGTGATGGTTAGTTAGTTAGTTAGTTAGTATTGACAGACAATTGTTTTAATATTTTTTCATCCTTGTCCTTTCTTAAATAATATGATTTTATAAAAGTCCCATTTACTAAAAACTGAATGTCACCCTATCTGTTTTTATTATCTACTTTTCTTTTTCTTTTGAATAATGATGAATTCTTAATTATGGTTCAAATATTGTTACAATATACTGTCAAATTACCCATCTGGTAACACATCTAATACTTATTTTTTCTTTAATTTTGAAATGTTTTGTGTTTGTGTGTAGAATTACTTTATGCTTGTGATTACTCTTATGTTTGCTTCACTCTAATGTAAATTGTTAACCTCGATACAGGCTCAGTCCTAGTGAGGTTGATTTTTATGAGAAAAAAAAAGTGTTTTATGTATAGTGAGATGCAATAAATAAATCGATTTCTAGTTAGTACAATAGTTATTCGTACCGCGATGACTCGAGATAATTACCTGACCCAGACGACATCATTTCAGCATATACTCGTAAATGTATCGATATAATTTTGGCATGTCGAAATTTAATTAGTGCAAAAAGCTGTACAAACTTATTAGTTCGGATTTGTTGACAAGTTAGACAAGCTTAGTTAGCTCCTATTTAATATATGAAGCTTGTTAGTCAGGCTAAAACCAGTAGAACATTCAAATAGCTGAACTTCTAGCCGCTTAATGAGTTCAACTATCAATCACGCGGTTAACCGGAGCGGAACACCTACATTCCTGAATAAACTTGTTAACTAGTTAATGTCTTATTAAAAAAACAGAGTCTACCATATTTATCAGACGCTGTCGTTACATTTCTAAAATAAATCGTCCCATCCAGGGGCAGATCTAAGACTCAAAAAACAGTCGGCAAAAATAAACAAGGGGCAAAATGTCAGTTTTATTGCATTTTAATCAAGTAAGAGGAACGGTATAGTAACCTTTTTCACACAAAACTCAATTTTGGATTTGTGACCAAAATAACCTTGGGCATACTGTGTTTGGGGGCTCATTTTGAAAGTCATAAATCTACAAGAAAACAGTATATGAGTGATTTAGAGATATATATATATATAAGTTAAATTTAAAGTTAAGTTAAATATAATATTAAGATAAATATAATTTAAAAATTCTAAATATAGCTATTATTATTTTGAAATGTGACTATAAAAATATATTTCGCATTTGTTTGGGGATCAATGGAGAGGCACAAAATAAAAGGCGGGTGTCGTGAAGGTCACTGTGTTTATTGAGTCAGTTGCCGAGACGAGGAGATGATGTAGGACAAAAGTTGAATACTCCGGACGCTGCGGTGATGTGCTGGTCAAGCGCGGGTCAGTGAGTCGACGCCGGGCGCTGGTGATCGGGACTCGATGAAGGTCAGGCACTGGCGAAGAACGTAGGTCTTCAGGCACTCCAGTGCTGACGAGACGGCCGAAGATGCGGCGGACCTCGTAGGCGGTTGAACGGGAGCGGCGTGACCAGTGAGGATGCTGCGTGTCCTCGTGGTGGTCATGATGGCGTGGAAGAAGCGCTGGTCAGAGACACTGGAACCAGGGCGCTTGTAATCCGAGTAGCGCTTGCCAGGAACGGCGATCTGGACAAGGCGCTAAGATGATGTCCCGATAGAGTCCATGATGGTACAGGCGAAGCCGGGAATATTGTCCTTTGCGGGGGGCGCGGGGGCGCACCGATCGTCACTCGTGAGATTTATCCACTGGCGGCAGATTGATGACTGACTGACTGACTCGCTGCGTCGGGCATATTTATACTACACGGCCGACGGCAGCAGTAGGTAGATGGATGGCAACTAAATCCTAGGCACTCGCACAGACTGTATGTTTCAGGAACCTTCGACAGCGCGGCAATTATGCATAGGCCGTAGACTCGAACCTTCTGGCGAGTTCTCGTAATGTGAACTCGCCTGTTGTCAATAGACAAGTAGGTGCTTGCAGTACGTAGGTTGCTTTGTTTACGATGCGATTTGGACTGCAGGTACATAATTCGGGAGTAGGTACTAAGTAGGTCGAGCGGTTTATTATTAAATAGTTAATCTAGATTTTTCTCGACGCTACATTTGGAAAGGTCACGTGAAAATAAATTATTCTTAATGTTTACCTAATTACTTACAGAGATATTTTTAAAAAACTTGTGACCTGTGCACTTGTGCAGGCGTAACTGTGCAGGCACACCGGAGCGTCCGGCCTGCAGTTTATGCGTCGGCCGTGAGTCGGACGTGCGTATGCAGTTTTTTTAGTTCCAGCAATGGCAGCTTCACGATTTACATAGTGTATTGAAGAGTTCATTGAAATATACACAAATTATCCTTGCCTTTGGAAGATTAAGTACGAGGATTATCACAACAGAGATAAACGTGAAGCGGCTTACTCCAAGCTGAACGAAAAATTAAAAGATGTTAACCAAACTCAAACAAAATAAACAGTGTAAAAAATAAACAATCAAAGAAGCAACTGCAGAAAAGAATTCAGGAAGGTTAATGACTCTGCCAATTCGGGGTCGGGGCTGAAAGAAAATTTCTTTCACATTTAATGGGCCCTAAGGGACTAAGTAACTCACTCCAGCCGACAGGACCATAAAAACACTGGAGATCAGGGTCGATGGAAACCTTATTTTTCACTGCTACTGCTACTTCAGGGGTGACGCAGTGGACAATGCAGGAAACCAAGCGTTTACAAAAGACAGAAAAATGAAGGCACCACCAGTTATTTCACCCCTTACGGGAGGGTGTAACAGTACAGACATAGAAGCAGTACAAAAAACTATTAACATAATGTATAAACTTGGATGTGCAAATGGCTAAAATAAAATGAATAAATAAGATAAACATAGTGAGTGTCTATCGGTAGTACCCATACTTGACAATTAGGGGACTCAGCAAAGCGTAACGCGGAGCCTTCTCCTGTAATTTAGCAATGCTATGTACGTATATATTAAATATATTTTAATTGGTCAGCAAGTGTGTTTCCACATTTTGGAATAAATAAGATATTACTTATATAATTGCGCCTAAATAATGCGTCAGGCCGGGTCACCATAATATATTCCATCCCCCGCCCAATGTATCCTTTCTAGGCTTTTTTTGTTTTGTTAAATCACAGCAACAGTTTCATATTCTTCCTTATTAATTTACAGATCAGAGCATAAATATTTCCTTTCTGCTGCTTTTAGTTTTTGAACATATCTTATATTGGGTGTCGAGTCCATGTCTCCCATTCATATTGTTGTCCATAGTATTGGAAATATGCATTGACTTTAAACAAACAGTTTTAGAAAAACATGGATCGCTTTTGAAGATTTTTCATTCAGAGCATTCGCTGAAGATAACCCTACCGGAATAATAAGTCCCAAGGGCACCCCAGCGTTTTATAAAGTAGTGGATGTTATTCAAGAGTGAAAAACAATCGCTATTTCGATGCCGCCAATTTAAATTTAATTTGTTTTTGGCCTATTCTCTTTTCAGCGACTGCAGGATAGTCTGCTGTCATCAATTTATTTATTTAAGGTTTGGGCCATAGAAACGTTGCCGTTCGTATTAATTTCTTAGGACGGGTTGTTTCACAGAATTTGAACACTTCATCAAATTTCACTTTTAATATTCAAGTTCTATGAAAGTCCTACCCACGTGCTGTTACCATCCAAGTACATACCGTTAAACAACCGGCCCATGATAAAATACCAACAGAACGTAAATTGTTCAAATGAACCAACCGTACTTATCCTATAGTAGCGAGGGACGAGATATTCCGGACCTTTGTGGGAGAAGTTCCATTTTAACATGTTTTGTCGACAACAGCTTGGCACTGTCAAGTTAACAGACGCATTTTTTATTTTTATTTCAATGGTTTTGACGAATGATTACATGAACTTTGGAAGGAAAATTCATATTTTAGGCAGATATTAACATTAACAACGATCTTGAATGTTAACTAGCCGTTCTGATTTTTGGAGGAGCGAATCATATTTGTGGAATCCTTCAATTTTTATGACGTCAGTGTTTTTGGATTTGGACAACGTCATGGATTTTATTTATTCAATGCAAATATTTGGTTTCCTTTTACCTGATATGCCTTATATTCAAGATATTTTTATTAGCTAAACCTTTTGTCCAATAAACCCTATTTTCTCGTTATACTCTGTTAATACCTACATGACTAATTTTTACTTTGTCATCTTTGTGATATATCAACTCAAAGACACCGTAAATAATCTTTCACTCAATTTGGATTTTTCATTTTTACGGTAGCAACATTGAAGACGCTTAGAGTTACTTACAATCGTCGGGAATGTTCCCGACGATTTCGGTTTTTACGATTTTCGTAACGGCGGAGTCATAGATATACCACTGGGCATATAGCACTGAGCGGAGTGCTACCAGACAGTTTTATGGGTGAATCTTGTTAAAACTACAAGAGGTGCGACCATCCCCTGCCCCGCATCTGTCATACGTAAATAAATTAATACTGATAAGCCAATTCAATTATTTGGTTTTCTAAACACTATGTACAACCACGTCAACACTGATACTCGCGATAGTAATTAGATTTGTTTGTGATAATAATTATACTTGCGTAAAAATTTTAAACGTAATAATGAAGGTCATAACAGGCACCAAGGCTGGTAAGTCTCCGGGACATGATAATCTAAGTATTGAACACATTAAATACGGAGGTAGATACATACCCAAACTACTAAACATACTGTTCAACGCAATACTTAAACACAACCATATACCGGGTGCAATGACGAAAACGATTATAACTCCAATCCTGAAATCGGGACAGCCTGACATGACTAACTCCAGCAATTACCGGCCAATATCTTTAGCAACTATAACTGCAAGATTATTTGAAAGGGTAATACTAAATGAGATACATGATAAACTTATGTCTAAAGATAACCAGATGGGATTTAAATGTAGATTATCCACTAATATGGCAATATATACTGCAAAGCAAATAATAGAATTCTACAAGAAACGAAAAACTACCGTATACGGGTGCTTCTTAGACCTAAGTAAAGCCTTCGACAGGGTCTGTCATAAGACATTATGGGATAAATTGAAAGCTAGGAATATACCTACCTTATTTATAAACATACTATCCCGATGGCACTCCCAGCAGGAAAATGTTGTACGGTGGGCAAGTACATACTCCCAGCCGATATATTTGCGGTCAGGAGTAAGGCAAGGAGGGTGCATGTCCCCCATTCTATTTAATGTATACATGGACGAGTTATCAAGTCGCCTGGATATCAGAGCGGGCTGTCGTGTTAACAGTATATGTATGAATCATATAAGCTACGCGGACGACATGATACTCCTAGCTCCGTCGATCAAGGGATTAAGATTACTCCTAAACATTTGTGAAGAATATGGAAAACAGCATAATATGATGTACAACCCGAAGAAGACGGAATTGATTGCGTTCCACCACGGAAAAAGACAAGATACAAGTAAGATGCTCCCCGTATACCTTAACGAGGCAAAAATAAAAACATGCTCGAACGTGAAATACTTGGGGCACATTATTAATGAAGACCTATCGGACGATGGCGATATCGAACGACAAAGGAGAAGCCTAAGCATAGTGTCCAATATGATTGCCCGCAGATTTTGCAAATGCAGCAATACCGTTAAAAAAATACTATTCAACGCATTCTGTACTGGCCTGTATACGTGTGAGACATGGTGTCACTACCGAACTTGCTCGATGGAACGACTCCGAATTCAATACAATGACGCCTGTAGAATAATATTTGGATACCGACGATACAGCAGCGCATCGACGATGTTCACGGAACTAGGACTGCATGGATTTGCCGGCCTGATGAGACACCGGGTCACTGGAGCCAGGATGCGGCTAATGGCCTCCGCCAACAAGTTGGTGACCGCAGCCTACCAGCACCAAGCGCCACTCCTGAGTGAGCGCTGGGCCCAAGCGCACTCAAGACCACACCCTGCATAGTTGTCCTTATTCGTAAATTTATTATATGTATTATACAATGTAAATCTATATGTATATTTATATGGGACGTGTGGGATTGCACTAACCTCCCCACATCCTGGAATAAAATATTATTATTATTATTATTATTATTATTATTAATACGTAAACATTATAAATACTTACTTGTGTAGTTGTGATTTACGGTTCCATGATAGGTCAACACAGTGACAATTCAACACACCTTTAAAAAGTGATATAAAGTCAATAGAAATGATGAAAAAAAAATTTAAACTTAAGGGTAAAATTCGGTTTTGGGGAGTCACTCGAATAACCGAAATTGAACATTTTTTGATTGGCACTGCTGAAATGCCAAAAGTATAAAATAGTTGTTAATTTGATTGTTTTTAATTCATGGTTGAAATAATATATAAAACATGGTTTCTATGTCGCGTACGAAACTTCAAGACCCTATAACTCAGTTAATAGTGCCGACCCCCACCTATTCAACCTTCAGATTCGGATTCCCCAGCCCTAAATTAGTCTAAATCAAGTTCAATTTCGGTTATTCGAGTGGGAATCTTTAACCGAATTTAATATATAAAACATGGTTTCTATGTCGCGTACGAAATTTCAAGATCCTATAACTCAGTTAATAGTGCCGACCCCCACCTAATTCTTACAGATTCGGATTCCCCAGCCCTAAATTAGTCTAAATCAAGTTCGATTTCGGTTATTCGAGTGACTCCCCTAAACCGAATTTATTCCAAACCTAACCTAACCTAACCTAACCTACATAACCCAGTTAATATTTTTTTGTTTCATCACTTTCCATGACTTTATATAACTTTTTAAAGATGTGATGAATGATTTATCCGGTCACCGTGATTTACACCCCCAGTAGCCAGAGTAGCAAAGTTTTGGAAAGTTTGTGATGAGAAAAAAGACGCAATAGCAGATAACTTTTAGTAGCAGTGGCTGGTGTTGTGTGAAGTTTTCAAGTATGAATAACTATTATGCATTGGATATTTGAAAATGGTCATTTTATTATCATATTCTGCTGATATGTGATGCTGACAGTCCGAGCTTATAAGTTCTATCCTATTATTTTTTCTATTATCTTTTATTTTCTATTTATGGTTCGATATTTTTCGTAGCATGCGCGGAGAAAAATGGGTTTTGCAAATTTAAATTTATTAAGAATCTCTTCAAATTATTGGTAATCCGGATTGAAGACCCTTAACGAATGAATTAATAGGTTTTCTGATAAACTTATAAACGAATATATTATCAAGATGTAGGAACACATGTTAATTTATAAATAATTTGAAGAGATTCTCAATAAATTATCAATACTCATTTTTCTCCTTGTAGGTTGTGTGAAGTTTTTTAAGTTCGGCTGTGACTAATTATGTTTACAGCCTCCTTGGTCGAGGGGTAAGGCTCTCGACTAGCAAGCTAAAAGTGACTCCTGTAGATACCAATAAGTTTTCAATTTCAACAACATGTTTACCGAGTGGTTATTATAAAATTTGATCAAAAGATTCCCGGAAACCCGCTCAGCGGCAGCATTGACTACACCTGTTCCACTAATTTCAACGAACACAATTATTTTAACTCACAAATCAACTTAGTCAGGTAGGTACCTACCGTCCAGTTTTTGGTACCTACGAATAGCTTTAATATTTAATTTTATTTAACTCTTTTTTGTGTGTCGGTATATTAGGTATGTATGATGTATGACACACTAACGATACTTTCTGCACGGAAAAAAATATTTTTACTAATTAATTAATAATCTCTTGAAATTATTGGTAATCCGGTTAAAAACGGTATTGTTGGCCGTTTCTTGATAAACTTTTAGTAACTTCCTAAAATATCGGAACATGTGTCCATGCACCTGCACTTAATAATTTCTAAGGACGCATTGCGAAAATATTAGGATCTTTACGAATTTGTGTTCGGACATCGTGATAATACATTCATATTAAATGAAAAAAATACACTTTGTAAAACACCACTTTTATTATTAATTAATATTACCAGCCAACCAGGTTTCGCTTAGCTCAAGCTTCGTCGGGGCTTGTTATATCATCAAGTTGATATTCTAAGCCCTGACGAAGCTTGAGCTAAGCGGAACCTGGTTGGCTGTTAATATTAATTCATAATAAAAGTGGTGTTTTACAAAGTGTATTTTTTTCATTTAATATATAATGTCACATCACAAAGTGTTTGCTTCCTTCGATAAAAAAGTACATTCATATTTTACTAAAAGTTTATCTGGATACCTATCAATTACTTAATAATTATACTTATCAATTCATTCATTAAGATATTTTTTAACTGTCCATACATTTGTTATGCCGAAACGTTAATAATATAAAATTCAATTATTGAAGACAATATTAGCAATTTCTAAACGAAAATCTGAAACAGAAAAATCAGAAAAGGATACGGTCACATCTAGGACTCGAACCCAGGACCTCGTCTTGCCGGGTTGTCCTGGGTTCGAGTCCTAGATGTGACCGTATCCTTTTCTGATTTTTCTGTTTCAGATTTTCGTTTAGAAATCGCTAATATTGTCTTCAATAATTAAATATTACAATTTGAGGTTTTACTCAATAAAGTTATTCCAAAAAAAATAAATAAATATAAAATTCCCTCGATAGGAAAAAATCGCAAAATAAGCATGTTTTTAATATGTTATAGGCATGAAAAATGCAGTGTATCTTTAAATGCAAGTAAAGCATTTGTCGTGAGATTTTTTGCTCTATTTCAAACGACTCGTGTCTCATTAAATATTTTCACAATTTTTGCTTAATTGTTATAATTTTATTTTAATACTAGCGCGCTCCCTCTAACATTCGTATTTACATATCTCCCTTTCATACCATATTTGAACCCTTACTACGGGGACTTAATACATTAGCAATGCTCATTTTTCTCCGTGTGGTTGGGAATATCAACACAATACTCCATGATTATTAAGTTTCACCTACATGTAGGCTTATTTAGATGTGGACTGGATTTCATATTTCATCTTCCAGATTTTTCATTCGGAGAGTTGACGACGCTACCTACAAACAAAGTGCAAGTTTCCGGCTTGAGGGGAGAAACGTTGAAGTGCAACTTAATGATTTAGGGAGAATACTTATTGTTATTGTCTTCGCAAAAGCTTGATGCCTTATGTGGTAGAGTGGTAAGCTCACTGAATCTTGACCCAAAGTTCAAAACATGAAAAAAAAAATACAGTGTGTGGCAAGCCTACGCACGACGGAAGTGAAACTTTTAGTATTCTTCTCTCTCTCTTTTCATTTCATTCTCTCTTTTTTCTCACTTCTATCTGCATGAATTGCATACGCAAAGATTCAAACCTCTTATTTCCTGAGTGGGAGGGTTTTTCACAAATATATGTAGCGGCAAACTACTAGAATAATTCACGGTTCAACCTAGAACGTTCGAGACCTTCTATTCTTCGAGAGCATCTTGAACCTACCAGAATAAAAACAAAGGGGCACCTGTGTACTTTTTTACGTGAATATCGCACAAGAATCCCAACTGCTCCCAACCGTCTGGTGCCAGTTAGACTATGGTGGTCCCAATTGGGGTATGTTGCGAGACTGAAAGTAGTGGGGGGAGGGGAAGGAGAAGGGGAAGAGGAAGTTGGGGAAGTACCTTGTTATTCAGATCTGGTCGCCAAACACGGCCCAAGCTGAACGGTGGTCTTACACCAGGGCGATACTGAGAGTATCTTCCACTCTGGAAAGTTCCGCAAATATACTATGCGCAAATATATTATTTTATATGAGTAATTTATGAAATAACACAAATTAATCAAATACGGGTCTACCAATTAATTAATCAAATACCCACCGCGATCGCACCGTCCGCCGTCGAGGTCCACAGCATGTCTGGCTCTTTCATCTCACTAAAGGAAGGAGAATGTTTTCATCAGGAAGACCCGTGGTCTTCACCACCAGTGATGTACATTACCGCTCAGTCTGGTCTGAGATCACACTCCATCAACGTTCATCTCCGCTTCTACGGTGTTGAGCATCGGTCTAGTGAACTAGCCATCTATTATCTCCACCGCCGCGGTGTCGAGCAGTCAGCCTGGAGGATTCGCCACCAATCATCTCCATTAGAGCTTCGAGAGGTCAGGAGAGATTCATCATCAGCGACAAACCACTATAACAATGACTACGCAATAAAGACTCGCAATGGTAATACCACCACATCTTTCATTCGTCTCTGCCTACTGTCAGATAAAAAGGATTGTTGTATGTCACCCAAACAGATATAAAAGGGCTGTAGGTACCTATATTAAAAAAAGTTTTTCGTTTCTTGAAACAGCTTTAGTTATTTGTACTTAGAGAACAAATCTGACTAGCGACTAACCAGGTAAGTACTTCTCAACAGGGCCGGCCGTGCGAGCGCAATTGGAGCAGTCAAGGCGCCGATAATACCTAACAGTCCTAACACATCGCCCTTGAGATTATTTGTCATAAAAACGGCACCACATAAAAATACAAATCATCCGAATATTATTGATTACAGTTTATCACCTATCTAGGCTTCTATACTGCCTTTGACAAGGGGCGCCAAAAGTTTACACGCACCAGGCGCCCGCGCCGTATGGCTCAAGGCCGGCCCTGCTTCTCAAACATCGTCTTCTCATCCGCCTCCGTAACTCCCTTTCATATTTGATTGAAAAATATGGTTATTATTTATAAAATCGTTATTCATTCATTTAACAATTATATGGGATAAATACAGGGTTTTCCAATAAGAGGTGTTATTTTGAATAGCCCGCTATTTCGGTAGATGTTACTTTTGAAGCTGTCATTTTTTGACATTTAATAAGTAAAAACTACGCCATTAATACAAATGGAACGATACACGCTTCAACAACGCATTGAAATTATTAAAATTCACTCGAGTGATTCAATTGATTGATCTTGAGTGATGAGGCCCATTTCCACCTCGGTGGCTTCGTCAACAAGCAAAATTGTCGCATCTGGGGATCGGAAAACCCATGATTTATTGTTGAAAAGCCTCTTTATCCTCAACGTGTGACTGTTTGGTGCGGTTTATGGTCCGGCGGAGTCATTGGACCTTACTTTTTCTAAAATGAGGCTGGAGCAACAGTTACGGTGAATGGATTGCGCTATCGAGAGATGATTAATGATTTTTTATAGCCGGAATTGGATGGTATTGATCTGGACAACGTTTACTTTCAACAAAATGGCGCTACGTGCCACACGAGCAACGAAACCATTGATCTTTTACGATTGAATATCAAAATAACACCTCTTATTGGAAAAAATAAAAACCCTGTATTTACGGCGGATAACGGAAACTGATGTTGACGTTCAACAACAACTTCAAAATCATTGTTCAATAAATGCCTAAACAAACCAACAGGAAAATCAAAGGGAAAAAACTCCCGGATTGTTTGCAAAAGCTGATATTGATATAATTCAGAAAGTACCTAGCGTAGGTACTCTCGTTTTATACTAATCATTAGAGATTGTATTATATAAATATGCACTAAAAATCCTAAATTTGCACTAACAATGCCATATGCACACAATGCCAAACAGTGCAGACATTGTCAAAATATGCAAACAATGCCAAAATATACACTAGCCAGGGGCGTCGCCAGCTTCCAGCTAGGGGGGGGGGCAGCTTAATTTTTGTATAGAGCTTACAGAGAAGAAACAAGGAAGTAGTCGTAGTGGAATAAACTAGAAATATTTACGTAAAAGCTGATGTGTACCCGGCGTTTCTCGAAGTTATGAACAACTGGAGTAAGTGACGAGAGCAAAGGGAGTGGAAAATTAGTTTTTTAGCTTTTTAAATTTTTCCATGGTTTACCCAATTGAGGTAGATTTGTAGTATGGGTGAAGGGAGTAGAATATATATGAATGATTGTCTTCACAAAAATAGCGCCGCAGACGAAAAATTTTCTAGGTCGAAAGGCAAATCAATAAATGCTTTCGATTTATATTTTTCGGAGAGTCAGCATACAAACAATATTTGACGAAAATTCTTTAGTATTTCTATGAACAGAAATGTTCATAATTCTTTAGTATTGTTTAAAACGGAAATCCTTAAAACATATCAGCGGAACCGGCTAGAAGCTGAGTAGACAAATGCGTCGCATTACCAGGCGTCGCGAGTTCAAACCACTGCTGTCCTCCATAATTACACAAACGACATTTTCCGCTTACATAAGATGTGAACAGTTCTGTGTCCTCAGCGTATATAATTTGGCACCTAGCCGGGGCCTCCTCCCACGTCGGGGCGCTATGGAAAATTTGGTGTAATGTATAATTTGTACCATTTTCATAGCAACGCCAAAGATGAATTTTACCTTAAACGGAACTTATTTCTTGTCGAGTCCTCCTGTGTGGAGTTAATATATATGTAACACTGCAAAGCGATCGCTCAAAACGTTTTTGTAGACTTCTATAATATGTCAAAAATCGCTTCAGTGGATCGTAAAGAAATTTTTGATGAATCTGTAATAATGATTTATTTTATAATAAAAACACATAAATTTGTTTTTGACCACGATAGTTTTATTTTCACTCTACCGGTTTCGGAAGATCCCTTCCTTCGTCAGGAGAATATTTAAAACTATCGTGGTCAAAAACAAATTTATGTGTTTTTATTATAAATTATGATGAGCCACAAAGTGAATGCTTTTTACAATTACGTAATGATTTATTTATTTCTTTATTAACGGACATCGTCCAAATTACAAAATAATAACACGAATACACTAAAATGAAAAATACAGGAGTAGACAAAGGTACACGAAAGCAAATACATAAGGCAGATATAATATAAGAAAATAAAGTGACAAGTCAAGACTACGCCGTGGCTCAGGACAACAGGACACTTATAATATTCCGTCACTTGTTTAGCGACTGCCAAAAATCATTCAGACTTATCCCAAAAAAGTTAAGGTTTTGACTTGAGTTGACCAGTCTACACATTCTGGACAATGGTGAATAATATCCATAATTTGTCGAATGATGGTTGAGGAAGAGCAGTTCACTATTTCTGAGTCTGTGCGAGGGGATATTGAAGGGAATGAGTTGCAGTAGAGTAGGTGAATCAATAATACCATTTATAATTTTGAAGAAGCAAATGAGGTCATTTCTTTCCCGACGGACTTCCAAAGGAGAGAGGTTTAGAGTTAGTTCAATTTCATCATATGAGTATTTGCCTTTTTCTAATCCTAGCCTCCTAGCAATCCCTCTTAAGAACCGATGTTGAACAGATTCAATGCGTCGAATGTGGACAGCATAAAAAGGAGACCAGATAACACAAGCATATTCAAGATGGGGGCGAACCAAGGAGCAGTAAAGAGTTCTAAGGGTATTTACGTTTTTGAAGTCCGAAGTGATTCTAGTGATGAAACCAAGTAGTTTGAGGGATAATATATAATGTTCATGAAGAGGTAATTGTTTACCTAAACACCGCATTTTTATACTTTGGACTAGAAATTAGACTTTGTTTCAACAAATACTACAAGAAACAATTATTTAAATGCACAATTAGATTATTAGATTCTTAGTTCGAGTTAATTACGTAATTTATAGGTACGTATTTAGATTGAAACGAAACTTTAGCAAGTGTCACTACATACCATAAATAAACCACTCACATACATACGTAAGTGATTTATTTATGCTACATATTGTGGCTCGCTGTAGCCGGGAAATATGTAGTACCGAGCTACCAGCTTCAAAATGCTTTTTCTTTTTTTGTATTAACTCCTCACCAATTTCATTTTTGAGATGGTCTAAGTTTTGTTCTGAATCCTGAAACTATTAATAGTTCTCTATCCAAATATACTCATGGATTAAGTTAAATTATGTCCCTTTCAGTCCACAAGTCTTCAGTCCGCAAATATTTTCATAATATTAAGTAGGAACGCTCCAATATGGGTATTGTGCTTTCTAAGATGATTGTTTGAGCACAGAAGTTGCGAAATGTTTTTGTATCTAAATCTAATTTATCGTCAGCCTATTGCCCCCATTTCCTGTTTGCGAAACTCAGCCGCGCAGAACACGCTACTACAAATTTTCCACAAACTTCACAACTTATGGAGGGTACCTAACCAGGGCCATATTAAGCCTCGATACAGGCTTAGTCCTAGTGAGGTTGATTTTTATGAGAAAACATCTGATTTATGTATAGTGAGATGCAATAAATAATTAAATAAATAAATTAAGATCTATAGACCCCGAGGCTGAACTTCTGGCGCGGGCCCCAGTAAATTGGGGGGTTCATTCCTGGAATTTTTTTGAAAATTAACCTGTTTTAGTCGAATTTTATACCTAAAACGTTTATAATTCAATTTTAGAACATTTTATTTGAAAGTTGATGATATGAAGATAAAAGTTAAAGAATTATTGATATTGCCATGAAAAACTATATTTAAAAAATAACAAAAAGTTGAAATTCTCTCCTCTCCTGACTGATGACTTTTTCATTTTCCTCGTCATCTTTTTGAAACTCGTAGTAAAGTCTTTAACTTAATCAGTTAATTTCCCAATTGATTGTATAAGTCATTGTTATTTGTTATCTTTACGTTTCCACTGCCTTTTGGGATGATGCAATTTTATCTCTTCATTAGTAAGTGTGTAACTTGTTGAGAAACCATTTTTTTATGCGGGACCCTATGTAGTGTGGGCCCTTTTGTAGTGTGGGCCCCTTTGTAGAGTGGGCCCCTTTATAGTGTGAGCCCGTGGGCTGCAGCATTGATAGCCTGCGCGTAAATTCTGCCCCGCCACCACCTACAGGGATACAACCTTGGAGGAAATATATATTATTCCTCCACGGGTACAACAGAACTATGTACCTTCGTAAAAACAACACAGACAATATTTGAGTTGTGGAGATGCAAAACACGCTTTGGAAATTTCGGCTGGTTTTGATAAATTCATAAAAAGGTACTTAAGTAAATCTATATATGTAATTAAAAATGTAAATGTTCATTTGTTCAAAATCTTAATTAAATCTATGTTCTTGAATGATTGCTTTGAAATTTTGACATACCTACATTGCATTGGAATACGCGTGTGTTTTTATATACCTATATTATATAGGTAGATGTCACCTGTGACAGTCAAAACATGCTTTTTTTTAAAGGGACAATCTGTTGGACATAAAAGCAACATGCGCTATTGTTTTTCTAACTGCAGAGACAGACTGAGCCACAGCTAGTTGGAAATAAATATTATATTAATATTTTTCGCTAAATATCAATAAAATAACGTATGATTATTTTTATTTTTAGCGAAAAAGGTATATTCTTTTTATATCGACCGGTCAGTGGCTGAGTTGGCATTGCGTTCGGGTCCCATCCAGGCATTGTGAGTTCAATTCCTCAGCTGCTTAAGTTCTCCATCACGACACAAGCAACATTAGCAAGTGGTAAAATATATGTATTCAAGGTGTTCCAAACAGTTTTTTCGTGGCAATCTCCAGATTTCCGAAAAATTCCAGAGCGGGTTTTGCAACTACATGACTCATTTCAAGGATTCATTAATCCTTAGATGAGGAAAATAAATAAGGTTGTTAGTCTCTTTGGCACTTTACTAAATTAAAATAAGGAAAAGTTACTTTAACTAAATCTCTTAATAGTATAAAACTAAGTCGCTCTCCGCGTCTGTCTGTGCGCTTAGTTCTTCCAAACTAAACAACGGATTTTGATAGGGTTTTCTCTATCACTTAGAGAATTTCTTCCGGAAGGCTTATTATATTTGTATATATATATTAGGGTGTCCCAGGACATAAGGAAGAATTTTTTTCATGAATTTAAATACGCATACCCTCTTATTTTATTCCATTTGATCCCAATAACTCATATAATAAATATTATTTTGATTAAACACCGGCAACCCGTGCCGACTTGATGCCAAACATATGGTACAGAGTTAATATGGAAGGATTTTAAACATTCATTTTTGTCAGATAAATAAAATTTAAAAATTCACAAATGTTCAATTACCTATGTAGTATTTTATATTTAAAAATGGTTTATTGATTAAATTTTCTCTTCAAAGTTTGTTTTTTACAGTCAGGATAAATCTTCCGGTGTTCCTGAACGCATCGTAACAAAGATTGTTTTTGTTACTCTTCGACCATAATTAAGCCATGAAAATCTTACATTAACTTAACAGCTCTTTCAGCTGCATCATTCGCTACCCTCAGCGACGACACCTTCTTTCTGGCTTCTCGATACGAAGCATTATTTGACCACATCGTAGGGCATTCGTTAAGAAAACTGGCATCTATTTTCAGACGATAAACAAAGGCTTGTTTTTACTGGTTTCAGGTGGAGTTTTCTGTAGTGGTTTTGGAAAATCTTCTAAATTTGTGTCTTCATTAGAATAAGAAGATGAGTCGTTTTGTAACGGTTTGTAAGATGATGTTGAAAGGGTTGGCGCAGATAAAAATTTAGTACGCCGTTTTCTTCCTGGATTGTTCTAAGGCGCGCTCTCTTTATCTGTCAGCTTTTCCCCCCCCCCTAAGTAGCCAGGACGACCTGACTCTCTTTGCCGCTGCAAGAAGATTCTACCTTTATTTATTATTATTAATTCAAGAGCATCGGCTTGTGCAATGTCAAATAAATTATCTAAGTTTTTAACAAACTCTTGACGACGTTGTTCAAATATGTCTTGCGTTTTCTGCAAACCCCTCAAAGTCAAAGTCCCTCCAAACTTGATATAAGTTTACAAGTTTTTTCACACAATTGGGTAAAGATTTGATTGGTAAACGCGCCTTTTCCCAATAGATAACACACTCGCGAATAGTGAAATTAGCACTTTGATTGACAGTTAAATTCACTCCCCGGATATTGTAGAACAAACTTCAAGAACTTGTCCATTAGATGGCAGTTTAGAACCCGATATTTGGTGTTTTATGACTCCTATTAAAAATATACTCTTTTTAGAACTGCGTAAATCTAACGACATTTTGCCTGAGTGAGTGATACATATTCGTTTATTAACAAAAAACAAGTTACTTCAAGCTCATCAACACGTTTGCTCGCGGGCGTCTTAATGTACAAGTACTAACATGTTTCAATGCAAGTCGGTACGGGTTGCAGTGGTCCCAAGTAAACGAAATTTTATTTATAAGTGTTTTGTCATTATTGTAACAAAATTAGAGGGTATGCGTTGAAAAATAACAACTTTAATTTTTTTGGGACGCCCTAATATATATTCATAGAAAGTAGAGAAGTCAAGCAACGCCAGGTACACGCCAGCTAGTATGAGTATTGGTGTTTTTCTCAATTTGTCCTGAAAGGCGGAAAGATAGACGACCCTACCGTGGGAAGAGGTATTAACATTCCAGTTAGCTAATATTATCAAATTGGCTAGTGATAAAACAATAAAACAAATGTATTCATATTATGGTAATGTATGTATATTATAAAAATATTGAAACTTTATTTACAAATATTTGATATTTTACAAAATATGTTAACAATACATAACTTCATATAAAAGATTTATTTGAGGGCGTCATCACTTGTGTGTTAAAAAGTTTGTGGGGAATTATTATCAAAAATTCGAGACAATATTTTAACAAATGTTTTATGACTTACTGTTGAGTTTGAGTATTCTCTCGGTCTCCTTGATGAAGTGGAATATGCATGAAAAATAATAAATAAAGGTGGTATTGGGTTACCCCATGGCACTAGAATGATTTAGAGAGCAGGTTTATTATAATGCCATAGATTGTGAAATCTGTCTCTGCACAAAACTTTATTTACCCACAGTACAATACAATGTTTATTATCTTCTAACTATGCATTTATTTATGTACAATAATTTGAACTCTAAGATTTAAAAAAAAAACGATGAATACAGAAAACCTACAGAAGTTTTTACACTATTCGGTCCCTTGAAAACTGATTTTTTTAAATGGTCTAATTTGGTGTACCCAATTAAAAGTTTTCCCACATAAGACTTTTTTCTATCATTTTGTTCTTCCTTATAAGATTTTCGCTGTAAAGGTACACAAATTCATTCAATGAGCATTATACTTTTAATTAAAAGATTGATCATAGATTCAAGAAGATAAAATCAAAAAACTTTCATATTTGGCAGGAGAAAAGTTTTATTTAAATTTGTAGCCAATTGTAATCAATTTATGGTCATTTTAAAATGTTCAGTAATATTATAGGTTCTCTAGATTTAGATTTATTTGTGATGGAGCAGAACACACGTTGTGTTATTCATTAGTAGGAATATTTTGTACAATCAAGTAATATCACCCAAATGGAATATGTTATTTTGTAACATCATTATTAAAGACGCATTGATAAATAGTAGTTAATGTATTTACAGATCTAAGTGTATTTGGTTTCTTATGTTGTACGACTTCAGCACAGAATTCACTAAAAATAAACTTTAAATTACTTCATGAACCCAAACATAAACTTTAAATTACTTCATGAACCTAAACAAACAATTTAGGAGTTGTAATAATCATAAAGAAGTTTTATGGCACAACCAATAATATTTATCAAGTTGAATAATTAATAATTAATTCAGTGTCAGAAACACATTTCTTCAAGTTTTCAAAACTCTTTGGTGAGGTTCAAAAATACATCGCATTACCCCACATTCATTTAAATAAATATCAAATTTTGTAACTCCTAAAACAAGGACTCCAAAAAGAAAGTAAATCTGAAAATAGCAGGGAATACTCATTTATATTATTACGTGGGGAATAACCTGTTCCTCGAACATTAAATAAATATTTTTGTACATGTTTGGAAATCAGAACTTTGATAGACAGCATTGAGAAATTTGATTTATTAATTTTACAAGTTGAAGTGTTTTGCGGACAATAACAGCAATAGCAGTTACACCGAAGATTCATTCACGCTATTTCATTAGAACTAAGCTTTTCTTGTGCAGACAAATTCATATAATTTCTTGCTGGAGTTTAATCCTTTACATTTATTAACAAATACTTAAAAATACTATTATAAAAAATGCTTACTGTTTAAATAATATACTGATATACTTACTAGCAGATTAAACATAGGTACAATACATGTATAGTTTATGCGACTGAAACAGTTCACACAAAGTATGTGTTTATAGAATAAATTTACAGGTCATTATAAAAATACATATTAATAATAAGACCATTCCGAACTAAGTTTTCCAAGAGATTCTAATTTTTAAATAAGAATTGAATGATTCTAAATGCGTTTCTTAACAATCTGAACAGCATTAAATAATTTCTACCTACATGTATTAAAATATCTGTGAAGCAAGCTAACTATTCCGCTTTCCTTTCAGCTTAGTCCGCAACGGTTTGTGACAAGTCATTGGACCTTAAATAATAGAACAAGACTGAAGTTGCGAAAGACTGAGGTGGGAGACTTGGAGGTGGGGGTGGGGGGTGAAAAGTCATATTAATTGTCCTTCCTTTAGCTGGTTTCATCATTTCATATCATTATGTTTGCATGCCAAGTTTGTGGAGAATAAATGAATAATGTTCTGAAGACAGCCAAATCATTCATAATTGTGTAATACTTATTGATTATTTTCAAGTTTACACAAATATATTAAAATTTTAGAAAAACTCTAATGAATCTTATTGAAATATAAAAATAATTTTATATTTCTATATATTTACATAACATTAACAGTGTTTTAAGCTATCTACATACAAAAAGCATTTAATGCAGTATAATCAAATAAAATCTGAGCTTACTACATAGAATAAACATGGAATGAATGATTCGACTTATTCAATTACACGCAAATGCATTAAACAAACAATAAATCATAATTAACTCAATAAATAATAGCCTAGAGTCCAAAAACATTATATCCTTTTTGATAATGAAACTAATTGCGTGAAGGTAAAAAAAATACATCATAATATATTGAAAATATGAGGTTAAAGGCACACTATTAAATTATACAATGTGAGATTGAAATGTTCGCAGCACATTTTTGTTTGAAAAAAAGAACAAACATTCAGATCTTATTAAAAAATAAAGTTGTCAATAAAAAATTGCACAACTCGGACCTAGTAAAAAGATTCTTACACCAAAATGAGATTCACGTTCTGGATCAAAAGTTGTTCACATAGCAGCAAAATTATTACAGATTCCTTCTAAGACACTATTCAGTGTTATCACATTCTCGCACTTCCCTGACAAAAATACATCATGTTTTCATACTGATAATATCAAAAAAATTCAAATTTACATTTCTTTTTTTTTTCCCTTGCCATTTTTGCTTTATTAAAATACCCAATTATTATTTTGTTGATAAAAAATATATTATACCAGACTTTTAGACCAAATAAGTCTTGGATTGCTTGTAAATAATGCTATCAATACATTTTAAAGTTATGCGTTGTATTATAAATTCTCCGTTCAATAATTCAAATTGATAAAATGCAATAACTGCAAAACAACAAATTTTGCATAACTTTAAATTTCAAGAACACAAGGCACATTAAGAAGGCGGCATTTCTACACCTAAGGACAAGTTCTCACCTATGCAAGCTCTTTTCTCACTCCTCTATCCCCTGAAACCTCTAATAAATCCCCAAACATCCAAGTAACTGATAAACACATCCCAAATATAAAGCTAAATGGACATTCTCTATTGTGCAAAAGATGTATGTTTTCAACGGACTAGGTTTGGAACATAAGATTACAATCCAGTTGCAATACCTTATTCATATCAAAATCTATCTGTTGACAAGGGCTCATATATCGAGGGCAAACTAGATGCAAATAACATGGGTCCCATTACAAACAAACTGATAATGCATTTATAACATGATTGCTTATTTCATGTCTATTTATATATACAAAACTTGTGACAGCTCAATGCCAGGGCAACAAAGTAATTACATCTTATCTTATGGCAGTTTCATATCAGGACTGGAGCCCTGTCAAGTTCCATCAGGTATTATATATTTTTATTATATTTTAAGACAAGAAATAAAGACCTTGCCTATTGTTTTCACTTGTGTAAAAGTTGCTAAAAAATGTGAGGAGAACTCACTCAATTCTTAAATAATATTCAATTTTTAAATAAAAAAAAAAAACACTTTGAATGTACAGAAAAGTATCATCAAGATACATAAAAAAGAAAAAAAAAGAAAAAACCTTAAAGATAATCACATGTTCCTTGATCCATCCCTGTTAGCATTCACTCAACTAAATGAATGTAGAAAATAACAACCTTTTATACAATCACACTATCTAGTCCTTTCAGACCATTCAAATTAGGTAGCTAACTAAATAGTCAATAGCCTTCCTTAGCAATAAATAATATCTGAAAAATGCCACAATTCTTACATAACATTCCTTAGAAACAACAACCTTGTACCTAGTAGTAATAATTAAATTAACTATATTTTTGAGAACTCGACTGACCCACTTTGCATTGAGCTTTTATACAACTTCAATTCTATTTAGATTTACCATTGCAGTTTCAATGTGATAAATTTATTTGAAGTCAACTTCGAGAGCTCTTCTAGAAGAAAAGCAATTGGCTAAGAGATATTTTGGCATGGGCCATTGTAACTTAACTTGGCCATTCGCACTCAGTTTACTGTTTACTACAATAACGCTGTCGTACTCGGTTACTCGGTTGTCCGCTTGACATTTACACATTGACTAAGCAAAATGATAAGGTTTTTATGTAGGATTTTTGAGCAAACAAAGAGTTGTATCTCATTGTACGTTTGTTTCCTATGAAACGGATAATAAATATTAAAATGTAAAACTGATCAAATTTCAAATATTAATGATGATAATTATCAGATAACTTCAGCCTCTGAAACTTTTAGTAGTCACTTTAGTCGCCTACAATATTACTATGCTCAGTTTCGTACAAAAACTAAATTACAAAATCCCCTTATGCAATACAGTTTGCTACGTTAGAACAGTTATGTACCAGTGATTAATAACTCATAAATCAAATAAGATGATCTGATGTTGCACAAACAAAGCAGCCAGCGTGTTCGAAAATGGTCAAAATATGAACTATATCCTAGGAGAAGACATTAAGCCAGTGAGAAGATATGTATTATTGAAGCATCAGAGAATACAGGTTGCGGTTGAGGATGGTGTCCTTGACAGAGTTGAACACAACTTCGATGTTGTGCGTGTCGATGGCGGTGGTGAAGTGGTGGTAGAGGGTGTTCTTGGGTTCCCGCCTCACGTTGGCGAACATATCCAGCACAAAGGCCTGCACCTGCGCCAGTGAGTGGGGGTCCCCTTTGAACTCGGGATAGTACCAGCGGATGTCTGTCTCCGGATTTGCCACCTTCTTCTCCAGGAGGTCAGATTTGTTCAAAAATAATATTATTGATATTCCTTGGAAATTTACATGATTCACTATGGTGTCAAATATGTTTTTGGCTTCTAGAAGTCGATTGGTTACTCTGAAACATAAAATAATTAACTTACATTAGAAGAATATATAACACTATCAACCTAATATTATACACATTTGACATTCGCAGTGTAATGCTACGCATACTTAACGGTCATGGTATGTATCGCACTTCATAATCATGGGATAATGTAATGCACACAAGCGATTCCGGTCCTTATTTGGAGTAAAAAATGTAAATGAAATTTTGGTCTCCAGTTACAATTTTGTTGCTTTTTTTTTCAGTTTAAACAAAAATCTTTTGTGTGTAGTCTCTGGTCTACTCAGTTAAGTAACTGCCCAAACTCCCATCCCGACCTGAACTGTCCAATAACTACTGATTTCTTTAGGCGATAAAAAAAAAAGTATCACCGGAGACCAAAATGCCTTCTACATTTTTTTACTTCATATAAGCTCATTGCTGGTTAAAGTAAGTCAGGTCCGCCTCTTAACCCCTGTATAATGCTATGCCCACTGTATAATGTGATATATTATGCTATGCACATTGTATAGTGTTATCATTATAAATTATGCTATGCCCACTGTATAGTGTGATCATGATATGTTATGCTATGCCCATTGTGTGGTGTGATCATGATATATTATGCTATGCCCACTGTATAGTGCGATCATGATATATTATGCTATGCCCATTGTATGGTGTGATCATGATATATTTTGCTATACCCACTGTATAGTGTGATCATGATATATTATGCTATGCCCATTGTATGGTGTGATCATGATATATTATGCTATGCCCACTGTATAGTGTGATCATGATATATTATGCTATACCCACTGTATAGTGTGATCATGATATATTATGCTATGCCCATTGTATGGTGTGATCATGATATATTATGCTATGCCCACTGTATAGTGTGATCATGATATATTATGCTATACCCACTGTATAGTGTGATCATGATATATTATGCTATGCACACTTCATGGTTATGGTATATTATGATATGACCACCGTATACAGACAAACTCGCTTAAGAAGTTCCCACTTAAGAAGTTTTCCCGCTTAAGAAGTTTTGTTTTCAGTCCCTTGAAAATTCCATACAAAAACTGCAAAAATTACGATTTTTTCCCAGGTAAGAAGTTTTGCAGCTAAAACTACTTCCCACATAAGAAGTTTTTTAAGTTCGACGGTAAATCCACCATAAACTGAAATATACCTCAAAATTTCCAAAGTCATAAAAGCCGTATGTCATCATTTAGGTATTCGGCATTGCAATTGGTCATTTAGGAGTTCTTATTTTACTGCTGGTTTGTTGTTAATTTATTTACTGGACATTTCTTACTATAAAGGAATTAAAATACAAAAAAAATTAGGGCGCGTAATTAAGCACGCAAATTTCGGAGAGCCGCGAGTGCATTCAAGTCCTGTCACTTTACGCGCGAAATCGAGATATATGGGCAGTTATTTTTCGGGCATTTTCGAAAGGAAAGAGAATACAAACACGCCATATAACATATGAACATCGTAAATTTTTTTTTTTTCATTTCCGATATTTACCAGCATTATGTTGCTGTAACCGGAAAAAAATAAAATATGTTTAATTAATTTTACTTGTGGATATTATAATTAACTTAATTTTTTTTAAATGCCAAATTTCGATCCCACTTATGAAGTTTATTTTGTCCGGTTCCTTGGAAAACTTCTTAAGAGAGTTTCACTGTAGTGTGATCATGATATATTATGTCATGATATTTAAATGCCTTTTGACTCTGGGGGTTGTGGTTTTAATTCCCAAGAAAAACATATATTGCAGGCAACATGATATATTATGCTATGCACACTTCATCGTCGTGGTATAAAATGCTATACACGCTTCATGGTCATTGTATATAATGCTATGTACACTTCACAATCTGGGTGTAATGCTATCCACACTTAACTTTCACGGTTTCATTCTATTCATTGAAATGACTTTCGACTCTAGGGTTTGTGGTTTGAATTCCCAAGAAAAACATAAATCGCTATGCAAAATTCATTTCGTTGGTGTTTTGTGCTATCCATGTTAAAAAAAAAAGGATGCATAGCTGTCTTAAAGGACATGGATTAAAATAATGCAAGACTCAAAGTTTGAAAATGGAGGAGGGAGAGTTGTATTTGCATGGATTTTCAAGCCCATATCGGAACAATGATCTCAGAAGAATAATACGGACTTTAACGAGGAAGTCCCGGTTAAATGAACAAGTCTATTCAGGGAATTACAATCTACAAGGAGACAGCAAATTAACATATAAGAAATGCTACTATTTAGATTACAACATCAAATATAACTTGAAGAAAAACCATTAAAAAATATATTATGTTTGATATCTACACAAAAGTTTACTTTAAAAATTCCATGCATGTGTTTTATTAAACTTTTATCACAAATTATGTGAATGGGAAAAAAACATTCTTCATGTAGAAATTAGAGTTCATTACATACACAAACATTAGTGAAACAAATAAGTGTGACAAATCATTAGTGACATCAGAAAATACTTTCAAAATCATTAATGGTGTACTTTACCAAGATAACATTATGTTTAGTTAAGCATATTTTACACTTGAAATAATTCATGCTAAAATCCTTGAAAATTGCATAAGCAACAAATAAAAATAGTATCAGAATGTTTATTATAATAATAAATATGAACTATGAACATTTAGATATACAGGCAGTCAGAAAATACAGAGTTTTCCAATAAGAGGTGTTATTTTGATATTCAATCGTAAAAGATCAATGGTTTCGTTGCTTGTGTGGCACGTAGCGCCGTCTTGTTGAAAGTAAACGTTGTCCAGATCAATACCATCCAATTCCGGCCATAAAAAATCATTAATCATCTCTCGATAGCTCAATCCATTCACCGTAACTGTTGCTCCAGCCTCATTTTCGAAAAAGTAAGGTCCAATGACTCCGCCGGACCATAAACCGCACCAAACAGTCACACGTTGAGGATAGTGAGGCTTTTCAACAATAACTCTTGGGTTTTCCGAGCCCCAGATGCGACAATTTCGCTTGTTGACGAAGCCACCGAGGTGGAAATGGGCCTCATCACTCAAGATGATTTGCATTTGATTCACTCAAGTGAATTTTAATAATTTCAATGCGTTGTTAAAGCGTGTATCGTTCCATTTTTATACTTGTCAAATGTCAAAAAATGACAGCTTCAAAAGTAACATATACCGAAAAAGCGGACTGTTCAAAATAACACCTCTTATTGGAAAACCCTGTACATATGCAGTCTTGAATATGATTGAATGCTTTGATAGTGAATATGGTGTAGCAATTATTATAATGGAAAGAAATATGCTAATTCTGTGTTTTAAAAGGTACACAGATATTTGAAAATAATCTTCTCGTTGAATTAGATTAATAAATTGTTGAAGAGAAATATAACGTACAAAATAGGTAGCAAATTCACACTAAATATTTCAATCTTCCCAGAAAGGTGGACATAATAAGCTAAGAGATGATTTAAGCTCATCACAGCCGGTTCAGAACAGACATGGAAAAACCTAATACATCAAATGCCCGGATTGCTGGCAATACAAATGTCAAATAGGTCAACCGAAGGCACAACACAACCCAATACCCCAAAAAGCTCATAATAGAAATAATGTTGCAAGCCGAGAATAGTTGCATTGACCTAGATTAGATAAATAATAACTACGAACACACCACACACTTGTCTGCATTTTGAATATTTTATTTGATAACTCTAATAAAAAAAATTTATACAATAAAGTTGTTACTCACCTATCTTCTGATAAAACTTGGTCAAATTCAGATGAAGAAACCAGAAATAAAATTGAAGTAACAGAATTAAAGCACAGCGTCCACTTCTCCCGCTGGGTCCTCTGCCCGCCCACGTCCACAAACACAAAAGGTACACTGTTGATGTGGATGATGAACTCCGAGATGCCCTTGGTGGCCTTGCGACAGTGCAATATATCTTGGTTGGTAGGAATGTAATCAGGCCGGGCGATTCTCTCTATCTCCTCAAAGAAGTAGCTCACCGAATCGCTCTGAAACACATCAAAAATTATACAATGAAACATTGATGTGTATTAGGAAAGAGACATAAGATGGTAGACATAAGTTCTACCACGAGCAATATTTCCAATGTCCTCTGTTCATATGGTGCACAAAGGTCCACAATACCCAATATTCGTAAATTAAATTAATGTAATTCCCTAAACCAGTGTTCCGCAAACTTTTTATGTTCAAGGTACACCTATCAAATCAAGAAATTCAAATCAAATAGAAAAAAGCAATGTTTATTTAATATTTATTTATTACTAAAATCAATATCAATAAAAATATTACTAAAATAAAAATATTACTAATATTACTAAAATCAATATCATGAAAAGATGTTTAGTGAGAAATGCGAGCCTGTTTAACTGAGCACAGGCGATCGAAATTTGGAGCAATCTTTGATAAGACTGTTCTCATCTCTTCATTGATCGTCCTCAGGCGTTCTCTTTTTTTCGATTTAATAATAGTGAGAGTTGAAAATCCCAATTCGCATAAGTAGGTTGTGGCAAATGGTAATATATTTTTAATTTGAAAGCAGTGGATACTCATTTTTTATATGTAGCCAAAAATGTGCTAGCTCTACTTTGGAAAATTTTAGTGTTAATGTCCGATCAGTTTTTAACTCTATGAATTCTTCCTGCTCGTTTATCGGTAAGTGTCCGAGGCAAATATTATCCGAGAGTGGATTTCGTACCCAGTCCATAGGTTGTAGATCACACTCAGGAAAATAACAGTTCATTTTTTCTGCTAATAGCTCCAAGTGTTTCACTATCAAAGCCTGCACTTTGTTTCTGAATCGGCAGCCATAACATTTGGAAACAATTCATTACTACCATTGACAGTGTGGCTGATCCATAATACCAACATAGCGCGAAAGCTTTCAATTTTGTTCGAAGACCTTAAAATATAAGAATTCCTGCCTTGCATTTTTCTATTGAGCTCATTTAAATGAGCGAATACGTCCGCTATATATGCAAGTTTTACTACCCATTCTTCTTGTTTAAACACAGAAGCAAAATCTGACCCTGGGCTTCTAAAAACGTCTAGGACTCATTTTTTAGCTCGTAAATCCGAAATAGCACTTTTCCGCGAGAAAGCCATCGTACTTCTGTATGAAACAGAAGTGACTGATATTATCTCTCATCTGCTCCCATTTGCTTTATTATTATCTTCACAATACCTTGATTTTTTTCCGCGGCACACCAACTGATGACCACGGTGCACCAGTGTGCCGCGGCACACGCTTTGCGGGAACACTGCCCTAAACCATACAAAATGTTCCCAAAAAACCACGATCCATACAGTACACCTCAGGAAACCAGGACCTCAGTCCCATCATTCAAAATGTTCCCAAAAATCTCAGTCAGCACGATTTATTGAGATTCCACAATTCACACATTCCCAAAAAGCGTATTCTGAACAGTACACGAGGTCCCATCATAGACGACATTACCAAAAACCTCATTCTGTATGAATGAGGAATTGAGGTTCTATTATTCTAAATTCCCAATAACCTTAGTTTGTATGATAATCAAAGGTTCTACAGTACACGCTGTTCACGAAAACCCATTATTTTCAAAATCATTTTTATTTATTATGTTATGTACCAGATCTATGAGTAATAATTAATTAACAAAATGAAAGCCCTGTTAAATTGGGAGATAAGTGCAACCTGGTATGTTTTCCAAGAATTGTACAGAAAATAGATTTACGAGGGTGGTCTGAAAAGTTTCCGACCTCAACGCAAAGATGGCGGTACTCGTCAATAAAAGCTAGTGAATGTAGGTGTGCATCTCTTGATAGTTACTCACCAAAGTTTCGGCCATTTTGGACACGCAGTTTTTAGTTGACAGTCGTTTGAGTGAGTCGATGTTTGTGTTTTTGTGAAAATGGAAAATATTGAGTGTCGAGCTGTTATTAAATTTTTGTTTTTTGAAAGGCAATACGCCTACGTAAATCAAAGATGAGTTGGACTCTGTATATGGGGACTCTGCACCATCATTTACCAGTGAAATTTTGGACAGCTGAATTTAAACGTGGCCGTAAGAGCTTGGGAGACGATGAACGTTCGGGACGTCCAAAAATTTCAACTACTGACGATAACATTGCTAAACTTCACCAAATAGTGTTAGACGACCGCCGAATTAAAGTGAGCAAAGGTTATGAAAATGTCCAAAGAACGTGTCTGTCACATTAGACATGAGAAAGCTGTCCGCGCGTTGGGTGCCGCGTTAACTCACGTTAGACCAAAAACGTGTTCGAATGAACATTTCCAACGCTCTGTTGGGGCAGTTTAGGCGCAATAAATCCGAGTTTTGGCGCTGATTAACTACTGTAGATGAAACTTGGATACACCATTATATGCACGAAACAAAAATAAAGTCAAAACAGTGGACTGCAAAGGGGGAACCGGCTCCAAAAAAAGCAAAAACTGTTTTCTCGGCTGGGAAAGTGATGGCAACTGTTTTTTGGGATAGTCATGGAGTTATCATAATTGATTATCTTAAAAAAAGAAAAACTATTACAGGAGCATACTATGCATCATTACTTGACAAGCTGAAGGCAGAAATTGAGGAAAAACGGCCACATTTGCAGAAAAAGAAAATCCTGTTTCACCAAGACAACGCGACGTCTCACACCTCAGCGGTTACCATGGCAAAAATCCACGAATTACGGTTTGAACTGCTTGACCATCCACCTTACTCACCAGACCTAGCCCCAAGCGACTTCTTTTTGTTCCCTAATCTAAAAACTGCGCTCGGAGTACATAGATTTTCATCAAATGAGGAGGCAATCACCTTTGTGAACAATTATTTTGCAGAGAAAAACGCCGAGTACTCTTTGGACGGGTTAGAGAGATGGGAGCATCGCAGGGAGAAGTGTGTAGAGTTACGAGGAGACAATGTAGAAAAATAATAAAAAACTTCAGAAAAAAATTCTTGTTTCATTGTTAGGTCGGAAACTTTTCAGACCACCCTCGTAAATATAATGCTGTCAATTCTGATTAAATGACCCAAATATATCTGACAATCATAGCATTTAAAAAAATATGTATAACTCATTTGGTGAATTTTTGTGACAGTTTGTGCGAGAGCGATCAGTTGTATCAGATGTTAATAATCAATCAAGGAATTGCAGGTAGAGATTACCATCTTATTCTTAACACGCTTCAGCCGGGAAAGGTAGTTCTACCCATTCGGTCGATTGATGCTTAATGCCAGGAAGGGTAGTTCTATTTTTGGCAATGGCAATGGCAGAAAAGACGGAATTATTCAATGTTTTTATATGAAAAAAAAAAAACTATATGTATATAATTATCGAATCGTAATGCAAGTTTTCTTTTTATATATATCTTCGTGCCTTTCGTTTACATCGGTATTTCAACAAAACGATAATATATTATTTAGATAACATATTTTGTTATTGTAATAATTCAATTCCTGGAATGAGGGTTTTTATGACCGTGAAACCCAATTCGAATCTCTATCTCTGTACCGCCCCATTCAACTCCTATGTGCAAGTGAGCAAGAGATGTGAGGCATATTTAAAGAAAGCAGGTATGGGCAAATACCGATAAGTGGACCGTAATAAACATATTACAAGGTTAATTGAGTTGCATTTCAAATAATATTCGATTTTCGTTTAGTACTTTTATAGTTTAGGTATGCTGAGTTACTGCATAGAAATTTATAGAAAGATATAGCGATTTAAAACAAATTAAAGAAATTCGCGCGGGACCTTTATTTTGAGACAGTGTAGCGCCAGCGCAAAAAATACCCTCCAGAAATGTGTTAAGACACATTCGCAGTAGCTCTGTAAAAGGCTGATTACATTATTAAACCTTTAATTATAGACTTATTGTGGTGAGTCATTTCCTGCCCTGGAATTAATCATAATGTAACGTGATGCCATTACAGCATTTGAATCCTCCCACACGATGAGGCATGACCCGGGAACAGTAGTTAAATTACAATGACAGGTCATCTTATTCCTGCGTAAAAGTTGTGAATGCACTACGGCAATTCGGACACTTTCCCTTAGCATTAAAATAATTATAATTTTATTACATTATTATATAGGTCATTTGGCAAATAAAAGTTAATACAAATTATCAAACAATATAGCTAGATCAAGTTGAACGATAGTGAATTTTTTTTTATAAGAAACTATTCTTACTAGGTCAATCAAAATAATTACATTTTTTTACACTTACTATGTTTGTAAATATGTAATAATAAGTTGCAGAAGAGCCATTTTGCTTTGCAGTTTGTTTGATTGAGTTTCTCTTTGATCTGTCAGATTATTGGTTCGCATTGGGGTTCTTAGAAAAATGTTAAATCAGCGAATAGTATTTACACCGGAATTGTATCAGTAGCCAATGCAATAGGTCCTGCTACCCTATGCAGAGATGACTTCTAATAATTTGCTAACCAAAACTGAGGGACAGAGAAGAAACTCGAAAGTTTCAAGAGTTTTAATTACAAAGAAATACTTACAAGCTGAAATTCCCGTCTCCTTTCATATGCTCGTTTAATAGCCCGATCCTGCCACAGGGACTGAATGTGGGGGGCGTAGTGCACAAATAATCTAGATTCTAAAGTGGCAGTGCTATTGAAGTGTACAGCTTGCTGGCCAATGTCCAGGTTGCGAGGGTTCTCCCAGGGTATCGCCAACTTTTCCCTAGCATCAACTAGAACCTGTATTCCTTTGACGATATTTTGGTAAATGATACATTGATACTCTCTCATCAACTCGGGCTCAAATTTCACTCGATGAATGATTCTCATTTGCTTCAGGAAAGTTGACTTCCCACTTTCGCCTGCACCCAACAACAACAGTTTGACCTGTCTGCGAAAGACTTGTTTGTCCTTCTCAATAATGCGATCTATCTCTTTACTCCTGTAACGTTGCTCAATTTCCTCTGGACTAAGCTTCAGTCGCAGCCAGCAACTTACTGCATCAGAGCAACAGGCACACGACCATAGATCATTGGCCATTTTGAGTGACATACAGTGCGGTAAGCGAACGTGGATGAATATTACAAACGGAAACTTGCAATTTACAGAATGTCCGTATTACTTCTCAAAATTAGAAAAACACCGAACACTTTCTCCACATTAAACATCTTGAAACAGGAGTTAACGATAACTAAAAGGTAACACCCACTCCGTTCCAAAACAAAATTACTTGTCAACCATCGACAATTTGTCATACTTAATTAATGTTGCCAACAAGAGATGCATTAAAAATAAACTCAACCATTAAAATTTGGGCAAAATCTTGGTCCGTCTGTGTTTACCACTAGATTGATAAAATTTGGTATAGGCATAGATGAAATATTTTCGTAGAAGAGATCTGTCATCTCAACATGTGTTCGGTTCGTTAAAAAGAAACACGTTGCCTGCGTAATAGTGAAACCGTCCGGCGTAGATAATATATTTCATAAGATTGTGTAAAAATATTGACTTGACCGGCTTAACCATGTAACATGTCGGTTTCCGACAAGTCCAATCCCAAGGAGCCAGTGCAAAATAAGGTTGTGGAAAAGATTCAACAGTTCCTGAAAGACAAGATATCGTCCGAATACAGTGAAATTATAAGATTAGACACGTTGAATAATCAAGTGGATCAAAACCAAAATACAATCGTGAATGAAGAGGAGAGGGCCGGGGTCACAGTTTTGAAACAAGTTCTTGACTATAAGAAATCTCTGCTCTTGAGAGATCCAGAAATAGTCAACATTTTAAAATCAATATCTAACCATCACAAATAATTCACAATGTCTTTCATTTCTGGTCGTACTTCGCTAGTGTCTATCGTGAGGGATTCTTTAAATCGTCGGAGTTCGTTAGCGACTGCCAAATGTCAAATTTTCCCTCAACGAATAGAGTCGGCGCTTACAGATTTACTACATAAAAATGACGCTAAGTCGTACGAAGAGCTGATTTGTGTGTTGAGAGATCGTACTCTATCGGACGATCAACTGACTCTAGTTCTAACAGAGTGTTCGTCATGTGTAGGGCTGTTAAACAGAGAAGCAAGACTTCTAGTGGAAGTGTTATGTGGCTTGAATTGGCCATCAAGGCCTCAGAAAATAGTGGACCTATATTGTCAGTGGCTTCTAGATTTGGTGACTGCTCAGATCAACCATGCTCCGATGGCTATTGGATCGTTAGTTAAACTTCTGGCTCAAAGTAAGTGATGGGATGATATAAGACAAATGTTATCTATGGGGCTGCTTGGCAGTATAACTTGGTTGGCACCAGTTGACTGTCAGCTCTACCTTGTTGACATCCACACAGGAAGCCCTGAGGAAAAAGACTTCCCTCAGGGCCTATGATCTTTAGGGATGCTGTGAGGAGGGTCTTTTTAAGGAAAGGAATGAGAGAAAGTTTAGGGAAGGAAAAAGGTATGAGGGGTGGGTAGAAATCTAGGAATCAGTGTGTCCAGGAGTAAAGGACGAATGATGTATCCCTCCCGCTGTGGCGCAAGGCGATCGGTCAAAAGAGACCGGTTGGAGAGGTCAAAGGGTCTCCCCAAACCAGCCTCTCCCGATCCAGCACGCCACGCAGCTAATTTAGCAGCTACGGAGTACGGAAATTTTTCCGATGTTTTTATCAGTTGTTACCAAATTTGACAAGAAAAACAATCATATATATGAAGCACTAACTGCAATAATTATTCATTCCTTCGTTGCAATATTTTTCTGGAATTTTTTTTTTATTAGCTGATTCCCATGATTGGCTAGCCTATCAGGGAAAGGGGAAAAAACCAAGTTGCAAACTGGGCGGAGAGGGGTCTCCCTCTGTAATTTTTCAATAAATGAATCTGACAATGAGTATACATGCAACTCGTATTGTAATATCACTGTTTAGTCCTGCTTACTGATTACTGCATTTTACAATGGTGCGCAAGTTGATGACTACGCAACCCATTTTGAAAGCGGCTCATATAAAAGCGAACATTCAGATCCTGCGCAGAAAGTCCCACAAAGGGTCTGCGCTGCAAACCGTTGCCTTACTCTAGCGAACTTTACTCTTTGGCGCAGGGGTTATTTCAGTGTGTGCTCTTCTAATAGTTTATTCAAAGCATTCTCGAACCCTCCTGGAGCTGAAAATATGGTCACATGGTTTGACTCCACCTCGTGGAAATGATACCCAGATTCCATGTTAGGACAAGTCTATCAATTTGGATGTCTAAGCCTGATCTGTCTTTCTTCTCTTCCTACTTTGTTGTTTCATCTACAGGGTTTTCCAATAAGAGGTGTTATTTTGAATAGCCGCTATTTCGGTAGATGTTACTTTTGAAGCTGTAATTTTTTGACATTTGACAAGTAGAAACTACGCCATTAATAAAAATGGAACGATACACGCTTCAACAACGCATTGAAATTATTAAAATTCACTTGAGTGAATCAAATGCAAATCATCTTGAGTGATGAGGCCCATTTCCACCTCGGTGACTTCATCAAACAAGCAAAATTGTCGCATCTGGGGCTCGGAATACCCAAGAGTTATTGTTGAAAAACCTCTCTATCCTCAACGTGTGACTGTTTGGTGCGGTTTATGGTCCGGTGGAGTCATTGGACCTTACTTTTTCGAAAATGAGGCTGGAGCAACAGTTATGGTGAATGGATTGCGCTATCGAGAGATGATTAATGATTTTTTATGGCCGGAATTGGATGGTATTGATCTGGACAACGTTTACTTTCAACAAGACGGCGCTACGTGCCACATAAGAAACGAAACCATTGATCTTTTACAATTGAATATCAAAATAACACCTCTTATTGGAAAACCCTGTATTTGTCTCTTGTAAATTATGTTTAATTCTAGGTAGCCTAATAAACAAAAGTAATAATATGAAATTACTTTATTTTCAGGTGAAAACACATGGAATGAAACACCAACAGATGAGCAGACTGCCATTTTCTCAAATGTTCATAATTTAATAGCTCGAATAGTTGCAATTATTCCAATGTATGTATTAACTCATTATTTTACGATTATTGTACTGTTCAATCATAATCGTTTGGGTAAATATCCAGAGACTAACTTCATCCTTAATAAGCACAACAGTCAACGAAAATTTATTTTAATTACGATGGCTATTGGATTGTTAGTTAAACTTCTGGATCAATTTTATTAAAATTTGACAATTTTGTCGTATTCACTTTGCGGCCATCTTGAATATTCTTAAAATAATATTACTATCAATGTATAATAATAATAATTATTATTATTATTATTATTATTAGCTCTCCTTTTACTGAAATAGTTGTTCTTCATCTCTATTAATCTAAAATCAAGTTGCTATTCGCGTCTGCCTATTAGTGCCCTCAGTTCTTATAAACTATGCAACAGATTTTCACCTGAAAAATTTAACGGATTTTAGGGTTTTTTTTACCATTTAGAGAATTTCTTCCGGAAGGTTCCGCTAGTTGTTATTAAACTGATATGAAGTGTTTTTTTTAAATAATTTGTGCATATTAAGGATGAGAAGCACCTCTGAATATTTACCTATTGTTTGGTCTATAATAAATGAAGGGTCCACTGCAAGAACGTTGAATGCCCCATTTTTTTAAAATTATGAATGCCATTAAATAGCTTAGTTTGCAGAGCAACTTTGTATGTGTCTAAAATATTTAATATCACTCAAAATACTGAGAAAAATAATCTTTTCTAAAAGTGAAACATGGCTAAAAATGGCGAGTGTCACAAATTATTGTTCAGTAAAATGGACAATCATTGTTTCGCAATGGAAACTTCATAGTTGCATAACAATATTTTTTATTGGCTAAAAATAAAGTAACATTTTACATAATTTTTTGTCGTTAACAAACAGTAGGTTCTATAATATGTATACTTTATTTTAAAAAATATGCTTTATTTACTTCTCAACGCCCATGTGTTTTATACAGTTTTAAAAATTAAACTGCAAATATCTCAACATATTACATATTACTTTCCATGGACATTTAATGGTCTTGCAGAGGACTCTTCAAATGTAAGAAATGGCCCTGTGTCCACTCTCTTTCTCTTACATGCATTGTTTATAAGAGTGGAGAGATTACTACGAAGATTTCAACGGTATGACTCTGTTCTCAATGTCTCTCTAAAATGCCAAATAAAAGCTTCTATTTAATTGATAATAAAATGTGTTTCTTGAATATGTGAGAGAATATAACAGTATCCAAGTGGCACTTCGTTGTTAATTTTAATTTATTTTAATAACATTTTTTAAATTAATATGTTAATTTATCATTTGACAGGAGTGGAGGAGTATTATTGCGCTGTGTGATAGATAACTACCCGTATTACAAACACAGCTCTGCAATACAACAGGCTTATGTTCACAATCTATTATGGATCACGAGATACTTGACAGCCCTCACTGACCCTTTGCTGACCCTCATTTTAAACAGGTAAATTAAAATACATGTTTACTAAGTTTTCTTGCGATCTTCAACTGATATCCAACACTGTAGCTATATGAAGGTCAATTAACTGCCTAACTTATGAAGGCCGCATGCAAATTGTTTGAAATACTTCTTCTTTTATTTATTTATTAATTTTCAGAAAATCGACAGTTTACATTTAATCAGTTTGTACTTAAGTATTGTATAGCTAAAATAAAACCAATTATGGATTTCCTCCTTGTGACTTTACCTCTACTGAGACAGCATAATATGGAATAAGTAAATTAAATTTGTGAGAAAGGAATATGAATTAAAAAAATTATAGAAAACAAAAGATTATATAAAACGAAAAATGTACACGACAATACATTTAGAGCCATGGAGAGAGGTTGCTTTTATGCTAGTGATTCAATATTTTAAATAAAGGGTTGTCCTTCACTAAAGTGTTGGGATATATAACGAATTTATTTATTTTATTGACATTACAAATGAATATAATATGTAGTGTTGTTATGCATGTAGTCTGACAAAATTTATTTTTCTTTTAAAAATAAAATATTGGTGGGAGTTCCCCTTTAAAGATAAACCAGTTTTAGTCTGTTTTCTCATTATTTTGTTATGTGGTGAGCAGACGCGGCCCGTGACTGTAATTACCAGCAGTGCATTTCACTTTTAAAATTTACCTAGTCTGTAATTTAGGTGGAGCAAATTAATGAATGGGAACACCTACTGCAATTCATTCTATCTTCTAAGTTATATTTGTAAAATAACTGATTAAATAATACAAAATTATCTCGAAAATAAAGGACACTCAATTCATCGTTGAAAATATAGCAAAACCGTTTGATTTCACCGCGAACGAATTCCAATGTGTTAATGTTGTTGCGTTAACATTGAACATTAGTATTTCTAAGCGAATCCATTCCAAACGCATTGGATTACACATGATCAAAGTGATGCAAAATTCACTCGTCGTCAAAGCACTTCGATAATGCACGGAATGGGTTATGTATCTGCACTGCTCTAACACGTAATTTGACGTTAAGAGTGTAATCTGTCTCGCTCATGTCACCGTTTCGGCTACTTCGGTCTGTCTCGATACCGCCCGATGCTGTTTTAGTAGTATGGTAAAATTTGGTTCTGTGCATATCGGGGTATGCACGACCGCTTGCTCTCGCGCGGGATTTTTTTACTAGAAGATAGCTCAAATAATGACCTGACGGGAATTAGGAATTTCTTACATCGATCACTGGGGCACAGATGTCGTTGTAATTTGATATGTGGAGACTGAAGACAAGCAGTGCAATGCACAAATGCACGTACCAAGGAACCGCCTCTGGTAGTGAGCCATTACTATGCTGTGGGTGAAATATTGATGTTTTAGTGTAAGACTAAGATATTAGCAAATATCAATATATAATTTTATTATTGTCTCCATAAGAAATGCTTGTACAAAAATTAATATCTTTCCCTCCGATCTTATATCCTTTTCTGGTTAGCCCACCTTTCTCAGTTATCTTAGATTTGTATTTATCGTTATGAAAACATCCTATTGATTTTATGGATGAAGTTACTAAACATAATGAATATTTTTCATGATTTATTTTTGGGGTACTATGCCATATTGCGCTTCCTTCATTAGCCAACGTTTGCCCTGATGCATCCTCCCTATTGATACCAACATCTGCCCTGATGATGAACACTGTAATGCTATCTGTTACGTTGGCGTAAGATGGAGGAAGTGCAACACGGCATAATACCCCAAAAATATATATCGATAATACTTTTGGTCGTGAAAATCTCAAATCATACAATGAATATTTATTTTCAGGCTTGTAGTGATGGATGTAAATATAAGGCCTGTGCAAGAATTTGACGACGGGGGAATATTTACAATGGACGTGGATGCAGAAAATGATTCGGAGCATTTAACAGAGTCCCTGGATTTGTGCATGTTGGAACTGTTTCAATGGCTTCAGCAAGAAGGCTCCAAAGTATTAGATATATTATTTGGAGTTTATGAGAAAACAATATTGCCAACCCACGGCACAAGGTAATTATAATGTTACTAACTCATTCATTCTAGACACTTTTATTTAATTGACAGGTGTCATAATTACCAGCGAGGTTATGTTACATTTGTACAATTTATTTTGTTTATGTCCAATGTTAAATAATCATGAATAATAGAAATGTGATCATTCTCAAACTTTAAAATTTAATTTAATTTTAATCGCTCTGGTTCTGCAAAATTCTTCCATTAAAAGTCCGCTATTTGTCACTTCCATTATCCTTAAGGGAGAATGGCAATCCTCTTTCTTTAAGTTGTCAATCATTATGCCGATTTCTTTTTTAAAAAATCTTAATGTGTCTGATAAATAAACAGAAAATGCATTTTTTTATAACTTTGCCTGTGTACTGCCAAAAATTGTCCAGTCATAGATATATGCCATCTTTGCCCTGAGAGTACCTACCCCAATTTCCTTACATCCCCAAAAATTGTCCAGTCATAGATATATGCCATCTTCGCCCTGAGAGTACCTACCCCAATTTCCTTACATCCCCAAAAATTGTCCAGTCATAGATATATGCCATCTTTGCCCTGAGAGTACCTACCCCAATTTCCTTACATCCCACAATGTTTATGATTTTTTTTCTTGTGTGTTATTTTTCAATGTCTTTTTTTTCATATTTCACAAGAAATGCAGTCTCTTATAATGTGTATAGAAAACTTTTTTTACTCTTTTTTTTCTTTTCAGATACGTTCAATTTCTATTGCTTTATGGCCTATCTATGGATTCCAGTAGGATCGGAGGGTTACTGGAAGCTCTATGGGACTTGGTAGCAAGCGCCAGAGTTGGACCAGGCCTTCGCCAAGCCAGTGTGGCCCATCTGGGTGGCCTCCTGGCTCGGGCCAACATTATTCCTCTGGTTTACCTGCATAGTTTTATAAGAAAGATGGCTGACTGGTGTCACGCTTACATCAAGGCGCAGGATTCCTGGAATCCCAACCCCGGAAATAATCCTCACGGAGTATTCTATTCCGTCTGCCAATCACTGTTTTACTTAATAGCTTTTAAGCACAATTACATGTTCACGGACAAAAAAGGTAAATACTTTTCCTAGTAAATGATTGTTACGCAATAACCCTCTGCAGTCTGTGCTTATTATTGCTTTACCTACCACTAACTCATTAATTAATTCTAATGTCGCAATATGATAAATTCGACCCTTGTTCAACCAGTCGAACGATAGCTACCCATTTTAGGTCTCATCCTTCTATGCCTTGAGCGATGGCTGCCTAATTTTAGGTTGACGATTTTTTTTATTTATTTATTTTTAAATTTCCGCAACAACTCAATTATAAAACCTACAAATATAGATTTAAAGATGGGTCAATCCGCACCAAATCATCCAGAAAATTTTGGATTTGTCACCCACCATCTCAGATTTTGATGAAACTTTAAATTTTTAATCCTTCCATATAGATAAGAAAATATACCAAATTTTACCTTCCTACCTCAACTCGTTTTTTTTTATGGGCAGTTGAAGTTTGGGCAAAATAAGCGTTTTTACATATTCCGAGCACTCCGGAAGAGCTTGTACCTTCAATGAAAAAAAATTGTATCTTTGTCATTTATAGTGCAAATGCAATGAAAATTTTCAATATTATCAAGAAAACTATGCTGATAGCAGAAAAAAATAAATAAACCCTTTACATTTATCTACTTGACTTTAAAAAATTACCAAAAGTAATTTTTTGAGTAATTTTTGGGACGGAAAAGGTACTTTACAAAAAAGCAATATCTCGGGAAGGTACAGTGTTAATGAAGTAATTTTTTTTTTATTCATATCTACAAATAGCATAGAATCACATACAAAAATAAAATTCATGGCATTTTACTTGCTTCAATAAATAAAATCCATTTTAAACTTTTTTCAAACTTTTTGTAATTTTTTTTTTATTCTTATCTACAATAAACATAGTACAACCTAAAAAAATAAAGCTTCTTAATACAAGCATTAAGAAGCAACACTACATTTTGATGAATTGCACAAACGCAGACAGAATGAGAGCCTGGAGAACCTACTGGCACACACCATTTGGGACGCAACCAACAAAATTTCGAAATCCCAATTTTTGAAGCAGGGTATTCAAACTTGAAGGTAGCATAAAGTTCATTCAGGTTACAAAGCAATAGTCTTTTTTGTTCATAAACATTTTTGGTTATGCTAACTTTATCTTTTTTCCCTGGCATAACACGAGAAAATTCATCATTTTGGTAGAAATTTTTAACCAAAGTAACTGTTCCTTGGTCTAATGGTTTTCCTTTTTTTGGATCAGGTAAAGCAATGATACCATTTTCATTTAGTAGCTCTCGTGCTTTACGAACTGAGTATTCACCAACACTGAATTCTTCAGCAACCTTTTTTCTACTCCACGAAGTTGGAGCGAGAGTTAGAAGCTGAATTCTCTCACGGCGTGTAACTTGTGTTTCCAATTTTTTTTTAACCAACTCAACAAGCCTGTCCATGTCATTAGCTTTTTCTTGAATACATCTTGGTATTTTTGCATCACATTTTACTGGGGAAAATTCTTTTTCTAAAACTTTACTTACTTTTTTCTTTAAGGTTGAACAAGCAGAATCTAACTTCCGTTTAGCGTAACTAGACTTACTGTGGGATGGTATTGCATGTAGTTTAAATGGAGATTCTCCAATGTCAGTTAAAGAAGTGTTGATTTCTTGTAAAAAAATTTCTTTGTTTAAAACATTTTCAACTTCACTTAAATGTCTTCTTGAAAAGTGTTAAGCTCTTCAATTTCATTGTTAAGGTTTTGGCTCTTACTAATTTTTGCTCTGCATGCATTACAAATTTTTTGTCCAGGGATTGCTTTATTAGTTACTTTTAGAATGGTATTAATGTTCTCTGAAAATTCCAAGGATACTGTTCTTAAAGTTTTTGTAATTTTCCTTTTGTGGCTTTGGAACGGGTCAAAACAAGCTTTTTGAAATGTTTCATATTTATTTAAGTTAAATATTCTGTGGTGCTCACAAATGTTGAAAACCAAGTCTGTAGATACAAAACTTCTTTGTTGAATAAGCTTTTTTTCAAATTCACTTAACAAATCCACACTCGTTAATTTCTCTGACTTAGTATAACTTTTTTTGTGACATTCAGTACCATTATGTTGTCCCACACTACATTTAACTAAACTTGTTTCGATTAGAGACATTTTAACAACGTACACCATAACATGAAACAACTACTGTATTTATATAGATGATCACTGCTTTGAAGCTGACTCAGAACTAAGCATATGTCAGAGGAAACAAAGCATGTGACCGGTCGGTGGCCGAGTTGACATCGCGCTTGGGTCCCACTCAGGCGGAGTGTGTTCAATTCCTCGGCTGGCTAAGTCCTCCATCACAACACAAGCAACATTTTCAGCTTACTGTGGTGGTAGTAGGAGATTTTCAAATATTGTCGGGTTATTCGTAACCCGGGAATGTTTGTCTTTCTTTTTTTTTTTTTTTTTTTTTTTTTTTTTTTTTAAATTAAATTAAATGTAGTATCCTGCAAACTTAGTGATGAGGCAGATAGTAATTTTCATGTTCTGTCTTGTTCTTGTTGCAGATACATCATTTCCATGTAGTGACTTGTCTCTAGGACTGTTTCTTTGATATTAGTCCATTCATTCAACCTATATTACTAGCTATATACCTAAACTATAACTTGCCCAATTACAAACTAAAAATAGATATAAAAAAAATCACAAAAAGTTTGAAAAAAGTTTAAAATGGATTTTATTTATTTTTGTATCTAGATTTAAAAAAACCTAGAACAATTCTGTATGATAAAGATTTCTTATTTTAAAAACGTTTCTACACTGTGAAGCACACAAAATACCAGGAGTTTTATTTTTTTAGGTTGTACTATGTTTATTGTAGATAAGAATAAAAAAAAATTACAAAAAGTTTGAAAAAAATTTAAAATTGATTTTATTTATTGAAGCAAGTAAAATGCCATGAATTTTATTTTTGTATGTGATTCTATGCTATTTGTAGATATGAATAAAAAAAAAATTACTTCATTAACACTGTACCTTCCCGAGATATTGCTTTTTTGTAAAGTACCTTTTCCGTCCCAAAAATTACTTAAAAAATTACTTTTGGTAATTTTTTAAAGTCAAGTAGATAAATGTAAAGGGTTTATTTATTTTTTTCTGCAATCAGCATAGTTTTCTTGATAATATTGAAAATTTTCATTGCATTTGTACTATAAATGACAAAGATACAATTTTTTTTCATTGAAGGTACAAGCTCTTCCGGAGTGCTCGGAATATGTAAAAACGCTTATTTTGCCCAAACTTCAACTGCCCATAAAAAAAAACGAGTTGAGGTAGGAAGGTAAAATTTGGTATATTTTCTTATCTATATGGAAGGATTAAAAATTTAAAGTTTCATCAAAATCTGAGATGGTGGGTGACATTGCCTGGATGATTTGGTGCGGATTGACCCAGATGATAAATATAGGTGGATTCATTGGGCGTAAACCACAATAAGCAGTTATATGTTTCCATATTATTATTCAGAGGTATGATTTTTTAAATGAGCGCAGACTAATCCTAAACCGAATGCCCGGATATCTCCATCACTCAAGACAATTATTTTTTAAATACCTTTTATAACGCTAGAATGGTTAAGTAGTACAAAACATTTGGAAGAAAAAATCAGATGATTAAATTATTATTAGATTATTAACCTTTTGAACGCGTTAATTTGCTCCGTTTTATCTATACCCATACGCGGTACATATTTTCAAATACCTATGCACGCAATTAAATGTCAAATATAGCATTCTGGCATGATTTATTGGACTATATAGACAACAGATTATTCTCCACAATATGAAAACAAATCCTTGTGTGTCAACACTCTTAGATGTTTATAAAAACAAAAACATAAAATTTCATACAAAGACGTACCATATCTTTTGAATGTGGTCCCGCCATTCCTAAGATCGGCGTGTGTGTACTTAGGCCACTGCGTTGATAGATACAAGTGGGAGACCATGATCACTTATCATTTTTAGTTATGAAAAGTTGTGAATGACATACTAGTACTAACGCCATCCGTTGACAAAAATGTAAACTAAAGGACTAAAAGGCGCGAAGAGGCGCACTTGATTATTGATCTTTTTTTATGAAATACAATTTTATTTATGAGAAATTCTTGTAAATGTCAGCATCGTGATAGTTCTACGAATGTCCAAGTGAGCAAGAAATACATTTATGACGAAAGAGCGCTGGAATATCGGCCGTCAAAGTTTCCGTATCAACTGTTGATACAGCCGCGTGTGATTATAGACTTTTTGCCGTAACAACAGTTGATACGGCCGCGTGCAAAGAGTTAAATCTTAAATTATTTTAGAAATTGTGTCGTGTAATATCGATGTAGACTCGACATAGGAGTTGGCGGGAGAAATATGATGTCTAGGCACAATAGACATAGGACCAGAAACGGTTAATACACATTTTAGATAGTTAATCGGAAATCATTTTTTATTTTGCTTTCCTCATTCAACTTTAACAGAAGAGATTGAATATCTCGATCAGTATGCGTGATATAAAATATAATTCAAAGAAAAATCATTTTTACCTGGGTGATTTACCTACATTTCAGATAGCATTGTGTTAGAATTTTCATTTTAATTGTCTTTGTTTTAGGACTGATCTTCGTGGAGTCTTTGAACTTATCTAAAATTGTGATGTCTTCCTCCTTGAACCCGCTGAGAATGTGCCAGACGTCGGTGGCGGAAGCTTTTGCTTCAATAACTCGCATGCACCAAGTGGTGTACTGCCACACTATCATGGAAAACAATACACGCCATTACCTGAGGGCGGATGGTGATGTCAAAGATCAAGACTGGTTTCCCTACGACCCCTACACCTTACCAAGGTTACTCTATTTTGTAAATCATCATCATTCAAACATAATTTATGGACATTTTCGCCAAAGTTTGTACATTGCATTTTTGTCGTGTCCCACGATTTTGATTGGTTTTTTCATATTTACATATTATGAAATATTGAAAAGTTATATATTTTTAAAATGCAAATTTATTAATTTAGTTAGTTAAATACAACTGTTGAATATGTATATATTTTTTAATTAATTATATATATCAAACGGAAGTGTGTTTTTACCATAATAATAATAATTGGATAATTTGTAGAGCGCCGTTTTTGTGAAAAATCACCTCAAGGGCGTCCTATCTCTGCATTCAATTAAACAAAGTCTGATTTCGTCATTAATTTTAGGTATGTAAGATTAATTTTGTGGTGTCTTAAATAGCTTACGAAATAATCTTTTTGGAAAATATAAATTTGGACCACCATTGAAAAAATCACGTTTAACATTTCTGGTATAGAATCTGTTAATTCCATTTAACCATTTATTTTTTTTAACACCCTCTTTAGGGGCTTTTACATAGGAATAGTTTATACAACTATTTACTTATATACTTATTAATTTTGAATTAAGTGATAAATTTAAGATGTTGACTGAAGAATCCACATTATTACCCTCCATTAAAATTAAGAAAGGTTGGGCAATGGGGAATAAATATTATGGTAGTTAGCCCCAGAATTTTGTGCACTGAAAAAGAAATCCCGACTTCTAATAATCTGATATTAGTGAAAGCATAAAAGTAACGGAATGGAAACCATAAAAATGATAAAAAATTTGGCAAAAATGCTATTATACAAGTGAGACAGTAAATCAGCAGAGGAATGACGAATTTATACCGATTGCAGTAGAAATGAGATCCCTGAGACATATTTGACTGGTCGGTAGCTGCGTTGACACCGCGTTTGGGTCCCACCCAGGTGTAGTATGTTCAATTCCTCGGCTGACTAAGTGCTCCATCACAACACAAGCAACATTTTCTGCTTACTGTGGTGGTAGTAGGAGATTTTCAAATATTGTCAGGTTATTCGTAACCCGGGAATGTTCGTTTTTCTTTTTTTTTTTAAATAAAAATAAAATAAATATGTGCGGTAAAAACATGTATGAACTAACTGCGAATCTGAAATGCATAACATTAAAAATTGATGGTTTGTTGGTAGAATATCTGCTGTAAATGAGCTCTTAATTAGTACACTCAAAACTTTTGGTTTTTTTTTTCAAATACTGACAGGCCCTCGCTTCAATATAATTTTACATGTTTTATCTTATGTTTTGACTCGTATAATCTTTCCTTGGAAGTATATTTATGTAACTTTGTATATCTCTGTCTTCTTTATCTGCAATTGCAGAAGGAAACATTCCACCACTGAATCGATAATACAAACTAAAAATGCCTTCCATATACAGTAGAACCCCGTTAATTCGAACCCCGATAATTCGAAAAAACGCGTAATTTGAAATTTTCGCCAAAAAAAATTCCGCAGAAAATTTTTTTCATACAAAATGGTTTTTTAATTCGAAATTCGTTAATTCGTAATTCGAAATTTATTTTTGTCCGCGCACTAAAATTTGATCGTGTAATTCGAAAAAATTAGATTTTTGCGAAAATAAATCATAATATTTCGTAAATCTGAATCTAAAAGTCAGCCGTGGCGGTAAAACGCCAAAAAATGTATTTTTACGTGGTTATACATGGTCCTAATTAGTATTACAGTAGAACCCCGTTAATTCGAACCCCGATAATTTGAAAAAACGCGTAATTCGAAATTTTCGCCAAAAAAATTTCCGCAGAAATTTTTTTTCATACAAAATGGTTTTTAATTCGAAATTCGTTAATTCGTAATTCGAAATTTATTTTTGTACGTGCACGAAAATTTGTCCGCGTAATTCGAAAAAATTTGATTTTTTCGAAAATAAATCATAATATTTCGTAAATCTGAATCTAAAAGTCAGCCGCGGCGGTAAAACACCGAAAAATGTATTTTTACGTGGTTATACATCGTCCTAATTAGTATTATTATTTTGTAAATCTGAATCAATTTACACTGGAATGTCGTATTTTTTCCAATTTATTTCGAATTTCCGAGTTTGAAGGGCCGAGAAAATACGTTTTACATGGATACATGCCGTAGTTTTACGAATTTACACCAAATATCTGAATTTAAAGGGTCGGCCGCGACGAAACTCGGCCGCGAAATTTCGATTTACGCGTAAATGTATCGTATATTTACGAATTTATTTCGTATATTTGAAATTCAAATGGCCCGCCGCGACGGAAATCGGCCGCGAAATCTCGATTTACGCTTAAATATATCGTATTTTTACGAATTTATTTCGAATATCTGAATTTTAAAGGTCTCGCCGCGACAGAAATCGGACGCGAAATTTCAATTTACGCGGAAATATATCGTATTTTTACTAACTTTACTTCGAATATCCGAGTTAAAAAATACGGCGCGACGGAAATCGGCCGAAAAATTTCGATTCACGCCGAAATATGACATATTTTTACGAATTTACTTCAAATATCTGAACTTAAAAGGCCGGCCGCGATGAAAAACTGCGATAAAATTCAATTTACGCGGAAATATATCATATTTTTACGTTTTTTCATCAAATATCTGAATTTAAAGGGTCGGCCGCGCATTCTCGATTTACACGGAAATATATCGTATTTTTCCGTTTCTTCATCAAATATCTGAATTTAAAGGGTCGGCCGCGACGGAAATCGGCCGCGCATTCTCGATTTACACGGAAATTTATGGTATTTTTGCGAATTTATTTCGAATATCTGAATTTAAAGAGCCGGCCGCGACGGAATACGGCCGCGAATTCTCGATTTACGCGGAAATATATCGTATTTTTGAGAATTTAAATTTAGATATTCGAAATAAAGGGCCGGCCGCGACGGAAATCTACCGCGAAGTCTCGATTTACGTGGAAATATATCGTATTTTTACGAATATCTCTATTTAAAGGGTAGGCCGCGACCGAAATCGGCCGCAAAATCTCGATTTACGCGTAAATATATAGCATTTTTACGAATTTATTGCGAATATCTGAATTTAAAGGGCCTGCCGCTACGGTAATCGGCCGCGAAAATAAAGATATAATTGGTATTAATACGAATTTACTCCTAAAATACTACCCGGATTTGAAGAGGCAGCCGAGAAAATTGATTTTCTACGTTTTTTTTTTTTTACTTTCATAAAATTTCGAATTACTAATTAAATTAATTCGAAATTTGATTTTTGATGTCCCGTGGATTTCGAATTAACGAGGTTCTACTGTATTATTTTGTAAATCTGATTTGATTTACACTGGAATGTCGTATTTTTTCAAATTTATTTCGAATATCCGAGTTTGAAGGGCCGAGAAAATACGTTTTACGCGGATATATATCGTAGTTTTACGAGTTTACACCAAATATCTGAGTTTAAAGGGTCGGCTGCGATGAAACTCGGCCGCGAAATTTCGATTTACGCGTAAATGTATCATATATTTACGAATTTATTTCGAATATTTGAATTTCAAATGGCCCGCTGCGACGGAAATCGGCCGCGAAATCTCGATTTGCGCGGAAATATATCATATTTTTACGACTTTACATCAAATATCTGAATTTAAAGGGTCGGCCGCGACGGAAATCGGCAGTGCATTCTCGTTTTACACGGAAATATATCGTATTTTTGCGAATTTATTTCGAATATCTTAATTTAAAGAGCCGGCCGCGAATTCCCGATTTACGCGGAAATATATCGTATTTTTGCGAATTTAAATTCAGATATTCGAAATAAAAGACGGCTGCGACGGAAATCTACCGCGAAATCTCGATTTACGCGGAAATATATCTAATTTTTACGAATATCTCAATTTAAAGGGTAGGCCTCGACCGAAATCGACCGCGAAATCTCGATTTACGCGAAAATATATAGCATTTTTACGAATTTATTGCAAATATCTGAATTAGAAGGGCCGGCCGCTACGGTAATCGGCCGCGAAAATAAAGAAATAATTGATATTATTACGAATTTACTCCTAAAATACCACCCGGATTTGAAGAGGCGGCCGAGAAAATCGATTTTCGGTGTATTTTTTTTCATAAAATTTTGAACTACGTGGGAATTCGTTAATTCGAAATTTGATTTTTGATGTCCCGTGGATTTCGAATTAACAAGGTTCTACTGTACATAGTTTGGATGGAAACCAATGTCACCACTGACTTAGCATCTTTTAGTTATTTAGCACGCGCTCTACCTCTCTTACACTTGTCTGATAATGTATATCGCCATCCCATTTGAATTTCACAACAATAGTGAAACACAATTTTGTACTAGAAATTTGAGGCACTCTTGGCACGACTTTTGAACCACATAACACGCCCATGTCGCATTTCTTGTACATATTCTTCTTTATTATATGCACAACGCAATAAATTTATTCAAGCACTTAAGTCGGTTTGTGCCATGAGTCTAAATAAAATTAATACGAGTATATTAGAATGAAGAAATTAGTGTCGGGAGAAAGAAGTGGGGCATTTCATCCTCTGGTTACAAACTGACTACTTATTGTCCTATTGAAATTAGTGTGCCGGGACAAAGAAGTGGGGTATTTCATCCTCTGGTTACAAACTGACTACTTATTGTCCTATTGAAATTAGTGTGCCGGGACAAAGAAGTGGGGTATTTCATCCTCTGGTTACAAACTGACTACTTATTGTCCTATTGAAATTAGTGTGCCGGGACAAAGAAGTGGGGTATTTCATCCTCTGGTTACAAACTGACTACTTATTGTCCTATTGAAATTAGTGTGCCGGGACAAAGAAGTGGGGTATTTCATCCTCTGGTTACAAACTGACTACTTATTGACGAATTGAAATGAATTGAAAGCTGTTAAATAATTCTTTCATTAAAAGTCCCAAATAGCTTACGGTTAACCCAACAATAAATTCCTAACACATAAAATAAAATTTAAATTCCAGGTCGTTCCATTGGATCAAGCCTTTCTACGCAGAGTACGAAGACACAATCAACGACAAGCAATCACAAGCCTTCGTGGAAGGCGGCTGTGATGAAGATGACTTCCTGGCCACCAGCCCCAATGCTGAACTGCTGCACCTACACTCCTTACCTAAATCCTCATTTACTCATTTTAGGAAGTTATAATTTTATTTTAGCTATTTATTATTTTTATTATTACTTTTATTTACTCAATAAATATGTAAAATTCAATTATTTATATTTTTTATTAAAACTTCTCTGTTCAATTTTGCAGGCTACCGACATCTGTAGTCTAGAAATTTGAAGTTACTACGTTTAACCAAAATGGTGTGAGTCCTTGCTTAGAAAATATTGTCAATTTGGTCGGTATAGCAGGTTTCATTTTTACTGCTAGATATCACGATGACAAGTGTTTTTATGTAGTGGGTTTTTGAAGTCTTTAAAAAGGCTCGCATTATGTGTTTTTTCGTTCCTTTCTCAACAATAGCTCGATAATAAACAAGCTCATAAGTCAGAGCGATCGTAGCAGTGTTATTCGCACAGTTCTTTATAAATATTATACCTGTTTCAATAGTTTGAAATAAATGTAAAGTTGTGTCAAGAAAACCAGTTTTTAATCAAAAAGGATCATCCCCAATTTTTAACATTTGATCCTTCAACCGGATTACGATCAGGAGATTGTATGTAAAAAAAAACAAAGAACCAGCAGCCAAAAGGATACAAAATTGATTGAAACTGGAAATCATTAAGGAAAGTGGACCACATCGCAAATCTGAGATAAGTATTCAGTGCTTTCCTTCTTATCATCCATTTTATGTTTATTCAGGTCTCATGTAATTTAAACGAGATTAATCTTAAATAGAGTCAATATTATAAATAAAATCACTACCCACTTGAAAATAAGAATATAATATTATTGAATAGTGTTCTCAAATAGTATTGTCAAGATTGTCGTGGTATTCTTTCAAACGGGTGTTTGCTAAAATAAAATAATTGTCAACCGATATTGACAAAATATAATTAAAAATGGAAAATATGAAGTCATTAATAAACAAACGCGGCGTAATCAAAGGAAAACTAACCCGATTCGCGGATTCCTTAAATGCATTGTCGGTAAATGAAATTAAAGTAAGATATGAGCGGGTGAAATCATTGTTAGATGAATTCGAAGCAGTTCAACAGAAAATTGAAATGTTACCGGATTCAGACGAAATTGAAAATTATAGTCAACGAGAAGCTTTCGAAAACCAATATTTCTCAGTTTTGGCAACGGCCAAAGGCGCGATCGAATCCGTCGATCAAAGTAAGGTGGAAATTAAACTACCCAACCTCCAATTACGGGAATTTCACGGCGATCAGAAAAATTGGGTTAATTTCGTCGAAACCTTCAAGACTTTAGTCCATAGCAATAGGAATTTAAGCAACGTACAAAAATTCTTTTATTTGCAATCAACTTTAAAGGGAAACGCATTAAAGATAATTGCTAATCTAGAAATTTCTGAATTAAATTACATTTCCGCTTGGGAATTATTAAATGAACGTTATGCAAATTTAAGAACTACCGTTCATAAACACATCCAAGCTCTATTTTCATTAAAAGACATGAAACAAGAAGAGCCTGTAGCATTGAGGTATCTAATTGATGAAACAAACGTTAGTTTAAAGGCATTACAAAATATCGGGGTCAAGGTAGATCAATGGGATCCATTGGTTATTTATATAATATCAAATAAATTAGACACAGCTACCCGAAAAAATTGGGAACAATATATATTACAAGACGAATTACCGACGTTAAAGGAATTCTTAAAATGTTTATCTGCTAGAGCCCAAGTATTGGAACTGATGAACGCTTCTGAGAAAAAATTTTCTAGCTTACATAAAACACAACTAGGCAACAATAATTGCAAAAAAGATTCATCAGTATTTTTAGCGGTAAAGGCTAACAACTGCATTTATTGTAACGAGAAAGGTCACCATATTTATTATTGTAAAAAATTTCTAAAATTAAAATTACATGAGAGGATTGATGCTACGAAATCAATCCAAGCTTGTTTTAAATGTTTAAAGGTGGGTCACCAGGCACAGAGTTGCAAGGCAACCTTTTCTTGCAGGCGTTGTGGCAAAGATAATCACAACACCTTGCTACATAATGAGGTACCTCTGCGGGAGGCCTCCAATATGGATGCTGATAACGAGGTTTCGGTATCGAATTTTTCTGCATCGGATAAAGCAGAAAAAATAATATTATTGTCAACTGCCAACATAGGAGTTGTGGGTAGTAACAATAAAATTTTTAAAGCCCGCATTCTGATTGATTCAGGGGCCCAGTCAAATTTTATGAGAGCAGAATTTGCTAATAAATTAAATTTACCATGTGAATTGATAAACAAACCCGTTTCTGGGATCCATAATAACATCACTCACATAAAAAAGAGAATTTCAGTGGAGATGAATTCGCTTCATACTGATTATAAAAGTGAAATATCATGTCTGATCTTACAGGAGATTACAACAAATTTACCACAAGTGACAATGGCGAAAAAAGACTTCAAGTTACCACGAGGATTGGAGCTAGCTGACCCGAACTTCAATATAGCTGCACCCATCGACATCCTGTTGGGCGCGGAGAGCTTTTGGGAAATCCTAACCAACGATAGATTGAAACTCGAATCGGGACCAACACTTCAACGTACGCAACTGGGATGGATCATATCAGGACCAATCCACATGTACCCAAAGCAAAGGCCTGTATCAGATTGTTGTAATTTATCTATAAATAAAATAAGTCATCAAATAGAAAAATTTTGGAAATTGGAGGAGATTAATCCAACTAAGATTTTAAATCATGAAGAAAAGGCTTGTGAAGCCAGTTTTGCTAGTACTCATACTAGACAAGACGACGGTAGATACGTAGTAAGTTTACCGCGTCGAGCATGCATTGATCAGCTGGGAAGTTCATTGCTCACTGCTGAAAAAAGATTTAAAAATTTAGAGAGAAAATTTGTGTCAAATCCCGAATTGAAGACACAATATATACAATTCATGCGTGAATATGAGGAATTAGGTCATATGGAGGTGTGTGACCAGTCAAAGGGGGATCGTGAATCCTATTTTTTACCTCATCACGCTGTAATAAAAGAATCAAGCACTACTACTAAAGTGAGGGTCGTTTTTGACGGCTCCGCCAAAACTTCAAATGGAATTTCTCTCAATGACGCCTTGATGACGGGACCGGTTATACAAAAGGACTTATACACCCAACTTTTGCATTTCAGAAAACATCAAGTAGTACTGACGGCTGACATCGAGAAGATGTACCGCCAGATTAACGTGTGTGAAACGGACCGTGACCTGCAGAAGATAGTGTGGCGCGAGTCGCCGCAGGAGGTGCTCAAGCATTACCGTCTGAAGACAGTCACATATGGTCTGGGGCCTTCCTCTTTCTTAGCCACTAGAAGTCTACGGCAAATTGGTATGGATAACAATATAAATTTTCCTAGAGCTAGTCAGGTCATAGAAAATTACTTCTATATGGATGACTTGTTAACCGGAGGAGATGACATGGAATCCTGTAGAGAGTTAAAAGAACAATTAATCAACATCTTTTTGTCTGCGGGGATGACCTTGAGGAAATGGAGGTCCAATGCCTTGGAGTTGTCAACCGAGTCGGGCCAAGCTAAGATTGCCGAATCAGGCAATTCTGAAAAAATTATTACTGACAATCCAAAGACTGAGAAAATATTAGGATTAAGATGGAATAATGAATCTGATTATTTTTCTTATGTAATAATGAAACCATCAAGTCGAACCGAGAGTAAAAGACAGATATTATCTTGCATCGCATCAACCTTCGATCCATTAGGTCTTCTAGGACCGATTATAGTTGTAGCCAAATTGATAATGCAGAAGTTATGGCAGTCTAAAGCAGCGTGGGATGATCCATTACCAAATGAAATATTAGCACCCTGGAGGTCCTACCTTCAAGAATTAATTCAACTAAATGTGTTGAAAATACCAAGAAAAATTATTTGCAAGCAATCTACATATCTACAACTACACGGTTTTTGCGACTCATCTGAGAAAGCTTACGGAGCCTGCGTTTACATGGTGTCAGTGGACCATGTCGGTAAGCGGCATTCACATTTAATAACGTCCAAATCAAGAGTGGCGCCATTGAAGTGTATTTCCCTGCCCAAGCTGGAGCTTTGTAGTGCTGTGCTACTGGCGAAATTAATTAAAAATGTAAAACAAGCGCTAAATATAGTGGAGATCGACACACATTATTGGTGTGACTCCATGATAACGTTGTGCTGGCTGAAAGGTCAACCTACGAGATGGGCTACTTTCGTTGCAAACCGAGTAGCTGAAATACAAGAACTTAGTGATCCAGATCTATGGAGACATGTATCATCAGCCGACAACGCAGCAGATATACTTTCAAGAGGAACCACTACAGATAAATTGATAAATTCTGCAATATGGTGGAATGGACCAAGTTGGTTGACCGAGGGAGTCAACGCTTGGCCTATATCAAATATTTCGTGTTCAAACCCTCCTGAACTCAAAGGCAAAAATATTCTATTATCCACAGATATTCAAGAATGGGAGATATTTGAAAAATTCTCATCATTTATTAAATTGAAAAGAGTTACTGCGTATGTATTGCGATTTGTCAATAACTGCAGAAGTGTTAAGGGTAAAATTTCAGACAATTTAAGTGTGGCTGAATTGGAATCAGGCTTGAAATGTCTATTGAGATCAGCTCAAATACACGCCTTTCAAAAGGAATTGAAAGAATTAAAAAACCATGGCATCGTCAACAAGAAAAGTAATTTAAAATCTCTTAATCCCTTCTTACATGATGGTCTAATATATGTAGGCGGTAGGTTGAATTTGGCTACACATTTATCTTACCAACAAAAACACCCAGTTATCTTGCCGGCTAAACATAAGCTAACTGAATTGATAATACGTCACTACCATTATGTAAACCTACACGCAGGACCTCAAGCTTTGTTAGCTGAAATACGATTAAAATTTTGGCCCATCTTTGGTAAAAATACTATTAAAAAGATATTACATAAATGTATTGTATGTTTTAGATGTCGTCCCCGAACCGGTCATCAAATCATGGGAAATTTGCCACCCGAAAGAATTACGCCGAGTCGTCCTTTCGCTATCACCGGAATAGATTACGCCGGACCAATTCTAATTAAAAGTGGGACGCTGAGGAAGGCTCCCCTCGTAAAATCGTATTTATGTATCTTTATTTGCTTCTCAACCAAGGCTGTTCACTTGGAATTAGTTTCGGATTTATCTAGCAATGCTTTTTTGAACAGTTTAAAAAGGTTTATATCCCGTAGGGGACAACCTGAAAAGATCTTTTCCGACAATGCTAGTAATTTTAAAGGAGCTAGTAGCAGACTCAAAGAGCTGTACACCAGCTTGAGGGAAAACAACGACAATATTCAAAATTATTTAGTGAACAGAGGTATTGAGTGGAAGTTCATAACCCCTCGAGCCCCTAATCAGGGAGGTTTGTGGGAAGCAGCAGTAAAATCAGCAAAATTCCATTTGTATAGAATCATTAACAATTCTTCATTAACATTTGAACTCTTGTATACCTTAATTTGTCAGATTGAGGCCTGTTTGAACTCCCGTCCATTAACTTCCTTATCCGACGACATCCATGATTACCAACCTCTTACCCCAAACCATTTCCTTATAGGCACTGAATCCTGTATCATTCCTGAGAGAGACGTCCGGGCGATACCGGACAACAGACTAACTCAATATCAGAGGATCAGTTCGCTAATTCAATCGTTTTGGTCTAGATGGAAGCAAGATTACCTGATGGAACTACAAAAGAGGACTAAATGGCAGACCAGCACTCAACGGGCACTGCAAAAAGACGATCTGGTGATTTTAAAGGAAGATCATTTACCTCCACCTTTATGGAAAATGGCCCGAATTCTGCATACACACCCTGGAGCGGATGGAGTAATACGAGTTGTTACCCTAAAAACACCTCAAGGAGTCTTTGTGAGGCCCATCACAAAGATATGTCTGATGCCCCTGGATTCAGACACTAAACCTGTAATTGACGTCCCGGACCTTACCAAGGATTGATTATGTACATTACACTATGATGCTTATCTTCTCGACTCCACCTTGGATGGATCAAGCAGAAGACCTGAGAAGAAAGAAAAAAAAAAAGGAACAATAATTGTGTTGTGTTCAGTGTGAACTATATTATTTGTGTTATTGAACTATTTAAATATGTAAAAATTAGTATGCAGACGTGTGTAATTTAGTCATTTTTGAATTTTTTTTTTGGTTATTTAATAGGATTAATAATTTTCTAGTTATTTTTAGTTAATTAATAGAGTAATTCAACAGCATTTATACAGTTAAATTTATAAGTTTACCAGTAGGGCATAAAAAAAAGGGGGTTTTATTTTGTTAATTTCTGCTATTTTGAATTATTTTGTTAGTATTTTTGTGGTATATTTAGATTAAGAATTTTTAGTTTATTCTGTTTGTTTTATAGTTTATTTTTAAATAGATTATCATTCAAAAATTTAGTGCAATTTTTGAATCCCGCCCCCTGGCAATATGTTCAATTTTGCAGGCTACCGACATCTGTAGTCTAGAAATTTGAAGTTACTACGTTTAACCAAAATGGTGTGAGTCCTTGCTTAGAAAATATTGTCAATTTGGTCGGTATAGCAGGTTTCATTTTTACTGCTAGATATCACGATGACAAGTGTTTTTATGTAGTGGGTTTTTGAAGTCTTTAAAAAGGCTCGCATTATGTGTTTTTTCGTTCCTTTCTCAACAATAGCTCGATAATAAACAAGCTCATAAGTCAGAGCGATCGTAGCAGTGTTATTCGCACAGTTCTTTATAAATATTATACCTGTTTCAATAGTTTGAAATAAATGTAAAGTTGTGTCAAGAAAACCAGTTTTTAATCAAAAAGGATCATCCCCAATTTTTAATATATAGAATACTGTCGGTCCCTTGTTCCTTTTTTTTTATTTAAGTTGATTTATTAAAATTTTATCTAGGAGTCAAAACAAAAAATCTCTTAATTCCTCAGGCCTCAGCCATATTTTGACAGAAGGTCGGAATATTTCCGCTTTGCAATAAAATCTAAATAATTGAAATATTTCTGAACGTATCTGAAAAATAAATTCTGTTTTTGAAAGGTGATGAAATACACTCAAATATTATTATTAGAAAAAACATATATTTTTTGAAATATTAAAATTTTGAATGCAAACATAAAAAATAAATAAAAATGGCACACTTTACGTTTTTTGTAACTAAAATCACTGATACAAAAAAAAAAAAAAATCACATACATTTTATTAGACAAACGTATAGCAAACATTTTTCACGTCACTTTTTTTGTCGTTTCATATAAAAAAAATTCATGGAGTTTCATAAAAAAAATTTCAAATTGCGTTTGGAATCTTTGGTTTCATGAAGGTGTACTTTTTAATTCTTCTATGCTTAACTTCTAGATGGCGTGGTGTTTTTCTAATTCCGTTTAGATTATATTTCTCACCATGACAATAAAGGAGATGCAACAATTTCTGTGAAACCGTGTGAGTTGTTCGCAAAAGCGAACAAATGATCCTGAAGCGTTAACCCGTACGCCGCTCAACAAATCAGCTCAGACATCCAACGTGCGCGGCTTGATTTTGATATTTTTTATTCATCATTAACACTTACCGTGTTCTAAAATAGAATTTTTTATTACAATAACATAAACATGTAAGCTACGAACCCATCCCATACTAAAATTATGGTTTTACGATACACGAAATATAAAATTAAATAAACAAAACTTCAGACACAGGTACTTACGACTAAATGGCGGGAGATTGGCACTGCCGAGAATTTGGGACTTTGTTTTTTCACATTAACAGATTTACAATAAGAACTTTGATCATCTCGGCATCCCGTCCTTCGCATTGAAACATGTGTCCTCAGAAAACTCTGTAAATGACCAAAATTTGTGAAATATTGCTAGATATGTAAAGAAAAATCTAAAAGCGGAATCATATTTGAAATATATTATATCAAATTATTGTAAGCAATAATTATTAGCCTAAAACACAAATTTAAATTGAAAAATCTTCCGAGAATAAATAAATGTCACTGATGGGAGTTGAACCTGCACTTCCTGATATTTGGCAAGTCAAAATATTCAACCATTAAATGACGATATAATATATCTCGACGCCACCTAGTGAGAATTTAAGTATTTAACACACTCTTGCAAAACTAACTTAAATTACCTACAATTAGTACAAAATTCTATGATTAAATTACTAGTTCCAAAACAGATATTTTCACAGAGGCGAAACATATCATTATTGTATCGGAACTTGACTGTCTTACCGGTACAGGCTTTATTATGGCACAAAATATTGATTCAGCATATATCTGACTCTGAATATAAGAGGAAAGTCGAACATGAACATAATACTAGGTTCACAAAAAATGAAGGAATGCTTGTACCAAAACATAACAATAAATACGGACAGCGAACCCTGGAATACAATGTGCCCAAAATATTCAACATGTTACCAAGCAATATAAAAAAATGCGAATTACCTCAGAGATTCAGATATATGCTGAAAACATGGCTACTAAGCAGAGATACTCTGTATTAGTAATACTTTTGATTATGGCAGTGGTTGGTGATAAATATGATGTATAAGTTGTATTGTAATAAGTAATAATATTATGAAAATATGTTATATTGTAATTGAACATGAACATCCTGTTGACAAACTGCTTAATTGCGGTTTAATGGGATTGTACTTTGAAGAACAATAAAAAAAAATAACAATACCTTTCCTACAAATATAAAGTTTGTTGTTTTCAGGTGAAATAAATCAAAAAGCAATGATTGTGGAATGAAATACTAGTATTTATTAAATTATTTGGTAGTTAAAAATAAGCCGACTTAGCACAGTGGTTCCGTGCACCTGACCGGCAATCAGAAGGTATGGGTTCGATTCCTGTCGGCGGCATTTATTTTTTCTCCGAAGATTTTTTCAGTTTATATTTGTGTTTCAAGCTAATAATTATTGCTTATAATAATTTGTTATCCTTTGTGCTTTGCATAAAAACCTTGTCTTGTAACCATAAGTTTACGTTCAATTAAATAAAATAGTATATTATATCTCCATGTAGCTTCCGTGTGTAGCGTGAACATATTATTACAATATGGTACATGCCCACATATATTTATATATTATATTCCTCGTGTGTAACAAGCTTAAGGCGATCTCATAGTGCAGGTGACCTTCGAATTCGGAAGGGGCGCGGCCTATTGGGATGGGTTATAGGATACTTGAGAGCCAATGAGAGAAAGCCGAGCCCAGATGTATTATTATTATGTATATACGCCCATAAACGCACACTGGTAAAATTCGTCAAAAATCCAAAAATTGTAATAAAAAAATTATTAATTATAATGATCAAAATCACAGTAAAATCATACATTGTCGACTTAACATCGGTATAATACATGACTTCCATTCATCAAATTTTACAGGAGGCACAGAGAACCGTTTTTTAAACTCTTAGTTTTTTTATTTATTTATATGACATCTCACAAGAGCGCCTCTGTCTCTAGAGATATATATCGCCACCAGTTGGGCAGGGTTGCGGGGCGGGATTAAGGAAGAGGTTGAAGGAAGGGTTTTATTAATGCGGGTCTTGAAGAAGTCCGGAATATATGAAGGAGAACTGCACTTAAAATTTGTATAGTTTGTGAATTAAAATTATGCAACAATTTTGAATTTTTAAATCATTTTTTATTAAGTAAATTTTTAGGTGGGTCCAAATATATAAGGTAGGTTTTCTATATCAGCATAATAGGAATAACATTCCAATAACATAATACATTCCATAATGTTTTACAATACAGTATTAGAATCATTTGCTTTGGGTGGAGGAGAATTGTTCATTAATGCAAACATTTTGTTAACAGTTAAATAATGGACGGAATGTAGCAAAGCCGTGTTTTAACTTAATAAACTAAAAATCTCCACGCCTGGAAATTTGTTGGATAATAATACTTACTCAAATTTAATTTAAAATAAACTAAACACAAATTATATACATAAAAATGAAATAAAAGCCGAGGTGAAGAAAGTCGCAATAATAAATGCCAATTGTCTCAAAATTTTATTTGGAAAGGTATCAACTATGGCATCAATCTATCGATCAAAAGTTTGTCTTATTGGAGATTTACATCATTATTCTGGATAATAGTCATACCTAAAAAAAAAATTTTTATAAATATAAATGAATATTATAAATGAACTCACTCGAAAAATGAACAATTCCAAAACCTGCATTGACCATTTAGAATAAAACACAAGCAATCTGTAATGCGTGTGATGAAAGGTATTTTGTATAGATATTTTACAATCTCGAACCCAAGTGACGGTTTTATTTCGTTTTATATGCTACTTTAAAATTGAATTTTAAAATAAAATTACATATAACCGATAAAAAGTGAAATGACAGTTTAATTTTAAAAATTCTTAAGTAAAGGAATGTATTTTCAAAATGTTTAGTTTCATAATTTTTTATAGTTTTTCTACACAAAACACACAGGTAAGTTTTTTAAGCCAATATTAATACCAAAATTTAATTATTTATGAACAAAAATTTTGATTCCTAATGCACATCTAAAAGATTATTGTACCTAGTTTTTAGAACAGTTTTTTTTGGCAAAAAGATATAAAAATAACTATTTTATCAGAATGATTGTAAAATTCGGAACAATCTAAAAAATACACTCCAAATGAAAGCTTCTGGAATGGTCCATGTTAAGAAATTTCTAATTTCAGACGGGTTAAAATGGGCCGCTGATAATAGAAAAATCTGAAATAAAGTGTACTGATTGGATAAAACTTCAAAATATTGATAATACGAGTGCATATAAATGATACATGAAATAAGTTTATAGATTTGATCCAACAAATCTTAAGTCCGATTCCAAAGAAATTGTAAAGAAAATTTCGCATTAAATATAGACAGCCGAAATTACATTACAAAACTATTTACGCACAGGTAGTGTTATGACATTAGTTTCACTGCTAGTTTCACGTATAAACATATAGTTTCATCATGCATCCATAATGCATGTCTCAACATTTAGAATCGCAATAAAAAAATAACACTGAAAGTGCCCATAAGAACTCCATCAAAAGGAATTTTTAACAACTTTAATGTTTTCAGTATTATGAAACTCTACTAAACGATAAATAAATTCTTTATTCAAATTTAAAGAAAAAAAGAGTACCTTACACTACAAGGAGGATAACGTTGAAAAATTTGACGCGACAGCAGCAGTTGACGCGATAGCAGATGTCGATTTCGTTGACGTTATGGACTCCGGAATTAAAATTTCTGCACTAGATTGCTCATCGAAGTCGAGTTTACGTTTAATTAATTTCCTTTTTAATGTTCTCCGTTCTTGAGCTTGTATGATATGATCTGATTCTCTAATGGGCATATCTCTTTTGAATCTAGAATCTACAATTTCTGGTAAAACATATTCCATATAGAAACGAACTAATTTATATTCCATTTGGTCTGTCCAAAATATATCGTCTTTTTTAATGTATTCCAATTTCAATGGCACCTTACTTCCTGACCACACGCCAAAAGAACATATACATTTTCCAGTTACCCGTAATTGACCTTGAATCTGGTAGTACCATACATGGGCTTTATTGACGCTCCCGTCCTTCTTCCAAAAAGTGACCTTCTTTCTTTTAATCGCCTCTTCTAGTCCGAGTTTGAAGGCTGTAATGGGGTACTTTACTTCAACCACCATATCGTCTGTTATTCCGTCCGGCATAGCCCCTAAAAATGGTATATTGCTATCGATAAACAGACCACAAGGCTTTATTTGAATACCTACTTGCATGCTTAATTCGGTTAAGGCAAGTTGTTCATTCCGGATCCCATGACTGATACTAGTTATGGGACATGTTGTTTGCAATGATCAATAATAATAATAATAATAATAATTGGATAATTTGTATAGCGCCGTTTTTGTGAAAAATCACCTCAAGGGCGCTGTACAATTTATTTCCTAGGATCTACATTTGTTATTTAGACCAACTGTGCCAGCACGAGGTTCGTCATCCGTTCAGGCATGTGTCTGCCGCCAATATAGCGCTGACATGTGTCTGCTGCCAATAAAGAGCGCTGACACAACATCCTCCCATAGACAACAAACCTTAGCAGCACCGCTGTGACGCTCGACGAAGACAGCAGATGGAGACTCTGCTGCAAGAGTCCTAGGTAGCGAAGGAACTGTACCAGCTGCTGCAGGGAGAGAGACTACCCCGTCCACCAAATGTGCCAGCACGAGGCTCGTCATCCGTTCAGGCATGTGTCCGCCGCTAATATAGCGCTGACATGTGTCTGCTGCCAATAAAGAGCGCCGACACAACATCCTCACATAGATAACAGACCTTGGCGGCACCGCTGTGCAAAATCACCTCATCCTAGTTTACCTTAGTCTCTCCAGTCACCTCCCAGCCTTTCATGCCACCTAGTGCATCCTCTCGACCCTTTCAGACTCCTTCCTGGCTCCAATACATTCTTTCTATTGTCGTGATCCGACGATTTCACACCTCTGTCTCAGACCCTTAGGGCTCGCTTATCGCAGGCTATCATAAGCAAAATATTGAACCAAAGTCAAAGTGAAGTTTATGTGTGTCATCTGTAACAAAATACATAAACAAAAACAGAAAATAAAAACAAAAACAAAAAATTTAAACAAAATATGGCTTATCTGTCCTCCAGGCAGACATCCTCGGTTGAAAAGGTCCCGTAAATCCCGACACCACTTGACACTTGAGTCAGGTATAAAATCTTCGACTGCATTGAGAAATCTTTGTTCTAGCTTCACTTTTAAAATTTAATCGGTTTAAAATGCTATAATAATTGCAAATTCCGGCTAAACGGTAGAAGTTACGCGCATTTCGTGAAATAAGAAGGTAAGCACTATATAAAACACGGATGCTGAACAATTTTCAGCGATCTCTTAACAAGGGAAACCTTCTGAAAGGATTAAACAAACCGGAGCGGTTAAAACACGTCCGCAACTAAGCGAAACCTTAAAATCTCTCACTACGAACAAGAGGGCCACAACTCGTACTCTCTTTTTTTTTTATAACTCTCCCAAAATTTGACGCCGTCAGTATCATGCGTCTGTGCTCACGCGATTCGTTAGAATCCCCTTGAAGAACAGTAAGTTCTTGAATTTGATTCCTTACCTGTTGTTTTTCGACCAACAAACTTAAAATTAGTTTTTTCCCTTTTTCCAATTCATCCAGTTCCATATCTACTTGTGCACTTGCATTGCCATATTCTTTGTTGCCCTTTTTAGAGTCAGTATGCCGAGAAATATTTTTTTTTTCTAATAAAATTCAAATTATATTGCGTTTTTTTATAACGTTTCTCTTCAATCTTACTAATAACATTAGATTTGGGACTCCTACCCAAGATTTTTTTTTTTGCAGTGTGCTTACTGGCCTGCGAGTGTTAAATGATACAACCTCGTCAGTCCTCGAATAACGAGCTTCGCTTTTGATTCAGATTCTGTGTCTTGATCTGCAATTAAAAAGAAATTTCAATACTTGTGCATATATTTCATATTTCTATAGAAAATATTTTATTTACGGTGCCCCCAATTAAATTTACTAATAATAACTTCGATCGCTTGAAATTCTTTGGGACAACATATATTTATATATACAGGGTGTCCGGTGGTAAAGTGCAGTAACTTCGGGAGGTGATTCTACGTGATCGTAGGAGTAAAAAAGATAAATAACTTTTTCTGAAATTCCAACTTTTAGATGTACTTTTAAGCTAATAACGAAAAATTTCTCCAACGTGCCTAGACGGCATTATTTTTTTCGTCGTTGCCAAATCTACATCCCGCGCCCCCTCGGTAACTAATCCCCGCTACCCCCGGCACCCGAATTCAGTCGGTCAGCTGGTAAACTGTCCCCCGCACCCCCTCCTGCACCCCCCGCTATTAGTAAATCGTGCTTTGAATGTAATGTGTCACAAAATTTGACGGGCGGAATAAACAACTTTGAAAATTTAATTTATCTAAGAATTTTTGAATTCGTTCACTAGATTTATTGTTTGTTCTCTGCGAACTTTTCATTTGGTTTGAATTTTTGACAGATGTGAAGAGAACCCCGTACAATTTAGATGTCGGTACGTGTTTTAGAGGTATAATGGTTATGGTGCTGATTTTATCAAAATCAAATTTTATAATATTCTTATTATTATTATAATTTACAAGTACAAGTATATTACATTGGATTTATTAATATAGACGTTGTACATTATAATGATTTATGATCAATAAGATGGATCAAGGAAAAAAATATTTATGAGATGTAATATTTTTGGTATGCTTCGTTATTCTGCTGTGTCATTCGTGTGGAAAACGTTCTTTTTTTTAAAATGATTTTCGGCTATGTAATCATTGTTTTTTCTCACCTATAAAATTATGTCCCGTCTTTCCGGTTTATAAAAAAAGGTCTGATTTTTCGGATTGAAATTTTCAAAAAATCCCCAGGGTTTCAAAAATACGATTAAAAAAATAATAATAATACAGAATGTCTTAGAATATTTTCCTTAACCGGAAAAAAAAATTAAAAAATATGATGCAAGTGGCCTATTAGTAAAAAGTGATGAAATTAGTTAAGTGTTCAATGAGTTATTAATATTTTTTATAATAAAAAGTGTAACGTGATTTTAGTGCAGTTCTCTTTTTGAATTTGGTAAAATATCAAAACATACGGCGAACTCTGTGTTGTTATTGTTTACAATTCACATGCGGTTTCCATGGATACGCGCCACTCACAAATATGCAACGTTGCCACGTTCACACTTGCGAATTTATCGGGTAAGTTTGCACCTACACTATGGCTTTTTAGCAGGTATGTCTTTTTGTATGAAAAATAAAAAATTGGAATTTCGGAAAAAGTTATTTATCTTTTTTACTCCTACGATCATGTAGAATCCCCCCACGAAGTTACTGCACTTTACCCCCGGACACCCTGTATATTTTATTTTATTAAATTTTTATATTTATATTCAAATATATATAAATAAAAATATTGGAAATAACCAAATTTAACTTTAATTTAGTATTCATCAATAGCTTAGTAGTAAAAATCTACTCTTTGGGCTGTAGTTTTGATTTTAATAAATAAGAATTTATCATTTGATCATTTCCTCAGAAAGTAGGAACTTAGCAATAAAAGTTATTTTAAAACATAAATCTTCTGTAGAGATTTCATATACATAATTATTTCCTCTGCCAGTGTCGACGTTAAAATATTAACATCAATCTAACAGCGGAATTTAATAAATCGCATTTTGTTAAGAATGTAAATGGAATTCTCCAAAAGGTGAAAATCGTTTTCATTTAATTTATACGGAAAATGAAATGAATAAATAACTACTAAATAATTTACAATTTCGTTAAATTTTACCACTGTGCGTCGCTTTGGTACGCAAAAGCCCACGAGATTTAAAATTGGTTTAACACTCGTTATTTTGTTCAGCTGCGTTATTTACAAATTTTTGGCAAAGAAATTATTGCATGGTTGTTTTTCAAATAGTATTATCATATAAATCGACTAAATTAAATAAATTACAATACCTAATTATAGTTAGGAATTAGGTGTAAAAAAAAAATACTTGTACATTTTCATTGACAGATAGAAATCCCTCGGAAACAGCAGTATTTTTTAATTGTTTTTTTTACAGAAAGATTACGTAGAGGCCTGTAAAAAACATTTAGATACATTACATTACAAAAGAAATTGCATGCATCGAAAAAATAAAAATTAATTCCTACTCCATGAGTATATCTTACCTAATAGTCTAATCGTGTTTGATAATCAATGATGACCGATTTATAATAATTTTTTTGTATATTTAAATAATGATTGTAACTTATTTTATCGTGCGTTCATTTCGCAATGTATATTTGTTATTATTCTTTATGTATATCTGTTTGATTTCTAAACATAATAACATAAAATAAACACATATTTCTTGCGTTATTGTTTCTAGGTAAATTCACAGAACAGAGCGGCACTAAGATAAAGAACGTCTTCATACCGCCAGCGCTGGGCGGTAACTAAATACAAAAGCGTGAAACCCTTACGTAGACGGCATAGGGGTTATTTCACAATTGCAAATCCAACGTTCTCCCCGAAAATCGATCAATATTCATGTAAAAATAAACAACGCGAAAATGCATATTTTGTTTTATTTCGTGAAGTTCTGGTACATATATGAAAATTTCCTCCGATAATCGAATAAAAAAATTAATTTCCCACATTATACAATAAAAACATATCCGAAAATGGGTTTGTAAACGGGATATTTTGCACTAGACAGTTTTTTTTTTGGCCTGATACTTTATTTTTTTCTAGGCTTATAAAAAGTCTTATCAAAAAAATGATCGTTTGCTGACAAGGCCAAGATGTGTTCTACTTGCTGTATTTAATTAAAGCATCTGTAGTATTTCCAAGCAATCAAATGTTCAAACCAAAAACACCTGATTTTGCATTACTTGGTATTGGATCGCCTTAATTAAGTTAACTTTATGCTTAAATTTATTATTTTATTATTTCTTTTCTTTTTTATCTTTTTAAAATATAATATGGACTTATAATATGCGATGCAAACAACAGTTACCTACCTTTATGTTTTAATCCTTTATAATATGTACCTATTATTATTATTTCAATAAGTATGCTAAAAGAAAATCAGTTAACAGTGTTTATAATCTATTTTATTATTTTTTTCTTCTCTCTTTTTTGTACAAAATATGTGTGCTAATTCGTCCAAATTTTGACTAAAATCTTACCTCTCTGCTTATGTTAAAACTACTTAAAAATAAAATGAAAGGAGAAGATATTGGTTTCATTTAGGGGAAGTAGAGGCGAATTTCATTGCCTAGTGAAATAACTAGAGAGCGGTGAGGAAAGATTCCAGTTTTGAGAGCACTTTTAATGCTCAAAAAACATAAATCCGTCTCATCCATATCCAGCTTAGAATTTTGTCTTTGTTTGAAATCATTTCATTTCTTCATCAATTTTAGTGAGTCAGGTTCGTTCTTTCGACACTCTTCTGGAGGTTAAATGCACTGATGCTCAGGCGATGATCGGAGCCAAGCGATCACTGACACAACACAGCGCATCCTAACACACTTCCACATACAGTAATGTGAATCTAATCACGAATTTCTTGTAAGTCGGGTTTTTCTTTCGAAGCGGTGCTAAGCTCTTTGATACTCACTGGAAAAGAGATTGGGAGTAGCTGGAGGTTGCAACACTCTAATCGTAGCAGAGTGACCTCTGACACGACACAGAGCATCCCAAAACACAACAAAACAATAATCATACATTTTGTATGGTCCTGATACTCTTCTGACGTGTCACGAACCACCATGACACAATATGATTCTGCTTTGATATCTTGGTCTCTAATACCACGAGGGGCGACAAATGCATTACCAAACTGACAGTTCAGAGAAGATTGAAACTGAAAAACAAAATTTGGAAACTCCGCTAGTGACAGCAATGTGATTCCAACCTTCCGTTTTTTGAGGACGATAAAATAATATTTGAAAGGTAAATCACATCTCTGGTTTAACAAAATATTAGGCTTATAATAAGTACACTAAGTGAGATTCATTATTACATAATGTTTATTTGATGAGAATAAAATTACAACATCTTACTTAATCAATACTGAACAATATTAATTTAATGAGTTAAAAGTGGAGTCATTTCTACCTAAAAATATTATTCAAGATAATTTCTTAGGAATACATATCACGAAAATCTTGACATAATGAGTAGATTAAACATTCACATACAAATCACAAGGTAAGCACAACATTATGTCAATAATATACATCAAAAAGTGTTTTAAATAACAATCTGCATACAGCTCATGGGCCCAGTATATCCGGTTGATTTAAAGCTTGGCTTGGTTGGAAACCTAGTATGTATCAGCAATATTACACGTATTGTCTATGATTTTATTAGAGGAAAGTACTTGATTTTCTATGCTGCGTGAGTGTATATCTATGCTCCTACGTCATCGGGAGATCGAGAGCTTTCAAAACGTCAAATGTTTTAGGCGGGCTAATTTACGAGTAGATTTTTTGATAAAATTACCACTTCAATCAGCTTGGTGCTATACGCGAGGATACTGATTTTTAAATAATATTTGTTTTGTTGTAGTCGCACTATTCATAAGATTATGACAAACAAACTGCTGAAAACAAAAATTGAAAAATTCCTTGTATAATACCTTACTAGACTATTTGTCTATTTTCTCCTATCTCCCATCGCTCGATGAATGTAACAGTCCATACTGATAAAATTATGCAATTTAAGTATATTTCGGTGAGATTGGAGTACGTAATCACTTATGCAAATGGCATATTTGTTACTGATGGCACCTCGGTGTCTAGAAAAGGAACTATTCTGCGGCTTACCAAGGCTTAAGCGGCCGATTTAGCCTGCTTAAATTTGCGCAAGGAATATCGCACATAGCAAGGATACGGACTGACTGATATACCAGGCCATAGAGTGATAAATTTTTTGCACAGTGCTACTGGGAAGCCATTATTAAAAACATTGGCCATATGTTTTCAATCTTTTGGGTATTATCATTAAATGAATGAAATCCATGATCATGTTCAAGCCATTAAGTTAAAATGTCTTTTTAACTTTAACCGTAAAGGAGGTCTGGACGGATTGTTTTAACAAAGTGGATTATTGCTCAGAATGTGGGATTTGGGGCTCTACGTTTAACACACATTATCATGCATATTTTGACAAATTATGTGAGAATTGGTGACGAGTTATGTATTTTGGGTTACTCAAAAGTCACCGTGGCCATAGGTGATAAATATCAAAATATGCAACAAATGGTCAAGGTTAATGCTTGTTAAAAGTTAGTTATTTAGGCCCCAATTTGCAATACATAATAAAGTAATGATTTTACTTAATTTATTTGGTTAAAATTTAATTCAGTGCTATTTATTTAGTGGATAATTTGGCAACTAACCCAATATATCAACACATGACATAATAGGGACATTATCACATATTCATTAATGTATGTTTGTTATTGGCAACAAACTACAAACCAAAATGTTGTCAAACAAGTTTAGTAGTTATTAATTAAGATTTCATTTGTACTTTTCTCGGTTTACAACACTTATACAGCAACCATTTCAATGCTAGCCTTTTCAACGCAATCTATCCCACCATGCGGCACGATCAGACACAATGTACGAGTTTTAGTGAAACTTGACGTATCACGTACGCAACATCCGTCTGCGGGGATAGCCAGCCATATGGCAGCCACTGATGGATCATAGATGCAACAGCCGCATATATCAGGTTGATGTTAAAAATAAATAAAAAATGCTAGTCGTAACTTAATACTTATGAGATCCTTGCAGGTAGAACTAATGTTATCTTTTCTTATGATAAGGGTGTCTTCTCCTCCATGTGCTGTCCTTTTTGGCGGGTTGGTACTGCTTGGTTTGGTACTGGGCAAGGATTGGTGTTTCTTCTGCGGCCAGTCTGTTTATAACAAATCCATCGCCAGCTTCTTGATTCTCCATCATCTTAAGTTTGGCTTCAATGGATTGAATGGCGCTTTTCTTGCTGAGTTTAGAGTCTGATTTGGCGGTGGTACCTGCTAAAGCGGCAATTCCAAGTTCCGGTTTTGGTTTGATGACTTCATCCTGAAATAAAATTAAAATTAAGTTAAAATTTATTTATTAATGCCTTTATTTAGCTTTATTGGGCTTTTACATACAATTTTTTATTTATTTAGTCACAGTATGTAAGTGTAACTGTATACGTACAAGGATAAATATAGTAGTAGTTCACAATACATATAGCATAACAGCACATAGGTAAAAGGTACCTATGATTAAAAAAAAACACAAAATACTAATACTAAAATGATGTACATATTGAGAAAGAAAGATAAAGGTATTATTTCTAGAAGAATTCAGTGACCTATTATTGTATCATTTTTTTTATCCAGTTACCAATTGAAGCCGATTTTGATATTCTTGAACATTTTTCTATACATTCATATAATTATAATAATGAAGGTTATAATATAAAATGGAGAGCAGTATTTCAGAAGCTAGATTTTATTAAAATATAATACAACATAAACCTTCCAAAAAAAATTCTCTAAACAATAGTGAAAATTCACAAACGCAGAAAGCGACTTTATACTATTTAGAAATGGTGAAGAGTTATGTTTTTAAAGACAAGGTTTATAAAAACGGGGTTATGTTGACGGAATATTTTGTGGCAACGTTGTCATTCCTACATTCCGGAATTTCAATATTGTGAACAATATTGCCAACATAAACATTTTTATAGCATCATTATTACTATCGTAGAAGTACACTGGTCGATTTTTTTTAGTTTTTTACCAATTACCTCCTAACTCTAATACTAGCATACTTTTTTGCAGTCAGTTTTATTTTATTAAAACAAGATTAGTTTTAAGATTCACACAGCCATTTTTATAATGATGGTTGATTTTTGTTAAACTATTAATACCTTTAGTACAGTATAAAGAGTTCATTATCAATGACTGTCTGGTGCAATTTGATGGAAGCACCCTCCCCAATAACCACTCGCTTGCCCTACAATTTTAACAAAAACGGTCAGGATTGCCTCGAAACAAATGGGAAACTGCGCGACGCATGAACGCATTACAAAGAATTTACCGTAATTAGATTATTTTCTATGTAAGTATATAAAGATAATATTTGTTTGCATGGATAAATAAACATAAAACGTGAAAAAAAAAATTATTCATAATTTTTTTTTTTTTTTATATATACATAAAAGATTTTTTTTAAACTTCGTGCGAAATATGGATACTATTTTTTATTTTTTTACGGTAGATTTATTCATCTTCTTTAGATTGATACCAAAAACGGTTATGGTCTTCCTGAAATGTTAAAAGTTACAGGCTTTCAAATCTATGCGGGTAAAAACTTATGTGTATTTTGCGAAATGACAGCATAAAGCTGCGCTGACACTTGGTGGTGGGATTTTTACAAAGGTAAATAAAAAATGCATGTTTTAAATATAATAAAAATATCATTCGCTTACCCAATTAGCTTATTAGTGAATAATAACCCATTTATAATTACATAATTAAACCATCTATTATTAGAGAATAATATTTCGTTAAACATTTGCAGAAATGTGAAAAAAAAAATTATTTACAAACTGTTTACACAAAATATTCTGTCAGGATGAATGTAGAACGGACTTTATAATGACTGAAAGCATGCAAATAATTATGATCGAAAGTTGTAATTTTCACTAGTGTGACCTGAAAAGTTGATCAATTCTCATGTTTTTGTTACCAAATTAATAAGGGGACTACGTTTAAACCATCTTGATACATATAATTGTTGGTCGGTTTTGTTTCTTATGTTTTTGTTATCAAATTAATAAGGGGACTACGTTTAAACCATCTTGATACATATAATTGTTGGTCGGTTTTGTATAATATGTGTATATCGTATAGCGCAATATCGCAAGTCCGCTTTAAGGATTTCCCGCGTAAGTCCAGTATTGTGGTCCGGGGCAAGCGAGTGGTTATTGACTATTATTAATTGAAATGCTTGTAGTAAGTATATAAGACCGGCTCAAGTATCGGGGCTCTATAATAATAATAATAATAATTGGATAATTTGTAGAGCGCCGTTTTTGTGAAAAATCACCTCAAGGGCGCGAAGCAAATAAAGAAACTGGACGTCTTGTATAAGGCTAGTGGGTTTTTCAATAGTAACCAGCTGCTAACCCTTAACAAATCTCAAGTACACGCAACAGTTGAATTTGAAACCTACTTGACTCTGTGCAAAGGAGGGCGGTCCGTCTGACAATTCATTGTTAACAGACCGATTGCCATCTCTAATGCACAGACGCAATGCGGGCATGCTGAGTCTGTTCTACGGATATTTTAATGGAGCCTGTTCTAAGTAGCTAGCAGCATTGATCCCCAGTGCACCATTGCATGTGCGTGAAACTCGACACACACAAGCGAAACACCCGTTCACAGCTGATGTTGGCTGCATGAGAATGGGACGCTTCTTCAACTCGTTTATGTGTAAGTCGGCTCGTATGTGGAACAAGCTTGCGGCATCTGCTTTTCCCTTCTTTATATAATACGGATTCAACAGCTAGGAAACAAATACTCCGATGTTGTTGATATATTTAGTACATCAATTTCATTATATAAGCATACCTTATTGAAGTTTTTTTCATCAAGTAGGGGAATATTTTGATAAAGCTATTTAAATTGACAGTATTACAGTATTTTCCACGTTAACAATATTTTGTCGGCTGAAAGAAAAAAATTATTTTGGATTTTTTATATTTATATTTTGTACCTACATACTGTGTAGATCAAATTCAACAATATTTTTTTTACATATGTGTTTTAAACAGTCATTTCCTGCACTATTTACGAGTATAATTTCTTAAATATTGTTATATATATAAAAGCCTTAATAGGCGTAAAATAAATAAATAATCCGGGCCTCTTCTAGGCCTGCATTAATAAATCCCTTCCTACAGCCCCTACCTTAATCCGCCTCACAAAGCTGCCCAACCGAGTGGCGACATAGCTCCCCTGCCTTCACTGTACAGACAGAGGCGCTCTTGTGAGGTGTCATATAAAAAAAATTACAAAATTAAACAGGGCAGATGTGCTCTGACCGCACAAAAGTTAAAATCAACCGACATAACACTAATTACATACTAGTAAAATATGAACCACTTACATTGCTTGAGTTTTGCGCCCACTTCACTGACAAGTTTCTGCATCCCACGAGCTTTCCGTGCAGGGCCTCTTGGGCCCTCAGTGCCTCAATACGCCTCTTGAAGGTCACAAAGGCAAATCCCCTGGGCTGACCAGCGAGAGGTCCCGTCCGGTGAAACATCAAGTCAAACTTCTCAATTTCACCAAAGGTCCGCACCAATTTCAGGAGTTGATACCGGTAATCACAAATTAAAATTCATTACCTCTCTATTTTCTAGCACATTTACACTGAAGTAAAGTAATAGTGTTAAACTCTTAGGATTTCTGGTCACGCTCGGTATTAATATATTTTGTTGAAAAAAATGCTTTGATTCAACTTAAATACTGCACAAGACAACTATTTGCATTCGGGGGGAATGGGAAACACCGCATATAAAATTACAATTACGTGAAATAAAAATTGGCTTTTGTATGGAACGACCTTCCTACGATTCCCGATATTTCATATTAAATATAAAATAAGTTTTTTATATTAACCAGTGGGCTGCCGATGGGTCTCCGGAGAACATGCGAGCATTCTAATATTATCCTTGTTAGAATAATTTGTGATGCGATTTTGACCTTAATGTTTCTAAAAATGTATGAAAAACAAAATCAGCATCGTTTGGGCTAGTAAAACTTTAGGTTCCACTTTTCATTGTTATGAAAAACTCTGAAAAAAAGAATTCTGTTTATGCTCTGGCCTTCAACCGGTTTAAAGATTTAAAATAAAAATAAATGCATTTTTGAAACTGACATACCAAAATTATTGTAAAACGTTAATATGGCGGCTGTACCATACAACAACAAAAAATTTACTTTCACGTAATTGTCATTTTAAAAAGTAGTATTTTCCATTCTCCCCGAAAGCAAATAGTTGTATAATTTAAAGTAATTAAGTTGAAATTGAGTATACTAACTTTCAAAACAATATTGGCACCAAGCATGGCCGGTGATCTTAAAAATTTACCGTAAAAGGTATTAAGAATCAATGAAACAACCAACTCATAATATTATGTTAGATATATTGTACGAGGGTTGTCTCAAAATTAAGGTAAGTTGCTCATCTTTTGGTTAGTTTAAAATAAAACATTGAATGGATTAATACACATAGATATGTTTATAACAATAACTGTGCCTAGTGCTAAAATGAATCTTTGATGTGGTATCAATAATTATGCAGAGTAGAAAATGCATTGAGATTTCACAAGGAACATCAAGAATGATAATATTGATTTGTAAAAATATTGGTACTGAAATACATATTACATTTTTAATAGATACGTACTCATTGACTCGTGGATCAAGATTGCCGATCCAAAGCCGTCTGTCATCAGGCTCGTTTGTTTTCAAAGGATCTAGCCTAAGTGGAACCTGAAAATAAAATTAGAACCTTAGTTTTTAAACAAAGATTTTTTTAATGAACACTTCTGGACCATATTTAAAGGTTTGTCAAGCTTATTTTGTCTTTAAAAGACATTTCACATAAAACTCGATAAATGTGACAATTTTTTAAATTAAATACTCACTGTAGCGTCCATAACGTTTTTATATTACTTCATAAGTGCGTTAGAAATATGGAGAAGTTATATATGAATTAAGCTGCGTTATTATATTCAATGGCTGTATTGTATTTCTTCCGCGGAGAAGGCGTTCCTTCACGTTGGTTTCATTCAGAAAATTACTAAAGTCAAGAACAAGAAACACGCTTTTGACGTTTGGGAAGCCAGCAAAATTAGAGATGGTCGATATTCCTGCCCCGGTTACAAGGAGCCGGTTCCTTTGCAGTCGCTGGAACCGTTGATATTATTTCTCTGAGGAACTGGTTATTTTTGGAGCTGGTTCCTTTTGGAATAATTGTTACTACTATACTCAAGGGGAGTTTAATATTATTACTATTCATGTAAAAGAAAGGGAGGAACGAGTAAAGAAAAAGAAGTTATTAGAAGAACTTAGTTACAAACACTATTAAAAATTTATTTAAAAAAATATATAAAGTTAAGGGTTAGTCTTAATCTAGGCTTAGTAATAGTCTTAAATCATAATTCTTATCTGGAACCGCGGGTCTCCACGTTCGCACTTATCACCGATAACACAAGCGGCAACTTGGGTTGGATCCGAAGAACGGAATTAGTTCAGCCTGGGCCAAAGCTCCGAAGGGCGGGGTCGGCAGGCAGCGACTCCTGAGAGGGCAGCTTCCTGGGCGGAAGAGCCTCAGCGACCGCTCCAAGGGGGAGGGCAGGAGGTTTCTTGGCGGAGGCGAGACGGTAACTCCTGAGAGGGCAGCTTCCTGGTCGGAAGAGCCTCGGCGCCCGCTCCAAGGGGGAGGGCAGGATATTTCTCGGCGGAGGCGAGATGGTAACTGCTGAGAGGGCAGCTTTCTGGGCGGAAGCGCCTCGGCGACCGCTCCAGGAGGGGGCGAGATGATGACTCTCGAGTGCCAAAAAATCAACTGTTGGTTGCGGAATCTGTCTTCAGCTGCGCGATCCGGCGACCGTAGCACGCCTGTGGTGGGGTGCTGGAACTAAAGTGGTTCCGCTTTACACCACTTCGTTACGTTGTCTGAGTCCGTGGCGCTGGCATCACCATTCTCACCGCTAGAGTTATTATTATTTTAAAATATGTTAAAATTACATTTGTACAAAAGACCTTCAACCAATTGCAATATAGTCTAGCCTTGGGCGAAGGTTTTTATTGCCTGGTCGCTGGCTTAACGTTATCCCATTTCAGATTTACGACTTTATGGGTGTATTTCTAAGTTGGCTTTCTAAATTTTTATTGTGGACCGGCCAGGCTATTCACTAAATATTTAAGGTCTAATAATGCGCACTGCCGCCTCAATCTGCGTGTAAAATTACAGAGACAGATGCGGGCGCACGTGTTCGCTTTGGTCGTTCTGTGAATTCAAGTCACGTAGATACCTAGGGACATATCATACTTTTCAAAAATAAAAGAAACCGGCAAAATATTTCAAATACATGAGAAACTGATTCAGTAGAATTTTCATTTCTAGAAATGCCCCATTTTTTTTTGTACACCATCAATATATTACTCAGATAGACTGGTTGTGATAAATCAGTCGTTTCAACCAAACTGTATGTTTTAGTAAAATTATATTTAATTTGTTTTTAAAAGAGGATTTATAAATTATACATATAATATAACGTATATATTCAAAATCGGCGTTCATTTTATTTATAGAAATATATTTTTTAAGCCATAATATTTATCGCTGGAGTTCATTGTTATATTATTATCACCGATTCTGTCCCAATGTGCATAAGCTCCTAGTACACGTTGGCACAATGCATTGGGCCAACGTTGGAGCCAATGTATAAACGATGTTGACGCCAAGATTCTTTGATGTTTGCATGAAAAACCGACAATAATCGGGTAAGCAGACCAACGTTGGCGGCCCTCCTCTTCTTCCCCAGGATGCGAAATATTCTAGAGAAATCGTAATTTTGACAACCCACAGATTTTGTCACCAATCTGCCGAATTTTTCAACTCACATCTACCGATTTTCATTTTTGCGGCATGGCATCACTACACATCAACAACAATCTGTGATTCATGGATCTAATGTCAAAGTGGGTCCAAATTATATCTATGGTCCAAATCCAAACAGACAACAGACGGAATGCAGACGAATAACATTGAGTGTGAATATTTAAGTTATAAGTTATAGAAAACATTAGTTAATCTTTAAATTAGTACACTCTGTGACTTTAAACTCCTGTCCATTTTCACTGTCAAGTATGGATTCCTCACATAAAAAAGAACCACCGCGGAAACGATACCGTAAAGATGACAAGTCTTCGGAATCAGAGCCTGAAGATGACAAATTCGAGGAGTATGTTCCAGTTAAAGAAAGAAGAAAACAACAATTAATTAAACTAGGGCGAATTGCTCAGTTGACTGCTGAAGCCGCAGCAGAAACTAAAAGTTCCAGTGAAAACGATCCGGATGATGAAGGTTAGGAAATGTTATGAGTTACTAAATGTCCTACCATGAAGTATAAGTAAAAGCAAAACTAACTACCCAAGGATACAGGGTAAAGTTTCCTTAGTGTCTTGGTTCATTGTTCTGTCTTAACTCTGGGTCTGGAGTGGGATTAAACAGTATTGTACTGTCCTTGTGTAATCCCGGCATTATACAGCGATCACATGAGGACAGTACAATACTGTTTTGTCCCAGCTTCGAACCCACTGTCCTAGTATGAACAGTAGTTTGGATGATAGGACAATGAACCAAGACACCGTCCCAGAGATAGACGGGCAAGCTATATCCACCACCGCGCCTGACCGCTTTGTCTGCGTGTAAATGCGTTTTGACAAGGCAGTAGGACAAAAGCCAATCGCTCTGCACGTACGTCTCTCGGTGCTCGGTTCTCGTATTTTTACTTTAAAATGTCGCTTAAATTAATGGAACACTACAATACGTCTTGGTATAAAAAAAGACCGAAAGGATGATAATATTTTACTCTAACTCGCTTATAACACGCGTCGTCGTGTATCCATTTTGACAGTGTTGCGCATTTGAACTACGGTAGAATTTTTGTATTGTCCCATTGTCCTGCCATGCGCGCTCAAAGCTATCACGGAGCAAGGGCAGGACACTATTGTATTGTCTTCTGTATTGTCCTCCTAAGATCCTGGCATTAAAGTTCCCAATTTTTGCAATGAAAGTTCAGAAGTTCATGTTCTTCGCCGCCATGTTTTCTTGTTAGTATGATATGACGATTGCCGGAAGGTTGACAGGTTAAATTTAACCTTCCAGCGGGCGCGTTGAGAAATTTCCCTTGAGCGGGCGCTTGTCGTAAATTTTACGTCATCGAGTTTTCTCCATGTAAGTGGTGTTTTCTTTATACAAATGCTAGGGATTTTCTTTAAGGTTATGAAAAATGATAATAGGCAGCACTGAATTTTCTCAAAAAAAAACGAAGCAACACTCTAAACATGTTAATATTTCAAAACAAATATTTTATCGACTTATTTAGTCAGAATCAAAATTCTCATCCTTACAATTGTTACAAACCACCTCATCTGAAGAATGGTTCTTGCATGTAAAGGACTGGCAACGGCAACACTTCATTGATGCTGAGGATCTTTTCTTATCCAGTGCACATAACCGACAAACACCGCGTTTTGGAAAGCTTCTATTTTCTTCTTCTGTTATCGGTTCAACTACCCGACCGTAATTCAGCACTTATATATGGCGGTAAATGATAGACATTTGATTTGATTTGATTTGACTCTAGCATATCTTGAAGCTCGATGCTTACGACTAAGTGGTAAGAGTGGGGGAAGCGATAAGGCGCGTCTGTCGTAAATTTTACGACAGCGCGCCCGCTGGAAGGTTAAGGTTGCAAAATACGCATAAATTATTTAAATAACACAAACTAAATAATCTACTTTGTGGATGTTTTTCAATCTCCTCCGCCGTAAATAGTTCTTTATTGTACTAATTAATTTGAAACGAATTGTTATTACAATAATTTTGGCATATTTAGCAGTAAGCGGAGTAAGGAAACTTTACCAGATACAGTGGCACAGCTATTGTCCTAGCCCAATTCCTGTTCTCCACTCCAAACAGGCTAATGAGGTGAACCGTATTTGATGAAATCATTAATAATACACAAATTTCCAAAGAGTTCTTCAGAAACCCCGGGTGCATTCGTAAGCTAAAATTGACCAATTAATACATTTTCCTTTGAATTACCTATGCATCAATTTATCTGTACAGCATCTCAAGAAGATTGGGGAAGGCGTTTCAATGTCAGTCTTCTCGACCAGCATACAGAATTAAAGCGTTTAGCTGAAGTGAAAAAAATAAGTGCTGCTGAGAAACAGAGGCGAGAAGAACAGAAAATCCTAGAGAGTGTGGCTGAGAGAACAGCTTTGATGGGTGTTGCAGAATTGGCTAAAGGTAAGTTCTTTTCATTTTTTAACTAATTTTCACATATTTTATGCGGTTCCATGATATTTAAAATTCAACACACCTTTAAAAAGTGATATAGAGTCATAAAAAGTGATTAAACAAAAACTAGGTTTAATAGTTACCTATGTAACCGATTTAACCTAGTTTTTGTTTCATCACTTTTCATGACTTTATATCATTTTTTGTAGGTGTGTTGAATTCAAACAGGCTACACTCGTAGTGTTACATAGTGTTTGAATTTCGAAAGAGTAATTTTATAATGTAGTATTTGGTACCTAGTACATTTCTTGTTTATTGCAGAACTTTTGTTTTTCTGGTGAATTTTTATTATTTATATATGTTTATCTCGGTCTTATCTTACCTTCTGCATTAATATAGTTTGTTGTTCTAGGTATACAGTACGAAGACCCTATAAAAACATCCTGGACTCCGCCAAAGTGTGTTCTTGCACAACCCGAGACAAGGCATGAAAGGATAAGAGACGAACTGAGAATATTAGTAGAAGGTGAAATGATCCCACCTCCTTTGAAGACATTTGCTCACATGAAATTTCCTAAAGGTAATAAAAAAATCCGCAATCAATTATAAACAAACTAGCTGACATGTACCCGGTTTGCTCGACTTTTCTCTACTTTCTATAAATATAATATGCATGTTCTATATACATATAAACCATCCGGAAGAAATTCTTTAAATGAGAGTGAAAACCCTATCAAAATCTGTTGCGTAATTTAGACCAACTAAGCGTACAAACAGACAGACGCGGAAAGCGACTTTGTTTTATACTATTTATAAACAAATTATTACTTTAATTAACTTTAGCTTTTAAATATCCAATTTACTGACAAAAGTATGACAATACACCATATAGTTTATTTAAAAAAAATATATATATATATACATGGTGTCCGGAAACTCGTAGTACAAGCCGGAAACTGGAGAATGTATACCACATGGGGAACCCAAATAAACATAAAGTTTTTTGATTTGAGCATTTTTATAAAAAAAAAAAACTGAAAAAATATATTTTTCGGCTATTTCAGGGTTCAAATTTTTTCGTCATTATTTGTTTTACTTTTAAATTTTTAAATAGTTTTAATTAGTTGGGTACTTTGATCTTCAGTAATAATTTATAAGAATTTGATCAAAAAAAAAATCAACTTCTGACTCGATTTACTCGAAAACGAAAGCTCAAATCAAAAAAAATTATACTACAAAATCGACTCCAAATGTGATGTAGATTCACCAGTTTCCCGCTTGTACTACGAGTTTCCGGACACCATGTATATGTATATGTATAAGAAAAAAGTGGATGTTTGTATGTATTTAACCATTTTAATATATATTTTTGTTCCCAGCCATAATGAACGGCTTAGAGGAAAAAGGAATTGTTAATCCCACGCCCATACAAATCCAAGGCATCCCCACAGTCCTGTCCGGCAGGGACATGATTGGTATTGCCTTCACTGGTTCTGGAAAGACTTTGGTGTTTGTCTTGCCGCTAGTCATGTTCTGTTTAGAACAAGAAACAGTACTACCATTTATCAAGTAATAATATTACTACTTTAATTCTGCATTTATGTTCTTAACCGGTAAGCTGCACCATAATATCAAATACCACCGTAGTGGATTATTTTTCTAGATATGTAACTATAAAAAAAAAGTGTTTTTACCTACTTTTTTAAAAACGATATTGCATGTCCTCCACAGCTTATGGGTTAATAATGATTGAATAAACTTTTCATCAAAGCAATGTCACGTAAGTGATAATAAAATGGTAAATGTGTTTTCAGAAATGAAGGACCATATGGCTTGATAATTTGTCCATCAAGAGAATTGGCAAAGCAGACTTTTGACATTATTCAGCACTACGCTCGGCACCTTGCACGGTGTGGCCAACCTGAAATCAGAAGTTGTTTAGCCATTGGAGGTAAAAAACTATTTTCCTTTTACAATGTATTTTTTACTCCTATTTTTCATTATAACCAGCTGTAGTGTATCCGGCATTGCTCGGAATTGTGAATGGCTTGGAGTAAGGTTTTGAGGTTATGAATTCTAGTGTTCCGAAAAACTGGGTGCATTTTCAAGGTGGAAATAATATTATTTATTTCATGCCTATTAAGGCTTTTACATACATATATATAAAAAATATTAACGATTTTATACATGAAAATAGTGCAAGCGACTATTTAAAACAATTGCAGAAAAATAACTATAAAGTCAAAATATCACTGAACTTGATCTACACAGCATGCAGGCACAAAACATAAAAAATCCAAAATATTTTTTTTCTGTTTCAGTTTACAAAATTATTATGTGTTAATCAAATCAAATTAAATACCTTTATTAAAATATTCCACTACTTGATGAAAAAAACTTCAATAAGGTATACTTATATACTGAAATTGATGTACTAAATATATCAACAACATCTGAGTATTTGTTTCCTAGCTGTTGAATCCGTCACGCATAGGAGTGTGATATTGGGACGTTGAAATAGAATTGCTACAATAATATGGTAGGTACTGTCTTGTAACCGACCTACTTGGAGTATGAAAAGAGATTACGTATAATAAATCATGGGTACCAAACATTGAATTAATAATTTTATACAAACAGGTTAAATTGGAAATAATTCTGCGATCAGATAATTTTATTAAATTTAATGAACAAAGTACGTTATCGTAATTTAGGTTTTCTCTAGGAATGCCCATTTTAAAATTTACATATCTTAAAAATTTATTTTGGATTCTTTCAATCGCATGTGAATGAACTTCATAATTTTGTGACCAAACCGTGGAACTGTATTCTACATGACTCCTTACTAGTGACATATATAATGTTTTTACAGTATTTACATTTTTGAAATCACTAGATACCCTTAAAATAAATCCCAACATTTTCAAAGCTTTATTGGTTATTATTTCAATATGCTTGATAAAGTTAAGTTTCGTGTCAAACCAAATGCCTAAGTCATTAATTTCCGAGACAGATACTAACGACATATTGTTAATGGAATAATCAAAAAATATTGGATTCTTTATTCGATGAAACCTCATAATTTGGCATTTGCTTATGTTAAGTTGCAAGCGGTTATCACGACACCATATAATTAATCTTGACAAGTTATTTGATAATATATGGCAATCGTTAATGTTTCTAAAACAATTGCGTAAAAAAATATTTACAGAACCTCTAAAAATAGCTTTAAGTTCGATTATATCCTTTAATTCTAAATGCAGAAGAATTTTAAATAAATACATTATCACCACGTCAATGTCGTCTAAACGATGAGAAAATAAAATTATTTTGAAAACCATTAAAACAAAGCTTAAATAAATAAAAACAGTTTTTTTAATACTAAGGTATTGTTCCTTGTATCACCGCATTATATAAATCACAACGCAAGTTATTTATCTTCAGTAACCGAGGTGAGTTCGACGTGAGAGCACGTTTCATTTTACAAAAAATAAATACGTAAATGTGTAGGCACATGAGAAAAGAGATCACACTAAAGGCTAGTCGTTATGTTATTATGTATCATTTCTAGCCCAAGTTGACTTTTTTACTATAAATCTCGTTTTATGCAACACTTGGCCATCTGGCTGACTACCAGCGGCACAGAATATTAGAGAGTGCCCCTTCACTAGAATCGAATTCCTAGTTTTATTTATTCACGCCCTACTGTGCTTTTACATAAATTTCTAATTATACAGTTATATTAGTTGTAACAATAATTTATCTAATAAATTATGGTAAAATAAAATGAGTTTTTTATTAAGGAGTGGTATTCTCTTATATTTCAATAATTCAAGTGTTTGTGAAGAGTTCGTTTCATTACTGATACGGAATCCCCAAATAAATAGACAACATTCTCAAATTTATAACCCAGATTATGCCGTCGATTTATAGGTGTGGTAGTTAGTTTGGAAAAAAAAAACAGGTTATAAACTTTTTTGGATTAACTAGGCAAGATCAAAATGGAGTTAGTGGATAACACTGTCACTAATAAAATCTCTTTTGATTAACACGATAGTTAAACTTTTTTGATATATTTCGCCATCACGGATTTTTTTTAAACGTATCAAATGATTAGTTTGACAGAGCGCGTCGTTACTTCTAACATGTAGGTACGTGCATCATCTACAAATAAATACAAAAACCGACCTATATAATCCTTTAATCTTTTTTCCAGAGGTTACTAATTGTTTAGAATGGGCAACAAAGAAAAGAAGAACAGGTATTCGCTAGTAAGTAGGGTTGATGGTTTGTGAATAATGTTTATGTCTCTATTGTTTATATATCAATTGTTATTTGATTTGGTATCTACCACCTCTCTCCATGGCTATAAATGTATTGTTTTGTAAATTTTTCGTTTTATATAATCTTTTGTTTTATATAATTTTTTTAATTCATATTTCTTTCTCACAAATTTAAATAACTTATTCCATATTATGCTGTCCCAGTTAAAGTCACAAGGAGGAAATCCATAATTGGTTTTATTTTACTATATAATACTTATGTACAAACTGATTAAATGTAAACTGTCGATTTCCCAAAAATGAATACACTCTAATGGGCTTTTACAAAAACAAGTAATACAGTTGTGTTAGGTACATAGTACTATAAAGTATATTATACTCTCGGGCACGTCACCATAACATATTATATTGCCGATTGAGTCGTACAAATCTGTACTCGAATTCGCCCGTGGGAAGAGCGATACGCTATTTAAATATATTAGATAAAAATTTCGACATATTGTTTTTGGCGCTACATTCTCACTGTGAAAATGGTACTTTTACAATTAGTTAGATAAAATATCTGTAATGTTGTAAAATTTTTTGTACACAAATAAAATAAATAAAATTATATATAGTGTACAATAAATAATGTTTTATGATGAAGTAAATTAAAATTAATAGTGTGGATTATGGAAAGCAAAATATGTATCAAGAAAGATAGAAATATAAAAATAAAAGTGTATTCACTACGGAGTCGTGAATTCATACATCTAAGTAAAGTGATTAAAAATATATCGTTTTATAACTAATACGGTATCTTTAAACATGTCTAAAATATTCCCAAATATATTGCCAAAATGATGTAGTCTATTTAAAGGTGTATGAGCTTCATAGTTGGTTTTAAAATTGGCAAAGAAAACGGTAGCACTTTGCCTCAAATTTCTGGTCGGTACGTAAAATTTTATTTTGGCGAGAATTTCAGGGTTGTCAATGCAATTATTAATAATTTTATTTAATATTACAAGTTCAGAGATGATCCGCTTATCTGACAGCGTTATTGTTAAGTTGTTTCATCAAAAGGACATAGTTAATATATTGAATTGGAATATTCAGTTTAAAGTTAATAAATCTTAAAAATATGTGCTGTACCCTTTCTATATTGTCAGAAAGCGTTTATACAATGGGGATCAAATAGGCGAATTATAATCTACCTGGTTTCTTACTAAAGAATTGTACAATGTTTTCAACCATTCAAGTGACTTGAAACCACTCGCTGTTCTGCATATGAAACCAAGCATTTTTATAGCTTTCTTTGTTATATCATTTACATGCAGAGTAAATGTTAACTTTTCATCAAATATAACCCCCAAGTCGCTGATCTGAGCGACTGATGTCAATAGTACATTATTTTAAAGAGTATTCATAAGTAACATGACTTTGGATTTTACGAAAACGAATAGCTTGGCACTTTTGAATATTAAGAAATAATTAGTTGATCACACACCAATGATACAATTTACAATTTATCCAAATTAGATTGCAAAATATGGCAATCCTTTATAGTACGTATCATTCTATATATTTTCAAATCATCAGCGAAGAGCAGAACTTGTACATCTTTAAATACACCAACAATGTCATTTATAAATAATAAAAACAGAGTTGGTCCGAGGTGAGATCCTTGGGAAACTTCACATATGGATTCGAAGATGTAAGATTCTACAGAATTTATTTTTACACAAAGCTTTCTTTTACTAAGATAACTGTTGATCCAGATCAATAAGGTTCCTTTAATGCCCAAAAGACTTAGTTTATACACAAGAATATGTCTCCTAACTATATCAAAAGCTTTGGAAAAATCAGTGTATATCGAATCCACCCGATGCTTGTGGATAAGGGAATCAGTTACATAATTTTCATAAATGATTAAGTTACTTAAAGTGTTTCTATCTGTGATAAAGCCGTGCTGATTGGGAACGATTATTTTATTGATTTGTATTGTAATGACATCTAGTAAATTATTATGTAAATTATTTTTACTATTCCTAACTGATAAAATAATAAATGATGGCCTTTAAACTAAAACACGGAATCATAATCCCAATACATAAAGGAGGCTCTAGAGCGGACATAACTAACTATCGTCCAATTACATTACTAAATTCACTATCTAAAGTCTTTGAAAAACTATTAATAATCAACTAATCGAATACCTTGAACAAAATAACATACTATCTCTCAACCAGTTTGGATTCAGGAAAAATAAAGGCATCTCCGAAGCCCTGGCAACAGTTACCGATTTTCTAAATGAAAACTTAGACAAGGGATCAAAATGCATATCAATATTCTTAGACCTGTGCAAAGCATTCGATACTATCTCTCACTCTAAACTTTTACAAAAACTATCTAATATTGGTATAAATGGTGATGAACTTACTATTATTAGCGATTACCTGTCAAACCGAAAGCAAAGTGTGAAAATCAACAACTGCAATAGCAATCAATTACCAATTAGCTACGGCGTGCCTCAAGGAAGTGTTTTAGGTCCTACCCTGTTCTTAATATACATAAATGAATTATGTAATCTTCAAATAGATGCCAAAATTGTAAGTTTCGCTGATGATACGATTCTCCTCTTCAAATCAAGCAATTGGAATGATGTATACATAAAAGCTAACAAGGGCATAACTGTGGTTAAAAGATGGTTAAACAATAATACACTAACAATGAATGTGACCAAAACTAAATACATTGAATTTAGTATTAATCCTTCCTTAAGAAACCCAGAAAATGAAATTAAAATATGTGCTTGCAACCTGACAAATACGATAATATGTGATTGCCCTTATTTAGAACAGGTAACTAAAATTAAATACTTAGGTATTATTTTTGACAGCAATTTAAAGTGGAAACAACATATAACCACTACAGCAAACAAACTTAGAAAATTCATTTACTTTTTTAGACAAACTCGCAACTTTCTCAACCTAAGCCAGCTCAAAACAATCTACTATGCACTTTGTCAATCTTTAATAGAATATGGTATCATAGCATGGGGAGGAGCAAACGCTGCCGCCATTGATCCAATATCTAAAGCTCAGAAACTTATAATAAAGATTATCCTCAAACTACCAATCACAAGCAGTTCGGATGAAATCTTTAGGAAAATCTGTGTTATGGACATTAGGCAACTTTATGCCAAAAATATACTAACATACCTCTTCAAACACAAAACTACTTTTGACAATATCCAAACTGCTCGTGATACTAGAACCAAAGGACATAATTTCTTACAAATCCCTTTCGCTAAAACAACTTTTGGCCAGAGAAATTTTAGATACTTTGCAACAAGGCTATATAATGCTCTCCCACTAGCCATTAGACTGAACGAATTTTTTTTTAAATATAAAACAGACATCAAGTCTTGGATCATCAGCCAAGACAGATCCATGATCAAAAAATTTATAAAAATCCCTACATAAGTATGTACTCCAACTAGATGCTGATTAACAAATTTATCATTTATTATTATTAATTATTATTTTTTATCTTTTTCACAATGTCATTTAATGTAATGAAATATTTTATGTATCAAAAAATATGTAAACATTAATTCATGTATCAAATACGTCTGTCTCGACACAGGTTTATCCTAGTGAGACAGACATCGAAAAAAAAACCTGTAAAAAAACTTTATATTGATAATAAAAATTAAAAAAAATAAAAAAATAAAAAATGAATCTCATGCTTTTTACATTACATAATTATTTGTTTTGTGTAACTTTTTTGCAAAAAATAATAATAAATATTGAAAATGACCGATTTTTTTTTTATCTTGCCAATATATTCAGATATAATTATGATCAGATATTATGAAAATAAATACCGTATTGTTTTGACACCTGTCAATGAAGAACAAGTCGGTTACGAGTCATAAGGTACTGCTTACCGTCTAGCAGTGTAGTTGATAGTATCGATAATTTATCAAACAAGTTTGATAGAAATCTGATAATCTCATCTAAATCTCATAAAATCATGAGCTCCTTCTGCAATTCTTCTATCGAAATTTACCTAAAAATGCATACTCAACTTAATAAACTTTATTTGAAAGACGCTCATTATTAAGCGTTTCATGTTCAAACCTTACTCATGGGTACCATCTAGTGGATTTCATCGCTGCTCTGACTTCGAACTAAGTTGACCACTGACCAGTGCACGTCGCCGCGTGTTCCCCGTTCCAACTAACTTCATTCCTCTCCGCCCCGAAATATTATTTCGGTTTTTGCAAATACCCCCTTAATGGAATAATCAAAAAATATTGGATTCTTTATTCGATGAAACCTCATAATTTGGCATTTGCTTATGTTAAGTTGCAAGCGGTTATCACGACACCATATAATTAATCTTGACAAGTTATTTGATAATATATGGCAATCGTTAATGTTTCTGATTGCTTTGAATAATTTCAGGTCGTCTGCAAACATTAACACTTGAACATCATTGAAAATATACAATACATCATTGACAAATAATAAAAACAGGATTGGACCTAAGTGTGACCCCTGGGGAACACCACTCGTAGCAGTGAATTTGTATGAAAATGTACCATCAATTTTAACAGCCAGTAATCTTTTAGTCAAGTAACTATTAAACCACTTATATAGTGAACCTCCTATACCGAATTTATGGAGTTTATTCAGCAATAACTCATGATTGACTTTATCGAACGCCTTGCTAAAATCGGTATAAATAGAGTCAACTTGACATTTACTAGACATGGAATCAGATATATAGTTTTGATAGGTTAACAAGTTAGTAAGGGTAGATTTGCCAGTAGAGAAACCATGTTGTTTAGGTGAAATGACGTGGTTTAATCGGAAAATAACTTTTTTAAGAAGAATTTTTTCAAAAACTTTAGGAATCGTTGATAAACGGCACACCGGTCTGTAAATAATCACCTCGTGTCTATCGCCTTTTTTAAAAATAGGCGTGAGGAAGCTGAATTTCCATTTAGTAGGAAAACATCCTGTTCGTAAAGACTGATTAAACAGCAAATATAAAGGATACGCCAGATTGGTAGCACAATTATTCAAAAATACCGGAGGTATTTTATCTGGTCCACCACTTTTGCTTTGATCTAGTAATTTTAGTTCAGTCAATATATCATTATATTCTATGTGGATAAAAGATAAATTAAGATTATGATCAGTAGTAAAATTTGATACTGTACTAGCAAAAACTGGTGTCTCACATTCATAAACGCTTTTAAAAAAATCAGCAAAAAGGTCAGCAATACTTTGAGTGTCTTTGGCCTTTTTACCTACATATTCCAAGTTGGCGGGTATACCAAAGTTGTTATTTTTCATTGATTTTGCATAGTTCCAAAAATACTTTACATTATGATTTATTGAAGTTTCAACATTAGTAATAAAAGAATTGTAGCACATTTTTGATAAGATTTTACAATCTTTTCTAACGTTTTTAAATTCAATATAATTTGATAAATCTTCTTTATATTTCTTATGTAAAACTTTTTTAAGGGCAGTTAATTGAACAAGTTCTTTATTGAACCATCTCGGATATTTCGATTCTTTAAAATGAATGAGTGGGATTAGATCTGAAATAATTATTGTAAAGAATAAAAAAGTTTGTGGGTGTCTTCGACTTCTACCATTCACTTCCACGTCATACATTCACCTTAAACCCCTTTCTTTGTTCATCACGTGTGCCACATTTTACCACACATAAGTATTTGATTCATTTCATCATGCCATGTCTCCTTGGGCATCCCTGACTTTTTCTACCATTCAATTCGTTAGTATTGTTAAATCCACATTGTTACTATTAAATACTACATTATATCAACTTTAATTCGACTCCATATCTCATTCCAGTGCAGAGATAATGTGTTAAGTCTTCCTCAGTCGTCCCCGACTGTTTATACCATTCAAATCACTCTCTAAACACTCCTGGCACTAATAAGAACAAACTTTGGAATTTTCAGCAAAATTGGTCCAGTAATTTTTGAGTCTATGGGCACATACATAAGACATAGCCTTTTATTCATATAGATAATACATAACCATCAATTAATTGATTGAATTGTATTTTTGTTGTTTTTATTAGGTGTTCCTGTGTCTGAGTGTATGGATGTAATACAAAGAGGAGTTCATATAATGGTTGCAACCCCTGGAAGATTAATGGATATGTTGGATAAAAAAATGGTAAATAAAGTTAATAATTTTGGTTGTTGATGCATGCATGCATGGTAAAAATGTTATGTATTGTGAAATATTCCCGCGTAATGCATAACATTATTCAAGTTCAATGAAGTATTAATGTAAAAAATTGAAACTACTTATATTATCATATAATCGATTTCATTTTGACAGATCTAAATCTGAATCACTAATTATTTTAAGTTTCCTAACGGTGTTCATTCAAACGGTTCTGACCGTCTCTATAATTATTTGTCAACAAATAAATATTATTATGTTGTAAAGAAAATTGCGACCATATTTGCTTTTGATAGGCAATGTTCATAAGGCAAATATTTTACATCAACTTCCCAAATCCTACAATTAAAATATTCCCTAATTTTTCATGCGTCTAAGCTTATTATAATTTATAGAGCGGAAACGGTTTACATATACAGGGTGGCCACAGACCTGGAAAACCGGGAATTATCAGGGAATTTTACCTAACCGGGAATTATCAGGGAAATGTCAGGGAATTTAAAAATATTCTTAAAATATCAGGGAATTCCAAAAATAAAACGAAATTCGTTATTTACGATTTATGAAGTCCCAAAGTTGTGTTTTATTACTTTTACTTGCGGCGTGTGTAACAAAAGATATGCCGACAAAGACAAACTAGATAAGTAGGTATTTTTTTATTATTATTTTCGTAAATAGCCCTTGCAACACAATCATGTCGTAAACCACCCGCCTTGGTTTTTCCCCTATACTATGTAGGTGCGAAATCTGTAAAGAAAAAGCTAGCAAAGTTACAACAAAGTGTCAAAAGGGTCGGACACCCAGTACGGTCGTAATAAAATTTAAAGATCATCATTATCAATATTTTTACAAAGTGTCAATACAGTAGAACCTCGTTAATTCGAAATCCACGGGACATCAAAAATCAAATTTCGAATTAACGAATTCCCACGTAATTCGAATTTTTATGAAGAAAAAAAAAACGCCGAAAATCGATTTTCTCGGCCGCCTCTTCAAATCCGGGTGGTATTTTAGTTGTAAATTCGTATTAATACCAATTTTTTCTTTATTTTCGCGGCCGATTTGCGTAGCGGCGGGCCCTTTAAATTCAGATATTCGCAATAAATTCGTAAAAATGCTATATTTTTACGCGTAAATCGAGATTTCGCTGCCGATTTCGGTCGCGGCCTACCCTTTAAATTGAGATATTCGTAAAAATACGATATATTTCCGCGTAAATCGAGATTTCGCGGTAATTTTCCGTCGCAGCCGGCCCATTATTTCAAATATCTGAATATAAATTCGTAAAAATACGATATATTTCCGCGTTAAACGAGAATTCGCGGCCGTATTCCGTCCCGGCCGGCTCTTAAAATTCAGATTCGAAAAAAATTCGCAAAAATTCCATATATTTCCGTGTAAATCGAGAATGCGCGGCCGATTTCCGTCGAATGCGATATATTTCCGTGTAAATTGAGAATGCGCGGCCGATTTCCGTCACGGCCAACCCTTTAAATTAAGATATTTGATGTAAATTCGTAAAAATATGAAATATTTCCGCCAAAATCGAATTTTATCGGCAGTTTTTCGTCGCGTCCGGCCTTTTAAGTTCAGATATTTGAAGTAAATTCGTAAAAATATGTCATATTTCGGCGTGAATCGAAATTTTTCGGCCGATTTCCGTCGCGCCGTATTTTTTAACTCGGATATTCCAAGTAAAGTTAGTAAAAATACGACCTATATTTCCGCGTAAATTGAAATTTCGCGTCCGATTTCCGTCGCGGCGGGCCATTTAAATTCAAATATTCGAAATAAATTCGTAAATATACGATACATTTACGCGTAAATCGAAATTTCGCGGCCGACGCTTTAAATACAGATATTTGGTGTAAACTCGTAAAACTACGACATATATCCGCGTGAAACGTATTTTCTCGGCCCTTCAAACTCGGATATTCGAAATAAATTTGAAAAAATACAACATTCCAGTGTAAATCAATTCAGATTTACAAAATAATAATACTAATTAGGACGATGTATAACCACGTAAAAATACATTTTTCGGCGTTTTACCGCCACGGCTGACTTTAAGATTCAGATTTACGAAATATTATGATTTATTTTCGCAAAAAATCAATTTTTTTCGAATTTCACGAACAAATTTTCGTTCGCGGACAAAAATAAATTTCGAATTACGAATTAACGAATTTCGAATTAAAAAAATCTTTGTATGAAAAAATTTTTCTGCGGAAATTTTATTGGCGAACATTTCGAATTACGCGCTTTTTCGAATTATCGGGGTTCTACTGTACTTACTTTTGTTTATTTGTCTATTTTTGTCTGGTCTTTTCATTTGTACACAAATTGTCTTCAGGCGAAATATCATAAATTTGTAAAAAGTGTATTTTGTTTTGAATAGATCATTGTGGTGCAAGGAAATAATAAATGCTTTAGATGACGGAATTCCCTTTATTTATGTATCTGTTCTAATTTTCTGGCGTAGATGAAACTCGTGTTTCAAAAATAAAATTTTGAACGATATGTCCTTATACCAAATAAAACATATCAGGGAAAAATATAGAAACTGCCCTGGAAAACCTGGAATTATCAGGGAATTTTGAAATCCGTTTTTTGTGGCCACCCTGATATAGTACCCGTGAGCACTTAGGCCATAGGCCCATTATGCTATCTCCCATTTTACCTCATTCCTTTAATAGTAGCCCTGTCCCTTTTATAAAGTTCACCATGGTTGTCATTGTATATGTGGCTATGTCTTCTGGTTCCACAATGTGTCTTCCCAGCTCTCATCAGTCATCTCTCCTCTCCAATCCTTCTTGGTTCCCTTAAGGCCCAACAAGGGAAGAGTTCACGGAGGTGGCCTCATCTCTCCCATCCACTCCTCCTTGGCTCCCTAAAGGTCCCACTAGGGAAGAGGGCCTCATCTCTCCCCTCCACTCCTCCTTGGCCCCCCGAAGGCCCCACGGGGGAAGAGTCCACTACCCGTCGGTTCCCTGAAGGCCCCATGACGGAACAGTCCACTCCCACTTGGATCCCTGAAGGCCCCACGAGGGAAGAGGATCTCGTCTCCACTCCTTGGTTACCTGAAAGCTCAACGATGGAGGAGTCCACTCTCCCTTGGTTCCCTGAAGGCCCCACCAGGGAAGAGGATCTCGTCTCCACTCCATGGTTCCCTGAAAGCCTAACGATGAAGGAGTCCACTCTCCCTTGGTTCCCTGAAGGCCCCACTAGGGAAGAGGATCTCGTCTCCACGCTTCCTTGGTTCCCTGAAGGCCCCACGAGGGAAGAGGATCTCGTCTCCACTCCTTGGTTCCCTGAAAGCCCAACGATGGAGGAGTCCAATCTCCCTTGGTTCCCTGAAGGCCCCACTAGGGAAGAGGATCTCGTCTCCACTCTTCCTTGGTTCCCTGAAGGCCCCACAAGGGAAGGGGAAGTTTTCAAATGGTCTAATTTTCGTCCCACGAGTATCTATGAAAATAGAAGGTCCACTCCAGCAGAGCCCCGAGTGCAAGAGTAAGGTCTGTTTCTCAGAGGCGCCGCTCGTGACACTGTTCCCCAGGTCATTCAGCCTGAACACGGTTGCTCACACCTTAGCTTGGGATGGCTATTGCAGGTCGTGTTTCCACTCCCTCAGTGATGGGTTCGCCACACTTCCTACGCTAATGCGTCTATGCTAGTACATAATCTGTTGTTTAGGTACAATAAAGAAATACTAGCAGTTAAAAACCCGCTCCGCGGGTTTTTTTCTGCTAGGCCCTGCGGGCGGCACTTAGTTGGGCTTCGCCCAGTTTAAGTGATACTAACAACAGTTACATTTAATAGGTAGATATTAGGTCATTCACAGAGAGATGGTGAGTATATATTGTTAAAAAACGGAACAGGAAGGCGTTTAGGCATAATAATAATGACAGTTGTTCAGGTAAAACTTTACCTTTCCCGAATAATTGCCTAAATGGCTAAAGGTAAATTAATATAGGTAAATATTCGGAATCGCTGGTCACGGAAAATAGGAAATATTTTTAAATAATACCTTCTGATTTACCTTAATTACTATAAAAGGAATCGAACAGCATTTGGGAAAATTTTAATTTTAGCTTTTTAATTTTTAATTACGTAAAATGAAAATTCGCTTTCGCTGTATGGGATGACAGCCTGAATAATTTCTGTTGATAACATTTTCTTTTGTCGGTATTCCTGAAATGAGCGGCTAGAGACAATTGAAAAACGTAAATTAAAAAAATATAATGTAATACAATATTCCGGCAAAATAGTGCCTACTTAGCACAAATGATTTATTTAACTATTATTTTATTTAACCTCACCTATAATAACCTAACCTAACCTATAATAATCCAGCCTAATCTATAATAATCCAACCTAACCTATGTCCTAACCTAACCTAAAATAATCCAACCTAACCTATAATAATCTAACCTTACCTAAGCTTACCTCACCTATAATAATCCAACCTAACCTAACCTATATCCTAACCTAACCTATAATAATCCAATCTAGCCTAACCTAACCTAACCGAACCAATCCTAACCTAACCTATCCTAACCTAACCTAACCTATACAAATCCAACCTAACCTATAATAACCCAACCTAACCTAACCCATAATAACCCAAACTAACGTTACCTAACCTAACATAACCTGACTTATCCTAACCCATAATAATCCAACTTAATCTAACCTTACCTATAAACTAACTTGAACTATACTAATCCAACCCAATCTAACCTAATCTAGCATAACCCAACCTAACCTATCCTAACCTATAATAACTTTTTTTTTAATATTTCCTTACTTGTAAAAGAAACCAAAATACCAAAATAATATTTGCATAGAGTAAATTATGGTAAAAATTCTAGACACTCATATCAGGAATACCAAAAAAAGAAAATGTCATCAATAGAAATTATTCCGGCTGTCATCCAATACAACGAAAGCAAATTTTAATTTTACGTGAATAATCACGTAAAACAAATAAAAAATAATTAATTCATTAATTAATAATTAATAATTAATTAATTAATTAATAATTAATTAATTCACGTAATTAAAATGCTAAAATTCAAAAATTACCGAATGCATTCAGATTCCTTCTATATTAATTAAGGTAAATCCGAAGGTTTTACTTAAAAATATTTCGTATTATCTTTGTCCAGCGTTTCCGAATAATACCTTAATATATATTATATAAATATTTATACCTGGCAAAATGATTGTTTTATTATACATATAAGTACATGTCAGATTAGAGATTTGTTGGCTAATTTTACAATCAACGAAGCGTTTCTATCTTCCGATTGTCTTTCATGTTATTTTATTGGGTTGGCAGTGCCTATACTTTCGCGTATATCATATCGGTGTTCTGTCAAAATAATGCGAAATTATTATTTACGTAAATAATATTAAATATCAATATTTTTCAAAATCGTACATGCAAAGAGTTGTTGTTTATTGTCATTAAGTTGAATCAAATGTTTGTTTTAGAAACGATGCCATTGCAAAGTTTAAATAAACTTCCAGAAGAAATCTTTTTATTTTGCATATTTAAATATTCGCGCCAGCCACTTTCGGTTCGTTCTTTCACCGCCAGAGGAGCGCTTTGTCGGCTATCTATTGACACGGTGCGTATCGGCCATGTTGAATGAACGCGTGCTTTTTTCGTCAAACGTCAAACGTAATCACGTAATTGTGGATAATTTTCACTGTAATGTAATTAATCCAATGGATCATGAACTTTCTAAAACATATTTTCTTCGATATTATCCAAAAATTGTATGAGCAGAAACGATATTTTTGAATAAATATCGTATTACATGTGGCGATTCTATTTTAGTATGAAATCGTGTCTTAATCTTTAAAGTCTTATTTAAACACAATTTGAATTTGACCAATCACAGGGCCTACACCGTCCAGACGCTGGAGTATTAATAATATCAGATATTAAATATTAGATTAATTTAAGTTTAATATGCATAAAAGTGGGACATGGATAATATGCACATTTAATTTTAAACATGCTTTGTATCAGTTAAGATAACAATGAAAAACAATTTCAGTAACCGAAAATGGGATATAATGTTTTTTTAATAGGAATTTCGTTAAAAAAAAACGATAGTTGACAAAATAACAACAATACATGTAAACTTAATTCTTGACGTAATAATGTTAAAATGGTTATTTTTTTATTGAACCCAAACTAAAATTTTCTGTTAAATAAGAGAAGAAAAAACTAACCTAAAGCTATCAAATCAATAACAATGGCCACCAGGTAAACAATCAATTTTTTTTTTTTTTTTTAATATATTTTTTGTTTAGTAAAAGATTATACATTTATATACATTATTTAAAAAATGTTTTGACTGCCCAACTAGGCGGATTCCCGTTTTAGGACAGTCAAATTAGGATGAGTATTAATATTTTGATAAGTTGTTTGATAAGTATAGTATTAAAATAATAGGTATATGTACTTTTAACTGGTGCCTAAGCCTACTAACATATTTTGTATAAATATGAATAACAATTTAATTGGATATTTTATAAATAGAATAAAATAAAATATCCAATTAAACATAAGATTAACTGCTACTTGGGTAGCATTCTAATTTAAAAGTACTAGGCAGGTACATATATACACATAATGATAAAGATTAGAACATAAAGGTATCTTTTACATGGTTTATTTTTTGTTGGAGTTTTTGTTGTTGTTTTTGGTTTGTGTTTGATTTCATTTTTTGTGTAGTAAAAGTTCACTCTCCTTTCTACCTAATTGATGAAACCAATTAGTGGTAAATTTATGAAGAATAGCTGTGTTTTCCTTTTTCCAAGCATCAGGCATGAAGTTGTATAGTTTTGGACCTAAGAGTGAGAAGTGTCTTTGAGCGAGAGATGTTTTAGTTGTGAGTGGTACAATTGGATTTCTCCGTGAGTGGCGGGTGTCGTGAGAGTGGTTAATAGATGGGTAGAGGTGGCGTTGTTGATGGGTGTTTAAAATTAATTTTCTCATGTATAGTTGTCTAACATCCAGAACTCGGAACTCTTCAAATAGTGCATCGCTATGATATCTAAATGGTTTTTTGAGGATTACCCTTAGTAGTGATTTTTGAGCTTTTGCTAATTTGTCCAAAACAGTTTTTGCACACCCACCCCAACCTAAGGATGCATAGTCTAGAAGTGACCCACACATAGCATCATAGATGAGTTTCAATTCTTTTTTACTTAAGATATTTCTGATTGTCATAAACATGTACGTAAGCTTTCTAACCTTTGTGGCAACTAGATCTATGTGTCCGTCCCATTTAAGATATTTGTCTAATATAACACCAAGGTATTTTATACTGTCTGCGCATTCCATTTTATAGCAATTACCGGTAGTGGAGTCAATGCATTTATGTATAAAAATATTATATTCTTCCTTGGGTTGGCCTGCTTCGCACTAAATCGTATAAATTTTGTTTTTTCCGAATTGAGTGTCAACAGATTATAGTCTAACCAAAGTTTTAGCTGTTTTATTCCACTTTCTGCTCTGCAGTGTACATCGTTCCATGTTTTTCCTTCAAATATTAAGACAGTATCATCTGCAAATGTTATAATATGATTGGAAAAATTGCTGTTACACAGATCATTGATATAAATACTGAACAAAATAGGTCCTAAGGTACTCTCTTGGGGTACACCAAATTCTACAAGGGCCGGATCGCTAACAGTATCATTAATTTTAACTTTTTGGTATCTGTTAGTTAAGTAACTATCCATCCATTTGTATAGCAGTCCCTGAATACCTATAGCCTTTAGTTTTTTTTAGAAGTATTTTATGCGAGATGGTATCAAAAGCTTTGGCAAAATCTAAAAAGAGAGCGATGGATTTATTACCCCGGTCAATATTATTGGAAATAATATCCGCCAGCTTAGCAATAGCATTTTCTGTTTCTAGACCTGGTCGAAAGCCGAACTGGTTATTAGATAAGATTTTATGTCTTTCAAGATAGAGGGTGAGACGATTTTTTACGATTTTCTCGATAATTTTGGAGAATGAGTTGAGTATTGAGATATTGGCCGATAATTATGTATATCCAATTTGTTTCCATTTTTATGAATCAATATAACAACTGATTGTTTTAAGTGGTTTGGGAATGTGCCTCGAATTTGAATTTGAACGAAATATATAGATATAGTTGGAGATAACGGCGCGTTATCTCCGACTATATTCAAAAATCTTCTTGGTACTCTTTAAACTACTGAATGGGACGACACATCTCGCTACCAGGATCAGGCCTTGAGCTTACGACCGGCTCAGGATCTCTGCTTGTTCAAAGCCTCGCGTCCGTGGTACATCATACTGTATGTAGTGGGAGTGCGAGCCACTGATTGGTGAACTGCGTTTGAAGATAGGCATGCCATAATAGGTGCAAGCGAGAAAGTTTTGTCCCGTTACAACTTCTCATTATTATATAACGTCACAAAGTGTTTCAAGTTTTAGTTTAAATACGTATTTTAACTGTGTCCCACTTTTTTGTATATCCACTTAACGATTGGTTGTACAGTAGAACCCCGATAATTCGAAAAAACGCGTAATTCGAAATTTTCGCCAAAAAAATTTCCGCAGAAAAATTTTTTCATACAAAATTTTTTTTAATTCGTAATTCGAAATTTATTTTTGTCGCGCACGAAAATTTGTTCGTGTAATTCGAAAAAATTTGATTTTTGCGAAAATAAATCATAATATTTCGTAAATCTGAATCTAAAAGTTAGCCGTGGCGGTAAAACGCCGAAAATGTATTTTTATGTGGTTATACATCGTCCTAATTAGTATTATTAATTTGTAAATCTGAATCGATTTACACCGGAATGTCGTACTTTTTCAAATTTATTTCGAATATCCGAGTTTGAAGGGCCGAGAAAATACGTTTTACGCCGATATATGTCGTAGTTTTACGAGTTTACACCAAATATCTGAATTTAAAGGGTCGGCCGCGAAGGAAATCGGCCGCGCATTCTCGATTTACACGGAAATATATCGTATTTTTGCGAATTTATTTCGAATATCTGAATTTAAAGAGCCCGCCGCGACGAAATACGGCTGCAAATTCTCGTTTTACGTTGAAATATATCGTATTTTTACGAATTTAAATTCAGATATTTGAAATAAAGGGCCGGCCGCGACGGAAAATTACCGCGAAATCTCAATTTACGCGGAAATATATATCGTATTTTTACGAATATCTCAATTTAAAGGGTAGGCCGCGACCGAAATCGGCAGCGAAATCTCGATTTACGCGTAAATATATAGCATTTTTACGAATTTATTACGAATATCTGAATTTAAAGGGCCCGCCGCTACGGTAATCGGCCGCGAAAATAAAGAAACAATTAGTATTAATACGAATTTACAACTAAAATACCACCCGGATTTGAAGAGGCGGCCGAGAAAATCGATTTTCGGCGTATTTTTTTTTATAAAATTTCGAATTACGTGGGAATTCGTTAATTCGAAATTTGATTTTTGATGTCCCGTGGATTTCGAATTAACGAGGTTCTACTGTATATACATATACATTTACCATATTATTTAATTAATATCATTCCTCAAAATGTACAAATTGCTTACTGCGGTTTAAAGTCAATGAATCCACGTAGATTTCACCATATATCCCATATTTTTACGTTTTATAAATTAGGCACATTGTGACAAGCGATCACTCAAAACATTTTTGCAAACTTGCCATAGTATGCCAAAAATCGCTCAAGTAGATATTTACCTAGTATAATTCAGATACCTGTGCTATGATATCTAGTATGTAAATGAACTTATTCTAGCGTAATTCTGTTTACTTAAGTAATGCCTTGAATACTTGAACAGGTACGACTCGATGTCTGCAGATATCTGTGTATGGACGAAGCCGATAGGATGATTGACATGGGATTTGAAGAAGATGTGAGGACAATATTCTCCTTCTTCCGAGGACAACGACAAACACTCCTGTTCAGTGCCACTATGCCTAAAAAGATTCAAAACTTTGCCAGGTATAGTTTCCCCTACTTATCTGTTTGCTACCTATCCAAATCGAACAACACATGAGACATGATGAAAGTTTTCATGTTTAAATGGTAGCATTTAATATTTAAAATGTATTGCAACAAATAATGTTACTTTATTTTAATAGATCTGCTTTAGTAAAGCCCGTAACAATTAATGTGGGAAGAGCAGGAGCTGCATCCCTCAATGTGAAACAGGAAGTGGAAGCTGTAAGGGCGGAAGCAAGAACTGTACATTTGCTACGTTGTTTACAAAAAACCCCGCCTCCAGTACTTATTTTCGCAGAACGAAAACAAGATGTGGATGCCATACATGAATATCTCCTATTGAAAGGTATTTATCATCTTAAGTTATCAAATATAATGATCTGTTATGATGAATTATGGATTAGAGGGATGTGGGAACTTGAATGTGTGAAAACCATTTTCTTAGATAGTAGTTTACTAATATAAATGTATTCTGTTGTAGGTGTTGAAGCTGTGGCAATCCATGGAGGAAAAGACCAAGAAGAAAGAAGTAGATCAGTGGAAGCCTTTAGAAGTGGACAAAAGGATGTTCTTGTGGCTACGGATGTCGCTTCCAAAGGTAAGCGCTAAATTTTCGACACAATGCCCTTAAAAATAAAAAATTACTTGCCTCACAAAAATTAACAGATCCTAAGAAAGTACTCGGTAAAATATTTTGCAAATAGTCCAATAAGGAATTAGTCTATTTTTTTATTATTTATAAATACAAATACAATATTGTATCGGTGATTCAATTCAATATTGTATTTGTATGCCTTTCTTGAAAGAATTGAGTTTTTATATGGACAAAACTATTTATTCGTTTTCATATTGCGTATCTACGGGCGCAAACAAATAATTTGTCTTAATATTTTAAAGTACAACTTATTCATATTATTTACATATCTTCACTTTCTACCCTTGTCTGTACATACAGGGTTGATAGGACCTACCGCTTCAATAAAGTGTCCTTCAGTGCAAAATGTGTGGCAAAAGCATTGTTTGTGCCATTTTGTGAGTTAGCATTTTAACTTTACTGTTGTCCGGCAGAAGATTCTCACAACATTACAAACATATTATTGACGGAAAATTGAAATACTAACTATATACATTATTCAGGTACTCTTTTTACATAACAAATTATTTTCTCTGTCCAGGTCTCGATTTTGCCGACGTACAGCACGTCATAAACTACGACATGCCAGGAGATGTGGAAAACTACGTCCACAGGATAGGACGTACCGGCAGGGCCCCAGGCCGCAGGGGCACTGCCACCACCCTCGTCAGTCGGGCAACGGATGACAGTGTCCTCAGAGACTTGGCCCACTTGCTGCGGGAGGCCAAGCAAAAGGTGAACACAATCTTACCTGCCTAACAGATAGCAATTTTTTTTTATCCCTGATATTATCAACGTATCTAACAATGAATATTGTTTTTGCTTTGCTTTTAGGTTCCTGAATTCTTGCTGGACCTCATCTGCGACACAGACAACTACGAAGAACCCACAGAGGATGCTGATTCCCAAGGCTGCTCTTACTGTGGCGGGTTGGGTCACAGAATCACAGGTGAATTAATATATTTCCTAAACTTAAGGGCGAGTTCCCACGGAGCGGTTTTTTTATCGCGCGGGAAATTTAATATGTAATAATAATCGTACCATAATCCCCCGCAGCAGGAAAAACCCGCAGCCGCTTTGTTTGTCGAGTAACATAAGAATATGTACATAACCAACTCATGCGGCGCAGGAAATTAACCTCGAAGTCGTAATAAAAAACCGCTACATGGGAACTCACTCTTAGGTGGTTCCCTCATAGGCCGATAAAGAATCGACATAAACATAGTGTTTTAAGACCCTGCGCGGAAAAGTCCCTAATGGACTGTGTTCTAAACCTTTACCTTACTTTAGCACACTTCTGCGCAAGTTTTACAGTATTCAGTTTAAGTCGATTCCTTACTGGCCCATGAGGGAGCCGTCTTAGATTGAACTTTGTTGATCTGGCGTTAGTTAACAATACGTATTTATTTTATTTTCTCACATTAATTCCACATAAGAGGCCCCGAGGGATCAGGCTGAAGGGATCAATTATGCTAGTTCCTGGGAGCATGTTGATGAATACCGATAGAAATGGATACAATATTGTCTAATATTCTTTTACAATAACTTTTTCTGTTTCAGATTGTCCTAAATTGGAAGCCGTACAAAGTAAACAAGCTTCGAACATTGGAAGGAGAGATTATCTATCCAATACTGCGGCTGATTATTAAGTATTTTCTACAATTGTTCAAAAATATATTTACCGTCCCCACCAGTTTAATGAAAACAACCTGAATAAACACAGTTTTGAAATCTCCCAATAATTTTAAGTGTTGAAGAATAATCCAATATGTGTGTTTATGAATATGTAAATTAAATGCCTGCTGACTAACAGTTACTAAAGAACTTAAGTACAAATAATAAGGAATGATAAAATGTATGGAGATGTAGGTACATAATATCTGCTGTAACAGATCAAAACAAAAACTTCATTGTGAATCTACCGTTTATACTGTTTACAGTGTGTATTTCATTAATTCTTGTTTGTTTTTACATTTTATTAAATAATAAAATGCTTTTTTGTACAAAATTAATATTTTAATCAATTCATTTTGACCATACAAGCCATCCAATATTTATTAAAATATTTATTTTCAAAATCTTATTTAAAGTTTCTTATTATTAAACTAGTCCCAGCGAGAGCTTGTACGTACTTCATCAACGATTGTACCCTTCCTTCTCACACATTGTATGAAAACAAAAAGTCAGAAGATACTAGAAAGATGACATTGTGTACAACCTCTCGCTAAGACTAATATGTCATTGCTTACAGTACAACATGTTAGTACAGAATTCAATGTTAAAATAAATAAGCCGAAAACATTTCTAGTAAAAATAATATTACAGTAAATTTTATTAATTTGTAGCAAATAAAATATCTACTTCATGATAACAATATAAAATGTCATGTGCACATGCCATAAATACATAAATAAAGAGATTCAAATTATTGGACTGTTCACAAAAATATAAAAACTTAAATAATTGTCAAAAAAAGTTCACATGTCTACGATTCTACTTACAATAACTCATGCTTATAAAAATACTTGAATATTTTATTACAAGATTTATAATAAATAATCGTATTATATTCTAATAATATACTTTGCATCCAAAATGTTATACTTATAAACATGCATAAATGTTTAATCTAAAATGTACAGTATAGCCAGCAGAGGTAATCTAGATTATGAGAACAGATCTATCAGAATGGAATGATGCAAATACGTTTTTATCATACATTGTAACCAAACAAACTATACTGTTGAAATTAAGTTGGATTTTTGTGTTGTAAATATTGCAGTATAAAAATAGTTCCAGCAAAATAGTCATGAAAAAGTTGTTGATTTAATTAGATCTGTATATAAGCATGTCCCAAAGAACACAAATACTGTTCCGAGCCAATGATTCATCGTAAATATATTATCAAATAAAATAACAGAAAGAAGTAAAGAAACAAATTTTCGCAAAGTTAGCACAAGAGTTACTGTTAAAGATGTACATTCTGAAGTTAACACATAAACTGAACGGATACAGACGTACTGAGTTACAACACTCGCAAACAGCAAAACCCATGCAGAGGAAACATGCCCTAACAGTGGGAAATCCACAGGAGAATAATTCATGCAAACTTTTACAGCACTTACTAAATCACTATATAAAAATAGAAACATGGGTAACGGCAAAAGATGGGTGAAATAAAGTACGTCTTTCGGGTGTTTTCCACATTTCTTATAAAGATCTTCCTGCATTAATCCCATAAATGCCCCAATAATGAGCGCCACCAACAATAATGTTATTCCAAATGCCCAATATAATACATCTAAACTAGAAATCAACGGAGAATCACTGAGACTTCTAGCAGAAGATAAGGTGCAGATTACAATACCTATTGTGACTAAAACTACAGAAAAATATTTTTTCTTTGTATAGTATCTTCTTCCCATCATTAGCCCTACCCCCATATTCGTTATAAGAGATCCAGATTTGATAATTATGTGAAGGGTTGTTGGAACGTTGAAATTGTAAGCATAGTTATTGCAAACGCTGGACACAAAGAACATTATCACTAAAACAGAGCAATCCTTTATCGATATCAGAGATCTTTTATTTCCACATTTAGAAGTGAATATGAACCCTTCTAAGGATATGAAAATAAACTGAAGAAATGTTATTAGATTTGCAATTCCATTTATATTGTTGGTTAATTTTTCCAACACTATCACATTCACACAGCAACCAACAAACACGAAAACAATGGACAGATTTGTTCTTAAACTCATTGTTGTATCGTAAGACTGTGATCGAAGAGCGGTTATTAGGAGCGTTCAATAGTAACATATAAAGTGTATACTATGAAAGCATTATTAGAGCAAATTGGCATCATTCAATAATATTTTGGAGTCATTTGTTTTGCTTTTTGTCGGTAACGCATCGGTCACGTGCGACGTGTTGGCAGCTGCGCGGGTTGACAGGTACGTCAAGATGAAGATGACGTTTGTTATTCAAAGACAAATTTCCGGCACATCTATTATCTCTAAAAGCACAACAATAATAATGGGGGTTGCCAATTTGTGGAGAATTAGAACGTTTGGGTGTTTTGTGAAGAGAACCTGTGGGGGTTCTAAAATGGGAGAACTGACATAACTAATACCGATTAAAAGAGCATTTTTTGAGTACCCAACCTTATTGAAAAACAATTATTACAAGTCAGAATATACTATAATTTAGTTTTCTTTCGCAAAACAAATTTATATTTATTTAGTCTGAACGAAAGAGAAAATCCGAAAATGGCTGAATAATAATAAAAATGCCAGTTCAAACAGAATTTTGTTTCATTTTGGAGATAGAATAGAAAAAACTTTTAAGGTAATTTTGCAGAATTGTCATTTTGTTTAATAATCTATTGTGGATATTTTAGAACATATGCATCAATGCCAATCAATGCATTGGCAACCCTAACAATGATTTTCTTTGTTATTCTAAATATGTTCTAAATTCTCCCATTTTAACCTAAAACCAAACTGTCAAAAGTCTACATCTTTGAATTTTGAATTCTCTCTCGATTTACAGCGTTTATATTGTTTACCAACGAAATTGTTTTTTCTCAAATATTTAAGAAAACATTATAACTGCACCACAAGATGATTTCATTTATGTTGTACAAAAGATAATACCATTTTACTTTCTTTATACATTAGTGAGAATGGAAAAAGTTGTGCAGAGCAGGCTGAAAGAATTGGACGAAATAAGCATTTTTGTCAAAAATGTAGAAAATGAAGCTTTAATGTTTCTTCAGTCTTTGGGTTGGAATTCTGAGAAAACCCAAAATGAAAACTCACAGGTTTTAACAATTTATTATTTAATTTTTCACTCCAAATTGTGTGCTATTGATTATGTGTACATTACTATAATTGTGAGGTAATAAGTCTCATTAATATTATTTCAGATTTCCTCAAAACTTCAATGCCCACTAGATAGTGGTCATTACATACCAGCAGGAAATATTTCAAATCATTATAACAAATGCAAACTAGCAAAGAATTATGACAAAGATGACCTTCTTTTACCCGAAAATTGCAATACCGCATCAAAAACAGTCATCATAGGTGGGGAATGTAATCATTTTCGTGGTGATATTGAAAAAAAAAGTGTTTTTATCACCTAAATTAACCAGTTATTGTTTTCTTTTAGACCCATCACTAAGAAGCTCTATTCTTGTCCAAGCTGCTGAGAAGGACGTCAACTTTAATAGAGGTATTGTATATTAACTCCTCAGGCCTATTTGTTCAGTTTTTTTAACAAACCGCAATAGCGAACAAATTGACTCTACGAATAATAATCCGTAATAATGTTCGCTTTTCGAAACAGCTCATATGGTCTCATAAAAATCGTTGTGCCTCCCTTACCGTCATAGTTAGAAATATGAACTAAACGGTGTTAAAAATAGTAAAATACCAAGCTTTACATTCAAATGTAGAAGATAACTGCAAAATAATTAAAATGTACACTTCTATAAAACCAAAGGTTCCGGCCGCAATTCGAGATAAATTTATGAAACTTTGAGATTTTTTCATGAATTATTTTTATATGAAACAACAAAAAAGTGAGGTGGCAGTAAAGTTTATAATACATTTGTCTAATAATTTCTTTTTTTTTTCACTATCAATAATTTTAGTTCAGTGAACGAACATAAGGTGAGGCATTTTTTAAACTTTTTACGTTTTATTCCAAAATTTTAATATTTAAAAAATTATATGTTTATCTGCAAATAGTTTATTAAAAATAATAATTGGATAATTTATAAAGCGCCGTTTTTGCAAATAATCAATCACCTCAAGGGCACTTAAAATAAAGGCGCTATCTGCATCTGTCTGTTTATTCGTTTAGTTCTTCTAAACTATTCAACGGATTTTGATAGGGTTTTCACTATACTGGAAGACACCACCCACAAGCACAGGATTATCAATTACTCCTCTCCCACGTGATGTCTGCCACAATAAGTGAACCAACAAGAAGAGAACATAAAATGAATAAATCAACTCCCACAAAAACTTGCATTGACCACATAATGGCAGAAATGAAAAAAAAATCCACAATCATACATCAATCCACCATAACTGATCATTACACTTTAATCCTTTACATTCCATTGAAAGAATAACCGTCCATCGATTCTAAATCATTCCTGGAATGAACATATTACAGACTATGAAAAACTAAAAATACTACAAACTGAAACCTGGGAATCATTATATAAATCTGAAGACCTAGATGTTGCTTGGAAAATATTTATTGAACACCTTCAACTAAAAATACAAAACCACACTTCAATAAAAACCTACATGTATCCACACAATAAAATTATCAAAAAAGCTTGGATTACACCTGGCCTACTTAAGTGTATAAGAAGAGGGGACAAACTCCATTAAAAAGTTGAAAAAAACAGTCCTTATGACCTTTCCCTGAAACTATTCTACAAAACCTATAGAAAAATCTGCTCTAATCTTACCAAATCGGCTAAACAACATTACTACAGAATTAAAATAGGCAAAACCAATAATAACAAAAAATTTATCCGGCAAATAATTAAAGAAATCACCTACATACACTAACCAAAACAAAACAAACCCATTAGAAGAAATCGAAACCGATAGCGGTATACTCTCGCTGAACAAAAATGTTCATCAACTTTTAAACTACACAAACAATTTTTTGCAAACAGGCTCGAATTTAGTGAACAAAATAACCATACCTCAAAACTTTTACCCAAACATAAACAAACACTTAAATTCTCAAAGGAAGAAATTTGCACTAAAACCAACCACTAAACACAAACTAACACTAATTTTTCAAACCAACATCTTCATCTGGTAGTGATGAAATCACAATGAAAACGATTAAATACTTACTAGACGAACTTATCGAACCGATACTCAGGAAGAGAATAGGAAATAATAATAATAATAATTCTCAGAATAGGAAATTAAACAAATCCATTAAGGAAAAAGTTTTCCATCTCACTTAATTAAAAATAGGGACGATCACACCAATTTTTTTTTTCAGGTAATCATAAAGACATCAATAATTATAGACCAATTACAATTCTAAACACTTTATCTAAAATTTTAGAAACAACAATCAAAAATCAACTCCTCAATTACCTAGAATCAAACAAACTATTATCACAGAAAAAATTTGGGTTCAGAAAAAATGTAGGAACATCCAACGCCATCGCCTTGGCAATCGAATATATTAAAAATTCTCTAGACTCACATAAAAAATGCATTAGCATATTCCTCCACCTTTCTAAAGCCTTTGACACAATAAATCAGTCACATCTTTAAAAAAACTAGAAAATATAGGGATTACTGATAATGAATTGACATTTTATATAGAAAATTTATTACAAACTTCATGTAATATCAAAAAAATTAATAGTTTTATTTTATTCAGAAGAATTATTTTCAGAAAATGAAGTTTTCCAATATCAAAAACATGATAAATTTACAAACATCGAATAACAAAATCGAAAAGAAATCTTACCAAACAAATATTGAAAATGTCAAATGTGAAAAATACATATAGAAGAAGAAAAAAATCTAACTTACAAACCCAACTTCATGTACAACGATATTCCTGTCACGGTTTTTTTGTACCGGTGAGTTTCATGCCACTGGATCGCCCGATATTATTTGTCCAAGGAACCGGCTATTTTTGGAATCTGTTTCTTTCAGCTTTTATAAAATTCTAAAATTTGAACTGTGCCTCTGAATTAAAAAATGTTTCTAAAATGATGTTTTATATGTAAATGGTAATCTTGAAATTTTAGAGCTCTCAAACTGATTTACAAAATGCACAATTTCGGTAAGCAATCGACATAAACCTAATGCTTGAAGAGACTGCGAAGGAAAGTTCCACACTGAACTGCGCTGCAGACCGTTACCTTACTATAACAAACTTAATTTTCTGCGCAGGGTCTTGCAGCACTCGACGTTTATGTCAACTGCTTGCCGACCCGTGGGATAATGAGCTTAGTAGAAATTAGTTTTCATTCGTCCAGTGAATTTCAAATTAACGAAGTTATACAAAATATGTATATTACGTAGGCATTCACAAATGTTTTTATTTGGATAGAAAAATAAATAGTTACCTATGTAACAAGTAAATTTTTGCACATATTCTAATAATTTCTGTTGCACATACAAAAGGGCTAAACTCTACTATCAAGGAACTGGAATAAATTGGGCGAAGCCCGCCAATAAGTCGCCTGCAGGGCCTAGCTTTTATCTGCTAGTTATTATACTATCATTTAGAGAATTTCTTCTGAAAGGTAGAGAAAACTCTCCGAGCAACGCCGGTCATACTTCAGCTAGTTCCTAATGATAAAATTTGAAGGCGTATTTCATCACCTTTCAAAAACAGTTACTAGTTTTCAGATATGTTCAGAAATATCCCATTTATTTGGATTTTATTGAGAGGTGGAAATACACACAAATTCTCAGACTTTGTGACAGCATCTCTAAGAACTTTAACGGTCAATATTCCAGAGGCCTGAGGGTTAACCAATGGTGTTATTCCCATGAAACGCATTTCCAACAACAACAATCAAATATTTACTGTCTTTATAGCAGCTCTATAGAAATGGCGATATTCCAGGTCCGTTTCCTGTTGAAACCCAAAACCATGCACGCCACTAAACTCTATATAAATGGCGGTATTCCAGGTCAAGTTTATTGTTGAAGCCCAAGACCATGCACGCCACTAAACTCTATATAAATGGCGGTATTCCAGGTCAAGTTTATTGTTGAAGCCCAAGACCATGCACGCCACTAAACTCTATAGAAATGGCAGTATTCCAAGTCTGGTTCCTGTTGAAGCCCAAGACAATGCACGCCACTAAACTCTATAGAAATGGCGGTATTCCAGGTCTGGTTCCTGTTGAAGCCCAAGAGCATGCACGCCACTAGACTCTATAGAAATGGCGGTATTCCAGGTCCGGTTCTTGTTGAAGCCCAAGAGCATGCATGCCACTAAACTTGCATTTATCCCAAATATTACATTCTCGATTGATTTCTGAAACTATTGGAAACAAGCTGGATGATAGAACTGCCTATATTGTTTTCTAATTTATTTCTAACTACTTCTAAAGGTGTTCAGAATCTGTTGGATGACCCAAGACCCACACCCCTCTCGGCCGATAGAATAACTTCTACTTTCACAAGGGACGAACGCAGGGCTTTGTATGACTTTGTTATCTCAAACGCACCTGCTGAAAATGTTACGTCGGATGGAAATTTAATGACGTAAGTTTTAAAATAATAATTTACTTCATTTGATTACTTTTTCTTTAGTTATTATATCCCTTACAACAGCTGCAGAGCCATTTTTCCATCAAACGATAACCAAGATCACATCACCCAAACCTGGCAACACTCATATTTATATTAAATTAATACATCCCATGAATACGTAGCTTAAGTATCTTGGATATTATTTTTGTCAATAATCTTGTCAGGCGGGTGGAATATTATATTTATTGGACAATTTTTATAGCGCCTCTTTTCTGAGACATCACCTCAGGGGCGCTTAATATAAGACATTTAATTTGTTCAATTAATTATACCTTTTTACACAGGAAAGATAATATGTCCCAAAAATCACAAATCTCCAAATCCGTCCAAGAAGAACTAGCTGAAACACGTGATTTGAAAAGGCGCAGAACCAAATATAAAGTAACAACCAAATCTAAAGCATACACGGAAATAATAAGGGATGTAATAGATTCTCAGGTTTGTGACTTTTTAGTCTACTAATAATTATAAGTTACACCAATCTATTTTCTATTATAAAAATGTCCACATACTAATTTCATTAATTGAAAAATTTTTAGATGGCGTCGTATGTCGATATGCTAAACGAGAAAATAAAGAATGATTCCTGTAGCAGAAAGATTTCTATTACAGAATCAAATGAAAATGATAGCAAGGGGGTTAGTGTAAAATCCAACAAATATGAAGTTATTTCACAAAAAAGCAAAGAATATAAAAAAAGAGGATCCTATGAAGATGATAAGCATCATAGATCAGAGAGAATAAGCAGTAAGCGACACCACGATTCAACCAATAATCGACATTCACAAGAAGAGAAATACAAATCCCATAGGTCTACAAATAATAGTCACTCCAGCAAAGATAACTACACAAAAAATAATATCAACAACTCACATTACCATGAAGAAGAAAAGCAGAAGAAAAAGAGTAAACCTAAGGATAATAATTATACTAGTCCAGATAGCTTTGATAAATATGAAGAAACTTCTGCAATTCCATACTCTCAAAGAGAGGAATCGTATGGGAAATATGGCAAGCAAAAAAATAGTATCAATAACCCATATTCCCATGAAGAAGAAAAGCATAAGAAAAAGAGTAAACATAGGGATAATAATTATACTAGTCCAAATAACTTTGATAAGTATGAAGAAACTTCTGCAATTCCATATTCTCAAAGAGAGGAATCGCATGGGAAATATGGCAAGCAAAAAAATAGTATCAATAACCCATATTCCCATGAAGAAGAAAAGCATAAGAAAAAGAGTAAACATAGGGATAATAATTATACTAGTCCAAATAGCTTTGATAAGTATGAAGAAACTTCTGCAATTCCATATTCTCAAAGAGAGGAATCACATGGGAAATATGGCAAGCAAAAAAATAGTATCAATAACCCATATTCCCATGAAGAAGAAAAGCATAAGAAAAAGAGTAAACATAGGGATAATAATTATACTAGTCCAAATAGCTTTGATAAATATGGAGAAACTTCTGTAATTACATATTCTCAAAGAGAGGAATCGCATGGGAAATATGACAAGCAAAAAATACATAGACAGCGAGATTACTATTCTCATGAAGTGTGTAAAAAGCATGAAGACCAACAGACAAAATACAAAAGTTCTTATCATTTTGAAGACTATGATGCTGTAAAATATGAAAATTATCCACATTCTTCTAAAGAAGTGCCTAAAACACATGAAGACCAACAGACAAAATAGATGGGGCCAGATTTAAAAAAATTATATAAGTGCCAAGGTATTTTTTATGAATCATTAAAAAAGAAAACAAAAATATAATAATACATTCATCTTCTTCTCTCTATCTATATATACACTGGGTCCGAAATCTTGTTATACAAGTGGGAAACTGGTGAATCTACAATCACGTAGAGAACCCAAAACAACTTTTTTTTTTCAATCTGATTTTTTTGTTTTTGCTTTTTTCCGCAACTAAAGCGTTAAAAATTTTGGAGCCGGATCTACGCTTTGATCTATTTTAAAAGATAATATCTTGCTAACAGCTGATATTAACCCTCTATAGATTTTTTACAATTTGACCTAAAAACTTCCAACTTCGGACTCGATTTACTCGGGAATGAAAGTTCAAACCAAAAAAGTTATACCGCTAAATTGACCAGTTTCCCGCTTGTACTGCAAGTTTCCAGACTTCATACATGAAGAAGAGTGTCTGTGGAAGCAGCACGGCTTTGTTTTTTTATACAAATCCAGTTTTATTCTGAGATTGATGAAATTTTGCACACTAGACCTTTAAAGAGAAAGGTCACTGTCTACATGAGATTTCGAAAAACCACAATCCCCTTAAATGTTTAAAAAATCATTTCTCTGAATATAACTAGCAATTCTAGATTCTGCACGTAGTAGATTATAAACTATTTTTATAAATATGTAAACACATTATCTGGTAAGACAGTTCAATTTGCAAAAAACAAGTTACGATGAAAATAGAAAAAGATGGCGCATGGCGAAAATTTTGCGGCGGCACACCAAGAGTTAAAGCAGAATAAAGTCCGGGCAACGCTGGGTGCTTCAGTTGGTTTGTAATAATGTAACGATGGGTACAACAGAAACATTTAAAAAAAACGTAATACATATCTTATTCCAAAAAAAAAAACATCAATTGAAACGTTTAAAAATACAACATTCATTTTTGAATCAAACTAACTAACCATCACGCCGTTTCCGCAGGGGTGGGTAGAGAGGACGGACCGCCAAACAACTCGGTCTTGGCACACAGTTCTTGCCTCATTCATATTCATACATACTCTTCTATTATCCTGACTCTTGACATGGCCCGACTCAAGTATCCGATTCACTTGATCGTGCCATGTCTTCATTGGGCGTCCCCGACTTCTGCTATTTAAAATTAATTTAATTTGAACTGGATATCTCTGCAATGTTAATAATATTTTGCGGGCACTCATTAGAGACTGGATGGTAGTGGTAAATGCATCAATAAAAAAATTGTACTTTTAAAAATGTTTATATTTAAGTAAAAATGTATAAAATATTTTTCTTTAATTCAAACTTAGTTTCACTTAAAACTGATTACAAATTATAGGCAGTGAAGTTTCACAGTATACTAAAAAGTTAAATGTGTTCCAGACACAATGTTATAAAATATATTTCCTTAAATCACACAAACCTTTTCCATCTCAACAAGGGGTATTTAACCACCATTGATTAAACTGTCGATAAGCGCTACTCGTTGATCAGCATAATTTATTTATATCACCACCGCTGAGTAACGCTACCCGTCAAGTAAATGCCCTTTTTTACCGCCACTTTAATCCTATGATTGATATTACTTGACGAGTACAATTTACTCAGATGTGGTTAAATAACCCCTTAGTCGAGACAATTTCTCAAAGAACTATTAAATGTTATTAATTACTTTACTTATAATGATTTTATAAGTCTGCATACTCTCATTTTGATACTATGTACTTATGCTGTAATAATACTTGAAGCTAAAATCATGTAGCTTCAAAAAGCCCGGGATTCAAGTAACAGTGTTTATTGAATCCTCTGTTTTCCACTGAAGATGTTTGCATGGAACCGAGTTTAAGTGGAATGTCTTTGAGATGACTGTCCACCAGCCTAAAGAGATCTTCCAGATGTGAATGGTGAGCGTGTTCCATGAATATTTTACATAGAGATATCATGTACCAGGAGCCATGAATGATGTCGCGATGTGATGAAAACCCTGAAATTAAAATCAAGAAAAAATTACAAACTAGTAGTAATCAGTGGCGGCTCGTGTCTTTTGAGTGTGATAGGGTGCTAAGTTTGACAAATTCCCAAAAGTGAACAAATTAGCCTGAGGGTTAAGATATTTACGGAGATCACTACCAGTGACGGCTCGTGACTTGTGTGTACTAGAGTGCTAATAATACAAACAGTGGCATTATTGGTGTTGTTGTATCCGAAAATATGAATTTTCGTATTTCGTCTGGTCGCCTGCGCAGGTCTGTGCAGTTCATTCATCCACATGGTCTGGTCACAGTGTGCCTGCGTAGGTCACCGGCAGGTTTAACAGAGCGTCTGGAGCCAGCATAAAAACTGAAGTAGCAAAATATTCATTTTGTTTATTCCGCAGTTTACACGTGGGCCGTGGGCACTTAGTGAGTCGGATGTGCGTATGCTGTTTTGTAGTCCCAGCAATCGCAGTTATACAAAAATTATCTTTACCTCTAGAAGATCAAATACAAGGATTATCGCAGCAGAGATAAGCGTGAAACGGCTTACTCTAAGCTGATCAAAAAATTAAAAGAAGTTGAACCGAACTCGAAAAAAATAAACAATCAAAAGCGCCTTCAGAAAAGGATTCGAGAAGGTTAATGATTCTGCCGAGTCGAGGTCGGGGTAGTGGCCAATATCAAACCGAGCATTGCTAACTCGTCGTCTCTCGACTGCCCAGATTTCAAGTCCTGAACGTGTGGGTGCACCAGACAAATCTGGCTTGCCTTGCGCAGGCCACCTGTACAGGTATGCCTGAGCGTCTGAAGCCGGCATTACATCCTGTGATTTATATGTAATTTATGCAGTAAGGAAGTAATAAAATTGTACCTGGGACAGTAGAGTGAGCAATCAGCATATCAGAATAGGTTCTCATTTTAACACTTTCGCTTTTCCCATCCATTTGGGTGCGGTTAGCAAGCGGGTCGGGCTGGGGTACATTTGGCTCGTGTTTCCACCCAAAATCTGGAGATTCACCCCTGGAACAAAATATTACAACGTGATTTTCATATTACAATTAATTTTATTAATCACAATATTATTTCACACACGGATAGACACGATAGCGGAGATGATAGTTTGCCAAATATTATTGTACATCTATAATATTATACTACCTATGTATATTACATCCTTTTTATGCATGTAATACTGCGAATGTAGCGTGAAAGAAATTGTGCAGAAGAGAGAGAGAGAGAGAAAGAAAAAACCATGACACAATATATTATTCAGTATTGTCTTGGACAAGGTGTATTACATATTGTCAATTTTTTTTTTATTAAAATTCGGAATTGTATTAATGAACTTACTCAGAAAAAAACTATTTAGAATTAAACAATATTAAAATACCACTTTTGGAAAAAATGGTCACATTCGTGGTATTGCATGCCAACATATGTATTATAAATACAACACCAATTCTCAAAAGTCCCAACCATCGCCAGTGAGACTATGGTATTCCCAATTAGGGTATCTTGTGAGGCTAAAGGTAGTGAGGAGGGGAAGGAGATGAATAGGAAGCTGGAGGTGTACCTGGCTATTCCGATCTGGTCACCAAACACCGCTAAAGCCATTTCAAGCAACATTTCAATTCTACTAAGAGCATCTTCCACTCTGGAACGATAGGTGATTTTTCATCAAACGCAAGGCTGGAATGCACAGACTGCGACAAGCAGTTGATATCGACGGCTTCAAGCAGTGACTGCGCAGTTCTCATAGAAAAAGAGAACACTGCTAAACATGTATTTCGACTACTGGCTGCTTCTAGCAGTTAATGTATTCCACTTGAGTTTGACAAAATCCCCTTATCTGTTTATTGACCTTAATGTTTTTATCAATCAAATCTCAAATATCCAAACTGCATCAAAAACATAATATTGATAGTAATAAATTTAATACACAATGTCAAAAAAAACCTTTCAACAAAATTTTACCTGCAAAGTTGGAAGATAAATATTTTAGGGATGTTGTGGAGCAGAGGACAATTCTTGCTATTGAACTTATCCAAAATACTGTTGGTAGGAATGTTATCTCCGTCTGAGGTCCTGACAATTGTCTCATTGTCCCCTCTCAACATTCCATGGCTGGCAATCACTATGAATACACAATCTGTGTTTTTCAAAATACTTGAAACGGCAAACTCATTCAGAAGATCATTCATATCCTGAAAAACAAGGACACATTGAGCATTTACCATAAATATAATGTGACATATGCCAAGCAGACACAACTACTGATAAACCTTTGTTATTTCGGTAAAGTTTGGTCAATATTAATAAGAACCTTATTACATTACCACAAATTATTAAAGCGCGTTGCGAGATGCCAATAAACGGCATTTAACAGAAACCGTTCATGTCAAAAATTCAAAATGGCGCTGATCATCAATTTGATGGACAGTGGACTATGCAGTGACACGAAAAGTTCTTTTTTTGTGTCATCAAAATAAAACTGAACTTTTATGTTACTTTAACTTTGATGTTAGTTTAACTTTGATATTACTTTAACTTTTATGTTACTTTAATTTTGATGTTACTTAAATTGATGGCTGATGGTAAATTTTCACCACGCGCCAGTTCATTTCATCTTCGTAATAACTTACTTTTTTTTTTGCAAAATGAAGTTTTTGTAAATTGTACCATCTTACCGGATAATGTGTATGTATATTTATAAAGACAGTATCTTTTTACATTAACTCCACACAGGAGGCCCTGAGGAAAAATATCCCTCAGGGCCTATGTCATCTTTGGGTGCTGTGCTTTTAGGGAAAGGAAGGAGAGAAAGTTCTGGGAAGGAAAAAGGTATAAGGGGTGGGTAGGAATCTGGGGGTCAATGTGTCCAGGAATGACAGACGTGTGAATCCATCCCTCTCACTGCGGTGCACGGAGATGGGTCAAGAGAGATTCTGGTTGGAGAGGTCAAAAGGTCTCCCTCAACCAGTCTCTCCCAATCCGACCCGCCACGCGGTAGGTGGGCAGACGCATCTGCCGCCAAGACCTAGACAAAGCTCACCCCACGAACCCAGGCACCCCTGTTAAATCACCAAACGTAGCGAACCACTCGGGATGACCTATGGCAGGGTTGTTGGTCATCCAATGGTTCCCATGGCAGCGGTACCCATATCCGCTTCCCTAATTGAAAATGTTTATTATCTGCCATACGTAGTTTCCCCAAAATAGCAAGTTACATTCAGAGAAATTATTTTCTAAACGTATCCTCAAGGATACACTCGAGAGGTTAAATGACTTTAGGTCTGTTTAGTGACGACATCCAAGTAGCTAGGTCCTTCCCAACCTTCCTCTTGTCTTTTTCCCGCCCTTCTTGCAGCCTCGCAACACTCCCTAAAGTAGGGATATGATATTTTCACTGTGTCCTGGCAGTCGGGAAGCAGTATCAAGTTAGAAATTAAAAAAATTATACTTACGGTTTTACTTTTATTATTATGAATGATTTTTTCATGGAATCCAATCTGCGTAAAAAGGTTCTCCAAATTGTCTTGGTCAACTAGAGCGCCTTTCCTGTATTCTTCAATGTTGTTTTTGAACGCTATATTATTAATCATAAAGAGGATCCCTCGCTTCTTTGATTTCATGCTGTAGCATAATATCTCCGGATTGCTGCTTACTCCAAAAGTGGTAGATTTCTTTACATCGATCTGAAGAGGTTTGTCAGTAACATTTTCAGAAGGTGTCGCTAAAGGAGCAGAATTGGTTGGGCTTGATGATTCACCTGTAAAATAATTCAGTTATTAATACTATAACTAACACTGAAAATGTATTGCTACTTTAGCACAGAAATTTGATTGTGCTAACCCATTGGCCCCAGACTTTTTCCTATAGTCGTCCCAGAGTTAATTTTATAGCAAAAATAGGAAATCACATTGGTGTATTAAATCTAATATAACTTTTAAACCGTAAGTTAAATGTATTAATTTCTTAAAATTTATTTATGCATTGGATCAAGGTTTGTAAAAAAATGATTATACAAGTAAAATGCACAAACTTCGGGAGGTGATTCTACAAGATGGTAGAAGTAAAAAATATAAATAACTTTTTCGAAATTCCGAAAATGTTTTAAGGTAGTTTTCGGGTAAGAAGGTTGAATTTTTTATATGGGAAAAAAACAATTGAATTTCGAAAAAGTTTTTTTTTTTTTCTTCTACCATCGTGTAGAATTACCTGACGAAGTTTGTTCACTTTACGGGGGACACTCCGTGATGTGAAGGCCTTTCGCATTTTTTGCATACCCAGCAAAACTTTAAACATAAATATAAGAGAGAAAATACATTTCAAAGATAATATAATTGCCAATAACTACGAAATAAAGGCTTAATTTTCTATAGAATGATTGGCATTCTCAGATGTCACCGGCGGTGACCGGATAAATCATCAAATGATAATTCATCACATCTTTAAAAAGTTATATAAAGTCATGGAAAGTGATGAAACAAAAACTTTATTAACTGGGTTAATTAGGTTAGGTTTAAATTTTTTTTTTTCATCGTTTTTAATGACTTTAAATGTCTTTTTAAAGGTGTGTTGAATTATCATGGAACCGTCACCGGCATGACCGTTTTTAGGTTGCCCTACTACTAGACGCCCCAGAGCCGGGGTTTGCGGTTACTGGTTAAGTACTTGAGATGCACACCCGTCTCGTAGCCGGGGTTTGCGGTTACTGGTTAAGTACTTGAGATGCACACCCGTCTCGTAGCCGGGGTTTGCGGTTACTGTTTATATACTTGAGATGCACACCCGTCTCGTAGCCGGGGTTTGAGGGTTTTGGTTAAGTATTTGAGATGCACATCCGTCTCATAGCCGGGGTTTACGGTTACTGGTAGAGTACTATAGATACAGACCCGTCTCGTTGCCGGGGTTTGCAGTTACTGGTTAAGTACTTGAGATGCACACCCGTCTTGTAGCCGAGGTTTGCGGTTACTGATTACATACTTCAGACGCACATCCGTCTCGTAGCCGGGGTTTGCGGTTACTGGTAGAGTACTTGAGACGCACACCCGTCTCGTAGCTGGGGTTTGGGGACAACGGGTTAAGAAGATCAGGTGATATGAAAATTGCACAGCTTTTTCTTACCTTGAATTTTTGGAACGGTGGGAAAAGTTCTTTTAGGTTTTGCTTTGAGACTTATAAATGTGCTTAATTCATGCTCCGGTGATAAAATGCGAATAAGTCCAAAATGTCCTGTCTCTTGGAGGGCTTCAATTAATTTATCAAATGCCTGCGGTCCACGTCTTTGAATATCGAGGTAAAGTTTGCATTTTCGATCTCGGGCAACTTTTGAAGTATCCTTAAATGATAAGTATTGATTAGTAAATAAAATGTAAATTTTGTAGTTTCAAAAGTAAAATATTCAAATATACCCACCATATAAGGTTCGATCATTTTATCAGAAAATACATTCTTTTCATATAACGCCGAAACGAGAAATTCTAAACGAGTTTGATCTACAAGAGAAGAAAAGTTCTTTGTGATTAGATCCCTATGCTTTTGATCCATGATGGCTGTTATACTGTTATGTTGTAAATATCAAGCGTAAAGGGTATTAGATACCGAGATAAACAAATTATGTGTGTAACTTTTTAGTAATCCTACAAAATAATCAAACTTATTTGAAAGAAACTTGAAGTACTGTCAAACAAAATGTCAAATTCATAAATAAACCAAATCTGAAAGGTATTTCACCACAGAATCATGATGACGAAAATAAATAATTAAATCAGAAATGCGTCACCGCACCGTAGTGATGCCAGGATCGAAGCATTTACATTATCACATCATTATCAAAACATCAAAAGAATCGAGTGATTAATCGATTTAATCGCTCGGACTTCAGTGGGAGCAGTAGTTGCGAACAGAGCCAATTTTTTATAGGGGTGGGGGGGGGCTACTAGCAATAATGTTTATTATCTACTTGCAGATAACAAAGTGATCTAATATATGCAAAGCACATACATCGGGCCGATTGCATTTTTTACATAAAAATGATAAATTTATGTTTATTAATAACCTTCCCAACTTATAATTCAGAATGCCATTTTTTACAAACACTAAATGCACGGGCGTCGTAAATCCCAGCCTAAAATATAAATGAATGGTTCACTTACTTGTAGCTTCATCGGTTGGTAGATAACATCATAATTAAACATTCAAAAGTTAGCAAAGAATAATTCCCAGTAAAAGAACCCAGTTCCCAGTGAATATCAAATCATATTAGGTGGAGCAATCATATAAGCAATCCGAGATATTTTTGATGTTTCTCGGAGTTGGGAATCGATTTACGTTTTCGAGTGAATTCCGACCAATGACGTGACGGCTGTGGTTTCGAATAATTTTCAGAACGATTGTCTCGGACTGTGTGATGATTTTTGACAAAATCGATTGGTCCATGATAATGAATCGAAATATTTTGATGATCAAAACGATCGATTAAAACATCGATGATTCATAGATTGTGCCCATCGCTAATCGTGAGTGGTTTATTGAGAGTGGTATATTTATGGGTTTATTTATGCGTATATCTATAGCAACTATGCGATATGCGAACAGCCTTAAAAAATTTAAAAATACTCTTACCTCGTGTTTAAAATTTTCCATGTTTCGCTCCTTCTGTCATTAGAAATATTGAGATGTTTGCGTTGTTTTAGCTTTAGCCGTGTTTAGTTTTTTTTCTCAACTATTAGTCTATTTCTGATATTCTAAAGAATTCCTTATATTTTCCGCCTCACGTTGTTAAGTGCGAACAAGTTAATTTACACATTACATCAGGTATGCCAATATAATATTTCGTTTTATGGTTATGTCTCGCGATGAGCCAAATATTTTGGTTTTCAATTATTCCTTTTTTGTATTTTTATCATTATTCTAAGCATCTTTAACCCTTTTCTATTGTAAATATAAATCAGTAATTTGGAGTCTTCTAATTATTATGATTTCGGCTAACTCTGGCTTTCATATTTCAGTTTAAATGGCTAAGTCTCTGCGCAGTAAGTGGAGGAGAAAATGTCGAGCGGTCAAGCGTGAAAAGTATGGTGTTAAGGAACTAGCTCGCCTTAAAAAAACTCTAGGAATTACTGAGGATGATAAACCAAATAAAGATGAGATCATGGAAGATATCAATACCATCACACTGTCTGTTGACGCCGACACAATTAAGGTTCTTATCTTTATTCATTTTAACAATATTTATGGTATTTGTCGATGTTGATTTTATTTTAAATTTCACGAGTAGTATGTAATAATACCATTAAAACATATTTTTTTATGTAAAGTTATTTTATATATTTTTGTATTAAAACATAGTGAAAGAGGAGGGAAGCACAAATTGCGACATTTGTGTAATTGCTAATCAAAGCCAATGTAAACAAAATAATAATTATTATGAATACATTGTTCATGCTGGTGACTTGTTTTGATAGTTGCTGAATTCTGACTCACGCTTAATACGCAAAAAAATAAATTTAAAATTGATAGCACTAGTTAGACTTTTACTATATGCTTACGCAGGTAAAGTTTTAAAAAAATAAATCCAAAGTGTTATGTCATTTACTGCCTGACCAAACTGAACATTTAATCCGATCGGTGGCCGAGTTGACATCGTGTTTGGGTCCCACCCAGACGTAGTGTGTTCAATTCCTCGGCTGGCTAAGTCTTCCATCACAACACAAGCAACATTTTCAGCTTACTGTGGTGGTATTAGGAGATTTTTAAATATTCTCAGGTTATTCGTAACCCGGGAATGTTTGTCTTGCTTTTAAAAAAAAAAAAAAAAATCTGCTCAGAAAAAAACTAAATACACAAAGAATTTATTAGCCACAGTAGTTGTATATTGTATGAAATGTAACATGGGTTAACCGAAGCACAAAGATACACAAGAAACAACACAGAGTGCTTACTCCTAAAATGTTGTAAAATAATTCAATACCTACTATTATAAAATATGTGTTTTATGTACTTCACATGAATGGGTAACACTCATTTTATAAAAATAATCTGTTGTGGTAGACACAAACGCATTTTACTTTTGTATCATTCAAGGGAATAGAAAAAAATATATACTTGGTTTCAACCTAATTACTACAAGAAATAACTATTTATTTTGGGGGAGATAGTAAAAGATGCAAAAGCTCCATTTTTTCTCAAAGTTGTGTTTGAAGGTTAGGAAATAACCACAAATTATTAAAATACCCCAAACTAACAACCTAAAAACCTATTTTGTGCATGTTTTACATCTCTCCCAACTTAAACAGTTGTTTTCAGAAGTAACTATGTTGAAATTAAGTGTTATTTATTTTTTGCCTTGTCTGAGTAGGAACTCTGTGTTTTTTTGCTCCAAAAATGGAAAAATAAAATTTGCCAACTGAAAGCAAGACAGTTAAACCCCGAATCGTGCTTAAAAATGCGGTAAATATTTCCCCAACCGCCGCACTTTTAATAGGCATAGATATGGAAATTACACTTCATTTCAACTTAATTACTACAAGGTTAGGGAAATAATTACCAAAAATGCTACATTGTAAAACAGCAGATTGTGTTTATATTTATGGATTCTGTTTTATTTTCTACAAATAATATAATAGCTATATTTTCTCTTATAGAAAACTAAATCTAAGAAGACTACAATGAAGATCATAAATCAAGATGAGGATTCAGATATGGAAGAGGAAATCGCTGTGAAGAAAGACGGAGAATCAGAGGCCAGGATCTACAACACCAAAACCATGCGAGATCAGTTTGGACAATACCCAATCTGGATGTCCCAAAGGAAAATCAAACTGAATAAACAACCCCTTATAAAGAAAGACAAGCAAAACACTCATAAAATTTCAAAGAATAAACGTAAGAGCAAAAGTCACCGAAGAACTAACTACAAGAAATAGTATTTCTACTCCTGACATCTTCTAAAATAAGAAAAATCTCTTCGCTGTCCTTGAAACTTGTTGAATTTATGACTAATCAAAGTGTATGAGGTCAATAAAAGTTCATTTTTTATTTAATCTTGTGTTTTCTTCTTCACATCGAGGATCCATCCCATATTTACTCCGGTAATATCTCGAATTGATTTATGTAGACCTTGCGTCCAAAAAGTATGTTTCTAATTTTCTCTTTATTAATTAAATCAAAAGCCAAATTTCCTCTCAAATCATAAATTGGATAATTATTATCAGTGCCTTGGAAAGTCGGCACCCGACGAATCAGGACCTGCCCTAGATTTTAGCAGATTTTCGGAAGCGGAACACAAATGAATTTAATACTTTTGCGGCATGTTACAGAGTGGAAGATACTCTCGTATCACCCTGGTGTAAGATCATCATTAAGAATTGAAAAGTTGCTTGAAATGGCTTTGGCCATGTTTGATGACCTAATCTGAATAGGCAAGTACTTCCCCACTCTTCCTATCTCCTTCCCCGCCCCACTACCTTCAGACTCACAACATATCCCAATTGGGGATTCCATAGTCTCACTGGCTCTAGACCGTTAGGAGCAGTTGGGACTCTTGTGCGGTTTAACATAAAAAAAATAACAAATAAATTTACAGACAGATGAAATGGCAAAACAGTTGTGTTAAAACAGGACTTCGCTACGCTCAATTAATTATAATCTTTGAAATAAGGAATTTTTGCGGTGATGGTTAGTAGCGATGTGTAGGTTCAGCCGGAATGAGTTCTTAAACCCGAGTCCTTTGCTGGAAGCGGATCCCACTCCTATGCCTTTTTCAAATCAACTACTCCCACAGAACCGAATGCCTCTTCGTATGTACCCAGCCCTCGGCAGTGTCGGACTTCATGGTGATTGAGTTTTCTTTATTCTATAGTTTTGTAATTATTTTCGATTTTGGGTTTCTTTTTCGGTACCGATGAGTCTATTATTAGTTAAATAATAATATCGACTGACACGGACTTAGAAATTCAATACTAGCAACAAATAATTTGAGTGATAGTAAAAAATAAATTTTTCAAGGACAGTTAATTCAATTAATTTAAACGATTTACTTAACTCCTGGGAATATAATTTATGTAGCTAAGTTTTGTATATCTAAAAACAAAATAGGTGCGTAGGTCCGATTCCTGGTGTGGGGCCGGAACCGTGCGTCCCGGCACCTGCAACAGAACCAAGTACCCAAGAACTCGGAACCCGGACGCACTCCTAGAAATCGAGTTCTTTTAAAAAGTAACACAATTTGGGAGGCGGGTTTGAGCACTGCCACCCCGGAAACCATTTGTTGGATAACCAACACCTCTGCCATAGGTACACCAAGTGGTTCACTACGTTTGGTGATTTAGCAGGGGTGCTCGGGTTCATCGGGTAAGGTGTGATCAGGAGAGCCTGGTTTGGAGAGACCCTTTGACCTCGGCAAATGGTCTCTCGACCCATCGCCTTGCGCCGCAGTGGGAGGGATATATTAATATGTCCGTCACTCCTGGACACACTGATCGATAGAATCTTACCCAATCCTCATACCTTTTACCTTCCCAAAACTTACTTTTCTTCCTTTACTTAAAAAAGACCCTCCACATAGCATCCGAATAGATGACATAGGCCTCTGGCAAAACGCAGAACCTACTCATCTCTAATGGTTAGTAGAATAAATAATAACTGATGACCTCCATAACAGAGCAGTAAGCTTTCTGAAGCCAGAGGTCTCATAGTCAAAATGTTTTCAAATTTATGTACACATAGAATTTACATTTCATTTAACTATACTTTGATGGTTTAAGGCAACGGTTTCCAATTTTTTTCGTCTATGAAACCTTAAATGATCGACCTTCCAATTAGCAATTGTGAAAATACAAACAAAATTTATTTTTTTATACCTTACTGGTGGATCCCCCGATCCACTGTAATAATTCTTCGCTATTGCTAATGTCATTCTCGGGCGCCTCCGACATCTTCCACCATTCACTACTGTATACCACAATGTTACTGTTGAAACTACATTACATGGACTTTAATTCGACTCCGTTATGGTGCAGAGATATTGCGTTAACTATTCTTCGGGCGTCCCAAACATCTCTGAACACTCCTGGCATTAATAACATCAAATAATAAAATTTTCAGCGATATCAGTCGACTACTTTTTGAATTTTGCGAACACAAACATAAGCAGGCTGAATTTTTATACATTAAAATTAGAAACCAGTTAGAATTTAACTCAACCATTTGGAATGCATTTTATAATATAAGACGTTGTTCTGCCACAGAGCGCCTTCTATGTAGGGAAGTTAAAATTTGTGGTTGTTGTATTTTTATTTAAAAAAAAAAAAAAAAAAAAAACAGTATATTTAAATGTAATAATTAATTAGTCATTTGTAATCTTAAATGTACAAATTACTAAAATAAAATCAATAAATAAAAATAATTAAGAAATCTGATTTTTTTTTTAGACCTCGACAACAGTGTCACCTATCGGGTCCAAAACTATTCTATATTTGAAGCTGGAACCAACCATACACATTCACAATATTTCTTTCAATCGGTTGGGCGGTTTTGGAGATTAGCGTATACGAACACAGTGACACGTGATTTTTGTATAATAAGATTACCACCTCAGGCTAATTTGTTTGGTTTTGGGAACAAATAGCTATAATCTGTATAGTAAATTTGTTCTCTTTTCGGAATATTTTATAAGATCTCATGGAAATAATTAAAATGTACACCTCTATGAAACCAAAGGTTCCGACCGTAATTTGAGAAAATTTAGTAAATTTTTATATGAAACGACAAAAAAAGTAAGGTGGCAATAATGCTTATAATACATTTTTCTAACAAAATATGTGTGTTTTTTTAAATTTTAGTTCAGTGTTTAGATGAAAAAACATATGTTGAGCCATTTTTAAACCTTTTTTTAATGTTTGATTTAAAAATTGTAAAATTCAAAATTGGGAGCAGCTGCCCCCCCCCCCCCCCCCCCCGATGATGCTCATCATATGCCTGAAGGGTCAAACTAATTGATTGCTTATGTGTCATGTTTGACTTGAAAAGAAAAAAAAAAATTATGCGGAGAATCAAATATTTTCATTGTTTTATTAATAAGTCTTAAAATTAGGTTAGATGTCCACCAGGGGGTTACAATCAAGTGTTTATTATCTTTCAAAATGCGAAATCAACCACCAGTAAATTTTTTTTGATCTTTTGGTTAACGAAAAAAAATTTATCAAAATGCTCAGATCGAAAATTATAATTTTTTTGTTCACTATCTATATTTACCAGTTTCCTGTTTGTTCCACTAGTATTAGGTCACAATGCGTAAGGGGTGTAACAACACGTACCCGAAAGATTTTAACCAGCAATTCCTGAGCATATTTGGAGCAAAAAATGTACATGTCATTTTGCTGTCCGATGAAACTGCTGCACTACTCAGATTATGGAAATTACAACTGCAAGAAACCACTGTTTACAAGCACAATAGTTTATTAAGTTCCTAGTTTAGGTTAATCAAGTAATTTGTATGAAACTTTCGCAAACGTCAATCCATACTAAAAAAAAAGGGATCATTTTTGACTTTGGTTGAATAAAAACGGCATTTTAACCTTTTGTACTCCGTTGTCGCCGCCATGGCGATATAGAAAACCTTCTAACTCCGATGACGCCACAGCGGCGACATAAACAATAGGTATACATTTTATTCGGTGTTATACAGTTTACAGTTACATTACAGTTGTATACCCAGTATGAGAATTTTGAATTCAGTGGTAGAGAAGATGAGTTTGACTTTTCCAATGAAACTTCGATATACAGTAATAATAATAAGGAAAAACCAAACGTTATCATCGATGATACTAAATCCATGGGTGGGGTTAATAGTGCTGATCAGTATGCATCGTCGTATTGCTTCTTAAGAAAATTGCTGAAATGATAGGGCAAACTCTTTTTTTTGGGATGGAGATCCATACCTCCATAAAAATTTATTTAAAAAAAACTACGAAAAACCATTGAGCCATTTGAAATTTGTCAAAATATTAGTAGATCAGAAACCACTGAGTACTGTGACACGTGTCCTAACAAACCACGTATGCATTTGGGTGAATGCTTTCTAAAATACCACACATTAAAATATTATAACGATTGGAATATGCAAATTTTTCTTTTATTAACAATCTTATATGATATTAAATATATATTTTTTAACATAACTACATCTTTTTATTTGCTGCCTTACCAAAAAATATATTTTTCTAAAAATATTGTAATTTTTCCTCATATTGTTACATTACACTCTATGGAGTTTCTGGTAAAGCATATTAAAAAAAACATTGTGCAAAGGGTTGATGCATCTTTTACCATCTCCCCTCATGTAAATAGTTGTTTCTTGTACCATACTTTTTTCAATTAAAACCAAAAATATTTGTACACCACACGTCGCCACTGCGTAGTTGTGTACAGCCTAGTGGGGCATGTGATACGCACTTTGTCTCATTCCAGCAGCAAGGTAACAGATACACCTTGTATCGTATTGTATAGAGAAAGATACTATCACCTTGGTGAGAAGCCAATGTTCAGAATTGCGATGTTGCGTGAAATGGCTTTAGCTATTTAGCAGATCTCAATAGCCATACACTTCCCACACTTCATTTTGAAGAATTCCTAAATGAAGACAGTGTAGTTCCACTGATTCCAGGCAGTTGAAACTCTTATTCATGATCACAAAATAAACATCCATCGGTAGGTAAGGTTAATTATGAGTAAATAAAAATACAGCTTTATAAGTAGCAGCCTTTAAGCACATAATTTTTTTTTATTTAAAAGTGAGATTATTTCATTTGCCAGCTGTATTTATTTAAAAAAGTTTAAAATAATTACAACTAATTATCATGGAATCCTGTACCGAGGGTTTGCTTCCTTGATATTAATTCTAGTATTTGAGCCAAAATACTATCTTAAGGCATAAAATAGTTTAAACTATCTACTACATAATATTTGACTAACATGTTGGAGGTTAATGGTACATTTTAAATTTAATTCAACGTAAAAGTACAACTTAAGTGTTTTTCACTCGAGTCTATCACATTTTTAAACAAATCAAATTCAGGAAAAACACATTTCAGCGTGATTGATTTCATTCCTGAATTGGCACTCGTTAAGTAAGTTGCAAAAGTGATAAATTAATGGTAATACATGGCGTATTATCCTATGCTTGAAACATAACTAATACAAACGAGGACCCAGGTGGAAGAACGACTTAACATTCATTAGGTGATTACATGCATACTTCTAATTATAATGCATATTAAGCTGTTGTCAACAGAGTAAACAACATTATTATATACATGCCTCACAAGTCAATTTGTCAAAAAAAAGGTTTTTAAAATATTTTTCAATTAAGATTCTAGAGTACATTTAAATATTTATGTTCCAGCCATTTTTAAGTAAATTGAGTAATATTTAGACACGTTGTTAACCTATGGATGGAAGAATGACTTATGATATGGATTCATATAAATTATATTTAATTAAAAACCATTGTAACTTAACTTAAAATCTGAACAATAGAAATATTGATCTACATTATGTGACACTTTCAATATCTAAGACAACATTAGTAGTTAGTTGTGCTTTCACCTGGATCCACAATAATTACATATTTACTATTAATTGTCAGAGTCAAATTTCGAGCATTAATGAGTTGGCATTAAAGATTTCTTGATTCTGAAATGCAAAGCTATTTTGAGGGGTATTTATAATAAATAATACATAATTACTAACCTAAAAATAATACTGAATAATGAGAGTAAAATACAGGTAAGCGCCCCCAACACGATACAACAGCAGCTAAAGATATTGTACTCACAAGCATTTTGGGATTTTATTGAAATTACCCATCGTGATCAAATAAATTGTTAGATATTGAGCATTCTAGACAGAAATACATCTAAATTGATGTAGGAATCTAAAATTGTATTTTAATTATGGACGTGAAATTCATGTAGGTGGGTAGCAATATGAAATATATTATGCTCACATATATTTCAGAATGCAACGCATGCAAGAGATTGGTAATATGTAGTTCAGCTTACAGTACGATAGATTGCATATCCCTGAGTGCATTGTTTGCAATGTGGATGAATGCTTCGTTACATTCCCAATCAGGAACATTTTACAAATAAATCATAAAAGTTATGGAGTGGTCCCATAGAGTTCATTCAAAATGGAGTTACGGTTCATTGTGGAGCTTTTGGTATTTCGAGACTAGATAACCAATGTGGTTATTATATTAAACCACAATTTGACCATAAAATAACTTAAAATGTAATATTTGTATGTAATCAGCACACAACGCTTTTTCATTGAAATCAAATGATATTTCAATTTTATAGTGAAATATTTAATTTATTAAAGTATAACATCGGTTTGCTCACTTTTATTACTACTATTTTCGTCTGTAACTTCCGACAACACAAATGTTGAATTCTTTTCTAGTTGAATATATTCTTGATATGCTTTATCGTTGGTAATAGTCCTAAAGAAGTATCCTGACCCTTTGTAGGTGTAGTGACTCTCGTCGAAATTATATCTTAAACCTAAAACAATATTAAACGCTGAAGCATCGTAGCTATGACATCCCGAGTATCTGTATTGGGGTTTCTTGTCGAACCTGCAGCCTCCCGATTGGGCACCTGGAACATCAGACAGACAGTTAATACCCTGTTATAATACTGCTTCTAGTGCAAGAAGACTACAAGTCCGATACAACCTCCATCTTTATACACCTACCAATTGGAAATATGCAGTCCTGGGTAAGGGCACATTGTACCCAAGGCATCATTATGTTATTAGTGATAGTACTAGATCGTACGATAACCAATCGAATGACTTCAACCATAGGTAAAAATAAAAAGCTATCGGCGTCGGTGCGAAAGTATTCAAACATCTTGGGGTGCGTCAATGACGAGACTGCTGGTCGGATGGGCCATGTTATAATCCCAATACCATCCACAGCGGCCTTGTAGAGTTCAGCAATCTTGTTTGGTTCGCCCACAAAGCGTTGGTCACATTCTAGAAATAGGATTGCACCTACTTTTGTCAAAGCATCCTGTGGAACAGAACAAAATATTATTAATTAAATGTCAAAATAACATATCTATCAATATTATATTACATTCATATTTAGTTGTATAATGTCACTGATTAAAAAAACATATTAAAATTTCAATGAATGTAGTAAGATTTAATCAGTGACTGGTTTGAATGAGGAATTATTTTACGACGGCATTCCTAAAATAATATGTACTAATGCTTACTTAAAAACAATATAAGATTACACAAGAGGAATCTAGATTGCAAAAGACTCACTGCCTATTCGCTGAATACAATTCAATGAATTTAGCTCAGTGCAAACTAGTTATATCATATTTTACTCAGTATAACTAGTATTGTATTTGTATTTATTTCAGTATATGAAACCTACCTGGATTATCAATGGCCTAAAAGCGTGTAATCTCTCTTCAACTACATGAGATGGGAAAATTTCTAAGTCAAAATTAATGACCATGCATTTGGAGTTATTACAGTGTGGTAGAATCTGAAAAATAAATCTAATTAATATTATGCATTGCCCAAATTTTTATGTTCATCGTTCTTTGTAATTTTTTTGTTATATGAGTACCTCACACGAGTCCCAACTGCTTCCAACCATCTGGAGCCAGAGAGACTGGTGCACCCCCAATTGGGTTATGTTGTGAGGCTGAAGGAATTGGTAAGGGCGGAAGGTGGAAAAATACCTAGCTATTCAGATCTGGTCACCAAACACGGATAAAGCAATTTCAAGCAGTTTCAATTCACTATGGCGATACTGAAAGTATCTACCATTCTGGTGCCACAAATATACTACATATATTATTTTTAATTAATAAATTGTGAAATAACACAAATTAATCCAGTAAAATTTACTTGCGCTCGTCGGGATTTGAACCCGCGACCTCTGGAATTGCAGACGATGATCGTAAACATTCAACCATGGAGGCTGTCAAACAAAACAACTACAAAACACTAAAACTATTCCTAATGCCTGAATTACACCTGCCAATTCTCGGCCGAGACAGTGAATTCGGCCAAGTGCTCGACTGATGTGATCAGTAGTCAGTACTGGATATGATAGCGTACGAGTGATTCAGGCGAGACAGTGGATAGAAGCAAGGCCCAATGACTCGGTCGAGTAAGTACCCCTTCCACCTGCATACTCAACTCGCGCATCACTCTCTCTTCACTCGGTCAGTATTAGCCGAAAGAGTTTTTGACATTTGTTGTCGTAATTTTTCTATTTTTCATGCTTGGCGAAACCAAGGCAACAGCACAATAAACTAATCTCAATGATCGGACTCGCCCACCGTCTCTTCTACATGTGATCACCTCTACTCTCCAATAAGTTGTTTGGCTGAGTAACAAAGCGAATGACTTGGCCGAGTACTCGTCAGGTGTAATTCAACCTTAAATAAGAAAATTTGCTTATTTTTAATTTTTATTAAAAAATGGGAAAATAAACCTATAAACTATGTATATCTTATGGTACTTGCAATTTTTCACACATAGGTGTGTTATAAAAACGAAGAAGAAGCAGTATTAATAAAATCCCCTAATCCAAAAGATCTAAAACAATCCAGGGCTAATACTACAGGTACCATAACACAAGTAACCGGACAAAACAGAACACAAAATAATGGTTGGCTTAGGTGAGGTTAGTATTCTTTTCATTACTTTTCTTTAGCGTTCTGTTTTGTCATGGAACACATTAAATATTATTTTCAAATAACACCTTTTTTTAAATTAAAATAAATAAAATATTTTTACCGAGTTGAGTGAATATTTGGAGAGTCCCAAGTCATAGAGAATTAATGTGTGATTGGGTAGTTTCCAGGCAATATTTCGAATTAAGCCAATAGCTTGAAAGTGTTGACCTTCGAGCACATAGCTGACAATAGCGGGCACAGAAGTGTTGTGCCACTCAGCCCCCAACTTCCCTTTCAGTCCCAGAAGATTGAGGTACTTCTCGTCAGCTACCAAATGCTTTTCTTCGGCATCTTTCAAATTATCCTAAAAGCAATTATTTTCACTTAAGAACAAATCTGGATATTGTGAATGGTAATTTTAAAGCTGTGGGCTTATATAGATACATCAAGATTTTGTACAGATTGTTTTGACTTGGCAGACCGTCTGGAAGGCAACTTAGCCAAGGCTTCTCTATCCGTGGCTTTGGCACAAATATGAAGCTTCAAAGCATTTTGTTTGCAGCTTTAGTATTTTTGTACTGGCCATTCAACTAGAATAATAAAACCAAGCAATATAAAAAAGGATAAGCTCAAAGGTCAGTTCTTTGAATTATCTTAAATTCTCACCTGAAAATTCTTTATGTGTTGATGAGTTTGTGATACTATATTTTGAAGTGATTCAGGCTTTTGGGTGTTAAATATAATTAACAACAAACCGGTCGCAAAAACGGAAAATATAAAGAAACCCTTGGTTCTCATGGCTGGTAATCATATCTGCAAAAATAACAATCATCAAAATAATATCTCCAGAAGCTACGCGTTAAAATCTACAACGAAAAAAGTTTATTCGAAATAGAAAAATAAATATAATTTTGACAAATCTTAAAAATTGATTCGTTTTTTTCTCCGATCTAGTTTCAAGTTAAACATGTCGTTTATAGATTCACGTTACCTGTTAACACAGTGAATAATTATGATTACATTTCTACAGTTAAAAATACTGTAATTCAAGTTATTCACACATTATTTTTTAAGGATAGGTAAAAGCTATTTTGACTGCATATTACAGACGCAAATTATACGTCATACAAAGACATTTTCGCGCTTAGCCATGGTACATTAGTGAAAGTAATTAATAAAAAGAATAAAAGTCAAAAACTGCAGGAAACCAAACGTAGAAATGTCATTTCGCATTCAGAATTTGACAGTAAACAGGAGGCACTATAAAATCGATAAGGAAATTAACGAGAGGCTACATCACAACCATAAATAATCACAACTAACCATTTATGTGAGCAAATGTTAGATCTTCACCAAATATACAAGCAATGCATTGGAAGTGAGCACCCATAGACGAAACCAAATATTTCAAATCGATTTTAGAAAACATTGAAACACTGATTTTTAACGTAAAAATGTCGAAACACTGTCTACTTGCACGTAACTTTGATTCTTGAAATATTTATTTCATTCAACCACTCGCTGATAGTCGTTATTTTGATTTTTAGACGCACTTCGTTTGAAGCCATAAATAAACCTCTCTGTTGGAAGCATTACATGATTATGAGGTTAGGTGACAGTAGTGAGAAAAACACAAGAAAGTGTATGATTATAGAGGTTTTTGTTTCAGAAATATTCATTTTAATTGTAGCGGAGTGGCCGTGGCGGCATAAAATACTTGTTTTTATTTGTACTTTGAGTGGGTTTACTTCAATCCAATTTTTTATTAATAATTTTCTGGTACGTACATTGGCACAATTTTACAATAAAGGAAACACTTTTTTTATATAAACAGTTAAAAAGTAAAGAATAATACATTTAGCAGATTAACCAAAAAAATCCCACATAGGCATCGCCAGTTCGTGGGTATACTTGTGTTTATTAACAGTTAAAATTGTAGTGTATGCCTTTCTTGGAAGAATTGAGTTTTATATGGATAACATATTTATTCATATTCCATATGTACATGCGCAAGCAAACAAAGCACCTTAATATTTTAAAGCATGACTTGTAATTTTTTTTTCAACACAATTAAATTAGCGCCATCTTTGATCGAGCAGTTATGAATAATTTAAAGTTTTCCCTTAAGTACCTACCTATAAATCTTATGGATTTTAAAGGACATTTTAGTTAATTAGAAACACACATAGGCGCGAGGTCTATTGTTTATAGACTCATAGCAAATACCCTATAACATTAATAATACGTCCGAATTCAGTGAAATTTTGGCAGTATGAACAACGCTAGCCGTGGCTAACCGCTGGAAGCGCTAGTGCAGCAAATTTTATTTATTTTTATTTCTCTCTATATCAATCCCAATATGTTACAAAACTCATTGTTAGATGGGAGTTGATAGGTACAATTTAACATTGGTATTTTGATATCAAAATTATATGTTTCACATACTAAACAATACAAAAATCGAAAAAGGAGGTTAAGTACACTAAACAAGAAAAAAACAAACAGGGATGTACACATAAGCACAAGGCCAAGGTAGGAATTGACAAGAAGGTACTAACCAACTATTGATGTTGACGTTCCTTTTAATGGCAGCAAATTGAATTTATTTAATTTTATGGCGGTGTTTTGCGTTTTATAATTCGTATTTTGATCAATATTAATATAAAATATCCCAAAAAGTAGGTTCTGTGTGTGCAGTTTACGGATATAATAATTGCAAATAATGTTTTAGCCGCTTTAATATTTTTATGTGTGCTCTTTGTTATTCAAAAAAGCAGTAAGTATGTAGCCAATAATAATATAATTTTTTCGATTGCTTTAATTTATTAACGTAAAATTAAGCATATATTTCACAAAAAATCCATTCAAATATATGAAAGAAAACTAAGGGGCACACCATGGATACAACTTACGCAGCTAGGATGTGCTAGTGTAACCTGCTGCTATCAGATGTATGGGAAATGTCAGAAGTTGGAGGTATTATTAATATTATAGGGTACTTACTTATTGTTAAAATATAGTTTTCTATTATAATCCCCTTCTAAAACATAAAAACTCCGACAGTAAATTCAAGCTTTGGACAAAGAAACTACCAATACCACGCAATAAAAGCTTTCAACAGTTTAAAACTTGATATTGAAATTGAGAAAAATAAAAATAAACTCACACACAAAATTACAAAATGGATTAAAGAACAAAAAAGACAATATTACCAAAATTTCATAGCATAAAATAAAAATAAAACCTTCACGTAACACACAAAACCAATATAAAAACACATCACTCACAAACACACAAGATTATTTTCAATGTACTATTTTTTTTTTAAATTTTAAATATATTATTATGTATTTTTAATTTTAAATGTATAATTTTTCTCATTAAATGTATTATGTAGTTTTTTTATATTATAAAATGAAGGCCTCAGCACGGGCAAGCCACCCAGTGAGGCCTACATTACTGAAAACCTTAAATTGTAAAAAATATTGTACCTAATAAAAAAAAAATAAAAAAATGGAATTAACTGAATCAACTTATTCAAATGGTTCAAATGTCGGTCATGTCGGTGAGTAGACCTGTTTACCGGATGCCATAAACGAACTCTCTTTATTTATGCATAATGTTCAACACGTTATTATTTTTTGACACATATTGTCTATGTTTATTGTGGGTCATCAAATCCAGGGGGGTATAACTCCGCTTAAAAAAGTCAACACAAATTATAGACATGGTAAAAATCTATGTTTGTGACGTAGGCGATGCGTATTTTTTTTGTTTCTCGCTCACTTTACCATAAGACTCGTGTGCCAGAAAGAGAGGGTTCGCAAACGGTGCAATGCGTGTTCTCGCCGCTAGGTGGCCGACTCATGCTTCCCGCCATTTCACTTCCTCTAAAAAACTGTAAGAAAAGTTTGACAGACGCCGTTGTTTGTCATCATAAAATTGTCAAATATCTGGTTGTGTGAAACAGTTGATTTATGTGTGATAAATAACATTTATGTGCCTACCGATAGTCCTTAAAACGTATTGTGTGAAAGGATGTACGGACAGAGACTATTCGACACAAGTTTCCAACCATAACCTCTGAGAGTCCATTTCGAGAATGGTGTTCAGCACGTATCATGACTACATCCTAAAAGGTATTCTATACTGCATCAGCCTATAATAATAATAATATGTTTTGTTAATTCGGTTAATCTAATAATTATATTTATTTCAGAGCGTAACATCTCAACCAGCAGCGTACCCGTTGCTGCACAGGGGATGCTAGTAGAAAATGAAGGTACCTACATATCTGTTTTATATTACTTAAAAGGGAATAGTTTTGTTCGTCTAATATGTCAATCTTTACTTCAATTTCTCAAGAACTATGATATATTTTTTTCCAGAAATGAGTGCAGGACCCAGTCATGTCTTCTCTGCAACCAGCAGCGTTGCCCTAGCTGCACAAGGGATGGCAGAACATAGATGTAAAATATCTTGCATAGGTGACCCATATGATCCCACTAAGAAATTTGCTATCAACGCTCTTGAAATTAATTATGTCGTCGAGTATGTACTGAATTATAATTGCGAAAATTTATATCTTATGCCTGTTATTGAAGAAACCATTGCCAAATATATATGTTTTGATTGGCTTAATTGTAACGAACATAATTTTTTTTTATTCAATTCATTATCAAAATTACTGTACCATTTATAATCAATGCATGGTGTACCGATGTCAATAGAAAATTAATTGGCAAGGATACACTACCATGCAATGGACCTGACTCCATGAAAAAAATGGCAGTACTGCAATATTTAAAATATGCTAAATATAGGAAGAAATGGTTGTCATAACTAATTTATTTTAATAAGTTAAAACCAATTAGGACCACAATTTGTTCCTATAAGCGTCTTTTAAATATCGTAGTACTGCCATGCTCCTCATTAAATCAGGTCCATTGTATGGTTGTGGTGTATCCTTGCCAATTCATTTTCTATTGACATCTCTATATGAGTAGTAGAATAATAACGAAAAAATAAATATACAAGTCAAATATTGTTATCGTTTGTAATTTTAAGCCAAATATTCTCTGATGCGGAGTTTACATTATTCAGTTTGGCTGTATTAGTCTGCAGCCCATTTTCAGTCACCGACTAGTGTTAATAAAAAAATAGTCGAATTAGTTTATTTCATGTCTAGTTTATATATAGTTCTACTTTTTTATTACATACTTGACATCATAATGAATATTCTCTCAACACCTTCTTTAACTTTTACTCTTGTATTTGGTGTTTTTATTTGTTATTATTATACCCTATTTATTTATCAGGTGCCAATATGTATTGTTAAAACAATAACCTATTGTTAAATTTACTTTTCTGTTTACACTGTTACATTCTTTATGTTGTGTACTATTCCTAAGTTAAAAATATCTAAAAGGCATATAAAGTTTTTAAACTAAAAAGTATTATATAATAATAATAATAATTGGATAATTTGTAGAGCGCCGTTTTTGTGAAAAATCACCTCAAGGGCGCTGAATATACTTACTATTTATATATGAAAGGTATAAATATTTAAGTAATAAGATAAGTAGGAGGGAAACAAAAATAATAATAATGTAATTAGACGCTAAAACAGTAGGTTGAATGGTTGACTGCCTTATTGACAATATTTTTTTCAATTGCCGTTGGATGTTGAAAGAAAATAACTATCATTTCCAACAGCTAGTTTTATATTGATACAGTAATTTCACCTTTTAAATGTGTTTTGTGCTTATATTATTGTATTTCATGTTTATATTTAAAAAATAAAATTATTGTACATGTAATTATGAGTTTGCTTTTCAGCTTCCTTCTGATAAAACGCTGTCCTGAGAAAATGAGCTGTAAAGGAAGTTACTTTAAAGGTCATTTCTTTCTTAGGACAGGGCTTTGTCAGATGGGACCTTGTGGTCTTGGGTGACATTTTACTTATGTTTTAGGCTAATGAATTGGGTTTTAGGTAGGTTCCGAAGCAGAATTAAATTGTCTATGGTTGCGCCTTTTTTTTAAATTTCCTCTATCCTTTGTCGATGGTGTGCTGTGACGTCGGCGATGCGTAGTGTATTCAAATTTGCCAGATCTATGGTTAAAACTTGACGAAAGCAAACGTATGGAAAGAGGGCGGAGTTATCAATCTATAGATAGTTGATTTATGGTTTATTTATGGGTGAGTGGTTTGTTTATGGCCATATCGCTATATCCAGGGGGGTATAACCAGGGGGGTATAACTCCGCTTAAAAACGTCAACACAAATTATAGACATGGTAAAAATCTATGTTTGTGACGTAGGCGATGCGTATTTTTTTTGTTTCTCGCTCACTTTACCATAAGACTCGTGCGCCAGAAAGAGACGGTTCGCAAACGGTGTAATGCGTGTTCTCGCCGTTATGGGACTGGGACACGGTCAAGCGGCTTGATCGCAAGCACGTAGTTTATTGTCTATGGCACTTTGTGACAAGCATTTTGACCGTGTACCGAAGCTGGCTTGCAAGCATTGCGCAATTCTACGTGCTTGCGGCGGGGCTTGATGCGAATTTATATTTTTGTGGGAATAGACAAACGACAATAGACAAATAAATATCACGTATCATAAACAATGATATAAATTGAATAAAATAGGTACTTAGTTAATGTTTTTGTGTTCAATTTGTAGAAATCCATCTAATTTAAAACTTCTGGAAGTATTTTAGTATTTTTTAATAATTATGACAGCGGTTTTCAAGGTCATTAATAATCAAACTGTAGAATAAATAATTTTCTGAATTTTCAATGGAGAAAACATATTTTTTGTTTGAATACCGCACAAGATATTCATATAAAAAATAGCTGTAGCCTGTAATACACTTTGCAAATGCTCATGGGTAAAGCGGTACCTTAACTTGTACCATTCTTGACACCAAATTCGTTTCTTTTTATTATTTTTATTCAAACATAAAGCTAAAACGCTTTGTCTTTGACAGATTCCATTTTGCCGCGAGTCACGAAATGACAGGAAGGCATAGAAGTACATATACATAGACCACCACGAAATCGAAGGAAGGCGTGGCCATGCTTGACGGAGAGGCTTGATGCGGGCTGTCAAGCCGCTAAGCATAGACAATAATAGACAACAATAGACAAAAAAACTACGTGCTTGCGATCAAGCCGCTTGACCGTGTCCCAGTCCCTTTAGGTGGCCGACTCATGCTTCCCGCCATTTCACTTCCTCTAAAAAACTGTAAGAAAAGTTTGACAGACGCCGTTGTTTGTCATCATAAAATTGTCAAATATCTGGTTGTGTGAAACAGTTGATTTATGTGTGATAAATAACATTTATGTGCCTACCGATAAAGTCCTTAAAACGTATTGTGTGAAAGGATGTACGGACAGAGACTATTCGACACAAGTTTCCAACCATAACCTCTGAGAGTCCATTTCGAGAATGGTGTTCAGCACGTATCATGACTACATCCTAAAAGGTATTCTATACTGCATCAGCCTATAATAATAATAATATGTTTTGTTAATTCGGTTAATGTAATAATTATATTTATTTCAGAGCATAACATCTCAACCAGCAGCGTACCCGTTGCTGCACAGGGGAAGCTAGTAGAAAATGAAGGTACACATCTGTTTTATATTACTTAAAAGGGAATAGTATTGTTAGTTTTGTTCCTCTAATATGTCAATCTTTACTTCAATTTCTTCAAGAACTATGATATATTTTTTTCCAGAAATGAGTGCAGGACCCAGTCATGTCTTCTCTGCAACCAGCAGCGTTGCTGTTGCTGCACAGGGGATGGCAGAACATAGATGTAAAATATCTTGCATAGGTGACCCATATGATCCCACTAAGAAATTTGCTATCAACGCTCTTGAAATTCATTATGTCGTCGAGTATGTACTGAATTATAATTGCGAAAATTTATATCTTGTGCCCGTTATTGAAGAAACCATTGCCAAATATATATGTTTTGATTGGCTTAATTGTAACGAACATAAAAAAATTTATTCAATTCATTATCAAGATTACTGTACCATTTATAATCAATGCATGGTGTACCGATGTCAATAGAAAATTAATTGGCAAGGATACACTACCATACAATGGACCTGACTCCATGAAGAAAATAGCAGTACTGCAACATTTAAAATATGCTAAATATAGGAAGAAATGGTTGTCATAACTGATTTATTTTAATAAGTTAAAACCAATTAAGACCACAATTTGTTCCTATAAGCGTCTTTTAAGTATCTTAGTACTGCCATGCTCCTCGTTAAATCAGGTCCATTGTATGGTTGTGGTGTATCCTTGCCAATTCATTTTCTATTGACATCTCTATATGAGTAGTAGAATAATAACGAAAAAATAAATATACAAGTCAAATATTGTTATCGTTTGTAATTTTAAGCCAAATATACTCTGATGCGGAGTTTACATTATTCAGTTTGGCTGTATTAGTCTGCAGCCCATTTTCAGTCACCGACTAGTGTTAATAAAAAAATAGTCGAATTAGTTTATTTCATATTTATATATAGTTCTACTTTTTTATTACATACTTGACATCATAATGAATATTCTCTCAACACCTTCTTTAAATTTTACTCTTGTGTTTGGTGTTTTTATTTGTTATTATTATACCCTATTTATTTATCAGGTGCCAATATGTATTGTTAAAACAATAACCTATTGTTAAATTTACTTTTCTGTTTACACTGTTACATTCTTTATGTTGTGTACTATTCCTAAGTTAAAAATATCTAAAAGGCATATAAAGTTTTTTAAACTAAAAAGTATTATATACTTACTATTTATATATGAAAGGTATAAATATTTAAGTAATAAGATAAGTAGGAGGGAAACAAAAATAATAATAATGTAATTAGACGCTAAAACAGTAGGTTGAATCGTTGACTGCCTTATTGACAATATTTTTTTCAATTGCCGTTGGATGTTGAAAGAAAATAACTATCATTTCCAACAGCTAGTTTTATATTGATACAGTAATTTCACCTTCTAAATGTGTTTTGTGCTTATATTATTGTATTTCATGTTTATATTTTAAAAATAAAATTATTGTACATGTAATTATGAGTTTGCTTTTCAGCTTCCTTCTGATAAAACGCTGTCCTGAGAAAATGAGCTGTAAAGGAAGTTACTTTAAAGGTCATTTCTTTCTTAGGACAGGGCTTTGTCAGATGGGACCTTGTGGTCTTGGGTGACATTTTACTTATGTTTTAGGCTAATGAATTGGGTTTTAGGTAGGTTCCGAAGCAGAATTAAATTGTCTATGGTTGCGCCTTTTTTTTAAATTTCCTCTATCCTTTGTCGATGGTGTGCTGTGACGTCGGCGATGCGTGGTGTATTCAAATTTGCCAGATCTATGGTTAAAACTTGACGAAAGCAAACGTATGGAAAGAGGGCGGAGTTATCAATCTATAGATAGTTGATTTATGATCAAATCTTGATCTATTTTCGCGTAGAAATTTTTACTCTCGATATTTTTTAATAAAGTCACAAGTTGTTAAATTGTTTATTAAGATTATAAAGATGTCAAATATTTCTAAAAGACGTAAAGATTGTTCGAGAAATAGATATAAGGTTACCACAGCTTTCTTATTATCAGTAATGTTACGCGTTGCATCGAAGCATATTGTTTCGTATTGCGTGACAAGTGCCTTACTTTTTGCAAATTAAATGTTTTTGTTATGTTTTCAGATGATGAACGATCACAGCGAATTTCTGCAAAGAATAACGAAATCATTGTATTATGGAAGGCTTCCATCTATACCCTGTCTTAGCCTTCCCGTTACAGGTAATGTTCATATTTCATATTGTTTATTTATATGAATGAGAAATGATATGACACGAGCAAAATAAAAGTTGAATTAAATCCTTGTGTCTAATTTACAGCATGTTTTTATCTTGTATCCATGCGTTCAAAGGATAAACATGTCTAATTCTGCTGCACGCTTAATACGCAAAAAATATAAATAGCACTTGGTTTCAACTTAATTACTACGAGAAATAACTACATGTATTTTATATGGTTGAAGATGGCAAAATATGAAAGCTCCATTTTTCTCTATCAAAGTTGAGTTTGAAGATTAGGAAATACACATGAATTATTAAAATAACCCAAACTAAACCCTAAAAACCTATTTTGTGCTTTACTTTAACCCCCGACTTAAATAGTTGTCTCCATTAGATATTTAATTTGAAAGCAAGTGTTGTTTTTTTAAAGAGCTTTTTCATATAGCAGAATTCGACAAGTTTACCGTACAAAGTAATATGTAACCAGAATATTCAACTATATTTACAGAATTGTCGGCTGAACTATTTTCGGAAGCTCAAAAAGGGAAATCGTTGAAACGTTTACACGTTGACGATGCTGCTGAATTAACCAGAGGTGCTTGTGTATCCCCCTGTTCATTAGTCCTGGCTCTTCTTTATTTGGAAAGATTGAAAACTGCAAATCCTGATTATGTCTCCCGAATGGCTCCATCTGAATTGTTCTTAGTGTCTTTGGTAATTATTGTTTTATTCAAATCCATATTTATATTCCTCAGAAAAAATTATAAAATATGTTATTATAAGCAAAATATTGTACTAATTACGTAATTAAAACAACCTGTTACTTAGTGATTTGGCCGTATTTAGCAGTAAGCGCAGTAAGGAAACTTATTATTATTATTTTATTAATGTAAAAACATTGAAACACTTGCGTTTTGCATGGTAATAACACCACACTCGCATGCAATGGTTGAATATCTTTTGAACCGTTGTTACTAACGTTTATCTGAAGAATAGGACTTTTAAACGATTGCCATTATAATACATAGTAGGAATTATAATAATAATAATTATAAAACCTGCTAACATAATGTTAAGTTAAATATTGTACCTTTTAGCAGCAAATATTTGTGATAAATAATAATCGTTATATATTTATCATTGTTTGCAATGATTTCATAATATTGCCATAATTTCAGATCGTCTCTAACGAGTTATAGATTAAATTATATTATCATGATGTTTAATACATATCTCAGTTTGCATATTTTAACAGCAAATAACACTAATTATTATTACTAATAATTATTACGAAGTATGTCAATGATTTCATAAACATATTATCATGATTGCAGATGGTTTCTAACAAATTTCTTCAAGACGATGGTGAAGAAGATGAAGTATTTGCAGATGAATGGGCAACATCCGGAGGCATTACCCCGGACGCACTCCATAAATTGGAACGCAATTTCCTACATGCAATTGTAAGTTTTCCAAAAGGTTGTAAAATGTTAAAGGTTGTAAAGTGGTAAAATATAATTAAATTAGAAAATGTCTTAAAATAACATTTCAGTCCTTTGAGAGCTTGTAGTGAAATCATGAACTACAGTTTATTTGGTACAACTAAATATAAAATGCTATAACACTACTTTAACCTGTTGAAGGCTGGAGCATAAAGCAGAAAAATTAGTGGAACCCAAAGTTTTATTAGCCCAAACGATGCTGATGTTGTTTTTCATACATTTTTCGAAGCATTAAGGTCAAAATCGCATCGCAGGTTATTCTAAAAAGGATAATGCTCTCATGTTCTCCAGAGACCGATCGGCATTCCACTAGTAAAAGCATGTTGCACGCCAGCAAACTCGATGGGAGTTGACTATTTTTGTTGCTGTTATGTGAAGCTCCAATCCTTACCTCCTTGATTAATAATTAATTGGCATTATGTTATTTGCAAAAAAAAACTTAACAGGTTTTTGTTGCAAATAACAGCAACAAAAACCGGCAATAAAACTTTAGGTTTATTGACGGTTTTTACAAACAATTATGTTGTTTGTTGGCATTATGTTATTTGCAACAAAAAACTATTAACAGGTTCGCCGCCACTAATTTTGTGGACAAAAATGAACCAAACCCGAAAGGTCCCGATTAGAACTGGTGACAGTAAATCATTTATTCAATACTTTAATTAAACTATTATGAGTATTAAGAAATTATTGAATGTTAAAAGAAAAATGGCATCAGAAAGTCACTGACTGCTGTGTAAATAATAGTGTTATTTAAACAGCATTCAGTCACTTTTTGATGCAAATCAATGATAAAGCGCCACCACCGAGGTGTTATCCACAGTGAAATCGGGTATTTTTAAATGAAACGAACATTCAAATTAGTTTCTAGTAAATACCAAATAAACTTGGTAAAGTCAGTCGGGGGGATGGCACTTAAATCTAAGAATATCAAGTCAGAATCAAATATAGGATAATGGAATGTAATTCCTGTTTGATATATTGGGAGTGAAAAGCTTAGTGTTCTTTTCTAGCCAAGAACAATTCCTGTCGTAGGAATGGTGACCATTGGTGACACTTTAGAAGTTGCCCCTGTCTAGAAAAAGCTCAGAGAGTCCTAGTTTTCTAGTGAAGGATTACCTTTGGTAGCAAAGGTGACACTTTTGAAGTTGCAAGTGATTAGAAAAAGCTCAGGTTGTCCTTTTTTAGCCAAGAACAACTGCTTTGAGAGCAATGGTGACCAATGACCATTGGTGACACTTTTGAAGTTGCCACTGTCTAGGAAAAGCTTAGATGTCCTTTTCTTTCTTTTTTTAACATTAATTCCACACAGGAAGCCTCGAGGAAAATTATTCCCCACAGGGCCTATTTCATCTTTGGGGATGCTGTGTGTAGGGTCTTTTTAGGAAAGAAAGGGCAGGAAGTTCTGGGAAGGAAAAAGGTATGAGGGTTGGTTAGGAATCTGGAGGTCAGTATGTGCAGGAGTGACGGATGTATGAATCCATCCCTCCCACTGCGGTGCAAAGTGATGTCTGAGGTGTTAAATAGTTCCCGTACCCGCATTCGAAATTGAAACATATGTTTCTAGACAAGAGCAACCACTGTGGTAGCAATGGTGACTATTGGTGACACTTTGGATGTTGCCATTGTCTAGAAAAAGATACCATGATTTTGTTTGACAGGGTATAAAAGATGTTTTATGTTATTCAACAGGACTGGCGGATATACGTGAACGATCAACAATTCGAGACTGCTTTGGATTGGCTGGAGCAGCAGGTGGCCCTCCGACAGACTAAACTCCGCGGCTGGTTCACGTATACAGATTTGACCAACATATCCAACAATATTGAATGTTTCGGCCTCATGAAGTGTCTAGTGACTGTCTACTTAGCATTATCCGTGAGTTATTTGGCGAGCGTTACCACTCTACTGGCTTCATCCTTGATTGTCTCTCACAGTTCCTTAATTTTGAACAACCCCACATTATTCAACGCTTTCGGAATCAATATGAATTTCAGTAGTGCCAGAGAAAATAATTTGAACTTGACAGAAAATGAAATAGATCATGGTGAAGCTTTGATTGATACCATTTACTCATTTGAAGATAAATTAAAGACATTGCCCGTGACTGCCAACACCCGGATTACGCCAAATAACTTAGTTAGCTACTTCAATTATAATTTTAATCTGCCAAATGACAATAGGACCTCCAGCTACATTTCAAATCCATGGCCTTGCTCCAGTACAAATTTACTTAGTAATGTAGTGAAAAGAATTTTTAACCACGGATATGGTAGTTATTTGGTCAAACTATTTAAGGAATACCTATTTGTTTATGGTGATATTGTCGAAAATACTAATTTGAAAGATGCTTATTTTACATCAAGACATTGGCTTTCTCATTGGAAACATCAAAGCAATCAATACTACTCAATAGTTGGACAATTTCCCGGTACTGTGGCTTTGACATGTTAAAAGTTTCAAAATTAAAAAAAAAAATTATTGTTAAAATTCTCAAAAAATTGGGCTATAAGTAGTTATGTATTATTTATTGTTTTATGTTTAATAATATACAAACTCACTTAATGTCAAAAATAGTTGTTTCTTAAATTCAAATATGATATTGTAAGTTCTACCAATATTATAAGTAACCATGCGGGTTTGCTCCTTCTGAAGGTTTGACCATGATTTTCAATCTTAGTAATTCCTAACTGAAAAGTCACGAGCCGCAACTGCCCCAGTTATCTTCCACCTTCCTCGTCATGGCTAATTTGCTTGTTACACCACGATGCCCCAACTGGTTAGTGTGTCAATCACATTATCCAGAAGAAATCCTTGCACACCGTCGTTACACCGGCAATATCTGTTAAGTGACATTTTAAAAGTCATGAAGGAGGTATTGAAAAAATGTATAATCACTTTCAATTTTTATTAAATTTAAATATATATATAAATATATTTTTTAATAATAAATAGAAAAATTAAATTATCATGCAAAATACAGTTTATTCTGCAAAAGTAATATTTTGGATGCGGTGTCACTTAACAGATATTGTCAGCACAACAACTCTATAATAATAAGTTTTTACCACCTGACCAGAGTCAAAACTCTCAGTACTGTCGTAGATGTCTTTTGGCATTTGGTTTAAAAAATAAAGAGAAAAAAAGATTTAGAAGTTGTTTTGGCCATGTGCATTTAAGAGTTTATCCCTTTTGCGAGAGTGCCGATGTTAAAATTAATCAAGAAAAATGTATCTGTCACCGTACACAAATATTATATAATGATCATCCGGGTTGTGCAAAAACACTACTTCAAAACTTTTTTAAATACTAAAATTTTACCTGTTTCTTTATCTTATTGAAGGAATGCGACGTGTTTTTATTTGGTGGGATATTCATCACCCCAAGGTCAAAAATGCTGATTTTATTGGTAAATTTTTTGCTCAACAATATTTCTTGATTTTTCCCCAGTTCTTCATAAATTGTGAATTCAATTGGAATTGGATTTGGCTCTTCATTTTAAATGTAACAACTAAGTAGGTTAATAGTAAAAATTGGTGTCTTTAATTAAGAAGAAATCAAATTATAATCCACCATCTTGTATACTGTGTTACATATTAATCTATCGGCATAACCATATTATTTTTCAACAAGTTCCAGAAAATACAGATCTAGTGGACACTACTCGATTCAAATGTTTCTCCGTCCTGAAGAGCATTGTTTCTTTAATTATTACAATTTAATCTTGTGGGTCTGCGGTAACAAATGCAGAATAGAAAAAACCGGTCTAACATGTCGTTTGGTATGCCGGTGGGTTAAAAACCATTTGGCAAATCATTAAATTACCTATGTACCTTCTTTCGGCCCTGCTGATATTTTCCAAATTATTTAGGAATTCTTGTATTTTTTCTAAAAACTGAGCAAAATTCTATTTTTGGATGTTTTATATAATAACATGTAATTTATACATACAATTTTATTTATATATAATGATATGTCTTGTGAAATGTTAACTAACATAATTAAAGCTATACATATTATTGTGAAACTTGATTTTAATTTAACCCTGAAACCCTAACTATATAATGTATTATACCTGCCACAGATACTATGTATATCTATAAACCACATTGAATTATTTACATAATAATCATACAATTGATAGCTTGAGAAGGTGATCTCATAGACCACATAATTTGGCTTCATGCCAAGAACCACCTACGACTACCTGTGTAAGAACATGTTAGAATATTATTATGACTCATAACACATTAATGAACTTCCTCCTTTGTGGGCCAACCTTGAAGTGTTCATAGCAGGGCAGATCAGTAAAGTGGTTCCATGATAACTCATCAAAATGACAATTCAACACACCTATAAAAAGTGCTATAAAGTTATAAAAAGTGATGAAACAAAAACTAGGTTAAATAGGTACATATGTAACCTAGTTTTTGTTTCATCACTTTTCATAACTTTATAGGTGTGTTGAATTGTCATTTTGACGAGTTTCCCAGTCACCCTGTAAAGTGTGTCACGGGTAATCCTTGTCAATGTGGCTACAGTGGTCATTTCTTGGAAACACCCATCAAAAGCCGGGGGTACCAAGAGCTGTTGAATGTTGTCCAAATGTCATCCCTATTTGTGTAAAAGCGGGTAATCTGAAATGCTCGAATCAGCCTTTGACGCTAGTGACCCGGCAGTCATGCAAGCTGTGAATCTTTGTTTATTCCTATTCAGTGATGATAGTTTTTTTTACCTCAGTTTATTAATAATTGTAATTAAAATGCCTCAATTGTATTGTATTGTAATGCCGTGTAATGTACCCAGAGTTCTGACATATACAGCAATGTGCAGAATGCGTTGAACAGTATTCTTTTGACCTTTATGCTTTTAAAGTGGAAACGCCCTGAAAGCATCACGCTCTAACGGATGTTACTCAAATAAGAATGAAACCATCAATCAACTCTTCTCATTTACCATAATTCAATTTGAAGTAGGCAAATTACTATACTTGTTTGTACATTGAGATTGTTAAATCATTATACCTAATTCTAATTTTGACAAAGGCTAACTTGGTTGAATTTAGATAAGTTATCTTCAAACTTGAACTTTATCTATTAGCAAATTTCCAAGAAATGTTTGACTAATGATAAGAAAAAAGGTCGTATATTTCTTATCTAAACAAGTAATGGTAATCAAGGGACAAAATAAACTCATATAATGTATTTTAATAAGTTTAGTTTTATTAGTTTGTTTACGCATAATGCGTTTGTAAATATAAATTGGTAACAATAAATGCAACAAAGTATTTGCAGGTAGAAGAAGATATTTTAAAATTTTACATAAATATTATTACTTATGTAAATTTTATACAAAAAATTATAAAAGCATTGTTGTTATTTCGTCTGTAAATCTTAAGTACTAGGAACGTCACGTAAAGTTAGAATAATTAAAAATATAAATAAAATAATATTCGCTACAAATTATTTTACAGCCACTTTCGGTTGGTCTTTAGATTCAATAATAGGATCATTTTTAATATCAACTATAGGTTGGTCCTTTGACACATCTTTCCCTGGTTCTTTCGATGCATCCTTTGGTCCCAGTCCTTTCGGCGTTGGCTTCGGTGTGTCCTTCATGAAGAGTAGAGGAATCATTCCCAATAGACAGCCAACAGTTATGCCTAAAACTCGACCCTGAAAACATTAAACCAAATATTTTTATTTATCTGAGAGATTGGAGTTGTGGGTGCAAGTAGGATTTTTTTGTACTTAGTAAAAAGACAACAAACTATATGTGTTAAAGAGCTATAGGTGAATGTTGTTACTCACCATATTGGATGCCCTACGACTGATGGGCATATCCAGCTGTATGGGGGTGAGGTTGGGTGGTTTGAAGCCAATCCGCTCAGCAAACCTCTCCACGTAGAATGCGGAGCCAATACCAATTACATCGCTAAATGTATTTCCTAAAGCAGCTGCAGCCATTGTTGACAGGTATATGTAGGTGCCAAGCATATGGTCTATGTAGTCGCCCTGAAATTATATTTACATATTATTATTTATAGAGCGGAGACAGTTTACATGTAGTTCCCGTGAGCACTTAGGCCATAGGCCCATTGTGCTATCTCCCATTTTACCTCATTCCTTTAACAGTAATCCGGTCCCTTTAATAAAGTTAACCAGGGTTGTTATTGGGTATGTGGCTATGTCTTCTGGTTCTACTGTATGTCTCCCCAGGTATCTGAGCCTAGTTCCCACCAGGGCAGGACATTGGCACCAAAGGTGAATTGGAGTCTCTTCATCCTCTTCACATTTCCTGATTCTGTTGGTGTTTTCCTCTCCCAACAACTGCATGTGCCTCCTGAGATAGTAGTGTCCGTTAGTAGGGTGACTTTTCCCATTCCTCCCAGTGCCGGGATTTGACCCACCCTGAAGAACATGCTCTCAAGCCGGATACTCACGGTGACAAGGGGTGAGGTGAACATCAGAGTATTGGTGACATGAAGGTGTCCACAGGGAGGGGTGTTATCACCCTTGCTGTGGAGCCTAATGGTGGGTAACCTCATTCTAAAGCTCAACACAAGGGTATGCGGATGACATTGCAACCATAATAAGGTGTTGGGATGCAGATACAACCAGAGGCCTTATACAGTCAACACTGGCAACAGTGGAAGAACGGTGTGAATAAATAGGGCTATCAGTCAACCCAGACAAGACAGAACTGATAATTTTTACTCGCAAAAGGAAATTGGAAGGATGGAGCAATCCAACCTTCTATGGAAAGGAGTTAGAATCCTCAAACACGGTTAAGTACCACGGAGTCATTATAGGTGCCAAACTGAGCTGGAAAAACCAGGTGGAAACTGTAGGCCGAAAGGCATGTATGTGCTCTAATATGGGCAACTAAGCGAATCTGCGACAGAACGTGGAGACTCAAACCTAAAATGATGCAATGGCTGTATACAGCCATTGTAAAACTAAGAATCATGAATGCAGCTTTGGTCTGATGGAGTAGAAACACTAAAAACAGTGATGGCCACACTCCACCAGATACAGGCACTTGCTTGCAGAAGAATCACAGGAGCAATGCGAACCACTCCAATACTAGCCATGAAAGTGCTGCTGAATCTACCTCCACTAAACTTAGAAATAGTGGGGGCGGCGATGGTGGTAGCCTACAGGTTACAATGTAAGGGTCAATGGAGAGGCGAGTTTCCCAAAAACAGTCACACGGAGATCGGAACAAGACTGAGGGCGATTCGTCCAACAGCTGGAATGAGGCAGGACGGCAAACAAGCTAATTACTTCTTCAGACAGCAGTTTAGAGTGACGTACCCCACAAGGGAGGAATGGGACACGGTTCCAGGCCCTACCCACAAACTGAAACTAATCTGGTTCAAAGATGGGTCCAAAGATGGAGGAGGGAAAAGGGGCCGGGGTCTGTTTACAGAGCTCCAAGTGGGTACTTAGTATACTTCTAGGAACACATTGCACATTGTTTAAAGCTAAGATGGAGGCTGTATCCGGCACAGGAATAAGAACATAGGCATATGCTACAGAAAAGTCTGCTATGATATATGTCTATTCCGAAGGATAAACCCCAGCAATGCCGGGTACACGTCAGCTAGTAAATAAATAAAAATTATTGCAATTGAATACTGTCAACATTTTTACACAATATTTTTTATATGTGCTACAAATTGCTAGACAAATACTTATTTAGTAATAGTTTTTTTTTTTAAATAATTGATTTAAAAGTTTGGTATAAATGATAAATACTTACAGCACAGATCATTATGAAATTGTCGAGAAACCCAAAGCCGACGAAGGGTATGGAGTTTGCCACGGACACTGAAAGATTAAAACAAAATTATTAAAAAAATATATACATATAAGTGAAAGTAAAGTCATCTAGCTCATAATAATTATTTATACTCTGTAATATTATTAATGACTGAGATATGGTTCCTCTCACACACCATGTTTTAAAATACATTACTCTCTGATCAATCCGCCACTTGATTATCCAACAACTACTATAATATGCCGTTATTTTTAATAGTTTAAACCACAAAATCAAGCTCTATTTGTTTGCCGGTATTCATATGTCAAATTCAGTAGTCCACGGCGTGCCTAGACTCGAGCGTTTGTGGTACTTGCAAAAGCGTCAGTGGCACACACCAATTACTGCTGACATTTTACACCTAAAGACACTGTTATTTTACAAGAAAATTTATAGAAATTAAACTATTTTCGAGAAATTCAAAGGAAGATTTGGTGTAATGAAGATTTTTTGTTTAACAGTTAATAAACACAATACAAACTGGTGGATATTTCGGATTAGTGAGAGAGCACTCTAGTAGTAATATGTAGAATACTTCATTTCAACGAGGTCATGACTATTGCTCTTTTACCATTTAAATACGGAGATACATTTAAAATAAAAACAATATTATTTTTAATCCCAAACAACTGAAATTTGGCTGCAAACTTACTTCAATATGACTTACATTTAGTAGTAGCTTACCACAGTAAAAATATCTTATCAAGTCATCCTAACAAGTGGGCATTTCATCCCTGGTTGAGAAAATCATTTTCCGAATGAACATAATGTGAAGTTTATTTTTGTAAGAAGCAAACTCTCCCTTAGAAGCGGGGTAATATATTGTAAATATCTCAAAGCCAAATATAATATTGAAAATTATATATGAAATAATTGACAGACATCTACAATATCAACATTTTACTAAAGAATTTTCATGGACAGTATTGAAATGCGTTCAAAACTTCTAAAACCAAGTTCTACACATTGCAGTGCACCTGAAGGAAGTCATGATTTCACTGAACTGTTATTGTAGTTGGTCGGATCCTAAGGGTTAATACTCTTATTTTAGGCCATCATCTATTAATATTATTGATACCGACCGGGGATCACTTGGACACAAGCTACATCAGATCATAATATTAAATGATTTTATCCAAGTTAATAATATTAAGTTTCGATGAAGCTTGCATTGAAGTGAAACCCAGTTAGCATAAAATATATTTATAAACGGTGGTAAAACAAAGTTAGTGTGATTTTTATTTTAATTATGTCCATTGTGTTGGGTTGAAGTCTGCATACGAGCTCTTAGTAAAACCAGAAAAAGATCAACTTAAAAAAAGATAACTTCACATCATTTCCTTAAATAAAAATACTTACAATGAAATAGATCATTTGGTGAGGGGGTCGGTACAGTGCTCGCTGTGAAAAGATAATACCTTTTAGTTAGAAGTAATTCAGATTGTTTTATTTTAAAATTTTATTTTTTACACAGCATGTGTTGATTATTGCAGCCAGTTAAAATATGACCATATGAGAAAAGCAATGAATGGGATTCAAGCAAGGTAAGTAGATATTATGAAGAATGTTTCGTTAAAATGATTTTGGTATTGGAGCTTAGGTATGACATCAAATAAAGCATATAGGTATTAAGATCGATGAATGACAGTAAAGCAAATGAAATAGGAGAACATAGGTGAGGGAACCAAGCAAGTAATATAATGCAAGCAATACATACATTATGAGAACTACCCGAGTGATGGAGATTCCCGTTCGGTTTTCGATTCAGCAATTCAATTTAATTAATATCATACCTCCAAATATTAGTAGGGAAACATATGAACTGCTTACTGTGGTTTAAATCCAATGGATCCACCTAGATTTCATGATTTATCCCATATATTTAAGGTTAACAATTTAATTTTTTTGAATCGAGAATTTTAAAATTCATAAAATTTGGGTAGCCATCACTCGAGTGGTTAAGTGTGTAGTTTTGCCAACATCAATGAGCATAATAGCAAATTCAAGTATAAATCATGTTAGTCATTTACATCCAACTTGTAATGAATGAAATCATTTGTTAAAACAGGTTTTGACATCATTATTGCAAACACCAGTGTGTGATATCACTACTGAAGAATTAATTATATTGTGATTTTTTTGTAAAAAAAACTAGTAAAAAAAAAACTAGTCAAAAAAAAAATACAAAATAATTTTTTAAATTACAGAACAAAAAAGACAATGGTACAAAATTTTTATAACGTAAAATAATAAAACATACATACTTAATATACAATACCATTACTATACAGACATCGATATATAAAATAGTTTTCATTACCACTCTTATTATTGTGCTTTATTTATTTTATCTCAGTTTTATTTCAATTTACTATTTTATATTATCTTTTTATAGAATATTGTATCAAACTGTAGAATGGGGGCCTCGGTACGTGTAAAGCACCCAGTAGGGCTCACATTATCAAATAATACCATGCTATAAAAGCTTTCAACAGTGTAAAACTTGAAATTAAAATTGAGAAAAATAAAAATAAATTCACTCACATAATTACAAAATGGATTGAAGAATAAAAAAGACAATATTACCAAAATGTCATAGCATAAAATAAAAATAAAACCTACACGTAACACACAAAACCAATATAAACACACATCACTCACAAACACACAAGATTATATTTTAAATGTATTATTTTCCCTTTAAATGTATTATGTAGATTATATTTTCATATTATAAAATGAAGGCCTTAGCACGGGCAAGCCACCCAGTGAGGCCAACATTACTGGAAAACTTTGAAATGTAAAAAATATTGTACCAAATAAAAAATAAAAAAATGTTTCAAAATATGTTAATAAGTTATTGTATCAATAGAAAAAAAAATTACTAAAATGTTTACAAAGTTCTGGTTATGGATACAGCGCATGCTTTGTTTATAGAGTGAAATATTCGGTAGAGCTATTTCTGTAGTGATTGAATTGGCAAGAGCACAGAGCATGTTGTATGAATGTAAATGTGAAATGTACAAGGAGACATCAATCTAACAATTATCTTAGATTGCATATATAGATTAACCCTATTTTACAAGATTTTAATAATGATAATGTTAAAACTTGAAATCATAAAAAAGTTTCTAGAATTAACTCATAAATAAATTAAGATTACAGTTTCATAAAAAAAAATCATTTGATATATTTTATGTAATGTTAATCAATATGTTTTGAATCTATCTGGAATAAATTTGTTGATAATCATGGATACCTAACATTGTATTTAAAAAGAACCAAGGCCTATTATGTATTATATTACTCTTCTTTGAAGAGAAAATTTAACAACTATATAAACAGATTTGAAGAGAACATTTTAAAAGGTTTACCTTTGTATCAATCAAAGATTCAAAAATAATATCTTAAATAATTACATTGTATTTTAAAGCTAACTGCCATTTTTTGCTGGAAATGATAATTGAAAAATATACTAAATGGGCATTTATATTTGTATGCAGGGAGGGTACAAAAGAACCTTTCCATAGTACCTGCTTCCAGGTATAAACCCAAGGGTGCAGGGAAAACCTAAACAAACAATGTTTGTTTAATATTTAAAAGTGTACCCTGGGACAGCTGTTGTCAACAGCTGTCGGCTGGATGCCATCGATTTCGCAAATGGAATGAAGAAACTTTAAAGTATGATAAATCATAACATTTTCACTTACCATATTTCTCACGAAGCCAGTCTTCAGGTACTTTGCAGTACGAACCTGTGGGGTCCACATCACCCAGTTTGGGAACCTTGCTTGGACGGCCGAACTTGCTCCTCCATCTATGCGCAGCCAACTGACCTGCATCAACGTAAAATTATTTTAAAATTCAGTCACGTCACAAACCATCAATATTTCTACATAATCACGCCATTTAATCCTATTTTTACCTTCGTATTCATCCTTGATCAACTTGCTCTCAAATTCCTGGAGAGCTTTAACCAGACATTGTCTCTCGTCGGACGTTAGTCTTAGCGCCAACTCTTGTGCCTGCTGAGTAGTCAAGGAACCCGATATCGATGAGGGTTCTTGCAACCCCGAAGACGTATTAATCACATTTTTGGATTCAGTGTTTGGTTTTTTCACACTTAATATAGTAGTCCGCTTTTTTATATTTCCTGTGCACAGTAATGAACGCTGTGATTCGTATATTTTGGCCAGCGTCAAAAATTTTCCGACTTGGCGTCTCGATAACAACATCGTTGGAGTCTTTGCCAAAAACATTATTGCATTAAACATGATGTCGTGAAGACATTTAAAACACACTATACAGGTAAAGCATTTTGAAATAAAATGAACGAAAAATTTGCATTAGTCACAACATGAGGAAGATGCACCTTACAAACGCCACAAACCATAAATAAACCACTCTCTAGATCGATATCTTCGGGCTTTTTGTATGGCGCCATTTTGTCACCCCCTTAACCACAGACGACCACAGATAAAACGGTCGTTTGGTCCAGACAGGTAAATATATCGTGGACCATAAATAAATCTCAAGGCCATTTAAAAAAGTGTAACCATAAACAATATAACTACACCCAGCGAACATCGTTCATTCAATAGCCCACAAAAAATTATATTTTAAAAATAAAAATATTGGAATGCAGGAAAAGGAAAATAAAAAAAACCCACAGCTATGCACACATAAAAATACTTTTTATTTTCAAAAAGACAATGGACAGTAATACAAAACAGGGTCAGTACAACCGATGTATTGAGCATTGATTTATCATTGAAGTAGAAGATAAAACTAATATATCTAAACAAAACATGAAACAGAACAAGACACAGAAAAATAAAAAGTAACGGTCTCAACTAGGAATCGAACCCAGTCTTACTGCAACAACTTAATAGGATTTAATTTGACCTTGCACAAAAATACAAGAATATATACACAAAATACATATTCAACAAATTTAAGTGTTCATTATTATTGCCACAGCACTAGAAGTTATTCAAATTCTCCTGCAAGGGTTTCATATAATTTCCACAGCTCTGTCGTCAGCAAACATCATGGAAAATGCTGGTTAAATCTGAATACTTACATGATGCAATTCTGGAGAGGTTTAAATGACCTTGTATGATGTAATCGTGGCTTTTTTTAGCAGTTTTAGCATCCTAATACGTGGTATTGTATCGCGTGGGAATACGGATAGGTCTGAAAAGGAAAATTAATTAAATTATTAGTCAATGAAGTACATTCAGAAATCAGGAACATTGTATCAAAGAACGAGAGGTTAGTACCTGTATTTTACAACGGGTTCGGGTCCTTCTTTCAATTGGTGGAGATAGACCGGATAACACACTTTAACACAACACGGCATTAATTTATCACCTTGAAGAATTCTAGCACGTAACATTATTTTTAGATGGGTGAAAGAAAATTCAAAATATTTACGTAAAAACATCAACTGACTTTTCAACTTACGAAATGGCGTCTTGGAAATTACCGTTAATTTTTATCGGAGCATAAAGCATGCTTAGCTTCTCTTTCTGTTACACAAGTCGCTATGGTAGAGAGCGAGAGATCAAACTACAATTTTTGCTCTAAGCCAATGAGATCTGAGCTTTCAGCCACAACAGCTTTGTCTATAAGAATTTGGGTATTGAATAACTCCTCCCATCAGGGTTACAAGGTCATGCGGGAGTTATACGCCCCTGCCACAAACACAACTAAATAATGACAGCAAAATCAAACCCACACATCCACAAACACAAATTATTTTATCTATGCGTCGAATTCCACATAGACAACAAAATTATTATTTTATTTTAAATATTTAGTAAAGATCAATCATAAAACCTCAAGTCCACGTTGGCACCAACTCGCCAAAGTGTGAACGCCGTCGCCAACGTTGGCCGGTTAAAAACGGTCATGTCGTTTAGCCGGAAAATCGGAAATGGCACCTTATAAATCTTTTCTATAAAATGTATTCGTCAACATAAAAATAAACTAACGGGAATAAAAAAACAATGAAAATACCCTATTCTGCGTTGGCTATTTGACTTCCTTTTTTATGTGAGAGTCCCAACTGTCTAGAGCCAGTGAGACTACGGTATCCCCAAATTGGGGTATGTTGTGAGGCTGAAGGTAGTGGAAAGAGGAAGGTCAGGAAGTACCAGGCTATTCAAGTGTGATCACCAAACACGGCCAAATCCATTGCAAGCTCCGTCAATCATATTAACATCCAGGTACACCCGTAACCGGACACTGGTAAAATTTGTCTAAAATACAATTTTATTTTTACTATAAGCCCACATAGGAGGCCCTGAGGAAAATAATTTCCTCGGGGTCTATGTCATCTTTGGGTTGCTTTGTGGAAGACCTTTTTGGAAAGGATGGAGAGGAAGTTATAGGAAGGGTCTTATAGCACCCGGTTTTCGTGAATTGCTTACCGACTCGTGGGACAACAGGCTAACTGAAACGTCGGAACGCGGCATTGCCGAGCCAGTGCACGGTCTAAATACTAAATAAATCTTTGGGCGCCTACTTATGTGCAGTAAACACTGTATGATTAGGAAATCAAAATTTTGGGGCTATGACCTACGGAACTACGGATGGATCACAGTGCATTCGAACGACTGGCTAAATTTTACATGCCATCGTGTCTGGGACTATTAATATTTAAAAAAAAAAACATTTTTCCTCACACTCTTCGTCGAATGATGACAGATACAACCATAGACAAAATAAAATAAAATAAAACTTTCACCCACCTAAGACCTAAGTCCAAATGTCAAATGTATGTAAATATAAGTATTTTAAGCAATTAAATATTGACATTTCATTAAATATTTTCAGTTTGAAATGATAGGTATCTATTCTTTATATATGTTACTCGTATTTTAATAATTAGTTATAAATCTAAACCTTATAGGTACCATGTTTTTAGTTTTATATAATCTAATTCGTGCATCGAATATTTAAATAAAAACTAACATTAACTCGTATGTTTTATAAAAATACACAACGACGCTGTTCTTATTATATTTTTGTTTTACTTTACTAAATTATCTTATTTTATTTGAGAATACGCACTCAATTGCTACGCTCAGTCGTAGCTTTCCGAATGTAGCCAATATATTTTACTATAAATAATTACATGTTATCTATTTTAAGGTTTTTTGTTTTTATACATTATATAGGTAGATTATTTATAACTGCGTAGCACTAATATTTTTGATACTTACGCTAGCAATACACAATATGCCACTATTTCAAAACCATTCTTTACTATGTTGTAAAAAGGCTTATTTTATGCTGTAGAAGTCTGGGGGAAATTATTATGTTGTCAACAATAACAAATAAAATACACCAGGCATTAAAAAACTGTGATGTTTTTATTAAAAAAATGGTTAATTATTTTAAACATTAGGTTTGTAAGCTCTAAATCTTATTTTATGTACGTTTTAAAATCTGAAACGTCTCTGAATAATGAATTTTGACGTACCAGTCTGGTTCTGTGAGAGATATGCAATAGTGATATTATCTCCAAGTCAATCATGTTATCTGATAATAGTTTTAATTGTCGAGTATTTTTGTAAATGCCAACGAAGCTTGGTGATTGAAGTGATTTTGTAATGATGCCATTATCATTGCTGCTTGAATAATATTACCAATAGAAGGTGTCTCTGATATTATTTAGATACAAGTAACAATTTATTAAACTTTTATAGGTTTCAAATTAAGTACATTTAGTTGTAGTGTCGACTACTTTCCAGGCCTGCCCGTAGGGTAGATGTTTTGTCTCTTCACTGAACTAACTAACTAGCGCATGTTTCAAACTTATTTTAGGGATGACTGTAACAAAGTTAAGAAGAAAGCTTTTGAGTTTATTGTTATCAAGTTTAATTAGTAGAACTCCATTTTTCTTTTATGTATTGAATAATATAGTTATTAAATATATACAAAAAAGCAGTTAATTTATGAACAAGTTCTGCAGTGTAATTATTATTACGCGTGACAGCTATTTCGCCTTCTGAAGACATTATCTACTTATCATTACGCTGGCATTGTCAAAGTTTGATAATGCCTTCATAAGGCGGAATAGCTGTCATACGTAATAATAATTACACAACAGAACTTTCTAATAAATAAACAGTTTTTATTATGAATGTATAAAAGAAAAAAGTTTTCTAGCAGAAGTCGGGACGCTCGAGGAAGATTTGGCACGATCAAGTGAATCAGATACTTGAGTCGGGCCATGTCAAGAGTCAGAATAATAGAAGACTATGTACGAGATGATGTATGAATGTGAATGAGGCAAGAAGTGTGTGCCAAGATCGAGTTGTTTGGCGGTCCGTCCTCTGCCTACTCCTGCGGGAAACGGTATGATGGTAAGTTAGTTAGTTGGTTTTCTCTTGTAAAGTTTTGTGTAATAAAAATAATAAAATTATGTTTTTTTAAGGATAAACCATAAAAATGTTGGAGGGACTTGTAGCTTGGGTTTTAAACAACTATTTAGGAAAATATGTTGAGAATTTAAATACAGATCAATTAAGCATAGCGCTTCTATCAGGTAAGAAAAAAATACTAATGATAAACTTATTTTTCAGTGATAAAAAAATGTGTTTGTCATTGAGAGCCATTATCTATCTTGTTGGAGCACAACAAAATTCAAATCAAAATGTTTGAGGTAATTTTTAAAAAGTCTGAGTGATAAAATTTTGTCAGAATTGTTTTATAGATTTTTTTGTTTATCCACACCTCATGTCCTACATTTTTAAAACATAACACGAAAAACCGAATTGCATCCCAGGAAATTAAAAAAATCCACTTGTAAATATTATTTGCAGCCTACAAAAAATTTGTGCATCCCATTGGCGCCTAAATTCTTTACAAAAATCTGAATTAAATACAAATTATTACTTACAGGTGAAGTGGAACTTGAAAATTTACCATTAAAAAAAGATGCTTTGCGCCATTTTGGAGTTCCCATCGAGGTGCAGGCGGGATTTATTGGTAAAGTCAAACTACAAATACCTGTTCGACAAATAAGGTCGGCACCATGGGTCATTGTTATAGAACAACTCTATCTAGTGGCCACACCGGTCAACTTATCGGAGGTAATGTCAAATTTTATAATAAGTCACTTTTCTTTAGTCACATCACTCTAAAAATACTGTGTTTTTATTATATTCTCTAACATTAACCCATAGGAGCCGGTAAGAATTTTCAATAAATACAAATATATCTTGGTTATAGCCAACATGAAGACAATAGCATGCTTGATAAAGTGACATTTTGAGTTCTGTGTTTAACAAACCCAGTAGAAGTAATATCCAAAGATATGAATGTATAAGGTTGACACTCCAGTTGCAGTGCTTCGTGACCTGTGTGGGCACAATTCTTCAATTGCAATTGCAGTGCTTCGTGACCTGTGTGGGCACAATTCTTCAATTGCAATTGCAGTGCTTCGTGACCTGTGTGGGCACAATTCTTCAATTGCAATTGCAGTGCTTCGTGACCTGTGTGGGCACAATTCTTCAATTGCAATTGCAGGGGTCCGACTCCTAAGGGTTAATGAATTTTAATTGACAGAGTGATTTACATTGTGTGTAAATTTATTTATTTTATTCTATTTCAAACTGCAGACTGTACCAGGAAACATAATTAAACTGAATTTTAAAGCATGTTACGCAGTATTTGTGGTTGTGGAGTAAGTTTTTTTTAATGTTAAATTCCAGTGGGACAACGAGGCCGAAGAATTTATGGCTCAGGACTACAAGTTGAGCTTGCTGGATGCTTTAGAAGCTCAATGGAGAGCAGAAAATGAATCTCAACCAGACGCTGGATACTACGCATCAAGTTTTTCTTCATGGATGAACTATGGCACGAGCTTGGTTACAAATATAGTTGAAAATCTTCAAGTAAGTTAAATTGGCAATCATAGAACAGTATAATTTTAACTGTCAAAAGGAACTGTTAAGTTTCAAAACCAATTTGTTCAAATCCAGACTAGCGACACAGTACATACTAATAGCGCCATTTTTGTGAAAAATCACCTATAATATATTTTACCAAACATTTATTTTAATTCTATCTTTGAAATGTGCATCCATTTGTCTTATTTTGTAAGACATTTTTAACAGTGGACGTAATGTAATTAAAACAACAATTTTTTTTCGATTCTGTGGTAACAAATATTTCAGTTTTCATCTTGGCAAATCAAGTTACATACTGTGATTTATGTCCTGTAAGAACAGCCTGCTGTTGCATGTGCTGTAGTGAAGCTAGAGACAGGAGCGTAACATGTAAATAACCGTTCTTAACATAGGAGCCTTTGCCGGGCAACTCCAGAATGTTCTTTTCGCTTTTGGAATTATAAGCGACATTAAAAATGTCTGAAAATAGTATTTTGGTTATCCCGGCAGCCATAAAAAAGGTTTTAAAAAAAGTTGTACTGGGTGGCTATAATACAGTCCGGTTAAATTTGTTGACATTTTTGAAAATGCGCTCAGGACAGATGCTGTATGCAAAATGTATCAAAACAAATATTTTTGTAATAAGATGACAAAATCAGATGGAATATGATAATACCTCTGCCAATTTTAAGCTAATACATTTCGGTCCGTTACTACCCACCTAGTCGGGTTCAGGATTCTCTAATCTAACAATTTTATATGATTTTGGTCGTAAAACTACAAGACATGGTTTTGGTCGTGGGCTCTCGTACTATCACAAAAACGACTTATTTGATTGATTGATTTAATTGATTTTGGTGTTGAGATAATAATAATATCAGACGTGGTTAGATAAACATTTTTCAAGTGTAAACGTATTCAGATAACATAATTAAACTATGAGTATGTTAAAAACATAATCTATTCATTTCATTGCTAGCAACCCGGGTATCAATTGATTATCCTAGTTTTTCACGTACGTTTACATCACCCGCATTCTAAGACGGGTAGCAAAAATCTTTAATTTATTTTTTAATTAACTGTTGTCGCCCGCTTTGTGAACATAGCAATTTACCCAAGGAGTCGAATACCTCTTACATATTTTATTAAATTGCTACACATGCTTTAAAAAACATAATACACGTCAGCTAAATAATTAATGAAAAGAAGGGGCCAAATATGTATTAAATATAATATTTTTTCATATTTATATTATTAACTAGCTGACGTGTACCCGACGTTGCTCGACTTTTCTCTACTTTCAATAAATACAATATCCTTGAATTATATATACATATAAACCTTCCGGAAGAAATACCCTAAATGATAGTGAAAACCCTATTAAACTCCATTACATAGTTTAGAAGAACTAAGCGCCCAAACAGACAGACGCGGATAGTGACTTTGTTTTATACTATTTAGAGATGAGACAGTAATTTTTCCAATCACATTTTAATCTTTGCCTATGATAATGTTTCACTATTTGAAGGTAGGAATTGGAACGAAGTACATAAAATAGCGGAAAACGGTATAAATAAGCTAAAACTGTGGCTAGACAATATCTACCGACTCTCAACTCAAACCAAACAAAATTTATTCTTTAAATATTGAAGACAATATTAGTGATTTCTAAACGAAAATCTGAAACAGAAAAATCAGAAAAGGAAACGGTCACATCTGGGACTCGAACCCAGGACCCTTGTCTTTCCGGGACAGTGCTCTACCAACTGCGCTAATGGGACCCTATTCCCCTCGGTCACTTTTAACTGTATCATACTTCGAATAAGAACTACTAACAGATAGTTGCCAATAAAAATGTGCGGTGAAAAAATGAAGACAATCATTTTTCACACTCTCATGACTCACCACAATTATACCAAGTACAAACAAAACATCTTTCGGTCAAAGATAGTTTTCATTCTTTTAAAAAAATTATACAACGCTATATCTGTTACTTGGAAAACAAAAAGTCCAGACATTCTTGGTAAATTGGTTAGGAATTGGCTTCAAGAATTGGAGAGAAATGAGAGCGAACTAATACTTTTCCAAAGTTAATCAAAATATGTATTCATCAAGGGACTAATTCTTAAACATCTCAAATACACATATACACACCGAACAAACAATTTGATTGATCTACATATTTACATGATACATCTTGATTGTATGTAGGTGCGTATTGTTCTAAAATAAATAAAACATCTCATTTTACTTTTCAAATTATGTTGATTAACTATCCCGCAGCCAAGTGGGGGAGTAGGTAGTGCCCAAAATTACTATCCTCCTTATATTAGCTTAAATGCTTGACATATCATTTTAATATTTTACATATTCCTGTGCAAATATTTAAGTTACCATTAATAATTGACTCGATAATTGGGATTTCTATAGTTTAAAAGCCCATAAGACAGAAAAATGCATGGGGTCGTCGGAATACCTACTTGGTTACATATGTTTTGTTTGGCATCGGCCTGTCAGTTAATAGAAATTATATTTTCGTTATTTATAAAACTATGTTTTTTTTTTTACTACTACATAGCTGAATAACTCCTGTGTTTTAATTCTTAGTGAAAAAAATTATAAAATAAAAATATAGTTATACGTATATAAAAACAAATACTCCATAAATTTTTGGTCGGCCTTCGAAATATTGCTATAAATATCAATCATTCATTCTGTAATGATAAAAAAAATTAATCACAATTCCACTACTTTACACAAATGTTACTTCATTTTTTCAGAGCTGAAAATAAAAGCCATATTAAGAGGGTTTTTTTGTTACTTCATTTTGAGCACAAAACAACTTAACTCTTGGAGTGCTGTGACAAAATTGTCGTCGTCCGCCAGCTGATTCTATTTTCATAATAACTTATATGTTTTTTGCTTAATTAAGTTTTTGTAAATTGTGCCGTCTTACAGGATAATGTGTTTATATGTTGATAAAATCTAGCACTATTTTTTTACTGTGCTGTCAGGATATGGCGGCACTTGAACAATTAAAGATAGTTAAATATAGTATTGTGAAGGTTGAAGATGTGTTCGGTGTTGAAAGTAAACCATGTAATATTTTATAATAGATTTATTACAGTAAGGATTATTTAAGTAATCGCGGCGCGAAAGGAGGTAAGTTATTTTGATTAGCGCGTTAAAACGTAGCTCGTAGTAGACTGACTGAGCACCTTCCCGCTGTTGCTTATATAAGGTGCCAATATGATTCAAGTTGCACTTAAGGCGAAATAGGTAGACTTGACCTGAAATTTGGCATTTTTGAGGCCAGTTTTAGACATATGGACACTTTTCTAGAAAAAAACACAAATTGATTTTGAAAGATCGTTATTTTATCTAGTAAAGCAAGATGTTAAATTTTGAAAAATAATATTATTTTCATATCATAATAAAGTGTTACCGTTGGACGTTGCGCAGATTTGTTGCAAAGTTGTTGTTTTCAAAGGTGAATTTGTATTATACAACAAATATGTCAAATCATATAATAATACAGTATAAACAATCAATAAATTATCTATCATAAGTATGTATAAGAATTTTGTTTTTATTTCAAATAAAATTACTAATAAATAAATCCGAACACGCGTTTTATGACGAAAATCCCTCAATTTGACTATTTATTTATGGTCTTACAAATTGGTATAGTTCAGATTTTTTTACAAAAATAATTTACCAAGACATTATTGAAACATTCGAAATAATTGATGACCAAAAAATATATTCTTAAAGTATATAATAGTAATTAATTTTGATTCGCGGTTTGTGCATTTTATTAAAACGGCACAAGACATAATATTGTCATTCTCCGCCGCGACCGGGCGGCAAGCGGACGTGCAGTCCACGCCGGTTTAGTTAATAACATTTTAAAGAAATTCCTCGCTTAAAAATGGGGAGGAAAATACCCTTGGAACAAAAGTTTTATTAGAAAACACAAATTACGACATCAAAAACGTACGTGGGAGATATATTTTAAAAAAAAACAAAGGTTAGTGATATTTAATTATTCGTGTACATTGTACGTACTTATATGCTACAGGGTCGTTCGAAAGAATCATTCAGAATAAGCACATATTTTTTATAACATTTGGCGATAATTTTGTGTTGTTTAATTTCCCGGGAAAAGAATCAACTATGGACTATCAGGAGTTTATGTCTGTCATCGATGTTTCATGTATAAATGTTAAAACTTATGCCAAAGTACGCGAAACTGTTTGTGATTGGTGGTCAAAAAGTGCCACGAACCAAATGAATTTTGATTCGTGATGTGCGATTCAAATCATTTTACTGTTCATAATTTCTATTTTATTGTCCAATTCACTATTATATTGGTATAATTCAACCAGTGGCGGCTCGTGACTTTTGGGTGTACTAGAGTGCTAATATTATAAAAAATCGCATTTCTGATGTTGTTATAGCTGAAAACGATTTTTTATTTTTTTTTTTAAATCGATTTTTTGTATGAAGATTTTCAGGAAATTTCAGTATAGCCGTGCACTGCACGGAATTCCTGAAAATCTTCATACAAAAAATCAATTTTTCTAAAAAAAAAAAAAAATCATTTTCAGCTTCAACAACATCAATTGAGCCATTTTTTGTAATATTAGCACTCTAGTAACCCAAATGCCACGAGCCGCCACTGAATTCAACATATTCAATATTTTTTGTGTTACTTTTTGTCAGTTTCATAATGTCATATTGTGAATTGAGCTTCTTGTTTTAGGAAAAAAGACGAAGTTATTTTTGACATACTAACCTATGATTTTTCAATTGAAATTTACCTCGTGAATTTAATAACATTTCGAAAATTATACGAGTCAGGTCACTCCGTTAACCATGAAAGCGATACAATATTATGCAATCGCATAACTACATATGTAGGTAGGTACCGTAGAAAATAGTTGGAAATAAAACCTAGTTTTAATATATATACTACTTCAGTTGTAAGGAATAAACCCTCTTCAATGTCAAACGTATCAAATCAAGTAATACTTTAAAGATAAGTACTAGAAATAAAACTTACCTGTAATACCTTTCCGACCAACTACAACAACAATAATTGTTATTTCATCGAAACCATTCTGTAGTTTTCGTCAGCCGCGCTGCTGTACGGCTTGCAGGGGAATGAATTCGGTATTTCTGTCTCGTTCTAAAAAAACGTCCGATCGCGAGACCGTCTTTTAACGAAATTTGAATTCTCGTCCGCTGGTTAAGACTCCTTAAGAACTTTCCCCAACATTCTAGTTGCTATGGCTATAAACATTGCCGCCCGTAACGCTGAGCAACGGCTGAAATTTCCAGTATGTTCTATGACGGCCTAGGTACCTTAGCGCTTGGTACTGTGTACTAAGTAGTACTTGAGACCGTCCAACTCGAGTAGTGGCATACCACTACAATACTAACAATGAGACAAAGTACGATTATGAATCAAGTAATAAGGAGTGCGCACCATTACTATGTTGTATGGCAGTCTACGGAGAAAAATGGCGGGATTGTTAGTTAAAGATAAATCTTTAAATTCATTTTTCCTTTCTAGTTAAAAATTAAAGATGTCCACTTGCGATATGAGGATTCGATTACTTGCGGTGAGTCTAATGCCTTTGCGTGTGGCCTCATCATGGAGTCATTTTCTGCCGAGTCGTGTGACTCCAACTGGCTCCGGAGCTTCACCACCCTCTCCTCCAGCCAGTCGGGTGGCTGCTCCTTCAAATTGCTGGAGTTACAGAAGATAGCCTTTTATTGGGACAGGATGACGATACCCAATGATATGCTGGCTAATCTGACTCTCGGGGAACTTGCTGTAAGTACCAAATCTACTAAATAACAACAAATTAACCTTGAATCGTTCATTGCATTTGAGAGAGCTGCAAAGAAGATAGGCCCAGATGGGATAAAGCTAAAGCGAAATATTCACATTTCACTAAACTTCAACATCACCACTGACGGATAGCTTGGGGTGTTTCCCAGAAATTCAAATGTAACATTGTCAACAAATTTTTTTTTCTTTACATTTGTAAGTGCCACATTAAACACCGATTCTAATTATTTTTCAGCTATCTAAAAAATTGTGCTCAACTGGCAAATCTAACAACACGACAGTAATGCTTTTCTGCTGATAAATTGTGATCAGCAGAAAAGCTGAAGCGAACCTAGAATCGACATTTAATGGGAACCTTTCAAATGTAAAAAAAAAACAAAATGGCTGATCGGCCATTTGATAACAATGTTACATTTGAATTGAATATGCATTTGAAGCAGTGATTAAGTTGTTTTTACCTCAGAACTATTCTCTATAATAAGCCAGCAGTACGAAGGTGTGTTGTTAAACTAGTCCCTACTTGGTTGTATGTGACATCATCGTTCCAGTATCTTCTGTCTTTCGTTTTTGTTGTCGATGATGTACATATGAGCTCTCGCCGGGATTAGTTTATTTTGCCTCGTTTATTGTAACGAATTTAATGTGTTGAATATCTTTTTTGTTTAGATTCGTATGTGTGAAATGCAGACTTCAGAACACCGGTTTGTTATAAGTCCTGTATCTGCGGTGGCTCACCTGCGAAGGGAACGCTCTGAACAATAAGTCCTGTATCTGCGGTGGCTCACCTGCGAAGGGAACGCTCTGAACAACCTCTGCGATCACACACAAGGCCTCGATTGGACTGCCAACTCTCCTTAGATCAAGTTCCTTTGATACTGACAAATGTGAGTGTCTTAATTTTATGTGACCATAAATGTGTTTCACATATTATCTATAATATTATAATGTATGTATTACATTTTCATGAAACACTTCAGTATTTATTTGATATTATCTATATATGTAATTTAAAAATTATGTGTGAATATTAAATGAAACACACTTTGTAATACACCAATTTTTTTATTGAATTAGTAACTGACAGCCAATCAGGTTTCGTTTATCTCAAGCTTCATCAGGGCTATTATATTAAACCTGGTTGGCTGTCAGTTATTAATTCAATAAAAAGTGTCTTTTTTCATTTAATATAGTCACCCCAAAATATTTGCTTTATTTGAAAAAATTATGTGTGAATGTTTCAGTGTCAATATAATGAAATGATCGGCTGTTCCCGAGGCTTAACACTGATTGGAAAACTGCGTGTGTTTCGACAATGGAGACCAAGCACTACAGTACCGCAAAGTCCCAGAGCCTGGTGGATATACGCAGTCAAATGCCACTTTCCTGATAGTAATTGTAAGAAATTTCTTAAAAATCTGACAAATTAACCATGAACATCACTTACAAAAAATATTATTGTTTGATGCACATATAAATGAATACATGTATTAATTAAGGCGCTAAGTGTCATAAACTAGAACTATTCATCATAAAAAAATATTTGTCAAATCGAATGTAGCAGATCCTTTGAAAAACAGCTTCCATAATTTAAAAGTAATAAAATTTTTAATTTTTGTAAAAACATAAATTGATTTAGCATTTCTACAAAATTAAAGTTTAAAACAGACCACGGTGGTTACGGTGTAAGCTCCACAACAAGAATATACATACTTTTCTCTGGGTTATCATATTTTCCATTGGTTCGGTGTTTTATTTCGGTAATGTGCATAGGACCCATTAAATAAGTCCCCTGGCGGGTTTTTTTTTTTTAGAGAATAATAGTAGTTTTATGCTCTAAGGAAAAAGTTTTCCACAAATAATTGCATCTTCACTATTAGCATCAAAATAAATACTTTTGAACTAATTTATAAAAGGTATTGGAAATTTGAGGTGCTTTAAATAAATTTTAAAAAGTTATGATCAAACAAAAAATATTAAAAATTAAGCAATGTGAATGCACGGTTTTCAGAGTTGTGTAAAGAAAAATGATGACTACTTGTTTATACTACATACTTTCATAATTAATAATAATTATCATTTCCATCTATAATCAGTAGGTAATAATTTTTTAAAGTTTTATAAGAAAAACAGCGAAAATAAAAGAATTAATTGTGGAAAAATATATATTTATTTATTTTTTTTATTTATTTTTTTATGTATTCAATAATATTGTTATTGGGTTTATAAAAACAGTTTATTTTTAAACAAGTTCTGCTGTGTAATTATTATTACGCGTGACAGCTGTTTCGCCCTCTGAAGGCATTATCAAACTGTGGGTAGCACACTTACGGACGATACATTTATATTATTTGTAGATAGGTATTTTAATTTCAATTATTCACAGCAGAACTTGTTTAAAAATAAACTGTTTTTATAAACCCAATAACAATATTATTGAATATATAAAAAATAAAATGGAGTTCTACAAATTAAACTTAATAACAATAAATAAAAAAAAAAATAATAAAATATTTATTTCGTATTATGAATAATAATAATATTCTTACCAAAACTAAAAATTATTCAGTACCAAAACTAACAAAATGTATAGGAAAATGATAAACTGCACATACCTCAGAATTTGTCAGTTTTTTGGCAGAAATCACTTAGGTATTATGGCAGGTGAGGTTACTTAGTGCGGAATACTCTTGGCCACTGGTTTATACCTTTTTGATGACATTTTCTAAGAGAGCCCGCGACTGTCAACAGACCATCGCCAGCCATTTTGTATGGTATGTTGCTGGATACTGTTGCGGCACTTAGACCATTTCATAAGACAATACATCAATCCACTTACAACAATGCCAGATTTAATTATGCTTTTTGTACTGCCTGAAGCACTTATACCTTATTTTACGATATTGGCGTTGGCACATAGAATACATTTCTGTAAAAATTTCAGTTTTAGATTTTTCAGCACTTAGTGCCTTAACTAATATGTACTCGTATCTAAATGTATATTTTTGTATTCTTTCAGTTATGGAACCAAAGCCAACATGGGAAACCTGTCTATGTAGCGCGAGACTATGTAAGCGCTATGTCGATATGTATTCAACACTGCTTATTACTCCTTCTCTAACTCTTTCATCAGAAAACAAAGCTCTCAAAGACCAAGTTGAATGGACTTCTCCTTTCCAACAACTTAAACTACTCAGGGAGGTTTGTAGAATATTTGATTAACAGCCATTAAATTATTTAACTAAAGAACCGGTATGAAGACGACCAGACTGGAACCTGCAATCTCCAGACTTCAATGTAAATTTCTTTATACCATTACGCTGTCCATCTACCCTTCGCCTTTTATCACAGTTTGTCAGTAGGTACCAGGGACCTAATTCTTTGAATATGTAATTAAGTATTGATTTTACCAGCAATCAATAATCTGTTCATCGTATTCCTGGTGTTTATAGGATAACGGTTGTATGCGGCACTTTTTATGACATTCATACATTTCTATTTTTATGATATATGAACAATGTGTCTCCAATTTCTTATCTTTTTGTCTCTAGTGTGAAAGAATATTTAATCAAAAGGAAACTATACTAAACCTGTAGAATGGGTAATAAATCCTTGTACTGGAGATGTGGAAATTGTTATTTTTTTATTTTTTATTTGGGAGGCGGTTCACTGGTACCGCTGCCCCGGGAACCATTCTCTAGGTTACCAACACCCCTGCCACAGGTTGCCTGAAGTGGTTCATTATGTTTCGTGACTTAGCAGGGGGTTATGTATCTAGAACACACTGATGAACGGGTCGGCCTACTTACTGTGAGGCTGGCAGGCCGAGAGAGGTCAGTTCAGGGAGACTCTTTAAGCTGGTTATCGCTGTCTGGGTCGCTGGATAGTACAGGGGCCGACCCTTGGGCTCAAGACCGAGGGTGTGCTGCCCCATCAGCCAGTGAAAAAACCCAGCTGCTGATGCTGTGCTAGCCAGACAGACTCTCTTGCCCTATTGCCTTGAACCTCAGTTGGAAGAACATACCCTTTATTTGGTGCAGTGGCGGCATTTCTATTAGGGTCATTTAGTCAACGACCTCCCAAAAATATGCTACAATAGTATTAAAATAAAGAAAGGATTTAACAAACTATCTGATTACTAATATTAACTGCATATTTGATTAATGGTTGATTGATAGTTTTTTTTTTAACCTTTTAATGTTTATAATTTTTTTTCTTTCAGGCAGCAATGAGAAATGCACCTAGAGCAGTTAACATCGCAGATAAAAGTAAATTAGTAGCAGAGGGAGCGGCACCCGAAGGTGCCCAGGGAAGATCCATGTTAATCCGGTGGTTTCCTCAGTGGTGGGGCTGGTATTCATCAGCTCCTTCTCAAACCGCTTCTCTGTCTCCATCAAATTCTGCACCCAGTCTGGAGGGAGAAATCTTGGACGTTCTAGCTGATTCTATAGAGAATAATAGTTTACTCAAAAGGGACACAGTTTTCGGAAAGTTCCAGTTCAATTTAACTAGGGGTAGTTTACAGCTTTGCGAAGATCACAATCAAAATAACACAAATGGAAACGCAAATAAGTAAGCTGTAAAGTTTTGCTACAATATTGTATTTTCATTGACACATTATGTTGAGTTCGAGCGCAATGTGCTTGATGGGCACATGTTAAAAAACATAATAAACACCTAATTAAGTTAATTTATACTGCCAAATGATGAAAATCTTTATTAGAGGTTTCAAAGAAGAAAAAATACGAAGTTTCCCCAAAAAATCCATACATTTGACATAAAACCTTCTGTAGTAAAGCACCGTTTGCTCACTATATTTGCAAGGGATAAGCCAGGATAGGATTTCTTGCATTCATTATTTGTCAGCCTTCTCAAACTGGTTCTTTAGATGGTGGGGAAAGACTTTTTATTCTTCGCGGGAAGTAGGACGAAATCTTTTCAGCCTGTTTTTCAGGGCGAAATGAGCTTCTCTGAACAAAACTTGAACAATTTCCCAAAAAAAAAGTGAGAAGGTTGCATAGAGCTCGTCAAAAGAGGAAGCTACTGGGAGGGCCAGGTGCCAACACCACCTAGCGGCGGGGCGGGGTGACGTAAGGGCTATGCATGCCTGTCAGATCAAATGCGCCCTACGCAAGACTAAAAGATAGCTTTTTATTTTATTGTGCAATAAATTATTGTTTTGTTTTACCTGCAATGTTTTTATTTTTATTTTTAGGGTCAAGTTAGAGCTACAGTTTGAAAATGTTGGATTCAGCGTTGAAAGTAGACCAAGGACATCTTCACATACAATGAGTATAGCGTTGGGTGCTGTGTATTTGAGAGATCACCTGACAGATCGTACACTGTTCCCTATTCTTATTGGCTCACAGGTAATGTAGCATTATTTTATGTTTTATTTATAATGTGTCATTTATGCTTCCACTAAGACTCACAACAACTAACTAGGTTGGTTATTGAGTGATGTATGCAGTGCAAATACTTGAACTGTTGCATACATGTATAATAATAATGTAATTATTAGGATTAAGTTATTGAAGTTTAAATCTCGTTGTAATATTTGATCATTGAAAATAATGTTAAATACTCTTAATGTTAATAGAAAAATAAAATGATAACGGCCGCACCTAGAACTCAATCCCAGATCCTTACCGTCTAAGAATCCAATCTTACCGATACCAACACTGTACCAATTGAGCCACTGAGACCAAATTGAATTGAGTCATTTTTATAAATCTCAAATTTCTAAGTTAATATTCATGTTCTGTGAAAGATCTGCGTATTCAAGTTCTGTTACTATTCCACTACAGACCAGTTGTTTCACAGAACTTGAATAGAACTTTCACCGAACTTGAATATACACTTTGAAATTTGATGAATTGTTTACTATCTCATCGATCTAGTTTGTTTTTGTCCCACAGACCATTTTTGGCATGTAACTGATTTTAGTATGTAGTTGTTCTCAGAAAGCATTTATTCATATGATACAAGTAAATTTTTTTTTTTTTAATGTGTTGTCAAGACGCAGTTTGTCTTAAGTCCACCAAAATTAAACAACATTCCGAGTGTGTTTATCCAACACTTTGTCCTACATCCAAATTAAAAACTTGTTTTCTGCGTAATTTAAAAAATTTGGAACAAATTTTACTTAAAAATAATGATTTCTATCACTTTAAATCATTTTAGTAAACTTAGAATTGAGCAAATTTCATTGTATACGCGTTTTTCGTAAAAAAAACTTTGAAGCGCTATTTCTCCCGATTTACTTTTTGGTCTGTTGGATAAAAACGAACTAGAGAGACGATCTATGAAACTACTGGCCCACAATTTAATTTTCAACCAAATTTTTGGTCTTTTACTTTTGACTAGAGTATTTAAATGCATTTTTGTTGTGTTTTTAGGGTACCGTACGAGAAGGTTTGGGTAGCGCAAAATATGCATCTGCTCCTGCTTGGGTGAAGCATTCTGTGGGGAACGCAAGTAATCCATCTCTTGCAAACACTGGCGAATCCTTATTTCAACTGGTCTATGAGAAGAAACCTGTGGGACTAACAGCCGATTATAGGTTAGTAAATTTCTTTTAAATTGTTTTGTAAACTTCCGATAATATTTTTGCAGTGTTTAATTTTTAATTTTTTATTCATCACAATAATAATAATATTTAGATGATCAGTATAGCGCCATTTTTATGAAAAATTACCCCAAGGATGCTGTACAAATATATAATATATTTCTACAATACTCTATCTTATTACTAACTATAGACTGGACAAACTATTATCAACTTATGGCTAACAGATTTCATCCACCGGTTCGTCGATCACTAATATAAAACTATATGTATAATGCATTTGACCGATGAACGTAATGCTGCGTTAGAACGTACATACATTATTAATTATTTATGTTCTGTACCGGTAGGTAATATACAGGACCATACTTACTGTACACTTAGTATCGTACTAAGTAAAATAAGTTTTTAATGTTCCTGTCTCCATATTAAATGAGACAAATTCTTTGTTTTAACCTATTCTTCATCAGTGTTGGAATAGAAAATAACACACGGGGATAGTATGCGAGGCATTATCTGCTCAAACATATTCTGTAGTTAAAACGAAGTACATATATTTCTACTATTAATATTTGATGTCATATGGCTTTGTTTTTGCCATGTTTCGGTTATGTTTTTTTTTCATATTTGTAAAATGGTAACATTATTTATATTTTTTCAGATTATTTGTTAAATCCCAATCATTGGAGATTGTGTACAATCCCGGAGCAGTAAGGTGGCTAATAGATTTCCTCTCTCATCCTCTTTCGATCAACAATAAAAGTAAAGTGTCCGCCCCGGAAACCATATCCAACCAAATAGGGGCTTATGTCCATGTTAAAAATACAACTAAAATGCACCTCATCAATCAATGGGAACACATATTACAGGGGAATTTGGTAATATATTTGATTAATTCCATCTTATATTTTTAAAATACATTCTGACAAAGACATCTTTTTAAATTATTTATTTTTCTTTTATTAGTTCTACAATTTAATATTATGGTTTTCTTTTTTTTTTTTACATTAATCTTACAGTATCATTACGCTAACATCTGTCGTACACATTCGCTCCACTTGCTATCTCTAATATTCAAAGAGAAATTGTCTTCTAGTTTGAATGTGCTTACGGGACTAAAACTAATTGAATAATTTTTTGCTTCCTAAAAGAGTGAACGAAGTTTATGGCAGCTCGAGCTTGACATTTCTGCACCGCAAATATTATTGATAGAAAAGTTCACCGACAAGAATGGAGTTGTTGTGGTTCTTGATTTTGGTAAAATGCATCTTTCCAATGGATACATGGAGCAGGAACAAGTCGACCCGGCAACCGAGGAAGATGAAAATGGTAAGCTTGTCATTTTTTGCAAACCAAAATATATTTTTCACTATTTTAATGCATTACCAATGACACAAAAATATAGACACATTATTGACTCACAAAATTAACACAAATGTGACAAGTAACGAAAAAAACTTGGTTGCCAGTAAATTCTTAACACACTTCGGCCGGGAAAGGTAGTTCTACCCGTTCGGTCGATTGATGCTTAACGGCGGGAAGGGTAGGTCTACCTTTTGCGCCGGCCTCATTTCAGTGGCAGAAAAGACAGAATTATTCAACGTTTTTATATGAATATTATATACCAATTTCTTTGTAAAGGTCCCAAAAATATGTACATTATCATCGAATCGAAATGCAAGTCTTCTTTTTATATTTATCTCCATGCCTTTCGTTTACATCGGAATTTCAACAAATGGATAGTATATTATTTGTTATTGTAACAATTCAATTCCTGGAATGAGGGTTTTTATGACAGTGAAACCCGATTCGAATCTCTATCTCTGTTACTTCGCACTTAACTCGTATGTGCAAGCGAGCAAGAGATGTCGGGCGTATTTAAAAAAAGCAGGTATCGGCAAATACCGATAGGCGGACCGTAATAAACATATTACAAGGTTAATTGAGTTGTATTTCAAATAATATTCGATTTTCATTTAGTACTTTTATAGCTTGAGTATGCTGAGTTACCATGTAGAAATTTTGGTTAAAATATTTCAATTATTTTCAAAGATTAAAGAAATTCGGGTGGGACCTTTATTTTCACCCAGAGACGGCGTAGAGCCAGCGCAAAAAATACCCACCAGAAATGTGTTAATTTAAATGTTCAGTCATCTATGAAAAAGATCGACATTTAAAGAATATGTGTGTAGTAATGAACGAAATAGATATAGGACCGGACAGCGTTTACATACTTAAAGTTGTCACTTTGAGATCTCTACAATGTTATGTTTTGTTATGTTACAATGTTTAGTTATGTTATGTTTTTTACAATGTTATGTTTTGTTATGTTACAATCTCTACAATGTTATGTTTTGCAATGTTAACATTGACTATCACTAGGTCTAGTCATTGTTTCGTTACACATATTCAAATACGTGTAACGAAAGTACGTGTAACATACATGCAAAGTATGTTGCCTGTTGTACGCTGATGATGCGGTGCTGATTGCTAATAGTATGGATGATCTGCAGTCTCTTGTGTCTATGATGAACGAAGTATGCATGAAGAATGAGTTAATGATGAATGTAAGTAAGTCTAAAGTAATGGTGTTTGAAAGAGAAAGTACGAAAACAGTGTGCAATATAGCTGTGAATGAGGAATACTTGGAGCAGGTGGATGAATTTGTGTATTTAGGAAGCATGTTTACGAGAGATGGGAAGGCTGACAGAGATATTGAAAGAAGAGTAAATGCAGGTAACTCCATTAATGGAGGACTGAACGCAGTTGGCGCTAACAAAAAATTGTCAAAAGAAGCGAAGTTAGCAGTCCACAATGGAGTGCTGGTACCTACCCTGATGTATGGAAGTGAGGCATGGAACTGGCAAAGAAAGGATGAAAGTAGATTGAATGCTATTGAAATGAGATCCCTGAGGAGTATGTGTGGTAAAACCATGTATGATCGTGTGAGGAATGTGGATATCCGCAAAGAGTGCAAGGCTGATGTAAGCGTAATGAGTAAGATCAAGAAAGGGACGCTTAGATGGTTTGGGCATGTAGAGCGAATGAGCGAAGAAAGGAGTGTAAGGAGAATATACGATGCAAATGTGAATGGTAGCAGAAGTCGGGGACGCCCGAGGAAGACATGGCACGACCAAGTGAATCAGATACTTGAGTCGGGCCATGTCAAGAGTCAGAACAATAGAAGAGTATGTATGAGACGATGTATGAATGTGAATGAGGCAAGGAATGTGTGCCAAGACCGAGTTGTTTGGCGGTCCGTTCTCTCTGCCTACCCCTGCGGGGAAACGGCGTGATGGTTAGTTAGTTAGTTAGTATTCAAACATTGCATGTTGACATTTAGTCAATAACATTTATGAATGTTATCTTTTGTCAAATAAATATTGATACAAAATATATATTTTCAAATCATGCCATTAGAAAAAACACAAATTATAAGCTCATTGCCGCCACCTTGATTTTTCTTATTATTATTATTTCGCAATTTCTATAGCGCCGTTTAGTAAAGAATTTCACATCAAGGGCGCTTGGCAAATCTATATTTGACACATTGATGATTTGATTGATTTGCTAAATAATATGGTTTCTTTAATTTGCCACACTTCTAAAATCAAAACTATTATAAGATTATTGATTTCACCAAATAATCACCAATTCACAAAACTTTCAACATTATTGACACAACCTACCTAAGTTCACTTTTGCGAAAACAATGCAACAAATTCTTCCTTTCTTTAAGCAAAAATATATGAAGCGTACAAAAATATGTCATGCATCTATTTAGCGCAACGACAATATCTACACATTATTAGTCATGTTTTATCATTTAAAAGTTTAGCCCACAAAATAAAAATGTTTATTATCTTTTATAGAAATGTTCATGACTCCTTGTTCTACCCCTCCTGGGAGTGAAGTGAGCGATGGGATGAATTTGACGGATTGCGGTGCCTCCCCTTTGCCTGCGGACTTTTCACAGGGAAATGCCCAAGCCAATGCTTCCCTCAATCAAGATGCACTACACCATAGGCTATACGACAGGTTATTATTATTATTATTGATTACGATGCATGTATTTTATTTGAATTTATGAAATGAAAGTCTCTGCCATCGAAACGTAATATGTAACCTTATGTTTTCCAGATACAAAATAGAATTCAGTGATTTGCAAGTCTTGGTTGGAAGAGTAAAAGATAGCTGGAAATATGCTAACACCAAAGGAACTTCCGCCCTCCACATTTTAGACAGATTTAGTATATCTCTTCAGGTACTAGGTGGAATAATACATATTTTTAAGTTACCAATAAATTTGTTGTTTTATTGTTATTTTATAAAATTCGGTTTATTGTAGTTTGAAAGAAGAGTAATTTACACAAGTGATCCACAATTTCCCAGCGTGACTCTATTTGGTACTCTGCCCAATCTCGTAGTTCACTTGAATGAACACAAGTTGATGTCCATACATTCTTTGATTGCTGAATTGAAATCACCCCAAATGTCATTTTCAACCAGGTTAGTAAATTATTTTATATCCAATAAAAATAATACATACGTGCTTACTTCATCTAAACCTTTGTAATATTTTTTTGTTGTTTGTTTACAGTCTGAATACAATGCCATTGAACGAAGAATGGAAAATATCTCCTCCTTCTGAAGAACTGATCAATGAAAACTCAGAAACGGAATTTACAGAAAGATCCCACAACCAGCTGTCTAGATTACTGATGGTTCAATTTGCAATAGATCAACTGGCTTTAGAGGTTAATAATATTATTTTGTACTTTACTGATGTGTCAAAAATATAGCCTGATAGCTTCAATTTTATCCTTATTTATGTGATTGAAAATTCTGTTTTAGGTTCAGTCCCGAGGAAGAAGTATTGCTGAAGTGCAAGTGTGTGGAGTGAGAGCCGCTCTTACAAAAAGGCCATTTGACTTCAATTTATCCCTTAGCGTCCACTCCCTGCTACTTGTGGATGCCTTGCAGACCTACGGACCTGACTTTGAACTGCTCATAGCCAGTCACAAACATGTTGGGTATGCCAACTTTCATATTATACTAATTATTGATGCATACTCTTCCTTTTAACATCAAACAAATTATTCAATGTTGATTTCAATAATTCTGAATGTTGGTCTTACACCAGGGCGATACTTAAAGTATCTTCCACTCTGAAACATCTAACCATCACTAATCTTACCATTAAAGGAAACATCATCAGTTTTGCGGATGATACTGTAATATTATTTCAAGAAGAAAACTGGAAGGAAACATTTTTTGTGGCTGAACAAGGGGCTTAGTGCACTTCAAAAAATGACTGAAAATTAACTCGCTTACCTTTAATATAAGTAAAACTAATTATATAACATTTTCAATCAACCCAACCAGTAAAATTACTAAAACTGAAATTACACAAATGCCATAGAAATAATGTTCCATGTCACTGCCCATTTATACAAAAATCCTACACATCAAAGGTATTACGGAAAACTCACAAGCCTTATACATTTCTAAAACAAATGGGGATCTGTTACATCTAATTATATACATACATAACCTGAATACATTCTCGAATCGAATATGGAATTATAAGATGGGGATTTGCTACATCTAATTATACATACATAACCTGAATACATTCTCGAATCGAATATGGAATTATAAGATGGGGATTTGCTACATCTAATTATATACATAACCTGAATACAATTCAACAAGGAATCATAGAGACCATTCTGAAAGTACGCATAAGCATGCCTTTGATTGAAATTTTCAATTGTTTTGACGTACCAAATTTATGCCAAAAATATAACAGTGAAAAACAAAACAAAAAAAGACACTTAAAATGGCAGAAGACAATTAAATGGAATTAAATAACTTTAGTCCGCCTCAGCACAAGCCCCCTAGTGAGGACGACTAATAAATGCCATTACTATACTTAAATACACCATAATATTTTGTTTGTACAATGTTTTATATAGTCGGTAAAATAAAATCTATATAAATGAAAAAAATAATGGTATTTTTGTTTTGCAGTATGGACTCTGTATCTGGGAGCATCAGGGACAGCGAGCCAACATCTCCCATGTCACCCTCCTCCCCCCCGGAGTGCTACTCAGCTCGACCCCTTCACCCCCCTCCCCCCGCTGCACTCTCCCAAGCCCTGCACTACCTCAACACACAGAATAAAAGTGGTAACAATTTATAATTTTTTTTTTTTTCTTACCTGTGCGATTTTGAAATATTTTTTCAGTTTGCAAATATTATTTCTGTTTTTACAATCAACTTTTAATAACAACCAGATTTATATTCACAATTTAGTTAAATATTATTATTTTGTTGTGAGATAATAAAGTTGAGTGGAATTTATTTCAGCTGCCCGATGGTGTGTGAGTCCCACTCTCGATGTCCCAGGAAATCCTGGCGTCGCTGGAATTGTGGATTCAGAGGCCTTAATAGTTATAGAAGTAACCGTAGTAACCTCAGATTGTCCAACCAATCAGGGAGAAGAACTGAGAATTGCTAATATTTTATTTAACAATCTAGATATTATTGGTGAGTTCCTACTTGTACATTCGCCATGTTTTTATATACTTTTTTGTGATAGCACACAAGAGACCTGGAAGACATCTGGAGCCAGCAGAACTCTACCACCCCTAATTAATTCATAATAGTGTGAAGCTGATAGTTGGAAAGTACCTGGCTATTCAGATCTGGTTACTAAAAATAGTTATGGGTAATTTAGGTATTGTGGTGGTCTTTTATCAGGATATTCACTTCATTTAATTTTATCTAAATTCTGTTTCTGATAAAATATAAATATAATTCTTATTAATTTTTATATCCCCTCCCTGGATTTGGATCTTTGTGCCCTTTGGGCCCAAAGCTTTGGATTTTACCGCTTTACCACAGTAGAAATCGTAAATCAAATGCCACAAAAATTTAAAATGGTTATAAAATGTTGACATATTTTTCAGCTAATCAAGAAACAATTGTGGAACTGATAGGATTTGCAAAACGTGTTTCTTGGACAGCTCAACCCATTCCAAAGAGGGTGCCGTCGGAAAGTGTGATGAAAGGTTCCGTGAGTAGTACATTCCAAGAAGAAGACGCCGAAGAGGACGAAGTTCCCACTATCGTCAGAACTGAAATCACTTTTGACTTTCACCGTCTCAGCGTTCTTCTGCTGAGAGCTTCAATCCAAGATGGAAATGTTATCGGGAAAAAAATTGCAACCGCTACTATGAGCGATGCGAAAATTCAGGCTACTGTTGGTGAGTAACATGATTGACTCTTTATTTGATATTACATATGGCATGCTATAAATATATGCTGATAATATTACAATTTATAATTTTTGTTCTATTTTTTTATTTTATGTTTATTAAGAAAAGACTTTGTGTTCACCTAACTGGGTCACTATAACATTGTTGTAATGTAAACTATAGCTTTATTGAAGTGAAACTTCTTTACGCGCGTCATGCAATTTCTAGGACCGGAGTAAAACCGACTCATGACCGAAACGAAAATGCGGGACCACCGATTAAAGTTCATTTGATCTAGTCAAAGTTTTGAAGTAACATATAAATGCTTCTTAGCTCATCCCGACAACTGGCGTTGGTGGTGTAATGGTCAGCATAGTTGCCTTCCAAGCAGTGGATCCGAGTTCGATTCTCGGCCATCGCACATTATTTTTTTGTTTTTAACGCCTTTTTCATTCAATATCTTATTTTTTAGTAGGTCAGAACATTTTTTAAAAGAAAATAATATTGCAAAATAATAAAAACACTTATCTCACTGTGATAAAACATTACTCCGCTAGAGCGCGCTTTGCGTTATTGTGTTGGATTAAAATTATTATCTAATCCGTATATTATGATAATTGTATTACATTTATTTAATTAATTTATTTATTTTGATAAATATATATTTATTTTATTTATTTATTTATCAGCTGAAACAAGAAGTTTCACTTCTGTCTTGCGTAGGCTTGACACACCCACTTTTTTTTTTATTTTTACTTTGATAATGATGTATACGAACTATACGCGATGTCCGGAAATTTATAGTACAAACGGAAAACTGGTGAATCAACATCACGAGGTGAACTAAAAAAAACTCCTCTTTTTCGATTTTTCGAAAGCTTTCCTCGCTTTTGGTAACTAAAGGGTTACAAAACTTTTGGAGTCAGTACTACGTTTCGACACCCTTTAAAAGATATTATACAGCTGATATTAATCCCAAGTGACTTTTTTAAATTTTACGTGAAAAATTCCAACTTCGGTTATAACACAAAATCGACTCCAAATGTGACATAGATTCAACAGTTTCCCACTTGTACGAGTTTCCGGACACCGTGTATACAAAAAATAAAGAACTTTTTTTCCCCTTAAAACACAATAATTATTACAGAAACAGTCTGCTGCCTCTCTGCCTAGAGCCAATAGCCATGATATTAATTTTTTAAAAACACAGGTATCGTCAGTAAGGGATTAAATGTAAGCTTCTTACATTTTCATATTATAGGACAGTATGAATAAATCTCTAATCTCTAAATAGAGATTTATTCATACTGTCCTATAATATGAAAATGTAAGAAGCTTACTTTTCATATTATAGGACAGTATAAATAAATCTCTAATCTCTAAATAGTATAAAATAAAATCTATCCGCGTCTGTCTGTTTGTGCGCTTACTTCTTCTAAACTACACAACGGATTTTGCTTGGGTTTTCACTATCATTTATATAAGTTTTCCCGGAAGGTTTATATATATATATATTATATATGTATTATATTTATAGAAAGTAGAGAAAAGTCTCCGAGCAATGTTGGTTACACATCAGCTAGCTATAATTTTTTTTTCTTTTTTTTTTGTCTTCTAGCCAACAAGTCCTTGGAGCTCAATGGATCACTAGGAGGTCTTCAAATAGTTTCCCTGTGTCCCGGAACGACGGTGCACCAGCGAATAGTGTCAGTTGGCCACGATCCTTTGGCCCATCAAAACATTACCTTGTCAGTTGATCTAGCCCACTCCCTGACTCAAGAGGTCTACGGCTATAATACTGCCAACTTGATTCAAGAAGAAGAAAAAGCTTTAAGTTTTATAATCACTAAAAATGTCACAGATATTTCTAAGGAAGAAAAATTGGACGTAGAAAGAAATGGTGAGTGGTCTTGCTGCTGAGAGCTTCGTTGCAACCTCTCTTTCTTTTACCTGGGGCGTTTATGTGAAAGTGACGGAGGTTGCAACTGAGTTATCAGTGGGATGCCTGTATATTTATGTTTACAAGAAAGATTTTCAATTTTAATCTGTTTTAGCAGTTTGTTATTTTATGTTAATTGAGTGTTTATTTTTCAGATGAAATAAATGTTGGTATAAACATTCATATGGCATCTGTATGGTACACCCATTCAGGCATCTTCATTGGTGAGATCCAGTCTTGTGCAACAGAATTTAAACAGTACCTTTCCAATCTCGCTAAATCTATTAAAGCCGCCGCTACGGACATGGCAATCGGTTTAGTTCAGACTAGGTATTTTATGAATTTATTTTGAAACCAATGCAATAATAATAATAGTAAATGACAATAAGAACCAGTCGAACGATAGTTACCCATTTTAGTTCACATGGCTCTAGGCCTAGAGCCATGTTTGCCTAAATATATGTAGACGGTTTTTGCCAATTTATTTAAATTTATTTTTTATGAATTTTTTTAAAACTTGTAAATGTGGGATAAACGATGATTCATTTAAACCACAGTAAGCAGTTTATATATTTCCGTATCAATATTCGGAGGTATGAATTTTTGAATGAGCGCGGAAGTCTCCATCGCTCAAGACATTTTTTTTTGTAAATATGCCATCGCTTGATTAGTCAAGTGTTCCTTATGTTTGTATTTTTAATTTGAATTATTTTGCAGGGGAGAACCTCTGTACAGCAATCCTCGAGTGTCTGGATCTATGGAGTGGATATCTCCAAGGCGACCCCGTTCTATTAGTATCGGCATACCACAAGATTCTGAAGTACCCATGGATATTCACTCTCCTGTTATTCACCTCAAGTACGTTGTCATATTTCAATTTGAAACTTATGAAAATTGCAATAAATCATGGCAATATTTACATGATTAATTAATGTTTTGTATATTTTTAGATTTGATGTGGTTTTAGAAACACCTGTTGTGGTGTTGCCCCGGACACCAATTAGCACCGAAGTCTTTGTTGCTCATTTAGGAAATATTTCGATAACCAATAAACCTGGTCTAACTAATTCTTACGACATACATGTCCGGGACATTAATGTGTATTCGGTGAGTTTACATCCTTAAATCTAACTAATTCTTACGACATACATGTCCGGGACTTTAATGTGTATTCGGTGAGTTTACATCCTTATATCTTTCGCAATAATATCATTTATGACTGTATAATTTAAAAATATTTTTATCTTCTTTTAGCTGGATATTGCGAACCATTTGAGTAGCAGCAATGGAGTGGATACTGTTGAATCCATTTATAGATGTGGATCAGAAGGAAAGCCAATATTGCACGATACCACACTACACCTTACAGTGGAAAGGACGAGTATTACAAAAGAGAATAGTTTTCAGTATGAACACTGTGTGCAGGTATATTTTCCTTTTTTTTTAAATTTTTTTTTTTAAAGAAAGACAAATATTCCCGGGTTACGAATAACCTGAAAATATTTGGAAATCTCCTACTACCACCACAGTAAGCGGAAAATGTTGCTTGTGTTGTGATGGAGGACTTAGCCAGCTGGGGAATTGAACACACTACGCCTGGGTGGGATCCAAACGCGATGTCAACTCAGCTACCGACCAGTCAATGAATAAATAATGAATTACCTACCTACCCGATTCTACGCAAAACAAATCAACAATATAATTTTTTATTTAACTGCTTATTTTTTTCTATTTTTTAGATAAGTGGCAAAGTCGTAACACCTTTGAAAGTGTCTTCAACTCGGCATCAGTACGAGCAGATGTTGGAGACTGTTAGTGGACTGGGTGTCATATCGCCCATTGTGCTCGTAGACCCGGCCCCGACATATGTGCGAACTACCGACTCTACCGGGGTCACAACCCTCGACATGGACCCACAACTGAGAGCTCAGATCTTCAGGGCAGATCCTTTAGCAAGCCCCTCTGTTAACTCATTTCAACAATTTAAAGGTTGGTAAAAAGTCTTTAGTAAAATTTATTTCTAAATTATTTCATATTTTTTTGTTTTAGGTACTAAATCTAATATCTCATTATTATTTGCAGTCGATTTCAAACTCCCAATATTTACGGTGGAATTAAGAAAAGATTTTGGACAAGGCGAACAAAGTTTAGTAAATTTATCATTCAGAGACTTTTTTGTCAATTTTGAAAAATGTCAACAACATGAAGTAACTATTGAGGTAATTAATATTTTGTTTATTATTAAATGTCAACAACATTAAATAACCATTGAGGTAATTCATATTTCGACTATTAATTTTTTGACTGTGACAAATTTATTAATGTTTCATTCTTATTGAAAAACAAATTTCAGATGTCTTTAAGATCAATAACCATGGAGGATCTTTTAAGAGATGTTGATTCGAGGCATCGCTTCATGATGGTGTCTCATAAACCGTTGATTCCAAAGGCCAATTTCGTCTCAAGATCAAGTCCCGATTTAAGAACTGAAGAATTTGATGATTCATGTTCTCATCCGATTAATATATGTCTTGCTCACGTGAAACATGGGAGTTCATTACCCGACCAGCTGCATAATCTCAGTGCAATGGAAAATAAAATATCTCCGTCTAAAAGGCCTGTCAAAGAAATATCGACATTGCCGCAAGATAATCTTGTTTTAATTTCCATACAAATGAGAGATCCTCTCCATCCACAGTTCCGTGAACAATACAAGAATGTGAGTAGAGAGTTAAATATCTAATGTGTGAAGCAAATTGAGCAAATTAAATTATGAAATATTAAATTTATTATTTGCATCTGACAAATAGTTAGTAGACGGTAAACAAAATGTTGATTAGAGTGCATATTTACAAGTTTACAAATTAATTAAATAGCTTCGCTACATTAATAATTCTGTAATTTGCTTCTAAAAGGGCCAAAGTCAGTTTTTCAAATTTCACGATTTATGTATAGAATTTGCTCCTTTTTAGCAAGTTTTAAGTTTCAGAAAAATGATATATTGAAACAAGTGGAAAAATAAGTAGAAAAAAGTTTAAAATTGTTTCAATATATTATTATAATGAAATTCCACCATGAATTATCAGTATCAAAAATACAAATATGAATATACCTTTCTCGAAATTGAAAGGTTCTTAGAATTCGGAAGATACCCCATTTTTTGAGGCAACATTGCAAAAAAATATACATTGAAAACTAACATTGTCCCTTACAGAAGCAAGCCACAGAATTAAAAGGTTAAATTAATTAATTAATGGGATCAAAATATGGTTCTAAGAATTTTATTTACTTGTTGTTTGTCTACATACATTTGTCCGTATAGCGTCTTATTTAACACATTCACGGACACTTACCAGAAAATGCTGGAAGACGGAGGTTCGTGATACGACAGATGTGTTTTGTGAAGTCAATGAAAATCAGTAATAAAAAAATTATTTTGACGCTATCAAGACAGGCTATATTTACTGCAATTCAAAATTTGACTTCCCAGTCCGTTGTGTCATATTGTGTCCCTAACTAAAAGACGTATATATGCATTGTATATATCACATCTCCTCTAAAACAATGTCAATAAACATTGTGTCATATCACATCTCCTCTAAAACGATGTCAATAAACATTGTGTCATATCACATCTCCTCTAAAACGACGTCAATAGGCGTTGTGTCTTGTGAATGTGTTAAAAAGAAATAAGGAAAAAACTTGTTTTTTTCAAACATGTATGAGATATCGTTTCTTAACCATCAACTTATTATTACATATATTATGATCTTATTTAAAAAAAATATATTATGATGTGTTATGAATTTTTGCAGATCCGAAAAATTACCAAAATTGATTTCAACTGCTTAGATTTGATTATCAGTGTGGAAAGCTGGGTTGTTGTATTAGACTTTTTCGGCATGGGCTCTGATAAGAAGGAAACCGTGGATAAGAAATCAACATATGTTAAACCCGAATTCAAGTCTCAGCAATCAGATATAGGTGAGAGGAAAACATATCCATTAGTTGGCTTGTTTAGATGAGTAATTCCAGGTTATGACCATTAACTCATAGCCCTTATATTTTAGTCCTCTCGAAACAAAGTATTTTTTATTCAATATTTTTATATGAAACAACAAAAAAGTGAGGTGACGGTAACGTTTGTAATACACTTGTCCAATAAAATAAGTGTTTTTAATATTTTTACATTATCAGTAATTTTAGTTACAAAAGTGAGTCACTTTATTTTTTTTAATGTTTCCATTAAAAATTTTAGTATTTCAAAAAATACATTTTTATTTTTAATAGTAAAATATGAGAGCGTATTTCATCAGCTTTTAACACAGGTTTTTAGTTTTCGGATTCATATAGAAATATTGCTATTATTTGGATTTTATTTCATAGCGGAAATACTCTGATCGTCTGACAGAATATGGCTGAGGTCTGAAGAGTTAAAAATTATATTTTTGCTTCAGATTTTAAAAATTCTCTCAGCTATATTTATTACCAGTGACAGCTATTTCGCTCTTTGAAAATATTGTCTAAACATAAATAATCAAAATTTGCGCAAAATACATACATGTAATATCTACAATAATATAATGTACACTCCTCCTCCAACCACAAGCTAATGCTTCTCTGGAAGAGTAGTATTAAATATTGTCATTGTAATTGTAAACCTTATTAAAAAAAAAACTTAAACTTAAATCATATTTGATTTCAAAATATTATAAATTCAACTTGCTTACATTCAAAGATTGCCAGTTATTTCGAAAATGAAAGAAAATAATGATTTTATGAAATTTTCAAAGAGCAAAGAAAACAGACTCAGAAATTTTCAATTTTACTTTACAGAATTTAATGTTTTTCACAAAATAATAAATATGTAACACATTAATATAGTGGACCCGAATGATAATATTTATCTTTTGTATGCAATTTCAGGTCAAAACGACGAGAGCGAAACTGAGATACTGGTCCGTTCCCTCAACGTGGTGCTGCTGAGGCCGCAGCGGGAGGTGTGCCGGGCCAACATTTCGGGCCTGCAGGTCCTGGTCAACAGCGGCAACAGCGAGGAGGGCGGGCGCCGGGTGGAGGGCACCCTCAGCTCCATGTCGCTCACGGACCTCTCGCCGCATGGCCGCATATGGAGGGAGAGGTTCCTGTCCTCGGGGAAGAAGGCACTCAACTTTCAGTATGTGAGGTAAGATTCAGTGAGAGTGTTATGAAACAACTTAATTTCCTTTGTGAGTAGGTACGTACGAGCGTGAACTTTTCAAATTTGGAAGTGATTTGGTGTTTTAAAAAATATATAAAAAGAATCGTTTCAAATCCAGATAAGCGAATTTGAACCTACCTGTAGTATATTTTAGTAGACAATTATTTTAATTCTGTTTTTGAAATGAAAAGTAAATAATAACATAATAATGAAACCAATTTTATTCCACTTTTTATTTTTTCTGACCAGACCGGTTTCAAAGAATCAGGACCATCATTTTTACATTTGACTGATACATTTACAAAGAACAGCACCGCTCGGCCATAAATCCTCGCCAGCAGCATTCCGCACGGCCAAACACGGAACTAACGGCCTCTCAAGACCAATGCCCTCAGCGCGTCAACACATCGCCCCAAAGTCGAGTCTCGCGCCCCTGAAACCAAATCCTGATACAAAAGAATATCCAGACTAATTGGATGTTCACAAGGAATATAGTATAAACTCCTGACCAGATTTCTCAGCGAACCTGATCTTATTCATTCATGTTCCGACGCGCTCCTTGCGCGTGGGCAATTACATAAACTCAGTGCCGATTTCATAACATAAATTCAGAGAGAGAGAGAGATCACAATTATATAGGATTATACTTTGTACCTGTAATGTTTACCATGTCCCATATGTATAAGATGTATTCTTTCTGAGAACCCCTTGTATGTTGTAATGTAGCCCTTGCTATAATATATCGTTGAATCCCTCTCTTGTCTTTACTGAACCCCTGTCTCACTCTGAATGATGTAGCAGAAGATGATAGCTGACCTCATGCTTTGAGTGAGACTCGACATCATGCCTTTGTAGAACTAGTCCGAGGTAATGCATCAGGGACATAAACCATGATGTCAACTATGTCAATTGACTTACATTCTAAATCCTACGTAGATCACACTGTATTATTGTACTGCCACCCATTGTGTATTGCACGAACACGGGGGCCTGTATTTTTGCACTGGCGCTCTTACACGAGGGCCCAACGCTGGATTACTAATTATATTGCAATACATATATGTACATAACATATGTATGTTTTTTGTGTTATGCACAAGTGTTTCATGGAACTATGACAAACCAATTTCAGGATTTTTTTTTCATTTATTTTTTATTTTATTTTATTTAGGAAACAAACAGTCATTTATATATTTATCATAAACAGCAATTATTTACAATATTAGACCAATAATGTTCCATTAATTCTAGTTGTTGATTCAATATTTGCACCTATACAATGTATAAATGACAAAGAAATATAAAGAATAAATATTATAAGGAATTAAAAAATGTTATAAAAACAATTAAAGACAGTTAGTAGTAATACAGTTTTCGCATGATTATAATAAAAACAATAAAATAAACAAAGATGATAGGATTATTTCACAAAATAAAAAATTAAGTTATCAGTTTAGTAAGTTGCATTTTATATGTTTTCAAGTTACACTTAAAAATGTCTACATCTCGTAAGGCATTGTGAGTTTTACAGATACGTCCTATTAGAGTTTTGGGCATATTTGGCTTTACAGTGTGGTGTTCTAAATAAGTCGTTCGATCTGGTGTTGTGTTCAGGGCAACGAAATGCAATCTTTTCTAGCAGATATGATGAATCAACAAAACTGTTTACGATTTTGTATAAGAATAGGGCATCGAAAATTTTTCTACGTTTATATAAAGCGGTAAGGTCAAACCGATGATCCCTAAAGCGATACGATAGGTGTTTAATAAATTTGGACTGGATATTTTTATTGGAAATGTGTTGAGTCTACAGGAAATGGGGCAATTAATGGAGAAAGAAAAGAGAAACTTTGCTGTTTATGCGCACAATAAGTATGTAATTATGGCAAGTCAATAAATTTTTCCATTTATAATGTTAATCTTAATTTTTTTAGGTTCAGACCCAAGGATGCACTAATTGCAGACTGTGACACGCGTCTTCTGATCGAAATGAGCTCAGTTGTTTACGTGCACACTAAACGCTTTGTAGGAGAAATACAAGCCTTCTATCGCGAATTCTCCAGATTGCAAAAAGTCATTAGTCAAGCTAGACAAAAGGTAATCGCTTCAGTTATAATTCCAGTGTTTAATTAGTTACATTCATTATAATAATATGTGTATGCTTTACAATACTTTTACACTTGCTCATTTTTCTAGGTATCCGTTACTGCAAATTCTCCATCAACCCGAATGCAACTTTCAATAGAATGTCTGTCGCCCGCCATTCTTGTGCCAGTGAGCAGTAGAAGTACTTCAGTTCTGGTAGCAGATCTTCAAAAGCTTACTGTCTATAATGTGTTTAAAACGGCAGGATCTCCGGGAACAATAAGTAACATCAGGGATCAGGATGATCGTAAGTGTTTTTACCAAAGATATTAGAAGAACGAGATATGCTATGTTGGCCGCCGGACCGTAGCCGGAATACTACCTAATTAGGGTACTTTGAACGGTATCGGGACGTGTACGCACAGAAATCTGTTCTATGTATTAGTGCGGATACCTTAGCGATACCTTAGCGTAAGCGAAGGTGTGCAGTAGTATTGGTGAACAAAACCGGCGACACTCGGCAAAACAATTCCACTCAGTACGAATTGCGCATAGCACATCTCGTTCTTCTAATATCTTTGGTTTTTACCATCATTGATATCTTTACATGTTGTTTAACAATACATACTTGATTATTAACTTGTGTATTTTTTTCATGATATATTAGCTGTTAGAGAACTGCTGGATGTGATGACTATTAACCTCGATACAATGGACTTGTACTGTGGAGAAAAAGTTGGGGTCAGCGACGGGATCTGTCTCAATGCCCCGAGTAATTCTGGCAATCGAAATCAAAATGAAGATACTAATTCTCAAACTGGTTTATCTGTCGGGCCATTCAGTATGGTCCTCCGTCATGGTCCATATTTACTTACAGATAAATGTGGGATTGTATTACAAGTTGAAAGAAACCTCGAAGATCACCACAATGGTACGTTTTTCCATGTGTGTAGTTTATATGATTAAAATAGTTTTAATTAGATTGAAGAATTAAGTTCAATTTGGTTTTTATTTTAGTGGCTGAATTAAGCATACAAGGAACATTGAACACTTTGGATGGAGCTATTGATTTAGTCCAATACAAAGTAATAAAAGGATTACTATCTAAAAATCTTGGAGAAAATACGGACGACTTGTACATATCGGAACCCAATGTGCCGCTTTACTCTTCTATCAACGAAGAGCGGACATGGACCTTGACCTCTATCAGATTAGATTTACAAGATGTGACCTTGAACCTTGAAACACAGCATGGGAAGTCCTCATTGGCTTGCATCAACTTTATTAAATCACGTTTGATTATTGAAACGTTTTCAGACATGACGCAAGACATAGACTTAGTATCACAGGTATGTATATTGATTTATTTTTTTATTTAATTGTTATCCTTATGCAATTCTCTCATAATAAATGCCGTAAATCATTTTGTTATCTTTATGTCTTGTTTGTAGGAAATATTGGTATCTGACACCAGATACAAAACAGATCCAGCAAATAAGAAGCCCAATATTTTTAGTAAGATTGTTCAGCCTATGCGCCCAAAAAATGATCATAATGAAATTCATTCCGTGCAAGCTGAGGTTCATGCCAGGTAAACTAAAAATAAAACTAAATGAACTTATTGAGGAAATTCCCCAATTCTCTGTGATTCATTACTATATATGTGATTTTTCACAAGAACGGCGCTATACAAATTATCCAATTATTATTATTATTATCTGTCTTTTGGCCACACAGAAAACGCAGAGAACATTCCGCTTATACAATCCTCATCAACAACATGCGACTTATGGCAATTTTCGATTGGTGGCAGGCAGTAAATGAATTTATCATGAGTCCACCGACGGCTGATACTATTGACTTAAAAATTCAGTATGTATTAAAATTATTAATAAATAGCTTTTTATCATTAATGATAAAAAATATAAATTGTTCTTAAAATATAATTTTTCTCAGGAGCAAACCAATACAAAAGGAAGGAATTTCAAACTTCAGGCAATCTCCCGTATCGGATTCCCAATTTGAACTAAAACTAAATATTACTGAAACTGAGGTAGTTTTTGTTGAAGATACTTCGCAGTGGGATACGAATGCCGTGATTTTGAAGGTAAATTAATTTTTCTGTTTCTACGACTATGTATTTATGAAATTATTACTATTTAAGACATTAAAATTAAAAGAATTCTTCTTCTATTGGATGATAAGAAGGTTATAATAATAATAATAATATGTTTTTTTTCATCTTCGTTTTTTTTGTAACAAATACATTTTTTTTTTTTGCATAACACATAAAACATTTATAGTATTGTTACAAAATACATAATGAATGGAATAAGTACAAAATAGTGAAAAATATGTTTTTTAGTATTTCTACACCAATGAAGAGAACTCTTGAGTTTTGTGTAGGAGTAAAAAGTAATATCATAGAGTGTATAGGATGTGGTAACATTTTAAAATATAAATATGATTCGAAATGAAGTTACTGAATTTTGTTAATGACGTTACGCGTGTTCAGTTTTTTAAAATATAATTTTAATTTTTTCTTGAATAAATACCAAATCTATTATTTTTTGTAATTCTTCGGGAGGACTATAATTTTTTATTTTATCCCTTTGTAAATATAATTGTTGTGTAGATATAACGATATCCTCACTGGGATCTCCCGTGCTGAGAATTTCATTTGAAATGATTATGATACTGGTGTCTAGAACTCCACAAAATTGACCTTATATGGCAGGGAAAATTTTCAAACTTTCTTAAATAATTTTTTTCAGAGTACAACAGTAATTTCATATAAACCTGGCAGTGAACCTAAGCCTCTTTCGTGTATCCTGAATCATTGTGAGGTATTCTCGTGTGTTTTGGGAATGGAAGAAGAAACTGAATTATCTATCATCGATCCAGTTACTGTGCAAATAGAATTAAATGCCATGAGGGTGCTCCAAGTAAGTTATTAATAATTTATTATTTATATTTTTGTCGTCATTATCGCTGTTAAAACCCTTCTTCTACTGTCAACCCCAGTTCTTTGTGCATAGAATATAAGGAGGTGTAGCGTAGGGAGTGTGGCGAACCCATCGCTCAGGGAGTGGAAATACGACCTGCAATAGCCATCCCAAGCTAAGGTGTGGGCTACCGTGCTCAGGCTGAATGACCTGAGGAACAGTGTCACAAACGGTGCCTCTGAGGAACAGGGTCGCATCTCGGAGTATTTAGACCTTACCCCAGCACTTGGGGCTCTGCTGGAGTAGACCTTCTATTTCCCTAGATACTCGTGGGACGAAAATAGGACCATTCGAAAACTCCCTCTTCCCTTGTGGGGCCTTCAGGGAACCAAGTAGGAGTGGAGACAAGAACCTCTTCCCTCGCGGGGCTTTCAGGGAATCAAGGGGAAGTAGACTCCTCCTTTGTGGGGCCTTCAGGGAACCAAGGAGGAGTGGAGAAGAGAGACGAGACCCTCTTCCCTCGTGGGGCTTTCAGGGAACCAAGGGGGAATGGACTCTTTCATCATGGGGCCTTTAGGAAACCAAGGAGGAGTGAACTCCTCCGTTGAGGGGCCTACAGGAACCATGGAGGAGTGGAGAGACGAAACCCTCTTCCATCGTGGGGCCTTCAGGGAACCAATGAGGAAAAGACTCTTCCATCGTCGGGCCTTTAGGGAACCAAGGAGGAGTGGAGAGGATAGTCGAAGTCCTCTTCCATCGTGGGGCCGTTAGGGAACCATGGAGGGGTGGAGAGGAAGGCCTCTTCCTTCGTGGGGCTTTCAAGGAACCAAGGAGGAGTGGAAAGGAGAGATGAGGCCCTCTCCCCCCATGGGGCCTTCGGGGAACCAAGGAGGAGTGGAAAGGAGAGATGAGGCCCTCTCCCCCCATGGGGCCTTCGGGGAACCAAGGAGGAGTGGAGAGGAGAAATGAGAAGAGATTTCCCTTTAGGGAATCAAAGAGGAGTGGAGAGGAGAAATGAGGCCACCTCCCTGAACTCTTCCCTTGTGGGGCCTTCACGGAACCAAAGGGGAATGGAAAGGAGAGATGAGGCTCTCTTCCCTTGTGGGGTCTTCAGGGAACCAAAGGGGATTAGCACAGACATATGAATATTAATATACGAGAAGTTAAGGACGAGGGGTTAAAACAAGAGTTGCGGGACGCAGAGAGGAAAGCTGACTGTGATTCGTCAATAAAAAAATCTGACAGTAAATAGGCATCTCGCATTATAATATCACCATTTAGTTCTTAAAAGTAAAATCTGCTTTTGAATGAATAGACATTTTTACATGGGAGCGCAAATTACTCGCCACGTTATGAACAAATTTGCGAAGTCCAAATTCGGCAAAATAAATTTCTTCTATTTTCAGAGTCGAATATTTCGTTTATGTATTTAGTTAAGACACTTTTATAAATGTTCATAATTTACTTCCCAGCAACCAACCAGCTTTGTGTTTCGCGTCCAGACGTATCTCGATGTGATAGTATATGTTTCTACAACTGATCCATATTATACGATGTGAATATGCTTAAAATAAAGTAAAATAATGCTTATATATGGAATGTAATACGACAATTGGGTTTATTCTCTTTTTCACATCTATTTTTACAAGTTTTCATAGCACAAGTCACTATTTTGCCGTGTTATTTCGTAAAATGAACCGATGATGCCTCGACCATAGTTCGCACAAGAATGATGACGTCACGTTTTCTAAATTCACTTGAGGCCATACGCGAGCGCAGCCGGCTCCAATGGAACCGGTATGGGGAGTGGGGAATAATACGCTTTTAATCACTTAGGGCAGGTCTACTAATATTCATATGTCTATGGGGATTAGAGAGGAGAGATGAGACCTGGGAATATATCCAATGACAACCCTGGTGAACTTTATGAAAGAAACCGGGTGATTGTTAAAGGAATAAGGTAAAATGGGAAACAGCACAATGGGCCTATGATCTACGTGCTCATTCGAACTACATGTAAACAGTCTCCGCTCTATAAATAAATAAAAAATAAAATATAAGGATGCAGTGTTCGTCTCCGTACTGTCCCAGCAACCTGAGTTTAAGCCTCCCAACACTCATTGGTACTACAGATTTATTATAGAGAAGCCTCTTCGTTTCATGTTACATATCCTGCTTAACGGAACTGTTTGAGTTTAACAAATCGCGTTATTGACAGTTTTTCAAACTATATAATAGTGTAGCTCATGGTTGTTCCTGGTCTATACCAAACACTATTCCTATATGTACTCCAAATATCCGTCTTAGGAAGACTTTTAAAAATATCAAATACCTTTTTGTTCTTCTTTGTTTGTTTTTGAGGGTCCATGATTGAAAGATGTAGTTAATATATATATGTATTTATTTCCAGGTACAAATACCGCAGCTTAGTGTAAGGCTTTCATATCACGATGTCCGGATGCTTTTGAAGATGTTCCAATCTCTGCCGCAACAAACTCGCAGTGCCCGGGCGGCGCACGACCCCAACGTGTTGCCAGTCAATCAGAACAGAGAAAGCATCCAGAAACTGTGCGGCCTGGGATTCTCTGCCAAGGATTGTGCTACCGCTTTGTCCATGTGCGACGGACGCTTGGAGCAAGCCGCATTGTGGCTCACTGAGCATTCCATGGCCTTTCCTTATCAAGCTTATCCTGCGTCTTTGATGGACACACAGAAAGATGTGTCAGCGACTGCATTTGACTGTGTTCAGGTAAATCAATTTGTTTTTTTGAAAAACACTCCCTATTTTGGAAAACATACAGATTAATATAAATAAACATTCTGCTAAGTATAAATCTATACTATAAGTATAAATCTATATTTCATATTTTCGAAATCGTAGACAGTTTGTTTATTATAAGGGTTCCAGTTCTTTTGAATTCATAGTTTTTTTCTGGAGTTCCTCAGGGGTCTATCCTTGGACCACTTCTGTTTCTGATTTTTATTAACGATATTGGTTCAGTCATCACACATTCGCTGTATTTACTATTTGCAGATGACTTGAAACTATATCGCTCAATAAAAAACCATCTTGACTGTATTCTCCTTCAACGTGACATTGACTGCGTTTCAAACTGGGCCAAAATAAATGGCTTGAACTTCAGTACACCCAAGTGCAATATCGTCTCATATACAAGATCAAAGAAACCGCATGTATTTGAATATACAATCAATGAAATTATTCTCCAACACCTAAACCAAATCAAAGATCTAGGAGTTATTTACGACAGCAAACTAACTTTTCACCAACGCATCGATGATTTAATAAGCAGAGCATACAGGCTTCTCGGCTTCGTAATTAGGAACTCATATCCGTTTCGTAACACAAAAACACTGATGTTATTATATAATACACTAGTCCTAAGTGTACTGGAATCAAACTCGATCATCTGGGCTCCACATGAATTAACATACACTTTACGCATTGAAAGAGTCCATAAAAATTTTTTAAGGTTTTTATTCTTGCGGCTCTATGGACGTTACCCTTGGCTTTACCCATCGATTTATATATTAGGCATGACCAATTACCACTCCCTAGAGACACGTAGAGGTATTGCTTTGCTTAAATATTTTTTTCAACTTATAAACGGTCACTTATCTAATAATGAGATACTGGCCCAACTAAATTTTTTTGTACCAGAGTCTTACTCTCGAGGACGTCATCACAATCTTCTATATAGTAGATCAAGCCGCACTAATTTATTTATGTACTCACCTGTGGGGAGAGCTACTTGCTTTTTGAATGCAGTAGATAAAAAAATAGATTTTTTTTTTGTGTCCTATAGCGCATTTGCGAGATTTTTGGCATTGCATATACACTGCATAAATGGTACAATTATAACGTCTTAGGCTATATTACCTGTAATTGTTATAAATAAATGTACAAATTATATATATAAATAAATAAATACTGGTTTAATACAACAGGTTAAGGCTGAGTGCATCTCCATATGTGTAATCGATGACTGTCGTGATTCTGATGTGCCCCTATTGGAAATATCTCTGTCTGAAATGAATTTATCTCAAGATTTGCGGGAGTGTGACTCCATGGCAATGGGCATGACATCTCCACAAAGCCCTCCACTGGTTCTGAGCCCAGACACCCACAGTGCGGATGATATAGAAAGGGAGACTGGGCCGGGGGGTGGAAAGTTACAGTGCAAACTCACCAGCGATTATTATAATAGAGCACTATCAGGGTGGGAACCGTTCATTGAACCTTGGAGGTATGTTAAAAGTTAACTAAAGATATTTTCGTTTTTGTTTTATTTTGTTTTTTTATTTTTTATTAAATAAATATGTGAAGTATTGTAAACATACACAATGAAGTAATTGATTATCACGTCATTTGGTAAAATAATGTAGCACAGCGATATTAATCAGCTTACGGTTTAATAATTCAATAAATTTGAAAAGAGCAGATTTTTGATCTTCAAACTATATTATTTTGACATAATATTATTTTCATCATGTTATGTTGCGTACATACATTTAAATTACATTGTTTACTTTTAGGTGTGATTCTTCATGGGAATATGGGCTGACAAGCCATTTAAGACGAAACCGGCTTCAGATGGAAGTAAACTCAACTGAAACATTGAACATTAATATCACCAGCGCCTTCATAGATTTATATAAGTTGGTCAAAAACAACTGGACACAAGACTATTATTCACTGACGAATCGTGGAGAAATCTCACCAAAAAGCAGTCCCCCTGGTTATAGAAGACGATCCCCCTTTGTGCCGTTTGCTGTACTTAATCAAACTGGTAACACATTGTGGTTCACTACGATTGTTACAACTGCAGATGTGTAAGTACAATAATAATGTTATCGCTCTGGTAGAACAGCTATTTATTGCTAAAGGTCAAGGTAACCCATAGGAATAAAAATCGGATATCCGAGACACTATCTAGGTTACAAACTTTGTTTCCATTTAACCCATTGGCATCAAACCAACTTCACAATGTATGGTGTACCGTAATGTCTTAAACTCGAACCACACCAGCACGGTGGGTCAAAACGAAAACGGACGTACAGGTGACAAATGTGTTTCAAATTTTAAATACCAATCGCTCTATAGATAATGAAACACGCATTTATTAATGTCTGCAATAATACGTCGGTAAAGTTTTTCCGTGATAATTACAAATTAAGTTTTGTTAGCGATCGGCATCATGGTGATTTTTCAAAATGGCGAGTAGTTCTGGTATTGTTAAAATTGCTCGAAAAACGCTTGGTGGATGCTTTGAGGACTATCATACCAAGTTAAATTTTTCATTATGTATACATATAAATAAAAATTATGCCAATAAGATTAATTTGGAGGTGAGGGTTAATTTTCTAGCTCAACAATTCGGATGCCAATGGGTTAAAAAGGTAGGCAGTAGAAGATGATATTGTTGATTCTGAATTTGAAATATGATATCAACAAATATGACGCTTAATAAATAGGTCCCAATGGTCGAGTGGTTTAAGACGCCTGACACGGTACAAGAGATCCTGGGTTCAATTCCTAGTTGTGACCGTTATCTTTTTATTTTTCTGTGTCTTGTTCTGTTTCATGTTCTGTTTCACGTTTCGTTTAGATTTATTAGTATTATCTTCTTCTTCAATGATATATTACATTGATGATAATAATAATATTTGGATGATTTATATAGCTTCGTTTTTGTGCAAAATCACCTCAAAAGAAGGGCGCTGAAATAAGTTAAAAATAAAAAGTTGTTACTAAAATAAATTTGCTGTAAAAATTAAAATAAATAATACAAATTTACAAATAGAATTAAGTAAAAGCATTGCCATATTCTTAAATAATATGTTTGAATAAGTACCCTTGTATCAAAGTATGTACTTACCTAATCCTATCAAAACCCTTCTAATCATAAATAAACGACTCAATAGATCGATATCTTGGGGCTTTTTGTATGAAACAAATTGGTACACTATTTAACCATAGATATGCTAATATTTAGACACGTTTTTTGCTTGTCATTATTTTACGTCAAACCATCGACGGGGATAGAGTAAACTCAAAAAAAATCGAAAACTAAACAATATAATTTTCATTATTGAAGACAATATTAGCGATTTCTAAACGAAAATCTGAAACAGAAAAATCAGAAAAAGATACGGTCACATCTAGGACACGAACCCAGGACCCTTGTCTTGCCGGGACACCGCTCTCCTAGATGTGACCGTATCCTTTTCTGATTTTTCTGTTTCAGATTTTCATTTAGAAATCGCTAATATTGTCTTCAATAATTAAATATTACAATTTGAGGTTTTACTCAATAAAGTTATTCCGAGAAATAAATATAATTTTCATTCAGAGCCTACCCCATTTATTAGCCTAAAATATTATTAAAAATAAAATTTAATGATAAAATATTCCCATTTAAGAAAATGAAAAACTCGGCAACATGTTAAGTATTTTTATTTCAGCAAGACAATAAATTATAGATACGGGTTAAATCGTAAATAAATAAGGTAGAACGAAATTCTTCCTTGCATGATATAATCACGATCCAGTACGGCCTCACAATACGCACATTCACGGCAGGAACACGGATACTGTCTGAAAAAGAAAATAGATTCATTTCTGTGGTGAAGTTAAATTAAGACTATTACAAATTAGCTAATTAGGAACAAAACAATGAGAGATTCTCACCTGTTTTTTTATTACACATGTTCTATTTTGTGTTCGAGATGTCCAGATTAAGTGTTGGTAGCATGTAATTTTTTAACGATCCTCTCGGCCTTTTGCTTCCGATTGTGAAATGAGAGCCGCAAACAGACGGACATCTCGCTAATATCGGATAAACAATACATTAAAATCCACCAAAACTCCACGACAACGGCGTAGTTCGAGTTCAAAATATCAAACAACTATAGATGTACCTCTCAACCAGTACTCAGCTGTCAATAGTTTTTCAGAAATTCATTGTTTTTCATTGCTGGATGTGGTTAGTCAATAATGTGACTTCATAAGCCATGGAGATTACCGTGTCTTTTCTTCGGTTCGAATTTTCGATCATAGTTATACTCCCTTGGTTCTGATTTTGAATGCAGAAGCCATAGAAAAAAGACAGATTTTAAAAAAAATATTATGGTGGTCATAGCATATTACAACAATATTGTTGATCCTCAATTTGAGGTTTAATTTTAAACATTGGACTTTAAAATTGATGCTGGTTTGCAACAACGTGAACTATAAGTATTTAATGCAGTTACATAGTCTTATTGGAATTCTATAGAAATCATTTGTTTTCAGTGTTAGTGAAAATGTCCAGTTGGCTGACCCCGATGAGTCCTGGATGGAAGTGTCTCCCGGGCAGACGGAAGCATTTAAATTTGGAAGTCGGGGAAAACAGAGGCACAGAGATTCACATAAGCTGCGTCTACATCAGCTTGGTGTGCGCATCGATGGCTGGAACTCCATCATTCCCGTCTGTGTGGACAAAGTTGGAGTTTTCTTTAGACATGCCATACATACGGTTTGTGATATTTCTTCTCTTTATGATGTAATATAACTCTTGCTATTGTGAATATAATGTTTATAATCATCCTCATCAAAAGGCTTCATCGCAGGTTAGGATTTCGCCTCTGTTACAGACGATCTAGTCTTATTTTTCAAAGAAATAGAAAAACAAGATAGAAATAGAATCAGCAGACTCAAAAAAATCGCAATCGCAAATATCGATCAAAATGATAAAATAATAAAATCGATTGAACAAATCCCACAATTAGGAAAACAAATATCGGAAATAAAATATGAACTATAACAAAAAACCAAAGAATTCATAAGCATTGTAGTAAAAACATCAGAGATGGAACAGGCAATATTGGAAAATTGTCTAGAAATTACAGGTATCCAAGATCATGGCTAACTTGACACTAAAAATGATTTAAAAAAATAACTGTCGCATGTGGTGTTCAAACCGAAGATGAAGAAACATTGAACATAAATCGCATTCAGGATTGTCAACCACACCGCCCTTAGTTCATCTTTTCGTCAGTATGCCTCTGGGTTGGTTGCACTGGAGTGCTCACCTCGACAGTATCCTGTCATCTGACATTCTTTTTACATGGCAGTAGACTAGCAATATACTAAACTATAGCAATCTTTGGAACCTCGAGAATCTTATGAGATTTCATACGTAATTAGATACTCAAGTTGATGGATCATTTTAATTTTGGTAGTCCGGAATAATCACTCTAATTAATAAATTGAAAATGATTTGTTTTATTATAAACCTTACAGGATAGTGATATCGAAGCTCGAGTGGTGTTTGCCGTTTCCCTAGAAGGATCCGCTCGTAAACTAGTTACAGTACGTTCAGCTCTTCAATTGATCAATCAGTTACCAGAAACTATAGAAGTCCGGGCAGACAATGTTGCCGTTAAAAGTCCGTGTAAGTATTCCAATATATTTAAAAATTCCTTTGTAGTAAAATTGTCCTTGAAAAAAGATGTAATCAAAGTTTTAAATTTTAACCTGTCCGGTAGTATGACCGTACAGGTACGGTGAGACAAAAATTCCTCGTAAGGAGTATGACCGTACCCGTATGGTTGCGCCTAAAATGAATTAATTATTGAATTTCTTCCGGAAAACCGATAGTTACTACCATCTAGGGACAATTTGTCATAACTTGCAAAAGTTTTTAGCGATTTTAGGTACATTACCAACGGAGTTATTCACAATTAAAATATTCCGTGACGTCACCGTCTGGCAGTTGGTAGTAAACAACATTTTTATTGCGAGCGACGTCTCGTGTGAAGTGAAATTTGTGGTTTTTGTTTGTTATTACACTGAATAACCTAATAAAATAAAATTATCTCACGTGTTTGGATGTGAATATTTATTACATAATATATTGTACCGACAGTGTTTGTTTTCAGTTTGACAGTTTTTGAAATATTATTCGTTATACTGTTATTATCATTGACATTTTATTATTTTAGGTTATTCATAATTTGGACAGTGTTTTACTGTGATTTGACTTTGTGTTTCGTATTGATAACTTGTTCAATTTATATATTTTACGTTTATTTTTATAAAAAATGGTTAACCATTTGAATGTACAAGACATTGCTGATATTTCAATCGAAAGTGAAGAGGAAGATGTTTACGAGGATCTTCATGATTTGCCGATACATTCGGATAGTTCATCCGACGAATCTGATACATCTGATGAGGATGAAACTCTCCCTAGTTGTTCAACATCCAAAAAGAGAAAAGTTGATCATCGTAAATGGGATCAGTGTAAGTTTACGCCCATTATTCATGAATTCGATTCAACTAACTCGGGTATAAGAGCAAATATATAGTTAGTGAAAATTTATTGGAAATAGACTTTTTTGAGTAATTCTTCACACTTGATATAGCAAAAATAATTGTCAACGAAACAAATAAATACGCTGCAAAAATTTCTTTAGACATTTCTCTGAAGTCTAAAATGATGAAGTGAAAAGACACCACGGAGGCTGAAATATATACATTTTTAGCCATGATTATGCTTATGGGACTTGAGGGAAAAAACTCGCTGAAGAAATACTGAACAAATAATCCAATAATTGAAACACCTTTTTTTCAAAGTATTATTTTCGCAAGATAGATTTTTTTCTTTTGCTCCGAGCTCTTCATTTTTCTGATAATGATACTACGAAAACCGATAAATTATTATTAATTATTGACTGCATATACATTGTGTATGTAAATACCTATGTTGAATTTTTATAATGAAAATACAATAGTGTTAGTGTATATAATAATACGTATATGTAAGTGTGTGAAAAAAGTTGTTCTTCCCCACTTGATCCCCTTGGTATCATTCAAATTGTGGTAAGTGAATCTGATTTTTATTAAGTAAAAACAAAAATCTGCTCCGATTTCGATGGTTGGCGATTTCTGCAAAATTGTTTTTGTTTTTTCGTGCTAGTTTCTAGATTTTTTTTTTATACTCTACGAGGTGGCATTTATTTTTTTCTATATTTTGATTGTTGAAAAAACTCCCTCCAGCGGGACCGTTTTCTTTCCAGAAACTCACTACCGGACAGGTTAATAATCCGATCAAGCTGGTAAAAACCATTTTATATTACCTTCTAAGCTGCATAGCGCATGTAAAATAATACATATTTGTCAATGATTATAGTTTTCCTTTGTTAACTGTCTAATTTATGTATCTTTGGTTGCTTTTGTTAAAAAACAAACACCCGAGATGAATCTAAACACCTTTGTTAAAGGTGACAACTAATTTAAATCTTATTATTTATGCCTTCTCAGTAGTGCACATAACAAACCATTTTACAAAATATGTACTACAAAACACTGCATCGATCTTGAAGAATCCTGACCGCCTCTAGAAAATACCTTCACTCCTGCCGGTCTCTTGCAGTCTCCCTCCAGTTCCTTATTCTTCTATTCTATTGTCTAGCTGTATGGTTGACCTCCACATCACCCCGCTCGGTGCAGGTGAAAAGCGGTGACACCTGGTGCGTGCCTCTGTCACATAACCCCACCCCCATGTGGGTCAGGCCCCTGTGCGTGGCGAGGTCCTCAGCCAATGGGGCCCCCGCCTCCTTTCTGTACTGTGCGCAGCCTCTGGACTGGAGGCTGGCTGCGAGACAGGCACCAGAAGACACCCTGCAGCTGCCCCATGTTTGTCATTCCAATACGCAAACATCTTATAGGTATGTAATTCAATTAAATTAACTCATGGATTTCTATTAAATTATATTTTTTTAAGAGACTAGAACTTAGTTTTTACCCAGCTTCATCCATGTTTCTGCACCCTTGATTCGAAATCATTTTCGTTAGTGCTCATTGAATAACACAACCAATAATATGCCGTTTTGTCTTAATATGATATTATTGCTCAATAGTTGAAATGACATTGCATTGCCATAAACATTCCAGATGGAAAAATATGTGTAAATTTCATAACTCCAGTTCACAGCTCAAGAATTTTTGCTGCTTTAGGTATCATGCAAAGAGATTTTCTGCTTTATCATATTTCTCTCAACCGCCAAAAGGACCCATTGGGTACGAAAATTTGTACCCTTTGAGTGCCGGCGTATCCAACAATACTTTCTGTTTACGGGATTTTTATCCTCAGCATTTCAAAGGTTAAGTTTGGTGGCAACAAACTTGAAAGAGATAACAAAGATTCGAAACAGATGGAGATTCATTCAAATATGATTTAAGATTTTCACGGCCAAAAGTATTTTTGTTATTTGTTTTTGGGGTGTTATGCCGTGTTGCGCTAACTCCTTCTTTAGCCAACGTTTCGGACAGCATTGCAGGTGAAATGTGAGCTTATGTATGAGAATGTGATACCGTGTTGCCAGCTCCAACCCTCTGAGCTAACATTGACATATAATTTTTTTTTTTTTTAAGGGCTAAACGCTGAAAACCATTTTAAAAATTATACGTCAATGTTACCTCAGAGGGTTGGAGCTGGCAACACGGTATCACATTCTCATACATAAGCTCACATTTCACCACAACCTCAAATAACACATCTGCCCTGATGATGGACACTGCAATGCTGTCCGAAACGTTGGCTAAAGAAGGAGTTAGCGCAACACGGCATAACACCCCAAAAACAAAAAAAAGAGATTCATTCAGTTCAACAAAGAGATTGAAATATTGTTAGACAAATGAATTGGCTTACATTGCTCTTTATTCTAGATTTTGCTGCATAATTCGAAGAGAACACTTTCCACTAGAAAGGGGTTTGCCCCAGCCTGGTCACGTCCTGATATTGAAGCCTCCGGTGCGTCTGGTGAACTTACTTCCAGTTGAGCTAAACTACAAACTGGGCCAGGGTGATCAAGGCACGGGAAGAATAGCCCCGGGACAAACTGCTCCATTATCTCAGGTATTGTATTGTTACATATTTTTCATTAACTGTAAACCAACTTGCCCTAACATCTGTTACTTTACAGGAGCAAAAGAAGCTTAGAAGTAGTTTCTAAGGACAGGTTGTTTCACAGAATTTGAACAATTCATCAAATTTCAAAGCTGATATTAAAGTTCTGTGAAAGTTCTATTGAAGTTCTCTTATTATTTAATCATGGGCCGGCTGTTTCACAGTACATACTCGTATAATAACGGAACTTGGAAAGGACTTTCACAGAACTTCAATATTAACTTTGAAATTAACCATTTAATTCATAGAGATAAATATAAGTTTCATTAAACAACTATATTTTATGTTGCTTTGTTTTACAGATTGACGTCCAAAAGTTGATAGAGATATCAATATCCATGGAAGGATTCCCCGGAGCTGCAGTATTAGCAGTTCCTCCAACCGCAACGGCCTCCTTCTCTTTACGTCTCAAACTGTCTGATATGTCTGGCAGAAAACTTAATTTAAGTGCGCATGTATCAATAAAAAGGAGTGATACAATCAAGGTGAAACCATGATTCTAATTAACTAACTGGTCCTTTATAGTTAATATCAGATCTTGAAGTATCTGTGTGCAATGTATATTATACACCACTATTTCTTTTATCATAACTGAAGTACGAAACCCCATTTTAGAGTCAATCATATGCTTTTCAGGTTACAATTTATGCGGCTTATTGGATTGTGAATCGAACAGGCGTGCCAATAGTGTTCCGTCAAGAAGGTGTGCCAACCGAAACGGCTGGCCAATTCGAAGAGCATGAGATTGCGAGGATGGTGGCCCCACTCCTGTTTAGTTTTGCAGATTCTGATGGTAGTCCAACTGTAGTGGCAAGAGTTGGCGCTGGTGTTATTCCAAACGGACAACCTCAGGTATATTTTAATACTTTTTTCAAAAGCACTTCTGAAGATTCTAATGCGTGTTGTTAATACTTATGGTATTAAAAAGTCGCTAAATTGGTTTAAGTAGTGTCAGAGTGAGACGGAAAAGATGAGCCTTCATATACAGTAGTGCGTTCTCACTCAGCCTCTTTAGACCCAGATCATCGTCCGAGCTAGATGTTAGTTGGCAACTGTGATGAAATAGACTTTCCCCAAAAGAAAATGTATTGAAGAAAAGTTAAACCTCAATTACGTAGAAATCATTACACTAGAGACACCTAGCGAATATTATTGGACTAACTACAGGAAACTGTAATTAGAAAAGAGGCGTTTTTGTGGGATGTGACTATCCAGATTTATGATTAAAATTAACCAATCATGGAGGGCTTTTGACAGGACAAAGGAGTAAGCCACGTTATTTATGACATGGGAACGTTAGCATCGACTTGAAGGGTCAATATACGATAATCTAAATAAGTTCACATGGAAGACTTAATTGATCGAAAACTTGCGGTGCAAGGAACGAGAGGTTGACAAAAGAGGATTGATTGTAATTTAAAATCGAATAAAGTATCATAGACTGTTATCTAGGAAGAGCAAGAGACTAATTAATAAGTGAAATTGACGCGTGAGAGTGAAATGGACTTAGGAGAGTCTGAAAAAACTGTGTTGGGAGGTGAAAACAAAACAAAACAAAGTGATTTATTTGGAGTTTGGGATGATGTGGGGAAACTACACTTACAAATTAATAAGAACCACACACAATCGATATGCAAATTTGATAAGTTCGTACTAGACTATTACCGGGCAAGAAGCCAAAGGTTGTGGTTTCGGGATTGTGAATACAATGGTTTGATTTATAAATATATGTATTTACATTGAAATAAACAATACAAGACCCACGGTCGTTATGAAGATGATTAAGTTGGAATAGGGCAATTTAAATTACACAGCATATATGCGGCTGTTTACGTAAAACCAAATACATTAAAATGACAGGCAGACACATTAGCTAGGATTGATGACTAAGGTACAAAGATTTTATGATAATGGTTTCATATTAATCAAAAATTAATGACTATTTTTCGGGGAACAAGATGCAGTACAGTTGACACCCAAATATTTAATTACTTTACAGTAGCGAACTAGTGAAAAGGGCAAAAATAATGTTCATTTCAGGTCTAATGACATGAAGGTGGATAAAGAATTGAAATGCTTAGAAGTACTGCCTTGTACGCTTAACCTGAAGTAGATGTGGGGGAGCCTAGGAACAATACTGAATGTTGAATTATACCACATAATAGGGCAGATAAGAATTACAGGACTCCTAGAAGGGAATAGGTATTAGCATAGAGTCTCGTATATGTTACACATGCGGCTGAAGATAGAATTGCACCAGAGATCGGGGAAGGGAAAAGTAGACCGCCTCAATAAATGAAGGTAAACACTAACAAACATGACTGGATTGAGGGAATCCAGTGCGAACATAAACTTACCTGCTAAGACAAGAACAATAGTGATTGAATTATGAAACACAATCCCGAAAAGAACAAAAATTAGTGAGAAAATTCTTTAAGGAATAAAGAAATAGATAAGAAACGTTGAATATGAAATATGCATGGGAGATGCTGTAATGGACTGGTAATATCCCCAGAAAATAAACGAAATTAAGCACAGCCATGAATAACCTTTCGGAATACCGAAAACGGGCAAGGGATTGTAAGAGAGTTCTAAATAGAGCTAAGAGCGATCACGACCAGAGAATTGCGAAAAAGCTGGCTGACTGCCCCACTGGTAGCCGTGCTTTCTGGTCACTCGCTAGCTCGATCGGAAGAAATTTCTGCAGAACCACTTTCCCACCTCTGACCAAGCCTGATGGTCGGCTGGCTAACTCAGCCCGCGAGAAAGCTGAATTATTAGGCAAAATTTTCGCGGAAAACTCAACTCTTCAAGATAACGGAGAGACTCCCCCTTCCATTCCGCACTGCGGTTTTCAAATGGAGGAACCGAAGATCCGGAACAGAGAGGTTCTCCGAGTCTTGAACGAGCTGAAAGTCGACAAAGCCAGTGGGCCGGACGGAATACCTGCCTTGGTCCTCAAGAGGTGTTCTGCAGAAATGACTCCAGTGCTCGCGAAATTATTTAGGCTCTCTCTCAAAGGTGGAAAGGTGCCAGATCTTTGGAAAAAGGCAATCGTCCACCCAATCCCAAAAAAGGGGGACCGTTCCGACCCTTCTAACTACCGCCCCATAGCCATCACTTCCATACTCTCGAAGGTATTAGAAAGGGTGGTTAACAACAAATTGCTCACATATCTCGAGAATAACAATATCCTAAGCGATCGGCAATATGGATTTCGTCGAAACCGATCGTGTGGCGATCTACTCGGATATGTAACGCATATTTGGGGGCGGTACATGGAACGTTTTGGTGAAACCCAAACCGTTGGGTTAGATATCTCCAAAGCCTTTGACAGAGTCTGGCACCGGGCGCTTATCGGGAAATTACCATCGTATGGGATCCACCCAACCCTGCATAGTTGGATTGTGGACTTTCTGAGGGGAAGAACAATTCAAACTGTGGTTGACGGCTCTTCTTCCTCACCGCACCAAATCAATGCGGGGGTGCCACAAGGATCTGTGCTGTCTCCGACGCTGTTTTTATTGCACATCAACGATCTCGTTGAATGTGCACCAATTCACTGCTACGCTGATGACAGCACCGTTCACGAGGGTTATCTTTTTGACAGGCCCCCTTCCACCTATGATGTCCGAACAGCTCGGGAAGTTTTGAAGCGAAAAATTGACCACCACCTAGAGATGGTTCGTGCCTGGGGTAAGGCCAACTTGGTCAGTTTCAACGTCTCAAAAACCCAAGCGTGTCTGATTTCGGCAAAGAGGGAGATCAATGACTGTCTGGTGCAATTTGATGGGAGCACTCTCCCCAATAAAGACTCCATTGAAATGCTTGGAGTTACTATATCAGACCAGCTCAAGTATCAGGGATCCATAGAAGCCCGAGTAAATCAGGCCTCCAAAAAGTTGGGCGTCTTGTACAGGGCTAGGAGATTCTTCAACAGTGACCAGCTGCTGACCCTGTACAAGTCTCAAGTCCGCCCAACTATTGAATTTGGGAGCCACCTTTGGGCTGGTGCCCCAAAATACTTGATAAACCTGCTTGAGTCTGTGCAAAGGAGAGCGATCCGTCTGATTGACAATCCGTTGTTAACAGACCGATTGCCTTCTCTGATGCATAGACGCAATGTAGGCATGCTGTGTCTGTTCTACAGGTATTTCAATGGAGCCTGCTCCAAGGAGCTAGCAGCATTGATTCCTGATGCACCGGTGCACGTGCGCGAAACTCGACGGACACGAACTGAACACCCGTTCACGGTTGACGTTGGCTTCATGAGAACGGGCCGTTTTTACGACTCGTTTTTGTGTAAGTCGGCTCGTATGTGGAACGGGCTACCGGCGTCTGTTTTTCCTCCCTCCTATAATCCGAGCCTCTTCAAGGCCCGCATTAACAAGTCCCTTCCTACAGCCCCTGCCTTGCTCCGCCTCACAACGCCGCCCAATCGGGTGGTGACATAGTTCCCCTGTCTGTGCACTGCACGGGCAGGGACACTCTTGTGAGGTGTCACATAAAAAAAAAAAAAAAAAAAAAAAGCTAGAAAAACACATTTAACCTTACGACGAACTCTATGAAAATAATTAAAGGGTACTGATCCAGCCCTGCAACTACAAAAAACAAAGACAGATTATTTTAGGGCGTTGTCGGATTTTGACTATGTCGTCCGAATAAGTAACAAGATTTAAATATCCGAAACTAGTGGCAGAGATGTTCAAATTTACGAGTTGATTAATGATCAAGTTGTCTGAGAGGTGAAATCGACTTGAGTCATTTTGGTATTGAAGACGGTATAAAAACAAGTGCAGAGCGCATTTCGGGAGAGTTTTTTCGAGAGTTTTGCGGAGTTTGGAAGTGCGGAAGGTGCGGTTAAGCGCGTGTATACGTCGGATCAGGTAATTAATCAAGTCTCTGGACTACAAGTATTAAATTCAGTGTTAAAATCTCTTTGAAAAATCCCATCAGTGTAATTTTTAATAAGTCAGTCTTAATTTAATTAACCAGTGAAAATAAAATAGAGTTTAAACTCAGTGATTAAGAGTGTTAAGTGTTAAAAGTGCTAAATGAATGGTGAATTATTTAAATTTTAAATAATTATTTCATTCAAAGTGAAAAACATTTAAATTCAATTTAAGTGTTTTATCGGAAATCTAAAGTGAACGTGATTGCGAATTGATACTTAAAAATAGATTATAATTTAGTATCAATTTTGTTTAAAAATATTAGTAGTAAATACTTACATCTTAGTTTAAAAGGAAAAAAACAAATTAAACAGTTTGAAAAAGAAATAATAATAAGTACTTATACCTTTGTTTTAAAAATAACAGTTCGAAAAAATATAACAATGATTGGATTTGAGTTAATTTAATCTCTTTGTATTTTATTGTTCAGTTAAAATAAGTGCGAAAAAAATTCAGCGAGTACTTTAAAAGTTAAAATAATAAAAATAAATATTGTCTCTTTGTTTAAAAACAATAGTTAAAATTAAAAATAAAGAATTCATCGGATACTTTAAAGTTTAAAGTTAAAGATAAAATAAATATTACCTCTTTGTCTTAAAATAGTGGTTCGGGAAAAATAACAATAGTGATTCTACTTTGTTTCAAAATAAAAGGAGTAATAATAATACGACTAGTTTAAATTTTGTCTAAATAATAATATTAAATAATTTATCTTCGTTTGCCAAAACTTCCGGAAAATAATAATTTCTGTCCTTAAGTCAACCAATATTTACGAAAACTAAATCATTTAAAGCCGCGGTCAAATTGGAAAAAAAAAGGGTAGTCACGATTAAATTTAATTAGGCTACATTCTAAAGTAGGTAGGATTTGGAACTTTGATCGCAAATTTTAGATGGAGGTTGCAGACAGAGAGGACTTCGATTGAAAATTGTTGCCATTACTAATGATTGAATGTATGTCAAATTTAATATTGTTTTATTTTGTGTTTATAATAGGTTATGTACACACCGTTCATTACTACGGCAGAGGAAATAGTTAAAATTCATATCTAGGATCGGAATTAATACAGAATAGAAAGATTAGTTAAATTTAGATTTGGTTTAAATGTTATTTGAGTCTTTCAATAGCCGAGTTCCATACACTCTCCTTCTAAAAGAACATAGGTTACCACACCAACGAATTACATTAACCTTTCCATATCTTAAATCAAAAAATACACAACGTTAGATGAAAGATTATTGTACGATAAAGCCACGAAGATCTTGTTTACTATGTGAAAAAAATCATAGGGACTCGTGGATGTTTAGGCAATAGGAGTTAGAATCTCCTTACATTTAAAAAAAAAAAGTTAGGAGCTTTAAACCCACGAAGGGTTATTTCCCATTAACAGCAATGGGTAGGCTCAGTTAATTAGTAGATGAGTCGAGAGGCTTAGATAGGCAGCTCCGAAGGTCGGTTCATCACACAATCATAAAACTCCATAAAGAATAACACAAGTGTTTACTAAGTAACCTACCTCATATTATACATAAAATAATAATAAATTATTTAATATATTTTTTGTTTGTCAGTGGTGTTCCTCTTTTGGCTTGGGATCGGGCATCATGGTCCGCCGGCTGGTGGTGGGTAATATTGGCGGTGCGAGCATCACAGAGCGAGTGTTGCTAGTAGGCATTGCTGTTCGCCCAGGACGTGGAAGATACCGCCACACCAATATATGCACCATATCGCCGCGCTTCCAAATACATAACAACACCTCCTTCCAACTACAGTTTGCGCAGAAATGCTACGCTACCACAATGGTGAGTGTCAGCTTTATGTAAAAATTGGTAATAGGTGAGTTACCAATAAAAGATAATGGGTAACATAAAGTGGTCATTGAGAAAAATAAAATCAATATTTTATTATAAAAAAGTGGTAATAAATAATCAAAAATAAATTCTTACAACATGTCATATATTATAGATTTTCATTCTAGTATCATTATACCGTGAGATGATGTTTACATATTAGATATTTAGATATTTCATATTTTTTCAATTTTGTACCTTTTATCAAACATTTCATTTTTATTGAATAAAAATCATATCTTATCTCGTAAAGAAGTGGTAATAAATAATGTCACAAATATTTTTTAAACCATTTTTTCAATTTGTCAAATTGAAGATTTTTTATTCTAGTATCGTTAACCGTGCTTCTTAATCTGAAGATATTTTCACTATTTTTTATTTTGTTTTATCAACTTGCTTTTATGTAATTTGATTTTTTTTTGAATAGGCGGATCCTGGTGCTGTGGCCTCTCACGTCAGCGCCGTTCCAGGATGTTCCATGCCATTTCACTGGCCGCGGCAGGACCGTGATCAACTGTTATGCGTCCGGCTTTTGGATATGCCTAACTGTAACTGGTCAGGTGGATTCCGGATTGACACTAACCATTCACTACATATTAATATTAGGTAAGATATTGTTTTCATCATTATTAGCTAGATCATTATTTCCACTGAACTCCAATGAATCCCTGAAAGTGTAGTCTACCAATTTGATAGAAACTCTTTAAAAAAAGAGATATTTGAAAATGATTGATTAAGTTCATCCGAAGTAAGCGAATATTATGCTTACTTCTGGTACACAGACACACCCACAACACATTTCAATCAGTATTATCTGTTCAGTGGTTTTTTTAATTTTTTTTTTTGTACTTACCCACAAATTGTTACTTTGAAATAATTTGGAAATTAGTGTGTTTATTGTTCTGTAATTTTTTAGGGACAATAATGCCGCTTGCTTCTTCCTACGCTTGGAAGTAGTGCTCCAGGGGGCCACATTTTTTATTGTATTTACTGACGCCGATACAATGCCGCCTCCAATACGGCTAGATAATTATTCACTAGTGCCACTTACATTCCACCAGGTAAACTATTTATTTTCCCCCTATAATATTTAACAACAAGGCTTTAACTTGTATAAAATATTAAATCAAGTTGTTTAAAATCATTACGAAGTTTCAGACAAATATGGCGTACTACACTGAATAGAATTTATAAAACGTTCCACCTAATTTGATTACAATCAGTCACTCATAATAGATTATTAATTAATTGTACGTGTTGCTTTGTGACGCCAAAATCAAATTTTTCAAGTGAAGTTTTTAAAACTTCATAGGTGATTTAGAACTTATATACATATATGGATATCATATGATATCCACATAGGATATGTAATGTAATATAATGTTGGCAAAATCCTCCAGGCCGATGCTCGGTACCGTGGGTGGTGGAGATAAACGGTGAATTCCATAATGTGGTAAAAGCGATGGGTTGTTGGCTCGACGCCACGAGGGCGGAGGCTGGTGCCGTAGGCCGGAGACGCACATTTCTCCAGTCGCAATCGCGGCGAGTAGTTGAATGACTATATCTGAGTACTAGACTAGAGTGAGACTGTGTTTGTGTCACGCGCGTCCGGCTTTAATAAAAGAGCGCCTTATAGATCGAAAATTTCAGCACCGTCCAAAGCGGCTGATCGACGCCACATGGTATCTTCAGTCCGTGCTGACCAGTGGCTGTGGTATATTCCGAGTGCTAACTGGGTGACTCTAGTGGCGGTGACAGATTCCGGGTGCTAGTTGGGCGTGTTACATGTGGCCCTATGGTCAGTAGCTTGTTGCTATATGTTCATTACTTATTTTTTTTTATTTTTTTATGTTTTTTTTAAAAAGAAAGACAAACATTCCCGGATCACGAATAACCTGACAATATTTGAAAATCTCCTACTACCACCACAGTAAGCTGAAAATTTTGCTTGTGTTGTGATGGAGGACTTAGCCAGTCGAGGAATTGAACACACTACGCCTGAGTGGGACCCAAGCGCGATGTCAACTCGGCCACCGACCGGTCGGTTATGTATATGTAACTGTAATAAGGTTGGGAAGAAGTTAGACAAAGACAATGTATACAATGACAATTCAAAAAACGCCATAAAACCCCTTGAACGCGGACCACACATCAGTTGGGTTGCGAGCGGTTGTGCTCCATACGCGTCACAACAGTTCAACGTATTCAGGGGCACCTATCATCGAAACGTCACACGGTTAAAAAGTTACTGTTGAAATTGCCATTTTTATGGAACAAATTTTTTTAATTTATTTCATATTTTAAAAATGTTGTTGCAATATTTTAGGTTGGCTGCAAAGATGAATCATTACTAAAAGCTCACACATCTAAGCCTTGGGCCCTTATCGAGCCTTGTGGGGTGGCCGTGCTGTTAGTGAGGGCTCCTGGAGGGACTGGCACAAACATCGACCTCCATAAACTAGACGAGATTAAGGCACTGACCTATCAAAATTTTATCTACATCGCCTTTACAGGTACACACCAAAAGTAAGTAGTTTTCTATTCCCCTTAGTGAAAAAATAAAAAATCAACTATTTTTAAATATCTTAAATTTTTGGACTGAGGATGGCACCTTCCTTCCTTGCTAACAATCTCGCCAAATACCGATTGGGTAGGACCGACATTTATTTTGTATGTTTACTACTTCCTTACTCTCGACTCATCGCCTTGCGCCGCAGCGGGGGGAGATAGATTCATGCGTACGTCACTCCTGGACATACTGATCCCTAGATTCCTACCCACCCCTCATACCTTTACTTTCCAGAGAACTTCCTTTCCTTTAAAAGACCCTCTACACTAGTGTAGGTTCAGCCAGAATGAGTTCTTTGCGGAAAGCGATTCCCACTCCTACTCCTTTACCCGCACTGGTCCGGGTCCTGGTCTGGAACCGTGCGTCATACAGTTCGTACCCAAATACTCGGAACCCGGACCCACTCCTAGAACACGAGTTCTTTTAAAAGGAAGCACTCCTCCCTCCGGCAAAATGCAGAACTTACTCATCTCTACTCCACAAAGCATCCCCAAAGATTATATAGGCCCTGAGGGAAATTATTTTCCTCAGGTCCTATATCATGCGCATGTGTGGGGTTAATGTAAAAATAAAAATAAATTGTCAACGACAACGAGTTTATCTGGCGAGATTCAACTCGATCGGATGTCGGAAAGTGGGTTAATTTCCGCTTCCAAGATTTCATTCATTCCCGAAAACAAAAGTGAAATTCAAATAGATGTATTCAAAAAGGAAATATTATTTTATTATTAATGACAATCAGCAGGGCTGTGATTGGGCATTTGGCGATGTCTGTTTGGCTTTGAGTCTTCTTCCCATTGAAACAGGATATTGACACCATAGGGGATTCTCTATCTTCTGTTGTGTGTTTGTGATATTTCTCTATCTTATTTTCTTTTCTTTCAGCTATTGTTGTTTTTCAACCTTAATGCAGTGTCCTGTTAATTTTCCTGCTACACATTATGGACATTTAATATTATTATTATATTGCTAATCTGGAAAAAAAACAATCACAAAAAATCAAAATCTCTTACATTCTGGTCCATTTTTATAATAAAATTCCACTAGAAATGAGTGAAATCAATATCATTTGTAAATTTTTTAAATAAATTTGAGGTTGTGTTAGTAATAAACATTCATTTTTGTAAGCACATAAAATTATAATTACAAGTTTTTTTAGAGAACAGTTAATAAATGTACCTTCATTTGTGAGATAGCATATATATGTAGTACTATAGTGAGTAATGTAATTATTGTATCTTCTTCTAGGCAAGCGGCAGGGGGCGAGGAACTGGAGTCCCTGCAACTTGTGTTGGCGGTGGAGGGAGACAAGCGCGTAGTGCTGGCGCGGCGTCGAACGGGCGAGCGCTCGCAGCTGTGGCGCCTCAGTCCCCGGGGGCACCTGCTGCACGAGGGCAGCTCACCTCCACAGTCGGCCAATGCGCTTCCCGATGTCACCGCTCCGCACGCATTGGTTTGTAAACGATTTAAATTAATTAAACTTTAGTATGTGAGTGGACGGTAGGTAGAGACAATGAAAGATGTTATGTAGTTATCACAATGTTTATTACGTACATAGAATTGGTGTATGCATTACGTTGGGATGCATGTTTGCAAGTTCACATCATGTCGGGATGTGGATCTGTGTCAGCAGGAGGTGAAGATCACTGATCATCCTTGTCCTCCAGAGAGATGTTCAACACAGTAGGTGGTGGAGATGAATTTTGTCAAATTCCTCCAGGCCGATGATCGATACCGTGGGTGGTGGAGATAAACGGTGAATTCCAGAGTGCGGTCAAAGCGATGGATTGGTGGCTCGACGCCATAAGGGTGGAGGCTGGTGCCGTAGGCCGGAGACGCACGTGTCTCCGATCGCAAGTCGCGGCGAGTAGTTGAATGACTGTATTTGAGTACTAGACTAGACTGATACTGTGTTTGTGTCACGCACATCCGGCATTAATAGATGAGCGCCTTATAGATTGAAAATTCCAGCAACGTCCAAAGCGGCTGATCGAAGCCACACGTTATCTACTCGCACAGTCTGTGCCGACCAGTGGCTGTGGTATATTCCGAGTGCTAACTGGGTGACACTAGTGGCGGTGACAGATTGCGGGCGCTAGTTGGGCGTGTTGCGTGTGGCCCTATGGTCAGTAGCTTGTTGCTACATGTTCATCACTTTTTAATTAATGGAACACAATAAATTTACACCGCTTTTTAATTAAACACAACTTTGTTTACATCGCTTTATAAAGAATGAAGCACTTTAACTTTTTGTTCTCCACTTTGTAGAATGAAACACTATAACTTTGTGTACATCACGTTGTGGAATGAAACACTATAACTTTGTGTGCTATCACTTTTTAATTAATGGAACGCTGTAACTTGGGGTACATCACTTTTTAATGAAGGTTCAACTGCACTGGTTCCCTGTCCTCTAAAATATCCACCCTTTATAAGACATGAGACAGCAAATTCGGGCATATTATACGAAAAATCTGAATAGTTACATACACATTTGTACCGCGCTTTTGAGGTGATTTTTCACAAAAATAGCGGTGCACAAATTATTATTATTATTATTACATTCCTCTTTAAGGAAAACTGGTTAGCTACCTCAAATCAAGGAATCATTGTGAACTAATATATTATAATAAAACAAATATGAAACTTTTTCGAGCTGAAACCGGTTATTGTCGGTTTTATTTTTTATATTTTATTCCACCATGAATTGTCAGTTTCAAAAATAGAAATATTATTGTGAACTGTTGGCGCAAAATCTGTTTCAGCCACAACATATTCTGCTAAAGAGTAACTCTACACATACGTTAATGATAAGTCGAAATATAAAATAGTTTGATATTTTATAGTATAGGACATTTGTGATTAATATTTTATGAACACGGTGAAGATGAAAGATTGACTGCACCTATTTAAATCCATCCCCTTCTTCCTTTCGCACAGAGATTTTATAATTTTATTCGCAGATGGGTAACCCGCAAGCTGTAGTGTCTTCCTCGTCACCATTGAGCACTTGTTAAAGGAGTAATCTTTTTTAAAGGTTCTGGATATTGATGGCCCCGCCCCACAGCCCAGCATCATGGTGGGGTTGTGCGTGAGGAAGGTGAACCCCCGCAGGACCTCCACACAGACCTGGCACTTCACCGACGGGCAGTTGCGGTGCGACCACAAAAACATGAATGTCCAACCTCAGGATGGGTTCTTTGGACTCCGACAAGGTGAGGAATAAACCAATACAATAACTACTTAATATATGTTTTCAGGGGAATCTGCACCTTTGACGAATTAAGGGCCCGCTTTCCGCGTAAAGAATTTAGATTTGGGCAACACCCACAAAATAAACAATATTTAGTGTTAAAAGAATCCGACAGAGGTGTCTGAATTCGTATTAGGAATAATTTTGGGGATTATTTAATAATTTAAATAACGAAATTAAATTACCGACATCTATTGCAATTTTAGAAAAACAGACCCATTTTTAGTTAGCACCGAGCAAATGAACGAAGTCGAAATGAAGATGGTTCTCAAAATATGGGTTTTATTACGGATTTAATTAATTAATTTTTTTTTTAAATTTTACAAAAAACATTTACGAAAGTTATTTGTATAGGTATACAAATTACTTTACTTTACTAAAATACTATTATCACTTTTATAAAAGTAATTTATAACTTTTATAAAATCAATAAATATATTTTTACATCAATAAGGTTTTTCTTATATGGTTATCTTTATAGGGTGTCCGGGGGTAAAGTGCTCAAACTTCAGGAGGTTATTCTAAATGCTAGAAGAAGTAAAAAAGAAATGGAAATTATTCGAATTTCCAAATTTTTTCCACAAAAATTTATTTTCCGTAGAAGAAATTGTTTTTTTTTCTATACAAAAAATTAAACTTTTTTACTCGAAAACTATCTTAAAACGTTGGAATTCCAAAAAAAGTTTTTTTTCTTTTTTAATTGTACTATCAATTAGAATCACCTCCCGAAGTTTGTGCACTTTACCCCCGACATCTTGTATAATATGCGCAATATAATATTTATACACGTGTAATATCTACTTTTGTACATTTATATAAATTATATACACGTTTACATTTTTATGCTCATCAAATTTATTATATTATAAAGATAGATAGAAAGATCCTTAGTGCTTCCTGAGGACTTACAAATCAGAAGACTTTTTTGTAATTATTTATTTATTCATTTAAACAATTCAATAATTATAAAGAGTAATAAAACATGTAAGCAACATAAAATTACATTCTAAAATGTGAAAGGGGCTCTATTTATTTACATATTTATGAAATTACTACTTTTAATAGTTTAAGCTTTCAGTGAACTTTCAATTTTATTTTTAACTTCTCTAAATATTATTTGTTTAAATTGTCAAATATAATTTAATCACAAACACAAGATTCACTCAAAATGAAAGATTGGTGGTTCTGAAATGTTCCCATAAATACGGTGAAAGAACCCTAAACTATAAACTTATTACCCTAAACATGCTTCGAGCGAAATGCGGATCTGGAAACCTTATCGTCAATCTGAGCAAAACATACCATGAACGTCAATATAGCAACAGCCTTTGTTCTGCTGCAGTTTCATTAAATGCCGAGAGATCCGTTTACAGTCTCCAAAAAGCAATACTGGGGCACAACCCTAGAAGCAAAGCTAAATGATTGGAATACAGAAAGATAAAAACACACCATTGTCAAAAATATCTTGGCCGTAAATGATTAAATAAAATTAGATTTATTCAGGAAGGCAAGCATTACGGTGATCGATGTTAAAAATCTAACATAGCCCTAGAATAACTCCAGTATCTTTAAGAAACCTTTCTCTTAAAGCTCAGAAAAAAACTTTCCATGACAGTTAGATATACCACTCTACAACAAGACCGCGTACGGTAAAACTGTAAAAAAATAAAGTAATAAATAACAAAATAAATATTTCACAACACAATAATTTCATCGAAAATCTTAAATCCGTTTCACCTTTCTACATTTTCTATATTCTCCTTAAGAGTATAATCCTTAGATAATGCCTTTTCAGATTATTCGTGGAAGCTAGAAAAAAAATAAAATCATTGATTATAACTGCACTTCAAGTGACCTTTTAAATAACAGTAAAGGGCTCAAATGATTTTATTATTTAAAATTATTTTATTATTTAAAATTAAACAATAACTTTAATAACTTCTTTTATTATTACCTCCGTGCCTTTGCATCTTTACAAGACTTGGGCAAAACATTCTGTAGCGGAGTATAGATTTCACATCTGAAACATAATTAAAGAGTTTATTGAAAATAGAACACCAAGGTACGGTTAGTCAAAAAACGTACAATAAAGTTAATTCTGGGTAGAAATTGTACAGTTGACATTCAGGACAGGTTCACTCCCTCCTCCTCAAAAAAGACCCTCTATACAGCATTCTCAAAGATGACACAGGCTCTGAGAGAAATTATTTTCTTCAGGGCCTCCTTCCGACATAAAAAAATAACATCACTGAACTAAATTATATTCTTGTATTATTGTAGAAAGCAATCACTTTGTGGTTTGACATATTTAATAAAATAAAATACTTTTTTGTTTTAAAACCACGATATTTATTAATTTAAGAACCGACCGGTTTCGCTTTACTTAAGCATCATCAGGGTACAAATTAATACTAAACAAGAAGTACATAATGTGTGCATATATATAACAAAATATAGAGGGAGACAACATGATACAAATATAAGCAACACAAAGACGGTCATAAAATACATTAACCTAAGTGCACAAGTAATGGAAAACCGCTAGATAATTATGTAGACTAATGGGTTATACGAATAAATCGGGAGAAACAAAACATCAATAAAACCTCAATAATAACGGTTTTTCCGAATTCGCAAATCATTTGATCGATAAAGATCATACATTCTGTCATAGCACCGGTGCTAACATCTTACATAAAAACGGGCATGGTAACAGACTAAACAATTTAGAGGCACTAGAAATTAAAAAAGCTGTAAAAACCAAAAGTCAGATACTTAATAATCAATTAGACATATCAAGTAGTCCAATATTAAGTCTGTTTCCAATAAACCCATAAAAAATTCCCAGTTCTCCTTACCTCCTTACCACCTTGCCAGTTGATGTTTTGTTTCTCCCGATTTATTCGTATAACCCATTAGTCTACATAATTATCTAGCGGTTTTCCATTACTTGTGCACTTATGTTAATGTATTTTATGACCGTCTTTGTGTTGCTTATATTTGTATCATGTTGTCTCCCTCTATATTTTGTTATATATATGCACACATTATGTACTTCTTGTTTAGTATTAATTTGTACCCTGATGATGCTTAAGTAAAGCGAAACCGGTCGGTTCTTAAATTAATAAATATTGTGGTTTTAAAACAAAAAAGTATTTTATTTTATTAAATTATATTCCCCACAGTTTCAGAACTTTCAATAGCTTCTTTCGCTCGCACGTTCATTATTATTCTGGATTCCACGTTCGAGTATTGTTATTTGAAACAGATGGCCCATATATTATTATTACATATTATATTATATTTCGGACATCGTTGCATTGTGAATCATTAGAGCAGATCTTAGAGTAATATTGTAAAGTGACGTGTGTATTTGTGTACGTAGAAAGTTAATTCACAAATAAATCACGATCATATAGTATCCTCAACAAGCAAACTAAATTAATAAGAACTTGCCCCGTAATTTCTAATGTTTTGGAATTAGTTTTATTTCCCAAAGTACGTATTCTGAAAAAAATAAAATAATAATTTTTATAACTTTTTACTACACAATACATAAATAAAAATAATAATTAATTTTTATAATAAATTATCGTTTATCGTATTCTGAAAAAAATAAAATAATAATTTTTATAACTTTTTACTACACAATACATAAATAAAAATATGAATTACAAATGTTTATAATAAATTATCGTTTATAATAAATATAAGCTTGTAAATCAAATATTGTACTTTTTTCTTCTCACCTATCATGCGTTGAACCCTTTGGAGATATATTGTTTTCTTTGGAATACGAGATGTCTTTCGCTTATTTCCCATCTTTGAAAAAACAATATTTATGAACTGATATACGCTTAAAATTATCTTTATAGGTTCAAATATTTGCACGTAATCGCACGTCTGTATATCATAAAACGTTGAACGACACGTCTGCCCCCAAAGCCCTCGAGTTGGCGAATGAGCTTTGCAATGAAAGATAGGTTAATCTTCATGTCGGAGCGAGCGCGCTATAATAAATATGATTTAAAAGCAATAAGCGTAAGAGACAGTTGTGAAAATATTTAATTAAACATGACTTATTAACAATACAGCAAAAATTTCTTTAGAAATATCTTAAGTAGCATTTAAAGAAGCAATTTGAATTTTTTCATACCTGTAACTTGTAATATAACAGAAACAAATGTGTAAATAATAATTTTTGGAGCCTACTTTGCAATTTTTTTCTATCGAGGGAATTTTATGTAATTAACGTTTCGGCCCTACACATATTCAGATAATATCTTGAAAAATAGCATATATTTTTTTAAGAACTTAGAAACTTAAAGTGTTACGAGAAACTTGTTATAAATCGGTAGAAATTTGGAATGCGGCCCCTTAAGGGTTAGTCTGAATTTTTGACAAATCTGTTCCAATTTTTATAATGTGTTAAAAATATTATATTATCGCTAGGTACCTACTTTATTCTGAATTCTTTAATCAATCAGTTCCAAACCTTAAAATGACCTTTAAAATCAAAGCAAATTTGAGTCAGACATCCAAAAATGTTTGAATATTACTAAGCAAAATTTGTGATGTACTTTTCTTACAAACTTGTGAATTTGCAAAACTTCACTTAAATCAACATCATCTTGGCTTTCTCACGTCATCATTATAAATCCAACTCACGCAGGTACTGTTCAGACTCAGATAATTGGCTTTTTACTGTATTTTCTATAATATAATATGTAGACATCGGATTATATGCATTTGCATATTTGCATATGCAAATGCATATAACTCTCTAATTACGACGTTAATGCATATTTCAGCCTTTTTTCCCAAATCGTGCATATTTCGTTTAATAGCGGGAGGTATCATCTACGTATAGGAAGCGATATATAGTGAATTTGATTGTTGGAAAACTAACAAAGGAGCCCTCTATTCCCCACTTGGTTCCCTGTAAAATCCTAGAAAACAAATCATTCAACTGTTGCTCGTTTCATAAATGATTCCATAAGATCTTTGTTTCCCGATTGTTCTGTGGATGAAAAAATCTGCATGTTTGTTTCTGATGCTGCGCCATACATGGTGAAAGCTGGCCAAGCCTTTTTATCCAAATTTACTACACATTACCTGCTTAGCTCACGGATTTCATCGCCTTGCAGAAGAGATACGGCAAGAGTATGGGAATGTTAATAAATTGATCTATATTAATCTCCGTCGCGTGTGCAGTCTTATAAAGAGCAATTGCCAAATCTAGCATTGCCGCCAGAACCCATAATTACTCGATGGGGTACTTGGCTAAAGGCAGTATTATTCTATGCTGAAAATTTTGAGGTCGTAAAACAAGTAGTTGGGCAATTTGACAGTTCTGAGGCCATTGCAATTCATTCAAGCAAGCTAGCATTTGAAGACGCATCCATTAAACAGAATATCGCCCTCATCTCAATACATTTCCACAAGTTACCAGATACCATAAAAAAATTGGAAACAAAAAACCTTCCTCTAATTAAAGCAATAGAAATACTGGAAACAATGATCGAACTCGCCAACGCCCTTCCTAATTCAATATCAGAAAAGATTCGTAAAAAGTTAGACTGTATTTTGCTTAAAAACCCGAGTCTTGAAGATATGAAGAACATTAATGCCTACATCAACGGCACAGGTCATACCCTGCCTAAACAGATATCTCCTGAAATGGCGCCAAATTTTAAATTTTGTGCAATGACGTCAGTTGACGTAGAGAGGTCGTTTTCGGCGTACAAATTAATACTGGGTGACAAACGTTACAAATTTGAGCTCGAAAATTTGGAAAAATACTTAGTTGTATATTGACACAAAAACTATGCATAATTTTAAGAATATTTCGCTGTTTTTGTACGGTCTTTAATTAAAATATATACAAATATAAATGGTTTTTTGATTTTGCATTGTGCATATTTTGGGCAAATCAAGAGTTTTTAGTGCATATTTCGGCCTTTTTTAGTGCATATTTGCATGCATATTTTGGCACTTTGTTAGTGCATATAATCCGATGTCTAATAATATGTAACATTTTACTATTTATATAAATTAATCCCAGGTAACCGTGCCGTGCTGGGTCTGCCAGCGCCTCCGGGCCCCCACATCTTGCCCAACGGAGTCCCAATAGAGCAGGCCATCTCCTGCCAGTCCTTGCGGCCAGGGTCAGGCTCTCTTAGCGTGACAGTTATCACTGATGGCCCTACCAGGGTAGTGAAAATCACAGACTTCAAACAACCGGTATATATGTTTCTAATATTGTATGTTTTTTTTGTAATTTTATTCTTGGATAAAAATCAACATAGATAGAAATAGACAGAGATAGAGAGATAGAGCCCTGCAACAGTTGCAATTTGCATAAAGACATAGTGGCCATGGTTTTGAGTTATAAATTCCAAACAATAAATATTAACCTTTTTTTCGAATCCCCAACTCACTCTAATATTAAATCCCTTGATGAAATTAAAATTGTATATCTTGGGACTTTATATTGTCAACATTAGCATGATTTGATAAACTACCAATAAATGTCTAATTTTATTTCAAGCGATGACTGGAATACATAATCTTTCTCTTTCCCTATTTACCTTTTTTTTTATTCCCTGTATTATACATTTTTCATATTTGCCACACTTCTTTCCATATGGCAACACCGAGGCTACAAATTTAAAAATAAATGATTTTCCGTTTTAGGAGGACAACTGGTGTGAGGGAAGGTCGGAGGGCGGCCCTACTATTGGGTCAGTGGCGTCCAACGAGGTGCAGTTGAAGGTAGCCGTGGGGGGCGTGGGTCTCTCTCTCGTGTCCCGAGCCCCCCCGCTGGAGCTGCTGTTCTGCCACTTCACCGGGGTGCTGCTGGAGACGGTTTGGTCTGCTCGGGGGCAAGCACTCAATCTTAGCGTGCAGGATGTTCAATGGGATAATCAGGTTAGCTAAAAACATTTCTTTCTATCAATTTTTTCGAAAACTTCTTGCATAAGCAAAAAAACATTAATTTATACCACATGGCCTTAAGTAAATCAAGCATAGAAAACGACTAGGATACCGTTTACTGATTTAACCCTTTCCCTGCGGGAGACGCACGCCTGCGACGCACTGTACATGCCCTGTACGCGGGTGGCACATCTGTGCGACGCAAAGTTTCTTCGGCGTTATGGGTATGAAACATGCTTGAGCACGGTAAAACTTATACTCCTAAAAAATCTCACATCTTTACACTACTGACATCTTACGATATTTATCCATAATACGTATCCTAATCATCGATACAAAGATTTGAAGGGATCTTCCAACTCAGAGCGCAAAATGAATCAGTTTGAATTCTTCCCGCGTCTTTACACACGTTATTGCGCAGGCGCATTTTATAAGATTCTCAAACAGAGACGCTCGCCGTGTAGATTACATTGTTTTATCGAATTATTGTTTGCTTTTTCGTGGATATGAACTATTTTAATTACAGTGTACATTAATCTGATTTATCATATTTTAAAATAAGTTCAGTTACATACATTCATTCAAACTATTGAAGAAATATAAAATTTCGTCAGTGTTAGATTATTTTCAAATAAAGATACGTGGTTAAAACTTTTTTATAGTGAAAAATCAAGTGTAAAGTTGTACAAGTTTGACTTTTTATCAATTTTTGAAAGTATTTTTATTGCCAAAATACAAAATGTCGGGTCGTGGTCTTAATGACGAAGAAATATTTGGTGCTACTTTAGAAATAGATTCAGATTTTGAAATTAGTGACAGTGACGTCGATAATAATTGCGAAGCTGCTGAAATACATGAAAGCCATGATTCTGCCGTTATGCGTTGAGAACTGTTTCAAAATCACGATAAAAAAATATATTAAGTGATACATATATACGGTGACATAATAACAGAAAAATTATTTCATTATTTTTGTAAATTTAAGTGTAGTTATTTTTTATTATATGAACCTTTTTAAGTGTGTCAATATTTCATGTATCCAGTCAAACGCGACATCGCACCCATAAATCAACCACTTACATCGCACCACAGTTGAAGAGCTCTACTCCGGTTTGTTTATAATCATGTGTATCGTTATCCTTGAAATATTAACATGGCCGCCCGGGCATACCATATCAGTTACATTATGAATATATACTTCGAATTTTTATCAAGCCCCATTGATGTTCAGATTGTTTATTTATACTTGAAAAGATAATTCAAGACATAAGCGACGTATTTTTAAAAACAAATTTTAAAATCCATGCGTGATTATTGTTTAAAGTCATAAATTAGATTGATGATAAATAGCCCCGCGTGTGAACGAAGTGATACAAATTAATGACGCATAGAAAAGGTTAAACAAGTCTTTTTCTATGTTTTAATTATCGGGAGTATTATTTATTTTATGGATTAAACATAAGTATGCCGTATCTGTAAGGTTCATCTAATTAGAAAAATTGATAATTATAACAAATTCATCTCATTTTCTCACCGGTGCATTTTAATTCTCAGCTTCTAGGCACCCCTTGTCCTGTGTTGCTACATTCAACCAAAACCCGCAGCAGTTCCAGCAATTTAGGAGTGTTGCCAATAATCCAACTTTTGGTGGAGAGGACAGCAGCGCCTCCGGCCACGCGTTACAACGCCCACATATTCAAGCACTTCATCTTGACTCTACGACCCATATCGGTTCACTTAGAAGAACGATTATTGCTGAAACTTTGCCTTTGGGCTGGGATCGGTGGAGAAGGAGAGGAAATACTCGATAAAGAAGAACCGGATGAAACTGATTTTGAAACACAGAAAATTTTATCGGAGGTTACGGCCGCTCATGCAAAGAGATACTATTTTGGAGTGCTGAGACTTGTTCCTAGCCAGGTACATTTTTTTTTAATATCTATTGCACTATTTTAATAAAATAAGTAAGCAAGTACATGTCCAATTCCATATGTCAGATTAGGAGGGCAAACATAACCTCACATTTGAATCTTCTTTAATTTGTTCTCAAATTGGTGTTGCCTAGTAAGGGCCAGCCCTATGCGGGCGCAATTGAAGTGGTCCGCTTCGGGCACCGAATTGCCAAGGCGCTGATAATACCTAACACCTAACAGTCCTAACACATCTCCCTTGAGATTATTTTTCATAAAAACATTACACAAAAATAAAAATCATATTATCAATGACAGTGATCAGCTACCTAGGCGTCTACTGCTTTTGACAAGGGGCGCCAAAATTTTACTCGCGCCAGGCGCCGTTTGGTTCTGGCCCTTGCCTTAGTAATGAAAAAAAAAATTGTTCCTTTTTTTTTTTAATTTCTAGAATTTGTTGACAGAAACTTAATACAGCCATGGTTTGTAGTTTGTTGATTTTTTTTTTAATAATATACATATTATATGTATTGTGTTTCTGCTTGCTTTCAGATACGACTAAGTATGCAAACTGCTGGTAAAATGACAACTCGATTAGTTGCATTAAAGAGAAGGCTCGGTTTAACATTAATCAAGTTTGAAGACGCTGGTGTGGAACTAGAACCCTTTATAAGATGGCATCCTTTCGAAACCAGTCAATTCTTATGGCATTCAATAATAAAACATTACCGAGATGTAAGTCTTGATAATTTATTTTTTTTATAATAATGGAAATTAAGTACGTACATAACTTTTTATAAATTGTTTATTGTTTTAGGAATTGAAATGGCAGGCGGCTATAATTTTAGGTTCTGTAGACTTTCTTGGCAATCCATTGGGCTTTGTGCAGGATGTTTCTGATGGTGTTTCTGGTTTGATATATGAAGGCAACGTTGGAGCCCTAGTCAAAAATGTGACACATGGTTTATCCAACTCTGCTGCCAAAGTAACAGGTAAAACATATTTTCATTTTAATATAAATGACACATTTTTTATTTCACTGCTATTATCATTTTTCACGTCAGATTTGTCTACCTATTCAAAAAATTTATTATATAAGTAGGTGAGCGCTTTTCTTGTTCAACTTCAGATTTGACCGTCTTTTAATCAATCACTGTTGAGAGACCTCCATTCAGAATACAAACTTTGCTTTAAATGGCTTTACCTGTTTAGTTGTCCCAATTGAATAGCGAGGTACTTATAAACCTTACTTTCTGCCATCTGCTTCTCCCTACATCTTTTAGCCTCACGACATTCCCCAAATTGTAACTCTAGGCAGACTCTCGTGTAGTAATCACATAACGAATGAAATGTGTACTTTTTAGATATTGATCAACTTTTTCTGGAATTTTTTCAGAATCCCTCGGAGATGGGCTGGGTCGCGTGATCCTAGACGAGGCACATGAAGAGACGCGCGCCCGCATACGTGGGCGGGGGGGAGGCGCGGAGGGGGGTTCCGGGGGTGCTGGAGGCCACTTGGCGGCCGGGCTGCGCGGGTTGGGACTCGGCTTGCTGGGCGGGGTCACCTCGCTGGTGAAGCACAGCTACGAGGGGGCGCAGGGCCAGGGCCTGCAGGGCTTCTTGGCTGGGGTAGGTAAGGGGCTGGTGGGCACCGTCACCAAGCCCGTGGTAGGCGTGTTGGATCTGGCGGCGGAGACAGCTGCCGCGCTCAGAGATACCAGCAGAAGGTAATTTAACATTTTTGATTTTGTAGCTTACAATTATTGAAAAATCTTGGTTTGTTTGCTTGTTACTTGCTTGGTGTCTGAAGTTTAAGCACAGTACTGCCAACCCAATGAGAAATAAATTAATCATTTCCAAAATAAAACTGTTTTAAAGAGATAGGGTAGCACTTTTTGCAAAAATATTCCATATTCTCTGATTTCATATTTGCCAAGCCTGGACTGCGTATTAAAATTATTAACTTATTTATTGTACTGTACCGTGGCTAGCCTGCTCTGCTGCCTTTTTACATAGCATATTTTTTTACAAGTGGTGATCATAGCCCAGCAGGTAGGACCCTCGATTAGCAGTCAGATGGATCAAGTTCGATGCTCACAGCAGTTATCAAACTACTCCCCTTTCATAAGAAGATATGCTTATGAAAAGGTTTATTATAAATCTTGGGACATAAATATTTTAAAGTTTCAAGTCATACCTACAAAACAGTGTAAATTTAACAAATCTGTGTGAGAATTCCACGGTAGTTATTAAATGATATAGAACCAATTATTCTCATAGTAAAGGGTTAAATAATAGATAATTCATCTAGTTTATTCTCTATTTATCAATAATAAATAATCAATTTATTTTAATTTTTAAGATCGTTTTCTGTACCTTGAGTCAGGTATTTAATATTTATCTCCGTGAATTACCTTCCATCAATATTTTTTCCCAACACTAAAATGTACGATCTATTATTATTCTATTTCACTGTAATATATAATTTATCTATGATAATAAATCACATTTAAGTAAACATAAAAAATAAACAGTAAAATCAGAAAAGGATACGATCCAATTTAGGAAACGAACCCAGGACCCTTGTCTTGCCGGGACACCGCTCTACCACTAAGCTAATGGGACCCTATCCCCTTCGTCACTTTTAACTGTATCATACTTCGAATAAGAACTACCAAAATTGTCTTCATTTTTTCACCACACATTTTTTATTGGCAACTATCTTTATGATGTGACCGTATCCTTTTCTGATTTTTCTGTTTCAGATTTTCGTTTAGCAATCGCTAATATTGTCTTCAATAATTAAATATTACAATTTGAGGTTTTACTCAATAAAGTTATTACAAAAAATAAATAAAAAATAAAGTTTTCAAGGTACCTACTAGAAATCTCAAAATCATATTACATATTCACGTCTATAGATTTTACTACTTTTTTAGAATTATTCAATATATACCAGTATTGTACTTCTTGGAGCTATTTAGATTATTAGACAGTATAATTTGCTGCAATCTGCTTACAATTTTATGATGTCTCTTGATTCAAAGTTAAAACAAATTATTTGTTTGTGCCCAAAATACCTAATTCATCCATATTTTTGTTGACTTGGCATACCAATAAAAAATTCTGTCCAAACAGTAGCATAACAAAAAAGGCCAACGCCAGACTATTTCCATGGTTATTATTCAGTGTCTTGACATTTTATTGACATTCGGGGGCAACACCAATTATTTCTTATATATCATAACCTATTATATTTTTATATTTTCAAAAAGAGCATGTTTTTCAACATATGCCGCTGTTATTAAAAAAAGCATGTTTTTTAGTTATCACAGTAAATATCAATATTGTGGCAAAATTTCAAAGCAATCGGTAAACAACTTTCGATGAAATTATTTAATGTCTACGTATTCTCAAGATCCATATTTTGTTGAGTATTAATAGAGTGAAATTTATGGTTACATTACTCAGGAATAATATAGTACGAAAAGACAATATGTTTTTACTATATGTGTGTTATTTTTATCCATATTTTGTTGTATTAATCTTACACACTTATGGTTAAGAGTGGATATATATTTGAATGATTTGTGTGTTTATTCACTCCCTACTGTTAATATTTCCAGTTCTGAGCGCTGGGTCCCCGAGCGCTCCCGCCCGCCACGCTGCCCCCTGGGCCCCGGTGGCCTGTTACCGCGCTACTCACGCTCCCAGAGCACCGGCCGCCAGTACCTCTATTCCATCAACAACCGCGACTACCAGGAGGGCTTCCTGGCCTACGAGTGCATCAGGGGTCACCCCCTCGATATCCGAGCGCTGATCTCAACCAAGTACCTGAGGATATTCACCTGCAGCTCAGGGGATCCGCATATTGTAACTGAAACACATTTAAGGTGACTACTTTTTTTTTAAATTTTTTACATAACAAGTTCCATGACCACATAAAACAGTGACAAAACAGAACATTGAAGAAAACTGAAGATACCTAAAGAAAAAAATGTCACCTAATCTAATCTAAGCTAGTGTTTTTATTATATTCTGTTTTATCCGGATACCTTTCTAACTATGTATATCATATTACCCTTATGCTGAAATACTACATTTGAAGGTTCACTGTTTAACTCCTCCAGTGTTTTAGGGTCGCCGGGCTCTCCATATTTTATAAAAATATTTTTTTTTTTTTTTCTATCATGCGGAAATACGTAATATTTTTTAAGTTAGAAAGAGAAATAATGATTCTTTTCAGTTTGCCTCAAATATTTATACTATATGCTATTAATAAAATCCTAAAAATAGCCAAAATAAATTATTCATATTTCGCGTCGCTTTCGTAACAATCGGTTTAACTTTAAAAATTATTTCTATTTTTTTATTATATTAACGAGATAAAAGTGAAGTTACGGTTTTCTTACAAATATTGAGTTCTCTCAATTTTTTTATGATTGGAGTAAAAAATTAAGTAAAAATGTGGTTATCATTTTTAACAACATTTTTCATATAAAATTTTTATTATTTAAAAAAAGTAATGTTTATTTTAAATGCGTACACCGGAAGGTAATTTTATCTAGTTTCTAAAACAGTTTAATATTTGTTTTTACGGAAAATTGAAAAATAAGATACACAGTCTATTTTTACAAAATAATAAAATCAAATGGAGGATAGTACTGGCTTGGACATTTAATAATGTATTGTATTGGAGGATTTGTTTTTCTCCGCTGCATGTACTTATTTGTTTTTCTCTCTGTTTTAAACTCTTCCTTTGGTGTTCTAGACACTCTTTTACTCGTCTAGTTGTGTGTTTATTTTAGCAATATGATTGATTCCATAAAATAACACTAAACAAAATGTTTAAAGTGTTGTACGTTATTCCAGCAATCTGCACAGCTGCCAGGCCGTGGCGAGTGGCATGGGCGAGTACTACATTGAGCTAGTGGTGCGGGCAGACGGGCCGGGGGCCGTGGGTGTGCGGAGGCCGCAGGTGCAGTGCGACACAGGGGAACTGGCCAGATGGGTGACCCACCAAGTCAACTACGCCAAGTGCATGTTCTCTGAAAAGCTCTTCACACTGCAGGAGGCCGATTATGATTTTGACTAAATATTGTATAAACTGCACGTAAATGTGAAAAAATTAAGCTTCTTCATTGCGAAACAACATAGAATCATAATAATTTTCATTAAAAAGGGTGATTGCGTTCCCGAGACACATTCTAAAATTGTTATTGGTTTAGTTCTGGTTTGAATCTTCGATTACAAAATAAATATGTTTGCCTCTATTGAAACAAATATGAAACAGTAAACAGAAACATCTTGGGTTGAACAAAAGGTGTCGGTATAATTGGAAACATGGCCGTCCGGCATGCGGCAGATCCAGGTTCTAGTGGCACCTAAATCTTTTTCTTTTCTTTTTCATTGTTTGAATGTTATTAATATTGTTTCACTAATTTATATCAAAATATTTGTTTTTCAATGTTCTTTACCATAGTTGTAAACTGATATTTAAATCAGATAAAAAAAAAACACCTTGAACACACCCAGAACGGCAGTGCCCGTATCAGGATGAAATGAAATGGCAATATATTTTTGCTCAAAATATGACATTTGAACTGAGCTATGCTACCGAGGTTGTCTAAAATTAATAACCTACAATAGCGGAGCTAGGGTGATATAAAATCATACCAACATAACTGTTCAGGTAACAGCTTTCTGTGCTATATATTAAGTATATTTTTCTATTATTATAACATAATATGTACATATATGTGTATGTTTCTAGTACACTCTTGAAGAAAATAGAATGCACTTTTACTAGTTTGTCTAATAAAATATTATTGGGAGCTATACATTTCCAATCTAAATCACAGTCTGCATGATTTCCGGAAAACATTATTTATGTAATTTATTATATTATGTATCAGGGATAAAACAATTTTATATAAACCCAATTTGTTATTTAAAGAAATACAGATATTTAACTGATCCTAAGAAGTGATAGCAAGATAATTATCTCTAATCAAATTTGAAAGATCTGACACGACGTATCATTGCCGCAATATGTAATGCAATAATACATATTTAGTATTATGTAGGAAGGTGTATATATTTTTATATTTGAGTTTGTAATTTATTTTTAATGTTTGCTGATGCGTAATTTCGTATCTTGTGCATTGTTTTCTTTATTAAGTTATTACCCCTACTATCCTTTCTCTTTGTTAAATTAGAAGAGAATGTTGAAGGTGTTTGATCTGAGTGAAAATGATCAGTTCAGTCAACATTATAAATTATTTTTATATTTACCACTTAACTATTTTATTGTCCAACCCATTTTTTTTCATGTTTTCCCATCAAAAAAATGACCTGTCAAAACCAGTTCACTTACTTTTCCCGTGTTTCATTTTATGGTTATTATACCGTGTTGCACTTTCTATTTTTTTAAACAATGTTTCGGACAGCGTCACAATGTCCATCATCAGAGCAGATATGTAGATTCTGGTGAAGTGAGTGTATAAACACTGTATGTAGAAGTAATATACACTGTGATACTGTCAGAATAGTTTAGCTAAAGAAGGAGGAAGCGAAACACGCATAATAATCCAAAAACTAATCACAAGAATACTTTTAGCCATGAAAATCTAGTCTAAACGTTACTGTTTGGTAGAGATCTATTGTTATGACACATTAAATACGGTTATGGAAAAAAAAAATGAAGCATATTTTGTTAAACTTTCTTTTTATTTTCATCTTTCTAATTGTGATTTATCCCATTACAATAGAAGTATTACTAAATAATATAATTTATCTGTGTACAGTAGCCCCAGAGAGAGGTTGTACATATGTTATCAACGATCGTCCTCTTCCTTCTCACGTGTCTTGTATGAAAACGAAAAAGACAAAAGACTCTCTGAGACTACTAAAAATGTAGAAATATTATTTCATCTCTTGCTAATAATAATACCAAATCATAATATTATTTTATTGTATTATTTTGAATTGTTAGTTTTAGGCATATTTTGGTCAGAAAGCAAAAAACAAAGCTAGAATTGTGATATGTATGTATTACTTACTATCTAATTAGTATTACTTTAATCATATTTTTTAAATATAAATCTAGTTGAAAAATCATCCATTTCATTTTAATTTTATTAACCCTATATTTATTAGATGATGATTGTTCATATAAGGTTCGTTACCAACATATTTAGAATTGTTAATAAATACTTACTATGCTTCATCGTGACATTTAAAGTTTTATATATTTTTATGAGCATAAATCGTCGCTACCTCCACATAAATAATGTTTGACCACTGACCAGGAAAACCCAAAACTGGTCACAGTTTAATCCGTTTTGAGAATTGCTGCCATACTATTATTGCCCCGTCAAATGCATATCAGGATTACTGACGTGCAGGCTTTTACATTCTATATAGACATTAATCCCCGCCCAATTTACCTTTTCGCATTAATGTTAAACTTTATATATTCGAAAATATTTTGAAAATTATTCCTTGCGTTAATTTAAAAAAATTTTAAGACTTATAAAGTTTAAGGACGGGTTGTTTCGGGGAAATTTGAACAATTCATCAAATTTCAATGTTCATTTTCAAGTTCTGTGAAAGATTTTTTCAAGTTCTGTTTTTATTTCAGTTTTGTCAAGCAACTAGCCTACAATGATATAATAACAGAACTTGAATAAGTATTTCACAGAACCCGAAAATGAACGTTGAAATTTGATGAATTGTTCAAATTCTCCGAAACAACCCGTCCTAATATTTTAATGTGAAAAAGGCAATTTGGGTGGGGCTTAGTGCCTATATAAAATGCATGCACCTGCTTACGTGGTAATGAATTGTAGTGATCAAATATTGTACGTAAAGGCAAGGTTGTTGTCTTTGCAAATAGACATTCTGGAGCATGTGGATGAGTTTGTGTACTTAGTATATTCATGTGAGACGGAAAGGCTATCAAGGCAGTTCAATTTAATTCAGAACCGAATGCAGTAGTAAAACTAAAGAAGTTGTCAAACAAAGCAAGGCTAGCATTATAATGTAGATCTGATATGTAGTGATAAAATCATGTACGATTAAGGTGATCCAAAAATAATGTGAATGTAATGAATAAGATTAATAAAAGGTTGCTAAGATGGTATAGATAGAAAATGGAAAATAATAATTATTAGGGATCTTTGGGTTAATTTGTGAAAATTATTTTAAAACATGCATTCGACCAAAAATGAAACTCTTTATATATTTTCTTTGTTGATAAATATCATGACGGTTTTTATTCATATTTATGTATATTTTCAAACGAAAGTTCAAGATGATAATATTTTTATATTGGTCATAATCAAGGTGATAGATATTTCAACTTTGTACTTTGATTATAACTGATATGTTTTTATGACAGCTGAGATTTGCTAGAAAACCACAAAATATTTAAATTGTGCCTAATTTTTTGTGGAATCCTGCTCTAATTTAGGTATATAGGGTGTCCGGGGGTAAATTGCACTAACTTCGGGAGGTGATTCTACATGATGGTAGAAGTAAAAAAAATAATAACTTTTTTAGAAATTCCATACTAAAATATTTTTCCATGGAAGAATATTTATTTTCCTATTCAAACAATTGAACTTTTTTTTACCTAAAAACTACTTTAAAATGTTGGAATTTCGAAAAAGTTATTTATCTTTTCTACTTCTAAAATCATGTAGAATCACCCCCCGAAGTTAGTGCATTTTACCCCCAGACACCCTGTATAAATATGGTTACATGGCAACTCAGTAAGTGGCAATTCAACGCACTTTTGAATAATATAGTAATATAAAGTCATTAAAAGTGATAAAACAAAACTCTCCTATAAACCTAATCTAACGTAACCTATTTAACACAGTTGTTTTCTTCACTTTTCATGACTTTATATCACTTTTCAAGAGTGTATTGAATTGCCACTATCCTAAGTTGCCCGGTTACCATATAATAATTATAATTTATCTTATTGTTGTGTCATTTTGTACTTTCTTTTTATGTTTCGTTAACTATTTTTCTTAAGTTATAGGGAATATTCTATCAAATGCAAGATGAACAGGTTAAAAGGTGACTCGTGAATCAAATTTAAACTATGTATGTACATCAATTTTCTTTTTTTAATTTAAAAAAATTATGTATGAATAATAATAACAATAGCTTACAATGCATTGCCTAAGATGGTGCTTAAGTTCTGTTAAGATAATAAAGTTGTAAAACACAAACCTTTTATTTTACTTATTATGATGAATGAATGAAATTAATAATAATATACATTTTATCGAACTTGTATTATAATGGTGGTTCACTCAATCTCAACCATATGAACTTCGAATTAGTAATCAACAGTTACCATTCTCTATCCAAGAGTGTTGGATGAAAGTCCTGCCCAATCTCCCTACATCCTTCTTTACCTATACCAAGACTGATTGTGTCAAATGTGTATATCATTATGCTATGCAGAAATATTGTTTTTATTTATCTTGGTAAATATTAAATAGAAACTAAATAAACTTTGATAAACTAATACATTTATGTAATCACAATATTATGAAGAACGGAAGCTTTGTTTTTAATTCGATAACAATAATAACTGTGGTTTATCTTCTAGAAAGTGTTTGTCATTCTTAACTGTGATTAGAATTGTTTATTAAAGTTGCCAGAGTGATAAGGACTGCTCTTATCAACAAGATACTCTCAGAAAATACATTAAGTTATGTTCACAGTACTTGATGTGACCTGTTTTGAGTGCCAATTAATTTTGTGAAGGTAAAAATGTTTACGTAACACTTTTCCAGCTCACTTCTCTTGAAAGTCTCTTGATTTCTATATTAAAAGTATTTGTTCAACTTGCGCATACCTAACGGTGATTTTTTAAATCTGTACCAAAATAGTAAGTAGTTAAGTAAATTAAATACGACATACAAGCCAATTATTTAAAAATACTTTCAACTTTGGCTCCAGTATTTCTTTGCCATTCGGTCAAAGAGGTATTAGCATTTCCAATGTTAGCATGGCAGAACGACAACCCCTTTATTTGGTCCACTTCAACAAAGGCTTCCTCAAACGAAGATCTCATCAAAATGAAGAAAGATTTATCTCTCTGCAAGAGGAAGTTCTTTAGTTTTCAACCATGAAACTTTTTTCCACACATTGTTATTTTTCTATACGCAATATTCTTTCCAACGCGATAGAGCAGAAATAACAGATTAAGCAAAAATACGAAGGGTTCATTTTATTGACCGTTAAGGGATTTTCTCATTTGCATATGGTCTTCTAAAGTGTATTTTCTAGTAGGTATCTTCAGTGCCGTATCTATTTGGCCAAAGTCTGTAAACTATCGGCAGGAAACTATCTTTATGTTTCAATTTTGACAGCCGCTAGTTAAGGTTCAGCCTCAGGATCACTTTTAGCCGTCATCAAGTCACTTCTCACTTTATTTTGCAAACACTTCCACAAATTGTTGTGATGTTTAATTCGCTCAACAACCAGATGGTGCATTAAGCATCTGATGTGGATGTTTTTTTTGAACAGTAAAAGCATCACACTTGTTGCACGTGTATTTTATCTGAGGCTTGGTTCACAGATGGTACCTAAGAAAATATTTTCGTATTTTCTATCTTAGTGTGCCTTATATTACCGCAAAGGTTATATACACAAAAATCGCTTGGCAAACACCATTTTAAAACGGTAGATGTGCAAAAGTATTTATTTTGTGAATAATTACATAAAAAAGTTAATCAAGAGAAACTGTCACAAATAATCTTAGGCATAAAACGGTATTTTTTAAAAGTTGTTTCATATACGCGTTCATAATGTTCTACTGAAAAAAATATTTAGTTCTTCAATATATATTTGCGCCTATTTTGAATGTTTCTTTCTGTTCTGGTAAACTCAAATTTCCTCTTTCTGCCTTTTGACGGCCTATCTTAAATAATTGCCACTAACAAGAAGGTCTATTTCATAAAAACATAACAACAAAAGCACCTCCAGCTGTTAATTTTATTTGTTATTAAAAGATTCAAAAGATCCATTGCATTTTACCGTGGATCTTTTATGTTAAAATAAGTAGAGAAAAAATAAGACGATTTGAGATTTGCAATAAAGATCCATGCTGATTGGATTTCGTTGGAAAAATTAATAAAATAACAATCATTCCATATATTCCATTGTTAAAAGGATCCACGTGACCTGGATCTATTTTGAAAAATCAAATTTTCATTTGAAAATGAAAATTTGATTTTTTTAAATTTAAAATTTTTTCAAAAATTCATAACGCATCAGGTATCCATGTGCTTTGGACCCCGTGAATTTTTAGATAATTTTTGCAAACTAGATTCATACTTCAATCTTTTGTGTAAATTATAAAAACCCATTAACAGACCTTGATAATATTTTACACAAGCATAAGTTTGTACTGAGATACTATATCAGATAGCCTCAATCTAATTTGTAGAATATGGAGAAAAAATCTTTTTGCAGTTGTAAAGTTAATTCATTTTCAGACTTTTTGTGGGTTGGATCCAGTTTGCAGAACTACATCCACTTGTGCTCTTTAATTTGTATGTTAGCATGATCAATATTATCTTTTAATCAGTTTGAAATCAGTTATAAAGTTAGTGTTTTCAGAACACATTAATAACACAATTATTTATTAATTTTCTTGAGATAATTTTGATAAAAATCTATGAAAGAGGTACGTTGGGAGAGTTGTTGTCTCTTATCCAAGAACTGAACCTGAAAATATAGGAAAACACAGAGTAGTAGTAGTACTTACCTGAAGATACCTTGTCTGCTATTTATCTATGAAGTTAATTCCCACCTGTTGGTAGTGTGTGCTCAACTGACAGGTGACAGAAGTAGGTATATTATCATTATACTTGAGCAACTATTGTATTATATTAGATTGTTATCCATATGATTGCTTGATTTATAAACATAGTAGGTTTTATTACTTTGTCATTCTTTCCTTTGATTTGTGTTAGTAAAGCAAAGTGTTGTCTTGAGGAAAAATTGCATGGCAACACAGATTTTCAACAGAATATCTTAATTTTTTTTAGGTTTTCTAATAATAATCAAATAAGATAATATGTCGGCGAACAATAAAACTTTTAAAACCGTGGACGTTAGCAAAGTTCCAGTTGTGAGGAAACCTTTACACCAACCGAGCAAAGATGAGGTGGCAGGAGGTAAGAAATCAATTTGTTTTTATTAAGATTTTAAAATGGTTGTTTAGTAATCACTTAAATTATTCAGCTAGAACTAGTTAATTTTGTAAACAATTTACCAAGCCGATTAATAAGTTTCTTTTAATTTCACGGTTGTTTTCAATTGATTTATTTTCCAGTGTTATCGCAAGGTCTTACAAAGAACTTTGCTGAGGTTTCCGTTCAGGTTGTGGAGTGTCCAGACTTAACCAAACAACCCTTTACTTTAGTTTGTCCAGGTAAGAACCAACAGATTATATATATTATTCAATACACACCTATATCCCTTAGCTTCGGGGATGCATTAATGCATTTACCTTGAGTGCCAATTGTGTCAATAATTATTCTGCAGTAAGAGTTGATTCATTTTGAAGGTCTCGGGGGAAAGCCCCAAATTTACGATATCGGAGGTCCTCCATACCTGTTGCCATTGGTAACGAGGGAGAAAGTATACGAAGTTCCCGATATCTGCAAATTAGCTGAAATGGACCCAGTTTATGTCATCGGCCCCTCAGCCGCCCCTTGGCCGTTTTTGGGAGTCAACTGTGAGGTAGGTTTGTGTTTTGTGTAATAGATATTTGAGATGCGGATGGAGGTGTTATTTTACAATTTAAAAAAAAAACCACCTATTGTACTTAACCCAGCAACATCAATATTAATAAAATTCAAACAAGGAAATAGAAAATAAAATCTGAAATAAAGATTACAGGTGGCCACTAGGAATTGAACTTGACACGGCTTGCCGGGCAGCCGTGCTTACCAATTACACTATGTACCTTGTCCAAATTGTGGTTATTACACTATGCACCAATTACACTATGTACCTTGTCCAAATTTTGGTTATTACACTATGTACCTTGTCCAAATTGTGGTTATTACACTATGCACCAATTACACTATGTACCTTATCCAAATTGTGATTATTTCTCTATAACATAATGTAGTTTTTTTATGTTTCATATTTTTTCCAATAAAAACATCCCTATTTATTTTATAATTCAAGATTCAAACCTGAATAGAATCAAATAAATAGAAAAACTAAAAATGCTTGAATGGGCGGAAACAAGAGTTGACAGATCCTTCTATAAACGGTCTATTATTTAATTGTCTTCATTCTTCCAGGGTATGGTTAATCTCTCGGTCATAAACGGAGAAGTGAATCAGCAATCCAGGATAGCAAGTATCGATCCAATTGGAGCCCCGAAAGGCGAAGGGAAGTGCAAGCTCGAAATTTTGCCTCCGACTGAAACTAGATGTGCTCTATTAGCCAATCTATTTATGTCACAAGGCAAACAAGGCAAAGTAAGATATATACTATGCATATATTTATTTACAGCATTAGAACTTGAATTCACGATTTATAAAATAAAAAAAAATGACGTTGAACCCAAAATAATAGGAATATTTTTAAAACACCTTTCAGACTTAACAAAATAATTTATTTTATTTTATTGAAAGCTATAATTGTAAAATACATTTCTCTCACAGGTTATCAAAGTGGAGTGCAAGAAAAGAATTGGAAGTGATGATTTTATATCATCTATAAGGAAAACTTTACAAGCACACTACAAGGATTCCCCCGTTGGTAAGAAGTGTGAATATACTGCTTTTTATTATTAGTATTTAATATTAATAAAAAAAAGATTGTTTTTTTAACTGAGTAAAACTTCAACCCATTTAAAATTGAACTCACAATTCCACAGGTTTGGGGGGCACTTTCCTATTGAAAGAGGGAAAAACGAAGGAGCACATAATGCCTGATTTTTCAACAACTCCATTGCATACCGATGAAGATGTTGATGATTGGTTGCATTTCTTTGAAATGTCCGCTCCCCTTATCAATGTTGGATATATGATTTCCCATGACCCGGTAAGTTTTATTACTATGTATTATACAATCCTACCGTGCTTAGATTAACCACCGCATTCCTCTGTTGACAATATCTCAACAATCTCTAGACCAGAGTTAAAAAACTAGATTCCATACTTCTTTTATAGTGGCATTGTTCATTTAGGTCCAGTTGTTTCATGGAATATATTTGCTCCCTTACTAATAAACATGTCTTAAATTTTACACAACTGATAAAATACCATTAATGGTTGTTTATCAGTTATATAAAATTTAAAACACGATTATTAATAAAGCCCTTAATATTTAACTAGTAGGTATTTACATTGGCTTCACTTGAGTTGAGAACGGTGAAAATTAATTTTAGTATTGAATAGTTGAAAATATGTTGCAAACAATCATGAACGCATTAGAAAGAGATAGCCATTCAAAGAATATGTGTACGGGTGAAATGACCATATTATTATGAACTCCCTTCGTTTCTCTTACCTCCTCGCGACACCAGTTGCGAGTTCAAACCTGCCCAATGATGGGCGAGCGTGTCCGCGGCAAGCATGACGGCACAGGCGAGCAACGAGCATTTTTGTATCAACGTCTCGCTCAGAATGCTCACCAGTTAGTGGGCCGCTTTTACCCTCATTCTTGGCTAACAAACGAGCGAGCGGAGTAGTAGAATACGACTTACTGTCACAAGGTTGTCCTTCATACTCTTGTGTTTCTGCATTCACTGTCACACTTTATTTTATTCGAGAAGCAATAATGCTTCATAAGAATAATTGTTTTATTGAAATAATAAGTGATTTTTGAGTGCATGCGAATGGAAAGAAACTTGGAAAAAAGATTTGGTTTTTGCTCGAGAATGATTTGCGAACATCTCAGAAGCACAGGAAGGCATTTGTTTCACAAGAAAGAGCCTAGAGTGACGTGTTTGTGGCAACCGGTGACAGCATGTGACCGACGGGCTTATGTGCGATACTAAACGCAGTAAATCACCAGCTTATCCACTGGACCCAGTTCAGTGCAACCACGCGCGTAGTCTCAGTAACCTATCTTCCCTTTTAATTCATCTAAGCAAACAATATTGGATTTTGTTTTACAGTTAAACGAATATATATTTCAAAATGACATTGCGAGCTGAAAGTAGTTGAATTCATACTACTGATCTAGAAATTCCAAACAGGGAAAGATGTGTAATTTTCATGATGCTACATATAGGCCACTGTAGTTTTCACTGCTTCAGTCAGTGAGATTCCTGCTCTATAGTTAAGGTTATAAACAATATGAATCGAATGGGGAAATGGCTTTTCAGGATCTGGATCTGAGGGTGCAGCATTTCCACACCTTCAGTTACCACGGCGAGGGGGGACACTACCACAATGATACAACACCTGACACTGCCCATTACGTGGGATATTTTCAAATTGCGGAAACCATTGTGAGAGTAGATGCTCCTACAACCACCCACAAAATAGGAAGAGATTGAAAATATAATAATCAATTTTAATGGAATAACTTTTGAATGTTATACCCATAAATGTAATATTAATCATAGAAGAAGATAATACTAATTAATTTAAACGAAACATGAAATAGAACTAGACACAAAAAATAAAAAGATAACGGTCGCAACTGGGAATCGGACCCAGGACCTCTCTTATCGGGACAATGTCTCAATCCACTCGGCTATTGTGGCATAATTTTTATAGATCTTATCAGACTTATTCATTTTAGTAGAATCTCATATTTCAAATTCAGAAATTAAATTACCTTTTTATTATTATTAGTATTAACTTCTTCTTCGGTGATTAACATAATACACAATCATAATTATTGTTTTTTTTTTGTTAGTACATACATTATGTACAATTTACATGTAATAATTTTGTAACATATATATTTAATTTATTTTTATAGGAAAAACAATATGGTGCTTATTAGATTAAAAAAATAATAGGAATTGAATAAATTGTTGTTTACCAACAAAAGAATTGGCAAATAGTTCCTTAGTTTTATTGATAAAACTTTTATACATTATTACATATTATTTAGTCTGTAAATGTAACTAATACATCACACTGTTTGTTTTATTTCTTGACATTGTCTTAACTAACATATACATATATCTATACAAATATTTCATCACCTACACTCTACTTGGAGTTAAAAATCTTATCTGAGATTTTTGTTCCAAGGAGGAGAAGAGGCTTCAAGTTAAGGTAGTAAAGCTCATAGTAAATAACTGATAGTCCAACAAATGAATAAGAGAACTGATAGCCCAAAAATCCCAGCGAGAACTCGTACGCACGTCATCGACGACCGTCCTCGTTCTTCTCAAGCGCCTTGTGTCAAAACGGAAGAGACAGAAGATACATAGATAGAACAATGATGTCACATACAGGTGTTAAGGGACGTACTTGACTTACTTTTACCAGTCATTCCTGAGATTACTTGGAGTAAAACATGTTAATTAAATTTTGGTCTCGGTGACTTTTTTGATGTTTTGTTCAAAAATTTTCAATTTTTTTTCAAAAACAATTTTTCTAAAAAATTTTCCACATGTCGACACTTGTCACTCAGCCGAGTAACCGCCAAACCCCTCACATCGACCCTAGCTGTTTCAATTCCTACCAATGTCAGGACAAATAATGTCAGAAATCACTGGTTAAAGTAAGTCAAGTACGTCCCTTAACACCCTGTATAGTCATTTAATGGGACTAGTATAAAAGTATAAGCCCTAGTAGAATAAAGGAACCAATAATAAAACATAGTATAATAAATAACACAAATAGGTTTTCAAATAAAACTCATTAGAATAAGATGGTGTCTGTTTATTAAACAAAACCTATTTTTGTATTACATAAATAATTAAAATATGTAAGAATTTAACATAATATGTATTTAGTATGCATATAATAATAAAAGTAATTTTTCTGTTAATAGTTGTTGTTCTAAAAATTAGACAATTTTATATTCTCATAAATGCACACAAGTCAACATTGCAAGTTAAAAAAATTAAACAGAACACAAAAAAAATATAGTTATTACAAATAATAACAACACAGGGAAAATATTTTTATCAGGGCCTTCTGCGTAGAGGTTAAAGAAAATATGACTACCAAGTTATGACTTTCAAAACTCTAACGATATATATGTATATCTCTAGAATAAAGAATAACACTAGAAGTGCTTTGCATACAAATTTGAATGGAAACAAATGTTCCAATTAGCCAATTAACCCATTAGCCCAGCTCTCCATCTTGCATCTTGAATTTCATAAACACAGTTTTGTATTGAAAATTTAAGATTCAATTAGGTAAATACTTCCCTTATTGAACAATAACAAAAGACGAAATAAACAGCATGGCATCTTATTATCAGTTAAGTGTATGTTTTAAAGTTCTGAACATCTTGTTGCAAATTACATATATTTTCTGAGCTAAAACCAGTTGCGGTCCAGAGCTCACCGTTCATTTTTGCAGCTTCAAACACAGAGATTTGAGCTTTATAGTTAGGATATATTTACCCTTATACCTAACATTATAACAGACTACGCTATATTTGCGTGGCTTGGCCTATTTCAGCATATCGCTCGCCATACATTGGTAGTGGATGGTGAGCGATATACTGAAATAGGACAAGCCATGATGCGTATAGCTTAATGTGTCACCTACCTTACCTTATAAGAGCCTTAAAATTGAAACAACAAAATAAATTTCAAGTTTTGTAATGCAATGTCGAATCATGTTCATTTACATAAATTAATATAGGGGGTTCAATTTGTTAAGCGTTAAGTTTCCACTAGCGAAATCTATCAGCTATTAGCAACGCTATCTTTCTAGGGCTTAAAACTAATAGGCAGTATCTTTTATTGGCTAAAAGTATTAGCTTTACATATTTTATCAGAAAATGTGTATTTCAGTAGTTTCTTTAAATCCAATGAATCAGAAAACTTCACAACTGAGTAGGTATTTCTCATTTCACAAAATATATTTACCAATCTAATAATGATACTTTGTACAAACATGGCAACAATATTAGAAAATATTTGGGACGGAAATCGAAATGTTTTTTTAGACAAAATTTTACAACACAATATTGTCCATTTTCAGGTGAAAGTCACCAACAGAGCTTAGAGATAATACTAGTACAATCTGAAAGTTTGAAGATTTAGGAAAAATTTGTTTTAAATGTTATAAGTATTTCTAAAACAGATTTAAAATATCCAAATCTAATATTTTTTGTTTGGTAAGTTTTGCCAGAACAGGGATGATATATTATGCATGCATTAAGTGAGTGATAAAAAATAAGATATTGAACTTTTAGTGTTGGAAGTGTTTAAAGAAAGAATTGGCTTACAATATGTAGCTTGTTTCATGCGTCTTAGGCCCAAATCACACTTTTAAGTGTGAACATTCATCGTACAGGTTTTCCCAAACATTCAAGAAGATTCCCAAGGCATTTTTGTAACAAAAATACTATTAACAGGCCATTTGGCGGAGTTGGAATGTTTCGAGAAAATCCGAACCCGCCAATTGGCCTTGTGCGACAATATAACTTGCTCATTGCTCAGTGTTCATCTGGCAACCGTCGCGACTTTTGCTATTATACTAACCTTGTGCTTGAATGAAACAAACGAAAGAAAATTTAAATTATATTTTGGACTTATTTTATAATTGAAACATAAAACCAAAATAGTAATTAAAACATTTAAAAAATATATATTCGGAGTTTTTCAAGTGTTCACTGTCCAAGGCTGGCAGTGAATCTATTAAAACATTTTCAAAACCAAACTTTTATAATTTCTTTGCAATAAAATGTCCACTTCAGGAAACAAAATATCGTCGCTTATATTATAACACCGCGTATCTCAAAAAATACGAAATCAACTTTCTTTAAAAAGTACGCATGTGTCATAGTTTGATTGGACAAACAAATGTTTTGACCAATCACTACTCCTTTTATCAAAGTTTACTAACTCAGACCAGTCAGCACTGGTTGACTGCGTGTGACTGAAGGTTTGTGTTCTTGGAGCTGTTTATTTTTAAATTTTCTCCTGTGGCATTCGTGTAAAGATTGATAAAGTTTCCCAAATAAGACTTATTTATTTGATGAGTTATCGTTTTTTCTTACTTTAGAAACTGCATTAAATTTGGAGTTCGATATCGAAAACTTTCCTGATTTACACGGTGTTGATTTATGGAAACTTTTTTGGGTACAAACAGCAATAAACAAATATTTTGTTTTCAATTATGGGGTAACAAGGGAGAGTTATAAATTTATTTAGTGATTCTAGCGATAATGAAGGATGGATGAAGGTTCAGACGATGATTATCGATGAACTGGGTATAAAAGATGTCACGGAAAAACATAATCTGGCCAGAATGCAGTCAGGCGTCTTGCACTTCTAACTGTTCATCTTGAAAAAACTCAATCACGTATTTACACATTTCTTCTGCAGGCGAGTCGATTGGCGATAATCCTTCGACAAGCTCAACTCAACACAATATAACCTAGTGAGACTTCTTGCAATACTTTAATCTTTTCACCTTTTGAATGTCAAAATTTTGAAAATGAAAAGAAATTAATGAATTTACAAATTCGATTCGCGGACGATTTGATTGGCGATATTCCTTCTACAAATGGTTTCCCTGAAGCTTTGGGGAATAGTGTTGTTATCTATAATCCGATACAAGTATTCACAAAGGTCATTAGAAAGGACAAAAGAAAGAAAATATGAATCAATTCGTCCTAAGAAAACCAATGATTCAACGGTTGTAGATTCGAGGGTCCTGGAGCACAACCCAAATGGAACTATTTGTTAAAAAATGAATTATGAGAATGAGTACAGAGCTTCCACAACGAGTTAAGAAGAATACTGGGTGTCTACCCTTGCCTGCACTTTGCAAAGATCGCATTTGAAATGGAAACATTTACAAGAGTTGAAAGCTGCCTTCCACAACGAGTTAAGAAGAATACTGGGTGTCTACCCTTGCCTGCACTTTACAAAGATCGCATTTGAAATGGAAACATTTACAAGAGTTGAAAGCTGCCTTACCATCTAACTGCCACGGCTACAATGATAATTTTATCTCATTAGGCATCCAGGCAGCAATCCAACTTTAACTAGTTCATCCTTTTCCCCTTCTTCTGTAGATGTCACAAATAAATTTTTTACCAAACTTTGATTTTATAACTTTTTAAACAAAAAAAGTTCCTTCTAAAGTATATGAGCACATAATTGAAAACAATACTATACTATTATGTATTGCCGTGTTTACCTAATATTTATGTTTCATAATAAATTATGTTATGCGATCAGATACTGAGAGATCCTTTTTAGAAAATAATTGGTAGCTACTTATTGTCAGCAGTAAATTTATACAAAAGTTTTATTTAGTAATAACAATAAAATTATATTTGGATTTTTTTATTATTATTAGTTTTATTTTATTATTTGAATAAATATTAATAGAATATTAAATATCGTTGAAGAAGAAGGTAATACTAATAAATCTAAACGAAACATGAAACAGAACAAGACACAGAAAAATAAAAAGACAATGGTCACAACTAGTGATTGAACCCAAGATCTCTTGTCTTCCCTTTGACAGGTGTCTTAAATCACTCGACCATCCTCTGCATTCAATTATTAATGAATTATTTCTGAGCCATTTTTTTTTGTACAATGCATATATCATTTAAAATACCTGATCCCTAAATATTAGTTGACCCTTTAGAACAAGGCTGCCCAACCTTTTTAACAGTTGGGCGAAATTGACGATTTAGAATCACTGGCGGGCCACTGAATACCTGACGGTTCCTATGGGAGGGGGTTGTTAGAGAATTTCTATAAAACATAATTCCCCACAAATGAGTGCTCCCCACAAAATATTTGAAATCCATGGGGGGGGGGGGTTGTTACGGAAATTCGCTGAGAAAAAATTCCGCGCACCCAAAAACATCATATGTGATTCCCCACAACAATTTTTCGAATTCCATGGGGGTGGGGGGGGGGGTGGCTACAAAATTCCATTTCGGACGCAAAAAATATTATATCAAAAAGCGGTGTATTTTTGTTTAAAAAGTAAGTTCAACAGGTTAGATTTTTTCATCGCTGATTCTCGTTCTGAGTAGCCTAAATAGCGATAAATCGCCTTCGTTGGCAACACTGGTGACCGCGCGCAAGCTGCGGACCCGCGACACTTTTTCAAATTGGCGGATTGGCGGGTTTTTTGAAAATGGTTCACGCGGGCCACTTATAATTCGTTCCAATGCGGCCACAATATGGGGTTGGGCAGCCTTGCTTTAGAAGATGTGCTATTTTTTGTTTCTTCTGAAAATCTGTGTAGTGAGTGTGTTACAGGGTGTTATAAAATAAGTGACGACATGAACATACATATTTTATTTTAAAATCTGGGATGATTCAAGTATAGAAGTATTGAAAATTTGTCAAAGCGATAAGAAAAACATTTATTTGGATGTCCAAATCTGAACATAGAAAAACTATACGCACATTATTATAGAAAACATATATTTAACCCATCGCATACTGAATTGTTTAGGAAAAATCATGGCCTCGAACGCTGAATTCATTTTGTACCGAAATCTTTAATTCTGACTTCATCTTCAAAATGTTGCGTATGTTTTTTATTAGACATTCAATTAAGTTTTGTAAAAAATAAGTCGTTATTATATTTAGAAAAAAAAAAAAAAATATATATATATATATATTTGTAAGAGTAAATGGAAATAAAGTAAAAATAAGTTTTATCATAATTTTTTTATGGGACAAAAAGATAATTCACTATTTACACCCAAAACACACAAAAAAATAATAAAAATACAAAGCTACAACTAATATTCCATTAATTAGCACATTAGTTATTCCATTTATTAACACTTATATCGATTAGCACATTTTTTAGACACAGCATTATCGCACGAACTGCCTGCCATTTTTCACAATGGCTGTTTGGAATGTGAATTTTGAAACACAATGAACTCCAAAAGAATGCTATATTCCCGACAAGAAGGATAAATCTATCGAAGTTTAAATTTGCCCATAGATATCAACGATTTGTCAGTATTTCGAAATTACTGCGAAGTCGAGCTAGAGCCGAGCGGGGCCCGCTGTTGGTGCATAATGACTATCGGCGCACACTCGAGTAGCGCTCGGTGTTAGTACGCGATGGGTTAACAATTGTGTGCACTCATTTTGCACTGTAGGCACACACATTCATACACAATGATATTTTTTTGTAATAGCTTAATCATTTGCTAGATAATTATTATATTAACTGTTGAGTTGGCAATCAGCAATAATACTAATAATATTTGTCTGAAAGATAAAAAAAAGGAAAACAAATACACATAATAAAATATAAAAATTCATTATTACTTTTAACAACAGCCATTTCAAATATGTATTAACAAATATATTTACCGTAACATAAGATTAACATAAGATATCACGATCGGAAAAATCTTACCACCCTAATAACATATTGGCGGCAAATAGGGCATTCACTGAGACGCTTTCCACAAGCGATACAAGTAGCTATGTGTCCGCATTCCAACATCACACACTCCATAGGGGCGTCCATGCAAATCTTGCACAGTTCGTCTGCACTTGCCTTTTCCAAATCTAAAAATATATAAGTTTACATTGGGTCAAATGCTTCATTTATTCACCTCAAATTAAAGTTTTCTCAACAAACTATGTTTGGTGTGTTATTAATCAACTTATAAATCCAGTAACATACAACAATTTTGTAATTTGTAAGGAATGTAAATTCATTCAAAAATGAATAAATTTACCTTCTCTAGATTTGGTACTTTCTCTCCAAAGTCGCTTGGCTCTCTCCAGTAGTTCGTTTCTTTCGCAACATCCTTTGAAATCAACTCTGTTTAGAATAAGAAGCTCCTTGAGTTGCTTTACATTTAAGCTTTCAACTTCGGTTAAGTTTTTAATATCATCTAGTTGAATTCTTTTGGAAATTGACTTAGGGGCACAAAATGTAGTCTCCTTAAGACTAGAAGATTCTCCTGAAAGATCATCTACTATTCGGGAGGGGATGTTCAATTCTGAAGTAGCACGAGCTGTTGAACGAAGGGGGGTGGGTATTGGTGTTGAGGCGTCTGATATAATTTCAGCTGATTCTGAAAGAAACGAAAAATAACAATATTTTTAAATGCAGCTCAAAAAGAAATATGTATATTTTCTAATATTTATAATATCTTTTCTTTTAAATTACCTTGGGGTAACGGATCAGCAATCTGTCCTAAAATCTCCCAGTCATCATCCAAGTCTTCGATTTCAACACAGTCGGTTGTATTTCTTTGTCCTAGAGGAGAGTCGTCGTCAATCTCTAATACAGCTGAAGTATCTGTGACTATACATTGAGGTATTGAGTTAGAATAATCATCCCTAATTCTACTAGTAGATGAAATATTGATATTCGGCGTAGGGGTGGAGTATGACAGATTTGGAGGCACTCCCGCTGCTTGCCTTGCTGTGGGCTGCTGAGGACTTGTTACAGGAGTGGGTACTCGAGAATCTGACTGATTTTGAAACTGTCCCCGGTTAGGTTCCCCGCTGGGTGTTCCTGGAGACATCCTGGGTGAGGTTGTTGCTGTAGATGTCGGTGTTGGAACCGGTGGGACTGTTGACGAAGCTGGAGGACTCATCCTTGATCTCGAGGAAGGACCATTATCCTGCCTGGCGGTGCCCCCGCCACGACCGGGGTTGCGAGAACCTAAAAATTTTCATGATTGTGAGAAATTAAAATACAAAAAATAGTCCCGTAGAAATCTTGAGCAATCAATACCGACATAGTTTAATTAATCTTATCAAAGAAAATATATAGCTTTTGAGATTGTCATCAGATGGGTCAACAAAGGGTGACACATGCATTTCTCAGACATGGATTTGTATTGTTCTCTGGTTACTTACTGATTATACAATACAATTACTGCTGACTTGTTATGAATCAGATACATAGCGTACAATTTCATAACAAGATTAAATTCAATGGAAGAGGATAATTAGCAACAAGATAAAATTTGAGAATACCAAGAGGGCTATTTCATCAGTGTTTTGTAAAAAGGGTGAATAAGGTATGTAGTTGTACGTACAAAAACGGACTGTTTGTTGAAAATAAACCTACACAGATGAGAGTTGTATAAAGCTTTTCTAAAATCATGATTTGGCATCTTTGCCCTATCTTCAAAATAACAACTGTTTATATTTATTGGGGCCGGTTGTTTCACAGAATTTGAACAATTCACCAAATTTCAAAGATAATTTTTAAATTCTGTAAAGGTCCTATTCAAGTTCTATTATTATATTACTAGCTTAGGTCCCCGGTGTTGCCTGGGCTATAGGCAGAGTTTTAAAAAAAATCTAATGTAGACAGTGACCTTCCTCTTGTTTTAAAGGCCAAGTGTGCAAAATTTCATCAACCTCGGAATAAAACTGTAGATATGTAACCGCCACAACAGACACTCTCTTCTATATGTTAAAAATTATTCGCCAGTCGTTTCACATAACTGAAAAAATAACAGAACTTGAATAAAACTTTCACTGAATTTGAAAATTAACTTTGAACCGTGATGAATTGTTCGAATTCTGTTAAACAACTAACCCTTAGTAATTTTCAGGTTTGAGTATTTTTTGCTGTATTACATGCATGCACATGACAGGGCCAACGTTTAAATATTAAAATAATATTTTTTTACAACTATTTAAATTAAAATAAATCTTCATCAAGGTTGTAACACATTATTCTGGGAAATAAACATGTGCAAACACAAAGTTACCATTATTATGCTGTCTGCTTCTTGCGTGGGATCTGTCTCCATGATCAGGGCCTATGTCAAACGCCGAGCTCAGAATATTGTTAAGGTTGCTTGTGAATCCCTTGATACTGGCAAATGTAGAGGAAAAGTCACTCTGCGAGTGTTGAGGGGGGGCCCTCCTTGAAAAATCTCCGCTATTCACATGAGTCAAAACCAAATTTATCAAATCTTCTTTCTCTGAAATTAAAAACACTATTAATTTACACCATATTCTAGAACACTAAACAAAGTAAAGATCTAATTAAGCAACCAGTTAATTTGTGTCATACTTCAGTGGGTCAAATCAATCAGAAAAAAATCATATTACATAATATAGACTCAGTCTATTATCGGAATGCCTCATCATAAAAACATGCTTCAATATTTCAGTTCTTGTATATTATTTCATTTCCTACTGTGAGACGGATATCTAAACAAAGCAAACAACAACATAACTGTGGATAACACAACCTAAGATGTTTTAAATAATGGCAACCAAGCAGTCTACAAATTTACCTGTCAAAATAATTGTATTTATTTTTTTAAATTTCATTTTGTATGAAATCACTGAAAAAATAATCATTAAACTTGTCTAATTCCGCTTCACGCTTAATACGCAAAAAAACTTATAAACAGCACTTGGTTTCAACGTAATTACTTCACGAAATAACTATTGTAAAAGATGCATTAAAGTTCCATTTTCAATCAAAGCTCAAAATTTCCCGTGTTTTGACGCACAAATTTGACATTTCCACATTTGCTCTTGTTAGTATTTGACGTTCGCTGGAAGGTTCCGCTTCAATCTAAATAAGCACAAATCAGTATAAGTTTTCCATCTCCCCTGACTTAAATAGTTGTTTCTTCTACTAATTAAGTTGAAATAAAGTGTTTTTTCAATAATTTGAGAGGAATTTAGAAGTAAGCGGAATTTTTATTGAAATTTTACCTAGAAAGTTATAGCACATAGCTAGTGCCCAGTTTCATTTTTCTAACATGTAATGAAAAATAAGGAAATATAATTTACCAAAAGAAAGAATTTGTATTGTAATGTCCAATGGATTCTTCCCTAACGGATTTTGTAACTATATATACATTATCAGGTTAAGTTACTTGAGTAAGGCGCACATGGGGTGAAATATCACAAAATTGTTCTAGCTGACAAACAATTCTAATGTCTTTGGCAGATCAGTGTGTTAGTCATAGGGAGTTGGAATCTAACGCCCAAAATCATAAATGAATTAATTCCCTTTTCATCAGGTAAATTAACTTGTGTATTTCTGATCCTTGAAATTTTAAGACAAGCAAATCTATTCAGCCACTAATTCATTCATTTTTAATCCAGCATAATATTGATCAATGTCTGAGACAAAACAAAATGAGTGAAAAATTCTTTACCGAAGTAGACACTCTACTGTATGTTTTATTATTCTTGCAATCAACAATATCTAAAAACTAGTGAGAATCAACTAATTATAATACAGTTGACGTAAAGAATTCTTACCGACACATCCACGGGTAGATATATTTTGGCGATGGAGGTAACATTGTAAATCACGGACCCGGAGATGGTCAAGAGAATGTCTGCCGAGGGGCCGGCTGGAGAGGACAGCGCAGGCTCCACACACTCCCACACTCCGGCCCAAACAGTTGTTGCAGTAATACCGATCACATTCACAACAAACTCTTTTTCGTTTAAACATAGTAAACTGCACGGCACAACTTTCGCATGGCATTTTTAATTGCGCAAAAAACAATATTTTTACACAAGAAAGTTGTGTTTGATTTTCCTTATCTTTGATTATGACTTATGAAACACTGATGGAATATTTGTGACCTTGTGCCGCCAAATTGAGAGAAAGATTCAAACGCAAGTGAAACATTTTTTGAGAGCACAAAGGGGTTACTAAGTTTTATAAGGCTGATAAAATCGTAACTAAATTTATTAACGTTGGACCCACTGCTATATTTATTATATCTGATCTCGGGGCCAGTTTCAGGATATTAAAAAGTTTATCGGGGAAAAAGAGGATGGAATTGATCTGGAAAGAATGACGAAGATTATTTTGACATATGAAGGAAGAGTTGCCATAAGAAAAAATATATTTGACGCATACATATTAATAAATATTTTAATCGATTTTCATTATTTTTGGATAGGTACTGAAGTTGTTGTGGAGGCGAGTTTATGGTTCGAACCATAAATAAACCATTCACTACGAATGTAAACCTTCTCAAGTTTATGGGCAAATCTCAGTGATGTAGTCTGGAGTAGGAGAAGTCCCCAGATCTGGGGAATTTTTAATTTCGAAGGATGAAATGGAGTTTTTTGGAAAAAAAGTAAGATATCTGGGGGACGTTGAGAGTAAGGATTTTGTGTAATCATTCATTTTGTTTAACTGTCTTTAATTGTTTTTATAACATTTTGTAATTCCATATAATGTTTTTTCTTTATATTTCTTTGATTATTGCATAGGTGCAAATATTGAATCAACGACTAGAATTAATGGAACATTATTGGTCTAATATTGTAAATAATTGCTGTTTATGCTAAATATATAAATTACTTTTTGTTTCCTAAATAGTTTTTTTTTTTTAAGTAGCCGGAGAGTGGTTTATTTATGAGTAGCCGTCTGTGAGCGATGTGTTAAAGTCTGCTATGAAGAAACGTGGTTTGTCTGGAATGGTTTGTGCTTATGAAATATTATATGTTGGTGAGGGGATTTCCAATGTTTTTATAAACTAACGTCAATTAAAAAATGCATTCAATTTAATTTTTTTTTCAGAGTTCAAAATTCCTCGGGTTTTGACAGAGAGACGTCATTTTTTGTTTATATGATCTGTGTTAATTTTTAACGTTTGGAAATACGCTTAAATTCATAACCCAAACAACCTAATAATCTACTTTTCGCATGTATTTCCATCTCCCCCTACTTAAATAGTTGTTTCCAGTAGTAATTAGAGGGAACGACTGCGCGACTTTTTTCATACAAAACTTAAATTTAAATTTCAGGCCAAAATACCTAAGTAAACTACGTAACTATTTTTTTAATCAAAACGTGTAACAAATATCTAGTACGGATATGTGCTACTTTATTTTTTTATGTTTTAAATCATAAAATATAAAGCATCAAAGAACTCATATTTTCAGAGGCAACTTTGGCAATTATTTGTGAGTAAATGGTAACTATTCAAAAAAATTCATTTTGCTCTGTGTACTGTTCAAATATTATCAAATAAAAAATATCTTCAAAAAAGTATTTTCTTGGGCGCAAATTCAAATTACAAACGGAAAAAATGGTAGTTTAAAGCAAAGCTTTTTCATACGGGTCCCAAAATGATAACCTTTTCTCTCTGTGACATAGATAGGCTAGGTGGTGGAGGAAAATAGAAAAACATCTAAAAAATAGAATGACGCGTAGGCATCAGCGCTGACCACCTTGCGTGCTGATAGCTACGCGTCATTCAAAAACGCTTCTTAGAAGTTCATATATCTCGACCATCAGCGCCGACGGTGCGCGTGCGGTCGGCGTGACACTAAAATCAGCCTAAGACCTGAGCTTTGTAAGTAGAAAAAAATATGTATACAGATTAATATATCTTATGTACGGACATAAACCAATAATTCATCTCAATATTCAAAAGAATAATGTGTCAAAAGTGTTTTATTAACTAATATTGAAAATAGCGCCATCTATCGGTGTGAAGTTTCTTAATATATCTTGAGAATACCCTTACTTTACCAATTGCATAAATAGGGTTTTCTTCATCATCATCATCTTTACATTTCCCATGGCTTTGCAGTTTCAACAGCCGCATGCACATTATTTCTTCTGAAGTGCAGGTGACCCGTTAATTTACTGTCCTACTGTCTCCCTCGGTGAAATCCTATTCACATTGAGTAGTTGTCTAATGGTCCTGGGGCATGCTCAGTTCTACTCCCCACTTCACAAGACAAAGCAAATGATAATTTCTTCAGGGCGTATATTGTGGTGTTTTACTTATGATGGCTATTGGAGGGGATGGCAAAAAGATTGTAAAAAAAATCACTGCATAATAATATCTACGTAATACGTAGGTACTTTATTTACAATATAGATCTATTTACAACAATTTGTACCTAATAAATGTAAGAAAATGCTTGTTTTCTTAAAAAACAAAATATATTATAAATCAATAAATTAAAAATTTCAAATACAATATTAGGCAGATCAGGGTTAAAATAATAGTCTGCTGAAACCTGTAGAAGAAACTAGATTCACAAAGCTCATCACTTAGCGCAATATCAAGAAAAATGATTATTTTATTATCAAAGTTACACAAAAAAAAAATTGTAGAATAGTTATAATACTTCCAACTTTTGACATTTCCTACACATTCTATACTAGCGCATCCTAGCGACATGAGTTGTGAGGCTTGGTTTACTTTCGTTCAATTTAATGGATTTTATGCATGACCATAAAGAAACCATTCACTTCATGAATATGCCATGCTACACTAGCGCCTCTAGCGTCCAGAGTTGCCAACCAATACAAGTAAATATGTACTGCCAATGTTTACTAGATTTGGACATATTATTAATATTCTAGGGTATTTGGTACAGTTTGTAAGTACCTACTTAAATTTGTTAAGAATTTTTTCAAATCCTACTTTAACTGACAAAGATAGTATGTTAATGTTCATCTTGTACCAGTCTACGTTGTAATTAATGTGGGTTTTCCAATTTTTGTCTAAAAATGATTTATAGAAAACACTCATCTCATCAGCGCTTAGTGTAGATTGATCAACTTTCTTGTTTGAGGCTAGAAATTCTTCTCGTTCCTGAAAATAATATATTCATTGGTTTAATTGAATGTGGCAAGAGATAAAATTAACATTATCTATGCAGCTATTGCATATTACACGATCTATGGAGGCAATCCCCGTACAATCCATGAAGTTTCATTAAAACATTCATATGTTTTTTAAAAGTGCTGCGTGATGGGATATATGCTGCCTTTCAAACCCGGATATTCGAAATAAATTGGAAAAAATACAACATTCCAGTGTAATTCCGATTTACAAAATAATAATACTAATTAGGGCGATTTATAATCACATAAAAATACACTTTTCGGCGTTTTACCGTCGTGGCTGTCTTTTAGATTCAGATTTACGAAATTTTATGATTTATTTTCGCAAAAATCATTTTTCGAATTACACCAACAAACTTTCGTGTGCAGACAAAAATAAATTACGAATTAACGAATTTCGAATTAAAAAACCATTTTGTATGAAAAAAATTTTCTGTGGATATTTTTTTGGCGAAAATTTCGAATTACGCGTTTTTTCGAATTATCAGGGTTTGAATTAACGGGGTTCTACTGTATTGCGTTGAAAAGGCCAGCATTGCAGCAAAGTGATTGAAGCGAAACCTTACGGCAAACTTCACATCATACTAACAAATCAAACATGGCATCAAAGCATTTAATAACGCGGGAAATTTCGAACTTCAATTGAAAAAAAGGTAAACTATAAATGATTTTTTTTTTTTACTTTGTAAATTCGCATAACTGATTACAGATTTGTTGACCAACTTTTAAATTATTTTTAATTATATTTAGATTTTTGTGTTACTCCCTCCACAGTTAAATGGGCAAACGAAGGGTTTGACCCCTTTGAAAGATGAAATCTTTCCGGCACTTCTACAGAGGGGTCTAGATTCAATCTTACTTCCGGTGACTAAGAACCTGAGGGCTTTCTGCGCCCTCGGATACATCCCCATATGATGGAGAAAAACGTGGGTAGTGTTCATACCTAAACCTGGGAGAATCGACTACGACCAACCAGGCGCATTCCGTCCAATTAGTCTCACCTCCTTCCTTCTGAAGACAATGGAGAGGTTAATTAATAGGCACATAAGGGACGGGGCACTGAGGGTAAAACCCCTCCACGAGTCACGATTTGCGTACCAGCTAGGCAAGTCAGACGACGCAAGGGTATGCGGATGACATTGCGACCATAATAAGGTGTTGGGATGCAGACACAACCAGAGGCCTCATACAATCAACACTGGCAACAGTGGAAGAATGGTGTGAAGGAACAGGGATGTCGGTCAATCCAGACAAGACAGAACTAGTAATCTTCACACGCAAAAGAAAACTAGAGGGATGGAACATTCCAACCTTCTATGGAAAGGAGTTAGAACCCTCGAACACCTCGGAGTCATTATAGATGCCAAACTGAGCTGGAAAAACCAGGTGGAATCTGTGGGCAGAAAGGCATGTTCGCTAATGTGGGCAACTAGGCGGATCTGCGGCAGAACGTGGGGACTCAATACTAAAATGATGCAATGGCTGTACACAGCCGTTGTAAAACCAAGGATCATGCATGCAGCCCTAGTTTGGTGGAGGAGAACAACACTGAAAACAGTGATGGTCACACTCAATCACGAGAGCCGTTTGCTATGACGTCTGGAAGATTACTGATATTGATGTTTCTTTTCTGTCAAGTACCATCTTTCCTTTGTGAATATTGGATAGTATAACAACAAATTCAAACACCTTAGCTTCGCTTATACTTCTGAAGAAGAGTCTTGTTCCTTTTCCCGTGTTGTAAGGTTAGGTTAGTTTAGGTTAGGTTAGATTAGTATATGTTAGGTTAGTAATGTTTGGTTAGTTTAGGTTAGATTAGTATATGTTAGGTTGTGTTTTTGCACAAAAACGGTGCTATACAAGTCATCCAAGTATTATTATTATTATTTATTATTATTAAGGTTAGGTTAGTTTAGGTTTAGGTTTGGATAGGTTAGATTAGGGTAATTATTCGGAATCGCTGGACACGGATTATACGATTTTTTTTTTTAAATAGAAGCTTCTGATTTACATCAATTAATATAAAAGGAGTCTGACTGCATTTGGCAAATTTATAATTTTAGCATTTTAATTTTTAATTACGTAAATCGAAAATTCACTTTCGTTGTATGGGATGACAGCTGGAATGATTTCTGTTGATGACATTCTCTTTTGTTGGTATTCCTGATATGAGAGGCTAGAATTTTAACCGTTTACTCTATGCAAATACTATTTTGGCCAAACTTGAAAAAAAAGAAGATATTTCGGTAAGTTTTATAAATAAAGAAAAATTAAAAAAAGTAAGGTTATTATAGGTTAGGTTGGGTTATGATAGGTTAGGTTGTGTTATGATAGGTTAGGTTATGTTGGGTTATGCTAGATTAGGTTAGGTTAGGTTGGGTTATTATAGGTTAGGTTAATTTGGGTTATTATAGGTTAGATTAGGTTAGGTTGGGTTATTATAGGTTAGGTTAGGTAAGGTTGGATTATTATAGGTTAGGTTAGGTGAGATTATTTTAGGTTAGGTTGGGTTATTAGAGGTTAGGTTAGGTTGGGTTACAATAGGTTAGGATATAGGTTATGCTAGGTTAGGTTGGACTATTATAGGTTAGGTTAGGTTGGATTATTATAGGTTAGGTTAATTTGGGTTATTATAGGTTAGATTAGGTTAGGTTGGGTTATTATAGGTTAGGTTAGGTAAGGTTGGATTATTATAGGTTAGGTTAGGTGAGATTATTTTAGGTTAGGTTGGGTTATTAGAGGTTAGGTTAGGTTAGGTTAGGTTGGGTTACAATAGGTTAGGATATAGGTTATGTTAGGTTAGGTTGGACTATTATAGGTTAGGTTAGGTTGGATTATTATAGGTTAGGTTAGGTTAGGTTGGGTTATTATAGGTTAGGTTAAATAAAATATTAATATCTAAATAAGTAATTTATGCTTTTTGAGTATACATAGCAAACATAAAAATATTTTATTTTTCGAGTTTGGCCAAAATAGTACCTACCTAGTATTTGCATAGTAAATGGTTAAAATTCTAGCCAGTCATATCAGGAATACCAACAATAGAAAATGTAATCAATAGAAATCATCCCATACAACGAAAGCGAATTTTCATTTTACGTAATTAGAAATTTAAAAGTTTTATTTAAAAATATATTATTTTTCTCTTATTCCGCTTCACTCTTAATACGCAATATTTCACTTTCAAATAAATGGATTTAGCTTTATTAATTCCAAACATGATTTATTATGTCGGGGGTGACGGAAAAATACGCACTTTTAATTTTAATTTCGTTTATTAAGTCACTTACGCGATATGTCAATTAGTATGCGGCGCCGGCGACTATGTTCATATCAAGAGTTGGATTATATTCATAATATCGTAATTCATACCTACAAAATATTTCATAGACACTGCTGCCAACCAAAAAAAATTTAGTATTGCCATATAAAATAAATAATATCATCGTGTATAATTAATCCATATTAATATGTAAGTCAATGTATTATTTATAACAAATAATCAACATATAATTAAATAAAATAACCCGAATAACAACCAAATAGAATAAAATGTGATTAAACGTATTCCGTTTAGGTAGTTTAGGTTAGGTTAGAACATGGGAAAAGGTATTAGAATTAAATCACAAACCAGTCTATACAAACCTTTACCTTTACAAGCATTTACATACAAACCTTACATTTCTTATTACCAATTTAAGTCTGTATAACTTAGGAGTAGGAATATTCTTATTTTTGTACTATTTACTTGTTATAATATGTCAAATGGATATGGTCATATGTATTATTACTATTACTTTTGTGAACTTTAATATTATTATTAATCTTCAGAATATTATTTTTTTTTATTACTATGTATGTAAAAGCCCAATGGGCGTATAAATAAATAAACCTAGCGTAGCCCACAAACTACTTGAAAACTGGGATATAACTCTAAAGGAGACGCGAGCAGGCGTTATTAAAGGGGCAATTTTTTGTTACAGAAAATAGGTATTAGAATTAAAGGTAATTTTTGGATAGGGCCTGACACGCTTATTACGAATATTTTTTTGAAAAAAACTTTATATTCGCCTTAATTACTATAAAAGAACACTTTTTGCATTTCGGGCGGCGGAAAATTATGAATTTTAATTTTCAATTGCGTTAACCAAAATTCACTTCGCGAATCGATGCGGCGGCAATCAGCTGACAGCTGCCATTAGGTACGTCACTGTTATGTTGGTATCCCTGATACATTGCGTAGATACGACTATGGCTAACTTCGTGACAAATGGATTTGTATCACAAACCATGTTACACAAACCTAGCGTAGCCGGTAAACTAGTTGAAAACTGGGATGTTTTTCTTGCCTTGACGCGAGCAGGCGTTATTAAGGGGCACTTTCCTTTGTATCACAAACCATGTTACACAAACCTAGGTATCACACGAAGATAGCAACGGTCGTATTTAGCTCTTGTTAATGCATCAGTGATACCAACATAACAGTGCGTTCCTAATGTCGCCACATCGATTCGCGAAGTGAATTTTGGTTTTACGCAATTGAAAATCAAAATGCATAATTTTCCGCCGCCCGAAATGCAAAAAGTTTTCTTTTATAGTAATTAAGGCGAATATAAAGTTTTTTTCTAAAAATTATTCGTAATAAGCGTGTCAGGCCCTATCCAAAATTTACCGAATTAAATCACAAACCAGTCTATACAAACCTAGCGTAGCCCACATACTATTTGAAAACTGGGATGTAACTCTAAAGGGGACGCGAGCAGGCGTTATTAAAGGGGCATTTTTTGCTATAGAAAATCACAGTTAGATTAGGTTAGGTTATATATATTAATTTAATATTTTCAGATTTTATTTTCTTTAACTGAATTAGTTCGTAGGTAGGTACTGTACCTAACCCGCGCACTGGCTAGGTAAACGGCGCCGCATACTAATTGACATATCGCTTAAGTGACTTAATAAACGAAATTAAAATTAAAAGTGTATTTTTCCGTCTCCCCCGACATGATAAATCATGTTTTGAATTAATAATGTTAAATCCATTTATTTGAAAGTGAAATATTGCGTATTTACCGTGAAGCGGAATTCGTAACCTTTACCAAAAATATTTCGTATAATCCGTGTCCAGCGATTCCGAATATTTACCGAAATTTTTAATAGGTACCTTGATGAATTTGTTGTTATGATTGCTCCAAAATTTTTGGTTCCAGTTCTGGGCGTACATCCTGGATTCTCTGTATTCTTTCTGCAGAGGTGTCTCATTCGGCGGGTGATAGAAATCTGTCGGTCGCAAGTTGGAAAATTTTTCTGGAGGGCCAATTAAGTCATGTTTTATTCCTGCGGCTGTTTTCTTACTGGATTTACCGTGTGCTAGGCTGCAATAACTACAGGATCGAATCGAAAGTCCAACGGTACAGGGGTAACGGAAAATAAGTTGAGCCATACTCAAAGAACACAGGTGTTGTATTTTTAAATAACGGAAGAAGAATAAAAAATGTGCTGTTCTTTAAAAATCTTATCTTTTATCGCCACAAATTTAATTTGACATTTGATACCATAGAAAAAATCCACAGAAGAAAATCTCGCTAGTGTTTGGCAGTGGGCACAATGCACAATCGATATAATTATTTTTAAGTGAATATCATGTTATAACTCTACTTAAGGGAAGTCAATAATAAATATTATTCATGTAAAAGATAAGGAGGAACGAGTAAAAAAAAAGAAGTTACTTAGTTACAAAACACTCTTAAAATTTATTTAATAAAAATGTATAAAGAAGGGTTAGTCTTAATCTAGGCTTAATAATAGTCTTAAATTATAATTCTTATCTGGAACCGCGGATCTCCACGTTCGCACTTATGACCGACAACACAAGCGGCAACTTGGGTTGGATCCAAAGGGCGGAATTAGTTCAGCCTGGGCCAAGGCTCCGAAGGGCGGAGTCGGCAGGCAGCGACTCCTGAGAGGCGAGAGCGTCCTGGTAGGAAGATCCTCGGCGCCGCTCCAAGGGGGAGAGCAGGAAGTTTCTCGGCGGAAGCGAGACGGTAACTCCTGCTAGGGCAGCTCCCTGTTCGGAAGCGCCTCAGCGCCGCTCCAAGGGGGAGAGCAGGAAGTTTCTCGGCGGAGGCGAGACGGTAACTTCTGCTAGGGCAGTTTCCTGGTCGGCAGAGCCTCGGCGCCGCTCCAAGGGGGAGAGCAGGATGATGACTCCCAAGATGATGACTGTCGAGTGCGGAATGGGAACTGTCGAGTGCTGACTGGGAACTGTTAACTGTTGAGGCGAGATGAGAACTGCCGAGAGGGCAGCTTCCTCGGCGACCGCCCCAAGGGGGGGGGGGGGTGAGATGATGACTGTCGGGTGCCAAAAAATCAACTGTTGGTTGCGGAATCTGTCTTCAGCTGTTGAGGCGAGATGAGAACTGCCGAGAGGGCAGCTTCCTCGGCGACCGCCCCAAGGGGGGGGCGAGATGATCACTCTCCAGTGCCAAAAAATCAACTGTCAACTGTTTGACTCGGGGCTGTTGGTTGCGGAATCTGTTGAGCTGCGCAATTCGGCGACCGTAGCGCGCCTGTCGTGGGGTGCTGGAACTAAAGTGGTTCCGCTTTACACCACTTCGGTACGTTGTTTGAGTCTGTGGCGCTGGCATCTACATTCTCACCGCTAGAGTTACTATTATTTTAAAAGATGTTAAAATTTGTACAAAAGACCTTCAAACAATTACAATATAGCCTAGCCTTGGGCGAAGGTTTTTATTGCCGGGTCGCTGGTTTAACAATACACCCATTTCGGATTACGACTTGATGGGTGTATTTCCAAGTTGGCGGGAATATGTATTATTATTGCGGGACCGGTGAAACTATTCACTAAATACTTAAGGTCTAATAATTCGAACTGCCGCCTCCATCTGCGTGTAAAATTACAGAGACAGATGCGGGAGCACGTGTTCGCTTTGGTCTTTCTGTGAATTCAAGTCATGTATATACCTAGGGACATATCAATCATTCCAATGAAATAGCGTTTTAAAAACCCTTCGTTCCATTTACCACCGGTTCAATAATCGATACCGAAACGACAAAAACTGGAGACTGCAGAGAAAAGTAAAGTTCACTACAGTTTGAAGCGCAGCCACTGTGGGACTTCTCTGCGCAGTCTCCGGTTTTTGTCGATTCGGTACCGATACCGGGATGGTGGAACGACAGGTGGAGTCAAAATATTTCGAAAAACTAATGGCGGGTCGAACGGTTCGATTTAAGTTGTTCAGCTTTTATTGAACGACAAAAATTGAACAAGATTTCATTCAGACTTTTTTTAAACTCAAATCGATAACGATAATCAAGACGGCGTCAACTGAAATTGTTCGTGCGTGCATTTATTTCATGAATAATTTGTATAGCGCTGCTTTTGTGAGACATCACCTCAAGGGCGCTTTACAGTTTTTATTTTTTTTATTAAATGAATAGTTAATACATATCAACAAACAAATCCTGCTAAGCCAATTGAAGTGGCTTATCAACAGGTGCTTAAAGTTTAGTTACATATACATTTTAAAAGTTATAATTTACATCTTATATCTAAAGATTCATCATTTTTTCATACACATTAAAGTAAATATATTTATTCCGATAGCCGATTTTTACCATATATTTAAACTTATTCATAGACTTATATTGCTTTACAGTGTCAGGTAATAAATTAAATATCTTCGGTATTGTTGTATTCAAACGTTCTCTGTCCGTACTTATTATTACATTTTGGAACTACCGTCATTGTGCGTGAATCTAGTACTGTATTTATGTTCTAATATATCTTTATGCTGCGGGGTAAATATATGCTGAATTATAACTATATCTGAAACAGCAACGGTGTATTATGTCTCTGTTTGAATAGATTAGGGACGACTAGTAATTTTACAATTGCGTTTTGTACAACTTGGACTTGTTTCAGATTGGTTATAGTAGTATTTCTCCATATTGTTAATCCATATCTTATAATAGATTCTGCCATTGACATATAAATTATTTTAAGTGTTTCAATTGATAGGAAAAAATGTAATGGGAACATTCTGCCAGCAATTGGTAAAGTTGCCGGATTCCGCTGCAGGCATAATTAGCTTTTATTTGTAAATAACAATATTTGATTTCAACTCGATTACTACCGGAAACAACTATTTAAGTCAGGGGAGATGGAAATACATGCACAAAATAGGTCATTAGTTTATTTTTTGAGTTATTTAAAGAACAACATTCAAAATTAACTCAGAACTAGGAGAACAAATGGAACTTATCTTTAGCATCTCTCCCGAAATATTTAGTTGTTTCTGGTAGTAAGTAATTAAGTTGAAATCAAGTGTTATTTTTTAAAAAATTTTCATGCTAAGCGTGCAGCGGAATTCGATTACTTTACTGTAATCAAAAGCTTTATTAAAAAAAACTAAATTAGAAATAATATTGAAATATCTGACACTGGGAGTGTCATTTTCAAGTCTCCACTCTTTTTTGATTTCATTACTTTTTGTTTTTTGTGAAACCGCCTCAAAGAGCTCCAACTGCTCCAAACCGTCTGGAGCCAGTGGGACTATGGCATCCCCAATTAGGGTTTGTTGTGATGCTGCAGGCAGTGGGGAGAGGAAAGAGATGAGAAAAAGAGGAAGGTGGAGAAGTATCTGGCTATTCAGATCTGGTCACCAAACACGGCTAAAACCTTTTCAAGCAACATTTCAATTGTGAATGGTGGTATTACACCAGGTTGAAACTAATAGTATCTTCCACTTTGGGAGTACTAATTTATTTATTTACTGGATAATTTGTATTATCCAATTTATGTACTGGGGGGATGGCACATAAACAAAATATGGCATTTTAGTATGGTACTTCGTTTGCAATAAATGGGAAACCAATTTTTTCACACTGGCTTCATTCACAACAAACATACATAACCTTAACTTACATGTCAGCCCTAGATTATTAATACAGCGCCCTCGAGGTGCTTTTTCGCAAAAACAGCGCAACAAAAATGCATGTTTTTATCTGTCACAGGTGACATCCATATAATATGATATTTAAAATTTCAAAGCAATCGGTGAAGAACTTTCGCAGATTTTAGATTTTCAACAAACGAACATTAAGATTTTTATTTATATAGATAGAAGATAGATAATTTCTGACCAATGAGTTGACTGCTTTAATATCGATGAATTCTGACCAATGACGACTGTGATTTCGAAAGATTTTAGACGGAATTAATTCCATGTTCGATGACGTTTCAAAACCATTGTCTCGGACTGTGTGACGATTTTTTACAGAATCGATTCCTTGTTTGATGACGTTTCAAAACGATTGTATCTGTGTGATGATTTTTGGCAAAATCGATTTGTTTATGAAAATGAATCGAAATATTTTGATGGTCAAAAATATCGAGTAAACAATCGACGATTCATCGATTGTGCCCATCGCTAGATTCCATAGAATGAGAATGGTATTTCTAATATTTCTATGGTAAATTCTTTTACCATCTTTTACTATCGAACTGCAGCGTAGTTGCTAGTTACGTTTCTGCCAATATTATAATAGTTATGGGTGTTAAATTTTGAGAAGGTTGGTAGGTTCAATTATGTAATTTAACATTAATTCTTATCGTCCTTAGTTCTAATGTGTTTCCGAATAAATTATCGGTATTTACTTACGCCAGTCTATAAATATATTTCCCTTTGACGTTTCGTGTTTTTATTTTTACGTGTGACAAATATTCTTCATAACGTTGTTATTCTGATATTACTGTGTTAAATAGACTTCAATTACTGTAGACAATTGTGCGTTTGATGTTTTGTCAATATTTAGTTTCAAATAAACGCATCTTGTAATATATTTATTGATGTTCGAATTCGGTGCAAGGAGCAATGGAAATGGAGGTTCGCTATCGGCTCTTAGCTTGTCGATTATTTAAATACCCCTCGTTTATGCTACGTATAGTGCTATTTGTTCCATGCTGTGAATCTCAAACAATAGTAAAATAGCTCCGCAATTTTGAACTTGTTGGCATCTATCTGTATCTATTAGTGTAATGCTGTACACACCAATTACTATGATACTATATTACGTTGTTCACACAAATATGATGTATGATACAGTAGTTGCAACTCTAAAATTGGCAACATCGGAACACATCTTGGTGGTTCACGAAAAATTGATAGTAGATAATCGGAATTATATTATATTGGATATTCATATTTTAGTAAAGGGGGTGGAAAATGCTGAATAAATCGTTAACAATTCCCGCATTGTTTGTTCCTCATGGTAATGTTCACAACGTTAAATATGTTGGTATTTTTAGGTAGGCGACACATTACGCTATATGCCTCATGGCTTAGCCTATTCAGTATATCGCTCGCCATACACTACAAATGAAAATGCATGGCGCGTTCACATGCTTTAAAATGCAATATTTGATTGCTAGATTTTTATTGCGAGATTTGATTGCTGTGGGATTTCATCATCTCTTACAGCAACTATTTTATTAAATATTTATTTGACTTGACCTCTTGTTCGCTAGCGCCTTAAGGATACAATTAAAAAATAATTTCTCTAGCTTTTCTGAGAAAACTACTTGGTAGATTTATGTTAATGGTTGCAGTGAAATCTAACTTTGACAGCCTCCATTGTCTAGTGGTAAGGCTCTCGATTAGCAATCCGGAGGTCGCGAGTAAATTTTATTTGATTAATCTGGTTATTTCATAATTTATTCATTTAAGATAATATAGTACATATATTTGCGGCACGTTCGAGAGTGGAATATACTCTCGGTATCGCCCTGGTGTAAGACCACCACTCGGATGGGAAACACCCATCTTCTTCCCCTCCCCACTGCCTTCAGCCTCACAGCATACCTCAATTGGGGATGCCATAGTCTCGCTGGCTCCAGACTGTCGGAAGCTGTTGAGACTCTTCTGTGATATAAATAAATATGTAATAGGCATAATAACCAATGGTTGCATGTATTTCTCAAGTTTTCACTGTTATTATCTAATTTCGTATTCAACTTCGTGTACGATAATTTTTCTTACTGTAAAATAGGTTAGGTTAGGCTTTTGTTCATCGGCTCTCTTGTTATATTTTCTTTAACTTTGCGTTCAAACACATTGTTAGGGCCTTGTCGACATGAAATCTATAAGTACATATAATTTTATCACAACTTAAACAATTAGTTGATTATTTTGAAGCTTGATGTTTTGATATATTTGTTTTTATCTTGGAAATGCAATTGAAATAAGTTTTGCATTAAGATTGTGTAACGGAACATACGTTATAATCTATGCATTCATAGATGGTGCTTATTTAATTATTTTATTAAAAAACACCTTTTGCAAGTTATGCTTTCAGATTTAAGATGAATTATTTGTTTGCGCACATACACTACGTATAATACGTAAGTATTTTTTACATTTAAAAACCCAATACTTTCAAGAAAGGCATAAAATATAATAATGAATTGAATCACCAAAACAATGTTTCGAATCCAATTTAGGTTCATTCCATCCAAATTATTTGAAAGAGATATATTTGAAGTGCAATATGTTGTTGCTGGTAAATTTAGCTTGTTAAGTAAGGCCCAATTGACACTTTAATTAACAATAACATATCTACGCTAATTTAGGTCGGCTAGAGTGGCCCATCAGTATTGAGTTTATTTGACTTTATAGTTTTTAAAGAGATTGGAATACATTTTACATACATTACCATATAGATGTGATTTGGGATTTTCACAGCCAAAAGTATTATCGTGATTGATTTTCGGGGTATCGTACCTTATTGGGCCTCCTCCTTTATCCAACGTTTTGGACAACGTCAGCAATCTTATTTTACATGAAGATAATAATTTTGATTAAATGTACTGAAATGCATAATATTTTATCTGCTGCTAAGGAATTGACTGGAGATTAATATGACGCCAAGAAATGAACAGGTCTTTTTTCCAATAATTTTTTTTCTTTTAACTCACTCAATTGTTTTTTGTTTGTTACTTTACGAAAAATGTGTGAATTATTATCAATAATTGAATGCATAATGGCAAAGGTGTAATTATTGATGTTGTATTGTAGATTTCTGGAAACTGGTGAGTCACATTTGGAGTCGATTTTATGGAAAAACTATTTTTGATTTGTTCTTTCGTTTTCAGCTAAATTAAGTTGGAATTTTTTAGGTCAAATTTTATAAAAATCAGTCACTAGCAGTGGCTGCTCGTGACTTTTGGGTATGGCATTATCGATTTTTTTGTAGCTGAAAAACATTTTTTCGAAAATTCGATTTTTGTATGAAGATTTTCAGGAATTTTCAGTTTGGCCGTGCGCCGCACGGATTTCCTGAAAATCTTCTTACAAAAAAATTTATTTTCGAAAAAAAAAAATGGTTTTCAGCTACAACAAAATCAGTAATACCATCTTTTGTAATATGAGCACTCTAGTACAACCAAAAGTTACGAGCCGCCACTGGTCACTAGGTTTAAATATCAGCTGTTTAATGTCTTTTAAATGCGTAGACCCAGCTCCAAAAGCTTTTGTAACCTTCTAAATAGATGAAGGAAAAAAAATAGATTGGAAAAAAATTATATTTTGGGTTCTCTATGTGTGAATTCAACAGTTTCCTGCTTGTACTATGAGTTTCCAGACACCCTGCATATAAATTGAATTTTAATAAATAATAAATAGAATTATAATCAATGTGTAGATTTTATATTTAGATGAGGCTTTTCATGACTTTTGTACTTGGACAATTACTTACTTTGGCAATGCACTTATTAGCTATAAACTTGAAATCAAAAATGAAGATTACAATTTATTTTCTTGATTCCGGCACAATGGCACACAAGTGTTTCACCTTAATTTATTTGGCAAGCTTTTTTTCTTGTGTACCTATTGTATTATTTTTTAAATTATGTTAATTATATATTTTTTTGCCTTGTTTCAGCTGTAATCCGCATGCTGTTGTCCATCATTTGTATGCAAATCTTGAGACAGCAGATCCTTTAAAGGTCTGATTTGATTTCCGGTCCGCTGTAATGGCGGCCTATCTGAACCGCGCTACTTCAATGATTGGCGGAGATGGATCCAATCGCATGGGATTATTCTCTAACGGCGCCACTCGCTCCATCACCACCACCTCCGATTCGCCCCTGCAGGTGTTTGTGCGGGCCAAGAAAAAGATTAACGATATATTCGTAGAAATTCATGACTATACTAAGGACACCATTAACTTCCTTCAGGGTAAGATTGCTAGCTCTTTGGAGATATTTTATTACTGATAACGAGTGCTTGCTTCCAATGCTAACAATTACGCTAAACAATCCAACCTCTTTCATTCAAGGCCTTTCTCACAGACTTGGAATAGTATCTTTCTAATAAAGATAAATCTTTATTATTTTGGTGATGATCAAAACTACTTTCAGGCTAAAAAATCAGAAGGGGCGACACTTCCAATAACTGAAAACCATTACACAAAAAAATATTTTTTTTTACTAAACATGAAAGATTTTCGGTTACACAAATATAAATAATTATGATTTGTTCCGATCTTAATTCTCTTTATTAATTTTACTCTTAAGTTCATTGGTGCATTTTTCGTTTTTAGTGGGTCAAGTGAGCAGTACATTGCCAACCTCTCTCACCCCTGTCATACCTTTTTTTAAATTCACAGAAATCTTTGCCAAGATTAAAATATTTTTCGTTTTTCAATCTTGCATCCAATTCCATTGTAAAAAAGAAATAGGTCAGGGATTTTTGGGGTAGAATCATACATTGGCAACTTTGCCATCGCTAAATTGTGAGTAAACCATTTAAATCTTTCTGCACGGCCCTAGCTTTATTTGAATATCTCACACTGTGTTTTTCCTAACAATTCAGCTGTTACATATATACATTTGTATACCTATCAATCATGGTTTATATAATTTAAGTATATGTATTTGAAATTTGAATTACAGATATTGAAGACAAATCAATTATTGAAGAAGAGAAATTGAAGCAAGTGGACGCTTATGTTGGAAAAGTAAAAGCCATCAGAGATGTACTCTGCAGGGATCACATGAAAGTCGCCTTTTTTGGAAGGTTAGCATACACCACACATATGTTATGAAAAATATTTTCAACAATTTAAAAAAAATAAAGTTATTCTGTCACAGTTCCAAAATAATATGTTTTTATTCTTAACAGAACGAGTAATGGTAAAAGCACAGTTATCAACGCCATGTTGCACGAGAAGATCTTGCCCAGTGGAATAGGTCATACCACCAATTGCTTCCTTCAAGTAGAAGGCGCTGACAATAATGAAGCATATCTTATGACAGAGAACTCTGATGACAAACACAATGTTCAGGTAACAATTCAAATTTAAAAGTAACCACATGAATGCATTACAAGTATAAGTGTTGTGTTGTACAGTGTTGTCCTACAAGTGGAAATAAGTAATTGGCTTACAATAATCAATACAAAGCTTTTTTTGTTGTTTGTTTTTGGGGTGTTATGCCGTGTTGCGCTAACTCCTTCTTTAGCCGACGTTTCGGACAGCGTTGCAGTGTCCATCATCAGGGCAGATCCGGTAGATCTTCGGATCTACCGGATCTGCCCTGATGATGGACACTGCAACGCTGTCCGAAACGTCGGCTAAAGAAGGAGTTAGCGCAACACGGCATAACACCCCAAAAACAAACAACAAAAATGCTTTTGGCCGTGAGAATCTAAAAACTTACAATACAAAGCTTATTTAAAAATGAATACAATTGAATCGTACTGTCATAGATGTATTTTAAATTGCTTTTTCAACAATGGTTGAAATGATTTAACTGGCACAGTGAAACTTTAATATAAAGTCTTTCAAAACTTTTATTAGGCCTAGAAAGTTATACAGAAGTGCAGCATCACTTCTGGGAGTTCTTTATCTTAATTTCCCAACTAATCAGCTGACAAGCATTGTGGTAATTTCGTTATCTTTGTCACCTGATCACCATTTGATCAAAAGCTAAAAAGGGCCGTCAGGAATCAGCGCTTAACCCCCCCCATCGTTGGAGGGTCATATATGACCAGGCGTCCATATTTTAATATTTTTTTCTATCATGCAGAAATACATAATTTTTTTGACATTAGAAAAAGAAATAATAATTCTTTCCAGTTTGCCTCAAATTTATACTCGAACAAAATCCTAAAAGTAGCCAAAAAGAATAATTCATATTTTGCGCCGCTATTGTAACAATCAGTTGAACTTTAAAAATTATTTCTTATTTTTGTTTATATGAACGAGATAAAAGTGAAGGTACAGTTTTCTTTCAAATTTCCCAAACAACAAATGTGTTTTCGAAATATCGAGTTCTCTCAATTTTTTTATGATTGGAGTAAAAAATTAAGTAAAAATGTGGTTAGCATTTTTGACAACATTTTTCACATTTGATATTAAAATTTTATTATTTAGAAATAGTTATGTTTATTTTAAATACATTCTCCGGAAAGATAATTTTATCTGGTTTCCAAAACAGTATTTGTTTTTACGTAAAAAATAAGATGCATATAGCGTATTTGAAAAATACAGAAAGCATTGCAAACAAATGTCACTCAAATGATCAATGGTTGGCTAATTTATAATAATTGGTGGTTCCAGTCAGTGGGTCAGCTAGCGCACGCCCTCTGTGACTCGCGCCTACAAGAGTGCGAGCTGGTGCACATCTTCTGGCCGCGGGAGAAGTGCGGCCTATTGCGGGACGACGTGGTGTTTGTGGACTCGCCTGGAGTGGACGTGACACCTAATCTGGACGAGTGGATCGACAATCACTGCTTGGACGCCGATGTCTTTGTCTTGGTCGCAAACGCTGAGTCTACCCTCATGGTCACGGTGAGTAATTTATACCTTCCTCTGATTAACAAAATGATCACCCAGAAATGCTGGAAATATCCATGATGCATTGGTGGCCAATAGGGGGACATTTGAGGCACAATAAAAGACGCTTGCTGATTTTACAGAAAATAGAAAAACTAAGCTAATTTATCCAATATACATATATAGCCACTATTCATAGGTTCCAGTACCGAATAGTGTATTCGGACATTATAAATAAATAAATTGTAATTGTAAAATACGTTATCCTATGGATAGCTCATATATGTTTCAACTTGTCAATATGTTGTCAATATGTTTCAATATGTTTCAACTTGCCTTATTTTACAAGGAAATGACTCAGTGTGTAGTATATATGTAATTAATTAAGCAGTTAAGTAATAGGTTTCAAAATTGGGTTTGTCTCGCACACTCTTCAAATAAAACTCCAAGGTCAACAAAACATTTCGACATTTATTGCTGATAGATTACAATAAGCTTGGATGGCTTTGTTAGCAGATGGTAGGAATGATTCTGGACCTCGATTCTGGGTTTGTAATCATATGTATCTGAGACTCAATCCCTGTATTATTGATAGCTATGTGCCATCTACGGGTAATCTCTTAAACTACTATCTAGGATATTATTTAAAAACAAAAATTGTCACAGTTATAAAATTGGTGTTTTTATAAAATTTTGCAGGAAAAGAACTTCTTCCACAAAGTTTCATCGAAGCTTTCCAAACCGAACATCTTTATCCTCAACAACCGGTGGGATGCCTCGGCCTCAGAACCCGAACTAGTGGACCAGGTAATCACAGCATTATTACTTTGCTCTTTTCTTATGTATGATAATATCAGACAACCATTTTAGTAATTTCCCCAAATTGATTTCTATTTGAAAGCTTTGCGATGAACAACAGCAGGTCAGTAAATAATTTTCAGAATGTTCCCAGTATGTACCTACACTGCTTTTCATCAATAAGTTCTTTGCTTTGAACATCTTTCACCAAGCTTTAAATGTGGTTGTCGGATGTAAAGGCTTATAGGTTTTCATTCTGTGCACTCTTTTGGTAGTAAATTTCTGTGGCTATCATTCATTTGATTTTATAGAAATGTATGTATGTACTACCAATACTCAATAGGTTTACTATGTCATCCCTTTGCACTGTTCTGATTAAACACTTTTTTTTTAAATCAAAAGAATAAGTAATGAATTTTCCATTTGGTATGGATTTATATTGGTATTATGGAAAAAAAAAATCAGTTTATTTCAGTTGGTGATATGTTTTGCAGAATAAGCTTCTTAGAAGATCAAAAATGTAAAGATCTTGAAAATGTTTGTAACAATAGTTTGGACATTACAGGTGAGAACCCAACACGCGACACGCTGTGCAGACTTTCTTGTGAAGGAACTTAAAGTTTGCACCCCCAAAGAAGCGGAAGAAAGAATATTCTTTATATCTGCTAAAGAAGCATTATTAGCACGATTAAAAGAAAAAGAACAAAAACCTGCAAGCTGTAAGTAAATCCCCTGTCTAAATTTAAAAATTGGCACCATTTTTTTTTTATTACAGCGACTTTATAAACATTGTACATACGAAAAATATGAAGTGAATATATGTATAGTAAATTATATTTTTAGTCCTCCTCACTAGGGTGACCTGTGCTGAGGCGGACTAAAGTTATTCATTTCTATTTTATTGGTTTTCTATGTGATAATGTTTTTTTCAGAGTAATTTCATTAATCTGGGGAAAGGATATTGTGGGGTTTTGTCACAAAATAATGTAGTTTCTTTGTCCGAATGAAGTTTTATGATTTGGAATATATTTTATTTCATTGTGATTTGATCTAGTGTGGTGAATACGCGGTATTTTAGAGGATTCAGTATTTTTGAATAGTTTCAATAGTATATTTTTACCATATTTGTTATACATTTGGTCAAAACTATTGAAAATTTCAATCGAAGACGTTCTTATGGGTACTTTCAGAATGGTCTTTATCATTCCTTTATTAATTGTGTTCAGGTTGTGTATATAATTAGATACTGCATATTCCCATCCTATAATTCTATATGCAATACGAGAATGACATAAAGCATAATAGACTTTTGTCATGTCCTTTTAATTTAGCACATTTCTTAGATTTTTAAAGAAACATAAGGGTTTAGTGAGTTCTTCCGTTATACCTTTGATATGTAGGTCCCATCTAAGATTTTTCATCAATTACTACCGCGAGATATTTTATGCTTTTTGATTTTTCTATAACTGGGCAGTGACATTGAACATTATTTCTATGGCATTCGAGTAATTTTAGTTCAAGTGATTTTACTGGTTGGCCCCTTGAGTTCATTGAAAATGTTTATATTTAGTTTTGCTTATATTAGGGTAAGCGAGTTAATTTTCAGCCAATTTTGAAGTGTACTAAGCCCTTGTTCAGCCACATGAAATGTTTCCGTCCAATTTTCTTCTTTAAATAATATAACGGTATCATCAGCAAAACTGAATATGCTTTCTTTAATTTTAAGGTTAGTGATATCATTTATATATCTTTAATTTTTGTTGGTCTCGCTCTGTTATTATGTTGTTTCTGCCATCCCTATTTTTTTAAGCTTAGACAGTAATATTTTATGGTCGATTGTGTCAAAAGCTTTCTGGAGATCTATGAATAAAGCCAAACATTTTTTCCTATCATTTATATTCCGTATGTCTATGCTTGTTAAATTTTCTATGGCATCAGTGGTACTGGTTTAATTGGTTTCCCCTTTAATATGTTGGTCAACTCTTTAATGCTGTCTATCCTCTTCCCATATTGCTGCTCCCTCGAAGATCTTCCCATTGCATCAATCTGAACATTATGATTTCTAGTTACTAAGTTTGTTTTGAATTGGATTATTTCAGCTGGTGCTCTGGCCGAGGGCTTCCAGACCAGGTACTTTGAGTTCCAGGACTTTGAGCGCAAGTTCCAGGAGTGCATCAGCATGTCGGCGGTGAAGACCAAGTTTGAACAGCACTCGCAGCGCGGCCGCCTCGTCACCACTGATGTCCGCTCCGTGCTGGAGAGTGTCCACGACAGGGCCAGCGCGCTCCGTTCAGAGAAACTGGAGGATAAGAAAAAGCTGCATGAGCAACTTAACTACACGGAGCAACAGCTCATGCTCATCACGAGGGAGATGAAAGCCAAAATTCGCCACATGGTAGATGATGTAGAACAAAGGGTATGTTGACTATATCTATTCTGAATGGAATCCACGACGAGCGCCGTCTCTAAGCCCAGTCAAGTGGAAATGTTAATTTGTTTAGATTTTTTTCACTCACACTTTACTAGTTGAATTTGTTAGGGATTGGAATATAATTCTAATGCATTATTATCACAAGAATTTAAACATGCCTTAAAATGATTTTATGATGAATAGTTAACGTTCTATTCCGCTTCCCCGCTTTCCACAACTTTTCTGAATTGGATGTGCCTTAGTTTCCCAGCTCCGGATAGTGTTAGCTGGTGTTAAATAAAATATAAAATTACTGTTTTTGCACTTTTAAGAAATATTTGAGATCTGAAAACCAGAATTTGTATAATGCCGAATTTGTATGAATATTAATTCCTAATTGTGTATGTACAAATTAATAGAAACATAATTTCCTGACACTGGCAGGTTACTTCAGACAAACGTGTACTCTGTGTAATGTTTTAAATATTATCAATTTTTTCCAGGTCTCCAAAGCTTTAAACGAGGAAATCAGAAGACTTTCAAATCTGGTCGGCGAATTCAATCTGCCATTCCACTCCGACCAACTTGTGATAAATGTTTACAAGAAAGAATTGCACTCCCACGTTGAGAATGGCTTAGGATCCAACCTCAAAGCTCGTCTGTCGACAGCCGTTGCCTTGAATATTGAGTCTGCTCAGCAGGAAATGACAGGTACATACATACTTTACACACAGGAATTAGATTTTTCAAATGCATAGGAATGGTTCTGCAACAATTTTACATAATGGTAACATTGCAAATATCCATTATTTTCTGATGGGTGTAAATATATCAAATAATAATAATAATGTCGATTGTAGTCACTTAGTCCATCTGCTCACGGGGCAACTGTAAAGAATCAGTTGGCAACTCAAGTCGCTATCCTGTGTATTTCAATGGCAAAAACCAGTTTTCAACAGCGACGCAACCAGTCACTTGCAACTACGCCTGCACGTTTTCAGTTGCCAGTTGTCCATAGATATGTCAGTTTTCAAGAAATTTCCGATTTGTCCATACAGGAAAACATTAAATACTTTCAGGAAGTTGAAAAATTCCCGTGTATTTACAACTATAAGCTTCCTGATTTGCAGGAAACATGATTTGCAGACATTTTTGAACGCAATATGATAGTGATAGATGACAGCTGAAGTGTTCTTCTTCATTCTGGTTAAACAAGTGATAGTTTCCATGGTCGAGGGGTAAGGCTCTCGACTAGCCAGCCGAAGGTCGCGGGTTCAAATCCCAGCATGTGCAAAATTTTATTTGGGTGATTTGTGTTATTTTGAATTTATTAATTTAAAATAATATATAGTATACTTGCCGCTCATTCCAGAGTGGAAGATACTTTCAGTTTCCCTGGTGTAAGACCACCATTCAGAGTTGAAATATTGCTTGAAAAGGCTTTAGCCGTGTTTGTTGACCAGATCTAAATAGCCGGGTATTCCCCCACCTTCCTCTTCCCATCTCCTTCCTTTCCTCACTACTTTTAGCCTCACAACATACCCCAATTAGGGATGCCATAATCTCACTGGCTCCAGACGATTGGGAGCAGTTGGCACTCGTAGAGAAGCTATATTGCCAACCAGTTTCAGTTTCCTTGTGAGTGGATGGACTAACAGTCTTAATTATTAAACATCTCGCAGACCCGTAAAAATCACAGGATAGTCAGAAAAATTATTTCTAATTTTGAAAATGATGATTAAAACTATTTTCTGTTTAAAATATTATATAATACATAGGTACTTTATTTACTAAATTCTTAACACAATCTGTTCCTATTTTGAAAATGACTCTTAAATTCTAATCATATTTGCGTTCATTGATCCAGAGTAACGCAGGACAAACAGACAACTAAGATAAGTATTATAGATGATATAATTTCGGTTGTGTATGTTGTACGTTTGAACAAGATAATTTCAGTTTTGGATATGTAACATTCTAAAATTCAAATCAAACATGAGCAATTCTTATTTTCAGTAAATACAGGGTGTCTGGGGTTAAAGAGCAACAATCCGGGTATGATTGATTCTACATGATTTTAGAAGTAGAAAAGAAAAATAACTTTTTTCGAAATTCCAACATTTTAAGGTAGTTTTTAGTTTAAAAACGTTGAATTGTTTGTATGGGGAAATAAATATTCTTCTAGGGAAAAATATTTTAGTATAGGAAAAAGAGTTTTTTCCCATACTAAAATAATGTAGAATCACCTCCTGAAGTTAGTGCACTTACCCACGGACACCCTGTAAAGTGAATTTATGCCACTGTTCTTATAGCTGAAGGTGTAATGGTCAGCATATTTGCCTTCCACGCGTAGGTTTGATTTGATCAGGGTTTCATCAGGGACCAGGATCAGGGGGATCAGGATTCTTGTCCGTGGTTATTTTAAAAAAAAAAATTTTTAAATGTGATTGCCGGAAATCAGGAAAGGAATGGCTCCCTTTTGTGATGAGTGCTGATTCTAAAATTGGTTCTTCTGATGGTCTGTTACCAATGGTGAACTCTTCGGGTATTTGCTTGCCACAATGGATTCACCTGGAAGATATATAAAAGTAATTTTGTGTGTTTGTTAAACAGACAGGTTAATCAGTTTGATACCTGAAGAGAAGCGAGCGGCGGGAGGAGCAGGTATCACATCCCGCCGAGAGCCATTCCAAGTGCTCTACCGCCTGAACTGTGAGAATCTCTGTGCGGACTTCCAGGAGGACCTGCAGTTCAGGTTCAGTTGGGGCATCACCGCCATGATTCAACGTTTCCAAGGAAAAAATTCCCACCGACTGGCCATCAAAAATTATATGCCTAATGAAAATGTAAGTCAGCAATGCTACACCTCTTGTTACCTCATGTTCTTTATCCCATTCCCTCCGAGCCGCCACAATTTGAGGCCTCAATTAGAAGGCCTGCATCAGGGCTAGGACAAAATATTTATTTTTACGTAAATAGTAGAATGCATTGCCATCTCAAGATATATATTGTTTAATTTTTTTAAATCAATATTTTTTACATTCAAATTTTATTTACACTATCCTTTCTGGCCTCTGGCATATTCTGTCAAAAGGTGAGTATTTATGCTTGGCAATAAAATCAAAATAAATGGAATATTCCTGAACATATCTAAAAAACTATCTTTGAATCGTGAAATAAACGCTTTCAGATTTTATTATTAGAAATAAACATAATTATTGAATTATAAATTTCTTAAATGCAAACATGACAAGTTTTAAAAATGGCTCACTTTGTTTTTTATAACTAAAATTACCGATGAAGTAAAAAAATAAAAACACACATATTTTATTAGTCACATCACTTTTTTGTTGTTTCATGTAAAAATAATAAATAAAAAGTTTCATAATTTTTTTACAAATTGTCGTCAGAAATTTTGGATTCAAAGAGGTGTACATTTTAATTTCTCTGTGGTGAACTTTTAGATTTGAATATAAAGCGTGGTGTTTTCTCTTTCTAACACTGTTAGATCATATTTCTCACTATGACAAGGGAGATACAACGATTTCTATGAGACCTATATGAGCTCTTCCCAAAAGCGAACATATTAGCCTGAGGGGTTAAATAAATACAAACACTAAAAGTTATGCCATTTTTACTTCATCATTGAATTCAAGATGAGTTTGCACTAAAATTAATTCAGTTGCTGTGTTCAGTTGCAATCAAAATAAATTCGGATGGGATGGGTTAAAAAGAAAGTAAAACATTCCCGGGTTACAAATAATCTGACAATATTTGAAAAACTCCCACTACTGTCGTTATAAGCGGGAAAACAGCGCCCTTGAGGTGATTTTTCACAAAAATGGCGCTCTACAAATTATCCAATTATTATTATTATTATTATTATTATTATTAAAACACTTATGTAATGATTGAGGACTTAGCTAGGAAAGGAACCAGACGCATTTGGTCAACTCCGGCAATGACTGGTCATGGCCTATTCTGTTTCCCTGAGATCCAAAAAAATTTCAACCACTTAAAAATATGTTTGTTATTAAGTCTCATAAATCGCATGGTCCCACTTAGCCTTGATCTGATTAACATTAAAATGTTAGCAAAAATAATCATGTTTGTTTATTTTCTGATGACCTGAATGTTATTTGTGTTTTTTTCTCAGATACCCCGTCCAATATGTTCGCCTTCAGAGTCAATAGATATGAGCACAATGCCTTACTCCGGGGTGATGCAGACCAACCAGATCGGACCTCTATCGGCAGACCAGTGGGCCACAGTGTCCAAAGTGGCTCTCGCTTCATTCACCTCTCAGGGAACAATGGGTGGATTGCTTCTTGCTGGATTTGTATGAAACTTTTTGACAATAATTCGTCGCTCTAGTTCGTTTTTGTCCAACAAACCATTTTTGGCGAAATTGAGTTAAGTATGCAGTTGTTCTCAGAAAGCATTTATTTATACGATACAAGTGAAAAAAAATTGTTTTCGAAACAACGTTTGTCTTAAGTCCACCAAAATTAATCAACATTCCGAGCGTGTTTATCCAACACATGTCGGAAAAAAGGCCCCTTATTTTTAAACCGGTCGTAAAGTGACATTTCATATAAATGTATCCAAACATCCAAGCCATTGATTGCAAGCCAAGCAATTGAGCTAATTTCATTTTATTTGTTTTTCGTAAAAAAAACTTTGAAACTCTATTTCTCCCGATTTACATTTTGGTCTGTTGGATAAAAACGAATTAAAGCGACGAATTGTTACATTCAAAAATAAAACTTGTGTTAACATGAGCGGTCACTGAGATGCCCCACGCATGTTATCATTCTATATTTATAGGTAATGCAGGAATACAAAGAATACCAACACAATAATTTCACTATCAAAGACGATGCGTGACATTGATGACAGTAATCTCAGAGATTTTGGTTACTCCTGGTGGCAACGGAAATGTTAAAAAAATATATTTCTACGAAAAAAAGTTCTACCTGGAGTCGATGTAGAGGAATTTTACATAACTGAACACTTCTGATAGCCCTTTAACAGGCTAGAGTAACCAACCCTTGTCTTCAGTACTTTAATTCTTGGTATATGCCAACTCAAAATTTTCACCATTCTATTTTCGTAATAGCTTATTTGTTTTTTTGCAAATTATTGTTTTTGTAAATTGTACTGTCTTAGGGTGTATATATTTATAAATTGTACTGTATAACCGGATATATATTTATAAAAATAGTAAATCTATACAGTAGTAGTTTCCCCAGAATAGCCCCTTTTGTATACGGCGGCACACAAAAGGTTGATATTATTGTTTGTCTCGTTTACAGATGTTGAAGACAGTTGGGTGGAAGGTAATAATGGTGACGTGCGCCCTCTACAGCTCCCTGTATGCCTACGAGCGTTTGACATGGACCAACAAAGCCAAGGAGAGGCTGTTCAAAAAGCAGTATGTGGCACACGCTACGAGGAAATTGAGGCTGATTGTAGACCTCACTTCCGCCAACTGCAGCCATCAAGTACAACAGTAAGTGGCCCAGAATTCTTATCACTTCTTTCACATCATATCATTCTACTCCTCAGGCCTAAGCCATATTCTGTCAGAAGGTCAGAGTATTTCCGCTTTGCATACTATCAAATAATTAAAATTTAACATTGTCGTCAAATGGCCAATCTAAAAGGTCCCTGCTAATTTTAGGTCTGTGTTTCAGCTTTTGAACAATTTTTGTTCAGCAGAACAACTGTCATTTTATTATGCTCGTCAGCTGATCATAATTTATTAGAAAACTGAAACAGCGTTCAGCGGGGACCTTTCAAACAATCAAAATGGCGCTGATTACCCATTTGATGACAATGTTACATTAATTTGAATAGCTGCAAACATTCCAATCTTGGTAATCTTGCAACACAAGCAGCTTGCTTGGACGATCCGAATGATAATAGGCCAAATTGTATATGGGCATTTTCGCCAAAGTTTGTACACGTTTTTATGCTTTCCATTACGTTACTTTTACGTTTTATTTTTAAGTTTCCACCAATACCAGATTACTAGAACTCGAGATTTGTTTTTCAATGCAGAATTCTGGGACTAACTAACTAACTAACCATCACACCGTTTCCCCTCAGGGGTAGGCAGAGAGGACGGACCGCCAAACAACTCGGTCTTGGCACACACTTCTTGCCTCATTCACATTCATACATCGTCTCATACATACTCTTCTATTATTCTTATTACTCTTGACATGGCCCGACTCGAGTATCTGATTCACTTGATCGTGCCATGTCTTCCTCGGGCGTCCCCGACTTCTGCTACCATTCGCATTTGCATCATATATTCTCCTTACACTCCTATCTTCGCTCATTAGCTCTACATGCCCAAACCATTTAAGCGTCCCTTTCTTAATCTTACTCATTACGCTTACATCAGCCTTGCACTCTTTGCGGATCTCCACATTCCTCACACGATCAAACATGGTTTTACCACACATACGCCTCAGGGATCTCATTTCAACAGCATTTAATCTACTTTCATCCTTTCTTTGCCAGTTTCCATGCCTCACTTCCATACATCAAGGTAGGTACCAGCACTCCGTTGTGGACTGCTAACTTCGCTTCTTTGGACAATTTTTTGTTAGCGCCAACTGCGTTTAATCCTCCATTAATGGAGTTTCCTGCATTTACCCTTTTTTCAATATCTCTGTCAGCCTTCCCATCTCTCGTAAACATACTTCCTAAATACACAAATTCATCCACCTGCTCTAAGTATTCCTCATTCACAATTATATTGCACACTGTTTTCGTACTCTCTCTTTCAAACACCATTACTTTAGACTTACTTACATTCATCATTAACTCATTCTTCATGCATACTTCTTTCATCCTAGACACGAGAGACTGTAGATCATTTATACTATTAGCAATCAGCACTGCATCATCAGCATACAACAGGCAACATACTTTCAAATTATTCAAATTTGCGCCCAATCCCACCTCTTTCAATTTTTGCATACAATTATCCATGTATAGATCACCACGGTGACATTACGCAGCCTTGTTTAATACCTTTTGTGATATCAAACCACCCCGTAAAACCACCGTTTACCCTAACACATGCAATGCTTCCCTCATACAGAGACGCAATTGCCTGAGTCAGATTTGCATTCACTCCATACTTGGACAACACCTTCCATAGCTTTTTCCTGTCGACTCGGTCGTATGCTTTTTGTAGATCTACAAAGGCACAGAAAAGTTTCTGGTTTTTTGCCAGAAACTTCTCACTGAGCATACGCAATGAGAAGATCTGGTCCATGCACCCCCTTCCACTCATAAAAGCACCTGCACATCCCATATTTTATCCTTTGTTTCCTTTCTTACTCTTTCAATCAAAATTCTACCATACAGCTTGCCAACTGAACTTAGCAGGCTAATAGACCTATGATTCCCACATTCCATACCCTTTACCTTTGTATAATGGCATGATCACATCCCTTCTCCAATCTAAAGGCGTGTAACCTTCCTTTAAACATTGGTTAAAAAGATTGCACAACCATGTGAGAATTATACGGCTACCTCCTTTAAAATATTCAGCAGCAATATTGTCAAACCCGACAGCCTTACCATTCTTCATACATTTAATCGAGCTTTCTATCTCATCCATGCTAATTTCGGTAACATTCACTCCATCATCATTCATATCTGATTGGCCGCTGGAATCACTGTCACTCACTTGGCTTTCGAAGACTTCCTCGAAATAATTCATCCATCTCTCTTTTATTTTTTCCTCATTCGTCAACATTTTTCCATCTTTCGATTTTATCAATTTACTAACTTATTAGGGACTAACTTCCATAATATGTACTTTTTATTGCCCAGAACACTAATGGAGGGTTATAATGTGGTTTCTTCAGTGAACATTTTCAATTTATCATATGTATATTTTCCAAAATTATGTAAGACATTTAAAAACCACTAAATTAATCTTCACACCTAAAATTAATAATGAAATCAGACTTGTTTCATTGAACGTAGAAATGAAATGGTAAAAACACACTACCTTTTGATCTAAATAACTATAAGTAACTATGAAAAAGCCAATCAAAATCGTGGGACATTACAAAAACGCAATGTATGTGCCAGGTATTTACAATAAACATTCTGTATAAAAAGCATATTTAATCGTTTTCTCCAGAGAACTGTCATCAACTTTCGCCCAGCTGTGTCACCTGGTGGATGAAGCCAGCGGCGAGATGGACAGCAAGGTCCACGAGCTGGATGTGTCATCTCAGATGCTGGAGAAGGCCGCCACCTCGGCCAAGAAACTTAGGAATAAGGCAAACTATTTAAATAACGAACTGGACATGTTCAACGAGGCCTTTCTCAAACCTACCCAATAGTTATTGTAATTAGCATGATTTTATTAATGTTAATGTTGTTTTGTAAAATGTCTGTAAACTAATAATGATAATTATGATAAATAATTTTCCTTTAGTAAACTACAATTTACAACAGTGATTAGTTGTAGAAGAAAATGTTACTTTTTTACTAACAATCTTTCCCATTTTCTAGATAGAGATAAAACAACTAGTCATGGATAGCGATATTAATATTAGTTTTAACAAATAACACAATAGGGAAATGTGAATTCTTTCTATCGTTTTTATTTTGCAAATATTTGGTGATATCTTCTGTATTTTATAGTATGTATGTATTGTATTCCTTTTTTACTATTGAACAAAGCACCTCTGATGAAATGTTTTCATTGAAGTTGTTTTAATTATACATATACATTATTTGGACAAAATTATTGATAAATTAAAGAAATTAATTGGTACATTTGTCTGCATTTTATATCAGACTTGAACCATTGCGTTAGCTATTTGCTGGATACAAATTTCGTATTAAATTATTGATTAATTTAGACTTCGAGAGGCAAGATTAAATCATTTACTTTTAATCCCTGAATACCATTGAGAAAATAAAATGTAAAAAAACTGACTTATCCGATAAAATCACTTCTGCTAACGATAACTTAACGACACTTTATAAAAGGCAACTACACAATGTAATGTTAAAATGATTGTTTAAATGATATCATTTATGTAAAAAGTTAAATGCTTTCTCCTATTTCTAGAACCATTGTTACTTATTTTAATTAATGAATTGTGTACATGATTATGAATAATATTTTAATGAACTGTTGCTGTTTAATAAAAAGAAAGTTAATAATAATGTATGTTTAGTATTATTTTTTAAATCCTTACTCTACTCCACATTTGTCCCCTTGAGATGTCTTTTGGTTTTAATTCTTAATTTGCAGCAGAAGGAACCAGTCTTTCACTTATAGCTTGAAACTGTTTACAAGTGCAGATTTATGTGTTACGGGCATTGATGTATGTATTATACTAGATTAGCCCTGTCTGGTTAATTAAATTTTAAAAATAACCCCACATAGGAGATATTTCACAATACAACTCTCCTTCGAAATACGCCGCCTCGCTCAAAAGCCTAGATAATAAAAATACATGTAAAACAGAACAAAGTTAATCCTCAAATCTCATCATGTAGTCTGTTCATTTGTCAGCCAATAGAGAAGCCCCAACAGCGTACGTTACAAATATGGAGATGAACTTAACAACCCAACTCTGATTAAACTCCTTGTACAAGCGTTCAAAATCGTAAGCGAAATCACGGAGAATTTGTTGTCAGAGGTGTTGTAATATGAACATAAAGCCGTAATGAAACTAATACTTACAGCCAATTTTATGTGCTGAATAAGGGCTGAATCAGGAAAGAATGAATAAATAATACAAAATGATTTTAATTTATTTTATTTGTGTTTTTGAATTCTGTATAGGTCCTATAGAACCAAAAACGCATATATTTTTATTACTGTGCATAGCTGTTTTTAAAAAAACTACTATAGTATTTATATAGAATCCGATAGTATTATTGTTAAGATTTCAGGTACTGAAATATTAATATTGGTGCTTGTCACCCTATGGGTGTGGCAACATTTATTTTTGTGTTAGCTGTTAATCGTTCTTCTCTTGTTACCATCCGTCTTGGGCGGGTCGTTTTGGCAAAACGGCAGAGCTGCCAGGTTTTCACTTACATGTGGTTTATAAAACCGCGGAGAGAGATAGCAATATTGGGCTCACCTTACATGAGCTGCCCTACGGGTCTTTTTTATTGTTAAAATAAAGACCATTATTCAAGAGCTGGAGTTATTATTGAAGAGTTACTCCAGTCATACTTCCTTGGAATCTGGTGACTCACCACGCCGGATTGCTCTGTCAGGAGAGTGAAGTTAAGATCCTGAACATTGGTCATTCAAGAGCCGGATGATTATTATTTGGATTGATCCATTTGAGACGGAAGATCATTATTTGGAGTGGTCCAGTCGGGCCTCATCATCATCGGGAGTGGTCCAGTCGGCGTCCTCATCACCATCATTGGATTGATCAAGCGAGCCTCATCACGACGCTCGCATGCACAGCAAATCAGGTTGTAGCCTTCCTTTCATTGTCCTTTCAAATTCCATTTAAAAAAGCTAAAAATCTGTGTAGATGCCACATTATTTCGTATTGATTATATCGAATTATATTCGGGTGTTCATAATCAGATGCTTTCAAAATAGCATAAATTTGTTGGTGATAATAATTTTTATTGTTGTATTCTGCCGAATAACTTTGCTTCTGCTTACGTACATATCTAGCCACGCGTTTTCAAGCTTTGTCTTTGCATGCCATAGTATTGTTATCGGTTTCTTTATAATCCATAGTATTATTTTGTTTACGTCAAAACGTCAAACTGCCGTTTCGAGTTGTGTATTAAGTTTTAAATCAGGTTATTGTGTTATTCGTTTCTAAAAAATGGAACTCGACAAGTTGGTTAGACAGCGCGGGGTGTTGAAAGGTTCATTAACGAGATTTGAAACCTATTTAAGCAACGAAAGTGATATTAGGCCCAGCGTATTGTCGTCGAGATTAGATGCCATCAAACCTTCTCTGATAGAATTCTCCAAAATTCAGCTGGAGATTGATTTATTGAATAAATCAGAAGATCATGACGCGAGGGATAATTTTGAAGGTACATATTTTAATGTAATTGCATTAGGACAGGAAATATTATCAAAATTTAAGAAGATTGAAAATGTCCCGATTACATCTGTGAATTTACCACCAATTTCAATACCTATTTTTTCAGGAGACACTCATAAATGGTTGACTTTTAAAAACTCGTTCATTGCCCTAATTCATGATAATAGTAAATTAAATCATGTTCAGAAATTTCATTACCTTATTAGTTATGTGTCCGGAGACGCACTTGATTTGATTAGTTCTCTAGAAATAACCGGGGATAATTATAGTTCAGCCTGGACGATGCTTATTTCAAGATACGAAAATGTCAGACTTATTGCAAATAGACATTTGAATTTCTTATTTAATGTTACACCGTTAAAACGACAGAATCATCATGAATTGAGAAATTTAATTGATCAAGCAAACATTCATTTGAGAGCTTTACATAATTTAAAGCTTCCAACAGAACATTGGGACACATTAATTATACATATTCTAACCTCAAAGTTAGATAATCACACACGTAGCCTGTGGGAATCCATGGAGTGCGATAAAGTTTATCCTACGTTCGAGCAGTTTAGCAATTTTATTTCACAAAGGTCGCAGATCCTGGAAACTATCCAAGGTGATAATGGTGGAATGCAACAGAAAGCGGAACCAGTTGCAACAAAACCAAAGTTTTTTAATTTTAAGGAAAGGAATTCTACGAACAAGGTTACGTTAGCGTCAAGCAACGTTAATTGTATGCTGTGTAATGACAGCCATTTCATTTATTCTTGTAAAATATTTGTTAACAAAGCACCAGCGGCACGAAGAAAGTTCGTTTCAGAGAGCAATTTATGTTATAACTGCCTAAAACCGGGGCACCCTTCAAAGGTGTGCAGGTGGAAGGAAAAATGCAGTGTTTGTGATCGAAAACATCACACTCTGTTACATATCAATACTGATAATGTACAAGCGGGTACTTCAACTGGCAAGGGTCAGTCGGAGGCACCAGTGAATTTAGCGTGTCATAGCGACATGAACGGGCGAGAAATTTTACTATCTACCGTAATAGTAAAAATAGAAGACGCGTACGGTAGAACACACAAAATACGCGCACTTTTGGATTCGGGTTCAATGTCTAATTTTATTACAAAGGATACTTGTAAAAGATTAAATTTGCATTGTACAAAATTGAACATACCTGTTTCAGGTTTGCATAATAATTTAATTCATGTAAAGGAAACAGTTGACATTAAATTTAAATCATTATGTTCTCAATACGAGGATGAAATATCTTGTTTGGTATTAGATGAGATTTCTTGCAATCTTCCACAGACCGTGATTAACCCAAAAATGTTGAACATTCCAGACGGTGTCCGGTTAGCTGATCCGCAGTTTTACCAGCCAGCTTCTATTGATATGCTGATCGGAGCAGAGGTTTTCTGGCAGGTGCTTCGTACGGATCAGATACAGTTAGGAAAGGGTAAACCTACATTGCATCGAACGGAGCTAGGCTGGATAATATCAGGAGCTGTACAGAGTCGTCATAATACGAGGCCAGTTAAAGTTTGTCATATTTCATTAAATTCTTTGCAGAACCAAATAGAAAGGTTTTGGAAGGTTGAAGAAACCGAAAATAGTAAGCATCACTCTCTGGAAGATAGTGAATGTGAAAGGATTTTCGAAGGCACGCATAAACGCGATGCAAACGGTAGATTTGTAGTCAACTTACCGTTTAAATCTAACCTATCTCAATTAGGAGATTCATTTAGTATTGCTAAAGGTAGATTAGCGTCAATGGGAAGGAAATTCTTAAGACAACCTAGTTTAAAGGAACAATACTCGGAATTTATTGATGAGTATCTTGCGTTAGGTCACATGACTGAATGTGAACCTCCAAATCGCGATGAAATTACTTATTATTTACCACATCACGCTGTATTTAAAGAAGCAAGCACAACTACTAAAATTCGTGTTGTTTTTGACGGGTCGGCTAAACCCGCTCGAGGGATTTCTTTGAATCGCGCTCTAATGATTGGGCCCACCATTCAAAATGATATATTTTGTCACTTGGTATTTTTCAGAAAACATCAATATGCAGTCACCGCAGATATTGCAAAGATGTACCGCCAAATTAATATCAACCCGGAACACAGAAATTACCAACGTATATTATGGAAAAGGGATGCGGAGGATTGTTTGAAACATTATACGCTAAACACGGTGACATATGGTTTGGCTCCTTCGCCTTATTTAGCAATACGTTGTCTGCACCAGCTAGGTAATGACGTTTCATTTACTCATCCATTAGCTAGTAAATCCCTTAAGGAAAATTTTTATGTAGATGATTTCCTTTCTGGTAGTGATTCCATAGATACTTGTCACTTGCTTAAATCCCAAATCATTAATGCGCTTGCTACAGCAGGCATGGAGTTGCCAGAAACGGCGAGGATAGTTTTGGTTACTAGTAGTCCTGTCGATTGGGAAATATTCAATAATTATTCTTCATTAAGACGACTGAGGCGCGTAGTTGCTTATATGTTACGTTTCATACATAACTGTTCTAAACGAAAACCGATGCGGGTCGACGAGCTTTCTGTAATCGAACTGGAACATGCCATGCATGTATTGATTTTGAACGCTCAGCGATTCGCATTTCGTGATGAAATAGCTTCTTTGTGTAATGGAAGATTTGTGTCTAGGCAGAGCAAGGTAAAGGCACTAAATCCTTTTATGCAGGATGGGTTATTGTGTGTTGGAGGTCGACTATCACAATCTGATATTACCTCGGTCTCTCAAAAACATCCAATTTTGTTACCACAAAATCATAAGTTGACTGACTTAATAATGACCCATCTGCATTATGAGAATTTGCATTTAGGATGTAATGCTCTGCTCGCATTACTGCGTTTACGGTTTTGGCCAATATTTGGTAAAAACGCAGTAAAGCGAGCACTGCATAAATGTATTGTATGTTTCCGAGTCCGTCCGCGCGAGTGTCGCCAGCTCATGGGTGACCTTCCTGCTGACCGATTCCGAATCCAAAGACCATTTTATGTAACCGGCATAGATTATGCAGGTCCAATTTTAATTAAATCTGGTTTAACCAGAAATGCTAAGAGTGTAAAATCTTACATATGTTTATTTATTTGTTTTTCAACAAAGGCAATTCACCTAGAATTAGTGACTAATTTAACTTCAATGGCATTTATGAATGCATTGAAAAGATTTATAGCTAGGAGGGGTAAACCCTCACGACTCTTTAGTGATAATGGAACTAACTTTACAGGTAGTTATAGGGAACTTACTGAACTATTTGATTTTTTGAAGGCATCTGATAAGGATATCCATAATTTTTTAGCCCAGCAGAATATTAGCTGGAGTTTCTTGCCTCCCCGCTCACCGCATCACGGTGGACTTTGGGAAAGTGCAGTTAAAATGACTAAATTACATTTAAAAAAGGCAATGCGGTCAACTGTTTTGACATACGAAGGCATGAATACCATACTAATACAGATTGAGGCTTGTTTAAATTCCCGTCCTCTGACTCCATTATCATCAGATCCAAATGATTTAAACGCACTCACTCCTTCACACTTCCTTATTGGCGACAACCTGTTAGCATTGCCTGAGCTTGATATCCATCATCTGCCTACAAACAGGCTTAATATTTACCAAAAGATGTCTACCGTTGTTCAATCTTTTTGGCACAGATGGAGCCGGGAATACCTAGCAGAATTGCAGAACCGAGTCAAATGGCAAGAAGGACGTCAACGCAGTTTACAGCCTGGTGACATGGTCATCATCAAAGACAACCAACTACCTCCGCAGTACTGGAGGATGGCACGAGTGACGGAGATCCACCCTGGTCAAGACGGACGCGTCCGCGTCGTCTCCTTGAGGACGGCCAGAGGTGTCACCAAAAGAGCCGTGACACAGCTCTGTCTACTTCCCATGGAGGATCCTTCCTCCAACCTGGATTAAGAACCAATTACAACACTAAAAGTGATGTTATGTGTGAATCAAAATGCCGTCAGGCTCAACAGTGCCAAGTGATAAGATATTTTCTCATAAGTGGGTGCAGCGCACCAGAAGTTTCTACGTTATTAGACTTTTATTTTTTAATGTCAAGTCTGACATAGGGTTATATACGTTGTTATAAGTTTTTTGTTATTATTTTGATATCCATGTATTGAATATTGTTTATTTTTGTATGTGAACCTGTTGGGTAAATTCTGAGTACCAATGTTGCAATCTCTTCCTACATTATTTTATGAAAAACGACTATTCCCCAATACTCGTTTTGGGGCGGGAATATGTTAAGATTTCAGGTACTGAAATATTAATATTGGTGCTTGTCACCCTATGGGTGTGGCAACATTTATTTTTGTGTTAGCGATTGCCGGGGCAATTTCGTATTGCCACGGATTTAATCGTTCTTCTCTTGTTACCATCCGTCTTGGGCGGGTCGTTTTGGCAAAACGGCAGAGCTGCCAGGTTTTCACTTACATGTGGTTTATAAAACCGCGGAGAGAGATAGCAATATTGGGCTCACCTTACATGAGCTGCCCTACGGGTCTTTTTTATTGTTAAAATAAAGACCATTATTCAAGAGCTGGAGTTATTATTGAAGAGTTACTCCAGTCATACTTCCTTGGAATCTGGTGACTCACCACGCCGGATTGCTCTGTCAGGAGAATGAAGTTAAGATCCTGAACAATTATTACACCAGCATCTGGACGATTTAGGCCCTCTAATTGGTCAAATTCAAATCTTATGTTTCAAAATTTCATACTAAAATCGGACCGCGTCATGTAATTGGTGATTTCTTAAAAAACATTGTTTCTGTTCATATAATTTTTGGATAATATCGAAGAAAATATGTTTTAGAAAGATAATAATCCATTAGATTAATTACATTACAATGAAAATTGTCCACAATTACATGATAATGTTTGACGTTTGTAAAAAATCACGCTTTCTGAGATACGCACGAGCGTTTAATAAGAAGATTTCTTCTGGAAGCTTATCACTTTGTGATGGCATTATTTATTTTATTAAAACACAAATATGTAACTGTTTACATCACTTTAATAACGAAGTTCACCTCATCAGGAGTAAGTATACACTGAAGTAAAAAATTAAATATAGATTACAATTGGAAAGAAGAAGTGGAAGGAGGGGGTAGGGGTAAGAGTGGGCGGAGTTTATCAGAATTAGGAATTACAATATTGTTAGACGGGAAAGACCACCTTAGTGGGAAAATATTTAAAAGAGGGTTTATAATTTTTTTTTTCTTAATTATATCTGATTTTATATTGACATGTTTTCTAATTTCAAAATTATTTATTTGCAATGCTTTATATCCTGTGTGAAGATTTTAAGACCTGAATTTTTATCAAAAGTGTGATCATTATTCGAAAGATGATATGAAAATTCAGATTCACTATTTCCATTTAGAGCTCTGAGATGTTTTTTAATTCTGCCTTCAAAGTTTCTTTTGGTTCTACTTTTGTAAAAGAAATTACAATTATCACAATTGACTTTATAAACTCCTGATTTTTTTGTTTGATTATCGCTATCTTTTATTTGTTTTTTTCAGGTCTTAAAATACTTCAGGATAAATAGGATATAAAGCATAGCAAATAAATAATCAGAGACGCCTGTGCTGGATCCCACAATACTTGTATAAACCTACTTGATTATGTGCAAAAGAGGACGGTCCGTCTGATTGACAATCCAGTGTTAACATACCGTTTGCCATCTCTAATATACGGACGCAATGTGGGCATGCTGAGTCTGTTCTAAAGGGATTTTAATCGAGCCTGTTCTAAGGAGCTAGCAGCAAATGGCTTTTAAAGTTCGAACCCATGTCTGTACCCATAAGAATGTACCCCATTGTACCCGTAAGAATGATGATTTTACCACAAATGCAACTTTATGCATATATTATCACTGATTTCGCTTGAAACCATGATTTTAATTGCGATTCGAAAATTTCAGACAGTTGGCTCCATAGAGCTTGAAAAAATGGCTTCTAAAGATCGAACCCAAGTCTTGAAATATTGCCCTTCAACTAGATCAGTGATTCCCAAAGTGGTCTATATCGACCCCCAGGGGTCTATGACAACCTGCAAGGGGTCTACGTCAGCGAAAATAAAAATTGGGGGTCCATGAAATGAAAATGGGGGTCCACGATAGTGGATCTCAACATGCACTGATAGTACCTATTTACTTACACCTAACCGACACTAAAGGTGAATCAATATTTCATGTTTTGAAGGATTAATTCATAATAATAACAAAAGGACATATGCAAATGTATTAGGTGACAATAAAAACTTCGTGAATACAGATGCACACATTCCAGAACAGAAGCACGCCATCATAATTACATCTAAAAACACCTTGAAGGCCAAAGATATAAAAATAAAAATTCAAAAAAACATTAATTTAACTAAAATAAAAGTTGGAGTAAATGGAGTAAAAAAAATCGGAGAACAAAAATTACTGATTTCATGTCAAAAAAAAGAAGATGCAGAAAAGTTAACCGAAGAAATTAATAAGGTAATTGGAAAAGAAATATTGGCCGAAGAAATTAAAAAAAAGAAACCGTGTTTAATGTTGAAAAGACTGCAATGCCAATTGACTGAAGAGGAAATAATAGATGGGATTGTACAACAAAATGAAGGATTAATCCTAGAAGACAAAAATAACATCAAGCTTATCAAGGAATTAAAAAACAAATACAATGAAGGAAAAGAAAACGACACCACTAATTACATTATTGAAACAACCGGTAAATTAAGAAAAACGCTACTAGAAAAAAACAAAATAAACATCAAATTCCAAAGAGTATACATAGAAGACTGTAACCCGCTTACTCAATGCTACCACTGCCTTAAGTTCGGCCACACAGCGCAAAGATGTCTCGCCAGGACGCAGCCCCCCATTTGCCCTCATTGCACAAAGGAGCACATTCTGTCTAAATGTGAAAATAAAGAACAACCTCCAACATGCAACAATTGCTGTGTTCAAAACAAAAGATTTAATATGAATTATTCTACAGAACACAGAGTTGATAGCATGAAATGTCTCTATCGGCAAAAAATGCTTCAACTAGCTAGAGAGCGCATCGACTATGAATAATACGGTAAATTTCATTTCTTTAAACTCTAATCTAAAACTTAAAAAATGAATGATTTTTTTATGTAACTCATTAGATAAAAAAATGTATATTGAAGAAAATTTATGTCAATCTATGAAAGATTTTACCTTAATTTGCACTGAAAAAGGATTTACCCTATTTCATATAAATATTAGAAGTTTAGAACGAAACATGGATGAATTAGTTATAACATTAAAAGAATTAAATTTTTTCCCGGGCCTGATTGTCTTAACCGAGACACACTCTGCAGGCGAAATCAATTACACTATTCCAGGCTACACATACCATGCGACAATAAACAAAATAAACAAAAACTCAGGTATCGGATTATTTATTTCTAACCAGTATAATGTTCTCAATATTAAAGAAATAATTAATGTTAGTAATGTTAACATATTAAATATAGAATTTAAAGACGTTAATAAATATTATAACATTATTGCTATTTATCGTACGCATACATCGATAGTACCTCAATTTATAGATGAATTAAAAAATATTTTGTTAAATTTTAGAAATAAAAATACTATTATTGTTGGAGATATGAATTTAAATATCGCAAACGACTATTCTAGTAAAGATAAAGACACATATCTAAATATGTTAGCAGAACTCAATTATTTATCGTGCATAAATTCTTATACTAGAAATGTTAAAGGTCAACACCCCTCATGCTTAGATCACATTTTTACAAATATTCCTGATATCCAAAATATAAAATCAGCTGTTATTCATACAACTATCTCTGATCATTATTCATGTATTTTTAACTATAAATTAAGCAATCCAACTTTGCCATTATTTAAACAAAATAATTACTCAAAAAAAGTACTTAATATGGATAGATTAAAACACCAATTAGAATCAGAAAATTGGAATAAATTATTACAATGTAATGATGTCAATATATGTTGTAAAATGTTTGAAGAAAAAATATCTAAATGCATAAATGACTCGACAAATAATAATATAATAACCAAATCCAAAGTGTCGAACTTGAAACCTATAAAACCATGGATTACTCATGGTTTAGTAGTATCTGTACGACATAAGCAAGCTCTTTACAAATTAACTACTCAACAACCAAATAATAAAAAATTACTAAATCATTTTAAAGCATATAAAAACAAACTTTCATATATTATAAAAAACACAAAACAAAAGTATTATAAACAAAAGTTGAATCAGGCTGAAAATGATAGTAAAAGAGTGTGGACAGTTATAAATGAAATAATTGACAAGAAAAAAAACAAGAATAACGACATCGCTACTATATTTCATGACAACATGAAAACATGTTGTAAAGAAAATCCCACAAAAGCTGCAAACATATTTAACACTTTCTTTGCGAACGTAGGGGAAAATCTTGCCAATCTCATTCATACTGACCCAAATATAACATTTCCAAACTGTAGTATTGATACTGACAATAATATAGCAACATTCCAAGTCACCACAGAGAACGAAATAATATCAATTATAAACGGTATGCAAGGAGGTTCTGCCCCGGGTTTTGATGGAATAACAGTTAATATTTTAAAAAATATTAAAAATCAAATTTCTAAACCGTTAAAACACATAATAAATGTAAGTTTCCAAAGCGGAGTGTTTCCATCAATCTACAAACAAACTACCATTACTCCAATATTTAAATCTGGTAACCCAGAAGAAGTTAGCAATTACCGACCCATATCAGTAATCTCGAACATAGCAAAAATTTTTGAAAAGATAGTTAAAAAAAGGATAAACCAATTTGTAAAATGTAATAAATTAATTAATGAAAATCAGTTCGGTTTTATGGAAGGTAGAAGCACTCAGGATGCAATTGCAAAATTAACTAGTCTTGTTCATAATTCATTAGATAAATCATTAAAATGCATTGGAATTTTCATAGATCTTAAAAAAGCTTTTGATAGCATATCACACGACAAACTTATAAGTAAATTAAGAAACATTGGATTAAGTGGTACAGCTATAGAATGGATAAAAAGCTACCTTTTCAAACGCCCTCAAGTCGTAAAAATCAACGATGTACTTAGTCAACAAAAAACAAGTCACTTCGGCATACCTCAAGGTACAGTCCTGGGACCGTTACTGTTTATCATTTATGTAAATGACATATTCAATCAAAGATTAAATGGAAAAATAATATCTTATGCTGATGACACTGTCATAATAATTGAAGGTACTGATTGGAATAATGTTAATAACTTAGCAAATACTGACATTAATATACTGAAAAATTGGTTCGATAAAAACCTCCTCTCATTAAATACTGAAAAAACAAAATGTATCCCATTCTCTATCAACAAATTTAAATCAATACCAGAATTAAAAATTATAATACATCAACTTAAATGTAACAGAACTACTTGCAATCAAGAATGTTCTATACTTAGTCTAACTTCTGAAATTAAATATCTTGGTATATATATAGATCAACATTTTAAATGGAAAAAACAAATTTGTGAACTTGTCAAAAGAATTAGAAAATGTATTTATATATTTATAAGACTTAGAAATATTCTTAGACTAGAAAACCTAAAAAGAGTGTACTATGCAATTGTACAATCTATATTACAATATGGTATTATTGGCTGGGGAGGAACTTATAACAATATATTAAATCCACTTAAAATAGTTCAAAGATTGATAATTAAAGTAATAAATATTGAAAAAACCATCCAAATTTTCTACTGAGATTCTCTTTTCAATATTCAATGTACCCACAATAGACAATATATATAAAAAATATTCAATTCTACAAATTTATAAAGAAATACAGTTAAATAACTTACAATTCAATTCATCAGCAAGATATCAAAAAACTATCAAAATCCCAAAACTTATTACAAAGCACACACAAAATACCTATCTCTATCTAGGTATAACATATTTTAACATCCTTCCATTATATCTAAAAAATATTGAAGATATTCAGGAATTTAAAATAAAATTAAAAAATTACCTAAAACTACTATAAAAGTCCATATCTTACTCTTATTATTATTTCCTTCAAATCTTGAAACTGTATTATTGATAAATGTTGCCTATTTCTTACTTATCCCTTTGGTTTTGCAAATATATTATTTACTTACTTACATGATTCCATATAATTGAGCTAGGATTCACTCACCAAACACAAGAGCCTCGTCTCTTTATGGTGAGGAAAAGCTATTATTATTTACCTTTATAAAACTGTATAATATGTATAATTGTATATTTATTGTAAAAAACATACAAATATTAAATAAAAAAATAAAAAAAATAAAAATAAAAAAATTACTTCATTGAAAAAGCAATCCCTTTATCAAATATAATGTCAGTAGCTACAGATGGAGCACCTGCCATGGTTGGACGTTATCGTGGATTTATAAGCTATTTAAAACAAAATGTGCCAGGGGTGTTAGCAATACATTGTGTCATCCATCGACAACATTTAGTTGCTAAAAATTTGAGTGTTAGATTACATGAATCTCTTCAATTAGTCATTGATGCAGTAAACCGAATCCGAAGCAACGCGTTGAATACGCGGTTGAAAATGACGAACACTTTCATCAATTACTCCTTCACACTGAAGTATGCTGGCTGTCGAAAGGCTTATGTTTGACAAGATTTTTTGCACTTTTTGAGACTATTTTAGAATTTCTGGATACTAAAGATAAAATTTTAAAAGACAATTTAATGAAGTGGAAAACAGATATCGCCTATTTAACAGATTTGTTTACAAAATTTAATATGGTTAATTTGCAGTTACAAGGCGACAGTCTAAATTTGATTAAAACAAAGTCCATCTTATCAGCGTTTCTTGCCAGAGTTAGAATTTTCCCAGTTCCCCAATTTGTCACAGACAAACTGCCAGGAAGACGACGTTTCAACCTACGTTCAACATTTAAATGCCCTCTATTCAGATTTTGAAACTAGGTTTGAGGATGTTTTGACTATGGTAATACCACCGTGGATAATTAACCCATATGGTGACATAGAAGAAACGAATGTCATAAAACAAGAGGAACTGACTGAAATAAGTACAAACGAAGAACTTAGAAAGCACGGATATCAGCACTTCTGGCTGCAAAAAAACATACCCGTTACTTATCCCGTATTATGGAATATAGCGAGGAAATTTTTAATTTCCTTTCCATCGTCATACCTAGTGGAAAGGGGGTTCAGCGCTGTTACCAATCTCCTAACGAAAAAAGAAACAGACTGGACATCATTAGCCGAGGAGACTTAAGATTTAACATTACAAAATTGACGCCAAATGTTGATAATTTATTATTAAAGCATCAGGTTCATCCTTCCCACTAAAAACATTTACTTATTGCTTAGTTTATTTTATGTTACGTTTATTTTATATAACAGATACGAAATTTTATTTTGAGTAGTTTTAATTTAAATTCAATTAATAAATGTATAAAACTGAACGTGTGTTTTTACTTTAAGTTTTTAACACTAAACTTCACTACAGTTAGAAATTTACAAAAAAATCAATATCAGGTAAGTAGGGGGTCTACCAAAAACAGAAAAACATGGCAAGGGGTCTACGACACAAAAAAGTTTGGGAACCTCTGAACTAGATGATTATTCCACAAATGTAACATTATGCATATTTTCTTACTGATTTCGCTTAAAAACCGTGATTTTTATGACGATTCCTGAATTTCAGCCCGATTGGCACCATAGAGCCTGAAAAAATGACTTTTAAAGATCGAACCCAAGTCTTAAAATAGTGCCCGTTAATAAGATGATTTTTCCAAAAATGCAACTTTATACATATATTATTACTGATTTCGCTTGAGACCGTGATTCTTACTACGATTCCAAAATTTCGGCCTGATTGGCACCAAAGAGCCTGAAAAAATTACTTTTAAAGATCGAACCCAAGTCTTGAAATACTGCCCGTTAATATGATGATTTATTCACAAATGCAACTATATGCAGATTTTGTTACTGATATCGTTTGAGAACATTATTCTTATCACGATTCCAAAATTTCAGCACGATTGGCTCCAAATTGCCTGATAAAATGGATTTTAAAGGTCGAACCCAAGTCTTGCATTAGTACCCATAAGAATGATGATTTTACCACAAATGCAACTTTATGCATATATTATCACTGATTCCGCTTGAAACCATGATTTTAATTGCGATTCGAAAATTTCAGACAGTTGGCTCCATAGAGCTTGAAAAAATGGCTTCTAAAGATCGAACCAAAGTCTTGAAATATTGCCCTTCAACTAGATCAGAGGTTCCCAAACTTTTTTGTGTCGTAGACCCCTTGCCATGTTTTTCTGTTTTTGGTAGACCCCCTACTTACCTGATATTGATTTTTTTGTAAATTTCTAACTGTAGTGAAGTTTAGTGTTAAAAACTTAAAGTAAAAACACACGTTCAGTTTTATACATTTATTAATTGAATTTAAATTAAAACTACTCAAAATAAAATTTTGTATCTGTTATATAAAATAAACGTAACATAAAATAAACTAAGCAATAAGTAAATGTTTTTAGTGGGAAGGATGAACCTGATGCTTTAATAATAAATTATCAACATTTGGCGTCAATTTTGTAATGTTAAATCTTAAGTCTCCTCGGCTAATGATGTCCAGTCTGTTTCTTTTTTCGTTAGGAGATTGGTAACAGCGCTGAACCCCCTTTCCACTAGGTATGACGATGGAAAGGAAATTAAAAATTTCCTCGCTATATTCCATAATACGGGATAAGTAACGGGTATGTTTTTTTGCAGCCAGAAGTGCTGATATCCGTGCTTTCTAAGTTCTTCGTTTGTACTTATTTCAGTCAGTTCCTCTTGTTTTATGACATTCGTTTCTTCTATGTCACCATATGGGTTAATTATCCACGGTGGTATTACCATAGTCAAAACATCCTCAAACCTAGTTTCAAAATCTGAATAGAGGGCATTTAAATGTTGAACGTAGGTTGAAACGTCGTCTTCCTGGCAGTTTGTCTGTGACAAATTGGGGAACTGGGAAAATTCTAACTCTGGCAAGAAACGCTGATAAGATGGACTTTGTTTTAATCAAATTTAGACTGTCGCCTTGTAACTGCAAATTAACCATATTAAATTTTGTAAACAAATCTGTTAAATAGGCGATATCTGTTTTCCACTTCATTAAATTGTCTTTTAAAATTTTATCTTTAGTATCCAGAAATTCTAAAATAGTCTCAAAAAGTGCAAAAAATCTTGTCAAACATAAGCCTTTCGACAGCCAGCATACTTCAGTGTGAAGGAGTAATTGATGAAAGTGTTCGTCATTTTCAACCGCGTATTCAACGCGTTGCTTCGGATTCGGTTTACTGCATCAATGACTAATTGAAGAGATTCATGTAATCTAACACTCAAATTTTTAGCAACTAAATGTTGTCGATGGATGACACAATGTATTGCTAACACCCCTGGCACATTTTGTTTTAAATAGCTTATAAATCCACGATAACGTCCAACCATGGCAGGTGCTCCATCTGTAGCTACTGACATTATATTTGATAAAGGGATTGCTTTTTCAATGAAGTAATTTTTTTATTTTTATTTTTTTTATTTTTTTATTTAATATTTGTATGTTTTTTACAATAAATATACAATTATACATATTATACAGTTTTATAAAGGTAAATAATAATAGCTTTTCCTCACCATAAAGAGACGAGGCTCTTGTGTTTGGTGAGTGAATCCTAGCTCAATTATATGGAATCATGTAAGTAAGTAAATAATATATTTGCAAAACCAAAGGGATAAGTAAGAAATAGGCAACATTTATCAATAATACAGTTTCAAGATTTGAAGGAAATAATAATAAGAGTAAGATATGGACTTTTATAGTAGTTTTAGGTAATTTTTTAATTTTATTTTAAATTCCTGAATATCTTCAATATTTTTTAGATATAATGGAAGGATGTTAAAATATGTTATACCTAGATAGAGATAGGTATTTTGTGTGTGCTTTGTAATAAGTTTTGGGATTTTGATAGTTTTTTGATATCTTGCTGATGAATTGAATTGTAAGTTATTTAACTGTATTTCTTTATAAATTTGTAGAATTGAATATTTTTTATATATATTGTCTATTGTGGGTACATTGAATATTGAAAAGAGAATCTCAGTAGAAAATTTGGATGGTTTTTTCAATATTTATTACTTTAATTATCAATCTTTGAACTATTTTAAGTGGATTTAATATATTGTTATAAGTTCCTCCCCAGCCAATAATACCATATTGTAATATAGATTGTACAATTGCATAGTACACTCTTTTTAGGTTTTCTAGTCTAAGAATATTTCTAAGTCTTATAAATATATAAATACATTTTCTAATTCTTTTGACAAGTTCACAAATTTGTTTTTTCCATTTAAAATGTTGATCTATATATATACCAAGATATTTAATTTCAGAAGTTAGACTAAGTATAGAACATTCTTGATTGCAAGTAGTTCTGTTACATTTAAGTTGATGTATTATAATTTTTAATTCTGGTATTGATTTAAATTTGTTGATAGAGAATGGGATACATTTTGTTTTTTCAGTATTTAATGAGAGGAGGTTTTTATCGAACCAATTTTTCAGTATATTAATGTCAGTATTTGCTAAGTTATTAACATTATTCCAATCAGTACCTTCAATTATTATGACAGTGTCATCAGCATAAGATATTATTTTTCCATTTAATCTTTGATTGAATATGTCATTTACATAAATGATAAACAGTAACGGTCCCAGGACTGTACCTTGAGGTATGCCGAAGTGACTTGTTTTTTGTTGACTAAGTACATCGTTGATTTTTACGACTTGAGGGCGTTTGAAAAGGTAGCTTTTTATCCATTCTATAGCTGTACCACTTAATCCAATGTTTCTTAATTTACTTATAAGTTTGTCGTGTGATATGCTATCAAAAGCTTTTTTAAGATCTATGAAAATTCCAATGCATTTTAATGATTTATCTAATGAATTATGAACAAGACTAGTTAATTTTGCAATTGCATCCTGAGTGCTTCTACCTTCCATAAAACCGAACTGATTTTCATTAATTAATTTATTACATTTTACAAATTGGTTTATCCTTTTTTTAACTATCTTTTCAAAAATTTTTGCTATGTTCGAGATTACTGATATGGGTCGGTAATTGCTAACTTCTTCTGGGTTACCAGATTTAAATATTGGAGTAATGGTAGTTTGTTTGTAGATTGATGGAAACACTCCGCTTTGGAAACTTACATTTATTATGTGTTTTAACGGTTTAGAAATTTGATTTTTAATATTTTTTAAAATATTAACTGTTATTCCATCAAAACCCGGGGCAGAACCTCCTTGCATACCGTTTATAATTGATATTATTTCGTTCTCTGTGGTGACTTGGAATGTTGCTATATTATTGTCAGTATCAATACTACAGTTTGGAAATGTTATATTTGGGTCAGTATGAATGAGATTGGCAAGATTTTCCCCTACGTTCGCAAAGAAAGTGTTAAATATGTTTGCAGCTTTTGTGGGATTTTCTTTACAACATGTTTTCATGTTGTCATGAAATATAGTAGCGATGTCGTTATTCTTGTTTTTTTTCTTGTCAATTATTTCATTTATAACTGTCCACACTCTTTTACTATCATTTTCAGCCTGATTCAACTTTTGTTTATAATACTTTTGTTTTGTGTTTTTTATAATATATGAAAGTTTGTTTTTATATGCTTTAAAATGATTTAGTAATTTTTTATTATTTGGTTGTTGAGTAGTTAATTTGTAAAGAGCTTGCTTATGTCGTACAGATACTACTAAACCATGAGTAATCCATGGTTTTATAGGTTTCAAGTTCGACACTTTGGATTTGGTTATTATATTATTATTTGTCGAGTCATTTATGCATTTAGATATTTTTTCTTCAAACATTTTACAACATATATTGACATCATTACATTGTAATAATTTATTCCAATTTTCTGATTCTAATTGGTGTTTTAATCTATCCATATTAAGTACTTTTTTTGAGTAATTATTTTGTTTAAATAATGGCAAAGTTGGATTGCTTAATTTATAGTTAAAAATACATGAATAATGATCAGAGATAGTTGTATGAATAACAGCTGATTTTATATTTTGGATATCAGGAATATTTGTAAAAATGTGATCTAAGCATGAGGGGTGTTGACCTTTAACATTTCTAGTATAAGAATTTATGCACGATAAATAATTGAGTTCTGCTAACATATTTAGATATGTGTCTTTATCTTTACTAGAATAGTCGTTTGCGATATTTAAATTCATATCTCCAACAATAATAGTATTTTTATTTCTAAAATTTAACAAAATATTTTTTAATTCATCTATAAATTGAGGTACTATCGATGTATGCGTACGATAAATAGCAATAATGTTATAATATTTATTAACGTCTTTAAATTCTATATTTAATATGTTAACATTACTAACATTAATTATTTCTTTAATATTGAGAACATTATACTGGTTAGAAATAAATAATCCGATACCTGAGTTTTTGTTTATTTTGTTTATTGTCGCATGGTATGTGTAGCCTGGAATAGTGTAATTGATTTCGCCTGCAGAGTGTGTCTCGGTTAAGACAATCAGGCCCGGGAAAAAATTTAATTCTTTTAATGTTATAACTAATTCATCCATGTTTCGTTCTAAACTTCTAATATTTATATGAAATAGGGTAAATCCTTTTTCAGTGCAAATTAAGGTAAAATCTTTCATAGATTGACATAAATTTTCTTCAATATACATTTTTTTATCTAATGAGTTACATAAAAAAATCATTCATTTTTTAAGTTTTAGATTAGAGTTTAAAGAAATGAAATTTACCGTATTATTCATAGTCGATGCGCTCTCTAGCTAGTTGAAGCATTTTTTGCCGATAGAGACATTTCATGCTATCAACTCTGTGTTCTGTAGAATAATTCATATTAAATCTTTTGTTTTGAACACAGCAATTGTTGCATGTTGGAGGTTGTTCTTTATTTTCACATTTAGACAGAATGTGCTCCTTTGTGCAATGAGGGCAAATGGGGGGCTGCGTCCTGGCGAGACATCTTTGCGCTGTGTGGCCGAACTTAAGGCAGTGGTAGCATTGAGTAAGCGGGTTACAGTCTTCTATGTATACTCTTTGGAATTTGATGTTTATTTTGTTTTTTTCTAGTAGCGTTTTTCTTAATTTACCGGTTGTTTCAATAATGTAATTAGTGGTGTCGTTTTCTTTTCCTTCATTGTATTTGTTTTTTAATTCCTTGATAAGCTTGATGTTATTTTTGTCTTCTAGGATTAATCCTTCATTTTGTTGTACAATCCCATCTATTATTTCCTCTTCAGTCAATTGGCATTGCAGTCTTTTCAACATTAAACACGGTTTCTTTTTTTTAATTTCTTCGGCCAATATTTCTTTTCCAATTACCTTATTAATTTCTTCGGTTAACTTTTCTGCATCTTCTTTTTTTTGACATGAAATCAGTAATTTTTGTTCTCCGATTTTTTTTACTCCATTTACTCCAACTTTTATTTTAGTTAAATTAATGTTTTTTTGAATTTTTATTTTTATATCTTTGGCCTTCAAGGTGTTTTTAGATGTAATTATGATGGCGTGCTTCTGTTCTGGAATGTGTGCATCTGTATTCACGAAGTTTTTATTGTCACCTAATACATTTGCATATGTCCTTTTGTTATTATTATGAATTAATCCTTCAAAACATGAAATATTGATTCACCTTTAGTGTCGGTTAGGTGTAAGTAAATAGGTACTATCAGTGCATGTTGAGATCCACTATCGTGGACCCCCATTTTCATTTCATGGACCCCCAATTTTTATTTTCGCTGACGTAGACCCCTTGCAGGTTGTCATAGACCCCTGGGGGTCGATATAGACCACTTTGGGAATCACTGAACTAGATGATTATTCCATAAATTTTTTATTTATTTTTATTTCTTTTTATTTAGGAAGCAAACAGTCGTACAGTAAAAAAAATATAACAATAAACATTCATATGTTCTAGACCAATTAAGTTCCATTAAATTAAATGTAGATTTAGTATTTTTTAACTACACAACATATTAAATGGCAAAAAATAAACATAATAAAGAAATACATAAAATTAAAAATTAATTATAAATGTATGCATATTTTCTTACTGATTTCGCTTAAAATCCGTGATTTTTATTACGATTCCAGAATTTCAGCCCGATTGGCACCATAGAGCATGAAAAAATGACTTTTAAAGATCGAACCCAAGTCTTGAAATAGTGCCTGTTAATAAGATGATTTTTCCAAAAATGCAACTATATGCAGATATTATTACTGATTTCCCTTTTAACCGTGATTTTAATCGTGATTCCAAAATTATAGCCAAAATGGCCCCATAGAACCAGAAAAAATGACTTTTAAAGATCGAACCCAGGTCTTGAAATAATGCCTGTTAATAAGATGATTTTTCCAAAAATGCAACTATATGCAGATATTATTACTGATTTCCCTTTTAACCGTGATTTTAATCGTGATTCCAAAATTATAGCCAAAATGGCTCCATAGAACCAGAAAAAATGACTTTTAAAGATCGAACCCAAGTCTTGAAATAGTGCCTGTTAATAAGATGATTTTTCCAAAAATGCATCTATATGCAGATATTATTACTGATTTCGCTTAAGACTTCGAATCTTACTACGATTCTGAAATTTCTGCCTGATTGGCACCATAGAGCCTGAAAAAATGACTTTTAAAGATCGAACCCAAGTCTTGAAATAGTGCCTGTTAATAAGATGATTTTTCCAAAAATGCAACTATATGCAGATATTATTACTGATTTCCCTTTTAACCGTGATTTTAATCGTGATTCCAAAATTATAGCCAAAATGGCTCCATAGAACCAGAAAAAATGACTTTTAAAGATCGAACCCAAGTCTTGAAATAGTGCCTGTTAATAAGATGATTTTTCCAAAAATGCAACTATATGCAGATATTATTATTGATTTCCCTTGATACCTTGATTTTAATCGTGATTCCAAAATTATAGCCCAATTGGCTCATTGAACCAGAAAAAATGCCTTTTTAAGATCGAACCCAAGTCTTGCAATAGTGCCCGTAAGAATGATGATTTTACCACAAATGAAACTTTATGCATATTTTTTTACTGATTTCGCTTGAGACTTCAAATCTTACTACGATTCTGATATTTCTGCTTGATTGGCACCATAGAGCCTGAAAAAATGACTTTTAAATATCGAACTTAAGTCTTGAAATAGTGCCCGTAAATAAGATGATTTTTCCAAAAATGCATCTATATGCAGATATTATTACTGATTTCGCTTAAGACTTCGAATCTTACTACGATTCTGAAATTTCTGCCTGATTGGCACCATAGAGCCTGAAAAAAAGACTTTTAAAGATCGAACCCAAGTCTTGCAATAGTGCCCGTAAGAATGATGATTTTACCAGAAATGAAACTTTATGCATATTTTTTTACTGATTTCGCTTGAGACTTCGATTCTTACAACGATTCTTAAATTTGAAAGAATTCGGTTCGATCTTAAAAAGTCATTTTTTCTGGTTCTATGGAGCCATTTTGGCTATAATTTTGGAATCACAATTAAAATCACGGTTAAAAGGGAAATCAGTAATAATATCTGCATAATGTTGCATTTTTGGAAAAATCATCTTATTTACGGGCACTATTTCAAGACTTGGGTTCGATATTTAAAAGTCATTTTTTCAGGCTCTATGGTGCCAATCAAGCAGAAATATCAGAATCGTAGTAAGATTTGAAGTCTCAAGCGAAATCAGTAAAAAAATATGCATAAAGTTTCATTTGTGGTAAAATCATCATTCTTACGGGCACTATTGCAAGACTTGGGTTCGATCTTAAAAAGTAATTTTTTCTGGTTCTATGGAGCCATTTGGGCTATAATTTTGGAATCACTATTAAAATCACGGTTTCAAGAGAAATCAGTAATAATATATGCACATAGTTGCATTTTTGGAAAAATCATCTTATTAACGGGCACTATTTCAAGACTTGGGTTCGATCTTTAAAATTGATTTTTTCTCGCTCTATGGTGCCAATTGGGCTGAAATTTCGGAATCGCAATTAAAATCACGGTTTCAATCGAAATAAGTAATAATATCTGCAGAATGTTGCATTTCTTGAAAAAATCATCATATTAAATGGCACTATTTTAAGACTTGGGTTCGATCTTTAAAAGTCATTTTTTCAGGCTCTATGGTGCCAATCGGGCTGAAATTTTGGAATCGCTATTAAAATCAAGGTTTGAAGCGAAATCAGTAATAATATCTGCATAATGTTGCATTTTTGGAAAAATCATCTTATTAACGGGCACTATTTTAAGACTTGGGTTCGATCATTAAAAGTCATTTTTTCAGGCTCTATGGTGACAATAAGGCAAATCAGAAATCAGTAAAAAATTATGCATAAACTTTCATTTGTGAAAAATTCAACACATTAACGGGCGCTATTTCAAGACTTGGGTTCGATCATTAAAAGTCATTTTTGCAGGCTCTCTGATGCCAATCAGGCTGAAATTACGGAATCGTAGTAAGAATCACGGTCTCAACCGAAACAAGTTATAATATCTGCATTATGTTACATTTGTGGAATAATCATCTTATTAAAGGGCAATATTTCAAGACTTGGGTTCGATCTTTAGAAGCCATTTTTTCAAGCTCTATGGTGCCATCTGTCTGAAAATTTGGAATCGCAATTAAAATCACGGTTTTAAGCGATATCAGTAATAATATATGTATAAAGTTGCATTTTTGGAAAAATCATCTTATTTACGGGCACTATTTCAAGACTTGGGTTCGATATTTAAAAGTCATTTTTTCCGGCTCTATGGTGCCAATCAAGCAGAAATATCAGAATCGTAGTAAGATTTGAAATCTCAAGCGAAATCAGTAAAAAAATATGCATAAAGTTTCATTTGTGGTAAAATCATCATTCTTACGGGCACTATTGCAAGACTTGGGTTCGATCTTAAAAAGTAATTTTTTCTGGTTCTATGGAGCCATTTGGGCTATAATTTTGGAATCACTATTAAAATCACGGTTTCAAGAGAAATCAGTAATAATATATGCACATAGTAGCATTTTTGGAAAAATCATCTTATTAACGGGCACTATTTCAAGACTTGGGTTCGATCTTTAAAATTCATTTTTTCTCGCTCTATTGTGCCAATTGGGCTGAAATTTCGGAATCGCAATTAAAATCACGGTTTCAATCGAAATAAGTAATAATATCTGCAGAATGTTGCATTTCTTGAAAAAATCATCATATTAATTGGCACTATTTTAAGACTTGGGTTCGATCTTTAAAAGTCATTTTTTCAGGCTCTATGGTGCCAATCGGGCTGAAATTTTGGAATCGCTATTAAAATCAAGGTTTGAAGCGAAATCAGTAATAATATCTGCATAATGTTGCATTTTTGGAAAAATCATCTTATTTACGGGCACTATTTCACGACTTGGGTTCGATATTTAAAAGTCATTTTTTCAGGCTCTATGGTGCCAATCAAGCAGAAATATCAGAATCGTAGTAAGATTTGAAGTCTCAAGCGAAATCAGTAAAAAAATATGCATAAAGTTTCATTTGTGGTAAAATCATCATTCTTACGGGCACTATTGCAAGACTTGGGTTCGATCTTAAAAAGGCATTTTTTCTGGTTCTATGGAGCCATTTGGGCTATAATTTTGGAATCACGATTAAAATCAAGGTATCAAGGGAAATCAGTAATAATATCTGCATATAGTTGCATTTTTGGAAAAATCATCTTATTAACAGGCACTATTTCAAGACTTGGGTTCGATCAGTAAAAGTCATTTTTGCAGGCTCTCTGATGCCAATCAGGCTGAAATTACGGAATCGTAGTAAGAATCACGGTCTCAACCGAAACAAGTTATAATATCTGCATTATGTTACATTTGTGGAATAATCATCTTATTAAAGGGCAATATTTCAAGACTTGGGTTCGATCTTTGAAAGTCATTTTTTCAGGCTCTATGGTGCCAATCAGGCAGAAATTTTCTGAATCGTCGTAAGATTCGAAGTCTCAAGCGAAATCAGTAATAATATCTGCATATAGTTGCATTTTTGGAAAAATCATCTTATTTACTGGCACTATTTCAAGACTTGGGTTCGATATTTAAAAGTCATTTTTTCAGGCTCTATGGTGCCAATCAAGCAAAAATATCAGAATCGTAGTAAGATTTGAAGTCTCAAGCGAAATCAGTAAAAAAATATGCATAAAGTTTCAATTGTGGTAATATCATCATTCTTATGGGCACTATTGCAAGACTTGGGTTCGATCTTAAAAAGTCATTTTTTCTGGTTCTATGGAGCCATTTTGGCTATAATTTTGGAATCACGATTAATATCACGGTTAAAAGGGAAATCAGTATTATCAGTAATAATATCTGCATATAGTTGCATTTTTGGAAAAATCATCTTATTAACAGGCACTATTTCAAGACTTGGGTTCGATCTTTAAAAGTCATTTTTTCTGGTTCTATGGAGCCATTTTGGCTATAATTTTGGAATCACGATTAAAATCACGGTTAAAAGGGAAATCAGTAATAATATCTGCATATAGTTGCATTTTTGGAAAAATCATCTTATTAACAGGCACTATTTCAAGACTTGGGTTCGATCTTTAAAAGTCATTTTTTCAGGCTCTATGGTGCCAATCAGGCAGAAATTTCAGAATCGTAGTGAGATTCGAAGTCTTAAGCGAAATCAGTAATAATATCTGCATATAGATGCATTTTTGGAAAAATCATCTTATTAACGGGCACTATTTCAAGACTTGGGTTCGATCTTTAGAAGCCATTTTTTCAAGCTCTATGGTGCCATCTGTCTGAAATTTTGGAATCGCAATTAAAATCACGGTTTTAAGCGATATCAGTAATAATATATGTATAAAGTTGCATTTTTGGAAAAATCATCTTATTAACGGGCACTATTTTAAGACTTGGGTTCGATCATTAAAAGTCATTTTTTCAGGCTGTATGGTGACAATAAGGCAAATCAGAAATCAGTAAAAAATTATGCATAAACTTTCATTTGTGAAAAATTCAACACATTAACGGGCGCTATTTCAAGACTTGGGTTCGATCAATAAAAGTCATTTTTGCAGGCTCTCTGATGCCAATCAGGCTGAAATTACGGAATCGTAGTAAGAATCACGGTCTCAACCGAAACAAGTTATAATATCTGCATAATGTTACATTTGTGGAATAATCATCTTATTAAAGGGCAATATTTCAAGACTTGGGTTCGATCTTTAGAAACCATTTTCTCAAGCTCTATGGTGCCATCTGTCTGAAATTTTGGAATCGCAATTAAAATCACGGTTTTAAGCGATATCAGTAATAATATATGTATAAAGTAGCATTTTTGGAAAAATCATCTTATTAACGGGCACTATTTCAAGACTTGGGTTCAATCTTTAAAAGTCATTTTTTCAGGCTCTATGGTGCCAATCAAGCAGAAATATCAGAATCGTAGTAAGATTCGAAGTCTCAAGCGAAATCAGAAATAATATCTGCATATAGATGCATTTTTGGAAAAAACATCTTATTAACGGGCACTATTTCAAGACTGGGGTACGATCTTAAAAAGTCATTTTTTCTGGTTCTATGGAGCCATTTGGGCTATAATTTTGGAATCACGATTAAAATCAAGGTATCAAGGGAAATCAATAATAATATCTGCATATAGTTGCATTTTTGGAAAAATCATCTTATTAACAGGCACAACTTCAAGACTTGGGTTCGATCAGTAAAAGTCATTTTTGCAGGCTCTCTGATGCCAATCAGGCTGAAATTACGGAATCGTAGTAAGAATCACGGTCTCAACCGAAACAAGTTATAATATCTGCATTATGTTACATTTGTGGAATAATCATCTTATTAAAGGGCAATATTTCAAGACTTGGGTTCGATCTTTAGAAGCCATTTTTTCAAGCTCTATGGTGCCATCTGTCTGAAATTTTGGAATCGCAATTAAAATCACGGTTTTAAGCGATATCAGTAATAATATATGTATAAAGTTGCATTTTTGGAAAAATCATCTTATTAACGGGCACTATTTTAAGACTTGGGTTCGATCATTAAAAGTCATTTTTTCAGGCTGTATGGTGACAATAAGGCAAATCAGAAATCAGTAAAAAATTATGCATAAACTTTCATTTGTGAACAATTCAACACATTAACGGGCGCTATTTCAAGACTTGGGTTCGATCAATAAAAGTCATTTTTGCAGGCTCTCTGATGCCAATCAGGCTGAAATTACGGAATCGTAGTAAGAATCACGGTCTCAACCGAAACAAGTTATAATATCTGCATAATGTTACATTTGTGGAATAATCATCTTATTAAAGGGCAATATTTCAAGACTTGGGTTCGATCTTTAGAAACCATTTTCTCAAGCTCTATGGTGCCATCTGTCTGAAATTTTGGAATCGCAATTAAAATCACGGTTTTAAGCGATATCAGTAATAATATATGTATAAAGTAGCATTTTTGGAAAAATCATCTTATTAACGGGCACTATTTCAAGACTTGGGTTCGATCTTTAAAAGTCATTTTTTCAGGCTCTATGGTGCCAATCAAGCAGAAATATCAGAATCGTAGTAAGATTCGAAGTCTCAAGCGAAATCAGAAATAATATCTGCATATAGATGCATTTTTGGAAAAAACATCTTATTAACGGGCACTATTTCAAGACTGGGGTACGATCTTAAAAAGTCATTTTTTCTGGTTCTATGGAGCCATTTGGGCTATAATTTTGGAATCACGATTAAAATCAAGGTATCAAGGGAAATCAATAATAATATCTGCATATAGTTGCATTTTTGGAAAAATCATCTTATTAACAGGCACAACTTCAAGACTTGGGTTCGATCAGTAAAAGTCATTTTTGCAGGCTCTCTGATGCCAATCAGGCTGAAATTACGGAATCGTAGTAAGAATCACGGTCTCAACCGAAACAAGTTATAATATCTGCATTATGTTACATTTGTGGAATAATCATCTTATTAAAGGGCAATATTTCAAGACTTGGGTTCGATCTTTAGAAGCCATTTTTTCAAGCTCTATGGTGCCATCTGTCTGAAATTTTGGAATCGCAATTAAAATCACGGTTTTAAGCGATATCAGTAATAATATATGTATAAAGTAGCATTTTTGGAAAAATCATCTTATTAACGGGCACTATTTCAAGACTTGGGTTCGATCTTTAAAAGTCATTTTTTCAGGCTGTATGGTGCCAATCAAGCAGAAATATCAGAATCGTAGTAAGATTCGAAGTCTCAAGCGAAATCAGTAATAATATCTGCATATAGATGCATTTTTGGAAAAAACATCTTATTAACGGGCACTATTTCAAGACTGGGGTTCGATCTTAAAAAGTCATTTTTTCTGGTTCTATGGAGCCATTTGGGCTATAATTTTGGAATCACGATTAAAATCACGGTTTCAAGGGAAATCAGTAATAATATCTGCATATAGTTGCATTTTTGGAAAAATCATTTTATTAACGGACACTATTTCAAGACTTGGGTTCGATCTTTGAAAGTCATTTTTTCAGGCTCTATGGTGCCAATCAGGCAGAAATTTTCTGAATCGTCGTAAGATTCGAAGTCTCAAGCGAAATCAGTAATAATATCTGCATATAGTTGCATTTTTGGAAAAATCATCTTATTTACGGGCACTATTTCAAGACTTGGGTTCGATATTTAAAAGTCATTTTTTCAGGCTCTATGGTGCCAATCAAGCAAAAATATCAGAATCGTAGTAAGATTTGAAGTCTCAAGCGAAATCAGTAAAAAAATATGCATAAAGTTTCATTTGTGGTAAAATCATCATTCTTACGGGCACTATTGCAAGACTTGGGTTTGATCTTAAAAAGTCATTTTTTCTGGATCTATGGAGCCATTTTGGCTATAATTTTGGAATCACGATTAAAATCACGGTTTTAAGCGATATCAGTAATAATATATGTATAAAGTAGCATTTTTGGAAAAATCATCTTATTAACGGGCACTATTTCAAGACTTGGGTTCGATCTTAAAAAGTCATTTTTTCTGGTTCTATGGAGCCATTTTGGCTATAATTTTGGAATCACGATTAAAATCACGGTTAAAATGGAAATCAGTAATAATATCTGCATATAGTTGCATTTTTGGAAAAATCATCTTATTAACAGGCACTATTTCAAGACTTGGGTTCGATCTTTAAAAGTCATTTTTTCTGGTTCTATGGAGCCATTTTGGCTATAATTTTGGAATCACGATTAAAATCACGGTTAAAAGGGAAATCAGTAATAATATCTGCATATAGTTGCATTTTTGGAAAAATCATCTTATTAACAGGCACTATTTCAAGACTTGGGTTCGATCTTTAAAAGTCATTTTTTCAGGCTCTATGGTGCCAATCAGGCAGAAATTTCAGAATCGTAGTGAGATTCGATGTCTTAAGCGAAATCAGTAATAATATCTGCATATAGATGCATTTTTAGAAAAATCATCTTATTAACGGGCACTATTTCAAGACTTGGGTTCGATCTTTAGAAGCCATTTTTTCAAGCTCTATGGTGCCATCTGTCTGAAATTTTGGAATCGCAATTAAAATCACGGTTTTAAGCGATATCAGTAATAATATATGTATAAAGTTGCATTTTTGGAAAAATCATCTTATTAACGGGCACTATTTTAAGACTTGGGTTCGATCATTAAAAGTCATTTTTTCAGGCTGTATGGTGACAATAAGGCAAATCAGAAATCAGTAAAAAATTATGCATAAACTTTCATTTGTGAAAAATTCAACACATTAACGGGCGCTATTTCAAGACTTGGGTTCGATCAATAAAAGTCATTTTTGCAGGCTCTCTGATGCCAATCAGGCTGAAATTACGGAATCGTAGTAAGAATCAGGGTCTCAACCGAAACAAGTTATAATATCTGCATTATGTTACATTTGTGGAATAATCATCTTATTAAAGGGCAATATTTCAAGACTTGGGTTCGATCTTTAGAAACCATTTTTTCAAGCTCTATGGTGCCATCTGTCTGAAATTTTGGAATCGCAATTAAAATCACGGTTTTAAGCGATATCAGTAATAATATATGTATAAAGTTGCATTTTTGGAAAAATCATCTTATTAAGGGCACTATTTTAAGACTTGGGTTCGATCTTTAAAAGTCATTTTTTCAGGCTCTATGGTGCCAATCAGGCAGAAATTTTCTGAATCGTCGTAAGATTCGAAGTCTCAAGCGAAATCAGTAATAATATCTGCATATAGTTGCATTTTTGGAAAAATCATCTTTTTACGGGCACTATTTCAAGACTTGGGTTCGATATTTAAAAGTCATTTTTTCAGGCTCTATGGTGCCAATCAAGCAAAAATATCAGAATCGTAGTAAGATTTGAAGTCTCAAGCGAAATCAGTAAAAAATATGCATAAAGTTTCATTTGTGGTAAAATCATCATTCTTACGGACACTATTGCAAGACTTGGGTTCGATCTTAAAAAGGCATTTTTTCTGGTTCTATGGAGCCATTTGGGCTATAATTTTGGAATCACGATTAAAATCAAGGTATCAAGGGAAATCAGTTATAATATCTGCATATAGTTGCATTTTTGGAAAAATCATCTTATTAACAGGCACTATTTCAAGACTTGGGTTCGATCAGTAAAAGTCATTTTTGCAGGCTCTCTGATGCCAATCAGGCTGAAATTACGGAATCGTAGTAAGAATCACGGTCTCAACCGAAACAAGTTATAATATCTGCATTATGTTACATTTGTGGAATAATCATCTTATTAAAGGGCAATATTTCAAGACTTGGGTTCGATCTTTAGAAGCCATTTTTTCAAGCTCTATGGTGCCATCTGTCTGATATTTTGGAATCGCAATTAAAATCACGGTTTTAAACGATATCAGTAATAATATATGTATAAAGTTGCATTTTTGGAAAAATCATCTTATTAACGGGCACTATTTCAAGACTTGGGTTCGATCTTTAAAAGTCATTTTTTCAGGCTCTATGGTGCCAATCAAGCAGAAATATCAGAATCGTAGTAAGATTCGAAGTCTCAAGCGAAATCAGTAATAATATCTGCATATAGATGCATTTTTGGAAAAAACATCTTATTAACGGGCACTATTTCAAGACTTGGGTTCGATATTTAAATGTCATTTTTTCAGGCTCTATGGTTCCAATCAAGCAGAAATATCAGAATCGTAGTAAGATTTGAAGTCTCAAGCGAAATCAGTAAAAAAATATGCATAAAGTTTCATTTGTGGTAAAATCATCATTCTTACGGGCACTATTGCAAGACTTGGGTTCGATCTTAAAAAGGCATTTTTTCTGGTTCTATGGAGCCATTTGGGCTATAATTTTGGAATCACGATTAAAATCAAGGTATCAAGGGAAATCAATAATAATATCTGCATATAGTTGCATTTTTGGAAAAATCATCTTATTAACAGGCACTACTTCAAGACTTGGGTTCGATCAGTAAAAGTCATTTTTGCAGGCTCTCTGATGCCAATCAGGCTGAAATTACGGAATCGTAGTAAGAATCACGGTCTCAACCGAAACAAGTTATAATATCTGCATTATGTTACATTTGTGGAATAATCATCTTATTAAAGGGCAATATTTCAAGACTTGGGTTCGATCTTTAGAAGCCATTTTTTCAAGCTCTATGGTGCCATCTGTCTGAAAGTTTGGAATCGCAATTAAAATCACGGTTTTAAGCGATATCAGTAATAATATATGTATAAAGTAGCATTTTTGGAAAAATCATCTTATTAACGGGCACTATTTCAAGACTTGGGTTCGATCTTTGAAAGTCATTTTTTCAGGCTCTATGGTGCCAATCAGGCAGAAATTTTCTGAATCGTCGTAAGATTCGAAGTCTCAAGCGAAATCAGTAATAATATCTGCATATAGTTGCATTTTTGGAAAAATCATCTTATTTACGGGCACTATTTCAAGACTTGGGTTCGATATTTAAAAGTCATTTTTTCAGGCTCTATGGTGCCAATCAAGCAAAAATATCAGAATCGTAGTAAGATTTGAAGTCTCAAGCGAAATCAGTAAAAAAATATGCATAAAGTTTCATTTGTGGTAAAATCATCATTCTTACGGGCACTATTGCAAGACTTGGGTTCGATCTTAAAAAGTCATTTTTTCTGGTTCTATGGAGCCATTTTGGCTATAATTTTGGAATCACGATTAAAATCACGGTTAAAAGGGAAATCAGTAATAATATCTGCATATAGTTGCATTTTTGGAAAAATCATCTTATTAACAGGCACTATTTCAAGACTTGGGTTCGATCTTTAAAAGTCATTTTTTCTGGTTCTATGGAGCCATTTTGGCTATAATTTTGGAATCACGATTAAAATCACGGTTTAAAGGGAAATCAGTAATAATATCTGCATATAGTTGCATTTTTGGAAAAATCATCTTATTAACAGGCACTATTTCAAGACTTGGGTTCGATCTTTAAAAGTCATTTTTTCAGGCTCTATGGTGCCAATCAGGCAGAAATTTCAGAATCGTAGTAAGATTCGAAGTCTTAAGCGTAATCAGTAATAATATCTGCATATAGATGCATTTTTGGAAAAATCATCTTATTTACGGGCACTATTTCAAGACTTAAGTTCGATATTTAATAGTCATTTTTTCAGGCTCTATGGTGCCAATCAAGCAGAAATATCAGAATCGTAGTAAGATTTGAAGTCTCAAGCGAAATCAGTAAAAAAATATGCATAAAGTTTCATTTGTGGTAAAATCATCATTCTTACGGGCACTATTGCAAGACTTGGGTTTGATCTTAAAAAGTCATTTTTTCTGGATCTATGGAGCCATTTTGGCTATAATTTTGGAATCACGATTAAAATCACGGTTAAAAGGGAAATCAGTAATAATATATGTATAAAGTTGCATTTTTGGAAAAATCATCTTATTAAGGGCACTATTTTAAGACTTGGGTTCGATCTTTAAATGTCATTTTTTCAGGCTCTATGGTGCCAATAGGGCAGTAATTTTCTGAATCGTCGTAAGATTCGAAGTCTCAAGCGAAATCAGTAATAATATCTGCATTTAGTTGCATTTTTGGAAAAATCATCTTATTTACGGGCACTATTTCAAGACTTGGGTTCGATCTTTAAAATTCATTTTTTCTCGCTCTATGGTGCCAATTGGGCTGAAATTTCGGAATCGCAATTAAAATCACGGTTTCAATCGAAATAAGTAATAATATCTGCAGAATGTTGCATTTCTTGAAAAAATCATAATATTAATTGGCACTATTTTAAGACTTGGGTTCGATCTTTAAAAGTCATTTTTTCAGGCTCTATGGTGCCAATCGGGCTGATATTTTGGAATCGCTATTAAAATCAAGGTTTGAAGCGAAATCAGTAATAATATCTGCATAATGTTGCATTTTTGGAAAAATCATCTTACTTACGGGCACTATTTCAAGACTTGGGTTCGATATTTAAAAGTCATTTTATCAGGCTCTATGGTGCCAATCAAGCAGAAATATCAGAATCGTAGTAAGATTTGAAGTCTCAAGCGAAATCAGTAAAAAAATATGCATAAAGTTTCATTTGTGGTAAAATCATCATTCTTACGGGCACTATTGCAAGACTTGGGTTCGATCTTAAAAAATATTTTTTTCTGGTTCTATGGAGCCATTTGGGCTATAATTTTGGAATAACTATTAAAATCACGGTTTCAAGAGAAATCAGTAATAATATCTGCAGAATGTTGCATTTCTTGAAAAAATGATCATATTAATTGGCAATATTTTAAGACTTGGGTTCGATCTTTAAAAGTCATTTTTTCAGGCTCTATGGTGCCAATCGGGCTGATATTTTGGAATCGCTATTAAAATCAAGGTTTGAAGCGAAATCAGTAATAATATCTGCATAATGTTGCATTTTTGGAAAAATCATCTTACTTACGGGCACTATTTCAAGGCTTGGGTTCGATATTTAAAAGTCATTTTTTCAGGCTCTATGGTGCCAATCAAGCAGAAATATCAGAATCGTAGTAAGATTTGAAGTCTCAAGCGAAATCAGTAAAAAAATATGCATAAAGTTTCATTTGTGGTAAAATCATCATTCTTACGGGCACTATTGCAAGACTTGGGTTCGATCTTAAAAAGGCATTTTTTATGGTTCTATGGAGCCATTTGGGCTATAATTTTGGAATCACGATTAAAATCAAGGTATCAATGGAAATCAGTAATAATATCTGCATATAGTTGCATTTTTGGAAAAATCATCTTATTAACAGGCACTATTTCAAGACTTAAGTTCGATATTTAAAAGTCATTTTTTCTGGTTCTATGGAGCCATTTTGGCTATAATTTTGGAATTACGATTAAAATCACGGTTAAAAGGGAAATCAGTAATAATATCTGCATATAGTTGCATTTTTGGAAAAATCATCTTATTAACAGGCACTATTTCAAGACTTGGGTTCGATCTTTAAAAGTCATTTTTTCTGGTTCTATGGAGCCATTTTGGCTATAATTTTGGAATCACGATTAAAATCACGGTTAAAAGGGAAATCAGTAATAATATCTGCATATAGTTGCATTTTTGGAAAAATCATCTTATTAACAGGCATTTCAAGACGTGGGTTCGATCTTTAAAAGTCATTTTTTCAGGCTCTATGGTGCCAATCAGGCTGAAATTACGGAATCGTAGTAAGAATCACGGTCTCAACCGAAACAAGTTATAATATCTGCATTATGTTACATTTGTGGAATAATCATCTTATTAAAGGGCAATATTTCAAGACTTGGGTTCGATCTTTAGAAGCCATTTTTTCAAGCTCTATGGTGCCATCTGTCTGATATTTTGGAATCGCAATTAAAATCACGGTTTTAAACGATATCAGTAATAATATATGTATAAAGTTGCATTTTTGGAAAAATCATCTTATTAACGGGCACTATTTCAAGACTTGGGTTCGATCTTTAAAAGTCATTTTTTCAGGCTCTATGGTGCCAATCAAGCAGAAATATCAGAATCGTAGTAAGATTCGAAGTCTCAAGCGAAATCAGTAATAATATCTGCATATAGATGCATTTTTGGAAAAAACATCTTATTAACGGGCACTATTTCAAGACTTGGGTTCGATATTTAAATGTCATTTTTTCAGGCTCTATGGTTCCAATCAAGCAGAAATATCAGAATCGTAGTAAGATTTGAAGTCTCAAGCGAAATCAGTAAAAAAATATGCATAAAGTTTCATTTGTGGTAAAATCATCATTCTTACGGGCACTATTGCAAGACTTGGGTTCGATCTTAAAAAGGCATTTTTTCTGGTTCTATGGAGCCATTTGGGCTATAATTTTGGAATCACGATTAAAATCAAGGTATCAAGGGAAATCAATAATAATATCTGCATATAGTTGCATTTTTGGAAAAATCATCTTATTAACAGGCACTACTTCAAGACTTGGGTTCGATCAGTAAAAGTCATTTTTGCAGGCTCTCTTATGCCAATCAGGCTGAAATTACGGAATCGTAGTAAGAATCACGGTCTCAACCGAAACAAGTTATAATATCTGCATTATGTTACATTTGTGGAATAATCATCTTATTAAAGGGCAATATTTCAAGACTTGGGTTCGATCTTTAGAAGCCATTTTTTCAAGCTCTATGGTGCCATCTGTCTGAAAGTTTGGAATCGCAATTAAAATCACGGTTTTAAGCGATATCAGTAATAATATATGTATAAAGTAGAATTTTTGGAAAAATCATCTTATTAACGGGCACTATTTCAAGACTTGGGTTCGATCTTTGAAAGTCATTTTTTCAGGCTCTATGGTGCCAATCAGGCAGAAATTTTCTGAATCGTCGTAAGATTCGAAGTCTCAAGCGAAATCAGTAATAATATCTGCATATAGTTGCATTTTTGGAAAAATCATCTTATTTACGGGCACTATTTCAAGACTTGGGTTCGATATTTAAAAGTCATTTTTTCAGGCTCTATGGTGCCAATCAAGCAGAAATATCAGAATCGTAGTAAGATTCGAAGTCTCAAGCGAAATCAGTAATAATATCTGCATATAGATGCATTTTTGGAAAAAACATCTTATTAACGGGCACTATTTCAAGACTTGGGTTCGATATTTAAATGTCATTTTTTCAGGCTCTATGGTTCCAATCAAGCAGAAATATCAGAATCGTAGTAAGATTTGAAGTCTCAAGCGAAATCAGTAAAAAAATATGCATAAAGTTTCATTTGTGGTAAAATCATCATTCTTACGGGCACTATTGCAAGACTTGGGTTCGATCTTAAAAAGGCATTTTTTCTGGTTCTATGGAGCCATTTGGGCTATAATTTTGGAATCACGATTAAAATCAAGGTATCAAGGGAAATCAATAATAATATCTGCATATAGTTGCATTTTTGGAAAAATCATCTTATTAACAGGCACTACTTCAAGACTTGGGTTCGATCAGTAAAAGTCATTTTTGCAGGCTCTCTGATGCCAATCAGGCTGAAATTACGGAATCGTAGTAAGAATCACGGTCTCAACCGAAACAAGTTATAATATCTGCATTATGTTACATTTGTGGAATAATCATCTTATTAAAGGGCAATATTTCAAGACTTGGGTTCGATCTTTAGAAGCCATTTTTTCAAGCTCTATGGTGCCATCTGTCTGAAAGTTTGGAATCGCAATTAAAATCACGGTTTCAAGCGATGTCAGTAATAATATATGTATAAAGTAGCATTTTTGGAAAAATCATCTTATTAACGGGCACTATTTCAAGACTTGGGTTCGATCTTTAAAAGTCATTTTTTCAGGCTCTATGGTGCCAATCAAGCAGAAATATCAGAATCGTAGTAAGATTCGAAGTCTCAAGCGAAATCAGTAATAATATCTGCATATAGATGCATTTTTGGAAAAAACATCTTATTAACGGGCACTATTTCAAGACTTGGGTTCGATATTTAAATGTCATTTTTTCAGGCTCTATGGTTCCAATCAAGCAGAAATATCAGAATCGTAGTAAGATTTGAAGTCTCAAGCGAAATCAGTAAAAAAATATGCATAAAGTTTCATTTGTGGTAAAATCATCATTCTTACGGGCACTATTGCAAGACTTGGGTTCGATCTTAAAAAGGCATTTTTTCTGGTTCTATGGAGCCATTTGGGCTATAATTTTGGAATCACGATTAAAATCAAGGTATCAAGGGAAATCAATAATAATATCTGCATATAGTTGCATTTTTGGAAAAATCATCTTATTAACAGGCACTACTTCAAGACTTGGGTTCGATCAGTAAAAGTCATTTTTGCAGGCTCTCTGATGCCAATCAGGCTGAAATTACGGAATCGTAGTAAGAATCACGGTCTCAACCGAAACAAGTTATAATATCTGCATTATGTTACATTTGTGGAATAATCATCTTATTAAAGGGCAATATTTCAAGACTTGGGTTCGATCTTTAGAAGCCATTTTTTCAAGCTCTATGGTGCCATCTGTCTGAAAGTTTGGAATCGCAATTAAAATCACGGTTTTAAGCGATATCAGTAATAATATATGTATAAAGTAGCATTTTTGGAAAAATCATCTTATTAATGGGCACTATTTCAAGACTTGGGTTCGATCTTTGAAAGTCATTTTTTCAGGCTCTATGGTGCCAATCAGGCAGAAATTTTCTGAATCGTCGTAAGATTCGAAGTCTCAAGCGAAATCAGTAATAATATCTGCATATAGTTGCATTTTTGGAAAAATCATCTTATTTACGGGCACTATTTCAAGACTTGGGTTCGATATTTAAAAGTCATTTTTTCAGGCTCTATGGTGCCAATCAAGCAAAAATATCAGAATCGTAGTAAGATTTGAAGTCTCAAGCGAAATCAGTAAAAAAATATGCATAAAGTTTCATTTGTGGTAAAATCATCATTCTTACGGGCACTATTGCAAGACTTGGGTTCGATCTTAAAAAGTCATTTTTTCTGGTTCTATGGAGCCATTTTGGCTATAATTTTGGAATCACGATTAAAATCACGGTTAAAAGGGAAATCAGTAATAATATCTGCATATAGTTGCATTTTTGGAAAAATCATCTTATTAACAGGCACTATTTCAAGACTTGGGTTCGATCTTTAAAAGTCATTTTTTCTGGTTCTATGGAGCCATTTTGGCTATAATTTTGGAATCACGATTAAAATCACGGTTTAAAGGGAAATCAGTAATAATATCTGCATATAGTTGCATTTTTGGAAAAATCATCTTATTAACAGGCACTATTTCAAGACTTGGGTTCGATCTTTAAAAGTCATTTTTTCAGGCTCTATGGTGCCAATCAGGCAGAAATTTCAGAATCGTAGTAAGATTCGAAGTCTTAAGCGTAATCAGTAATAATATCTGCATATAGATGCATTTTTGGAAAAATCATCTTATTTACGGGCACTATTTCAAGACTTAAGTTCGATATTTAATAGTCATTTTTTCAGGCTCTATGGTGCCAATCAAGCAAAAATATCAGAATCGTAGTAAGATTTGAAGTCTCAAGCGAAATCAGTAAAAAAATATGCATAAAGTTTCATTTGTGGTAAAATCATCATTCTTACGGGCACTATTGCAAGACTTGGGTTCGATCTTAAAAAGGCATTTTTTCTGGTTCTATGGAGCCATTTGGGCTATAATTTTGGAATCACGATTAAAATCAAGGTATCAAGGGAAATCAATAATAATATCTGCATATAGTTGCATTTTTGGAAAAATCATCTTATTAACAGGCACTACTTCAAGACTTGGGTTCGATCAGTAAAAGTCATTTTTGCAGGCTCTCTGATGCCAATCAGGCTGAAATTACGGAATCGTAGTAAGAATCACGGTCTCAACCGAAACAAGTTATAATATCTGCATTATGTTACATTTGTGGAATAATCATCTTATTAAAGGGCAATATTTCAAGACTTGGGTTCGATCTTTGAAAGTCATTTTTTCAGGCTCTATGGTGCCAATCAGGCAGAAATTTTCTGAATCGTCGTAAGATTCGAAGTCTCAAGCGAAATCAGTAATAATATCTGCATATAGTTGCATTTTTGGAAAAATCATCTTATTTACTGGCACTATTTCAAGACTTGGGTTCGATATTTAAAAGTCATTTTTTCAGGCTCTATGGTGCCAATCAAGCAAAAATATCAGAATCGTAGTAAGATTTGAAGTCTCAAGCGAAATCAGTAAAAAAATATGCATAAAGTTTCAATTGTGGTAATATCATCATTCTTATGGGCACTATTGCAAGACTTGGGTTCGATCTTAAAAAGTCATTTTTTCTGGTTCTATGGAGCCATTTTGGCTATAATTTTGGAATCACGATTAATATCACGGTTAAAAGGGAAATCAGTATTATCAGTAATAATATCTGCATATAGTTGCATTTTTGGAAAAATCATCTTATTAACAGGCACTATTTCAAGACTTGGGTTCGATCTTTAAAAGTCATTTTTTCTGGTTCTATGGAGCCATTTTGGCTATAATTTTGGAATCACGATTAAAATCACGGTTAAAAGGGAAATCAGTAATAATATCTGCATATAGTTGCATTTTTGGAAAAATCATCTTATTAACAGGCACTATTTCAAGACTTGGGTTCGATCTTTAAAAGTCATTTTTTCAGGCTCTATGGTGCCAATCAGGCAGAAATTTCAGAATCGTAGTGAGATTCGAAGTCTTAAGCGAAATCAGTAATAATATCTGCATATAGATGCATTTTTGGAAAAATCATCTTATTAACGGGCACTATTTCAAGACTTGGGTTCGATCTTTAGAAGCCATTTTTTCAAGCTCTATGGTGCCATCTGTCTGAAATTTTGGAATCGCAATTAAAATCACGGTTTTAAGCGATATCAGTAATAATATATGTATAAAGTTGCATTTTTGGAAAAATCATCTTATTAACGGGCACTATTTTAAGACTTGGGTTCGATCATTAAAAGTCATTTTTTCAGGCTGTATGGTGACAATAAGGCAAATCAGAAATCAGTAAAAAATTATGCATAAACTTTCATTTGTGAAAAATTCAACACATTAACGGGCGCTATTTCAAGACTTGGGTTCGATCAATAAAAGTCATTTTTGCAGGCTCTCTGATGCCAATCAGGCTGAAATTACGGAATCGTAGTAAGAATCACGGTCTCAACCGAAACAAGTTATAATATCTGCATAATGTTACATTTGTGGAATAATCATCTTATTAAAGGGCAATATTTCAAGACTTGGGTTCGATCTTTAGAAACCATTTTCTCAAGCTCTATGGTGCCATCTGTCTGAAATTTTGGAATCGCAATTAAAATCACGGTTTTAAGCGATATCAGTAATAATATATGTATAAAGTAGCATTTTTGGAAAAATCATCTTATTAACGGGCACTATTTCAAGACTTGGGTTCAATCTTTAAAAGTCATTTTTTCAGGCTCTATGGTGCCAATCAAGCAGAAATATCAGAATCGTAGTAAGATTCGAAGTCTCAAGCGAAATCAGAAATAATATCTGCATATAGATGCATTTTTGGAAAAAACATCTTATTAACGGGCACTATTTCAAGACTGGGGTACGATCTTAAAAAGTCATTTTTTCTGGTTCTATGGAGCCATTTGGGCTATAATTTTGGAATCACGATTAAAATCAAGGTATCAAGGGAAATCAATAATAATATCTGCATATAGTTGCATTTTTGGAAAAATCATCTTATTAACAGGCACAACTTCAAGACTTGGGTTCGATCAGTAAAAGTCATTTTTGCAGGCTCTCTGATGCCAATCAGGCTGAAATTACGGAATCGTAGTAAGAATCACGGTCTCAACCGAAACAAGTTATAATATCTGCATTATGTTACATTTGTGGAATAATCATCTTATTAAAGGGCAATATTTCAAGACTTGGGTTCGATCTTTAGAAGCCATTTTTTCAAGCTCTATGGTGCCATCTGTCTGAAATTTTGGAATCGCAATTAAAATCACGGTTTTAAGCGATATCAGTAATAATATATGTATAAAGTTGCATTTTTGGAAAAATCATCTTATTAACGGGCACTATTTTAAGACTTGGGTTCGATCATTAAAAGTCATTTTTTCAGGCTGTATGGTGACAATAAGGCAAATCAGAAATCAGTAAAAAATTATGCATAAACTTTCATTTGTGAACAATTCAACACATTAACGGGCGCTATTTCAAGACTTGGGTTCGATCAATAAAAGTCATTTTTGCAGGCTCTCTGATGCCAATCAGGCTGAAATTACGGAATCGTAGTAAGAATCACGGTCTCAACCGAAACAAGTTATAATATCTGCATAATGTTACATTTGTGGAATAATCATCTTATTAAAGGGCAATATTTCAAGACTTGGGTTCGATCTTTAGAAACCATTTTCTCAAGCTCTATGGTGCCATCTGTCTGAAATTTTGGAATCGCAATTAAAATCACGGTTTTAAGCGATATCAGTAATAATATATGTATAAAGTAGCATTTTTGGAAAAATCATCTTATTAACGGGCACTATTTCAAGACTTGGGTTCGATCTTTAAAAGTCATTTTTTCAGGCTCTATGGTGCCAATCAAGCAGAAATATCAGAATCGTAGTAAGATTCGAAGTCTCAAGCGAAATCAGAAATAATATCTGCATATAGATGCATTTTTGGAAAAAACATCTTATTAACGGGCACTATTTCAAGACTGGGGTACGATCTTAAAAAGTCATTTTTTCTGGTTCTATGGAGCCATTTGGGCTATAATTTTGGAATCACGATTAAAATCAAGGTATCAAGGGAAATCAATAATAATATCTGCATATAGTTGCATTTTTGGAAAAATCATCTTATTAACAGGCACAACTTCAAGACTTGGGTTCGATCAGTAAAAGTCATTTTTGCAGGCTCTCTGATGCCAATCAGGCTGAAATTACGGAATCGTAGTAAGAATCACGGTCTCAACCGAAACAAGTTATAATATCTGCATTATGTTACATTTGTGGAATAATCATCTTATTAAAGGGCAATATTTCAAGACTTGGGTTCGATCTTTAGAAGCCATTTTTTCAAGCTCTATGGTGCCATCTGTCTGAAATTTTGGAATCGCAATTAAAATCACGGTTTTAAGCGATATCAGTAATAATATATGTATAAAGTAGCATTTTTGGAAAAATCATCTTATTAACGGGCACTATTTAAAGACTTGGGTTCGATCTTTAAAAGTCATTTTTTCAGGCTGTATGGTGCCAATCAAGCAGAAATATCAGAATCGTAGTAAGATTCGAAGTCTCAAGCGAAATCAGTAATAATATCTGCATATAGATGCATTTTTGGAAAAAACATCTTATTAACGGGCACTATTTCAAGACTGGGGTTCGATCTTAAAAAGTCATTTTTTCTGGTTCTATGGAGCCATTTGGGCTATAATTTTGGAATCACGATTAAAATCACGGTTTCAAGGGAAATCAGTAATAATATCTGCATATAGTTGCATTTTTGGAAAAATCATTTTATTAACGGACACTATTTCAAGACTTGGGTTCGATCTTTGAAAGTCATTTTTTCAGGCTCTATGGTGCCAATCAGGCAGAAATTTTCTGAATCGTCGTAAGATTCGAAGTCTCAAGCGAAATCAGTAATAATATCTGCATATAGTTGCATTTTTGGAAAAATCATCTTATTTACGGGCACTATTTCAAGACTTGGGTTCGATATTTAAAAGTCATTTTTTCAGGCTCTATGGTGCCAATCAAGCAAAAATATCAGAATCGTAGTAAGATTTGAAGTCTCAAGCGAAATCAGTAAAAAAATATGCATAAAGTTTCATTTGTGGTAAAATCATCATTCTTACGGGCACTATTGCAAGACTTGGGTTTGATCTTAAAAAGTCATTTTTTCTGGATCTATGGAGCCATTTTGGCTATAATTTTGGAATCACGATTAAAATCACGGTTTTAAGCGATATCAGTAATAATATATGTATAAAGTAGCATTTTTGGAAAAATCATCTTATTAACGGGCACTATTTCAAGACTTGGGTTCGATCTTAAAAAGTCATTTTTTCTGGTTCTATGGAGCCATTTTGGCTATAATTTTGGAATCACGATTAAAATCACGGTTAAAATGGAAATCAGTAATAATATCTGCATATAGTTGCATTTTTGGAAAAATCATCTTATTAACAGGCACTATTTCAAGACTTGGGTTCGATCTTTAAAAGTCATTTTTTCTGGTTCTATGGAGCCATTTTGGCTATAATTTTGGAATCACGATTAAAATCACGGTTAAAATGGAAATCAGTAATAATATCTGCATATAGTTGCATTTTTGGAAAAATCATCTTATTAACAGGCACTATTTCAAGACTTGGGTTCGATCTTTAAAAGTCATTTTTTCTGGATCTATGGAGCCATTTTGGCTATAATTTTGGAATCACGATTAAAATCACGGTTTTAAGCGATATCAGTAATAATATATGTATAAAGTAGCATTTTTGGAAAAATCATCTTATTAACGGGCACTATTTCAAGACTTGGGTTCGATCTTAAAAAGTCATTTTTTCTGGTTCTATGGAGCCATTTTGGCTATAATTTTGGAATCACGATTAAAATCACGGTTAAAATGGAAATCAGTAATAATATCTGCATATAGTTGCATTTTTGGAAAAATCATCTTATTAACAGGCACTATTTCAAGACTTGGGTTCGATCTTTAAAAGTCATTTTTTCTGGTTCTATGGAGCCATTTTGGCTATAATTTTGGAATCACGATTAAAATCACGGTTAAAAGGGAAATCAGTAATAATATCTGCATATAGTTGCATTTTTGGAAAAATCATCTTATTAACAGGCACTATTTCAAGACTTGGGTTCGATCTTTAAAAGTCATTTTTTCAGGCTCTATGGTGCCAATCAGGCAGAAATTTCAGAATCGTAGTGAGATTCGAAGTCTTAAGCGAAATCAGTAATAATATCTGCATATAGATGCATTTTTGGAAAAATCATCTTATTAACGGGCACTATTTCAAGACTTGGGTTCGATCTTTAGAAGCCATTTTTTCAAGCTCTATGGTGCCATCTGTCTGAAATTTTGGAATCGCAATTAAAATCACGGTTTTAAGCGATATCAGTAATAATATATGTATAAAGTTGCATTTTTGGAAAAATCATCTTATTAACGGGCACTATTTTAAGACTTGGGTTCGATCATTAAAAGTCATTTTTTCAGGCTGTATGGTGACAATAAGGCAAATCAGAAATCAGTAAAAAATTATGCATAAACTTTCATTTGTGAAAAATTCAACACATTAACGGGCGCTATTTCAACTTGGGTTCGATCAATAAAAGTCATTTTTGCAGGCTCTCTGATGCCAATCAGGCTGAAATTACGGAATCGTAGTAAGAATCAGGGTCTCAACCGAAACAAGTTATAATATCTGCATTATGTTACATTTGTGGAATAATCATCTTATTAAAGGGCAATATTTCAAGACTTGGGTTCGATCTTTAGAAACCATTTTTTCAAGCTCTATGGTGCCATCTGTCTGAAATTTTGGAATCGCAATTAAAATCACGGTTTTAAGCGATATCAGTAATAATATATGTATAAAGTTGCATTTTTGGAAAAATCATCTTATTAAGGGCACTATTTTAAGACTTGGGTTCGATCTTTAAAAGTCATTTTTTCAGGCTCTATGGTGCCAATCAGGCAGAAATTTTCTGAATCGTCGTAAGATTCGAAGTCTCAAGCGAAATCAGTAATAATATCTGCATATAGTTGCATTTTTGGAAAAATCATCTTTTTACGGGCACTATTTCAAGACTTGGGTTCGATATTTAAAAGTCATTTTTTCAGGCTCTATGGTGCCAATCAAGCAAAAATATCAGAATCGTAGTAAGATTTGAAGTCTCAAGCGAAATCAGTAAAAAAATATGCATAAAGTTTCATTTGTGGTAAAATCATCATTCTTACGGACACTATTGCAAGACTTGGGTTCGATCTTAAAAAGGCATTTTTTTCTGGTTCTATGGAGCCATTTGGGCTATAATTTTTGAATCACGATTAAAATCAAGGTATCAAGGGAAATCAGTTATAATATCTGCATATAGTTGCATTTTTGGAAAATCATCTTATTAACAGGCACTATTTCAAGACTTGGGTTCGATCAGTAAAAGTCATTTTTGCAGGCTCTCTGATGCCAATCAGGCTGAAATTACGGAATCGTAGTAAGAATCACGGTCTCAACCGAAACAAGTTATAATATCTGCATTATGTTACATTTGTGGAATAATCATCTTATTAAAGGGCAATATTTCAAAACTTGGGTTCGATCTTTAGAAGCCATTTTTTCAAGCTCTATGGTGCCATCTGTCTGATATTTTGGAATCGCAATTAAAATCACGGTTTTAAACGATATCAGTAATAATATATGTATAAAGTTGCATTTTTGAAAAATCATCTTATTAACGGGCACTATTTCAAGACTTGGGTTCGATCTTTAAAAGTCATTTTTTCAGGCTCTATGGTGCCAATCAAGCAGAAATATCAGAATCGTAGTAAGATTCGAAGTCTCAAGCGAAATCAGTAATAATATCTGCATATAGATGCATTTTTGGAAAAACATCTTATTAACGGGCACTATTTCAAGACTTGGGTTCGATATTTAAATGTCATTTTTTCAGGCTCTATGGTTCCAATCAAGCAGAAATATCAGAATCGTAGTAAGATTTGAAGTCTCAAGCGAAATCAGTAAAAAAATATGCATAAAGTTTCATTTGTGGTAAAATCATCATTCTTACGGGCACTATTGCAAGACTTGGGTTCGATCTTAAAAAGGCATTTTTTCTGGTTCTATGGAGCCATTTGGGCTATAATTTTGGAATCACGATTAAAATCAAGGTATCAAGGGAAATCAATAATAATATCTGCATATAGTTGCATTTTTGGAAAAATCATCTTATTAACAGGCACTACTTCAAGACTTGGGTTCGATCAGTAAAAGTCATTTTTGCAGGCTCTCTGATGCCAATCAGGCTGAAATTACGGAATCGTAGTAAGAATCACGGTCTCAACCGAAACAAGTTATAATATCTGCATTATGTTACATTTGTGGAATAATCATCTTATTAAAGGGCAATATTTCAAGACTTGGGTTCGATCTTTAGAAGCCATTTTTTCAAGCTCTATGGTGCCATCTGTCTGAAAGTTTGGAATCGCAATTAAAATCACGGTTTTAAGCGATATCAGTAATAATATATGTATAAAGTAGCATTTTTGGAAAAATCATCTTATTAACGGGCACTATTTCAAGACTTGGGTTCGATCTTTGAAAGTCATTTTTTCAGGCTCTATGGTGCCAATCAGGCAGAAATTTTCTGAATCGTCGTAAGATTCGAAGTCTCAAGCGAAATCAGTAATAATATCTGCATATAGTTGCATTTTTGGAAAAATCATCTTATTTACGGGCACTATTTCAAGACTTGGGTTCGATATTTAAAAGTCATTTTTTCAGGCTCTATGGTGCCAATCAAGCAGAAATATCAGAATCGTAGTAAGATTTGAAGTCTCAAGCGAAATCAGTAAAAAAATATGCATAAAGTTTCATTTGTGGTAAAATCATCATTCTTACGGGCACTATTGCAAGACTTGGGTTCGATCTTAAAAAGGCATTTTTTCTGGTTCTATGGAGCCATTTGGGCTATAATTTTGGAATCACGATTAAAATCAAGGTATCAAGGGAAATCAATAATAATATCTGCATATAGTTGCATTTTTGGAAAAATCATCTTATTAACAGGCACTACTTCAAGACTTGGGTTCGATCAGTAAAAGTCATTTTTGCAGGCTCTCTGATGCCAATCAGGCTGAAATTACGGAATCGTAGTAAGAATCACGGTCTCAACCGAAACAAGTTATAATATCTGCATTATGTTACATTTGTGGAATAATCATCTTATTAAAGGGCAATATTTCAAGACTTGGGTTCGATCTTTAGAAGCCATTTTTTCAAGCTCTATGGTGCCATCTGTCTGAAAGTTTGGAATCGCAATTAAAATCACGGTTTCAAGCGATGTCAGTAATAATATATGTATAAAGTAGCATTTTTGGAAAAATCATCTTATTAACGGGCACTATTTCAAGACTTGGGTTCGATCTTTAAAAGTCATTTTTTCAGGCTCTATGGTGCCAATCAAGCAGAAATATCAGAATCGTAGTAAGATTCGAAGTCTCAAGCGAAATCAGTAATAATATCTGCATATAGATGCATTTTTGGAAAAAACATCTTATTAACGGGCACTATTTCAAGACTTGGGTTCGATATTTAAATGTCATTTTTTCAGGCTCTATGGTTCCAATCAAGCAGAAATATCAGAATCGTAGTAAGATTTGAAGTCTCAAGCGAAATCAGTAAAAAAATATGCATAAAGTTTCATTTGTGGTAAAATCATCATTCTTACGGGCACTATTGCAAGACTTGGGTTCGATCTTAAAAGGCATTTTTTCTGGTTCTATGGAGCCATTTGGGCTATAATTTTGGAATCACGATTAAAATCAAGGTATCAAGGGAAATCAATAATAATATCTGCATATAGTTGCATTTTTGGAAAAATCATCTTATTAACAGGCACTACTTCAAGACTTGGGTTCGATCAGTAAAAGTCATTTTTGC